>CM061276.1:17910000-20310000 GCA_030848825.1 Tadarida brasiliensis
GTCTGTGTCTCAAGCAGCGGGGGGTGGGGAGCAGACGAGCGAGGTGGGTGGGTGAGCTCTGCTGCTCTCACCCTCCCCTGCTCGCCATCCCCCAAACCCCGGACCTGGGCCCACTGCACCTGACTTGCCCGTGGCAAGCTCAAGTCCACACCTTGCTCTGCCCCTGGTGCCCGTCTGCTGCTCTGAGGTTTAGGAACACGTTTGCACATTTCTGTCTTGGGCACTTCCATGTTGGGGTTTCATGCGGAAGCAAACTCCAGAAAGTGTTTGTTCTGTGAGTTTTGGAGAACATTTAGCCATCTTCCAAAGCATTGCTTCCATCTCCCTCAGGGGTGTTCACCTGTTCTGGGCACCACCGCACTGTCATCTCCCTTCTGCACTGTTCACTAGGTGCCACATGTCTCCTACCATGACTTCCTTAGTAAGTGTTGACCCTTACGTTTCAGTGACTGTGGCCCTTGCGTTTCCATAGCTTTCAGACATCCCATATATTCTGTAGTTCACATTGTCCAGGTGTATGTGTACACTGTAAAAATACAGTTTTGTTTTTTAATTTTTAAACAAAGGCAACTGCACTTTTTTTTTTTTAATCACCCGAGGACATTTTTGCATTTATCTTCACATAGAGCAGGAGGGAGAGAGAGAGGAAGAGAGAGAGAGAGAAACATCAACGTGAGAGAGACCACCACAACTGGTTGCCGCCCGCACGACCCCAACCGGGGCTGAGGACAAACTGCAACCGAGGTACGTGCCCTTAGTGGGAACCGAACCCGCGATTCTCCCATCCGCGGGCTAACGCTCTAACCGCTGAGCCAAACTGGCCAGGGCATTCTTGCTTCTAAGGCAGAATTAGGGGTACTTCTTGGCACTTGGGACAGATCTTTTTTTTGTTTTTGTTTTGTTTTCAGTTTTTGCTTACTGATGACTTTGCCGTGGCTGGCCCTGGCAAGAAAACAAAAGTAATCAGACACCTTAAGTTTACAGACATCAGAGCTTCACCCTCATTCCTTCTTTCTCATCTGGACTCTTAATCCTGTTACTTCACTTTTATGCTTAGTTGACTAGGAGCAAATCCTTGTCCTAGGCAAGATTGAAAAGGACTCCTGCGGTGTCGACTCAGTCTCATGAAACTGAGGTGCTTGTCAGCTGTACTGAGTACTGCCGGTTGATTTTACGGGTCAGGCTGCGGAAATAGTGTCTTAAGATCTAGTTGGCACCTTCATGTTAAGTTTCTGTGACCACAGGAAAGAAACATTGGAAGATAAGGTCTGCGAGAGTTAAATAAACTGAGTTTACTGTGGAAAAGAGGTTGCTCCTTCCACTCTGTGTTCCTGTGCACGTGAAAATGAAGTAAGTAACTGCCCTGGAGGAGCCACTGTGGGCATCTCTGGGAGCCCCCGCTGGGCCTCTCAGGCTCTCCCACCCCGCGGGTGCAGGTGAGAGCTGCCTTGCCGGGAAGACCTGCCCAGAGGGAGAGCACTGGTGGTGATTCTAGATGCTGGGACGTCTTTAAAGGATAATAAAAACTCAAACTAAAAACGAAATGCAAAAAAACGAACTATTTCATTCACTCCCCCAAATATTCATCTACTTTAACAAGTCCTTGATATCTTGCTTGGACTTGTGGGATCTGAACACCTCCACTGGGCTCTCAATAATGCCCTTGGTGTGTAAGTGGGGTGGCCACGTAACTTATTGTGTACACTGGTGGAGCTCCTTTGAAAGAGAACAGGAGCACCCTCATGACCAGGCTGGGGCGTCAGGTGTTAGCCAGGGCAGGGGGCTGCTCCACTGTGCACCCTGGGAGCCGGGCGGGCCCTGAGGGGAGTCTGTGGAGACCTCATACTCATCTTGGGTTCAGTGCGTGTTGGAAAGAGCCTGTCATCCGACCACGGGCGTATTCGCTCACACCCCACACCATGCGTTCCGACAGACCTGAGTGTGCTGGCTGTTGGCTGTGGCTGTGGACTTCTTAGGAAGGTGCATCGGCGTCCTTGCATTTCCACGACCCTCCTCCCTCGCCTCGAATGCGTGCGGCAGCGGGCAGGGCATTTTTGTGGATGCACAGAATTTGTATCAGCATCTGGCTTGTCAGTTATTTTAGCTTTGGCAGTGCATACCTCCTCTCTGTCTTTGGGAATCTGTGTGCTAATGACAAACCTTAGAATTCGAAAGGACGGGTGAAGAGTGCAAGTAAATCCGGCGCACAGGCTCCTCACGTCTGTGGTAAGGGGACGGGCGATCTCAGGGGCTGTGTTCTTTCTAGCTCGTTAAGGGTAAGGTGCGAGTCCAGGTTCCCAGCCTTGGGTGGGTGAGGAGAGGTGGGCATGGGGTGCTGGCCCCTCCTCCTCATGGCCCCAGCCCAGTGTTTCAGGTATCTCAATTTCTCTGCCTCTGGTTTTCCCATCCAGAGCATGTCAGGGGAGAAATGACTCTCACGAGGTTGCTCTGGGATTAATTAGAACTTGTCAGCGCTCTGCACCACGGGGGCCAGCTGTGACACATGTCTATTTTTCCCCACAGTCCCACACGTCCTTGTCGAGCTCAGCACACTCACATCCACCAGGAACGGGCATGAGAGAAGCAGGTCAGCTGGCCTGGCCCTGGAGTGAGGTGACTGGCACACCCATCGGGCAAGCCTGAGGTTCTGGGCAGGTAGGAAAAGCAAGCGGGGCCGAGCGGAAGCATTCGGCCTGTGCGGAGGTGCTGCGAGGCAGCTGGTGTTTCATCACACTGTTTGGAACCATTGAAAATGAGCTGTCTGGAGTCTCTCAGCCCCAGTAGGTTTGGTCTGGGTGGGACCCACTTGGAATTCACCAGGAGTGTAGGGAAATGGCTCCATCCTGGGCAGGTGGGAGGGATGTTGGTTTGGTTGCGGCAGCTGGACTAGTGATGGAGATGCCTCGTCATGAAGCCACTCCTGCTGAATGATGCGTGCTTCTGTGCTGTCGCTGTGATGCATCTAACAGCCTCGTGGTGTTTGCGTGTAAATATGTAACCTGTTTGTAGGTGCCGTTTTTGTCATGCAGCTATTGGAATGTACAAAAAAGCCTATAATCTTTACGAAGAGTTGCAAAACAGAATTATAAAACACATATCCCAGCATGGATGATTCTTAGAGCTGCAAGGAGCAGGCATCTTTATTTGGTTCACTTCAGGTCTGCAGCAACCACTTGATATTAAAAAAGAGGAACGGAAAATAAGATGTACAAAAAGATGTAATATCCCTTTAGAAAGCAACATTATCAGAAATGTATTTCCTACGGCTCCTCCCTCCCTCTCCCATGTCCCCACTCCCCCCAAAAGACCCCAACCTAAACCAAACTGTGAGAAGGAACGGGGATTGAATGTATAACAGAAAAAAATAAAACTGAATTTAACTGGAACATGCTCTAATCTTTAGTTTATTTCTGGTTAAAAATATAGCAATCCAGTGCAGTGTAGTAAAGAAATCTGCTTGAAAGGTAGCAGAGAAACAGCTGAACATAAGCAAAGCAAGGCAGAGTCATAGACGGGCTGTACCCAGGACGACTGTGGGAACTCGCTCTGAGGACCTTCCCAGGTGTGAGCACAGGGGGACCTGTGTGTGTATGGACGTGCCCATGGCCCCATAGACACGTCCATACACGCTGGCCGGGCTGGCTCCACAGCCGGGGCCAAAGAGCACTCAAGCATTCTGGAACCTTGTTCTTTTGTCTGGATGACAGAGCAACGCTGGTGGAGAAGGCAGACACCAGGGACCTGTTTTTGTTTGGAACAAGTTATGTATTTTGGGGGAGATGGATATGCAACGATTTCTCAGGAATTTTCAAGCCACTGGGTTTCAACCACATTCCTGTCCTGGGACCAGACCAGCTCCGGAGAGTGAACGAGGCATCAGGGAAGAATAGGCGTCTCTGGGGCGGGAGGAGGGGGGGGTTGCAGGCACAGGACAAAGATGTGAAACCTGTGGGCTCGTTGACAGTGAGAGAAGATGATGTCATGTAAGGGCCGCAGATGTCTGACAGGGACACGGGAGCCTGGATGCCTGTCCTGCATAGTAAGTACAGGAGTGCCGCATGCTGAGAGCCCAGGCACGATGGCTCCGGGGCCCCACACTGCTCCCTGCCCTCCAGCACCAACCCTGGGCTTCGGCAGGCCTCTGGACAGCTGATGGCTCCCCTGGGGGCTGGGGGGAGGATGGTGCAATGGCGGGGGGAGCGGGGGAAATAAGGACTTGACTTCAAGACTTGGTGTGGGGACCTGGCCTTGCAAGGCAGCCGTGGGGCAGTGCCGAGACAAGGGCAGGGTGATGATCTGTTTCATGGGGAGAGAAGGGAAGACAGACCTCTGCTTCCTCAACTGTGCAGCACACATTTAGAACAGAAAAAGGCTCAGGCTGCTGCCAGCCTGGATGGGACACCCTCTTCCCCAGGCCTCATGCCCGTCTTTGCCCCCCACTGTTCCAGGACAGACAGGAGAAGCAGAGTTCACTGACGTCCCGCGTTACACCTCTCAGCAGCTGCTCCCCCGGCCGGGCACAGCTGGGCAGGCGGAGGGTCTTCCTCGGCTGCCTCCTTGTCCACATCCCAGGTGGGGGTGTGATGACGACGGTGGTTTTATTTTTTTTTTGCCGCTGATTTGCCAGGATCCCTTTTCTTTCCACTTCAAGCTGGAGGGTCGGCGTGCTGGCCTCCTTCTGCCATGCCACACAGCATAGTGTTATACAAGCAAAGAATTTTGGCTAAAATCCAAAAAACATTACCCAGAAAAAAAGGCAAACTGTGAGTAATACCCAATCGTGTAGTTCTGTGAAGAAACTCGGAAGTAGCTGTCAGGCTGTCTGAGTTATGATCCTGTCCTTTTTGTTGTTTCCCTGTTAACGTCCCCCTTTTGTACACCAACCGGTATTTTTGCTAATGTGACAATCTCATCAGATGAAAAAGTTAATAAACAAAATGGCGACTCCGATGTTTAGCAAGATCACCATGGCTACCAGGATGGGAGCTGAGCCCTGGAACAGAAAGAGAAGAGGTGAGCCTGAGGCCTGGTCTGAAGTGTCCCCCCATTCCCCAGGCCAAAGTAGGAATTCCAGGGGGGTGGGAGGACAATGGGTCACTTGGAAAACCGTCAGGAACCAGACATCCGTGTCTTCAGAAGTCAGCCTTGAGGAAGAGGCCACCTGCCCAGAGGGGCCAACATGGGCAAGGGATAAATACGGAGCCCTTCCTGCATCTCCCACCCCTGCCCATCACTCGGCTGTTCTAAAATAACGCACAGGCACACAGGTGCACACGGGTGGGTACATGTCACATGCTCACATTTCCAGCTGCCAGGCAGGGAGCTGTGAGTGCCCGAGGGCAGTTATGTCCCAGGGGCTCTCCAGCAAAGTCTAGAGGGATTTGGGCTCAGGGAGGGCAGAAGCATTTTAGGAATCAGCCCACCAGCAAGAAGGGCACACCACAGAAATGGCCTCGAGGGCCAGCAGGCTATCTTCTGATAGGACGCTTCTCTTCCAAGGGGCACTACCTCCGGACACTCTGGCACAACATTCAGAGGAGGGCGGAGACCCGAGGGCGGGCAGACCCCGACCCTGCCCTGCAGCGGCACTAAGTCCCAGGGGCCCAGTCGGGGTGCAGGTGCCTGGCTGTGCATGCCCGGGAGGCAGGCCCCAGCGCTTCTCCCGGACACGTGAGACTGCCGCCCGGCGCCCACCAGCACCGAGGAGGCTCTGTGGGACCGCACAGGGGCATCACCTGGGATGTGGGTCCAAAGTGTGTTCCATTGGCCAAGGGACCAAGGCATGTCTGCTTATAGGTGGAAGCCACTGAGGGTCCCAGGAGGTACCTTCTGGATGCAAGAGCTCTCCCCAGGCCCCCACCGTCCTGCCCAGGGCTCTCTTCCCTCCAACTCGTTCTCCTCAGGAGGAGTGCTTCCAGGCTCGTCTGGCACCTGAGACACACAGGCCTCGCTCCTGAGCAGCCCCAGGGTCCCCCACGGGGCCTGATCCACCGGGATTGCAGCCCCATCCACAGCCATTGATCCCACGGGCCTGGGGCGGGTCAGAGGCCTCACTCTAACCAACACTAGGAGAACGCTGGTGCAGTGTCTGGGCCTGCCTGTGGAGAACTGTGGCTTTGGTAGGACGGGGGGCCATGGGGCGGGCAGCCTCACAGAACTGTCCATCTCACCCATTGGAAAGTAGGCCTTGTTAGCAGGACACACAGAGGGGGAACCGCGTGCCTGGCCCGTAAGGAGACGGTGTGGCCTGGACAGAGGGCACCTAACCCGGCCCGACGCCCCCCTGCTCTCTGGTTCTGGCCCCGTGTCCTCCAGGACTGGGACACTCCTCAGGGACAGCGATGGTGAGGGCTTCTTCACAGGGATGTCTGCACGCTCCAGCACCGGGGAGGACCCCTCACAGCTGGGAGGTCTGAGCAGAGCGGGGGAGGTCTGGGAGCAGCTGGGTCTCCTGCCGCCCATTTCCTTTTTGCAAGCTTCCAAAGGGCCAAGTGCTTTCACTGGACGGTCCGGCCTGGGAGCAGCCCTCGGGGGTCTGTCTGAGGGAGTGCCCCCCCAGCCCTGCACTGGCTTCCTGTGGGGAGGGTCCCAGTCCTGTGGAAGCAAACCATCCCCCTGAGACACCCACCCCACCCTCTGCCACAGGAGGGCTCCGTGCAGTCTCAGGGCTCCGTCTCGGGGCTGGTGGACCTGGGCCCTCACTCCCCAGGACTGGGGAGCGTCCACTTACCGTGCTGGACTTGAGCTCGTCCCCGTTCTCCTCGTCCGACTCCCGTACCACGGGCGAGGACTTCTGGGGAGGGGAGAAGGTCAGGTCCCAGCGCAGCAGCCGGGGCTCGGCCCTGTCGCCCAGCCGCAGGCTCTCCAGTCTCTGCACCGCGGGCTCCGCGCTCGCGGCCGGCCGGGCGTTCTCCTTGCTCTGGGACTTGGGTCTCAGTCTCTGCGCCCCCAAGCCCCGGTCCTCGCCCAGGCCCCGGCAGGCAGCCCCCCTGCCGTAGCGTCTCTTCTGGGGGTGCGCCTCCTGCACGTGGGCGTCCACCCTCAGCAGGGGCTTCATTTCCATCTCGTAGTTGCTCAGCTTCTCCTCATCCAGCTCCAGCAGTTTGGCGCCCCCGGAGCTGGGGTTGCTGGCCCGGGGGTGGGAAGTCCAGGAGAACGAAGGGGGCGACTCCGTCCGCCGCTCCCGGGGCTTGGGGTTGCCGGGCTGCTTGTGGCCCGAGCCCCGGGTGCGAAAGTCCTCCACGGGCTGGCCACTGCGGAGGGTGCCGCTGCGGACCCCCCGGGACCCCCCCGCCTTCTCCTCGCCCCAGCTGTGGCGGCCGTAGTCCCCTCCTCTGCCCTCCAGGAGCATCTGGATGTCCCCGCCACGCTCCTCGTCCACCGACACCTGCCGCGAGAAGTGGGCGACCTTATTCCTGGAGGCAGGAGCTGGTGGTGGGGTGGCCGAGGGGCTGGCAGGGAAGCTCTGCAGGGGGCTGTCATCGGGGGTCAGGTCCGAGGGGGTGGTGCCCTTGCGGTACAGCTCCGGGCTCTCCTGCTGCATGGGCGTCCCAGTGGAGATCACCTCGATGTCGTCACTGGAAGCCTGATGCTTTGGCCGCTGGTACTCGAGCCCTGTACGGAGGAGGCGGCAGCAACGGAGGCTGGGTTACTGAGCTGTGCTGTGCGGAGGCCTGGTCTCGCCCGAGGGTGGCAGGGAACAGGCTGGGGCACAGTGGTTCCCAAAGTACCTCCGTGGACCCCAAGGCCCACACCCCACAGGCGCTTTGGAGATGACCAGGTCACGACAGGTGGTGGTGGACAGCAGTTCCGGCCCCGGTCCCTGGGGGCAGGGCAGACCCAAGGCTCAGAGTGTGCGAAGTCTTGGGCCCAGCCTACTCCGTGGGGTCTCAAGTCCCACCCCCCATGGGGCCCTCCTGAAGATCTCATGCTAGGTGACTTTCTACGGGGTCTCACAGCCTGGGGAGAGAATCCTTTCTGCCAGTTCTCCATCTCCGGGTGGCCTAGAGCTTCTGGTGGCCTGTTCTGTCCCAAGAGAGCAGGGGTGGTCTTCCCGCCCCACCCCCGGCCTGGGCTGGGCTCCCCTCCCTGCTTCCATACTGGAGCCTCTGACCGGGGTAGGAGAAGGCCTTGGGGGTCACGGCACCCTCAGCGAGGCCAGAATTTTCCAGGTCCAGCAGGGGCCGGTGCCCCGTGGACGAGGAGACATGCACCGTGCTGTTGGCGGCACGCACGGTGGCCCGAGGCCCCTCTCGCCTCGGGGTTTGAGAGCAGCACTGACCAGAACAAGGCAGAGCTGGAGCCACCCATGAACAGTCCCTGTGGCTGGTCCACTGGGCGAAGGCCCCCCGTGGGAGCCCCGTGTGGTCCTGGATGGGGGAGTCAGACCCATGAGTGCTGGGGAGGCAAGCGGTCAGTCCCCCTGCACCTGCTCCCATCTGTCACGTGGGGGTGTGGCCCAGGTGCGTCCAGGTCTCATTCAACCACCACACCTCTGTGGCCATGGGACGGGAAACCTGCCGTCTCCCTCCCCCGGTCCCCAGCACAGAGAGTGGAACAGGCCAGAGGTGCCTGAGGAACCAATGGAGAACAGCCCTCCCCGAGGGGAGCCCTGGCCCCATCCCAGGACTCCCGTGATCACTCCCCTGACCCGCCCCAACTGTGATCTGGACTTCCTTGGGGGCCAGGCCCCTGCGCCACTGTATACCCCTGGACACCGAGCCCTGAAGGGTCCCCTGGCCTTCCTGGGAGACTGTCTGTCCACTGACAGCCCTGGGGTCAGCCCTGGACGGCCCATGGACCCCACACCCCGGAAAGAGGTGCCCTCGTGCTCAGCTCCAGCACCCTGTCAGCGCCACCAGCCTGGGGACTGTTCTCAGCTGAAATTAGTTCCTGGGCACATGGCATTCCTGGAAGCATCGTTGTGACAATGCAAAGCAGAACACGTGTGGCTGAATCCCAACACCTCTGTCTCCTATCTTGGGTCCTCCTGACTCCCTCAGCTGCCCCAGAGGCCAGGACCCCTGCCAGTGAGGTGAGGCGCTCTGGGACTCCAGGAGGAGATCCCAGGGCGTGGCCTCAGGATACGGACTGCACCCTGGCAGACTCCAGCCTCCAGCCTCCAGTGGCTGTACCCCCACTCGGGAGCATCCCCGCCCCCCGCAAGGGAGTCGGTTCAACCTGTTCTCCAGGGCTTCCTGCGCAGGGGAGGCTTCTGAGTGAGGCCAGAGGGAAGTGGGGCAGGAGACAGGGTGGCTGGTCTGGCCTTCGAGGACCTTAGCCTCGGCAGGCCTCTCGCCATCATAACCCCTTCCCCAGCCCTCTGCCTCCCTCGGGCCTGTTCCCCAGAGAGAAGGATGAGGGTCACAGATCTGGCCAACCTGCGGTGGCTCCTAGCTCCCCCCAGCTTCCACCAAAGGACGTGGCAGGAGCTCCCCTCGCTGCCCAGAGCCACTGTGTGCCACGTGGCCACCAGCAGGCACCTGTGGCCCCTGCATTTCAACGGAGATCCGTTAGGATCGAGCAACACTAACGACCCCGGTCCTCAGCCACACTAGCTGCAGTTCCCACGTGGCCGGTAGCTGCCTTGCTGGACAGAGCGGTTATAGAATAGTGTGCCCTTCACCACACTGGGGGAAGGGCAGGAAGGGAGACCACAGCACATGCAGGGCGCACATTCACCATCACGGAGAGCAGGAGAGGGACGCACGGAGACCCATGCGCAGGGAGAGAGGCTGAGACCGCACACCTGTGTCTGAGGAAGGCGTGTGCCAAGGTCCCTTGCGGGGACACATCAAGGATCGTGAACCCGAGGTGAGGTGGCAGCAGGCAGGACCTGCTGGAATGTGGCCTTGGAGGACACCCAGCTGCCCCACCCCCGCCTCGCGCCTGACTCACCGTTTTCCCTGTGCTGGAAGGAAGGTGAGAACTCTTTGGCAGTGATCCTGGCAATCCGTGCTTCCTCCTGGGCCTTCTGAGCCGCAGTGAGGGCTGCCTCGGCCTTGGCCCGGGAGTGGGAGGTCCTGGTGGGGAGAGACAGGGAGGGCAGTGAGGGCACAGTGAGGGCTGGGCAGCTGCTGACCCCCGCTGTGGGCTGGGCCAGGACAGATGCTGGGTGCCCAGGGATTTGTGACCCCAGACCTCCGGATCTCTCATTTATTCATTCATCGAACATCAATGGGCACCAACCAGGCCAGAGAGACTGCCAGCTCCTTTGGGCACAGGGCAAACCACACCCTGTGCAGGGCCTGGGTTCCAGATGGAAGTTCGGCCTTTAAAAGGAAGCCTTTGTCCCGGACACAGCTCCAGGCCCTGCAGCAAGGAGTCTCCCTGCTGTCCCATGTCTTGCCCACAGGCTAGAAGCCGAGACCCACGCTGACTGTCTGAGTCTCCACAGGCGAGCAGGTGCCTCAGAAACAGTTCGAGGGGGGTGGCCAGCCAGGCTCTTGGGCAGGAACAGGCAGGCTCGATGGCGGGACCCGCAAAAGGTCAAGGGCATAAGGCACACACGCTCCCCCAGCGCCAGACGTGGCTCCAGGCCCAAGGAGGGTGTGGGCCAGTCATGTGGAGGCCATGTGGCTGTGGAAGGGTTGTCCAGACCCGTCCAGATGCCTGATACCCTGGGCCCAGGCTGCCCCATCAGTGTGAACTGGGCCCGAGAGGGAAGCACAGGCGACCTGCGAGCTGGGGAAGGAGCTCCCGGGAGACCGGAGCTGGGATGGCAGCTGGTCCCTGGCCCACTCGGCCCGGGCCAGGCTGGGCGTCCTCTCAGCTATCACCTGGCACCTTCTAGCACTGCTGTCACTAACCCCGATGTGCAGAAGAGACAGGCTCAGAGGGTTTAAGACGCTTCTCCAAGTAGGTGTGAAGTGTGGTCTCCAGATGCGGAGAGAAAGGACATCTGTTTCCCACAGGCTCCGCCCGGAGCGAGGCCTGACTCCCGCCAGCATCTCCGCGTGGGTGACGGCGTCATGTGGAGCACAGGCACGGCCCCTCCGCACAGGAACCGAGAGGCCCAGGGGAAGTCACATGTCTCTGCGCCTTGGTTTCTCCCTGGGTCACACAGAGTCAGTGACACCGTGGACCTCGAGTGTGTGTGAGGCAGGGGGCACGTAAAGTCCCCAAACACAGGCAGGCCTTGGGGGATGTGATCAGAATGGGCTTGCTCTCCCGTCAATAGACATTCTGCACAGGTGGCACCAAGCGGTAGACCCGGCGACGCCCCACGCCAGGGCGATGTGCTGACGGGGCCAGCAAAGCAGCTCGGCGCTGCTGCCCTGAAACTTCCGGCCCAGTGGTCCCGGGACTCTGCTCCCCAGCTGAGGTCCACGTGAGACCCTCCTCCCTTTATAAAATGAGGCTGGACTGGATGCCCAAGGCAGGACAATGTCACGAGTGTCTACGTCTCCCTTGCCTGGTGTCCTGACTCCAGGGGGGCACTGATCCCAACACCAGGGACACCGAGGTACAACAAGCAGTCCGAGACCAGGGGCAGCCTGCCCCCCCCAGCACCCAACTTCCTCCCGTCCACGGGCCTGTGGAAACCCCTCCCTCCTCGCCAGGGACTAGGCTTTCTTTTTTCACATTTCCACCACGCTAACGAGGAACAACTTCACTAGAAGAAAACATGTACGACAGACACACACAGTAAGTCACAGCACGAACACGTGTCCAGCAAACGGAGCCAGCGCCGAGGACGCCCGCGCAGGGGTCGCCAGGGTTCCCGCATAGTCCTCTCCAGGCGATCCCCCCCACCCTGCCCAAGACGGAGGAGAAACCTCTGCAAAGATGTAGCATTGAGGACATTCTCCCGTCCATGGAGTTCTCTCCTAGATACTGGGAAAAGATGACTGTCACTCGAGACAGTGGCAACCCCGTGTCCCTTGGGTGCATAAGCCGAGAAGCACCACCTGAGCCCTGTGGTGATGACCAGAGGAGGGGCAGGAGCCTCGTGGGGGCAACACCGTTCATAAAGCACCAGCTGTCAATACTTCATTTGTATCAGTAACAAGTCAATTGGATACATCGTTACTGCAGCCTTCAACCCGTCCCCACCCCACAAGCTCCTGAGCGGTCGCTCCCACCTGCAGCCAGCGTGTCCCAGCCCCGTGGTCCCTGAAGGTCACAGCCACGCGTGTGTGAAGTTGGGGCTGGAAGAGGTGTGTACGTATCTCGAGAGCTGTCAGCGTCGTCATGAGAAACACGGGAGGGAGTCAGACCCACTGAGGGCCGGTGTGAGGCCTCAGTCGTCCAGGCCACATCCGGGGGGAGTGTCGGTGACGGAGCGGAAGGGACAGGACGGCAGAGTGAGCAGAGCAGAGGCCTCCCAGCCAGCTCCCGCATCTGTCCTGAGCTGAGACCCAGTGAGCAGACAGCTGGAGCAGCTTGGGCGCCCCGACCCGGATACCTGGAGGTGGACAGAGGCCCTAAGCAACCCCCTTGAGGGGCTCTGAACTGGGGGCCTTTGGGTGGGCCCATGTGTCCCCTGAAATTGTACTCAAAATGCTCTACACGCGTCTCCGCCACCCCCAAAGCAGAGGGCTCACGCCCGTCTTTCATCAGATTCCCTGAGGCCCCGGGACACCCGGAAGAGACTCGCAGCCTGAACACAGCTGGTCCCCGTGGAGAAAAGCGCAGCTCGGGGCTCTGTCCCACCCGCCGCCAGGGAGCCACGCGGCCCACGCAGCCTCAGCTTACCCCAGGGACGACCTGGCTTCTCTCCAGAGCATGTCCTGGGTTGGCTTCCGGCTGTGTTTTGTTTTGGGTAATAACTGACTTACTGAGATATAGCTCACAGAGTATACAATCTTCCGTTTACAATGTAGCTGTTTTTAGCGTGTTCACAGAGTTCTGCAACCACGGCCACGATCCGTTTGTGTTCCCTTGACGCCCACCCTTCCCCCACCGCCTTCCCACCGGCGACCTCCAGTAAGGTCTGTGTCGGTAAGGTCGCCCGGACATGCCAGGCCCCAGCAGTTGTTTAAAGGTTTTCTTTCTCCGTTTTCTAGGATTGAGGTGTAAGTCACCTGACCACTGAACCAGTGAGACGTTCAGGGCGTCCGCACATCCGCAGGGCTGTGCCGCTGCGCCTCTGCTAGTCAGAGGACATCTCCGTCACCCCGAAAGGAGACCCCAACCATGAGCAGTCACTCCCCACTCCCACCTACGCCCCCAGCCCGGGAGGGGGGGGTCTGAGTGACAGTTCTGTGTTCACTAAGCACCTCCCCTCATCCCTGGCCTTCCCCCCGCTGGCCGAGTGCCCCGAATCCCTGGGATCTGGGGTCATCAGCTGGCACAGGAGTGTCACGGCTGAGCAGACAAGTGTCCCCAAAGCCTTGTTTCTAGCTGGGACCTGAGCAGGTGATACCCACCCTGAACTGCCTGCGCGCCTCTGCGCACCGAGTCTGGGACGGGTCGGAACCGCAGTTCCGTGGTGATTCCTCCTTGAAGTAGAGCTTGGACGGCTTGGGGCTGGCACCTGCCCTGACAAGAACGTGAGACAGAACATTGTCCGCCGCCTGCTAACAGCAGGTCTCCACGTCCCTAACAGGCATTGTTGCTGACCAGGACAGATGCTGAATATGGAGCCCAAACAGGGCTCTGAACCAAGAGACGGGTCTGACCACCCCGCAGAGAGGGAACAGCAGGAGCACGGCCCGACCGAGGAGGGAAAGGCAGGGCGGGCCAAAGGAGGGCAGAGCGGTCGGCTGCCCGGCTGCAGGGAGAATGGGAGCTACGGATGGTTGCTGAGGACCAGGGGGCAGAGGCTTCAGTGTGTGTGCAAGTCCACAGCCAAGTGCAGCGTGTGGACTGGACAAGGCTGCTCACGGGATGAAGTTACAGGGAAACATGAAAGTAAGATTTTATTTTTGGGGTTTTTTTTGTTGTTTTTTTATCCTCACTCAAGGACATTTTTGCATTTATCTTCAGATAGAGCGAGAGGGAGAGAGGGAGGAAGACAGAGAGAGAAACATCGACGTGAAAGAGACACATCGAGTGGCTGCCACCCACACGACCCCAACCGGGGCCGGGAAAAACTGCACCCAAGGTACGTGCCCTTAGCGGGAACCGAACCCAGGACTCTCTGGTCCGCAGGCCCACGCTCTAACCGCTGAGCCAAACCGGCCAGGGCATGAGATTTTGTTTTTGTTTTTTAAGTAGCAAGTTTGGCCCTGGCCTGCGTGGCTCAGTTGGTGGAGCGTTGTCCCGTGCACTGAGTGGTCCCCGGTTCAAATCCCAGTCAGGGCACCTGCCCAGGTTGTGGGCTCGATCCCAGTAGGGGGCGTGCAGGAGGCAGCCAATTTATGTTTCTCTCTCTCTCCCTTTCCCTCTCTAATAACCAATAAAAAACTTTAAAAAAAAATAGCAAATTTGATGATTTCTCACTTAGGAATAACGTGAACTTCTGTTTATTATACCAGTGCCCACCTCACATAACTCAGCTTAAATCCTCCAGAAGTCGGGCGAATGGGGCATCCTTCCAAAGCATTTCTGCACACAGCCGTCCCAACAGCACGTGTGCAAACACGTGTGTACCATTCCTTCTGGTCCTGTCTTCACTGGACATGTGTGGCCGGGTGATGGTAGCGTTTCTCGGGGTGGGGGTGGGGTGGGGTGTCCAGAAGGTTGACCAAAGATCATGCTTTCACCACACATGCTTGTTTTGTCCTGAACCCTTGGAAATAAAAACCACCCCCTCCCACCTGGCAGACTCTTGGCGAGGCAGATCTGCCCCTGGGAGGGGCCCATTGCACATGGCATCTCCAGGGCATCCCCAGATCCCCAGGCTCTGCTGGATGGCAAGAGCGGGGTCCCAGGTGGATGCCTGACCTGGGGCCTGGACACTCTGCTGCCCCTCCTCAAAGCCAGCATGGTGGGGTGTGCCGAGTCGTTCCACTCCTCAGGTCCAGTGGGCCTGTCGTCACGGCGCCCACCGACCCACCCTTGATGGGTGCCAGTCATGAACGCCCGCCAGGACCGTGCACTCCCCACCTGCTCAGAGCCCCCCACACACACATACAAGCGAATGCGTGGGAAACGCCCCTACAGGGGCCACTAAGGGTTCCCACAGCTCCGCTGAGTAAATACACCACGAACGTTAATTCACCAACATCATACGTGTATTTACATATATACGTTCACACATACATAAAAAGAATGTGCTGTGCCAACCCTAAAATAAAATTAAATCAAGACGAGTGCTTTTAATAGAGAAGAAAACCTCCCAGCGCATCTCGAAGATTACTTTTAGAGGAGACTTTCGGGATTCCGCCAGCAGCCACGCTCCTGGATGGGTAAGGGCTCTGGGGGCAAGACCCTCTGGCTGACACCTGAGGGGTGGGGGCGGGGCGCGAGGCCACTGAGCCTCCTCATTTGCCACTCCACAGGCTGCATCCCAATCCTGTCCTTCCTCCCGCCCCCCGTGTTCATCAGGCCTGCACCCCCGGCCCCACCCGGCTCCCACAACCAGCTGGGATCCCAGAGCAGTGGCCGTGAAAACCAACCTGGGTTCCTGTGCTGCTGCCACAGCGGGCGGGGCGGGGCCGGCTCCCCCAACACGGGAGGGGCCGGGGTCAGCTGCGTGAGGTCGTCCTCCCTCAGCATCACTGGTGTGGCTGAAAATAAACCGGGCTTGGAGCACAGCCGCGGCGAAGGTGGTCTTCTGTGCGGCTGCATGCACCCAGGTCCTGGTGCGGCCTGCCAGGGCAGGGCCAGGCTGAGGGTGGGCCACCCACACAGCAAGCGGCACTCTGAATATGAAATGCCCACAGGAGACACGGGTCTCCGAGCCGAGGGGTGGTGGCTTGGGCCTGGCCGTCTCCATCTTTGGGTGTCAGGGGCGTCAACTTGCTGCAGCCAGACCCTCTGCTCTGAGTTAAACGGACTCTGAGCCTTGTAAGCTCTGCTCTAGACGCCCCACAGCTGGCTGGGGCTGGTGCGTGAGGATTCCTGCTGCCGAGTTGGTTCTCTCATTATCACCAGGGGCAACACAGCTGGTTGGCAAAGCACCCACCGGAAACAAAAACTGTGCATCCAGGTGAGGCCCTTTCAGATTCCGATGAGACTGGGGTGTGGGGGAGGGAGGGCAGGACCGGCCTCCTGCGGGATCCAGGATGAGTCCCATCCTCCACCAAGTCCAGATTCCGGGTGCAGGTCGGGCCGTGCTCCCTCCCGAGGCTCTGTCGGACGGTCCTTCCTGCACCGTCCAGCTTCTGGAGGCTCCAGGCGTCCCTGGGCTGTGGCTACATCACTGTCAGACAGTCTTCATCCGGACTTTTCCCCAGCCTGTCTGTGGCTCTTCTCTCTCTCACAGGGACACCAGTCGTCGGATTTAGGGCGTCCCTCATCCAGGAGGATTGCACCTCCAGATCCTTCACTCAGTTCCATCTGCAAAGACCCCACGCACAGGTTCCTGGCGCACGCGTCTGTGGGGGGCCACCATCCAGCCCGGCGCGGGGGAGGCCAGGCTTGCTGCGGCCTGGCTGGGACACTTTCCCTCTGGCTGTCAGGGCGTGAGGCCGCCTCCCGCTTGCAGGAGGGCAGTGCCAGGCCTGCTTCTGTCCCTTCTGTCCACGGGGGCCTGCGGAAGGACGGCGTCTTTAGGGCAGAAGACACAACTGTGGATTCCTTGAACAGAAGCTGCGATCTCAGAGCCAGGATTTAGGGGAACGTGAGTGCGGGAATTACAATTTCACATCGGCGCAGAATCCCCCCTTTCCCAGCAGCGCGCCATCCACGCACCCTCTGTCTCTGCGTTATGACTGCGTGCTGCGGAGCTGCCTTCCAGCCAAACAGTAACGTGTCTCAATGAACGATCAATACGTCGAAATGGGATCAGGCCTGTTACGTAAGCAAATGAGCACGGTGCTGGTTTTACAGAAAGTCACACCCACTCGGCTTCCCATCGAGGGGGCTAAGAAGCAGCCAGTGGGCCGCAGTCTGGGCAGGAACCACAGACCCGACCCTTCTGGGTGCCCCCTGGCCCCCTGCCGGGCTCCCGCACTGTCCTGTCTGATCTCCTGCCCATGGATGGCCACCCAGGTCTGGCTGCCCACCCTCCATGTGCTCAGGACCCTCGCACTCACTCTCCACTCACCCTGACGCCCTGAGGTCGGGGAGGCCCTCTCTTGCAGGTGAGAACACTTGGGGCCTGAGAGGTTGAGCGACTTGCCTGGGGTCGCCAGGAAGTGGTGGCAGAGTCCAGGACGCATTGGGCAGGTCGGGGACAGTGCAGATGGCCGCATTTTAAGGAAGGATGTCCCCTAGCTGAATAGAAACAGCAGTCCCGGCGCCTCTGTGTGGCTCCCATCCATCAGCTTGCTAGGTTCCCTGATTCAGGGTCCTGCCCGTCCCACCCCTGCCACATCTGTCTCTCGCTGCCCACACCTCTCAGCCCTGGAGGAGAAATGGGCAGGAAATGGGCGGGCTGTGCCATCGAGGCTTGTGGCATCTCTTCCTCCCTGGCCGCTGCTCATCCCGGAGTCACACTCTGGCCTTGGGTTCGAGCCAGTCCCACTGACCTGGTGGCTCAGGGATGCTCCCACGAAACCAAATTCCAAGGCCAAGGAAGAAAACCTCTCACCCTGCATCCAAAGCAAGCCCAGTTCCCGGACCACTGCATTGAAGACAGGGAGACAGCCCAGCCTAGAGCAAGCTGTTCCTCCTTGGCTGCAGTTGCCAAGGCAACCCTGCCTCCTGGAGGGAGGGACCCACAACCAGGGCTGGGTGTGCAGCAGGCCTCCCACCCCTCTGAGCCAGTGCCCTGGAGGCCAGGCCTGCTGGTCAGTCCCTGGGGGACGGGAGCCCGTCTCTTCTGGATTTGGGATCCCCAGGCCCTGCAGCCCAGTGCCAGCCAGCGGAAGGCCCAGCCCGCAAGTAGAATCCATGCCGTTCCTATTTTACAGATGAGGAAACGGAGGCTAGAGGAGCTAGAAGCCAGCGTCTGAACCCCATCTCCCTGCTCTGCATGCATGCCTGTGAGGCACTGAAAGCTGTCCTGGATCCCCCATCTCCTCAGGGGTCCAAACACTCACCTCCCGGCGGGGGGGGGAGGGGGGGCCCTGAGAGAGGAAGCCGGGACAGCCTGCTAGTGCCTCCTCCTCCTACCCCCTCAGCCCCCCGCCTCCGCCCCCAACCAGCCCTGTCCCCTTGCTGCCTGGTGAAATGTATTTTGGTGAATAGGCTACCAGTCCCACTCAGCTTGGACCTAGTGCTTCTTCTGTGTGAGGGGCTACATCTTTGCATACTCTGATGGACCCTTTCCAGGCTGGGCTGGTGCAGGGGAGGGGAAGAGGCTGGAGGGAGCCAGGGCCTCTAAGACGGCCACACTTGAGTATGTTCAGCTGTGAGCAGCCACAACCTTGCTCCTCGTAGGGAACCAGGGCCTGCAGCCTCAGCCGGGAGATGGTCAGAAATGCACGTTCTCAGGCTCTGCCTGGCCGGCAGCATCCGAGCCTGTCCTGAACAGGGGATGGGTATGCCTGGCAGTCCCAGAAGCACCAGCTGGTGGCACAGGAGAGCGCGAACTCCCACTCTCTCTTTCTCACCTTCTGCCTGGAGCACCCCCTCAGTGGGTCCCAGAGCCTCACACTGGAGGGAGGACACTCTGAGAGTCCCTGGGAACCTGCCGGGGCCCAGAGAGGTCAAGGGACTTGACCCAGAGAAACCCAGCTCAGAAAAGTCCGAGCCGAGACATGACGCTGCCTCCAAGTCCAGGGTTTTGTCCATCATAATTCAGGGGGTGCTGGGGAGGTGAAGGTGGGGACCCTCCTGGGAGGCCCAGCCCTTTACCTGGGGAGAGACCTGGGCTGGCCACCAGGCCCCACAGGCCTCAGTTTTCCCATCTGTAGAATGGAGCCATCTCAAGGATGAACTGAAACAGCACAGGACATGCTCCCAGCACATACCCAGCACGTAGTAAATGCTGGAGGATTCGGAAGCCGTGTTCTTTCCACCCTGGGTGGTAGTCCCTGCGCATCAGTGGGGAAGGGGGTTGTAGGTGCCTGAGCCCACCCTACTCCGTCCCTAGGATGGGGGTGCTCCTCCCTCAGGGCTCTTCCCTGCTGCCCTCATGTAACTCAGACAGGATTTTCCCCAGGCGTCCCCCTGCCCTCCACCACCCAGCTGAGAAGGAGCAGACCCAGCAGGACCAGGGAGCTCTGGGCACAGGCCTGCGGCCACAGCCCCAGCACAGACCGTCCCCAGCCCTCCATGGCCTGCTGCCACAGGGTCCACCAGCCCGAGGCTCGGGGGCGGCACAGGCAAGGAGAGGGTGTTAGAAGGAGCTGCTGTGTTCAGAGCAGGCAGAGCGGCCCTGGAGTCCAGACTGGCCATCCTGGGGTAGAGTCCTGGGGCCCTGTGTCCCCCGTTGCAAATGGAACACCCCTTCTTGGCACAGAAGACTGCTGCATCTCAGGAACCCAATGGACAAGGATGCCTTGGACATGAGACTAATTCAGGCCAGGGACAGCTCCCGTGGCCCCTCCTGGGCAGACATCACTAATCAATCACTGCATTCTTTCCCAGGCTCTGGCCATAGCCCGGGAACCTTCTGTCTTTTCAGCCGCCCTGACCAGCCAATCAGGATCAGCTGACAAGCGAGTTGGGGCCTTCCCTGGGTAGACTGCTACTTATTTCCATAACAGCATGAGCTCATGGGGAACCCTAGGCCAGTCTAATTACCGTAAAAACACTGTGAACAGTGCAGACGCCACCCAAAGGGACCACTCGCTCTACCTGTGCCTGACCCCACCCAGACTGGGGTGCACCTGCCAGAGGTGGTCAAGGGCTCACCTGTGCCGCCCACGGTTAGGGCCCTGAACCTGCAGCATCGGCATCACTGGGGGGGGGGGGGGGCATCCAGAATGCAGATTCTCAGGCCCCCCGGCCCTGCTGCATCAGGAAGGCCAGACGTCTGCCCGAACTAGCCCTCTGGGGGGCTCTCACACAGACCTGTGCCCCAGAAAGGCCCGTGTGGTCCTGCTCCGCAGCCCTGGTCAGGCTGAAGCTGGGGCCCCGGAGGAGCCGGTCTGTGGGCCCTGAGTTTACGAGGCTTGGGGCCTTCTTTGAAAGAAAGAATACAAAAGCCCTGCGGGCCGTGCTTCCTGGGTTCCTGGGATCTGCCTCTGGGTGGTGGGCCGAGCAGGGAGCGGGTGTGTGAAGGAGGCCCGGCTCCGGCATGGGGGGGGGGGTCAGCAATGCTGGAACAGCACCCGACGGTGATGAGCTAGTTCAGTTTTGTAGCCGACTGAGTCACATCCTCAGAGGGGAAATCCTGCTCAGAAGGCCCCTCCTTCCCACGGTCAGGAGAGGTGGTGACACACGAACGGGTAAGAGCGGCCTTCCCAGGGCCCACCTGTTCCCAGTGTCCCTCCCCAGGAGCCCGGCGCTCTGACCAGGCAGCGTCGGACAAACACGGCAGTTCGCTGCCGAGACATTTCCGGGGCCCAGCTTGTGCACCCCACAGGGACTGTGCTTCCCGTGGGCGTCCTGGCACCCTGAGCACCGACCACCGCACGGCACGTGGGAACGAACGAGGGACGTCTCCCACCGCCTCTCGCTCGCGCAGCATTGTTACGCTGTTAGGGCCGCGGGCCAGCTGGCTGGGAAGAGCCACGAGAGAGAGGCGGAGGTCTTAGGTGTGTCCTCAGTCACAGTGGCCTTTCCCACCTCGCACACTCCGGGGCCAACGGTGCCGGCCTCCCGCCTCTCCCTCTGCCAGCAGCTGGTAGTCATGGAAGGCCAGGCATCCACCCTCAAGCTACTCTGGTGTCACTAGAAGGCTGACCCGCAGTGTCTGTGTAGGGTCCATCCACTGCACTCCAGCTCCAGGTGGCAGGAGGGGACGCCGAGACCAGAGACAGGAAAGGCGGTGGCTTTAGGTCACTTACACAGCAACCTTCCTTGACTTTCACCACTGTGTCTGACCCTGTGCAGGCGCCAGGGACACGGGAGGAAGACCCAACACCTGCCCCAGGAAGCTCAGAGGGCAAACCAGACGTTAACTAACCACAATGCCACTGTGGTAACCGCAACCAGTTATAACCAGTGCCGCAGAGAGAGTGAGAGTGCTGAGAACGCATTCTCAGGGGCTCACACCTGGTCAGGGAGGGCTTCCTGGAGGAGGTGACAGTGAGCTGGGGTTTGAAGGACTAGCAGGACAGTGGTAAAGGTGAGTGCAAGGGGCTGGATGGGGCATGTGGGGGTCCTGGGTGGGAATGGGGGGCATGGTGCACCCAAGGGCCCAAGTAGAGAAGGGAGCTGGGTCAGGAGCTGGCTCACAGAGGTCTTGTTCATCCCAAGGTCAGCAAAGGGCCTCTGCAGGGTTGTGGGCAGGACAGGACCAGCTCTGAGGGACGCACTGAGAGGGGCCCTCTCAGGAACACATTCGGACGCTGCACCAGTCACCAGACCGGCTGACCAGCGCCTTCTACAGTCCGTGCGTCTTCACAGCCCCTGCCTGAGCTGGCGAACGTAAGGCAGGGAATGGGCAGGATTGAAACAATTACCAAAGTAAAAAGAATTCAAACAGAGCCCAACAGTATCAAATGAAAGTAAAGTCCCCTGTCATAACTGTTCTAATGAAATGTTCCACCAGAGCCAGGGCATGGGGGAAGGAGCCTGAATCCCACCCGGATCCCTGGAAAGCGTAGCTCATTTGGCCAGCCCCAGTTTCAATGTCCAAGATGTGCAGGTCACACAGTAGAGCTGCCCGGAAAGCTGGGAAACATTCTAGATCAAATCGACACAGCTGGCCTCTCTCCTCCTGCCACACCGTCCACTACCCCCATTCTTTCTCCCATGGAAAAAAACCTCAGAGAAAGGGAAATAAAAGCCCAACGTAATGAAAGAAATGGTGTCTGGTGCACCAGCGGGCTCCAGCCAGGGTGACTCACAAAGGCAGCCAGAAACAGATGGGGGTCAAGGAAATGCCACCACAGAGGGACACTGTGCACCCAAGCCTGGGATGAGCAAGGGCCCCAGATGTCTGCGGTTTGGGCCGGGGGCGGGGCGGGAAGGTGTGGGGGTGGTTCTGAGGTCCAGAGTTGCCTCTGCCTGTCAGATGGAAGACGAGTGTCCAGGGGCTGCCGTAACAGTGACCATAGACTGGGGGGAGGGGTGCGGGGGAGCTTAAAGCAGCATACATGGATTCTCCCACAGGTCTGGAGGCCAGAAGGCCACACGCCCTCTGAAGGCCCCAGGGGAGATCCGCCCCAGACCTCTCCCAGCTCTGCTGCTGCCTGCCATCTTTGGCGTGCCTTGGCTGTGGCCGCATCACTCCAGTTTCCGTGTCTGTCTTCACAGGGCCTCTCCCCTCGTCTGTGCCTCTGCGTGTCTCCCCTTCTGTTCTTTACAGGACACTCGCATTGGATTTAGGGCCCACCCTCATCCAGGATCACCTTATCTCAAGGTCCTTGATTACATCTGCAATGTCCCTATTTCCAAAAAAGGCCACAGTCTGAGGTTCTGGCTGGACATATCTCTTGGGGTCCACCATTAACCTACTATGGAGTATTAATGCTCCATTTCTGTGATCTTCGATCCCAGGCCAAGTGTCACTCCCACGAAGCAGTCCTGACCCGTGAGCATTCTGGGCTTTGTAAGACTGGTGTCATGACCCAAGAAGGTGTGTGTTGGCACCCAGACTCCCCATTCACCAACTGCTTCATCAGGGGCTGGTTATGCCTCTTTGAGCCTCAGTTTCCTCAACTGTAGAATGGGTACAATAACAAGGATCCTTGCAGGATCTCTGTAAAGAGCCACGAGACAGCACACAGCCCTGCGGTTCTTAGTGCATGTTCTGTGTGTGTGAGTTTTGATTTTTAGCAGTCCTGAGGTATAATTTACATACCATAACATTCTCCAGTTTAAAGGGTATATATAATTCCATGGGTTTTAGTATTTTTAGAGTTGTGCAACCATCATCATAATCTAATTTTATAACATTTTCTTCACCCTGAAAAGAAAGCTCATAGCCACTGGCAGTCGCTCCCCACTCCTCCCAGCTCCCGTCCACTGCCCGTCCACTTCGTGTTTGTGTGGTTTTGTTGAGTATTTCTCTCGGGAAGGGATTCAGGAGCCAAGGGCTGGCAGGAGAGAGGCTCAAGCATTCGTGTTTGAATCTGTGTCAGCTGGGGGTGCGGTCGGAAGGGGTGGGGGGTGGGTGCGCAGGGAAAGGTAGGGCCTGGTGGCACCGTGGCTCAGGGCCGGTGCTGCGGCTGCTCCCGCTCTCCCCCCGAGCCTGGGTCCCCTTTGAACTCCTTTCATTATGGAGTTCTTTTTTGAGTTAAAAGACACTCTTTGCTGTAGAATCGGACAGAACTCTAAAAAACCATGCTCCTGGAACAAAACAGAAGACAGAGGGCAGTGTAGAAAATCTGCCCCAGACACAAGCATCCACAGCACCGCTCAGTCACTGCAGACCACGGCCTGGGACAGCAGGTACGGTGGGCTCACTGGCCAGGTGGACGGGCCAGACACGTGCAGGCGCCGGGATCTCAAAGCCCAGGGGCAGGTCCTGCCCAGAGGGAGTGGAAGGTCTGATGGGGAACGCCAGTCTGGACACAACCTCAGAGCAGTGAGCATCGGCAATGCCCTGGGATGGACACAGGCCTCCAAGGCCCAAGAGGCAAGGAGGGATTGGCACAGAGAAGGGAGTTCTAGGATGAAGGGACAGCAAGTGCAAAGGCCCAGGGGCAGGGGAGGGAGCAACCTGTGAGGGAACTGAGGGAGGGGAGAGTATACAGGGAGTGGGGTGGGCAGAGGCATCTGCCTCATGGGGAAGGAGTAGGCTGGTAGAAGCAACCCTAAGACACTGGGTTTAAAACCGTCCACTGTTGCCCTGGGCGGGTGGCTCAGTTGGTTGGAGCGTTGCCCCATACACCAAAAAGGTTGCAGGTTTGTTTCCTGGTCAGGGCACATACCTAGGTTGTGGGTTCAATCCCTGGTCAGGGTGCGTACAGGAAGCAACCGATCGATGTTTCTTTCTCGCATCAGTGTTTTTCTCTCTCTCTCCTTCCCTTCCTCTCTCTCTAAAAATCAATAATAAAAAAAAATCCTCATGTAAGGGTTAAAAAAATTATTTAAAAAGAAGCATTATCTGGCTATTGTGGCTAGCTATTTTCTTTTTTTTAAAAATATACAAAAGCAATATGGGTTCTTTAAAAAAATTTTTAAATAAAAAGTGTGGAGAATGAATGTAAATGTCCCCTTTCAACACTTTCCCCATCTATTCAAGATCCCACAGGCAACAACTTTTAATTCTGGTGGATTCTCTTTCAGCTATTTTTCTATATACTTATAGGCATACACATCTTATTTTTTATTTTTTATTCTGTTTTTATTCCTCACCCGAGGATATTTTTCTATTTATCATCAGATAGAGTGGGAGGGAGGAAGAGAGAGCGAGACAAAGAGAAACATCGATGTGATAGAGCCACACTGACTGGTTGCCTCCTGCGTGACCCGACCAGGGCTGGGATGAACTGCAACCAAGGTACATGCCCTTGAGTGGAATTGAACCCGCAACTCATTGGTGTGCGGGTTGATGCTCTAACCGGCCAGGGCTTTTTATTTTAGAGAGGGAGAGGGATGAAGGGAGAGAGGGAGGCAGGGAGAGAGAGAGAGAGAGAGAGAGAGAGAGAGAGAGAGAGAGAGAGAGAGAGAAACATTGATGTGAGAGAGACACATTGATCGGTTGCCCTGTATGTGCCCCAACTGGGGATTGAACCCAGAACCTGGGCATGTGCTCTGACTGAGAATCGAAACTGAGACCTTCCAATACACAGGACAATGCTCCAACCGAGCCACACTGGCCAGGGCATACGCCTCTTATTTTTGAAATATGAATGAGGTCATACTCTACATATTTTTTCCTGTGACTTATTTTTGCCTTTAATATGTGATGAACGTCTCCGCTTATGAGTTCGCCAGGATATTTATTACTGTTCTTAATGCCTGCATAATAATGCATTAAAAACTCAACCCAAACGTCAGCATACCACACTGTTCTGCGTCTTGCTTTTTCTGCTTTTGGTGGTTGTGTTTTTTCCCCAACCTAACACTGTATCTTGGAGGGCGTTCCGCATCAGCAAACACAGAGCTTTCTTGTTCTTTCTAATGGATTTTGTACTGAAATACACGGAGTCTGCCCCTACTGAGGGACATGTTTTCCACTTTCTGCTTTTACAAATCACAGTCCAGGGATGCCCTGGTGCCCTGGAGATTTCACATACACATCTGTCTTCAGGAGACATTTCCGGAGTGCAGCTGCTGAATCAACGGTGCAGTGTAAGTGTTCCTACAGTCTACACTTTGACGGAGAGGGGCCATTTGCTATGCAGAGAGGTTAGATCAGTTTACAGGAGCAGTACCCAGAGGGCCATTTCCCCACATGCTCTCCAATTCAGTGGGCTATCAATTTTTTATCTTTCCTGAGCTTACAGGTGAAACATCATATTATCTCTTTGTGGTTTTAATGGGCACTACGGTTACTAGGAGCGGGGGTGCTTTTATTTCCTGGATGATTTGTAGGAGGGTTCATTTGAAAAGCTCTGTGAGCCTGCCACTGCCACCCCCCCCCCATTTCACAGGTGAGAAAACTGAGGCCTCCGGGGGTGAGTCCCTGCCTGGTGTGTTTGCCGTCTCCAGCTGGAAGCCCAGCTGGGCTCTGAGCCAGGCTAGCGCAGAGAGGTTACCCGGTTAGGCTCTGGGCCAGTTTGTCTTGGTGGGGGTGGGGGTGGGGTGGAGAGGGGCTGGTCCCGGTTGCCATGGCAACCCACAAGCTCCTGCTCATTAGACACTGGAGTCTCCTAAAGAGTTGACTTCCCAGCATCATTTCTCTCTCCTCCTGCCTCCCTCCCCTGTGGTCTGCAGTCTATATTTAGACCGAGCACCCCCTCTTTTCCTCCCTCACCCCACACCCCAAGCCTCCGCACACCAGGAATAGAAGGCAAGCAGCCCCCCATAATTAGCCTACATACCCACTGAACAAGTGGAAAGAGGGCTAATTAGGGTGCTGCGTTCCCACCAGCTCAGGCTGGTGCACAGGCCATGCCCACCTATGACTGTCCCTGTGCCTGGGATCGCCCCTGGACAGGGTCAGGGGGGTGGGGGGGGACCAGACAGACAGGATGGGGTCATGGCGCCAGGGCAGGGACAGATTCTGAACGCAGGACGAGCCAAATCTAATCTGGGTGCTTTCTTGGCGCAAAAAGGTTGCACTGGTGACATGTTGACCTAAAACCAGTCGGGGAAGCTCGGGCCCACATCCTCTTCAGTTTGCCCACTCAGTGCCCTTCCTGAAACGTGACCTTTGAAATAACTTAGTTACGTCCAGTTAAAAAAGGAACCAGTCTGTCCTCGAAGCCTGGACTCCCCTCCCACGGGCCGGCCACCCCCACACCCCGCAGACAGGCGTCCAGGAGGGCAACCTCCCAGCCAGGGCGTGGACGAGGGGCCCCTGCCATGCCGCCCACCCGATGTGCTGCGACCCTGTCAGCTCGGGCTGGGCCAAGCCCTGCGCCCCGACTCTCCAGGCCCCCAGGTCCCCGCCGGGGCAGAGGGCAGTGGTAGGACACGGGACTGGTCACCACCTCGGGGTGATGGAGGGGAGCCTGCCCCAGGGGGCAGTGCGCGGCTGAGAGCCCGTCCGTGTGAGCGGAGGCTCCGAGACCCAGCTCCTGTCCCACGGGACGTCCCTTACACCACAGTTTCAAAGCTGCGGCGATTCAGAATGTCAAGGTGGCGACACCAGGCATTAACCCCCAAGTCAGGGCCCTTCTGGGGGTGGCCCCGGGCGACAGCACTGTCCACACAACTTGCTTACCACCAGTGCCCCCCTCTGCCTCCTGACTCAGAGAGAGCCCCTCCATCATGACCAAATGCCACTTCCTCTGGGAAGTCCTTCCTGTCCCCACCCCTCCCCACCCCCCTTGGAAGCTCCCGGAGCCTGGGGGCTCTGACCCAGTGTGTGCTCCTGCGTCAGCCGGGCAGCCCGTGACAGCAGGGATCTTTATGGGGTGCACCAAGACCAGGGGCAGGTGCGGGGTGGGCCCTCTACAGGCAGTTGTTGAACTGAGGCACCACTATATCTGTGTGATTCTCCAGAATCATCTGTCTCCTTCCCCCCAGCTCCCCGGGACGGGACTGACGGTCCCATCAGCAGTGTCGGGTGCGCAGCAGGTGCTCAGGAGGTGTGTCTGATGAATGACTGCGTGGAAAGGACAGAACCGCGTGAGGGAGGCACAGGAGGCGGACCGACGGGCGGCCGACAGAGGAAGGGGCCGCTGGGGTGGGCAGACCCTCACCCGTGGTCCACCCACGGGGATCCTGGAACCTGGCACAGTGCTGTACGCACAGCAGAACCAACAAGCGTTTGTTGATGGAATGAATGAAATAAGGCCAGGCCCCAGGGGACCTTGGAGAGTGAGCAGGAATGCTCGTCAGGGTCCGAGCTCCGTGCTCCCAGGCCTGGTGGAGAGCCTTCCGCCGGCTCACAGCGCAGACTACGGGCTGGCTTCTCCCAGGATGTCAGTGACAGGACAGATGGAGGAAAAGGCTGTTTACAGGAGGAGCCATGTTTCTCGCAGATTGCCCCCAGGCCATCGCCCCCGCTGCTGGACACCCGTGGTGCAGAGGTCACCCTCCCGTGCCAGTGCAGCCCCCGCCTCACGACCCGTCATCGTTTCTGCTCCTGTGGAGTGCAAGTCAGTCTGTCAGGCCTCGGACTTCTGGGCACCGGCTGCCCGCTGTGGGTGGGCCTAACTTGATGCTGACCCACTCCCGAAAGCTCAGGCCTCCACGTCTCTGTCCGTGGAAGGGGCTGAGATGCTCTGGGCGGAGGGAAAGGAGCATCGCCTACAACCTCAGACACAGCCCCAAGCAGGCCGGCCCAGAGGCCCCAGCGCCGGAGGCGACCACGAGTCCTCAGGCAGGCGGAGACGTGGCTGCACCTGTGGACAAACCTGCCCAGGCTCCCCGTGCAGCTGGACACCCTCTAGCCTCTCTGAGCCCCTAGGTGTGAAATGGGGGGTGGGGCCCAGGGCGTGAGCACACGCAGGCCTCCCACAGGGGCAGGCAGCAGGGACGCGCCCTCTGAATGTCAGCTGCTGCTGCTACTCTTCTTGCGACAACCAGCGTTCTTCCTTCCTCCGCCCAGACTGGCTCCGCTTCCCCTCCCCTCAGGGCCGGGCCCCTCTCACACATCATGCCTCTCATTCCACCGGGACCCAGGGCAATCACTGGGAGCCAGGCCTGGAGTGGACCGGTGAGGAAGGACGGAGCTTTCCTGCAGGCCGGCCCCAGGGCCCCGCACTCCCTACGCAGCCTCTGTCGGAGCACCTGGTACTGGGTCACCCCACTTCACAGAAGAGGACACTGAGGCACAGCACGAAGGAGGTTCTGCAATCTTCCCAAGGTGACAGGCAAGGGACCAAGGCGTGACAGGATCCTACAGCACCAGTCTGAGCACAAGCTTTAACCTGAAGGTAACCAAGTCTCTCCTTTACTCAGCCCCTTCCAAGTCAGGGGTGGAGGAGATGAGACACCCGGTCTGGGCGTTCAGCCCCACCCAGCAGGCGGGCACCGAGACCCCAAACCCCTTACTGACTCACTGACAGGACCAGGTTTCCTGCGGGAGGGGAGGGGGGACAGGGGCTTTCAGCCCACCCCCGCCCCCACAGCTGGCCACTTCCTGCTGTGGACACCACTACCCCGGGAGGGCCCAGGCAGACCCCGCAGACTGCAGATGTCCCTTGTCCCACTTGGCATGAGATAGGAGCCGTCAGCAGTCTCTCAACGCTTCCGTGTCCATCCAGAGAAACTGGGAGAGATTTCCTTGCTAATTTCCAGTTCTCCGAAGGCAGAGCTGCATGAGCTTAACCTCACGGGACCTCGAGAGGCTTAATGAGATGTTTGTAAAGTGTCTGGAGCTCCCTGGAGACCAGATCCAGGCGCATGCAAGGTGCCAGCTGGTTGAACCCTGCCCAGCACGTCAGCCGAGGAGAGCAGAGCTCGGAGGCCTGGGTCCCAGCCCGGGTTCCTTGAGGAAGCCCCTTCCCATTTTCCCAGTGGAAGGGGTGGAGAGGTGGCCCTTGAGTCCAGCTCTTTCATCTGTAACCTCAAGAGGACCTGGGGCTCAGCACCAGCCATGAAAGGACCCATTTAGAGACTAACCATCCATTCAACCAGCCAACGTGTGGGCCCTACTCATCAGGGAGGGGGGGACAGGACCCCCAGGTCATGAGCATTGCCCAGGCCTCCATCAGCCCCTCAGCCAGCTCATGACCTCCCCGGACACACAGCAGGGACAGGTGATTCTCCCGTTTTACAGGAGGGGACACTGGCTTGCTGTGATGGACACAGAGCCGGTATGACCGGCCATGCTCTGTGCTGAGTGAGCTCTCCCCGCTGACCCTCGCATGACGGACAGCGAGCTGCTATCATCTCTGACAGACAGGAACGGAGGCTCAGCTATGCTCACCAACTTACCCACCCAAGTCCCGCCAGCGGCTGGGATCTGCAAAGGACCCAGAAAGAGTGTTCCTGGAGGGGTTAAGTCTGCAAGCCAGGGACAGGCCTATGTGGAACCCCAAACCCAGGAGAGTTACACGCAAGAGAAGGCAACCCGCTAACTGTCCAGGAGCAGCACCGACTGCCCCAGTGATTACATTAAGGGCCTTGGGACCATCCCGGATTATCACACGGGCTTTAACGGCCATCAGCGTCCTTCTATGAGGCGAGCAGACAGGGATTTGAGACAGAGGAGGAAGATGCCGTGTGACCACAGAGGCAGAGTGGGAGTGATGCGGCCAAAAGCCCAGGGACACCTGGAGCCCTCAGGAGCTGGAAGAGGCAGGAGGGACCCTATCCTGGAGCCTCCTCAGGGAGCACGGTCCTGCCCACACCTGGGTTTCCGACTCCTGGCCTCCAGAGCTGTGAGCGGGCAAGGCCTCAGCCTGTGGAGTTTTGCTGCCGTGGCCTGAGTGGACTAAGACACACAGCAGGCAGGGCTAGAGCCAGATGGCCTGGTCAGTCCCAGCTCGCCTCAGTTTTCCCATCCACAGAATGGGAAGAACAATACTGCCCACCTCAAGGGATGACCGTGACAGTTAGATTAGGGTTACTGTGGGGCACACTTACATTACAAATTGTTCATTGTTTAGCCGAAATTCAAATGTCACGAAGCACCCGGGTTTGTATTTGCTGGCACCGCGAGGTGATGCCGCCCGGCTACCTGCGGTCGGGGCTCAACGGTGAGGCCCGCTATCCACACTGAGAACAGAGTCCTGGTGATCAAAGTTCCAACTGGGGACAGAGCATTCCGGAAAGCAGGCAAGGTACTTTGTCAGTTGGGCTCATCAAAGGTGGGGGAACGACGATCTGGTCGGCCAGGGGCAAGCGGACTTGGTGGGGATGGGAGGCAAGCAAGCAGGGAGGAAGGTGACAGTCTAGAGGTCGGCCAAGCTGAACTAAAACAGCAGGTCCTGGCGTCCACCGGCTCAGGTGTCCTGGCGTGGCGCCCTGAGTGCCGGCCCCACGAGGAAGGTTCCAGTCCGGCCACTCTGCAGTGAGCTCATTACCTCCCCCAGAAGACGATGCCACCGGCACCTCCTTCTCCACATCAGAGGGAAGAGCTTGGGGCTGGGGAGCAAGGTGCGCGACCAGCTCCCTGGTTCATCCACACAAGAAGCCACCGCGAGTGCCAAGTCTTTGCTAGGAGCGAGCCAGATGAGTCAGAGATGGACGAGGCAGCCCCTGCACGCGAGATGTTCTAGGCTTTGTGCACTGGAGCTGGGGGTTGGGGGCACAGGCGTGCAAGCTGGGCCAGGGGCAAGGCTGACCCTGGAGTTGCAGCAGTGACCCAAGGCCTCTCTTGGTGACCCCCTTTCTGGGTGCCCATGACCGGCATTACTAATCAACCAAGGCCCTTCCACTGACCCAGACATGGCCTCAGAACCCTTCTCAGCCCAGAGCCCCGGGTGGACTCCCCATCAGAGATGGCGGCAGCCTCTCCCCGAAGCTGCTCCACAGCTGGTCTGGACCAGAGCCAGCTCCAGGTGCGGGGCGGGCGGTCTCCGGCCTTGGCCGCGGTGTCCCTTGGCCGCAGTGTCCCAGCCCCGCGCCTTGGCCAGCGCCAGCGACAACCAATAACCCAGGTGGTAGAGGCTGTGGAGTCCTGCGATAATCACTCCAGTTCAGAGCTTCCTGTCATTGCCCGCCAGGCACCAGCCAGTCACACCCCCTACTGGGTAAATAACTAAGAGGGGAGCTTCGCTCAGAAAGGGGAGGGCCCGTGGCTGTGGGGGGCAGACAGCAGCGCTCCAGCCCGCAGCAGGCCCAGACTGACGTCGCCCACGACTGGTGAGGGTTCAGACCCTCATTTAACCCTGTCGTCAGGCTCAAGCAGGCAGCCAGGAGAAGGAAGATGGTCAGGGAGCGAAGCTGGCTTGTCCAGCTGCCCCCAAGGTAGGAGCACAGCCCTGCACCCCACCTCCTGGGCTGCCCAAGGTAGGGGCATGGCCCTGCACCCCACTTCTCGGCTGCCCAAAGTAGAAGCACGGCACTGCACCCCACCTCCTGGGCTGCCCAAGGTAGGAGCACGGCGCTGCACCCCACCTCCTGGGCTGCCCAAGATAGGAGCACGGCCCTGCACCCCCCCTCCCGGGCTGCCCGAGGTAGGGGCACGGCACTGCACCCCACCTCTCGGCTGCCCAAAGTAGAAGCATGGCGCTGCACCCCACCTCTCGGCTGCCCAAAGTAGAAGCACGGCGCTGCACCCCACCTCCCAGGCTGCCCGAGGTAGGGGCACGGCCCTGCACCCCACCTCCTGGACTGCCCAAGGTAGGAGGATGGCGCTGCACCCTACCTCTCGGTTACCCAAAGTAGAAGCACGGCCCTGCACCCCACCTCCCGGGCTGCCCGAGGTAGGGGTACGGCCCTGCACCCCACCTCCCAGGCTGCCAATGCCCACACATGGGGCCACCTGGAAGTCCTCCCTTTTTCTTCACTGTCCTCCCTTGCCAATCGTCCCCCTGGTCTGTGTCAGAATGTACAGGGAGGGAGAGGTGGGGGGGGGGGGGAGTGGAGGACAGAGAGACAAAGAGATATAGACAGAGACAGAGAAAGAGCTAGAGTCAAAGACAAAGACCGAGACAGAGACACAGAGCGGGAGTCCTTGTCTTACGCTCCTGAGTTTTCCCCAGAAGACTGAAAACACAGAGTTCTCCACCTGGGCGTGCTGAGTTTGGGGTTCAAATCGTGCCTTGGCTGCTGAGTGGCTGTGACCTCAGGAAACAGCTCTCACTTCCAGTTCTCTTGTCCTCTTCTTCTAAGGACACCAGTCCTATCGGGTCAGGGCCCCACCCTTATGATCTCACTTAACCTTATTTACCTCCTAAAAGCCCCATCTCCAAACAGAGTGACATGTGGGGGTTAGGGCTTCACATCTGAATTTGGGGGAGGGTCACAATTCAGTCTACAGCAGACAGTGTATTAGGAAGGAGGTCAGATCGACAAGACCCCAGATCACAGCTGGTCGCGGACTAATACATGCCGCAACGTGGCCGAGCCCTGAGAACACGGAGCTGGTGAGAGCAGCAGAACAAAGGACAAATCCTGTGTGAACCCATTCATATGAAATGTGCTGCAACGTGGACGAGCCCTGAGAACACGGAGCTGGTGAGAGCAGCAGACACAGAGGACAAATCCTGTGTGAACCCATTCATACGAAATGTCCAGCCCGGCCGCTGTGGCTCAGTGGTTGAGCGTCGACCCATGCACCAAGAGGTCTCCGGTTCGATTCCCGGTCAGGGCACATGCCCAGGTTGTGGGTCCGATCCCCAGTAGGGGGCATGCAGGAGGCGGCCAATTGATGTTCTCTCTCATCGATGTTTCTATCTCTCTCTCCTGCTCCCTTCCTCTCTCTCTAAAATCAATAAAGAAAAAAATAAAAAATAAAAAAAAAGAAACGTCCAGGAGACGAAAAGCAGGGTAGAGGTTCCCAGGGCCGGGGTGTGACTCCTCATTAGTGAGTCTGGGGTTTCTGTTGGGGTGGGCTATGGAGGCTCCACCGTCGAGCAGTGGACCCCAGCCTCGGCAGCCCCACTCAGCACAACTTTGCAGAGGCTGGACGGCAGGTGGTCAAAGGAAATGCATCGTGGGGGGCTGGGCGTGGAGGGGCAGGGAGTGCGACGGCAGCGAGGCCAGCCACCACTCCTGAGTGTGCACTTGGTGACAGGTGTGTGTGTGTGCACGTCCCCTCACCTCATTGAACCCAGGACCTCCTATAAGCCAGAAGTGTGGGCCTAGGACAGCTACACCGTTCTCTGTGCAGGGCTGGGACACTGGCTGGTGCTGTGCATACTGGCCGTTAAATATCCTGAATGTCACCCCTGGGGACAGTTATGATTGTTTAGGGAAAACAGGAAACGGTAGTTAAAACTGAGGCATGATTCCTGTTCTAGGAGAAACAGTTTGAGTCAGTGGCTGAGCGGGACAGGAGCAGGGAGGCCGGGCGTGGCCGTCTCTGTGCAACCAGCATGTGGACCAAGCTCCTCGGAAGCCCACTGCTCTGGGGGGGCGGGGTGGGGGGCGGGGCTGGGAGAGCCGCACAGCAGTGCAGGGTCCCCACCTCCTGGGGTGCATGGAATAGAGAGAGCTTCGAGGAGAAAGCAGAGCAGGAGGCTGAGACAGTCCCCAAGCCCCTTTCAGCCCCGCAGTGCCACAAAGCCCTTGGCTAAGATAACCTCTGGGTCACACCCTTTGGATACGTGGCAACAAAGAGAGGCTTCTCTGCGGGACAGTGTTTTCCCAGAGCCAAACGGGGGTGTGGGTGGGGCTTAGGGGTTAAGGATGATTTATCAGGAGTCCTTAGCGGCGGGTCACCCACCAGGTGACCAGTGCACATATGTGTGGTCACCCTAGGCCTGGGTGCTCACAGTTCCATGACTCTGGGGAACAGGGTCTATGCCTGTGGGACAGGATGCAGAGCCTGGCTGGAGAACCCCTCCTGGCGGTTGCATTGTTGATTGGTGAGCGTTCTGCTGGGTCCCAGGATCTCAGGGTGGAAATACCAGTGCTGAATGTTACAGTCCCTGAGGGCCTTCCTGTGGCAGGGACACGCTGAGCATCCTATTCCCAGTGCCCCAGGAGCGAGGGCTGTCATCATGCCTGATGTACAGATGAGCACACCGAGGCTCCGAGCAGTGAAGGCTGGTCTGACCCCACAGCCCACACCACTTACTACTCAGACCATCTGTATGAGAAAGATCCCTTCCTGCCGCCCCTAGCTCCTGTGCCTGCTGGGTACTAAGAGGGCAACTGTCCTGACTTCAGGGAGCTCACAGAGTCCCAACAAACAAATAAAACTCCTGCACCACAAATAGATGCCAACACAGAGGGGGGAGAAAGTGCTTTGGGATCACAAAAAGGGACCAGCTGACTCCTCCTTGGAGTTGGGGATGAGCTCAGAGAGGTGGGTTTAAACTGGGTCTTTAGGGATGCATAGGAGCTCACTGGCTGAGCTGAAGGGAGGCATTCCAAGCAGAGGGAACAGTGTGTGCAAAGAGGAAGGCTGCCCAGAGGGTGGTGGGGTGGCAGTGCCAGACCGTGGCCGGGGGTGGTGGGATACAAGGGCAGAAAACAAGGAAGCTGGTCATCTGGCTGGGAATCTGGAGTTTGTCCCAGAGGCTTTGGAGCATTGGAACAGAGAGATCAGATTCCTGTTCCTACAGCTGCTGATCTTCCCGTCTGCCCGCTGCAGAGAGGACTGGACACAGGCACTGAAGACGGGCAGCTGTGAGCTCTCCCTGAGGAGGGAGCTGTGGAGTGGAGGTCCCCATGCCCCAATTTCTGTTCTCCCTTCTCTGCACTGGTGCAGATCCTCCATGGAGATGGATCCCAGACCCCTGAGACTGGCCATCACAGTTGGTTCCATGCCAACGAGTGTCCTAGCTGGTCCTTCTGGACCTCCAGGGGGTGTCAGGAGGAGGACAGTCTGACAACCAAGCCTGGGAGTTACAGAAAATGCTTCCGTGGGGTTGGACCCGGACTGCCAGGTCTCCTCTCTACTCTCACAATTCCCTTATTCCCAAAGTGCCACCAGCCAGCTCCTTTCCTTGGAAAAGACCAGGCCTGCAGACCTCACCTCGAAGCCTCACCGGGGGCTGGCACCAGCAGTCACAGGAAAGGGATGGGGTGGCCAACTCAAGGGAGCTCGAGGCTGAAGTCCTGGGCCTTTCCTGAGGACCTCCTGGGGAGAGGGAGGAGACCAGGATTGCGGTCCCTGCTGCAGGAACCCCAGCCCTGCAACACGGCTATGCTCTAAGCTGTCAGCCAGCAAGTCCCAGCACCCACCGGGGGCTAAGCACTGTCCCAGTCCCAGGGCAAGTTAAGGGGCCAAATACCTTAATTACAGGTATTAAGCCACAGGGCCAAAATTCATGCATCTAAATATTCATAAATATATACTTTAATCCGGCTGGTGTGGCTCAGTGGTTGAGCGTCAATCCATGCACCAGGAGGTCGCCGGTTCGATTCCCGGTCAGGACACGTTCCCAGGTTGTGGGCCAAATCCCCAGCAGATCAAGAGGCAGCCAATCGATGTTTCTCTCTCTCGATGTTTCTCTCTCTTTCTCTCTCTCTCTCTCTCTCTCTCTCTCTCTCTCTCTCTCTCTCACTTCCTCTCTCTCTAAAAATCAATAAAGGACGCAAAAATTAAAATATATATATATATATATATTATATACTTTTAGTCTTTGGGAGGAGGGATGGGGCTTGAGCTGACTCTGGGCTGTCCAGGTGAGTGGTAAGTTCTGATCCAAGCTCTCTGGAGGGCAGGCTGGATTCCAGAGGCAGGAGCCGGGATTTACAGAGGACTGAAGTGAAGAAACAGGAAGAAAGGCATTTACAACCACCGGAGCAGCCTGGCAGTGTGCCCCACAGTGGGCTTGAATGGACCCCCTCATTTATATCCACCAGGAACCTCAGCGTGTGACCTCATTAGGAAGAGGGTCTTTGCAGATGTAATTAAGATAAGGTCATACTAGATTAGGGTGGGCCCTACCTCCAATCCTACAAGAGAAGACACAGACACAGAGAGGAGGAGGCCTGTCACAGCAGAGACGGAAATGATGTGGCCACGAGCCAAGGAATGCCTGCAGCCACCAAGAGCTGGAAGAGGCAGGAAGGATCCTTCCCTAGAGCCTCGGAGGGAGCAGCCCTGCCCACACCTTGATTCTGGACTAGTGGCCTGCAGGACTATGAGAGAATAAACTTCTGTTGTCTTAGGCCCCCAGTTTATGGCACTTTGTTACGGCAGCCCCAGGACACTCACAGAGATGACCAGGAGCGTCTCAAAAAGGACGGATGGTCCAGTGTGGCTGGAGCTCATGGCGTGTGGGGATGAGCACAGCAGAAACCCTTTTCTGCCTTCAGGAACTACCCACTGAATGCTGTACCAGCCAGCTATTTCCACAACATGCTGCATGACAAGCCCCCCGAAAGTAAGTGGCTTAAAATAATCATTTATTTTCTGCTCGTGCATCTGGGTCATCCCAAGGGCCCCTCAGCCCCAGGGATGGGGGCGGGGAGGGATGGGCACTCCCCAAGGCGTGTTGTCATGACATTGGCCGAAGTACAAGAGGGGCCAGCACACAAGCATGCAAAGCCTCCCAGGGCCTCAGCTCGGGGCTGGCACATCAACACTGCCGTCCCATTCCACTGACCCAACAAAGCCTCCAGTGGGAGGACCGAAAAGCCACAGGGCAAAGGGCGTGGGCCCCGCATCGGGGAGAGGGATCCGAACCAAAGGTGAAATCTAACATAGCACCTTCAGGTTCTCCGCTGGACTGAAATGAACTCAAATGAAATCAAACACACTTCTCAGATCTGACCAGTGTGGATACGGCTGTCCCAGGCGCTGAGTGCGCCCTTTCACTCAGGTGGGGAAACTGAGGCTCGGTGACGGCCAAGGAGTCGAGGGCAGGGGAGTCCTCTCCATGCCTCTCTCCCTGCCTGCTCTAATGGGTCACGGGAAAGCCAACCAGGCCTCCTGTCTTTCCTTGAGACATTGTTACTCTTCCCAACAGCCCCACTGGACACTGGACACAAACTCTCTTCAATCCATTGTACAGAGTAGAAAGCGAAGGCCCAGGGACCTGATGCTCTTTGCCTGAAGCCAGAGAGCTAAGAACAGCAGAACCACTCACCATTTCTCTCAGAGATGGAGAAGAAATAGGGTCCAGCTGCAACAGGAGGGTTTGGGGTTAGATTTATAGGAAAAACTCCCGCAGTCACCAAGTCCAGGGACATATCACCAAGACCATTTGGGAGTCCCTTTCTCCAGGGCCTTGTCAAAGGCAACAGCTTCTCTTGGGAAGAAGGGAGCTCAGGGGAGGACAGATTAAACGCTCCACAGCCCCGGGGCCTAGTCTGGGCCCCAGGACCCCTGGCCCAGGGTTCTCCTGCATGCAGCCAGCCCAGGGCTGGCTCCCCGTTTCCTCGCATCACCCAAGGTGCCTTCCCAGTGCCAAGTGGGAAAGCTGCCTGAGGGTGAGTCAGAGCTCTGTGCACTCTGTCTAACAAGCAGCACAGAGTGAAGTAGGCCAGATCCTAATCGCATCTGACAGCCCACATCCCCTGACCCCGTGCTTGAGGGCGACACACCCTGGGGCGAGGACCAGAGGTGGTGGAGGTGGGGGCAGGGGATGGCTCCCCAAGTCCAAGCCCCGGACACCTGCCCGCCCCAGAGAAGCACCGTAGAGATGCTAGACCCAAGCCCAACGTCAAGAATTCCTGGATCTCTGGGATGGATCCCAAGGTTTGTGGGCACACCCGGCCCTGGGGCAGCAGCCTCTCACCCCCTAGCGAAGCCCTCAGCTGGCCCTGCACCTGGTCATTTCCCAGGATCTTGCATTCACTCCCTAGTCTTTCCTTCCCCGTTGTTTGTTTGTTTGTTTGTTTATGTCCGGAGGGCAGAGTTGGAACAGATGGCTGTCGTCTGTGTGAGATGTGGCTGGCCCGCCCCCGAGGCAGGAAGCTGCCTGTACCCTGCACAGAGGGCCCAATTCCGCAGGCTGCCTGGTGGGGGCAGGAAGGGGTGGACAGGGGAACACGGGGTGACATGCCCTGTCTCCAGCCAGAACGGGGAGTGCATGGGTTTCCTCGGGAGCTGGAGCAAATCCCCACATGCTCAGCGGCTTCAAGCAATACCTACCGATCGCCTTATAGCTCTGAAGGTCAGAAGTCCCCACTAAATCTGCCGGGGCTGAAGTCAGGTGTCGGCAGGGCTGTTTCCTTCTGGGAACTCCAGGGGAGAATCTGTTTCCTCGTGTTTCCCAGCTGCCTGAGGCCACCTGCATTCTTAGCTTGTGGCCACCTCACTCCTTTGCTCCCGTCACCTCAGCTCCTTCTACTCTGGCTCTGGCTCTTCCTCTAATAAGGACCCCTGTGATTACACCGGCCCCCCTCCCCCCACACCACCGCCAGATAACCCTGCATAATCCCCTCATCTCAAGATCCTTAATTTAATTACTTCTGCAAAATCCCCTTTGCCATGGAAGGTGACATCCACAGATTCCAGGGAGTAGGACATGGACCTCTTTGGGGGCCACTGTCAGGCTGCCTCAGGGAGAAACCCCTCAGGGCCACCACCTCCTCCGGCAGACCTCGCTCCCAGCCGAGGTAAACTGCTGCAGCCTTCTCGCCAGGCAATGTGGCAGCAGCTCCCAGACTTGAAATGCGCCCACCTGTCAGCCAGCAGTGCCCGCTCTGGGAGATCACGGTGCACACAGACCCACGCCGGTAGCACAGGTGGGTGGACAAGGAGAGGCTCTGCCGCCTCGTTGGTAAGACCGAAAGATCGGGTGCATCCGAAACGTTCGTACACAGAGTAAGGGCTGGAGAGTACGGGGCATTCCGTAGCCATGGGAGAAACATACAAGTCTGGATATGCTGACGTGGAAAGGTGTCCTTGATGTAAGTGAGGAGAAAAGCAAGACGAACGACAACACAGCACAGACGGTGTGATTCCGTTATCGTAACAAGAAACTGTGTACGCGTAACGTACCTGCCTGCGTGTGTGCTGGGAAAAGTCTAAAATTCCCCGTGTCGACGGCAGGAACAGTCAGACCTGTAGAGCAGTTTTGTGAGTCTGTTTGAGCCAAACTGTCAACAATTGCCGGGAAGCGAAATCTCGACGGATAGAGATGATGCTCCGGAGAATGGCAGGTGTGCGCCTTATTTTATACATTACAATCAAAAGAGAAGATGCCCGTGGGTTACGTGAAATCCACTGGTGACAGATTAGGGAGGCGGGCGAGAGCAAAGCAGGGAAACCTCTGGGATTGGATGAAAAGTAAAATGATAGACACACACCTTTCACACAGGTAGGCACAGGATAACTAACAGTTGACAATGAACTCGGTAACAACGAGGGGATTTGTGGTCTCCGCAGAGCGGTGCCTGGGCTTTGAGGGGGTCAGGAAAAAGGAAAATTGACATTCCAAAGGTATGTTATTGTAGACGCAAAGGACTAGCTTAGTGAGGGTGAAATTGACCTTGTTCAGGGAAGATACTGACCGGGGATAAGACTACCCACCATAAACTGCTTTTAGTTTAAAAATTTCCATGCCAGACCATCCTTCATGGTTATTTTAGGTCTCTGGGTTTGTAAGGCCGCCCCTGAGCCTGTCAGGTTTAACACGTGGCCCCTTTTTCATCCATACCAGTAAAGAGATGAGCAGGTCCTGACGGGACACAGTAACTTCTGTTTTATAAACACTACCAATCTGTTTTATCGTTTTAGTATTTTATAAGACTACATTATCATATTAACAATATCTTTTAAGCCAAAAATACTACCCTCTCCCCCAATTTCAAATGCTCAGAGATTCTGTTTCCTTTAAAATGCAAAGATGCCCCAGTCAGAGAGCCGCAGGAAACCTGGCAGGTGATCCCCTCCCACCTGGACCCCGGGCCTCTGGCAGGTGATCCCCTCCCACCTGGACCCCGGGCCTCTGTGCAGTTCTCCCTGCACCTGGCTCTGGGACCGGCTGGTGCAGATCTGTAACTCGCAGGAGCAGCGGAGCCACTGCGGACAGCTGACGGCAAACGGGCAGGGTGCCCTGAGGCCTGGCAGTACAGATACCAGCTCAGGGCCTGGCATACAGCAGGTGCTCAAAAATCGGCTGGGCATTTGGAAGCCTCTCCCTGAGCAGGCCACACCTGAGGTTTGTATACCAAATCCTTCCTGTTCCAGGGACAACACGTATTTGGAGAACATTTCAAGGGAGCCAGCCAATACCCCCATATTCACAATAGGGGGGTCCCTGTATTTGGTCCAGGTCTGAAGGGGCTGAGAGATGGAGCAGGGAAGGAGGCAGCCCCCATGTCTAGTCCTGGCCCTGAGATCCATCACTGCCCTGTAATACGGGGGGCCTGGCTCTCAGCCATACTGCCTGCTGGGCCCACTTTCCCACCATGCTGGCAGAGATGGTCCCCATCTTTCAGAGGGCCTGCCTGCCTAGTGTGAGGATTCTGAGTGCAACAATCAATTAGCCATGTCTGCCATGGTTGCAGGAGGAAGGAATGGCAGCCAATGTGCTAAGAATTTGTCATTTCCCATCTAAATGCCTATCGAGGTCCCTCCTGGCTCCACCTGCCTGCGATTCTGCTCACTCAGCAAAGCATCACAAGACAGGGTGTCAGCTGACAGCCGGCAGGCAGGCCTGTTGCTATGGCCCTGACAACTGCCATGACGACCGGCCAGCCTCAACGCATAGGAGCAGGTGCCCTCGTCCACCCAGCCACCTCCAGGAAGGCCCCCACCCCCATCAGGACAGACAGATGCCCTCTGCATCCCGGGCCTCCCAGCCCAGCCCTACCTCCTGCCCACACACCTATGTTCATCTGCACTGCTCCCAGGGGAACAGAGATCCTCGAAAAGCACAGCCACCCCGTTGGCCTCCTCCTCACCCCCAAGCACGGCGAGCGGTCACTCCCAGGAAGCAGAGCTGGCTCCAAGCTCCAGGCTGCGGGTTGAGCGCCAGAGGGAAGCCAGGCCAAGAAGTGGGGGGGCGGAGCTGCGGAGCATCATCCTGCCCAGTGTGTTCTGGCGATCAGTCCCCCACCACTGCAGCCACACCGTCAACCCAAAGAGCAACCAACCTGGTCCCCTGCAGGGATCTCCGGGCGGGGGCGGGGGGTTGTTGCACACAGAGTTCTCATCCTCACAAACACCGCCCCCCCCATGCAGTGCTACACACTGCACACACACCTCCCCCCCCAACATAGGGCCCCGGGGGCAATGTACCTGCCCCACCCTCTGTGGAGTGAGTAGGTGACCTTCCCACGGCCACAGAGCAAGCCAGTGCATCAGGACTTGGACCACATCTGTGGGGTGTCGGGGCCCAGGCACTGTGACACTGAACTAAACCTCAGGAGCACACAGTTCTCTCTCCCATGAACTTTGCCAGAAGACGCTGCCTTGCTGGACCCAGGTGGGGTCCACCTCACACCCTCAAGAATCTGTGGGCACCAAGGGGCAAGCAGGATCCCACAGTCCCCTTGGAACGGACTGATCACTCAGCTGTGGCAACCCCTGCTCTTTGTGAGCTTGACCCAGTCATCCGTGCCCCAAGGCGGCCACGGCCACCGCCACACCTCCGGATCCCCAGAGCCAAAGGAAGTAGCCAGTGCCCCTGACAAAAGAAAGTGGGGTCTGAGCAGTAACACATTCATTCATTCATTCAGAACGTAACTATTGTGCAGACTCTATGCCGTTAAGCCACGCGGTCCCAGGCTCCAGGGACCCAGCAGTGAATCCCTGGCCTGGGGGAGTTCGTGTTCCAACAGAATGGAGTCAGTACACGATGATAAACACCTCCTCTGGCTCTTTACCACTTTGCCAACCCTTTGACATCTCTTCACAGTAATGTCTGAGATAAATCACAGAGGCGGCAGAGAGAGGGCGTCCCAGCAAAAGGAACACCACCAGATTCCCTTGTAACTCTCACAGGGTCTGGGGGTCCAATAAGTCACGGGTTTCGCACTGGCCAGCACGCTCCCTGCCCTGACTCCGAGCAGACACAGCTAGTCGACCCCGGCACTTTCGCCCACGGCGCTGGGTGCAGCGTCAGACACCTTCTCAAGCATGAACCATCAACCCAGGATACTGCTGACTGTCCTGGGGCCACCGCAGAGAGGTGGGAAGGGGAGAGGCCAACAGGCCACCATCTGCCCCGACTGGCCCCCAGCTTGACTCTGAACAGTGCCTTCATCTATTCCATACCTCGGGGAGCTGTCAGAGTTTGCATGACAAAGGGCTCTGTGTCTGAAAGCTGAAGAGTGACCACCTCTGGGCTAGGTGTTCTCTATGCCTCTTTCGTTTCTAGTAGGTGGACAGGTTTACATTTTGATTCCCAAGCAGACCACAGGCCGGACCAGGACCTCTGCTGAGCAACAGGTGATGGCCATTAGGTTTCATCTTCGTCGCCAGCAGCTAGGAGCACTGGGATTGACTAGTGATGTCTGCCATGGGCCAGGTGCGTGCTAAGAAGCAGCAGGTGCAAAGGTGACATATTTGCTATCCAGGGAAGAGACACTTCATAAAAGTGTTCCGAGTGTATGCAGGTGAGAGAGGTCTATACCTGTGGTCCCCCAGAATACAGGCGGCGTACAGCAGGCTGGCTGAGTGCCCCTGAGTTTCCCACTTGGCTGGGTGACAGGGCAGAATGGAGTTCATCACAGCCCATCCCTAATGGGGGTTCACAACGGGGTGAAGAGGACCCTACAGGAGGAAGTCACAGGGGAAGGATGGCAGCGCCTTCCGCTCTGACCTCTTCTCATCCAGACCAACCCGTCTGGCACTGAAGACCCTGCCGGGGCGCCCTCCACCTTCTGTGTTTGTCGCAGGCACGTCTGCGAGTGTCTCCTCCCCGCGTGGCCTCCTTTGAGACAGAAGAGCGGCGGTGCTCGGGCCAGCGTCCTGGAGGCTGCTCGGAATGCAGGTCATCAGGCCCCCGCCCAGATCGGCCGCATCAGAAGCTGTGGAGGCAGGGCCCAGCCCTTTGCATTTTATACACCTCCCGAGGGTGCTGAGGACACCTGAGGATCACCTGGAGAGACCGGAAGGGCTCTGCAGCCCCGGAACTCAGCATCTCGGGTGGCCAGCAAGTCTGAGCGCACCAGGAATTCCAGCGCACACCAGGCGGGGGTGGCGAGGGCTGGGGAAGCTGCTGCAGACCCGTCCCAGGAGGAGTCCCAGCCCCCTTGGCTGTGTGGCCAGTCCCTGGCCCTAGCCACTGTGGGCCTCAGCCCACTCTCTGAAATGCAGAGGATGGGACCACCTCTGAGAACTCAAACTTGGTAAGATCCCCGTTTAACAAGAAAGCCTGGGTCCGCCCTGGCCAGTTTGGCTCAGCGGTTAGAGCATCGGCCTGTGGACGAGACCCAGGTTCGGTTCCTGCTAAGGGCACGTACCTCGGTTGCAGTTTGTCCCCGGACCCCGGTTGGAGTCGTGTGGGTGGCAGCCACTCGATGTGTCTCTCTCACATCGATGTTTCTCTCTCTCTCTTCCTTCCTCTCTCCCTCCTGCTCTGTCTGAAGATAAGTGCAAAAAAAAAAAAAAAAAGTCCTCGAGTGAGGATAAAAAAAAAAAAGAAAGCCTGGGTCGCCCTCCTGGCAGCGGCTGCTCCAGGACACACCAAACCCTTTCTCTCTGACTCAGCTCAGTAACCTGTGCCCGGCTGGCCATAGCTCCCTTTTCGCCTGGCAGTCTCTCTCTTTGGCTGTGACAGAGACCAGAGTCCCCCGGGGCTGCTGTGGCCACTTTCACGCTCCAGTGCAGGGTGGGCCTGGGGACTCCGGGGGCACTGACCCACCCGCCCATCTGCTGGCTTCTCTCTCGAGGATGCAGCCTCTGTTCTCTCCTTTTTTTCCAAATCGAAGCCCATTGAGAAAATGCAGGATGCGCAGCTCCACCTCCAGCCTGAACGAGGCTCATTGTCCACCTCACCGTGGTGACCAAGGACACTGTCGCTTCCGGCCTCCAAGGAGCAACCCCGGGCACCAGGGGGCCAGCACGGCTAGGTCAGACCCGTGGACAGGCAGGCATGCCCACTTCCCTGCAAGGCCGGGGGCTGGCGGGTGGGTAGGGGCTGGCATGGCTCAGCAGAGGGTGGGAGGGGGTCCACAGAGCACTCCAGGCCCCACACGAGCTGAGGGCACTGTAGGGAAGCCTGGTGCACGGAGGGTAAGCCTCATCCCTGGGACACTCAGCAGTGATGGGCCCAGGCTGGGCATGGGTTTGCAGGCTCTGAGAAGCAGTTCCAGATGCCACCTAGGTTCGCCCTCCTCTCAGACATGTTTTAAATGCCAGACTCTGCAACTTTGTTCCCCTGATCTGGGAGATGCACCTCGGAGGAGACGGAGGGGACAAGGGGGCTGCATTCCGCACCCCGGCGCTGCCTAGGTCCTGGCTCTGCATTCACCCCTCCCACAGGCCCGTCTCGTGTGTGTGTCTGAATGTGTATGTGCGTGTGTGAGTTGTGCGTGTGTGTGAGTGGTGTGAATGTGTTCTGAGTGTACGTGTGTGGGTGAGTTTTGTGTGGGGTGTGTGTACATGTGTGTGTACAGAGTGGGGCACTTCAGCCCGCCAGCCTGGCTCTCACGAAGGGGCGGGGCTCCGAAGTTCCACAGGCAGCAGGTACGGGCAGCCGGGAACCCCCTTCAACCTTCCCAAACACCTGCCCAGGTGCTGGTCACACCTTGACCAGATTGCATCCTCTCCCCTCCCTCTCTCAGTCCTCCCACAAGGAGACGCAGGAATACCAAGACTTGCCGGCCAACGCCCAAGGGTCCCTAGCTGCTCCAACTTCTTTGTGCCCCTTCTGCCCTCTGGCCCTGCACCCTGGCCCTCTCCTGGACCATGCTGCTCATTGACCGGCCCTCATGAAACCCCACACTCCCCCTACCTGGAGGAGCGGGAAGGGCCCAGGCCCAGAGGACGCTGTCTTCCTCAGCTCCCAGACCGTCACAGCGGGCCAGGGCCATGCTCCTACTTCACAGGGGAGGAAACAGGGTCGGAAGCACCGACAACCTGCCTGGCAGCTCCCTGACTCTGAGCTCTGTACCGCCGCCACAGTTCCTTAATGGAACCAGCACCCTCCCGTTTCTGTGGGCTTTGTCAGAAAACTCAGTCCAAGGAAGTTCACCTGGTCATCGGACTCTGAGATCGAACCAGTTCCGTGTCCACTGAATTCTGTGCTTGGGCCTCCCCAACGCCTCGGCTGAGAACTGACAGGCCAGACGGGAGCTGTCACGAGCACCCCAAACCTTGCACTGCACCGTGCCCTGCCCTGTAACTGCTTCTTGTCCACTAGGTCAATGAAACAAACTTAATACAAAAGATAAAAACAAACAAACAAAAACACTGAAAGGAAAGAAATAGGGCAAAATGCCAACAAGAGTCCGGTGACACAGCAGACCAGACCTAATACCGCTTTTCTCCTTCACGTTCGATTTTCTAATTTTTCTATATGGGGCAAGTATTACATTTATAATGGGGAGAAGAAAAAAAAGAACTACTGAACCTAATCTGATCCTAAAATACCAGGTGAGTAGTCATAAATGCGGCTCCTATTTATATCCGTTGCCTGAACATTTCTGGGGGAGGAGAGAGGGGGGTGAACGGAGCAATTCTGACCTCGGTGTTCAGGTAGTAACGCCATTGTTCTCTCGGCTCCTTGGAATGGATTCTGCTTCCCTCCAAAGCCCCAGGCTGTGAGTGGCAGATATTCTGCCAGCAAACTGTAGCCACCGCTTATGTTCTTTCACTGTGGATCAAAGGTCATTGAAAACCAGAACCAAATGGGCTAAAATTTTAATTAAGCGACAAGGTTGGGAAGGCCGGAGCACAGCTGAGCCAGGCGCTTTCCTGGAGTAACTCTAGGCCTGCCCCTGGCTAGGAATACGGAATCATCCAGAAAGACGTCTGTCCCAGAAGCCTCCTGTCTGGACACCCTGAGGGACCTGAAGCAGTCCCCAGACCCCTGCCCCACGCCCCAGGACTCTCAGGGCAGACCCCGAGGGCCCTACCCTGACCCAGGAAAGCACACAGAGGGTGGAAGCTCCTGGTTAACTCAGTCAGAATTATTCCTTTAGAAGCAAGGAATGTGGCGACCTGGGGCCCTTGGGCTTCAACAGGGCAACTGCTCTCAAGCTGTGGCAGGCGCCTGCCATGTTCCTGCTGTCCACAGCCTCCCATGGCCTCGCCAGGACCCGATCCGGGCTTACATGCTTCCCTCTGCAGCTGCCAGGGAGGCCGTCCCTGGGCCCCCCTCTTCCAGCTCTGAGGCCCCCACCCCTGCACCAACACCAAAAACACCTCAAAATCCAACACAGTGCCCACCCACATCAACTCCAGCCCCGCTGCTTAGGGTCCAGCGGCCCTGCTGACCCCAAACTCAGAGTCCTGCATCCTATTCAGAACAGCTGCTGGCCCCCAGCACCAAGTCTCGCCTGGTACCTACAGCTGATCTGTCCAGTTGGTTCCGTCTCCCAGGGCCCAGGGACAATCTGGGCTGGAGGCCAGATGGGCAGGGCAGCTTTCACCCTCTCTCCACGTCCCAGCGATGCTGGACACTCCACGCCCAGCTGGGAATGTGGCCACGGTGGCATCGCACTTTTCTCTTAGCCAGCACCATCCTATGCATCTTACCAGTAGAACGGCCCACCTTCTTTATCCATCAGCATTTTACATTAAACACCAGCACATAAAATAGACAAGAGAGTCCCTGCTGTTGCGGGGGGACTATAGGACCCAGAACCTCTCAGATCAACCATTTCCTTCCTCACCTCTGAGAACCGCGGAGGAACCCCAGGGTTCCCAGGGACTAGTTTGAGAAAGGCCAGGGTAGGCCTCCAACTGGGCAGTATGCCTGACCCGACCAGGCCCAGCTGGCAACTCAGAACCACCCCGCTGCCCCATGCCACCTCCTCCCCCTCCTACCTGGAGGCCGCAATCTCCGCCTTCTGCTTGGCGATGGTGGCAGCCCGCTCGGCGGCCTCCACCGCCCGGTCCACCTTCTCTCGGATCTTGCTGGCGCGCAGCGGGATGAGGTTCTTGCGCTTGCCGCTCACGAGGATGTTCTGCTTGTACTTGCCCTCCTCCTTGGTGCCGTCGGGGAAGGTCATGCAGCCGTAGCCGTGCCGCCGGTTGCTGGCCCACTCGCCCTCGTACTTGAGCCCGTCAGAGCGCTGGCTGACGCCAAAGCCCGCCCGCTTGTCGTTCTTCCACTCGCCCACGTAGGTCTCCGTGGTGGTGGCGTCGATGTCATCCTCGATGACCGACAGCTCGGCCTCGCCCTCGCCCAGGCTGATGGTGGAGTGGATGTCGCTGGCCGTGGAGCTGACGGTGCTCATGCCGGCCTCGCTGCGGAAGGAGCTCTGCTTGCTGCGCTGGCTGGCCAGGCTGCTCTTGGACTCGGACTTGCGCAGCTTCAGCCCGCTCAGCAGCGAGCGCCGGAACAGCCCCTTCTTCTTGCTCTTGAGGATCTCGGAGTCGCTGTGGGCCATGAGCACGAAGCCCCCTCGGGACACAGCTGGGGAGCCGGCCACCGCCGGGGAGGCGTCGGGGTGCAGCGCCGCGCCATTGGTGTGCTCACTGCGCAGAGAGTTGATGGATGTCCTCAGGGGCGAGCGGATGACCGCCGCCATGCCGTAGGGGACACTCTGCCGCACACCGTAGCCTTGGCGCATGCCGCCGACCCACTGGCCCTGGTAGGTCCCTGTGGAGACAAAGGAGAAAGGGTGAGCTCCCTGGACAGTGATGGAGGACAGGCACCGCACACGGTGGATGGAGCCTCCGTGGTCCTCTCTGTCTTGGGACAACTTGGTAAGGTTAACAGTGAGGCAGACAGACCGTGGTACCCTTTTACAATTTATATCGCTGATGGTCGTTTTTATTTATTTATTATTATTTTTTAATCCTCACCCGAGGACATTTTTGCGTTTATCTTCAGATAGAGCAGGAGGGAGAGAGGGAGGAAGACAGAGAGAAACATCGATGTGAGAGAGACACATTGAGTAGTTGCCACCCACACGACCCCAACCGGGGCTGGGGACAAACTGCAACCGAGGTACGTGCCCTTAGCGGGAACTGAACCCCGGACTCTCCAGTCCGTGGGCTGACTGGGCTGACGCTCTAACCGCTGAGCCAAACTGGCCAGGGCCTGATGGTCGTGTTTAGACATTTCCATCCTGCTTCCCACAGCTGCATTTTGTTCTCTCCCTTAGAAGCTGGAGAGGGGCAAGGGAGGCCTAAGAGTCTGTGATGCACAGAGTCAAGAGTAAACTGGAGAGCCCGCCCTGTACGTGGGCAGAAGGCCACCCCAGAAGAGACCAGGGAGAGACCTGCAGTGAAGAAGAAAGCAGAAGCCGTCCTGGGTGAGCGGCACCTTTAGGGTCACAGATCTGGGCTACATATTGAGGACCGAAGAGGCGCTTTTAGAGGTAGTAACTTCCCCATCACCAGAGGTATCCAAGAAGAGTTTGGAAGAGCACTCGATGGGGACGCCTTTAACGGCGTGGGGACCTTAAGGGCTTGGAGACCTGAAGGCATTGAAACTGGCCGACCTGAGATCCCCAGAAGAATCAAAAGCAGGGACTTGAAGAGAGATTTGTCACATTCCTAGCAGCACTCTTCACAACAGACAACAGGTGGAAACAACCCGAGTGTCCACGGACGCATTAATGAATCAACAAAGTGGGGTCTATCCGTACTGCGGAATATTACTCAGCCCTAAATGGAATTCATCCCACCCTGAGGTGAAGGGGTCGGACTTCTGGACCCCCAAAGCTGAGTTTGGGGGTACAGGGTGAGGCAGCTGAGGTACGGAGTAGGCCTCCTGCCATCAACACTGGAACCTGCCCCTGCCTTCCCCCTCAGGCAGCGGTGGCCCGTGTGGGCAGAGGGAACCTTTTCCCCCAGGAGGCTGTGCACTTGCATGCCCCACAGCGCCCACTGCACCCCCCTCACCCCCCAGAATCGGCCAACCTGGCTGCAAGTGGAGGACAGTCATGGAGGGGCAGGCAAAGGCAGGGGCTAATTCTGTGCCACTCAGCATCCCAGCGTGGCCCATGCCGGGCAGACACTCCAAGGCCTGCCTCCGTCTGGGGTTACAAGAGAGGCTCTGCAGCCCGGGGGCTCCTCCCCTGCCTGGGCGTAAGGTGGCCTGTGGGAAGCTGGCCCTTTAACAAGGCCAGACTACTGCCTGGACAGTGGCCTTCCTGCGGCACCCTCAAGCTGACAACAGGCTGCCATTGCAAGGACTCTCACCTCCAAAGCTCATTCCTGGCTTACTGCCCCTTCCACTTGTGAGCAGGGGATGGGGCTGCCAGATGAGACACCGGACACCCAGTTAAATCTGAGTTTCACAGGAACAGCAAACAATCTTTTAGGGGACATTGTACGGGGCACACTTATACTAGAGAAGCTCAGGCTGCTGATCTGAAATTCAAATAGAACAGGGCATCCCAGAGGGTTTTTTGCTGAATATGGCCACCCCAGCTGGAACCTCCCAAGATGACACCTTGGGTTTTGCCAAGGCAGGGGTGCTAAGGATGCCAGCCCCCTCCCAAACTGAGGATCCCCCTGCAAAGGAAGGAGACTGACCACCCTGCCCCCAGCACCCCTGCTTCCCCTCTGAGGAGGCGGGGCTTGCAGATAAGGATGAACGAAAGTTGAAGAGTAAAAGCATCGTGGACAAACAAAATCGGGTCTATCCATACAGCGGAGTATTATCCAGCCTTAAAAAGGAAGGAAACTCTGACACAGGCCACAACATGGAGGGACCTTGAGAACATTATGCTCAGTGAGATGAGCCGGTCACACTATGATTCCATTTACATGAGGCCCTAGAGGAGTCGAATTCAGAGAGCTAGAAAGTAGAAGGGTGGGGGCCCGGAACTGGGAAAGGGGGTGAGGAATGAGTGTTTCGTGGGGACAGACGGATGGTGGTGACCATGTGAATGTGCTTAATGCCACTGCACTTGACAATGGTTAAATTGGTAAATTTCATGTTATGTATATTTTACCACAATTTTTTAAAAAGTGAAGGCGCTCACAGGAGCTTCATGGATGGCCTGGTGGGTGCCATGAGGCGTAGGGACTCGTGGGGGAGTTAGGGGCAGGGTTTGAACCCCAACTCCACACTTCCTGGATCTGTGACCTTGGGAGAGTGCTTTAACTTCTCTGTGCCTCAGTGTCCTCATCTGTAAAATGGGGACGGTGGTTGTGCGGACAAAATGAGGTAATCGATGTAAAGTGCAGGCTGGTCATTAACAGTCAGTTAACAGTTATTTATCATCATCATCAAAACCTTAGCAGCCGTTCTCAACCTGTGGGTCGCGACCCCTTTCACAGGAGTCGCCTAAGACCATCGGAAAACACATATTTCCGATGGCGATTCATAACAGTAGCAAAATTACAGTTATGAAGTAGCAACGAAAATAATTTTATGGTGGGGGGTCACCACAACACGAGGAACCGTATTAAAGGGCTGCGGCATTAGGAAGGTTGAGAACCACTGCCTTAAGGGGTAAGTAGCACCTCACTCTCAGTCAACCCTACGAGCTGGATATCATCACATTGTCCTCCAGCCGTGACCGCACAGAGGGCATCTAACAAAAGACCACAGGCAGACGCTGGCTTGTTCTGAGTGACAACAGGTGGAGCAAGGGCTGCAGATCCGGTGTGTGGGCTGTGCCTCCCCCTCTCCGAGCTCCCCTGTCATCTCATCCTGGCTTTCCACGAGCCGCCCAACCGTGCCCTTGAGGAGCTAGGTGACCAGGACAATCCACAGCCTCTGTGAGCCTCAGTTTCCATATCAGTGAAATGAGGGCAACTCCTCAGTGACTTATTCCTGAATTCTGTGACTCTGGAGATCCCCTGATGGATTAGCTACCACTGGGGAAGGTCCAACTGTGGGCACAGGGCATGAGTTGGGCCCAGACAAGGGTGACACACTTCGTGTCTGGAACAGGCAAATCCAGAGACAGCAAGCAGCTAATGAGGACGGGGTTCCCTTTCGAGGTGATGAAGATGGTCTGGAACTCAACAGAGGTGGTATTTGCACAACACTGCAAATGGGTAGGATGCCCCTGAATGGTTCACTTTACAATGTAGACTTCATATCAATTATGTAGACTTCATATCAATTCTTCAAAAAAGATATAATGATTGGTAGCAGAGAAATGAAGCGCAGCAAAAAAATATTGTGTATATATAATTTCATAGTCCCAAAACGAGACGAAGAAGCGCTGATCAAGTTCCAGGGGGACGTGGACTTTCAAGAAACTCCTGTGGCCAACAGGGTCTTGCTGGTGCGGACCACCCAGAGGTGCTGGGGCTCTGGGAGAGCGGAGCCCACGACCTGGGGCACCGGACTTCACTTCTCAGACTTCGGTGTATTCACCTGTATAATGGAGGTGACAACTGTACCCACACGCTATATTCATATTCTGTCCCACACGCACAGAGAGCCCCGGGCGTGGCCGGGCGGCTAAGCCTACCTTGCCCAGAGTTTGCAGTCTTCTTGTATTTGCATTTCTGCCCCCAGTGGGAACATATCTCTGGTTTCATAGCTGACGTCAATAAGAAAATGGATTTCAGTATACAGAAACACTCTCCAGATGAGCTCCGCTCTGACTGCCCGAGGCAGCTCAGCCTCATGGCTCCGCAGCAAAAGGTGGGACAGAACACAGGGGAGAAGGCAGGCAGCTCAGCAAGGAGCCAGCTGCAGGAGCCGGGTCCACCCCAGGGAGGCTCCGGGGCACCTGCCCACCCTCGCTGGGCCTCCTCTCTCATGGTCTCTCTCTCTCTCTCTCTCTCTCTCTCTCTCTCTCTCTCTCTCTCTCTCTCTCTCCCTCTCTCTCTCCCCCCCTCTCTCTCATTGAGGAGGGTGGGGATGGAGGTCCCCATCGCCCAGCAAGACCAGGACAGGAGATCTGAGTGGACTCAGGTGAGGAAACAAACCTCCCTAAACCTCGCCTGTCAAACGCCAGCTAGAATGATCCAGACCGCAGGGAAGAGCAGACGAGACGAGACCACCAGTGGGTGTCACACTTGAACAGCATCGGCAGCCCCCGCCAGGCGTGTTAAAGCCAAGTCTCCGACCCCACAGGAGACACCTTTACTCCTGAGGGGCTCCCAGGTGAGGCTAGTGCTGTGCTCCGGGGATGCCACTTCTGAGAGTCACTCCGGCACCTGCCACAGCACCTGGCCCGTGTGGGCACCTGTGTTGTTTGGTTCAGGAAACCTCTGGGTCCGAATTTGAAAACCAGAGCCCTGGGCTGGAGCACAGCCTGGCCAGCTCTGCCCACACTGCCCAGCCAGCTAAGATCTGGCCTCAACCCCAGTCCCCCGTATCTTGGGTAGCATGGATGGTCAGCGCTAGCCAAGTTATTTGCATCTCTCTCAGGCCCTGTGCATCTCACACACACTCTTTTATTTATTTATTTATTATCCTCACCCGAGGACATTTTTGCATTCATCTTCAGACAGAGCGGGAGGGAGAGAGGGAGAATGAGAGACAGAGAAACATTGACGTGAGAGAGACACATCGACTGGCTGCCACCCACACGACCCCAACCGGGGCCGGGGACAAACTGCAACCGAGGAACGTGCCCTTAGCGGGAACCGAACCCGGGACTCTCTGGTCTGCGGGCTGAGGCTCTAACCGCTAAGCCAAACCAGCCAGGGCTCACACACACTCTTACGTTCCTCCTCTGCAGCCCCCACCTATCAGCTGAAGTTCTGAAGCCTTCACCACAGGCCCAGAGGACCACCTGATGGAAAAGGCAGTCTCACTAGGTGCCAACCTCTAGAGCTGCCTGGAGACGCCCAGCCAGACGCAACGGCCTCTGGACTCCTCGCAGCGCCAGGCCCCAGCACGACTTAGAGCTGGCCACCAGAACCCCACGCCGAAGGACATCTCCCTGCGGGTTACAGACAGCATTTACAAAGTTCCCTCTTCTCACAGGTGGACCCAACACCCTTTGCCCTGCCTTCCTGTCTCATCTGTCCCAAGCCTCAGACAGTGGGCAGAGGGGCCGTTTGACCAGCACAAGGACGTACCGAGCGGCACTTCATTATTTCTTTTGCTTCGCAATTCAGCCAGGAAGCGGTTTTCCCGGAGACCGTGGACACAAATGTCAGAGCGCATTTGGTCCCGAGGTAGAAAGACCACCACAGACTTCACAGCGCAAGGGCCAACCCCAGAATCTCCGAGCCGGGCAGGACTCTGAAACGACCGGTGATGAAGCTACTGCTTCCCAAATGTCCCCGGAGATGAGATGAAAGTCACCTGTTGTGTTTGTATTTTTTTTTTTTTTAAATCGAGGGAGAAAAATACACATTCCCAGGCCCCAGCTCTGACCTTCTGAATCAGGATGGCCAGGGATGACCAGGTGACCTGTAACTGTCACAGCCCCCAGGTAACTCTTCTCATCAGGGCATCCCTGGGTGTTAGGCATGTGGAAAAGGAAGGTCAGGAGGTGACGTGACTAGTTCAAGGTCACCCAGGTCACAGGCAGCAGAGCCAGGGTGGCAGCACCATGGCACAGGTAAGTGTACAATGTTCCGGAACCTTCCTTAGTTTACACTGTATCCTGGAGCTATCGCCACCTTTTCTACACCAGTAATAATGGTTGCAACTAGTCCAACAAATGAGCGTTCCACAGTCATATAAATTACAAGCCAACCCTGTCCCGAGGGTTACCTAGGTAGTTCTCATTTTTGATAGCTAATCTTTGTACACAATGCTAAGTTATATCCTTGGACACATTCCTAGAATGAAATTGCTTGGTCAAAAGGAAGATTATTTGTAAGGTTTTTGATAAACTGCCCCCGGAAAAGACCACATAAGAGTGATTATTTTCCCCACATCGTCACCAACACCAGAAAGTATCACTTTAAAAAATGTGTTTTAGCTGGGCTCTGAAGAGTTTGAGCTGGTGGAATCTGTTACGGGATGAACTATGTTCCTCCCAAATCCATATGTTGGAGTCCTAACCCCTGGTAACTTAGAACGTACCCATATTTGGAGACATGGTCTTTAAAGAGATAATTAAGGTAAAATGAGGTTGCTAGGCAATGAGCACATGAAAAGATGCTCAACATCACTGATCATGAGGGAAATGCAAGCCGAAGCCACACTGAGTACCACCTTACACCCACCAGAATGGCTACTATAAAACAAACAAACAAGAAGCAAGTGCTGGAGAAGAGGTGGAGAAGCAGGAACCCTTGTCTACTGGTGGGAATATAAAATCGTTCAGCCCCTGTGGAACAGTCTCACAGTTCCTCAAGAAATTAAACACAGAATTACCATATGATCCAGCAATTCCACTTCTGGGCATATACTCCCCCAAAATGGAAAGTAGGGTCTCAAAGAGATATTTGCACACTCATTATTCACAACAGCCAAGAAGTGCAAGCAACCCAAGTGTCCATGCAAGGGTACACGGATAAAGCAAATGCGTCCATCCATACAATGGACTATTTCTCAGCCTTAAAAAGAAATTCTGCCATGAAAAATGCAAAGTGTAGAGGAAGACATCAGAGAAGCCAGAAATTATATCTTCAAATCAGATACTGAATCCACAAAATGAGAATCAAATTCAATAAAGAAGGAAACATCAGAGAAAAAGAACTCCTGGAAATGAAAAGTATGACGGCTAAAATAACAATTTTGGTAAATGAGTTGGAAAATAACTTCAAGAAAATCTTTCAGCCCTGACCAGGTGACTCAGTTGGTTAGAGCACTGTCCCAATATGCCAAGGTTGCAGGTTCAATCCCTGGTCAGGGCACATACAAGAAGCCACCAATGAATGCATAAATAAGTGAAACAACAAATCGATGTTTCTCTCTCTCCAAAAAAAATCTATAAATAAAAAATTTTTAAAATAAAAATAAAAATAAAATTTTAATTAAAAAAAGAAAATATTTCAATAAATTGAACCAAATAGTGAGCAAAGTAGTAAGAAATAGTGAGGAGATTAGAGTTATCCAGAAGGCCCCAAATCTATTATTAGGAGTTTCAGAGATCAACGAAGAAAAATCACCAAAGGTATAAAATAGGGAAGTGTCCCAGAATTAAAGGATATGAGTATCCAGGCTGAAGGGGCTCACAGACATCTTGCACAACAAAGGAAAATGACTCATACTGGGACATGGCATTGTGAAATTTCAGAACTCCAATGAGCAAAGATCCTAAACACTGCCAGAGAAAAAGAAAAATAGACTTCTTGTGACGGACTGAGAATCAGAATGGTATGAGATTTCTCAACAGCAACACCAGAACCTAAAAGTCAGTGGGAAATTGCCTCAGCACCCCCCCCCCCACCAAATTCTGAACAAAAATCATTATCAATCTAGAATTCTACACACAACCAATGTATTAATCAAGTTATCAAGCTAACAAAACTGTATCTTCCATGCATCCTTTCTCAGAAAGTTACTTCAGGATGCACTCCACCAAAAATGAGGGAGTAAACCAAGAAAGAAGAAGACACAGGTGAGGTCCAACACAGGAGAGGTGAAGAAAATTTCCAGGAAGAAGAGGGGTTAGTGCGAATGGGGCGACATAGATGTATATATCCCCATATGTACATATGACTTCCAGAAAGCAATAAGTAAAAATATGCAAATATATGAAAAGTATGTACATGTGTACGTATATATTATTTGTAGAGAATCTGGTGGGTTTGTTCATGTAAATGCCCAACCCATATATTTCAAAGGCTGGTGGGAAAAATAGAAAGAGGGGGTGGGGCAGAAGTGGCAGGTCCGTGGACTCCTGGGGGGGACAGTGGGGAGAAGGCCTCAGACACATGCAGATTGGAGGCAGGCAAGTGACTGAGAGAGGCCACAGGCATCTCAGGCAGACTAGCCAGGAAGCAACCCCAGGGTCAGGAAGGGGTTGAGAGCCAAAGCAGACCCCAGCGGGGAGTAGCAAATCTGACCTCCACGGGCACCCTCATGCTGCCCAGGTGAGAGGGGATTCGGGGACAGGCAGTGTGCTCGGCCTCACAGACCCGAAAGGATGAGCACCCACCCACCTGTGCCCACCTCCACAATCTTCCACCCTGGGGGATGAATCCCCAAGACCACATTGTTCATCATGGGAAGGACTTTTTTTTTTTTTACGTTTTCTTTTAAAAAAAATAATAGATTGTTTTTTAGAGCAGTTTTAGGTTTACAAACAATGGCGTGGGAAGTACAGAGATTTTTCATGTACCTCCTCACCCCCTACTGGACACACGCACTTCCCTACTGCCCCACCTTTGCCCTCCATGAGCCAAGATGGATACATTATTAATCAGACTCCGTAGTTTGCATGAGGGTTCACGCTTGGCGTTAAATATTTTATGGACTCGGACAAGTGGGTAATAACATGTATCCACCATTGTGGTATCATCGTCTCGCTGCCCTAAAAGTCCTCTGTGCTCTGCCTATTCACCCACCCTTTCCTCCCCCAACCCCTGGCAACCACTGATCTTTCCACTGGCTCCATGCGTCGCCTTTTCCAGAATGTCACCGCGTTGGAATCGTACTGTGCAGCCTTTTTGGTGGCTCCGCTCACTCATTAATAGGCACTCAAGGTGCCTCTGTGTCTTTCTGTGGACTTGGGACCATAGTTTGCTCATCATTCCCCTACTGAAGGACATCTCTGCTGCATCCCGATTCTGGCCATTATGAATAAAGAGTAAGTCTTTTAAAAAAACGAAAGAAAGTGAATCTAATCTCAGAATAAAGAATGTTGTTTCAAATCAAATATTTATCTTTAAAAAGTCCTTCTCAGTTTGGGGGCACCTGGAAAACCCTCCTGGACCCCGCAGCCAGGCACCGTGGTCGCTGTGTCTGAAGGACGTCAGCTGATGTTTGCTGAGCGCTCACAGAACACGGAGTGCCAGGCTGGCGCTGTCATTTCACAACAGCACATGGGGACTCAGAGAGGTGAGGGGACTTGTCCAAGGCCGCACAGCAGGAAGAGGTGGAGATCTGACCCTCCCTAGTCAGCTATCCCCAGAGCTAACAGGGGCTGTGGGGACATAGGAGCCACCTCCTGACTCCTCGTCATAGGGAGGCTCACACCCGTGCGGATCAGTGAACGTTTGGGAAGAAGCGATGGTATGTAGACCTCGGTCAGGTGTCCCCTCTTCTGGAAGTAGGGTGATTCTGTATAGTTCCCTCCATACTACCTAAGGGGACAGGCTCTGCTCACCTCATCACCCTGACCTCACCAGGGAGGGCAGCCTCACCCACCTGCCAATAGGAATGACGCCCCAACACTGCTGAGTGCTCCCAGTGTGTCTGCGCCACACTTGCTTGGTTCTCACAGTGACCTGAGAGGGGGACGTTACTACACCACTGTACCCATTTTACAGATGCAAACTGAGGTGTGGTGAGGTTAAGTCACTTGCCCAAAGTTGTGACGTCGAGGAAGAGGCTGAGCTAGGACCTCTGCCAGGGGTGCCTGATTCCCAAGCCCACATCTAGATGACCAGTCTCCATTGCTCCTGCCAAACAGACAGGAGGTGAAGTCAACGTCCAGGAAGGCGGACTCCAGCTCCCGTCCCACCACATCACCGCCGGTTCGGTGCTTCTCAGGCCAGTGTGTGCAGGGGGTCGCTCACACAGGACAGCAGGGAGGCCAGTGGCAGGAGGACTCATTCTGAATGAAGGCAAGCTCACCCTCTCCGCCCGCAGTGGAGGCTTGATGCCCAGCACCGGGAGCTGCTAACTGGGCAGTGGGAGGACAGGACGCTGGGTTTCTTTCAGAAGCACCTGCTGCTGCTGCTGCAACCACTGATGTCAAGTGTGGTCTTCTCCCCACAGCGAGCGGTTCAGATGTGCAGACTGAGGAGACCTGGGCATCCCTCCCGCCCCATGTCCTCAGCAAGCAGGGACCATCCTTGTCTCCCCAACCCCTTCTGCCCTCCCTGGGACCCTCCCTCTGGGTGTGAACAGGGGAGGCAGAAACAGAAAGCGCAGCACAGAGAGGGTACTACTCTGTATGCTGCCATCTGGAGGGCACCTTCCGTGGACCCACACTCCCCTCCCTGGTCACCCAGCAGGCACTGAGGCTCATCAGCTGCCTGAGGCCACAGGGCCAGCCTTTTAGAGGTCAGGGGCTAGAGAAATAAATGTCTGTGAGGTGGGGCAGCAGGGAGTGTGGGAGGAGGAGGGAGGGGGCCCCTCTCATGGAAGAGGACCCTTCACTGGTGTGGCTGGAACTCAGGCAGGTCTGGGCTCAGATCCTGGCCTTGTGACTTGGGACAGACTCCCTGATCTCTCTGAGCCTTGCTTTCCCTGGAAGGCACTCAGCACAGGACCACAACAGTGCAAATGAGCAAGAAACGGCAGCTTTCAGACTGGGGGGCGTAAGAAATAATCTGTGCGTCCCTGCAGCAGGGCAATTCATTCTCCCTCCCTCCAGCTCTCTCCTCCCTCTCCCTCCCGGCCTCCCTCTCTTCACAATCCACCCCATCCTTCTGTCTCTTCCTCCCCCATTCCCCTCCCCTTACCTCCCTTTTCTCCTCCCTCTCTCTTGTCCCTCTGTCAGTCTGTCCCTCCCTCCCATCTGTCCGTCTCCCTCTGTCTCTGTCTCTCTCTGTGACTCTCTCTAACCCCCCTCCCACTGTCTCTCTACTAACTTCCTCCCTTGGCTCGCACATTGCTGCTTCTCCTCCCCCGGCTCAGGCCTCCAGCTAATAGGACACTGTGCCTGTGAATGCCTCATGGTCAATGTCACCACAGCCGCCTCCAGCAGAGGAAACCCTGACCTCTGCTACTGTTCTGCCACATTTTCTTGAGGACACACTCACAGATTTCCTCCGAACTGGGCCTTGCACCACGGATGTGACCGCTCAGCCTCCACGCGGGAAGCCCAAGGACCCGCTCTGTCTGGGACACTGGAGCGGAGGGAGACTCCCGGCTGGGCAGTGGGCTGGAACCTCATCCCCAGTGGGTTGACCTCCTGTCTGGTTTCTCCTAACAATCAGGTTGGTTCTGTGCAGACCCAAAGAGTCAGGCTGTAGCCTCCACTGCCCAGGACGGTCTGGCCCCTAGATGTGGCCACAATCATGCTGGTTCCCAGGTGGCCTTGCTCCCCCTGCCTCTGGGCACTTACTAATGCTCCTCCTGGGGCACCTGTGATGCCCCCCAGCCTCAGGTCCCTGTGGGAAAGTCATTTCCCCAGAGGCGTTTCTCAGACACCCCAGATGCCCGCCCAGTCTCTCTGTTAGCCTGGCCCAGCCCTCCTTCCCATCAGCATTAAAACTTGAGGAGCTGTGTCCCCTACAGAGCCCTGGGGCTATCTATTCACTGCTGTCCCTGGAGCCAGCTCATTGCCTGGCACACGTCGGTGCTCAATAAATACCCCTGTGGGTCCCAGCTTCCCCGCAGACACCGTGGCTGTTCTCTCCCAGCTGGGAAAGGAAACCATAGATGCAGCCCATCAAAGCCCGGGGGAACGGGGCAGGACCACCTGACCTCCCGGCCAGTGCGAGTGGTCCAGGTTCTACTAGGATGAACTTCCTGAGCACCTACCGTGTGCCTGACACCGTGCGAGGTACTCTAGGGGCAAGAGAAAGGCGTCCACACCGTTTATTTCAGGGACTCCACCATCCCTTGGGGGAGGCCGCGTGCAATCAGGCATTGTGGGGGTGGGGGGGTCAGGAGTCAGGCGCTGGAGTCTAAGTCACTGTGGGATCTACAATATACTTTTTCCAAAAAAACTTTACATCTCAACAATAAAAAGACAAATAAGCCAACTTTAAAGTGGGCATGAATCTAAACAAACATTTCTTCAAAGACTTATAAATGGCCAATAAGCAGATGGAAAGATGCTTAAATTAACATCATCAGTTATTAGGGAAATGCAAAGCGAAACCGCAGGAAGATACTACTTCACACCCACTAGGACAGCCATAATCAAAAGGACACAACAGCCCGTGGCTGGCGTGGCTCAGCGGTTGAGTGTCGACCTGTGCACCAAGAGGTTGCTGGTTCCATTCCCGGTCAGGCACATGCCTGGGTTTCAGGCTCAGTACCCGGTGGGGGACAGGCAGGAGGCAGCCGATCGATGTTGATGCTTCTCTCTCTCATCGATGTTTCTATCTCTCTCTCCCTCTCCCTTCCTCTCTCTAAAAAATAAATTTAAAACGTTAAAAAAAAAAAAAGACCTAACAGGTGTGGGTGAGGAGATGGAGTGACTGGAATCCTCGAACACGCTGTTGATGGGAATGGAAAATGGTGCTGCCACCCTGGAAAACAGCAATTCCATTTGTAGGAATCTACCCAAGAGAACGGAAAACATATATCCACACGAAAACTCATACACGACGGTTCATAACAGCACTATTCACAATAGCCCAGAGGTAGAACCAACCCGAATGTCCGTCACCTGATGAATAAAAAAATGTGGTCCATCCACACGGTGGGATAGTGCTCAGTCTTAAAAAGGAATGCAGTTCTGAGACATGTGACACGGATAAACATTGAGAACGTACGTTAAACGAAAGAGATCACATATTATTCCATTTGTATGAAATGCCCAGAATAGGCAAATCCAGAGGGACAGAAAGTAAATTAGTGGTTGTCAAGGGCTGGGGGAGGTGACTACAATGGGGGATGCTAGGTGGGAGATACAGGGGCCCCCCTGCATTACTTCTCACAACTGCATGTGACTCTACAATCATCTCAAAATTTAAAAAGCTTAATTACAGAACCACAAACACCAGATAGTGTTGCTGCCCTGCTTAAACTGATCAGTGCCCTTCCCTGGCCTCCGGACAACATCCAAAGTCCCTCCTGAGGCCTGGAAGATTTCTGCGCTCACACCCCCTCACCATCTCCCCCTCTGTCTGCTGCAGCCACAGGCCTCTTCCTTTGGTTCCTGGAAAAAGCTGAGCTTGTTCCGGCCTCTGAGCCTTTGCACGTGCTGTTCTCCCTCCCTGCACCCTCTTTCTCCCACACTCCATATGACTCAGATTCTCCAGCTCTCCACTGATTTGTCATGTATCATTGTCCACCTGTGCCTTCCAGAGCTCCCCCCTCCCCTGCTGCAGGTGATGTGGCCACACCAGGGCCACAGTGAGCAACCCTGCAGACCGGGTCTCTGCCTTCTAGGAGCTTCCAGGCCAAGGGGAGGAGACAGTCACAGAAGCCACCGATGACAGTACACAGGACCACGTGCAATAATGGAGGGCCCGGAGGCACTGCAGAGGCCAGAGGAGGGATGCCCTACACCTGGCCAACCCACCCATTCCCCACACCATCCTCACCAAAGTGCATTTCAACTACTGCTCCCCCTACCCCAAGCTACCCACAAGCAGCCAGGCCTCTGAACTCAACAGCGAACAACCAAATGGCCGGGGTGGGCCCACAGAAAGGTTATGCACAAAAGTTAGTTGGACAGTCCCCAAGCTGGCAGTGGGGTACCAACTCATGGCCCCTTGGCTTTGCTTCTACAGCTAGCATCCAAGTAAGGTGAGGGTGTGATACCTGCCTACTAGGTAGGCTCCCCCTGTTATTCCTGGGAGGGGCCTTCTGCCTCCCTTGGTTCCTGACACCCTCCCCACTGAAAAGCCCTCCTGCACCTCCCTACAGTCCAACTGCCACCCCCTATACCTAGAACGCCACACATCCTGTTTAGTAGTCCTCTCCTGAGGCATAGACTGACTGGGAGGGGCACAGGTGCTTCTCAAGGTGTGTCCTTAGGACCCCCTGCATCAGATGGCCCCAGGTGTGTGATCCTGCTGTAGACTCCTGGGCTCTCTTCTAAGGGGCCTGTCTGGGGGACCCGGGCCGAGCGATTCAGACTGGCGACCACACGTTGCTGAGTCCCAGCAACTCCCACTGCGCCTGCTCCTGGCCTCTGCTTTGGATCCACAGGCCTGCAGGAGTCTGTTGGCTCCACCCTCCTCCCCTCTCCCACTCGTCATGCTCAGTGAGATACTTCTCTGCACATTTAGGCAACAGTGGAGAGTGGAAGAGTTCTTATCCTGGGGTCCATGGATAAGTCCCAGGGAGTCTGTGAAGCCCACATATGTGCACAAAACATCGCATGTGTGCAGGGACACGCATGTGTCCTGGGAGGGGCCCCACAGCCTTGTCACACTCTCAGAGGAGCCTGAGAGTAAAGGCCCACGGAGGGCCAGGTCTAGAAGACCACGGTGCCACCTTTCCCAGCCTCCCCTGCACTGTTAGACCCTGGGCTCCTCTCCGGAACTCTCAGTCTTCTCATCTCTAAAGCAAAGAAGTGGCTGAAATAATCGCTCCATCGCTGGGTGCTGGAGACAGTTCTGGGGCCAGTTGAGCCCCACGGTCCACACATGGCCTCATCAAGCCACATAACCCCGTGAGCCTCACTTTTCTCATCTCTCAAATGGGAGCACATCGCTTATCTTAAAGCACTGCTTTAAGGAATAAAAGAAGTAACATTTATGGTAAAGTGCACAGCCCAGTACTCAGAACAAAGTAGACATTTAAAAACTGCACCCATCTTTAAAAGGAATCCCCCTAGCTTTGTGACTCTAGGTTTCACTTACATGCTGTGGAGTACTGTCAAAGTGAAGTCTGCGACACACTGCCGTGCCCTGAATAGTGACCTCCCCCAAAAAAGATACATCTCCATCCTAACCCCTGGCACCTGCTAATGTACCCTTATTTGGAAAGGGGGTCTTTGCAGATGCAGTGAAGTTAAAGACCTTGAGATGAGATCCTCCTGGCTTTTGGCTGGGTCCTAAATCCAATAGCAGGTGTCCCAATAAGAAAGGAGGAAAAGAAGCACAGACACGGAGAAGGCCACATGGTGACAGAGGCAGAAACACAAACAGGGCTTTTCCTCACTGTGATATAGGTGTTGTGCTTGGAAACTTTCTAGTCCATTTCAGTTTTTTAAATGAAGCACAGCATTCATTTCTTGAGCCACTTGCCCCAGAGTTTGAAAACCTCTGTCTAGAGCCGCGACTCTTGGCCCTGCCTGCCCTTATCACATACGCAGGCCGGGTGCCACCCTCCAAGACCCTGGCTGGAGTGGTGTTGGATGGAGCCCCAGAGGCATCCCAGTGATTCGGATGTGCGGCTAAGGGTGCTCTGGAAGAGAGGGCCCCTCAACCTGAACTGAGAATCACCTGGACAGTTTACAAAAGAACCCCAACGCCAGGCTGCCTGCAAACCACCCCAGTCAGCCCAGGCATCAGCATTTTTCAGAGCGCCCAGATGACTTCACGCAAGGCCAAGACCGGAGCTCGTGTGCTAGCGCGGTGCTTGCCACACTTCAACCCCCTGGGCATCTCCCAAGCGCTCAGGTTCTAACCCTGGAGGTCTGCATTAGGGCCTGAGAGTCTGCATTTGTAACTGTCTCCCAAGGGACCGTCCTTGGTGATGCTACTGTGCAGCAGAGTTAACAGGCACTAGCCTAGATCCGTGCTTCTAAAGGTGGGGCCCCAGACCAACATCATCGGCATCCATTGAAACTTGTAAGAAATGCAAATTCCTGGGCAAGATCTCATGCCCAGAAATCCATGGGTGGGGTCAGCAATCTGTTTTAACCTGCCTTCCGGGCAGTCCTGATACACACTCAAGTTTGGGGAGCACTGGCCTAGAGTGACAGACAGTTGGCAGTGCCAACTCCTGTGCTCCTACAGCAGCAAAAACTGACCCTTGATTCTTTTGGGGACCTCCCAAAGCACCAGAGGACCCTCCCTGGGTCCCAGTGAACACTTGCGACACTCCTGGGAACGCAAAAGATGGCACGTGTTGAGAAGAAAAAGGTGTTACCATTCCATCATAGAGATGGTAATACTAAGGCTAAGAGAGGACAAGCCTTCTTCAAAGTCAGCAACTTCAGTTTGAGAGCAAGTTGCCCTGCCCACCCTTCCGGATTCAACTCAGGGGTCCCCTCCCCAGGTATCCCTGCTGCTCACTCAAGGACACACACACACTGCTCCCCATCTTAGAACTCTCATCTGCAGTAATTCCATGCAGGATCCCCAAACCTGGCATGAGAAACCCCTAATTATTTCACATATTTCAGTTTTGCATCCAGACTCCATGCATATTCTTTTGGGTAGAAGTCATGCCATTCTGTTTCTTACATTTTATTTTTTATTCCTTTATTTTTTTCCAACAGCCTACATTACTGCAAACTATGTACTGTATACATAGTGCTATTCTCTGAATAGCTGTGTCCTTCCAATTCATATATTGAAATCCAAACTCCCACTGTGATAGTATTAGGAGGTGGGGCATTTGGGAGGTGATTCGGTCATGAAAATGGAGCCCCCAAGAATGGCATCAGTGCCCTTATAAAAGGGACCCCAGAAAGCTTCCTTGCCCCTTCTACCACGTGAGGACACAAAGAAGTTAGAAGTCTGTAACCCAGAAGAGGGCCTTCACCAAACACCAAATTTGTCGGCACTTTGATCTTAAACTTGCAGCTTCCGGACCTGTGAGAAATGATGTCTGTTGTTTCTGATCCCCCAGGCTGCGGTGTCTGTGACAGCAACATGAACCGACTGAGACACAGAGTCAGCACTCAGCAAATATTTCCAGGTTAATTCACTGAAGGTGGAGCTGAGCTTTTCTGTCTTGGTGCCTTGAATATAGTAGGAACTCAGTGAATGCTTCTCAATGATTGAATGAATTAAGCCAATGAAAAGGTAGCAGTCAAGAGACAGAAGGTGAGTAGAAAATACAGAAGGGTATTTTCTGCTCGTCTTTGCTAGCACTTTGCAATGGATGCTGCTCATTAAATAGTGCTCCAAATATGTCTTCTGGTCATGACTGGTTTGCACCATTAGAACATTATCACTCTATTATTCATTGTGTTCACATCATCCGTCTTACTCAGGTAAAATGCTGGCAGCGACTCTTATGAGCAATGACAGAGCCAATAACAAAACAAAACTGGTCAAGGGATTATAACAGTGATGCTTTAAAGAGAGTTTTAAATTTTCCCTTTCATGGTCTACGCCCAGTTCTAAGTTCTTACGATGAGATGGACGTATGCAATGATGACGGTGAATGAAATGATCAAATACTACTGCATTTCCACAAATATTTATTGTGTGGCCACTGCAGGCTGGCACTACTTTAGTCCCTGGACACACAGCGGGTGACCGGCATAGACAACATATCCCTTCCTGCAGGAAGCTTACTTGCACTCCACCATCAGTGTCCAAGAGAACTTCCCATGGTGATGGAAGCGTTCTGTGTCCGCACTGTCCGCTATGGTACCATCGCCAGTCAGATGTGGCTACTGGGCACTTGAAATGTGACCAGTGTGGCAGAGGCACTGAAATGTATGCATTTTATTTCATTTTAACACCTTTAAATCTAAATTCAAATAGTCGCATGTGGCCAGTGGCCATTGGATTGGGCAGAGCTGGTCTATATGAATAGTCCATTGATGCTGATTTAAAGAGAACGGTGGTAAAGTGGCCTTACATTGGCTGCTACAGGCAAGATCACTCCTTTGCCTGCTATTGGTTGTACCCTTATAACCCCTGCATGTTCCATGGGAACCGAGCGCATACAACAGGAGGCAGAAGTAAACCTCAGACTTCAGAGCGACTTCTACAAATCTTACTAAAGGACCCCACCCCAAACCCACCTACACCAGCTGGGAGAGGCTCTCCCAATTCAGCAGGAAACACCAGGAAGGTAACTCAAGGTTGCTAGAAAAGACTGACAGGATTGGGGTGCAAAACAGGCAGACACCCCCAGCGGTAGTGTTTCTTGGAGTAAGGAACCCACACACTGACAGAGCCAGCAGGCAAACTCCTGATAGCCAAGTGTGTAGGAGGGGTCCGAGCCAGGCGGTTGCTGGCCGGAAGAGGTGTCCTGGAGAGAAGCAGAGCAGAGCCAGCCGCCCAGGCGGTTTGTCGGGCGCTCTCCAGGGTGCTGAAGCGACTCCTCTCTCCTACATGAAGACAGGTGGACCCAAGAAAGCCAGCCCGTTGGTCTAAAGCACAGAGCCTGTTTGTGGCAACGCCAGAACCCCACCACGCACACAAACCCGAAAATGAAAATTGAGGGAGCGGCTGATCCAAGAGGGGTGGACCATTGTGGAAAATCAAAACAAACACTACTCTTTTTCTAGAGCTCACCACTCTCAATATCTTGTTGTCATTTCAGGACATGATGAGTTTTATATACAAAATTACCAGCTCAGAGTTGGTAGCTATTTTTAGAGTCAAAGACACTTGGGGGGGGTATTGAGGTAGAAAAGGAGTCTTGAAGAAAAATAGCACAGGTTCCTGGCCCTCCCTCTACAGCCCCTACCGCCCTTTGTTTTTCCGGGGTCTTCTTTTCTTTAGCCAGATGGGCCCACAGCCCCCTGTCCTCAGGTTAGCTGCGTTAACTGTTAACATTAGCTAGGGGCTACTCACTGTCAGGGAAGTGGCTATTTTCAGAGGGTGCCGATCCTCACTTCACCAGCCCTGCTAGGCTTCCTAATATAAAGCGCGTAGAATCGCTCCAGGGCTGTGCTGGGTGAGGGAGTCTTCAGGAACACTTCTTTCTCAGCTATTATTGGCAACAAAGAACTAGTTATTTGCTTTTCCTGTCTCCTTTCACCTTGTGGAGCCTTCTCCCTCCCCAAAGTGGCTGAATGAGACTTTCTGAGAAGATGCTTTTATCTCCCATAGCTGAGTGTTGGATTCTTTTCGTTTCTGAAAGTTCTGATGGGCGCCTAATATGTTGAGGGGCCCACTTCCTCCTAACCTGGGCATTTGGATTAAAAAAAAAATTTACTTTCACATTTCCATAGCGAAGTACCAAAAATATGCCCAATGGCAGTTGATTTTGTTTGGACGAGGGGTTTCCCCCTTACAAGGGGCATTAGCTGCAGAAGCGTGTATTTGCAGTGGAAAGGAAGCATGCCGCTCCATCTGTAATCTGAGCCCTCCTCTAGGGCTGGCACTCTCCCTTTACAGGGATGGCAGCTTCTCAGGAGCAGGAATGGGTAGGGACTGGAGTACTTGGCCAGAGCACAAAGCTGGGAGGGTGCACGTGGCTGTGTTTTGGGGGACAGGATGGAAAATGTCTCTGGGTGACAAGTGTATTGTGCGCCTGTGCGCGCAGGCGCCAGGAGATCTGAATTTTGTGGGCGTGTGTGATTTGTGTGGGTGGAGGGATCTGGGCCGGTGAACGGAATCTGTGTATGAGGGGGAGAGGCCGGGTGTGTGAGATGACTCATATCTTTCAGGCTGTGGGAGGGTTTATTTGCGGGGGGTAACTTTTGGTCCCAGGGATCCTATGTACACAGCACCCAGGAGGAAATATTTACCTGTGCAGCTTAGTGAAGGGGTCCAGCGAGGGGAGAAGAGGCACTGTGACTCGGTGGGACTGGAGTGCGAGTGTGGGTGTGTGTGTCTGCGAATGTGAGCTTGCCTACAACTCTGGGCTGCTGCACCCAGAAGAGAAGAATGGGTGTGGAGGAAGAGGGAAGAACCAGGAGGTCATTTTGAACCAGGTAGTTTAGAGAGAGGTGTTCCACACGAAATCACAGGCTCTGGAATCCATTCTGAGTGTGAATCCGGTGAGGCCCAATGTTCATCTGCCTTCTCTGAGCCTCCGCTTCCCAGTATGGGAAATGGGAGGAACAATCCTGGAGAAGTACAGAAATTAAGTGCTATAATTCACACAAACACTTGCCCCACGCACACAGTAAGTGTTTAATATTGCCATTTATTTATCATCATTGTCATGCCTGGCTACTGGTTCTAAAACATAATCATTACATGTGACATTCATTGCATGTGAACTGTAATAATAAGATAGTGATAAATAATAATGAATGCTCACTGTTATAGCCATGTACACCACCTCAATTAATCCCCAGCTAATTTACAGGTATTATTATCAGCCCTTTGGACAGGTGAAGAAACAGAAGCTCAGAGAAGTTAAACAACTTGCCCAAGGTCACAGAGCAAAGGCACAGCTGGGATTCAAGCACAACAACTGTAAACGCCACAGCATGTGCTCCCGCCACCCCACACCCCCTATCTCACTATCTTTGTGGAGTCACCCAACAGACTGAGGAAGCCACTCAGCTCACTTCAATGAGCAACACCTGCCTTGAGCTCAGGGGAGGATGAACCTGAAGGAGGAGGAGTTGGCAGAAGTGTCTTCAGTTGAAATAGATTCCATACCAATTCCAGCTAGACGTAGAATACACTTGCCATTTGTGCATTATTCATGAATATCAGTTTTCCCAAGTCAGCACTGGGAATTGGGCTGAAGTTTGGGAGCTTTGCTGACGTGTGCCCGATAGTCCCATCCCTTGTGCACAGGAAAAGTTGGATCGAACCATGAACTCATCAAAGGCTCCGCCCTCTCGGAAGGGAGACTCATCACAGCCCACAAGCTGACTGGGGACAAGGCACAGAGATCCACTGTTTTGTTCTGGCGGATTACGACACCCCACTTTGGCTCTGCTTGCTTGATGGACTGCTCAAAGGCACACATTCTCCACAGTCACCTCCTTCCTAATGAGAAGTGGGGCTATGTTCCAGCAAAGTGGCCCCAGATGTCTGGGCTTGATTATCCCAGGCCAGAAAGGTCAATTTGATTTTCTGCCATGCCATATCACAAACCAAAGGGGAGCAGCTGGCCCTGGCGCCCTGCATCAGTGTGCTGCCTCTGTTGGCATACAGGTGGTGTGATGAGGACAGATTGAGGTTCAAACCCTCAACTCTGCCGCCAAAGGCTGGGGGCCTGGCTCCTGGGCCTTACTACCCTCATCTGTAAAATGGACATGATCCCCTCCATCATGTGACATTCAAGCAAGAAAATGCAGAGAGGAAGGGCTTTAGGGAGCTGAACACTGCTTAGTTGACTGGATGAGGAATAGAGACCCAAGGATGGAAATCCAATGAAAGAAGCTTCTCACATCAACATGTCAGCCTACACTCATGGCCAGCCACAGAATCAGATCCTCTCTTCCCCCAGTAATCACAATGGAATTACCACCCTTCCTTCTAAAACGGAAGCTCCACGGGGGCAAAGATTTCTGTCTACTTTGCTCACTGCTGTTTTCCCAGAGTCCAGAGCACCTGCTCAATGTAGGCACTCAGTAGATATTTGTTGAACAGACAATTCCACAGGCCACGGAAGATGTCCAGGGAAGGTGGGCAGACTGGAGTGCTAGACCTCACCCTTAGATATTCTGGGGAGTTCCTGACTCCTCTCCACCACATGTTCCCACGTGAGGCCCCCTGCACAGGACTGTGAAGCTACTCTCCTGGCTCAGGCACATCTGGGAGCACCTCTGGAGGGATGGATTCGCAGAGCAGCCTGGCCAGAGCCCGGGGGTGACAACTGCCCCTGGGCTCCCAAAGCGCCCAGCTGGGAGTGCCAGGCTGCTCAACCACCCACCTCAGCCACCCACATCTGCCGCCCGGGCCTCCCTGTGCCTGCACATGGGTGCGTGCGCGCGCATACATGCATGCATACACACACACAACGCACACATGCTCACGACCTGGAACCCAGCAGGTCCATCTGCTCTGCCTGTCCTCCACACCCCAGGGTCAGGGAACTCTCCAACCTGATCAGTGAAAACAACAACAGCACAGAAGAGGTCGCCTGGGACCAGGGCTGGGCAGGGCTGTGACAGGCAGGAGCATTATATAATTAACTGCCCCCCACGCCTCCTCCCCTTTGAGGAATAATGAACCCTGCCTCTCAGTTGCATAAGCCAAAATAATAATTACTCTCCAGCCCTCTGTCACTCCTGGATGTGGCCAGGGAGCAGGTGTTTAGCACTTGCTTCATGAGACTTGGAGGCAGCGAGCAGGCAGGGAGAAGACCACACATACACTCATGATTTCTATGCCTACCAGAAGCACACAAGTCACTGCTGTGCCCACTCCTTTACCATGCCTGAAAAATTACCTAGCCGCTTCTGAGGATGAGCTCCCAGATTGGGGGCAGGTGGGGTGGGGGTGGGGGCTGTATCTGGAGAGCAGGCTTGTTTGGGGTCTGGCTTCCAGGTACAGTAATTTCGGATGCATCTAGGAGTGGACTCTAGAGTGTCTGGGACAGCAGGGTAGCTGCAAGGCCACCAAGGCTCCCTGCACAGAAATCATCTTACAGCAGTGGTGGGCAGAGTGGGCAGCTCTCAGGGCTGAGCCGGTGCAGGAAGCCAGGATGTGGTGGCATCTCAGAATGAAGGCACAGAGCATTCCCTGAACTAATGGGGAAAATGATTCAGCCACTGAACGGCGAGATTCCTGGGCTCTTGCTAAACAGATGGGCCTCCCTCCCTCCCTCCCTTCAGCAGCCTGCTCCGACAGGGCTAGCCCGTGTCCAACCACCTAGAAGTTTATTGCCTTGTTGTGTTGGTTTGGGTTCGTGTCCCCTGTCTGTAGCTCTCCCAATCGCTCCCCTTCCATTGGCTTGAGTTGATCAGGTCTGAGGGAGGCCCTTTGGCACCGCAGGAAAACAAGAAGCAAAGCTGGGGCCTGACTCCTGGAGGCCCACACCAAGGGAGCTCTGTCAACAAGGGGAGGGGCCCTCTCCCAGCCCCCCTCCACCCTCAGTGGGTCCCAGAGGAGGCCGTGGGCCCAGTCTGGCCTTTCCGCAGGTCTCTGGCCTGCTCTTGGATGATGCACAGACACTCTGCTCAACTCCGCAGCTCCAGGGCCTCGTTCTGCTCCTGGAAAGCCCCCAACATCCTTCAGCTGGCACAAGGGTGCTATCCCCCACCAAGCAGTGGGGCAACCTGTAGCCAGGGCAGCTGGTCCTCCAGGGAACCCCAGGAAATGCCCAGGTGCCTACAGCCCCGCTGGAGGGAGAAGCTCAACTTCCCCAGAGATAAACAGAAGAGGCAAGAGAAGGTCCCTCCTCCGCCCAGCCCCCGGCCCGCCCGCACCCGCGCACCTACCTCCATCCGAGTAGGTCTCGGTGCCATAGCCGTCCTGCAGCCCGTTGCTCCAGGTCCCTTCGTACTTGGCCCCGTTGCCTGTGCATTCCCGCACCCCGTAGCGCCCCTTAAATCCGTGCGTCCACTCGCCCTTGTACACCCACTTCCCCTTGCTCTCCAGGCCGATGCCGTGGCGCTTGCCCTGCGCCCAAGTGCCCTGGTACGTGTTGCCGCTGGGCCAGGTGTAGACGCCCAGCACCTCGAAGCCGTGGCTCCACGAGCCGGTGTATTCGCCCTGGCCCTTGGGGCCGGTGCAGACGCCATGGCCGTGCGCCTTGCCGTCCTCCCAGCCTCCACAGTAGGACCCTCCATCGTCAAAATTAAACCTACCCCCACTGGACATGCATGTAATTCGGTTTGCAAATCCCGCAAACGGTGAAAAAAAAAAAAATAAGGCGATCAACAAACCGGATTCTTGGCTGGCTGGCTGGTTTTGTTTTGCTATTTTTTTTAAAAAAAGGAAGAATGGAGAAAGCAAAAACACAGCGAGCAGATCCCGAGCGGCGGGCGGCCGCGACGCCGGCTTCGGTGGAATTTAAGTCAATCGGGGGCGATTATTCATTTCTGAGCTGCGCCGCGGAGCCTGACCAGCGTCTCGCGCTCCCGCTGGAGACAGGACCGGAGGGGAGGAGGGAGGGGGAGGGGAGGGAAGGGGAGAGGGAGGGAGGGGGCAGGAGCAGCAGCGCTGGTGCAAACGGCTCCACCTCAGCGCCAAGTGCCCCTCAGAGGCGAGCCAGCGGGGCTGGCCGCGCAGCCCGGCGCGGGGACGAAGGCTCAGGCTCGGGGCGCAGCCCTCCACCTGCGGCTGCCGCTCTGCGGGCGCCCGAGGGCGGCGGCGGGGCCCGCGGGTGGCGGCACGGGCGGCGGCGCGGGCGGCTGCACCATATTGAGGGCCGCGGGCCGGGCCGGGGCGGCGGCGGCAGCAGCAATGCGGCGGGTCGGGCGGCGGCGGCGGCGGCGGCAGCGGTGGCGGCGTGCGCTCGGAGCCCGGCCTGCGCGCTCCGGCCGGCGCGGCGCGCGCCCGCACCCTGCCCGCGCGCCCCCGTCCCGCACCCCGCCCGCCCGCGCGCCCCCGCCCCGGCCCCCCGCCCCTGGCGCGCCGGCGGCCTGGAGAGGGGCGCTGCCCGGCCTGGCAAAGGCGCAGGACGCAGGCGGGGACCCCGGGACCCCGCGCTCATCCCCTACCCGGCGCTCCGCCCCGCTAGGCATCCCCCCCTTGCCCGGACCCGCCTGGAAATAGGGGTCCAGCCAGGGCACCCAAGCCCCCCCTTTCCCGAGACTTGGATTTAAAGGGACAGGAACTGCGTAATGGGAAGGCGCCCAGTACCCAGGGCGCTCTCTACCCCTCCCGGGAGCCGCGGATAAAACCCAGCCGAGCAGGCCCGGGGCGGTCCGGAGACGCCCCGAATGTTTCCGCTCCCCAACCCCGAGCCTCGCCCCTCCCGCCTGGCTCCTATCCGCGACACCTGCCCCTGGCTTGAGTGGAGAAGCTCTTGGCAGACCACAGGTGGTTTTTCCTATAACAGATAATCTGTCCTTTTCCTTACAAGCAGTTTAGTTCCAAATGTGGGATGCAGGGGGGCGCTCGCCTTAGAAAATATGTCCCCTCCCCATAAATGAAAAGAAAGTCTGGCCACACGCACATATCTTGGAGTAAAGATACCCCAATCCTGTCTTGCCTCTGCGCCCTGGACAACAAGTAGCCCCCATTCCGGGAGTGGTCGCGCTTTGGGAGTAAAATGGAATCTCCACTCCAGCGTTATTACTAGGTCTCTCTCCACACATACTTCCACCCCCATCACCAAGAGATGGTGTCTGATTCCTGGGTCCGAGTATCTTGGGACCAATTTAAAATGCATTTCCTGGATCATAAATCCGCAAGCGGAGCCCGCGTTCCCAGCTCTCCCGGAACGCATGTGGCAAATGGCAGCAGCCAGTGCTGTGGAGGAGAGGCTACACCGGTCCCGGCTGACTGAGTGCGAGTGGGTGACTCGAGCTGCATTGAACCAGGAATTGCAAACCAGGCAGTGTAGCCTGAGATTTAGCACTGCAGAAGGGGTGCAGTTGAAACCTCCAATTAGCCAGGGGCTCTGCTCAGCTTTCTCCTGCCTGCATTGTTCCCACCTTTGGGTAAACAGGCCCTCACTGGGAAACTAGTCCCTCCTCGGAACCCCAAAGTTCAAGCTCTGACTTTTTGTATTGCCTTGGGCACCCAAGACCCCTCCCTAAAGTGCCACCGGCGGTCGCTGTCAGGGCAGCCACCTCCTCATCCACCCTGGCAAGAGTCGTTTAGGGAGTTTTCAATTTAGCTTTGTGATTTGCAATTACAAAAGTTCAAAGCACCTTCTCAGCCCAGTCTCCCAGTGCTTCTTTGAATGCTTGGGGGTGGAATTGTTGGGTGGAGCACATCTCCCACATAGTAGAAGTTGCTCTCCAGAACACTTGGAGAATTTCCTTCTAACCCTGCAGTGGACCTGTGCTTCCCGTTCTCTACTTCCTGGCCAGCCCTTGGTACTATTGGACTTCCTATTAGGTTTCCATGTATTTTATTTTGTCAGTCTAAATGGGTATGAAATAGCATCTCGGGGCTGTTTGGTGAAAATGAAAAATTACATATAGTAAATATGTAGGCAAAAGGGCTGCAGACTTTCCTCACAAGACTCAGGTTCAAATTCTGCTTCCAGGGCTGGCCAGTTGTGTGGCTTTGGGCAGTCATTTAACATCTCTGAGCTCAGTTTTCTCATCTGTACAATGGGCATAATGGTAGTACCCATAAGTTGCTGTGAGCATTCAAGTAGCTGGGTGCCAGCACATGGTAAGCACTGAAGAAACAGAAAGTCGTGTTATTAGGAGACCCCCCCCCCCCGAGCAGAGGTCATGAGTTCCTACATAGGACCCCCAGCTTTCAGCCTGCTCCCCCCAAACACTGTTGACATAAAATCACTGTTTCTCTTGTACACTCGGCACGTTCTTCCATTTTATTTCCAACCCATTTGTTTTTTTTTTTTTTGCTGATTAAGCAGCCCATCCTCACAGGAGCAGTGAATTGCAACTGAGATCTTATTGGAAAATGGTTATTGGTTCCAAGCAATTACTGGTCAGCACCGTCTGCCTCTGGGTAATGCATACCCTTCCCCTGGCAATTCCAATACACCCCTCCTCCCCCACAACTGACCCTCCCTTCTCTCCCGTGCACGGTCAGGTTAGCTCCAGCAGTGACAGACTCTACTGTCTGAAATGCAGACATTAGAGGCACTCATTTTGTGCAGTTTGGAAATCACTCTCCCATAGAGTGGGGCTAGAGGTATTGATTTCATTTTGGAGGAAGCTCTCCAAGGCTATAAACATAGTACCACCCAGCAATTTCAAAACAAAAACCAGTGAGAAAAACAAGAAACTATATACTACCACGCGGAGTTTCATGGCAGTACGCATCAGGGTCTGGGATGAATACCTCACATTAGTGATCCCACGGGCAATCCATGGGTGACCTGGGCTTACATACCCTTCTTTCATAAAGACCAACTTGGAGCCTACCTAAGTGAAATGTCCGGCCAAAGGGAAAAGAATGATCAAACAGGATTCCAGCCTAGGCGATCTGGTTTTCCAGACTATAACCTTTCTGGCCTCTAGGCATTGTACTGCCGGTCCCTTCCCCCTCTTCCTGTGACCATGACCTGGAAGTTTTCTGGTTTCAGCTCCTGAAAGGCTTTCTAGTTTCCCTGTATAGAAAATACCCTCCTTTTGCCTCCACAGAAGCCTGTTTGTTTCCTTCAGAGAACTGAGCTACAATCTACAGTTACCCTTCTTCTTGCTGGTGTTTAACCTGACACTGCATCAAGATGTCCCATTCTGGGGGCTCTCCTATAAAGTGACATGGACACGCCTCCTGCTGAGAGGTGGGCTAGCTGGTGAGTGCAGCAGAAGTAACACAATGTGACTTCGAAGGTCAGGGCATAAACAGTGACACAACTTCTGCCTCATGGTCTCAGGATGCTAGAGCTTGGAATGGAGTCACCATGCTGTAAGGAAGCCCAAGCAGCCCATGGAGAAGCACACAAGAAGAGAATCAGGGTCTCCAGCCTACAGACCCAGCTGGACTCCTGGCCAGCCCAGCACATACTGGCAGCCATGTGAGTGCACCATCCTGAACTAGATCCTCCAGCTCAGGCAGACCACCCCTGAGTGCACCATCCTGAACCAGATCCTCCAGCTCAGGCGGACCACCCCTGAGTGCACCATCTTGAACTAGATCCTCCAGCTCAGGCGGACCACCCCTGAGTGCACCATCTTGAACTAATCCTCCAGCTCAGGCGGACCACCCCTGAGTGCACCATCCTGAACCAGATCCTTCAGCTCAGGCGGACCACCCCTGAGTGCACCATCCTGAACTAGATCCTCCAGCTCAGGCGGACCACCCCTGAGTGCACCATCCTGAACTAGATCCTCCAGCTCAGGCGGACCACCCCTGAGTGCACCATCCTGAACTAGATCCTCCAGCTCAGGCGGACCACCCCTGAGTGCAGCATCCTGAACTAGATCCTCCAGCTCAGGCGGACCACCCCTGAGTGCACCATCTTGAACCAGATCCTCCAGCTCAGGCGGACCACCCCTGAGTGCACCATCTTGAACCAGATCCTCCAGCTCAGGCGGACCACCCCTGAGTGCACCATCTTGAACCAGATCCTCCAGCTCAGGCGGACCACCCCTGAGTGCACCATCTTGAACTAATCCTCCAGCTCAGGCGGACCACCCCTGAGTGCACCATCCTGAACCAGATCCTCCAGCTCAGGCGGACCGCATGTAGCAGAGACCCACCCATGGAGTTTTCCCCACCACATCTTGTCATAATTTCAATTTCTGAACAAAATTAGTGATTGTTGTTATGTTAAGCTAGGGCTCATACAAACTACAGCTCATGGGCCATATCTGGCCCACCGTTTGTTTTTATAAGTAAAGTTTTATTGGGACACAACCACCCCCATTCATTTACATATGTCTATGTCTGCTTTCCCACCACAATGGCAGAATTGAATCATTACAACAAAGACCATATAACCCATCAAGCCTAAAATATTTACCATTTTGTTCTTTACAGAAAGAGTTTGCCAAGCCCTGTGTATTAGTCTTCTCAGGCCCCCATAACGAAAACCATGAACTGGGGGCACTTAAACACGGACATTTGTTTTCTCACAGCTCTGGAGGCTGGAAGTCCGAGATCAGGGTGCAGCACAGTTGGGTTCTGGTGAGGACCCTCTTGCTGGCTTGCAAATGGCTGCCTTCACTGTGTCCTCAGTTGGGGAAGGCAGGAGAAGGAGGGAGAGAGAAAGACCCAATGAGCATAGGCGAGTGCGCTGGTCTTTTTTTTGTTTTGTTTTGTTTTGATCCTCACCCAAGGACACTATTGCATTTATGTCCAGATAGAGAGGGAGGAAGAGAGTGAGAAACATCAATGTGAGAGAGACACATCAAGTGGTTGCCACCCACACGACCCCAACCGGGGCCCGGGACAAACTGCAACCGAGGTACATGCCCTTAGCGGGAACCGAACCCAGGACTCTCTGGTCCGCGGGCCGACGCTCTAACCCCTGAGCCAAACCGGCCAGGGCTGGTGTTTTTTTCTTATAAGGACACTAATCCTATGGGATCAGGTGCCACCCTTAAGACTTCATTTAACATTAATTACTTCCTTACTCCAAATCCAGCCACACTGGGGGTTGGGGCTTCAATATATTAATTTTGGGGGGACACACGCAATCTGTGGAATCCTGCTTAAAGTCAGGGGTGATCTGTTATGCAGCAGTAGTGACCAGAACAGGCCATACGCTCCGTGCAGAAGGAACCACATCTGCGTGGTTTCCTCTCTCCCCCAGCAGCAGGCACACAATGGGTGCATGATACACTTTTGTTGCACAAATCACCAACCCAAGGGGTGGTGGTAAATAGCTTGGTGATAGGGATAATACTCTCTGGGCACTGGGGGACCTGGATTTTGGTCTTGGTTCTGATATTCATTTATTGTGTGACATCAGGCCCAGTGGCTTCACCTATGAAACAGGAAACTAGGTGGTTTTCCTGGTCTATCGGTTCTATAGTTCTAGAATTTTCCTCAGCACCCACTGCCCCTCTTCGTGCAGTCCAGTGTGACGCTGCACTACTGTGTAGGGGTGTGTTTACTTACCATCTCTGTGCCACGGATTGCTCACCAGGCCCGGGGTGTGGCATGCATGGCGCTGCTGAGGGGGGCCTTCAGAGGGGCTGGTTTTCTGGTGTCTCCTCCGACCAGTTCCAGGGTTTGGTGGATCAGCCCTGCGGTACCCCAAAACGGATCCCCTTACACAAACTCGTGCAAATGTGGGAGGTCGACAGGGCTACAGCGCCAGGGGCAGTTGTTAGGAAGGATGTCTGCTGTCTCATCCATGCAGTCAGTGCCCTTCGCTGCCTGGGTTCGAAAACCAGCTCAGCTGCTTACTTGCTGGGAGCCAATTATGGGATAGCTCTGTGCCTCTCTCCTCATCTTTTTTTTTTTTTTTTTAATTCCTCACCTGAGGATATTTTTCTACTTATTATCAGATAGAGTGGGAGGGAGGGAGCAGGAGAGACACAGAGAAACATCGATGTGATAGAGCCACATCGACTGGTTGCCTCCCGTACGACCCGACCAGGGCCGGGGACAAACTGCAACCGAGGCATGTGCCCTTGACCGGAATCGAACCTGCGACTCATTGGTCCGCGGGCCAACGCTCTAACCGCTGATCCAAACCGGCCAGGGCTCTCTCCTCATCTTAAAGTGGCACCATCACCTGACCCCACTTCCTAGGGCTGGGGCGAAGAGTCACTGACTGGACACAGGTAGGAAAGGTGTTGGGTGGTCCTTCGCACCTTGTTAGTCCTCAGTTGTTGTTATTATTCCTTCCCTCTCCAGGGATGGTTGTTCCCAAGAATGAATATGGCCATCTGTTATAGGAGCTGCCTGTGGCCCAGGGGGGCAGGAGGTGCCCTGTGTCCTTCCTCCCCATTCTCTCCTTCTCCCACACCACCACTGCACAGCCTCTGGCTGTAAGTCCCCACCTGCCCGTACTCAGACCCCAGGGAAGAGATGACAGTTGCTTGGAGGTGCTCATAAGGGTCTAAACCTTGAGATTGTCCTGGGGCTCCTGCTTCGCCCCAAACCAGAGGCAGAGAAAGATGGCAGCCCTGGGTGAGAGCAGACTGAGCAGTCAGCAAGACTGGGTGTTGTTGGCCGATTTCTCTGCGCCAGACCTTGAGAACCTTGCTTCATCTGAATCCTGGCAGAGCCCCTTGCGCTTCAGACTGAGAACATCCTTCCTTCTTGAAAATGGGGAAACTGAGGCTCGGGCAGGTAAAGTGAGTGGCCCAAGGCTGCAGTCAGCTAGCAAGTGTCAGCACCAGGGCTTGACCCCAAAAAGGCAAGGAGAAATTGGGGGCCTCTCACTCCCGGACTGCCCTCCACTGCCAAAACCCAGCCTCCAGGGCAGACATCCTGTGTTTTTGATGAATTGCTGACCAGCTCCAGGGTCAAAGGTCTGCTAAGGAGAAGGGTGGAGAAACCTTAATCTGAGCTTCAAAATTCAACGCTGAGACACCGCTGGGTGCGGTTTGCTCCTTACCTTGTGGCTGCCTAGGCCCACCTCCTAGTCCCAGGAAATGCTAGTAATCACAGTGGTGGGAAGGACTGCCAACTGCTTGCCAGGCATTTTCCAGCTGTTAATTCATTTATTCCTCATCACAACTCCAGGACGTGGCTCCTAGAGGATGTTATTAGCCCCGTGTTATGAATGAGAAAACCGAGGCAGAGAGCAGATCGTAGTAGGGGTGACTTGCCTAAAATAGGCAAGTACATTGTGGCAGAAATGGTTCTGCAGCCTTGACCTCCCAAGTTCAAGTGTTTCTAGACTTGTGCACTCTGTCTTCTCCACCAGGAGTGCCAGGAACCCCCATCTTTGATCATCGTTTATAGGGACAGCCAGTGGGTGCCTGCTGTGCGCTGGGCTCAGTGCCCCCCGAATCCCTACCTCCCCCAAGCCACGTCAGCCCCTAGGGTGGGTGCCGCTTTATGGATGAGGAGTCAGAGCCTTGGACAAATGAGCTAACCTGCCAGTGAGTGGCAGTGTGGATTCGGAGCAGGCCTATGGCCACCCCTTTGCACCCTACTCCCCTGCAACAAATCTTCATCCTCATCCCTGAACTACCTTCTCCAACTCGGCCACTGGAATCATGGCATCAGGGGCTGGCAGAGAAAACAGCAGTTGCAGTGCCCTGCCACCACAGCCGCGACTCCGCCCTGCCTGGTGCCCACCCCATGGCGGTGACAAGTGTAGCGGCAATAACAGCAGCGGTCGGGTCAAGACATAGAATGTTTCCCTGCGCACCTCCCGTCACACTTTCCCGCCACACGCCACAAGGAACAGCTGTTCTGACCTGTATCACCATACAAGGTTCTGCCTCAGCCTTGAACGTCATGTAAACGGAATCGTGCATTTGTGTCTGGCTTCTTTCATTCAACATTATGTCTCAGATTCATCTGATTTGTTATGTAGAAGGGCACTTTGTTTTTTTCGTTGCTGTATAGTATTTCATTGCATAAGTAACTACAATTTATTTATCTATTCCCCCTATTTATGTTTATGTGTGTTGTTTCCAAGCTGGGGTTATTTTGAATAAAGCTACCATGAGTACTCTTGTATGTCGCTTCTAGGAGTGAACTTACTGGGACCTAGGACAGATGTATTTTGAATTTTAGGATTTAGTTTTCCAAAGTGGATGCAATTTGCCCTCCCCCAACAGAGAGTGAGGGTCCCATTGCTCCACACCCTGACCAACACTTGGTAATGTCCGTCTTCTTAACTTTAGCCAATCTAGTGGCTGTGTGATGGTACTTAATTATGATTTTAATTCTCATTTCTCAGATAAACTCTTTGTAAATTGATGAGGTTTAGTTTTTACTTATATTTTACCACTTAATTTTTATTTTTGAAGTTTAATGTATTCTTATTATTTATTTGTTGTATTTATTTTTACAGTTTCCTTTTAAGAATATTATATGCTATGGATTTTCTATTTAGATTGCTAGACAGAACCATTGATCTGAATGTATGGTCATCTTTTTGTCTTTATAGTTTTACCATCTGTGTATATGTATTCCTCAGCACTACAGTTTAATTTTACACATCCTAGAACTTGATGTGGCTAGAATTCTACGATATACAATCTCTTTTGCCAACACAGTGTTTGAGGTTCATACATATGCTTGCGCACCTCTGGGGTCCATCTGTTTTCTTAGCTGTGTAATATTCCTTTGTATGAATATCCGTTCTCCTGTAACTGGACATTTGGCTTATGTCCGGTTGGGGGATATTACAAACAACTGCTTCCATGGGTTGGTCTCTATATCCTGAAGTGTGTGCACCTGTCTTTTAGCCCAGGAACACTTGTTCACTCTCAGGACTCACCGTAAACATCCCTGTCCAGGGACTCCTCAGGCCAGGTGCCTCTTCTCCAAGCACCTGTGCTCCTCCCATTATAGCATATGTCCCTGCCGTGTAGTTACCTTTTCACTCCTGGTCTCATCCACTCACACAGGGAGAGGGAATGCTGCGAGGTGGGGCCTGTCAGACTCCTCTCCTCCCCCTGGACAGCCAGCACAACGTCTGGCACACACTGGGAACGCAATGATTGCGTTCTGAGTAAATGACGAATGAACAAATGAATAAATGAACAGTCAGCATTCCCCAAACATTTGTCACAGAAGTGAATGATGGAGCCCACAGGTGCTGTTAAGACGTTGACTCAGCTGTGGCTGCTTCTGATCTGTGTGTTGACCTCGTTTGACACAGGCTGATATCACAGACATGGCACCCGGGGACGCCGTCTACAGGCAGAGGAGTGGGGAGGGTTACAGAGATCTCACTCACCCTTCCTGCTCAGTAGGTGGTATGTTGGATTCATAAAGACATCCAGAAAAACACTTCTGGCTGCATTGCCTTTCTCTATTTCCTGCTTCTCTGCCTCCCAGGGCTAATAAGTGTGATTAGACCTCATTAGAGCCAGGCAGCTAGTGGTTTCCTCGTGCCTTTTCCTTATCCACTGTGTATCTGATTTGTCCATCCCCATGGAAGATAAGTGAGCAGACGGTGGCAGGAAGAGGCCCATGGATCCGCTGGCTCTTCAGAGAGGAAGATGAAAGGCGTGGATGCCGGTCAAGGGCTGTGGGCAGGGGCTGAGCTGCCATGTTTTGATGGGTGTAGCTGAGGGTCAAAGCCAGCGTGCAATGGCTCAGAGGTTGGGAGGTGAATCTGAAGTCACAGTAGTGGATCGGAGGCCCGGCCAGAGTAGACCAGCTGGAATGCAGGCCGGGCCAGGTGAGTACACTCCTATCCTATCAGTGATGGGTTTCATCAGAGCCCACTGGCCTCAAGATAGCCTCCAACCTCCTTACCATGTTTGACAAGACCTCCCTGACCGGTGCCTGCCTACCCCTCCTGCCTCCTCCCTCTGTCCTCCCTACGTCCTGCTCCTATATCCCACCCTGCCTAGGCTGGCCTCTGCCCTTACATATTCTGTTTCCCCCACCTGCTGCATGCTTTCATGTTTCAGCTTAGTACCTCCTCTTCCCAGAAGCCTACCTGACCCCCTACCCCATCAGAGGCCACGATGGATGCTCCTGCCCTGTGCTCCCAGAGCTCCTTGGATCTTCTGACTCATAGCATTTGGCACACTGTGCGGTCCAGGTTTGTTTCATCATCAGCATTCTCTGCTAGATGATTAAGGGCAGGGACCATGACCGCCGTGTTCACATTCTATCCCAACTCATTGTCTGTACATAGTAGGTGGTCGATAAACATGCTTTGGGGTGACTGAATAAATAAGACGGTCAAGTATTTGCTCAGGATCATGGAGTGACTCAGAGGTAACTGGGACTGGGGACAGCTCTTTCTCTCTCTCATCCCTGTCCCCCAACCTTGCCTGCTGTATAGACAAAGCCAGGAAGGCTTTCCTCTCCTCCTTTATAGTGGCTACCTCTTGTGCCTATCCGAGCTTGCAACAGACATGGGGTTGTTCGGCATCTGCCACACTTTTAGGCAAAAACATTCAGATTGTGCCCTGTGCTGGGTAGTCTTCAGCCAGGTGCTACTGGCCTGTTTTAGCCACCGAATCGACTATTGCCTGAAGGCAGACCTATGTTTGAACTTACCCACTTACTGAAGTACACAACCAAACAGATTCCCTTTTTGCATACATCACTCTGGCTGGGTTTTCTCGTATTGCAAAAGGATGTTTTTAATAATTCACATACCAATAATACATACATTTAAAGTGTATAATTCAATGTTTTCAGTATAATCATAAAAGTTGTAAACTATCACCACAATGTAATTTTACCTTTTCATCATCCCCAAAAGAAACCTGTACCTATTAACAGTTATCCCTTATTGTCCCCTCCCCCCAGCCCCTGGAAAGCACTACTCTACTTCCTGTCTCTACGGATTTGCTTCTTCTGGACATTTTCTACAAATGGAACCATACACTATGGGTGTTTTGTAATTGTCTTTTCTCACTCAGCATGTTTTCAAGGTTCATTCATGTTATAGCATGTATCAGGACCTCATTCCTTTTTAAAAAATTTTTTTTATCTTTATTGTCGAAAATATTACAGATGTCCTCTTTTTTTTTTTTCTTTTTTTTTTTTATCCTCACCTGAGGACATCTTTTCATTTTTTGTTCAGATAGAGTGGGAGGAAGAGAGAGAGAGAGAAACATCGACGTGAAAGGGACACATCGAGTGGCTGTCACCCGCATGACCAACCAGGGCCGAGGACAAACTGCAACTGAAGTACATGCCCTTAGCGGGAACCGAACCCAGGTCTCTCTGGACCGCAGGCTGACGCTCTAACCGCTCAGCCAAACCGGCCAGGGCCAGATGTCCTCTTTCCCCCCCCCCCCATTGACCCCCTCCTCCTCGCTCCCGCCATCCACCCCCCACCTTCACCCAGGACTTCATTCCTTCTTAATGCCAAGTAATATTTCACTGTATGGACGGACCACATTTTGTGTATCCATTCATCAGCTGACGCACATTTAGGTTGTTTCCATTTTGGCTGTTGTGAATAGTGCTGCTATGAGCGTTCATATACAGGTTTTTTTGAGGACACATTTTCATTTTTATTGGGTATAAAACTAGGAGCAGAATTGCCGAGTTATATGGAAGTTCCATTTCACCTTTTGAGGAACTGCCAGGCTAATTTCCATACCAGCTATACTGTTTCCCTAATGATTAGTGATGCTGAGCATCTTTTCATGTGCTCATTGGCCATTTGTTTATCTTCTTTTGGAGAAATATGTATTCAAGTCCTTTGCTCTCCTTAAAATTTATATTTTTATTATTGAGTTATAGTTCTTTATATATTCTGGATACAAATCTCTTACCAGATCCATCTGCTTTGCAAATATTTTCTTCTATGGGTGATCTTCTCACTTTCTTCATGGTATCTATTGTTGGCAGTACAGGTTTTTTATTTTGATTGAGTCCTATGTACCTATTTTTTCTTTTGTTTTGGTGCTTTTGGTGTTGTTGCTAAAGGATACACACCCAATTTCTTTGAGAGGACTCACCCTCATCATTTTGACCTGCCCTATGTCTTTACATCATGGTGGCTTTGCCTCCCAATGAGAGCCCTGATGGGGGAAGGGGATTGAACCAGTGATGTCAGTGTTGTCCAGTGCCTCACAATGGATTATTGGGGAAAGCACTCCAGGCACCTGGATAGACCAGCTTCTTTCTGTGCTCTGCCCCCTCCCTACCCACCTCTCCTGCCTCCAAAACATAGACCTTTCACGCTGTACATTCACCAGCTCACTTGACATTCATTCAAGAAACCTGAGGTGAGGGCTGGCGATGTGGCAGAAGATAAGACAGGTGTGGTCTTTGCCCATGTGGCCAGAAAACGATCACACTGTAAATGCTCTGACAATGGACATTACAGTTACTGATGATGTGAAGAACAGGCTTGGCTGGTAAACAGTTATGTCAGTTAAGGACTCCTCTAACTGAATAAGAATTACATGATAAAGAATTTCTGGAAGCCTGAAATGCACTCAGAAGATTTATGCTCAGTCCTGACTCCGCCCTTTGCTGGCTGGGCGGCGTTGAGCAAGTCACTCAGCCATTCTGAGCCTCAGCCATCACCTGTCAAATGGGAAGAAGGATCAGCCCCTCCTCCCTGCGCAGCATTAGGCCATGTGCACACCACAAATGTAAGTGATGGTCAGCACTGACCTGGCAGGAGGTGGTGACAATCCCCCTGTTTATGAAGAGCTGTGTGCCAGGAGCTGGCCTAGGCATCACCCATTGAATCAGCACAACAAGCCCACATGGGAGGCACCCCAGGAAAGGATACAGAAGCCCCAGTAGGTGGGAGAGGCAGAGCCTATCAGCCCAGGGTCTCTGTAGTTCCCTAGAGAGCTGGGGAAAGAGAATAGGGGTTCTTGTTATCTCTCACGGGTCCAGCTCCCCGTCACACCTTCACCCTGCAATGGATCAAGTGCTTTAGGGAAATGAAAGGTAGCCCCCCTTCATGAAATGTATCAGAGGTCCCTTGAACTACAACTTTATTCTTTGCAGAGCAGCTTTAAAAAATGTGCTTGGGCCCGGCTGGTGTGGCTCAGTGGTTGAGCGTCGACGCATGCACCAAGAGGTCGCTGGTTCGATTCCCGGTCGGTCAGGGCACATGCCCAGGTTGTGGACCTGATCCCCAGTAGGGGGCATGCAGGAGGCGGCCAGTCAGTGTTCTCTCTCATCGATGTTTCTATCTCTTTCTCTCTCTCTCTCCCTTCCTCTCTCTCTAAAAATCAATAAAGAAAAAAATATATTAAAAAATATTATTTAAAAAAAATGTGTTTGGTTCATATTATAACCATCACACTTACTATACACACTTTGGAAAACACAGAAAAGCACACACAAAAATGAAAGTCTTCATCATCCCATCACCCAGCAGTTACAGTCAACAATGTATTTCCTTCCTTCTGTCGTTTTCTTCTATGCATAGTTAACACAAATATATAGATGCTTCTTGACTTATGATATTTTTGACTTGACGGGGTATCGGGCCGCAACCCCATCCTAAGTCTAAAATGCATTTAATACATGTAACCCTACCGAACATCCTAGCTCAGCCCAGCCTACCTTGCACACGCTCAGAACACTCACATTTGCTTGCAGTCGGGCAACTGCCTGGAGTTTCATCTTCAATGAAATTGCCTTCCTCTTCTTCTCACCAGACACAGGAGACACAGATGGGCATTTTGTAGACAGGATGGGATGCAAAAAACAAAACATAATATCCAAAAAAATGCTGGCAACACTACGTAGTCGAGTATCGGTTGTTTACCTGACTCAGTGGCTGACGGGCTGTTGCCCAGCCTCACAAGAGAGTATCGTACCACTTACCATTATTCCATGAAAAGATCAGAATGCAAAATTCGAAGGAGGGTTTCTAGTGCATGCGAACTGCAGGTACACCCTTGTAAAGTCAAAGAACCATAGGGACGCCTGTATTTTACAAAATTCGGATTGTACTGAAAAGGCTGTTTAGTACTTACCCCTCCCCCCCACTTCGCGTATGTCCTGAGCATTTTGCCGTCATTAAATTGTCTTCTAGAGCCCAACTTAATGGTTGTTAATGTCCATCTACAGCTGTTAATAATAGCAAACATTGCCCTAGCTGATTTGGCTCAGCGGTTGAAGCGTCGGCCTGGGGACCAAAGAGTCACGGATTCATTTCCGGTCAGGGGCACATACTTCGGTTGCGGTTTGGTCCCCAGCCCTGGTTAGGGTCGTGTGGGAGGCAACCAATCGATGTGTCTTTCTCACATTGATGTTTCTCTATCTCTCCCCTCCTCCCTCCTTCTCTCCCACTCTGTCTGAAGATAAATGGAAAAATATCCTTGGGTGACGATTACAATAATAATAATAATAATAATAGCAAACATTTATGTATGTGAATATTTTATATCATGCTTTAGAGCTTTGTAATGTTTACATGGTGCTCACAGGTGCTCAATGCTTTCCATTTAGTACCTCATTTAATCTTCACTACAACCGCATGAACTAAGTCTACTGTTATGACCCCGCAGAGAGGAGGAAGTTGAGGCACAGAGCAGTGAAGCCATTTGCCCAAGACCACACAGATGCTAAGTGGTGGGGCCAGGATTCAAACCCAGGCAGTCTGGCTCCAGAGTCCACCCTGCCTCTCTAAAGCGTCCTCATGATGGGCAGAACCGGGACAGGGATGATCCTGGAAGGCAGTCCAAGAGGTGGCAGGAAAGCCCAGCATGTACCTGACACTGGGCTGTCTGCACCTCGGTCACGTCATTCTCAGGAGCCTGTGGCGGAGAAAGTGGTCATGTCTGTCTGTGTGGCCTGCAAGAAGCGCTGGGAATCCATGTCACTTGGGACTCCCATAGCTGCAATACATGAGGGGGGTGGTCCTCTTCTGCCCCAATTCCCGACCCTCTTGGTCTCAAGCACCATGTTCTAGAATGAGGACTGACCCAACTGCCCATGGCGATGCTGGCCTAAGCCACCACAGACAGGGGCTTCGCTGGCCAATGGCAGCCTCGGCAGCAAGTGTGGAACGCAGACCTGGGCTCACAGAAAAGGCACACCCCTCCCCTGGACTTTTCACAGGGGCAGGAGGAAGGGAGGAGAGTGTAGACGGCAGGCCAGTTTGGAGGAGTGTCCTTCAGGTGTACACGAGGCTCCTACTAGCGGGGCTGGTTGGTATCCATGCTTCAGACTAGAAAGCAGGACACCCAGGTATTCAGACAGACCGCATTCTACCCGGCCAGCCCTCAGCTGGAGGGCTGGATCATTCCACTCCCTGATGTACGAGGAACACCGTGATGGATGCGCTCACACAGGCAGGCAGAGGGCACTGCTGGTGGGGGCCAGTGGCTCACAGCCAACGGTCTGAACTTAACTCCCAACTCTACTGCGTCGTGGCTGGATAACCCTGGGCTCCTTAACTTTCATGATTTCTTTCTTCATCAGGGAACCACCTCCCAGGGACAGGAACTGAGACATCCACTGTGCCTGGGGCAGACATCCATGGTAAGCACCTCATTGCCATTTCAAACATTTCCACAGGGGCATCTCTGATTGATGCCTTTGGATGCATTAAGAAATGCAGAACAGCCAGGTCAAAGGGCATTTTGCAAACCTGCTGCTGCCACCTGGATGGTCCTCCTTGTTACAGCTGCTCAGTTTTCCACCGGAGTCAGAATCACCTGGCTCTCATTCCGGTTTGGCAGGACTGGGCAGGGCCTGAGACTCTGAGTTTCTAAGTTGGTGCCGGTGCGGCTGGTCTAGAACCACCCTCTGGGTAGTGGGGGTGCCCAGGCGCTCACAGGGTCCCTGCCATCCCCTTCTTGCAGGAAGCCTGAGGCTCAGTGGAGCCAGACAGACCACGGCCCCAGAACGCGTGTTCATGGCTGGCTGGTACAGAGCTGTGCAGGCTGGAGGAGCAGGTCCTGGCACAATGCCTGTGTCCGCACAGCTCCTGCCCTCCCGGAGGGGCCTGCATCTCTGCCATTAGCCACCAGCCCAGATGGGCTGTTTATGCGCCAATTACTGCGAATCTATTCCGCCCAGAGAGGATTGGTGAGGCTGGCTCCCTGCACTGAAGCCAGGCAGTGGGGGTCCAGCTCGCGCGTGGAGAGCCTTTCCTGCAGCCTCCCAGCCTCGGGTCCCCGCGAGCGGGGAGAGCATGGGTGGCGGAGGGAGACCCCCTCTGGACGGGAGCATCTGTGCAGCGCGAGCCGCTCTCTCCACCGCCGAGTCCTGCCTTGGGAAACAGAGACAGTGTGTGCTGGGTTTCTATCCACCTGAGAGGCTGCAGATACGTCTGCCTTCCTTGGGTGGAAGCAGGGGGTGTGGGGGTGGGGGGAGAGGTTAGTGGAGAATGGGGGTGCACAAAAACCCAACAACTTTAATCCAAGTGAAAGCTGGGGGAGGGCACAAAATGCTTAGTGTTTAGCTTTCCACATGAACCACATGAAATGGCCCATCTGAGGCCAGTTTTGCCTTCCGAGAGGGCGATTTCATGTGGTTCACTAGTCACCTTCCTTGCAAAGCTTTGGAGGCGTTTTTATAACTACCCCATTCTCAGGACACGCAATGCCAGCATATCTGTACACCATCACATATTGCTACGGACGTTTACTGTATTTCATGGGATTTAAAATGCCACCAAGCATAAGGTGCTCTGGGCCCCTCCGTCCCACCGCCAGCTGGGGAATTCCACTGACGATGCTCTGAGGACCTTTAAAGAATCAGTGCCCCCCACCCCCCAATTTTCTCTTTCCAGCATTTCAGAGCTGCTGCGTTCCATGGCAGGCTTCCAAGAGCCACATGCCTGTGAGGACTGATGAGCCAACGCAGGACAAAGAGTCCCACACAGCCTGGCATCTGTCTTGTGTCGGTGGGACTGCCTCCTTCTCTCCGCTCCACCAAGATCTCAGGGTCAGCCCCTGGAAGAGCGGTGGGGTGTGGTGGGGTGGGGGAGGCCAGACTGAGAATCTAGAGTGGGAGGCTGAACTCCATCTGAGCCCGGGAAACAGACAAAGATGCCGATGTGCAGACAGCTGACTGACTCACCTGGCCCTGACCTTCCAGAGGAAGGAGGTAAGAGCTTCCCAGGTATCACTGCGCTGTGGCCACCCTGGAGAAACAGGGCGTACCCCTCCCCAAGTTGGACGAGCCGCACAAGCACCAAGAGGGTAGGACCAGTTTGTCATTCCTGTGATGAGACTTTCCGGGGAGACCAGGACAGTCTCCCAAGCTTCTCCGAAATGACTTGAGGGAGCAGGAAAGGAGACTGGCCTAGGGTCTTACTGTGGTTGGAGTGGGGCCAGGAAAGGAGCTGAAGGAGCTGTGTGGTTTGGATCCCCTACAGCGAGGTGGGGACCACCTGGGCTTTCTTATCAGCCTGCCCGGATGTGGGGCGAAGAGGAAGCAGGGTGAGGCTTAAAGCCTTCCGGCTTCCAGCATCTAAAATAGAGTCAGTCTACTTCCCAACGACATGCCTGCTTCCTGCTTCCAGATCAAAACACTGGTCACCGTGTGCCAGGCGTGCCACTTGTGACATGCATGACATACTATGTGTGCACACACGCACATGCATCACGCAGAGAGCATGATGACCCCTGTGAGTCTCCAGCATATTAGCATGTGGGGTGCATTCAACCCACCTGTCCACAGAGCATCCTCACAGCAGTTCCATTGTCAAAGTACACTTAAGATGCTAAATTATAAACAGTTCAACATGTACCAGACACCCATGTACCATTGCCCAGATTGAACAAATGTTAATCTCTTCCATATTTGCTTTGCAGTGTTTTTAATGAGATCAAAGTTAGAGAGGGTTGAAGCTCCACCCTGCCCAGAGGTGACCTCCTCGTGAAGTTACCGCCCGTCAGCCCCATGCCTGTTTCCCACTGTGTGGCAACATCCAGAAACCCCATATCATAAACTCTGAGTCTCAGAATTTACATAAAGACGATCGCACTGTTCAAATCCTTTAGCATCTCGTCTTCCTTTGCTCAATAGAGCGTTTTAGGTTTATCCCTGTTGATCCATGCAGTTCCCCTTCATTTTAAAGTGTGGTATAGTACATTATTCCACGGTGTGACTGAATCCCAGCTTGCTTAACTATTGTGCTTCCTGATAAGCTTTTGGTTGTTTTTAACTTCTGTGTATGGTCATTGATTTTTAGTGTTTAAAAATTTTCCTTTATTGATTTTAGAGAGAGAGAAAGGGAGAGGGAGAGAGATGGAAACATCGATGAGAGAGAACATCGACTGGCTGCCTCCTGCATGCCCCCCACTGGGGATCGGGCCCACAACCTGGGTATGTGTCCTGACCAGGAATCGAACTGGCGACCTCTTGGTACATGGGTCGACGCTCAGCCACTGAGCCACACCAGCCGGGCTAGTCATTGTTTTTTAGATGCAGAGTGCAAGGCCACTCAGCCCGGAGATGGCAGGCCGGGAGATGAGCACAGACCTTCAGACTCCAAATCTCTGGTTCCTTCTCATTCATCAGCAGAGCGTCACACATGTGCTCAGGGCCTCTGTTACACCACGCCTACCTCTGGGGTGTGGTGGTTTTAAAGATACGTCCGCAGATTCTCGGATATTCCACCTCTTGAGAGGTGGAGCTTGATTATCCTGCTCTTGAGCGTGGGCTGGACTCAGTCACTCACCTCTAACAAATAGAATATGGCAGGACTGGTGCCATGTCACTTCTGAGATTAGGTTATAGGAAGATTGGCTTCTATCTTAGTCTCTCTCTCTCTCTCTCTCTCTCTCATCGCTCACTCTGTGATAAGCCAGGTTCCATGCTGGGACCTGCCCTACGGAGAGACAGAGCAAGGAATGGAGGCCTCCCACCAGCAGCCAGTGAGGGCCTGAGGCCTGCTGACAACCACAACGAGCTGAAGCCCCACATGACAGCCCTGACTGCAGCCACATGAGCCGGGACCTCTCAGGCAGCTCCCAGATTCCTGACCTGCAAAAACCATGACATAAAGCACGTTTGTTGTTTTAAGCTCCCAAGTTTGGGGATATTTGTTATGCAGCAATGGATAACCGATACGCTCATTTAGCATCACCCAGAGGCCAGGTGGTATTTCGCAGATGGACTTGGGCATCCAGCTGGCTTCACCCCCAACAGTCCCAAAGTGTCTCTTCCTCATAGTGTCCGGGCCTCAGAGGGCACGTGATGAACCAGAAGCCACCAGCACAGCCTGCTGAGCTGTGGCCCCTCACATGGGCTGAGGGCCTGGGCAAGGATGTCTGTGTAAGCACCAGTGGTAAATGCATCCTCTCCCAGCCCTCCTCCAACCCGGCCATCCTCTGCCAATTCCCTCGCAGCCTTCACTGGCTGCCCCTCCAGGGATTGTAATACTATGAAATAAGCTCAGACCCAGCTCCAGTCTGCAGGGACCTAGCTCCCAGTTGAACTTTCTTCCTGAGTGTAAATCACTGACACACAATCCGGCACCTGAAGCGCTTTGGAATTTTCCTCCATGTTATGAGGTTTCAGAGTCCTATGGACCTGGATTTCCAATCTCCCTCCCCTCATTGATCCTCCCCTCCCCCACTCTCCTCATCTGTAAAGCGGGGTCAGTAATTGCCCCTCTCTCCAGGATGGCAGAGAGAATTCAGGCAGATCAAGTGAGCCAATGCTGAAAGGAGAGCCCCCAGCAAACGGGCAGCACGGTTATCATTCATCCTATTAATATGACAGCAGGATGAGCTCGGCAGCCGAGGCAGGCCTGGGGCACGGCCCTGAACGTGGCTTCCTGGGACATCTTGGGTAGAGACTGGCAGGGGAGGGGGTCCGGAGCAGGGAAGGGTCCCTCCTGTGTCCTGGCTTCCCTGGCCTTCTCTCGGTTTCATATGGAGCCACGCTGCCTCTTACGGGCCACTGTGGACTCTCCTACACTCCCTGCTACATCTATTCTTTCTTTCTTTTTTATTGAGGTAAAATTCACATAACATAAACTTAACCACTTAACGTGAGCAGTCCAGTGGCACTTAGTACATTTATCGCAACCGTCACCACAATGTAGTTCCAGAACTTTTCCATCACCCCAAAAGAAAACCCGTTCCCCTTAGCTGCCACTCCCCATTTCCCCTCCCCTCGGCCCCTGGCAACCAGTAATCTGCTTTCTGTCTCTATGGATGGCCTATTCTGGACGTTTCATACCAGAGGAATCATACAATATGGGGCCTTTTGTGTCTGGGTTCCTTCACTCAGCGTGAAGGTTTCAGGTTCATCCACGTTGTGGTCTGTTAGTACTTCGTTCCTTTTCATGGCTGGGTAACATTCCATTGTGTGGATGGAACACGTATTGTCCACTCATTCATCAGTGGATGGACATTTGTTTTTCCCCACTTTTTGACCAGTATATGAATACTTCTGCTGTGAACACTCACGCACATGTTTTTGTGTGGACGTGTGGTTTCAGCTCTCTTGGGTAGACACCTGGGAGTGGAATCGCTGGGGCCGGTGATAGCTTTTTGTTTCCTTTTTGAGGATCCCCCTTGCTGACCCCCACCTGTCCTCATATCTCAGTGCTCTCATGATTGCACACCCTCCAGGTCTCACATTCCATGTGACTTTTGTGGAATTGTCTGAATGGAGGTCTGTGAACCCATGTGAGCTGGGGTGGGGTTTTCCTGAACCCAGGCCCGGCATGTGAAGGCACTCTGAGTGCCCATTCATGTGTGAATGGAGTACAGGTGTGAGCCAACAGGTAAGCAGAGATGTTGCCAAGGAGCCCGAAATCTGGGAGCAGGGACCCCTTGGCAGGTGCAGCGCTCGGTCAGGTACAGGGGAGAATGGAGTGCTGGGGGTTTATGCTCCAGGAGCAGCCCTGTCGACAACTGGCTGGAGTGAGGGTCTATGCTGTGTCCTACACTGTCCCAAGGTCCCAGCAGGGTGTAGCCCTAGCATGGTATAGGATTGACCCATCCTGTGTTCTCTTTCCCTTTCTCCTTGACCCCCACTCTCCCACCCAGAATTACCTGGGTCACCTCCAGATAGACTGATCCTCTCAAATCAGTCTGCTCATCAGAAACCCAGACTAAGACAGCAAGGTAGGCCCTCTGGTCCAGGTGAGGGCTAGCCTTGTCACTAGGAAAAATGAATCACCATTTGTAATAAGAATGAACAAGAATCAAGAGGCTTTCCCAGGTTGGCTGCACCAGACACAGTTAAGTTCTGGTTCTCTGGGGCTGCCCGGTGCTGCACTGCCTGCCTTAAAGACGTGGGTCAGGCCAGGAGCAGGGTGGGGGGTAGGACCAATGAGGTGCCTGCACTCAGGGTCCTGCAGTGCAGGCTTGCGCCCAAGAGGGAGCGCCCCCTTGTCCTTGTGGCCCTGGTTTCAATTGTAGATAAGGCTCCTGTGTACCCATGTGTGTACATGTGCGTGAGTATAAATATGTGTACACACATGAACATGTATCTGTATTTGTGAATGCTTGTATCTGTGTATGTGTTTATGCGTGTACATGTATATGTAAGTGTATATGCATGTGTATTTGCATATTTGTGTTTAATTGTATATGTGTGTGCATGTGTGTATTATGTATATGTGTATGTGTATGTGTATGTGTATATGTGTTTGTGGGCGGGTATGTGTATGTTGGTAGGTGTTACGTGCACATGTGTATGTGTGTGCATGAGTGTTGTGCATGCGTATCTGTGTATGTGTGTGTTTGCACACCTAACAGTAGCTATTGAGCACTTATCATGGGCCCCACATTTTTCTAAGAGCTTTATATTTATTTTATTTGTTTTTAAATATGTTTTTCTTGATTTTTTAGAGAGAGAGGGACAGGGAGATAGAAACCCAGATCGGCTGCCTCCTGCACGCCCCCCTCTCCCCCCCCAAGGATCAAACCCACAGCCTGGGCATGTGGCTTGACTGGGAATCGAACCAGTGATCTCTTGGGGCACGGACGACGCTCAATTCACTAAGCCACACCAGCTGTGCTAGCTTTACATTTATTAACCCATTTAACCCACCCAACAACCCTGTAATGTAGGTTCTAACATTATCCCCAGTTTGCAGATGAGGGAACTGAGGCTCAGAGAGGCAGAATGGTTTTCCTAAGGTCACACAGCTGGTAGACATGGGGCCAGGGTGAAAAGCCAACCTGACTTAAGAGCTCACACTCTGAACGTCTAGGTCACCTATTTGAAGATGTAAACAAACCCATTTTCCCCTTCTGGGCCACACAGCAGAGTGACGCTGTCGCCCACCCTCTTTCCTTTTGTTTCAGCTCCTTTGCAGTCCAGGAGAGCAAGACATCTCGGGGTGTATGTGGTCCATAGGCTCGCTTGACAAACGGGAGGACGGATTCCAAGAAGGAAACCACACCCCCAAGTTCACATGGCCTGAAGTGACAGCGTGAGTCCATACCTGCCTGGCTGGAGCCTCGGGGAGCCCGAGGGGGAGGGGAGGTCCTACATGCCCCCAGACTGAAGAACTAGCTGTTTCCAACCCAGGCTGCACACCCTGTGTCCGTTCTCCGGCAGCCGGGACCGGCTCTGTTACTCTGAACCGAGCCTGTGCCCACAGCACACAGGGCCGTGTCCACTCCCCAGGGCACCTCCGGCCTGGCCATTCATTCTCCCAGAGGGTGGGGTGTTTTTTCTCCTTACTGCAAGCTTTAGCGGGAAAGAAAAAGGCCGGGAGAGACCAAAAGGCAGGGGGCGGTGCCCCCAGTGCCCACGCAGAGGAGCCAGGCTGCTCCTTCCGCGCTTCGGGCTGCATCCGCCACCCCGGGTCCTGGGAGCCCCGGAGGACAGAGCCTGCGGTGACAGCTGCCCGCGCTCCTCCCATTTGGCCGACAGTCAGGCTGGCCTTGGCCAGAAATTATATGTTTTGAAGCTGTTCCTGAACCAGAAGCCCCAGGACAGCGCCGTTTGTGTGCTGGTTGTTTTGATTCTCCTTGAAATCAACTTGCGCTTTTCTTCCCCTTTGATTTTTTAAAACTGCATTTCGTTACGTAACCTATAGTTATTGTGGGAAATGAGAAAATATAAATGAGCATAAAGAAGAGTTAAAAACCTCCTAATTCCACTGCAAGGCGAGATGAAGCAACTTGATCTGCACATGACGAAGATGACCCTCAGGGGCAGGAAGCCAGACCTTCCAAGGCCCGTAATTATTGCTGGGAGTTCAAACAGGCACCACTAACCTGCAGTGTTAGCAGCCAGGATGACGGCCACCCAGGGAGCAGGAGACTTGCACTGCCTGGGCCATCCCCAGTGCCTGCACTTGTGATCTGTGCACTTTTCCACATGTGCATTCAAGAAAAGCTTTCCTAAAGAAAAACTTGCCCCTTTTTATTCCCAAGGGATCACCAATATTAACATGTTGGGGTGTTTCCTTACAGAGTATTTTCCCATGCATATATGCATTTTTTTTTCGTGGAACTATAAATCCTGCTCTGTGTTTTCCCTGGGAGGCAGAGAATGCAGAAGTCAGACCGTGGTGGGTGAGGTCCCACCCTGAACCCTCCAACCAAGTGGCCCACCTCCCCAGCTGTTGGGGTGATGCAGTAGTGAGTACTCAATAACTGTGAACTCTTGTCCTTCATTTGTTCTTTTCACTTCCTTTGATGCAAACATCTTTCCAAATCAAGAAATCACCCTTGTGCCTGTATATAAGGGAGCCCCCCAACCAGGAAAATGCCCAATCAAATCCTCCACAACGTTTTTAGCCCAACTTGAATCTAGAAACGCTTTGGATGTCAATGAATAGTCACAGGAATGCATACAAATTTAATTCATTAGTTACATTAAACATGCATTTTTAGAATCATAAATGAAATCAAATATAATGCAAGTTGTCCATCAAACCACTTCTGTCTTTCTCCTGGAGATACAGACTGCCTCCGTGTCCCCGCACCCCGGCAGGTAGTACAGATCCAACAGAGACTGTCGAGTGGAATGCAGGCAGTAATATCTCGCATCACTTCTGGGCCTGGCCTCAGAAACCTCGCCTGTCCAGCCTTCCCAAGCTCACACTCCCTCTGCTGGCTGGAGGCTGGATCCAGCCCAGGACGCTGAGCCCCAGGGCATGGGGGAATCCCTAAACACCCACCAAACACCCAATTAGAATTTACGTGAGAAAGAATGAACCCGCGGTGTTACTTCACATGATTGTCTTAATTGTTTGGTGTGCTGGTTGATGCCTCCTAAATCAATACATTAATTTAGAAGTAATGCTTTTTCCACTTCACATTTCCTGAGTCAATTTTACTCAAATTCATTACATGCATTGTCAACATCAGTGTCTTTATCTTCAAAAACCACTTGGTGAGTCTTCAAACTCAGTTTTCCAAAGCACATCATCTTGTTTTCACCTCTGAGATAGCCATTCCTTCAGGACGTGGTTGACAATGGCTTCACCAAGATACCCGTCTCCATTACAAGATATTAGGACAGTTTTCCTCCATTTGACGTGTAGATTTAGATCCTTGGCCTTCACAGCCTAAGCACTACAGTATTCCTTTTAAAGGGGATCTTTAAATAGGTTATTCACTGGGACATCTACACTGTCAAGGTTCTCTCCGAGGAAGATTGGCTAGATCTAGGTTAATTTGGGGGGTCCTTTTGTATTGCTTCCTTACAGTTACATTTATTTATTTATTTATTTATTTATTTATTTATTTATTTATTGTTTTATTGTTTTATCCTCACCCGAGGACATTTTTTTGCATTTATCTTCAGATAGAGTGGGAGGGAGAGAGGGAGGAAGAGAGAGAGAGAAACATCGATGTGAGAGAGACACACCAACTGGCTGCCATCCACATGACCCCACCCGGGGACGGGGACAAACTGTAACCGAGGTACGTGCCCTTAGTTTGAGATCAGGGAGCATGATACCTCCAACTTTGTTCTCAAGATGGCTTTGGCTATTCAGGGTCTTTTGTGGTTCCATATAAATCTTGGGATTATTTGTTCTAGTTTTAAGAAGAATAACATTGGTATTTTGATAGGAATTGCATTGAATCTGTAAATTGCTTTGTGTTCTATGGTCATTTTAACAATATTAATTCTTCCTATCCATGAGCATGGTATATGCTCCCATTTATTTGCGTCCTCTTCAATTTCTTTCTTCAGTGTCTTATAGTTTTCAGAGTACAGTTCTTTCACCTCCTTGGTTAAGTTTATTCCAGGTATTTTATTATTTTTGATGTAATTGTGAATGAGATTGTTTTCTTCATTTCTCCTTCTGATTGTTGATTATTAGGGTATAGAATGTGACAGATTTCTATATATTAATTTTGTAATAAGGGATACATTTTTGAGGGTGGAGAGAAACCTTGCCTTATATTCAAGGCTATTTGGTATTTTTAATCAACATCATTAAAAACACACACACACACACACACACACACACACACACACACAGATTTGCTAAGGAAAATGCCAAACATATATCAAAGAAGACAGAGCACAATGAACCCGATGTGTCCATCATCAGCTTCAACACAGAACCCATTTTATTTTATCTCCACCTGCCCCCAGATTGTTTTGAAGCAAAGGCCAGACAAACCATCCTTTCAACCAGTCAATGTCATTGTTCGTGGCTATCTTTCCTTACATGTTTTGAGACATATGAATGGGGCAGCCCGGGAGTCGCCCAGGATTCAGGTACCAGTGCCTCTCCTACTAGCTGTGTGACATTGGGCAGGTGACTGCCCATCTCTGAGCCTCTTCCTTCGGAGGGAGAAAATAACAGTGCCTTCCCCACAGCCCTGTTGAGGACTTGATGTAAATACATCTGTGAAGTGTTGAATACAATAAGTTCTGATTAGTTTCATTTTTATCAATAATCTTTTTTTAATATTTTAAACGCTAGGGGGTCCAAGCTGGAGGACAGAAATGTTTCATTTAGTCTGTGCCCACCAGACTGAATGGTCCATTTTAGGGGGTGCCATGAGACACCCCCCCCCCACCATATGGAGGAGCTGGTGAGGGGCACCTGAGCCCAGTGGCTTCCCCTCAAGAATGCAACCACATCTCCAGCCATTCCTCCAGGGGGCGCTGTTGGCATCCTGAGGCAGGATAGCTCTTCAGGGTGCCCAGAAATTGCAGAATATTTAACTTCCCCAGCCTCCTGCCTACTAAATGCCAGTAGTGCCACCATATCACTGGGTCAGCCACAACAGCCCAGAGAAGGACTGTGAATGACTCCTTATGCACCTTCTGCCCCTGGGAGGCTTGACTGGGGAAAGAGTTGGGATCCTGTGGTCATGAGAGTGAGGGCCAAGACTGTTCCTCGTTTGTTTGCCAGTGTCCCAACATCTTTATTTGTTTTTTTTTTTTTTTTTAATTTTTTTCTTTATTGCTTTTAGAGAGAGAGGGAGAGAGAGACAGAAACATCGATGAGAGAGAACATCGACTGGCCACCTCCTGCATGCCCCCCACTGGGGATTTGGCCCACAACCTGGGCATGTGCCCTGACCGGGAATTGAAGCAGCGACCTCTCGGTGCATGGGTCGACGCTCAACCACTGAGCAACACCGGCCGGGCTCAACATCTTTATTTGTACCCACAATCTGGGGTCACCCCCACCAAAGCTTTCTGTGCCCAGCTCCATCTCACTGTTACAGGCAGACTGTGTCCCCAAAAAGTCATATGTTAGAGCCGTAACCCTCAGGACTTCAGAATGTGACCATATTTGGACCCAGGGCTTTACTGAGATAAACAAGTTAAAATGGGGTCACATGGTGGGGAGCCCCGATGCAGTATGACTGGTATCCTTATAAGGAGAGGAGATCAGGACACAATGGAGAGACAGTATGGGGACAGCCACCTGCAAGTCAAGCCTGAAACAGACTCTTCTCTCACAGCCCTCAAAAGAAACCATCCCTGCTGACACCCGGCTCTCAGACTTCCAGCCTCCAGGACTGGGGGAGAATCCATTTCTGTTGTTTAAACTGCTCTGTCAGGAAACAAATACACTCACCTGGCCAGGCCTGACTCCCGCTATCCAAAGGCAGGTGGTGGCCGAGAGGTTCACCTAAGGAAGAAACACCTCTGTGTGAGAACCCAGGCTGCATGCAGTTGGGTGGCACTCAACTTAGACCTCGGATACTCGGCCCCAGTCAGATGCCCACCGTGGGCAGACACCATCTGTCTCCACGCACAAATAAATCAGGCCCGTTCTGGTAACAGCGTGATCCAGTGAGAGAAGGGATTTTTGTCTCTAGCCCATCCAAACTGGGTGCTGGTATTTGAGTAAATTGAGGAATGTTTTGAGATTTCATGTTATGGAATATAAGCAAAGGGGGAAAAAACCATCAAGATGGCTATTTTCTTCCTCTTTAAAAATTTTTTTTTTCTTTATTGATTTCTAGAGAGAGAGGAAGGGAGAGAGAGATAGAAACATTGATTGGCTGCCTCCTGCATGTCCCCCACTGGGGATTGGGCCCACAACCTGGGCATGTGCCCTGACCAGGAATTGACCCGGCGACCTCTTGGTTCATGGGTCGATGCTCCACCACTGAGCCACACCGGCCGGGCTTTTCTTCCTCTTTTAAAAATTTAAGTTAAATACTTCATGCAGGAAATTCACTTAACTTGGGAAGCATATCCTTAGAATTCAGACACAGGACTTACAGTTTTTACTGTCACCTTGACAATCTAACACCACCTACCTTCTAGAGAAGGATTCTGTCAGGGAACTCTTCTCAGAGCCAGCTCAAGAAGAAGCCATCAGCCCGGCCAGTGTGGCTCAGTGGTTGAGTGTCGATCCATGCACCAAGAGGTCTCCGGGTCAATTCCTGGTCAGGGCACATGCCCAGGTTGTGGGTCCGATCCCCAGTGGGGGGCATGCAGGAGGCGGCCAATCAATGTTCTCTCTCATCGATGTTTCTATCTCTCTCTCCCTCTCCCTTCCTCTCTCTTTCACATCAATAAAGAAAAAAAAATTTTTTTTTAAAAGAAGAAGCCATCAGATAATTTAAGTTTAGGGGAAAAGTGCTCCTTTTCCTCTTTCTTTTTCTTCCTTTCCTTTTCCTGTCAAACACATGTCCCAGGGTTTGGCCAATTTTTCTGTAAAGGGCCAGGTAGTAGATATTTTGGGTTTTGCAGAAACGCGGTTTCTGTCGCGACGACTGGGCTCTGTGACTGTAGAACCAAAGCAGCCAGAGCAATCTGTCAATGACGGGCATGGCTGTGCTCCAATAAAACTTCAATTTCAAAAACGGGCAGTGGCTGGATTTGGTCTGCAGGCTGTCATTTGCTGACCGCTTACGTAATTCATCTAAACCCAGAGATACAGAAGGGTCCACCTGGATTCAGCTGCCTCAACCGTAGGTGGAAAGAGACCCCATGGCCAAGAGCTTGAGCACTAGACAGTGCTCCGGTACATGTTCTGCCTTGAAGGTCAACCGCTGTGACTTTAGGGCAAGTTACAAACTTCTCTGAGCCACACCTTGTTGGCACAAGGGGCATATAGTGGCCCCTGTCCCTGGGGATCACTGTGAGAACTGAGCTGATGTGTGTGAGGGGGTCAGCCCAGGGGCTGCCACGTGAATAGATGAAGGTCTGCAGTTGCCATCAAAGCAGGAGGCCCCGCCAGGAGAGAAGGGTGGTTTCTTTGGGTGGAGAGACCGGAGTCCTTCTGAGCATGGAGAAGAAGGTACACGAGGGAGGCAGCAGTAATTAATAAATCAGGGCCCCCTGGGGGCAGGAGGCAGTGGAATTGAGAGCAGGTAGGAGGAGGCAGACAGGAAAGGAGAAAAGCTCCATCCTTTGCAGGTAACATCCAGTGGCTCTTTTTCCTAAGGCCTGTCAATGACGCTGTCCATGGTGGCAGGGACAAAGTGAATGTTTTCACAACGGTGTCCCCAGATGTTAGCACACTTGGAGGGATAGGTGGGAAACAGGGAGAAAAAGAAAAGTCTCATTATACACTTGAAACCTGTATAAGTTTATTACTAAACGCAACCCCAATACATTCAATTAAAAATATTTTTAAAAAAAGAGGACTCCCTCCTGGGAAACCAAGAAAGACTGTCATCTCACCGGGGGTGGGGTGGAGGCTGTGGGAGAGGGAAAGGACCAGGGAGGGAAAAGCGTCCTACGGAAACATAAAAACAACAGATGTGCTGCGTGACCCGTATTTGGGTCCTGATTTTAAGAAATGACATAAAGACATCACTGGAGAAATCTGAGCATGGCTCGGGTAGTGATGATATTAAGCAAACACTGCTGATTGTGTTAAGTAGCACAGTGGCGTGATGGGCACTTCTTTTGTCTTTATCAGTCAAGCGCATACTAATTACATGGGAATGACGCAGCATCTGGGGTTTGCTTTAAAACTGAGGGGCAAAAAAGGAGTGGAAAGTTCAAACAGGATCGGCAAAATGGCAAAACGTTGAGTTGAAGCTGGGTGACGGCTACATGAGGTTACTTATTCTCTTCTCTCGACTTGTGTGTATGTTTGAAGTAGTCTCTAATAAAAGGTTAAAAATACTTTTTCTTAAAAAAGCATTGGATGGACATAGACAACAATGCTTGGGGGGCAGGGTCGGGAGGAGGGTGTCTGAGGGGGGAAAGGAGAAACATCTGTATCAAAAATAAATGAATTAATAAAAAATAAAAGCATTGGACCATCCACTTAGAGATCTGTTATATGACACGGTGCCTGCAGTTAACAGCACTGTCCTTCAAAATGTGTTCACTTTAAACCTTGTTAAGAGGGTAGATCTCATGGTAAGTGTTTTCACCCCTAAAAACCAAGAACCCAAAAGCAACAAGCATGAAGAAAGGTTTAGAGGCGATGGCAACTTTTGGTTACTTGATGGTGGTGATGGCTTCATGGGTGTGTGCATATGTCTAAACTCAAATTATGTACATTAAATACGTGCAGGTTTTGGTATACCAATTATACCTCAATAAAGTTTTGTTGTTGTTTTTTCACAATACAATCTCAATTTTATTAAAATATATAATTTACATACATACACACCCCACAAGGGAATTAACAAAGTGTTAATACAAGTTAACGTCTACAGAGTTGGCATTTCAACTCAAAGGGGTATTGATGGATGGAAACGGTTTTTATTTTGTTTATCTTAATAAATTTTTTTTGTTATTTTCTAAAGTTTCTGTAATGCATTTGTATTATTTTTATAATAGCAAAAAAAAATATTTAAAAAAAAATACCCAATACGCTCTTAAAAACTAAGTCCAAAATGGTTATACTTATTAATTTTCATCTTCACTGTCAAAAGAAAGGAGGCTACTGTTTTTTATTTGCTTTTGTGAATTCTTTTTAACTGAGTCCTGATTATTTATTTCATCTTCATTTGTCTTTTCTTTTTTGAGCTTGCTGTTATACCTGAATATTTTTCATCTGGGGAGCGCTTGACTGGTTTTCGATACATGATTCTTCCATCAGCTGAAGCTGGTTCTTCATCCGCTTTGGCAGCTTATTTCTGCTTTAATTTTCATGACTTCTTCAGGTGACAGGTCTCCCTTTTTTAAAACCACCGCTTGGGGCTGTTCATCTTCTTTGTCACTGTGATCATCATCTTCATCTGGGAGCTGAGGCTGCATTCTCTTGGTCTCTGCGGTGGGCCCCTCCCTGTAGCCGACCTGTTCCTTGAAGCGGGCCAGGAACGCCGGCTCGGCTGGCTGCCCGTAAGACACCTGGTTCCGCTTGCTCACGGCCGCTCAGGGGAACGTTGTGTTTTTTTTTACAGAGCAAGTGGCAGAGCTAGGGGCAAAAAGCACTGGAACTGCCACCAGGGTGAACCCACTCAGCGACGGTGCCTCATCCAACAGTGCCCTCTTATAGCCAATAATTCCACAGCCCCGTTGCCATCCCGAAATGAAATGCATAGAAACCCACAGAGTTTCCTCAACTCCACTCAGTGCCCAGCTGTAACTGGCAGCAGATCTAAAGGGAAAGAAATAAACGTAAACGAAAGAACACGTTTTTCAATGTGGGGATGCCCCCTGCGCCTCCCTGGGAAGACTGAGCGGGCCTCTCAGCGGCGTGTGTGGGTGCACAGGCTCCCAGGAGCATGACGGTGACAGATGGCGTCTGACCCAGGTGTGGAGGGCGGGACCCACCTACCAGTCACATGGCTTTGCAAATGATGAAGACCGCTTGACAAAGTTCTGAACATAAGAAAACACGGTGTCCCCACCATTCACAAAATAGTTGCATGCCTGGTGTTTGTAACTTGTCTCTGGATTTTGCTCACACACAGATGAGGAGCGGGTAGGAGTCTTAGCCAATAGTCTCCCGCCCTACCTGGGGACTGAAAGGCCCATTGGGCAGAAAATCTTGATTGACATGAATCCCTGCCTCAATGCCTGACCGTGTATACATCAAACCTCAGATAAACCCGATTACCCCCCCCCCCCCGAAGGACTAAGGAAGGAATGTTCGTGGATCCAGAGCACCTGACACCTAGAGGATTACACTCGTGAACCAAGCCAGAGGCTAAGAATGCAGGACTGATTCTCCTCAAGGATACACTTTTATGAGAACCCTCAGCTTTTCTTTCTTCTTCAGAACATTCTGGATATTGCCTAGTTGTGTTTCCGTTTTGCAAACCCTAAGACCTTTGAATAGATATTTATTTTTAAGAAATAGTTGCGTGCTTGGCAACGGTGCAGAGAAATATATGCAAAACCATACTGTCAGTCTGTAAAATGGAGTTTGGTCCTAGATAGACACACCTGTAACGGGGTTTCCACCTGCGTGAATACCCCACAGGATGTCCTGAAACAGGTGGATGTAGGCTGTTGCTTGGGTGTCATGTCCAAGATCTGTGCCCGGCACCCTCCAAGTGCAGGCAGCACCTCTGATCACTGTGACATCCTCCTTCCAGAAACTTCCAGCTTGGTCCCTAGGGGGAGGCAGTGCCCCAATCCACCAGGGCTTAGGTGCTCTGGCCAGGGGGCACCAACCAAGCAGCCTGGCTTTTTGCCTTTCTCCAGTGATGGTGGCAGCCTGGAAGTGGGAGAGGTAGAAACAGCAGTGACACGGGCTGGGGCCTTCCAACCACAGATGACCCAGGTGGACCTGGCTTCTCGGGGGTTTCTTTCTGGGAGAGGGGGGGCAGGTGGGAACCAGGAGGCGGGCCAGGCCACAGGCCGGGAGAGCGAGGCCAAGCCTAGGGCTGACTCTCATCAGAAACAAGGCAGAGCTCTGGAGTCAGACTGCAGTGGACCTGGGCAGCCCTCCCTAGGGCTCTGTGGTGGTTACTGTTAGCAATGGAGGCAGGGAGGTCAGAGGTCAGAGGTCAGAGGCCACTGTGAGGACTCCCATGTTTCCATGGGTCAGGTAGCTAAACCCCAGAGCGAGAGATTCCAGAGTGCGAATCGTGAATGTTGAACCGAGTAATCAACGTGGCCTTAAGAAGGCATGTGTTGTTTCTGGCCATCACGGACCCCCTGAGGGTCTCATCCTGAGAAGTGACCTGGATCCAGGCTTCTCTGGCCGTCCTCACCCTTCCTCATCCATCTTCCTTCCGTGGAGGCTGCTCTGCCCGCCACCACCGCCCATTTTCAACAATCCTGTCCCCGTGGTTGCACAGGACCCTCACCGAGTGGCTTGGTGGCCCTTTTGTAAACATAAAACAATACTTGCCGCTCGGGGGGAAAATGACCTCGTCTGGGCCCAGAATGTAACCCAGAAGAGAAATGAAGTCCTGCTGCCTTTAGCCCAGAGGCCAGGAAGCTGACCCACCAGCCAGGCTCCATGTCCCCAGGGGCACAGCCTCTGCCACTGGGCACTCACTCGTCTCAGGAGACCCCGCCTGGCCCTTTGAAGGCCTCCCCCCTCCATGGATGCCACAGCTTTTCCACAGCTTCACATGAGGACACGCACAGTCTGAGTGGCGCTAGCAGTGGGTTTTTCTTGACGTCCTTGACTATGAAATCACCCTGAGCCAGCCTGGATTGGTGCTGAGAAGGCACTATTGTCCCACTGTCAGGACAGGGGCCTTCACAGAAGGAGGCCCACTATCCGCTCAGCTCTCCTGGACTGTACACGTGCCCCTCCTGCTGGGCAGAGAGGTACCTGCTGCCCCACTTTACAAAAGCGGTTCAAGTCTCAGGAACTTGCCCGTGGCAGGCCCTGGGACCAGGGTGGTGGCTCTGTCTGCACAGGAGGCCCATCTGGGGACAAATGAGTTAGAGGAAGAGGGGCAGTAAGCCGGGTGCCAGTGAGAGCTCCTGCTGGGGGGATCTCCAGACCTACTGTCCCCACTTTCCCAGGGCCTCACCGTAGCGTCACGTCTGGCTCACTGAGCACCACAAGGACAGTCCCCCTGAGCGGGGTCCCACCCTGCCTAGCGGGAAGAAAAGGCTGTGATCTGTGTTTCCAGATCCTCTCTGGCCAACTCCAGTCTTGGTAAGCGGCAGGGAGTAGAGTAGAGATGAGTTTTCCCCTGGATTCATTATGTCACTGAGGCGGGCTGAGTAATGGCCCTGCAAGGCGTCCGTCCTGATCCCTGGACTCTGCAGGTAAGTGGCCTGACACAGCAACGGAGTTTGCAGGCGTGCTTAAGGATCTTGAGAAGGTAGCGGGTCCTAGATTATCAGGGGGAGGGGGCGCTTATAAAAGGGAGGCAGATGGAGATTTGACCTCACGAGGAAGACGGCGATGTGACATGGGAAGGCAGAGAGAGAGAATGCGGTGTGATGCGGGACCACAAACCAAGGACTGTGGCGCCTTCAGAAGCCAGAGAAGAGGAGGCATCAGGCTCTCCCCTGGAGCCTGCTGGAGGAACCAACCCGGCGACCCCTGACTCCAGCCCCTCGGGGCCCGTGTGGGACTTCTGACCTCCAGAGCTGTCAGAGAATAAATGCGTGTTGTGTAGCCACCAAGTGTGTGGTCACCTGTCACGGTGGCCACAGGACACGCGTGCAGCTGCCCTCCACCTTCAGAAGGTAGAAGAGGCTGCAGTGGGTTCGGGGTTTCACAGGACTCTTCAAATCCCTATGTTAAGAGCTACACAGGTTAGCACCCTGGCGCCGTTAGGGTGTGTGGGCTCCAATGATGGGTGGCGTCATCGTCCTCACCGCCATATTATCCCAGTATCACCAGCCCAAGACCTGAACCCTCATTCCCATTCCATCTGCGAAGTTAAGGCTCACAATGGGCACAGGACGACTGGCTTTTTAAAATCAGGCTCTTGCTATGTGCCCCACATTTCCACACATTCCTGTGAGGTGGGGACCATCTCAGCCATGGTGCAGATGGGCTCCCCGTGGGCTCCCCATGGCCATCCGTGGAGCTCGGCCCAGAGGCAACCTGCTCTGTGGCATCTTTTCCCACATTCCTGGGCGTGGAATGGACCCTTCCTTCCCCAGGTTTCCCTCAACACACGGGTGTTGCCAAAATCGCCACTCCAACTGGAGCAGGTAAGGATTCGCTCCTGGTTGGCCCCAGGGGACAGGGCTGTGTGGAGCAAAGAGGGGGCCCTGAGGGCAGCCAGTCCTGGGTCCGGGTCCCTGCCCCTCTACCCTGGCATTTCCTCCCCCTCAAGGAGAGATGACAACACTCACCTCTCCGGGTGCTGTGGAGACCAAACAAGACCATGAGGACCTCTGGCCCAGCCCCCCTTGCCCAGGCCACCGAGGTGAGCATACAGTGAGCTAGCCTTTGCAGCCGCGCTGACCACGAGGCTTCAATGTTTTTCATTGAATAAGTAAATGAATAAATGTATTCATTCAACTAATATGCATTAAACGTCTACTGAACTTAGGTCCCTGAGCTAAACGGGGAGCCAATGAAGAAAGAAAGAGAACATCAGTGCTCTGAGCGGATGGATCCCTGTGACGGTCAAATGGAACTATCTGGGGAAAGCTGTCCCTTCTCCCTCCCTGCCACTGGGGGGCCCACGGGCTCCGTGGATGCCGGGCAGTCCCCTGCAGACAGGCAGTTAGACCAGCGCTGTGGGTCTCCAGGAAGCAGGCATCCCTCAGCTCAGGAATACAAATACATTTCACACGGCCTCCTCTGGGGGAGCCACCGGCCGCTGGCAGCCTCGGAGGACTTGTCCAAAGGCCACCCTGCAGCCAGTCCCAGCTTCCCTGAGCATTGTCGGGCTGACCCCTTGCTCCTGTTGATAGGTAAACTGAGACCCAGGATGGGCGGGGACTTGCCCAAGGTCACTGGGGAGTCAGGGGTGGAGTCCAAGCCCCTGATACTCAGCCAAGCACGGGTTCTGATGGACTCCGGGGCCTCATTATAGCAAGAAACACTGCTCAGGCAGAGGAAGGCGGGCAGCCCTCCTCTCTGGGCATGGGACGGTGCCCACTGATATGCCCATGTGGACTGCCCTGAATGTGCAATGTGTTTGCACAGAGGCTCTGGTGTCCCCACTGGCCAGTGCCTGCTTAGACCCCTCTCCAAGTGGCATCTGCCCCCAGGAGCCTCTGCCTTTCTTTGCAGCCAGGAGCCCCACCCTCTGTTCTGGGGAATTTCTCCACTTCAAAGGGAACTTTCTGGCACCGTGAATGACTGAGAACCTTCCCCATGAGGCAGACGCTGGGCTTTAGCAAAACATGATCAGGGAGCTGGACAAGATTTCTGGCCAGGCCTCTGTGAAATTCCCTAGAAATGATGAAATTTCACTAAACCGGGGCTCCTCATGGTGTGTGAGGAGTTTGCACCGCTTGTCCTTCCCAGGAGACTCCGGCCACTGGAGACACACGACAGCTGCAGGTGAAGGGCCAAGGCCACGGGCAGCAAGTCCCACTGGGGCCTCTGGGCCAGATGCCATCTTAAGACACTGCAGTGGCCACTGTATTCGTGGTAGACCAAGGGCACCCTGGACACTCCAGACGCTGGCCTTCCCGGGGCCGGTCCTGTCCTTACAGCAGGCTCTGCTCCCCTCCCCACGGGTTCCTCCCCTGCGAGAAGATGCTGAGCCCTCTGAGGCTTGCCGAGAGCCAGCACCATGAGTGCAGTGGCCTGTTTGCTGGGCACAGAGATGCCTGCCGGCGGGGATGTAAACCGGTGCAGCTGCTGTGGAGAACAAGTCTGGCAGTTTCCCAAACAGCTCACATAGAGTTACCAGATGACCTAGCCGTCCTCTCCTAGGTCTATACCCAAGAAACATGAAAACACACAAACATTTGTACAAGAATGCACATAATCGCTTATTCATAATAGCCAAAAGGTGGAAACAACCCAGGTGACCATCCATTGATGAATGGATAAACAATGTGTCCATCCACACAATGGAATATTAATCAGCCATTAATAGGATCGGAGGGCTGATACATGCTACAACTTGGAGAACCCTGAAAACATTATGCTAAATGAAAGAAGCCCATTTCAAAAGACCAAATAGTATATGATCCCACCCGGCCAGTGTGGCTCAGTGGTTGAGCATCAACCCATGCACCAAGAGGTCGCCGGTTCGATTCCCGGTCAGGGCACATGCCCAGGTTGTGGGCCTGATCCCCAATGGGGGGCATGCAGGAGGCGGCCAATTGATGTTCTCTCTCATCGATGTTTCTCTCTCTCTCTCCCTCTTCCTTCCTCTCTCTCTAAAATCAATAAAGGAAAAAACAATTTTTTTAAAGTATATGATCCTATTGCTATGAAATGTCCAAATCCATGGAGGCAGAAAGTTCATTAGTGGTTGCCTAGAGCTAGAGGGAATAGGGGGTTGGGGTGACACCCAGGGGGTGCAGGGTTTCTTTTTAGGGCGATGAAAATGTTCTAAGATTGACTGTGGTGATGGTTGCACAACGCTGCGGATATGGTGGGCAACACTGAACTATACACTTGCAATGAATACATTGTATGGTCTGAATCATATCGCAATAAAGCTTTAAAAGGAACAAAAGTTAATGCAAGGCAAGGATGTGGTGTAACTGGAATTTCCAGACCTTTTTGAAGTCTGTAATTATAGAACTCTGTAGAACTGCAATATTTACTAAAGCTGAATACACATACCCAATGATTTGAGCTTCCTTCTCAGGCACATACTCAACAGGGCGAGTGCATTTGTTCACCCAAAAACATGTGCCAGAATGTTCACAGCAGCACCAACGGTGATAGCCCTCACCTGGAAACAATGCACGTGTCCAGCAATAATAGAGTACATACATTGGTTCTCTTCACACAATGGAATACCATGCAGCAATGAACATGAATGAGCTGTAACCACAACAACATGGGTGAATCACATAAACACAGCAATGAGTTAAGAAACACATGCTATCTAATTTCATCTGTATAAATCCCAGAAACCAATCTTCCATGTTGAAGGTCAGATCAATGGTTACTCTCGGGGGGTGGAAAGTGCCTGGGGGGACAGGAAAGGGAGCTTCTGGGGGCTGCTGATGTTCTGTTTCTTGATCTGGTGCTGTTATGTGAGTGGGTTCACTCTGAGAATTCAACCAACAGTACACTTAGGATTTGCACACTTTTTGCTTGTACTCATAGTTCAACAAAAATCTACTAATAAAAATATGTTTAAAAAGTTAATAAATGAAAACAACCCAAATGCTGATCAATAATGACTAGATAAACAAGTTGTGGCATGTCCATACAATGGAATATTATTCAGCCATAAAAAGGAGTGAAGTATTGATCCATGTTACAATATAGAAGAACCTTGCAAACATTATACTCAGTGAAAGAAGCCAGATACAGATCATATATTGTCTGATTATCTTTATATGAAATATCCAGAACAGGCAAATCCACAGGGACAGAAAGCAGATTCATGATTACCAAGGGCTGAGGGGAGGGGAAACGGGGAGCAACTGGAAATGGGCATGGTGCTTCTTTCTGGGGTGATTAAAAGCTCTGGAATTAGATAGTGATGATGGTTGTAACAACTCTTCAATGTACCAAATGCCACTGAACTAGACACTTTAAAATAGTTAAATGGTGAATCTTACATTTTAAAAAAGTTAATAAAAGTATTAAGGCACTGGCCCAATGTAAAAAGAACTGGGATCTGTAATAAACATGTCCCCTGTAAATTACACCTCAGTGTGTACTTTTATTTTGAGTACTTATTATGTGCCAAGAGCTAGGATGAGCCCTTTTCTTACAGTATTTCATTTCTTTTTCAACACTCTCCTAGGGAGTAATTACTACCAGCATCCTCATTCTACAGATGAGGTATCAGGCGCCCCAGGAGGCTCAGCTTCCTGTCCAGTCAGAGAGGTAGAACGGGGCTTGAACAGTCCTGTCCCAGGCCACGCTCACAGGCAGGTGGACAGCTGCCTCTCCTGCTCTGTGCGGGAGACCCGCTTCCTGGGGTCTGTGAGTTCCTCACGCACAGCTGGCCAGATGTGACCAGGTGTTTATGGTGGAGAGCAAGATGGGTAATGTGTGACTCAGGCAGACCACCACCTCCCCTCCCCGAGCCTTTCCAGTAAATCCCATGGGGGAAATGAGGAGGGAGTCTGGGGTCTCCTGCCTCTGATGAGCTGGGCGTCTAGAAATGATGCTACAGTGATGATACCAATGACAGAACTTCGGGGACATCCTTCTACATGCCAGGCCTTATCAGATACTTCATGCATCATCCTATTTGATTGTTACAACCCGAGAAATAGGCCCTACTGTTTTCTCCATTTGCCAGCCAAGGAGACTGAGGATTAGGGAGGCTAAGTCATCATCACAAAGTTCCACGAGGCAGAGTGGAGATTTGAACCCAGAAAGTTGGACTTCAGAGCCACCTGCCTGACACCACTTGCTAACAGGCAGCCTGGGCTCTGAATACCCCCCTGAAATGGCAAAGTCAATTGAGCACCATAAACATTTGGAAACCTCTCCAAGATGGCAGGTTACATAACATGAGAAGGAAGACAAGAGTCACCTCAAGGCCAATGTCTAAAAACACAAAGCTCTATAGCCTCCATGAGGGTGGTTATTGCTTAGACACAAGAACTCTTCCAATTATGGACAAAGCTGGCAGCCGCTTGGGAATGCCACCATTATTCTGGCCAGCTCGCCCTGCAGGGGTGAACACATCTAATTGAGGGAAGCAGCAGGCAGGTGACAAACAGGCCCCAGTCCAGACTCACCTCCCTCTGGCAAGGGAACATACAGGGCCAGGGCAGAGTTCATAGAGAGAAACGGCCAGCAGGACATGCAGCCTGAGCCACAGTGGACTTTTCTATGTCCTGGTTGATGCCTATTGATGAGAAATAACCCCTAATAGAATCAGGCCTTGCCTGGTCCCAAGAGGGTTCATTTATTCACTCAACAAACACCTATTGGGCACTGTGGCAGTTGATTTCATATGTCAACTTAGCTGAGCCCTGATACCCAGATATCTAATTAAACATTATTCTGGATGTTTCTATGAAGATGTTTTTGGATGAGAATAACATTTAAACCAGTAGACTTTGAGTAAAGCAGACTGCCCTCCATAATCTGGGTGAGCCTCATCTAATCAGGTGAAGGCCTGAATAAAATAAGCGGTTGACCTCCTCCAAGCAAGAGGGAATTCTGCCAGCAGATGACCTTCACATGGGAACTGCAGCATTGGCTCTTTCCTGGGTCTCCAGCCTATGCTGGCCACCTTGCAGATTTTGAAATGCCAGCTTCCATAATTTTGTGAGCTTAAATTAAAATAATTAAAATTCATCTCTTCTTCTTTTTCTTCTCCTTTTCTTCTCCTTTTTCTTCTTCTCCTTCTTCTTCTTCTTCTTCTTCTTCTTCTTCTTCTTCTTCTTCTTCTTCTTCTTCTTCTTCTTCTCCTTATTCTTCTCCTTCTCCTTCCTTCTCTTTCTCCTCCTCTCTCTCTGTCTCTCTCTCTCAGTATAGATAGATAGATAGATAGATAGATAGATAGATAGATAGATAGATAGATAGATACATCTGTACATCTATAAATATACATCCCATTGATTTTGTTTCTCTGACAAATTGCACGCACCTACTGTCTAGAGCTGGAACTCAGAGTGATGATACAGCCCCTAAAGCCTCAATCTGTCCCATCTGTTAAAGTGGCAATGCCAGACCTTCAAGGACACTGTGCGACTGCACAGGACAATGCGGGTGCAAGACTTTGTCTGCTTTCGAGAGCAAGTCTGTCTGCCAGGATAGAGGCTCCTCTCAGACAGCTGTGTGATCTTGACCAAGGGGCTTCACGTCCTAGGCTTCCATTTCTTTGTCTTTGGCATGGGCTGATGACAGTTTTGCATGGTCGGTGGTGATCCCCCATGAGGATTAAGCAAAACCTAATGTCTAGAAAGGACATTGTGCCCAGTCCATAGTAGGCACTCAACAAATCACCCCTGGACATGACTCTGCAGTCTAACCAGGAACTTGACTGCCTCAGAATCACCTGGGAGCCAAGTTGCTGGGCCCCTCTGACCCACTGAATCTTCCTCTCTGGGTGGAGGAGCCTAGGATCTATATTTGAATCACACCTATCTCCAGGTGGCAGATTTGAGAACCCAGGCTCATCACAGAGGGTCAAAGAACCCTTTAAATGCAGACAGGACTGTACCTTCCCTAGACGGGCAGCAGCAGGCCCCTGACCTCACATCCCCGGGCCGAGTGAGTTGGGCTGGGGCTAGACTCTCGGCCACTACCAAAAATTGCCTGATAATGAGCTACCTCATTACCTCGCAGACTGCCACCCCCCTCAGACACCATCTGTCATCTCACCTGTCACCTGGCATGTCCCCATCCTCCCACCAGCAGGAAGTAGGGAGTCCATGCTGCCCTGAGCCTTCTCCCTCTGTCCTGCTCCACGGGGGGCTCCGGGCTCAGACAAGGCCGTGTAACAGACTCCCGCGGGGCAGTGGTGGGGTGGGACAGTGTCGGAGAGGTTTGTTCCTGAGAGGTAACTGAGTTACCTAGTACACCATTCCAAAGCACACAGAGTGCCAGCCCTGTCTCCATGTCTCCCCTCTCCTTTCTTACCAGGGCTCTGCTTTTGTCCAGGGAGCCAAGGTCCCAGCTGAAAACCCGCATGTCCCAGCTGTCCTGCATCCGATGGCATGTGCACGTCGGGGGTGGGGCTTTTGAAAAGCTGGTATCTGTGTTTTGCAGACCTCCCCCCCACCTGGAGGCCACAGGTGTTGGTGGAAGAGCTGCCATCATGTAGCCAGGAGGACAGGAGCTGGGTGAGGTCACTGTTGCGAAAGTGGCGCTGCCGCCCGGACCAGACTGCCTACATCTGGACGCCCTCGGGCGCCATGAGGAAACACGCCGCTCATTCCACTGTGCCGGAGCTTGGTTCTGGTCCCCGCAGCCAGGTGCAGGGTCCAACCGGCTCTGGAATAAAGTGAGGATCTTCTCCTCGACCTTGTCCCAGCTCCCAGCTTCCCCAGAAGCGTGCAAAGTGACCGGTTTCATGGGGTCTTTCCAGAAAAACTGGATGCATAAATAAGCACAAATGATTATAGGTTGCTTTTCTTTTCCACCCAAATGATAGCACAGAACACACTGTTCTGCATGCATCCTCTCTGCAACAGATCTTAACTCCTGCCCAGTCAGGGCATGTGGTTACACGGCCTGTGCATCCTTCATTGTGTGAGTTTACCTGAAGGCATGGAACCGGTCCCCCACCGAGGGACACCAGGCTGTTGCCAGTCTTTCCAGGCACGTGCTTTGGCAGTGATTTCTAAAGGTACCATTTGGCCAGATGGTTAAGACTAGGATAGAAGCACAGAGGTAGCCCCGTGAAAACCAGGCTGTGAGACAGTAAGGAGGTCTGCTAGGAGGGCACCTTTTCTGCTTTCCTTCTGAGTCAATAGCCTGGCCCCACCCCCAGGCTGGCCCTGCCCCATATTTAAACCTCTCCAGGCCTGGCTCCTCCCCCAGGGACGTCTGGCTCTTCCCCTGGCCCCACCCTTGGCTTTTCTCTGCTCCATTAGAACCTGCTTCCCCCTGTTTGCCTTCCTCCTGCCCAGCCCCTCCTCTGGCCATCACCACTGGGTCCAGCCCCCACCTTCTATTTCCTGGACTGTTGTAACGGCCTCCCGCTGGTCCTGGTCCGCCCGTCCTCTCTCCAGCCCCACTCTCACACCCAACATGTCACTCACCCTGCTTAAAACCCTCCAGGGAGCTTGTTGCTCCCAGTGGCAAGGACCACCCCCAGACTACCGCTCCTCCACCTGCCCAGTGAACGCCAGTCCTTCAATTTCAGGTCGGTGTCAGCCCTGCCCCGCAGCCCACCCGCCATGCCAGCCAGACCTGGCCACTCTCCTTTGCTGCCCCACTTCCTGCAGACTTCCCCCTCATTTCTAAGAGCAGCTGCGCATCGCGTGTGCCGCAAGTGCACCCTCTCGCTGAGTCCTGGATCGGCCTCCGAGGTCAGACCGCTACTGCTCCACCGACAGAAGAGGAAACTGAGGCTGTCTGTGGCAGTGTCCCCCGGGCTTGCCACACGGGCTCTGTTGCTTTAAAAGAGGCATAAATGAGGCAAGGAGACAAAAGAGGCAACAACAACAAAAAAAGAATTCCCAGTTTCCATAGCAACAGAAAGGATGCAGCACTATGAGCAAAGAGAATGGGGATGGGGGGAGTCCTGAGAGCAGGATAAATCAAAAAATTTCGTGATAGAAGGGACCTTCCATTTCCTTTAGTTCAGGAGATCTCTACTGGGGCTGAGCCCCCTCCCCCAGGGGAAATGGGCAAAGAATGGAGTCATTTTCGGTTGTCATTTTGGTTGAGTGTGTGTGCTGTTGGCCTCCAGCGGACGGAGACCAGGGACTGCCGACATCCCGCAGTGCACGGGGCAGACCCCCTCCCCCAGCAGAGTTATCCAGCCCAGAACATCCGCAGTGCCAAGGCTAAGAAACCCTGAGGTCGTTCAACCCCTGTTCTGGGTTTGAACCCTCTTTGTGACATCCTCTCACCCCTTCAGAGCTTCTTCAGTCTTTGCTTAAGTGACAGAGGCTCACTACCTCTGAGGGCAGCTAGTTCGCGCTCAGCATCGGTGCCAGGCTGGCAGGACATCCAGGGGAAGAAGTTATGCGTATGTCTCCAGAGCAACGAGCTGCCAGCGAGCTAAGACACCAGCTTCTGTCCTCAGATTCCCCACAGAAGAGGGTCCTCTAGGAACCAGAGGACTGGGGGGAATTCAGAGGGTCCTGTTGGTTCTTGTCCAGGGCTCTCTCAGTCTGGGGCTGCAGGCTGGGAGTGCGGAGAGGCAAGGAGGAAGCAGGCCTTGGCCATCTGCATTTCCAGAAGCAAAATTAAGTTTCCGAAATATTGAAGTTTTGTTAACGATATGCATGTTGAACTATTTAGAGAAAGACGTACGTACTCTGAAATACATAAAAAATAGGAGGGATGAACAGGTAGGTGGGTGGATGGATGGGTGGCCAGATGGATGGGTGATAGATAGGTGGATTAAGCAAGTATATATGGAATATTTTAATTAAAATCCCATGATTAAACCCATGTTACAGATCAGGAAGCCTTTCAGAAGGTAGTGGAAATTGCTCAAGGTCGCCCAGCTAGTAGATTGTGAGGGTCAGGATTTGAACCTTGGTGAGTCTGATCCAGAGCCATGCTCTCCACGCCCTGTGGACTCATCCCTTCCATGGGCGATCACTGAGGTCTCCGGCTGCTCCAGGCTCTCTATAGGAGAGGCTCCCTGGCACCCATCTCACCAGAAGGAGAGATCCCAGGGGATTTGTCTGAAGGCTGCCTTGATTATAACCATAGAGTGGGGGCTGGTTAACAGGTACACGTTTCCCTAAGGCACCTGTTGGCGCTGCCCCTGACTGGGAGCACATTTAGATACTGAAACAGAGCAGTGAACTAGAGAGGCGATCCCTGCCCTCCTGGAGCTGGCCCTTTATTTTCCTCCTCCTCGTTGTTACTATTTTCTGGGCATGCTCTAAAGCAAGGGTTCCTAGACCTTTTTATGCTATGGACCCCTTTGGCCTTCTCATGAAGCTTATGGATCCCTTCTCAGAATTTTTAAATGCACCAATAAAATGCATAGGCTATAACAAATCAGTTATATACATTTTTTTAAAAAAAAAATACCATCGTAGCTAAAGATCTGGTGATGTTCCTGTACTGGCACCTTAAATAACAAGCTCCACTGCTGTCTCTCCCGTTGGGGATGAACCAGCAGGAGGCCGTGGGCACCTGTGGAAGGATGCGTCCTGGTGCACTGGTTCAGCGCATGTGTGCGGGGGTCAGATGGACCTGGGTTCCAATCCTGGACCTGCTACTCATGAGCTGTGGCACCCTGAGTAATGATGGTGCCCTGTCCACCCTCGGTTTTCTCATCAGTAAAGTGGGGGTGATCATAGCACCTGCCTGAAAGGTTGGAGGTGCGCATAGTGTTACTTCGAGTCTGGCGTGACCTCATCTGAGATTTCTATGGGTGGCAAAGTTGCTTCCCAGCTAATCCCACTGGATCTGAGGCCTGGATGCATCAGTTATAAGTTGGTGAAGCCCTAGCCTGGCTGGTGTGGCTCAGTGGTTGAGCGTCAATCCATGCACCAAGAGGTCACTGGTTCGGCCCTGGCTGGTTTGGCTCAGCGTTTAGAGCGTCAGCCCATGGACCGGAGAGACCCGGATTCGGTTCCCGCTAAGGGCACGTACCTCAATTGCAGTTTGTCCTCGGCCCCGGTTGGGGTCGTGTGGGTGGCAACCAGTCGACGTTTCTCTCTCACATCGATGTTTCTCTCTCTCTCTTCCTCCCTTTCTCCCTCCCGCTCTATCTGAAGATAAATGCAAAAATGTCCTCGGTGAGGATTTAAAAAAAAAAAAAAAGGTCACTGGTTCGATTCCTGGTCAGGACACATGCCTAGGTTGTGGGCCAAATCCCCGGTGGGGGATATGCAGGAGGTGGCGAGTTGATGTTCTCTCTTATCAATGTTTCTCTCTCTCTCTCTCTAAAATGAACAAAGAGAAAAAAAAAAAGTTGGAGAAGCCTTGGCTGGGTGGCTCAGTTGGTTGAGCATCGTCCTGTATCCTGAAAGGTTGCTGGTTCAATTCCCCGGCAAAGCACATGCCTAGGTTGTAGGTTCGATCCCCAGTCAGGGCACATACAAAAAGCAACCAATCGATGTTCTCTCTCATATTAATGTTTCTCTCTCTCTCCCCCTTCCCTTCTCTCTAAAATTAATAGGCATATCTTTGGGTGAGGATTAAAAAAACAAAGTTGGTAAAAAGTTCACCAACCCCCAAATCCCTCTATGAACCCCACGAGGACTCACCATGCTCCCACAAGAACTGAACTTGACCACTTGCCTGCTGGGCTGGCAGGGACTCTTGGTCCATCCTGTCCTCCCCGAGCAGTGGGAATTGTTTAACCTCTTGAGCCCAATTGACGGTGAGAGTGTCCAGGCAATGACCTCTGCACCCCACCCCAGCCCCAGGCTCGGCCTGGGCCCACAGACTGAGGTTTTGCTTTCTCTTCCTCCTGGAAGGGAAACAGGGCCAGGCCTGAGCCAGGGACAGGCCCGGCAGGGTCACTCAGCCGAGCTCTCTCTCAGCAGCTGGAGAGAAGAGAAGTGGTTTCTATGCTCCCCATATCCTTGGGGTCCAGCAGCCAGGAAGGCCACTCAGGGCCAGGTTCCTCTGGTCACCAGCCATCCCAGCTGTGTTCCTGAAAGTCTTGGCAGAATGAAAAAATTCTGGCCAGCCAGGAAGCGGAGACGTTACCCAGCTGTGGCCGGGAGCTAGGAGGTGGAGAGTGGGGCGGCATGGCCTAGAGCAGGTGGCAAGGCACAGTGGGTAGGAAGGATGCTGTCCACTCAGGAGCCCAGCCGCTCCGCCCCGGCAGAGTAGACAGTGAGGGTGTTTCAGAGACGGATACACAGCTAGAAGCGGGGCACTGGCGTTCAGCTACAAGGACTGTACCCTGGCTGGGAGGAGGTGCACCGACCAGGGAGGAGAAACCCTTCCAGGAGACAGCAAACAGCCCAACATGTGGCCTCGGTGGCCTCGGGAGTCCGGCTCTGGGATGCGAAGTCTGCTCCTGGCTGTATGGCCTTTGGTGAATTGCATAACCTCTCTTTCTTTCTTGATAAGAAGTGGATTATAAGAGTATTTAGTCTTTCTATTTTTTTTTTTCTTTATTGATTTTTTGGAGAGAGGAAGGGAGAGGGAGAGAGAGATAGAAAAATCAATGAGAGAGGACATCGATTGGTTGCCTCCTGCATGCCCCCCACTGGGGATCGGGCCCACAACCTGGGCATGTGCCCTGACCGGGAATCGAACCAGCGACCTCTTGGTGCATGGGTCGATGCTCAACCACTGAGCAACACCGGCCGGGCAAGAGTATTTAGTCTTAAGAGCTCTTGCAGGGAGCAAACGTGACCACTGAGTGCCAGGGGTGAGGAAGGAGCGTTGGCCTCCCTGGGCCTGGCTTCCCCATCTGCAAACTGGGAGCCTAGACTCTGCCCTCACAGGACCCTCTAGATCTGACCTGGCCCCTTCCTCTTCTGGAACTAGAGTCCTGCTCCCGTCCTTGACACCGAGACCCTGCCCTCTTCTACAAGCCTGTTTGGTTCATTTCTGTGCACAGATCTCGCCCTGACCATCGGGGGCCCGGTGCCATCATCTTCCTAGGCAGGGCCACTCTGTCCGCACACGTCGGACTCACCGAGCGCACAAGTGGGCAGCCTGACTTCTTGTTCTCCCTCGCGGTGTGTGCATCCACACTCTTGCATAATCCTGGCAAACACGGCTTTTCCTTGCAACATTTATTTATGTACTTATTGCGAAATAGTTATTTTTCTCATTGTAAGAGCAGTACATACTCATTGCAAAATATTCAGAAAATAAAAAGTCTGATGAGGAGACAGAGGAAAATGTATCTCCCTCGATTCCCATACCCAGGGGCTGTTGCTGCTGACACCTTGTGCTCAAACGGCCTGAGCGCGATTTTTAAAAAATGGCTATATAAATGCATTTGTTTCCTTAATTACAAACTTAAGATTATGCCTGCCTATGTGCTTGCTGTTATATATATTTTTCATCATGTATACATATATTCACATAGATACATATATTCATACAATGGTTTTATTTCATTTTATGGTCTTATACCTCCAGTGAGATTAGGAGAGCAAGGGCACTCAAATATTTGGGATTTTTTGGATATAAATGAACACGGTTCTTTTTTTTAATATTTTTTCTTTATTGATTTTAGAGAGAGAGGAAGGGAGAGGGAGAGAGAGATGGAAACATCGATGAGAGAGAACATCGATTGGCCGCCTCCTGCATGCCCCCCACTGGGGATTGGGCCCACAACCTGGGCATGTGCCTTGACCGGGAATCGAACTGGTGACCTCTTGGTGCATGGGTCAGTGCTCAACCACTGAGCCACACCGGCTGGGCCATGAAGATGGTTCTAAGGGCTGTGGCCACCTTTCTGGCATGACCCTGCTATCCTGCAGGCCCGTCCGCATCGGCACACCACGTCAGCCCCCGGCCACTGCTCCTCATGAGTGGGCCGGTGCTGCATTCCCACCCGAAGGCCTAGGGGTGCTAAGGGCTCCCCGCTTACCAGACCCGGGCTTCTTCCACTTCCATTAATGACCTCCTTTAACCCCACCCACATCTTTACAAATTGTCCCTTCACTAAATTCCTTGAACTTGCCCATCTGTTCCTGATGCAAAGACTGAATTCCATTCTACCCCAGGTCAGCAGCTTATTCACCCAAGTCTCTGCTGGGTGACAGGGGGGTGGTTTCCACGCTTTTTCGCAGTAATTCTAACACTCCAGTGTACTCTCCCTCCTGTGCGTCTTTGAGATGAATTCTGGGACGTGAATCGCTGGGTCACAGGTCAGACACAAGCTAACATTTGTACCCACTCTTCTGATGATCCGTGTTCCATCTGGAGAAAGCAGCATTGCTTACCTCGTCTCCTAGTCTTGGACACGGCCGTTGTCTCCGACATCGTCAGTGGTAAACAACACTAAAAGCGGCAGCTTTATTTCCAAAGCGCCTTCTGCATCGAAGGATGTTCTCCGGCTGCCTAGCTTTATTGATCGTCCACAGGAAAGGTGCACTGGGACCTTCGGGCAAGTGTTGATGGTTCATTTTAAACAGTCAACCCCACCCCCACCCCCACCCCCCGCCAAGTGCAAATCTGTGTGAGTGCAGAGTCTAACGAGAATCACTGCTTTATTTCTAAAGGTCTATGGGACCACTGACAATAAAGCTACAGCACCCCCATTTGAGTCCCACAAAAATATCTAAGCTAAAAAATAGCAACAAAAATCTGGATCTCAGCCTTCTCTCCGAACTGTGGCTTCTGCTGCCCAGCCTTCCTACAAATGGAAGCAAATTCTTCCAGCCGCAGACGATGGTCCAAGGGGCTGGACCAGGCAGGCCCACGGTGCGAAGAGGATCTGGGCCCTGGGGTCTCCCGAGGGTGCCCTCCCCCTTGCTGGAGCCCCAGGCCCTCTGCTCACTGCTGCCTGCATCTGCTGTTGGCAAAGGATCTGTTGCCATGTTATCAGTCCTTATACTCGACAGCGTGAATGAATGTTCCCACAGGGGGCATTGAAAAGGTCAGTCTCTGAAACCGAGTCTCTGACCTGTGTTGCCAGAAACCCATGTGATCCAACGTGCGCCTGCATTCCACGGACTTCAGAAACCTTCCAGCTGGATCTGACGCCTTCGAAGTGCTCATGTTCCACTCGGAACCGCACAGCCTCTGTTCATCTGTTCCCAGCTCAAGTGTGGAACCTCTGTTTTCCCTCAAATACCCGGTTTTAACCTACACGCTGCAGGGGAGCTCTAAGGGCCTGTTGCGTGGGACTCTTACACGTGGGTGGACTTTCCCCCTCAGCGCTCCTGTAAAACCCTGTCCATGCGAGCGAGTGCCGGCCCGAGCCAAGTGCTCAGCCAGGCTCTGGTCCTACCACCTGCTCCACCGCCGGCTTCCCTGCTCTGCGGCTGTCGCTTCCAAGAGGAAATCAAGACGTTGGTCGCCTGTTTTCACTTACCCGTTGTTTTGAGAAGCATTTAGTATTTACAACAGTTACTGATCACCTTCTATACGTGCACAGCCCATGTCTGGTGTCGCCCTTACAACCACCTGGTGAGCTAGGGATTACTAGTCCCTTGTACAGAGGGAACATCCCCTCTCACGCTGTGGGTGGCAGAGGCAGGATGGTTCACCCCTCCTTTGCCCAAAGCGCCGCCTCAGGTATGTCCTCAGAGCACACAAGAGCCAGGGAGGGACACACGGGGACAGGCGACACGGAGAGGTCTGCGTGCAGCAGCTGAGCAGAGTCGTGTCAGAGGCTGGGTAGGAACCACTCCAATAAATTCAATTTAAAAAAATAAAACTTAAAAAATAATGCATTCATTCATTAAAAACACCCCTAGAAATCTGTTCTCTCGCTTTCTGCAGGCCAGGAGGTGTGGGCGGGGCTTGCTCCCTCTGAAGGGTCCTGGGAGGACCAGTCCTGCCTCTTCTTCCAGCTTCTGGGGGTGGCCCCCAGTCTCGGGTGTTCTTTGGCGCGTGGCCGCATCCCTCCAGTCTCTGTCTCGGTCATCACGTGTCTGTCTCTGTGTCTCTTCTTGTAAGGACATGGGACATTGGATTTAGGGCTCAACTAATCCAGCGTGACTTCATCTTAACTTGACATTTGTGACGACCTTATTTCCAAATAAGGCCACATACACAGGTCACAGGGGTTAGAGTTTAAACACATCTTTTTGGAGGAACACAATTCAACCCCCTGCACCCTCCAATACACCAGGCGAGGAGGCTCGCTGGAGTGCCCCTGGAGGGGCCCTGTGCTTTGCAGGGCGTCTCATGCCCACTCAAGTCCCCACCTTTGTCCTCTAGGGCGGGCAGCCTGTCTCCAAGACACACGGAGATGGAGGAGTCTGCACCCTCACAGGGCATTTGGGGGCGCATAGGGGAGACGAAGGCGAACAGCAACGACTCTGTAACTCCCAGAGGGGGCTCAGGTCAGAGTTTGCAGGGTCTGATATGCAGGGTGTGCCGGGTGTGGGATGGGGGCAATGTTTCAGGGTGAGGCACTCCCCTCAGGCACACACCTGTCCCCTCCCATGAGCAACAGCTCTAGAGGGCACCCCAGTCTGCTCGCCTCACACAAAGCTGGGCCCCATGAACATGTGGCACCTACAGGATTGAATCCCCTGGGTTAGAATGAAAATCGGGGGGTGGGGAGGCAGGAAAGCCTGTGGAGAAGGGGAAGAACTATAACATCAGCCACCCCCACCCCCAGGGTGCTGCTGCCCCGACTTCCTGCTGCAAACTGCCACCTGCTGGAAGGCTGGGGTAGAAACAGTCACAGAAAGGCCTGTGGGCTCAAGGCCCTCACACCTGAGCTCTCATCACTGTGTTCTTGCCTCCCAGGCGACTCTTAAAGACACCAGGCACCTCATTCCTCACGCATCTCCCCACGCCTGGCCTGGCTGGCCGAAATGGCCCTGTGCCAGTGACCGGGAGGGCTGGAAGGGAGCCATGACCTTTGTGGTGGCCCCCAAGTCACCAACATTGGGGAGCCAGTCAGGGTTCCCCCATACACACCCTGAGCCTCAGCCTTGTTGTCAGCACACACACTTTCAATCATTCATGAATTTACACGCTCCTGCTCACGCCCATTGTCACGCACACTGCTCACCCTCACACCCATTTTATACACTGCTCACACTCAACATTCACACCTATTGTCACACTAACACACTCAACCCACTGTCACATACGGCTCACTCTCATACACACTCACACCCAGTGCCACACACTACTCACACCCATGGCCACACACTGCCCACAGACTCATACCCATAGTCACACATTGCTCACACTCATACACATACACACATATTCACCTTACACACACACACTTTCACACATATCCATACTCACATACTCCCATTCACGCTTATACACTCACATTGTCACACACTGACACATATCGACATACTCTTACAAATATACCCTTTCCCACACTCATGCGCTCACCCGTACATATGCCTACACTGAAACTCACACGCAGGCACACATTTACAACCCCTCCCATGCTCACGTTGTCTCACACTAACAATCACGCACACCCACACACTCACATTGCCTGCCTTTCCCCTGTACTGTCTCACACACACACACGTGTTCTCACGCACTGACACTCACGCACACCAGTCTCTGCCTTCACCTGTGCAGTGGTTCTCTCTCACTGAGGGGTGGGCCGAGCAGGTGCAAACAACTTCAGGGAAACCCCAGCCCACCTCTTCTGGGAACCTTGTCAAACTTTGTGGAAGTAGTATTCTGCCACATTCTCCACTGAGCTTCTCTGATCCAACATCATGTTTTGTAGATTTATCCAGGTAGCTTTAGTTTGTTGATTGTAGTGATTCCAGGATTCCATTTTACGAGTACACTGTAATTTATGGATTCATTCCCCAGTTGGTGGATGCTTCCAGGTTGCTTGTAATTATAAACAATACTACTATGAACCTTTGTGCACAGGTCTTTGGAAAACTTTTTTTTTCTTTATTGATGTGAAAGAGAGAGGAAGGGAGAGGGAGAAAGATAGAAACATCGATGAGAGAGAACATCGATTGGCCGCCTCCTGCATGCCCCCCACTGGGGATCAGGCCCACAACCTGGGCATGTCCCCTGACCGGGAATCGAACTGGTGACCTCTTGGTGCATGGGTCAGATCAGCGCTCAACCACTGAGCCACACTGGCCAGGCCATGCACAGGTTTCTGTATATATTCGAGCATTTTTCTGTGGCCCATACTTAAAAGAGTACTGCTGGGTCATGGGACGTACGTGACTTGGGCTCTCCTAGACGATACATGCAGGGACTTTCTCAGAGCCAAGGATCAGACACCTGTTTCTCCCCACCCTTGCTGTCACCTGGTGTGGTCAGGTGTCTAAGTTTTGCTAACCAGCTGGGTAAGAAGAGGTATTACACTATGATTTTGATTTGTGTATTCCTGCTGACTTGCAAATTCCCGCATTTTGCATACATTTGTTCACCTTGCTTGTTCTCTTTCTTTCACTTCTCTGTTCGTGGATCTTCTGTCCACCTTTCCATTTGGTTACTTGACTTTTACTTACAGATTTTCAGAAATTCTTTAGATAGTCTGATACTAATGTTTCATCGGTTACTTATGTTGCAAATAAATTCTAATCTGTGACTTGTGTTTTCACTTTATTAACAGGAATGTGTTTTGAACAGAAGTTTTCAAATTTTAATGTCAAAGTCATCAATATTTTCTTCTACAGTTTGAGGATCTTGTTAAAGAAATCCTTGTCTACCCTAAAGTCATAAAGACATGACCTTTTCCCCCAAAAGTTTTACACATTTTGTTTTTTTGCAGTCACAGATCTCTTTGCTATTAAAAGCCAATCTGCCATCAAAGAATTGTCATGGCCTGCTCCCCTCCCCCCTCCACACACACACACACACACACACACACACACGCTTGGTTCCTAACCTAGCCTCCCTGCCCTCTTTCTAGCAACTTTCTTCTCTCTCCACCCCCACCTCCCCTCACTTCCTCCCTCTGGTCCACTCTCTGCCTCCCCCGTTTCCAAATTCTCCTCCAGCAATCATACCGAACAATTCCGCTCTCCCCAGCCCCTCTTCCTGCGCCCAGCTCTAACCTGTCATGAGAGAGCCCTAACAATACATCAGCTGTTATATGCTTATGTGTGATTTTTCCACCTGCCACAAACACCGGTCATATAACTGGACACAAATGCCCACTACAAACACCCTGCCCGACTGCCCTGCCACAAATGCCCTCTCCAACTGCGGCTACGCCAGCGTAACCCAACGCCCTGCACGTCCATGCCCTGCCCTCTCCGCACTGTTCTCTGCTCAGGGTGCTTCCTGTAGAATGGACACCTGGCACCCCGGCTGCGGGCTTCCCACAGGCACCCTGCTGTAAAATCAACATGAAGGTGCCGAGGGAGCGTGTCCAGTGTTTACTCTTTGGGCTCCCTTCCTGAGGGTTGCCTCGGGCTGGCTTGTCCCACAACTGAAGGTCACGCCCTCTCAAGGCTGTGGCCTCCATGCACTTCCCCCTCCAGGTTCCAGAACTGCTCATCTTCAGAGTCCAGGCCCAGTAGTGGTAGCAACCCTGCAGCTGTCCCCCCCCCTCGGGTCCCTGCATTATTCCTTGTGGTGCCCTCCCCGCAAGTCCCACCCTCTAAATACCCTCCCCCTGGTATCCTAATGTGAATGTGCCATCCATTCCCTGACTGACACACCAAGGGCCTCCCTTCCTCCATCAGGAAGCCTTAAGTCTGTGAACTAAGATAGAATCCCCCTGTAAAAGTCTGAAAAGTTCCCGTGACAATTTTACCAGCGGTGATGATGTGTCCTGGTTGGATCGTTGTTCTCCTTGAGATGGGACGTCTTAAATACTTACGAGGATGGGTGAGCACACTATAGGACCAACCTTGCCACCAGAAAGTCAAACTGTCCCTTAGCCTCCCCTTCTTTTGCCCTGAACTCTGATAAAAAGCAGAAAGGTAGAGGGAGGGGAGGGGGTCGGCAGGAGGGCCTGGTGAGAGGCCCAGGTTTTCCTAAGCACTTTGTCAAGGTCAAAAGCGGTGATCTCCTCCTATCCCCACCCCTGCCTGCTGGAAAGTTAAATTCCATTAGAGAACGGTGACGGCTGCCAATAAGAGATAGAGCCACAGCAGGAAGGGTATGTGCTTTGAAGCTGGACTTTCCTGGGCCGGGTGCCCAGCCTTGCCAGTTTCTAGTTGGGTGGCTTGGGCAGGTCCCTCAGCCTCTCAGAGCCAGGTTTCCTGGTCCGTAAAGCGAGGGTAGCAATTGCACCTTGTAGAATTGTTGAGAGGATTGCAGAGTGCATGTGAAGCATTTGACCTATGGCAAGTGCTTAGTCATTGCTCGCTTTTATAGCCTCATTCTTGTGATTACTATGAAAAACAGATTTGCTAAACAAATTCTTTGAACACAAGAAAAAAGCACATCTATTTCAATGATGAAGCTAATGACCATTGACCTCTACTGCTTTCTCATATAGATGAGGACACTGAGGCCCAAAGGAGGTGAGTGGTTTGTCCAAGGTCACACAGCAGTAGCAGAAACTGGTCTGGAACATTAGCTTTCTGAATCTGTTTCCACAGTCTCATGCTGTGGCGGACACATCCTAGGGTGATCCACAGTGAATCATACCCTGTGTGATTCCCTCCCCTGGAGTGTGGGCAGGACCTGTGATCTGCTTCTAACCAATAGAATATGGGACATCACTCCCATAGTTATGTTTCATTATATAAGACTGACTTAGCAGACTGGAGTGAGAGAGATTCCCGCCCTGGCCTTGAAGAATTAACAGCCATGCTGTGAAATGCCTTCGGTACAGGCCATGAGGCAGGGAACTGTGGGTGCCGCCAGGACCCCAGAGTAGCCTCCAGCTGAAATCCAGCGAGAAAGTGAGGCCTTCGGTCCTCCAACCACAAGGAAAAAAATTATGCCAACAACCTGAGTGAGCTTAGAACAGAGTTCCCCAGTCGAGCCTGCAGATAACTGTGCAGCTCTGCTAACACCTGGACTACAGCCTGTGAGCCTGAACTCCTGACCTACAGAAACTGAGACAGTAACTGAGTTGTTTTAAGCTGCTAGGTTTGTGATAATTTATTGTGCCTCATAGAAAACTAACACACACATGGTCCTTCTGAGTCCTCCTAAGTTGGGAGAAAACATCCCACGTTTCCTACATACAGTAGATGGCCAGCCCCTTTGTTACTCCTTAGCTCATTCATTGATTGTCTGAGCACCTGGGCTCTGGGCTGGCCCATGTCAATGCCAGGTATTATGCTCTTTCCATCAATCACATCGTAGGAGACCTCTAGCTTCCAACAGGTGCACGGCTGCCCACAGTAAACATGGCACCTCCCAGCCTCCTTGCAGGGAGATGTAGTCATGTGACTCAGTTCTGGCCAGGGCATCAGAGCAGAGGTGATGTGTGCAATTTCCGAACTGTGTTCTTAAAGACCAGGGAGCACCCTCCCTCGCCCCATCCTTCCTTCCAGCTGAATGCAGCCATGGCGAGCCATCTTGGTTATGTACTGTGTGCCACAGTGAATGCCGTGCTCACCACCCAGACCACCCTGCAGGACCGAAGGACTCATCGCCCCTGATGCTGGGAGACGGTCTTCTCTGGAAATACCGTCAGCTGAAGAGCTGCTTTGCCTGGAGCTATACGCCTTCTGGTCCATGTGGGGATATAAAGGCCTAGCCCCTCACCCTTGTCTGGAACACTCCTGAAGGGATAGGCCAGCCTTGGAGCTCCTGTTGGGGCATTTAACCAGACTCATCAAGAAAAAAAGAAACGGGACCCAAATAAATAAAATCAGAAATGAAAGAATAGAACTGATAACTGACACCAAAGGAATATAAAAGATTGTAAGAAAATACTACAAACAACTATATGCCAAAAAAAAAAAAAAAAATTGGACCATCTAGAAGAGATGGATAAATTCCTGGAAACATACAACCTTCCAAAACTAAATCAGGAAGAATCAGAGAATCTTAATAGACAGATTACAACTAGTGAAATTGAAACAGTAATCAAAAAAATCCCAGCAAACAAAAGCCCTGAACGAGATGTCTTTACAGGTGAATTTTACCAAACATTCAAAGAAGAACTAGCACCTATCCTTCTCAAACTATTCCAAAAAATTCAAGAGGAGGGAAGACTCCCACACTCATTTTATGATGCCAGCATTATTCTAATTCCAAAACCAGATCAAGATACAACAAAGAAAGAAAATTATAGGTTAATATCCCTGATGAACATAGATGCTAAAATCCTCAACAAAATATTAGCAAACCAAATCCAGCAATACATTAAAAAGATCATACACCATGATCAAGTCCAATTTATTATGGGGATGCAAGGTTGGTACAATATCCACAAAACAATCCTCATCATACACCACATAAACAAAGTGAAGGATAAAAACCACATGATCATATCAATAGATGCAGAAAAAGCATTTGATAAAATCCAGCACCCATTTATGATGAAAAACTGTTAGCAAAGTGAGAATAGAGGGAATATACCTCAACGTAATAAAGGCCATATATGACAAACCCACAGCCAACACCATACTCAATGGGCAAAAACTACAAGCGTTCCCCTTAAGATTGGGAACAAGACAAAGATGTCTACTTTCACCACTCTTATTCAACATAGTACTGGAAGTCCTAGCCATAGCAATCAGACAAGAAGAAGAAATAAAAGGCATCCAAATTGGAAAGGAAGAAGTAAAACTGTCATTATTTACAGATGACATGATATCATATATAGAGAACCCTAAAGATTCCATCAAAAAAACTACTAGGCCCTTCTAGCGTGGCTCAGTGGTTGAACATTGACCCATGCACCAAAAGGTCTCCTATTCCCCCTGTCAGGGCACATGCCCAGGTTGTGGGCCCAATGCCCAGTGGGGGGCATGCAGAAGGCAGCCAATCAATGTTCTCTCTCATTGATGTATCTATCTCTCTCTCCCTCTCCCTTCCTTTCTCTCTAAAATAAATAAAGACCAAAAAACTACTATAACAGATATATGAATTCAGTAAAGTAGCAGGATACAAAATAAATATCCAGAAATCAGTTGTATCTTTTTTTAGAGAACACTGTATCTCCTCCTCATGGTTTCGGGTGCTCAACACTATCAGAGAAACCTCTCTAGTAACAAACTATAGAAATGATCCCTGAAAATATAGTCTTTTTCTTTTGTTTTCTTTTCTTTTTTTTCAGTTGTATTTTTATACACCAATAATGAACTATCAGAGAGGGAAACTAAAAAAAAAAATCCCATTCATAATTGCTTCAAAAAGAATAAAATATCTAAGAGTAAATTTAACCAAGGACATAAAAGACCTGTACTTGGAAAATTATAAGACATCGAAGAAAGAAATTAAGGAAGATACAAATAAGTGGGAACATATACAGTGTTCATGGATAGAAAGAATTAACATCATTGAAATGTCCATACTATCCAAAGCAATCTACAGACTCAATGCAATTCCTACCAAGATATCCATGGCATCTTTCACAGAACTAGAAAAAATGTTTCAAAAATTTATATGGAACCACAAAGACCCCAAATAGCAACAATAATCCTGAGAAAGAACAAATTTGGAGGACTCACACTACTTGATATCAAACTATACTTACAAGGCCATAGTAACAAAAACAGCATGGTCCTGGCATAAAAATAGACATATAGATCAATGGAACAGAACAGAGAGGCCAGAAATAAATCCATGCCTTTATAGTCAATTAATATTTGACAAAGGATGGCCCTGGCCGGTTTGGCTCAGCAGTTAGAGCATCGGCCTGTGGACCAGAGAGTCCCATGTTCGGTTCCCACTAAGGGCACGTACCTCAGTTGCAGTTTGTCCCTAGCCTTGGTTGGGGTCGTGTGGGTGGCAGCCAGTCGATGTGTCTCTCTCACATCGATGTTTCTCTCTCTCTCTTCCCCCCTCTCTCCCTCCCGCTCTATCTGGAGATAAATGCAAAAATGACCTTGGGTGAGGATAAAAAAAAATTTGACAAAGGAGGCAAAAACATACAATGAGCTAAAGATAGTCTATTCAATAAATAGTATTGAGAAAATTGGAGAAATATGTGCAAAAAAAATGAAACTAGACCACCACCTTATACCACACACAAAAATAAACTAAAAATGGATTAAAAACTTAAATGTTAGACTCAAAACCATAAAAATCCTAGAAGAACACATAGGCAGTAAAATCCTGGACATTTCTCATAGCAATATTTTTTCTGACTTATCTCCTCGGGCAAGGGAAACAAAAGAAAAAATAACAAACGGAACTACATCAAACTAAAGAGTTTTTGCACAACAAAGGAAACCATCAACAAAATGAAAAGACAACCCACTGAATAGGAGAACATATTTGCCAATGATACATCTGATAAGGAGTTAATATTCAAAATTTATAAAGAACTTATAAAACTCAACACCAAAAAAGCAAACAATCCAGTTTTAAAATGGGCTAAAGACCTGAAGCCAACAGAGATATGAAAAAATGCTCAATGTCACTAATCATCAGAGAAATGCAAATTAAAACACAATGAGATATTACCTCACACCTGTCAGAATGGTTATTATCAATGAATCAACAAACAACAAATGTTGGTGAGGATGTGGAGAAAAGGGAACCCTTGTGCACTGTTGATGGAAATGCAGAATGGTGCAGCCACTGTGGAAAGCAGTATGGAATTACCTCAAAAAATTGAAAATGGAACTGCCTTATGACCTAACAATTCCACTTCTGGGAATTAATCCGTAGAAACCTGAAACACTAATTCAAAAGAATATATGTATCCCTGTGTTCATTGAAGCATTATTTACAATAGCCAAGATTTGGAGGCAGCCCAAGTGTCCATCAGTAGATGAGTGGATAAAAAAGCTGTGGTACATTCACACAATGGAATACTACTCTGCCATAAAAAAGGAAGAAAAATGTACCCTTTGCGACAGCATGGGTGGACCTGGAGAACATTATGCTAAGTGAAATAAGCCAGTCAGAGAAAGACAAGTACCATATGATTTCACTCATATGTGAAACTTAATGCACACACTGAGCTACCAAGCAACATAGAGACAGACTCATAGATAGAGAGCAGGCAGACAGCTCTGGCGGGAGAATGTTGGGGGACAGGCTGGGGGTGGGGTGAGCAAAAAAGAAAAGAAGAGAGAGAACTCGTGGACATGGACAACAGCATGGTGATTGCAGGGGTGGGGAGGGCATAGAGGGGATGAATGGTGATGGAAAAAATAAAATAAGTAAAAAACAAAAACAAAAAAAGGAGAAAGAGGAGGAGGAGAGATGAAGATGAAGGAGGAAGAGATGGAGAAGAAAAGCAGGAGAAGGCGATGGAGATGGAGGAGGAGGAGGAAATGGAGGAGGAGAAGGAGGAGGAGGACGAGGAAAGGAGGAGGGAGAGGAGGAGGAGAAGCAGTAAGCTATGGATTTGAGGACAACTATAGAATATAGTGTTAAATGAAAAAAGCAAGATGCCTGAGAGTGGATATCGTATTCTTATTGTTGAAAAGGAAGGATAAGAATGTATATTGTATGTGTTTTCATCTCCATATAAATATTTAAATTATTGTCCTGTGGATTTTCACCATTCCAGACAATAAAATACAGATTCTTGGGCTTCACCAAGGAGCCTGGAACAGCTAAGGCTGCTCCGCTGGCGGACGCTTCTGCCAGGCTTGAGAACATTGTTCTGGATAGTTTCATCAAAGGTTTGAACGACACCCAACAACCAGCCAGCAGCTAAACATCCAGGTGGTGCTGTTTTCTGGGACAGGAGCCAGCCCACGGGAAGCACCATCGAAAGCTGCCTTTCATTCCTGGGTGTCTCCTGCCGGTGTGTGTGAGCCGGGTCTCCCAGGGTGGAAATCCACTGCCTTCCCTGGCCTCCTTGGCTCCTGCAAGCCCAGCGCTGCTCCACATCCCTGTTGCCACAGCAACGACAGACACAATGGTTTCTGTGGAGTTCGAGTCTATAAATAACTTCTAGATCAATCTTTCCAGTGTGAACGGGGTGGGCTCGGCAGGACGGTTTGCGGTAGCCAGTGGGCCAGGCCATCGTCCACAGGAAATAGCCATCCATGCTCGAGGAAGCAAGGTCTCGGTCTGCTCGTCCAGCTGGGCCAGGGTGGCCTTGCCCCGTTCCACGGCAGTTTTTGCTTCAGAGAACATATCTGCCACTGTTCCTTCTTGTCTGTGCATCTCAGCAATGCAGACACCTGAACCGGCTACACCAGGCCAGGGGGCTGGGTGGGTTGGGGTGGTGGAAAGGGGTAAAAACCCCTTCTGGTGACTTGAGAACCGAAGAGCTCAGAGGAGCAGACTTGGAGCTGTTTCTGCGCTGGCAAGGACGGTGTCTATTTCATGTCTCGGTTTGGCTGGGTGAGCTCTGGCAGCAGAGGGACCAGGGCCAGAGGATCTGGATCTGGTCTCCCTGGCTCCCTCGGAGCAGGCAGCAGTTCTGACGATGTTCTAAAGATGCCCTTTCCAACTGGTCCCCTTATTTACTTCGTTATTTATTTACTGCTTTTTAATCCTCACCCGAGGACATTTTTACATTTATCTTCAGATAGAGCTGGAGGGAGAGAGGAAGAGAGAGACAGAAACATCGATGTGAGAGAGACACATCAATTGGTTGCCACCCGCACAACCCCAACCGGGGCCCGGGATGAACCACAACTGAGGTACCTGCCCTTGGCCGGAATCGAACCCAGGACTCGTTGATCCGCAGACAACGCTCTTACCGCTGAGCCAAACCGGCCAGGGCTTACTTATTTATTTTAACAACAATGGTTCTAACAAAGGACTCACATTCCCCAATCAAGAGTTGAGGAGGTGGATTCTGTCATTTGAAAATCAAGCCAACTGAACACTTTTGCTCTCTGATGAGAGCGAATTGCCTGGGACTCTCCGGAAGGGCTCCTGGCCCCCGGCACGCTGCATGGCGTCAGGAGCAGGGCGTAGTTCTGACACGTGGTGGGCAGGAGTGGGAGTGGGGTAGGGCAGCCCCTCTGGAGGGCCATGAGATGACAACTGTCAGCACTGAGATGTGCATCCCTCTGGGCAGCAGTTCCACCTCTTGGGGTCCCGCCCCGGCACGTGTGTACCAAGGCACTTCCCACAGGCGCACAAGGAGCGATGCTCCATGCAGCTCTATTTACTAGAGCAAAGACCGAGAACAGCCTGATGTCTTCTCAGGAGCGAGGAGTGGATAAACACAGCCGGGCACCCATCTACCAACAACCAGCACACAGTCAGACACGAAGGAAGGGTGGGTGTGTGCGAGATGATGCAGCACACTCTCTGAGATAAATTAAGGAAAAAGAGCAAGGTGCATGGACGCTCCCGCTTATGTAAGAAGAAATGTGTAATGTATGGCGAACGTGCATGTATATATATGCATGCATGTACAGGAGATCTATGTACATGCACACGTCCATGCATGTACATATATATATGAGGATCGGGAGTATTTGTGAAAACACAAGAAACTGATGACTTTGCTTAGCTCTGAAAAGCCAGTTTGATACCATGAGATCTGGAGTGAAAGGAGACTTACTTTTCATTGCATATTTTTCTATAGTGTTTGGGCTTTATTTTATTATTTGTATACATTAATATTTCAATTAAAATACATGAGTGGAGCCCTGGCCGGTTTGGCTCAGCAGTTAGAGCGTTGGCCTGCAGACCAGAGAGACCCGGGTTCAGTTCCTGCTAAGGGCGCGTACCTCGGTTGCAGTTTGTCCCCGGCCCCGGTTGGGGTCGTGTGGGTGGCAGCCAGTCAATGTGTCTCTCTCACATCGATGTTTCTCTTTCTCTTTTCCCTCCTCTCTCCCTCCCGCTCTATCTGAAGATAAATGCAAAAATGTCCTCGGGTGAGGATAAAAAAAAAAAATAGATGAGTGGAAGCATGGAGGAAAAGGAAGGGAGAGAGAGGAAAAGAGGCGGGAGGAAGGGAGGAAGCTGAGAAGGGAAGCAAAAACCTTCATTTCTTCTTATTCTCAGGCCTCTTAGCTCTTGCTCTCAGGGTGTGTGGCTGGAAGGTCAGAGGTCACTGGTCCTACCGTGCTTTCAACTAGAGACCCAGCAAATGCAAACCAGGTATGGGAGTAGTTTTCTCTGATACTGCATCAGCTCCTGGGCTGCTGGGAAATGCTTCCTGAGAGGCAACGGGCAAGCTGTGAATCTGTTTCCCCAGCAGAGAGGACTGCTGGGCTTTTGGATTCTCTGAGAAGCTGAATGAACCTAAAGCAACTCTCAGGGGGCAGCTGCATTTGCCCTCAGCCCACCTGCAGTCCACCTCACTGGCCAACTGAGAATAAAGGAGGGGGAAAAAAATGAATGAAAGGACTTGGAAAGTGTGTTGTTCACATATCGGAAACGAATCCAGATCTCTCGTGCAGCTGGGCCTCAGGAACTGGAGTGTGCTGCCTGCAGCTGGGCTAAAAGGGAAGCGGGGAGACCGGGCACCAGTATTGAAGGTCAGAGGGCTTCGCTGCAAACCAAGAACTCAGAAACATCCCTCTTTAAACAAAAGTGTCGGCCTGTCTGTGGCTTGAATCTCAGACTTTCACAATGGTTTCGCACGTCAAGGGAAGAAGATGGGATTGTGGTGGGGGTGCCTGGTTGGTTTGGATGTTGGCATGGTGACTGCAGCCTCATGGACATGAGAACCTGATGTTCATCAGCTATAGTTCTGCTCAGACGGGTGGGCATGACCTTGACTTGGAGGCTGTGTGGTCCGAGGAATGTAAGTGGGTCTCGAGGTGTCTTCCCACAGTTGACTACAGCAGTTTCTCACACACCAGCATGTTTTGAAAATGCAGATAATAGGCTCCTCCACCAGAGAGGCTGACTCAGTAGCTCTGGGATGGGACTCAGGAAGCTGCCACGCGTGACCAAACTCCCAGGCTGGGACAGCGAGGCACAAGCACTCCAAGACGTGTATATAAGATGATCCAATGGAACTGCAGGAAGAAACTATTAGAATTTCAACTTCAATTAATCTCATCCTCTTAAAGTTTCTCTTATATGTTTGACAAGGTGCATAAAATGGTAGCAGCAGAATACAGATATATGCTTTATAAATGATATTAGTAATAATAGCCAGTCCTTATACTGCCTACAGGGCACAGCCCTGCTCCAAGCCTTTTACAGCTATTCATTCATTCACTGCCCACAACTCTATGAGATGTTATCATCCTCTGCTTTGGACTGAATTGTGTCTCCTCCCCCTAAATGCATATGTTGAAGCCCTAACCCCCAATATGCTAAATTGGCAGTACTGAAATAATAAAGAAGAAATGAGGTCCTACAGGATGAGTGCTCTCTCTTCCCACCACGCAAGGACACAGCAGAAGGAAATTATCTACGAGCCAGAAAGAGGGCTTTCCCCAGACACCAAATCAGCTAAAAACTTGATCTTGGACTTCCGGCCCCCAGAACTGACACAATCAATGTCTGTTGTTTAAACCACCCAGTCTGTGCCAGTTTTTTATGGCAGCCACAGGAAACGAACATCGCAGCGTGCAGGTGAGGAGACAAAGGTGTGGAGAGGTTAAGAAGTCTGGCCAGGGCAGTGCAGCCAGGAGGTGGGGGCTGGAAATGTGGCCCAGAGCCCAGGCTTTTAATTACATATATTGGGGCATTCTCTCTCTCTCTCTCTCTCTCTCTCTCTCTCTCTCTCTCTAACTGATATTGGAATCTGTTAAAAAAAGTTTGGAAACTACCAGATTAGAAAGAAAAAGTATAAGAGTCTGTGGTAGACAGAATAATAGCCCCCAGGGATATCCATGTCCTAATCTCTGGAACCTGTGAATACTTACCAAGTAATTTACCTCCCTTGGCAAGACACTTTGCAGGCATGATCAGTTAAGGGTGTTGAAACAGGGGAGATTATCCTGGCTGGCTCTAAATGCGATCTGAAGTGTTCTTATAAGAGGGAGGCAGGAAGTCAGAGAGAAGAGAAGACGCTACACTGCAGGCTTTTAAAACAATTTTTTTTCCCTTTATTGATTTTTAGAGAGAAAGGAAGGGAGAGGGAGAAAGAGATAGAAACATCAATGAGAGAGAACATCGACTGGCCGCCTCCTGCATGCCCCGCACTGGGGATCAGGCCCACAACCTGGGCATGTGCCCTGACCGGGAATCGAACTGGTGACCTCTTGGTGCATGGGTCAATGCTCAACCAGTGAGCCACACCGGCTGGGCTACACTGCTGGCTTTAAATGTGGAGGAAGGGGCCACACGCCAAGGAATGTGGTGTCTCTAGAAGCTAGAAAAAGCAAGAGAATGGATTCACCTCTGGAACCTGCAGAAGGAACACAGTCCTGCATGCTACTTTGGACTTCTGACCTCCAGAACTTTAAGATAACACATTTCTGTTGCTTTAAGTAGCTAAGTTTGTGGTAATTTGTGACAACAGCAGTCGGAAACTATCCAGAGGGGGAAAAGCTAAAGATTTGAGGGGAGTGGGGATCATCGAGGGGAGGCTATGGCTGGGGAGAAAGTGGTTCTCTAGAGCTGAAATAAGCTGCCTGTATACTTGCTCCTCTGCGATGTGACTTTGCAAACCTGCAGAGGGCTTTGGCCAATAGAATTCAGGGGAAGTGATGCTGTGTGACTTGTGACCTTAGTCTCAAGGGACATTGCGGTTCCCACTCTTGCCTTCTCAGAATGTTGTGAAGATGCCCAATCTGTCTATGGAAGATGAGGCCACTTGGAGCCTAGGAGAGCCATGGACGCCGTGCCAACGGCCAGCACCAACCACCAGGCATGTGAGAGAGGCCGTCTTTAACTACGCAGCCCAATGAACCACACGATGGCCAGAGCCACGTGAGCGATCCCCTGTGTGATAACGGAAGCACTGCCAGCCGAGTCCCACCCGAAGTAGCTCCTCGATGGCAGAACCAGGTCCCACCCCATCAGGAGTGGAGGTGGGGTGACACCTCAGTTTATCCTTCACCTCTTCTCCCCTCATTATCCTTACCTCCTACCAGTTTCAATAACAACAGTAGCAGTAAACTCACGTTCAACCTGTTAATCCTCACGAACACCCATTTTACAGATGAGGATATTGAGGCTGAGAGATTCATGGACCAAGATCCCTCAGTAGATGAGTGGAGGGAGTGGATTCAAACACGGGTTTATCTGACACCTGAGCCATTGCCATCATGGCTTTTGCTAACCTGTTCCCTTCACTCATTCACTCAAGATGAGTTTGTTGAGAGTTTTTTATTACCATTGCTTGGAAGGGACGAGCTTGGAAGGATGAACAAAAGTGGGTCCCTTTGCAAATAAAGAATACCAACCACGATGGGTCCTAGGCTTTGTGATGGTGTCAGTGATGAATTTGGGGTGAATGTGAGAGTGGTGACTTGTTCCAAGTATAAATTAGGACTGTGTTCAGCTGTAACAGAAAACCTACTCCCATGGCTTATCCAGCTGAGGGTTCGATTTTTCACATAAGAAGTCTGAAGACCAGAGCCCAGGGTTGAGGCAGCAGCTGCACGGCACCGTCTCTAAGTTCTGCTGTGTAGTTAGTGTGTGGCTTTCCCCTGCTGGGGGGTTTATGACCTCAGGGCAAGAGGGGCTTGGCTTCAGTTGAGCTGGTTGGGGTCCCATGCTCATCCCTGGCCCAAGCCCTGCAGCTAGACAGTGGTTATAGTCGATTCAACCCAGGTCATGGGCTTCCCCTGTGGAAAGGCTTGCTATCAAGCAAATGGGGAGGCTGGGAGCAGGGAGAGGGGGGCAGACAGAATTACCCAAAGTGGCTGCAGCAATATCTCCCATCCCATGTGTTCTTCTTCTTCTTTTTTTTTTTTTATCCTCACCTGAGGACATTTTTGCATTTATCCTCAGATAGAGTGGAAAAGAGAGAGGGAGGAAGAGAGAGAGAAACACCTATGTGAGAGAGACACATCGAGTGGCTGCCACCCACACGACCCCAACCGGGGCTGGGGACAAACTGCAACCGAGGTACATGCCCTTAGCGGGAACAGAACCTGGGACTCTCTGGTCCTCAGGCCGACGCTCTAACCGTTGAGCCAGGCCAGCCAGGGCCCATGTGCTTGTCTTACAGTGGGATTTTCCTACTCCTCCCAAAAGAAATGAGGTGTAGATTTCCTTCCCTTGAATGGGAGTGGGCTTGTGACAAAGGTCAAAGTGACTCTATGTGACAACTGAGGCTAGGTCATAAAAGTGATGTATCTTCAACTTGGTTCTCTTAAGATGTTTGCTCTTGGGCCCTGGCCGGTTTGGCTCAGCGGTTAGAGCGTCGGCCCATGGACTGAAGAGTCCTGGGTTCGGTTCCTGCTACGGGCACGTGCCTCGGTTGCAGTTTGTCCCCGGCCCCGGTTGGTCGTGTGGGTGGCGACCACTCGATGTGTCTCACGTTGATGTTTCCCTCTCTGTCTTCCTCCCTCTCTCCCTACCGCTCTAATTGAAGATAAATGCAAAAAAATGTCCTCAGGTGACGATAAAAAAAAAAAAAGATGTTTGCTCTTGGAAGCCAGCCACCACGGAGAAATCACATGCAGGTGTCTGAACTGAGGTCCCGCCAGACCCGAGAGAACCTTCAGCTGAGCCCAGCTCTCAGCCACTGAGCCCGCGCAGGCTTTGAGTTGCCCCAGCTGAATCCACATAGAGCCAACCCCTGCCAACCCCCTGCCCACCCCTACTCAAATCACATATCTGTCACCATAATAGTTTTTTTTTTTTCTTCTAGCCACTAGGTTTGGCAGCAACAGATAACTAGAACAAGAGGTGATGCGTGTAGGAGACAGGACAGGCACTATTCAAGCAGATCTTCTGGGGAGGTGAGAGGTGAGACAGGCAAGAGGAAAGAGAGAAAGGTACAGAAATTCCTGACTTGCGAGCATCGGAGCAAGGTCATCGGATCTGGGTGTGTCTGTTTCTTTTAAAACCCAACCATTTAGTTACATGCTAGCTGGATTAAAAGCGACCCAGAGACAGTATTGCCAGAGCGGAAAGAGAGTGAAAGGAGAGATTTATAGGGCTAATGCCGGCACAGCCTTGCTCCCCACCTTCCATGCCTCCTCTCCAACCAGGTAGAACCGCAGTTATGTCTGGCCTCAGACCCACCCACATTCTTGTACCAGCTCTGGCCTTGGGCAGAACCCCGGGGCCAAGCGGCTCTGTGGTGGTTCTATCAGCAATTTTCAACTTTTTTCATCTCGTGGCACACATAAACGAATTACTAAAATTCTGCGGCTCACCAAAAAAATATATTTTTGCCTATGTGACCAAAAAAAAAAAAAAAGGTATTGTTTTGATTCATTCACACTGGACGGCTATTGTTGTGTTGGCTGTTGTCATTTTTTAAATTTGACAATTGAAAGGAAAAGAGGTCAGTGCCCCTGACTAGTTAGGCATGGCATGTTTTAAAAATTGTTGTGGCACACTGGTTAAAAATCGCTGGGTTCTGTTCTTGCCGACAGTACCCTGTGCCTCTTGTCTAAGTTGTGATCTTTGCTACTTTGTTCATTCTCCTGGCTCTTAGGTTTGAGTTTTTAATTATGGACATGACCTTGTTAAAAACTCTTAAGCCCTGGCCAGTTTGGCTCAGCGGTTAGAGCGTCAGCCCGCAGACGGAAGAGTCACAGGTTCGATTCTGGTCAAGGGCACATACCTGGGTTGCTCTTCGGTCCCCAGTCTCAGTTGGGGTTGTGCGGGAGGCAGCCAATGGATGTGTCTCTCTTGCATCGATGTTTCTCTCTCTCTCTCTCTTTCTCTGTCTCTCTCTCTCTTCCCCCCTCCCACTCTATCTGAAGATTTAAAAAAACAAAAACTCTTTTACCGTGTTTAATTACTTTTTCCTGTAGATTCAAGTTTTTAATGTAGTCACATCACCCGAGAGTAATGAGAGTTTTGTTTCTTCCTTTCCAAATGTGACAACTTTTATTACTTTTCTCATTTTCCTAGTCTGCTAGCTCCTCCAGTACCATGGTGAACAGCAGCAAAGACAGTTAACCTTGTCTTGTTCCTGATTTTAAAGACACTGCCTTGCACGTGCACCGTCAAGAATGACGTCTTCTGCAGCATATTAAGAACGTTTAATTTTGTTCTTAAGCTGCTAAGAATGTTTATGATAAAAGGATGTCGATTTTAGCATTGCTCTTTTTTATATATCAAAGATTGGGTTGGCTACTATTATGTGTAAAATGTGTGTGTCTATTTTCATGGGTGATTTTGAGCTGTAATTTTCCATTCTTATACTGTTCTGGTCAAGTTTGGTCTCAAGAGAATACTAGCCTCATAAAACAAGTTTGGAAATCCCTTTTATGTATTCCTTGCAAGAGTTTGTGTAAGGCTAGAATGATAGACTTTGTATGTTTGGTAGAACTCATCTGTAAAACTCACTGGGTCTGGCGTTTTCATGGTAGGAAGATTTTAAACTACTGTTCAGTTTTTTTGTTGGTTATAGGACTATTCAGACTTTCTATTTCTTTTTGAGTCAGTCTTGTCAATTATTTATTTTCTAAGGATTTTTCTATTTCCCTACCACTCTTTGAGGTGGAAGAACCTTTGCCCGGCCACCTCGAGGGTATATTTCTGCCTTCTGAATCTTTTTTTTTTTTTCTTTATTGATTTTAGAGAGAGAGGAAGGGAGAGGGAGAGAGAGATAGAAACATCGATGAGAGAGAACATCGATTGGCCGCCTCCTGCACGCCCCCCACTGGGGATCGGGCCCACAACCTGGGCATGTGTCCTGACCGGGAATCGAACCGGCAACCTCCTGGTACATGGGTCGACGCTCAACCACTGAGCCACACCGGCCGGGCCTGCCTTCTGAATCTTAAGCTGATGTCTCTGAATTCACCTTCTAGTCTCTTTGAAGCCCAGTGTCTCCTGGTCCTGTTGTTGTCTTGCCATCTGTATCAGAATGATTTGGGCTGCAAGTAGTAGAACATGTGATTAAAAATGGCTCAAATCACAAAGTATTTTTACTAATGCAAGTGGGAAGTCCGGAGGTAGGCAGTTCCAGGGCTGGTTCAGGGCCACAATGACGCCACCGAGGACCCAGACTCTCTCTACACCCCCATCCTGAGCACAGTGTTCTGAGTCTTAGGTCTCTCTCCACGCGGTTACATGATAGCTGCTGTAGTTCCAGCACCATGTGTGGGCATCTCATGCATTGCATCACTTTTTATTGGGGAGGAAAGCTGTCCCCAAAAGTACACCTCACCCAGCAGACTTCCCCCCAGATCCTGTTGCCTATGGCGGGGTTCCGAGGGAGACCGAGATGGTGAGGATGCAGAGCTTTCAGACTCTCTAGTGGGCGGCAGGCCCTGCAGCAGAAATGGGAGGGGCTGGTGGGCAGAAAACCACCTCTGTTCTACACCTTCAGGCTTCACCCCGGCCTTGTCCCATCCGACCCTCTCTTGAAATCTGTGTCCTATTGCCACTCAGGCCAGCTTGACAGAAAGTACAAGAGCCTGTGGTGTGCTGGTTAGTGTTTAACCAGGGCTCTCGGGGTGGGGGAAGCCCTGAGCGGAGCGGAGGGGGATGCCCTGCCCCGGCCAGAGGGTAATAATTAAGGCATTAAAGGGGCTGGCTTGAGACAAATGTTGAATATCTAACTATGCGCTAGTCCCATACAAGCACTGTCTTGATTCCTTGTACCCGTCCATTTTCCCGGTGAGGAAACTGAGATTCGGAGAGGTTAAGGCACACAGTGACTGGTATGGAGTCAGATCCAAACCCAGGCCTGTGTCATTCATGGAGCAGATCCAGGAGAGATTCAGCCAGCTCTCAATCAACACCTGCAACATGCCCGGGGCCTAGAGCCCTGAAGGTGGAGTATTACTCATAAAAGCTAAAAGCGGCAAAAACAAATATCCATCAACTGATGAATGGATAGACCAATGGAGTCTATCCAAACAAAATATTATTCAGCCATAAAAAGGAATGAAGTCCTGACACATGCTACAAGGTGGATGAAGCTCAAAAACAGTATGCTGAGTGAAAGAAGTTAGTCACAGAGACCAGGTATTGTGTGTCTCCAGAATGGGCAAATCTACAGGAACAGAGAGTGGTTGCCAGGAGCTGAAGGGAGGGGGGAATGAGGAGTGGCCCCTAATGGACATGGGGCTTCTTTCTAGGGTGATGAAAACTTTCTGGAATTAGATAGCAATGATGGTTGACCAATGGTGTGGATATCCTACAAAGCACTGAATTGTAAAACAAATGAAAAATGTGGAGGGTTAACTGAGAAGGGATTTTCTTTGCCCTCCCCTCCCCCAGGCTGTGGCTTTGTATAAACTTATAATCACTGAGAAGGACTTTCCATGTCCCTCGGGTACTGTGCTAAGTTAGCATTGTACATGCATCTTTCTCACTAAGTACTCTCAACCACCCTCTCATTGGGTGATATGATGAACCCCTCTTACAGATGAGAAAACTGAGACTCAGAGAGAAATTAATCAACTGGCCCAAAAGCCCTTGGCCAGTTGATGGCAAAGCCAGGACTTGGACCCAGGTCCATCTGACTCCAAAGTAGGTGTTCCAAACACACTGCTGTCAAAGTGAGGTCCAGATCACTGGAGGAGTCCTCTTTCCTCCTTCCAGGACTTCAGAATTCAGGTGACTCAGCAGCTTGCGAGGTTACTCAGCTTAGAAGCTTCTGTTTTCCAACCCCCACTGTCCCTGAGCAAGAAAGACCCAGTGCTGGCAGGACCCTCTCCCATCGGAAAGAAGCCCTGTACTACGGTACCAGGGTCCCCTGCGTGTGCTTGCATTGCCCATCCCTACCTCAACAGTGGGTGTGTGACACAGGGTCAGCCCCTTCCCATCTCTCAGCCTCATTGTCCTTAAAAAACGAGGGCCCTCAAAGATCAGTAGTCCTTGGTGGGGAGGGGGGTGCTGCCTCTTAGGAGGTATTCTGGAAATTTGCAGGGGTTCAATGACTGTGACAGTCTCCCAAATGAGGAATTCCCCTGATCCTTCCACTTCCCGATGTCCCACCTCATCTTCACATAAATGAAAAAGCCTCCTATAATTGATGGGTCTCAAACCTAGCTCCATCTCTGTCTTTTGCACAGCTGTGATATACATAGGACACTCTAGGAGTACAACCACCACATGGTCAAGGAGAGATCATCACTTCTGTTCGGAACCCTATTAAGAATTGTTCACCATTTTGGCCCAGCCGGTGTGGCTCAGTGGTTGAACATCGACCCATGCACCAGGAGGTTGCCGGTTCGATTCCTGGTCAGGACACATGCCCAGGTTGTGGGCCCGATCCCCAGTGGGGGGCATGCAGGAGGCGGCCAATCGATGTTCTCTCTCATCGATGTTTCTATCTCTCTCTCCCTCCCCCTTCCCCTCTCTCTCCAAAATCAATAAAGAAAAAACAAATAAATAAAAAATAAATCAGGATGAAGAGGAGCATTAAAAAAAAAAAAAAAAGAATTGTTCACCATTTTGGAAAATCACATCACCAGCAGCGACGCCTTCATGGTATTTGAGCTTCCATGGACACACATGGCCACTGTGATTCTCCCTCTGGGTGCCATCTGACCACTTCATCGTGTTATCTCGTACGGTCAGACCCGAACATTGACCTTTTGAAATCCGTATTGTTTTATTTTAAGTGATATTTTTTCTTTATGTTACAGTTAGGGCATTACAATTGTCTTTTGCAATTGGTGTGTAGGTAGGTTATGTTTGCTCTAAGTTTCATTTCAGAACATGAAAAAAAGCATTCCAAAATATTTCTTATTAAAAAAAAAACAATGGTGTTAGGGCTATAGGCCTTGGAACCACTGAGCTACATGATTTCTTCAGATCCTTGACTGCTATTTATTTATTTATTTATTTATTTATTTATTTATTTATTTATTTTTATTGATTTTACAGAGAGAGAGAGAAACATCGATGAGAGAGAACATCGATTGGCCGCTTCCTGCATGCCCCCCAGTGGGGATCAGGCCCACAACCTGGGCATGTGCCCTGACTAGGAATCGAACCGGCGACCTCTTGGTGCGTGGGTCAATGCTCAACCACTGGGCCACACCGGCCGGACCCTGACTGCTTTTTAAATGATTAAACCTGACCTCAGAAAACTTCTTTCACAATTCTAACGAAATCAAGTGCACAGTGCCTTTTAAATAACCCTTAAAGCAACACTGCACCACCGTGCCCCTGTGCACCTAAGGGATCCTCGGGACCTTAAGAAGCTCCCTTCTGCCCCCTGGTAGAAAAACTACTCATTTGTGACGCTCACAACACACTTGCCTTGTTTACTTCCTTTTCACTTCAAAAAAGAAAAAAGCCAATACCGCAAACTCGAAATCTTTTTTATGCCATCTTTGTGCTTTGACAAGCTCAGTGCTTAACTAGAATATTTTATGAAAAGGAAAAAGTAAAAAATAAAACAGGAATAAATAGCATCCCAGGGGTCTTAGGTAACAAACTTGGGTGTGCTTGAGTGAGTCCGTCCCCTGTGACATTCCTTTCTATGAATGATTCCCCTCAGCTTATCTTCCCCTCATCTCCCTGGCTGATCACACTCGCACGCGGCCCGCAGAGCGTTTGGGCGCCGCCTTTCCCATCTGCGTGGAACAGAATGTTCAAAGACGTTGCTGTCAGGGATGCCGCACAGAACTGGCAGATGTGTCAGGGAGTGAAAACAAGCAAAAACGAGGAGGCGAAGAGCAGAATCCACCAAGGCCAGACAGGAAACAGACTGCAGTGAGGGATGCTTTGCAGTGAGTGCCCCCTGAATCTTCGCATGCACCCCAAACCTCCACGTGACCTCACTTGGAAGCAGGGTCTTTGCAGGTGTATCGTGAGGTTCTGAGGAGGTCACATGGGATTAGGGTGGACCCTCTTCTTTTTTTTATTAAATTCCTCACCCAAGGATACTTTTCCATTTATTTTCAGACAGAGTGGGAGGTAGGAAGGGAGAGAGAGGAGAGAAACATCGACATGGAAAAGACACATCCACTGGTTGCCCCCCGCACGACCCTGGCCAGGGCCGGGGACCGAACCGCAACCGAGGTACGTGCCCTTAACTGGAATCGAACCCGCAACTCTTTGGTCCGCAGGCTGACTCTCTAACTACTGAGCCAAACCGGCTGGGGCGGGGGGCGGGGGGGTGCCATCTTCTTATAAACAGAGGACAAGACATGGTGAGACACGGAAGGGAAGGCCAGGTGACAACAGAGGCAGACATTGGAGTGATACGTCTATAAACCAAGGACTGCCAAAGACTGTCAGGAACTGGAAGCCCCAAAAAGGATCCTCCCCTAGAGCCTTCCCTTGCTGACACCTTGATTTCGGACTTCTGGGGGAGAATAGATTTCTATTGTTTTAAGGTCCATAGTTTGTGGTCATTTGTTATGGCAGCCACAGGACATTCATCCAGGGCTTATGATGGGAAACTGAGAAGGTAAATGTTATGGGCTGAATGTTTGTGTCCCCCCAAATTCCCATGTTGAAACCCTACCCCTAATGTGGTGATATCAGGAAGTTGAGCCTTTGGGAGGTGATTAGAATTAGATAAGGCCATAAGGTAGAGCCTTCATGAATGAGATCAGTGCCCTTCTGAGAGTTAGGAGCAAGCTTTCTGCCTCACTCTGCTCTCCATCACGTGAGGACACAGTCAGAAGTCCACAACCCAGAAGCAGATTCTCACCAGAACCAGACCATGCTGCACCCTGAGCTGAAACTTCCAGCTTCCTGAACTGTGAGAAAGAAATTCCTGCTGTTTTTAAGCCCTACCCCACCCCACCCCCCATATTATAGTATTTTGTTACAGTAACCCAAGCTAACACATAAGTGAGCTAGTCCCCTTTCCTTCACACCTAACCCTCGTCCCCTTCATCCAGCCATCAATTGCCAAATTGATTTTTAAAACCTGCGGCACCCTAACCAGTATGGATCTGTTGAGCATCGTCCATGCCCTGAGGGGTTGCTGGTTTGATTCCCATTCGGGGCACATGCCTGGGTTTCAGGCTTGGTCCCCAGTGGCAGGGAGTGTGGGGAGCAGCCGATCAAAGTTTCACTCTCACATCTATGTTTCTCTCTCTCTCTCTCTCTCCTCCTCTCTCCTTCTCTCTCTCTCTAAAAAAATCGATGAAAAATCTTTAAAAAACAAAACAAAACACCTGAGGGGTGTGTGGAAAGCAGGAAGCACCTGTCTGCCTCTTGCCTGCTGACAGGTAGGTGGTTTATAAACTCACTGAACCTCGAGTGTTATTTTAGCCCCAGCTGAATGAAGCACTTCCTTCTCTGGAACACTTGGAGATAGCAGATGACTGGTGTGTATTGAGTTCTTATTGATATCCTAGAACTAGTCAAGTGAATGTATATGAATATAATCATTCTATAGTCCATTGATAATTCTACTAATAGAACATGTATGTGCTATATTTTATCTTCAAAACAATTGTATTTCATTGAATATTAGATGCTATTGTTATAAGATATAAGATACACCATTATGTACTATCATATGTACTATCAAGAGTGGAAAAAAACTGTCAATTAAACATGTAAACACACCCCAATTTTAAAGATGTTAACATGTGAATCTTAGAATCAATGAAATATGATATTATCATCACCCCTGTGCTATGGATAAGAAGATTGAGCTAAGATCATACAGCTATTAAATGGTAGAGCCAAGATTAAACCCCATGGAAGTTTGACTTGGGGGCCTGTACTCTCCTTTTTTTAAAAAATGTTTTAATTGATTTTTTTTAGAGAGAGAGAAGAAGGGAAAGAGAGATAGAAACATCAACAGCTGCCTCCTGCACACCCCCCACTGGGGATCAAGCCCGCAAATCTGGCATGTGCCCTGACTGGGAATCGAACCAGGACCTCTCAGTCCATGGGACGACGCTCAATCCACTGAGACACACCTGTCAGGCCTGCATTCTTCTTAATCAGTGTACACACTGCCTCTCTCATTAGGGAATACTGCCAACTGTACAGCTTTGAGTGTCTTAGGCCAAGTCTTCCAGTTATCACCCAATATCCATTCACCCCCCCCTTCTTTCTTTAACATTACAACCCTTGAGTTTTGAAGCCTCCCTTGCAGCTAGATGTGGTCATGTGACAGTTCCAGCCAATGGAATGTAAGCAGAGAGATAAGTCAAAATCTGGGGCCTTGTTCTTACAAAGAAGAGAGGATGCCCTCCATTTCCTATTCCCTCTTTGTCCTGGCTGGAATGTAGATGTGCTGGCAGAAGCTGGAACAGACATCTTAAGGTGGAGACCACATATTGGGGTTGGCAGAACAACAAGATAAAATACATGAGCACCTACAGTTGCTGTGTTGGCTTGCATTGCTCAATCTTGGGCAATTGGGAGAGAGAGAAAAAAAAGTCTCTCTTGTTAAAACCTCTGTTGTTTTGGTCTTTGTTGTTATAACCAAGATATAATCTTAATTAATACACACATCATTATGTGCCCTGGAGGCTCAGTCCCTCCCTCCAAGAGTTGCAGGCTCATTAAATGAGAATGTTTATGAAATACTCAGTGCAATGCTACGCACAGAACTGGCCCTAGGTAGATGTTAGTTCCTCACACAAACTTGGGTAAGTCGGGCATTAGTTGCTTGCATATCTTGATGTTCTCCTGCTTTCTCCAAATCCTACCTATGTATAATAGGAAAAACAGCACGAATCTTATTTTTCTGGGTTCCTTTTCCCAACTTCCCATAACCTGTACCTTAACAAAGAAAACATTTTCTTGATAAGCAGAACAATTCACAAATAAACTGTGGGCCTGCCTTTTTATCCTAGAATGGTTCTTCCTTCATGTAATAGATACATTCCCCTTTTCCTTGCTGAGGCAACTCTGGCCATGTTCTGATCAGCTCCCTGTGGTCCTGGCCAGGTTGACTATCTTTGTCCCCACCCTTCACCAGGCCAGAGCATGGCTCACGATCCAGTCTAACCAGCCAGAGTTCTCCATCCCTCTGGCCACAAAAATTGGTTTAGAAATGAGACTCTCGCCTAAGCTGAATCAATCTGCATTTTTACTGAGAATCAATATACTGGTTTCCCAGAGCTAGTGTCTCAAAAGAGAACAAGCCAGGCAGAAGTTGTATGCCTTCTAAGACACTTGGAGGTTAAATAATGTCACTTCCACCATTTTCTATTGGTCAAGATAGTTAGAAAGATCATTCAAGTTCAAAAGAAGGGAACATAAACCCTCCCTCTTGATGGAAGTATGTCAATATTATCTTTCAGAAGAGCATGTGGAATGGTCAGATGTTGATATGACCAAATTTGAAATATACAACCTGTCACAGAAGCCTAGAGCCACCATCATCCTTACTCACATGGATGAGGATATACAAAATAAGCCGACACACCCGGCCAGTGTGGCTCACTGGTTGAGCGTCGACCCATGCACCAAGAGGTCGCTGGTTCAATTCCCGGTCAGGGCGCATGCCCAGGTTGTGGGCCCAGTCCCCAATGGGGGGCATGCAGGAGGCGGCCAATCGATGTTCTCTCTCATTGATGTTTCTATCTCTCTCTCCCTCGCCCTTCCTCTCTCTCTAAAAAAATAAAACAAACAAACAAACAAAAAACAACAAAATAAGCCAACACAGAGAACAAGAGAGCAAAGAGAAGGAGAGACATCCTTTGAGCCCCTAGATGCAGTTGTACCTGAAGCTAGACTCACCTATAGATTTTCTTTTTTAGATAGTGAACCAATAAATATTATTTTAAATTTAGAGATTTGGGTTAAATTTCTGTCATTTGCAGCAAAAAGAGTCCTGAACAACAGACAGACCACAGACTCTCCAAGATGGTTGGCTAAGCCGGGACCCCAGCGGTTAGCAGCATAGAACACGAGGCAGTGCTTTGAAATGACACATTTCCTCTGCTCCTGGCTGACCAGACTCCCTAGGCCAAAATCCTCCATGTGACTTTGCCACTCTCCTTAGAGGGCAAGAATTGATGACAGTAAGGGTTTTGTTTCGCTTGCTTTTAAGCAGCCAAGATGTTCACTTCTGCCGTGAGTGCAATACAGGGTAGCATCTGGGAAGCGCCATAAAAATGGTGCAGATCAAGGTGATAGGCAGCTCAAGAGAGCAACCTGGGGCCTGGAGCATTCCTCTGGGTACCAGAGGGGGATGCCAGGCCTGGAGGGAGAACACTAGCCATCATAGCTGGTGTCTACTGTGCACCGAACACCGGTGTTTGCACACCTTACCCCTTTAAGGGAGGTCTTATCTCCATGGTCAAAGGCGGAAACTGAGACAGAGAGAAGGCATGCAACTTGTTCAAGCTCCACGACCAGGAAGTTGTGAAGCCAGATAATGTGGTTTTCTGACTGCAGAGCCCAGATTCTTTCATGCCAAGCTAGTGGGGCTGGGAGGAACACAGGGAAAGGGCATTCCCAGTGCAATGTGTGAGGAGGGAGGGACTGGAGAGCTCTCTGGTATGGCCAGAGCAAGAAGGAAAGGGACTTGTCATGGGAGCAGAGGCTGGGGAGGTGGGCTTGCTGATGGTCAGAGAGGCAGAGCCTGGCATCCTGCCAAGGTCATTCTTCAGTGGCCTTGGTGTGAGTCGAGGCCCTGCTGCTCTGAGCATGGTTTCGGCTGCTGGTTAGTGGCTGTGGAATGGCTTCTGCTTGCCAGCCTCTCTGGCTCTTGGCTGGGTACACAGAAATGAGTCATACCCCAGTCCTGCCGGAGCCCCCTCCCTCTGCCTGGGGCATATAGGCTGAGCCAACCCAATGTAAGCAATGTGTGGCCCAAGGGTTCAGGATCTGGGAAGGGAAAGGGCACCACTGGAGTTGATCCTCTAGTAAGGACCTCCTCCCCTTGCAGGGAGGACACTGGAGGCTTTGGATTTCTTTGAAGACCTGGGCTGGTCCCACTGCACCAGAGGTCTGAGATCCAGGGCTGGCTGTGGCTCCAAGGAGCCACATGACCCTGGGCAAGCGCCCTCCCCCTCTGACTTTCAATTGCTTAATGTGTAAAATGGAGCAGATTGATCCCAGAAGTATCTGCCCTTCCCTGCACCCCCTCCACATCTCCTCACCCCTACCCCCAACCCTCCACTGCTTGTTAATCCTACCTCCCAGATCCCAGAAGGCTGTGATGCTCCTGTCTGTCCTGTAACCTGTTATCCATCTAATCTGTTATCCTTTCTATTCTGCAAACTAGCTCATCTCCTTCCCTCCTCCGGCCCCAAGATGGTCAGCAAGAGTCAGTTTCTATTGCTTTCAATCCCAAAACCCTAGCTGAAAGAGTGACCGGGCTGGGCACCACACCCTGCCCCTCCGGGCTCACCCTACAGAGCGGCCAACATTCCAAAGGGGAACTCTCCTCAAAGAGCCTGCCATGCAAAGGGCTTTATCTGCTTCTCATGGTGGCCCAGAGCCCACCCAGTCTCCAGGGCCAGGCAGGAGACATCCAAGGATCGGGGGAAACTCAACATAGGAAGTATGGTGGAGAAGTACCCTTATAGTCTGGGCGGGAGCTTTTCAGAAGCGGGGTGCGGCCTCCTGTGTCAGAGCTGCTGGAGAAGGCGAGGCAGGATGTGATTAATGTCAGCTGTGGGTGTGACAGCCTGCCAGCCTGAGGTCTCATTGTTAAAGCAGCACAGACGTAGCCCCTCCACGCCCCTGCCCACCCAGCCCGGCTCTGTGTTGAGTCCCTCTTCTCCCTTCAAGTATACTAATCCACGGTGCCAGGCACTTAAAAATAGCACCCTACCCGAAACGTAGGCATGAGACAGAACTCCAGAAAAGGAGAAAGCTGTCTTGCCTCAGAGCACGTGGGCTCGCAAGTGGTCTGTGCCTGGTGCTGGCAAGGGGCCGCTCTCCAGTGCCGTCTGTCCTGCTTGGAGAAGGGGAAATCTGCGTAGTAAGCACCCAGCCTAAAGCTGGCTTCACAATTCAATATGGCTGGTGCACTGGGCATGGCCTCTGCCCATCCAGGGCCACTCTGCACTGTGGCCAGGGAGGTGGGGGCTGACCTGAAGCACAGTGTCCCCCTTCCTTGCCAATGGAAGCCCTGGCGTGAGATTGTAGGGAGGAAGGAGAGAATGGCCAGAGTACTTATCTCCTACCTTCCTCCCTGCAAGGTCAGCACAGGCTAGGTGTGACCTTGACCTCTCCACCCAGCCTCCATCCTGCTTGGTCCGTGACCCACCTGATTCTTCTTCCTGTCATATGTTTTCTTTTGCAGCATTGTTGATAATAGTGAAAAAACGGTAGGAGCTAAAATGTCCCAAAATAGAGGTCAATTAAGTTAATTATAGAGAAGGCTCCTAAGAATACTATGTGGTCTTTTTAAGATGCATCTTTCAGAATGAGATGCCACGTTTCTTTCAGTCTGAGACATCATCATTCGTTACATGTATCACTCATTTCATAACTCCTTTCTCAGGGGAAAAGAGAGAGAGAAGAAACAGCTGGCACGTTCCCTTTGACATTGATTCTGAAACGCATCCTGATTTCAGAAACATCAAAGTGCGGGAAAATATGCAATAGGGTAAAATGTAAGGATTTGGAGAAAGTGTTCTCAATATATTTTTTAAGTTTTAAAAAAAAGTGGGTTGAGCCCCGGCCGGTTTGGCTCAGCGGTTGGAGCTTCAGCCTACGGATCAGAGAGTCCCGGGTTTGGTTCCCGCTAGGTGCACATACCAAAAAAAAAAAAAAAAATTGGTTGAGAAACACCCTGCCTGGTATTAAGAGAAACTAACGTATCTACATATGTAAGCTGTACTCATTCATCAACAAGATGAGCTATGAAATAGACACGCATAGAAAACCAGCTGGGAGGAGACCTAACAGAAGTCCAGCCTTATGTACCTCCAGGGCATGGGGTTATGAGCGCTTTGGGTTTTCTATGAATTTTTCTATATTTTCCAATTTTATAGTCAGATGACTAAAATAACAAGAGCCTCCACTGAGGATCTTTCCACGGGTCAGCACCGACCTGCGCTGAATGCTTTATAACGATGATCCCATTCAGGTCTCACAACTACCCTTTGCGGAACGTGGTGCAAATGCTTGTGATTGTCATTTTGCAGATTAAAAACAAACACTGAGGCTGAGAAAGAATAATTTTCCCAAGGTCACACAACTATCAAGTGGTGGAGCAGAGATTCAAACGCTGTTCAATCTGATTCCAGAACACAGGCCCTTAACCATCATGTTACAGACCCACACTGCATCCAGTGCCTCTTCTTTTTTTTTTTTTATTATTATTTTTTTATTATTCCTCACCCAAGGATATTTTTCTGTTTATCAGATAGAGTGGGAGGGACAGAGAGAGACACAGAGAGAAACATTGATGTGATAGAGCCACATCGCCTGGTTGCCTCCTGCATGACCCAACCAGGGCCGGGGATGAACTGCAACCGAGGTACGTGCCCTTGGCCGGAATTGAACCCATGACTCACTGGTCCGCGGGCCGACACTCTAACCGCTGAGCCAAACCAGCGAGGGCTCCAGTGCTGCTTCTTTACGTGAGAGGGCATCTAAGAACCAGGAAGGAGGCCAAGATGTTGATCACAGAGGGCCCCTGGCGTTGCTACCTAATGGCTGAGAGCTGGAGTTGAGGACCCCAGTCTCCTTGGACCTGAGACGCCAATGTGTTTCCGTGACATAAAATAACCATGATTGGGCTGAGAAAGTCGACACCACTAGCCAGGTTGACTCAGCCTCTCTTGAAGGCATTGTGGGCTGAGGCAGGACCAAGAAAATGGATATTCCCACAGCGCCATGCTTTGGCAAGACCCTTTTGTGGTTTCTTCTTGTTCTGCGGAAAGGATCTCTGCTGCTTGCTCAAGAGATAAACATTCCTAACATCATTTCTTCTCAGCTGGGCGACCAAGGGAGCAGCTGGGAGCCCCCCAAGCAGGAAAGGGGAGAGTGTATTCGTTTTCTGGAACTCAGCTGGGAATCTTTCTTCTGGGAGACCCCAAGAAACTGTTCCCAACAAACAAAAAGGCTGCTGGGGAAACTGGTAACCGGGAACCCAGAGAGGCCCGTGTAGCTCCGGGGAGAAGGACAGAGCCAGCCAATGCTGGCATGACTGGCATTGGGCACGGCCGCCAGCTTCCGAGCTCCTCCAGGCACCAGACTCTGTGTCCATGACAACAATCCAAGGGAGGGCAGGACTGTCCCATGGTCTGGGTGATACAAGCTGAGGCTCAGAGAAGTGAGTGACCATCTCACAGCCAGAACATAGCCTGAGCTCAGAATGAGGTTTTCCCAATTCTTTTCAACCTGCCTCAAGTCCAGACTCCTTTAAGAATAATGGTGAAAGGCACAAACCCTCTGTTTTTTTTTTAAAAAATGGGCATAGATATTTACATGCAAATGTTGTACGTAAGTAAATTCAGGAAGCCTCAGTTAAGCTCTCCTTGAAGCCTTTGATAAGAATCCCCATTGCCCGGCCGGTGTGGCTCAGTGGTTGAGCGTTGACCGTGCACCACGAGGTTGCCGGTTCGATTCTCGGTCAGGGCACATGCCCAGGTTGTGGGCCTGATCCCCAGTGGGGGGCATGCAGGAGGCGGCCAATCAGTGTTCTCTCTCATCAATGTTTCTATCTCCCTCTTCCTTCCTCTCTCTCTAAAATCAATACAGAAAAAAAATTTAAAAAAAAAAAAAAAAAGAATCCCCATCAACTGTCCAAACACATTCACCTCCACCCTCCATCTCTGCGGGCAAGTACAGTCTCCAGGCGAAGGGGAGGGAGGGATGTTGGTCTCCACTTCCTACCCCAGTCTTGAGGGAGAGAATGACCCAGAACTGTTTTCTCTGTGGATGTAGTATGTTTATGACCAGAAATCTATGTGTGGTTGGGGAGCCAGAGCTGTCCCCGCAACATTCTGGCTATTAGAAGCTCTTGTCTCCTCTCCACCCAGTTCTCACTCTGTTGAAAAGTAGGAATGACATGGAAAGGGGACGAAACTCCTCTGTCTAACTGTAAAAAAAATAAAATAAAACTCTGACTCTGGCCGGTTTGGCTCAGCGGTTGGAGCATCAGCCTGTGGACCAGAGAGTCCCAGGTTCAGTTCCCACTAGAGGCACGTATCAAAAAATTAAAAAAAATAAAACTCTGCCAAACACCTTTGCTATGCAACAGCTTCTCTGCACCAACAAAAAATGTCTAGAACTTCATGATTTGCTTATAGTCATCTCCTTAGATAGATCTTGATGACATAAAACAAAGCTAAAATGTTTTATATAATCATTTACTGTGGTGTTTTTGTTTTGACACCTAATAGACATGAATTCTTTAGGGTAGCAGTCTCCCTAGTTTTTTGTTTTTAAATCATGAATCCCATCAGGCAAAAACATTCCAGTATGCACCCACAATATATGTGCATTTTATTTTTTTATCCTTACCCATGGATATGTTCATTGATTTTAGAGAGAGGGGAAGGGAGAGAGAAACATCAATGTGAGAGAGAAACATTGATCAGTTGCCTCCCATACATGCCCTGACCAGGAATTGAGCCTGTAACATTTTTGGGGTACCAGACAACACTCCAACCAACTGAGCCACCCGGCCGGGGCTGTATGTGCATTTTACAATTTATGAATTGTACATATGCATCACTGTTCTCATATATTATGCACAATAAAAAAAAGTCAAAATAAAAGTTTTAACTTGCTGAGTAAAAGATTAAACAATGTTTTTTAATATCTTGTGAATTGTGACAGCTTCCATCATCACTGATACCTCGCAGCAGCAGAAAGATGCCTTTGGGTGAGGATTTTTGTGAATGGTCATGGGATTTTTAACACACGTTTCAAATGGACTTCTTGATGATTTGAAATTTTCGGTTGTGTTCCTTGGTGTCTGATTGGATGACCTGTTTTTCTTTTCACCTTGGTACAGATCTGGTAAAGAGCCTATTCCAGAAATAAGACGGTTGCCTCTGCAATGTTCTTGCTCCTTACTTGTGCTTGATTTATTAGCACAGACTTTCCTTCAGTCCACAGTTTCTTTGCAGGAATCTTGTCTAATTTAGTTAGGACTCAATGAGATAGGTATATAACCTGCAAATCCACTTTCCTAAGCCAATACTTCACAACCCTATGTCGCAATATCCTAAGAGCTAACAAATTGGTCAATGGGATTTTGCTAAAAAGCTCTCCCTTTTCCCCTAGGAGATATGTTGGGAGATGGGTAAGGAGTGGCCACCTGCGCATGACCAAGCCCAGCGGGCCACAGCTACTCCCTTTCTGTGTCACCTCAGGTTCCTTTTTGCCTCTTAGTCCTACAACATATGGTCAACCAACGCCTTGTAGCGTAGTCCCCTCTTATCTGTGTGGGATATGTCCCAAAATCCCCATTGGATGCCTGAAATTGCAGATACTCTGAACCCTATATAGACTATGTTTTTTCCTATACATACATGCTTTTTCACTAAAAGGAAGGACTGACATACTTGAATTACTACCAGCCCTACTCCTGCACTTTGGGGCCATTATTAAGGAAAATAAGGGTTACCTGAACACAAGCACTGTGATACCACGGCCGTCTATCTGATCATCGAGAGGGCTACCAAGTGACTGTAAGGAAGGGCGAGTCTACAGTGTGGCAACACCAGACAAAGGGATGAGTTACATCTGCGCTGGACAGCACGAGATTTCATCGCACTACTCAACATAGCGTGCGATTTAATTGTTTAATTCTGGAATTTTCCATGTAAGATTTTTGGCCTGTAGTTGATGGTGGGCCACTGAAACTGCAAAAAGCAGAAATCTTATTAAGGGGTGATTACCGTATTCACTTCTCTCTGCCAAAGTAGCCAGTGTGGTCTGTTTTCCTGTCTGGACTCTCAAGGACGCACAAAGCCAATGTCAATCCAGAGCCAGTATTCGTAAAGCCAAATCTCTCTCTTAGTCTTCGGAAATAATCTGGCATCCCGTCCTGGTCCTCAGCAGACGGCCCCACACCCCAGGAGCACGATCACCGGCTGGAGCGTGGAGCGCATTGGACATCTGACGCACATTCCATCCCCCCACTACAGGTTTGCTTTTACGCACTGCAGCCGCTGAATCATAGCCCGAAGATGCCCGTGTTCTAATCCCCAGGACCTGTGACTATGTCACCTTACATGGCACAGGGGCTTTGCAGATATGATTAAGGATTCTGAGATGGGAGATTATCTGGTGGGCCAATGTCATCACAGGGTTCTGAATAAGAGGAAAATAAAAAGGTCAGTGGGGAAGAAGGGGTGGGATGATGGGAGCAGAGGGTGGAGAGATGCACTCTAAAGGTGAAGGAAGGGGCCACCAGCCAAGGAATGCAAGTGGCTTCTAAAACTTTAACAGACAAAGAAATGGATTTTTCTTTGGAGCCTCTAGAATGAATGCAGCCCTGCTGACACCTTGATGTTTAAACTTGTAAGGCTCATTTCGGACTTGCAACTTCCAGAACTATAAGACATTAAGCTGTATTGTCTTAAGCTATTAAATTTGGGGTAATTGGTTACAGCAGACATAGGAAACTAATGTGCCCACCCATACAGAAACACAAATCCATTAAATGTTTCTTTTCTAGTTTCCCTGGACAAAGCAAGGCAGCTCACAAGACTTTGAAGTCTGTACTCCTAGGAAAATTGAGACTCCTGTTTCAGAGAATGCCAAGATGTTCTGTGGCTACTGGGAGATCGATGCACTTCATTTGAATCCACCTCGGCTACACTCCAAGTGCTGAAAGAAATTGGCACCAGAGTTTATAAACTCAACAGTTTCACTTAGGAGCCTTGACTGTTCATCCCAATGATATTGGCCTAAGCCCAGCGATAATGACAGTCATGGCCACTGCTCTCAGGAGCCCAGCCACACATCAGGTATCAGAGTTCATGGTCAGCAGCCCTGTAAGGCATCACCCATGACACAGATAAGAAAACCGAGGCTCAGAGAGAATCAGTGGCACACTCAAGGCCACACAGCCAGGACCTATCAATCCAGGTTCCCAGAGCTCTGGGTTTTCCCAGCTCTCACTTATTTCCAATGTCACTGACCGCTAATGACCCAGACAGAATGAAGAGGGAGGGATCCACGCAATCAACTCGAGACCGGGGCATGACGCGGGCCTGCGTTCATGCTCACGACGTGCAGAGCTGTTGAGTGCCAAGTGGACGATGAGGGTGAGAAGGTTGCTGCCGATGCGCCTAATCTGCAGTTATCCATGGCAACGGGTAAGTATCGGGTCCAGGGATGTTCCTGCCCTCATCCTAGCGTGGTGGCTCACTCTCGGAGAACCAGCCACAGGGCAGACAAGAAGGACAAAAGTGTAGCAGGAGGCTGTGAGCCGGTCCCCCGCATGTGGAGGTGATGAACCTGGCCGACTTGACCTTCCGACAATGTTGGAATGGGCCCATGTGGTTGTCCAAGGCTAGATTGTACCTGCCTGGCGGTAAAATGAATGATTACAGAGCACCTACGTGATGATCAAAAGTCGACTCTGATGGAGTGTGCTGGCCACAGTGATTCTGATACTTATCTATTTATTTTTATTTATTTATCTTTATCCTCACCTGAGGACATTTTTGCATTTATCTTCAGATAGAGCGGGAGGGAGAGAGGGAGGAAGAGAGGGAGAGGAACATCGATGTGAGAGAGACACATTGACTGGTTGCCACCCCAAGACCCCAATGGGGCCCGGGGACAAACTGCAACGGAGGTATGTGCCTTCAGCGGGAACCGAACCCAGGACTCTCTGGTCCATGGACCGATGCTCTAACCACTGAGCCAAACCGGCCAGAGCATGATTTTGATGCTTAAAGGGTAACAACAGCCCTATAACGACGTAAGCCCTTCCTCATCCAATCTTGCCACCTCATGTAAAGCAGCAGGGTGGTCTAGTGGAGAAACATTCGGGGTCAGACAAATCTGGGCTGGAAGCCTGGCATACCAGTATACCAGATGTGGCCTCCTGCACATCATATAACCTCTCACAGCCTCACTGTCCTCGTTTGGAAACAGAACTCTAAACTTGTTATGGTTTCCACACTCTCTGCACAGCCATGGGCTTCAGAAGAGGCTGGCTCCAGCCCCAGAAGGCGTATCCACGGGCCATCATGATGACTCAATTCCTCTTGTCTGTGGTTCGTTTAAGCATGGGCATGTGACACAATCTGGCCAATGAGCTGAGGGACTTCAGGGAAAGACTTTGTTTTGGTTTGGTTTTTGGTTTCGTCCTTAAAATCAATACACAAAGAAAGATAATCTTTCTTCTGTTGTTGGAGTCTGGATGTGATGCCTGGAACAGTGCAGCCACTTGTGAACGTGAGGAGAGCCAGACTAAGGTCAAGGCTGACACACAAAGGAGGACAGACTGTACAGACAGAGCTTGGGTCCTCAATTGTCCTTGAGCCAATGCATTGACTATCTCTGGAGCCTTACTACCTGAGGACTTCTTGACAGTGAACTTCCTTTTTGTTTAAGCCCCTTTGAGTTAGATTTTCTGGTACAAATAGCCAAAAGCATCCTGCCTGATGCAGAGCTGTGTTAAGGATTAAATATACAAAGCGCCTATTATAATACCTGGCACACAATGGCTTTCTTTGTTGTGCAAAGTAATAATATGAGAAACAAAAATAGTGAACCACCATGATTCCAAGGGCTTTCTTCTCCTCGCCAGAGATATACATTTCCTATGGTATGTCAATGTCTTGGACCTCCTTGCTATGCCCCAGTGTCTGCTTAATAAATGCTCTGCTACTGACCCGGGGTAAACAATGAGGTTTGCCCACTGTATCAGGTAACCATGGCCACAGTAACAGGTGAGAACCCATCACAAAGCAGCAATCATTAATGTTGGTCAAAGGGTACAAACTTTCAAATGTAAGGTGAACACATGTGGGGAATCTAATGTCCAGCATGGTGACTAGGGTTAACAATACTGTACTGTGGACCTGAAACGTACTAGAAGAATGGATTGTAAGTGTTCTCACCACACACATATAAAAAAAGGGTAGCCCAGCCAGTGTGGCTCACTGGTTGAGTGTCAACACATGCACCAAGAGGTCGCCGGTTCGATTCCCAGTCAGGGCACATGCCCAGGTTGTGGGCCCAATCCCCAGTGGGGGGCAAGCAGGAGGCAGCCAATCAATGTTCTCTCTCATCGATGTTTCTATCTCTCCTTCTCCCTTCCTCTCTCTCTAAAATCAATAAAGAAAAAAAAAATTTTTTTTAAAGGGTAACTGTGTGAGGTGATGGGAATGTTAATTAGCTTGAGTGTGATAATCACTTCACAATGTATCCATATATCAAAATCCTCAGGCTGTACACCCTAAGTATATATACTTTTGTCAACGATACTTCAGTAAAGCTGGGGGAAAGTAAAAATAAAAACACAAAAATAAATCAATGAAATACTGACACATGCTACAATATGGATGAACACTGAAAATATCATGCTGAGTTAAAGAAGTCACTGACAAAAGACCACACAATGTATGATTCTATGTGAAATAGCCAGAATAGGCAAATCCACAGAAATGGAAATAGGTAAGTGGTTGCCTAGGGTGAGGTTGTTGGGAGAAATGGGGAGTGGTGATAATGGGGACAGGGTTTCTTTTTTGGATAATGAAAATGTTCTAAAATTCATTGTGGTGATGGTTGTACAACTCTTAATTCACTAAAAACTATTGAATTATATGTTTTAAATGGGTAAACTATATGGTACGTGAATTATATCTCAATAAAGCTGTTGTGAAAATTTGTATTTAAAAACAACCCAATGACAATCATTAATTCTCTTTTTTGTATTAGGGCAGTTTTATTTTTGTTTTGTTGTTAATTTTTCTGAGACCAGGTGTGATCTTTCAATATGCAGATTCAAGAGGTTTTTCTCTCTTATTTATTTTTCAGTTATAGTCGACGTAAACTATTATATTAGTTTCAGGTATACAATATAGTGATTAGACATTTATATAACTTACAATGTGACCATCCTGATAAGTCCAGGACCCACCTAGCACCATACATAATTATTTCAATATTATTGACCATATTCCCTATGCTTTACTTTATATCCTTGGGACTATTTTGTAATTACCAATTCGTACTTCTTAATCCCTTCACCTTTTTCACCGACCCTCTCCCCACCCTCCTCCCATCTAGCAACTCTGATTGTTTTCTGTATCTATGAGTCTGTGTCTGTTTTGTTTATTCATTTATTTTGTTCTTTAGATTCCACAGATAAGTGAAATCATATGGTATTTGTCTTTCTCTGTCTGACTTATTTCACTTAGCATAATACCCTCTAGGTCCATCCATGTTGTCACAAATGGTTGGATTTCATTCTTTTTTACAGTGAGTAATATTTCATTATATACATATATCTTTTTCCAATCATCTGTTGATGGGCACTCAGGTTGCTTCGATATCGTGGCTATTGTAAATAATACTGCAATGAACATAGGACTGCATACATCTTTTCAAATTACTGTTTTGGATTTCTTTGGATAAATACCAGAAGTGGATTTGCTAGGTCATAAGGTAGTTCTATTTTTAATTGTTTGAAGAACCTCCATACTGTTTTCCATAGTGGCTGCACCAATTTGTATTCCCAGCTACAGTTCACAAGGATTCCCTTTTTTCTGTATCCTCACCAACACTTGTTTGTTGATTTATTGATGACAGCCATTCTGACAGGTGTGAGGTAATATTTAATTGTATGGGGTTTTTTAAAATCTTCACTTGAGGATATGTTTTTATTGATCATTAGAGAGGGAGAAAGGTAGAGAGAGAGAAAGAGAGAGAGAGAGAGAGAGAGAGAGAGAGAGAGAAACATCAATTGGTTGCTTCCCATACACGCCCCGACCAGGAATCAAACCCACAACCCAAGTATGTGCCCTGACGGGAATCGAACCGGCAATCTTTTGGTGTATGGGACAATGCTCCAACCAACTTAGCCACCTGGCCAGGGCTCGTTGTGATTTTAATGTGCATTTCTCTGATGATTAGTGACATTGAGCGTTTTTCATATGTCTACTGGCCATGTATATATCCTCTTTGAAGAAATGTCTATTCAGGTCCTCTGACCATTTTTTATTGGTTTGTTTTGGTGTTAAGTTATGAGGTTTTTTAAAAATATGTTTTTACTGATTTTTCAGAGAGCAGGGAGGGAGAGAAAGATAGAAACATCGATGTGAGAGAGAAACACCCTCCTGCATGGCTCCCACCAGGGATCAAGCCTGCAACCTGGGCATGTGCCCTGACCAGGAATCGAACCGGGATCTCTCAATCCATGGGAGGATGCTCAATCCACTGAGCCACATTAGCTGGGCAAGTTATATGAGTTTTTATACAAATATTAGTTCTCAAACATCAGCAGGTAGGCTGAGGGTCAGCTGATCAATAGGGCAGCTCTGGACTCTCCCATCTCGGGGTCCGATGGAGGCTGGCTGCTCCAGGCTGGGCTCAGCTGGGACGGCTCTGTTCCACGTGCTTCTCGTTCTCCTCTCAGGACCAGCGGGCTAGTCTGGGCACACTCCTCTCAGGGCGGTGGCAGGGGTGCAAGTGAGCATGCCCAGTCCCCAAGCCTTTGGTCAGATCCTGGCCACTTCCTTTCCTTGTCTCCTTTGCAGTATGGGTGGCCACAGATACAATGTTGGCAAGTGAGATTTAAGTAGAAATCTATGAGAGTGTGTATGCTTTTTGTCATATAAGAAACATCCAGTGTGACTCAGTGATTGAGCACTGACCCATGCACCAAGAGGTCACCGGTTCTATTCCCGGTCAGGACACATGCCCAGGTTGTGGGCCCAGTCCCCAGTGGGGGGCATGCAGGAGGCGGCCAATTGATGTTCTCTCTCATTGATGTTTCCATCTCTCTCTCCCTCTCCCTCTAAAATCAATGAAGAAAAAGATAAAATAAAATAAAAAGAAACATCTACAGGTTTCATCCCTTCCTCCCTTTTTTTTGTATTGAACACAGGATGTGATGCCCACAGCTATCGCAATATGGCAGCCATATTGCTACCATGAGGAAAGTCCAAAAGAACCAAGGATGGTGTACCTGATATCACTGAGCATCAATACTGGAGCAGCACGGGCTACTGCTCATCCCTGGATTTCTTGTCACGTGAGAAAAATAAACCCCTATATGTTTAATGTCATTGTTTAGTGCTGCCAAAGATATTTCTCACTAAAACCCCATCGAAACTAAACAGAATAGTCTCGTGTCAAGTGACAAGGTTAAAACAATTTAGTAATGAATTTGATGTCCTTGTCTCAAGGAAAAACAATCCACGGGTTGGGGGAATACAGAGCCTCATGAGCAGCAGAGGCCTCTGCCCCAGGGATTTTGAGAAAGAGCGCGTTTTATAGGCTGTTAGAAGAGGCAATGCGGCAATGGCATGATTGGCCAGGAAGCCAGGGATTTGCTGAGCAGGCCTGCAGGTCCCGCTTTCTAAGTCTCGGGCAGCGAGCTAAAGCGGAGTTGGAGGGTTGTGAATGGTGTATGTTAGGTTTCCTTGACACAGGTTTCCACAAGTGCAGGCTGACTTAGGTTTAGATTTGCAATGTGGGCCGGGCCGCGGATGGCCTCCACTTTGTAGGTCCCAATACACAGATTCATTTGATCACTAGTATATATGCTAAGTGGAACACTGAAGTAATGAGAAAGGCATACACTGGGTTTCAGTCCAAGTTTCATCAATCATTCATTCAACCAATCTATATTGATTACCTTATGTACACTAGCCGCTATGAGCAAACAGACCTGGCCCCTGCCCTGTGAGAGCTCCTAATTAGCAGGTGACATGGATAAAGTCATGTCTAATGACAGAAGCATCGATCGATAGTGAATAGAACATGTTATTGCAAAATGTAATACAGAAAAATGTGGTCAAACATATAGCTGATAAAAAGTAACCTGAAGATGTGTGAATCAGACCAATTATTTTCTGCACCAGCAATCAGCTCCCAACCTAGACCGACAAGTGGATTGACTGCGTGGTCCCTGACAGCCCCTTTACCTCTGGGGACTTGAGTTTCTTCATCTGCTGATTAAGAAGTTAACTTACCTGACTGCTAAGTTCTCGTCCAGCTCAAGTCTTTCCTATCCTGGGATTAATGCTACGGTCAAGGAAATATTAACAAGATATTAGAAAAAATTCCACTTTACAAGCATTTGAGTAGAACCATAATTATACATAACAAATAATAATTGATAGGAAAGACTTCCTACTGACTGGAGAAATTGAGACAGTACCATCATTTTTACAGAAGAAAATGTTTGTTTGGGAGATGTATTGCAAAAACTTTGCTGATGGAATGACCATCAGCAAACATTTGACAAGTGCCTACTGGATAAAAGCATCCAGAGAGAGCTGAAAACCCAAAGTAACCAAAAAAAAGTATCCAGCCTGGTCCCTGCTTTCAAGGAACTTAGAATTTAGCTAAGAAAGCCCTGGCTGGTGTGGCTCAGTTGGTTGGAGCATTGTCCTGTGCACCAAAGGGTCTCTGCTTTGATTCCTGGCCAGAGCACATACCTGGGTTGCAGGTTCGATCCCCGGTCGGGGTGTGTACAGGAGGCAACCAATCAATATGTGTGTGTGTGTCTCTGTGTGTGTGTGTCTCCCTCTCCCTTCCTTTCTCTCTAAAATCAATGGAAATGTAGGACTTCCAGTCAAGATGGCGGCGTAGGTAAACGCAGTATCGCGTCCTCCCACAACCACATCAAAGTTACAACTAAACTACAACAACCATCATTCAAAACTGCCTGAAATCGAGCTGAATGGAAGTCCTACAGCTATGAAATTAAAGAAGAAGCCATATGGAGACTGGCTCCACCATGCAGGAGGCAACTTGAAAGGCACCAGAATCATATGGGGAAGAACTGAGCTGTTTGGCATTGGAGCAAGGGCTGGAGAGGCGGCTTTCTCCTGGACAGACGTGCTATCAGAGACTTTTGTTCCTTTGGTGAGCCCTTCCCTGGGCTGGCAGACACCGCCATATCTGGGACTCCAGCTACCTGGCTCACACTGTTGGCCCCGCCCTGGTGATTCCCTGAGGCCCCGCCCCACCCAACTTTCAGGCCCACCCAAGCTGTTGCCAGTTTGCTTTACCATAGGATTGACCTCTCTTGGATCCTGCTTCAGCTTTTCCTAAATTCTTTCAAACAAGCAGCATCTGGTCTCAGCTAGCCCCATACCTCTCGCTAAGTAATACATAGAAACAAACACAGGGAGGCAGCCAAAATGAGGAGTCAAAGAAACAGGTCCCAAATGAAAGAACAGAAAAAAACTCCACGAAAAGAACTAAATGAAATGGAGTTAAGCAACCTAACAGATGCTGAGTTCAAAATACTGCTTATAAGGATGCTCAATGGACTTAGTGAGAACCTCAGTGAACTTAGTGAGGGCCTCAAGAACATAAAAAAGGACCAGTCAGAAATGAAGGATGCACTAACTGAAATAAAGAATAGTTTACACAGATTCAATAGTAGAGTAGGTAAAGCTAAGAAGCAAACCATCGATTTGGAATATAAGGAAGCAAAAAACACCCAATCAGAACAGCAAAAAGAAAAAAGAATCCAAAAAAATGAGGATAGTGTAAGGAGCCTCTGGGAAAACTTCAAGCATGCCAACATTCACATCTTGGGGGTGCCAGAAGGAGAAGAGAGAGAACAACAAATCGAAAACCTATTTGAAACAATAATGGCAGAAAACTTCCCTAATTTGGTGAAAGAAACAGACATACAAGTCCAGGAAGCACAGAGAGTCCCAAACAAGATGAACCCCAAAAGGCCCACACCAAGACACATCATCATCAAAATGCAAAAGGTTCAAGACAAAGAGAGAATCTTAAAAGCAGCAAGAGAAAAGCAGTTAGTTACCTACAAGGGAGTTCCCATAAGACTGTCAGCTGATTTCTCAAAAGAAACTTTGCAGGCCAGAAGGGAGTGGCAAGAAATATTCAGAGTGATGAAAAGCAAGAACCTACAACCAAGATTACTCTATCCTGCAAAGCTGTCATTTAGAATTGATGGCCACATAAAGAGTTTCCCAGACAAGGAAAAGCTAAAGGAGTTCATCACCACCAAACCATTATTATATGAAATGTTGAAGGGTCTTCTTGAAGAAAAAGATAAAAAAATATGAACAAACAAAATGGCAATAAATACATATCTATCAACAATTGAATCTACAAACAAAATGAACAAGCAGAACAGAAACATTCTCATAGATACAGAGAACTTTTGTTGGGTACCAGATGGGTGGGGGCTGGGGGGAGGGGTGAAAAAGGTGAAGGGATTAAGAAGTACAAATTGCTTGTTAGACTGACAAACCTCAAAGGGAAGGGGGGTTGGGGGGTGGGAAGAGATAAACCAAAGAACTTATATGTATATATGCATAACCAATGGACACAGACAACAGAGTGGGGAAAAGCAGGAGGGGGGCAGGAAAGGGGAGGAGGGGGGCAATGGGGGAAAAATGAGGAACATCTGTAATACATTCAACAATAAAGATAAGTTAAAAAAAAAAGAAAGAAATGTATCCTCCTTGGGTGAGGATTAAAATAAAAATAAAAAAAATAAAAAGAATTTAGTTAAGTCACTGTTATGTGTGCATCAACAGGACTGACCTTCCATTGGGACATGCAGCGTGGCCTTAGAGTGCTGTACAGCCAGGGATGGTTCTGATGGATCCGTACAGATGTCCTCGTGGAATGCTATTCCTGCATAAAAGAAAGGACGTCTCAGTGCCAAGAACTGATGTGTGAAAGAATCATGTGTGACACATGGACCAGCAGTTTAAAAAAGTGTTAGCCTCAGAAACCACTCTTCAAACAAAATCTTAAGCCGAAGCCAAATACATATTACATATAAAAGCATACATACGTATATATTAACGCTGCTGTGGTTAAAATGTGAGGGCAAAGGCCTGTATACGATCAGGAAGCCCCCAGTGTGCCAGAGTCACACAGGGGAGAGGACATGGGTCTGTCCTTGCTAGCTGTCTACACAGGGCAAGTGGCCTCTCTGAGCCTCAGCCTCCTCATCAGTAAAAGGAGCACCGAGAGAGATGGTGATGCTAAGCACCCAGACTCCACTGGTCTCGACAGGTGCTGTTACCTCCCCGACATCAGGAACACCTGCCTCATGTTGAAGAAACTCGCTCTACACTGACCCTTCTCACCCATGAGCTGCAATCCCGACCCAGCCTCGATCTTCAGCCATTCTAGAGGGGACAGGGCAGCAGGATTTGGGATCAGGAAACCTTTGTTCCAGTCCACGCTCGTCCAGTGTCTGTTCTTCCCCGAGGCCTGACTGCCTTCTTTGCCAGGTGAAGATAATGATCCGTAGATTTCAAAGCATGTCACAAGATTAAATAAGGCATGAAAGTGTCCCCTGGCGTTTCTGCCCTTCCTGCTGTCGGTGCCAAAACCCTTAGCTCGGACTTGGCAGGAGGCACGGTGTGCTGCCAGCCTCCAGACCTAGCTCTGTCACTTGTTAGCTGTCTGTCCTTAGGCAAGGAACTTACTGCTCTGCCCCATGCGCAGAACTCACTCGAGAAATGGCAGCGACTGTGATGATCTATTGCCATTCTTGTTCTCTGACTCAGGAATGGCTTGAGGCAAACTGTGGGGAGGGGAGGGAGGAGAATGGTGCCGCTGATACACACACACACACACACACACACACACACACACACACACACACAGGAAAGGGGTACCCATTTGGTATCAAGAGCTTGTCCAAAGTCCAGGTGAGATGAGACAGTTCTCACCTTGGCCCTGACTGTTCACAGTACTGAGCTTTTGGGAGGACCCCTACCTACTTTCTAGCCATCTTGTAAAGTAGATAACTTGCTCTCTATTTTGCAGAGAAGGGGGACACTGGGAGAAGGGGTGCATTGCAAACTGGGGGTGAGAGCGTCAGGATCAGAATCTGGCCACTCCACCCTCCAGAGCTCCTGCCTTCAACCTCTCTGGTCCACTAGAGGGAGGAGGGGTCTGCAAAGGCTCCTGGGGCAGAGCATGATATCGGCCAGGGAAGGGCTCGGCAGCAGGTAGAGAGAACCCACCAACTGGAACAAACATGGGTTTGTTTTCCTTGTGCCATGAGCTTGGTTGAGCAGCTGAATGATGCCAGACACGGGTGAGTCTCTGTGTTTGCCACAGAAGGTACCAAGATGGCAGCCCTGGACCCCTGCTGCTGGGGCCACAATGTGTGCAAAGAGGCTCTGATGGGGAGGGAGAGGAGGCGTGCCTGACACGTTTCCCCTTGTGTTAGAGAAGCAGATGTTTCCAGAAACCCCTGGGCAGTCTGACTTGGGTCTTATTGCCCAAAACTGGATCACACGGTCACTCCTGGGTGCAAGGGCAGTGGGCGTGTGAAACGTTTGTCTTCCGACCTTTGTGGTCTGAGACAGCGGGAGAACAGTTGGGAATGGCTTTCGGGCAGTTCATCAGCCGTGTTGCACATCCCTGGCCCTTGTCCCGAGGGCTGGATTGGTGTCAGGTCTGCCCTATCATAGGACCACAAACTGGGGGGCTTACAACAAAAGAAACGGATTCTCTCACGGTTTTGGAGGCTCGAAGTCCAAAGTCAAGGTGTGGGCAGGCTGCCTCTCTCTGAAGGCTTTAGGGGAGGATCCTTCCTGCCTCTTCTAGCTCCTGGTGGCCCCAGGTGTCATTTGGCTTGTGGCTGTATCACTCCAGTCTCTGTCTCTGTCCTCCTATGACCTCCTTCCTGTGTTTCTTCTTAGGACACAAGTCCCATTGCATTAAGAGCCACCCTAATGACATTATCTCAACCTGATTACATCTGCAGAGACCCTGTTTCCAAATAACGCCACATTCACAGGGACCAGGGTTAAGACTTCAATACGTATTTGGGGGGGATACAATTCAACCCTCAACAGAAACAGCATCAGCCCTCTGTCTTCTGGAGGGAAGGTAAAAGGCCATGTCTGTTCATGATCTCCTCTAAGATCAAACATCACCCCCCCCCCCGCCGCCCACGCTGTGGCCTTGGGTCACCGCTGCCTGAGCCGGGGCTTTCTCATTCCCCTCCTTCCTAATACCCTCCTTCAACACGAGAGTCCCAAAGCCTGCAAGAGACGAAATGCTTTTCAAACCCTACACTGACCTGCTCAGCACCAAACCCTCCTCCCACCTGAAACCCGGCCCTCGCCGTCCACATGCCCCTCAGTGCTCAGGCTCCGTGGGTTATCTTTCTGGGCAGTGGCTCAGCTCCTCACGGGCCCAGCTGGGCAGTGGTTAACCATGCCCAGGTGATGCTTTTGTGCAGCCAGAGCTGCAAGTCCCTTTTCTAGTCCTCAGCTGTGCGATGGGGTGAGGGAATTGCTCGGGAGCCCTGCTCTGGGCCATGCCACTTAACAACGTATCAGGGAGGGGTGTGCAGTGGGTGTCACACCTGAGGATCAAGCCCCTTCCTTTTTTTCTCCTCTTTATTGATTTTAGAGAGAGGAAGGGAGAGAGAGATAGAAACATCGATGAGAGAGAACATCGACTGGCTGCCTCCTGCATGCCCCCCACTGGGGATCAGGCCCACATCCTGGGCATGTGCCCTGACTGGGAATTGAACCTGCGACCTCTTGGTGCATGGATTGACGCTCAACCACTGAGCCATACCGGATGGGCCGTAAGCCCAACTTCTAACATGCACTGAGTAGCTGCTACGAGGCATTTCCACACCTGCCATCTCCCACTCTATGAGAGGTAGAGCCACTGGGAGGAGGGAAGGAACTGGCCCAAGGCTAAGTGGCATCCAGAGCTGTGATGTACAAAGCCTTTGCTGCTTACTTCTTCCTGGGGGGTATGGAATGCAGTTTTCTGAGACAGTACCCTAAAGGGGGGACTCATTGTGTTAAAAGACTTTACCAAGATTCCTTCCAGCCCCAGGAACCTATAAAATGCCAGGATAAACTGCGGTAGACACACCTGGTTCCCTGGGCTTCATAACTAGTTGACCACAAGAAGAGGGCACACATGTCTGATTTCCATCAACCACTGAGGACACCCCACACCCGGTTGATTTTGGTATCTTTATGTCCTGCACAGAGACCAGAAGTTCTTGTAAACTGAATGGATGAACGTATGGATGGAAGTGAACAGAAGAAAGAAATGAACTTGCCCAAGCCCAAATCTCCGTTTCTCCCCCATCTAGTGTCTCCACCCCTAGAACGTCACCAAGAGCAGAGGTGTGTGCATTATAACAAGTTAGCACAAACGCCGTGGCTTAAAACAACACCCCTATATCATCTGACAGTCTGCAGGCCAGAAATCTGAACAGGTTCAGCTGGGTTCTCTGCTCAAGTCTCACAGGTGAAAACAAAGGTGTCACCCAGCTGGGCTCTAGTATGTTGGAGAATCTGCTTCCAAGCTTATTCAGGTTGTGACAGAATCTACTTTCTTGAGGCTGGAGGTCTAAGGTCCATGCTGGCTATAGGCCAAGGCCCCTCTCTGTTCCTGAAAGCCACGCACACCCCTTCTCACATGGCCTTGTCTGTCTTCAAAGAGGCAATGGCATGGCATGTTCTTCTGACCCTTCTAACATCTCTGAGTCCCCTTCTGTTACTAGCCAGAGAAAACTTTCTGCTTTTAAAAGTTTCACCTGATTGGGCCAGGCCCACCCAGATGATCTCCATGTTTTAAGGTCGCCTGACCTTGGACTTTACATCTGCAAAATCTCTTCGCAGCAGCACCTAGATTAGTGCTTGGATGACCAGGGGTCAGGAATCCTAGGGGCCATCCTTAGACTTCTGACCTGGGAGGTTAGCTGCAAAGAGAGCCCCGCCTCTGGATCTCTGGGCAGAGAAGGCGCCATCTCCCTCCTCCCCCAGTACAAAATGGGCCCTGTTTTGGCACAGAGAAATTTGTAGAAATTCACCCCTTACCGTGAAGGCAAAAAACATAACAGAGTCCTGGCTTCCAATGGGAAACCCAAATATTCAGACTGAACAAACCTGTCTTCTGTAAGGACACCCCATCTGTTAGCTCAGACTTAGAAGAGTTGACCACTGAATTTCCTCTTCCTTTTGTTGTGGACATCTTAAAGTGACAAGCTGTCAATGCTTTTCCAAACCAATTCTCAGAATGCAGTTTGAATTTCCCAACACAGCAAATTCTTCGTGACTAGGCGGACATGATTCTGACAGCAACATAAGATATCTGCAAAGGGTCCCCAAACTCTCGGTGTGCAGGCCTCAGGGGCTCCAGACAATTCTGATTTTCCCCTCACTCTACTGGGTCCAATAGTGTCCCCCTGGAACCTATGACTATGACCTTATTTGGAAACAGGATGTTTGCAGATGTAATATGCAAAGTTAAATGAGGGCATACTGAATCAGAGTGGGCCCTAAATCCAGTGACTGATGTCCTTTATGAGAAGAGGAAGTTTGGATCCAGACACACAGAAAGGAGGCCACTTGAAGATGAAGGTGGGGGCGTGGAGCTAAGAGCCGGGGCAAGGATTACAGTCCTCCCTCGTTTATCGCGGTGAATCCGTTCCAGAGGCTAGCGGTTGCACCTGGCATTGAAGGATTCCTGGGGTGCTCGAATACATAGGCCTACAGTCCTTATGTACAGTAATTTTAGTTTTAATTGTAATACGGGGTGTTTAATTGACTCAGACAACCGAGAGTGCGCTGTATCATTTTCACTGTCTCGATCAACTTTTTAATGAATGTATTTGAAAAAACCGCGATAGAGTGAAGCCTTGAAAGTCGAAGTGCAACGTGGCGAGGGACGACTGTACTGGCAACCACCACACGCTGAGAGAGGGGCCTGGGGCAGATTCTCCCTCAGAGCCCTCAGAAGGGACCAACCCTGCTGACACCTTGATTTCAAACTCCTAGCCTCTAAAACTGAAAAACTAAATTTCTGTCGTTGTAAGCCACCCAGTTTGCAGTGCTTTGTTACAGCAGCCCCAGAAAACGCATACACCCCCTATGTGAGTGTTTTTTACATCTAATCTCTGGTTGCCCACAGACCTCGCTACTCCCTATTTTATTCTACCATCTAGTTTCACCCCTTTACTCTCTACCTGGCTCTTTAAAGCATTTTAATTGGCAAACCCTGGTTTAATGAATACATTTAATACAACTGGGATTCAAAAGCAAATACCTCATACTCTACGTAAGAGTAAACTTCAAATGGATCAGGGATCTAATTATGAAAAAATGAACCCATATACGTAATAGAATGAAACACGGGTTAATGTATTTATCACCTGGGTGCAGGGAAAGGTTTCTAACCACAACTCAAAATCCAGATGCAATTTTAAAAAGACATCAATATATTTATTTTTATTTTTAAGACATCAGTATATTTAACAACATAAAAATGCAGGCAACTTTTTCAAGGTTAAAGAAAAACAACACCAAAAATGAAGTCAAAGGCAATTAACAAACTGGGAGAGAATATTTTCAATATAAATCACAGATAAAGGGCTACTATCCCTAATGTCTAAAGAACTCTTAAAAATTGACAGAAACAAAAAAAGGAGCTCTTAGCCTTTGCAACATCATGGATATTATGCTAAAAATAAGCCAGCTAGAGAAAGACAAATATCACATGATCTCACTTATATGTGAAATCTAATCAACAGAATAAACTGACAAACAAAGTAGGTCCAGAGGCATGGATGCAAGGAACCAAATAACAGATCTCAGTGGGGCGATGGGGGGAGATTAACCAAAGATCATATATGCATAACCCATAGATACAGACAATAGTGTGGGGAAGGCCTGGGGTGGGGCGGGGGTTGAGTGGAGGGGGGCAACGAGGGAAAATGGAGGACATCTGTAATAGTGTCAACAGTCTGGCCAGTGTGGCTCAGTGGTTGAGCGTCGACCCATGCACCAAGAGGTCACCGGTTCTATTCCCGGTCAGGACACATGCCCAGGTTGTAGGCCCAATCCCCAGTGCGGGACGGGCAGGAGGCGGTCAATCGATGTCCTCTCTCATTGATGTTTCTACCTCTCTCCCTCTCCCTTCCTCTCTCTCTCAAATCAATAAAGGAAAAAAAATTTTAATAGTGTCAACAACAAAAAATCTGACAGAAGCAAAGATCTAAAATCTGAGAGAAAAATGGGCAAAGAACATGAACAGGCAATTCATTTTTAAAAAGATAAAAAGAATAGCGTCCATACCTGGCTCTCAGACCCTGATAGAAACTCTGAGTTCACTGTGATGATTTAATACAAGTTTCTGTTCAAACTAGGCAAAGTAGAGTCTACTGTTTGTAATTTATCAGCATAGGCTATCTCCAGATATCAATCCACCTTGAAGCATGGAGACTTTCCAGGATACAATACATTTAAAAATGATTTACACCAGTCTCTGGAGACAGTTTTAAAAGAGGAGTTCACTGATGTATTTTCAAGCAATCACAGTTTTGCAATGACAGTGCTGCCTTGTGGGGTGACTACTTTGAAGGAGAGTTACTGGGTTGGGTGAGCTCTGGTATGTTTGTTTAAAAAGAAACCTTCCATATTTTGATGTGGGGTCCCATTTGTCTATTTTTTTCCTTTGTTTCTCTTGGTCTGGGAGATATATAGGTGAAAATTCTGCTACGTGAGATGTCTGAGATTTCACTATGTTTTCTTGTAGGATTTTTATGGTTTTGCAACTTACATTTAAGTCTTTTATCCATTTTGAGTTTATTCTTGTGTATAGTGTAAATTCATGGTCTCGTTTAATTTTTTTGCATGTACCTGTCCAACTTTCCCAACACCATTTATTGAAAAGACTGTATTTACTCCATTGTATGCTCTTGACTCCTTTGTCAAATATTAGTTAACCGTGATGGCTAGGGTTGATTTCTGGGGTCTCTGTTCTGTTGTATTGATCTAAATGCCTATTCTTGTGCCAGTACCAGGCTGTTTTGATTACAATGGCTTTGTATTATAGTTTGACATCCAGTATTGTGATCCCTCCAACTTTGTTCTTCTTTTTCAAGATTGCTGTGGCTATTCAGGGTCTTTTTTGTTTCCATATAAATTTTTGGAATATTTGTTCTAGATCTGTGAAATATGCCATTGCTATTTTATTTATTTATCTATTGGTTAATCCTCACCTGAGGATATTTTTCCATTATTTTTAAGATAGAGTAGAAAGGAGGGAGGGGGGGAGAAAGAAATATCAATGTGAGAGAGACACATTAATTGGTTGGTTGCCTCCCACATGACCCTGACCCACCCTGATTGGGGTCGGGGATTGAACCTGCAACCTAGGTACATGCCCTTGACCAGGAATGGAACCAGTGACCCTTTGGTCCTTGGGCCAATGCTCTAACCACTGAGCCCAACTGGCCAGGGCTGCCGTTGATATTTTTTTTTTCTTTGTTCATTTTAGAGAGAGAGGAAGGGAGAGAGAGATAGAAAAATCGATGAGAGAGGACATCGATTGGCTGCCTCCTGCATGCTTCCCACTGGGGATTTGGCCCACAACCTGGGCATGTGCCCTGACTGGGAATCGAACTGTGACCTCTCTCAGTCCATGGGGCGATGCTCAATCCAATGAGCCACTCTGGCTGGGCTGGAGTACATCACATTTTAACTTTAACTTTTTATTATTTTTTAGTTCAGTTTCTATAACAATTTGTATCTGTGAAAGAATTCAAATTTATTGAATAAAAGGCTTTGCTTATGATTTATAAAGCAAACTGAAAACGAAGTTGTTGAAGGGGTAGCATTTAGTGACTTAAATAATACAGTTCTGGGGAGGATCTGTAACTGATGTACATTTGATTGAAAAAAAATAAACTGTATTAGGTTACCATGAAGAATTATACAATCAAATGTAGAAAAACACAAAAAAGTTCTACGTGATCCCTCTCCTTAACCATAAGAGAACCAAATATTTTTAGAAGCTAAAGCTGTTAAATTTACAGAATTGCAAAACACTAAGCAAAACCTCTTTATTTTTAAGAAGAAAAAAAAAAGTTCTCATTTTTTTATCCTTGGCATAAATTTTAATTCCTTCCGGTGGAACCCAAACCTCCTGAACCCCTTTCAGTGTCATCCAAAGCTTGAACTTCCTTTATTTCTGGATACAACATCCGTTCACAAATGAGCTGTGCAATTCAGTCACCCTTTTTTACTGCAAACTTTTCTTTGCCAAAATTAAACAGTACACCACCTATGTTTCCTCTATAATCATCTATGACACCAGCTCCTACGTCCATGGAGTGTTTTGCAGCCAAGCTAGAACATGCAGCTACTCTTCCGCAGCACCCAGAAGGAAGAGCTCATTTGAATGTTGGTTTTCTCCATAGGTGGTACTGTGTAATCATGAGCATGTTACAGGCCATAGCCTGTGGCCTGTGTGGACCCTTGGTCAGGGTGGTGGCATGCTCCGAGAGCCAGCAGGCCAGGACCACTTGCTGGGGGAGGTGGCGAGTGTCTCTTCAGAGCATGGCATGGTGAGCAGAACGCTGGCAGAGTGGGGAGCAAGGGGAACAAGGGCGCGCAGAAAGAGCCCAGCCCTGGAATATACCATTTTTGTAAAAGTAGGTGTGCATAAATATATATGAATACAAGAGTGTAAAACTAGTTGTGCATACATTTTTATGAATACAAGAGTATCTAGAAAGATGTATTTCAAAATGTTAACATTGGTTATCACTGAGAAGTGAGATTATTTGTGACTGTTACGTTGTTTTGTGCTGTTTTTATTTTTTTAGTAAAATATAATCTCTTTATAAGGAATATGCATTACTTCATAATCAGAAAAAACAACACAGTAATACACATATATATTCTCCAATTTATTTGCTTTAAAATACTTCAGAAAGAAAATATTATGCCAGGGTGGAGTGGGAGAAGTAGATGAAGTAGGAATGGCAAAACGTCTTCTCTTTTGAAGCTGGGCAATGGGGGTATGGGGAATTACTACACTATTCCATGACTTTGGTTGGGTATTTCTGAAAACTTCCACAGTAAAAAAAAAGTAAATAAATAAAGCACACAGGACTGAGAGCAGCAGTGAATTAATTGTTGGCTTTCAGAGTATTTCATTACCGTGGTATAAGCAACACAGAAATGTGAAAAACAACCATACAACAGGACTAGGCTGCAGAACTCAACAAGAATCCGCAGTGTGACCTCTTTTTCCTTTATTTTTTTCCATCACTATTTATGCCCCCTGTACCCTCTTCCACCTCCACTCCCCCACCTCCCCACCTCAACCCCCACTGCAATCACCACACCGCTGTCCACATCCATGAGGTATTTTTTTCTTTCCCACTGCGCTCTTTAAGCCTCAGTTTCCCAGTGTGTCAATAGGGAGGATCCTTGCTGGCTGGTAGGCATGTAACACAAATTTAACTCTGATTATTACTGTGGTTACTGTTGGTTGATCCAGGGAAGCACATTAGAAGCCTAAACTCATGATCTACACCCCAATACCAGTTTTCAAACTAGGATACGGGGATTAGCAGGGAGCTGGCAAACACAGAGTCCACGGTCCCAGGTATCTGACTCAGTCAGTATCTAGGGTCAGGCTTAGGAATCAACACCTTAACTAAGAGCCCAGATAATTCCTACTGGGGAAATACCACATCTAGCCCAAGGCCAGTGACACCCTGGGAAGCAGGTCTGCGTGGAGGAAAGTGTGAGGCTGTGCAGAAGCAGGGCTGGGTGCAGTTTGAAACAACGGCCCATTTATGATTCCAGGTGGACTTTGTCAGCAGTCACAGCTAGGAAAACTGGCATGTGACAGATACTTTTGGAGTCTTTGGTTTGCAGAAATAGTGAATAAATGACTAGTCACCTTTGTGCTTTCCTCCTGGAGGGACAGAGTCTGGGCAATCGACTTAGGTCAGAATTGGGCTCCAACACATATGAACTGCATGGCCCGGGGCCCATGACTGGCCATTGAGCATCTGTGAAATGGGAACAATGATAGCAGTTTCAGGACCAGTCACATGAGGCTATCAGGAGTTGAGGCACTGGGCAAAGATCATACCAGTAAGCTTTTTTTTTTTTTTTTAATCCTCACCCGAGGATATGTTTATTGGTTTTTAGAAAGGGAGGGAGGGAGGGAGAGAGAGAGAGAGAGAGAGAGAGAGAGAAACATTGATTGGTTACCTCCCGTATGTACCATGACCAGGGATCGAACCTACAGCCTAGGTATGTGCCCTGACCTGGAATTGAACCCACAACTTTTTGGTATATGGGACAATGCTCCAACCAACTGAACCACCCAGCCAGGGCAGAACCCACTTCCTAAGGCTTCCACATGAGAGGTTTGGGGTCCTTTTGCTTTCTCAGTCACAGGAAAGCAGGGTCTAGGACAAGGGAAAAATGAAACTCAGTAAGTCCATCCCACTTGAGACCACACACATCCAGATGACATACTCCCAGGAAAAAATAAGCAGCAGATCCAGGCAGGGGGCCTATGTGCGCACCTCCAGCCCCAACTGTTTAATCCGTGTCTCAGTCTTAATTCTGTTTTCATTTTCCTAATCTCAGCCTGGCCGCCAGACTCCTCCTCTCTGCCCGATTCTAAATGAGAAAGGAAAAGCAAAACAGAGAGAGTATGTGTGTGTGTGTGTGTGCGCGCGCGCGCGTGCATGTTGGGGGGGGGGCAGATGCTGGACATGGAATCCAGATGGCCAATCTGGTATCAGCCCTGTCATCACCTACTGTGGTAATTTAGTTAGTATCACTAATTCAGACACAAGAAGTAATCCCAGGCACAGCTTATCTCTACTGCAAAATCACGTGTTTTGGGAATTTGTGGTGAGCTCCAAGTCTCTCTCTTTCTCAAGAATAATATTAATTTATGCTTGATTCCAGCCCTAAGGAAAATGCAGAGACATACTGTCCTACCCTCAACTTCGAGCTCCCCAACAGCAGGGCCCACTGCTCCATCAGGTCCTGGCCTTGAGTTAAGCTCAAGGCAAGTATGGCCTAAAGGAGTGAGTGAACCTGCTGTCCCACTCAGCGTTGTGTGGGGACTCTCTCCTTATCTGAACACACAGCGCCGCCTTTTACATGCAGCTTCAGTTGTGCTCATGGGGAGGAGTGCTCCATCCTCTGACCCACCCTGTGCCCCTCTCCCCAACCTCCTCCCACAGACCCACAGACCCTCCACTGTGCCAATGCAGAGGTGGAGAAATGTTGAAGCTAGGGGTCACCTTTTCCAGAGAAAGGAAAAGTGAGAAGCTCTATATAGCTCGGAGATGGACTCTGTTTTAGAGTAGGAGCCCTGGCTGGGAGGGAGCGCAGGTACAGCTTCAGGGGCGGGCCTGAGAGATTATGTTCAGAAGGACTGCCAGGTGGGTGTCCACCCCTTTCCCCTGGCAGACACTTGGCTGATTCCCAGGGAGGAACAGTGTGCGGAAGAGACAGTTCCTACAGACAGGGGGCACCACATGCCTACTTTGGGGCAGGGAGTTCAGGCCGCCAATTCCTTAGTGTTGTGGGGGCTGGGTCCCATTCTCCTTAGAGGCCCCCAAATCCTTAGTGGGGTCTGATCCTGTAGGGTAACAATTTATTATCCATTGAGTTGCATTAAATTGAGCTGGACTGAAGTTGAGGGGGACATGACACAGTATGTGTCCTAAAACTGCCTTAACAAATAAGCACAAACTTGGTGGCTCAACGCAACAGAAATGTATCCTCTCACAGTCCTGGAGGCCAGAAGTCCAAAGTCAAGGTGTGGGCAGAGCCATGCTCCTTCTGAAGGCTCTATGGAAGGATCCTTCCTGCCTCCTCCAGCTTCTGGTGGCTCCAGGCCTCCCTGGCTCCAATCTCTGCCTCTATCTTCACATGGCTTTTTTCTCTGAGTCTCTGCTTGTTCTTTCATGTTTCTTAGAAGGAGGCTCTCATTGGGTTTGGAGCCTACTCTAATCCATGATCTCATCTTGATTCTTACCTGAAAGACCGTATTTCCAAAAAAGGTCACATTCTGAGGTTCTGTGTGGACATGATCTTTTTGAGGGCACTAGTTAACTCCGTAGAGACATTACGTAGCAAATAGCACAGCAAGAAGAGGTGAAAAGGCTGTTGGGAGCTTGGGAATCTTGATCCAGTGACTTCTGTGGCTCTGTTGTCCTAGCTAACGAGGGCTCCCATTAGCATCTCTGAGCTCCACTGTCAGCTGGGAGGGCAGGGTGCAGTTCCTGACTGCCTTTTACATATGAGGAAACTGAGGCTCGGGGGGTTGAGTGAACAGCTGAGGTCCCCAAGCAGGCTAGAGCTGGGACTGAAATCCAGGTTGGCTTTGCACCAGAGCTTAAGGGTTTCACAGACAGGTTGGGCTGGATTTGAGGAACCCCCAATGCTGATAAGATACCAAGGTCTTTCCATTCTGAGGAACTTCATTTATCAATAGAAAACAAAGGTGCTAACAGTCTTGACTTCCATGTTCCTTCACTCCCTCATATCGTAGATTTTGGAATGTGACTGCTTCCTTGGAATCACTTGAAAAGATGAGGTCAAAGAGAACAAGGAATACTTCAATTATTTGTAGAAATTAGTTTGGGCTGGGGAAATAAGGCGGGGAGACCCAACTGGACCCAGCCTTGCCCCTGCTACCTACATGGGTTTAACCCCCTTGGGAAGCTATCCTGGATTCCTGCTCCTTCCTACACCGGCCCAGAACACCAGGGTGGCTCTGGGAAAATCTGTCCGAGGTGTGGAGAGGGGTGAAAAGCAAATTTTCTTTCCCCCACAACTATGGCTCTGCAATGTCTGTTGTAAGCTCCCTAGGGCAGTGAGGGCACCACTTTGCTCATGGTTTCCCCCCCAGGGCTTAGAACCTGGCACACATCAGGCCTCCAAAGAGTTGCTGAGCAAACAGACCCATCTTTGATCACAAGACATCAAAAGAAGGCCTCTAGAGGTAGGGCAGGGGAGGAATGAATTTCTTGTTCCTAGGCCTCAGTTTCCTTCTTTCCTTATTTGTAGATGGTAGGACTGCTGCTTGCAGTTAAAGATGGTTGGCTGTCCCACTTTTCCTCAGCCTGTAATCTGGTGCCAATGCAAATGTCAGGGGAGGGGGCGGTTCACCTGTTCCTTGACCCCTGGTGGATGTATTTGCATCCTCTGGGTTCCTGCGTTGAGGCAGCAACCCACTGAAACGAGGCTTACTTGATGGAGAAAGCTTGTTCTCATCACATCCCAAAGGCAGGCCAACAGCCTCAGAAATGAGGGCGCCCGCCCTCTGTGAGCTCACAACCTGCTCACAAGTCCCGGAGGCGGATATTATTACCCTCATTTTCTGAGAAGGCGCCCAGGGCTCAGAGAGACCAAGCGACTTGCCCAAGGTCACACAGCTTAGGAAGCAGAGTAGAGATGGGGACTCAGGTCTCCGGAGCCCGCTCCAGCGGCTTTTCGAAGACACCCGCTATCTCCCTATTGTGATGCTCAGGAATAAAACAGATCGGACGCCCGGCTTTTACCTAAAACAATGCTCCACGCAAATCTGTGGAACAAAAGCAACCAGAAATCCGCCCCGGGTTATCCGCCCCGGGTTTTCCGCCCCTCCGGCCCCGCGGGCCAATCGACTCTGCTGGCCAGGGAGGGGCGGGTCCAACGTGATCGATAGCCTTTCGGGGGGCGTGGCCGCGGCGGGGCTGAATCGGGATTGGGAACCCGAAACAATCACGGGCTTAGAAGGGGCAGTTCGAGCCAATCAGCAGGGGGGGCGGGCCCTGCCGGCTCGGCTGTCGCGAGAGGCAGCCACCCCGCCCACTTGAGCCTCGTCCCGGCGCCCGTCAGCAGCGAACACGGCGGCGCTCGCTTGGATCCGTCCGCGGCACGGGGAGCCTGGGCGCGAGGCCGCGCGAGTGCCGGCGCAGATCCTTCCGCCGTCCGTCCGCGCGCCGCGCCCCGCGTGTCCCTCCACCGCCGCTCCCGAGGCTCCCGCCCGCCCGCCCACGGCCTCCGTCCTAGTAACGGCCGGCCAGCACAAGCGCGGCGGCAGCGGCGGAATGGCTTGGGCGGCTCCATCGGGGGGCGGCCCGCAGTGACAGACCCTGCGGCGCGGGGGGAGATGGGGGCGGCCGCCTCCCGGGCGACGACGACGACGACGAGGAGCAGCCGCCGCCGCCGCCGCGCACCGGCCGCCGCTGGGGACGGGCGCGGGCCAAGAGCCCGCCCGTGAGCGGGGGGCCCGAGGCCGCTCGCCGCCCCCGGCCGCCCCGGCCGCCCCGGGCCCCCCAGGCGCCCCACGCGCGCCCACCCGCCAGCCCCTGGCGGGGGTCTCACCCGCGCCGCGCGCCCCCGCCCCGGCCCGCGGCGCCCGCCCTCCTTCTCCCGGCCCCACCGCGCCCCCCGCCCGCGCTCGCCGCGCCCCGCGCCCCCGGCCCCGGGCGGCGGCCCCCGGCCCGGGGCGGCGGCGCGGCACGGGCGGCAGCATGGTGGAGAAGCGCTGTCCGCTGCAGAGGGACGGCGTGTACCGTTGGTTCTCCGAGCTGCCGTCGCCGCAGCGCGTGGAATTCCTGTGCGGCCTGCTGGACCTGTGCATCCCGCTCGAGTTGCGCTTCCTCGGCTCGTGCCTCGAGGACCTGGCGCGCAAGGACTACCACTCGCTGCGCGACTCAGAGATCAAGGCCAACAACCCTGCCGACCTGGGCAGCCTCACCAACCTGACAGACGAGGTGGTGCGCAGCAAGCTGCTGGTGTCACTGGCGCTGCTGGGCTCGGAGCAGCGCGAGGCGGCTGGCGTGCTCTACCGCACGCTCACGCACATCGACTCCATCATCCACAACTACGGGCTGCAGCTCAACGAGGGCCGCACGGGCGATGAGTTCCTGCTGCTCTTCACCATGGCCTCCAACCACCCGGCCTTCAGCTTCCACCAGAAGCAGGTGCTGCGCCAGGAGCTCACGCAGATTCAAAGCAGCCTGAGCGGCGGCGGGGGCCACGGGGGCAAGAGCGCGCTGCCCACCTGCCCGTCCTGCCACAAGGTGCGTGCCCACGCGGGAGGCGGGCCCGGTGTCCGCACCCCAAGCCTCCAACCTGCACCCCCAAACCCCACCCACACCCAAGTCTCCGTCCCAAACCTGAAAATTCCACTCGCTCCCCAAGATATAACGGGGTTCCGAACCCCCACCTGCACATCAAGCCTCCACTCCAAACCCCACCCGAACCCCAAACTCCTCCTACCTGCACCCCAAGCTTCCATCCGATAGTGCCTGCAGCCACCACCTCACAGCCCCAACTGCCCACCTCAAGCTTCCACTCCGCATTTGTACCCCAAGCCTCCACCCTGTATCCCAAACCCCTGCCCCCACCTCGACCCGCAAACTCCGCACCCCAAGACCGGTCCGGCATCTCGCGTCCTTGGGGCTGTTGCACTCGTCTCGCTGGGGTCGGTCGGGCAAGTCTGGGAGGGCCGCGTTCACGACTCCCCTAGACTGACAAATAGCCCCAGTCAGAGGTCGCGGCCCCTGAGCGGTCCTTTCACCTCGTCGGCTGAAGCGCCATAAGGCCTTTGTCCCCTTAATCGGGCTCTTGGACGACAGATAATAGCTATACATGTGTCGCCTTGGTTTCTCCAAATCTGGTGTTTATTATTCGAAAAGGAAGCCGTTATGAGATGGTATTGAGAAGGCGCTAGAACCTTCACAGACATCCGCGGGTGTCATGCGGTGGGTGACCCAGGCCTGGGTGTCGATTTCCCCTAAGTGGGCAGGTGGTGTCTCTGGAGAGGTCCGGTCAGCGGTGGGACCGCGGTGTGTGCACGCGTGTGTGAGAGCATGTATGTATGTATTCGTGTGCTTGTGAGTGCATGCATGTGTGTATAATAATGATGAATGTGTATGCATATGAATGTGTTGATATGTGTGTATTTGTATTTATGAATGCACATGTATATCTGTGTTTATGTTTGTGCTAAACAGACAGTAGTATGCGAAACAGTTATTTCTCAAGGCCCACCTTCCTTTGTGGAAATAAATCCCAGGCTGACTTTGAACCCAAGGGTGTTGAGGGTGTCAGTCTCCTAAGGAATGCTAGGTTAAGTTAAAGATCTATAGTCTTCCAAATTAAACAGGAAGGGCATTGTGGTCATCCACTTAGAAATGTGAACTTTTGTCTAAATGTTTCAAAACTATGTAAACCAAGTGTTTGGGGCTCAAACTTATTTTTAACACCCCCTTGGGACTCAATGCCAAAATTGTGCTCTGAGAAAAAAAGATTTTTCTTTGACTGAGTATGTTGTATTTAGATTACACACTTACTTTGGGGAAGCAAGAGATTGCAGTCAGGACTAGTAGTGTTGAGTATCTTTCTTTGACAGTGTCTAAGCTCTTTTGAGTTAAATGTTTGATACTCTGGTTTGCTGCTGGTTTTAAGCTCTCTTTCAAACCTGGGTTGTGGCTTTTTTTTTTCTTTAATGTCTTCCTCTAAGAAGTGGTTGTGGTCCCTGCATTGGTTTTAATCTATGTCCTATCTTTTTTGGTGCCATTGACCTCTGAGATTGTGGTTTTCTTTTTAAGTGTGTGTTCAGATCCCATCCATGTTGTGCGCTGATCAGAAAAATGTTATTCTGGCTACAACAAAGGGAAAGTTGGATCCCAGGGAATGTGGTGGTCTGTAGGGAGCTCAGTAAGCTTTGGGGTGCCAGTGGAATGTCACCTGTTCATGGGATTTCAGTGCCTTAAGGTCAGCTTCATGTGCTGTTAGTCTTCAGGTTAAATGCCACACATGATAATGTCCATTGCTGTGATTCCAGTCGTGTTCAGCTCTTGAAGGGGGTCTTTTGTGTATGCAGATGCATCAATCACTTTATTAAAAGCAGAAGATGGTGGTCATTATTTTTTTGGTGGGGTAGAAAACTGAAAGCTAGAACAAAAATATCATTTATAAGAGAGACTTTCTTTCAAGCCAAAAATCTCTTCTATGTGATGAAGGGGCTAATTTATCCCCCACACTCCCTACCCACATAGACAGTGATTTGACCAATTAATTGTGTGACCTTGGCCAGAGTCCTCCCTTCTCCAGTGTTTCCCTGTTGGAAGGCAAGTTACCTGCCTCATGGACTTGTTTGGAGGGTCACATGATGTCACATGTGAAGTGCCTAGCAGATGTGCAGTGAAGGCTTCCTTCTGTCCTCTCTGGCTTTTTATAGAGGAATGCTAACTTGAGCAAGGCACCTTGTTCTAGAGTAAAATTTTATTTCTCAGAGCGTTTTCTAAATTGATTTTTTGGATAGTTACTTGGAGCTGACAGTTTTTTGTTTATCTGTGGGAAATTGGAGAATTCTGCCTGACCCTTAATATTGAGGTTATAAGCCCTGGCCTGGTAACTCAGTTGGTGTTGTCCCCATAAGCCAAGGTTTTGGGTTCGATCCCCAGTCAGTGCACATATGAGAATCAACCAGTGAATGCAACAACAAATTGATGTTTCTCTCTTTCTCTCCCTCTCAAAAATCAATCAATAAAATAAAATAAAAAAAGGTTATAATGAATAACCTTGGGGCCATTGCTTCCATATTTCCAAACAAATGGTATCTAATTTTTTCTATATTCCCTATGCCACTCCTAAACTAATTTCAGTCACATTCATTTAACTTTCTGTTCCTTTGCTGCTTTAAAGTTAAAGCCTGGCATTGATAAACTCTTCTGTTGCTTGGAGTAGGCAACTCATGAAATCTATTTGCTGCCTTAGTTTCTCTAAATCTAATATTTAGTGTAATCCTGAGAAAACAGCCCCATTAAAGCTCTGTTTGCATTTCTTTTGTAAGCTGTTGTATTTTGTTTTAATCTTTGAGCCTAGAGACTTTGTGCTTATGTTTTAGAAATAAAGATGCTGACTGCTTCATTTTTTACCTATTTAAAGTGATATTTATTTTAACTGTATTTTCTGATATAGGCATTATTTACATTTGCTTCTCTAAACCTTTACTGTGTTATCTTAAAATTCTTACTGCTCTGAGGACTTGTAGAAGAAGTTTAAAAGTGTGAGGAATGTAAAATAGACATTTTTACTTTCAGAAAGAAAAGTATTCATAGTGGTAAAGCTGGTGGTTGATTGTAGTAGCTTTACTGTACTCAGTAGCTGACAAGTACTGTAGGTGTGCTGTTCCTTCAGGCACGATGGGAAATAGTGATAATGGTTGGTTTGGACTTACACTACCTCTGTCTTTCCATTTTATTTAAATATAAAGCCATAGTTTTGGAAAAAGTTTAAGTTTATCCTTTGCAGTTTTTTCTCTACGTAAGTGATAATGTGCTGTGGTATATGCTTATTTTTTTTATTTTTATTTTTGTTAATCCTCACCCGAGAATATTTTTCCATTGATTTTTAGAGAGAGTGGAAGGATGGGGAGATGGGGGAGAAATAGAGAAAGAAAGAAAAACATCGATGTGAGGGAGACAGTGATTGGTTGCCTCCCTAACGACTCTGGTGCCATGGATTGAACCTACAACCCAGGTATGTGCCCTTGATCGGGAAACGAACCCGAGACCTTTTGGTCCATGAGCCAATGCTGTATCCATTGAGCCAAATCAGCCAGGGCGGTCAGTATGTGCTTATTTTAAAAAATTACAGCGTTATTGAGATTTAACCCATATAACATAAAATTTACCCTTTTAAAGTATACAGTTCATTGGTTTTCAGTACATTTAGAGACTTGTGCCTGCCCACCTTTGTGTTTCAGAATCCTCATAGTAGGGATCATAGTGGAACTACATGAGATAGATTTTTTTTTTTTTTTTTTTTAAAGGGGTGTTGATACAATGATTTTAAAGTACTCAGTGCAGGAGTGTGGTGGTTTGGTGATCTTCCCTCAGGTTTCTTACCCTTTCTGCAGCCATTCAATTTTGTTCCCCTCTTTGTTGCTTATAGAACCTTCCAGAGAAACTCTGTGTATTAGCAAATAGATAACTGGTGTCTTATTCCCCACACCGTCCATCCCTTTCTCTTGACAGTCTTTCCCGGTGAGCATTTCCTATCAATTTGTAGAGCTTCTTCATTTAGCTTATGGCTGTCTTGTACGAATGTGCTATTTAATCAGTCTCTATCAATGGACATTTTGTTCCCACCTTAACCATTACAGACAACTCAGTGTTTTTGACATACTAAACATATGTGTCATATACATATGAAAAACAGCATGCATAACCTTTCACATTTCAGTAAGTGCATCTGTAGAATAGAAACCTAGAAGTGGGATTGGTGGTGGATCAAATGGTTTGTACTTCTGTAATTACTTTAGGTATTGCTGAGATTCACCTTTGGGAATTTCTGCAGCAATGTGTGAGTGCCTGTTCCTATACCTTCAGCTGGTATGGAGAATTAGTTAGCATTCCTTGCCCCCTTCCCCAGATCTCTGCCATTTGATTGGGTGAGAAACACATCTCAGTGTAGTTTAATTTTATTTTGCATCTGAGTGAGGTTGAACATTTTTTCAAGTGAACCTTTTATTTATTTTTGGCAAGCTCTCCATACCTTTACCCTATCTCTGTTGGGTTGTTGATCTTTTCTTTATTGTTTTTTAGGAGCCCTTTAAGTTTTTTTTGTTGTTGTTCAGACAGAGTAGGAGGGAGAGAGAGGAAGAGAGAGAGAGAGAGAGAGAGAGAGAGAGAGAGAGAGAGAGAGAGAAAGAGAAACATCAACGTGAAAGGGCCACATCGAGTGGCTGCCACCCACACGACCAACCAGGGCCAGGGACAAACTGCAACCGAGGTACATGCCCTTAGTGGGAACCGAACCCGGGTCTCTCCGGACCGCAGGCCGACGCTCTAACCGCTGAGCCAAACCGGCCAGGGCGGAGCCCTTTAAGTTTTAAGGAAATTGTCCTTTTGTCTTTGGAAGTTGCAAATATTTGTTTTCCAGATTTTTCCCTTTTCCTTTGGACTTTACCATGCAGTTAAAAGGTGCGGGGGGGGGGGGGCATATATATATACACACATATATATATCAGCCTTGTATGGCTTCTGGGTTTTGTGTCATAATCAGAAAAGCATTGCCTGGCTGGCGCGGCTCAGTGGTTGAGTGTCCACCTATGCACCAAGAGGTCGCTGGTTCAGTTCTCAGCCAGGGTACGTGCTCGGATTGCTGGCTTGATACCCGGTAGGGGGCATGCAGGAGGCAGCCGATTGATGTTGATGCTTCTCTCTCTCATAGATGTTTCTCTCTCTCTCTAAAAAATCAATAAAAAATAAAAAAAGAAATACGTTGTACATTATGCATTGTACATGTTATTATACATATGCTTTATACATTATACAGACATTCTCTGTGTTTTCTTCTGGTATAGAACTTGTGTGGTTTCTCATTTTACATTTAACAGATCCATCTGGAATTTATTATAGTGTAAGGTACAAAGCTAGTTTTATATTTTCCAGATGACAACCCAGTTGCCCCAGTGCCCTTTGCTGAATAATCCATCTTTTCCCTCCCAGGTTTGAAATATCTTTTATCATTTGCTGCATGTCCCATATATATTTGGGTTTACTTCTAAACTATATTCGGTTTCATTGATGTTTTTATCTGGACGACTACTTCTTTGTCAGTTTCACTGGATATTTTTCAATTTTATATTTTTTTCTCTCATTTGTTCTGTGGGTTCCGCACACAGTGGAATTCCTAGGAGAGAGTGTTTTTAAAAAAACACATATGACTGGTGAGGTGCTTCCCCCACGTTCTGGCTTAAAGGAGTCTGGGTGTGGCCTGGGCAGCCCACTGAGAGCCTTCATTAGTTCTCTGGCACCACTGATTTTCCTCCTGCTTCTCTCAGTATTTACTTTCAGTTTCTCTTCTGCTTTCCTACCCTTTTGATGATGGTGTTCCTCAGACTCCTGTCCTCCTTTCCCTTCTCTTTTTACTTTTATAACTTAAGACATTTTTAGCTGTGATTTTGCCACTCTCATTGATGAATCCAAAACCTGTATGCCTAACTAGACCTGAGCTCTAGCTTGGAGGTGTTCCAGGCAGCTGAGCCTGTCCAAAGGTAAGTTTCTTTATCCCCATCCAGTACTACTCTGCTCTTGTCCCCAAGTTCCCCAATGAGAAGCCCATGCCTTTGATAGATGGTTTGCCTGCCTTCTTATCCCTTCATCCAGCTTGTTTTTAAGTCCTTAAGATCCTTATAGATTTGTTTTCCATCAACACGTTGTCACAGCCCAGGTCACTCTTCTCCCTGTCCCCCTCTCCTTCCCCCTGTCCCCATCACACTTAGCATGATAGTCACACATGTGGCACACTTCTGTGTAGGCATACTTAGATTTTGAGTGATTTGCCAGGAAGCCAGGGAATAGATAAAATTAGTCTTCAGGGAACAAGCACAACCCTAGCCTCATGTAACTCCACTCTCCCCCAAGTTAAGAACGCTGGAATGCAAGTGAGTGATGATCTCCTTTTAGAATTAAGCTGATGTCATTGTTTAAAGTCGACAAGAGAAAACTTTATAGCTGCTCTATTTTATTTTTTAATTAAGTTATTCAGAAACATTGGTGCCTTAACAATATTTTAGAAATAACTGTGAGATACCCAACTTCCGACCTTGACCTGGGTCTAGTTGACTATAAACACCTTGTAGTCTCCCCGACCTAGATCTAGTCTTCCATAACGACTAGTCTCCCTGGCTCCACTCTTAGTCTCTAACAGCAGTTCCCACAGTGTCACTGGAATGGTCTTGATAAGATGCCTGTAGGATTTTTGTTGTTGTTAATCTTCACCAGAGGATATTTTTCTATTGATTTTTTTTGAGAGAGTGGAGGGGGGGAGGTGGAGAGAGAGAGAGAAACATCGATGTGAGAGAGACACATCAATTGGTTGCCTCCCACAAGTGCCCCAGCCAGGGCCAGAGATTGAGCTGCAACCTAGGTACGTGCCCTTGACTGGCAGATGAACCCAATACCCTTTGGTGTGTGGGCTAGCACTCAAATCACTGAGCAACACCGGCCTGGGCAGCCTGTGGGCTTCTTACTCTCTGGTGTACAATTCTTAGCATGGTATTTTGTGGCCTTTGTGGTCTATCCATTGCCTGTCTATACTCACCTCTGTCTATACTTGCAGTTCCTTATATTCAACCTGTTTTCTCTTTCCCCTGAGCCTTTGCAGATGCTGTTTTCTCAGATGAGACACTGGTAGCTACCTGAGGCACCCCATCCCCGACTTCTTGGCTCATACATACCAAGCCTTCTGTTGCCTCCTTCTGTCCTAGAACTTAGCATACTGTATTGTAATAGGTTTCCTTAAATTTTCATCACCAGACTTTGACTTACTGGGGGGCAGAGATTCTTTCTCTTTCAATCCCAGAGCTAGTGGTCCCTGCCACCCAATAGGGCTATCTCCTGAGCATCTGTGAAAACCTAGTGGGAAGGAGGTGTTGGTTGTTTATGAAAGGCCATCCTAGTGAGAACATTTTTTTCTTGAGTGCTTTTTTCTATGGCCCATTAGTAATACCTGTTATCAGCTCAGGCTCGTCCTTAATTGCCTTTATCCAGTGGCCATTTCTTTGATGCACTTCATAGCTGTAGATGCTAGTGAATTTTAACATGGTATTCTACTTTCTTATTTTTCAAAAGCTGGCGTGCAGAAGCTTTCATTGGGAGAAATTCTCTGAACATGATAGTTTGGCTTTATATTATTTACCCCCGACAAAACCAAGTTTTATGGACAAGTACACAGAAAGCTAGGGAGGAAGGGCGTATGGTCTTCTGGTGCTTTAGTAGACTGTCTCCCTTACTATCCATGTGGATTAGGAGTATTTGTAGTTCTAAAAGTAAGACTGTTTTGAATTTATTCCTTTAATATTTACAAAATTGTAAATCTTGGTAAGCCTAGATATTTTAGTTGGCTATAGAAGGGCAGTAAACTGAACAACTGTTAATCATCCCAGTTAAAGTTTCATTTCTATTTCTTTTACACTTTAAACTTTGACATCAGATTAATTATAAGAAGGGAGCATTATAGAGTCATCTCCTGATTATTTGGGACTTCTACATAAAAACTTAAATAGATTTACTAGGAAGAAATTATTACATCCTTGGGTTTCTTACTGATTAAAAAAGTCTTGACTAGAAAAAATAACTTTGAAAAGGAAGAAACTCAATCTATGGGGAAGAGAAATAATAAAATGTAAAAACTAGGGAATAATGTTAACAACCTACCTATAATAAAGTTATAAAATTGACGAGTTACTTTGAATGTACCCAGTAGTGAAGTGTGAGAAGCACTGTGTGATGTGTATACTCTACCTGGACACAATTAAATATCAGAATACTGTTCCAAACTTACCCACTACCTGTGGAAGGATGGAATCTTCTGATTCCTCTGATTCCAGCTTCCTGATAGAGTATTTTCTTATATGAGTACTGCTGCAAGATGCGGTATTCCTGAGAACAGGTACTTGTGTGGGATTTTTTTTTTCTTTATTTTAAAGACTATGTATGAAGCTCATGAACCAGTGTATTATTAATATATGTATTGGGGAGGCTAATTTACCAATGAACATGATTATTTTCTTTTAGAATTATTAAGAGATGAAGTAGAAAACAGGTAGTCAAAAAGAGGGAATGATGCCAATGATAGATAACATTTCAAATATTTACTATGTTCAAGGCACTATTTTAAGTGCTTCGAATGTATTTATTCAGTCCTCATAACAACTCAATGAGTGAGGTTCTATTTTTGTCCCCATTTTAGCAGTGAGAAAACAGGCACAGAGAGGTTAAGTGTAAGTAATTTGCCAAAGGTGACATTTGTAAGTGGCTATTTTTATTATGTGAAGCCAAAATTACATTTAAAAATATTTTTTCTATGTCATCAAATGTGAGAGGAAAAACCTGAAGAATATGAAATGAGAAGAAAAAGGGAGGCCTAAATTCTGTGTCACTTGCAGAAGTAGAAAGGATGACGTCATTCACAGCTTTTGTTCCCACTGCCAGCACCCAGCCACCACTGGGCCTGCTGCTGATTTCTTGTTTGAAATCTACTTTGTCTTTATAACATAATTCCTCTCCCCACCTCTCCACCCCCAATTATTCATTTTTATTCATTCATTAACCTTTAGTTGATAATCCTCAGTACTAAGCTCTCTCTCTGTTTTTTAAAATTTGAAGTTAAAACACATTTTGTGAAATACATATATTTTAAATGTGCCATTTGAGTTTTGGTAAATGCATAAACCTGTGTAGCCAAACCACTATCAATATTTAGAACATTACTGTTACCCCAGAAATGCCTCATGCCATTTTCTGGTCAGTTCCCTCTTTCACCGCCACCAACTCCCGCCTTCCCAACCCTCTGCCTTTTTTATTTTTTCTTCTGTTCTAGTTTGTTCCACTATTATTTAGTTTTGCCTATTCTAGAACTTCATTTATGTATAATCATAGTTCATTTTAGCTGTTGGTTTGCCTGGTCTCTTGATGTACTGCTTCAAAACAAGACTGTTGCAGTTGTTTTGTCACCATTGACCTTCTTTATCCTTCATGCTATGGTTATCATATGTATTACTTCTACATATGCTATAAACCCCACAGTATATCTTTTTTTTTGCTTTAATATGAATGCAACTTTTTTAAATTAAGGAGAAAAGATAGTCTTTTATTTTTACCCACATATTTACCATTTCCAGTGCTTTTTATTCTTTACTGAAGACCCAGTTTGTTATCATACATCCCTTCAGTCTGGAAAACTTTTCTTAAGCACTTTTTGGAGTACAGGCTGCTGGTGAGAAATTTCTCTTAGTTTTCTTTTATCCAAAAATGTTTTGCTTTTACCGTATTGTTAAAGGGTCTTTTCACTGGATATAGGATTCTGTATTTTCAGTTTTTCCTTCCAGCATTGAACGAAGTTGAGGCACTGTCTTCTGGCCATCATTTGTTTTGCTGTTCCACTGTATCCAACGTGCTATATTTTTCTGGCTGGTTTAAGGATTGTCTCTGTGTCTTGGTATTGGAGCAGCTTGACTCTGATATGTTTGTTTTGTGTGTGTGTGTGTTTTAATTTCTATTGAATTTATTGGGGTGACATTGGTCAACAAAATCATACAGGTCTCAGGTGCACAGTTCCACAACACACTGCTCTTATATTGCAGTGTGTGCTCACCACCCCAAGTCAAGTCTCCTTCCATCATCATTTATCCCCCCATTACCAAGTGTTGTTTTCTTGAACTTATCTTGTTCAGTGTTCTCTGAACTTACTGGATTTGGTAAATTTGTCTATTACCAAATTTGGGGAAATTTCAGCCATAATTTCTCCGTAGTTTTTCCTGTCTCAATATCTCTTTCCTTCTGGGACTCCAGCTTTAGGTATGTTAAACCTTTGATTATTCCACAGGTCCCAGAAGCTTTGTTCATTTTTTCCCCCTCAAATCTTTCTTTGTTTTTCAGCTTGGATACTTTCTGTTGATTTGTATGAAGTTCATTGTCTTCTGTTTGCAAACTGCTGTTAAGCTCATCCAGTGGATTTTTTAGTTCAGAAATAGCATTTTTCATTTAAAATTTTTCATTAAAAATTTTTCTTTTTGTTTTAAGACTTTTTAAAAAGCAGTTTTAGGTTTACACAAAGATTAAACATTAAACTCACCCAAAGTCCACAATTTACATTAGAGTTCACTCTTGGTGTTGTACATTCTGTGCGTTTGGACAAATGTGTAAGTTCACGTATCCACTATTACAGTATCACACAGAGTATTTTAACTATCCTTAAAGTCCTCTGTGCTCTGCTTCTTCATCCCGCCCCTTTTCCCAACTCCTGATCTTTTTAGTGTCTCCATAGTGTTGTCTTTTCCAGAATGTCACATAGTTGGAGTCATACAGTGTGTAGCCTTTCACATTGGCTTCTTAAGCTACCTCCGTGTCTGTTCATGGCTTGACAGCTCATTTCTTTTTTTTTTTTAATCCTCGCCCGAGGATATTTTTCCATTTATCTTCAGAGAGAGTGGGAGGGGGAGAGAGAGAGAAACATCAATGCGAGGGAGACACATCGATTGGTTGCCTCCTGAACGACCCTGAACAGGGCCTGGGACCGAATCACAACCGAGGATGTGCCCTTGACTGGAATCGAACCCGCAACTCTTTGGTCCCCCGGCTGACACTCAGACCAGCCAGGGCAGCTCATTTCTTGTTATCACTGGTAATATTACATATCACTGGATAATATATGCACTTGATGTGCACAGTTATTATTCATTCACCTACCGAAGGACATCTTGGTTTCTTCCTGAATTTCCTTTTTGAAATAGTTTGTTTCCCTTCTGAGTATCTTTCAGGTTTGTACATTGTGAGCATATTTTCCTTTGTGTTCTTGAGCCTCCTTATAACAGCCACTTAATACTTCCCCTGATTCCAGGATGTGACTTATTTTGTGCTTGGTCTCCTTTTTCTCTTTGTATGGGTCATATTTTTATTTGTTTACACTTGTAGTAATCAAGGATTGTTTCTTGGATTTTCTGAATGAGACATTGTAAAAACTCTGGATTTTGTTCTATCCTGAAGAATATTGGTGTTGTTTTGTTTGTTGTTTAGCCAACAGTAAATATGGCTGGACTGAAACTCTGGGACTCTCTTCCCTGTGTTGATCAGCAGCTACAGTCTCTGTTTAGTTGTTTGGTCTTAGCTTGGCTTCTTGGAGCGTGCACCAGGCAAGCCTGTTTCAGGGTTCACTCGGAGATGTGGGCAGAATTTGTATGCAGAATTTGGTGTTTCCCTTCCCAGGTGCTCTCTTTTCTGGGATCTCCCCTGTAGTCTACCAGAATTCTAATCTCTGGTTTTTTAAGTCAGTAAGATTGGGGTTCTGTTTGAGCTTCAGCTCTTCCTTTTTCTTATAGGGACTGGACCTGCAGGAAACGAAACTCACCCAGTGGAAATTTCTTTTTCCAAGTGTAGACCTCCCTCTATTTCTGCCTGCTTTTGGTTGTGCTCAGTTTATTGTTTTTTATACTTTGTCCAGAGTTTATGGTTATCTGCATGAAGATTGGTCTGACTAGTCAACCATTATTGAAAGTAGAATCACTGCCCGGCTGGTGTGGCTCAGTGGTTGAGCATCGACCCATGCACCAAGAGGTCGCCGGTTCAATTCCTGGTCAGGGCACATGCCTAGGTTGTGGGCCCAATCCCCAGTGGGGGGCATGCAGGAGGTGGCCCATCGATGTTCTCTCTCATCAATGTTTCTCTCTCTCTCTAAAATCAATAAAGATTAAAAAAAAAGTAGAAATCACCTGCTTTTTATATCATCCAGTGTTAACGTAGATACTGAACATGTGTTCTAGGAAGGATTAATTCTCTGTCATGAAGTGTAGCTGTGAAGGAGGGTTTTACACTGACTGTGACATTTGTCATTATAAAGATTAAAGTTCTGGCCCTGGCTGGTTTGGCTCAGCAGTTAGAGCGTCAGCCCCTGGACCAATGGATCGCAGGTTTAGTTCCAGCCAAGGGCACGTACCTCGGTTGCAGTTCATCCCTGGCCCTGGTCGGGGCCATGCGGGGGGCAACCAGTCAATGTGTCCCTCTCACGTCGATGTTTCTCTCTCTCTCCCTTTCTTTCTCTCTCCTTCCCACTCTATCTGAAGATAAACAGAAAAATATCCTTGGGTGAGGATTAAAATAATAATAATAATAAAATAAAGTAAGATTAAAGTTCTGTGCAGAGGAGAAGAAATGAGCTGGCCTGATATCTTGAACTAGAGGGTCATTTGGAGAATGTGAGGCGATGATTTTAACGTTCTGGAACTTCATAGGTGCTAAATAGCTGAATGGAGAAGCAGGTGTGTGGATGAACTTGCAGGAAAAGTGTGAAAGGGCAGATTTGGGCTCTATTTTACTTGTCGTGGAATTCATTTGAGCAAATACCATTTACCTGTTGGATGTAGAGTCTGGTTATGTCTGCTGAAGGGGTAAATCTTTACTTTCTTGACCCCAAAGTCTTTTCTTTCTGTTCATTCCAGTTGAGCCTTTTCTGGCCTGATCTTTCCCTGCATGGCTGGCCATAAAAGAGATTGGGTTTCTGACTTTGAGCAGCTTTGCCTTGCTTATAATAGGCATCCAGTGAAGACTCATTGAATGGAATTTGTGGCTCCTATAGAAATAAAACCCAAGGGCCTGTTTTACTGATAACTTTCTGGACCTTTGATGCTTCCCACACATTTCTAGTTTATTTCAGTGACTGATCTTCCCCTCCAGGATCCCTAAATGTTCTGCAACTGGATTTATATCATGGCTAGTGCCCCACAGGGATCGTGAAGCAACCATTTCAATGTGCTGACTGCTTTGAATGGTTCATCTCAGGCAGTTGAATATTATATTGGGAACCAAAATGGTCATTATAGCACAGTTTACTTACTATGGTTAGACATTGAGCCAGTTTCTCAAAGAAAATCCCAATATTTAAACATACGTCTGGCCAAAATATGCACAATAACGATATTGTGTATAGTGTACACTTAATGTCAAAAGTCTTGAAGGTAAAAGCAACCTACCTTATCTGCCATCCTTTTGGATGTGACCGTCACAGGATGAAATTCCACCTGAAATTGCATGGTGAGGAGGAACAACCGCAGCCTGGGCATCTAAACTTGTTTTCACTGTTAACCATTTTTGATATTACATGGTCACATAATTTAAGTTTTTCATCCTGAATGTATTGTTTTATATTCAAATACAGTGTTACCATCAGAGATTATTTAGGTTGGGTTGTTTGTTCCCATATGGCCATACCTTTTAATCTTCTTTTAAAAATCCTTCTATGTGTTCCCTTGCTGTCACTTGTGGCTTCTTACATTGTACCTTTTTGCAGGAACCATTGATTTCTGTAGGCTCCCCTCCCCCAACCTTAAATTTGTTGCCTATTATTTGCTCTGCTCCAGGAGAATACACCTAAGCCTGTGGGAATTGTGTTGAAATAAAGCTCTGAATGAGATGCTGGGTAGTTAGGCTGTTTAGAAAAAAGCCTTTCTTGCTACACCTTGCTCCTCAGTTGTGTCACCAACCTGGATAACCGTGGCTGTTTATGGAGCACCTGCTATGTGACAGGCTCTATAAACTTTCCAAGGTCTAAACACTTTAATCCTGTAACAAATGTAGGAAATTGAATAAGATGCTATTTTAACCTCATTTTATAGGTTTGCATAGCTTATTAAGTATTGTCTTTAGTCAACCCAGGGCTTTTTGCTCAAATCCATGTTGTTCTTCTGCACTGCAGTCTCCTGAGCAGTAGTTCTGGGCCTTTTCAGAGCTGTTTGTACCAGGGCACACTCCGCCCACCCCACCCCCAGGTTTTGGTTTAATTGGCTTGCTTTGAGGTGTCCTGGAATCTGAATTTTTAAAAGCTGCTCAGATGTGCACAGTTAGGGCTGGGAACCCCTGGTAGAAGCTACACTGTTCTGCAGACTGCTTGTGGGAGAACTTTGCTTTATAGTCACATTGCTGGAGCTCATCTAGTTAAGTCCTTGGTACCTTTTGCTGAGATTTTTGAGCAGTAATCTTTCTCTCTCTCTCTCTTTTTGATGAGTAGAGCTCTAGGGTAAGAAATATTAAAAGTGTTTTCACATGGAAAATGGTTTTTGGTTAGCTTTGGCATTTACTTGGCCTAAGTCAGCAAATAGCTTTCACTATTAAACTATCTATTTTCTTGTTCTGGTTTTTAAAGACACGTAATTACTATTTTAATAAAATGCTTACAAATCACTCTTCATTTTGATTTTATGTATTTTTTCCCCACTGAGTTAAAAGTGTTTAATAGATGTTATTCTTTCCTGTGTAGAGACGGGTTACTTGGAAAACAAATAGAAAAGAAATGACTATATCTGTAGACACTTTGGAGTTCCTGTTCTCACTTGAGGGTACCTGGCCCTGCTGCCCCCTCTGCCCTCAAGCTTTAGCCAGGAAGGTCTTTCTGCCCAGCTCTTACTGCCTCGGGGTGCCACCCTTTCTGTTCTTGTGTCTGAAAGGCCCTTCCTGTAGGTCTTGGCTTGGCTGGCCCCTTTTCTAGTTAGACCTCAGCTCTACTATTGTTTCTGGACCACCAGGAATCATGGCCCCCGCCTTATTTTCTTTGAAATTATTTCTTTGTTCTCCTATGAGGCCAGAATTTCTCACGTCTTGTGGATGCTGCTCAGTACCTCCAGGTAGCTCCTTAATAGCCCCCAGCTTGGTAGGGAGATGATGGACAGTCGGTTTTTCTAAATTCTAATAAAGACGTTCCTTGCAGAAAAATTGAAAAACAAAATTTTTAAATCCCCAGCCATAATAAATACTATTAATATGGTGCATTTTCTTTTTTTTTTTTTTTCAGTGCCTGTGCCTGTTTATGTATATACACAATTGACATATTAAATTCTACCTTGTTTCAAAACATACTAATAGAAACAGAGACCAAAGGGATGGTTACCAGAAGGGAGGGGGTGGAGGGATGGGTGAAAAAAGTGAAAGGGAATATAGTCAATAATATTGTGATAAGTGACAGATGATTTGCATCTTTGACAGATGATTACCAGAATTAGTGAGGTGATCACATTGTAAAGTATAAAAATGTCAAATCACTAGATTGTATACCCAAAACTAATGTAATATTGTATACCAGCTATGCTTAACTTTTTTAAAAAAGTAAATAAAAATAGCCTGGCCAGTATGGCTCAGTGGTTGAGCATCAACCCACACACCAAGAGGTCACTTATTCGATTTCCGGTCAGGGCACATGCCCAGGTTGTGGGCCAACGGGCATGCAGGAGGTGGCCAATTGATGTTCTCTCTCACCGATGTTTCTATCTCTCTCTCCTTCTCTTTTCCTCTCTCTCTAAAATCAATAAAGAAAAAAATAAAAATAAATAAATAAATAAAAGCACTTCAAAAAAAAAGTAAATAAAAATAAATGACCCAGGAAAAAAATTCTACCTTGTTTCACTTATGTAAATATGAGCATTCCCCCATGCCTTATGTTTTCTGAAATTATTTTTAAAAAGTTGCATAATATTTAATCATGGGGATGTAAATTTATTTAAATATTAATCTTAGGGGATATTTATGTTGTTCATATTTATATTTGCTCTTGTAAAGCTAAGATGATTCTCCTTGCACACAAACCATTGTATTACTGATGATATTCTTAGTATAGATATCTTCCAGCAGGATTAGTGGATCCAAAGGTACAGATGTAATGAAAATTTGTTGCATGTGCCTAATTGCTGTCAAGACAGTTGCACCGATTTGCACTTGCTAGTTGGGGATAACATTGCTCCCCTTTTAACATTTTATGAGCAATGACTCATAAAACATTTTGTCTTACTGTAGTTCAAATAATGAAATCTTTAAGCTGTTGCATGCTAGTTTTAGAATAGGTGATTACCTGTCATGGTAGAGCCCTTCTTTTTTTAAGATTTTTTTTTATTGATTCTTAGAAGCATTGATGTGAGAGTGAAACATGGATTGGCTGCCTCCTGTATGCCCCCTACCAGCGATCAAGCCCACAACCCAGGCATGAGCCCTGACCAGAATCGAACTGGCAACCTTTCAGTGCATGGGACAACACCCAACCAACTGAGCCACACCAGCCAGGGTATGGTAGAGTCCTTTTTTTTTTTTTTTTTTTTTAAATCCTCACCTGAGGATATTTTTCCTTTGATTCTTTTAGATAGAGAGGGAAGGAGGGAGGGGGAGAGAGGGTGAGAGAGAGACATTGATGTGAGAGAGACACATTGATTGGTTGCCTTGGTTGCCTCCTGCATGACCCCAACTAAGGTTGGGGATGGAACCCACAACCAAGGTACATGCCCTTGACCAGGAATTGAACCTTCGACTCTTTGGTCCATGGGCCACTGAGTCTAAACAGCCAGGGCTGGAGTCCATTTTTAAGTGGTGTGTCTATGTGGAAGAGAAGGGTACTCACACCCAACCCAGATTGCAGTACACAGAAACTGATGGCTGTCTGGAGCTCTCCTTGGATTGAATCCACACCAACTCATAAACCTCTGTAGTGATCTGACTGTTCCCTACTGGCCAGATGACCTTGGAGAAATTCTTGATGAGCTTCAGTCCTTATTGTTAAGGTGGAGGTAATGATTACTGTGACCATCAGATAGATGCATGTATATATAAGCATATTGGACAAAAAGTATGATAAGAACTCTACAAAGTGTGGTTATAATAATAGTATTTTTCATTATTTTATTTTCCATGGCCTCTTACAAAATGTTCACATCTTAGGCATTCAGTGTGCACCCTGCTTTTAAACTTAACTCATATCAGCCTTTTCATGTCATTTTCCTTTTGTGTACAGCTGCTTAGTAATCCAAGTGGAGATGTGTCATTTTATTTAACCAGTCCCATATTAATGACACTTAATTGTTTCCAGTCTTTTGCTAGTACATACATCTCTGTAGTGGAAACCTTGTATAGATGTCATTTCGAATGTATTTGGGTGTATCTGAAGGTAGATTTTGGAACTTTCAACTTCATGTGTGAGGGGAAGGCACACCATTGTCTTTTTGTAGGCATTCCCAAGAACCATTGCCTTGTTAACAAGTGGGCCGCCCTGTTGCCTGCCTGCTTCATCCCCATCAGTTTCTTTTATTATTACTGGTCATTCATTTAATTACAGCACAGCTAAGACATTGAAACTTTGGGTTCTCAAGAGATTAACCATTGCTTTACCAGGTTTTTATTAAAACCTCCTCTATATCACTTACATGTTGAACATTTGAGTGCATGCTGCACACCTTGCCCCCTGCTGGGCATTGTGAGGGCACATATGTAAAGGGTTAATTTGAGGGTCCATCTTTTTTTTTTTATCCTCACCCAAGGACATTTTTGCATTTATCTTCAGATAGAGCAGGAGGGAGAGAGGGAGGAAGAGAGAGAGAAAAACATCTTTGTGAGAGAGACACATCAAGTGGTTGCCACCCACACGACCCCAACTGGGGCCAGGGACAAACTGCAACCGAGGTGCGTGCCGTTAGCGGGAACCGAACCCGGGACTCTGGTCCGCGGGCCAGTTCTCTAACCGCTGAGCCAAACCAGCCAGGGCAAGAGTCCATCTTAAAGAACCTAGTGAGTAGGGAAAACAAATCTGCATATACTTTTTTTTAATCCTCATACGAGGATATTTTTCTGTTTATCATCAGATAGAGTGGGAAGGATGGTGGAAGGGAGGGAGAGGTAGAGAGAGAGAGAGACAGATAGACACACAGACATCGACTGGTTGCCTCCCACAGGACCTTACCAGGGCTCAGGATGAACTGCAACTGAGGTATGTGCCATTGACTGGAATCGAACCCCGCAACTCATTGGTCCGTGGGCAGATGCTCTAACCGCTGAGCCAAACCAGCCAGGGCAAATCTGCATATACTTTTAGAGTTAAGCATTGCATTTGTTTTAGAGGGATTGTGTTGGGGGTATGAGATGATTAAGAAGGCCTGCTGTAGACCTTCTCTGATTTGGGCTGGGTTTAGGGGGTTCTGGTTAGAAAGGAGGTTGCTTTTGCCTTAAGTCCTAAGGCTTATAGTAGAGAAAAGGTATTGGTTGAAGGTAGAGTTTTTCAACTTTAGCACTATCGAGGTTTTGGTCAAATAATTCTTTGTTTGGGGGCCTGCCCAGTGCACTGTAGGATGTTTATTTAGCAACATTCGTGACCTCCACCCACTAGATGCCAGTAGAATCCCACCCCCAGTAATGACAACCAAAAATGTCTGCAGACACGGCCATATCCCCTGGGGGGATTGCCCCAGTTGAGCACTGCAAAATCACAAGCACTGTTAATTTCTGCCTATTTCGTAATGGCAGCAAATGCTACATTTCCGGTTAGAAGCTAGCAAAATGAAAACTGTGGTCTTCCCTGTGGCCTCTAGGAGTGTTAGGATTAATGGAAAATAAGACTTTATAGGAAAAATAAGGATAAAAACATAGAAGACTTCTAAAAATTGGGTAAAGGTGTTCAAACTTTCAGTAGATGGTAGGAAGCTACTTGTAGGCATCAAAAAGACACTCTCCCCCCTCTCCCCCCATGAAAAACACTTGAACTCTGAAGTGACTGTAAGGATTTTCCTATCAGGGCTCATTTTCTCATTTTTATAAGACAGTGCTTATGTTAATACTACTCAGGTAAAAAAATGAGGAGGGCACTCATGGTTCAGAGTGCTTTTGATATGGTGGTCTCTTGGCACTTTGGTCCAGAAGGGAACACCTGTCACCGTGCCCTGATCTGAGGGTGCCCTGGCAGATCGGCTTCTCTACTAGCCCGGTGTCCTCCCTATTGACAGCTTGCTGGCCAACCCTGCCATTGCCCTCACACTTGCAGAGGCCATGGGGAAGATCACAGCTTTACTTCCACTAGACTCTAACTGGAAATGTAGCACTTGCTGCCATTATGAAAACAGGAAAAAACCCTCAGTGGTGTTAACAGTGCTTGTGACTTGTCCCCAACAGAAAGCAGATGTTTTCGTGGTGCATTGGATGAGGCAGTTAAGACATCCTTTATGCTCATCCTTCTTCAGATTACATGACACCTGCTTGCTAAGTGTGTTCAAGAACTTTGTCTTTAAGATCTTAACTGTTTGTAGTATAATTGTCTTTATTTGCAATCCTGTGTATTTTGTGCATTTAATACATATTTCTAGGAAGGGTCAGTAGGCTTCGTCAAACAGCTACAGATTTTGTTTTTGTTTTTCACAAAGAAAGTTAAAACCCCTGCTCTGGTGCTTATTGCCATTTTCAGGGCCACTTCAAATACCTGTTAGTGGCGTGAAGTACGACAGTTGGAGACCCAGGGCTCCACTCAGCTTATCTGTGTTTAGGGGTTCTTCAGTCCCACTACATGTCAGCATGTCCCATTTGGATGACTTTGAATTATCTTGAATGAAGTAGATTTTTAATAATTAAAACTCTCTTCTGAAAACTGTGGTTCTGGTCCATGAATATTAAAGTGAGTTTTAAACACAAAGTTTTAAAATGGCCTGAGTAGCATTAGGTCTCTTTCATCAGATTCATGGACTGAGGAAAACTCTTAAAGAAAAGTGTAAATATCTGAGGGAAAGAATTAGAGAAAGTCATGCTGTCCAACTCCTGTCCCTTCTCTAGGCCAATAGTTTATACGGTTTGTCATCTTCGTACCTTACCATTGGAAGGGATCTTTGAATTTGTCTGATCTAATTCTCTATACAGTACTGGATTCCTTTTTACATCCTGTTGAAAAAGAGGTTGTAAAGCCCTGGCCGGGTAGCATAATTGGTTAGAGCGTCATCCCAATATGCCAAGGTTTCAGGTTTGAGCCCTGGTCAAGGCACATACAAGAATCAACCAGTGAATACATAAACAAGTAGAACAAGTTGATGTATCTCTCTCCCTCTCATATCAATTTAAAAAAAAAAAAAAAAGATGTGAATGTTCTGATCATGGGAAGCTCCTTTATCTTGAAATACTCTTGCAACATTGGCATCCCCTGGGAGCTGGTTAGAAATGCAGAATCTCAGGCCCCACCTCAGACCTTCTGAATCAGAACCTGCATTTTAACAAGATCTGGAGGTATTTTGCACATTAAAGTTTGGAAGCAGAGGCCTAGTCTCTATTTGAACAGCTGTATCGATTAGAGGATTAGCTGTCTCAGAGCCAGGGTTCGAGCTGTGAGTCCAGGTGGTGGGACTTTGTAGCTCGGTACTGTCTGTCTAGGTATGTGGCGAATGTCAGACAAAAATCATTTTCCTGGCAGAACCACAGAATAGAGTGTGTGCCTCGTGACTAGTAGCACACTTCAGAGTCAGATTTCATTCACGACCTAAGCTTTATCAGGCCTTTATTAGACCTGACGAAATACTTTGATGATTGTGTAGTACATAATTTGACTACAGAAATTTTACTTTGAAGTAGAGGTGTTTTGTTTATTTATTTTTATTAGGTTAATCCTGAATTTCATTAAAATTTGGTGGATACAATCATATATTTTACAGGTGTGTGTTAAGTGTCTGTTTTGTGCCAGACACTGTTTGAAGTACAGAGGATACGGCAGTGAACAAAACAGACAAAAAGTCTCTGCCTCCCTGAGCTTCGAGAAGTCCTTGCTAGGAAGGTGACATTCGAGTGTAGATGTAATGGCAGTGAGGAGGCCATTCCAGGCAGAGGGCACAGCCAGGGCAAAGGCCTCCAGGCAGAACCTGGCTGCTGAGTTTACCCTTGGGGGCTGCAGTGGATTGAGCAGAGGGCAGGAGTGGGAGATGGCAGAGAGGTGACAGGAGCCAGGCCCTTGTAGCTCAGGAGAGGCTGGCTGTGAAGATACAAATAATGATTAGCTAGTAGGTGCATGGTACATACTGAGTATTAATTTAGAAATAAAGCAAGGAGCTTGCATAAAAAAGGACTTTGAACTTAATGGAAAACATCCGTCAAGGTTGAGTCGGGCTCTGTCTTTGGAGAGCATTTTCTCATTGCCTTGCTCTCAGTAGCAGAAGGCGACATTTGGAACTGATCAAGTCTTCATTCTCATGCACATCAAGCTGATGACTGGAGCTCTGCTGTGAGGGTGAGTCAGAGAGCATCTGAGTTGAATGCATAGGTCACATGGGCAAAGTAACTTAACCAAAAATAACCCCCAAAACAGCAGTTTTGGGAAATGGAAATGAAGACTGCTTTCATTGTAAACAAAGGAGCAAAGTAAGGATAAAGTCTTTGTGAAAAAGTGGACATTTGGAAAACTAAGAAGAAATGTTTTGGGGGAAAAATACTGAGGAAAACAAATTTTCTTGCTAGTAGTTATAACTTTAAAGAGTTTTCTTTCATGTATTTGTCAGATGCATTGCATACATTTTGATAGGGTAACTCAGGTTTTCCCTTTTTCCTTGTAGCATGGCAGTTGGACCTATACCCATAGCTTTTTCTGTTAATCCACACAAGGAGCTTCCTGTTCTCTCTGGGTCTCCCCTTGACTTTGCTGAGAATTGACAAGATATGATGGGTACAGTCAAAAACCTGGACGTGGACTGTCAGTGATTCACACCCTGACTGCAATTAGAATCACCTGGGGAGTTTAGTGCACAAAACAAAAGAAAACCACAACCAGAGCCCTGGCCCCACTCCAGAAATTCTGATTTAATTGGGGTGAGTGGGACTTGGCGTTGGTGTCTATTCTTCCAGTGCCTCAGGGGTTCCACATGCAGCCCAGGTTGAAATCTGCCCTTTCGGTCCAACTCTCAAGCTGCGTTCTCCTGGCCACAGCATTGAATGCATTCAACGTCATGACTAGTGCATTCTCCTCCACTATTCCCTCTTCCCAGCAGGCTGAGAGTTGGGAGGCTGGTTTTCTCTTTGCGGCTGTTGGGGATGTTTCAGGGTGGGCAAGCCGGGTGTGTATAGAACATAGTAGCTAGTCATGTGTGCGAGCTCAGGGCAGGTGAGGTTTGTCACTAATCCAGACAACTCGGCCTCTTTTTAGGGCCAGGATTTAGAATTACTTACCAGGGTTGCTAAGAGAACATGGGAGTTCATATGAGTGAGGCCAAATAGGATGGAATCTGCTGTGGTTATGTTTATTATGTAGTTATAAATGTCAACCTCCTGAGTTGTTTCCCATTGTAATATTTACTATTGGAACTTTTTAAAAAGCTTGCTTTTTGAGTAATTACTTGTACCTATTAGTTCTGTTATCTTACTTTCTGGAGTATTTTGACCATTGGATGATGAAAGAAACTATGCCAAACCTGAGGGAAACAATTCAATTTAGTTAAATTATCTGAGTGATTTAAATTTTTAACTGTGTTGATAACATCTTGGTAATGTTATCAAAAGAATTGACTCTTGTGGGAGTATTGGATTAGTGGGGTCATTTCCTTGAGTTATATTAACTTCCAGATCACTAGACTTGTGGTGAGTTCCTTTTCTGGTGTGGTGTCTCGTGTGGTACAGGACTTGTCTGCACAAAGCAGGGAGGCCTTCCTGCTCCAAAGGTTCTAACTAAGGTGGGAGTAGAGGGAGCTGCTTGTGCATATGGCAGGTGGTCTAATTGCAGTTCTCTGAATGATTGGATGTCACTGTGTATTTAATGTGGCAAATGCTAGCTCAGCCCTGCAGGAGTCGTGGCCATCTCCATCCTCTCCTCCTAACTCTCTGCCTCAGTGCCCCGGCCTCCAGAGCTTTACTCGGGTGATGGGGTCTGTGCTTGCAGTGCACTTACAGGTGCTTTTGATCGGCTCCCACCTACTCTCCAGGTAATGAAGGAAACTAATGAGAACAAAGGCCAGAGAGCTCAGGGGGCAGACATACCTGTCTCAAGTCGAATCTGTATCAGAATCAGGACTGAAAGTCATGCTCCTTTTCCCCTTAATTGTGTGTGTAGCAATAGTGTTTCCTCACCTGTGAAAAGTGATGCCTCTTTTGATAAATTTTAAAATCGTAACCGTCTTCTTATTCTTTGAAGTTTTGATATACATTCATTGGTCATTTTTTCTTTTAAATCCTACAAGTCATAAATATATTTTGGCTGTAAAATTTTCAAATACAAAATTGTTATTAAAGGGAAAGAAATAAAAGTTACTGCATCCTCCCCACCCCACCCATGAAAGTCTCCTCTCCCTCCTCCCTATCCCCAGGTCACTACAGTGAAGGGTTTGCATACATCCAAGACCCTTTCCATTCACTACACACAAACACATTCATTTTATTTTTCTTTCTTTTAATTTAATTTTTTTTTGTTGTTAATCCTCACCTGAGGATATTTTTTTCCGTTATTTTTTAGAAAGAATGTAAGGGAGGGAGGAGGGAGGGGGGAGAGAGAGAGAGAGAAACATCTATATGAGAGAGATACATTGATTGGTTGCCTCCTGCATGTGCCCTGATTGGGGCCAGGGATGGAACCTGCAACCCAGGTATGTGCCCTTGACCGGAAATCAAACCCGTGACCCTTTGGTGCATGGGCCGAGACTCTAACCACTGAGCAACACCGGCCAGGGCTAAATACATTCATTTTAAAGCAAAGAAAAGAAGGAAGGGATGGAATGATACTCTGGCTTGTTTTTAATCTTTCTGTATGTTGACAGGCTTTCATGGTGGTTTTATGACTATACCTAGTTCATCTGTTAATACACTGTCCTTGATTTCGTCAGGTCTCTGTTGGTAGCTATTCAAGATGTTTTCAGCTTGTCACTATTACAAACGCTGCTGCAGCAAGATTCCCCCCCCCCCTTACTCAGTTTGATGAATTCCTAGAAATGAAATTGTAATATTTGCTTTTGTAAAACGTACCCTCAACTAGATCCAGTCATATTCTGTCCTTTATGATTGTTTTTAGAGCATTTCATGATTTATTCAAGATGTGTAGAAGGACAGCGTTAAGTCCTGCTATGTAATTAATTTTATAGGCTCTGTCTCACATATAGGTTTATAATTCATGACAGCTTGGCTGACATAGTTTTATCCAGTCCAGTGAACCACAGACACAAGACATAAATCCTCATGTTTGCTTCAAATTCTCTGGGCTGTTTTAAATTTCAGTGGTGAGTAGTAGATTGGTGAAATTTTTGTCTTTCACTGAAAGTGCTTATTATTACACTTGTTTTATAGAAAAATTTGAAACTACAATAAACATAAATGACTTTTAAATAACAATGAAAATCATTCCATGTGTACCAAATGGGAGAAAATAAGATGATTATATTTTTGTCCCTAAAGGTCACTCCAAGAACCGAGACCCCCGTCACCAGTGTCAGTAATAGTTTGGAGAATGCACTACGTACATCAGCACATTCCACTGAGGAGTCGCTGCCCAAGAGGACTGCAGGAAAACACTCCAAAGGTGAGTCTGTCCACCTGCAGGGTTGAAGGGAAGGAGTTATACTAGAGTGGAGAGGGGAGATCTCACGATGGTACTTGTTTAAATGCTTTCAGATCTTTCATGAACGCTAGTTGTAGTAAGGAATGTATCTTGGCTGTAAAAATCTGAAATATTGATGTGTGTTAAGGGGAGAAAATGAAAGTTGTTACACCCTGCTCCCCATCCCACACCAGAATAAATAAAGTCTAAAGCAGCACTGTCCTGAAGAGCTTTCTACGATAGTGGAATGGTCTGTTATCTGCATGAACTCGGTGGCCACCAGCCACATGTGCCTTTTGAGCACTTTTGAAACATGACTTTACAACTAAGGACCTGAAATTTTATTAATTTTTATTGCAGTTGCCATTGCAGTGGCTCATTGTGGACCATGGCTGCCATATTGGACAGTGCAGCTCTGGCCTGGATGGGGGCACATTTCAGACAAAGCTATGAGTTCCCTGGTTCTTTTGCAGCCAGTTGGAGAGTCACAGAGTCAGTTTGCTGTACAGTTGGTGAGCTGTGTGGAGGTGTGGGAGTCTTTCTAGGAGAGTGAAGGCAATGTGTAGGACTAGATGGTTTGACAGTGAACCCCAAGTCTGCAGAGTCGTCGGAAAGGCCAGGATGACCCTGACTCTGATGGATGGTCATCATGAGCCCCAGGGCATTCGTTCACTCACTCAGCTCCTTTGTTTCTTCCCCTTTTTGTTTGTGTGTCTCCTAGAACTGAGCTGCGCTAGGTGGGAGCCATGCCTGCTTGTTTTGTGTTTTCGTTCTGTCTCCCTCCTGTCTCAGGCACAGTGCTTTGCACCTCACAGATGCTTAGTAAACACTTTGTTGTTAAAATAAAGCCCCCTTTTGACAAAATTATAGCAAGCCACCCATTCCTGACTTGGGTCATATGCTGGATATGTCTGTGTTCTAACATCTGTGCCCGTGTTCATGTATACGTGACCGTGACATGGTATTAAAACAGTAAATCCTTATAGCAGTCCTGGGAGCGCACAGTCAGCTTGTTTTATGTACTCTGCTCCAGGGACCGTCATTTCCCAGGATACAGCAGGGCCTCAACTCCTGGATGGGTGGGTAGTTGTCACTCAGTGATAGGCACTTTCTTCCCCTAAAATTGCTCTTGTCCTTTTTTCTTCTGTGTGTCATCCAGGGAACAGTGCCTCTGATGGGGTGTTGTTCTCTTTATCTCCAGACTGTCCAGCATAGAACCCGTACCCTGCACCCTCCTGATCTGAAGGGCTGGCCTCTTCTTCACCACAGTGTTTTTAACTTGAGACTAATTATCAAGAACCCCCTCTCTCCATTTTTTAAATACAGTTGCTGAATATGTGGCTATTATCTCTGACACTCTTCTTGTCTGTGTGTTGGGTGCCCAGAGACACGGTGAGCCAGCTTTTAGCATCACCTGTGCCAAAACATCATTAATTATCTACAGTATTCACTATTCAGTGGCCATAGGTAGTAATAGTTTCTCTATCCAGAAATTGGCAAACAAATGAACTTGGTTTTATTAGTCACACTTCTTGTAATATTCTGTTGGGCCTAGGCTATTGCTCTTCTGAAAGTCTAAAGTCACTTGAAGGTCCGGCTGGTGTGACTCAGTGGTTGAGCCCCATGCGCCAAGAGGTTGCTGGTTTAATTCCCGGTCAGGGCACATGCCCATGTTGTGGGCCTGATCCCCAGTGGGGGGCATGCAGGTGGTGGCCAATCGATGTTCTCTCTCATCGATGTTTCTGTTTCTCTCTCTTCTCACTTCCTCTCTAAAATCAATAAAGGGAAAAAAAATTTGCAGTCACTCGAAGTATTATTAATATCAAGTTTTCTCATTGTCTTTTCTGTAACCCACATGTGTTTTGGTTTTACTCTGCTTATCTGGAAGTCTTCACTGATACAGTTTAACTTGTAAATGAGTTCAGACTTTTACATTTCTTTTGTATAAAAGCTCAGGGAGTAGCAGTAAGGACAGTCTGAAACTCTGACTGCTCTGGTCAGGTCCTATTCCAAGCTTATTACATAGACTAACCCACATAATTTTCCAAAGAGCTTCTGTGGGAGCTCAGTTATAACTATTTAATTCTAACATCAATCCCATGAAGAGATTATTGTCCCATTTTACAGATGGAAGAACTGAGTCACAGACAAGTAATATTCCCAAGGTAAGCAGGGATTCCAACCCAGAGCTAATGCTTATGTTAGACTGAAGAGAGCGGAAAACAAAAATCAAGGTGACAGTGTTTAAAAGGACACATTAAAAAGTGAGTGGTACCCTTTTTTCTATACTGTTTATTGTGAAGATTCTCAAGTACTGGCGTAGAGACAACAGTACAGTAGTTGCCCACATCTGTCTTTAGCAACAGGTAATCGACAGTGTATTCCTTTGGGGCCTTGAGTTACTCAGGAGTGTTGTGCAGGATGTTGTACAGGTGCATGGGTGGTTCAGTGGGAGAATTCTCGCCTGCCAAACCCAATCACTTGTATTTATTATTAAAACTTAGGGAGATGGTTATAATGTACAAGGTGAGGTGGAAATTACTTTTAATAATAATCTAACTGAAAGAAGCTCTGTAACTTTGTTCTCTGGACTTCCAGTAGTTATTACTACTATTTTTTTTCTCATTGATTTTTTTTTTTTTTAGAGAGAGTGGAAAGGAGGGAGGGAGGGGGAGAAAGAGAGAGAGAGAGAGAGAGAGAGAGAGAGACATCGGCTGGTTGCCTCCCGCACGACCCCAACTGGGGCCAGGCATCAAACCTGTAACCCAAGTATGTGCCCTTGACTGGGGATTGAATCCCAGACCCTTCAGTCCGAGGGCTGATGCTGTAACTGCTGAGCCAAACTGGCCTGAGTGAGTAGTTATTTTTTTTTAATTATCCTTTTGTGAGACAGTGAAAGAGAGTTTCATTGAATTTAATTAAACTGCAGATCATTAACCAGAAGTTCTAAGACTTTTTGGTCTCAGGACCCCTTTGTATTTTAAAAGTTGATTCCAAAACACTTCTGTTTATGTAGGTTGTATCTATAGATATTTAGCATATTATAGATTAAAAGTGAAATCTTTTTAACCTAAAGAAGTGCTTTCTGTTGTGTGCTGCTGAGGTTTTTTGTTTGTTGTGCAGCATCATTATGACAAAGGTAACTTAAAGACTGAACCCAAAAGTCGTGTAGTTTTGTTAAAATAATAAAGAATTATAATAAAACCTAAATTCTAAAATACCAGCAGTATATTATTTTTCATGGGTTGTATTGGGGATTCTAAAGTGCATTTGGAATTTTGAGAAGCCTTGGTAATTTTAATTTCTCTATTACCTCTTCTTTTAAAATTTATTTTTATTAATCCTCACCTGAGGATATTTTTACATTTATCTTTAGACACAGTGGGAGGGAGGGGGGGGGGAGAGAGAGAGAGAGAGAGAGAGAAAGAAACATCGATGTGAGAGAGACACATCGACTGGTCACCACCCACACGACCCCAACCGGGCCAGGGTCAAACTGCAACTGAGGTCATGCCCTTGGCCAGAATCGAACCCGGGACTCCCTGGTCCGCAGGCCGACACTTTAACCGCTAAGCCAAACCGGCCAGGGCTGTCTATTACCTCTTTATTCAACATTTTGTTATGAAGACTTTCAAGCATATAGTAAAGTTCAAATAATTTTACAGTGAATAGCTACCACCTAGATCTCATAATTTCATTTTACTTTACTTTTCCTTATCTGCCCATCTCTCCATCCATCAAAACATTGCATTTTTCTGATGCATTTCCAAGTAAGCTATTAACAATTAGGGTAATTCTCTCGACCTGCCATAGTTGTCATGTGTGATCATGTGTGCTGTACACCCACAGCCCACAGCTAAGTTCCTAGAAGAAAAATGGGTGGGTCTCCATGACCACTGAGTCCCTGCATCCTGACTTTAGCATCTTCCTGTCTGAAGCTGTTCTCATGGAAGTTCACAAATGACTCCTTGGGTGACAAGTTGGCTTTTACCTTCATCTGACATTTGTGATTACCCCCCTGCAGACTTTGTCCTTCCTTGGTTTCTTTTCATTTTTTAAATTGTAGAACATCACACATACACAAGCATTGGTGTGGCATGCTCCATGGGTCTCCTGAGAACACCCTGGCCTGGTTTTCCTCCTGCCTTTCCGTTTACTTTTGTTTCCTTTGCAATTCCTTCTTCTTCTGCCCCTTAAAATTAGTGCTCTCTGGGCTCTTTACTGGTCCCCACTTAACACTGTCCGAGCCTGTGCTGAAGCCACTGTCAGTTTGCTGATGACTTCAGGTCTGTGAGTCCGGCTGAGACTCCTCTCCTGGACTCCAAACCCCTGTGAGCCTGCTGGTCATTGACTATTTTCGCCTAGACAGTTCACTGGTACCTCAGTCAGTATGCCTAGAATGCAATCATGACTTTCATTGCCACCCCCTAAAATGGGTTTCCAATATTCATGATTGATACCGTCATTCAGACCCTTGGGGCAAAACCTAGAAGTCTATGACTGTTCTCTCTCCCTCTTGAGGAGTCCCAACCCTCACAGTCCTGGCGGGTCTGGCCGTCACAGTTTCTTCTTACCATCATTGGGCCACCATCCTGGTTCAGGCCTCCATCCTCTCTGCCGCCTGTGGTTTCACCTCTCCAGCCCATCGTCTGAACAGAGACCTATCCAGCATGTCAGATCATGGCTCCCTGCTTAGGAAGCCTGTCAGCAGCACTGATGGCAGTAGCTGATGTTGTACAGCACCAACCACCACCAGGTGCCACCCTGCAGTTTGCATGTGTTCACCTAGTTGATATCACAGCCCCACAAAGTGGGAACCATTATTCCTTTTGATCACGGATTAAATAACTGCCCAAGGTCACTGAGCTGGAAAGTGTCACATTTCAAACAGACCGTCTGACTGCAGAGCCTGTGAGTTTACCTCGACCTGCAGGGAGGCCCAGGTTTCTTTAGTGCCCGTTGTGGGACTGGTGGGCTGGCCCCACCTGTGCCCTTGCCTCCTTGTGGCTGTCCTCCCCTCTCTTCTCTGCTCTCCTGTCACCCTCTCTCTATGTCCTGGCTCCCACTGTGACTAAACTTACTCAGATACCATGTGCTCTCATACCTGGGCCTGGGTCACCATGTCACCCTGCCCAGTTGGGCCCTTCCCTTTGAGGTCTAGCTCAAGCATTACCACTTTGGACTCTGTGATTTTTCTATCACTTATGTTGGGTACTGTGCTGAATATTTACTAATGCTGAAGAAAATATTTGCTTTGATACATAAGTAAGTGAAATTCCCCAGGCTCCAAAATTCAAGTTTCTTATCACTAACCACTTAAATGGAAAATGTGTGTTCACTTCCTGTTTTTGCTACTTTAGAAATAATGTTTTATCAGCTTTGTGTTTTCTCAATTATGCACTACTTTATTTCTATCTCTATTTCTGGAGAACTAACAAATCAAATAATTCAAGGTAGCTAGATGATTAAAAAAATCAAAGAATAATATATGATAGAGTTCTTAACTATAACATGATATATGTTGTAAAAAGATGTCAAAAAGAAGGATCAACTTAATCAGTGTAGTAGTGAATGTTCATATTTTAACAACAGCTGAAAGAAGCAGTGCTTCTAAAATTTATCCCCATTAACAGGCAAGTAAATGAAAGTGAGAAAGTAAGTTGATATTTTAGGAACATTATTATTCAGCTAGACTTTTAAGAATACAGTTTTTCAATTTTTAAATGAAAACTAGGCCCTGGCCGGTTTGGCTCAGTGGTTAGAGTGTTGGCCCTTGGACCAGAGAGTCCCGGGTTCGGTTCCTGCTAAGGGCATGTACCTCAGTTGCAGTTCATCCCCAGCCCCGGTTGGGGTTGTGTGGGTGGCAGCCAGTAGATGTGTCTCTCTCACATCGATGTTTCTCTCTCTCTTCCCCCCTTCTCTCCCTCCCGCTCTATCCGAAAGTAAATGCAAAAATGTCTTCGGGTGAGGATTTAAAAAAATAAATAAAAAGAATTAAAATTAGGTATTGATTGAATTATAAAAATAGTTTAATGCAATTATACATTTTATTAAAGGCTATGTGAGCTAACTCATAAGATTTGAGAATTTCTAGTGTACATCTTGAATGAAGAAAAGTTTGAACAAAATTTTAAAAGGAAAAAGCACATTGTCCTTTTCTTTCTCATATCAACATGGTGGAGCCTGATATCCCTTTGTCTCAGCTTCATCTGTCCTATGTCAACATACATATACACAGTCTAAACCCCAGCCCCATTTCTCCTCATTCCCCAGGTTTCTCCCAGATGGGCACTCCCATCCTTCCCAGTCCGCGTTTTACAGCACTGTTTCTGGCCATGACTGGCTCATCCCAGGCCAAATAGAAGTATACCCTTTCCAGTTGATGCAAATCTTGTCTTCACAGTCACCTTTCACTCTCTGTCCCTTCAGGCATTGGATTGATATCTAGCCCCTAAATTTACACACGCCTGCTTGTACTCTGGAAAGTAGTGGGACTTCTGTGTGACATTTAGATGAAACAGTCTGCAGGACTGACCAGGGAGGTGAGAGGGAGAGGAGGGCCACTTTATCTACCAGTAGACTTTAAATGGATTATAAATAGATATTTGCATGCATATAGATAATACACTTTAAAATTATGAAAATATTATTACAGAAAATTTGGAGGAAACCTACTTAAAATTTTACCACCCATCACAATTCTATCATTGCTATTAGTTTTGATAATTTATTTTTAGTCTGTTTTTCTTTTACGTCTTAAACAACTGTAATCATGTTTCACATACAATTTATAATTTTTCAGCTGATACTGTAAGTGTTTTTTTCATGGCTTTTGTTTGTTGGGCTTTTTTGTGTGTGATTTTTTTTTTTTTTTTGTTTTGTTAATCCTCACCCAAGGATACCTTTCCATAGATTCTTAGAGAGAGTGGAAGGGGGGTTGGGGGGAGAGAGAGAAACATCCATGCGAGAGAGACCCATCGACTGGTTGACTCCCGCATGACCCCCACTGAGGCCATGGATCAAACCTACAACCCAGGTACATGCCTCTGACCAAAATCGAACTTGCTGCCCTTTTGTCCACGGGCCAACTCTCCAACTGCTGAGCCAACCAGCCAGGGCATTTTGTTTTTTTAAATTATGGTCTTTAATATAGCTCCAAAATTGAGAACATGCTTAATCATCTTTGAATCCTAATTAAATATCCCATGACCCCGCCCTCCACATTAGCCATTGTCACTTGATGTCTGCACAGAAAATCATTCTGCAGATGCCCTCCTGCCTTTCCATTCCATCAGGCTCCCCTCATCCCATTTCCAGAGCCCTGTATAATGGCAAGGTGTTGTTTTCAGGGAGGGCAACCTGGAGAGAATTTCACTGTGAGTAAAGTAGCAGAACTTTAAAACCGTTTATTTGGTCTGGAGCTGTCCCGGTGGCAAAAGCCGCTGCAAGCATCCCTGCATGTGGGATGGTGGCACTGACTTTATGTCGATTGGTGTGACGGTTTCAGAGTCCTCACAAACGTTTCAGTCCTGGAGTTCAAATGCCTCTTTTATTTGAAAACAGCTGAATAATGTTCATCTGCTTTTCACATTTTCCTGTCCAGATATGAGTCACTTCCTGCTTTCAGTCCAGATGAGTTTTTGTTTTTTTTTTCCTTGTTTTTTGCTTCTTTTCATAAATCCTAATATTATTCAGTTCTGGAACTTTTAGGTACACATTGGTGTTCTGTGGCCAAGGAAAATGCTGACTAAATTTTTCTGTAGTCATTGACTTTATATAACCTATTGTTTAAAAAAGTTAAAGATCTGGATTAGAGTGATGTCATTGTGGGCAAGTTTTTTAAAATACTGGTTGGGAAAACATAAAAGCTGTTTATTTGCTGACAATATGACTGAGGAAGTCAGACAGGAATAGTGAGTAGTTTGAGGGAAAATAAGAGGTGTACAACCTCTAAATGTAGTGTTTTCTTTGTTTTGCCAGAAAGGAAACAAATATTCTTATTTTTTAGAGTAATTCCTTCCTGTAAGGCGCTATTTTAAACTTAAAATACTCTAAACCAGGTGGGTTCTAGTATCTCCCAAGATATACATCGACCCTGATGCAACTTGACAAAATGAGGGAGGTTTATGAGAGAATAATTTAGCAAGTGAAAAGTCGTTTCCCCATCAGACCATAACCTATGTGAGTACAAGAACCCACCTGTCTTGTTCACTGCTGTATTCCCAGCCCCTGGAATACTAAGACCTGGTCCACAGCGGGAACTTCATAAGACACGTTGGTGAACGAATGATTGTTGGTTTAGAGCAGGGCTTGGCAAATTATTTTCTGCAAAGATCCAGATAGTAAATATTTTTGGCTTTGGGAGGCATATGGCGGTTCTGCTGTTGTGAGGTGGAAAGCAGCCATTGGCAATACGTAAGCAAACAGTGTGGCTATGTGCCAAGAAAGCCATTTACACAAATGGGCGGAGGGCAGCCTGCAACTTGCCAGCCCCTGGCTTAGAACAGCGCTGTCCAGTAGAACTTGATGACTGAATGTTCTATGTCTGTGCTGTACAGTATGGCAGTCACTAGCCACATGTGGCTTTTGACCACTTAGAATGTGGTTAGTGCAACTGAGGAATTAAGAGTTTAATTTTATTCAATTATAATTAATACAAATTTAAATGGTCACATGTGGTTAGTGGCTACAGTATTGGGTGGTTGGTGCAGGGTTAGAACATCCCCCAAAGCATGTTACACAGAGCAGTTCGTTTTCTCTTGGATATACGTACACATTAGGGGAAGAAAGAGTTCTGTGGCCCAAGAAATTGGGAAATTGTTAATCAAAATATTTTTGTTGTGGGACTTCGCAGAACCTTTAATATGCTGATGTACATGGACAGTCTACAAGAAAGAGTTTTTCAGATTTTTTCCTCCAAACTTTTTGACCATGAAGGTTTTCGAAGGTGGCCCTGAACATCTTAAAAATTGATGTTCCTTGGAGAAGACTTTGGGAAACATTTGTGTGGTAGAGTAGGAGATCGGGAATCTGCAGGAATTGTAACAATAGTTTCGATACGTTATAATGAGTATTTCATACTGGACAGTTAGGTTGAAAGATCTGTAGAAATCCTCATAGGACACTGCCATATGTTCTCTAGAAATAGTAAAAAGTAATGGAGGAAGATGTGTCTAATGTATCATTTTATTTTTGAGGAGAAAAAAATTTACCCATGTGTGAAAAGCGCGGTATGAAGAGACTGATAACTTTAGAATCCTCTCTCTAATGGCGGTCTGTCTTTTTTTGTCATTGTCTGTCTGTGCAGCCCAGTCTGTGACAGTCCTCAATATGCTCTGTAGAGGCAGCATTAGGAATCTTCACTGTTTATCCCATACCTGCTGTCAAGTTCAACTCCAGCCTTGCCCTGTCAGAGAAGGACGAGATCGTGCTCTGTTGACAAGAAGACCCAATAAGAGGCTCTGGGCAGCTGTGTCTAAAACAGTAACAGTGGAAAACATTGAGCATTAGTTCTTGAGAAATTGGAACAGATCATAGCTAATCTTCAGTTATAATTAGAGTTTATACTCGGGTGCATTTAAATGAACTTATGTTCTCTTTTCAAGCACTGTTCTCTTCCTTTTCTATGATTTGTATTTATTTTTTTGCCTGTTTTTCTTGCTTTACTTTTAAATTCACCCTTCATTCCTGAGCATGACAGTTTTTTGCCTTCCCCTTAAGTTTCTCATTCCAGGTGAACACACCGCAGAAGAGACTGAGCAGCACTGGGCATTGAAAGCCTTATTTTGAAAATTGCTAAAATATCAAATGCTAAAATAATATGTATTAAAGGTTTTATTTCATTTTTATAATTTTGTTTGTTGTTTGTTGTTTTTGTGTTTTTATTTTTACTTTTACAGTGAGTGTTGAAAAGATAGACCTGAAGGGATTATCACACAAAAAAAATGAAAGAAATGTTGAATGTTCCTTTGAGGTAAGATGCTAAGTTTTTTTCCCCTTTTCTCCTCTAAGGGATAGGAAAGAAATATTTACTATGAATTGATAATTTTATTTATCTGAATAAAAGATGGGCCTTTTTGCAAAGCACTGCCCGTGCTGTGGGAGATAAAAAGCTGGGACTGGGCCCGTGGGTGGGCCATCTCCAGGACGGGGCTTGTTGGGCTTCCGGCCTACGAGGCACTCACTCCCTGACCTCAGTGGCCTCCACGAGGGGGAGGGGCCAGGCCCTGGAACAACCTGGAGTTAACAGTCCAGTTGTAACCCTGTTAGCCACATGACTGAGGACAGTGAAAACTTCTGTGCCCCAATACCTTTATTCGTTAATGAGGAGGGGTTTGGGGGAGAATTAAATGAGACAACCCCTTGAAACACTCAGCACAAGATCTGGATATAGTAAAAGCTGCAAACGAGAGCTGTTCTTCTCTACCCACTAGATGACAGGAACTTCTTGGTCTGTGTGGTGAATGTTCTCTAGACTGACATGCTCAGCTGCTGGTAGTTGATTACCTAAGTTGGCTAAAGTGGAGAATCGTGAAAATGGAGACATACTGTATATTACGATTAGAGAGCCTCGATAGCAGTGGCTTAAACAACGTCGGGGTATACTGGAAAGTGGCCAGGTGCTGGTATGACAGTTATGCTCTCTAAAATTCTTAGGGTCCAGGCTCCCTCCAGTTGACTGCTTTGACATCCTTAGGACATGCCTTAGCCCTATGGCCCAAGATTGCAGCTAGGGCTCCTGTGCTTACATTTTCATTCCACTTAGCAAGATACAGGATGAAGAAAAGGGGAAAGGTTTTATCTTTCTTTTAAGGAACATTCCTAAAAGCAGGTTCTAGACACTTCTTATGTTTTGTTGACCAGAACTTAGTTTCTTGGTCCCACTTAGCTGTGAAAGAGGCTGGGAAATGAATTTGAGTGGCCATGTCCCTGAGGTTCTGTTATGTGCCCAGCATGTTGTGTGAGGGTCTCCTTTGACTACGCGCCTGAATACTGATTGATAAGGAAAATCTGCTTCCTGCATTATTGGGGAATGTTCTCAGGAATAAAAGCTTCTGCTTAATATTTAGTATGTATACGATGTGCAGTTTACTAGTTTTTCAAAGAGTGTAGCTGCATGAAAATAGATACTTTTTTCACTAAAAGGATAATTGCTTTGGGATGTGCGGCATTGTGAGAATCAGTTGTTAATCTGTAGATGTCTTTTCAAAACGTACGGGAAAGTGGTTAGGTTTTAGAGATTGCTAAAGCTTGTGACTAGCACCCAAGTCTCAGCAGCCAGAGAACCTCGAATCCCAGTGTCGTCCAGGCCTAGTAGGCACCAGGAGCCCAGCAAGCCCCAGACCCTGGACACATTGTCTCTTCTCCTCCACTCTCTGCCCTTTTCCGTCGGGTGTTCCCTGAGGGGCTGTTGGCGATCATCCTCTGCCTACGTAGGGCCTACCCATTTAGGACATTGCCGAGCATGGGGCGTATCTGGGGTGGTTGGCCCCACTCACCCATCTTGGCTTTGATATGCCCGTCTTCAGTTCTGTTACTTGTGGGAGGGAATCAGGCTTGTGCAGCATGAGATGCACAAACCTACACAACACACCTGCTCGCTGCTACTCACAGAAATGAACTTTGGCAAAATAGACACTTGGCCTCTCATGGCCTCTCTTTGGAGGAGGGGATTAGGATCAGCAGCAGACTGGTGGGGATGGGGACCTGTACCCGAGTCCTCTGATATGTTGCTGCACCAGACTAGGGACTGTTGCTTAGTGTTGACACTGATGGCTGTTACACAGGGTTAGATGTTCCATTTAAGATGTTTTTACCCCCAGTGGTTAAGCGTAAGTGTCTGAAAAGCTGACTTTTCCTCATGTGATAACTGATAAAAGTATTCTTGTGTTTAGGAAAGTAATAATCCTTCTCTACCCAGCCGTCCAACTAGCTATTTTTAAAAATTATGTTTTTATTGATTTTTTAGAGAGAGAGGAAGGGAGAGAGAGAGAGAGAGAGAGAGAAGCATCAATGTGAGAGAGAAACATTGATCAGCTGCCTCCCGCACGCCTCCCACTGGGGATCGAGTCCGCAACCCAGGCATGTGCCCTGACTGGGAATTGAACCCGGGACCTCTCAGTCCGTGCATGGGTTGACGCTCAACCACTGAGCCACACCGGACATGCGAACTAGCTATTTTTTTGAGGTGCTAACTTGATGTGCGTGAAGGAATTTGCACAGTCCAAACTGCATTTGTTGGATGATATTCAAGGCACAAAGGAAAGATATAACCAACATTTTAAAGAAATGTATCTTATTTACAAAACACACCATTAATTTGCACAGCTTAAACTGTGTGCTTAGGTGCTGGTGAGCTGTAGTCTTCTGTTAAATAAGCTGCTGCTTGTAGGATACGGATATGTACTATTTACGTGTGAGTAAAGTGGAACCACCTCACGGTTTTGTAGCTCCTGGCGTTGCACCGCGGTCACTCTGGCTAGCTGTTGCCAGACCCTACCGCTCTAGAAAGAGGGAGAATCGGTGCACTGCAGGACAAGAAGACAACAGCGTAGCTTTCAGCTTCTCGTCATTTCAATGACCCCCTCCCTCAAAAATAAGTCCAGTAGGATTTTTCTGTTTTAGAAATCAGCAAGTTGATTCTAAAATTTATATGAGAAGAACTATAGAGTAGTCAGAATGATTTGGGAAAAAGAATAAAGTTGGAAGACTCACACTACCTGGTTTTAAGATTCACTGTTAAACCACAGGAATCCTGACACTGTGGCGTTGCTTAAAGGGTAGAGGCATCGATCAGCACAGAACAGAGTCCAGAATTAGACTCAGATGGAAGTGGTTCATTGATTTTCGACAAAGGTTCAAAGCCAGTTCAATGAAAAAAGGATTTTTTTCAGCAAATGGTTCTGGAACAGACATCCATACACAGAAACATGAACCTTGACCAAATCTCACCTCTTAAACAGAAAGTAACTTAAAATTGATTATAGACCTAAGTGTAGAACCTAAAACTACAAAACTCCTAGAAGAAAGCATAGGAGAAAACTTTGTAACTTAAATGAGGCAAAGATTTTTTGGATACAGTACCAAAAATATCCACGAAAGACAAGTAAACATATTAGACTTCATCAGACTTGAAAACTTGCTTTTCAAAAGGCACTGTTAAGAAAATGAAAAGACAAGGCACAGACTAGGAGAAAATAATTGCAAACTACATATCTGATAAATTACTGGTATTAAAAAATATATAAAGAACTTTCCAACTCAATAATAAGAAAATAATCCAATAAAATGAGCCAAAGATTTGAACATATACTTTACCAAGGACGATGTATGGATGTAAAGGGCACACGTGAACAGATGTTCAGCATCATTAGTCATTTGGAAAATACCAGTTAAAACCACAGTGAGGTTAACAATGCTAGATGCCTATTAGAATGGCTAAAGTTAAAGAGACTGACCATACCAAGTGTTGGCAGGTATGTGGAAGAACTGGAACTCTCCTACATTGCTGGTCGAATGTAAAATGGTACAAGTACTTTGGAAAACAGGCAGTTTTTTAAAAAGTTAAGCATACTCCTAAGTATTTACTCAGAGTAAATGAAAGCATATGTTCATACAAAGATTTGTACATGATTATTCATAGCAGCCCTGTATGTAACACCCCAAATATCCCTCCACAGGAGAATGGATAAACGAACTATGGTATCATATTCATCCAGTGGAGTGAACTATCGATATGCTTAGCACTATGGATGAAATTCAGTTATGCTGTGTGAAAGAAACCAGACACCCCCCAACCAAAAAACAAAAAAAAGTATATAAAAAGAGACCAGTTACATAAAATTCTAGAAAATGCAAAATACAGTGACAGAAAGCAGATCACTAGCTTCCTGGGGAGGGGCAGGAGGAAACTTGGGGGTGAAGGATATGTTCATTGTATTGATTGGAGTGGTGATTTCATCATGGGTATATACATATGTCAAAACATCAAATTGTGCCCTTTAAATATGTGCAGTTCACTGTCAGTTATAAGTTAATAAAACTGCCCTGGCTGGTATGGCTCAGTGGTAAGAGCATCGCCCGCGGACCAAGGAGTCCTGGGTTTGATTTGGGCCAAGGGCATGTATCTCGGTTGCGGTTTGTCCCCGGCCCCTTTGGGGTTGTGCAGGAGGCAACCAATCGATGTGTCCCTCTCACATCGATGTTTCTCTCTCTCTCTCTCCCTCCCTCCCTCCCTGCCTCCAGCTCTATCTGAAGATCAATGTAAAAAAAAAAAAGTTAATAAAACCTAAAAAAAATTACCTGACTAAAATTAAACCTTTCCTTTTTTCTACAGAACCATAACTAATAAAGATTAAGTAGTCCTTAACATAGGTTGTCCTTTGTATATGGAAATAAATAGCTATTATACTGTGACCAGAACAATTAAAATATCTTATTAGGAGTATCTGTCATACCTCGATGAGATGTGACAGTCTGTTGCTAACAGTATAGAAAGACTCAGTGAAATTTTTTTTTTCTGAAAGCCTTTACTTATTCAGGGAGAAGTCGATGACTTTTGGCCCCACCAATTTTCTCAGTTTTCTTTATCTCTAGTTTTGATTTTTATGTGTTGTCGTTTTCCAGGATACAAATTAAAGGTTACTTTTTTGTAGGAAGACCTAACCCCAGATCAGGATGATTTCAAGATACATAAATGTAGTACAAATAGAAGTTTGAGTTTCCTGTTCTTTTCCATGGAAATGGTTTTGTTTTTGCTGAAGTTGTAATTGCTAGTTACTAGTTACTGAGGAAACCAAATCAGTATACAGGAAGCAAGCTACAGAATAAAATTAGTATGTAACTATGTACATGTGAAATGTCCAAATTTTACCAGCTTTTCCAAATTCACTGTTGAGAAACTGGAATAACTAAAATAAACTAAAGTTTTCTTTAGTAATTACACATGAAAGAAAGGGAGGTAAAAAACATCAAAAGGCTCTCCAAACCCTTGAAACACCTACTAGATTGTAGAACTTTATTAACTGTAAAAAGAACTATAGAGCCCTGGCCAGGGTGGCTCGGTTGGGTGACGTCCTGTGCACCAGGAGGTTGCCAATTCAATTCCAGTCAGGGCACATGCCCAGGTTTTGGGCTTGATCCCTGGTGGGGGGCATGCAGGAGGCAGCCAATCAATGTTGCGCTCTCACATTGATGTTTCTTTTTTTAAAAATGTTTTTTTTTTTTTTTTTTTGGAGAGAGAGAGGAAGGGAAAGAGAGAGAGAAACATTGATGTGAGAGAGACAAATCTATTGGCTGCCTCCTGCACGCCCCCTACTGGGGATCGAGCCCGCAACCCAGCATGTGCCCTGACTGGGAATTGAACTGGCACCTCTCAGTCCATGGGACAGTGCTCAATCCACTGAGCCACACCGGCTGGGCCAGTAAATTATTCTTAAAAAAAAAAAAGAACTACAGAACCGTATTCGTAAAAAACCATTTTTATGCCATTTTTCCTTAAGAACCTAGACATTATATTTATTTTAGTATCTTTTCTTTAAAATTATATTTTTCATCTCAAAACAATCTTAACTGCTCTGAATATTTTAACACTGATAGCAAAGGATGAATCTTGGTGACTATTTTTATTATTATTGATTTTAGAGAGAGAGGGAGGCAGAGGGAGAGAGAGAGAAACATTAATCAGTTTCTTTGCACATGTGCCCCTACCAGGATTGAACCTGCAACCTGAGCATGTGCCCTGACCTGGAATCGAACTGGTGACTTTTTGGTGCATGGGATGAAGCTCCAGCCAACTGAACCACATGGGCTAGGGTTTGGTGACTATTTTTTAATTTAGTTTTTGTTTTCATCAGCTATATATGTGTGTGCAGAGTTTAAAGAGTCTAGTACTTCTGCATACCTTGCCAGGAGTTGCAGGGATCTGTTTCTTCTCATATATGCCTCAGTGGTTGTATGATAATTAGTGTTACTATGTGAAGGTTGTTGATACTGAAGCCATAAGGTCTATGCTTAGTATTTTTCCATTCCAACATCGTGTTCTCCCTGGAGTTAAGTGTCTCTTTTTGTTTGGTTTTTTACTCAGGGATAAGTACTTACAAAAGGCTTCCCCCCCTAAGGTTTTCTCTGGGTGTCTAAAACTCCCCTCGTTGAGATGTGTCCAGTATCCCAGTTTTATCTTTGGAGCTGTGGCTGTGCTCCGACCTGGACTCAAAGTCTTCACCCCTGTGCGCAGCTCTTATCGTGGGGTCCCCTTTCGTCACCACCTGGAGGTTCTTTCCTCCCAGCTCTGGTCCCCTGTTCTTGGGTCGTAGGTCATCTTTAGTCTTAAGTTAGTCTTGGTTTAGTAGTTTAGTAGTCACTTCTTAGAAAGGGTACTTGGGAAGTACAGTTTATGAGACTTTCCATGTCTCTTCGGACGTACCTTTATTCACCCTGATGTTGGGAATACAGTTCTGAGTGTCTTTCTCCTTAGGACTGAGAGCACTGCCTGTTGCCTGGAGTGTGCTGTTGGGGATCAGGACTCTGTTTTGGCTCCTGATCCTGCTGTGACCTGTTTTACAGTCTCTAGAAGTTTTCAGGGTTTTCTTAGCCCAAGTATTTGCATATTGCTCAGAGAACTTGCTTGGGTGTAGGTCTGTGGTCATCATATGCTGAGGTTTAGTGGGTCCTTCAGTCTAAAAACTCACATCCATCCATTTGGAGACCTTTTCTTGAATCATTCCTTTTGATGTCTTCTGTTCCATTTTTCTGTTTTCTTGTTTTGGAACTCCTGTTATCTTCATGTTGGGCCTCAAGACTGGTCCTTTGGTTTTTTTCCCCTCTTATTTTCTTCCCTATTTATTTATTTACTCTATGGAAGATTACCCCATCTTCATCTTTTGAATAGTTGTTTGCTTTTGTTATTCTATTTTTAATTTCAAAGAACACTTGTTCTGTGTCAACTTTTTTTCATAGCATCTTGTTCTTAGTTATGCTTTCTTAGTTCACTGAGAATGTTAATGATAGTTGTAATTTTTTTAAAGTTTTCTTCTCCATGCATGGTCTGTGCTTCCTCCAGGCTGCTGTGTTCTGTGTGACTGCTTTGGCCATGTTTGTGGGTGGTTTGGGACTTCTCAGAGGCTTGGCAGTAGGTGGGGTGGCACTGAGTCTCCCGCCCACCTTAGGGATGTGGCGTGAGCAGCAGGCAGGGGCCTCTGGCTGGGCGGATTCCTGTGTAGGGCGAAGACATTGTCACTCCATATGCTTCAATAGTGTGATGTGGAAAAACACGACTGTTGAAAACTGAGGTGAAAAGTGAGTCAGAATTAGAGTGTGAAGAAATCCTAAGTATATATCTATTTTGTGCATATTTTGCTTTTTGTGTATACTTAAGATGCATTAAATCTGTCTCAGTAGGGCAAAGTAGCTCTTTGAGTAAGTGGTAGGAAAATACTGTGTTTTCTTGGTATGTAAAATAATGGGGTAGCTTACAGTTGATGCCACCTTGGATTTGACGAGGCATGTGTCTCTCTAGCATGTGGCATAACATGAGGCTTTTCTCTCGTATCCACTCCCCTCTGCAGCCTGTCCCTTCATCTGGTGCAGGGGAATGGATTGGCAAGTGAGGCAGAGGCAGAGGATATGAGGGTGAATAATTCTGCATCTGCAGAGCACAGTGGTGCTGGACTCAGCCTGGAAGTGAGCTCTTGTTTCCGGTCCTCACTTCTTGTCTGCCTACAGTTGAAATAGCAACTCCATTTGGAAGTCAAAGAAAAACATTTCCGGAACAGACTACCTAGGACAGTTGTACCTATGTAAAGTACATCATTGTTGGGGATGCAAATTGTCTATTTCAACATAAAATAGCGTGTCCATGCTACCCTGACTGTTTGGGTGTTGGAGTTCGATTTTAGTTGGATAAGGATGTGATATGAAGGTGGGAGGAAAGAGAAAAGATTCAGACTAGAAACACTGTTACCATACTGTAAGAGTTGTAAGGAAAAATACATTTTCCACATCTTTTACTTTGTAAAACACAAGATGTCAACAGTGCTTGAGTAAAACATCTAATATCTAGAAAGTTTTCACCTTTAATCATAGATATTACTTGTGTTTTATGTGGGTAGCAGCTTCCACCACCACCACCACCAGACTTCTTTTTAATGTTGTTATAAGATTTGATTATTTTAGACAAAAACAGTTCGGGTATTTTCATTTTGGTGTAGGATTGTAGATGGCAAGGCAAGTTCATTCAGAGAAGGCCTGTGCTTGCCTTGTCAGTAAGTTCCTGTAGGTGTTGGGATTCAAATAAAGAAGATGGTCCTTTCCTCGGTTAGCTTGTATTTAATGGGAGCTTGATGAAACAGACGCCTTAGTAATTTTTGTGTGGTGCAACAACACAGAAGGGGACTTAGTGAATTTCAGCAGACAGGAGGGGAGATGGCAGTCCTTGCAGGCCGAAGGAGCCCTCAGCATGCACGATGAGGGTGGGTGGGGGAGCAGAAGGAGTGTTTGATATCTCCGAGCTCTGTTTGCGCTACATCAGGGTAAATATGATACTTTATTTTGGGTAATTAAATGTATTGGGTCATTATATTTCCTGACTTGAAATCCTTGAATGGCATCTTCTGGGTTTAAGAGTAAAGTTCCTGTTTCATGGTTTAACCCTTCTTGTTCTGGCCCCTTCTTCCCTCTTCCCTCATTCTGTCCCCTTGTCCCATTCCTTTAACGGACTTCTTACGTGCCCCTCCGAACGCAGCTCCTGCTTTTCTCATGCAGGAAAGCCCTCTGATGGTGTTCATAGGTGCCCTCTCCCTCCCCTGACGTTCACTGAGTGCCTTAGGTGGAAACATTGTGAGACTTGCTGAGGAAAACTGAAGAACCCAGTCCTCTCCCCCAGGGAGCTTGCAGTCCACTTGGAAGGAAAAACAGGCATTGTAGAACTTTTTCCAGAAAGCCCTTCTGAGGTTTGCTCCCCAAATTCTCCCTACACTCCCCCTCCGTGAATGACTCCTCTCTGCTGTTGAGTGCTGATGCCCTGGCCTGTCGTCATGATGTACTCCCATGGGCCCCCATTCTGTGAGATTCCTGAGGGCAGGGCACGTACAAGCACAAGTGTGGGCATGTGGGCTGATTTCTGGTACTGCCTTGACTCGCATCCAGTGTCACACACTGACCTAAGGAGAGGAGGTCCACTGGAGGCCAGTGCATGCTGGCATCACAAGTCATAATTGTCAGAGACTTGCTAGCTAGAACTTTGAGGAGCAAGCCTTATACTCCATGTCTGAGTAATTTGGTGATATTTGAATAATTGCACAAATCACAAAGTTAAGCTTTGGACCTGAGTGCACGCTCTGTCTCTGACAAGTCAAGGGGTGTGGAAACGCGCCGTTCACAAGGTGCACCATACACTCGGCCTGCTGCGTTCACGGCACCTGCACCAGCAGGAACGCCTGGACGAGCGTGCTGTGAGTTGCCTATGTGGTGTCGTTTTTAAGCTTTGTTTGTTTGTTTGTTTTTAAGGTCTTGTGGTCTGACTCTTCAGTAACATCAGTAACCAAATCTTCCTCTGAAGTGACTGAATTTATTTCAAAGGTAAGGTGATTAAGGGCTCTTCTAAAAATGAGAGGCTCTCGTTCCCCTGTGGTTGGTAATACAGTAGAGTGATTTCGGAGGCTGGCTTCCTTCAGCTAGCACAGTGACCGCAGTGCCCGGAACTCGTGCCGGTCCACAGGCAGTCCAAGGCCTGCGTCTCACGGTGTGCGGCAGTGACACGTGGTCCTCGACGCCACGGTCTGTGCTCCTTCCTGTTGGTGGGAAGGAGATGAGGCGGAAGGTGCAGCTGCGCAGGTGACCGAGTGGCCGGCTTTGGTCGGCTGCTCTTCCGCAGAGGCTGAGGGAGAGGTGCACACAGGCTGCTGAGTGGTCAGGGCCTCCCCCTCGTCCCGCCTTAACCGGTTTTATACTAGAGTTTTCTGTTTATTTTTTAATTGATTCAACAGCTATCATTTGAACAAAAGGTTCCACTACTAAATAAGCACCTCTTTACCTACATATACTTGTGTACATGCATGCATGCCTACATAGCTACATGTATTTAACGTGTCTCCAAAGTGAGTCTGACATTTTCATTATAAAATCAAGAGACACAGTCCTGTAGGAGAAAAGTCCCGTTGATGGGTCCTGTTTTCAAAGCTTGGACAGAAGGTTGTTTGATTCTGGCTGTCCCTTCGGCCTTTCAGGCACAGAAGAGCACCATAGTGCCATGCTCTCAAGGGTTACTGATCCCTGGAGTTCATTTTTCCTCTGTGACACTGAGAACAGAGTTTCCTCTCCTTTGTGTCTAGCCTCTCATTTTATAAAAACAAAAACACAGTTTCTCTGGATTCCCTGATGCTGGCGGGAACTTTGACTTGCATTGGTCTTTTGTCTGGGTATTTATAATGGCGCATGTTCTTGGATGTCTGGTTTGCTGTTTTTCTTTCATTTTGGAAAATTCTTGTCCATTATCTCTTCAGCTATTTCTTCTGCCCGCTCACTTGCCCTTCTCCTGGACTTCAGTTACATGTGCTTGACCTTTGATCTTCTCCCCGGCTCTGGGTGCTCATGGTTTTCCTTACTCTTCGCACTCTGTTTCAGTTTGGATAATTTCTACTGCCCTGTCTTTCAGTTTATTGATGTTATTCCTGAGCTCTGCCTGGGCTGCTAATGAGCCTGTTGGATTTCTTGAATTCTTCATCTCTGATACCATGGTTTTCTTGTTTGTTTGCTTTTTGATGGGGCAGGGGGATTGTTTTTTCCCTAGCTTTTCCATTTCACATGTCTTTTAATCAACTTTCCATCTCTCTACTGAAATTTCCCACTTATTCATGTTGTGCTTTTTAAAAATAAATATTATATTATGTTAATCATAATTATTTTAAAGTCCCTGTCTGATAGTTAGTTCCAGGATTTGGGTTGGTTTTGGGTCTGGTTCTGATGATTATCTTGACACGTTTTTTATTCTCCCTTTTTCTTGGGGTATGCCTTACAGTTCGTCATTGAATGCTAGAAATCATGTCTAGAAAATACAGAGAAGGAGGGAAGCAGTGTTCTGCCTGGAAATGGGCACACTGCTGCTCTGTCAGGCCGTCAGTGGGGTCCTCGAGTCGATCAGTTCGGAGTTGAGCTGGGTTTATTGTTACGTGGTTACCTTCAGTGTGCCGGCCGGCAGGTTTCTCCAGGAAAGGGCTCTGGTATCTTGAGCCCCACGTGGGGCCTGGAGTGTAGGAAGGCTCTACTCAGTGGTCTTGCTTTACACGCAGCTTTCAGCTGTCTTGCATGGCTGTGGCACAGAGGGGTTCTCCCTACTCTGTTGACCCCTCAACCCCACCCCAACCCCCACCTCCGGAGACAGCTGTTACTGTTGCCTGGTGATGGACTTGGGGTAGGGTAAGGAGGAATCTCCCTCCTCCTGGGCCAGCCCTAGGCCCAGGCATAAGGCCTTGGCAGGGCTCTTCTCAGCACCCTGCCCCTTCACTGTCTGGCAGCAGCTGACCCCCGCTTTGTGACGGTGCAGGATCCTCGACCCAGGGGGGCCCCTTCTTCAGGGCCAGAGGGATTTTATCGCTTTTTCCTTCCCAAAGGTAGGGTATCTTTGCCCGTGGCCTGGTGCCAGGAGGACTTCCCCTCATCCCCCAAAACTTGGGGACTTTGCTTGGGTTCTGGGAGTAGGAGTAGTCTTGTTTCTCCCCCAGCAGCTTAAGGGCTTTTGTCTTGGATTGAGTGAAGGCTCCAAGGAAAGGCACAGGGTTTCCTGCCTCGCCCCCAGGGGGAGCCAGCCCACACCGGCCACCTGTGCAGGCTCTCTCTAGTCTCCTGCCTGTGGGAGAGAGCTGGGCAATGAGGGCACACTCCCCTTGTGTCCGGGGCTCCTGGCTAATGGATGTCTGGCCCTCACTCAGCCTGTGGCAATGTGTCCGTCTTGGCCAGTCTCTTCTACCTGCTTATCTGGCGGCCACCTCCTCCTAGTGCTGAGACAGTTCATGTGCCCTGTCTCTCCTCGGAGGGACAGGTCCCTCTTGAAATTCAGTTCAGGTGGTGGCCTTGTAATTCAGCTCTCTGTTGGGCTCAAGGAAAGGTATGATTGTGCAGAATATCAAGCTTTTTCTTGATACTATGGTGGGAGTGTGATGTTCTTTGTGGCTCTCTACATCCCAGGTGGACGTAGCTAATAGAATGGTACTTTGTATCACACCAGCAGATGTCACCATCTAATACCTGCCCATGTTTTACTTACATGGAGGAGTTCTGGTTTTATAAAATTAATTTGGACATACTTCCTGTGCTTTTTCATTTATTTCAGTTATCTCAGCTATACCCTGAAGAAAATTTGGAGAAATTCATTCCTTGCTTAGCTGGCCCAGATTCGTTTTATGTAGAGCGAAACCACATGGATCTGGAAGCGGACCTGAGGTAATCCTCTTCACCCCACCCCAGGGCCGTAGGGAGCAGCACCGCCAGTGGCACAGTGGTGACCGATGGTCATCTACAGTGTGGGCAGGGTTGGGCAGGTCCAGACATCTGAGGAGCTCTTGAGGTTACACATTACTCTGGATGGTTTGAGTCTCCACTTTGTTTCTAGGGATTTTTGTCAATTATGGGCAATTTGAAGACTTAATAAGCTAGGTGTGATTTTGAGGATATGAGCAAAGGAATTTCAAAGTATATGCTACTTGCCCTGGCCGGGTAGCTCAGTTGGTTAGAGGGTTATCCTGATATGCCAAGGTTGTGGGTTTGATCTCTGGTCAGGGCACATACAAGAAGCAATCAATGAATGCATCAATAAGTGGAACAATAGATCGTTACTTCTCTCCGCCTCCCTCCCTCCCTCCTCTCTCTCTCTTCCTCACCTCCTCCCTTCCTCCCTTCCCCCCCTCCTCCCTCCCTCCCTTTCTCATTCTAAATCCAATCAATAAATAAAAAATCAAAGTATATGCTACCATATAATGTAATTTTGACAGATTTATAAAATTATTTCTGACTACTATTTCTGCCCTGTAGTTGAAAGTTAAGACTGTTCCAGGGCCTAATAAAAAGTCTCCTAGGCCAGGTGTCCCTGGATCCTGTCCTGGCAGCTGGTTTTATAAATGTGCAGGGAGGGGCAGGCCTGCTGCCTGGGCTCCAGAACGGGCACCGACCTCTTAGCTCCTGACACCTGGTTGCAGCACATGGCTGCAGGTTCTCAGGGATTGTGGTGGCGCTGACTGCGGTCACGTTATAGCTCACCCCCCGCACTGTGGGCCCTGGAAGGCTTGTTCAGACCGTGTAAGGGGAGGGGTGTGGGGAACAGTAGGAATCATAATAAGGATTAAATTGAATTAAATCAGGACGAATATAGATTAAGGCATTTCTGTTTACTTTTTTCTCTAATATATATTTCTCTTAATTGAAGATTAAAATTTCTCTTCTAGTATTTGGTAATTTTAATGCTGATAAACCCCTTGGTTTAATTTTTAGGTATTTGGCTTCATTACCTTCTCACGTACTGAAAAATGACCACGTTAAAAAGTTTTTCAGCACTTCATCTCCCACCCAACAGCTTCAAAGTCCAAGTAAGTTTGTCAAATGTGATTAAATAAAAATAAGTACTTTTTTTTTTATCCTCACTCGAGGACATTCTTCCATTTTTTTGTTCAGATAGAGTGGGAGGGAGAGAGAGGAAGAGAGAGAGAGAGAGAGAGAAACATCGACGTGAAAGGGACACATCGAGTGCCTGCCTCCCGCATGACCAACCGGGGCCGGGGACAAACTGCAACCGAGGTACATGCCCTTAGCGGCAACCGAACCCGGGACTCTGGACTGCAGGCCGACGCTCTAACCGCTGAGCCAAACTCGCCAGGGCTTTTTTTTTTAAACATTTTTTTTTTTTTTATCCTCACTTGAGGACATTTTTCCATTTTTTGTTTGGATAGAGTGGGAAGGAGAGAGAGAAACATCGATGTGAAAGGGACACATCGAGTGGCTGCCTCCCGCACGACCCATCCAGGGCCGGGGACAAACTGCAACCAAGGTACGTGCCCTTAGCGGCAACCGAACCCGGGTCTCTATGGACCGTGGGCTGACGCTCTAACCGCTGAGCCAAACTGGCCAGGGCAGTACATTTTTATTGTCTGTAAATTTTACGATACTTATTTTAACTCACAGGTCCTGGCAACCTTTCCCTTTCTAAAGTCGGAACCATGATGGGCGTGTCTGGAAGGTGAGACTTCTACTATGTAACCAACACTTTTTAAATCAACATTATTACTTTTGGTTGTGTGTAAATAATTGTTTCTAGAGTTAAGTCATTCTCAATCTTAGTCTTCAGTAATGTTGAGAGAGGAATTGTATAGAAGAAAAGATTTCTCAAAAGAAAAAGAAGTGGATCTCTGAGCCACTGGAATTGTGATTCCCAAGGACCCTGTTGCAAATGCCACTTTCTGGGCCCTATTCATTCTAGGAAACTAAAATTTCTGAGAATCTTCATTTTTACAAGCTCCCAGCAGGTGACTCGGCCCATGATGCAGAGTGCTGCATTAGGGTCCTCTGTTCTCGTGAGGCCTGACAGCAATTGTAGGAGTGCTCAGGTGACAGAAAGGCCCCCTGCTTGTCTAACAGCTGACGTTTTAGTGGGCTGACATCACGGAGAGCGTGCGTGCACGCACGCAGTTGTGTGAAGAGCTAGGCAGTTATGAGGTTTGGAAAGCGCTGACTTTTCTTCTTTGCTGCGTACCACTCAGCCTGGTACGTCATGAGCACAGTGAGTCTGTGCGTGTCTACGGTTTAGGGTGGAAGGGGCGAGGACAGAAAGTAGAATGCTTTTTGTTCCTTCCAGTTTCTAGGATTTACTTTTTATTTTAAATTAATTTTGAGTATTAAAGATTTAGGAGTCAGTTTTAATTTAGGATTGTGTCAGTATCATCCTGTGATACAAGTAACAGAAAGAAACTAGGCATCTCAGCCAGGAGTCTGGTTGTGACACACTCTTATGTACGTACATGTGTGTACACGTGTTCTTAAGCACATCATACAAGTAGATACACATACGTGCATACACACACATGTACACATGTGCACCTACAGACATCAAACTGCAGTGTGGTGGCGTGTGGGGGGGGAGTGGCAGAAGGGCTCTGAGGTTGGCAGTGGGTGAGGCCGCAGATGCAATCCAGGATGTAGAAGCTGGCTCGTGCATAACTCTAACATGACCTTCAGTGGAGGCTGCGGTCTTTTGAAACCACATGTCCACTGTCCTCGCAGGCCTGTGTGCGGAGTAGCCGGCATCCCTTCCTCTCAGAGTGGTGCCCAGCACCACATGCAGCACTCAGCTGGCGCGGTCACCTTGCCCCACTGCTCCCACGCAGGGGGTGGGGGCCCGGCACTGGCCTACCGGACCCAGATGGACACTTCGCCTGCCATCTTAATGCCTTCCAGTCTGCAGACCCCTCAGACCCAGGAGCAAAATGGGATTTTAGATTGGCTGAGGAAACTGCGTTTGCACAAATACTATCCCGTCTTTAAACAGCTCACAATGGAGAAGGTATGTTGGCTACTAAGCAGGCAATGCAGAATTTGCTTGTTTTCTCAGGTAACCTGTCTTTCTTCTGACCTCATTCCTAGAGGAATTGAGTTGGGTTTCTAAGCTGTATGTGATGTGGAAATCAGTGCCTGGCATTTAATACGACAGATGCATGCCCTAAGTCCTGCATGCTGGCCGGAAGGTGGCAGTGGAATGGAACTTGAAGGTTGCCTGCATCCGAAGCAAAAGCTGCAACAGGATTGGTTGTAAACAGCTTTTTTTAGTTAGATAGGGGGGTCTTCACAAAGTAGGTACTCCATGTGATGGGAAGGATGTTACCCATCCGTCCCGCTGTAGGTAGAAACAGTGAATTCTGGTGCCCACACCCCAGAAGCCCCATCTTAGATGTCCTTCAGTGTAGGCCTGTGCATGTGCTGAGCCCAGCTCAGGAGGGCCAGTTCCACAAGGGGCCTAAACACTTTGGTCCCAATAAGTGGCTCTCTGGTGATCTGGCTTGATTTTAGGGTCATAGAGCTAAAGGAATAGATGAACTTTAGGGCTTTCAAGCAGTCCTACATAGAAATTATTTTTTTACAATAGAAGATTCAGTTGAGCATTTTTTCACTCTTAAATTCTGTAATTTCTTAAGTCTTGATATCACCCATAAAACTAAATTAGATTTGTGGTGTCTGAACTCTGAGCTCCCTCTGTTGGATAAAATGACTTGGTTGCTTTTATCTATTTAAAATTACATTTGTCCAAAAATCTGCGCTTGAACTTAGAAATCCAGCTTTTACTACGTAATAAAAAACCAATTTTAAGTATATTTGTAATAGTCTAAGTTTAGGAGTCATAGATCTTAAAAACAACAGATTTTACTAACCTTGGTCATGATCAGTTTTAAAAGTTTTAATCTATCTAATGTATCAGTTAAAATGGCTGTAGTCACAAATCATGTCGTGGACTGTCTTGGGAACCAGAGTATCATTTGTTTGCTTGATGTAAGGCCCGCTTAGTTCTGATGGCCTCTACTTTTCTGGATCACTTGCTACTCAACAAAGTTGCTATTGTCCCAGATTTTAAGAAGAAAGAGCTGTTAAAAGGAACTGTCCCCTCTCTGCAGGAGGGTAAATGCTTGCATTTGAGGGGGCTGTCCCAGGGAGGAGGGGCACTTCCGCTGATTGCATGTCTGTCATCACCTGCTGGCACTGCATGGACCTTCCAGGGGACCTGGTCTTCACCAGGCCGTTGTGAGGGGTCTGTGCCCCTTAGATGCAAAATGAGCATTTCATATTTTGAACTATGGAAACCAAAACATTTAGCAAGTAAATGTTTTAGTGTTCCCAAGTCTTTTAGTATCCAGTTAAGTTTGATCTGTTTACATATCCTAGAGATAGAATCAAAGTTCTTTGTTTTCAGCATTCTAATTAATTCTTCGTAACTTTGTAATTTTTATTTCTTCTATCGTAACTTTGTAATTTTTATTTCTTCTATGGAAGTTTCTGAGCCTTACTGAAGAAGATCTAAATAAATTTGAATCCCTCACCATGGGAGCAAAGAAAAAACTCAAGACTCAACTGGAGCTGGAGAAGTAAGTGTGGAGTTGTGAAACGCCTGTTATTTTAGTTTCTGACATGCTGAAGAGACGCTAAGGCTTGTAGTTTTGTTACATATGAGTGATTGGATCACGTTTGATTGCTTATCAAGCCTTAATGCTTTTAGAATTCTATGCATGTGGCTCTGGTTTGCTAGGAAAGGCCCTTCGTAGTGAATCTGACTAGTGAGCAAGTGTTATTTCCACCCTGGAGATTATTTTGGTGAAAATCACCTTTGTGTGGAATACATATTACGCAGAGTTTATGAAACATGAGAAGGTTTTTCCAGCAGATTTAAAACTCACTTGTTTGCATACTTTCTTATTACACAGAGAGAAGTCAGAGAAACGGTGCCTGAACCCCTCAGCCCCGCCCCCGGTCACCAGCAGCGGAGTGGCCCGCGTGCCCCCCACAAGTCACGTGGGGCCCGTGCAGAATGTCCGAAGCCCCCACGCTGCAGGTGGGTGAGAGCCGGGTCAGCTTTGACCTGTGGAGCAGTCTGTTCCTCTTGATAATCATTAGACCTCATAGCCACACCCTTTACCATCTACATTTTTTAGTATTTACAATTACTGTTCATTATTTTAGCTTTTATAGTCTCTACTATAGGAAATTAGAAGGGTCATTTGGCTTAGAAGCTGGAGACTGGTACTCACCTGAAGTTGCTCGGGCAAAAGAATTAGATCCAGACACTACTGTGGTGAGAGGAAAAGCAGCAAGTGTGCACAGTAGATGAAACATCTCTTCCCCACGGTGGAGCACGGAGGTCATGTTTAGGTCGTTGCCAAGTGGGTTCATTTAGAAATTCTCCTTAATGCTTAACCACCAGCCTTTCTGCTCTGGGGACTTGAAGTTCCACTTATCTGATTTTTCAACCACCATTCTCCTCCTCCTCCTGTCCCTCCCTCTCCTCAGAAAAAGGTTGAGGACCCCTGTGTAAGTTGCTCTTTTGTTTTCTTTTTTTTTAATCCTCACCCAAGGTCATGGTTTCATCGATTTTTAGAGCGAGCGAGAAACATTGATTGGTTGCCTCCTGCATGTACCCGGATCTGGGATCAAACCCGCAACCTGGGTATGTGTCCACACTGGGAATCGAACCCATGATCTTTCAGTGTATGGGACGACGCTCAACCAATTGAGTCACCTGGCCAGGGCTGTTGTTTTCTTTATATAGTAGAAATACTAAGAGTAACAGTAAACGTAGAAGAAAAAAGTGCCAGTGTATCTTTTAAATGGTTATTTGACTAAAAAGGTCTTATGTCCCTCAACCTCATGAAACAGGTTGTTCGTGGATGACTACTTTTGTAGACCCTTGCTGTTTTGGGAACCTTTGTTCTCATTCTCCAGTGTTTGAGTGGGGAGGCATGAGAGCATCTGGCCCAGAGCATTGCTGTGTTTGCATCTGCTACATAACTAACTGTGTGGCCTTGGGCAATTTCTTCTCTAAGAATGTCAGAGCCCTGTCTGAATATGGAAATAGTCATACCTGCCTTCTTGGGACTGATACAAAGAAATCAGTGTGCGATAGGTTTGCACGGGGGTGGGTGAGGGGGCACCCCTGTCGGAGTTGTATAATGCATGGATTTGGGTGCTGCCTTCAGGCTATCACCTGTCCCTTCTCCGCAGCGCTGCGGGTGGAAGTGGAGCAGCCCCCTCACCAGACGGCTCGGGAAGGCAGCTCCTCAGAGTGCTCCAGCTCATCACCCAGCCCGATGGGGGTGCAGGCCCGGGAAGAGAGCTCGGACAGCGCCGAGGAGAACGACAGACGTAAGGATGTCCGGCATGGCTGGTGCGATGCTGCCTCTGCCCTGGCCTGGCGAGCTGTGCTGACCTCTCTGTTTCCCTCTCTAGGTGTGGAGATGCACTTGGAGGGTTCCGATAAGGAGAAGCCTGTCATGCTACTGAATCATTTCACTTCAAGTTCCGCCAGACCTACAGCCCAGGTTCTCCCTGTGCAGAATGAGGCAGGCTCCAACCCTTCAGGCCACCACCCCCTGCCTCCACAGATGATGACTGCGGCTTCGCACATTGCACCCATCCGGATGCTGAATTCTGTGCACAAATCGGAAAGGGGAGGCACGGACATGAAGCTCCTCTCATCTTCTATGCACTCACTGCTGACTTTAGAGGAAAGAAATAAAGTCTCTGGACCAAGAAGCGGCATCAAAGTGGACAAGAGCTTTGGCAATGCCATGATGGACGTGTTACCCACGTCTGCCCCACATCAGCCCATGCAGGTTCTCTCTGGACTTGCTGAGAGCAGCTCTGTGTCACCCACCATCTCCTTTGGTCCCCGCACCAAAGTCGTCCACACATCTGCACTGGACAGGGTAATGAAGCCGGCCCAGCAGCCAGCCCTGGTGGTGGAGACCAGCACTGCTGCCCTGGGAACACCCAGCACGGTCTTCCACGTGGCTCGGCCACCCATCAAACTTCTGGTGTCTTCATCTGTCCCTGCGGATTCTGCCATTTCTGGGCAAACTTCCTGTTCTAATAATGTGCAGATCAGTGTGCCCCCTGCAATAATAAACCCCCGGACTGCTCTGTACACAGCCAACACCAAAGCTGCCTTCTCTGCAATGAACAGTGTGCCTGTGGGCCCCCTGCAGGGCAGCTTCTGTGCGAACAGCAGCACTGCCTCCTCCAGTAGCCACCCGTCCTCGTCTTTCCCAAACATGGCCACTGTGCCCAGCTGCCCGGCCCCCAGCTCCAGCCCTGCGCTCTCCTCGGTCCCTGAAAGCAGTTTCTATAGCAGCAGCAGCAGCAGCAGTGGCAGCGGCTCCCCCGGGAACATTCCTGCCTCTGCCCAGAACCACCACCACCACCACCACCATCAGCAGCCACCTGCACCCCAGCAACCCTCACCCGGCCCGCCGCCCGGCTGTGTCGTGTGCACGTCCTGTGGATGCAGCGGGAGCTGCGGCTCTGGTGGCCTGACTGTCAGCTACGCCAACTATTTCCAGCACCCGTTTTCGGGGCCGTCCGTCTTCCCCTTCCCCTTCCTGCCCTTCAGCCCTGTATGTGGCAGCGGCTACGTGGGCACCCAGCAGTACAGCAGCAGCGCCTTCCCGGTTGTGCACTCGCCCTATGGCAGCAGTGTGCCCGCCGAGCCTGTGCTCGGAGGCCAGTCCACATTCGCCGTCCCTCCCATGCAGAGCTTCATGGCGGGGGCGGCTGGTGTGTACCAGGCCCAGGGGTTGGTGGGCAGTAGCAATGGTTCCAGTCACAAAAAGAGCGGCAATCTCTCATGTTACAACTGTGGGGCCACCGGTCACCGCGCTCAGGACTGCAAGCAGCCATCCATGGACTTCAATCGGCAAGGTAAAGGCGGGCCGCGGCCGGCGAAGCTCCGAAGGCAGACTGGCTACACTGGTTAGCAGTGCAGCGCTGCCCAGAGAGGTGCAGGCGAAGGTTTACTGTTTATGAAAATAATAGTAAACTTGCTTCTTTTTAAAACAAGGAGTAATTTTTTAAATGCTCTTTACAAAAGCATGAAATTCTTGGTAGGTTCTGAAGCCCCCAAAAGGAGGGTTACTTTGGTTCTAAGACTATCTTCATGATTTCAGCCTACTCCTTACTCTAGAATGTGATGAGCTGGCAGTGGAGAGCGGGTCTGGCCCCATGGCTCCTGGGTTTATTACTTCTTGCCATGTGACTGGGAGCAACCTATAACTGAAAGCCTAGGGCGTAGTACATGAGTTCAAACGCAGATGGAAGTCAGTGTCCCCACTTCTGTTCTCGCCCTTCCAGGGAGCCGTGGCTGTTGGTGTGTGTACGGGAGTGCGTGGTATCATCCTCACTGTGCTACCATCTTCTTCCTTACCCTCCTTTTCCCCAACTCTCTCTTCTGTCTCCTTTAGTCAAATTCAAGTGTGTGGCTGATGTATTTATTACAGTGGGTTTGTTCTTGCTGTTGGTTTTGGAAAGATGATTAAATTGGGCATTGGGAAAATTGGTCCCGGCTTTGTGACTATTCACTGTGAAGCCTTGAAAAGTCACTTGATCTCTGTAGGTTTACTCTAGACCTGTGATTCCCAGACCTGCCTGGGTATCTTAGTCACCTGGAGAGCTGTAAAGACAAACAACTCAGACTCAGTAGGTCTGGTGGCAGGTAGGGGCGACTGTGTCCTGTGGCCACCCCTGTTGGGAGAGATTGTGCTGCATCTCCTGAAGCAGCGAGCCCAGAGCACATGGCCCTTGCCCGCTGGAGGATGCAGGCTGGATGGCCCACCAGCTATGTGCTGTTGGGGTCCCAGAAAAAGAGCTCCTAAAAGAATAAAGGAATGGATTGGTAACTCCTCAGTCATTTCACCCCTTGTCTGATTTTATAAACTAGTAAAATAGCACCCAGTTTTGGGGTGGGAGAGGGGGATTGGCAGTGGTTAGAACAGGTGGTCTAGATTTCCAGCACCTGAATCTTGACCAGTGACTCTGGAAATAACTTTGGACAGATCGGTTGTTTGTGGTAATTATACAGTGATTCAAATTTGATCTCTTTTTTTCCCTTTCTCTAGGTACTTTTAGGTTGAAATATGCCCCTCCAGCAGAAAGTCTGGACTCCACAGATTGATATTTTTCTCTGGCAACAGAACACTATTAAGCCATGGAGACATAAGGAAAATTAAATACAAAACTGAGAAGTCTAGTTGCTGTTGAGCTTAATATTTTTAATCCAAAGGTGCTTTACTTTATTAGACTGGATAGAAAACCTAGCATAGGAGTGCATCAAACTCAGTTTTATTGCCAAAATTCTAGATTGGAGCTTGATGTCAGGACTTGCCTAGTGGGTATCTCTACAGCGGGTGAATTTGGCCACCTCCACCCTTGGTTGCAATGCAGAGACCTCCCGTCTCTGGAAGAGCATTGCCGTAATTGGTCCTTCTAGGCTCACATGTAATTCCAGGGCAGCTACGCGAGATCGGAATCGAGAACTGAAGGTTGGAGTTCTCCAAGTGGAGTTCCACCAGTCGGACTCTTGACACCCCTGGGTGAGGGAAAACGTCACCTTTGTTTTGTTTTGTTTGTTTTGTTTTGTTCCTAAAGTGGTTAGGCACTAATTTCTGGGCTTTTTAGGGATTACACTACAGAAGAATGTAAACTGATGTCAATCTCTGCAATTCTGGAGACAAACTCCCTGAGAGCAGTCAGTGCAAGACATTCAGAAAATCCGTTTTTAAAGAGTTGGCACCAGCAGGCTATGTAACTTAGTACACAACAGAGATTTTAGTATTTACTTCCCTCCTTAAAACATTTTGTAGCAATTTCAGGTTTTTAATTTTTTTCTGCAAATAAAATTTAAACTACATTATTATTAAGTAGAAATAGTTACTTGCAACAATTTCTAAGGGTCCAAGTCCCAGAGAATCCCTAGTTGTCAAAGCTTTGAGAATCTTCTGTACCGGCCCTTCTGTAGCTTTGAGTCCTGTCTTCTTCCACCACCAAGGAACTCTTGCAGACACACGGTAACAGCATGGCCTTTGTGAGTTGGCTCTAACAGATGCTATCTATCCTTAGCAAAGTTTGCAAGTTGTTTTAATCTCACACAGCCTTCCCAAGGACCCCCAAGGCTTACTGCTAACAGATTCATACTTGAGACACACATTTCAACAATAATACAGTCCTGTAATTTATGAGCAAAAGATTTGAAATTTTCTCCTATTGACTTCTTTTGTATTAGGCTGTGTATTAATAGTTCTGTTAAAAATTACATGGAAGGCTGCAATAGAAAGTGATAAAACTCTGAAAAAGACCACACTGACAGGACAGAGCCTGCAGGATCTGCAAAAGTCTAGTTTTATTGAGGTGGGAAATAAAGTCCTCGCCACATAGCTCTCAATTTCACCCCATTGCAATAAGAGCTTTCTGGTCTGAATTTACGGACTTAAATCTTTAAAGGGAATTTTCTGCTCAAACAATATTTTAAATGCTAAAGCCTTCAGTATTAATATATTGATTGATAAGGCCTTACCCAGGGATTTTCCAGTTGAATATTTATTTAAAAAAAGAAAACCATACTATACAGGCCATTCTTAAAATGGGACAATCAGCCTCAAGCAAAATTGATGTAAATCAAAAGAATACCCTAGAATTTGAGGCATTGTGAGGTGAGGCTTCAAATTTTGAGATCAGTTTCCTGGCTTCATGGAAACTAAAGTGGAAAGTTGTTACATTTATTTTTTTTTAATTTTTTATGAAAGGCTTTTAGTAGAGTTTTTTAGAGTTTTATTTTAGTAGAGTTTTATTTCTATGCAATGCAGAATTGACAGACCTCTGTATTCTCTTCCTGGTACACACAGTATTATTACATATAGTTTTTAAGCAACGGTGATGCTTACAACAGTTTTTTGGGGGGATGTTACATTGATCTCTTAAATTACAAACACTACAAAAATGTCAAAATAATGAGAACTGACACAACTTTGCCTTAAAGAATACTAGACTGGAACTTGTCATATTATGTTAAAGGAAGACTTAGAGTGTTCATTGATGTTTACGATTTTAATATTTCTGAAGGCCCTTACAGTGGCCTGGATATGTGCTGAAAGCCAAACTTTTAAATTTTTTGGTTTTTTAAACAAAGGAATATTTTAAATAACTCCTATTTCAACATAGTGAAATTGTTGAAAACTGTCTCATAACAAAAGAAAAATATCATATTTAAGTTTTTTGTTTTAATGGTCAGTATTGGGAAATGAAAGTGTCTTTTGTTACCCTTTTAACTATTTTGATAAATATTAGAAGTTAGCATTAAATACAACAAAAAAAATAAAAACAAACTTTGAAGTATGACATTCAAATTGAGGTAAATAAGTTCAGACATTGTGTGGCTGTGTTCCAGTCATCAAAGGTCTTATAAAAATTCCCAGTTTCTTTGAAAGTGCATGTATGGTGTGACATTTCCAATGAGGTCATTCCAAGTTGAGAATTGTAAAATGTAAATACGAGATACACAGGACACAAAGCTGCTGATCCGTCAGATCTCTTCCCAAGTGAATCACATACTTGGACTTGGGAATATTTGCTAGCAGCATTATCTCTGATGAATTTCTCTCCAAAAGCAACCAAAGTCAGTAGGCCTAAAAGAGCATTTTGCATTTCCTCAGAAGATGTCCTCACGTTAGAAACACAGATCAGACTGAATCCTTTCAACTACTTAGTCGTTTTCCTGAAATCGTGGCTGTTTCCAAGTGCTGTGGCAACCAGGTAGGTGTGGCACCAGCCACTTTGCTTTGTGTAGTCTATTATATATTAAAGTTTCTAACCCCATTTTTATCTCCAAGAATGGGGAAAGTGGAATGTATAGATCGAAGTAGAATACAATGTTGGGGTGAAACAACTATTTCATCTTTTTTAAAAAAAGCAAAACTTTCAATTTTCTACCTTATTTTCTAATTTTTATTTTCTAGTCATACTGAAAATTGGAAAATGTTTAAACATTAGAACTCCTAATTGTTAAGAGCACTGAGGAAATGGGAGCTAGCACTTATAATGAAAACAGACAAATTTATTTTTTGAAAGCAGATATGTGATTGGGTATTTAAAAAAAAAAAAAAACCAGCATCATCTATAATCTCCAAAAGATTACAGGAGTCAGCTTGTTAATATAGTAGCTAGTAGGTTGAGTATTTTAATTCACTATATTTAGAATTCTATAGGTCCTTTATCGCAAGAAGTTAACATAGTTAGTTTACACTACACATTATGTATGGAGGCGCAGTAGCAGTGGTAGTAACTTTGCCTAACGTCACACAGCTGTAACATGTTTCCTGTTTGAGCACAGGCTGACCGAGGCTTGCACTCATCCACTCACTTGTGTTTCTAGTAAGCACTTGCCAAGCGGGAATTGGGTTGCACCCTACCCTCCTCACTTCCTATCATTTTGTCACTCTTCCTGCTTTCGTGGTGGTTTATTTGATGCCTTGATAGTTTTACATACTGATAACTGATGGCGTTATATGTTGAAGAGTCTTAAAAGGTTATAAGGGAAACCATGTCCCTGCTCAGCTTGACCACCCTTCTCAGAGGATGAGCCTGTGGAACCTGATCCCGCTGGCCATCCTTTCCAAAGTACAGATGACTCCCAAAGAATGAGTCAGGTGACATTTAAAGCCATGGGTTCTGAAGAGGCTCAATTATTGACAAGTCCCAAGGTTCTGAAAGTATCTTTAATTAACATTCACAAAACTACATACTGTGCTGGTTGAGGCCAAAGGTCAATGTTACTACACTGTTAATGGAGGGAGGGGAGTGCCGGTCGGGTATTGTAAGAAGCCCCTCACAAGCATACGTTTTTACATGCACAAAGACAAAGGCTTTGGTACTGAAACTGAAGACCTCGTATACTTAAGAATCTTCACAGCTTCTATTGAACATATTTTCTTTTTAGGAATGAAGGAAAAGTCTCCCATTTTTGAGCCATTCTTTTATGTCAATTCTACAAAATTGCATGTAACTTTATAAATATTTTTTAAAAATATAGTTTTGTAAATATTTAATATTCTGCTAATTTGATTTTGAATTGTAAATGTCAAGTATTCTGTTTTTGGGGTTTTTATGTTTTATTATACTTTGTTAAAAAGGAAAAATTGTACATTTTTAGAATGTTTTTATGAGTAAATTTAATGTACTGAAAATAAAAAATGGAAAAAAAACTGTTTTGTTTTGTTAGGTCTTTGCCTCAAAATATAAAGCACACCGTCTTTTCAAATAAAACACAATTCGTGATCTCCAAACTAGGAAGTCGGTCCTGTCTTCTTCCCAGCTTTACAAAAGGGATACTTGATCTTTAATCTGTTTTCTATTGCATTTCCCAGGTTTTTAAAAAATGTCCTTGGTATGGACAGAAATGTGAATTCTTGATCGGGGTTTAAAGATGTTACATACAGCTCTAAGTTTCATAACAATCAAGGTTGGTGTTAATAGATCTAAGCATCTTTTGAACATTTCCAAATGCGTGGTGAATGTGGCATTAATGTGCCCTGGCATCTTAAGGTCTGTCCTCTGGATTTGGGAGGGTGGCAGTCTCAGTATGCCTACGGCTGCATTTTTGTCACGAGCAGTGCCAAGCACTGGGGGGAGAATCCTGGTGCCTTTTCCCCATAAAGGTCCCTAAGACCTCTTGGTTTCTTTCAGGCATGGTCAGGGCTACTGTTAGGTAAATAACATCAGGAGACAGCTGGCACCCACTGGCAGTCCCTGACATGGAGCACCTTTCTGTTTGGTTACTTCCAGGGCCTCTGGGTTGTCTTCAGGGAACCATACAGGCCAGGCCTCTGGAGATGGGGGACATGTGCACATCTGCGGAACAAAGAACTCAGGGAAGCAGAGCCATTTTCTCAACCCTCTTCCTGTAATATTTTACAAACATTACAGTGCTTACACTTAAGTTTGAGTTTAGTCTGGGTCCAGAGTTTTCCAAATGAGTAACACTGGCCACTACTTGACTGGTGTCTACTATATCTTTACCTATGCGGCTCCTCACAGTCATGTGATGCCTTCCTGACCACACAACACACACATACTCTCTATATCTTTGTGTTTGTTTTACTTTGTTCATTTACAGCAACAAGTTTACAAGTGTTTATTCCCATAAAACACCCAAAGTCCTACATCCATCCTCTTCATTGTGACATGTAAGTTCTCAGGAGAATTTAGTTTTGTAAGGACATGACCAGGTGGCAGAACCTTGACCAAGGTGAAGAAGATGCCTGTGACAGGACAGACCTTCAGAAGTGGGTGTCCCTCCACCCAACTGCTCCCCCAGCACAGCAAAACCAGCCTGGATGCTCCTCCTCAGGAAGGATATTATTACTTGTTTGGCTTTGGCTAGTACAGACTTTGGCTAGTATGCAGGATTGCAAGTCTCAAACAACGATCCATTAAATTGAGCTTTGATGAGTTTTTAGTTGTGCCTTTATTCACCTTAGTTCATTTAAAAATGTACTTGTTTTAAAGATCCTATAAATATAGAGTGACTAACCCACTAACATGGGATATAAGTCACCCATTGGCATGGTATTTTTGTTTTTTAAAAAGAATTTCTTATAGGAATCTTATTGACCACACAGTAGTTACAAGAGTGTCAGATATAATGACGTATACAATCTAAACAAGACAGGCCAATTAAGAATGTACATAATGTAAAAATATACATATTAAAAGTTAGCCATGTAGACAGATGCATGCAGCAGTAGGAGTAGATGATGGGAGACTGGGGGTTGAGGGCCCATATGCAGTAATATTACCTAATCCCGCCATTACAGTAAATAAACGTGACTAACTGACACAGGTATTCCATACACATCTAAATATACAAGGGCAAATCAGGACCTGCTACATGTAATCTAAAGTGGTCTGTGATCTTTCTGTGATACTCCCATGAAAATAGTAAGTAATGAACCCCATGCAGGTAGTAGGAAGCATTGGTTATTCTAGTTGGACTTGAAAAATGTTTAACTTTTGATAATATCTGTGAAGAGAATATATCTCCTTTCACTGTTTTCTTCACAACTGACATGCACTTAGAGTGGGGGAATTTCAGTGGTGGTTTGACTAACAGTGATAACTGAAATACTCTTAAAAATGTAAATTTTATAACATACTTTAGTCACACAAAACATAAAACATGTATCATCTGCAGCTTTAAGCCAAAAGGTAGAGGAAGTGCATATGAATTTTAATGTTTTTAGTTTCAGGATTCTATAGTTTCTACCACTGTCCTAAAGAAGAAACTGATACAAGTGCTTGTTTATTTACCAAAGCAGGCACTAGTTTGAGCTCTTTAATCAGAGAATGTCCAAAATAAAAGAAATGTCACTTTTTTTCTCTGGGCCTTGGGAGAAACTTAACCAAAATAAATTACTCAAGGTTCCTACCAAGCAGTGGTTTTTCTGTTTGTTAATGTCTGGAGAACAAACCAAATAAGCACTTCCTAACACTGCAAAAGCGCTGACTTGGGGTCTACTTTCTAGGAATCAGGAACCTTTAACAGCAGTTCACAGTTTTCTTATATACCCCCATTTAGCATTGCTTTTTGCCAACTATTATGGCATATGTGTCTTGGAGGCTATGCTTGACAACTTATGCTTAAAGATCCTCTTAAAGAGATTTCTCTAGTTAGGTAGAAACCCTTCAATAACGAGTTGGCAGGTTCTGTGAACCTAGAGAAAAGATTACTGTCTCTGAATGTTCAAAATGCAAGTTCCTATTAGGGAAAGAGCATCAAAATAACTGAAGATCTATTTTATTGGTAACTTAGAATGCAAAGTATTTTATTTTTAAATTTCTAAATTTGAAAACAAGACAGCCTAGGTTAAATAATATAGTTTTCCAAAGATGAATGTGCTCACTTGGAGCTCAGTTTTTCTGCTTAAAATACAAAAACAACTTTCTAAAACTCCTAGGCAGGAAGACTACTGTTTGATGACCTGTAATTAGATGAACTGATCAATCTCAGTTGGTAACATCCCTTTTTTTTCCCCATTGGTAAGGGTTTAAAAAATTCTAGAACAGGTACATTTTTCTAGTCTTACACTGACAATTTCATTCCAAATGTCTCCTGAGAGGCATATACCATATACAGGAATCCATCTTCATCTTTCTCACTTTCATACACTTCCGAAATCGGTGTGGACACGCTCACCATGCTGTGCCCATTCACTAACAGGAAGAAGGCTTGATTAGCGTTGAGTTGTAAGCGCCTTCTATTGAAAGAAAATGTGAAAACACGTTGATACATCAATAAGTAGGGAGCATAAGTAAAAATATCACCCACCCTTACTGATTCAAAAGTATAAAGATTTTATGAATGCTGCTTCTGGCAAAATTAATTGTATACCTTACTGATGATGACTGATAGTTCTTCTCTCAAAGCACAAGATATTTTCTATGATTATATTCATGACAAATATTAGTGATAATCCTTGATAAGTTATTCCTACTACCTTCTTGAGGCCAGTTTTAAACTAGTTTGCTGTCTGAAGTGCCATTAGTGTCTAAAACGTGAGAAAAACAGTTAAAATATTTACAAACTAAGACCTAAGCTGGTACAATGTATAACCATTGTACCAGGTCTACATTCTCTTTTACTGATTTTGCTATACAAAACCTGTAAGTTTTCTGATTAAAGGACTACATCTATACTAGATATTACGACAGGATCATGAGATCCAGCAGGTAAGAAATATAAAAAACTGAGAAACATCCTCTAGTTTTATTAAGCTTGCATTATTTTAATCACAACTAAAGATTTATCTGTAAGTGTGATAAAGAATGAGAAGTTATGCCCTGGTCGGTGTGGCGTGGTTGCAGCATCATCCCATACACCAAAAGGTGGCAGGTTCAATTCCCGGTTGGGGCAATGCAATGCAAGAGGCAACCAATTGATGTTTCTCACATCAGTGTTTCTCTCTATCTCTCTTTCTCCCTCCCTCCCCTCCTCTAAGATTTGGGAAAAAAAAAAAAAGTTACCCAAAGAAATAAAAATAAAAAGGTGATTAAATACCTAATTATCTTGATGAGTTCACTCATGTTGACATGATCAGGTACAAGAAACTTGGTTTTATCCAGGACAGGAAGCTGCTTCTCACCCTTGTATCGTTCTATTATCACCTAGAAATGAAGCCAGAAAGGTTGATTTTAAAATAGCCACTAACAGGGAAAAATAAAATACTTCCTATGTTGTAACTAGCACATGCTAAAATGGAGTTTAAAATAGCACATTTGTTAGTTTCCTCATAGCTCTCTATCCCTTATAAAATGAACAGACAAATTGCTGCCTCCAGGGAGGTGAGAAGGGTGGTTGTAGGGTGGAGGAAGAAACTTATATGTATTTTGTTATTTGGAACCATGAAAACATACTACCCAGTCAGAAAAAGACCCTAAGTTTAGAAGAACAGAGAAGCTGGGTAGCAGCTTAAAGTGTAAAGATATGACTCTGTCTATATCAATTGCAAAACCATTTCCTATGATATGGCAGGAACCTTAATAAAAATGTTAATTATGTGTAATAGACTCAATTTTTTTTATACTAGAGATATGTTTCTCTATTTGACATGAAAATAATCCTAAGTAAATATTTGACAAGCAGAGGCCCTGATTAGCTAGTTCTAGAAACAAATTTGTTACTTGAAGATTTCATTTTGATAGTTTCACATTATGAACTGAAATAAATCCATTAGCTCCTTCCATCCTTCCTTTCTATAGAGAAAAAACTCTAGTTCTAAACCATATTAAAAGCTCTGACCATAGCCTTGAGCCTCATTATCATCACTTTACTGAGTACCACAGACATCTTTCTCGATGTACAGCAACTCTGCCGTGTCACAACAATGAGAAGTTGAGAGGTATGAACAGGAAATCTTTACAGGTTTCTTTAGAAGAGGGAAAAATACTTATCTGTACTTTGTTTCCCTCTATGGGACCTACATGAGGTTCTGTGTTAAGGCCAAGTCAAGCTGTCATCACCTTCCTTGTTAAAATGAAGAGCTTATCTATGGCTGTGTGTTCAGAATACAATATCCACAAGGAAACATCAGTGGGTAGACATCTGTCTAGGTTTAAATGGTAGTAGAAATCAGAGACAATAAAGAAAGAGTCTTGGCCCAGGAAGAAGCAGACGTAGAGAATGAGAAGAAAAAAATTCAAGAACTTACAATCCTTCATTAAAGAAACACACAGCAGCCTGGAAAATGCTAGATAAGATGATCTTGGGTACCTTCTGCATTCACCCATAAATGATTGGTTTACTTTTCATTTGTTTTGTTTTTTTAAATCCTCACTCACGGATATTTTTTCCATTGATTTTTAGAGAGGGGAAGGGGGAGAGAGAGAAATATTGATCGACTGCCTCCTGCACACCCCCTACCTGGGCTGCAACCTGGGCTTGTGCCCTGACTGGGAATCGAATTGGCAACCTTTCAGTGCACAGGACGATACCCAACCAACTTAGCCACACTGGCCAGGGCCTTCCATTGATTTTTGGAAAGAGTGGAAGGGAGGGCGAGGGGGAGAGAGAGACACATGGATTGGTTGCCTCCAGCACGGGCCCCAGTCAGGCTGGGGATCGAACCTGCAACCCAGGTACGTGCCCTTGACTGGGAATCAAACCCATGACCCTTCAGTGTTCGGGATGATGCTCCCACCACTGAGCCACGCTGGCCAGGGCCAGTTCTTATTTTTTTATTTTTCCTTTAACTTTTCTAATTTGGGAGGACAGATGCCTAACTCATAGAATAAGGCATTTTACTAGATCTGAAAAGTGCCTTCTCAAATTTTCATTTAGTGGTAGGGCTATGGACAGGAGCACAGAAGAAAAAGCCACCACTGGAGAATGGAGACTGGAGGGCCAGGGAGCTGCCTGTGCCTTGTCCTTCCATCCATTCGTCTATCCACACATCGTATTCTCAAATTGTGAATGGCTGTGAGTCTGCTTCTCAGACTTGTTCAGCATGTCACAAGCACACACATGGAAGTAAAAATACATGATTTCTTAAAAAAAAAAAAAAAAAACCCTGACACTACTAGAAGAAAAGATTACTTTTTCTTTAAAAAAAAATTTTTTTCCCATTGATTTTAGAAAGAGAGGAAGGGAGAGGGAGAGAGAGAGAGAAACATTCATGAGAGAGAACGTCGATTGGCCACCTCCTGCATACCCCTCACTGGGGACTTGGCCCATAACCTGGGCATGTGCCCTGACCAGGAATCGAACCGGTGACCTCTTGCTGCATGGGTCGACATTCAACCACTGAGCCACACCAGCAGGGCAGAAAAGATAACTTTTAACGTACACAGATATTTACATTTCAAAAGGAGTCTGTGGATCAAATCCTGGCAGACTGTTGGGCTGGCTATTTGTTTCTAAGGGGTAGCACCTGTTGGCAAATAGACATAGCAGGTACTCAAAAGTAAAGAAAAACCTTGAAATTAAGGCAATTCCCCAGAAGGCTCAACTCTAAGCCATACGTTAACCCCCAAAATAAGACATACTGTGAAATTTTCAACCAGTCCAAGGAAAACAATGTGGTTGAGCGGCGACCCAAGCACCAAGAGGTCGCCGGTTCGATTCCTGGTCAGGGCACATGCCCAGGTTGTGGGCCCAGTCCCCTGTGGGGGGGTATGCAGGAGGCGGCCAATCGATGTTCTCTCTCATCGATGTTTCCATTTCTATCTCTCTCCCTGTCCCTTCCTCTCTAAAAATCAATAAAGAAAAAAAAATGTTTAAATAGAAAAGGTAGCCTGGAATGTGCAGTCACGCTTAAATCCTGAGAGCTACTCATTTTCCCTCAGCAATAGTCTTTGCTTTCTTTAAAGTGGGTATTTCCTTCCATTGATAAAATACTAACAGTTCTAGCCCCTCTCTCCCTGTCCCCTCAAATACAGTTGATTTGTGAAGGATGTAACATTAAGAAAACAAACTCAGACTTGGAGGAAATAGAATGTGATAAGATTAAAAACTAGATTAAGCCCTGGCCAGTTTGGCTCAGCGGTTAGAGCGTCCACCTATAGACCAGACAGTCCCGGGTTCGGTTCCCGCTAGGGGTGCATGCCTCGGTTGCAGCTTGTCCCCGGCTCTAGTTGGGGTCATGTGGGTGGCAGCCAGTCGATGTATCTCTCTTGCATTGATGTTTCTCTCTCTCTTCCTCTCTCCCTCCTGCTCTATCTGAAGATAAATCCAAAAATGTCCTCAGGTAAGGATAAAAAAATTTTAAAAATTAAAAAAAAAACAAAAACAAAAAACTAGATTAAGTATCTCAGACTGCCCTGGCCAATGTGGCTCAGTTGGTTGAGGTCGTCCGGTGCACTGAAAGGTTGCTGGTTCGATTTCCGGTCAGGGCATGTGCCTGGATTATGGGCTTGATCCCTGGTAGGGGTCATGCAGGAGGCAGCTTATCAATGTTTCGCTCTCACATTGATGTTTCTCTCTCCTTAAAAAAAAAAAAGATATCTAAGATTTAGGATTCCTGTAGAAACCCTGTCAGGTAGTTGCATACAGCAGCGTTGCTCTAGTTATACTTAAGCACTGCTCTCTTCTTCATACATTATTAACCACTGAAACATACACAGGTACCTGAAACTACCCACCGGGATTTTGGTTGGATGCTGCTCTCGGATAAGTCGGACATCTTCTACTCTTTGTTCTGCAATGAAAAGAGACATAGGCATTATTAAGTGCCCCAATGCAGCTTCTTAACTGCATTTTTGCTAGTGAGTTACATATCTGAATTCATCTCTCCTTAGCTCTGGCAGAGCAAAGCAGTAGACGCATCTTTTTTTTAATCCTCACCTGAGGACATTTTTTCACTTTTTGTCCAGATAGAGTGGGAGGGAGAGAGAGGAAGAGAGAGAGAGAGAGAGAAACATCGACGTGAAAGGGACACATCGAGTGGCCGCCACCCGCACGACCAGCCAGGGCCGGGGACAAACTGCAACCGAAGTACATGCCCCTAGCGGGAACCAAACCCAGGTCTCTCTGGACCGCAGGCCAACGCTCCAACCGCTGAGCCAAACCGGCCAGGGCGACGCATCTTTTGTAGAACTGAAAGAAACCAAGGACTAACACTTTAATTAAGATGGCATTAATTAAAACATTCTAACAAAATCACCTTGACTTACTATGGTAGGATTCATTCTCATGGTATTTGCAAATAAATGATCAATCTCATGAACTTCCTGAGAAAGTGCTTATACTGGTAGCTCCAGAAAAAAGATGTTATGACCTAAATAAATATAAATTTATTCTAACATCATTGCCAATTTGGATATTTAAAAATTTAGTATTCTTCATAAAAACTATTAAAATAATTCCCATATTAAAATATGAAAATAAAAGTTCTATTTCTATTTTCCCATGCAACATTTCTAAATCAGTTCCTAAGATAAATTACTAAATAAAAACATGCCTGGTTGGTGTGGCTCAGTGGATTGAGAGGTCCTGGTTCGATTCCCGGTCAGAGCACATGCCTGGGTTGCAGGCTTGATCCCTTGCAGGGGGTATGCAGGAGGCAGCTGATGGATGTTTCTCTCTCCCTCTCCCTTCCTCTCTCTCTCTAAAAAAATCAATAAAAACACATTTAAAAAAAAATTTGCTATAGATAAAGAAGATTGCAAACTCATGGATTCCTACCAGCTCATATTCTTATTCAATATGTGAGAATAAACATAAATTTAGCTATTAATAGTACACTTAACCTAGTGGTTTTCATCTGTGATACTGTGATTTATAACAAGAAATATATATTTGGTCCTGGCACAGAGCTCCCAAAACCTTGGAATTTCCTAAATTATATGAGTGATAAAGATGTCTTTCCTTATTCATAACAAGCCCCTTTCAACCACACCTGAGTTTATGTTAATGGGTGACTTTGGGAAAGACTTTAAGGGTAGGGGCTGGTTGCCTGGGGGGACCAACAATGATTAGAGCAGTAGTTCTCAACCTTCCTAATGCTGCGACCCTTTATACAGTTCCTCATGTTGTGGTGACTCTGAACCATAAAATTATTTTCGTTGCTACTTCATAACTGTAATTTTGCTACTGTTATGTCTTAGGCAACCCCTGTGAAAGGGTCGTTCGACCCCCAAAGGGGTCACGACCCACAGGTTGAGAATCGCTGGATTAGAGGGTTGAAACTTTCAGCCCTACTTCCTGACTACCTGGGAGGGGAAGAGAGGGGGATTAAAGGTTCAGTCACACCAATGGTCAATTTTTTCATCAGTCATGCCTACAGAATGAAGCTTCCATAAACATCCAAAAGGAAGAGCTTGGAAAGCTTTCAGGCAGTACACACCAAACACAGGGATAGGGAGTCTTCTGGACCTCACCCTATGTATCTCTTCATAGGCTTGTTCATTCATATCCTTTAATATCCTTTGCAATAATCCAGTAACCTAATAAGTACACGATTTTCCTGATTTCTGTGAGCCACTCTGGCAATTTAATCAAACATGAGGGGGTTATGGGAACCTCTGATTTACAGCCAGTCGGTCAGAAGCACAGGTAACCACCTGTATTTGCAGTAAGTGATTGAAGTGTTAGTGGCTCAACCACTAACATTCAGTCTTGTGGGACGGAGCCCTTAACTTGCTGAATCTGAGGCTATCACCGGATAGTGACAGAATTGAGTTAAATTGTAGGACACCCAGCTGAACTGCCTGATGTGTAGAAAACCCACATGTCTGGTCTCAGAAGTGAAGCAGTGTTTAGTAGGGTACTGAGAGTAGAAGAAATATAAAGGAGGAGGAGTTTTTTCTTTACATTACTGTTTGAACCCTTCTTTATTTCTGGGGGTATGGATTTCTTCTCATTGCTCTGAGACCTGTCCCTATGACTCCTATCCAAGAAAAGGTACTCTACCATCTAGACTTAGTTATCTGCCCTATTCACAACAAAAACCTCCGTTTTGTGAGGGTAGATTATTTCAGAGGCTAGGGGAAATCAGAATTTAGTTAATTCACTCTAGCAAATGGATGATAACTCTTTAATATACCCTGGAATATGTTTCTTTTTCTTTTTTTTTTTTTTCAATCCTCATTCGAGGATATTTTTGCATTTATCTTCAGATAGAGCAGGAGGGAGAAAGGAAGAGGAGAAAGAGAGAGAGAAACATCAACATGAGTGAGACACATCGACTGGCTGCCACCCACATGACCCCAACCAGGGCCGGGGACAAACTGCAACCGAGGTACGTGCCCTTAGCGGGAACCGAACCCAGGACTCTCTGGTCCGCGGGCCGACGCTCTAACCGCTGAGCCAAGCCGGCCAGGGCTGGAATACGTTTCTTATTTGAAAGCTTATCCTAACAAATCTACAAGGTAAGTGGAAACATTTAGGCATAAGGGAAAGAGATTTTTTTTTTTTTTTACACAAGGAAACAGGTTTATTTTGGTAAATGAAGAAGGACAAAACAAAATAGACTTTAAATGTGAGACTTCAAAGTCAGGAACTATAGTATCAAAAGTTTTCTTTATTTTCATTTATCCCCAAAATATGGCCATAAAAGGAAGACAAAAATGATTATTTTTACTAAAGACAAGTGATTTCTTTTAAATTGAAAACAGTAGCATAGGAATGTCTTTATTATCTTGGCCAGGTGAGCCTGAAGCAATTGAGTAAATATGGTATATGCCCGATACTTCACTCTTTTTAATTAGACAGCTATCTTCAGGGGCCAATAGTACATTTGACAGGAGCACACCAACAACACAGATCAAAGGCACATAAAAAGAGCAATTCTTTTAACTCAATTACTTTCCTAGTACTATAATGATCTGTTTATCATTTGTCTTCCTCAACAGACTGCCCCTGGCAGTCAGGGACATAGCTCTAGTCATCTCTGCATTCCCCCAGGGCTCTGGCTTGCACACAGAAGATGGTTAATAAACAAATAAAAGCTGTGACATGGAAATACTGCTCCAAATGCATATCAAGATGTACTTTCCAGATTCCTTTTCTTCCTGTCTCTAAGAATCCTTATGTCTTACAAACAGATAAAAATGGAGAATAGGAGTCTAAGGTACCTTATTTTACCAACTATCATTTGCAAAGTTGCTTTGAGATTCCCCAGAACACTTAAAACTTCACTTTCATACATTTTCCAGGATTTATTTCACTGAGTGAAATGGAAGCATAATCAATATTTTCCCAATCTGTCTATAAATCATAAACGTAATATCCAATCCATCATGGAGTGCTACCTAAGTTTTGGCATAAATCTCTCTCCAGTCTACCTATTAGAGTGATTGAAGCTATTTATTCTAGACCAACACATAAACTTCCCCTGAGACACACAAACACTTTCATTATTTTTTTTTAAAAGTATTTATTTTTATTGATTTTTTTTTTTTGCATTTATCTTCAGACAGAACAGAGGGGTGGGTAGAGACAGAAACATCGACATGAGAGAGACACATTGACTGGCTGCCACCCACATGACCCCAACCAGGGCTGGGGACAAACTGCAACCGAGGTACATGCCCTTAGCGGGAACCGAACCTGGGACTCTCCAGTCCGCTGGCCGATGCTCTAACCGCTGAGCCAAACCAGCCAGGGCGATTTTTATTGATTTTTAAAGAGAAGGGAGAGGGAGAAAAACATTGATGTGAAAGCAAAACATCCATCAGCTGCCTCTTGCATGCTCCTTATGGGGGATCAAGCCCGTAACCCAGGCATGTGCCCTGACTGGGAATTGAACTGGCAACCTTCCAGTGCATGGGACAAAGCCCAACCAACTGAGCCACACTGGCCAGGGCCAAACACTTTCATTATTAACGGAGAATCTTAAGACCTATGTTTACCACCAAATCTCAGCAGAACAGCGTCTGGGAAATGGTTGATATTAAATAAACTGAAGAAAATAGAGTGAAATTATTACAACATTTGAGAAGACTGAATCCAAAATTGTTTGCTCAAATAAAACTTTTCAAGGTTATTATATTTTTCAAAACACCTGCAAGGATACACTATACATCTTGATTCAGAGTGTGGATCCACTTCATGTATTGGAAATGATGGCTACCTAGCAGAGGGAGGAATTGCTCCTAAGATTAAAAGTACAAGTCCAGACTCTGCCACTAGGTGGACCATGATTACACCTCTCTGGGCCCCTCCCAGTTTCTTCAGCTACAAAAGGGGTTGTTTGGGGTGGGCCTCGAGATTCATTTCAACCTTCTCAATTACAGTATAAGATATCAACAGAGTTATATTCAATTTTATATTAACTTAAACTCACTCACTTTGAAAGAGAAAGAACTGCTCAAGTTAACTGGGGTTGGTCTTAGATTTTATAAAGAGGTTCTTGCCAAAGAATCGATTCCTCTCATTTACTGTGCTACAAATCTCTGAAAATTATCAATTATCAGTGCTGTTATGATAATCAGGAGCAAAGAAAGGCAGTAGTCACTAAAAGACATTTGATACTCTTCTGCAAAATGACTATTAAAGAGATCTTTAAAAGGGGGTGGGGAGGAAAGGTGAGGTAAAGGGAAAGCACACACAATATATATGGTAGGCAAAAGTAGGTTTACAGTTGTTCGTATTAAAGATGTGCAGATTATAATTCTTAAAATATTGCTTTAGCAACTCAAAAGAATGTCATAATGGCACAGTAAACCTACTTTTGCCCACCCTGTATATAAGATACACTAATGGAAAAAATAAGGGCGCGTGGGGGGGGGGGGGGCATTCCAGCTTGTTTATTCCCAGAGCCACAGGTTCCAAGTGAAATCCTTCTAATTCATTAGAACGTATTTCTCCAGAATAACCTAAACATACTTGAAGCAGAGGAAAGTATAGTTTCAGTCATGAGAAAATGGGCATCCCTCCTACACAAATGTCCCCAGTTAACTTTCAAATGCCAGAGTCTGGGAGGACGAAAGCCAGATACAGCAAATCTGCTTTAAATGCTGCTCTCAGGGCTGCATGAAAACTAAATAATATTAAGAGTTCATAAGGTAAAATGAGAAACATCTGTAACAAAAGTTAATAAAAAAAGTAAATAAAAAAAATGCAGGTACAAGAAAACGTTAAAAAAAAAAAAAAGTTCACTAAGGTCACTGAAGAGAAAATGTCTAACAAAAAAGGCTCGTCTAAGTCTTCGTAAACAACCAACTGCCTCAAGAGGAAAAGCCACCCACCCTAGCTCTCCTGCCACAAACTGGATCGAGATGTCCCGGCAGGTCCGGTCCACACTGGCAGGTGCGGGGATGCAGAAACAGTGCAGACTGCGGGGCTCACCAGTGTGCCCTCCTTCTCTCATAAGGCGCGGGCGTTTTTAAGTGCCCACCATGCCATCAGGACGACTTACCTGGAGATGATTCACTTGCATCCTAGAGCCACCACTTCAAAGAACTTGTCACAGCCCAGCGTCCGGGGCAGCCTTCCAGCCCCACATTTCTTACATGGGTTTCCGCTTTTTAAAGGGACAGCACCCCACTCCCCCAAGACTGGAGGGCTGACGAGGGGCCAAAAGTGATTCAGCACCTCCGCGCGAGCAAGCCCCGGCGGGACCAGGTGTGACGCCCCGGGCCCCGCTCCCCCCTCCCGCTGCCCTCGCGGGCCCTCCCCGGAAACCCTGGGCCCGTCAGTCACCCGACTCGGTCCGCAACCCCTCCGGCCCCAGCCCTCCCGGTCCCTCGGCTCCTCAGCCACCACCCCGCCCTCAGCCCCCGGTCCTCGGCCACCCATATCTCAGTCGCACGGCCCCGGAGCCTTCAACCCGGCCCGGCGCCCGGTCCCCGCTGCCTTGGCACCTCACCCCTACGGTACCAGGCCCTCCGTCAGCGCCCGGCCCGCCGCCTCGGCCCTTCAGCCTTTCGGGCCCGTCAGCCCCAGGCCCTCCCGGGCCCGGCCCGCCGCCTCGGCCCCTCGGCCCTCTCCGACCCTCCCTCGGCCCCTCGGCCCTCTCCGGCCCTCCCGACCCTCCCCCGGCCCTCCCGACCCTCCCCCGGCCCTCTCGACCCTCCCCCGGCCCTCTCGACCCTCCCCCGGCTCTCCCAGGCCCTCCCCCGGCCCTCTCGACCCTCCCCCGGCTCTCCCAGGCCCTCCCCCGGCCCTCTCGACCCTCCCCCGGCCCTCTCGACCCTCCCCCGGCTCTCCCAGGCCCTCCCCCGGCCCTCTCGACCCTCCCCCGGCTCTCCCAGGCCCTCCCCCGGCCCTCTCGACCCTCCCTCGGCTCTCCCAGGCCCTCCCCCGGCCCTGTCGACTCTCTCCGACCCTCCCTCGGCTCTCCCAGGCCCTCCCGACCCTCCCTCGGCCCTCCCGACCCTCCCTCGGCTCTCTCCGACCCTCCCGACCCTCCCTCGGCTCTCCCAGGCCCTCCCGACCCTCCCTCGGCCCTCCCGACCCTCCCTCGGCTCTCTCCGACCCTCCCGACCCTCCCTCGGCTCTCCCAGGCCCTCCCGACCCTCCCGACCCTCCCTCGGCTCTCCCAGGCCCCCGTCACCCTCCAGCTCGGCCCGCCGCCTCGGCCCCTCAGCCTTCCCGGGCCTGGCCCTCCGTCAGTCCCCAGGCCCCCAGCCCGGCCCGCCGCGTCGGCCCCTCGGCCCTCTCCGGCCCCCGTCAGCCCCCAGCCCGGCCCGCCGCGTCGGTCTCCAGTCCTCCCGGGCCCGGCCGCCCTCATCAGCCCCGGCCCCGCCGCGGCACCCACCGAAAGTGCGGCGCTGCTTGAAGGTCTTCTCCGACGGCATGTCGCGCGACGCTGGGAGCGGGCGGCGAGGCAGAGTCCCGGCAGCTTTAGGTGGCTGAGGACCAAACAGCGGCCACAGCGACTTCCCTTGTGTCTCCTCAGCCCGCAGCCGCGTCAAGTGACCAGCGCACCGCCCCAGGAGGCGGGGCCAAGGGCGGACTCTGCCGCCGCCATGGCGTGCGTGGCGGAAGCAGGGACACGCGTAGCGCCGGAGGCGGGGCTGGGCCGAGGGCACGCGGAGTGCACTGTGCGCATGCGCGCGGGCGAGCCGACTGTCCCAAGTTGACCGCACCGAGTGAGGTTGCTTGGATTTGGCCGGCGGCAGGGAGCACGAGTCGGGGGACCACGCATCCCGCGCTGCTCCTTGCCCCACGGGTGCGACCCCCGGGCTCCCCGTCACGTCGTGCTGTCCTGCCTGGCCCGCTGTTGTGAGTTAGCACGTTCGTGTTTCCAGCGCTCCGTGCTGGTGGCTCTTAACGATGTTACCTGAAAATAGAATACTTTTTGCTCCTGTCTCACGAGTATCACCGATCTAGGAGCTAGCTGCTGGTTATTCCTCAGGTGTCAGCTTTTTGTTTTCGTTGGCTTTCCAGATTAAGCACATTCAGGTGTGCATGTGCGTGTGTGTTAATTTTAAATATCTCCACTGGTAACTTCCGTCACATGCCCGAACTAGGAAAAGAGCAACTGGGTTATTTTAGGATTTGTTTACCAGAATCTAACTTTGGAGAAAGTCTAAGGACAATTGTTTGGCTTAAGACCTTCATATTGGCAGAACTCCTCTTTTGACAGGATGCTACAGCCATTAGGTGACTTCTGGGCGGCCCCTTGAGCGGTGGTGATTTCTATGTACCTGCACGTGATTGAAGTAGTGGGCCTGCCCAACGTCATCAGAGTGCTGGTTTCATTTAAGGAGCATTTTCCAGTCTCTCAAATACCGAGCCTTACTCATATTCATACCCTTAAGTCTTTCAACCACTAACTAGCTGAGCAACCCTGAATAAACCATTTTTCTGAGTCTCAGACTCTTTTGTGAAAGGGCAATAATATTCTAGAATTCCAAGTGTTTTTGAGGAGCAAATGAAAGTGCCCTGTAGAATCTGTATCACTACACAACGTTTAGTTATCAGTTCAGTTACTGCCCGTCTCAAGATGTGATGAACATACATCTATGTGAACAACACTTGATTCTTTGGCTGTTTTTGCTCTTTAAGATCTAATACTTTGAAAGCTCACCATATTTCCAGGCTTTTTCCCCTTTTGAGTTTGTAAAAGCCTTTCTTATATGCCTGTTTGATAAAGTAACTGGACTGTGCTAATATGCATTCCTATATAAACATATAAAACACTCTAAGATACATTTCTCAAAGTGGTTTTAATACAGCAGGGATTTTTTTTCTTTATAGAGAAGCAAGTATGTTGGAGATTCTGTGTAATTATTCCCCACCACCAGAATAATGATGTTAGTTGTACCTCTTTATTCTATCACTGTTTACAAAAGAACAGTGCATTTGTCCATGTGTCCGTTTCTGTCCCAGATTTGTGTTTTTCATCTGTCACAGTTCTTTACCTTGAAAAATCTGATAATATACAGTTAATAAAGAACACTTAGACATTTTATCAGGTTTCCGAAGTTCCAAAGGAAGATTTTAAGCCCCAAGTGCACCATCTTGATTGTTTTGTATTTATTATGCAAAGATTGAAAAAGAAATCCAGTAAATGCTTATTATGTACCTATCTTCTGCCAAACACAAAATGATCCATTTTGAAGTACAAAAGGATTTTTATGATACTAAGTATTGGCTGGTGAGTGCTTTCTTGGCTTAGCGCTACTTTGTAAGAAATAGACTTCTCAGTTCTCTTGCTGGACAACTGTTCCAAGTGCAAGAAGAGGGGAAAAATTGATTATCTGGCATATGGGGGTGGGGGGAGGGGAAGCAGAGTTTCATATTTTCCTAGTCCCTCAGGCATCCATTAAGCTTTACCAAATTACCAGAGGCCTTAAATTCACTGTCATAGTCTCAAGGAATTAGTCTCAAGGACTGTGCTAGTGATGGGACAGGATTACTCTTTGTGATTTTCAAGTACTGAAGTGCACCTTTATAGTGGCTGCTATAGTCCTTCCCTTAACCTTGAATTCCTACTTCAATCTAAAACCACACATCTCTACATATTTCTCAGAAAATCATCCAGTACAGTTAGCATGCAAAGGTGTCTTATAAGCATAATCTCTATTTTATTTTATTTTATTTTTTTATCCTCACCTGAGGACATTTTTTCATTTTTTGTTCAGATAGAGTGGGAGGGAGAGAGAGGAAGAGAGAGAGAGAGAGAAACATCAACGTGAAAGGGACACATCGAGTGGCCGCCACCCGCACGACCAACCAGGGCTGGGGACACACTGCAACCGAGGTACATGCCCCTAGCGGGAACCAAACCCGGATCTCTCTGTACTGCAGCCTGGCGCTCTAACCGCTGAGCCAAACCGGCCAGGGCATAATCTCTATTTTAGACTAGCATAATTGAATAAATAATAATTTTTTTTTATTTAAAATATATTACTTTAGGCCCTGGCTGGGTAGCTCAGTTGGTTAGAGCATCATCTGGATATGCCAAGGTTTCAAATTCAGTCTCCAGTCAGGGCACATACAAGCAGCAACCAATGTGGGGGGTAGGGTGGGAGAGGGCATAGAGGGGATAAATGGTGATAGAAAAAGTTAAATTAAAAAAAAAACAAGCAACCAATGAATGCATAAGCAAGTGAAACAACAAATCAATATTTCTCTCTCTCTCTCGCCTTCCTCTCTCTCTAAAATCAAGTTTTTTATCTCTCTCCCACCTTCCTCTCTCTCTAAAATCAAGTTTTTTAAAAAGTAACTTAATGTAACTTTTTTTTTTTTTATCCTCACCTGAGGACATTTTTTTCCACTTTTTGTTCAGAGAGAGTGGGAGGGAGAGAGAGGAAGAGAGAAACATCGACGTGAAAGGGACACATCGAGTGGCTGCCTCCGGCACGATCCACCAGGGGCCAGGGACAAACTGCAACCGAGGTACGCGCCCTTAACGGGAACCGAACCCAGGTCTCTCTGGACCGCAGGCGGACGCTCTAACCACTGAGCCAAACCGGCCAGGGCTTAATGTAACTTTTGAATACAAGTGTGTTTCAGTGTATATGAAAAATTTCATGTGCCCCAGATTGCAGTTTAATAAAAGTTTGAGGTGCCTGGCATGTGTGGCTCAGTGGCTGAGCACTGACTCGTAAACCAAGAGGTCACTGGCTCAATTCCTGGTCAGGGCACATGCCCGGGTTGTGGGCTTGATCCCCAGTAGGGGATGTGCAGGAGGCAGCCAATGGATGTTTCTCTCTCATCAATGTTTCTATCTTTCTCTCCCTCTCCCTTCCTCTCTCTCTAAAATTAATAAAGAAAAATAAATAAATAATAAAAGTTTGATGTAGTGACAATATTCAGAGTGGTAAACATATTATTCATGAATTATTTTAAGCTAGCTAATATAAGCACAGTATGATTTATTTTTAGATGAATAACATAAATATTACTGTTCTTTAAAACAGTCCAAATAAAAGGGAACAGCAAAGGCACATCTTTCATTTAAATATTGTGTTTTCTCCAGGAATCTCATGGTGCTTTTAAACTATCAAATAATCATTGTAGAAAGCCAAGCAGTGTCAGTTTAAATAATTCTCACTCTATTCCTTTTTTCATAACATTGAATGACCATAATTGGGGAAATAATTTAACTGATAAAAATTGAGTATGATATCCCAGCATTAGTGATGTAACACGGCTATAAATTATGCTGTCTAGCTATTTCTAAGAATCTGTTAAATGGGGCATGAAACATGAACCAGCAGTCTAGAACACATTAGGGTTATTTTTGCCACACTCAATATGGAGGGCAAGTCAAACTGAGAAGTAGTTCACCTCCTCAGGCCTGCCTGTCCTGTCCCACCTCTCCTCTTTCTGATTGGAAGACATATTTCACCCTGGAAGTTGTCTGGGCCACTATTGGCCAGTTGTCTAATCAGTCGTGTGTCATCTCTGCTCTTTAGAACAAGTAAACAAACAAGTATTGCTCAAGAGGAGTGCAGGAGCTATTCTCAGAAAGAATTCAGTCAGGAAGATTTTCAAGTTGACAAACAATAGACGCAGTCTGTGGGAGTGTCTTCACTGGTTCCTGGGAGGTTTTTGAAAGAGGCACTGTATTGGCTGCTTCCTCTCCCAGTGAAGCTCTGCCTCTGGGGTATGACTTCAGAAATCAGCAAACTAGTGCATGCAGGAAAGCCATCATAAATCACTCAGATAATCTAACATTTCTTAAATGAGTAAATCACAACTGATAGAACTCAGTGATCTTCTCAAGGGTTTTTTTGTTGTTTGTTTGTTTGTTTAATTCTAAACACATTTCAAAGGATTGTTTTTCCAGCTTCTGCCCATATATGCGACTGTTAAGGGATTCAACTCTTGTTTTAAACCATGAACCTCTTGTTTAACCTATGAATGTTTTCCCTTCTTTCCATTTACCTTGACCGTTTCTGCTGAGCAATGGATAAGATGACGTTTTTCACATCTGGATTCTGAGAAACAACATGAATAAAGTTAACATGGTTTTTATTACTTTCAGTGACTTTCCAGGCAGCCAATTGAAAAATGCCTTATTTCCTTATATGTTATCAGTTCTCACTAACAGAGTTCATTATTGTAGTCTGATAGTATTAAAACAAATTCTCTCTTTTATTTTTTCCTCATTTTAGTATGAATGAACCATCCTTAGTGTTCTTTGTAAAAAGGATACAAGTTCTGTAAAGGGATTGTAAAATTGTTCAAGGATACATAAAACTTTTAGCGTTCAATGTGTAATAGTTCTCTGCTGTGTGCAAAGTCATTTCCATCTGGTTCCTTTACACCAACATGGATTACCCAGGCTCCCACAGCTGTCTTTTTCTTTCTGTTCTGATGGTCTGCACCAATTCAATCCTTCAATACCTTTGTGAGTTATTGTACACAGCCTTCCTGCTGTAAAGAATATATAGCTAGCCCTGGCCCAGTGGTTAGAGCGTCGGCCCAAGGACCAAAGAGTCGCGGGTTGATTTCAGCCAAAGGCATGTACCTTGATTTCAGTTTGTCCCAGGCCCTGGTCAGGGTCGTGCAGTAGACAACTAGTTGGTCGATGTGTCTCTCTCACATCAATGTTTCTGTCTGTCTGTCTCTGTCTCTCCCTCCCTTCCACTCTATCTAAAGATAAATGGAAAAAATATCCTTGGGTGAGGATTAAAAAATAATAATAACAAAATAAATAAATAAATAAAGACTATATAGCTATATCTTTTAACTGTATAGTTGCATAATTCAAATTATAAATATAGAATAGTTTAACCATTCTACTAAAGATGGAAATTTGAGCAAATTAATTTGTACATTTTAATATACATTAGGCTCCTCTAGAAGAACAATTGTATTTTATTAATAGGGCCTAGTAGGGAATAGATATATTTTTAAAAACTGACTGAAATGTAACAGTGGCAAGGATCGTGCTTTAGAATCTATGGATCCACACAGGACATAGCACATAGGCTAGTCAGGCATTCTGTAAATATTTATTATATTATTTGATACATTGCTGAGATATTTCCTAGCTTGGATGGTGATGGTGGGATGGTTCACATTCCTCCCTGTTTAATCTTTTAGCCAGTGTATTTGTTTATTCTTTTTTTTTTTCATTCAACAAACATTTAGTCAGTAAACATTCACTGATTGCATGAAGTGTTAGTGTATCTATCATGTTACGAGGGATACATCTCGTAAAGCTGCTGCCAAAGGATGCAAGTGTTTACAATAAAATACGAAGGTGCTGTAATGACGGGATAGTCTTTCCTAGAAGGACAAGGAAGAAGGGGATTGGTTTTCATGGCACAGACTGGGGAGATGGGACTTCCTGGCAGAGGAGACAGCTTGAGCAAAGTGACAGAGACGTGACAAGGCATGGTGAGTTTTAGCTAAGGAATCTGGTGGCTCCCACTGAGAGATGTGTATGGGGATTGAGAGGAGGCCAGGCTGGGAGGATAGGACCAGATAGTGAGCTACTTTGTGTGATGTGATAAGGAGTCAATGGGCCCACTAAGTGCTTTTAAATAGGTGAGTGATGGGATGAGTCTGCTTTTGTTTATGTTACTATTTGAAGGAAGCCAGTTCTGGCAACTGCAGAGGATGGACTGAAAAACCTTCTAGATGCAGGTAGGTCGATTTGGTGGTTTTTTTTTTGTTTGTTTTTTTCAATTGGGTGGACCCAAGATGGTCAAAATTTGAAATAAGGCACTGCTATTTTTGTCAGAAGATGCACTTCCCCATTTATGGGATTCTGTGGACTAGGCTAGGCTGCCCTCTTTTCTGCTTAGAGATTGCCTTACGGAGGTAGTGGTGGATAGCCAGGAATTTGTGGAGGCTGGGCCCAGGGGAACTGGTAGGGCTAGTAATTTTTATTTTTATTTTTTTTAAATATGTTTTTATTGATTTTTTTAGAGAGAGGGGAAGGGAGAGAGAGCTAGAAACATCCATGTGAAAAAGAAACATCAATCTGCTGCCTCCTGCATGTCTCCTCCCACCCCCACTGAGGATCCAGTGGCAACGAGGGAACTGAACCAGAACTTCTCAGTCCATGGGAAGATGCTCAATCCACTGAGCCACACAGGCAGGGCTGGTATTTTCTATTACATAAGCAAGAACCCACACTGGACCAGAAACACTGGGGTGGCCAGCGGATTCTTAGCTTCCATTTAGATTCTGGGCAACTCCTACAGCCCTTTAGGGCACTGACGTAAGTCTTGATCAGAAAGGAGTTGTAAAACTGCTTCTAGAGCATCCACACCCCTGAAGCTATTGTCAAGAGCTAGCTTTGCAGATTCTCTAGAACACAAGTGCCCTGGAGCATAGTAAACAAGGTAACTAGGTCATATCAACAAGATCATTGACAGATGACACAGGATTTATCAGCTAGCATGATTTCCCCTTTTCGCTGTAATAAGGACAGAAATGAGTGAATGTTTAGTTTTTAGATAAAAGAAAGAGATGACAGGCACAGTTCAGGGTTCTCTTTGGCTTACCTAGTTCGGAGGGCTTTAACCGTTGGCATGGATTCCACCTGCCACTTAATCATGCCTTCTGTGTGTAGCAGTCCTGGGAGTCTTTTGGAGCTTTCCTTGGGGAGGAGGGTTCCTGGGGAGGAACGTGTCCTTGGGGAATCCTGGGAGCCAGTCCTTGGGGCTGTCCTCAGGGGGAGGTTCTGGGGGTACTGGTGGGGGAATCCGCGGGGCCTCAGAGGGTGTCCTGGAGGGATTCACAGTGGGGGGGGTCCTACGGGGGAGGCTTTGGGGCCACCCTCGGTGCGGCAGACACACCCGAAGGCGTTCCAAGGTGAGGGGCAGCCTCCGCGAGCCCGGTCAGCACTGTGGGGAGCGCGTCAGCCCTATACTTTAGAGGTGATGACTTTGGGTCTCAAACGCGGCAGCGCGCCGCTTTGCTGCCCACACGCACGTCTCCGGTCGGAAAGAGGCGGCCGTCGCGCGTTTGTGGGTGACATTCTTTTCCCGTGCTTGCTCCGGGAATGGGACAGGAAGCCTTCAGACCTCAGATGAGCAGAGGCCAGAGCCGCCCGGGGCTCACCGGCCCACTAGGAAAGGGCTCCCCGTATCACCCACCCGGGCAGGCGGGGCGTCCCGGGGCGGGGCCTCTGCGGGTCCCCCGGACGGGGAAGGCTGGGCTCTGATGGGGCGTGACTAGGCTCTGGGGGCCTGCTCTGGGCTCTCCAGCGGGGCGGGGCCGGCTCAAGCGGCGCCCGCGCACGCGCGGCGGCGGGTTCGTTGCTCGGCCGGGCATGGCGGTGTGCGCTCGGCTCTGTGGCGTGGGCCCTTCGCGGGGATGCCGGCGTCGCCAGCAGCGCCGGGGCCCGGCCGAGACGGAGGCGGCCGACAGCGAGCCGGACACGGACCTAGAGGAGGAGCGCATCGAGGCGGGCGCGGCGGCGCTGTGCGGGGAGTGGGGCGGCCGGAGCGCGAGCCCCTCGCCGCCCCCGCGCTGCTCGCTTCTGGAGCTGCCTCCCGAGCTGTTGGTGGAGATCTTCGCCTCGCTCCCCGGCACCGACCTGCCCAGCCTGGCACAGGTCTGCACCAAGTTCTGTCGCATCCTGCACAATGACACCATCTGGAGACGGCGCTGCCGGGAGGGTGAGTGCGCGATAGCGGGGGTCCAGGCTTAGGAGGGGGCTTGGGTCTGGACGGGGGCTCGGGGTGGAGGTCCGCGCGTGGGGGGAGGTTCCGGGGTTGCGAGGGTGCTGGTAGGTCCAGGCAGCAGGGGTGCCGGCCTGGAAGGGGGGCTCTGAGTTCCCCAAGGGCCCTGGACAGGGACCTGTCGTAGATCGGGGGCCTCCTGGGTAGGGTCTCGGCTAGGCGGAGGATTCGGGCCTGGAGGGGACTCGGGGGTCTCAGGTCCTCTTGGGCCCTGGATGGTGACCTTCCACAAATCCGGAAGCACTGAGGGACTGACCTGGCTGTGCAGAGGTGGTGGTGGTGGAGGGTCCCGCCACAGATCCGGGGTGCTGGGTGGAGGGGGGGAGTAGAGTTCTCGGTGGGCATTGAGGTGCTCAGAGAAGGGTAAGAGGTCTCCCAGCTGCGGAGACAGGACGCCGCGGAGCCAAGGGAAGGGACGTGAGTTGGGGCGATGGGGCCGTCCCTATAGGTGTGAGATCCTGGAGGTTTAGGCTGGCTAGTAACCGGATATCTGCGGGCGACCTTCTCCTCCCAGCCCTTTGGGCGCGAGGTGGGGGTGGGAAGCTGAGGAGCACTATATGAAGGTGAGTTTGAGTAGTTAGGGAGCAGAGGGGTCCAAGTGTTTGGAAGTTCTCTTGAGAAAAAGGCTGGGTCTGTGGACAGGTGGGTGGAGCCAGGTAGTGCTGGAGGGGTTGCTGTCCTCTTCAGGGATGCTGGTGGCAGCAGTGAGGATATCAAGTAGTAGTTTTGTAACAAATCCCAGGAGGAAAGGTTTACTTAATCCAGAGTGCAAGGCTCTCTGCGTTTAAACGTTGACAGATCTTTGATGTTCAATAAGCTCTCATGTACTGGTAAACAGGATAAATCTGAGCAACGCAGAACAGCAAAAGAATGACAGTAAGAATCATCAGGGAGCATTTAAGATCTTGCTGCCTGGAATATATCATCAGTTTGGCTCAAATAAACTGTTATTATTATTATTATTATTATTTTTTTATCCTCACCCGAGGACATTTTTGCATTTATCTTCAGATAGAGCAGGAGGGAGAGAGGGAGGAAGAGAGAGAGAGAAACATCAATGTGAGAGAGACATATCGTGTGGTAGCCACCCACAGGGGCCGGGGACAGACTGTGCCCTTAGTGGGAACCAAACCTGGGACTCTCTGGCCCGTGGGCCAACGCTCTAACCGCTGAGCCAAACTGGCCAGGGCTAAACTGTTATTTTTTTTAAAAAAGAAGTAAGAATCACCAGAACCTCTACAATCGAAGGTAAACTACCCTTAAATTTTTGGAAAATGTCTCTCCATATACACATGTAGAGTCATGTACATGTTCTTACTTAAATGAGATCATACTATATGTATATTCTCTTAGAGACAGTATAGTATAAAAAAGCTTTATACTATTCCCCTGCATACATATGTCACAGACTGGTCCCTTATTGATAGACTTTTACATTTGCAGTTTTTCCTTGTCATAAACAGTGCTATCAAGATTGCCTTTATTCATTTCATAGAAGTTTATGGGACCTACATGTACCTTTTAGAACTTCTGAGATTATCTTCTTAGTGTGCACTTCCCAAAGTGGGGTTGTGGGTAGTAGGGTGTGCACATTTGTTAACACCTTGGATACCATTACCCAGCTGTTGGAATTTGCATCCCCAGGAAAGCTACATGAGAAGGCCTCCTTTCTCAAATCCTCCCCAACAAGGTGATCAGCCAGTCATCTTCCCTCTCCTGTAAACCTCAATGGCTAAGACTCCAGGTGTGTAGTCATCAGGGCCGGCCCTGTGTATCTGCTGAGAGATCCTGGACATGCTGCTTCACCTGCCCAAGCGTTAGTGGGAAGTGCTGTCCTGTAAGGTCACTTTGAGGGGCAGATGATGCATGTGAAGCCCTCACCTTCTAAATGGTGGGTGTTTAGTTATCATGCTTCTTGGCCATTTTTATTTCACCTCTTATGAATTTCCTATATTTTTTAAAGATTTTTTAAATTGATTTTTAAAGAGGAAGAGAGAGAGAGAGAGAGAGAAAGAGAAACATCAAGATTGGCTCCTTCTCCTGGCTGGTGTGGCTCAGTGGTTGAGCATCGACCCATGAACCAAGAGGTCGCCGGTTTGATTCCCAGTCAGAGCACATGCCCAGGTTGTGGCCAGTGGGGGGTTTGATTCCGCCTAAGGGCATGTACCTCAGTTGCGGTTTGTCCCCGGCCCCGCGGTTGGGGTCGTGGAGGTGGCAACCAATTGATGTATCTCTCTCACATCGATGTTTCTCTCTCCTTCTCTCTCTCCCTCCCACTCTGTCTGAAGATAAATGTAAAAATATCCTCCGGCGTTGGCCCGCGGACCAGAGAGGCCCGGGTTTGGTTGCCGCTAAGGGCACACACCTCGGTTGGGGTTTGTCCTCCGCCCCGGTTGGGGTTGTGTGGGTGGCAACCACTCAATGTGTCTCTCTCACATCGATGTTTCTCTCTCTTCCTCCCTCTCTCCCTCTCGCTCTATCTCAAGATAAATGCAAAAATGTCCTCGGATGAGGATAAAAAAAAAATCTTCCATATCCTTGGGTGAGGATTAAAAAAAAAAAAGAAATATAAAAAGTCCTGATGAAGACATAGAAAGAAATTGGGGAGCAGACATAGAAGGACCCTTGAATCCTTCCTTTCCCACTGCTGCATTTCTCAGTTCATCTTTCCTGGGACTACAGATAGACATCATAATGGTGGAATCCAGGCATCTTTTTCACCGATGTGATATGACATGCTACGGGAATTTTAATTTTGAGAAATTAAAATAATGAAAGATAAAAATGGTATGTGGCCTTGCTGGTGTGGTTCAGTAGTTGAGCATCGACCCATGCACCGGGAGGTCACTGGTTTGATTCCTGGTCAGGGCACATGCCCAGGTTGTGGGCCAAATCTCCAGTGAGGCACATGCAGGAGGCAGCCAATTGATGTTCTCTCTCATCGATGTTTCTACCTCTCTTCCTCTCCTTTCCTCTCTCTCTAAAATCAATAAAGAAAAAAAAATGATATGTGGATGAAAAGAGGCCACATGTTAACCTGACAAGCTCAGGGAAGGCCTGCATGGTGGCCTTGCAAACTCAGAGACCTAAAATAATCACAAAGGATGGTCTGAAATTAAAACTTTTTAAACTAAATGGCAGGTAGTCACATCCTAGGCGAACATCTTCCCTGACAAAGGTCGATCTTTAACTGAGCTTGTCTGTTGTGTTTTTGCATCTACCATAACATATTTTTGGAATGTCAAAGTAATTTTCCTTTTTCTGGACCCCTCAAAGCATAAGCACCACTCTGCAGAGACCACAGATTCTCTCACTGTTATCCAGTTAATCGTCGACTACTAATTATCCTGTACCCACCTATATAAAAGATGTATGTGTCTGTCATTTTACTTTTCATCCAATCCCAAAGGTTTCCTGCTTTGCTCTTTCTTCTGCCTCCCTAATATGTCACCAATGGATTTCATGTAACTCACTTGCATCTTCTCTTTTGATTGTAATGTATAAAAAAAGTGCACAACTGCCATTCTCCAGAGCATCGTCTCAGTCCGTTGAGATTTTGCTTCCCGGCAATGATCGACGGTATTGGCTCAAATAAACTCACAAAAATTCTTCACAGGTTTGAATGTTTTTTATTAATATATTGACAGATAAAACAGGCATATTCCTAGTCACCCCCTCAATAAATAACTGTTAAGTCTTTTGTCATTGTTGCTTTTGATTCCTCTACCTTTTTTAAATAAAACATCTCAGCTAAGACTCAAGTCCCTTCTGATCACCACTGTCCTTCTCATTCTGGGAAGCAGCCAGTCGTGGGTTTAGTTTACTTGTATGTACATATGCCTGTATGCATCCCCAACATGCTACATTGTTTTGTGGTGGTTCAAATTTTAGAACTGTATCATACTGTAAGTATTGTACATCTGCTTTTTTTCCCGTCAACTTGTGTTTTTTAATAAGTTCTGTCCCTGTTAATATATTTAAGTCTGGTTAAGTCTTTTTATTTATTTTTTATAAATTTTTTAAAATCCTCACTCAAGGGTATGTTTTTATCGATTTTAGAGAGAGAGGAAGGGAGAGAGAGAGAGAGAGAGAAACATCAATGTGAGAGAGAAACCCAGACCAAGAATCGAACCCATAACCTTTTGGTATACGGGACTAAGCTCCAACCAGCTGTGCCACACTGGCCAGGGCAGCATCTCATTTTAATTTTCATCTGCCTGATAACTAGTGAGGATGCACATTTCAAATATAAAGTTATTGGGCCGTGGCCGGTTTGGCTCAGCGGTTAGAGTGTCTGCCTGTGGACCAATGAGTTGCGGGTTTGATTCAGGTCAAGTGCACGTACCTCAGTTGCGATTCGTCTGCGGCCCTGGTCAGGTCGTGCAGGAGGCAGCCAGTCGATGTGTCCCTCTCAATTCAATGTTTTTCTCTCTCCCCTCTCCCTCTCCCTCCCTCCCTCCCACTCTATCTGATGATAAACAGAAAAATGTCCTCGGGTGAGGATTAAAAAATAAATAAATAAAGTTATTGGAAATTTGGATTTCTTTTACTTGCTTATCCTTAGCCTGTGCCCTATTTTTCTTATTGATATATGAGTTTTATTAATTTAATCTGGATAAATTTCTGTTTAATATATTGCAAAACATTTTCTTATAGTCTATAGTCACTTGCTTTTTAACTTCATTTATAGTGACTTTTGTGAATGTTACAATGTAAATCAAAATCACAAATCTTTAACTTGGTCATCCCAAGCTTATGAAGAGGGTTGACAGCTAGGTCTTCAGTTTCACTAGTTCACTCTGGTAGCTTTAATTTCCGGCTTATCTAGGTCAGTAATTGGACAATCCTATGTGGTATTCATAGGTGTCTCGTAGAGTTAGTATAATTATGATTGGATTTATATATAAATATAGTGTGTGAGACAAGTGTGGTCTTAACTCTTTGAGCCCCAAAACTTAAGGGTGCCACTAAGGCATGTATTGTTTAATAGCTCTTCCTAAAATGACAGGATGATTTTGGGGCAGGAGGGAGGTATATTAGAAACTTAAAACGAAGTAGCTTTTTTATAACGTTTGGTGAGAAGCTCACAATTTCCAGTGTCCTAGCAGTAATAAATCAGTTATTTTTATAGAACTTTGGCCATTGTAGTCCCTTGCATGTTGGAGCTGTGGGAGAAAGTACTTTCTAGTTGGTATTTCTCTGGGCAAGTGAAAAGATTGCTGCTGAGAAGCCAAATCTGTGCTCCTGATTTGGGGCAAGTATATGACAAAATAGGTGTTTTTTCCCTCTTATAGGAAACCAAACCAAACCAAACCCAGTCTCCCGGGCACAAGCGGGTAGATGGAGGGTAAACACTTTTTGATGCATCATTCCTTTGGCTACAGGCCTCCTGCATGTGGGGCTATAAATAAGTCATCATTTCTCAGAGTACCCGGGGTGGAAGCCAAGTACTTTATTTTGCCTTTGACCCTGACGGTGCTTTTTTTGGTTGATACTTCGCCATCTAGTTGGTGAAATGCTTGCCAATTTTAACATTGTTCACTTATTCAATATTTCATGGTCTACCTAATGCTAATGAGTTTACAAAATTCAGACCATAGTTATAAATCAAAATATTCAAATAATAACATAAGATAAATTTAAAAACAAAGGAAATGCTCAACGTGTATTTTTCCATTCAACACTGAACTCTACATATTGAGTCACAAAATTTTCATTTTTTTTTCAGCTTAGTGCCTGCTGCCACGGTCAGGTTTTGATTTAATAATATATAATTTTCCCATTTCTTTTCTTGATGGTAAGTGGTCTTAATGACGCATGGAATAATATTTGATCAGTTATAAGTTAAAAGTGGGTTTATATTCCATCATAACTAGAAATGTCTTTTCCCCACAATGTGTGATCTTTATGACAGAAATGGGAAACTAAAAACCAATGTTTACTTTTGTTTTTGCTTGCAGAAGAAAATGCTGTTTCTGTTCTGTTTGATATACTGATGCAAAATATGAGAAATGTGGCTTTGTTAAATATGGCTGAAATTAGAAGGCCTATTGCCGGAAGAGTGAATGGGCAAGTTGTTGGTTTTAAGGCTGGCTTAAGAAATATTTTTTGATTCCTATTAAACAGATGCTTTCTGAGCCCACCAGTTTTGGTGGTAGGGAGGGTGGGTTGGCAGTTGGATAAACAAACTGTCCAGGTCATAGAAACACATGAGTCTCAACCATGAGAAGAGGAAGCCAAGTCTCCCTCCTGGACATAGAACAGGATCTCAGAACTACAGGGAAAACCTTTATCCTTTTCTTCTGCTTTGCTAATTGCAAAGACTACCGTTGTCTGTGTTTTTGCAAGTTGAATCTCATTTGCTGCTTCATAGAAAAACCTAGTCCTTTCAGTTAGCAAAGTAGAAAAGGATAAAGAAAAATGGTGCCTCTTAAGACCTCCTGTTTTTTAACCTTAAGAAAGCAAGCTGGAAAGTGAATCTGGTACCCAGAAAGCATTGAGTAAAGATTTCCCCTTGGCTTAGACACTGGTGACTCGCCAAAAAGAATTGGTTGGTTGTTAGAGGTCCAGGCACTGCCATTTTTACTGTGTTTATAAAGTGGTTACATAATGCATTTGAGGATATGAATTTGTCTTTCTGACTGTGAAGGGCATGCAGATAAATATAAGAGCGCCTGTGGGCCTTTGGAGAGGAACAAGTGTCCTCCCCCAAACCAGGCCCTTTCAGGAGATGACCTGGGTTCCAAACTCATGAGTCAGCATCCTTTGCCAGTGATGCCATCACTGTCCACCCAGTGGCAATGGAGAGTAAACCTGGAATCGCCAAGTCTGCTTGTCTAGTAGTGGTGGAGGAATAGGGACGTCTGGAATATTAGAAAAGGGCCAATGTGAGATGATTGCAGTCAGACTCATGAGCATCTCTCCTGGTCTCAAAATGGGTACTGAGACAGAGCAGGTGTGCGTGCATTCAGGAAGAATGGGTGTCTGGGATAACAGGTGGGCCTTAGCCTGAGTGGGTCTCCCTTGGCGGGGGGGATGCCTATCATGGGAGCTGGATGGGAGTCACAGTCATCTAGCTGGAAGAGCGAAGTTTCTCAAGGTTCCCGTTGGCATCAAGACTGTTTATCTTTGCAGGGGTGGACATTGTTGGGAATAAGTCACATCGATTTGTGTAGGTGGTTTCAGCTGTCCTCAGGAACTATTTGTTTAGTATCCGGAATGTTCTGGGTGTTTAATAGGAGACACCTATGGGCCATGTCCAGGTTTTGGCTTTCACATTCTTTCCCACCCTAAGATGAGCTGGCTGCAGAGTGTTTTTCTAAATTGGCTACATTATTATTTTTTTTAAAGGGCATTACGTGCATTTACAGTCATAGCTGAGTAGAGCAGCCCCTAGAGAACATGCAGGGGGTTTGAAATCAGGGCTCTGTTGTTGAGGAGTGTTCTTGGATATTCGCTCAGAGCAGCTTATCAGGAAACCTCCCGCCCTCCTGCCTTTGACTTCTTTTTTAACCTCGGAAGTAAACGTTATAAGCATGTTTTATTAAGGGTTATAATTATCCCCTAATTTAGTACAGACAAAAATGCAGTAGTCTTTCCCATCAATACTGCCTTTTACTTTTATTTAGAAAACTGTGAGTTTACAGCAGGTAGGAAACAAGCCAGCAGCATTCCTCCAGTCCACACCCCACCCCTGCTCCCCAGCTCCCTCCTGCTTGCCAGGTGCCAAATCTGGGTTGCACCTCCTTTCCTCCTGCCTCAGCCTTACTGGTGGTACAGTGGCCTCCTCACTGGACACCCCCACCCACCTGCATTTCCAGGTGCAACTCTGCTGGTTCCACCCACAGGTTAATAGTCCAAATGCAGGCCCTGTCCATGCTGCCTTTCTCCCGAAGTCTCTTCAGTGCTTCTGTGTTGCCTGTGGACTCCTGCCTCTGGCATTTGAGCCCCTCCAGGACCAGGAGAGAACCTCCCTTTCAAGACTTATCTTGTGTGCCCACCAGTTTGCTTCAAATGGTGTCTTAGTCCTGTGCCTTTCCAAGGTGGCAGAATTCTGTTTTTTGGGACAAGGGGCGAAATCCCCTCTAATTGTAGTCTCTCAATACCAAGGCAGTGCACAGAGTAATGACGTTAACGTCCTTTTCCCCTTCTGTTCCAGTGCAAAGTGTGTGCAGATCTCAGTCACGCTGGCATGGGTACCATCCCCACTGTTCCATCTTCTCTTTTAGGGAAGGAGCCTCAAGAAGCAGATGTGTGTCCATTGGGCTCTCCTGTGGAGGTGAGAGAGTAGAAGAGAGAGAGAGAAAATCCTTCTATTCTATTCCCACCCATAGAGACTGACTAGATTGAGTGCATATTCAGAAATGTACTGCCTGGCCGGTTGGTTCAGTCGGTTGGAGTATCATCAAAAGGCTTTTGGTTCGATTCCCGGTGAGGGCACATACTTAGGTTTTGCGCCTATGGGAGGCAACCGATTGATGTTTCTCTCTCACATCAATGTTTCTCTCTCGTGTCGATGTTTCTTTCTCTCCTTTCCTCTCTCTCTAAAATGAATAAAAACATATCCTTGGGTGAGAATTAAAAATAAATAAATAAATAAATGTGTTATGGGACAGAGTTTTTGATTAGCCCCATCACACAGCATTGGCCTCATTGGACAGGAAATGCGTGATGAGAAGTGGGCAGCCCTTGGCAGTTAAGTGTAGCTTCATTGTTGACTTGACTCAGGTCAAACTACTGGGTTGTTTTTTAACTCTTGGCAAAACATTTTTCAGATAGCTTTTTGGAAAATTTCAGATTGGAATATTTGAAGTGGCAATTTAATTTTTTATTGTGGTAACATAAACCTAAAATAAAATTTACTGTTTTAACCATTTATTTTGTATTTTTACCACTGTACTTAATGAGTGACATTAAGTAGTCATTCACATATTGTGCAGCCATCACCCTCTGTCCGTCTCTGTGGCTCTTTCCATCTTCCCAAACTGAAACTCTATTCCCATTAAAAACTAACTCCCCATTTTCCCTTCCCTGGTCCCTGGCACCCACCATTCTTCTTTCTGTCTATGAATTCAATCCTCTGGGGACCTTATGTAAATGGAATCGTACAGTATTTGCCCTTCTGTGACTGGCTTATCCACTCAGCATAATATCCTCAAGGTTCATCCACATTACAGCATGTGTCAGGATTTCTTTCCTTTTATTTTTTAATTTTTTTTAACTTATCTTTATTGTTGAATATATTACAGATGTTCCTCATTTTCCCCACATTGACCCCCTCCTCCCTATTCCTGCCCCCTTCCTGCTTTTCCCCACACTGTTGTCTGTGTCCATTGGTTATGCATATATACATATAAGTTCTTTGGTTTATCTCTTCCCACCCCCCAACCCCCCTTCCCTTTGAGGTTCGTCAGTCTAACAACCAATTTGTACTTCTTAATCCCTTCACCTTTTTCACCCATCCCCCCATCCCCCACCCATCTGGTACCCAACAAAAGTTCTCTGTATCTATGAGAATGTTTCTGTTCTGCTTGTTCATTTTGTTTGTAGATTCAATTGTTGATAGATATGTATTTATTGCCATTTTGTTTGTTCATATTTTTTTATCTTTTTCTTCAAGAAGACCCTTCAACATTTCATATAATAATGGTTTGGTGGTGATGAACTCCTTTAGCTTTTCCTTGTCTGGGAGACTCTTTATATGGCCATCGATTCTAAATGACAGCTTTGCAGGATAGAGTAATCTTGGTTGTAGGTTCTTGCCTTTCATCACTCTGAATGTTTCTTGCCACTCCCTTCTGGCCTGCAAAGTTTCTTTTGAGAAATCAGCTGACAGTCTTACGGGAACTCCCTTGTAGGTAACTAACTGCTTTTCTCTTGCTGCTTTTAAGATTCTCTCTTTGTCTTGAACCTTTTGCATTTTGATGATGATGTGTCTTGGTGTGGGCCTCTTGGGGTTCATTTTGTTTGGGACTCTCTGTGCTTCCTGGACTTGTATGTCTGTTTCCTTCGCCAAGTTAGGGAAGTTTTCTACCATTATTGTTTCAAATAGGTTTTCGATTTGTTGTTCTCTCTCTTCTCCTTCTGGCACCTCCAAGATGCGAATGTTGGCACGCTTGAAGTTTGCCCCAGAGGCTCCTTACACTATCCTCATTTCTTTGGATTCTTTTTTTCTTTTTGCTGTTCTGATTGGGTGTTTTTTGCTTCCTTATATTCCAAATCGATGGTTTGCTTCTTGGCTTTACCTACTCTACTATTGAATCTGTGTAAGTTATTCTTTATTTCAGTTAGTGCCTCCTTCATTTCTGACTGGTCCTTTTTTATGCTCTTGAGGCCCTCACTAAGATCACTGAGGTTCTCACTAAGTCCATTGAGTAGTCTTATAAGCAGTATTTTGAACTCAGCATCTGTTAGGTTGCTTAACTCCATTTCACTTAGTTCTTTTCCTGGAGTTTTGTACTGTTCTTTCATTTGGGACCTGTTTCTTTGTCTCCTCATTGTGGCTGCCTCCCTGCGTTTGTTTCTATGTATTACTTAGCGAGAGGTATAAGGGCTAGCTGAGACCAGATGCTGCTTGTTTGAAAGAATTTAGGAAAAGCTGAAGCAGGATCCAAGACAGGCCAATCCTATGGTAAAGCAACTGGTAACAGCTTGGGTGGGCTTGAAAGTTGGGTGGGGCGGGGCCTCAGGGAATCACCAGGGCGGGGCCAACAGTGTGAGCCAGGTTGCTGGAGTCCCAGATATGGTGGTGTCTGCCGGCCCAGGGAAGGGCTCACCAAAGGAACAAAAGCCTCTTATAGCACGTCTATCCAGGAGAAAGCTGCCTCTCCAGCTCTCGCTCCAGTGCCAAACAGCTCAGTTCTTCCCCATACAACTCTGGTGCCTTTCAGGCTCCCTCTCACACACTGGAGCCTGGAGGGTGGGAGTCCGAGTAAGTCCATGTGCGCGGGCCCTTTAAGAGGAGCTGCCGGGGGCTCCAGCCGCCTCAGCCTCAGTTCCCGCTGGTTTTTCCAGCCAGAAGTTATGGGGATTCTCTTCCTGGCACTGGGACCCTGAGCTGGGCGCCTGGTGTGGGACGGGGACCCCTTAGTCCTCAGGGAGGACCTTCCCAGCCGAGGTATCCTCCTAATTTTTATCCTGCACACGTGGGTGTGGGACCAGCCCGTAGCACCTCCGCCCCTCCTAGCAGTCTCGATGTGGCTTCTTCTTTAATTTTGTAGTTGTAGGACTTCCATTCAGCTTGATTTCAGGCGGTTTTGAATGATGGTTGTTCTGTAGTTTAGTTGTAACTTTGATGTGGTTGTGGGAGGACGCGATACCGCGTTTACCTACGCCGCCATCTTGACCGGAAGTCCCGGATTTCTTTCCTTTTAAAGACTGCATAATATTCCAATTTATAGATGGATCACATTTACTTATCCGTGCATCCGTCAATGGACACTGGGGTTGCTTCCATCTTTGGGCCATTGTGGGTAATGCTGCTGTGAACATGGGTGTGCAGATACCTCTCCGAGTCCCTGCTTTCAGTTCTTTCGGTTATATACCCAGAAGTAGAGTAATATCTGGATCATATGGTAATTCTATGTTTTATTGTTTGAGAAAATGCACCAGACTGTTTAGCAGAGTGTGACCATTTGATTTAATAAATTTCCTCAAGTTCAGCTCACTCATTTTTCTTCCTCTTCCCAACTTTTTGACACTTTGTTGCCATCTTTGGTGTAGACGCTTTCAAAAAAGATTTTCAGAAATTACCTTATGTGCTACATTAGTAAGGACATTTTTTGAACTGACAGCCTGGAACACCAAATCCTATACTTAAAGAGTGGCAGTAGGTCCGGCTGGTGTGGCTCAGTGGTTGAGCATCGACCCATGCACCAAGAGATCGCCAGTTCGATTCCCGGTCAGGGCACATGCCCAGGTTGTAGGCCAAATCCCCAGTGTGGGGGCATGCAGGAGGCGGCCAATCGATGTTCTCTCTCATTGATGTTTCTATCTCTCTCTCCTTCTCCCTTCCTCTCTCTCTAAAATCAATAAAAGGGGAGAAAAATTAAAAAAAAAAAGAGTGGCAGTAGGCAGCATGGTTCGGTTCGGTATGCTAACTTTTAATTATTCAGATGGATCTCTGCCGGAGGATGGAATTAATACTTGTTAGTTTTCTGAAAGGAAGGATATGCAGTTCTGGCACGTACACTGGCCCTAAGGCTATTTTCAGGGCATTTGCTCTTAATGACTTATGGGAAGGTTTATAGAACAATCAAAGGATGTGGAATTGTTCTTGGCCACTCTTTTTAAAAAAAGATTTTTCCATCATGTGGAAAACACCGAACATTTCTTACAGAAACATTTGGGTCAGAATGACATTATTCCACTTTGGTGGATTTGTTGTGCTCTTTGGGGAACATTAAGAAAAACCCACTAAGGATTGCTGTATTCATTAGCACTACATCATAACTTTGCTTTTCTTCTGATTTTTTAAATGTTTTTATTGATTTTTTTAGAGAGAGGAAAGGAGAAGGAGAGAGAGGTAGAAACATCAATGTTTGGATCGGCTGCCTCGAGCCTGCAACCCGGGCATGTGCCCTGACTGGGAATCAGACCGGCAACCTCTTGGCACATGGGATGATGCTCAACCAGTGAGCCATGCCGGCCAGGCACTTTTCTTCTGATTTTTTTTTTCTTTCTTTTTTTTTTTTATCCTCACTTGAGGACATTTTTGCATTTATTTTCAAATAGAGTGAGAGGGAGAGAGGGAGGAAGAGAGAGAGAGAGAGAGAAACATCGATGTGAGAGAGACACATCGACTGGTTGCCACCTGCACGACCCCAACTGGGGCCAGGGACAAACTGCAACTGAGGTACGTGCCCTTAGCAGGAACCAAACCCAGGACTCTCTGGTCCGTGGGCCGACGCTCTAACTGCTGAGCCAGACTGGCCAGGGCTCTTCTGATTGTTAATGGTGTTTTTGTGGATGCTTTATCTGGTTGTGCAAGTTCATCTCCTTCATGATATTAGCAATACCATTTGTTGACAAAGTACACAGAGATTTATGATGATTTGGTCATCCAATCTAAAAACCTTAGAATCACTCAGAAATTCAAGTGATTAATGAGGGGCAAGCAATGGTAGTTTCTCTCAGGTGAATATCCATTGGACTCATATAGAAATCGTAAACCAAGTCACTAGCCTTCTGCAGTCTGAGCACAGAAGAATGCCCAAGGGACAGTCTCGGTGCCTCAAAAAAGGGCTGGCTTTTGATTTCAGGCGCCATCATCAACAAGAGCACAGATGGATGCATTTTCAGGTCTTGCCCTGCATATAACTGTTAGCCTTCAGCACTGACACGTATTACAAAAGCATGCAATTCAAAGGAGGACACCCTCCCACACCCCCTGCCCCACAGTCAAACCGCTTTGTCAACAAGGCAGAAAGAGGCTGGTCCTTGGCTGCTTCATGCACTGGTAGCACGCTGGAACTAGGAAAAGGAGCTGGTCTTCCAAAGCCACACAGAAAACAAACCAAAGCACCAATATTATTATGCAGTAACAATTTTGAAGTGCATCGATTGTACAAGAGAAGGACAAAGTGTGTTTATGGAGAGCTGGACAGAGTAGTGACAATGACTGGTAGTGTTCAGGAGGAGCCAGTTGGCATCACAGAGCCACAGAAAAGTGTGAGGATAGTTTAATATAGAGCAGAGCTCTTCTCAATGAGAATGGGGTAGACCAGTTGTTCCCGTTTGTTCCGCCAACCAGGGGTGATCTGCAAGGATTTTGACAAGCTGTGGTCTCAGATTGCTGGTAAACTCATTTTACATGCCCACATTATTTTATCCCTGCCCCAGATTCTCAAACAGCATATTTCATGATTTGCCTTTCCTTACAAGTGCTTATAAGCTGTATAATCCTCTAGAATGAAATCCACATCCCTCTTGGCAAAAGGATAAAACAGATGTATTTTGCCTGATAATGAGCAAGGCCATGGTTTCAGGTCTTTAACTTCGTCTGTTCATCAGTAGTGGAGGTAGGGAAAAGCAGGGGCCCCTGGGCAGGCCTGATCAAAAGGCTTTGCAAAGTAGTAACCACCTCGCCCCAGATTGCTTCTCTAGTCTCTGTGCATTTTGAGCTCTTCTTGGTGTACTGTCAAAATCCTAAGAGTTATAGAAGCATTTGGGTTAATATCATCCATTCTGTTGAAAAGACCAGACCTCAGGTGGGTTCAGGCACGGTCGAAAGTAATGAGATGAGGGACAGTGCTGTTTGGCTACTGGCCAGGCTGCATCAATCCATATTTCAGATGACTGCTGAGTCACCAACCTCACCAAGACTCGGTTTCCCTCCCCAAGAGGCAGCCCTAGTCCTGGCCTTAGAGGTGATTGTCAGGATTTTGTTATTAGGCTGTCCTGTGAAGCCCCAGTTGAACGCCTGCACCTGGAATGAGCATAGTGCGTGAGAGACCTGGTGGTTATTACGATGAGGTCCTAGGGGCCCCCGTTCTCCGCATCCAGTGCTTGCTGAACATACACCTGTGCCAGGGCTGTGCTCACCACTGTGAGGCGTTCCCATCCAGGCTTTGATTCTGGGTCCCCCATTATGAGCCCATGCTCCTTTGTGCAAATCAGTCACCTCTCTGCCCCTGTTTTTCCATCATTAAAATGGAGATGACAATAGCACCTCTCTCATGGGCTGCTGGCAGGGTGGAGTGCAGTGGTGCCCAGAAGGAGCTTGGCATGGTGCCCAGCAAGGTTGGTGTGAGGCCGGTGGTGTCATTATTAGCTCTTGGCCAACAGGCAGTTCTGTATTAGTGTGGATTAGTTCAATTACAGTGCTCTCCTTTTGAAGCCTTGCTAAGACCTGAACCGAAGGACCCAAGGTTTTGGTTGGGAAGTGCTGAGGGGGTTGATTTTGAAAAGTAGGGCCATGGTGGGGTCGAGAGTGGGGACAGGGAGGAGGAAGTAGGAGGATGCGTGCTGTCAGCCAGGCAAGTGGGGACGACTTGGATCCCCTTAGTGTCTGTTGTTCTAAGGTAGCCCAATGCAAAAGGGCAGAGCGTCCACTCCTCCTTCCAGTGTTTTGCGTGGGTCTTCAATCATAGGACCTGTGTTTGGTTTAATAGAATTAGTAGTGTGGTGAGTGAAACTGGGGGTTAAAGGGGCCTTTGTGGAACCCTGACACCAATAACAATCTCATTTTCATGGGAACATGCATTGTTTCTAGAACACTGAATTTCTGCCACACCATATTCATAAACTGGGGATTGTCTGATTTTGGGATTGTGTGATCAGACTAGCAAGACAAGGCCAAGGCTTAGGCATGCACCCTGCTTCCTCCCTCCTCCTCCTTTCCGCCCTTTCTCCCTCCCTATCATTCTGTCTATTGCTATTGCTTTGTGATTTCTTGACTGTAACGTCTAGCAAATGTTTCTTGTTACAGAGTATGGTGTTTGTGAAAATTTGCGGAAGCTGGAGATCACAGGTGTGTCTTGTCGAGATGTCTACGCGAAGCGTAAGTTAATCTAATATCATCCATCATTAACTTCATTCTGAGAGCAGACACCGTGAGCATCAACCATGGGTAATAAATCAATTTTACCAGCAACCCAATTCCATTCCCAGACACCTTAATTTTAATGTCATAATTGACATTTTATTTTTTTTAAAGATTTTTTTATTGATTTTTAGAGAGAGAGAGAAGAAGGGAGAAGGAGAGAGAAGAAGGGAGAGGGAGAGAGAAGAAGGGAGAGGGAGAGAGAGAAACATCAATCAGCCACCTGCTGCATGTCTCCTACTGGAAACTGAACCCCCACCTGGGGCTTGTGCCCTGACCAGGAATTGAACTGGCAACATTTGGTTCCCCATCCAACTGAGCCACACTGGCCAGGGCACGATTGACATTTTAAAGACAGCACTGGTAGTAAAAGCGCCAAAACTGGAGGGGGGGGGGGGGCTCTCTTCTCTCCCTTTCTGGGTGTGTCAGTACCCTTATTTTTCAGCCCATCACAGGATATTAGGTGTCAAGGACCTTTAGTTCTGAGAAACATGTCTGCACTGGAAACACACTCTGGGGTGCTTCCAGAGGGGTCCCTTTCTCTGGATTCTGGACCCACAGCCTGATTGGGTGCGCAGATGGCTGATAGTAACTGGGAAGTGAAGCCGTGAGCCTCCCGCTGTCTCCCTCGGCTAACAGGGCTGCCTGTGGGCCCTGTCGTCCCTCCAGCCTTCCCTTCGGTTCGGTCTTCCCTTCAGTTTCCTCCAGATGTGTCAACCCCTCAGCCCCACATTTCTGTTCTTTGTGCCTTTACTTTCCAGAGTTGTCAGCAACACTTCCTGGGTGCTCCAAGTTTCCCCAGCCCCAAATACCTTCTCAGCTGGCCTTTCCTCTGTGCCCCCTTACAGGAGGCTGTGAAGGCTCCTGTTAACCCTGATGTCACCCGGGAGCAGCAGAGTCACAGGGAGCATGCTCATTCACCACCCTGTTGGGGTGTGGCATGCATTATTAGCACCCAGGGCTGGGGATTAAAGAACAGAGTAAGAAAAACAATGGTGGCCCAGTTCTCTTTGGCCTAAAGTTGACCTGTTGACCTCTCTGAAAAGGACCTTAAGTGTTCATCTTAAAACCATCTGAGGAGATTTTAGTTTTCACAGTCTTTTGAACTTTCTACCCAGTTCTCCATTGAAAGCAGACTAGATGATGTGATGTCTGCTTACCAAGTCCCATACCCAGGAACTGAGGGTGTCAAGTTTCTCCAAGGAAACATGTGTGGTTCAGGACCGAGAAGTAGGCAGGTGATGGGGCTTCGCTATGGGCCAGGCTGCTGACTGTGCTGAGGTGCTCCAAGCTTTCTTCCAGGGTCTGGGGGCTAGTTGGGGTCACTCTCTCTATTCCATCTTTTCCATGGATTTGTTCCTATCACAGCCCCCTTCTGAGGTGCCCCTCCTTCATGGGCCTGCACTCCAGCACAGGTGGTGCATGGCATTTCTGCAGAGCGGCTGAGCAGGAGACGTGGGTGCTGCTCAGTCCCTGTATCTGGGCTGATTTTATCCCACCAAGACTCTCCACACTGTGATCCCATGGCCATTTGGGAGTGTTGGATTGATTAGTGTTTCTGGGTTAGAATTTGCTCACACTTGAGGCCACTTCCTGTCAAAAGGCTCTGAGTTCTTCATGGACCTTCCTCTTCCATGCCTAATTCTTGGTGGCTCGGCCATGCCCTTCAAGCTCTTGTCCCTTCCCACCTGCCTCAGGGAGCCTTGGAGAGGCTGTTGTCGGGACCCCTCTGCCCTGCCACATCTCAGCCCTAGTTCTGCCAACTCCTAGCATCCCCTACTCCTCCCCTCCTGTGGGCCTTGGGCTTCAGCCTTGCCCCCAGCCACCATTTTCACACCAGCTGCTGCCTCCTGTGCTGCTGTCCCTGGCCCTGGGCCCCACTGCAAGGCTGATCTGCTCAAGACCACCCTGCTCCTCCTGCCTCATGCACTTTCAGACTTTGGTTTCTTCTCTTGCCTCTGCTTCACATCCCACCAACCCCAGAAAGATGCGTGGAAGTAAGTCTGGGAGGCCTGAGTGGTCATGTCTCATGAAAGCGTAACCCTTTGTGTCCTGTCATCTCATGGACGGGAACAATGTCTCTGATTTCTGCAAAGCCCAGAGTTTCAGAGGCAGATAGCTGGCTGCTCCCCTGCTCCCCTCCCACCGTTTATCCTGTGGGAGCCCACCTAGTCCTGGCTCCAACCTCGGTTCCTCCGTTGTTTGCCCAGAGCTCAGTGTCTTAAATCTAGCCAGAGCACAGAGTTGGAGGAATTCACCCTTGTCGTCAGGCTTGGAGTCAGAACCAAGCTCTCGCTGCAGCAATCTCTGTGTACATACACACAAGAAATTTTCCTGGCTCTTGTGAATGACCAGCTGGCTTTTATGAGTATCTAATATGACAGGTTCTTACCTTCAATAACTGCTTTTTGAGTTTTGTTAGGCCATTTGTTGATATTGTCTTAAAGCAGCGTGAAGACTTCTGTCTTTAAGAGTTGTGAGCACTTAAAATAGTGTCCTGGAAGGGTGCACACGTCTGCCAGGCATTAGGGGCTGTGACACTCAGAGGACAGCACACCTGTTAAATAAGGCCCCCACGGAGCTCGACTCAGCAGTGGGTGGAGGGGGTTGGCGGGCCCCTGCTGGTGGCTGTCCTGTAGACGGGACACTTGGGCACAGGTCGGCAGGCAGGTAGCATTTGTACATGCAGACCCAGGGAAAAGCCCCAGGATGGAAAAATCTACCTCCATAAGTGGAGGGCAGGGAAAAGAGTGAAGAAAGAGGCTAATCACTTCAGTCTGGTAATTAATGGAGTTTATTAGGGGAAACTTACATACGAGGCATGTCTTGGGCAGCTGCAAGATGAAATAGATCCCCACACTGCTTGACAGGCACCAAAGAATGATATAGAGTAGAAGGGTGATAGTCACAGGTACTAGTATGTGAATGCTACCAGGTACGGGAGGTTACTTTCCATGCTTGACCCGGTCGGGACGACAACTTGTTCCAGGAACCAGCACATAGCAGGAGGCAAGGGAGGTGCTGACTTATATCTGAACGAATATCAGTTATGATCAGACAGTCTCTAAGGGGGGTTTGCAGAGAGCAGCCTTCATTCTGGCTCAGGTCTAGCTTGCAGGACAGACAGCAGTCATGTTAAGGAACAGTCTCTTTATAGGTGGGTAGTGACTGCTGGGGAGCAGGGGTTGGTGTGGCCAGGGGTAAGTCAGGAGGTGGGCAACAGAGAGGGTACCAGGGCCATGGTGAAGTGAACACACACACATGCATGTGAGGACACGGGCAAACAGAGGAGGACATCTGGAGATATCTTTTGACTGCAGATTCTTGACCCCTTGAAAATGGTTGGGAAATCCAGATAATAATTCATATTATCTTTATTTAGTATCCCCAAGTGTTGAATTTGCCACCAGCCAAAGCAGGTTTCACAGTGCAAGAACATGTCTTTGTGAGTTTGCTTTGAAGGCCTTACCCAGGAGAACATTACTTAGCTTCTGGAGTACGTGGTAGAAGAAAGCCTTTGCCCCTGGCATAGGTGGGAGAGTGAGCCAGCCTTGACTCAGAAGTGAAGGGTCTGAGTGAGGAGCTGGCAGATGTCGTAAAACAAAACAAACACAAGTGAAGGAAAATGCTAGGCATACACTGTACAAGCTGAATATCTTAGTTGGGGTACAAGGGTTCCCTAAACAGTCACTCCGCATATCCATAGGCCACGCCCTCTGCTCTCCTGCCTCAGTGAGCTGCATTGACGTGACAGTTGAGGGAGGAGAGTGAGCATGGAGAGTGTTCCAAGTTTGCTGCCATCATGAGTTTCTGATGTGAACCCATTGATTAAAGGGAACATACATCACGTTTTCTTTCTAGTCAGGCCTCTCATTTTGAGCAAGTGCTTGCCTCCCAAGGTACCAGGGGTTGTGTATGATGGTGGTGAGGGAGAGGTTGAGTCACATGAAAACTGTTCATACCATCCTGAAAGCGGAACCATCCTTAGCCCTTTCCCTGCTGTGTCTGTTCAGGTATAAACCCTCGTGTGAAGTCAGGACGTTTCATGAAAATTCTTCCCGATTACGAGCACATGGAGTACAGAGATGTGTACACCTGCCGTATGTACCTCCTGCTACCTTGGCTTTGGCGGGGGTGCACGGCGAAGAGCTGCATGGAGAGGGACCTCTAACTCACGGCACGTGGATGCTTCGGTCCTAAGAGCAAGCTGACCTCCTTGGCTTTTGCTGTCTTTCACCTTTCTGCAGTGTTCTCTGTGGCTCGGCCATGGCCAGGATAACACCTGATATGGGCCAGGTTTCCGCAGCACCTTTTGTTTTTCAGGGTAGTACCAGCACAATCACTTTGTTGGTGCACATTTTTTTAAAAATTATTTATTTTTGTTACTCCTCACATGAGGATATTTTTTCCATTAATTTTTAGATAGAGTGGAAGGGAGAGAGGGGAAGAGAGAGAGAGAGAAACATCCAAGTGAAAGAGACACATCGATTGGCTGCCTCCCGCATGACCCCAACTGGGGCCTGGGATCCAACCTGAAACCCAGGTATGTGCCCTTGACTGGGAGTCGAATCCAAGACCTTTTAGTCCGAGGGCCGACTCTCTAACCACTGCGCCAAATCGGCCAGGGCTGTGACGCACACTTTACCATTTATTGTTTATTGAGGCTGTGAGGACAGAACAGAATTAGAAGCCTTAAAACCTTTTGATTTGAAAATGAAATGTAAGTGGTTTACTTCTAGGCTTCATTAGTCAATCGCGTTAGGACGTCATCTGTGAATTTGAAAAAAATTGCATGCACATGGACTTATATACACATGAGACAGAAGTATGTGGAAATGTGATTATTTGGAACCTGGTTCCTCTTGATGGGTATTACTTGGGCCCTGGAAATTTTCCTAAGCCATGTTCCGTAGTAATTAAGGCTGTCTCCACTTTTTATTAGGTTGAGCTGAGATGGAGAGTGTGAATTTCGGTTGTCGAGAAAGACATTAGAAATATCTGGTTGCGTGGAAAGCAGATTTTACGCTGGTAGAAGTACAGGGACACCCCTGCTGCTTACTGCCTCACCGTGCTGAGTGTGCCGTGTCGGCATCGCCTGCGTAGACTAGGCCCACTTCTGAGTCTCATACGTGCACGATTTCTAACAAAGTACTCAGACCATGAGGAATAGAGTCATTTATGGGATTTCTCCCAACCCTGCCAGGCTCTGGACATGTAGCTAAAGTGCTTGTTGGTCCCATTTTACTCCAGAGGATGTGGAAATGCCAGGACTGGTCAGCAAGTTTTGGGGTGATGTCTGGGCACTGAGCACGGTTGTGAACCCCACACAGTGTTTGTATAGTCAGGCCCAGGGCTGAACTGCTTGAGTGAAGACCCGTGGTGAGGGGGCCTCGTCAGGAGTGTGTATGAGCGGTTGGCGGGCACGGGGTGACGGTGGGGGGCAAGTCTGAAGGCATGAATTCTGTTATTTTCCAAACCCTCTTGGAAGTAGCCTCTCTAAAACATTTTGTCATAAACTAACCGCCCTCCCTGCTTAGCAGTCAGTGAACTGCTTCTCCAGGCCCGTGGGAGAGAGTGTTACGTAGGGCTTGCTGACGAGAACAGTCAATCTGTCGCCACAGCTGTGCTGCCGGGAATGGCCTGGCATGGGCTTTTAAATACAAATGGACAAGCACTTAGAGGTTCATTATGTCATACATATGCCACAGGATTCTTCTAGAACAACAGTGTATCTGGAACTTAGACCGAAGACCAGGAATGGAATCCTGACCCACCTCAGGGAGGGAGGCTCGGGGGCCGGGACCTAGGAGTTGCCTAGAGTTGTGTTGGGGTTGTGTTCTTTTTGTTCCCAGGGGGTGGTCAGAAGCTTTCTGTAGCTTGTAAGGATGTGTCATGAGTCCAGACTTTCAACCACGCTTCTAGGAGACGACTTCCAGAGCATCTGGACCTTAGCCGCATATTGTGATGACCCCCAGCTGCTGGTAGCTGACAGCTTAGGAGAAACTGTTCTAAATGACAACTGCCGTCCTCTCTGAGGTTTGAATGTAGTCATAAAAATACAGTAGTCATTGCAGAAAACGTGGAAGATCTGGAAAATATAATAAAAATAACCTGTTGTAAGCATTGGTTGCATTTCTCTGGACGCATTTGAACTGTGAGTGGTCTGTTACCGCCATGACTGCCAGGAGAGAAGTTAATGTGTGAAAAAAAAAAAGTCGTTTCAAGCCCAATTTCAAACCTTTCCTTGCCCAGGTGTCTGGTATTCCAGTGTTCCTACTGTGTTCTCTGATGGAGCGCAGCTCAGAATCTCTTCCCTGCCGTTAGCCAGACTTCCCAGAAAAGTCTGCCGTGACGATTGGCTTGCGAGGCACGTGAAACCCTGCGCTGTTGCTGGAGCTGTGGGGAGCTCGTGCGCTCTGGTCTTTTAACCCTCTGGGCCTCTGTTGGGTTCGAGCAGAGAAAATCAGCAGTCAAGCAAGACACTGTCCTGGAGAGAAGCAAATCAGCGTCATCTGAGGCTGCAGATTCTGACCGTTAGGAGCTTTGTGGCCTCAGATTAGTTGCTTTTGCTGCGTCACTTTTGTTGATTTTTCTCAATATCAGGCCATATGTTGTTGCCTGATGTTCTTTTTTGGTTGTTGTTGTTTTTTGTTAATCCTCACCCAGGGATATTTTTTCTGTTGATTTTGGCGCGGGGGGTGGGGGGCGGCGGGGAGCATTGAGGGAAAGAGCGAGAGAAACATTGATGTGAGAGAGATACATTGATTGGTTGCCTCCCGCACATAACCCAGCTGGGGCAAGGGATCAAACCTGCCACCCAGGTACTTGCTCTTGACCCGGAATCCAACCTGCGACCATTTGGTTCGAGGGCCGACACTCTGACTGCTGAGCCGCACCAGCCAGGGCGTTGCCTGATATTCTTGATAATTCCTGTCTGTAAGAAGTTGGAAGTGTCATGGGGGATGTATTGTTCTTATGACTTATCCAACACATCCCTGTGTGCAAACTGATGGTGACTGTCAAAACGCATTTTGAACTTAAAAATAACTGTAACCGTAGGGCTCTGAGTTTTGAGGTTCTGACCTAGAATTCTGGCTGTGCTCCAGATTGCTCTAGTAGATACAAGGAATTTGGTAGAATGTTGCTCACCACACAGTGAGGAGCTAGGCCACTTTTAACCAATGTCCAGCTCAAGGTGGTCAGGTGGGAGGAAAGTCCTCCTTATTTGCAGGAGGGTTAGCCTCTTCTTTTAGTCAGGAGGAGCCCATTTTTAGAGTTCAGAGTTAGAAAAAACATATCTCAGCTCTTGCAGCCAAGTAGGAGGAGTTACAGTAGCCATCTTCTGGTCAGGCCTTCACCTGATTGGATGAGGCCCACCACACTGGGGAGAGCAGTCAGCTTTATTCAGTCCACCGATTTAAATGTTAATCTCATCCAAAAACATCCTCATAACACATCCGGAATAACATGGCCCAGTGTAGTTGGCATATGGAATTGACCACCACACACTGCCTGCACAGAGACCCCAGACCCCGTACCCTGCAGTCAGGGCTTTGTATAAGTTGGTTGCCCTTTAACTCACTCATTTATTTACTCAACAAATACATGTGCAAAGGAAATTGAAGTGAAGGACATTTTCCAGAATGTTTACTGCAGCTGGTCATTTCTGTAGTGGGATTTCAGGTTGGCACTGGGTTTCCTTCCCTCCAGTTGTCTTCAGTGAATATGCATGCATTGCTTTTGAAATAGATAGGGAAGTGCCGTATTTTTATTTTATTTTATTTTTATTTTATTTTTTTATCCTCACCCAAGGACATTTTTTGCATTTATCCTCAGATAGAGCGGGAGGGAGGGAGGGAGGAAGAGAGAGAGAGAGAGAAACATCGATGTGAGAGAGACACATCGACTGGTCGCCACCCACACAACCCCAACCGGGGCCGGGGACAAACTGCAACCAAAGTACGTGCCCTTAGTGGGAACCAAACCCGGGACTCTCCGGTCCGCGGGCCAGCGCTCTAACCGCTGAGCCAAACTGGCCAGGGCAAAGTGCCGTATTTTTAAAAAAGAGAGATGACCTGACTTAGTTCATTTTTTTTTTCTTTATTGATTTTAGAGAGAGAGGAAGGGAGAGGGAGAGAGAGATAGAAACATCGATGAGAGAGAACATTGATTGGCTGCCTCCTGCATGCCACCCACTGGGGATCGGGCCCACAACCTGGGCATGTGTCCTGACTGGGAATCGAACCGGCGACCTCTTGGTGCATGGGTCAATGTTCAACCACTGAGCCACACCGGCCGGGCCTGACTTAATTCTTAATAAACAGTCCATGACATTTTAAACTCTGCCCCTACCTTTTAAAGAATCCTGCACTTCCTCAGTTGTGTAAAGTGCCGGGAGGCTTATCAGTGCATAGAAGCACTCAGTCTGTGTCCTGCAAGACAGCAGTTCCCTGTCATTGGAGCTGCTCACACAGAGGCTGGGTTTCAAAATGACCCAGTTAACATTTTTATTCTTAGAATTCTTTGGGACCTTTCATAGGTAAGGTTTGCTTAAGTCCACATTTGTTTACAAGGCTCTGTTCCAGGCCTTTGTAATTTCTTCCGAATTCTCTCTTCCTCCTGCCCTTCCCTCTGACTTGCTGCACAGTGAAGACTGGCTGGATGTAAAGCGAAACCTGCTCTCTCTCTCCCTGTAGTGCTGCACCGATACAGACACATCCTGGGGTTGTGGCAGCCAGATATCGGGCCCTATGGAGGACTGCTGAATGTGGTGGTAAGTCTGGGAGCCTCGGGTGTGGATTCTCGTGAGTCAGGACTGCTGCCCCACGTGGACGGAACTCCGTGCTTTTCCACCAGAGGGGCAAGTCAGCTACTTTCTGTATGACATTCGAGTCATCACAAGGAACTTCCCATCCGGTTATTTTTTGCGGCCCTCGCTGGTTCTCTGCAGAGCAGCTGTCTCCCCCGCCGTGAAGGTGGCATGTGCTCCGAATGGTGGCTCTTGAGCAGAAGCCCTAGGGCCAGGCATGTACAGTTATACTTTGCCAACTCCGGGCAGGGCAGGCACTTGGGCCCCCCAGTGTTGCTGTAGCTGAGGTCGCAGTAAAACAGGTGCCCCTGGGGAGCGCTGGTGTTCTGCTCCTGCTTTCCCTGTTGCTGGCACCTGCCTGAGGCCCAGTCCAGGGGACTGGCTGCACGTCGTGTGATGGTAGTGTGTCTGCCTCGCAGTGGCCGCTGGGGCCCTGGACAGCCTTGGTGTGACTCTTCCGAGCCTGGTCCAGATGGGCCACCTGGTGACGCTGGTTACTCTGTCACTGTATTTTGCTCACCAGGTGGAGTTTTGGACAGGGATAAATATTGCCTTATATTCTTAATATTTGGTGGAAACAGTCACTAAGAAACACACTTTACATGCGTTATATTTAATATCACCAGGGAAAAGCATTGCTTCGAAAACATTCAGGGACAAGCCAGACAACTCTCAGTGTATGCATATGTTTTTCCTTTTAGTCAGGACTGGTGATGATTGTTTTTCATACTGGCAGTGAGTAATAGAATTAAAAAAAAAAAAAAAAAAAAGAAGGCAGCTTCTGAGAGCAGGGGATAGATCATTAGGGGAAAATGGAACCCGTGACTGAACAATAGCAACTGGCTGTTGTCTCAGCCCAGTCAGCCACTGAAGTGATTGATTCCTCTCCTCCTCTGTCGATAGAGGTAAGAGCCATGGATCCAGGCTCTCCTGGGAAGGCAGGAGTGATTGCTGGGTCATCTCAAATGAGGCTGTCCCTGTCCCTCCACTGAGGACGTGGCGCCTTTGTGCTGAGCGCCAGTGTGTGGGGACTGCGCCGACCTTTGATTTGAGCTCTGTCACTTTCTGTCACTCACTGTTTCAGACACTCAAGAATAGCGGGAACAGTAGCATGAACTACTGATGCCCGCCACCTGGATTCAGCAGTTGTCGATAGTGTGCCGAGTTTGTGGCCTCTGTCTCCACCCCTTGGTGGCTTGTTTTCAGGCATTTTCAAGCAAATCCCGGGCCTAGGCCACTTTATCTGTTCGTACTTCAGTGTGGCTCTCTAAAAATCTGAGTATTTTTTCTACATGTCTACCACATTCTTAGCTTACCTTACAAAAGTACCAGTAATTCCTTGATATTACCTGAGGCCCAGTCCATATGTCAGGTCCCTTGATTGTCTCAAAACTTCCTTTTGACAGCTGGTTCCTTCAGATTGGGACCTAAACGAGGCCCTCACATTGTGTTTGTTTGTTTTGCCCCATGAGTCTCTCCTGTTGAAAGCAACACTCCCATTTTTTTCTCAGGTCAGTTGTCCTGTTGGGTGTCACTTCCTGGATTATTCTGCTTGCTTTTTCTCGCGTCATTTAGCTCCTCCACCCCCATTTTAGATCTGGAGGTTCTTTCTAAAAGGCTTTCTTGAATTCAGGTCTAACTGCTTTTTTTTTATATTTTAAAGAATCATTTTTTTCAGCTTTATTGAAATATATTGACAAAATTGTAAGATTTATAAAGCACATATCATGGCGATTTGATCTACGTATACCTTGTGAAGGGAGTCCCATCATCTAGTTAATTAACGCATCCATCACCTCACGTTTAAAATTAAGTACTACTCTCAGCACATTTCAGTGATATAATATAGTGTTATGAACTATAGTCACATTATTTTACATTAGGTAACTACTTTCTAATTAACACGCACTTGGTGGCGGGGCTGTGCTTGTCCCGCTGTGATCGATCAGGGGCATCTTGATGTCTGTTGGCCCTGAGATTCTCCGTGGGACTGGAGTGTGGAAACGTGGGTGGTCATCGTGGACTGCTGCAGGGTGAGGAGCCTCGGTGCCTCATTGAAACCCTCGCGTGGACATGCAGCCTTTCTCCTCACCGCAGGTGGACGGCTTGTTCATTATTGGTTGGATGTACCTGCCTCCCCATGACCCTCATGTGGATGACCCCATGCGATTCAAGCCCTTGTTTAGAATCCACCTGATGGAGAGGAAGTCGGCCACGGTGGAGTGCATGTACGGCCACAGAGGGCCCCACAACGGCCACATCCAAGTGAGTGTATGCTCGGCTCCCTTAGACGCTGCAGCCGTGTGCAGTGAGGGGCGAGGTTTCCTCTGCTCTTTCCAGGCCTGGGGCCAGCTGAGTTTACAGTGGTGTTGCTAGCCACAAGCCTGTGTCCATACAGATCAGGGGAAACGGGGGGGGGAACAGGGCTCCACCTCCACCCCTTCTGTGTATTGTTTATGCTATGGTGCTATGATGTAACTCCCCAAAGAGTCACTAGTTGGAACCCTCCACTGGTGCTGCGTCCAGTGAAAACCATTTGTTCTTTCCAACCACAGTTCATCACTTTTCTTTTCTCAAAACCTCTGACACTGCGAAACAATTGCCCTGTTTTCCTACTCTAAAAATCCCCTTGGAAAAGCACACACACCTCTCTTCTCTGAGAAGGAAGTGCGTGCTCAGGGTGGTTCTGAGCTCCTCCTGGACTGGTCACGATCTGTAGGCATATTGGGCTTCTGTAGATGAGTGGGGTGCATTGGTGAGGAGGGGCTCGTTGTCTGGTGGAGATGCCACGACTGATTTGTTCCCCTCTCTCCTTTGTCATGAATGCTCGAGATTGTGAAGAAGGACGAGTTCTCCACCAAGTGCAACCAGACAGAGCACCACAGGATGTCTGGTGGGCGACAGGAGGTGAGCCAGAACCCCTTCCGTGCGCAAGGAGCAGACATGAAGTGGGATGGTTTGACATTGTCAGCGTGCCACCAGCAAGAGGGCCCTCTCCCGTAGTTCATCCTCACATGGTTGGTGCTGAAAGTGTGTCTGACCTGTTTGTCAGAAATGGCTGGCCTCGTATGGATATGTGCACACAAGCACAGGTTTTTGTTTCCCAGCTGTTATGCAAAGAGCTGAGGTCCGAGAAAACCTCAACGTATTGCTTGCCGATTTCCAAAAAATAACCCGGAGGACTGACTGTGAAAGACAGGAGTTTGTGAGGACTGACGTGCTCACTGCGGGGGCGTGCGGGCCGGGGAAGCTACCGCAGCACAGGCTTTCACAGTGCAGGGGGATGCAGAGCACAGAAACAGAGCAAGCAGGCATGCAGGGTGGGCGTGCTGGCACAGGCTACGTGAGATCAGAGCGCCAGCTGTTTTCAGTCCGGGCTCAACCACAAACAGGTTCTTCTTGGTAGTTTCCTTGACCAAGGAGCTGGCCAGGCTCCCAAAGTCCCGCAGCACTCTTTCAGATGGCCTTCATCATCATATGCCCACAGGGTGGGAGGGGGAACTGAGCTTGGGAAGGGGCCCATGCTCTCACACCACACACCCGCCAACCCTCAGAGTGAATGACCAAAAGGAAAGCGTGTTCACTAGGTAGTTCTCCTTCACCCCTTTGTCGAGAGCTGTGTACTGTGCAGGTTTCTTCTTGGAGGTGAGCTGCAGGGAGACTAGGGGCTGTTTTCAGAACTGCCCTGTCCTCCCTGCAGGTGGACCTGGTGATTGCAGTTTTCGGACCAGGTAGAACAGTGGGTAAACCTGCGTGTCAGCTACACCCAGGGGTTTCTTTGTGCTTCCTTTTGTTTGCATGAGTAATTTTACCTTGTCCTTAGGTGTAGTTTTCTAAGGTCTAAGTCATACTGCCATTGCAAAATATTGCCATTTCTTTTTTATTTTATTTTTTTAAAATATGGTACACGTCACGAATTTGCCTGTCATCCTTGCACAGGGGCCATGCTAATTTTCTCTCTATCGTTTCAAGTTTAGTATATGTGCTGCCAAAGCATGTACAATATTGCCATTTCTTAAGAAAAACTTGAACTTTTAAAATATAGAACACTCATTACAGCTTCTGTGTTTTTGTTGGGGGTGCATTTCTCAGCCAGTTTTTTAGTCTGATGGCTCATGCTAGCTTGTGATTCCTTTCACATCCTGCTTATGAAGAAACCAGTGCGTTGTCCTCCCCACCTCTTCACGTGGGCTCCACTCTTCATCAGTACCAGAAGCCAGCCCTGTGGGGTCATAAACTGCATCCACAGGGCTTGCCAACTCTCCCCCTTGCTTGCATGCAAACTCTGGTTCCAGGATTCCTGCCAGCTTTGTGCACCTTTGAAGGCTAAGTCCAGGCTGTCCTGTGGCGTGACCTCAGGGCTGCAGGGTCCTCTGCCTGAGCCTCATGGGTGCATCCTGTGTGACTCTGTCGTGTGCTCTGCAAACTGCAGCTGCGTCTCCTAGATCCCTGTGAGCAGTAGTATAGCCCTCGGGTCGCCCCAGACTCTGCCTCCCCAATGCAGACACTGCCTGGCTTGTCTTCATGGATTATGGCCAAGACCCAGCCACCACTTGACTTCCTTGCCTGTCCAGGCCTCCCTTCCTGAGGCTTCTGGAAACCTGGGGGCTGCAGGGAGGAGCAGAAATGGGGAAGTAATCATCCAGGTACTAAAGTGATGCTTTATCGTCATCAAATAGGAAATCAGCAGAATCTGACAGGAAAAAGTGCTGGTACAGCCCCACTTAGGAGCTGTCTCCAAGCCCATTCTCCAACCTCCCTTTATGGTTTTGTTTTTTTTTTTGTGGTTTTTTTTTTTTGGCATTTCTGATGTAATTACAATCTAACTCTCTCACTTGGATCTTTTTTTCTTTTTTCTTTTTTTTTTTTAAGTATAACTGTTACTCCAGAGATATTTTCCAGTCTCATTAGAACCCTTCACAAGATTTATTTTTAGTTCGGCATAGCATTCCATCATCTTGCTGTGATATAATTGGATGTAACCATTCTCCTGCAGGTGGACATGGGGTTTGTGCTCAAATGTTCACGTTTCTCCTATTACCCTCTTGACCACGTGCTTGACTGACTTACCCCTGGGGGCCTCAGTTCTTATCTGTAAAATGGGGCCATATGATTACCTGTGGACCCCAAGTGATTTGGTAGGGTTGAATAGGATACCACAGGAGAATGACTTAGCACCAGGCCTGGCTGGAGCCATTCAGGAAGAGTGTCATTAGTGTCACTGTCTGAACTCTGTGCAAAATCCTTATCTGGATTTTGGATCATGCAGAAATGGAATTGCTGGGTACAAGGCCCTGAAGATGTTCCAGATTCTTGTTACATGTTGTCAGTTTGATGGTCCTTGTGAGCCCCGCCTGCCACGCTCCTGTTGGCCCTGCTATTGGCCTTGGAGGAGGCAAGACCAGTTAGCATGTGGACTTCTGTCCCTTACTAGCTGGGCAACTTTGGAAAGGTTTCTTTACTTTTATAAGTCCCAAACCTCTACAGAACAAGAAAAATGTTCGCACCCATCTCCTAGGTGTGGTGCAGATTAAGACAGTGATTGGATAGTGCTAGCATGTGGTGAGCCAGCCCTGGGTAAACATTAAACTGATTCTTACATGTTCTAGGCCCCTGTGTTTTTCCTCATGCGTATACACTTTATGAGGTTATTTTATAATAAACATGCATTTCAAAGTTCTTTGTTCTAAGTAATTGGGTCTGGTTGGTATTCCTAATGACTTTGGCCTTTTCATGCAAAATAAATAAGATTAGGACTATTCACAGGCCATCTTCTCTGTGGCACTTAGCTCAAGTCTGATTTTTCACCATGGCAACATTGAAATCTTTGTTCATTACATTCACTTGCTTCCATTGTTATCTGTTATTTATCTATTTGATTTTTTTTAAGGGCCTTTTCTCCATGAGTTGAGCCATTTAAGTGGAAGGCTTTGACTTTGGTGAAGTATAATTTGTCAATTTTTTTTTTATGGTTATTGTTTTCTGTGTCCTAAAAAATTTTGCCTGTCCTCAAGTGACAGACTCACCCCCCACCCCCAAGTTTTTGGTAGCTTCACATTATGTTTAGGTCTGTGACCCATCTTGAACTATTTTTTTGTGTATGGTGTGAGGTAGGGATCGTGGAACACCATTTGTGGAAAAGACTTTCCTTTCCCCATCAGGTGGCTAGGTCAGCGTTGTCAAAAATCAGCTGACCAGGTACATGTGGGTCTGATTCCAGGCTCTCTGTGTATTTCTGTTAATATATTTGTCAGCCCTTAATGCTCATGCCACCATCCTAATTACTGTAGTTTTATAGAAAGTCGTAACATGAGCTAGTGTGGGTCCTTCAGCTTTGTTCTTTTGCAAGATTGCTTTGGATGTTTAGGTTCTTTTTATTTCCATATGAATTTCAGAATCAGCTCGTCAGTTTCTACAGAAAGGCTAGTCTGGTGGGATGATGATTGACATTGAATCTGTAGGTCAATTTGTAGAGAATTGCTGACTTAATGAGAGCCTTCCTGTCTATAGAGACCTCTGACTATTATTGGGCCTCTTTACTTTCTTTCAGCAGTGTTGGGGTTTTCAGAGTGGAGGTTTTGCACGTATTTTCTAATATTTACTCCCAAGTCCTGTGGTGGTTTTGTTTTGGTTTGATTTAGGCTATTGTAAATAGGATTTAACATTTTTATTTTATAATTTTGTGCTGCTAGTATGTAAAAATTCAGTTGATTTTTATATATTGACTTTGTAGTTCTAATAGTCATTTTGTTCAGTCACTAGTAATTTTTGTTCTTTGCCAGGTTTTGGACAGTAACATACTAAAGCAATCGACAGATTGTAGCTCTTTTGTTGTTTTAGTAAATTGCTTTCGCTTCCGTTTGTAGAGCTAATTCTAGATAATCATTAGAAACACTATATTGAGTTAAGAGCTCAGTTCTGTGGATTAAGCTAAATGTGCAGAATCAAGCAATTAAGCACTAAATATCCTTCACAGTGTTTGATTCCATAATGAATTATTGAGCTTTGGGGACTCGGTGTTTACAAAAAAAGCTCCCTATTTGCGCATACACTTACTGAACATACAACATGACTATGAATGCGCATTTGAGAAAGGAAAATCCACGCACAGTCTCTCGACCCCGCTGTACCTGTCGTGTTCCTCATCGGCAGCTGCACAAAGCAGCTCGGGCCAACTCGACCAGCATGGGATTTAGCGGCAGAGTCTTGCTCTGCTACTGCTCTTCCAGAAGCCTGAGGACTGGGCTGTGCAGTGGCCAGACAGCTCAGTGTAGACGTCTCCCGTTTCACGGGTGGGCACGAAGTGAGGCTCACGTGGTTGTTCCCTGAGAGCTCTGGACACGGACTGTGACCCCAGCCTCACCCGAAGGAACCCCATGTCCCTGCTGCTTCCCCTGAAGTCTGGGCTCGTGTGCTCTGGGAAAGAGGGACCAGAGCCCCTCGTGTTTCACTGGTGGCACGCATCAACAGGAAGGGAGGCCAGGTGCTGGGAGACCAAACACATGGCAGATCCCTATTCTGCTGCCCAACCCCATCTTCGTCTTTCCACCCAGGTGGGTTCCTGTGTCATAGGTGTGCCCACGGCAGCATCGCCCACAGCTATAGAAATGCTGCTTTGTCCACTCCATAGCACAGTGAGCAGTCTCCCCATGCCCCCGCGTCGTGGTGGTTTCATGACCTGTGTTCTCTTGGAAGGAATTCCGAACATGGCTGAGGGAAGAGTGGGGGCGGACGCTGGAGGACATTTTCCACGAGCACATGCAGGAGCTCATCCTGATGAAGTTCATCTACACCAGTCAGTATGAGTAAGTGCAGCTGCCCTCTGTGGTACTGCGGCACCGTCCCTCTCGGTGCTGTGACACAGTCCCCATCCCCACTGGCCCTCCAGCAGTTAGTTTTCTGCCGTATTTGTCATCCTCATCCACCAGCAGTATGCTCGAGTGGGCCTGCTGTGTGCGCCTAATCCTCGGGGTGGCTTTCCCTCATCCTCCCTGGGAGGCCTGCTTTCTCAGCCTCTCAGTCCCTGGTCCCTGTACCCACAGCCCTGTTTAGCCCCTTTGCCATGTCCCCTGCACACGGGTGACAGAACAGGAGTGGCATTCCCTTCCCTCTGCTGAGAGCTCCACTCCAGCTGCCCTGGGGCACCCAGCAGAGACACCTGAGCCCCTGTTAAGCCTTGCTGGAATCAGAAGGTGTTGAGGGTGCTGTGCACATGTGGGTGGGCCATGCTCGGGAGCATGAGGTGCCCCTGCTCCCCACTGACCTGGCCATACTAGTCTGTCTGCCTTGCCCAGCCCCCAAGGTGGGGCAGGGAGGTGTGGGCTCTGCACTGCTGCGGCTCCGTGGGGCTCTGCCGTGCTCACACTGCCCACTCCCCCCACAGCAACTGCCTGACCTACCGCCGCATCTACCTCCCGCCCAGCCACCCGGACGACCTCATCAAGCCAGGCCTCTTCAAAGGCACCTACGGCAGCCACGGCCTGGAGATCGTCATGCTCAGCTTCCATGGGAAGCATGCCAGGGCCACGAAGATCACGGTAAGTCCTGGGGCTGCCGGGGGTCCAGCCCTGTGTGGACTTGTCAGGATGGCCGTGGAGAGTGTGTCTCGGGCTGCGCCTCAGCTACTTGATAGGGGCCGGGACCTGTGGCTCCACTGCACCAGGGAGCTGGTTGGGAATGCCTCAGGCCCTGCCCGGACCCACCCAACCAGGATCTCGGGATTTTGAGCCCTTCTGCTTTCCCACATGGCTCTCGGCCTGGCTGCACACTGTGATACCTGGGGAAGTTGAGAAAACACTGAGCCCTTGCCCCTCCCTACAGATTCTGATTTAATGGGGCAAGGGGGCTGGGTAAGGGCTCCACAGGCTCCCCAGGTGACCCCAAGGGCCACCGCATTGGAGACCCCCTGCAGGAGACACAGGCCCCACTGCCTGTCCTGGCCTAAACAGCTTGTGAAAGTAGTTGGAGGGTTGTTGAGCCCAGTAAGCCCTGTGTTGCCCACTCCAGGGGCTGCCAATCACACTGTGCTCACCCGTCATTTACATAGTTGTTGGGGTGAGTCTCTGGCAGATGCACTAAAGCATCCTGAAGAAGCAGCACCACTTCCTCATCCTCACAAAGCATTACTCTTGAACTTCTGTCTGCCTGTGTCCCTCTGCTTTCGGGAAAGCTCCTGTGAATGGGAGCCTGGAACCAGGGCTGCGTCCATGGCACAATGGGGCTCTCCTGCAGGACTTTTGGCGTGCTCCTGGGACTCGTGTAGAACTCTAGGGCCTGGGCAATCTCCTGGGGTTCAGGCTTAGGATGGTCTCTGTTCCAGGCAGACCTATCGGTTGGTCTCTCAGGCCTGCTGTCCTCTGCCTGACCCTGGGAGGGGATGAAGTTCTGTAAACTCTGGTCTCTTCAGCTATCACACAGGCTAGTTTCCATCTGAGGTCTTTGAATGCAAATGAGCCACTGTGCTGGGTGCCTGTGGACCCTCAGCAGGTCACTAGTAAATGTTGTCATTTTCTGTCCTCAAAGATCCCTTCACAGGTGGGGCCACCTGCTCTAATTTTTTTAAGGACTTCTAAAATATTCTTACTTCTCAAGGGGTTGCTGCTAAGTCAATAGAAACGCTGGAGTGAGCTCATCTGGCCAGAGGCAGGATCTAGGCTGGAGCGTGTTTCTTCTGGTCTCTGAGCCCTGCTGACCGCCACCCACTCGCTCCACAGGGTGACCCCAACATCCCTGCTGGGCAACAGACAGTAGAGATCGACCTCATGCACCGCATCCAGCTGCCTGACGTCGAGAACCTCTGCAACTTCAACGAGCTCTCCCGCATTGTCCTGGAGGTTCACGAGCAGGTGCGCCAGGAGCAGCAGCAGCAGCCAGAAGACAGGACTGAGGATGACGAGGGTGCCGGGCCACCCACTGAGAAGGTCGGAGAGCCCAGGAACGAAGAGGCCGCAGCTTTGAAGGAGGAGCCTGTTCAGTTTGTTCTGCCTGTGGGTGTGAGCTCAAGGAATGAGAACTACCCCCGCACCTGCAGGATGTGGTAAGGACAGGAGGGTGGGCGAAGACCCGGCTTCGGGGTGGGACTGGGCTCTGACAGGATGGCCTGGGGGCTTGTTGCACTGGACCGGGAGCCTCCGACAGCTTGGTCCCAGCCTCAGCTCAGACCTAAACAGATGGCACCGTTTCCTGGCCTGTACAGTCAGCTGTCACAGCCCTCGGGGAGCCTCAGACTGGGGTTATTAGAACTGCCAGGTGTGAAGACGCCTCCTAGAATGCCTTGCGTCTTAGAGTTACTAAGGTAAAAGGGAGACAAGGCAGGATGTCAGGCAGCATTGAAGCAGACAGTGAGGAAGAGGACTCTCCCCCTGCCCACACCTCTCCATGTAGAAAGCCTGCTTGGAGTTCACCTGGATATCCTTGCAGGTAAGGCCTGTCATGAGTTCTCCATCCATCTCCTAATGAAGGTAGTTCTGAAGTTGGTCCACTATTTCTTCCTGTGATTTCTCTGCTTCCTTTTTTCCTTCCTTCCTTTTTTCCTCCCTCCCTCCCTCCCTCCCTCCCTTCTTTCCTTCCTTCCTTCCTTCCTCCCTCCCTCCCTCCCTCCCTCCCTCCCTCCCTTCCTTTTTTCTGTTATTATTCTGTCCTCTTCTACTTTGGGCCAGCACCTCAATGGCCACCAAAGTGAACCCCAGCCCAGACAGCATGTGGAAAGGGGTTGGCATTGCCGCTTCCCTCCCTGCAGAGGTCAGGATCCCTGATCTTGGGACAAGGCCTCCCCCAGGCTGCCAGCTCTTCGTCTCACTGCTGTTCTCATGGTTTTTGTCTCAGGCCTCTGCTTCCGCCACTCAGGCCCACCCCTGCCATTCAGGCCATTCCCTGGTAGATGAATTATGAGACCCTTGCCCCAGTCTCCTATACTCTAGGGCTATTTCAGTTTCTCTAAAATGAATAAAATTAAAAATTCAGGTTCTCAGTCGCACTGGCCACATTTCACATACTCAGTAGCCACACGTGGCTGATGGCTACCACATTGGACATGCAGATCTAGAATATTTCATCATCATAGAAAGTTCTTCTGTGCAGTTTGAGGGCATACGCTGTCAGTCTCCTGGCATTACAGCTGACTCTCTCCACCTCTTTCAACTTATGTAGGAACGTTTGTTTCCCTTGACCTTGGGGCCAACTGCTCTGTCCTGTGCCTGCAGGGGTCTAAGTGGCTCTTATATAGACTAACAGTGTGCCAGCTCACCAAGCTCCATGTAGACTTAGGTATCTACACGGGCTTGGTGGAAAACATTTATTACATTTTCTTCTTGTTATATAATTGTGATAGAAGTGACTGAATTTGCTTTTTCCAGAGGGAGACATACAAATAGCATCTGATATAATTTTACGTGATGTAAATTTTTTGGTAACGTTTTAAAATTTTTTATTAAAGTAGAGTTGACATGCAATGTGATATTGGTTTCAGGTGTACAGCATAGTGATTTGACATCTGTATACCTTACAGTGTGATCATCACAATAAGCCTAGTAATCATCTGTCACCATGCAAAGTTATTAGGATAGTATTCACTGTTTTTCCCATGCTGTATATTACATGCCCATTTGAAAGGCCATAAAGGAGAAGGGCTCTGTTATCCCTGTAAAACTTGACGACTCCTAGTAGCTCATGGCCAGCCTGGAGCCCTTTAGTAGCTCACAAGCATGCTAGGGCCAGGCAGTCTGGAAGCTCTGGTCCAGAGCCCTGGCAGAGTCGCAGGATGGTCCTCCACCCCCGTCCTGAATCTCAGGGGCGCCAGGCTTGGGAAGGCCTGCTGCGATCCTTCCCTGTCTGGTTTATGGCTGTGAGGCCTTGCCACAGCGCCTGTGCAGGAGACATTTGCTGTGTGCTCTAAGCCCAGTGGGCATTCCTTTGCCTCCTTGTAGGCTCTGGTGCTTTTTTCCCCCACCCGAGAAACCCTCTGAACCACAGGCTGCTCTCCCTTCTCCCACCCAACATAGCCTCAGCGTGGCGGGGGAGGTGGGGGTCTCAGGTGCCATTCCACATGAGAGGAGATTCATGCCAGCCCTGACTTCTCGTCATCCGTCAGAAGCACCGAATTCTTTGCAAGAAAGACAAATGTGCTCTGGCTGGTTTGGCTCAGTGGATAGAGCATCGGCACGAGGATAAAAGGCTCTCAGGTTTGATTCCTGGTCAAGGGCGTGTACGTGGGTTGCAGGTTCCATCCCCGGCCCTGGTTGGGGTCTTGCCAGAGGCAACTAATCTATGTGTCACATTGATGTTTCTCTCTCTCTCTCTTTCTGTCACCCCCCCCTTCCACTCCCTCCCTTCCACTCTATCTAAAAATCAATGGAAAAATATCCTCGGGTGAGGATTAACAAACAAACAACAAAAAAAGAAAGACAAATGTATTTCAGCCTAATATAGATCGCTAAACTTGGCCATACGGATATTTGAAAGTTCTACCTTCTGAGTTATGTCAGCTGCATGCCAATAAGTCTTTATTGATTATATTTGAATTGTTTGTATGTTGACATAACTAACTATCCCAGGAATTAAGGTTTCTGTTACTCGGGCCTGAGTGATAAGACATATGCTTTGGGACAGAGTCGTGAGGTGGGGCTGCCTGAGAGCCTCCTCCTGTAGTTGGGTGAAGTGGTAGAAATCAGCGTTTGGTGGGGTGAGCCCAGCACAGCCGCTCACGTGCTCTGTAAGTGAACATCCCTCTCCCCACACGCCCAGAGCCCCGCCCCTCTGCTACGATGGCTTGGTGCGCTGGACGTGAGCCTTGTGCAGGAGCCCTGCGAGGACAGGCTCTCTTGGGATGCCTGCTGATTCTTAGCTTCTTGCTGGCGAATGGCGAAAAGTGGCTCGAATGGAACGAAGGGTGTTTTAGAACACTCCAGAATGACACGGTGCTTGACTTGGGCCAGTGCGGTGCCGCGAAGCCCCTCTCACTCTTCTCGCCCTTCTTCTTTCCCTCTCTCTTTGTTCAGTTTCTACGGCACGGGCCTCATCGCTGGCCATGGCTTCACTAGCCCCGAGCGCACCCCCGGAGTCTTCATCCTGTTCGACGACGACCGCTTTGGGTTCATCTGGCTGGAGCTGAAATCCTTCAGCCTGTACAGCAGAGTCCAGGCCACCTTTCGGAATGCGGATGCTCCGTCCCCACAGGCCTTCGAGGAGATGCTCAAGAACATTCAGTCCCTGACCTCCTGACAGCCCCCTTCCCTGCCGGGGTTGGGGGGCAGCTCCGAACCCCATGACCTGGGAAGAGCAGCAGCATGCACTTTGGAGATTCGACCTTCTAACCTGAACACCCACCGTCTTGTAGGCGTCTCAGCCCAAGACACTTTCTATAGAGTGTGCAACATATGTCTGCATATTTGTCGGTAGCTGATGGGAAGGCTGAGCTGAGCTGAGCTGAGCATGTCTTATAAAAAAAAAAAAAAAGGAATTGGAGAAATTGAGTTTGTCTTTGGCTCACTGACAGTTTTCTAGGAAAACAAAATCCTCCTTCAGGGAAGTTCATGACATAACTGAGTCTCTTGATGTCAGGGTCCGGTGTGTGGGGTGCCAGCTCCACCATCCACTCTGCAGAAAGGAAATGAACGTGGCCATCAGCCTGTGAGGGCCTCGGTGAGGTGAGCTGTGCAGCCTGGGCAGGTAGGGAGGGCCGGTGTTCGTAGAAAGAGAGCCCCAGGGGGTCGGGGGCTGTCAGTCTCAGGACGAAGGACTGAATTCCCCTTTCTCTTTATTTTTTTTGGTTTGTTTTTGCTGTCTTTTTTTCTTTCTTTCTCACTTTTTTGGTGAATTCCCATTTCTATACTGACTCAGATTTGGGACAAGAGCACTTCACCCGCATCTCAGTTTCTGAATCAGGAGAATGGGGCTAGTGATAGGAGTCACTAGAGAACATCGCTGCGGGTTTGAGCAGCTCGGCGGCCCTGTGGACACCGCCCTGGGCCTGGGCCCTGGTGTCTCTGTAGCTTTGGAGCCTTTCCTGCAGCCAGTTCCAGTTGGCACTCATTGTGTACCACCCTGCACGCAGGTCTCTGCTCTCATGTAAGAAACCCAAACTGCAGCCACGTGTCCCAGAACCGGGACCAGGGCTATGTCTCTTTATGACCCTGCGTGTGTTCCATCTGCACATGTGATTCACAGAGGACAGGGCGGAGTTTGTCCCCTCTCGGTTGCTTGTCCTCGGGTGGATTGTGCTAAGCCCTCAAGGTTGCTGCAAGGGACCCCAGGGAAGGGGACAGCTTTGTGGTACCTTCATGTGGAGACCAGCCTGAGCTGTCTCATGAAATGTGTCCCCTTTTCCTCATTAATTTCTCTCTGGCCTTTTTTTTTTTTTTAATAAAAATATCCCCACTGCCCTAGCTTCAGTTCGTTTGGCAACTTTGACCTTTTGCTTCCCAGTATCAGAATCAACAAGCTTTGGGACACAGCTCCTAAATGGCAAACTGGCTCTCCCAGGAGGTTCTGTGGAGACCCGGGAGAGGCAAATGGAGAAGGTGAGGTCCCTCCTGGGCAGCCATGGGGCTCATCTGCCTGGCGCTGTCAGCTGAATCTCATCAGAGATGCATGCCCACTGCTCACCTTCCAGATCCTTCTAGCAGGTCCTGCGGTCACGTTGAAGCATGGTCCCAGTTTCCACGTCTTTTGCAGGACTGAGCCTAAAAGTGTCACCGCTCCTGTCTTGCAGTATGACTTTTACTCTCGTGCCAGGTGTGGCCGGCCCTGAACCGTGTGATAACTATGGCCGTGAAGCTTTGAGGAAAGTAAAAATGAAAGACAACTGGGTGTGCAAGCTGTTCTCTAAGTTTCACCACTGTTTAAATAAAATCAAGAAAATGCCTATTCACCCAGAGCCTGAAGCTCGCTCTAAGGAACACCGTCAGCGTCTGAGGCCTCCCCTAAGTATTGTAAAGCTCACATGGATCGAAGATGAGTACTTCTGATTAAAAACCGATCTCAAATCCAAATGATGTAACCTGCCTCCGGTGTTTGGATCTATGCATGGTTTCTACAGATAACGACTAACCCTGGGCTGTGGACTGTTGGTTGTGTTCACGTTGGGCTTGTCTCTGGTGTGAGGTGAGGGCACAGGGCCTGTGGGGTCTGTCTATCTGTCAGTGGCCCGCAGTGACGCCAAGGGCCAGCAGCCAGTTGTCCAGAGTATATGTTGTGTTCCCACTCTGATATGTCCTCAGCCAGCTCTTGATTTCCAGTTCAGCAGGTGAGTGTGCAGGGACAGTGCCAGCTGCTTCCCTTGGTCAAGGGAATGGTCCGGCAGCTCCTTGGGAGAACTTCCTGCATGCATTACCTGGACCTGAATGACCCATTTTAGGGACCAGCAATGCCCATGTGGTGCGTGATTTGGGGAAGGTGGCAGGTGGACCTTCAAGGGTCCTTAGACATTTTTCCGTCGTTGGCATCGTCTTCATGTGCCACCTTGCTGCTGTGGGGTTGGGTAAGGAAGTCTGTTGTGTGGACTGGAAGAAACAGCTGAATCTCTGCTCTGTTCTCTGCTACTCAACTGAAGAGCATGGGATCGGAGATTTCAGACGTAAGTCATTGGAGATTCTTTGTATTTGGGGCTGAATGCTCATTGCAAATGAACTTTTTCCTCCCCAGCTGTGTGGCACGAGCCTGGCCATAGATCCGGTTATATCTGCCCATCCAGCTCAGACCTCCAGTGTCTACTGCTGCGTGTGAACAGGTTCGGAGGCCTCCCGGCAGTGGGAGAATAACCAGCTCCCTCCTCAGTCCAGACTGGGCGTCTGGCTCACTGTGGCTGGTGCTCCCGCTCTGCTCCTTTCCCCTCACGCCCTCTGTCCTGACACCAGGCAGCTCAGGATCAGACGAGTCCTCCTGGCCAGCGTGGAGGGCAGGGAGTGCACCCCGTGGTCTGACTCGCTGGAGGCAGGTGGGCCTCCGTTCCCGCTGCATGCAGAGCCAGCCCAGGGGCCGAGGCGACACAGCAGCTTGCTCTTTCGCCGAGAACGTAGAGTTGACTGCCGCAGCCCAGACAGCCAAGACCCCTCCCTTCGCCAGCTGATTGTCTCCACCCTGAGGTCACTTCAGGGCTGGTTTCCAGTTTGTGGGTTGCCTCGGTTTTCTCGCACTGCCAGTGGGAGTCACTTTTTAGTGCTTGTGAGCAGTGACAGAGGAACAAACCTGCTCAGTCCTTTTGTCATTTGGTGAACTTGGTCACAGGAAACTCGAAATTTCCTGAGTTCCTGTGACCATGGTATCTGGTGGATAGACTCCGGGCAGCCAGATGTGTGACTCAGAGCTTGGAGAAAGCAGTCGTGTTCTTTTGGAACATTTTATTCTGTTCACTACCTTTGTGTTCCAAGTTTTAAGACTGCTATGAGAATGTCCTCATAAAACCCTGACCTGGTTTGAGGAGGGAACACCCCAATTCATGGGCTATTCCAATGTTAACATAGGCTAACCTCTCTCTATTTTTGGGAGAAGATCTGGAATGTAATTTGACTGAACATTCTCAGAAGTATTTAGAGAGTAGAAGGAAGCCACTGTTAGACAGGACAAGGGTCCCAAGGTCTGACAGTTCTCACTATTACTAAATGCTATTCTTGCTAAATGTTAAAATGTAGTACAGTGTTTTGCAGAGACAGCTGTAAAGGACAGACTTGAGCAGAACCCAACCTGTTAACTTGAGCCAACTGCCAAGAAGAAATGAATATTTAATTAACCAAATAGTGTATCCAAACCTGTTCACATTGCTTGTATACACTATTTGTTTAATTACATAATCCTCCCTGGGGGGCAAGGGGGGCAGAGCTTTGGATGTGAATCACCTCTTCTTTACTTGCTGCAAGTAAATGAAACTACCCAACAACAACCACATCTCCTTCTCGAATAGAACACCCCAAGTGGCGAACCCCTCGAGTTTGGTAACACCACAATGCCATCAGTTTGCCTGATGCTGTCATTGGAAATGAGATTTGCACACATGTACTTGTATTCACACAGGCACAGATCACACCATATCCTTCGGGCATTGTGAGGAACAGGGCTCGACCTCTGAGTCCCTGGAGACTTCTGACCAGGCTCAGAAGATGGCTCTGGCTGTCATGTTGAGAAGGGACTGCAGGTGAAGAAGGTGGTGAGAGGCGTCCCCCAGGAGCTGCTGTGGGGATTCTGGTAAGGGTTGACACAGCTTGAGCCCTGGCAAGTGACAGGACCCTGAGCGAGGAGTTGTGGACTGCTGAACTGCGTTGGGACCAGAGAAGAGCTGATGCCACTCTTGCCCACGTGCCCAAACACCGTCTCGGGACCTGCCTGCTCGTGGCTCAGTCCTGGAGCCCACCTCACAGAGCCACCATGACCACTCAGTGGACAACAGGTGCCTGGACACTGTCCCAGTCTGGGAGCCCCGGCAACAGAGGAGGAATTCACAGGCTGCCCTTGTTCAGACAGTTATTCAGAGAGTGTCTGCTGAGCACCTTGTAGGCGAGGCTAGGAGGCAGGTGAGCACCTAGACCCAGTTCCTGTCCTCAGGCTCCCTCCAGGATGCACGGTGGGGAAAGAGGGTGGCTGCCCTCATCGCCATGGAGCTTCTCTCTATTCCCAGTGTTCCATGGTTGGATTGGAAGGCAAGCTTCTGTTGGGTACCATAGGCAAGCGAGACACTTCTCAGAACTCCCCTTCTCCTGGAGGATGCTTTGGGAAAGCACTAGGATGTGGGGCCTGGGTGTGGAGGGGGGTGGAGGCAGGTGTGATGGTGACAGAGGCATCTGAAAATGAACAGACTCTCAGAACCTGGCTCTCTGGCTTGGGCTGTCTCCCTTTCACAGCGCTCTGATGACAGTCAAGGCGGGGAGGATGGTGGGCTCTGTGTCCCCCAGCAGATTGCAGGAGAATGCAGTGAAGACGACAAGGGGGACAAGACGCTGAAGTTACACAGCTCATTGAAGAGAGAACGCTAGAATGTCACAGAGACAGGCGAGAATAAGGGTGACCATGACACCTGAGATCTGAGGAGGAAAGGGTAAGGGTTTGGCAGCAGAGTCACACAGGATGATGTCCACCAGTGGGGACTGGGCACATCACACAGGCTCCGGTATGGGTGAGAAAATGAGCATCCTGTATGCAGGGGCCATTAACACAGAACGCACCAACACAAGTCAGCCATGCCTGGCGTCTTAACCCAAACCCACTGTGGGACACCGGCTGGGAAGGGATGCTTTAACTTCTGACTCAGAAGTCCCCCAATAAGGAACATGAAATTAAAAAAATACATAGTTTTTATTTAGATTTACTTAAAAATCATGTTTTCATTTAACCCACAAGGTTTAGATTTGTAGAACTTTTCTATGCCTGTGGTGGGTCCGTTAGGCTGAGCACAGGCTAAATGCAAGTCCCCCTCATGCTCTCATGCAGGGACCCTTGGCTGGTGAACGCAGTGTGCTACTGCCCCTTGACTCGGACTCAAAGCCCTCATTCTGCTCCCCCTTCTCCGACCTGGAGCTTTGGATGCCCAAGCCCGGCACAGAAACCTTGGGCAGTCACAGATTCTCTGGTCCCACTTCCCTCCCAGACAGTGGCAATGAGTCAACCTTTGCTTGCAGTGGGAAGGAAACGGGAAATATGGGGCAGGGGGTTGGGGGTATGATTTTGCCACACTCAGGTAGTGACGGTTGATGTGCCTTTCATGCTCTGTCTTACCTGATCTTCTCAAACTTCCTGTGGGATTGCTTCTGTGGTTCTTACTAGTTTTACTGACTAAACAGGCTTGGAAAAGTTAGGAGACTTGCCTGATATACACAGTAAGAGGCAGGGCGAGGAGTGGGGTCATGCCCTTGCTATTCTGAACACTGGGGCAGGGTGGGTGGGGTCTCCTTTGGATCACCAGCTGGTATGGTGGTGGATTTGCTTTCCTGGCTTTGAACATCACACAGGTGGAATCACATGCACATTTTGGGTCTGACTTCTTTGTGTGCTTCATTCATCTACTTTGTTGGGGGCTGTGATTGTGTGTTTGTGTTTGATGTGAATGTGCCATAGATATTTTTTAATCTTTTCTCCTATGGACATGTGGGTCATTTCCAGTTTGGAGCTGTTAACAGAAGATTGCTGTGGATGTTTTTGCCCATGTCTTCTGGTGGACGTAAGCTCTCATTTCTCTTGGGTGTGTACCTGGGCAAGGAACTGCTTGGTCATCGAGTGTTCATGTTTAGGTTTTGTAATACTGCCAAACAGTTTGCCAACATGGTTGCATCTATTTCATGAGCAATGTGCCACATCCTCAAAAACTGGGTATCTGCAGTCCTTTTAATTTTAGCCATTCCTGGTGGGGATGGGGACAGTGATAAGCTATTCTTGACATGAAAGGGCAAGACAGTGTCCCAGTGGTAAGGGCCAGAGCTTCTGAGGGGCATGAGCCTGTCCTCTATGCTATAGCCATGTTCCAGTGGCCCAGGAGAAGGCAAATAGCAAGGAAGCCAACAGCAGTCCAAGGCGGGCAGAAACAAGACAGCTGGCTGTAAATAAAATGCTAGGCTAGCCTGGCCAGTTTGACTAAGTGGTTAGAGCATCAGGCCCAGGACCGAAGGGTTTCGGATTCAATTCTGGTCAAGGGCACGTACCTGGTTTGCGGGTTCGATCCCGGCCCCAGTTGGGGTTGTACAGGAGGTGATGTGCCTCTCTCAATGTGTGTCTCTCACATCAATATTTATCTCCCTTGCTCCCTTCCACTCTCTCTAAAAATCAATGGAAAAATATTTGTGGGTGAGGATTAACAACAAAATGCTAGGCTAATGATGAGATTCCTGGATAATTTTGTCATTAGCTATTAAGAGACCAGTGATGACATTGATAACCACACAGATAGAGGGGGTACTGTTTGAGATATTTAGCAGCTGCTGTGGTAGGGGCACTGCCCAGTCAGCATGGGTGCTGGCCAGGAGAGCATGCATGTGTGTATTGTCTTGGAAGCTCAGTCCTGCTCATAGCTTAAATAGGGATTAAATAGAGCCAAGTAAGCTGAGTAGTACCTGGGAGCACCTTGTCTGCTCCATGGTTAGCACAGCACATTGGGGTGTTGCCCATCAGGTCTACAGTTCCTTTTATGATGGTTTGGGCAAATACTGACATTGAGAGTATTAAAGTCAGTATGAAAATAGTGAAAAGTGGGTAAAAACTCATTTCCAAAAAATACAAATTGAAGTCAGTAATAAAGGAACATACAGAGGCAGAAAGCATTTGGTTTTACAAAAATGTGAAGACATAATCCTGTTTTCATTTTAGCAACCGCCCAGGGCATGCACATGTGCACGGAGTGAGGGTGGAGGAAGGGGAGGCTAAGGGGCAGAGGAAACGAGGCCAGACGGTTCAAAACAGCAGCTGGATCCTCGGCATCACAGCCGTTTTGAATTCCACGGCCTTTTATATCTGAGGTTGCTCAAGAAATACACATTCCTCTAAAAGTCACAATTTGAGCCCATCGGTAGGGTTGTCAGATTTAGCGAGTGAAATGTGGGGTGCGCAGTTAAATCAGAATTTCAGAAAAACAACGCACAACTTTAAATACAAGTATATGCCAAGTCTTGCGTGTGATATACTCAAGCCAAGATGCTTCGTGGCGCCCTGAAACCAGCCCTTGGCTCGCGTCCCCGGGCCCCTGCAAGGCCGAGGATCGCACCTCCTCTCCTTCCAGGGGACAGAACCCCTGCCCTGCGCCCCCCCCGGCTGGGGCGCAGGGCCAATCCCTCGGAAATGGTGAGTAGGCATTCCGGGCCGACGCCCACGGGCTAGGCCGCAGGGCCAGACAGGGCCAGACAACCAATGACCAAGGTGCGGGTCGACCTCCCATGCACCGCTGGACCACCCTGGCCGCAGATCCGCTGACCCACCTACCCCGAGGCCAGTTCCAGTAGGAGCCAATCAGTCACCAGCTATCTGAGGGCACATGCCTAGAAGGTAGCGCTTTATTGGCTGGAGACGCGCCAATCAGCGGGGCACACCGAGGGGCTGGGCGCCGGAAGGGCGGGCCTCAGAGCGCTGGGGGCGGAAGGGGGGCCCGAGGTCCGCGGCCTGGAGGGAGGGAAGAAGAGAGAGAGGGCGTCGGAGTGCTGGTGTGCGCCAGAAGTGACTCCTGTGTTAGCTTCCGCCTTCGTCACCACATCACAATGAGCATCACCACCTCCATCACCACGACTGTCGCTCCGCCGCGGCGGCACTTCCGGGAGCCGTCGGGTGTCCGTTGGGTCTGTTAGAGCGCACTACCCCGGAGTGCATGTGGACTGGCAAGTGCGGCCCCGCGTCCGTCCCAGCAGTAGCTTGTGTTACACAGGCAGTACAGACACCTCACCTAAGCACAAAATGTAAGCACCACAGGGCAGTTTATTGTTCCACTGAGAGTGCCACGGGAAGGTCTTCAGACAAGGAGGTGTCCAGGTGCTCCAGAGCGGTGGTCAGGGGCTGTTCCCTTCGTCTCTCAGTTTGCTGTGTGCTGGCGTCCCTCCTGGAGGCGAGATGACCACCGAGACCGCCAGAGGCTTACAACCTCAACAGATTCTCCTTACCAATAATCAGAGCACAAAGTCCCAGAATGAGTTTCATTGGACCGACTTGAAACCACATGGCCAGTCTCTGAGATGGGCTGGGCCCAACTTTCCCGCCTGGGGAGTAGGGTGTTCCAGCCCATTTGAACTGCATGAGATGAGATGGTTGCGCAACCCCCCACCCCCACCCCCCCTTCACCCAAGGAAACAGCGGTGCTGTCATTGCTAGCAGAGTGCTTGGATGCTATGCAGGGCAACGTCCCACATCCTTTGTGTTTTCAATATTAGCTGAGTGAGTTGCTCTCAATGACCTGAAGCTATTGCTGTAATAAAACAGCAATAATAATTATGATAATAATGAAACACAAAAACATTTGTATTACTCTTATGGTTTTCACATTACAAAACACTTTTGACATTCCATTTATGCCCACTGGAGATTCCATATGGCCAACATTCTACAATATGTTGAGGGGAGAGTGAGGAAGACTAACAGAGTCTGTGATCCCAGAGACAAAGTACCCAGGTTTTTATGCTGGAAGGAATTTAATTAATTGTGCAGTTTTAACAATATTGTCCTTCAGTATTCTAAGTAAGCTTAGGGGTGACTGATAAAGCATCATAGGTGTGTTTGGCAGCTCTGTGTCTTGGGAAGTTTTCACCACGTTGAAATGTACAGGGCCTAGCTCAAGTTTAGCAGGAGTGTGCCTGACCAACTAGGTTCAGGGATGCAGGATTCCGCAATAACCCAGCATCCGGAAACTCCCAGGCATTAGCACAGGAGCCCACACACACTTTTTGTTATCACCTCCTACCCCTTTTAAGCTTAGAAGGACGACCCCTTACACCCCTGGGTTTGAGTGCTATGAACCAGTTCCAAGAAGGCTGGCCCAGGACCTCACCCTAGCACTCCTGTAACCAATTTACACAAAGCCCCGAGCTTTCTAAGCCTTCCTGTTCTTCTTTTCTAGGAAGAGCACATTTCAAACCTTTGGGAAAGAAGTGTGCCTCACAGATCTTTTGGTAAGGAAAGCAAGCCCTCAGCTACTTTACCCCAACCCCGACACACCCCTGTGGGGTGGGGAGAGCAGAGAATGTGGGTTCAGAAGCAGGGAGTTCATGGTTGTAGGGGCCATCACCGATCTCCCAAAATCTCTATGTAGTGTCCCCCACTGCCTATCCCTGGCCCCCAGTTCTTCATGACACCTTGAGACTGGGATCCAGGAGGCCTGGTAGAACCAACATTGCCCTCTAATGTGTCTGCTCTGGGCTCCTTTATCTGCCCCTGGGGAGGATGCCTTCCCCTCTCCTTTCTGCCTGTGGGTGTGGGCAGGATCACATGGGATGGATGTGGAAGCCTTTGCAAATGGAAACACTGTGCACATTGACACAAAATCACAAAAAGAGCAGTCCTCTCCACTAGAGTTGGTTGTATTACCTCCCTATTTTCAGAGCCGAAACCTGAGACTTGCTCATGGTACTGTGGCAGAAAGTGGTCACCAGAACCAGCCCACCTGTTCTGCAGGCTCTGGTGGTCCCCCTCTAATGACTTTGGAGGGTGAACCACGGCAGCCTGCTTCTTTCTGAGCTGCAATAGGAGACGAGGCCCTGTCCCTGCCCTTGGACACCCTGCCTCAACTCTGGCTTTCTCTGAGCCTTGATTTACTGTTCCAGACAGTTCCTTGGCTCATATTACAAATGCAGCATCACGTTCAGTTGTCTTTTCTGGCTCTTGCTCAGATGTGTCCCGTCTCCAGTGCTGTTCACCAAGAGCCCATCTGCTGTGAGTACCAGTCCAGATTCGGGGGCCGCCTACCAGTGCCCAGGGCTGAGGCAGCGCTACCTTACTGGGTCCCTCTGTCCCTGAGACCCCGAAAGCAGGTAGGTGACTTGAACCAGGGGTTCTTCATCTGGGTGCTGGGTGAGCTTCAGGGGACTAGTCACCCCTCAGAGTCAAGTTCTGATTCACATAATCAGAGTTATATGAATAATATTTTTAAATTTGTGGAAAATAGTTTGTGGTTTTTTAAAATTAGATTCTTGCCTTGTCCGGTTTGGCTCGGTGGTTAGATTGTACAACTGAGCCAAAGAGTCTTGGGTTCGATTCCAGTCAAGAGCACATAACTTGGTTGCAGTTCCGTCCCCGGCCCTGGTCGGGGTTATTTGGGAGGCAACCAATTGATGTGTCTCTCTCACATCAGTGTTTCTTCTCTCTCTCTCTCTCCCTCCCCCTCTCCCCCTCCCTCCCACTTATCTGAAAATAAATGGAAAAATATCCTTGGTGAGGATTTAAAAAAAAAACAACAGCGGAAAAAAACAAAAATCAGATTCTTTTTTTTTTTAATCCTCACCCGAGGATATTTTTTCCATTGCTTTTTAGAGTGGAAGGGGGAGAGAGAGAAATATCGATGTGATAGAAACACATCGATTGGCTGCCTCCCGTATGACCCCCACCAGGGCTGGGGATCAAACCTGCAACCCAGGTACATGCCCCTGACCAGGAATCGAACCCTTGACCCCCTTGATCCATAGGCCAGTGCTCTAACCACTGAGCAAAACCAGCCAGGGCAAAATCATATTCTTTTAAAAAACAGATTTATGGGGTTATGAATGACATATGATAAACTGCACATATGTAAAGTATACAGTTTGCTAAGTCTTGACATATGTATACACCACCACAATTGAGATAATGTACATATACACAACCCTAAAGAGTTTCCTTATGCCCCTTTGTACCTCCCATCTAACTTTCCCTGTCCTGCTGTCGTCCCCAGGCAACCACTAATCTGTTTCTGTTGCTATAGACTAGTTCACATTTTCTTGAATTTTATATAAATGGAATCATATAGTATATACTTTTTTTGGTCTGGCTTCTTTCACTCAGCACAGTTACTTTTGAGATTCATCCACCTGGTTGTGTGTATCAATAGTTCATTCCTTTTTACTGCTGAGTAGTGTTTCCATCATATGAGTAGACTGCAGTTTATCCATTCGCCCAATGAAGGACGTTTGGATCACTTTCAGAAGTTTTGTCTATTATAAATAACACTGCTATGAACATTTACGTACAAGTCTTTGTATTGTATGAACATGGCTTCATTTTTCTTGGGCAAATACTTAGGAGTGGAATTGCTGGATCATATGGTGGGTGTATATTTAACCTTTTAAGAAGCTAGCAACTGTTTTTTCCAAAGTGGTTATATTATTTTACATTCCCACCAGTAGTGTATAAAGTTCAAGTTCCTTCAAATCCTCACTAACACTTGGTTTGGTCAATTTAAAAAATTTTAGCCATCTTGATAGGTATGTGTCTCACTGTGGTTTTAATAGTAATTCTATTATGACAAATGGTGTTGACATCTCTTCATATGATTTTGCATATCTTATTTGATATCTAAGTGTCTGTTCAAATATTTAGAAAAAATGGGTTTGTTTGTTTTTATTTCTGAGTTTTGAGAGTCCTTTTTATATTCTGAATGCAAGTTCTTTTTTTTTCAATCCTCACCCGAGGACATTTTTCTATTATCGAGAGAGAGAGAGAGAGAGAGAGAGAGAGAGAGAGAGAGAAACATCGACTTGAGAGAGAGACATCGACTGGCTGCCTCCTGCATGACCCTGACCAGGGCCCGGGACGAACTGCAACCGAGTTATGTGTCCTTGACCGGAATCGAACCCGAGACTCATTGGTCTGTGGGCCGAGGCTCTAACTGCTGAGCCAAACCAACCAGGGCTGGATGCAAGTTCTTTATCTGATATTCAGTGAGCATATATTTTCTCCATGTTTGGCCTGTCTTTTTATTCTCTTATGACTATCTTTCAAAGAGCACAAGTTCTAGATTTGATGAAGTCCAGTTTATCAATTTGATCTTTTCTGGATTTTGCTTAGGTGTGGCCCCCCCCCCAGCAAGCAATGGATTAGGCTTACTAAACATTTCTAAGAAATTTTTGGCTAACTCAAGATCTGAAAGATTTCTCCCATGTTTCCTTCTAGAAGTTTTATAGTTTAGAGTTCATATATACTTCCTGTAGTCCATTTTAAGTTAATTTTTGCATATGGCATGAGGTATGGATCGAGTTAGTTTTTCCGCATATGGATGTCGAGTTGCGGTAACATTATATTTTTGTTGTGAAGACTATCCTTTTTCCACTGACTTGCCTTTGCACGTTTGTCAAAAATTAGTTGTCATGGGAATGAACATGCAGCTTTGGTGAGCAGTGCGGAGGACTGGAGGGCCTGGGCCGTGATGGATGCCGCGGGGTGTCTGCCCTGCTCCTCTGAGGGCCCCTGCTCGGATGGGGCCACCTAGCTCCGTGTGCACCTGGGAAGGGGGCTGGAGCGTGGCAATGATTGGTCTCAGGGGAGAGGTGGGAGATATGGGGGGTGGGGGTGGGGTTGTGTAGCCGAGGAGCCGTTGCACATCCATTGCATGATGCAAAAAGGTTTCATATCAAAAGTTGCAAGTAAGCATTGGCAGCAGCCTTTGGCGCCCAGGCCACCTACTTTTCCTCGACCCGCTGGAAGGGCCCCGAATGTTTTCCAAAACCTGTCCGGGCTCAGCCGTGCTACGCGGTGTGTGACGCTGGACCTGGTAGCTCCCTGCGCACGCACGTGGTGTCGCAGTGGAAGATCATGACCATGGAAACAATTTGAAAAAGAGTGGGAGCAGAGGAAAAGGTGTCTCTGCTGAAAGGAAAGGTTTACAATCACACACGGCGCTTTTGATGAATAAGGACTTTATGGGCTCTCCCTTAATATTGTTTAGCCTGGCTCAGGAGTTAATATGCTTAGTGAACATGCCAGCGTCCTACAAAGTTTCTTGAACGTTTAATGTGCTTGGCAGGGAGTCAGAGCTTAAGGTTCCCCAGTTAGATTGTTTGTTCTTCGCACATCCAATTAAATATGGAAGCCTAAAAAAAAAATTTGTTGTCATAGATGTGTGAGTCTATTTCTGGACTCCATTCAGTTCCACTGATGAAATAGTCTGTCTTCATGCTAATACCACGCTGTCTTGATTACTGTGACAGCATAAACATTTTGGAAATCGTGTAGTGTTAGTTCTCCAATGTTGTTTTTCTTTTTAAAAGTTGATTATTATAGGTTCTTTGCTTTTCTGTGTGAATTTTAGAATCAGTTTGTCAATTTCTGCAGAAACATCCTACTGGGATTTTGATTTGGATTATGTGTTCAGATCAATTCCAAGAGAATCATCTTAACAATGTAAGTCTCCTGACCCATGAACATGGTAATCTCTGTATTTATTTAGATCTTTAATACTTCTCAGCAATATTTTGCAGTTTTTAGTGTACAGGTCTTGCACATATTTTGCTGGATTGATCCATAAGTATTTTATATTTTTATGACACTGCTTTTAAAATTTAGTTTATGATTGATTGCTCATTGCTAGTATTTAGAAATACCACTGATTTTTGTATTTTTATATTTTATCCCATAATATTGCTAAACTCATTTTTTCTAGTAGCTTTTATTTGTGGATTCCATCAGCTTTTCTACATAGATGATCATGTCACCTGCAGATAAAGGTGGTTTTATTTCTTCCTTTCCACCTGGATGCCTTTTATTTATTTTTCTTGCCTGGTACACTGGCTAGAACTTCCAGTACACCATTGTATAGAATGGGGAGATAAGACATCCTTGTCTTGCCTGGCCAGTGTGTCTCAGTGGTTGAGCGTTGACCCATGCACCAAGAGGTCGATGGTTTGATTCCTGGTCAGGGCACATGCCCAGGCTGTGGGCTAAACCCCCAGTGGGGGACATGCAGGAGGCGGCCAGTCATTGTTCTTTCTCACTGATGTTTCTATCTCCCTCTGACTCTCTCTCCCTTCCTCTCTCTCTCAAAATAAATAAAGAAAAAAATTTAAAAAAAAAAGAAGACATCCTTGTCTTTATCCTGATCTTAGGGGGATAGTGTATGGATTTTCACCATTAAATATGATGTTAGCTGCAAGTTTAAATGCCCTTATTGGGCCAAGAAAATTCCCTTTGTATTCCTAGTTTGCTGAGTGCTTTTATCAGAAATGAATGTTGGATTTTGCCTGTGTCTGTTGAGATCATCATATGGTTTTCCTTTTTTGGTTTGTTAATATGATGAATTACATTGATTAATTTTCAAAAGTGAAACCAACCATTCCTAAGATGAACCTGATTTAATCATGATGTGATATATTGGATTAGAAAATTTGCATCTGTATTCATGAGGAATATTGGTCTGCACTTTCCTTGTAATGCCTTTGCTTTTGTATTAGAGTAATGCTGGCTCTGTAGACTGAGTTGGGAAGTAGTCCTTCATTTTCTAGCTAGACTGACAGGCCTCTGTGGTCACATCTTGGCTCCTACTGCACATGTGCTTACCTCCCCCTTTCTCCCCCTTTATTGTTCTGTTCCTCCCCAGTGATCATCGGTCTGGTGGTTCCCTGGGGAAGAGTGTGAAGCTGTAAATTCCTAGGGAAGCAAGCCTATGCTTCCCTAGTTGATCATGCATAATAATGTCTGATTCCCTTTGCTCTTTTCCTTTATTAATATCTAGCTTCCTATGCTAACATATTCTTTCACTAGTGGTGTTTAACAAGTCACCCAAACTCGGCTTGAACCAGCAGTCAGGGTTATTATTTGTGTGTTTAAGGGGGGCCCCTGCTGGGCAGCTCAGCCCCATGTGTCCCTGATCTTGAGGCTGGTGGGCTTGCTCAGGCACGGTCTTCTTGTGGCAATGACAAAGAAGCAAGAGCAGCAGGAAGCCTGTGAGGATCCTTTGGCCTAAGTCCAGATCGGCTGCTGTCCCTTCTTCTTCATTCTGCGGTACAGACCCGTGCCTGGTCTAACCAGAGTTGAGGGGTGGGGTCTACCCTGTCCCTGCTGGAAGGAACTGCAGAGTAACACGGCAAGTGAGGAGACTGCAGGGAGGGGTGAGGAATTGGGTGCGTCCCACCACAATTCTTATGCAAGCAATATTACACATATACTCTTTTTTAAAATGCAGATGGTAGCATGCTGTGCTTACAAGGCTGTATTTCCCACTTACCATCATGTCCGGACAGACTGGACCATCTTGTTGTTGCCAAAGGCCACCCCGTTTCCTTTTCTGCCCTTGTCCCGTCGTTTATTGTTTCCTATTGGTGGGCATTCAGCTCTTCAGTCACAACAGCCAATGCTGCAACGAGTGTTCTATGCACACATTTTGCAAAGGCACCCAAGTCCTCCTAGGATACAGTCCCAGGAGTGGATTGCTGGATCAAAGATTGTCATTTGAGACTCTGATTGATGTTGTCAAAATGCTAGCAGAGCCCTCTTTATGGCTGAGAATACTGAGGCTTAGAGGGGCTGAATGTTGTGCCCAAGGGCTGTTCTGGAGGCCACCAGACTCAGGACAGAGCCAGATCTCTCGGCTCCAACCTGTGTGTCCTGCCCCGTACCACTCGCCACTCGGAGTCCCACTGCAGAGGTGCAAGTGGTGGGTAGTGAGAGCAGGGCGACCATGGAGGTGCTGGCGCCTCCCCTCCCAGAGTGTCATGAACCTTCTCTTCCCTTCCTCTCTGTTAGATCCAAAAGATGGCCCAGGTTAATATCTCCAAAGCCACCAGGGTGTGTTCCTGCCCAGGGCACTGCTTTGGGGGCCGCCTCCCAGTGCCCAGGGATCAGGCCGTGATGCCCTACTGGGTGCCCCGGGTCCTGAGGTCTTACAAGAAGGTAAGAGGGAGGCTCACACAGCAGGGGGTCCGAGAGTGAGGGCAAGGCCTGAGAGTGAGGGTGGTCCTTTGGAGGGACCCAGAAATGAGGGGGGAGGATGCTGGGTTCTTTTCCCACAGAGGCCTCCGTTCGTGTCCTGTGGGGGAGGGGTCCTCTGAAAGCTGTGGCAAAGGAGCACAGAGGTGGTGTGTGGATGGGGCCAGGTCATGTGTCCTGGTTGGGAAGGGGGGTACACTGCTCTCAGAAGAGGGTGCCAGTCTCTGCTGCCCTCCTTCCTACCATTTCTCCCACCATCCTAGCACTAACCAAGTTGGACTAGGTATTATCGTCAAACATTAGGATCCAGGGTTAGGATTAGGGAATCCAGGATCTGGGTGGGCAGTGAGGGTAGAGGAACCACAGAGGAGCTGGTGCCTCCCACCCCAGAATGTCATGAAAGGGAGACCTGCTCCCTCAGCTGGGGGTGGAGTGTACTTGTGGGAGGAACGTAGAGGAGCTCACCAGGCTTGGTCCTTGAGGCCAAGTGTGTCTGGGGCACAGCTCCATCTCCCTTTGAACCTTCTCTTCCCTTCCTCTCTGTTAGATCCAAAAGAATGTCCAGGTTGATATCCCCAAAGCCACCAAGTCATGCCCCTGCCCAGGTCACTGCTTTGGGGGCCACCTCCCAGTGCCCAGGGATCAGGCCGTGATGCCCTACTGGGTGCCCCGGGTCCTGAGGTCTTACAAGAAGGTAAGAGGGAGGCTCACACAGCAGGGGGCCTGAGAGTGAGGGTGGGCCTTTGGGAGGACACAGAGATAAGTGGGAAGGGTGCTGGATTCTTTCCCACAGAGGCCTCCATTGGTGTCCTGTGGGGAGGGGGTCCTCTGAAAGCCATGGCAAAGGAGCAGAGGCGGTGTGTGGGATGGGGCCAGGTCATGTGTCCTGGTGGGGATTGGGAAGGGGGTACACCGCTCTCTGAAGAGGGTGCCTGTCTCTACTGCCCTCTTTCCCACCATTTCTCCCACCACCTCCTCCTCTCCCCTTCCTCCTCCTCCTCTCCCCCCTCCTTCTCCTCTCCCCCCTCCTCCTCCTCTCCACTCTCCTCCTCCCCCTCTTCCTCCTCCTCCACTTCCCTCTCCTCCACCACCTTGCTTGCTTGCTCACCTCCTTGCCTCCTTTCCACCACCTCCTCCCTCACCTCCTTCCAGCTCCTCAGCCTGTCTGAGCATCCTGTGCTTATAGCCCCAGCCCTGGCAGGCATGGAGGGTGGCGGTGGGAGGGAGGGTGTCAGGGAAGGACCATCGCTCTGAGCTCCTCCAGAGCTCTGGGTACAGGACAGTGACTGCAGGTAGGCCAGGTCCAGCCCTCAGCCCCAGCACCCTTTCTCCCAAGTGTGCCCTGGGTGGTAGTTAGAGGCTTCTTCTCTGCCTTCACCCACATTCCAGTTGCTGCTTTTCCATCATCAAGCAGTAAACTGTCCCCAGAACTAGGACCCAGAGTCCTTTTAAAAGGTGACCAGGCCTGGTGTTTTATGCAGGCCCCCTTGGTGGTTTCCAGACCAAAGGACTCCCCACCATGGATCACCAGGGTGGTCACATTTGCCCACATGCTTTTCTTTTAGGTGGTGAAAAGGCAGCCGAGTTTTAAAGGCATTACAGGTAACTCTCCCTGGGAAGGTGGGGTCTCAGGACCATTGTGATGGGGATGGGGAGACCGCTCTCATTCCAGATGCCTGTAACACAAAGACATCCACAAACTGGCACATACCCACACTTCTCATACCCCTGCTATTGCCAGGCATCACTAGTCACCCACCATCTTTTTCCAGTGAACGCAGGGAAGCCTCAGACTCTACCAATCTATCAGCATTGGGTTATAAGATGAAACCAATTTGCAATCTGGAGTTAGATGGTATTTAAAGTGTGTGGGTTTTTTTAAATAGCTCTAGTCATCTATAATTCATGACATAGTGTGTGTGTGTCATATATATATATATATATATATATATATATATATATATATACACACACACATATATATATTTATGATTGTGTATTTATATATTCATGACATAGTACACATTCCTACATTGTATATTCATAACTCATCATATGTTCATGATACCATTTATGCATATATTCATTACACAGTATCTTTATATACTCACATTTGTGACCTAGTATGTATACTTTCATGTATTCATGACAGACATAGTACATACATATTCATATGCTCATGATGCAGTATATATTCATGACAAAATATATTCATATATTTATATATTTGTGACCCAGTGTATATGTTCAGTTGTGCACCCGTGTCATACTATACAAGGAGGTGGCATCATTGTCTCTAAAATGCGTGGGTTGGACTTGCTCCTGAAGTCCCTTTCTGGTGCCGATGGCACTGCATGCGAGCAAAGGAGTGGACGTGTTTTGTGGGCTTGTACCACGTCCTCCCCTTGGCATGCTGTAGCCAGAGCACCACTGACAGAATCTGTGAACACAGGAGGAAATGGACAGAGACCGAGAGGTTAGATGACCCAACACCAGGTTGCCTGTGACGGCCAGTGATTTGAGCAGCCTTCTCAGAGCCCAAGAGGAGCTGGGTGGGAGAGAGCTTGGGGCATGAATGGCCAGTACCCAACACACCCGCCTCTTCATGTTGAAAAAGATTCCTATTTTTTCCTGATTATAAAAGTAACACAATTAGGAGGAGTGTAAATGATCACAGCCTTTGTCACGGGAGCAATTTGGAGGTGTCTGTCAAATTTCATAATGTGCATAACCCTCAATCCAGCAAGCCACATCTGGGTCATATCTGTAGACACTCCCACACGCACCCCTGTCTGCAGCAGTGATTTCCATGGCAAAATATCGGAAGCAACATGAGCATCTCTCAGTGGGAGGATGGACATCAGTGGGGGTGTATTTGAAGTGTGGCACTTGCCACCTAGAGAATGCAGCTGTTAGGGACAATGAAATGGACCCCCCAGGCACATGGCAACATAGAAAAGCAAAAGGAGGTCTCTGTATGTAGCCCATACACTAGGACTCCATTAATGTAAGTTTAAAAAGCAAAAGCCCTGTTAGGATGTAGATAAGGGCTGGGTGGTGTGTGTCTGAGCTGACAGTCACTGGTAACCCATGAGGGCAGGGAAGAGGGCAGGTAAAGGCCCGGCAAAGGGAGACTGGAGTGGGGGTGAGGATGCGTAGTGAACAAAACAGAAAGCAGTACACTGGCTATAGTTTCAGGTAAAAGAGCCCCAGTCATTTTATTTAAACAACTCTACACCAGTAGGAGAAGAACAGTAGGACAAACTGCTATTCTAACTGTATAATCACACCCATTTTTATGGGGTTATTTTTATGGGTTGTTTTTGGCTTTGCATAATATTCTGCATCTTTAAGAAAAGCAAAAAGTTCAGTTAGTTTATTGTTAAATCATATATGCCAACTGATACATTGTTAAAAAACAATATTAACTTTTACTCCAGCCTTTTGTTTTATAGTTCAGGCAGTTAATATGAATAATGTTTCAAGCCCTCAAACCCAGTTCAAGCCAGAGGTGTTCACAGGACAGGACTGAGAGGGCAGTCCCACTCGCAGGAGAAGGGGCTCCCCTCGAGCTTCACGCACAGGAACTTAACGATGTGTTTCTCTGGGCCTCCTGTCCAGCTGATTTATATTTTAGAGAGAAAATCCATTTTTCTCATCTTGTATTTTCCCTATAAAGAGGGGGTTTGTCTGCTTTTCTTCTCTAATGCTTTTGTGGTAGAATTCCTTATAAGGAAAATATATTTGTTATATTTTATATTAATAGCGTGCCTTCATATCAGTATAATTAGAATGTACATTTTATGGTAGTAGCCTATTAATACTATAATACATAAATGAGTTGTAATACCAGGAGGGCACATGTTTACAAAGCAGGTGTCAAGAAAGCTGGAGAGTGTCAAGGAGATGGGAACATTGGAATCCAACGGGTGGTTGTGATTGCTGTTAACTTTTTTTTTTGTTATTGATTTTAGAGAGAGAGGAAGGGAGAAGGAGGGAGAGAGAGAGAGAAACACTGATAAGAGAGAACATCGATTGGCGGCCTCCTACATGCCCCCACACTGGGATTTGGCCCACAACCTGGGCATGTGCCCTGACTGGGAATTGAATTGGCAACCTCTTGGTGCATGAGTCAATGCTCAACCACTGAGCCACACTGGCCGGGCACTGTTAACTTTTTATTTTGGGAAATTTCAAATACACAGATAAACCCCATGTTTCCATCACTCAGTTCCAATCATCGGCTCCTTGCCAATCTGCTTTCATCTGAGCTTCACCTACTCTGTTCCCACTTCAAGAAAAAAGAAAAGAAAAAGATGAATGTGAAGCAGATCCCAGCTAAATTCCGTATGCCTTCATCCATACGTATTTCAGTATGCAGCTCTAAAAGATAAAGACTCCAAGAACACCCAGGACGCCCCAGGATCACTGTGGAAATAACTGAACAGCTCTCTTCCTCTCGATGAGTGTTGGCTCAGTACCCACACCCCGGGGCTGTGATCCACCTTGCTGGGACACTTGGCTTCCTGCCCTGGGTTCTGGAGGGCTGTCTGGTGTGCAGTGTATAATCTTAGGACGGGCCTGTCCCCACACCCAGGCTGGGCCTCTTTCGCTTTCTCTGCCTAGAAACGCCCCTGGACTCACGCTCTCGGCACAACCGCTGGCGCATCTGCGGCAGCAAACGCCTCCTCCTCAAGTGGCTGCAGCTCCAGGCCCTGCACCAGGACGGGCCGCTGGCCCCGGGGCCGAGGGCGAGCCTCCAGACCCCCTTCCTGCCGCTCTGCCTCAGCCTCCTGACCTTCCTCCAGGCTGTCTTGAGGGCCATCGAGGTCATTCGGTGAGCAGACTCAGGGTGGGGCAGAGGTGCCCCAGGCCCATCTTATTCCCTGGGCTGCTTCCCCCAGGGGCTGCTGGGGTTTAGTTGAGTCAAGGATGTGGCAGAACTTGGTTGTAGTTCAACACAAGGGTGAGAAGTGGGTGCGGCCATGATTAGTGTCGTGTGTGATCACTGTCCAGTCTTGCTCATGCCCAACGCCAGTGTCTTCTCGTTCCAGCCAGGTTAACAGAAGAGCAGTGCAGATAACACAGAGCTGATGGTGAGGAGCGGGGCACCTTGGGCCTCCCACCTTTCTTCACCTCTTCTCTGTCCCCAAGTTCTAAAATCCTCCTGCCCCCCAAAAGACCACCAGTTCAGTTCCTATACATTTTCATCGCCCAGCCAGCTCTCTGGGGTTTGAACACACCTTTGGGGTGGTGTACTGCTGCCTGTCGGCCAGCCCTGCCCCAACCATCGTGGCTCCATAGTGGAAAGTCCTTACCCAGTCTGGACCCCACCAGCCTGGAACAGGCCCCATATTTCTTACCTGGAACCCTGCTGAGTTTCTCCTCCAGGAAGCTTCCAGGGTGACGCCGGGGCTCCCCTTATCCAGCTTTTTCTTTCTTTCTTTCTTTCTTTCTTTCTTTCTTTCTTTCTTTCTTTCTTTCTTTCTTTCTTTCTTTCTTTCTTTCTTTCTTTCTTTCCATTTTTTGTTCAGATAGAGTGGGAGGGAGAGAGAGGAAGAGAGAGAGAGAGAGAGAAACATCGCGTGAAAGGGACACATCGAGTGGTTGCCACCCGCACAACCAACCAGGGCCGGGGACAAACTGCAACCAAGGTACGCGCCCTTAGCGGGAACCGAACCTGGGTCTCTCTGGACCGCAGGCCGACGCTCTAACCGCTGAGCCAAACCGGCCAGGGCCCCAGCTTCTTTCTTTAGTCTCCTCTGCAAAAGCCTTCCTCCTCTGAACTCAGTCCACCCCAGTTCACCCATTCTTTCCCAATCATTACCCCTATCCAGCCCAATTCCTGCTCATCACACCTCTATGTAAATGCACATAAACACACATCTGTGTAAATAGAAGACATGCAAATACATATTAATATAGAAATGCATGCAATTCTCATTTACATGTATTGGCTTGTTTGCTTTTTTTAATCCTCACCCAAGGACATTTTTGCATTTATCTTCAGATAGAGCGGGAGGGAGAGAGGGGGGAAGAGAGAAAGAGAAACATCGATGTGAGAGAGACACATCGAGTGGTTGCCACCCACATGACCCCAACTGGGGCCGGTGACAAACTGCAACCGAGGTACATGCCCCTAGCGGGAACCGAACCCAGGACTCTCTGGTCCACAGGCCGATGCTCTAACCGCTGAGCCAAACTGGCCAGGGCTTGTTTGCTTTTTAATTGCCTGTCTCCTCTATGTAATTGTAAGAGGAATATTCTAGAAAATGTCCAGTACCAAAAAACAGTTGTAGATGTCATTTCCCCATTTTTCTAGTTGTCAGTGGTAGGTTAGCCTTGTCTTTGTCACAGTCCCTCTCCCCTGTGTCCTGCTTGTCTGTCCTCATAGTGTTGGACTCCCTGGGATGACAAACAGCCCTGCCATGTACATTCCCTTACCAGTGACCTGGGGCACGACCTCTCAGGGTGTGTGCTCCCAGGAAGGGTGCCAGGGCAGGGACTCGTCAGCTTGGCATGACCTGTAAACATGAGTAGGTCAGCATTGTGAGATTTTCCTTCTCTCCTTTTCATGAAGATTCACCTTGCTTTTTATGTTTGCCAACTCGATGTCAAATTAATTGGACTCCCCTGTACCCACTCTGGGAAGAGCAAAGAAAGAAGCTAGACTGTTAAGTAGATGGTCAGGGTAGGCTCCAAGGAAAATCGCTGAGGCTTTTATAGGAAGTGTTTGCTTTTGAGTCAGGCTCTTAGGGCAGAGGTGCAGATGCCAACCAGCTGTTTAGGAGAGATATCCTGCCTGGCTGGGGTGTGTGTGGGATGCTCTGTGAGATACCCCAAACTACACTACACGACCAGCTTATCTGTGCAGAAGCCGCCAGCTGCTCATCATTTGGCTTGGCAGAGACTTGCTGGAACTGGGGAGGCCTCGAGAGGACAGGCGAGCTCAGGACCTTCCCAACAGGGAGCCCTGGGGAGCAGTGATTAAGTCAAGCACTTGCCTTCTAGATCAGACCTGCTACAGCTTTCATTTCATTGGATTCCTTTTCCAGTTCTGCAGAGCTGGGACTCTCTTCCTTGTTCTAGAAGGAGAGAGTGGGCTCTGAGGGGTTGAGTGACTCGCCTGAGGTCCCATGGCTAAAAGTGAGCCAGCTGACTGCACCCCGGCATCACCTCACTGCACCCCTCTCCTGCCTGGGCTCCTCAGAACTAAGTGCACTGGGGACCTGGATGCCATCCCCCTTCACCCTTCTCCCCATGAAGGCTTCCTGACAGGCCCTGCAAGGGCAGTGTGGGCTCAGCTGGAGGACAGTTCCTAGTAACTGCCTTTCTCTTTGCTTTCCAGCCATTTTTTGGGGGTCTGAAGTTGGAATCTTCAGCTAGTATCAAGAACATCAACAAAAATGTCAATCATAATCAAGGTCTCTTAATGAAAGTTGTTAAATCAGGAGGAGTCTGTGATAGTCTCTATTTTCTCAGCCCACATAATTCACACCCAAGATTCAATCCAAGTTGTTTATCATGAGGGGTTCTTGGTCGTACAGAGCTGCTGTGAAGGCGGGTGAGATTCTGTTGTAAATGTAGTCAATAAATGTTATTTGTGAAACTCTAAAGTGGCCACTTTTTTATTGATAATGATTTCCATCATGAAGGAGTGACTTGTTCTCTACCTCTGTGTCACTGTGGGATGGAGGCCATCTCCAAGTTTCTCTTCTCTCTGCCGAGGACAGCAGACCCTCTGGATGAGGGACCTGAAATGGTTCTAGCGTCTGTCTAAGGTGGGTCTCATAAATAGCATAAAATTGTATGTGAATTGAATTTTTAAAACAGATACCATTCACATACCATAAAATATACCTTTTTATTTCATTTATTTTATTGATTTTAGAGAGAGAAGAAGGGAGAGAGAGAGAGAGAGAGAGAGAGAGAGAGAGAGAGAAAGAGAAACATCGGTCAGTTGTGGAGGCAACCTGGGTATTGGATATGTGCCCTGACCGGAGGTCAAACCCACGATCCTCCAGTGCATGGGAAGACGGTCCAACCAACTGAGCCAGGGCCAGGGCTAAAATATACCTTTTTAAGGTACGTGTCAGTGGTTTTCAGTATGTTTACCACGATCTAATTCTAGACCTTTTTCATCACCCCCTAAAGAGACCCTGTATCTGCCAGGCAATCACTCCTCCTTCCCGTCTTCCCCAGCCCCTGAAGACCACTCACCTACTTCCTGATTTTTCCTATTCTGCACATTTCATGTGCATGTAATCATATAATATGTGGGTCTTTTGTGTCTGGCTTCTTTCACTTAGCTTAATGTTTTCAAGGTCCGCCCACATTGTAGCAGGTACCAGTTCTTCATTTCCTGTTTATCACTGAATAATATTCCATTATTTGGAGAGACCACATCTTGTGTATCTATTCATTAGTTGGTGGACCTTTGGGTTGTTTCCACATTTTGGCTATTGTGACTAGTGCTGCTACGAACATTTGTGTACAAGTTCTTGTGTGAAGATTTTTATTTCTTGTGGGTATGTACCTAGGAATGCTGGGTCATACGGTAACTCTGTTTAATGTTTCTAAGGTTGCTTGTTCTCTAGGTCATATGGTCATTTCTAAGAAACCATTGCATAATTCAAGTTCACAAAGATTTACCTATGCTATGTCTTAAGAGATTCATAGTTCAACTCTTCCATTTAGATTTTTTAAATCTATTTTGAGTTAATTTTTGTAATGTTTGTATATGGTGTGAGGATAGGGGTCTGGGTTCATTACTTTGCTTGTGAATATCTAGTTGTCCTGCATAACATCCTTCAAATGATAAAATGATAGATATGGAGAACAGATTAGTGGTTGCCAGGGTCAGGAGTGGGTGAGGTGGGAAGGAAATGGGTGTGAATATACACGGGCAACATGAGGCATAGTTTTACAAGATGTCACTAACTGGGGCAAACTGGATGAAGAGTAACATGGGATCTCCATTGTTTCTTGTAAGTAACATGTGAGTCTACAATGATCCCCAAATAAAAGTTTAGTTAGAGCCCAGCCAGTGTGGCTCAGTGGTTGAGCATTGACCCATGCACCAAGAAGTTGCTAGTTCAAGTCCCAGTCAGGGCACATGCCCGGGTTGTGGGACAGGTCCCCAGTGGGGACATGCAGGAGGCAGCCAGTCAATGTTCTCTCTCATCGATGTTTCTATCTCTCCCTCTCCCTTACCCTCTCTCTCTAAAAAAAAAAAAAAAAAAAAAAAAAATCAAGAAAAAAGAATTTAATTAGAAAAGCAGTACAATTTGCTTGAGGATATTTTGAGAATACGGAAAAGTACAAAGAGGAAAATAGAAACCACTCAAATCCCCCACCATGAGCTAACCTCTGCCGCTGCCCTGGCAGGAAGGAACGGACGATTCTACAAGAACCAGACCCTAGGATGCATGCACGGGGTGTCCATTTTAGAGACCGGAAGAAGTCTGGTTTGGAGAGGACTGGGTGCCTCAGACATGCAGGATGGAGAAGGCTCCGGTCACCAGGCTAGTGGCTGGCCCTGCAGCGTGTCTGGGCACATCCTTCTCCCTGAGCTGGCTGTCATGGAGGGCCGCCAAGCTTCCCTCGGGGAGGCATAGCTGTGTTCTCCTGGGTACGTCTCGAGTGCCCCAAGAGCTACATTAAGCATCATGCATTCAGTCAGCAAATATTGTTGCCTACTATGTGCCAGGCACTGGGGGGAGAGTGTAAGAAGATGTGCCTAAACCCCAAGTTGCCCCCAGGTGGGTGGACAGTGCTGTTAAGAGTGGAGTACATGTGAGCATGGGTGTGGGAGTGCAGGGAACATCGTCCATGTCTCATTCTGCCCACATTCCCGTGTTGCCCCAAGGCCCAGCAATCCCTGACTGGGGTGATCTTTGGCTGTGGGAGCCTGGGCAAGAATAGGCTGGATGGGTTGGGGAGTGGCACCCCAGGGAGCAGCCCTCAGCCAGTGATGGTGGGAGATATGGATAAGCCCCCAGCCTCTCCCCGCTCTGAGCTGTGTTCTCTACTGTCTCGAGGTCCCAGCAGGACTGAGCCCTGATTGCTTACAGTGGTCACCTTCCTGGTCATGTCCTTTGTCCTGGCTACTTCCTCTCCTGTCTCACTTCCCTACTTCCTTACAAGCCTCCTGGATTACCCCCCAATAAAACACTTGTATTCCATCTTTGCCTCAGGCTCTGTTTGAGGGAACCTTAGATAAGACTAGGCATGCTGACTGGGCCTTGAGGGTCAGGGAAGGTTCCTGGGGGCAGGGCCATCTGAGCTGAGACTTGAAGATGAGTCTAGGTATCCTAGCAACGCAGCGTGAGGAGAGAATGTCTGGACAGAGGTCCACAGTGTGCAGGCCTCCAGGTGACAGTCTGGTGCAACCCCCATAGGAGGCCCATGCCTGGAAGGGGACAGTGATAGAAGATGGAGCAGGGGCCAGATGGTGAGAGGTTTTTAAAAGATCACAAGCACATCCGACTTGCATTTGGGAAAAGCCACTATGGCTGAATCAAGTTGAATGGAATGGAGGGCAAGAGTGGACGCAGGAGACCCCTCGGAGGCCACAGCAGAAAACCTGGCAGGAGACGGTGATGTGAGGTAGGGGAGGGCCTCAGTGGCGGCAGCCGTGGTTTTCTTCCAGGTATGGAGGAGTGTTCGGTCCCGTCATTCAGAAATCTGTCCAGATGTGCTCCAGGGGAGTGACACAGCCACTTGTCCTTAGTGCAGTGATAACTGCGCTGCAGTGGCCAAGATGGACGTGCTGCGTGGTCATCAGACCTGCGCCCAGGCACTCCCTGCCTGCGCGCGTTTTCTTGAAGCTGCCAGGAGGAGCCACGAGAGGGCACTGTCGGAAAGGCTCTGGTCTGGCCCTCTCTCAGAGAAGCCAGAGAAGGTCAGGACGAGGAGCTGCTCCATGGCCCAGTTTGGCCCTGGTTTTACCCGTCACCTTCTGGGGCTGCTGATTGCTGTCTCCAGGTGAGGCTCTGAAGTCTGAGACCTTCTGGGCAGAATGTGTTCAAGCAGTTTAAGGGGTTTTGGGAAAGATGTTCCTGTGATCCGTGACACCCCTGACTCAAGTCAGGGAGCACGAAGAAATACCTTCCTCTCCTCCCTTCTCTTTTCTCCTCTTCTTCTTCTTTTCCATCTCTCTACCCCATACCATTTACTGAGCAGTTACCACGTAGTATAGCCCTGCGCAGGAAAACTGTCTGTGATGGAATATTCCGCACCTGTCAGGACAGGAGCCACAAGCCACATGTGCCTATTGGGCACTTGAAATGTGGCCGCTGCACCTGACGTTGTGAATTTTAATATTAGTTCACTGCAGGGTGCCTTGAAGCAGCCGTGTGTGCTCAGTGGCCAGCACATTGGACAGCGCAGATCATAGCCCTTGGCTGCTGCCCTTGACTCGTCTTCCCTGCTGGGTAACATGACAGCCCCGTGGGACCCAACCACAGCTTCATGACCTAGAAAGTTTCCTGACCCTTGTTACAGCATTTGCTTTAGAAATGCTGATCAGCTTTTGCCTTTCAAGCCTTTTTGGTGTGCGAGTGAGGGCAGTGAGTTCCCTGGTTGCCTAATCTTCGCCTTGAGCTCTCCGTCGGTCCCAGGTACGCTGAAGGCTCGCCCTGGCTCACCAGGTGGGGTGGCCGCTCATCCCAGTACGGTGTGAAGACCCAGGTCCCAAGAGGGTGGCAGCCTGCTGCCCTCCCTTCCCACAGAGCCAGGTCAGCTCCCAGGGACCTCAGTGACCCGGAGGCCGCTCCATCCAGGCCTTGCCTCTCCTCAGGGAAACAGTTCTCTGGTTTTCTGAGAAGTCTGCCTGCTGCCTGCTCAGGGACCAAGGACAGCACACCGTTGGAGGAGAACCATTCTTTGAAAAGATTATGCTGGAGAATGTGGCCACCCTGCTGCCACAGGCAAAAGCAGCCTCATTGAACCCAGAACTGAGAGGCACCTCAACATTCATTGAGAGGGACATTTCTCTGCCCCCCACCTAGATTCCAATTATCCCCTCCTTGTCCCAGACAGGAGCCCTGGCCCAGACCTCTGCCCCAATGTGGTGGGTGATGAGGGGACAGGACAGCAGGCTTCCCAGTACTGCAGGGAAGCATGTGGAGTGAGGGGGGTGTGGGGTATGAGCAGGGGACACCTTTTAGGAGTAGGGTCTTGGGAGGCTTCCTGGTAGTTGGGAGTTGAAACAAACAACAAAAGCCTGCTGTGGCCCGGCCGGTGTGGCTCAGTGGTTGAGCGTCGACCCATGCACCAAGAGGTCGCCGGTTCGATACCCAGTCAAGGCACATGCCCAGGTTGTGGGCCCGATCCCCAGTGGGGGGCATGCAGGAGACAGCCAATCGATGTTCTCTCTCATCGATGTTTCTATCTCTCTCTCCCTCTCCCTTCCTCTCTCTCTAAAATCAATAAAAAAAAAATATTTTTAAAAAAGCCTGTCGCGGGCAGGGGATCATGTTCCGGGTAGAGGGAGGAACAGTTCCTTGGGTGTGGGGGTGGCAGACAGGATCCTTTTGGGGCTGACAGTGGTTTAAAAACATCAGGCTCGCCCTGGCCAGTTAGGCTCAGCGGTTAGAGCGTCGGCCCATGGACCAGAGAAACCCGGGTTCAGTTCCCACTAAGGGCACATACCTCGGTTGCAGTTTAACCGTGTGGGTGGCAACCAGTCGATGTGTCTCTCTCACATCGATGTTTCTCTGTCTCTCTTCCTCCTTCTCTCCCTCTCTTCCTCCCTCTCTCCCTCCTGCTCTATCTGAAGATAAATACAAAGATGTCCTCGGGTGAGGATAAGAAAAAAAAAAAAATTAAGAACATCAGACTCTTTACAGTGCAAATGAAAGGCCCCAAATGACTGATGAGAATCGGATTCCTAGGATGGCAAAGGATCCTGCGACAGCCAGAGACTCTCTTTCAACCTCTTGCGGGGGAAATTCCCTAAATTCCCTTTCCAGAAAAAGTCCTTTACAGCCCATTGAGAGCTAGTCCTTCGCTGTAAACCCATTTCCCTTCACTTCCAGTGCAGCAGTCAGCCTCTTCCTGCCAGAAGCGATTCCTATATTTGACAAGCTTCTCTTAGCCCTGGGATGGAGCAGACCCCACCGTTTCGGGGGTAGGGTGACTGGCGTTCCTATCCAGTGAGTGCTTGGCTCGTGGTCAGTCATGAGAACCCGGCCACAGCAGTCAGCGCGGCCTCAGTCAGCTGCTGCGCGGAGCAGCTGCGAGCTCTCTGCCGTGCGATTAGCCTGGAGAGCACAGAGGTTAATGGCGCTTTCATCCTTGACAGCGTCCAAGTGCTCCACGGCCTGAAATGCAGCAGTCTGGAAGGGAAACAGCCTTGGTTCTCTCAGTAGCCGCCGAGTCTATGGTGATTTCAGGCTAAGACAGGCTCCAAGTGCTTCTGCTTGACACCTAGCCAAGGAAGTAGACAGTGTCCAGACCTTGGAAACACACAGATGGGAGAACTAGCATCCACACTGTGAAGGGCTGTGACCATCAGGTTCCTGTAAGTGACAGGTGTCTCTGGCTGAGAGTTTTTTCCCACCACAGAACTCGACAATTCATCTACTTTGTTATTCATTACTTGTTCAATAGCCCTCTTCCCCCCTCAGGTGTCAGAGATGAGGACCTGGACATCTGTCGGGGTCATTCTGCTGACCACAGCTCCCTTGAAGTAGCCCTCCCCTAAATCTTGAATAGCCCATTCACTGATACAAATCTTCTGGAAGGTTCTGACACTCTAAGCCAGAGCCTTGTCTGTGGCTGCACCTCTGTGTGGGAGCCTGGGAGGCAGAGGTCATATTGGGCCACGATGCACCTGCTTTACACTGGGCTCCATACCAAGGACATTGGAAGAGTGGATGCTGGGAAGATGATTAGCAATCTCTGCCACGTTTAATCTTGGGAACAGCCCAACAAGACAGCCACTGAATCATGCCCATTTCAAAGATGGGGAAACTGAGTCTCAGAGAAGTTAAGTAACTTGTCAGACTTTTGAATGCCTGAAAATGAAGGAATTGTGTAGTAACAGGGAGCAGGTAAGTTACTGAGAATGCAAGGGCCACAAGAGTGACCGAGTTCTCAGTTCTGGTAAGCATGGAACATCCCTACACATGGAAGTCACCTGTAAGATCACAGAGGAGCTTGTGTACGCGTGCTGGAGGGAGAGTGCTACCTCGGTTCTGAAAGGTGTGATTTAGTGCATCCGAGGCACAGAGATACGGCCAGTCACTCCTGAAGATCTAGGAGGACCGTTTCTATAAATGTACTCTTTTATTGACTTACTAGGATGACTCTGACATGGGAAGTCACCTGCCGCTGCCCACGGCTCTTCTACCTGCTCCAACTTGACGATCACATTGGGTTTGGTGCTGTTGAACCCTGTGCGTGAGAATGGAGCCAGGCTTGGACCATCTGCTCGACTTCTACACCTCTGAGCGGAAGGTGTGGCCTCAGAGGCTGCTCCATAAGGTGACCTGTTTTGCACCTTATCAAAATTAGAATCCTTTGAAGAAGAAGCAGAGATACAAATACTCTACCTGGTGCCCCAAAGGAATTAAATGGTTTTATCGCATTTCTTCAAACTCAAGGCCAAAATCATTGACTAGAAGCTCCCACATAGCAGCAACTCAGAGAGCAAGCCCTCCTCACCCATGGAGATGAGATGGCCGTAGTTCTCCAGGGCAAGACACAGGACCTGTTCGAGCAGATAGATGTTCAACCTCAAGGTCATCCGGCCCTTCAGGCAGTACAGCAGCACCAGACGGGCAGCGTGGAGGTGGATGGGACATGTCCTACGGATGGAGGAGCTCGCCCACCTGGTGTAGCTCTGTGACTACGCTAAGGACCTGTTCCAGCAGCGCTGCCAGCACAAGCAGCAGCTGGAGTGCAGGGGGCAGCGCCTCAGAAGCCCGAGGAGAGGTGCTGCTGCGGGGGACACCGAGGAGCGGGCATGTGCCCGCCGAGGACTGCCTGAGCCACATCATCCATAACTGGTAGTGGCGGCCCCTCGGGCAGTGGGTGAGGCGAGGTGACATCAGATAGACTGCTCAGTGCTAGGTGCTGCCCAGTACGTGGACGGGAAGAGCGTCCCAGATCCGCTCACCGGAGGGTAGGTGTGCCCTGAACAAAGACCAGGGTGGCAGTGTGGCTCAGTGGGGCTGGTTCTCATGGTTTCTCCCAGGCCTGGGGTCTGAGAAACCAACCTGTGCCGCCCACTGGCTAAGAGGAAAGCATGCTTGAAGGATGACCCAGTCAGGCCTGCACAGACGAGGGGCAGGTGGCATCCCTGCTCTCCAGGTTCCCACCTCACTTCACAACAGCCGGAAGTTTGAAGACAAGAAAAAAAACAGTGGAGCTGAGAGTGGGGAGTGGACCTGCCAGACCTGGAGTGTGTGCCATGCCCGCTGCGCACATACCCACTCTTCTTCCAGCCATCCCAGCAGCCCCTCGGCCGCCACTGGCCCCACTGCCCCAGGCCAGCACGGAGCCCTCCTCCCCGGGGACATGGGCAGCCCTTTGAGGTGTTATTAGGAACGGAGCTCCGTACTTGCCCATCTTCAATGTCAGGGCCACCCGTCTGAAGCCAGGAAGACTCTAGTCTAGCCCCTGGGAGGCCCCCTCCCTCTCTGGCTTCCTGCTTTGGGTCAGGAGATCAGGGCACACCCCCTGCCCCCTCCCCCAGTCATGAGACTGAGGGCACTGTGGAGAATGCATCCAGGAGTGGGAGGACTGCATCTGAGCTGGTCTTTGGGGTGGCCACCCAGTCAGCCCAGCTCAGACAGTAAGGGGGATCGCAACTGAGGGCCCCCCTGCCCTGTTCTCCTTTCTGACCCCTGGTACGTGTTAGTGGACTGCCCTGGCCCAAAGCCCACCACTTTTCAATTTATTCAGAGCCCCTAGCCCACTGTTCCCACCACCCCGTGTATAAGAGTCCAGTTGTGCCTCCGTCCGTGGGAACACGGCAGACCACAGCTGCTGCCCGTGAGCCATGCCTGGGGCCGTGGTGGGCCTGGATGGCCAGGAAAGGACACTCTGCTTTCAGAGTCTCAGCTACGGTTAGAAGTGGCTCTAGGTGGCTCCCTGATACCCACATTCACAGCCCTCCCCACTCTGGGCTCTCCCTGCATTTCCCTGCCCCCCGCCCCAACTGGTCAGGCCCTGTTTCCAGCAGCCCTGTTGACTGGAAAAAACATGTTCCAAGGCCAGGCCAGTGTCTTCTCTGAGCGTGCCCTCCCCGAATGAGGCCCCAAACCTGAGTTCTGGGGAGTTGAGTGTGAGCCCCACACTGAGGTGGACGGGTACCCCATCTCTCCAGGAAAGGAAGCACGTGTACCCAGAGGTCGCAGGCCCGCCTCAAGGAGGGCAGTGAGGGCCGGAGGCCACCTGGTGAGGGGCCAGCACGGCAGCAGCCTCACAGGCAGACCCTCCTGTGGTTCCCTGCCCGGCTCTCTCTCCCCCTCCAACTCTCCCGCCAGGGAGTGAGGCGTGGGGAGCAAGGAGCCTTCCGCAGCACAGGACAAGCTAAGCTGGTGTCAGATGAGGTGACTGCCCAGGAAGAAGCGGGTTTAGTCTTTCCTTCTCTGGCGTTAGTCCTTCAGCTTCCTGCACGGGCCACTTCATCTCGCGTCCAAAGGCAGAGCAGTCAGCAGGCCGAGGTGGGCACTGTGCCAGCCCAGCCCAGGACCATCCCCCAGGAGTGGGTGGTCATGCCGAGGAGGTGAGCACCCGGGTGATCTAACTGCTCTTTTAGAAGGAAGGACAATGTGTGTGTAGGGGTGTCTGCTCCGATGCCCAGCATTTGGGACAGGTGGGCTCCAGGCAGAAGGGCAGCTGTGTTCACGAGAGCTCAGAGGTGGCCAGCCCCAGGGTGTGAGTCCAGAGCTCGGCCCGTTCTGCCCGAGGCCTGGCTGAAGAGGGCTGTCCTTGCAGCGGGTTTCCTGGGTGTGGGAGGCTGCGCGTGGGATCTGTTCTGTGTATATGAGAACATTTTCACGTGTGGCCTGGTCCAGTTCACACGGAAGCACGGACCTCCCCTCGGTTTCTTCGCTGCATCTGGAAAGCTGTCCTGTCTCGCTCGGGCCAGCACTCAGGCTGAGGTGCCTAGAGATGGTGCCAGCTGGTAGTTCCCCTCGGCCCCTGGGGTCTCCAGTCTGGCACTTCCCACATAGGCCACCTGCTGTCGGGGGAAGGATCCTTGTGTCTACAGCGTCTCCTCCAATGCCAAGGGCTAGGCTCCACAGATGGCACGGGGAGGCCCACCCGGGGGCTCCTCCCAGGGCCGAGAGGACAGAGGCAAACACAGTGAGTGACCACTCGCTCCCCACACGGGCCCGCAGTGTCCTCTCCTGGGGGAGGAAACGGGGACGATAGACTTGTTCAAGTCTGTGAACCTCTTGGGAACTGAAAGTGTTTAACTTGAACCCAGAAGCATTTAAAGCTTTATTTATTTATAGGGAAGGAAGGAAGGGAGGGAGGGAGGGAGGGAGGAAGGAAGGAAGGGAGTGTTGCCCTGGCTGGTTTGAGTCCTGGGTTCGGTTCCCGCCAAGGGCACGTACCTCAATTGCGGTTTGTCCCCGGCCCTGGTCAGGTTCTGCGGGAGGCAACCAGTCAATGTGGCTCTATCACATAGATGTTTCTCTCTGTCTCTCTCTTTCCCTCCTTCCCACTCTAACTGATAATAAGTAGAAAAATAGCCTCAGGTGATTAATAAAAAATAAATAAATAAATAAATAAATAAATAAAGATGGTTAAGGTAGCAAATTTTGTGTTATGTGTATTTTACCACAATAAAAGAAATTTGGGGGGAAAATGGAGTGATACCCAGCTGACTATATACACATCCCTCCCACTCCCTCTGCAGCCATCCCCCCGTAAAGGAAGGAGGAGCACAGTGGGGTCATTAGTTGAGGACATTCACGTGAGCTTTAGCAGTTATTCTCTAAAACATTGAAATTAAAAGTCAAGAATCGTCAGCTGAGGAAAATAACATAAATAAAAGAAAAGCATCAAGCTGAACAACCCAGTGACAATAGAATCAAATTCATAAAAGGAAAAAAGCTTACATTATTTTGTATTGACTTATGTTTGTTCATCAAGTCAGCAGAATATTGCTGTCATAGAATGAAAATATTCTGCCAGGAAACAGCCACCGGAGGATGCTTGGACGTTAAAGACTGGATTGTTGAATTTAAAAAACTCCTCAAGAATCTTGGTAACAAATGGGACATGGAATATAAAATTGAGGAAGTCTCTCAGAAAAATAAGAAATGGAAATGATGACAAAAATTGGAGATAAGAAAGCCAGATCCAACAGAGTCAACATTTTCAGAAAGACAGAATGTGGAGGAACAACAGGAAGTATTACAGGCGGAACCCAAAATGATACCTGAGCCGAAGACTCCCATCAAAAGGGCCATCTCATATGCAGATAAGAACCCTGGGGGGGGGGGGGAATACAGAGATCCAGAAATTTCCTGATAAAATATTCAGAAGGATAAAAAAAAAAATTCCAAAAAAGTTACAGAGGAAAAAAATACACTAGATCCTTGGTAACTGACATTCTGTTTCTCATGGAGAACTAGGCAACAATACATATGTGTGCAATAGATATATATATATATCAACCACACACAGGCACATGTGTAAACTTAAATTTTTTTTTTTTTATCCTCACCCGAGGACATTTTTGCATTTATCTTCAGATAGAACGGGAGGGGGAGAGGGAGGAAGAGAGAGAGAGAAACATCACTGTGAGAGAGACACATCGAGTGGTTGCCACCACACGACCCCAACTGGGGCCGGGGATGAACTGCAACCGAGGTACGTGCCCTTAGCGGGAACCGAACCCAGGACTCTCCGGTCCGTGAGCCGATGCTCTAACCGCTGAGCTAAACCGGCCAGGGCTAAACTTAAAATTTATACAGACACTCACATGCTTGCACGCACACATATATTTATGCTTCTGTCCTCTCAGTTCCAAAGTCAGAATTTTACTTAATGGAGAAACACTAGACATTCCCGTGAGAGATGGGAAACCAACAAGGTGAGCCCTAGAGCTATTGCCTGAGGTTCCCAGCCACGGAGCAGGGAGGGAGAACTGAGACAGAGCTGAGAAAGAGCAGAGACATTGGGGGAAATAAGTAGAAAAGTACAACCCATAAAGAAAAGAATCAATCAACTGAAATGGGCCTAGAACTGACACAGATGTTACAGTTACCAGAGAACATTAAAATAATTTATAACTGTATTCCATATGTTCAAAGGTTCAGTAGAGACAGAAAAGATATGTTTAAATGACTCAAATTGAACTTCTACAGGTAAAAACGACAGTATCTTCTTGAGATGAAAAGTACACAGAACTGGAACGAACAGAAGGAAGACGATGTGAAGACACAGGGAGAAGGTGGCCATATGCAAGTCCAGGGACGAGGACTCAGAAGGAATCAGCCTTTCTGACACCTTGATATGCACTTCGAGCCTTCAGAACTTGCTGTGACCCCGCAAGCTGGAAGGTCTCCGAAGGCTGGGGCCTGGAGGAAAGATGCCGCAGCGTCCATAGGCAGGGGAGCATCTCCACACACGCTGGAGGTCGAAAGCATGTAGATTCATATATTTTTTTTCTTTATTGATTTTGGAGAGAGGAAGGGAGAGGGAGAGAGACAGAAACATCGATGCAAGAAGAGCATCGACTGGCCGCCTCCTGCATGCCCCCCACTGGGGATCGGGCCCACAACCTGGGCATGTGCCCTGACCGGGAATCAAACCGGCGACCTCTTGGTGCATGGGTCGATGCTCAACCCCTGAGCCACACCGACCGGGCTAGATTCATATTTTTAATCACATTTTTAAAATTATAATATTTTCTAGAAAAAAAAAGTACACTGAACTACATTAACAGTATCGCTGAACAAAAGATTAGGGAACATAAACACATTTCCATCTTTGCCGTTTAATCCAGAAATAAAGGTATTCTGTAGTCAAGATGTCCTCACTGCCCAGTCCCACTTCAGTTCGCAGTGTCTTGGCTTTGTCCTTGCCACTTTCCTGCGTCTGGGGGTAAAGAGCAGCAGTGACCCAGTTATAGTCAAATCCGATGGACATTTCCCAGACCTTTTCCTCACATGGCCATTCATCTGCCTTTCACATCAGTTTCTTCCAGACTGACATCTTCTCCCTTTACTCGGCTTAAAAAAAATTTTATCTGTAATTATTTCTGTGTGGATCCTTGAACCGTCCATAAGGAGTCTTTCAAAAAGTGGGTGGGGATACCCCACAATACCAGTCCATTATTCGGTGTTCAAAGTTTCAGTTTCCTAAATGTTGCTTGGTGTGTTCTTTGCAGTCAGGACACGGATAGAGTCCGTGCGTTTCAGGTGAGAGATAGGTGTTTTAACTCTTTTAATAGTAACTCCCCCTTGATGTCTCTTGTGCTATTTCATCGCAACTTGTTTTGTGAAGAAATTGTTTGTTCTCAGTTTCCCATTGTCTGGATTGTGGGGATTGCATTGCCATCTGTTTTAACTTCGCTTTTTAAAATTGTTTTAAAACTCATCTTTATTGTTGAATGTATTACAGATGTTCCCCCCTTTTTTCCCCATTGACACCCTCCTCCCCAATCCTGCCCCCCTCCTGCCTTCCCCACACTCTTGTCGGTGTCCATTGGTTATGCATATATGCATAGAAGTTCTTTGGTTTATCTCATCCTGCCCTCCCTCCCCCCTTCCCTTTGAGGTTCATCAGTCTAACAACCAATTTGTACTTCTTAATTCCTTCATCTTTTTCACCCATTCCCCCAGCCCCCACCCATCTGGCAAGCAACAAAAAGTTCTCTGTATCTATGAGTCTGTTTCTGTTCTGCTTGCTCATTTGTTTGTAGATTCAGTTGTTGATAGATATGTATTTATTGCCATTTTATTGTTCGTATTTTTGTTCTTCTTCTCCTTCAAGAAGACTCTTCAACATTTCATATAATACTGGTTTGGTGGTGAACTCCTTTAGCTTTTTCTTGTCTGAGAAACTCTTGATATGTCCATCAATTCTAAATGATAGCTTTGCAGGATAGAATAATCTTGGTTGTAGGTCCTTGCTTTTCATCACCTTGAATCTCTCTTGCCACTCCATTCTGGCCGGCAAAGTTTCTTTTGAGAAGTCAGTTGACAGTCTTATGGGAGCTCCTCTGTAGGTAATGGACTGCTTTTCTCTTGCTGCTTTTAAGATTCTCTCTTTGGCCATGGCCGGTTTGGCTCAGCGGTTAGAGTGTTGGCCTGTGGTCCAGAGAGACCTGGGTTTGGTTCCCACTAAGGGCACGTATCTCGGTTGCAGTTTGTCCCCGGCCCCGGTTGGGGTCATGTGGGTGACAACCACTCAATGTGTCTCTCTCACGTCGATGTTTCTCTCTCTCTTCCTCCCTCTCTCTCTTCCTCCCTCTCTCCCTCTCACTCTATCTGAAGATGAATGCAAAAAGTGTCCTCAGGTGAGGACAAAAAAAAAAAATTAAAAAAAAAAAAAAAGATTGTCTCCTTGTCTTTAACCTCTGGCATTTTGATGATGACGTGTCTTGGTGTGGACCTCTTTGGGTTCATCTTGTTTGGGACTCTCTGTGCTTCTTGGACTTGTATGTCTGTTTCCTTCACCAAGTTAGGGAAGTTTTCTGTCATTATTGTTTCAAATAGGTTTTCAGTTTCTTGTTCTCTCTCTTCTCCTTCTGGCAACCCATATGGTGCAAATGTTGGCACGCTTGAAGTTGTCCCAAAGGCTCCTTACACTGTCCTCATTTTGTTGGATTCTTTTTTCTTTTTGCTGTTCTGATTGGGTGTTTTTTGCTTCCTTATATTCCACATCAATGGTTTGCTTCTTGGCTTTACCTACTCTATTATTGATTCCCTGTAAATTATTCATTTCAATTAGTGCATCCTTCATTTCTGACTGGTCCTTTTTTATGTTGTTGATGTTCTCACTAAGTTCCTTGGAGGTCTCCTTAAGTTCCTTGAAGGTCTCACTAAGTTCCTTGAATGTCTCACCAAGTTCCTTGAGCAACCTTATAACCTGTGTTTTGAACTCTGCATCTGATTGATTGCTTATCTCCATTTTGTTTTTCTTTTCCTGGAGTTTTGTCCTTTTCTTTCATTTGGGACATGTTTCTTTGTCTCCTCTGTTATAACCCGCGAGAAGCAAACACTCAGGCTCCACTATAGGTACTTTTAGGGTGGCAGAGGGGACAGACAGAAGGTCTCCGAGAGGCTGGGGTGGAGGAACATCTCTCCAAGGCCTTCCCCCAGCTCTCACGAGGACCACGGATTGCCATCCGCCGGAGCCTGAGGAGGTGCACCCCAAGTGGGGAGTCCTCTTTAAAATCTCGCTGGGGCCTCCAAATGTTATAACCTGACGGCGAGATAACCAGAGACGCACGGCCGAATTGTAAAGGAGCACTTTATTACACCGGTGGGCTGTTACACCGGCGGGCTTGGGGGGGTACAGCTTCCCCAAATCCTCAGCCCCGAGCCTTCTTTGTTGCCCGCTTTTAAAGGCACAGACTACAGAAAAAAAACTACATTCTCTTGGCGCCGCTTTTGGCACCGTTAAGGGGGGCTGATACAGAGAAGGGGGGGAGAGGAGCAGGGTAACTCTTAATCTCTTTTTTCTCATGGTTCCTCTGAGTTTCCCAAGGCCATCCTCAACCCCTTATCTGTACAGTTTTCTTTGGGTGTCTCAAGGCCCTTATGTTTACAGAAAAGAAACTGCCAGGGTGTGTACGTGCAGCAACTGAGGGTCAGAATGGAGTTATTACATCCTCATTTTGGCTGCTTCCCTGTGATTGTTTCTATGTATTAGGTAGAGTTGCTGTGTCTCCTGGGCTTCGTAGGGTGGCCTATTGTTGTAGGTGTCCTGTAGGATCCAGGGGCACAGCCTCCCTGATCACCCCAGCTGGGCCCTCGAGGTGCACCTCTAGTGTGGACTGTACACTCTTCTGTTGTAATTGAGTCTTGATTGCTGTTGGCACATCAGTGGGAGGGATTTACTCAGGCTGATCAGCTGCAAGGACTGGCTGTGTCCACTGACCACTGACCTCTGACTCCCTTGGAGGATCAGCTGTGTAGGGGCCCGACACACAGAGCAAGACTTGCTTCATCAGGGCTCTGGTACCCACTGAGTTCGCTCATTGAGTGTGTCACTTGTGGAGGTGGTTGGGTGGTGGTGTTTTGATGTGGTCTGAAGCTGTCCACTGGGTGTGCTGGCTCTGGATCAAGGTCAGCCACTGCCTGTGTTCTATCCAGGGCCACCTGGCATAAGCTACAAAGTGATCTGCCGATGGCTGCTTCTTGTGCTGGGCTTGGAGGTGCCCAGGTGAAGCCAAGTTGTGAACCAAGGCTGGCTGCTTCTAGTGCCGGGCCTGGGGCCACTTAACAAGAGATATGGGGCTCGCTGAGACCAGGTGCTGCTTGTTTGAGAAATTTTAGGAAACTCTGAAGCAGGATCCAAGACAGGTCAATCCTATGGTAAAGCCTTTGGAGACAGCTTGGGTGGGCCTGAAAGTTTCGTGGGGCAGGGCCTCAGGGAATCTCCAGGGTGGGGCAAACAGTGTGAGCCAGGTTGCTGGAGTCCCAGATATGGCGACCATCTACCTGCTCTGTGGGGGAAGGGCTCACCAAAGGAACAGCCTCCACCAGCACGTCTGTTCAGGAGAAAGCCGCCTCTCCAGCCCTTCTCCCAAGCCCAAACAGCTCAGTTCTTCCCTGTACGTCTCTGGTGCCCCTCAAGCTGCCTCCCCCTCTGAGTTCAGAGGGAGCAAGTCTGAGTAAGTCTGTGTGTGGGCCCTTTAAGAGGAGCTGCCTGGGGTTCCCTCAGAGTTAGCCTCCCTCAGCCTCAGTTCCCTCTGGTTTTTACAACCAGAAGTGATGGGGACTTCTCTTCCTGGCACTGGAACCCTGAGCTTGGGGGCTGGTGTGGGACAGGGACCCCTCACTCCTCAGGGAGGACCTTCCCAACCCAGGTGTCCTCCTGATTTTTATCCTCCACACATGGGTATGGGACCAGCCCGTCCGCCTCCGCCCCTCCTCCCAGTCTCGATGTGGCTGCTTCTTTAATTTCGTAGTTGTAGGACTTCCATTCAGCTCGATTTCAGGCGGTTCTGAATGACGGTTGTTCTGTAGCTTAGTAGTCATTTTGATGTGGTGGTGGGAGGAGAGGATACCGCATTTACCTACGCCACCACCTTGACCGGAAGTCACTTTCCTTTTTTTAAATGTTCCTCCTCTGCCTCGGCAAATTGGTAGTTAGATGGGAACTGTACTCAGACTCAGACTCAGGTGCAGCTCTTTGGCAGGACTCACGCATGAGGTTTGTCGTCTCTCCTCTGGGAGCCCGTGTGTCTCCCTGTCTGTGGCATCAGCCTCTGCTGGCCGGTGGTCGCTGCCCCATCTGTGGACCCCTTACAGGACACAGTGGTCGTGCGCCCCCTTACCTTCCTCTTCACTCCCAGCAGCGGACCCCTTACAGGACACAGTGGTCGTGCGCCCCCTTACCTTCCTCTTCATTCCCCATCCGCGGACCCCTTAAGGACACAGGGGTCGTGCGCCCCCTTACCTTCCTCTTCACTCCCATCCGCGGACCCCTTACAGGAGACAGTGGTCATTGCCAAAGACACACGTCTCCGCTGGACCGGGTTCTGTGGTTCACACAGAAAGAACATTTCCAAAACACCGAACAGAATTTTAAGTTTGTTTCCTTTTGTTATTGTTATGAGCTGATGGGTGGAAACGAATTTTAAGTGTTTTGGTAGATTGAAGTTGTTACCCTTTTTGATGCTGACCTGAGTCCATCTTTGAATGGCGTCTTCTGAGTCCCTTAGACATGTTCCCTCTACATTTGATAGCATTCTCTGTTACTCAACACTTTATTCTGAAAAAAGTTCAAATTCCCACAACAGTTACAAGCATTGTACAGAGAAGTCCCGTATTCCTTTTGCCCAACACTGTGGAGAAGACGGGCCACCCGGAGCCGGGACTCCAATGTCCCTTCATTTAAAGGAATGTCTGCCATGTCGTTGCAGCAGGAGGTGTGCCGTCGCCCTAGTCCTGTCCCTACCCCGAGAGCTTAAGGCTTAGAGCCAGTGGCCACAGCCAACTCTGATAAATAAGAGAAAGAAAGGGGCATATCATGCTCCCTAATAAGTGAGACATTTAACTAAAATACTGGTAGATAGGGTTTGGCAATAACATCACAGACTGTTACCCTGGGCAACCCTCCCTCCCCTTGCTGGGAAAAAGAATCCCACCCCCGACAAACAGACACCTGTCCTCTTGGCTTCCCGTCACTCAGTGGCTCGCAGGGCACTAGCTGCCCGTGTCCTAAGTGTGTGCACCCCCGGAGCTGTTCCAGTGGCCGCGAGCACCCCGTTCTTTCTCTCCGCACGTCTTCAGCTTCCGTCTGTGCAGCTCTGGCCTAAGAGGTCCCTGTGCCCACACCTGTTTACTTCCCCTGACCACCTGAGTTCTGACATGGCTCCCGGTCATGCTCAGGGTGTTGTATCATGAACCCCTTGGCTTGTCCTTGTCCCTGGTTTCTTGGAGGAAACCCCTAAATCCTCAGAATGTCCTGAGTGATAGGAGTGTCTGCAAACTACTAGGCCCCTTGGAGTATACCTGGGTTTCTGCTAAGCGGGTGCCTTGGGGTGGGGGTGGGCAGTCAGGCCAGAAAGACCAGCCCTGTGATTGCAGGTCAGGGATTAGAGCCCAATCTCTGGGGAGGAGAAGGGGCTATTCCCTCGCCTGGCCAGTGATTGACAAGATCGTGCCCGCATAATGAAACCCCAAGAAAAGCCCAGGTCACCAAAGCTCAGGTGAGCTTCTCTGATGGGTGAAGCACGTGTGTGTGCTGTGAGGGAGGCACACGCTGAGGACACGGAAGCCTGGTACCTGGGACCGTCCCAGTGTTCTCTGGTGATCCCATGTCCCAGGACACTTTCCTCCAGAATCCAGTTTCTCGTGAGGACCTCCTCCTTCTCCAAGCCCATCTCACGTAACAGCTGGAGCTCTTCCTCTCTCCCCTCCCCCCCCAGAAATTTCTCCCACACCCTCATTTCTGTCCAAGGTTCCTACTTCAGCACAGGCTCGAGATGTTCCTTCTGTCACATAAAACCGGAATTGAAGGTTGTGAAAAGGACTCCCATTAGGGGTAACGCAGTGAGCACTGTGTGTGTTCTCTTGTGCCCCAGGGTCAGCTAGTCACGGCCCATTTCCAGGACAGCATGTCTCCTTGAGTGCCCAGCCCTTGGTTCTGAATTTCAGATGTTGCCTAGGTGCCCACGGTGCTGTCTCCTTCTCTCCGCTCTCCCTTCCCTGCCTCAGCACCGTCCTTCTTCCCTGCTCTGACTCTAGCTTCGGGTGTGCCTCAACTTCTGTTGTGTTTTCTACCTATGTGGAAGATAATCGGGATTATTTATTGTTCCGAGTAATAAACTTGTTACTCTGAAAGAAGTGTAGCCAGCCTCATTAATGGTAGCCTCAGTAAGCTACCTTCTCATGTGACAGGGAACAGGCTAATGAACGGATAGGACCACGCACACGGAAGGTGAGAATTTCGTCTTTATTGTATTTCCTCAAGAGATGCATTGCACTGGGCTCTTTGGTGATCGAGAGTAACATACACACACACGTCATCCAGGCAAGTTAAAACATTGCAAGCGAATTCTCACAATTCAATAATAAAGACCAAAAAAATAAAATAAAAAGTACACTTCCAGGAATATGGGGGAACTACCCACCTAGCTTTAAGATCATTGATATTATATGACTATAATAAGTAAAGCCACAGAAACCTCTCTTGGAAATGTAGACAAAATTACATTTATATATGCATAACAACTATAATACTCATCAAAAAACTTTGTAGGAACAGCTTGCTTTTAAAACTACGACTATTTCAAAACCACTTACATAAATAGATAAAAATTAAATACGAGAATAAATATGATCGATGGGCAGCATTCGCAAAGTAAACGAATGAAATGGATGGTCTGCAGGGTGTGGGTGGGAGTGGGTAGAGGTGGGAAAAAAAATGTGTGGCGTACATACAGCTCTCACAATCTAATGGCTCAAATTTTATACTTTTAAAGTATTTCCCTCCTATTCTGAGCCCCCAAACGCCACCTTCAGATGGCTCCGGGCCACTGCAACCAAGTGTGTAAGAATAGGGACCTCCAGCTTCTACCTCAGGGGAGACTTGAATGAAACAGTGTGAAATGTGGGGTGGTGTCATGGGACGGGATGGAATCTGGAAAAACTTCTCATTGTCCTCCTACAGACTCCTGGAGTGCTCCCAGGAGCAGGACAGGACTGTTCCGCTGGTTCGAGAACGTTCGGGGTTCAGCTAGACCTGCCCGGGAGGCTCCGCTCTCCCTTCCTCAGGTCTGTCGTTAGCCTCTGGGTGGGCTCGCTGCTGACAACTCCAGTCTCGCCCGGGCTTAGCCGTCTAGAGGTAAGAGAAGGACACAGGATGTCACGTGCCCAGAGGGCAGCTCTCCAGACATAAAGAGCACTCAATTCTCAGTCAGTTCTAACCAGACTCAGGCTAAGCTGTCGATCCCCTCTTGTCTCTCATCCTCCATTCTCAACCCTACTCTGGAACCATTGTTTCCAAGTGTGATTCCTGGGCTTTGATGACCCTGAGTCCAAACCTCACTTGAGTAACCTGCTTTATAGTCAGGACTCTGGGCGATCTGTTGAGGGAGCCGCAGACCCGGGGAGACCGCTGCTTTAGCTCACTCACACCTTGGTCCCTTGCTGCTTCTTAACATCTGAACTTCTGACCTCACTGTGAACATCACTGACCCGTCAGCATCACAGAGCATGAGGCCAGATACCCGATCCCTACTCCTAACCCTGGATCCTCACGTTTAACCGAGTACCTACTCTAAACGTGGCTAGTGCTATGGCCTGAATGTTTGTGTCCCCCCAAATTCATACACTCCAAGGTGATGGTATTAGGAGGTGGGGCCTTTGGAAGGTGGTTAGGGCCCTGCGTGGAGCCCTTAAGAATGAGATTATTGCCCTTATAAAAGAGCTCAGAGAGATGCCTCGCCCCGTCCACTGTGTGAGGACGTGGCGCCTGGTTGGCCGTCTGCCTCCCCAGAACCCAACTGCACAGGCTCCTGATCTCGATCTCAGATCAGTACCACGAGCCCCAGTACCATGAGCCTCCAGCACCACGAGCCCCCAGTACCACGAGTCTCCAGTACCACGAGCCCCCAGCACCACGAGCCCCCAGCACCACGAGCCCCCAGTACCACGAGCCCCCAGCACCACGAGCCCCCAGCACCACAAGCCCCCAGTACCACGAGCCCCCAGTACCATGAGCCCCCAGTACCACGAGCCCTCAGCGCCACGAGCCCCCAGTACCACGAGCCCCCAGTACCACGAGCCCCCAGTACCACGAGCCTCCAGTACCACGAGCCCCCAGTACCACGAGCCTCCAGTACCACGAGCCTCCAGTACCACGAGCCTCGAGCACCACGAGCCCCCAGTACCACGAGCCCCCAGTACCACGAGCCCTCAGCGCCACGAGCCCCCGGCGCCACGAGCCTCCGGTACCACGAGCCCCTGGTACCACGAGCCCCCGGCACCACGAGCCTCCGGCACCACGAGCCCCCGGCACCACGAGCCCCCAGTACCACGAGCCCCCAGCACCACGAGCCTCCAGCACCACGAGCCCCCAGCACCATGAGCCCCCGGTACCACGAGCAATAAATGTCTGTTGTTGATAAGCCGCCCAGCCTGTGGTATTTTGTTATAGCAGCCAGAGTCGACTAAGATAGCTAGTTCACAAGATTTAAACCAACGCTTTGCTAAACCCTCTGCCCAAATCTGTAACTCGTATGTGTCGGTCACAGGAAGCCATGCGGGAGCTGGCAGTTCTCACATCGCTCCTTCTGACAAACTGGACCACAGACCGGAGGGGGCGATGTGTACTGGGACAAGAGGAGAGACTGGTGAGCCCGGGGACGTGAAAAACACACCAGTGATTTGGCCATAAGCGATGTGTTTGCAAGTAAATTTGAAGAACATAGCTAGTCATGATTTTTGTGTGTGTGTGTGTGTGTGTGTGTATCTGAGACTGTTCCATCTAATATCCAATGTTAGACATTGACTTTGTTGTAGATAAATCTCTACAGTTGTTGGTGTTTCTGAGGGATGTAAGTCCCAAGGGCATGAACAACAGAAAGTCACAGTATATGGAAAACAATTGGAAACCTATTCACTTTTCACAAAACTCAACATTTCGACAAAGCTATTATTTGGACCCAGTTGCTTTGGTTAAAATAATTTCAGCCAAATCTTGAGGTCTGGCACCCACACATCCCCCAAGGTGCCTGTGTGTGGCTGGCACTTTGGCTGGGCGCAGACCGGTGCCTGGCGGGTCTACTGCAGTGTGTGGAAGGGTGATGGGGAGGGGACGATGGGCGTGGGTGCAGCTATTGCATTCCTTGGATTTCCCAACGGGACAACAAATCGTTCTGTCTGCAGCTGTAGGACACAGACCCACCTTCCTTCTGACCTACCTTAGGCACGGTGGTCTCGGAAATGAGGGTTCGATCTCGCCCCCACACCCAGAGGTCTGGGTCAAAAGCTTGAATCTGGAAAGACAGATTGCCCCCTGAAAAGATGATGACGCTACAGGTGGACCCCCATCCCATCCCTTGTCCATCCCCCAATTCTTTGTCATCCCCAAATCCCCAAAGCGATCCCCCAGGATCACCTCTGTCTCCAATCTGGCCCCCTCCGCCTCATCCCTACAGCCCACCTACCTCTTCGCACTCCTCTGGGGAGACCCTTGCCCTCCAGCCCATGGAACAGAAGAACTGGAACCGCAGTTTGTGGAACAAGGGACGCTGGGAGCAGTTGTTCTCCCCATAGAGGAAGGAGAAGATGGCCTGCTTAGGGGCGTGGTAGTTCTCTTCCATGTCAAGGGCCAGGTAGCTGAGGAAAGACATCAGGTTGCCAGTCAGGAGCAGGACAGGAAGGACCCCTGCCTGAGGTCAGCTTCCCAGAAAGGACCCAGGTGGGATCCTGTTTACACAGGACCTACAGGAGCCCCATCCGGTGTCACAGAGTATCACCCTGTCACCAAGACGCTGAGCAGGGACCTGAAGGACACCTCTTCTACCTTGATGATGAAGATACAATTCAGTGGGGAAGCCGGGCCGTCCCTTCAGCGTGATGTGTGTGCACACCTGTCTCCCTGTAGTCAGTACCTACACAGCTCCTGAGGGCGGGGACCGACTGGCCCGTTTCCGTGTTTGTCGCTTTCCTACCTTGGTGAATTAACTCAACAGCACTTTCTAAATTCTCCTCCCACCCTCACATTGCCTGGCACATGACATGCACTTTATACGTGTTCACAGAATGAATGGACGGCTTGTCTCATAGTCACGTGCAGACCTGATTGCCTTACAGGCTTAATATACAACTAGACATCTGCAAAGTGAGAGTTGTGTGAAGTGTCTTAAGAAAAAGCCATTGATACGTTGACAAGCCCTGCCTAACGGGATTGCGGGATTGGGAAACGAGAAGGGGGGATGAGAAATACTGTAATCCAAAATATGACACCCTAATAGAATTAAAAAAATTTTTTTTCTTTATTGATTTTTAGAGAGAAATGGAGAGGGAGAGAGAGATAGAAACATCAATGAGAGAGAACATCGATTGGCCGCCTCCTGCATGCCCCTCACTGGGGATCGGGCCCACAACCTGGGCATGTGCCCTGACCAGGAATTGAACTAGCGACCTCTTGGTGCATGGGTCGACGCTCAACCACTGAGCCACACCAGCCGGGCCATCCTAATAGAATTTTTTTTTTTTTTTTTTTTTTTTTTTTTTTTTTTTTTTAGGAGAGAGGGAGGAAGAGAGAGAGAGAGAAACATCGATGTGAGAGAGACACATCGAGTGGTCGCCACCCACACGACCCCAACCGGGGCCGGGGACAAACCGCAACCAAGGTACGTGCCCTTAGCGGGAACCGAACCCGGGACTCTCCGGTCCGCGGGCCAACGCTCTAACCGCTGAGCCAAACTGGCCAGGGCCCTAATAGAATTTTAATGAAAGTGCTCCTGGGATGTAGCAATTAGGGCGTCAAAGATAATACGTGAAGATTTTGGTGTTTGAATCAATTTTAGGAATTCGTCTTTTTTTCCGGATACCTGTGTGTTTAAAATACCTAGACAGCAACACAATATAAAGAGAGAGGAACGGGTGTTTGGAGGACCATTGAAACAAAGAATGGAGTGTCAGCGTGGTGGGCAAGTTTGGTGGGGATGGCGGAGACCCGAATGCAAGCTGAGTACTCTGGCCTTGATTTAGAAGGAAATTAGCCAATGAAATGGTCGGGGAGGGTGGTGAAGTGGTTAGGCCTGTGTTTTGGAAGCATATTCAGGGGGACTTGTAAGAAAGATCCCTAGCATTTTACATTAGATTTGTGTCATTTAATACTTTTTTAGTCCTTATTCATCACCCGAGGACATTTTCTTTGATTTTTAGAGAGAGTGGAAGGGGGAGAGAGAAAGAGAGACAGAGAGAAACATCGATCAGCTGCCTCCCGCATGCGCCCCGACTTGGGTCAGGGATAAAACCTGCAACCTGGTATGTGCCCGGACCCGGAGTCTATGTAGTGGATGACACTCCTTCAAGGGAGCCACACAGGCCAGGGCTCGATCTGTGTCATGTAATCAGGGCCTGAACTGAGGAGGAAGATCATTTCATTTGCTATTGTTTTGGGGCCGGGGGTGGGGGTTGGGAGGTGGGGGCAGGGGACAGATAGAGACAGAGAGAGAGATAAAGAAAGAGAGACAGAGAGACAGAGGAATCAGAAATGGCTAGTTTTAAGCCTGTTTGCTTGGGGACAAGGTGGTGTCTGTTCTTTTTGAGACTCCTGTCTTCCTTTGCTTTGTTCAGTCTTTTCAATGACCTTAGGGTTGTTGGCTTTTCCAAGGAACAGTATAAAAAACATTACACTGCACTCTTATCATTTTAATACACAAAGGAAACCGTACAAACAGGTTAAAAGAATAGACGAAAGGTCAGGGACCTACTTCTCTCCGTCCGTCTCCCCAGGGTATGAATATTGACGGAGGCATTAAGCAGAATACTCACAGGGCCAGGAAGAAATGAATCCGTTGGTACTGCCAGGCGAAGAGGCCCGCGCGGCTGAAGTAAGCGATCACCATGGACAGGAGGTACTGGTGGGAAGAGGGACAGACAGAAGGACGCAGTGTGAAAGGGGAGGAGTGATGAGGTGAGGGACCGGCTGATGCTCCCGATGGAAGCACGGAGGTTTGAGGGCATGTGTCTAGGACAGCCGGCCTCAGGGGGGTCTTTGAGAAGCTGCAGCAAAGGGGAGTCCCCCAGAGCTGAGAGAGGAGGGGACTTGATGTGGCAAAAACCACAGGCGCAAGACTTGGGCTCAGACCCAGAGGAGCCGGGGCAGGGGCCGGGCTGCCCATCCACACAGACCCCCGGGTCCCCGCAGGGAAGTGGTGACAAGGTGTCGGGTGAGAGAGAGGACTGTGGGCTGGGGAAGCTGTCCCTTGCCCCAGCATAGATGGTAGAGAAGGAATATCTTACCTTGTCAGACACCCTCAGATTTGTGTCCCAGGCCAGGAATCTCTTAATGACAGGATCCTCTGAGGAAAAAAGGCCTGTGTTAGCTTGATGACAGGAACAGGGTTGCCACGGTCGTGTTCCTGGGCAAAGAGGAGAACCTTGCCCCTCTTGGGAAAGTTTCAGGATTGTGGCCAAGGGCGGAGCCGAGAGGAAGAGGGATAGAGGACATTGTTCCCTGGGCAAGGAGGTGGTGCTGGCCCTAACCCCAGCCAGCGTGGGTGCCCGAGTGCCTGAGTGACAGACAGACAGGGTGCCAGTAGCCTGTCTGCACGATTCGGAGCTGGCGTGACCAGTGGCGCTCCCTCAGCATGCACGAGTGTGCCCCTGCCGAGGCCATAGCCGTCTGGGCATTTCCCAACTGACAGTCGCATCGGGGGGAGATGGCCTTATCGTGCCCCCTGACCCAGGTGGAGGTATTCACACTCAGAAGGCCAGTGAGAGCTGAGAAGTCTCAGAGGCTACAGGGGAGACCAAGTGCAGGTCTGATCTCGAGTGCAGACCCATGTCAAGTCTAGCGTGATTCTCTATCATGTCTAAGTGTCCCTGATGAGTGATCAATACGGAGTCCTCCTAGGAAGGAAAGGTCATCACCTAGCAGGGAATTCTTGGAAAAGAGTGGCCATCGGAACTGTTTTCTTAAAGAGAGAGAGTAGGGTTGGGGGGTGCTGTCCGGGCCCCTCCCTACCGAGCAGCCTGGTGAAGGCCTCGTGGTGCTCGGGCAGCACCGAAGACACCCGCTGCCTCTTCAGCTTCATCTTGAGCCCACACAGGGTCTCCACGACCCAGATGTCCCGAGCCCCAGGGGCCGTCTCCTCCTCTGTCTCCTCCTCCGTTGACCTGTCCCTCTTCCTCTTCTGGCCAGTGGATCGAGGCGGGGGGCTGGAATCTACACGGGGGGCTGAGTAAAAAAATAAAAAAAACAGGCTACAACATAAAGCTTTTGCTTTTGGGATTCGGCTACTGGACACCTAAAACCCTCCCCCCACTCCACCCCACCCATTCCCCCGAAAACCCTTCCGTTCTCTCCAGTCTCATAGACTGCTGGCCTTCTCCCCAGCCATCTTTCCGTCTCTCTCCTTTGGGGGTATCCATCTACTCACCCCCTACCCCAGTTCATCTTGCCGTTGTTTACGTCTGTCCTCAAAACTCTTCCTTGTGAGAGGTCATTTCTCTCAACAGAGGGAGAAATAAAGGAACCCTCCACTGTTTCCTCTCTTCCTGTCTCTCATCCTTGGATCTCATCTTCTAAGCCTCCTTCCTTGCTTGTCACGCTTTCCTTTCATGGGGATGTCCTTGTCCCCAGCTCTTTGTCCTGTCATCTCCCCCAATCCCTGGCTTTTGGAGTCTCGCCTTTCTTTCACACACAACCTACTCAGGGCCCCCTTCCTCCTTAATGGTCAGACCTCTCAAATCCCTTCTGCCCCAGTTTCCTCACCTGATGGTCCTGGGATGACTTCCACCACTCTCACCTCGAGGGGGTACCCTGAGCAGGTAGGCTGGGGGCTCTGGTTCTCAAACTGGGAACTTGGTTCACAACTGGCCATGATTTCTCCCAAACACTTCCCTTTCAGGAAAGCTAGACTGATCTGTTCAGACTCTTGGAGAAAATGCTGTTGTCCAACTCCGCTGCCAAGCAGCACGGAATTTGGTCCTTCCAATCAGGAAGGTCGGAAGCCTCTGATGTCATTGGTCATTCCAACCTGGCAACTGGTTTGAAGGATCCAAACGCTTGTAACTGCCATGTGTGCCCTTCTCCTGGAATTCAGGGGTAAACCATATCTCTTGCCACTGACCCCACCACCTCTGACCAGCCTGGAAAACGATCCCCAAGTGTCAGCATCACTGTTTACTCCTCCCCAGGAGATGCTGTGTTCTCTCCATTCTCAACTTGAAAGATGTTGGACTCTCTCCTTTCCCATTCCTACTTCAGAGTATAGTCCCGTGGTAGAGGGAGGTGACAAGGACGTCTAGGGAAAGCAGAAATGCTAAGACCTTACAAGAATGAGATAAGTGTGTAAGAAAGATCCCAGGTACATTGACTCGTCACATTAAAAAGTTCCTTTCAAACTCTCCATTTGGCAAAGCTCGATGGCTACAGACACGGTGTTCAGGATTCTGAACCGGAGGGGACACGTCCTCTAGCCTCAGGCGTCTTTTAGTCCAGGAGACATCGTGTGAACCTAGAGTCCTAGAAAAGTGTACATGCGCTCACACACTCAGATGGTGTCTAGAATTTCAGAGTCTATGGATTGCCCAAAGTCTGCCCCTCCATTCCAATTAAGACACTAATCTGCATCTCAAAATTTTTAGCCTGTGTATCACCCTTGGCCAGAAATTTCACTACCATTCATGTATCCTATGATTAAAATGTCACACTCCCAAAAAGACTAAGTGGAAAGATCTTCAGTTAAAGACAGAACATGATGTTCTTTGAAGGTGGGGGTTGAGATTCAGAAAAGAGACCAACCAACTCAGTGTCCTGCAGGATCAGGGGACGGTTCTTCTGAAGCACCTGTCTACCTGCTACCTCTGCTCACCTCCTGGCACTGAACCCTTCCCTCCCTCCTTCCTTCCTTCCTTCCTTCCTTCCTTCCTTCCTTCCTTCCTTCCTTCCTTCCTTCCTTCCTTCCTTCCTTCCTTCCTTCCTTGACCACTGTGCCATATTTACTGTTAGATTCAGTGGCACTGAGCACATTCACATTGTTGTGCTACAACCACCACCATCCACCTCCAGAACTCTTTCCTTTTCCCAAACTGAGACTCTGCACCCATTAGATACTGACTCCCCATCCCTCTCCCCCAGCCCCTGGCAGCCACCATTCTACTCTCTGCCGCTATGAGTCTGAATACTCTAGGGACCTCATATAATTGGAATCGTGTAGTATTTGTCCATTTATTTCTGGCTCATTCAGTCAGCATAGCATCCTCAGGGTTCATCCATGTTGTAGCATGTGTCAGGATTTCCTTCCTTTTAAAGGATGAATAACGTCCATTTTATAGGTCCCATATTGTTTATCCATTCGTCTGCTGATGGACACTTGGCGTGTTTCCACCTTTTGGCTCCGAGTCTTGCTTATGATCCATTGTTTGTACTTTAAGGAGAAATTCAGGATGTCTCCAAACTTATTTTTCATTTTGATCACTTAATCAGCTCATTCCAAACACGAGTGAAGTCAAATCAGTTCATCCAGAAAACATATGGAGTTTCCTCAAAGTATTAAGAATAGAGGCACTATTTGATGCAGCAATGCCAGTTCTAGGTATTTATTCAGAGGAACAGCCAAGACATGGAAACAACCTGTGCCCGTCAGGAGATGAATGGGTACAGAGGTGTGACATATGCCTATAAAATGGAACGTTGTTCAACTTGGAGCAGGAAGGAAATCCTGCCGTTTTTGAAAATATGAGTGGACTTGCATGGTATTACACTAAATAAAATAAACCAGACAGAGAAAAACTAATTCTGTGTAGTATCACTAATACGTGCAATCAAATGAAGACCAAAAACAGTCAGACTCACGGAAACAGACAACAGAAGAGTGTTTGCCAGGGGCTGGGGGTGGGGAACAGGGAAAGGCTGGCAAAGGGGACAAACTTGCAGTTATAAGGTGAACAAGGTCTGAGGATGTCATGTGCAACATGGTGACTATGGTTGTCAACACTATAGTAGAATTAACATTTGCTAAGAGAGTAGAACTTAAGTGTTCTCACACACTCACACACACACACACATACACACAAAAGGTAAATAAGTGAAGTAATGGATATATCGACTGGGTGGGGAAAATCATTTCACAATATATACATATATGAAATCTCCATGATGTACACTTTAAATATGATTTTATATGTTTATTATACCTTGATAAAGCTGAAATTTTAGAGAATCTGTTAATCGGAGGTGCAGGGACTGCCTGTCTCCTTTGTTGGCCGTCACGGACTTTCCGACTTGGACTAGGTCTCAGGGGCCAGGCGCACAGCCCAGGAGTTCCTCCACAGCCTCCAGGGCCGGGCTGTCCTAGGAGTCCCCGCTGATGGGGGGTGGGTACTTCTCCATGATGACGTGTGTCCCATCGCTGTACAAGGTCAACCCTTAGGAAGCAACTTTGAGTTTTAGGAGGCTGATTTACAACACTTGAAGACAGCTGCCAGTTATCTTAGTAGAATGGACGCATGGAGAACAGAGAGACAGGAGAAAACACAGGCAACTAATGAGACCATTAAGGGCAGGAATGGCTTCTTCAAGGACAATGTCAAAAAAGACAAAAAGTGAGAAGAGAGAAAGTGACAGATTTGAGCACAATAAGTAAAAAATGTCTACATTACAGAAAATAAAAGTTAAAAAAATAAGTCAGGAGAATACATGACATACTGGGGGAATTATTTTCATTTTCTACTAATAGAACAAGAGAAAGCTTTATATTCTAAAGACCCTAATGAAGCCGCAGTAAGAGGTGGTCCTCTGCTGCTTCCGGCCATGATGGAATGATGGGATCCATGTTACCCTCCAATCTGAAACAAGTTTTTAAATGGGGAAATATATGAAATGACAGTTTTTAGCCATTTGGAGAGAGAAGTGAACCCTGAGAGTGTCCAGCTCACTGCCCAGAGACAGTCCAGGCCATGGTACGGGGGGGGGGGGAGGCTCTGGGGAGCCCCGTATGCCTCTGAGCTGAAGGGAGAGAGTGGGTTGTTGAGGGGGCATGGCAGCTGGGTTTGCAGACCAGAGAACGTGAGAGGAGCAAGGTGCAGCAGGCACCCAGGTCTATGAGTATGTGATATGACAATGTCTTATCTTTGATAACTAATTTTTGAGTTTTATTAGAACCTTTGATGATACTTGTCTTACCACAGCATGAAGACTGTCCTTTCTTTAAGATTTGTGAGCCCGACATGAGTCATTCTCAAAGATAGACCATGTGCGAGGACACAAACTAAGTCTCTACAAGTTCAGGAAGACTGAAAGTCATAGCAAGCATCTTCTAGGATCACAATGGCATGAAACCGGAAATCAACTACAATGAAACATTTAAAAACATTCAAACACATGGAAGCTAAATAGCATGTTATTAAACAGTGAATGGGTTCCCAATGAGATCAAGGAAGAAATCCAGAATTTTCTGGAAATAAATGAAAATGAACACACAATAACCCTAAATCTATGGGACCCAGTGAATGCAGTCCTGAGAAGGAAGTTCATAGCACTACAGGCCTACCTCAAAAGACAAGAAAAATTTCTAATGTACTATCTAACCCTACAAGTTAAAAAATTAGAGAACAACAAGAAAAGCCCAGAGTAAATAGAAGGAAGGAAATGCTGAAGAGCAGATCAGAAATAAAGGACACAGTGGCTAAAAAACAATAGAAAAGATCAATGAAATGAAGAGCTGGTTCTTTGAAATGATAAACAAGATTGATGACCCTTTAGCCAGACTCGTCTAGAAACAGAGAGAGAGGATTCAGATAAATAAAATCAGAAGCAAAAGAGGTGAAGTAATAATTGACAACACAGAAATACAAAGTATTGTAAGAAAATACTATGAAAAACTATATGCCAACAAGTTGGACAACTTGCAAGAAAAAAAAATTAAGATACTTAGGAATAAACTCAACCAAGGAGGTAAAAAACATATACTCGGAAAACTACAGGATGTTGAAAGAAGTGATAGAGGAAGATATAAGCAAGTGGAACAATATACTGTGTTCATGGATTGGTAGAATTAACATCATTAAAATATCTATACTCCCCAAAGCAATCTATAGATTCAATGCAATCCCTATTAAAATACCAATGGCATATTTCACAGATCTAGAACAGATATTCCAAAATTTTATGTGGAACTAAAAAAGACCCTGAATAGCTGCAGCAATCTTGAGAAAGAACAAAGTAGGAGGGATCACAATATTAGATATCAGGTTATACTACAAAGCCACTGTAATCAAAACGGCATGGTACTGGCACAAGAATAGGCATATAGATCAATGGAACAGAACAGAGAACCCAGAAATCAACCCAAGCCATTATGCTCAATTAATACTTGACAAAGGAGTCAAGAGCATCCAATGGAGAAAAGACGGTCTCTTCAATATATGGAGTTGGAAAATTGGATAGATACAGGCATAAAAATGAAACTAGACCACCAACTTTCACCATAGACAAGATAAACTCAAAATGGGTAAAATATTTACATGTAAGTTGTGAAGCCATACAAATCCTAGAAGAAAACATAGGCAGCAAAATCTCAGACATCTCACAGAACAGAATTTTCACCAATACATCGCTTAGGGCAAGAGAAACAAAGGAAAAAAAATGAATAAATGGGACTGTATCAAACTAAAAAGCTTCTGCACAGCCAAAGAAACCAGCATCAAAATGAGAAGGGATCCCACTGTATGGGAGAACATATTTGCAATGATACATCAGATATGGGGTTAATTTCCAAAATATATAAAGTACTCATACAACTCAACAAAAGAAAGACAATCCAATAAAAAAATGGGCAGAGGACCTAAATAGACACTTCTCCAAAGAGGACATACAAATGGCCAAGAGACATAGGAAAAAATGCTCAACGTCACTAATCATCAGAGAGATGCAAATTAAAATGACAATGAGATACCACCTCACACCTGCGAGAATGGCTACCATTAATAAGTCAACAAGCAACAAGTACTGGTGAGGATGTGGAGAAAAGGGAACCCTAGTGCACTGCTAATGGGAATGCAGACTGGTGCAGCTACTATGGAAAACAGTGTGGAGTTTCCTCAAAATATTAAAAATGGAACTGCCATTTGACCCAGTGATCCCACTTCTAGGATCCCACCAATCAGAAAGAGTATATGTACCCTTATGTTCATAGCAGCACTATTTACAATAGCTAAGATCTGGAAGCAGCGCAAGTGTCCATCAATAGATGAGTGGATAAAAAAGCTGTGGTACATTTACACAATGGAATACTATGCAGCTGTAAAAAAAGAAGGGTCTATTACCCTTTGAGACAGCGTGGAGGGACCTGGAGATGGTTATGCTAAGCGAAATAAGCCAGTCAGAGAAAGATAAGTATCATGTGATCTCACTTATATGTGGAATCTAATGAATACAATAAACTGATGAATAAAACAGAACCAGAGGCATGGAAACATGGAACAAAACTGACAAATCTCAGAGGGAGTGGGGAGATGGGGGAGGGAAGAGATTAATCAAAGAACTTATATACATATATGCACAGCCCATGGACACAGACAATAGAAAGGTGAAGGCCTGGGGCATGGGGAGATGGGTGGAAGGGGACAAAGTGGGACGAGGAATGGTGGGACATCTGTAATACTCTCAATAAAAAAAAAAAGGGGGGGTCGTGAGCCTGAAAATAGCGACCTCAGTGGGTGGCAGGTGCTCACGTCTGCTAGGCACTAGGGGCTGTGACACCCAGAGAACAGCACACCTGGGTAGAGGGGATTGGCTGGGCCCTGCTGGTGGCTGTCCTACAGAGGGGACATCTGGGCAAAGGTGGGAAGGCGGGCCGTGTTTTTACAAGAAGTCCCCAGGGGAAATCGCCGCGGCGGAAAAACCGACCTCCGTAAGTGCAGGGCAAGGAAACAACCGAAGAAAGAGGCTGGTAATTAATGGAGTTTATTAGGGGAGACTTACATACGAGGCATGTCTTGGGCAGCTGCAAGATGAAATGGATCCCTGCACTGCTTGGCGGGCACCAAAGAATGATACAGAGTGGAAGGGTGATCGTCACGGGTACTAGTATGTGAATGCTGCCAGGTACGGGAAGTTACTTTCCATGCTTGGCCAGGTCAGGACAACGACCTGCAAGGGTTCCATCCTGCTGCCTCCACGGCAGAGGAAGAGATTGGCCTGATAAGGGCAATGACTAGTCCGAGGTCTCTGGGCCTGTAGGGGGCGTTGCTGACAGGACTCAGAGTCCCAGGCCAAGTGATCTGTCTTGGGAACTGTATTGCAGTTAAGTCAAAGTGGGTTTCTTAGCAAGAGATCCTTTGAGCAGCACTCTCAAATTTGCACCGATGATTTACAGACTTAGCCATGCTCGAGTGTATCCCTTTACTCAGAGCACCCTGGGGACTTTCCGATCTTAACGTGTTGAAAAAGTAAGAAAGTAGATGACTATATAACAAAATGTCTTTTTTTGTCTTATGTTTAATAATGGAAGATGGTTTCAAAAGGCTTGGATCGATATTCATTCACTACTGAGAAATGTATCCACTGAGACACCACATAACGACGTGGGAGTTACAGACGTACAGATGGGTGCTGCTTGCTTATTCTTCCAGTCACTTCCGAAGGTTTAAAGGGACAGTCTCGCAGAGGTGTCCTTCATGGAACTTTCTGAGTGAGTTCTTACGCAGGAAGAGAACTTCCTTGGCAGGCCAGATCACTCCTAACTCCGTTCCCTTCATTTTCCTCCTCCAGGTCTCCCTCCGCTTCTCCAGTCCTCCAGTTTTCCAAGAGCAGCAGAAAACGAGTAAACCTCTGGTGAGTTTTTCTGCTTATGTGGTTATTCCCTAGTTTGTTTTATAATACACCTTAGGAGGGGAATGGTTCAGACTTTAAAATGGGGAAGTAGAGTCAGATAAAAGACATGCTCAGATGAAACAGAGCAGCCGGTCGGTGCCGGCAATGCTGTCCTGTCCCAATGGGCGGATCGCGTGACCCCTTAGGGCTCTTACAGCCCGAGTTCAAGGGCGCCTCATGTCCTTGGCATCTGTCCCCCCCCAAAATGACTTACATTGACCGGATGAAACACTTTTGTTTTCTTGTGAGTTTTAAAGATTTTGTTGACTGTCTCACTGTAACTGTGACTAGCCTTCCTAAATGACAGTTCGTCAGCCATTGCCATTGGTGCCTTATGCCACCAGTAAGCTGAGGGCATGCTGCCCAGGGAGCACTCAGTGCACAGGACTTTGCTGGTGACTAAAACATGGCTGTCCCATAGATACATTGTTTTTACTGCTTGGTCCAGGGGTAAAACAAGGACCATCTGGAGAAATGGCCCTTTCACTCTTCGAATAAGTCTCCCCAAATATCTCTCCGATTGTCTCCTGGGGTTGCACTGTAGACCGTGCAGTGACGTCTCCGGCAAGGACCCCTTATTTCCCATTCAAGTTTTATCCGGCAGCCTACAGTCTTGGTTCCGTCCCCGCCCCTGCCCCGAATCTGACCTGGTAAAGGTCCCTGTGGTCTAGCATACAGCCCCGCGGAGGTTTGCCAGTCCTAGCCGCGACCACTGCCGCCTCGCCCATCTGCAGTCTCCTCTGTTGGTTTCTGCCACAGAGCTTTCCTTGGATGTGATTTCGAGGGGCAGTTCTTTCCCTCAAGGAGCTTCTCTTCCCCTTGGAGGAGTAATTCACAGAAGCAGTTGTGGGAGGTCACGGAACCCTCCCGGCCAATACGTGGCAAGGTCTGCAGTGATGGCGAGCACAGTCTGGCTGTAACCGTCCTGTCGAGTGTGAGGCTCAGTCCCTCAGCTCCGGGGGAGGGGGAGGTTGGACGAGGCAGTTTGTGACGGCCCTGACGTGACCAGGACCTGAGCAGTGGCAGAGGTGGGTGAGGGGCTCAGACGGAGACCAGCCTGAAGAGGACCGAGGTGCTCCTGGGGTGCCAGGGAGGACCCCTGCCTCCTCTTGAGAAGCAGGAGAGCTGTGCATGGAGGCGGACCTGAGACCGGCTGAGGGGCCACCAGGGCCAGCCTGAGTGTGGGTTTTGCTCTGCAGAGAATCTGAAATCTTTTCATTGGGAAAGTGAGTCATCTGATAAAAAGATGTCACATATAGAGACTGCTTATGCGAATGGTATGAAGTGCGGGGGTGGGGTGGGGCGGTGAGTCAAGGAAGCTCAGGTTTCTGGTGAGATGCTAGAAAAGGAATATGACTTTTATCAGGTGTTCTGTCTGATCCTAGGCCCCAATAGTAAGTATATTGGTGGGCGTGGGATGTTTCTTTAATCATGAGTGAGGTTTATATTTTTACATATTTAGAAACTCCCCCTCCCCCCCAGTAGTTGACTATTTTTTGAGTATTTTTAGGTTTACGGCACAGTGGATCCGACAGTACAGAGTTCTCATATACCCTTCCCGCTCCGTTTCCCTGTTGTTATCATCTTACTTGGTGTGTACACTGCTGCCCTCGAAGGTCAGTGGCGACACACTCGTATCTAAAGCCCATAGTTTACATGAGGGTTCACTTGTGTTGTGTGGTTTAGGTTGACAAATGTAAAAAGACATGCATCCACTATTCTGAGCCACACAGAATAGTTTCCGGACCCTGACGTCCCCCGGGTGCCGCCTGGTCCTCCCTCCCTCCCCGTTACCCTGACAACTGCTGGTCTTGTTCCTGTGTGTATATCTGTGCCCTTGCCGATGGTCGTGTCTTTGGAACCATATAGTATGAGCCCCTTCAGACCGGCCCATTTCTGTCCTCATGGGAAGGGCCTGTTCGTGTCCACTGCTGGTCTTTCTGTCGTGTCCCTGTTTTGTTTTCTTTTGCTTTCCTTGCAGACTTACAGTGTTAAATGTTTGTACATTTCCCCAGTTTGGGTGATGTTAGTAAACATTTGCTTTCAAGTTTATTTGCCTTTTTAGTTTATTTTCCAGGATGATTATATAATTCTGTAGTGTTTTTTCATTTTGAGACACTGAGTACTTTAAATTTCTCAGAATGACAAGTTTGCGTGGGTGGGGTTCCTAGTTCAAGAGCACCCTCTTCAGTGAGTACTGGGGCGTATCGTCTTTTGTGGTGGTGGGGAGGCCGGAGGAGTTCACTGGTTCCATGGTTCTTGCATCTCTGACGGTTCTTAGTCTTCCCCTCCTGGCCGCATCGGTGGTGTGCTAGCCCCTGACTCCCGGCTGTGTATGTCCGAGGTTGTCTTTCGGGAGGGCTCCTGGCTGCGGTCTTTGGCCCCAGCAGGCTGTCCCTGTTCTTTGTCGTTTGGTTCCCAGAGATGCCTGTGGGACGTCTGACACACGGAGCCTGTCTGTTAACGTCCTCTTGGGTCCTTGTCCTTCACAGTCCTTGGGGGCTACTCTTTCTCTCTGTCTTTACTAGTGGGATTCCAGTGCTGCTTTTCCTAGGCAGTCGTGGACGTCCTCTCAGAAAGGGGAGGAGACGCGCTGTCCCTGCCCCGCCGCAGGGGAGTGAGTCTGCAGCCGCACCTGGCTCTGTGCAAGGGCGGAGGTGGTCCCACGGTGCTCTCTCCCCCACGGCTGACGTCTGGCTCCTGTGAACCAGGGAAGCAGTGCTGATTCTGGGCTCGCAAAGCTGTCTCTGGGTGGCTACTGTACGGAGGGGCCTTTTAACACACACCCTATGGCTTGTTCCCTTGTCTTTTGTGACTAACCTAAAATCCCTAAATATCTGCAGTTCTGATTGGTTCCTTAATGTGTTGTCCAGGTTTTCTGAGACCCATTTTCTTAAAGTGCACAGTGCTCGTGAAGCTTCTGTTTTAAGCCAGAGGAAGAACAGCACAGCCCCTCCTTCTCCTGTGCATACACATGAGCTTGGGTGAGCTGCTTAAAGCTGTCACCCAATCAGAAATCAGTTGGGAACATTCGTGGAAATGCTGTTTTCAAGCAACGGTACATTGCAAATGAGTACACACTGTTGCCGACAGTGCTCGTGCAGGCCCTGCAGACCTGCTGCCGGCTCACCCGCGCGGTGCAGTCACCCGCGGTGCAGTACACAGCGAGGCTGGGGGCTGCCCGGCTTGCCTGTCGCTTTGCTAACTGTGGCAGACATTGCAGACTGGCTCTTTCTAGAGCAGCGGTTCTCAACCTGTGGGTCGCGACCCCTGTGGGAGTGGAACGACCCTTTCATGGGGGTCACCTACGACCATCAGAAAACACATATTTCCGATAGTCTTAGGAACAGAGACACCGCTCCTCTATCCGTCTCCAGGCGGGTCCGCCCACATGCAGATACGCCCACATATGACATGAGGAACTGTATTAAAGGGTCGGGCATTAGGAAAGTTGAGAACCACTGCTCTAGAAGCTGTAGGAGGAACAAGTTTGGATAGAAACAGCAGTTGAATTTCAGGCATGCTGATTTTGAAATCTGGGACCTATGAGTCTGGAATTTAGGAGACAAGTCTGGGCTGGTGATATAAATCTGAGAGTAATGCCGATAGTTAGATGGTAATCAAAGCCAGGAGGGCAGATGGGACCACCATCAAAGCAGTGAGTGCAGACAGCAAAGAGTAAAGGACCAGCCCTAGCTGGTTTGGCTCGGTGGTTAGAGTGTCGGCCCGCAGACCAGAGAGACCTGGGTTCGGTTCCCGCAAAGGGCACGTACCAAAAAAAAAAAAAGAGTAAAGGACCGAGAACGGAGCCCCAGGGCCCTGGAACTGAGGATCACTTGGAGGCGAGGAGGAGCCGGCAACGGAGACTGAGGAGGAGCTGCTGGGGACCAAGAGCAGAACCAACACTCTTCATGTTGGAAGCAAAAAGCAGGAGCAAGTGCATCCCGTGTCTCCACAAGTGCCCCAACTGGGGATCAAACCCGAAACCTGGGTATGTGCCCCGACCGGGAATCGAGCCTGCCACCTGCCTGCGTACGGGACAATGCTCCAACCCGCTGAGCCACACCGGCCAGGGCAGGACTTCTCCTTTCTAATGCTGACACTTCCCAGCCTAGATCTCAGCTTGTTCTTACTAGGGCTCCATGGCACACTCATTACCGGAGCTGCTCCTGGAGGGTTCCATTGTCAAGTGTGTTTGGGACAAAGCATTGTGTGCCTGTGTCTGAATACACCCCCACACGAGGCGTTTCTGTGCCTGCAAGGTGTGCTCATGGATCACGTCTGTTATTTCAGTGAAGACATGTGTTCTCTGCTGCGTGCAACGCTCTGCGCGGACACAGGTGTAACACATTTCTAAGAGTGCCGCTGTGCGCGTGAACCCCACGGCCACACCTGTTTCCCACACCTACGCCGGACAGCATTCTCTTTGGGATCTTACAGCCTGAGAGGTAAGAAATGCAGCTATTGCTGGGTTATTTCAATTAGCGTTATCTAATTAAGAGTGAGCCGCTTTTCACATGTCCGCTGGCATTCGCACGGCCTCTGCTGCAAATGGCCCGTCCGCAGCCTCTGCCCATCCCTTCCACCGTCTCAGGCGGTTCCAGCTGCGCACAGCTGACAATGCCAGTCGACGTATTAAAAAGCAAAACAAAAGTGATAAATCTGTAACAGGAAGTCCCTGGGACTCCAGTGTGCTGTAAGAGGGTGTTTCTCCTTTAGGGTGTGCTGTGATGGGGGCTGAGACACAGACATGGGCACGTGTGAAGCATGGAAAGTCACCACAGCATCAGACACATCACACTCTGAGCCCTGGGGTCTGTGAACGGTAATGTTTATGAGTGGGGAGAGTGATGACCAAACCGCCGTGTACCTCTGATTTTCGTCGGGTGGCAAACTTGGGGACTGAGACGTGATGTTTCATAGACGTTGGTTTCTGCTCCTGCAGGTCTCATTCTACAGAACAGTGACACATGATACAAATGTGTAGACCAACGCTCTAACTGGTGGTGTTGGCCCTAGGAAGACAGGTGCAGGAGGCACGGTAAAGGGGTGGGTGGTGATGGGTGAGGTGGGCCTTTCTGAAGAGGGGACGCTGGGCAGAGGATTGAAAGGGGGTGTGGGATTCTGGGGGAGAGTGCCTGGCAGAGGGGTGGCAAGTGCAGAGGCCCCGAGGGCAGACTCTCAGAGTGTGAGGCATGGCAGGAGCTCGTTGTGGCTGGAGTGGAGACAGGAGTTGATGGTGGTCAGGAATGGAGGCCTGGAGGGGTCAGCTCAGGCCTGGTCAGGAGGTCTACATGTCATGGGAAGGACTTGGGGTTTCTTTTGAATTGGGGAAGCCCTTGAGAGCTCCAGGACTGAGTGGCTGGCCTGGCTTGGATTCTAACATGCGCCCTCTGGTGGCCGTGCTGGGAATGGGCTCTGGAGAGCCTTGGAGAGGCTGCCTGGTAACCTGGGAGGGTGAGAACAAGCCCTGGATCGTGGTGTGTTTTGCAGACGGAAACGACAGGATTTGCTGATGGATTGGGGGTGGGGGTGGGGGGCAGGAGAGGAGCTGCCTGGGAACCTGAAGTTCCATTTGCTAAGCTGGGGAAGGTGAGGAAAGCGCAGGTCCTGTGGTGGGCAGTGCTGAGGAGCCACTGGCCGTTAGTACTCTGAGTCTTAGTGGAAGGGAGAGGTCAGCGCTGCAGGTGTAAATCTGAGTCACCGGCTGGCTTGTTTTAGAGCCCAGGGGCTGGATGCAATCACCTGGGAGTGAGTGCGGGTGGAGAAGACAGAGACTTGGGGGGCCGGCTGCTGTGGGTCCTGCTGCCTGCAGGCTCCAGGTCAACCACGGCACCAGCAAATGGGATGTTCTCTACCGCCAGTAGTTCTGGATGACAGAGAGGGCACATACTGTGCACAGAGGCCCATTTTGCTACAACTGAAAGACTGCGACTGGTTTTAAACGACACTCCGTTCCTGCATGATTGAACGTGTGCTAGAGCAATAAAAATCGGTCCGATGTCACACAGGCCTGGTGACATTTAGCTCCTTGACCTGCTGGTGGTGTGCCCTTGGGTTAGTTATGTCACCTCCCTGAGCCTCGCTCTCCACATCTGAGAAATTGGGCATTGGGTTTCAGTGAGGATTCAATGAGATAATGTGAATCAAGCACTTTGCAAGGTTCTGGCGGGCAAAAGTACCCAACAACTAGTGGCCCCCTTCACGCTCCCCAACTTCCTTTCCCTCCTCCTCTCACCTATTCCCCCTCCTCCTCTCCCATTTCTTCCCCTTCTTCCTCTGCCCCTCTTGCCCCTTTCTTCTCCTTTATCCTCTCCCCTCCTCTCCCTCCTCTCCTTGCCTTGTCTCCTGGTCACCTTCCTGTCATCAGTGATCATGTACTAGAGCTGTTCTCCACAGCCCAGGAGGCTCAGCTTTGGGAACCTCAGTCTGAGAGCTCTGGGTGTGGACCAGGAGAACCCTCTCTGGGCTGAATTGCTGGGGTGCTTGCATTCCTGACAATGGGAGTTGCCTCTCTGCCTGTCTCTGGGGCTCAGGGCACAGGCCTTGCATTTGCAGTGTATTCCACACTTCTTGGGATCTGGGAAGGGGTGTTATTTTATTAGGGTTGGGGACCACTGGGTGTGAGTGGAGGGAACACTCTGTAGTTAGTCTCCCTCTGTCCTGAGCCACCTTCCCAGGGCACCTCCTCCCCTGGAGGGAACCAGCTGCCCTTGGTGTGGCCCACCTGAAACACTAAGGAGTTAGACACCAGCCGCCAGCCTTCTCCCAAGGTGACTACAGATCATTGCTGAAAGAAATGAAAGGCAAAAGTAGATGGAAAGACCCCCAAGTTTATGGATTGGAAGACTTAATATTGTTAAGATGTTAACAATCTTACTACCCAAAGTAATCTACAGATTCAACACAATCCCTATCAAAATCCCAATGATGTCTTTTGCAAAAATGGAAACACCTATCCTAAAATTCATATGGCATTTCAAAGGATGCCGAATAGCTAAAACAATCTTGAAAAAGAATAAAGCTGAAGGGGTCACACTTCCTGATTTCAAAACTTACTATAAAGCTACAGTAATCAAAACAGCATGATGCTGGCATAAAGACCAACACGTAGGCCCATGGAACAGAACAGAGCCCAGAACAAAACCTCGCGTAACTGCTCAAACACTTTTCCGAGATCATTCAATGGGGAAAGGAGAGTCGTTTCAACAAATGATGCTGGGGAACATACAAAAGAATGCAGATGGACACTTACCTAGCACCATAAATAAAAGTTAACTTACAGTGATTCTTGTATGTGTCCCAACTGGAGATCAAACCCGCAACCTTGGCGTATCAGGACAACGCTCCTACCAGCTTAGCTACCTGGACAGGGCAAAATTAACTCAAAATAAATCAAAGATTTAAATGTTATAGCTAAAACTATAAAACTCTTATAAGAAGACATCAGGAAAAAGCTTCATGACATTGGATTTGGCAATACTTTCTTGAGAATGACACTAAAGACAGACAACAAAAGAAAAATATAGATAAATTGGGCTTCATGAAAATTAAAAAATTTTGTTCATCAAAAGACACAGTCAACAACCCTGGCCGGTTTGGCTCAGCGGTTAGAGTGTCGGCCTGCGGTCCAGAGAGACCTGGGTTTGGTTCCCGCTAGGGGCACGTACCTCGGTTGCAGTTTGTCCCCGGCCCTGGTTGGTCATGCGGGAGGCAGCCACTCGATGTGTCCCTTTCACGTCGATGTTTCTCTCTCTCTCTCCCTCCCATTTTATCTGAACAAAAAAATGGAAAAATGTCCTCGAGTGAGGATAAAAAAAAAAGACACAGTCAACAGAGTAAAAATGCAACCCACATAATAGGAGAAAATATTTGCAAATCATACATCTGATAAGAGATTAATATCCAGATATATAGAGAACTCCTAAACTCAACAACAAAAAAATGGACAACTGATTCCAAAATGGGAAAAAGACTTGAACAGACATTTCTCCAAAGAAGATAAACAAATGGCCAATAAGCACATGAAAAGATGCTCAGCATCACTAAGAATTAGGGAAATGCAAATCAAATCTACAATGAGATACCACCTCACATCCGTTAGGATGGTTGCTATATAAACAACAACCACCACAAAACCCCAGAAAATAATAGGTGTTGGCAAGGATGTGGAGACATTGAAACACTTGTGCACTGTTGGTGGGAATGTAAAATGCTGCAGCCACTATGGAAAACAATTTGTCAGTTCCTCAAAGGATTAAGAACATAGAATTACCATATGATATTGCAATTCCACTTCTAGGTATATATTCAAAATAATTGAAAGCAGAGCCTCGAAGAGATATTTGTACAGCCGAGTTCATAGCAGCATTATTGACAACGTTGAAGAAACCCAAGCGTCCACGGACAGATGAATGGGTAGAGAAAATGTGGCCTAGACATGTAATGGAATCTCATTCAGCCTTAGAAGGGAGGGAGGTTCTTCTACAACATGGATGAACCTTGAGGACATTATAGAAGTGAAATAAGCTGGACACAAAAGGACACATACTGTACGATTCCACTTCTGTGAAGTTTCTAGGGTAATCAAACTGATAGAGACAGAAAGTAGAATGGTGGTTGCCGGGGGCTGGGGGAGGGGGCAGAAGGTGGAATTCGTGTTTAAGGGGGACAGAGTTCAGTGGGAGAAGATGAAGAAGTTCTGGAGATGGATGGGGGTGCAGTAACACATCATATGCATGTGTCTAACGCCACTGAACTGTGTACTTAACATGGCTAGCATGGTCAATTGTGTTTGAGTATTTTACTAGAATTAGAAAAATGAAAACAAATAACTGAGTCATTGGTAGTTATCATTGGTGTGGGTCATTTGCACAGCGTGCTCACGGTTGTCCTCAGCTCGGAGTGTTGTGCTTTTGTCTCACGAGGCCTAGGGGACCTGAGGAGTGGTATCCAAGACAGAGCTCGTTGGTGGAGTTGGCTAATCTTTGGGACAGGGGGATTCTGTTGGCTTGTTCTACCTGTTTTATGAGGTGCCTACTATGTGCTAGGGGACATGCCAGCCCCCCATGTGGTTCCAACACCCAGTGTGAGGCCTCTTAATTGGCTTCAAATGCAGCCGCAGTCTTCCTGAGCCACTTAACGGCCCCGGGTAACGAGCTGTCTCACTCTCAGTATTTGTTTAATGCTTTATTCATGGGCACAAATCAGTGGTAACATTAATTCCAGGGGAGCTTTAATGATGTATGTGTTTGGCGAAGTCCCCAGCTCCTGACCCTTAGGTGCTAGATCTGTTTGAGGCCACGTGAAATGTTTTGCGTCACTTGCAAGAAAGAAAAAAGAGATGCTGTTTTTCCTCAGGAAAAGAAGAGGTATTTCACAGCCAAGCCTTGTTCTACTGTGGAATATTTGTCAAGGGCTGTGGAAAGCAAACACATGGAAATTTTTAATACTTCTTTTAAAGGAAGGAGACGGGCTTGTCAAAACCAGAACAATGATCCTATTCCTCCACTTGCTGATCTGTTTATCCATCCACCCACCCACCCACCAACTCATTCACTCATCCTTCCAGCCATCTATCCATCCTTCCATCCATCCATCAAGTCTTCTATCCATTCACCTACCCACTAACCCATCCATTCATCCTTCCATCCATTTATCCATCCTTTCATCATCCATCAAGTCTTTTATCCATTCACCTACCCACTAACCCATCCATTCATCCTTCCATCCATTTATCTATCCTTTCATCATCCATCAAGTCTTCTATCCATTCACCTACCTACCAACTCATCCATTCATCCTTCCATCCATCCAAGTCTTCTATCCATTCACCTACCCACTAACCGATCCATTCATCCTTCCACCCATTTATCCATCCTTTGTCCCATCTATCCATCCACCCACCCAGCCATTCATCCATCCACCTATCCATCACAGGCCCACTCTATTCTGGGGTCAGCGTGTGTGTCCAGAGAGCTGGAAATGGCCAGTGACTTCACCTTTTTGAACTTCCATTTCTTCACCTGTCAAATGAGACCATGTTGGTGACACACTAAGCCCAAAGCCTGGCCCTGAGCAATCAAGGGTTTAATACATGTCAGCCACAGCCATCATCAGGAATAACAATAATATACTCTGGAATAGGTACTGTTATGTCCTCATTTTACAGAGGAGGAACCTGAGGTAGAGCACTCCAGCTGTTACCTCTTGAAACACAGATGTGAAATGCACAGGAGCCTGGCTGGGCTGGATCCCTGGAACTGCCCCTGTTACCTGGGTCACTGTGACTTCTAGATCTCTGGGGGTCCCTGAGGGCCCAGGTTCCAAGGGCTTGCTTGGGAGGAAGCCAGAAGCTGTAATTTTCTATCCCTGGTAACAGTGAAAAGATTAAGAACAAAAAGATTTTATTTCATCAGTTATTTCCTATAAATAGCTACTTTCCTTCCTACTCCCCTTAAACCATTTTGAACAAAGTTTGCTTGGGGTTTCCAGGCTTCTCTCTTGCTTCTGTCCTTCCAGGTGAGAGAAAAGCTGATTATGACCCGGTCTGGCACAGATGGACCCTGTTTGTACAGTCCTGAATTCTTCCTTCTTAAATAAAATTTAAGACCATGTGCAACGACCTGCAGGACTGACCTCCGGCTTTGATTCTTGGTTGAGTTTCTTAAATGCATATATGAGGCCCGAGCCTGCTAATGCGCTGAAATAATTACCCTTGGCGAGAGGGAGGTGTTAATGCCTTAGGTGTTCGCCTGCCAGTTGTCTTGCAGTTAGTGGGAAACAGTGTCAATCTCTCCGTTCATTTACTATCGAGTTGCAGCCTTCCCATGCTTTCCAAGAGTTGCCGGCCCTGTTGTCAGTCCTAACTGATGGCAGCCACCTGATGAGGGGTCAGAGGGAGACTTGAGTGCCCCTCTCTGTGCTCCCAGATGGTGACCTTGGCAACAGACCTCAGATACATTGTAGCAGCCAGCCTCCATGATGCCCAATGGTCCCACCTTCTGGAATTCACACCCTGTGTAGTCTCTCCTCCCTCACTGCACCAGGATTGGTCTGTGTGACCAATAGAAGCTGCAGAAGTAATGCTATGTCACTTCTAAGATTAGGCCATAAAAGAGACTGCAGCTTCCATGTTGGGGTGTAGCTCTCTCTCTCCTTTCTACGTGTCTGTCTCTATCTCTCTGTCTCTCTCTGTTTCCCTCTCTCCCTCTCTCTGCTTCTGTCTTCTCTTTCCTTCTCTGTTAGATCTTCTGCCTTGGGGTAGTCAGCTGCAATGTCTTGAGCTGCCCTATGGGAGAGGTCACGTGGTAAGGAACGGAAACCTCAGCAGCCAAGTGAGTGAACTCAGAAGCAGGTCCTCCCGCCCCAGCAGAGCCTTCAGATGACCGCAGCTCTGGCCGTCAACTTGGTTGATTTTTCTTGCAGAAAAATATCCTGGATCGAGGGAGAGCTGGAGATGTTCACTGTCTAATGTCCAACCCAGTGGATGGGAAAATGACCACTTATATTCTGGAACGTAAGAAGATACAAAAAATGAGCTTGAGAGCCTCCTTTGCTACAGTTATTAATGACTATAACAGAATACTTTCTATGCTAGAAAAGGAGAAGGGAAGTGGACTGGTATTTTTTAAGTGCCAACAATAATGATAGTTACTGTTCACTGTTTCCTACCTGCCATCTGCTCCACGGACTTTTTACATGCACGATCTTAATTCATTCTGCCTTGAACAGCCGAGTGAACTGAGGCTCAGGGAGGTGCTGTGACTGACCCAGGGCCACACAGCTATGCAGCAAACGAGTGTGGTCTCAACCCAGGCATGTCTTCTTGCAAAGGGGTGAATAATGAATGGATCATGTGTGGAAGGGACAGGATCTCAGAGCTTGAAGCCACCAAGTTTCTATAGATTGTGATCATGTTCTCACAAAAAAGTAAAATTGAGACATACAGACTGGCAAAATATTTTTTTCCTAGATGTGTGAACTTATAAGAAAAAAAATTTTAAAGATTCAGATTGAATCATATTTAAGCATGCATTTAATAAATTGCCTGCTTTGAAAAGAAGAGAATTCCATGAAGGGAACCAAAAATTATGCAGAAACATTTATACCTATTGATGTTAGTCAATACCATCTCTGAATATTGGAAATTGGGATGATCCTGGAAAATTGGGCACATATGATTGTCATGGTTACGTATTTCAGGTGCGCTCTGGGAATCAAAGCTTTGCTCACCCCTTCTTCCAGGTGATGTGGCCAGCTAGGTTTCAGTTCCGGGCTCTTCCTGTGTCAATTACAGTTTACATTAAATATTATTTTGTATGAGTTTCAGGGGTACAGCACAATGGTTAGACAATCATGTACTTTACAGTGTTCCCTCTGAGCCCAGCCAGTGTGGCTCAGTGGTTGAGCATTTACCCATGCACCAGGAGGTCGCAGGTTCGATTCCCGGTCAGGGCACATGCCCAGGTTGTGGGCCCGATCCCCAGTGGGGGGCATGCAGGAGGAGGCCAATCGATGTTCTCTCTCATCGATGTTTCTATCTCTCTCTCCCTCTCCCTTCCTCTCTCTCTAAAAATCAATAAAGAAAAAAAAATTAAAATAAAACAAAACAAAGTGTTCCCTCTGATGTTTCCAGCATCCACCCAGGCCCATACATAGTTATTGCAATATTATCCCCATGCTGTACTTTACACCCCTGTGACTATTTGTACTTTTTAATCCCTTCACCTTTCCACCCAGTCCGTCAACTCCCCTCCCATCTGGCCGCCATCAGTCTGTGTTCTCTATTTATGAGTTTGTTTCAACTTTGTTTGTTCATTTATTTTGTTCTTTCGATTCCACGTATAAGTGAGATCATATGGTATTTGTCTTTCTCTGTCTGACTTATTTCACTTAGCATAATACCCTTTGGTTCACCCATGCCGTCACAAATGGTAAGATTTCTTTTTATTTTTTATTTTTTAATTTATGTATTTATTTTTTAGATAGAGCGAGAGGGAGAGAGGGAGGAAGAGAGAGAGAAACACATTGAGTGGTTGCCACCCACACGACCCCAACCGGGGCCAGGGGCAAACTGCAACCGAGGTATGTGTCCTTAGCGGGAACCGAACCCTGGACTCTCTGGTCCACAGGCCGATGCTCTAACCGCTGAGCCAAACCGGCCAGGGCAGTAAGATTTCTTTTTAAAAAACATTTTTATTTATTGATTTGAGAGAGAGACAGAGAGACAGAGACAGAGAGAAAGACACTGATCTGCTGTTCCATCCATCCATGCATTTATTGGTAGCTTCTTGTACGTGTCCTGACCAGGGTAGGACCCCAAACCTTGGCATCGGAATGATGCTCTAACCAACTGAGCTCTCTGACCAGGGCAAGATTCCATTCTTTTTTATGGCCAAATAATAGTCCATTGTGTGTGTGCACCACAGCTGTTTATGCACTTGTCTGTTGATGAGCACTTGGGTCGTTTCATATCTTGGCTATTGTAAACAATACTGCAATGAACATAGGGGTGCATATATTCACTCAAATGAGTGTTTCTTCAGATATAGACCCAGAAGTGGAATTGCTGGGTCAACAGGCAGTTCCATTTTTAATTTTTTGAGGAACCTCCATACTGCTTTCCACAGTGGCTGCGCCAGTCTGCATCCCCAACAATGCATGAGGGTTCCCTTTTCTCCACTTCCTAGTCAACACTTGTTGTTTGTCCCACTATTTTTTAAGTAAAGTTTTATTTTTATTTATTTATTTTTATCCTCACCGGAAGATATGTTTTTATTGATTAGAGAGAGGGAGAGACACCCATTGGTTGCCTCCCATACGAGTCCCATCCGGGGATCAAACCCGCAACCTAGGAATGTGCCCTGACTGGGAATCAAACCCACAACCTTTTGGTGTACGGGACGATGCTCCACCCAACTGAGCAACCCGACCAGGGCAATAAAGTTTTATTTTGTAATAACTTTAGATTTATTGAAAAGTTGCAGTTGATAGTACAGGTTTTCCCATATACCTGGCACCCAGGTTTTCCCTAATGTCTCTTATATAATCATGGAATTTGCCAAAACTAAGAAACCAATACAGTGCTATTAATTAAATTCCAGATGGTATTTGGATTTCACCGGTTTTTCCACTAATGTCCTTTTTTTCTATTATGGGATTCAATTCGAGGACACCACAGTGCACTTCTCATACTCTTTGAGTGAACCTGAATTTGCTTTTAAAATCTTGGACTCCAGAGCTGAAGTCCAAGCTGGTTAGTCAGGACTGCACTCAGCATGTCCCAATGACTTCCTGCAGTTTCAGCCTGTTTCCTCCAGTGGGTGGAGCTCTCAGTGGGTAGATACATTGCATCTTCTGGGCCAACTCTGATCTGTGTGCTGGTCTGCATGGATCAGGGTGTCAGGATAAGAACAAGATCACAGCTGAGCTTTGTGATCAACTGTTGTGCTCAATGTCTGTCCTGGGTGTGGGAATAGAGAACTTTGATCCGGCCGGTGTGGCTCAGTGGTTGAGCGTCGACCCATGCACCAAGAGGTCGCCAGTTCGATTCCCGGTCAGGGCACATGCCCAGGTTGTGGGCCTGGGTGGTGGTGGTGATGATATAAAAATAACTACCTATCGTTTATTGAGTGCTTTAAATGTTCCAGGCACTATAATAACTGCCACATGAGCATTGCACGTGCTCCTTCCAACAGCCCTGTGAGGTAGGGTGCTATTGTCATTCAGATTTTACCGATGACAAACAGAAGATAGGGAAGTCAAGGGCCTTCTCCTAGTTTCCATGCTGGTACATTTCCTTGCCGAGGAGCCATTGTTCTCCCCGCGGCTCAGAGGTTCTCTGCCTCAGCCACGTGTCACACACTCCTCCTCCTGTTGGCCGTCACCTGATAAGTGATCTGTGTTGAGTTCTGGCAACCACAGCATTCTGTGGGGTTTTGGAGCAAGAGCAGGGGTGAGTGCAACCTCCCAGAGGTGACAGGTGGGGAGGCCCAGGCATCTGCATGCCCAAGAGAATTTCTGCTGGATTCAGTTCAGAAACGAGTTCCTTAAATGGATCAAGTTTGTCTGTGCCAGTGATGCAAATTAAAATTCGCTTTCAAAGGAAAAATTGCCATGCCCTAAAGGGACACCTTCACTGATTGCAAGGATAGATTTTTTTAGGTCAAGTTCTCAGTAGTCTGGGTCCTCCTGACCTGTGAAACCCTCCTCCCCAAGTCCTCTCCCGGCCCCACGCTCTGCCAGACCAGTCCACTAGCTTTCATTTCCATCTTCCTTCCTTCGCTCCGCTCACCCTCCTGCCAGGAGAGCCCTTCCTACTTCCGTTTCTCCTTCTCAGAGTTCCTTTTCTGTGGGTGCTGCTCTTTGGGCCCCGACTCATCCTTTCCCATAGCTGTCTACCACTGCCTGGAAGTCTCCGGAAGGTGGCCCTGTGTCTCTGTGTTCCTCACTGCTTAGCCCAGCGCTTGCAGTGGGGCAGGAAGGTTTCTGGACAATGAGCAGGTTTCCACCTGAGAGGAGTCATATCTTCCAGCCACTTCTTCAGACTTGCAGGAGCTACTTAGGCCGTGATTAAAAACATCCCATGCTGATTGCACTATTTCACCCTCACTGTCATCCTTTGGGTGGGGCGTTTCATCCCTTTTTAATAGAGGTTATGGAAACGGAAATGACTTGCCAGGAATTGCTGAAACTTCAACCTGGCAGTGCCCAGAACCAGGCTCCCAACCAGAAAGGATCACTAGGGCCGAAGAGGATGGCGGGGCCAGGACTGCAGGGTTTGGGGCAGGCTCCTCGCCACACCCCCTCACTTCGTCTCCCTGCTGCCCATCGATCCGCAGCCCAGGCGGCCGTGAGCTGAGCTCCGATGTGCCTTTCCCCCTTTGCTGGGGAGCTGCAGCCGCACCGCATGGAACGAGCCTACTCCTTAAAATGCTATTATGAAGACAAAAATCAGTTACCTAAAGCTTTGCAGAAATCTTCAGATGTATTAAAACTATCCCTCCCAATACCAGCTGCTATAAACATTAGAAAGAGATAAACACACGTTTGTTAAATTCCGCAAGTTAGTTGGTCTTTGAACAAACTGATTTTATGGGGCAAGTGGCGTCAGGCCAACTGAGCCCAGTCAGAGCTGCCGCTTAGCCCACGCGGTGGGCAACGGGGACTCGGTTCTGTTGGGGACCTTCTGAGGAAGTGTGTAGCGTGTACCTAGAAATTGTCCACTGGAGACAAAAGGGGCGAGTGTTTATTCACCGGCTCTGATCCCCCGTTGGTGAAGGGCAGTCCCATTGTTGGTGGGATGGGCTTCTGGAGGCTTCCAGGAGCAGTGGTAGAAAAGCTGGGCAGGGAGCAAGACGAGCAAAGTGAAGCGAGGCAAGGTGCCGCTGGCTCGAATCTGTGCACAGCTGGTCGCTGCAGAAATTGCTGGAGCAAAATGGGCTTGGAGGATAGCATGTGGGGCATGAAATGTGCATGTGCCAGCCTCCAAGATCCACCAACTCTTCTCCAGACATGCCCCGGGCTTTCCCACCGCCTCCTGCCCTCAAGTGCTTCCTCTGTCTAAGCCAGGTCACGTTTCTCCCAGGCAAATGGAAAATGGGTGATTCCTTTGACCGACATCCCACTTAAAGACCTTTCCATGAGCTTTATTTACTGCTCTTAGCTTAGGATTCAGGCACAAAGCCTAATGGAAGTTGTTACTCCATTCATCCTAATATTACCTAATATTAGACCGATTAGGTTCACAGTATTATTTACGTGTCAAGGGCAGGTTGGAGAATATTTGCTGGCTGGTTTGCTGTAGAATTTGTGTGTGGTTTATGCATTCATCTCAAACCAGCCAGACTTCCTGGGCTCTTCTCAAGGTCAAACACAGAAGTGCAAATGCTCATCACAAGATAAATGTGCATTACAGATGTTGGGGGATTAAAACATTCCTTTTTTCAACATGAGCTGTTTGTGGTTCTCTTGTCCTTTTCTCTAGGTAAGTTTATTTTTCCTGACTGCCATGACTAACTAAATTCTGTCCGCCTCACTTACAAGCTCCAGAGAGGGGAGCTGACTTTCTGGGGGTGGAGTTGATTATATTACAGCGCAGGGCTTGGAGACACAACGCTAGTTGGCACTTAAACCATTTCCTTGCGAGCCGTATAGGAAATCTACATGCAGCTTTCTGGGGTCTCTGCTTTGGAAGAAATGCTAACTCTGTCGTGTAGTGAATGGGATGCATGCTACTGAACACTCCCATTCATTCCTTCATTCATTCCTTCATTCATTCCTTCATTCATTCCTTCATTCATTCATTCATTCATTCATTCATTCATTCATTCATTCATTCATTCATTCTTTCATTCATTCATTCACTCACTCATTCAACAGTTATTTCCCAAGCACTAACATGTCAGGGCTGGGCTCCCTAGTGCACAAATGTGACCTCATTGAGTGCTTTTCATAACCCCGTGATGCAGGCAGTCTCCTCATTTCACAGATGCAGTTGGTTTGGTCAAAGAGATTGAGTAAAGACGTCCTCCAGCCCCTACCTTTGTGTTATTTTTCTCATGCATCTCACTTCTACATATGTTATAAATTCCACACTACATTGTTTTTATATTTTTATTAAATGGTTAATGGTATTTTACTGACTGTCCTAAGGTTTAGAATCTGCATCTTTAACTTTTCACAGTCTACCTTCAAATAATAGATCCCTTCACGAGCAGTGTAAGAACTTGGTAATAGTCTACTCCTGAGATTCCTACGCCTGAGATGTCCGCCACCTTCTGTGCTGTTGTTGTTACACATTGCTTTTCCCCGGGCTATAAATCCACAATCTTTTGCTTCCATTTTTGCTTTAGACACTCAACATTTTAGAGTGATTAAAAAGTCTTTTATACGTACCTTCATTTAAACGATTTCCAGAGCTCTTGATTTCTTTGTGGAGGTCCAAGTTTCTGTCTTGTTTTGTATTCCTTTTGCGCAAAAAAAAAAAAAAAAAAAAAATTAATATCTTGTAGCATCTCAGATTCTGTTTTCTGAAAATTAAAAGAAATCGCTCTCATTTATGAAAGGCATTTTTTCCTGGGGGTAGAAGTCTGTGTTGACAATTATTTGTCCTCTCAGCACATTAAAGACGACGCTTCGTTGTCCTCTGGATTCTAATGTTTCTGATGAGAATCCTGCTGTCGTTTTTATATTAGTTCCTTAATTTCATTGGCTGCCTTGAAGATACTCTCTTTCTTTTTGTCTTTCAGTATTTTGAATATGATCTGTTTTTTTTAAAAAAAATAATCCTGCTTGGGTTCTCTAACCTTTTGGGATTTGTGATTCGATGCCTTTCATTGGTTTTGTAAAATTCTCAGCCCTTATCTCTTCCAATGTATCTTCTACATTGTTATCTCTCTCTCTTTTGTCTGGGATCTCAGTTACATGTATATTAGATTATGTATATCGCTTCACGTGTTTTTAAAACTCCTCCTTGTTGTCGTCATCATTGTCCTTCCCTCTCTCCTCCTCCTCTTTTTCCTTCTCCAAATTCTGAAAGTCTAATTCACATCAAGGAAACAAATCTCATGTGGCTGGCCCTGCCTGCAGAGGGAGGCAGCCCTTCCCAAGGCCCTGGGCACTGTGGGGAAGGGGGTGGTAGAGGAACAGAGGCCATCTCACCCTAGCGCTTGATACAGTAAGTAGGTCTTCTGTTACCTTGTGACTCGAAGTGTGGTCCACGGACCAGAGCAGTGGTATCTGTGCTTCTTCGATACGCAGAAACACAGCCTGACCCTAGACCCATTGTATCAGAATCTGCAAATTAACAGATAATTTGTCTGCACACTACAGTTTGAGAGGCACGGTCTACACGATCAATGGAGAAAGTTGGGGCGCAAAAGCATCAGACGTGTACAGTAAGGAGCGTGTGGTGCAGTCTGGCGCCGTCGGGTCCATGCCCAAAGGCGCCACGATCCAGAAGAGGGCGCCTCCCATTTCTCCCCTAGGTATGGGGTTGTCTGTTCACTTTTTGAACTTTTAAATTGTGATCAACTCCAATTTATGTTTTTTTCTTTTGATGCTCATGCTTTTGGTGTCATATCTAAGAATCCACAGGAAAATTCCAGCGTCCTGAAGGTTTACCCCTATGTTTTCTTTCTAGAGCTTAACGTTTTAGCTCTTACATTTAGCTGCTCCAGCCAGTTTGAGTTAATTCTGTGTATGGTGTGAGGTGGGGGTCCAGCTTCATTCATTTGCTTGTGAGCTAGCTTTGATTTCCTTGTTCAAAGGATCTTTATCTGTTGTGTGGAGAACAGACTGTGGGGGCAAGAAGGGAGCAGGGAAACGAATTTCCCACGGTTATGGGCTTATCTGGGTCTAACAGAAAGTATGCTCAAATGCCAGCTAATAAAGTCAGAAGGGACGATTAAAACAGCAGCACTCCGCAGCCATCATGCTAGTATCGATTCCGACAAGAATCAGTACTAGATGCTAAAACCAGTGGGTGACGGCTTCTTTTCCTTTCTTTCTTTGAATTTTTATGAGTGTATTTGGGCCAAACTGCCGACATATGCTGGGGAGCAAGGTCCCAAATGCTCCTGAAGGTTTCTTCAGTAACAGAGAATTTCCATGAGTCTCAAAGAACCTCCCCACGGGACACTAACTCCGAAGGGTAAAGAATGAACTTGACCGTGGGGAAGCCTGGGGTACACCACCGCAATCAACAGTCATAACGGGCCGTGGACTTCGTGGGCCTCCCGATCCTGCTCAGAACGCACACCCCGAGTCTCATCATGACCTGATGTCCGGCAAACCCAGCCCGAAGGACCTCCTACGCAGTAACGGGCCCAAGAAAGACCAGCACGACTGAGGAGTGTTCCAGATGAGAGGAGAGACATGACAGCGGAATGCAGCATGTGGTCTGGGACCGTCTTTGCTGCAAGGGCCATTACTGGAACAGTTGGTGAAATCCGAGGAAGGTCTGTCGATGCGATGGTGTCACTGTAACAAAGTGAATTTCCTGATTCCGAGGTGCTGTACTAAGTACTGTTGTTGAGAAAGAGAATGTCCTTGTTTTAAGGAAATGCATGTTGAAGTACTTAGGGGCCAACGGGTCATCACGTCTGCATGGCGAATTACTCTTAAATGGCTCCAAACCCAAGCCACAGAGAGAAATAAGGCAGATGAAGGCAGATGCTAACATGGGAGGGGTCCCGGTTAAGAGTATAGGGGCATTTTTAATGCTCTCCTGAACTTTACCACAAGTCTGACATTCTGTCAAAATAAAAACTCCAAAACAAAGGAAGACTGTTCCCTTTAAATACGATGTATGTGGGAACCGCAGCAAGCCGCACGACAGGCTGTTGGATGCATTGGTCACCACCTTGCTGCCCTGTGGGCAGGCCTTATCTCGTCCCCCCACCCCGGCGTCCCGCATGACTGTCCTAACACCGACCGGCCTCCTCCTGTCTTGGCACCCCTGCCCGTGGGCCTCAAGTCAGCCCCACTGGGGACTTGCTGCCCTTTCTTCTGAGCTACTGATAACAACAGCCACCACTCTTGGGTGTGTCCAGGGTGTCAGGTAATTCTTAACCTTCACGTCAACCCTACTCTTACCTCTGTTTTGCAGATGAGAAAACTGAGTCTCAGAGGGAAGAAATAGGAGTCAAGTTTCAAGGGCAGTCTGTCCAGCTCCACTCCTGAGCAGTCCGCCTCCCCCTCCATGCCTCCCGTTCTCGCGTTAGCTTGTAATGGTCCATCTTCCCTGTATCAGCTCTTTGAGGGCCGGGGCCTTGTTCTGTTCTGTTCGCTGACGTGTCTCGAGCACCTGGCTCAGCGCCCACCTTGTGACAGGAGCTCAGTAAATATTTCCCGGATGAAGGACCATCACGGGGCTTAGCCCACTTGACATGTGGGCGTTGGGGTTAAACCTTGGCTCACATTCTGGTTCTGCCACTGAGAAGCTGTGTGACCTTGCATAAGTTAGCTAACCTCTCTGGGACACAATGTTCGAACCCATAAAACACACATTCTGCTACCTCACAGGGGTTGCGGTGAAGATCTAATGACACGTGCACATGCGTGCTTATCACGGTACCTGGCATTGGTCACGTAAATGCTCAGTCTGTATTTACTGAATGAATGAGTGAGCGAGCGAGCGAGTGAGTGAGTGCATGAATGAATGAACCAATGAAAGTTTCCATTGGCCTCTATCTCGAGGGGACCCCAGCTCCACCTGTAACTATTTCTTGGAAGCGGTACAGAGGGACTTAGCTGGAAAATATAACTTAATGTAACAAACCACGTGGGACTATTATCCGTGTATTCATTTGTGTGTTGATGTCTCCCCCACTCCCGTGTGAGTGCTGGGGTATGTGCGGACCCTGCCTGCCTCGGGCAGCCTGCAGCTGTGGCTCCCTGCAGGCAGGCCTATTTGCTGACCGACTCATCTCATTTCACTTTATGATAGATTTATTGGAGCTCGCCCCTGTGCCAGGTCCTGTGCTGGGCACCGATCACTTGCCTGTCCTAACTTTGCCCCATGCCTGGGGCCCCCAACCTGGCTCATGAACAGGGGCACCCTCGTCCTAGTTGTGGTCCTCCAAGGGCCTACCTGGGAGGTGCTGTACTCTCTGGCCCAGGGGCCCATTGGGTACCTGACCTTTGAAACATGCTGTCAGGCAGCCCTGGAAGCCTAAGCAAGACCAGGGAGGACAATCCAGCCTCCTTTTTTTATGAACACCTTGTGTCCGCATGTGTTTCCTCTCCCAGCTGGGACGGAAGAGGCTAAACTGCTCAGGAGGGCTCAGGGACAGCCAGCTTACCGGACACCTCCATGCTGGACGCCAGCTGTCTGGCGCCTGCTGGCCAGAAGGTGGCGCTGTCCCACATTTTATGGAAGCCGGAGGCGAAGGAGAGAAGAGAAATCACTGTTTTATCCCCCATACTACTTTAAGATCAAGGCAAAGTCATGGACATTTGGACCAGTTATCTGAAAGAAAAAAAAAATAAAACAGTTTAAAACTTCCATTCAGTTTTGAGTTCTGTTCACACGAGGACCCGTCCTAGAGGTTAGAAGAGATTTTTTTTTTAAGCTTCGCCTGGAAATCCTGCAGGAAAGGCTGGTGGGGCTGAGAATCCAATACTGTTTTTCTAAGTAATTGAGACGGCGGGCTCTGGGCTGTGCCCCTGGCTCTGTGTCCCTGGGAAAGTTACACGAGCACTCTGAGCCCTGGTTTCCTCATCTGAGAAGCAGAGAGATAAAAGTCCAGATGCCAGTAGGTTGCTGAGAGGTTATGAGATGATGGATATATAAAGTACTGAGCCCTGGCCTGCCAGGTAGGAAGCACTCACTGTGATTGGGCTGGCAGCCTTGGTGGTGGTGTCGTTAGAGATGGTGGGTGCCTCTGACATCCTCTTTTTATTCAGGGGGTGTTGTGGGTAATGCAAACCCTCCTGGTGGTCCCAGGAGGTCTGATTTATAGAGCACCTACTGTGCAGGGAGACAAGGCATAGGAAGATGAACCCCCCCACCCCGCCTCTCGTACCTCGGAGGGAAAGCGTGCCATAGTGTTTCTGGAGATTCTGGCCAAGGTGCGCGCAGCAAGCACGGACAGAGAGGGATCTGTTCTGCCAGGCGCCCTGACATAGGCATCGCGAGGAGGTGGCAATTAGGGTTTCTTCAAGACAGGACACATGGGGGGGCATTTTGCGCAGAGGGCACAGCCCAGGCAAAGGTGTGGAGATGGGAAAAGCTTTGGGTGTGGCAGAGGGTGTGCCAGTTTGGAGGGAAGGACGGCGGGCAAGGTGGATCCACGTTGAGCGTGGGGACTTCACTCCAGGCCCCTTGGTTCTGGGTGTGGCCCTCAGAAGGGATTTTAATTAATTTATTTATTTACTTATTTTTTAATCCTCACCTGAGGATTTCTTCCATTGCTTTTTAGATAGAATGGAAGGGGTGGGGGGGAGAGAGAGAGAGAGAGAGAAAGAGAGACAGCAATGTGAGAGAGGCACATCGATTGGCTGCCTCCCACATGACCCCCACTGGGGCCGGGGATCAAACCTGCAAACCAGGTATGTGCCCTTGACTGGGAATCGAACCCGTGACCCTTTGGTCTGCGGGCTGATGCTCTAACCACTGAGCCACACCAGCCGGACGCAGCAGGGAGTTTTAAAGCAGGGCAAAGGAGCCCCTCGGCGCTGGGGACAGGACCAGATTACTCAGTGTTTGTTTTCCTGAAACATGATGGGAAGTGTACGGAGGAGGTTCCCCGTAGTTTTTCTCAGCGCCAGAAGATTTCAGTCTTAAACTATTTAAAAGGGAAAGAATGATCCAATTCAGTCAACTTCGTGCCCCTTCCTTGACGTTTCCCTTCCTTCTCGGGATTTGGGTGCCTCTCCGTTTCTCCCCTAGCATGCACTCCAGCTCCGCGCTCAGGCAGACCCCTTTGCAATCGGCTCCTCACCCAGGGAACCTGCAGATCGCTGTGGGACGCGAGGCCTCTCCCTGGTCTCCACCCGGCCACGGGAAGTTTGTCCAAGCCCTTTATAAATCTCCAGGGTTTTATCGGGAGGACCACTGACATTATTTCTAAGACTGGTGTCTGAATTCAATGAATAAATGTGGGGGAACTCAGATCACTGCGAATTATGGTCACTTTGTCATTTCTCCCCAGCATGTGAGTAAGCCAGCAGTGGTCGCTGTTCTCTGGGGCTCTTTCACACCAAACACCCACACACGGTCCAGACTCGGGGCCCTTCCTGAGTGGATTCTTGCACTCTGGCCTCTGGCTTTCTGTCGAGGGGCCAGCGTCTGCCGTGGCCAGGTTTGATTTACTTGATTTACTGTGATGGGGACAGCGCCAGGGGTGTTTGGGCTCCAGATCTGGGACGTCATGGCTGCCTTTCTGTGTCCACACAGGGACAGGAAGGAGCCCATGGGTGGACGCACCCTTGAGTGTAAATGTTTCGAGGTGAAGGAAGGGGCTGGGTGACCCTGTCCCTAATCACGGAACCATCTCACCAGAGCACCGGGGGAGGAGGCGGGGCCCAGCGTCAGCCCCACAGAACAACATTTTGGTTTTCACACTCGACATTGAGAAGCCATTAAATGGAAAGGAAACCTGTGCCCCTTCCCTCCGCAGTCACGCCAGCCGCCGTCCCCAGGCACCTCACAGTGCAGCTTTTGTTCGGGGGTCCGGAGTGTAAAATTGGAGTGGCAGATTGTCGGTGCGTACATTTCGAATTTCCTGGCTTTCATCAGCTGCGCCACTCAAATGACAATATTTAATCCCAAATGTTTCCTTCCCTCCCCCCTCCCTTTTCACAAGCGAGGGGGGCTTCCCTGCTTATTTGCAAAGTAGATTTCGTTTCTGTTTCTTCAACCGTAATGAAAAGTATATTTATGATTTTTCTCTCATGTATTTGCAATTGCAAACCCTCCTGAGCATAGTAAGTGGCCTTTCTTAGGAGAACTTGACTTCCTGGGTTTTAGTTTTACACGAGTATGTTTTTGCTGATTTCTCCATCCGCACAGACCGTGTTAGGAGGCAGAGTCATACACATTTTATTTCTAGGGATCAGATCTTGGGGTGACAATCCTATGCCATTTTAACACACACCCACACACACACACATATACATACATATACACAAACACATATACATACACATATACATATACATACATACACACATATACATATATAACACACACACATACACATATACATATACACAAACACATATACATATATACACACAGATATATACATATACATACACACACATATACATACATATACACATATACACAAACACATGTACACACATATACATATACACACATACACATATACATACACACATATACATATATAAAAACACATATATACATACACATATACATGTACACAAACACATATACATACACACACACACACACACACACACATACACGTCTGTGTATATCTCGTGGTGGCTCTACCCCTCGGGGAGCCCTGATACTGGCTGAGATGAGTAGGGTTTCAGGCTTGAACTGTGGAAGAGGATGGCAGTCCCAGGCCACCAAGCATCTACAACAATCGGAACTATGTTTCTCTGCGCCTCTCCAGGACCTCACGGGACTCCTGAGCTGTCTGGAGCAAGCATGTGTGTGGGCCGCGGTGAGCTGGACGGGGAGGACTCCCACCTGCGTGTGTTCTGCCGGCAGGCGCCCACTGCAGCAGAAACCCATCACCGTGCCCACATCTATGGCTATCAGCAGAGGGCTCCGGGAGACCCCAGCTCCTTCTTAGGGCCAAGGGCCAAGTAAGAATCGATGAGCTCCAAATATATATTAGAGTTGATGACAGTGAGGCTCTCAGAAAAGTTTCCCCCACTTTGGGACACCACGTAAGGACATATGCTTTCATTACTAAGATGACACGTTTCAGCCCTGTGACCACCTGGCACTGGGCTCAAGCCCCAGCTCTGACACACACAAGCTCTGTGTCTTTAGGGACATTCCTTGACCTCTCTGAGCCTGGCGTGTGGAAGGGAGGGGAGGAGCTCGAGCCACCTCATGGGCCAGCTGCCTTGTTAAGTTAAAGGACGTGCTGTCCGTGGCGCACTGTCTAGCCGGCAGGAAGCCCTCAAAAGAGATTTGTATGTTGTCAGGACCAGACTGAGGACAGTGGGGCGTCCAGCTACACAGCTGAAGGTGGCATCCACCCGCAGGTGCCAACCCTGCCCTCACACAACCCTGAGAGTGAGCACCACCTCAAATGGTGCACCCTGGGCACCTACTCCCCCCGCCCTCATCCTGGTCCTCACTTTACCCATGTCAATGTCACACCAGCTTTGCCAGGTAAGGGGATCACTCATCTCACAGGGATGACAAACCCGCTCCAGCCCCCCTGGGTAGTGCGAGCTCTTGGAAGGCAGTGACCACCCTTATCCATCTCATGCAACTGCGTCCAGCAGCCTACACACCGCGGGTGCGACATCGTGCTCACAAGTGTGAACCGGATGACGGGGAAGGCGAAGGATTCACACACGGACGCGGTTTCCCCAGAGCAAGGCCGTCTGCTCCAGCGGCCGTCTCCCACTGAGGGGCGAGTGCTGCTGTAGGGTCGCCCTGAAACTAGACTTGGACAAAAGGTTAGAACTGTGTGATTCCATGGATATGAAATGCCCAGGTAGATAGAGCTATGCAGAGAGAAAGCCAGGGTGCTGGGAGCGGGAGGAGGGGAATGGGGAGTGCTGGGCACGAGGTTCCCCTTGGGGGTGATGAAAATGTCGTGGAACTAGACAGAGGTGATGGTTGCACATCCTGTGAATGAACTAAGTACCACTGAGTTGTACACTTTAAAAATGGCTAAAATGATCCATTTTATATTATGTGTATTTAAACACACACACACACACACACACACACACACACACACACACTCTGGATTCGTCAGGACTCTTCGGGTATATGTGACAGAAACAAGATCCATGGTTTATGGGCTTGAAGGTGGGGTTGGACCACTGAACTACAGGAAGGTCACACGCTGTCGTGACTCCATTGGATTTCTGTTTCTGCTTCTCGGTCCTGCCTCTTTCCTTCTCTGTTCCCACCACCAGCTGCCTCCGCCATCAACACCTCATGGGTGGCGGGGCTCCGTCAAGAGCATGGCAACTTCAGTGGGGCTATGTGGTTGGTTTTGGGGAGGTGCCCCAAACCAGGCCCCGAAAGACAGCTGTATGTCTGGCTGGGGGTGTCCCACATCGCAGAGCCACACCCCCCACGTCAGTAGCTGACAGGTGGCTGGGCACCAGGTGCCCACTGTCTTTTGGAATAAATGTTCAGCAGCAATGTCACAGCTTCCCACGGGACGTCTCCATCTGTGTGTGCTTCTGGGTTTAGGGCGACTATCATTTCCTCCTCTCTAAAGCCTCTCAGGTGCCTACAAAAAAAAAGTCCTGGATGTGTTTGGGAGAGGGAAGAGGCAGCTAAGGAGCCAGCACACCTGGGAGCTGTCATGCGTGATGGAGTTTGGAATGGAGTTAATGGGGAGATGCTTCCAAGATTAAGCCCAAGCGTTCATGTTAGGGCAACACAATGGAATAGGTCCCCACAGGACAGTTCCTACAGCCCAGGGGCTGTGGGTTCCCAGGAGAATGGGGCAATTCCTAATGGATGTTTTGGGGCCATGTAGACAGGCAGTTGTGATCATCTGAGCCGCCGATACCATGAGTGTGGGGTGTGAACGTGGGAGGTGAGTGTTCTGAGGGTTTGCAAGTCCATAAGCACCAACTACAGAATGGGTTTGGTGGTTGGGTCTCCAGTTGCTGGAACATCTGTTCAGCTTTTGACAGAAAGCCAGTGGGAGATCTCCTTGCCTGTTCCCCAAAGATAGCTTCACCTACTGTTCGGAAAGAGATTGGGAGAGCTCTAACACAAACAAACAGAACCCCACTTCAAACGCCATTGCTGTCCTGGGGGAGGTTTCTTTCTCACCCTTAATTTAGGGATTAGTTTGTTTTCGAAGTTCCTTGGCTGCTGTTGTGCATGGGTGTATGTGTGTGCACACGTGTGCATGCGTGCATGTGTGTGCAGGTGTAAGAAAGGAAATACCAGGAAGAAAGTGTGTCACGTTCTTCCGAAACCAGTTACCTTCTGAATTTCCTTCCTGTGTCTTGAGAAAATCCCTAGTTTGGGGCACCTCTGTTATCTCCACAGTCTTCTTTGAAGAGGCTTTGAAAAATTGGGAGGAACTTGGGCCACCCCCGGGCCTTGTTCCCACGGTGGCTCAATGCCAGGACTGTCCTCACCTGTGTATTTTGCGTGTTTTATTATTAACCCGAGTGATCTTGGTTAATACAAATAAAGAGGCAAACGCTGGGAGTTCTCTGATTTCGAACTTCAGCCCCTATATTATTAGTAAGTTATTCAGACATAATAACTCACTATTCTGATTGTTTCACTGGTTCCCGCTCCTGCAGGTGGGGAGTCAGTGCTGTGCAGCTTTCTCCTCTGAATTTATTAATTTTAATTTCAAGTTATGAGTCACCAAAGACTCTTTTAAAAAATGATTCCTGAAGTCTCCTGATTCAACAGGGGGTCTAGGTCATACATGAGTTTCTTTTTTTTGGGGGGGGAGGTAGATTTATTACTTTATAGATTATGCAGGCCAGATAAGAATATATTTTCAGGGTTAAATATTCAAATGATTCTGAAGTTCAGAGTAAAAGGTGCCGCTCCTTCCCTCCCCAGGGAATCACCCTAAATGGTTAGATGCCCCCTTCCGGGTTCCTTCCAGGCACTTAAAATTGTGTATGGATAACAAGACTTTTGTCATTGAATGCCACTTTAATTGAATAATTCTATATGTATTCATGGGTTCAACTGATATTTCTGAGCACCTCCGTGTGCCCCGTGTGCTGCTGGGAGGTGCAGGTGCAATATGAGCACAGCGGCCCCCACCTCACCTGCTGTGCTGGGACTGGGTTCCCCTCTCATGTCACAGAATACCTAGGTGTTCTCTCCCTGGCCGTCCTGTGTGCCTGCTCTGTACTCGTCAGTGTCTAGAGGTGACATTGAATTCTCGTGGACATTACATTGCTTTCCAATAGATTCGTTATTATAAAAAAATGAAGCAATGAAGACTTTGTTGAGTCTGCAGCTCCCAGCATCACACATCTTTGAGTACCTGGGTGTTTTACAAGATTGAAAGTTTCTTTGGATGGTGAGGCAGAACTCACTGACCCTTGGATGGAAGACTCTGCTGTCTGAACACTGTGCTGCAGTTTCCAGGACAGTCCGCACGTATAAGGTCTCATCCTGATGTTTCTACCCTTACACAGAGGAGGAAAGCAAGGCTCAGAGAGGTCACGAAGCTGCCCAGGGTCCTGCAGCTCGGGAAGCAGCAGGGCAGAGCCTTGAGTTCAGGCTTTGTGATGCTTCTGCAGGAACCTTTCAAGTCAGCCATGGCTGGAATGGCTTCTCTGCTCAAGGTCTGACTCTCTGGGAGTCATCACGAATCCGAAGAGCAACGCCTTCCTGTCTCCAGCTCGGACAGGAAGCCGGGCTTTTCCACACCCACTGGTCGGTTTCATGCTGGAACAAGGGCGCTCTCCCATTCCGGGGCTGAGCCACGACTCCCGTAGAACACCATCGTGTTCCCAAACGTCCCTCGTCAACATCCCCCACAGCCCCGACACGTGGAGAAGGGGTGCCCTTCGAATCACGTCGTCAGCGCACGTCCCTCGGCTTGAACTGTTTTTCTCGAAGGCCAACACTTTTCAATAGTCCAAAGCCGGGGCCCATCGCTGGCGAGAGCGCTCGACGTGTTGCTGTTTTAAAAACTGAGTTCGTGGAGTTTGCAGAATGGACACGGCCTTTCAGTTTTTTAATTAAAGGTTCAAAAAGGGCTCTCATGCTGCAGTCCCTGGGGGCTGGGAAAGGCTGTTTATTCTGTCCCCGGGCCTCCAGGAAATCTGGCCCAGACCACCTACGGGAAATTAGCCTGAGACCTCAGCTGGGAGGCGACCGCGGCAGACAGCAGCCTCTTCTCCGCGCTGCGGCCCGGCCCGCGGTTCACACTACATAATCTAATCTTTCAAGGCTGTTTTCCTCTGGAGAGGCAGGGAGCTGAGTAACTAAACAGACACAATGCTACTAATCCCTCTTTCCTGAGGCAGAGCCGTTTAACTCCTTGCCTTCTGTTTTAAGCAGTGAGCTCAGAGCGGGCTGCTGGGATCCACATCAGAATTTCATAAAAAGCGTGTGGTTTCGCGCTCTGTGCCCGTGGCATCATCACAGCTGACACTGCTCGGTGCCCCTGGTTCTCCTCTGCGCCTGGCACTGCTCTAAGCACTTCAAATAGAGTGACTTGGTTACTCCTGTCCTAGGAGGCGGATACTATGATTGCACACAGAGATGTAAAGTCACTTGCCCAAGGTGGCACAGTGTGGAGGGTGTTGAGGGCTGGGATTCAAACCCAGGTGGGCCGTTTCAGAGTCCACCGTTTTGGCTCCTGTGCTCCCCATTAAAGAGGAAGGGCTCAGGATAACTCTGAACTCCCTGCCTGGTCAGTTTCATTTCATTCATCCATTCTCCCTGTTTGCATTCAGCGCCTGCAATGTGCAAATGCCAAGGTGACTTAGATAGTGACACTCGTTGTCCCCCCAGGAACTGGCAGCCAGACATGGAGACGAATAAATCTAGAAATAATTACGATGCAGTGAGCTGAGGCCGATAACAGCTGTGCAAGGGCCAGAGGGGGCCAGGGGGGCCAGAGGAGAGATGGGGAGCATTGCACTCAGATGGAAGCAGGAGGAAGTCGGAGATTTCTCCAGGGGTCAGGAGGAGGACGGGGGGTATTTGCTAGGAAGGAGTGATGATGGAGTGCACCGAGGGTGGAAAGAGTGGCGCACGCAGTGCCTTCTGGGAAACTCCTGGGGCGCGGCGGTCAGTGTGGACGACTATGAGAGGGAGCAGAGCAGAGGCAGAGAGGAGCCTGGACTTGGTTAGTTGGGCCCGGCAGGGTCTTAATCAGAACCTCTCGATTTTTCAGGCAGGCCAAGTGAGTCATTCCATTCGGCCTGGTTGCTCAGCATCTCAGAACCGGTGTTGCCAGGTGGCATATGGTGCAGAGGGGGCCCTGCTGAAACCATAGGACGTAGGACTCTGTTTCTGCAAAACCAGTAGCTCTCACCTGCTCATCAAAATATCCAGAGTGCCCCTGACAAAGGCCTCTCGATGGCTCAAGAGCTGTTGCTGTGAGGCTCAGCCAACGTCACCCCCCTCCCCCAGGAGACCCAGGGGCTCTAAGTAAAGCCCACCCCCCAAGACACAGGTCAGGGGCAGGTTCTTGACCCTCATCCATCACAATGTGACTACTGGCTGGTGCAGGATGTGAGTGGGTTCCAGCTGGTTCCATCCCAGTGGCAGCAGACAAACCATCCTTGCATTTTCGCTCTGCACCCCCAGCCTGGGGCAGCCCGTGGAGGGACCCCAGTGGGATGGCCCTCTCTCCAAGCCCGGGCAGAGCCAACGCTGAGAGTGCCGCTCTGGCAGCTGGGCTCAGAGGGGCTCTGCGGTGGGAGAACACGAAGATATCTGGAGCTAGGAATTGCTGTCCACTGTTTTGAAAGGTGCAAAATGTTTAAATAATTACTTCCAAACGTGGGGACCTCCTTCCTCCCCTTCACCTGAACTTTGAGTCAGCTTCCTCTTGTCAGACTTCGGTTAGTCTCTCCTGTCTCCTTCCCTCCATTTCCTTTGCCCTTCACAATCCCCCCTCCCCATCTGGGGCTTGGCGTGAGTTCTAAGGGATCCTCATTAACGACTTCGATTTCTCCCGACTGCTTCTTTCTTTGCGTGTTTGTCTTCGAGCGTTTCTCTGAAATAACCACATAGAGAGGGGGGCCCTGTTTGTTTTTCTTGCTTAGTGCCTCCCTGACAATCAGTTCTTCACCAAACAAAGGCTGTGTGATCCCTGGCCCTGCCAGGACTAGTGAGAAGTCACAGCTACGCCCCGACTCCTCCCCCCACCCCAGAGGACTCCAGCAGACACACCTGCTCCGGGGAGAACGGCTCGTTTGGAAGGGCTGTTTGCCAGGTGATGGTGCAGATAGAAACAGTCCACCCTCGTGTGCCAGAACGGCGCCCATTTCCTAGGTTGGGCACCCGAGGCACAGTGAGTTGCTCAAGGTCACACAGTGCATTATGCACACGGCTACGAATCCGTGGTCTATCCAAACCAGCACTGTCTGTAGAAATACGAGCCACACGTGGATTTTAAATTCTCCCATAGCCGCATTATAAGAGTGAAAGTGAAGTTAATTTTAACAGTATACTTTATTTAGCTCAATATATCCAAAATATTATCCTTTCAACATGTAATCAACATTAAAAATACTGAGTGTGATGGACTGAATGTGTGCCCCCGCCCCCCAACTCATATGCTGAAGCCCTAACCCCTAATGCGATGGGATTTGGAGGTGGGGCCTTTGGGAGTGATTAGGTGTGGATGAGGTCATGGTGGGGGTGTTTGCTCATGATGGGATTAGCGTTGTTGTAGGAAGAGGAAGAGACCGGGGCTCGCTCTCTCCGCTGCATGAGGATACAGCCAGCAGTCAGCAAACACCATTCATTTAGAAGCCGGTTGTTAGCCCTGGCCGGTTTGGCTCAGCGGTTAGAGCGTCAGCCCTCGGACCAGGGAGTCCCGGGTTCGGTTCCCGCTAAAGGCATGTACTTCGGTTGCAGTTTGTCCCCAGCCCTGGTTGGGGTCGTGTGGGTGGCAACCAGTCGATATGTCTCTCTCACATCGATGTTTCTCTCTCTCTCTTCCTCCCTCTCTCCCTCCCATTGTACCTGAAGTAAATGCAAAAAAAATGTCCTCGGGTGAGGATAAAAAAATAATAATTAAAAAAAATAAAATAAAAGCCGGTTGTTAGATATTTCCCTGCACACCACTGTGTCCTTGCAGAGCTGATGAACCAAGCCTCTGGATTCTGAGAAGAGAACCTTGAAGCAGTGTGACAAGTTCAAGTTAAACTTCAAGCCTGCCTATGATTACTTCAATGTATTTTTATTATTTTTAATTTAAATTTTTAATCCTCACCCGAGGATATGGTTTTATTGATTTTAGAGAGAGGGGAAGGGAGAGGGAGGAGGCGGGGGAGAGAGAGAGGAGAAACATCGATCCATTGCCTCCCGTACGCGCCCTGACCCTATGCGCCCCGACTGAGATCCAAACCGAAACCTGGGCATGTGCCCTGACTGGGGATCGAACCTGAGACCCTTCGGTGCATGGGATAACGCTCAACCACGGAGCCACACCGGCCGGGGCTTAGTGTATTTTTATAATTGAGGAGGTAAAGTTAATTTCAGACTCTTCCCTTGCCAGAGACAAAGGGAAAAGTTGTCACAGAAGTCCTAATCTCTTGCTTTTACTTGCTTAGAATGACCCTGTTTTCTTTTCCTCTAGAACTTTATTATGTATTTTAATAGCAAAAAATATTACATTGGAACAACGGGAAATATTGAAAGCACATCGTAAAAATACTAAGTTGTCCTTGGAGGCAAATTTGCACACATGTGGATTAGTAGTGTGTATAAAATGTATAATGGAACTATATTGTTTTCGATGCTAATGAAATACATCAGCCACTGAAAAACTTAAAAAAAAAAAAGAAAAAGAGCTTAGTCCTTTATGTGAACTCGCGTTATCTCTGTTTATAAATTTGGACAGCAAGGAAGTGGGAACCTGGAAGAGGGAAAAAGGGGTAAGACATTCATTCTGCTTATTCCGATGATGTCACGCCGCTGAGTTTTCACATCACCTTTGGGACAGGGGATTTCGTCTTCTTTGTGTTCATTTGTTAATTTGTTCAACAAATATTTGAATCAGACCCTGAGCTGGAACTGGGGAAACCACGGAGCATAAGACCAGGGGGGTACCTGCCCGCCGAGGCTCGGAGTCCAGCGCGGGACACAGATACTGTAGAACAGTGTGGTTAGAGTGGAAGGGGGAGAGCAGGTGGACGGGAGTTTGCTTAAAGGGGCCGACCCCGTAATGGGGGGTACTTGGCCGAGGGAGGTCGGCCCTGGGGATTGGTGCTTGTGCTGAGACCTGAAGGGGGGTTGGCCAGGGGAAGAACAGGCAGGGACGAGGATGCTGCAGGCAGAGGGAACAGTATGTGCAAAGGCCCCAGGGCCGGAAGGAGTTGGGGGGCTTGACTCCAGTCTGTGCCCTGACAGAGGAGACTGTCTGTGGGAGATCCCAGCTGTAGAAAGGGGCCTTATCGTGCCCCCCTCCTCACCCGACTGCCCAGCAGGCAGGCACAGCACCCACAATTGCCCCTGTTGTGAAAAGCCAAGGGAAAGCTTCATCCCAGAGAGCAGACCTGGAACGGGGGTCTGGGGGGATCCTGAGAGTTTCACGCAGAGAGGGGTTCTTCCCATGCCTCTCTAAGAACACCGCAGACTTCGGGAAGAGCTCCCCCCCCCACACACACTTGGTAATGCCCCCAGCTCTGCATTCGCTACACTTTGCAGCTTCTGCTGCATAGATTGAGCTCAGTGCTTGGGGCACATTCTGCGCCTTTTCTAGCCGGCACCTACCCTTCCCTTTCCTTTCTGCCAGAACTATGGCTTAGTCCAGGGCACCCAGCCCCAGCCCCCTCTACAGCAGGAGTCAGCAAACTGCAACCCGAGGGCCACTGCCTCTTTGTGTAAATAAAGTTTTATTGGAACACAGCCACACTCACACATTGATGGGTAGCCTGTGACTACTGTCCCATCACAACAACAGAGTGGAGTAGTTGCAGCAGATCCCGCATGGCTTGCAAAGCTAAAGCTATTTACCACCTGGTCCTCTACAGAAAATGTTTGCCAACCTGGGTTGAAGTGAGTCCCTCATTTCCCAGCTTCCTTTACAGCTGCTGGTGGTGGTGGTGGTGGTGATGGGGGACCCAGGTTGTGAAATGTCGAGCAAGTTAGGAAGCTTCTCTGAGTCTCAGCTCCTGATCTGTAAGCACTTTGCATACATTATTTCATTTGGTCTTCACAACAGCCGGGGAAGTAGGTACTATCTTTATCTTGACACTGAAGAAAAGGAGGAACAGAGACGTCCAGTGACTCACCCAAGACCACACAGCTTGGACATGGTGGAGCTGAAATTGGAATCCTGTCTGGCTTCCACGTCTGGGTCTTAGATCCCTGGAGATGAGGGCGGGAGGAGGGCAGCTGTGTGCACACCGAGGACTCTCTGATCCTGATAAGCATTCACACTGGAGAACGGACTTGTTCACGCCCTGCCCCGTCCCCTTCACGTGTAGCTCAGAGGAGGAGTTGAGCTCGTAGGCTTGGAGTCCAGCTGCCTGGGTTGAAATCCCAGTCGTACCGCTTACCGTGCTCCAGCCTTCCCGTCTGTCTAACGGGCACACAACGCCATGGGGCTCCTGGAAGGCTTGTGTGGCTAACGTGGCTGAGTGCTTGGTACGTAGCTAGTGCTCAGTCCAACGAGCCACGATCATTCACTTCAAACCAGCCTTTGCCAAAGGGGAAAATGCAAGCTTCAACTCAACCTTTTGGTGAATCGATTATTAAAACAGAATTGGGAGGAGAAAGTGAAGACCATGCCTGGGATCCCGTCTGGGGACAGACCCGTGACACGTGAGTCCAGTTTTATCTTGTTCAGTCTTGACGAGAGAGGTGCTTTTCTTATTCCTATGTTTCTGACGAGGAAAATGAGGCTGGGAGAGGAGCGTCTCCGGCTCACGGCCCCTGGCTGGCAAGCGGCTGGCGAGCCCCGTCTGTGGGGCCCTCCGCTCATGGTCTGTGCCCAGCGGGGGTGTGCAGCCGGCTCTGGCCAGTCCCAGTCCCGCTAGCCAACGGCCAGCACCTCAGAATCCAGGGATTTATAACTCTCTGATGAGAAGTGGAAATCCAAGCCCAGGTAACTCACCTAGGACCACAGGGGCACTTGGAACGGGGCCTGGATGGGGCTCAGAGCGGCCAGGTTTACGGTCCGAGGCCGAGGTCACTCGCTCAGAACTCGATTTTTTGGGCCTGTGATTTTCTACTGAGTCAGTTAAAAAACAAATGGATCCATTTAAGTGAAAATGCTTAGAGGCAGGAAATTTAATTACTCAATGAATTTTTTTTTCTTTTCTTTTTTTCACTATCGAAATTAATTAAAAAATAATTTTGAACATGTATGGCTGACACTCTGCCAGGAACAGGCCATGCAAAAAAAATCATTCCTCTCTACATCATGTATTCCTAAATCCTGCCTGGTCACCTGTTCCCATAAGACCATTTGAAGCCCACCTTCAGGGATTTTGTTGTTGTTGTTGCCAAAGAAATTAAGATTGGAAACTTTTCCTTGGGAAAGAAAAACCTGATGTATAGATGTATATATATTCATTATTTATACACACACACACATATACACACATATATATCCACATATGTATGTATGTATATATGTGTATATATAAATATATATGTATGAATATATATGCAAATTATCTTGGTATAGTTCTTAAGTTAGTTTGTAGTGAAATATCAGAAATAGCTAACTGTCAAAGACAGTAATACTGACTTTTAGATCATGACCTCCAATTGACATTAGAACTGATTTGCACTTTTGGGTCACTTCTTTGTCCCAGACTTTCCCCACCTGCTATATAAGACATGAAAGAAATGAACCTCCCTCTCGACAGCCACCAAATACAACTCCGCCGAGTGTGATGTATTTCTTTCCAGAGTAGATATATTTTATGTACTCCAGTTAGTATGTGTAAGTACAATGTCATATTTTGCTTTTTTTTTCACTTGAAATTATGTTGTAAGCATTTCCTAGGTATCACATAGTCTTCAAATTCTTTTTGCTGGCTGCATAGTATTTCATCCCCTGAAGACTGAGGTTAATGAACCTCAGGCTGTTTATTTGAACCGCGAGCCTGTTTACAACATTTTAATCTTACGAATAAAACGCAGCCACGAACAACACCGTGTGACAACTGTGCCCCTGAGCACCCGTCAGAGCGGCCTCCACCGGCTGACCCGCCACACCGTCCTGGGTATTTCCTGTGCCACACACTTGTGAACAACAGCTGCTCTTGCTGACTTGTCTGCACCCCCTCTAGGATGAGCGTGTTGGGGCGCAGGTCCTGTCAGCCAGGCCTGTTGGAGTGTCCCTGTCCCCATGGCGGCCTCATAAGGGGCAGGAGCCAGGAACCTGGACACCGCGCCCCATGGCCTGGGCAAGAGTCTCCCACAGGCATGTGGGGACTCCGTGCTCAGTTTTCTGTAACCTCCCAGTGCTCTAAAAAATAGTCTATTAACTTAAAAAAAAAAAAAAATCTTTCCTGGTCTGTTCAGGATCTTAACCAAACAAGAGCCAGAGCCAGCTCAGATCTCAAACAAAGGAGGCATTAACAAAGGGAAAACTTATCTAAAATGTTTGCGACAGATTGGCCCTGGGGAACCCGGACACATGTGCAGAACTCTTGACTCTCCCCACATAGGTGGTGGTGCGCCCTGTTCGCAGCTCCAGGGCGAGGCGAGGGGACCCCCCAGGGCCATCCAGAGCGGCCGCAGTTCGCCTCGTGCAACTTGACTTTCGAAATGTTTGTCCTCTTTCCCCGTCCCTGGTTTCATAGATCCCCATCTTTATGCAGCTCGGCTGGGCTTGTTTCTCTGTTTCCCCGTGTATATGAAATGCTTTGCACCAAAGGAAAATTATGCAGGATAAACATTTATTCAGAAAAATGGTTTGCAGTGTTACCTCCCTGGAGTGCTTGGCGGAGAATGAAAGCCTGGTACATGCGCCCGCTGGCCCAGGACAGGAAATGGAATCCTTTGCTCAATATATTTCCAGCTTTTATGAGGCAGCTTTAGTGGAGACGTGTCAACTTCTCGCCCGAAGTACAGGCTGCAAAGGGCCCTACCCGCAAAGTCAGACAAACGTCCCGGAGGTGGGGGAGGGTCGAGAAAATCGGCGCAGGAGTCTTGGTGACAAAGTGACGCTCTTAGCGACTTTCATCCGAGCTTCGAGTGGGCCCCAGAATTCCGAGGGTGCAAAGCGGTGCCGGTCACTCCTGTCCTGGCCTGCTAAGACCGTGCTACCTTTGGACACACAGCCACACGATGTCCCCCCCTAACCTCAGCCTGACGCTGGCACTCCCTTTCTCTGCTTTACTCTCCAAACACAATTGTGGGTTGAATTGTGTCCCCTGAAAAGATACGTTCAAGTTCTAACCCCAGGTCCCCGTGAATGCGACCTTATTTGGAAATAAAGTCTCTGCAGATGATCAAGCTCAGATGAGGTCATTCAAGTGGGCCTCGATCCCATGACTGGTGTCCTCAGGAGAAGAAGGCGACACAGAGACACAAGGACAGGCCATGTGACGACGGAGACAGAGACCGGAGAGATGCATCTACCAGCCCAGCCGTGCCAAGGACAGCCGGCAACACCAGAAGTTGAGAAAAAAGACACGGACGGATTTTCCCCCACAAGCGTCAGAGGGTGTGTGGCCCTACCAATGCCTTGATTTTGGGCTCCTGGCCTTCAGAACCACGACAGAATACATTTCTACATTTCAAGCCCCCAGTGTGTGCACCTTTGTTACAGCAGCCACAGGACCCTCGCACGCACCGAATAACTTGTTACTGATGTTTAGGGCCGACCTCCTTACCCTGTCTCTGGGCGGACAGGGCTTGTGTCCACGACAGTCACCGCGGGACCCTACGCGTGGGCACCTAGGAGGCCCTCGGCAGCTGTTTGTGGAATAAATACGTTCTCAGGGATGGTCAGCACACCTTTCACGGAGCAGTCAGGGACCCCAGGAAGCTCGTTTTGGGGGGTCCTGAGCAACGCTGAGAGGATACTGCCTGCTGCCTCCCCCTCGCCAGCACGCACCACCAGCGCCCAGCTCCTGCAAGCACGCAGGGAGGGCGCAGCTCTTCTTTCTTTTATTTTCCTTTTCAAAATTTCCCCTTGCCCTGGTCCACAGCTGGCATCCTGGATTGTGCATTTTTGCCTGAGGAGCCCCACTGAGAGGGGAGGAAGGGGGGACACACAGGAGAGAGGAGGTGATGGAAGCGTTTTTGTGCTGCCTCAGAGGGAAAACACACTTTGAAACAAAGACACCAAGACCCAAGGGGGAGCGCCTCCTTTTTCACCCACAAAAGCAAAGACGCTCACCGGACCTCTGGAGCTGACCCGGCGGTGGGCTCCCCGAGAGCAGGAGGGGCCCTTCCCCACTCCAGGGCGTCTGGTGCTGGACAGAGCCACGACCTTGGAAACGGCTGTCAAGAGTTTTCTCCAGGCCAGGCGTCCCTCCTCCTGTGTCCTGTGGAAGGTGGAGAAACATTTGCTCTGGGAGCTGGGGACGCCCCAGGACCAGGGGGACAGTCGGACATGCCTTACAGCCAGGGGGAACATGGTCAGCTTCACAGAGCAAAGTCGTGGTTCTTACCTGTCAGGTGTGGCTGCTTTTCACAGAAACTCCTGCCAAGCTCAGGGTTTGGGGACAGTCAGGGGCTGGCTTATCCTCTCTCCTGTGGCCCCAGGCTGGAATAGGAAGGAGGTGCTGCCGGGTTTGGGAGGCAAAAATGCAGGATGGGATCCCTTGGGACCCAGGGAAGTGACTGAGTTTCATGGAATTGGAACTAGGACCTGTTCTATTAATTGATCATTTAACAAAGACTTTTCATTAAATCTCTTTGCATAATCTATTTGTTCAACATATATTTATGGAGCGTGTACTATGTGCCAGGCATCGTCATCAGTACCGACCAGACCCCAAACGCTTGGGGCCGACGTTCTGGTGATTAATAGAGGTTCACTCTGAGATGGCACACAGGTCTGTATTCACTCACTCATCCTCACACACTTTGGTAAAAGCCAGAGGGGCTGGGAGGAGGACTGGCATCGGTCAGAGGGAACGAAGGGCACTTCCTGGCAGAACACAATCTGAGGAGGGATGTAGGCAAGCAGCTGGGGGTCCCCAGAACTTCCTGACCATCAGAGCAGCAAGGAGGGAGCATGTCCTTTGAACTGACACCCCCCCCCCCCCGCCAGTACCTGCCCTGTCCTTCCTCCAAGGCAGAGCGAGCTGCAGCTAGACCCTGCGTCGTTTTGTGCTCATGGCTTTTAAAATCAGATTTCACGAAGAGGGGGTTCATGGCTGAGCCTGGGAACGAGGCCTGCTCAGCTCACTCTCTGCTGGACTCTGCTCTACGTGGTGGGGTCCAGCTGTGTTCTCAGCTCACTCCAGACTTGTGACCTCAGGCACAGGACCTCCACTCCTCCCGGCCCCTGTCGCAACCCCTTCCATCCTCTTTGTTATCTTGCCTGTGTCTCCAACTGTCTGCGTTCAAATCCCCTTTTCACCTTGTGGCTGGAAGGGCAGTATGCTTAATTTTTATGCCTCTCGGCCTCGCTTATTCATCTGAAAACGGAGGGAATGATGCTGACTGGTGCCTTGCCCCTAGGGTGCTCAGCGGAGGCTCAGTGTCCTCCATCGGGGAGCCCAGAAGAACCTAGGGCTGCCAGGGGTGCTCCCCCCAGTCAACAGGTGCACCCTCATTATGTGTTGCTCATGGGCATTCAGGGAGGCTTGAAACTGCCCTTAGCACATGGAGTGTGAGGACCGAGAGAAGAAATAAGGGCAATAAAATGGAGAAGACGAGACCGTCGCACAGTGAGGATGGCCCCCGGCTGCGTGGTGCACGGATGCCCAGAATCGGGTGAAGTGTCCCAGCCTAAAGGAAACGCCACGGACTGTCACTGTTTGCCTTCTGTCAACCTGGCTGATCGTATCAGCACACAGCAGGCAATTAGCGGCGCTCATTTTCTGCACCAAGCCGGCGGGGCTGGTTTAATCATCTCCCACCGCCCTGACGCAGAATGAGGCTGCCGTTGCCTTGTTTCTGGGGGAAAAAAAAAAAAAAAAGGATAAGAAAGCCGTGGTTGGAATGGCTTTTCCTCTGGGGACTTTCAAATAAAATCAAATCCTAATCCCTCCTCTAATACCAACTTAGTAAGGGCTGGGTTAGAACGTAGTCAACTCCATTTAGGAACACCGGTTAATATTTCTTTATAGAAAGCTATACTATTTTCAGAAGCATTTCAGACAAACATCCTAAGAAGACTTAGCGGTCTCAAGATGTTTACCTTGGACCCGAATCTTATTTCTAATTAACCGAGTCTTCAACAGTCCATCAGAGAATGCAGCGACCTGCCAAATTTCACACCTAAGGGGAAAAATATTCCCAATAAAATTTTCCTTTAAAAAATCCACTCGCTTTTTACCACTAAAGACGTTCTCAACATATTTAAGTCAATCCCTCTCCACGAACACACAGAAAACTAATGTTCTAGATCCCAAGCCTGTGTCTGTGGGTCCCCGATTTCGGGAAGCCATTTAATTTAGCATTAAGTTTTCAGCAGACACTAAAACACGGATCCCACGAAGACAGAGGGGGCTGAACGTGTGGGCGCAGCGAGCCCCAGCGTCCCCGGCTGCAGACACACATTCCTGTGATACCGCGCGTTCTGGGAAAGTTTAAATGATCGTATTGTTTGAATTCACCTTACAAAAGCAACTGCTTATGGAAACTAACGCTTTCCTTCCCTCTTTCAGAAAGATGGACCGGCTGTGGGGTTTTCTCTTGCTTCAGTAAGCAACAGTTTGGAGTTTATTTCCAGGTATTGGGTTGGACATAAAAGTTTTTTTTTTTTTTTTCTCAGACATCAGCTTCCTAGGATAGGACTTTGAGCTCTGCAGGGGTTGAAATTTTCACACTTTTTCTGTTTTGCTTACTGCTTCTCTCCCCTTCATGGTGCTGGGTACCTAGGAGGCGCTTGTTCAATGTTGATAGAATAAAGAAAGTTCGCTGAATAGGTGTGGCAGCTTGTTTTACCAGTAATTTCCTAGATTTTAGCTATAAAGGTTCTTGGATTTTAGCTCATCTGTCTTACTCCAACAAAGCTGGACACACACACACACACACACACACACACACACAACTTGTTGATTATCATAGATCACTGAGTAGCAATTAACCCCCTTTAAAAAAATTTAGTGTAATTAAATTCTCAGGTCTGTCTCACGCGGTTTGGGGAACCCAGGAATGCTTGTGAAGAAGAAAGTGATATTTTGGAAAGAGCTCAGATCTTCACTTCACCACGTCCAAGCTGTATGGCCTGGGAAAGTCGGTCACCCTCACTGGGCCTCAGTCTCCTGATCTGTGAAACGGGGGGATTGGAGTTGACGTACTCAGCGGTCTCACCGGTTCAGACACCCTAGAGGGAGAATGTTTTCTTTGTGTTTCTGAAAGGTTGGCCAATAACAGATTGGCTTTCTTTCGCTGGCGTTTTTGAGGAAAGCTCTTTTTTTATTTACTCTTGCGTTTCACTTGCAATCGGCTCTCTGTCATCAAGTAATTTTGTTACTCACTTTGGTTTGAAGTCTGAGAGAGCCAGAATTTATTTATTTTAGCATCTATTCTTTACCTACTTTCAGAAGGAGTTTGAAATGACTTACTTAAACATGAAATACAAAGAATAAAACCGTTAATCCTGAATGAAAGGCAAGAGTGCAGAGCGTAAAGGTGCAGAGATATAGAGAAATTATGTGAACAAATCCAGATGGAGGGAAACTACAGAAGCAAAACTCACAACTGAGCTCCGAGCTCCCTAGCAGCCAAGGCAAAGAGCAAAACTAAGAGAGTGTTGTAATGCAGGGCAGCAGAAATCCAGGAGGGATGCTGGTCTTAGGTTGCTTCACCAAAACGATCCCTTAAAAGTTCCTGAAACATTCTTTTTTGTTGTTGTTAATCCTCACCCGCCATTGATTTTTCAGAGAGAGTGCAAGGGAGGGAAGGAGAGAGAGAGAAACACTGACGTGAGAGAGACACATGGATCGGCTGCCTCCCGCACAACCCGACTGGGGCTGGAGACTGAACCTGCAACCCTTCGGTCCGCTGAACCAAACCGGCCAGGGCCTTCTGGAACATTCTTGATTCCAGTCTGAAAGGAAGATTTTTGTGAGTGTTTGAAATCTTTTGCCGAAGTTCACATCCAAGAGGCGGAAAGTTACTGACATTCAGTTCCAGGTGGTCAAAAATAAACCCATGCAAGTTTGCTGGCAAAAGTGTAGGGGATATTTGTTCCAGAAATTAAGAACAGATAAAAATAGGTAAGTTTTACTGAGAGAGAATATGAGATGTGAAAAAAACAACAATAGACCCAAACCCCAAACTGCTGGGTGGAGGGAGAGACTTGGATTTGAATCTCAGCTCTGCCAATAATCTCTGTGTCTTAGGGAAGGTCCCACAGCCTCTCTGGGCCTCAGTGTCCTCATCTGTAAAGTCAAAGTGTTAAACTTGTATCCTCTTAGATATCAAATACGATGGTTCTTCTCCTGGGACTATAATGGGTATCAGGGGAGCATTATTTTGTCTTCTGCAGTTAGACCTGTTTAAGGCACAACCCTTGTGTATCAGAACACCCCGAGACCTTCACGTTCAACTCCCTAGGAAGTAAAATGACCCCCTTCTAAATTAACCTCTTGAAATAAAAAAAGATTTTTTTCCCCTTGTGCGGAAATTTTCCCAACAGAAGCACATTTCTGGGATCCCAGGCGCCCGCGTCGGGCTGCAGGTGAAACCCGCCCAGCACGGACAAAGGCCTCGCGTGCCAGCGGCTTTCCCGGGCTCCAGCCGAGCCTTCACGCGGCTGAAATGCCGCGGAGATGTTTTTCCAAGAAACTGTCCCTGGGCAAAACGTTGCCCCTTTCAATGGGGGGAAAAATGGTTTCAAAGATTGGTTTTTGTTTTTATGGAAAATGGTGAAAAATTTGAGGGAAAAACCACAAAACCCTTTGCTTTTATTGAAACCGCAAAAATTGATTAAATTTTTCTAAAAAAAAAACACAACCCCAGTTTTTTGCTGAGGGCTGAACTTTCTTCCTTGAAAGGCTCTACTTTACTTTTCTCTTTTGGAAATGTCTCCTGAGAGCCCCATGAAAGGTCTTTCTGTTAGTCTGGCTGAGCTGAGCCCAGGCGATCGGAGCCTCCACACAGAAGCATAATTTTTGAGCCCAAACCCTGCCTTTTGGGGATGTCTTCTTGCTCCGATCTCCAGACACTGGCTTAACTCTTCCCGGGTTCTCGGGGGGCCCGGCGCCCTGAAGCCGGCGAGCGTTCCCTGTGGCCCTGTGGGCGCTCACAGTCACCAAGTCTGACGGGACTTCCCCAGCGACTCCGCGAGGCCGCCGCTTCCTGCACGGATGGAAAACTGTGTGCGTAGATGCTGCCTTTGCCAGGGGGCCTCGAACACTGACTTCATGAACTAATTGGTCCCCCACCTGGTGGCTGGCGAGGTTCTGTCCCTGGGCAGGAGACACACTGTCTGTCCCAGCTGAAATCTGTCTTTCTCTTTGCCCACAACGGACGCACCGCCCGCCGGGCCAGGGGAGCGCTACCTTCACATCGCATTTAATTTTTCTTAAAAAGCAGCTGGGGAATTCTCCTGTGCCACGAAGAGGCAGTTGGTTTCTGGCCACAGGACAGATTTGTCTTAGTGAAAGTCAGAAATGCAGGAAACAGAGGCCTCCTGGGGGCATTTGCCCTCCCCCTCCCACCCCGAACTGAGCCCAGGGGTGGGAATTCTGGCCCGGTGTGCTGGGTGGCCCACCATGGCCGAGAGATCCCGGCCTGTGCAGAGAGCCACCTGCCCCGTCTCTGTGGCTGGCATGCGCTCCCCACGGAAGGGACATTCCATTCCTGCAGCCGGCCTGTTGGGTTCCAATCCCACTTGCTGGCCATCTCCTCCTGGCAGGTTCAGTAGCCCTTTGGGCCTTGGCATCTCCGTCAAGTGGAGACAAGGACAGCACCAACCACATAGATCTGCTGTGAGGGTCAAATAGAACAGTGCCCGGTGCAATAAGTACTGCAAACTGCTATTTAAATACTGTAGAGATTATTATTCCTACCCTTCCTGCTACATCCAAGTCTGATTTCATTTTACAAATGAACAGACGACCATGTGACGGACCTGAAGACTCATGTAAAGAAACGGTCACCAGCAAACGATCAGCATCGTGCCGCAACGCCTCCCTTCAGCTGGCGTGTTCCGCTTGCTGCGGCCGCTGAGTTCAGCGTGAGCTCAGCTCTGGGGGATGTTAACCCATGTAAGGCAAGGGACCCGAGGGTTGGAAAGATGAGCCCACCCAAGTCAACTAACAGAAGCTGCGAGAATTCGAGCCCTGACTTTAAAATCTCTGAGCTGATCCCAAACCCTATACTCCTTGTGGTCCCTGGGCGTGTTTATTTTTTATTGATTGGGACCGTACCTGTTAGTTTCAGGTGTGCAAACGTAATCCTTCAATATTCATATACATTATGAAATGATCCCCGGGATGAATCTAGTTGCCATCTGTCACCATACAAAGTTATGACAATATTATTCACTGTATTTCCTATGTTGTACATGATATCCCCATGACTTCTTTCTTCTTTTTTCTTTTTTACTGGAAGTTTGTACCCCATATGTAAGTTTTAAAGCAAGAGAGTTGCATTATTTAAAAAAAGAGAAAACAAGCAGAGGTTTCAGCCTGAAGCATTGTTCTGGCCTGCCTTCCTACGAGGTGGGTCCTACTAGGTATGGCCCCGCCCCTCTCCATCTGGGAAAACCTCTTCCACCCTCACAGGTGCGGAGGGGATGGGGCGAAGAGCCCACCCTCGCTGGGTGGATTCCTTTCCCTGTCCTGCCAAGCATGTGACACAGCGTGTGACGTCCCGAGGAGTCAGAATCCCAGAGCCAAAACTCAAGTCCTGCTGACATCAGGGAAGACTCCAGAACGCTTCCCTGTCCTCCTCCCTGAGGTCACGTTCACCCCGAAAAAACTCTCAGAGACTCGACCTTCTCCCCAAGGCGGAACCCTTCCCCGTTCTCTTCTCGGTTATTATTATTCAAAACACAGCCTGCCTATTTGTCCCTGGGTAAGAAGAGTGTTAACAGGCAGACACTGCTCCCTGATCACTGACCTGTAATTTCATTAGCTTTTCCATTTAACGTAAATATCATACGATCGTGGGCTCGGGCGCAGCTTGGAACAAGTCTTCCCTCTGCTCTCTTATCTGAGCATCTTTTAAGAAAACACCCCATTGTTCAGATTCAAGAATAACAAGTTTCCCCACATCCAGCCCTCTCAACTCTTCATTTTCCTTCATTCTTTCTGTCTTGTTAAGCGTTGTTTAATCACGGAAACATGTCTGTAAACGATTTTGCACATCTGATAATCAGATTTGCCCTTGTTCCCAATTCCTTCTCCATCCGCTCCCATCCCCAGCCCATTCTGCCACATCTGGAACCGTCCCCTGCCACTCCATGCCCAGCTGACGGCTGAACTATTTCCAGATCACATCTCTCTTTCCGGTCCTGGCTGCCGGACATGCTTAGTCATAAAACACTCGGGTCCTCAATTCTGTCATGTCTAATTCCTGTCCACGCAGGTACGGTGGCGCAGAGCCGTGGCTCATTTCTTCCCTGCTGACTCGCTCATGGTAAAACACAATTTTCGAAAGATGAAATTACGACTTTCAAAGTATAAAAGGAACCCATAGAAGAGATTGGACTATTTAGATCACGAATAAGTTGGTAGGATGTTAAAGCCAGTTCAAAGGAGCATGTGAAGAACTGACATGTCTATAGACAATCAGGAAAACTGAAATGCATTTCTTAATAGGTACACACCTATTAACGCTATAGGGCAAAAGAGGTGTGTTTGGAATCATCTTACGGGGTAAATGAAGTGCATCTCTGCAGACAGAACTTATTTGCACTTCTGTGGCCCAGGAATCATTTGCAACACACAGCCGTTCAACAGCCTACTCAAAGACCAAGGGGGCTCTGGGGGGCTTGCCGGACAATTCCTGGCATTCCCATGACGTGCCCACTGATATTTCAATGCAATCAATCAATTTCATGGATTCCAGTGAAATCCAATAATCCTTTTTACCTATTTCAAAGTGTTTCACACCTTTTCCTAACAGTCCCTTTCTATTTAAATCTCTTTCTGAATCCTCACCTGGAAAGACTGTAATACCCAAACCTCGTTTTAGGAGGAGTTTAGGAGAACACAGTCAGGCAAGGGGCGGGGGCAGGGGGAGACGATCACTGGTTCAAGGTAAATCTTCTAAAAATGACACTTTAGTCCAGGAAATTCTTGGCACAAAGACCTTCCACGATTCCCTATCGTTTGCGTGATAATTTCCAGATACTCCCACGTGGCGTTTAAGCTTTTCCACAACCTGGCCCATGATATATGTTTAAATCTCCAAAAACATTTGTTAAAATAATACATGGCTGTGGCAAACATTTAAAGATGACAAAACCATATAAAGCGAAGACGAAAAGTCTCCTCCGTCTCTCGAACCTTTAGCATGGACACAAGAGGAAAGGCTGACTGGTTGACAATCGTTAACCAGTTAGGGTCAGCGGGACGTTTGTTTGAAAAATCACTGAAGTGTTTTATCAGCAATGTCCATTTCTTGGCTTAGTTTAGTTCAACGTCTCTCCCTCAAATAGATTTAACCCTGGACATCCTCTCGTTCTTTTCCCCCCTCAGCATCTTGAAACTAGGGTTCTGGAGAGCACACTTTGGGAAACACTTGGCAAATTAATTGGTTAATGAAAGTCGTCCCCAGGCTGGGAAGAGGCAAAGGGGATGCTGTGTGTCCTCTCAGTGTGCTGCTGGGCACTGTCTGCAGGTCCACCCGGGGCTTCTGGTTTCCAGTGGGGAGTGCTTTTGTTTGGCTCCCTGTTAACATTTTTTTCTTTATTGATTTTAGAGAGAGAGGAAGGGAGAGGGAGAGAGAGATAGAAACATTGATGAAAGAGAACATTGATTGGCCGCCTCCTGCATGCCCCCCCACTGGGGATCGGGCCCACAACCTGGGCATGTGCCCTGACCGGGAATCGAACTGGCGACCTCTTGGGTCGATGCTCAACCACTGAGCCACACCGGCCAGGCCCCCTGTTAACTATTTGGATATTTTACATCTAAGAGTAGAGTCTAACATGAAAGAAACGGATAGAAACGAAAATAGAAGTTCACTCAAAGCCAATGAGTTTGTCAGAAAAGGTGACCCCCAAACTGGTTTAATTCTGCGTGACGCACTGCCCCCAAACGTCGGGACCCCTGGCTGCACGATGAAGCGATTCGCTTATTGAGTGGGTTCTTGAGTGCCACTCCCTCTGCCCCCCACTGCTCCCACTAACCCTGCTCTCCCAGCATGCTGTTCCCTCTCCCCCTGGGTGAAATCTTGGGCCAATCCATACCCTTTCTGGTCACTTTTAAATAAAAAAATAGTCTCCCCCCCTCCAGGCAATGAAAGTCCAGGATAATGTCAAAACTCCAAACCATAACCCAATTTAAGATTTCTTCCTTCCCCAGATCAGGCCCCCTCAGGCTTGGAATCGTGAAAGGGGCAGGTGGGTCGAAAACGGCTTCTTCACTCTCTCTCACTCCCCCCCCCTTCCCTCTCCACCCCCTCCAGGGTCAGCAGGTGGGAGCTACGGGAGGGAAGGCTCCGGAAAGTTCTCACTTAACTGGTCTACAGTAGGGATTCCTGCTGCAGCTCTCAGAATAAGGAGGATTCCACATGTTGACTGTGTGGGTTCTTTGACCTCGATCCCTCAGGGGACGGGGGGTCTTCCCCTCGGGGTTCCCTCATCACTGGCTGCCTCCTTTGATGAGGGAATGAAATGAACAAAACAGCAACCTAGTCTATCTGGGCTGCACTTGTGGGTTATCTTGTAGGACCTAAGAGGTGGTAAAAAGTGGGGACTCAAGATGTCCATCGTGGGCTCAAAACCGGCTGTATCTCCTCCTGGCTGTGTGATCATGGCTGAGGGGCTCCACCTCTCTGTGCCTTTGTTTCTTCACCAATAAAATGGGCAGGAGAGTAGTACCTGCCGGGGTGTGTGGCTGAGTCAACCCTTGCCAAGTGCCCGGAGCAGTTCCTGACCCACCGGATCCACTCCGTGTGAGTTGTTCTCATACTGTTGGTTACCACACAGTTTTCCTCTGAAGGACTCAAAGACGCAGCTTTGAAATATGGGCAACGTGGAAGGGGGGGGGTCCGCCAATTCATTGTGATAATTTGCCCCGCATCCCTCCTTTGCCTGTTTCTGTGGTTGGGCCTGCACCCCATGGCCTGTGTGCTGAGTGTTGCTTCACTGTGGCGTGGGTGCAGGCTGGTAGTCATCAGGTAGGGATGTGGCTAAATATAAGATAAATATTTTTCTCCATGCTGGTGAGTTTCCCAGGGCTGAGGATGGGAAAGCCAGAGGAGGAGCGGAGAGTCAAGAGGGTGCTTGGCTTCTAGAATAGAGTTCTGGGTTGATGAGGGAAGGGATCCTTGGCAAGAGTCGAAAGATGGAGAATGGAGACGTAGGCAGTTAAACTACTGGAAAATAGGACTCAGGTGGCCTCCAGGCACCAGACTCCGCAGCCTCCCAGTGGCTCACCTGCAACCTAGCCTATTCACACCTGACGTTTCTCTGCCTAAAGTTCCTGAAACTCCTGTCTGCCTCCCTTGTCGGGACAGTCGTGAGGGCAAAGACCAGGTCTCTTTTGCTCATGATGGCGTCCCCTGAGCTAGCACATGCCTGCACACAGCAGGTGCTTAGCGTGGACTTGTTGACTACGGGCTGTGGGACTGGCTTCCAGGAGGAGAAAAAGGAGCCAGGTGGTGACTTCGTTTGTGATCCTGGCCACGAGGACTTGGGCTGGAGGATGGACATTTGACTGCAGGTTGGTCAATCAAATTCTCTCACTTAGAGATTTGGGATTCGAAGACACCACTCTCGAATGGTGGCATATGAGCCGGGAGTCGTGGGGCATCCATGTTCCGCCGTGCTCACAGAGAACAGAGAGAATGGGTCGGGGGGGACAGAAGACACCCTCACAGGAACATGAGAAGCGTGTATGGAGACTCTAGTGGGGGTTCCTGGGGGAAAGAGAGGGAGAGACCATGGGCACCTGCCCTGATTTCTGAAGGCTTCTGTCCCTGGTTTATCCATTGGAGACCTGGGTGTCACCTACAACAAATCCCTCTCTTCGGCTCAAGCGAATTCAAGTCCGTTTCTGTGTGCTCAACTCCCAGGGGGTTCACCAAGACCTGTTTGGTCTCCCAAGCCAGATAATCAGGGAGCAGGTAAAAGGGAGGCCAGAGCCCCATACAGCTTTACACGGAGGACGAGGCTTGTTCGGTCCCAGGGTGCAAGCCCTCCTTCCTCTCACACGACACACAGCCAGCCGTGGAGGGGGCTGCTTTCTCCCCTAAACATGTGCTCCAGAAAGGGCTCTGCAGAACTCCATAAAGAGACCGGGCAGCCCACAGGGGCAGGGCCTCGACTCACATTCCACCCAGGAACGGCAGGGGCTCGCTGGGGCTGGGTAGCCCTCCTTCACGGTCCCGCCGGGGCCAGGCCGCCAGGCCGCCCCAGGAGTTTTTATGGGCACTAACTTTCCATTCAGACCCGCGTGACTGCTGCAAGCTTCCCTCCAGGATGGTGCCGACGCCCCCACAACATTTACACCCTATAAACCACCACCGTGACCCCACTGGGGCCGCTTAGGGGAGGCGATGCGCGGCCCCCGGTAACGGAGAGTAAATAACGCGGCGATGTTTCCTTGCGCTTTTGCAACACAGCTCAGTCTCAGAAGAAATAAAACAACGAACTTAATGGCGTTCTTTAATCTTCTGCACCAGTGGCTTTCTTTACAAGGTGTTATACAGAGTCCGCGTAAATCCAAACTCGGCAATGGGGTCAGTGTTTCCCAACAGGTGCCGGGTGGGTTTGGGGGTGAGGCGTGCTCGCCCCCACCCCCCAACCTCCTGAACAAATACAGGAGCAGGGGTTTACTTTCCAACAGAGCTCTCATTTACAAGCCATGTAGCCGCTCACGGCCAGCTGCTGGGGCCGTGTGTCCCCCACACCCGGTTCCCACCCCAGCTCGACTGAAAGGAGGGAGAAACGGGGATTTATTGAAAGGATGAAATCCAAGCCATGGAAAGGGCAGGAGTGGGCCTGGCTGTCTGTGTCAGCTCAGCGAGGGGACCGGGAGACACGCCTGTCTCCCTCACATCTCTCTGCGTGTCCCTCGTCTCTCTCACTCTCCAAAAACCCGGCTTTCTCCACAGGGGGCAGCAGGCACAGCATCTGAGTCCGTCCCCTCGTAGGTCACCGGGCCCCACAGGAGAGGGACTGCTCCAGCTCCTTCTCCCAACGCTGTGAAAAACCTCAGGGAAGCCCTCGGATTGGGTCACAGGTTCTGCCCTGGGCCAATCACCTGTGGTTGGAGGCGGAATCACAGAAGAATAGGGCTGGCCCAGGACAGGCAGGAGTTGGGGAAAGGAGAGGAGAATGGTGTGTCTGAGGAGGTGGGGCTTGCCTGGAAAGCAGTAGAGGTCCCAGGAACATGAGACGAGAGATTCCACTGAACGTTCCTCATAGAGTCCTGCTGTTCCCCAGATCCAGAGCCCCTAAGGGAGGCTGGAGCCCACAGAACCTCCAGCTGGCCTCTCAGCAGCTCAGGGACCCTAACATCACCCTGGCAATGAGAGCATGGACGAAGGGACCAGTGGCGGTAAGGACCTTGTCCCCACTCTCATCTCAGCCTCCTGGACCCTGTTACTGCCCAGCTCTCCCCACAGTCCAAAGGCTTCTGCAAGCCCGGGCTCCTCAGAGTCTTCTCTGTGAAAGGGTGCAGGGCTCTTTAAGGCCACTTGTTGGTCTGATGTCCTTGTCACCAGGCCCTGACGTGTGGTCTCTCTCATATTTACACGGCCGGTACACACACTTTTATATGCCAAATCTCAAAAGATCAGAACACTGAAACCTTTCTCCTAAGTTTGCCGCAAACTGTCCTAAGTCCTCACGCAAGGTCCTCGGCAGGTTCTGAGACTTTGAGACCGCGTGCGTGGAAAGCGTTTTCACCGCACAGTCGTCCCTCGCCGCTTCGCGCTTCGGCTTTCGCGGCTTCCCCCTATGGCGGTTTTTTCCCAAACGAATATACAAATAAAGAATCCTACTTCGCGGAAATTCACTTATCGCGGCAGAGCCCGGAACTGATTAACCGCGATAAACGAGGGCCGACTGTAAACTGATATAAACACGAGCTATGTTTCCACGGCGTACCAGCACGATAATGAAACGGCGCTGAACAAAACAACGCTATTCGAAGAACTGTTGTCATTGGGTGGCAACATGGGACCTGCACCGATGAGTCTGTTAGGTCTTTGTTTGTCCCACTTAGGCGGGATGCTCAGATGTCCAGCTGCAGAAGTATGAACATGCTTGATCACGGCGGCTGCCCCAACCCTGCTGGAGTGTTAAGACAATACATGGTATATACCTCACTGCCTTTCTCAAATCCCCCAGACTCTGACCTCTGAAACACATTTGGCCCCAGAAGTTTCAGGTAAGGGACTGTGGACTGGTGATGGTCCTCCATGCTTGGCGTACTGCTAGAAACCCTACGTGGGGTACAACTTGCCCCGTTCTCCCAGGGCACCGTAAGGCAGAGAAAGCCTGGAACCGGGCGCTTGGAGCAGAGTAGTCCATTACGGTTAGCTCTCAGCACTACAGCTGTGGGTTGTCAGGTCTTTGCAGCGCTCCTCCGAGGCTCGCACCACCCTGTTTTGCAGATACGGAAGCTGAGGCTGGGAGAAGGGAAGGGACTTGCCCAAGGTCACAGAGGTAGGAAGCAGCACGACCATGACTGACCGATTCCAGAACAAAACACTTCTCATTGCCACGCCATGTGCAGGGTCTGCTAGCCCCTGGCGTGCCCACTGGGCTTCATCCCCACCCCCTTCAGGTCACAGGACAGAAGCTGGCGTTTCTTGTGCCTGCATGGTTCTGAGCAATTCATACACATTCCCTAATCCAGCTCTCAATACTAACCTAGGAAGGGGGGAATCCAGTTATCCCCACTTGACAGCAGGGAAACTGAGGCACAGAGCGGGCAGGTCACTTGCCCTGGGTCACACAACCCGAAAACGAGAAAGCCTTGATTAGAGGCCCTCAGTTTTGCCCCAGGGCCTGTGAGATCACCCTTGTTACTGAGTTGCCTCAGAGTGTGGGAAGAAACACCTGTATAAATAAGCCCTTCCCTCCCGTTTCCCCACAGCGTTCCAGCCCCCAGAGCCCTTTCACGTGGTGAGCCAGCGGGAAGGCGTTACTGTGTTATGGCGGCTCACACAGGTCGAGGGACTAGCAAAAGGGCACACAGAGTGCGCGATGTGTGCCATCTCCCTACGCTTCTGGGGCTCGTGGAATCAAACTAAGGGAGCTGGGAGCAAAGAACGAAGGCTGCGGGAAGCTTCCTGTGGTTACAGCCACCCCGTGTGTCTGCTGTCCCAGCCACGGTCAGTGAAGAGGGGCTGGCTTCCTACTGGACAGCGCAGGGAGCGACGCCTACCACGCTGCCACCAGCCAGTGGTTTACGGGCACCGAGAGTCAACACAGCTAAGGGCACAAAGCAAGAGACAACACCCTCCTGATGGGAGAGTCTCATAGGCAATCTTGCCTAAAACGCCAAACCTGAACTCGCTTGGCCCTCCTGATCTAATCACCCATTTACAGGAAGCACAAAGGGTGGGAGAACAGGTTGTGACCAGCCGGACCCAGACTGTGGGAACCACAGGGCACATGAGCGGGTTCTTCCGGGAATCCCTCTTTCCCAATCACTGCCTCACTCTGTCCATACAAGTGTGTGGACCCAGAGCAGGTTACCGAGACTCTGCGCCTCGGTTTTCTCGCTTTTCTTTCTCCCTTCCTTCCTTCCTTCCTTCCTTCCTTCCTTCCTTCCTTCCTTCCTTCCTTCCTTCCTTCCTTCCTTTCTTTCTTCCTTCTTTTTTTTTTTTTTGGGAGAGGAGGTTAATCCTCACCTGAGGATATTTTTCTATTGATTTTTTTTTTTTTTAGATAGAGTGGAAGGGAGGGAAGGAGAGAGAGAGAAACATCAGTGTGAGAGAGACACATCGACTGGTTGCCTCCCACATGACCTTGACCAGGGCTGGAGATTGAACCTGCAACCCAGGTGCGTGCCTTTGACTAGGAATCAAACCTGCTACCCTTCGGTCCGAAGGCTGACGCTCTAACTGCATGAGCCAAATCGACCAGGGCAGTTTTCCCACTTTTCAGTGGGGATAACCAGATCACCCACTTCATATACACACATATATACAGATATATACACATATGTACACATTTATACATACATGTATATATATGCATATACATGTATACATACCCACGTATGTATATATTATATAGATAGAATCAATAATCTGTAAATAAAAAGATTTAAAAGTCAAATCAAGTGCTTGTAACTTGTGGCCCTTATTTAGGTTATGAATCAAACGAACCATTAAAGATGATTTATAATATCATGAGAAGTTGGAAATGCGAACAGACTAGATATTTGATGACATTAAGCAATTGTTCTTTTTCAGATGTGATAATAGTGCTGACATCTGGATGGATTGGATACAGAGGAAATAAGACCAGGCAGGATCTTGGTTTTTTAATTTTATTTTTCAATTACCGTTTACATCCATCATTTCTGAAGCTGGAAGCTGGGCAACAGGTACATTGGGGTTCATTGTACTGCTCTTTCTGCTTTTGCCTATGTTCACATTTTTTTTTTACAACAGAAAGTAAAGAAAGAGTATATTTAGTTGCCTACAGCACGACTGCCTTTGGAAACCATTCAAGCAATATTAAAAGCTAAGTAAAACATAAAAATTTCTCATGCTTCTAATTTGTTCCCCATCCAGATACACCACAGTCTAAGGGTTTGACGTATGTCCTTCCAGACTTTCCACTGTCTCTGTAAACAGTCATATGTATTTCTACGTTGTTACACAAATGGGATTATGCGCTACACACAGGTCTACAACCTGCTTGTTTCATTCAACAATACATCGCAGCCAGTTTTTCATGATCTCGCTGCATTTCTTTCTTTTCAGTGCACAGCATTCCCTTGTATGGATGTACCATCACTCATTTAGCCATTCCCTTGAGTACGCTTTTAGGTTGACCTGAGCCTTTTGCCATTACAAGTCGTGTTCAATGAACAGTCCTGCACGTGTATCTCGGCGCATTTGTGCGAGGATTTACGTAGGACGGATTCCTAAAAGGAGAATTGTGGGCTAGCCCGTGTGCTGCCGGAATGCCCTCCAGAAAGATCGTTCTCTGCCGACAGGAATGAGGTGTCCCGTGTCCCTGCTTTGCCTCAGAAACACTGTTGATTTTCCCTATAAGCAATACATGCATTTTGAAGGAATTCGGAAACTACAGAAAAATGGAAGAAGTAGTACCATCAGCCATGTTCGCACCCGTGGTCCCTGTTGCGGTTTATTTAGATCGCTTCCAAGTTTTTGCTGCTGAAAGTCATGCTGCAGTAAACATCGCTGTGCGTAACTCTTTATCCACATCTTGCTGATTCCTTCAGGAGATATTCGAACAGCCGGTGTTACCGAGTACAACCTTTCGGCTAATTTTAGAATTCTTGCACTATGTCACCAAAACAAATATGAAAATGTGTGGATTAATTGACGACCACAGGCAATGTGATGGAGGTCTATCTCGATACACCTGATCCAGCGTTGACTTTTACCATTAGAGGGCTTTTTCTCTCTTGCTCATCTGCCCGAGAAAGTTAGATTGCGTTCCTGACTTTTTCTCCTTTTGACGAGTGACCCTCAGTTACGGTTATGGATTACTAATCACTATATGGTTACTGACACAGGTCCTGACCTCAGGCCACCTGGGCTCACATCCCAGCTCCGCCTGATGGCTGACCTTTCTGGAGCCCCAGTTTCTCCTCTGCAAAATGGGGATATCCCTGCGTCTATTATGAAAGGAGAAAAATCCACAGGAAGCGCTGGGTACAGTGTCTGAGCACGGGTGGGTGCTGAGCTGTGACGACTTAGGATATAGTTGAGAAGGCGAGACATAAAAATGAGAGGTTAAATTAAAGACAGGACCTCGGGTGCAAAGGAAGACGTGGTAGGTGAAGAGGAAGGAGAGCTCCCTGAGGGCTTCCTGGCAGAGGTGGCAGTTCAGCAGAGCCTTGAAGGACAAGCACAGGGAAGCAGGAGAACAGGGCCAGGCAGGAACATGAAGGATGGGAGGGAATGAGGTGCTTCCCTTTCCCTCTCCAGGCTGAAATTGCTTACACTGGGCATCCATCACCCTAATGAGGGCCGAGGGGAGAGCTGGGTGGAGGCAGGAACCACTGCACAACAGGCATAAAAACACTTGGCCCTCTGATGGGATGAATTCAGTCTCCCTGGGCAGTTTTGTTTTGAATAATTAACTAACATAGCTGGGGCGATTTCCTAACAAAGACAGAAAAATATGGAAAAGTACTTTGCAGCAGGAAAAAAACGAGAATTTTTTTCCAGTTTCATTAGCACCGACGGGAATACAGCTCATAAATGTTACGCGGCGTTTCTCAGAGGAAGCTTGCACAGGGAGTGTGTAAGGCGTGAGGAGCGGCTAGTGAGCACACGGCATGTGGCCCTTCCACGCAGGCCGGATCAGGGTCCAGGATCAACACTGCCATCCTGAGAAGTCTCCCAGCAGCTAAATATACCCAGGGAGCTCGTCACGTGGCGGCGGCTTTCCCAGGAGAAGGTACTGGAGGGGGGCAGCGCGGGCGCTCGCAAGGGGAGGGAGGCTGCACCCACGACAGCCGTGGCCTTGCTGGTTCTAATGGCTCAGGGAAGCTCACCACGGCCAAGGTGCCCTGCTGGGCAGCACGGGGAGGCGGACAAAGTGTCCAGCAGAAATCACGGGTCACGCAGATGCTTCCTGGAGACGTGGTGAAGGGTGGGAGTCTGAGACTGAGAGGAGCTTGTGGGTTTGGGTGTAACTGAGGATGGCTTAGGGGTCCGAGGACCAACCAAGCTGGTTTTGAGTATTGAGTGTGGTTTGGGACGAATTCCTTAACCTCTTAGAGTCCGTAAAATGAGTGTGATCATGCCTACCTCACAGAGATAATAAATAAGAGCACGTGTGTCAGGTAGTGTCCAAGTGCTGCGTAACAAACTGTCCCTGAACACAGGGGCTGGAAACAACCGCCTTTTATCGAGTCTCGTGACTCCATGGGCCAGCTGGACGGCTCTTGTCCAACTGGCATCTCTCATGAGACCCTATTTCAGTGGTCTCCCTGAGGGGGCCACAGGGACTGTGGCCAGACAAGCAGCGTGGCTCCTCAGCGTGGCCTCTCCTGGCGTGGCCTCTCCCGGTGTGGCCTCTCTCCACGTGACGTTTCATTGTCCAGGCTCCAGGGCCTCTTCACGTGGCCATTCTTTCCTGCAAGGAGATTCGGGATCCGAGGGCCAGGTCTTTCTAGCACCTAGCTCGGATCGCCTAGACCTCACTTCCTCTGCATTCTGTGGGCCAGGCTGTCACAGGCCCGGCTGAGTCAAGGAAATGGGGCACCACCTCCACTTCTCCTGGGAGGGCCGACTGGTGCACACAGGCGGGGGCGGAATAGTTTGGGGCACCTGGGAATCACCTTGCATGGATGCTTCTCCCGGGGGCTGACACACAGTACCAGGCACCGGGATTGTGACTGTGGTTAAACACTGAAACTGCGCCCACTCGTTCATCAGTGACCACTTCCCAGAAGCCTCAGCGCCCTCCCATGGCCACTGTCATGCCCCCAGGACCGCTCCCTCCCAACCCCCTCGTGATCCAGAGACTAGAGGGTAACATCTGGCATCGCGTGGGGCTTCTGAGACCCCTTCCAATGTGTTTTTATCAGCTGGTGCCTGTGGCTTTCTGTTTGCTAAATATTTTGAATAACACTCCGCAGGGCACGCTCTCTCTCTAATAAGAGCTCAATAAACGGGGACTTCTTTCATTCTAACTAATGTTGTTTTTGTTGATATTTTAAGACGAGGTGTGTGTGTTGGGGGGGGGGGTGTCTAGAGATCGTGCCTTAGTCAAAAAGAGGCCGAGCTAGCAGCCCCTGGAGAGTCAGCATGATTTAGCTTTCCTTCTGGAAGCAGCCCCCGTGATGGCATAGGGAAAGCAAGGCTTCCTGCTGGATTTTCTACCTGGTGAGGGGATGAGGGCCTCACACTGCAAACGGAGAGCGGGCAGGGCGGCCCCGACACAGAGGGCACCTCTGTCCCGGTGCAGTCCCCCGGCTTTCCCTCCGCGACGGCGTGTTCCCGGGCGAGCGGGTCCAGCCCTGGGCCCCGGCCCAGGCCTTCCAGCCCGTTTCCTGAGCTTGCTGACAGAGCAGTCTGCATTCCAGGCAGTCTTGACTGGGAGGCCGTTTCTCCCGGCCCAATCTCAACAAACACAGACAGACCACCACAATCCGGCTCTCGACGTGGGGCTGGCACCGCCGCTCTTGGCGACGGGGAGCGTGCATTGCTTGTGGCCAGGGCTGCAGATGTGGGCCTTCCAAGAGCGACAGCTCCGTGAGCAGGAGGAGGTGGCCTGGGGAGCCGCCTCCCGCCAGGGGCTGCGGGTCTCGGTGCCAAGGCAGCGGCCTCTGCGAGTTCAGAGCGGGGGTCCCTCCTCCCGGGCTAGGGTGAAGTCCTCCTGTCAGGGAGCTCGCTGGAATGTCGCAGTGCTCTCTGTGATTCCCATGGCCGGGGCCCAAAAGCAACCTCCAGGCAGATGGGAAAAGCTGCCTTTTTGTACGAACACGAAAAATTCTTTGAAGACTGCACATCCCCGTGTCCTTTTTGGAAGAGAAGGAGGCCTGAGAAAATAGAAACGCCCATTCCATCGGGGTATCAAGTCTGGCGTAGGGAAGGGTGGAATTTGGGCCTTCCCTGGAAAGGTCACAAGAATGAAACCTGTCGAGAGAAAACTTCCTGTGGAGAATGGCTAATGCCTGGAGTATGTCACCAAAGGTCTCGCTCTTCGGAGATATTTTATAAAGAAAATAACCTTATAGTTTGGGCATGTGTTGTTTTCAGGGGCAGTTTATGTCATTTGTTTAATTCAAGCCTCCAAAACCATGGCAGACATTGCTCATTGACCTCAGAGTTCCAGCCCACTGACCATAGATTTAGCTTCAGAATCCTTCTTAACACAGTTCCCCATTTCCACGCAGTAACTAGAGTGGAAACCCTTTTGCCATCTATGGACTCCAGGATCCCACATTCATTACAGTTTGTGGGACATTCTGTTTTTATTAAAAAAAATTTTTTTTTCCTTTATTGATTTTGCAGAGAGGGGAAGTGAGAGGGAGAGAGAAATAGAAACATCGTTGAGAGGGAACATCAGTTGGCCGCCTCCTACATGCTCCCCACTGGGGATTGGGCCCACAACCTGGGCATGTGTCCTGACCGCGAATCGAACCTGTGACCTCTTGGTGCATGGGTCAACGCTCAACCACTGAGCCACACCGGCTGGACAGTTTTGTGGGACATTTTAGACATCACGATGTCCTCCTATGACTACAACACATATCTGAAGAGTGCTGTGCTGGGTACCCAGCCTCACGCCACACCCCGTGTCCCCACTTCAACCACGAGAAAACTAGTGAATGCATCAGCCATAGTGTCAGCCAGTGAGTGGTTCTGGGATGGGGACTTGGGGCCCTCACCTTCCGAGTCCATTGATGTTGTCACTGACGACACTCACGCTAGACCACATTCCAGTCGTCTGTATAATTATGTCAAAGGCAACACGTGTTTTGGTTTTAATGGCATTTTATTGACTTTAATTTATTGTAAAATAAATTAATTGGCATTAATGCATTGACTTGTAAAATAATGGTATTTTACTGGTTTTAATAACGGGTTGTGTGTTACCCACTGGCGGTTAGGACCTCAGGTCTGATGGAAGGATGTTTGTTGAGAGCTCTCCTCTCCCTGATTCTCAACCCCTTGTCACTGGCCTGAATCCTATCTCCGGGTAACATCATAACTAGTGTCCTAAGGCAGACTGTTCCAGCTTCAATATTGGGGCCAGTCTATTAAAAAAATTTGGCCAGAGGAGGGTTGCCTGCAGCTAACAACAGAGGATTTTGGTATTCACTAATTTTCTTTTGTGGGATTTAAAAAATTATAGAACTATTGGCATGATGTCTCAGTAGTTCTAAGAATCAAGGAAACTTAGGAAGAAAAAACTTCATTTGTGTAATGCTTGTTCTTCGGGGTTCCCTAGATGTGGGCATATCTCTGACCCAAGGATGCGCACGAGTGAAGTAATTACATTGCAGTGTTTTAGCTATCTCTAAAACACACCACAGTGAAGGGAGAACAGGGCAGCCGCCATCCCCTGCACCCTCGCGCTTCATTCCTCATTGCAGAGAGGGCGAGGATGAGCGGGAAGAGCCCTGGAAGGGGACTCACGCAGACCCAGGTTCAAATCCCGCCTCTGCCTTGGAGCCGCTGGGTGGCGTTGGGAACGACAACCTCTCTGAGCTCTGAGCCTCGGTGTTCAGACCTTTGCAGTGGAATGATGATGTGGACTAAGTGAGATCACAGCTACAAAAATGTCCAGCGTAGTGCGAGTTAGATCTCAATACCGCGGTCATTAACAAAAGGGTAATGGGGTCCAACTCAAAGAGGAAAACATGAGTGTTTCCCTTTCCACGTGAGGACCTGTTGGCGCTTTGAGGTGAGACGGTGTTAAAATGCTCAGAGCGCCTAGAGTTCTAGGCTCTGTTTCTGTGAGAACCAAGTGCCGCGAATGTCCAGCAGCTATCCCGTTTGTCACCCTTTCCTTGAAAGGGAAGTAGGAGTGGTTTTTGTCTCAAGAGGGCTACTGTCTTCCTCCGCTGTTGCGTGCATGCCTCAGGGCTGTGACTTGACTGCGGTCAGCTTTATCTATAAAAGTTACAAAAAGCCCGGCCAGTGTGGCTCAGCTGGTTGAGCGTCGTCCCATGGACCAAGAGGTCGCCAGTTCGATTCCCGGGCAGGGCACATGCCTGGGTTGCGGGCTCGATCCCCAGTGTGGGGGGTGCAGGAGGCAGCCGATCGATGTTTCTCTCTCCACCTCTCCCTTCCCCTTTCTCAAAAAAATCAATAAAAACATTTTTAAACAATTAAAAAATGTTACAGATGGTTTTATTTTGGCTGAATTACCGCTTTGCTTAAGAACAATAGTGTGAAGTCCAAATACATCAGGTTGCTTCTTACAGGGTGTGTGACCTTGGCCAAGGCACTGTCTCAGGTTGAGCCTCAGTTTTCCCATCTGTAAAATGGGGATAAAAATACCTTTCAGAGGGTTGTTTTGAGTAATAGCGGGGTCATATGTGTGCCTGTGGTACTGAGGGAGATAAAGGGTCAGAGCAGAGTTTAGTTCACCATACCCATCAGCAAGCCAGCATGTCCTCGAAGGGGAAATAACATTTTGATGCAGTTAAAAAAAAATTTTTTTTTCTTTATTGATTTTAGAGAGACAGGAAGGGAGAGGGAGATGGAAAGATTGATGAAAGAGAACATAGATTGGCCGCCTCCTGCACACCCCCCACCGCTGGGGATCGGGCCCACAACCTGGGCATGTGCCCTGACCAGGAATCGAACTGGCGACCTCTTGGTGCATGGGTCGATGCTCAACCACTGAGCCACACCGGCTGGGCCATTTTGATGAAGGTTTAAACATGTAAGGAAGCTTGGATGAGAACCTCCTGGGGAGTAAGATCTTTTAAGCACCGGTTGTCTGGGTGGACAGATTCCTCTCTGGAGAAGAAATTTCCAGCCTCTCTGGTTGTTTGGGGGCTGCAACTTTGGGTGAGAAAGTGCTCTGAGTGGACTGACGAGAGGGTCACGACCATCTGCTGAGCAGTTTCCTTACATGACCTCACTGAGTCCCTGAGGTGGGGCTCCAGGGACCACACGCCTAGCCTCTCTGCGTTACTGCCACCGGTTCTGTAGGGGGACTGTCTGGACTGCACCCGTTGTGACTTGGCTGAGGATGGAGGTAGGGCCGTTAGCTACAGTTGCTCAGGTTGTCACTGCACAGACCTAAGGGCCCCACTCACATCACAGATCAGATATGGGGGCTTATTATGACACTTTTAGCAGATGGCAGTAAAGTGACTTGTTCCAACAAAAAGTCTATTGTAACCATTTTATGACAGATTGGCACCTTTTTCCAATTCACACCAGAGTCCTGTGTGGGCCAGCAGTGGCACATTATTGGATGGAGTCACTACCAGCTTCCTCCGGAGGGGGAGAGTCTGTCTTCTAATCGGGACATTGGGATTGTTATAGTATAGTATCTCTATGCCTGGCAGCAGTGCACCTACAATCAAGTGTGACCTTGCTAGTATATATTCACACGAGGCAGGGAGTGTGGTGGTTAAGAGCAGGGATCAGAGCCAGTGGGTCTGGGTTCAAATTTCAGCTCTGCCATCTACTAGCTGTGTGTCTTTGGGCAACTTGCTTAACTGCTCTGGGCCTCAGTTTCCCCATCTGTATTTTATATTTATTTTTTTATTGTTTTATTTTTAAAATATTTTTCTTTATTTTAGAGACAGAGAGAGAGAAACATCGATGAGAGAGAACATAGATTGGCCGCCTCCTGCACGTCCCCCACTGGGGATCGGGCCCACAACCTGGGCATGTGCCCCAACCGGGAATCAAACTGGTGATCTCTTGGTACATGAGTCGACGCTCAACCACTGAGCCACACCGGCCGGGCTAGTTTTTTACTGTTTTAATGACAATGACAGTGCCTATCACACAGGGTGTGGTGTGTCTTAAATGAGTTAATATATCTAAGTGCCTAGAACGTCACCTGGCCTGTAGCAGGTGTTACCTTGTTTTATTCAAGTGCCTGAAGGCCTTTCTCACAGGTGGATGCTCTTGGGAATATGAGCCGACTTTGGCTTTCATAGCTTGACTGTCACTCAGCTGCATCTGACCCCTTGTAAGTCCCTGCGTTTCCTGGAGGAGGTGGGTTTACAGTTGGGGCACCTTCAGGAAGAAGAGCCAGATATTTTAGCTCATGGCCCTTGTTCCAAAGAGGACTCCTCCAGTACAATGTAGGCCCCACCATCACTGCTTAATAGAATCATCTGCGCATTTTTACTGCCTAATTACAGACCCTGCTGTAACTTTGTAGATGGAATTCATAAAGGGTTTTGTATATTCTCTCATGATCACTAAGTGTGTAGTATTTAAAAATAGATGTGTAAAAGATACACAGTGCAGGCTATAAAACACCCTCAACTGGCACTGAAATGGGAGCAAATCCTTTCATTTGGGTTTCGGCTGAGTTTATCTTGTGTTTTATTATTATTTTTAAAATCCAAAGAGTTGTAGAAATAGTTTTTTGAGTAGGAAGTTGGCCAGGCCAGGGCTCTGTACCACATGGGCACTTGTGAGGGCTGACAAAACCTTTGCAATTTGATCTGCATTGAAATGTAGTCGTTTTTCCAACTGCAAGAAATAGTTTCCTCCAGTAAACCTGGGGAGGGAGAGAGGGTTTCTTCACTCCTACCCTCTCCTGTGTGTTCACATTCCATTAGAGTCAATGCCCTCATATTGGTGGAACCCTTGGAAAATAGTCAATATGTTTGTGTGTATTTCTAAACTTAAAAACACAAAACGTTTACCATGGTATTTCCCATCCGTTTGTGATGAAGTGAGCCCTGTGAAATAGAACTCAACATCTCTGGGGTCTTGCAGGTCTTAGCAAGCCCTGTGAGATATAGGTGAATATATTCCAGCCGGTGCGTGAAGAGGATTGACTTCAAGGCAGCAGTTCAAAGACACTAGGTGGAGAATTCAGCAGGGCAGGTGTGAGCCAGGACCTAAAGAGGCAGGCCAGAGGACATGGACATGGGCCAGCCCTGGCGTCAAACCCGTGGCTTCCCAGCTGTGGGACAGGGGGCAGGTCTTATAAGCTCTCTCTGCTTTCTCGTCGACAAAGAGGCAACAATGATTTTACTTGTGCTTGCTGAGGGTTTTCACGAGAATTAAATGAGTACATGCAGATAGAACGTGTGAGATTACATGTGCATGGTCAGGGCTCAGCATGTGATAGTTGATGATGGTGATGATGATTATGGTGATGATGATGTGTTCCTTGCTGGTCTGGAAACTTTGATTGAACAGATGATAGCCTTCTAGGATGATCTGAAGGAACTCAACTCCTCCCAGATGTTTTTGTTTGTGTGCTTATCACGAATATCCCATCACTGATGAGTTGTTCACTGGGACCCAGCCTTGCAACCTCTCCAGCATCCCTCAATTCACCAACCTTTCCCTTATTATTTTTGTCTGTACCTCTTGTTTAAGAAATCCTCCTCAAAATTCATAAAACGATTCCTTTATACTTTCTTCCAATCATTTAATATTTTGCTTTTCATATTTAGTTGTGTAAGGTATTTGGAGTTTATTTTTGTCTATGAGGTGAGGTAGGGATTTACTTTTGGTCACTTTGCAGTGGAATTCCTACAGTGCCACATCTCCAAGAAGTCCTTCAGTTCTTTTTTATGGGTCAGAATGACTTTCAGAGTGTTATATCTCTTTCTATCCTCTGGAAGGTCAACTTGGCAGCGAGGTGAATTAGGAATTCATTGTTTGGTTTTAAGCTAAGGGAGTCTTTTCACAGATATGTCATTATTCAAGTCCATCACTAGATTATCCATCCATCCATCCATCCATCCATCCATCCATCCATCCATCCATCCATCCATCCACCCATCCACCCATCCACCCATCCACCCATCCACCCATCCACCCATCCATCCATCCATCCATCCATCCATCCATCCACCCACCCACCCATCCACCCACCCACCCATCCACCCACCCATCCATCCATCCATCCATCCCAAGCTGCTTGTGAATCAGTATGCTCCTTCAATCTGAATATTCAAGTCCTCATTTGAGTTTGGAAAAACCTTAGGTGTTATTTTACCTAAAAATACTTCTCTGTCATTATCTATTTTGTTCTTTAGGAAATTTATTAAATACTTGTTGGAGCTTCTCATTTTATCTTCCGTATTTCTTAATTTGCTTTCATGTTTTCCACCTCTGAATTTCTGTGTGTTGCATTCCATGTGATCTTTTAGCTCGGTCTTCTAATTCACTAATTTTCTTCTTCACTGCGTCTAATCTCCTGGACCAAAAGAACAGAGATGGTCACATGTGGGACAGTGATATGATGCATAAGTGGCAAACTTCGGTGCAAACAAGAGCTTGGAGCCAGACGTGACTAGGAAAAGGAAGGAAGCCATGCCCACTTCCCAGAATCCTGGAGAAATAAGACTGGACACAGGTCCCCTGCATACATGTGATGGGAGCTGTACCAGGGTTATTTGAGCTGGCATTTGGTTACCCTTGTATTTTCCAGAAATGTTGGCTTAATGTTAATATCAACATTTTTCATTTATAGTTCTTTGGGATTTTCATGGGAAATTTGCAAAAATGGTGATTTCTGTGTTTGACTAGTGGGTTGTCCTTGGAGAGCATGTTGACAAAAGCACCTGCCTTGGATTTTAAATGAAAACAACAAATTGAGAGATGTTTTGGGGCCAAGGATTGTTGCTCAATACATGTTTGTGCTCTAAGACCTTAAATATGTGCCCCAGATCAGGAAAGGCATAGGGCTTCCTTTGGGCTCTGCTGTGTGACTTGTTTGAGTAATTCTACTTCTCTGAGCCTTAGTTTCTTTATCTGTAGGCTGAGGAGACTAATTGAGCTTTGCCTGCTTGCCACGAGTGTACTGAAAGCCACATGAGATAGTAGATGTGAATGTGCTTTACAAACTGTAAATGTTTTGGATACTTGCAGGTCATGTATAGGTGAGCTTTGGGGAACATTCTTTCCATTAGATGCTTGTGTTTGGTGCTGGCTTTTGATCCCAAATGACCAAGGGAGGGAAGACTTGAACACCAATGGGATTTGAAACTCATTCAAGGGTTCTATACACTTTCTAAGTTACAGATTGTCTGTTATTACTCAATGACTGTGTGATAGTGTGCAAACTCTCGAAGTGACATTGTGTTGGGGGTTGTGGGAAAGACTCCTGACAAATTACAGAATCTAATTCTTTATTGCTATGATGAACAATAGCAATGATAATAGCTTTCATTTATGGAATACCATCAATATGCTTGTCACTTTACATATATTAACATCAAAGTAGGTACCATTATCCCTATTTTACAGATGAGGAACTTATGGCTTGGGAATGTCAATGAGAAGGGACTTTCTCTAGGTCACAAAGTTTGGAAGTGGCAGAATTGGGAGTGGGATCAATGCTTTCTGACCCCAAAGTCCATGTTCCCTTTAGGACGCCATGATGGTTTTGATCTGTTTTTTGTTTTCAGCTAGCCAATCAACTAACCAACCAACCAATGAGCAACTACCCACCCAACCAATAACAACTAACCAAGAATTAGTCAATCAACTAACCATTCATCGATGCATCCATCCATCCATCCATCCATCCATCCATCCATCCATCCAACCAATCAACCAATTATTAATGAACACTCACCCAAACAATAACAACCAACCAATAATTATTCAATCAATTAACCATCCAACCAACCAACCAATGAACAACCACCTACTGAACCAGTAGCAACCAATCAATAATTAGTGAACCAACCAACCAACCAATCAGGTAATCAATAAGCAGGTACCAATGAACCAACAATGTATATTTCTATCACTCATCTGCTCAGCCCTGAGTTTGGGGATGGAGAGAGCTTATTTCCCACCCTCAAGGAATTACTGGTCTGGGGGAAAGCAAGGATCCCTGTCCTGCCTATCATACTACCGCCATTGTTTGTTCAGCCTCTGCCTCCTCAGCTGGATTGGAACTTCTGTAGAGTGGGGGTGATGCCTAGAGCCTAGAACAGGTGCAGCACTTCATTGGCTGGGATGGAGGTGGGAGGCTCAGTAACTATCACACACATGCACACAGAGATGCACATGCATGCACACACATGCATGCACACACATACACACACATGCATGCACACACACAACATGGAATGAATGAAGGAACCTCAATCAGCAGCGTTCAGATCCACCTCAGAGGATTTGTGTAACAGGGAGGTTAGATGATCCTCTGGTCTGCAGAGTTCTCTCCTGGGTGTAGCAGAACAAATACTTGCAGGGAAGCTGCCTCCTGCTGAATGCTCTCACTGGGCTCTATTCTGGACGCGGAGCATGCCGTGGCGGAAAGAGCCTGGATTGGGGTCAGGGGTCTGAGCCCAGCTGAGCCACTAACACCTTGGGTGGCCTCAGACGGCTGGCCTCAAGCACCCCCCTCCACCCCCACTCCTTCATTTTATGGAGGAGGCCACTGAAGCCCCAAGACCTGAGTTCGCCCCTCTCCAAGGCCCCTTCCAGCTCTGGCATTTCCAGTCTCTTCTGGCTCCTCATTAAGAGAGTATTTTCATTTTCCAATCCACATTCCAGCTTCCTCCCGCGAGCCTCGACCCCTCCGGCAGGGGAGTGGGCACCATGTGAAATTCTCTGAAAGGCACACTGGGAACCTTGCCCCGTCTCCCACCAAAGGGGCCAGGGGCTAATTGGCAAGCATGGCTGCATCCTGTATCAGCCCCGCGGACGTGCGCTCTGGGCCAGGGAGCCCGGCGTTGCCGGGAAACTCGCACCCGTCTCTTCATATCTGTTACAGGCCCCGCGGTTCACCGTCTGCTCGGAAATTGGGTAAGTGTTTTCTTACCCAAACTTGAGTAACCGCCGTTGAAATGTATGGTTGGAAAGTCTTGGCTCTCAGAACAGACCACACAGTGATTCGCCCAGTGAAACCCAATGCCCTGGGCTCCCTTGGTTTTACCTAAGACATCACTGCAGGAAGAAATGGCTTTGGAGGGGATAAATGTCTTTCCATCCATCGCTGAGGGGTTTTATTAGTTGGAGAAAGGCTGAGGGATGATGGTGTCACTCTGTTTCTGAACCCGGGCCTGACTCTGGGCGTGGGGGCAGGAAGAAAACCCCGGAGAGAGCAAAGGCGCGTCCCCGGGGCCCCTGGGCCTCGCAGGCTGGCGGGGGCTGCCCGATGCCTGTGTCCAGAGGATTCCAGCCCCGGCCCACCGGGTCTTGTGCCACATCCTGGCAGGCTGCTCCACATCCAGTGCGGGCCCCGTTTTTAATCAGCCTCTTTCACCCGCACAAGCCAAGAAAAAGCTGTAAAGTCAGAAGGAACGCTGGCATCTGTTCCGTGCCTCAGAACAGAGCAGACATTGTCCCGGCTTTCCAGTTCTCTGCCGCCCTCATTCTTGTTGACCACACAAATGGTTCCAATCAGTTTCCAGAGGCTCTCCGTGGTGTTTTAAGATGTTTGCTCGCTGCATTCTCGGGTCAATTACCCTCCAACCTTGAAAGCCACCTTCCCGCCCACCCTCTCCGGCTGACACAAAAGGGAAGATGAGGCGTAAATTGGATGTGTGCACACATGCGCCCCCCGCTGGCCTGCTGATAGATTTTAATTTTCCGTGAGCTGAAATGCCCCACTGAACAGCCGCCACCCCTGCCCACGGAGACGCCCAGGGAGAGGCTGCAGGCCTCTGGGCTATGTGTGGAATGTCGGCGCTGATGGTCCCTTCCTTGGAATTTGGGAAAGAGGGTTCAGGACCTGCATGACCGCATCTCCCCTCTCAGATGACCCTCCCCTGTGAATGGGGCCGCACACCCACCTTTCTATGCCGTCCCCAGGGGCTTGGGCTATTCCTGTGTGAAACCCCTTTTTGGGGACCGTCAATGGCTATGGCACTGACCCTTTTGCAGAGGACACAGGACCTCAAAGCCATTGGGAGTAAGGATGTTTCCTTCTTCATCAGAGAGCATCCAATCTAAAGGCCTTCATGCCGAGCCCTCAGTGAGCAGATTAACAAGGTAGAAAGGATGAGGGTCTCGCTGCCACCTGACCCAGTCGGATTTGTTGACACGGCAGCGACCTGGACTAGGAAACCGAGTCCTACAACAGAGGACTGGCCTCCCGACCCCCGTGCCCGCAGGAAGAACTGTCTGTGGGAGAATGCGGTCATCCTCAGTGACACTTTCCAGATGTGAGACTTAAAGTCGGCTTTGTTCTTGTTGAGCGTTGGAAATCAACCTGGAGGACCCCTCACGGGGGGACAAACAGCTGCGACGGGCTGAAAGCTGACCGGTTGCCAGGCATGGTGTCCAAGAGCGCCACGCTAAGGTCTTTTTCTAGCCTTTCCGTTTCCTTTCCTGTTGGGGAAAGAACGATAAACTCTGATTTCCCACAGTGGGTTCAGCCAGGAGGGTACGTGGGTATCAGAGAGGGGCTGGCTTTCTCCCTCCCCACCTGCGTCCCTCCCTTCCGGCTCCCTCGTCAGCCCCACTGCTCGGACTTGGAGAATGAGGCGTTCACACGTAGCTTTGGATGTATCTAGCAAACGTGCCTGTGACCCCCAGTCTCGAGATTGTATCGCCAAGGGGAGAAAGATCAAAATTCTCCGCTGCATCCATCACACGGGTCATGAGTAATTTCTTCCTTAACCTCGTCATCCTCACCGTCAGCAGCAGCGTCCTCATCACCACCGTCATCCTCACCGTCGTGGGAGGATGGATGACACGGCCTCTGTGTAGCAAGGCGGGCTGGAGTCCCAGCTCACTTTGACAGAGAGCTGTGTGACAGCTAGACTGTCAGGAAATATGGTGTGCCGAGACCGTGGCGAACTGCCTGCATCAGATTCAAGTTTCCACCAGTGAAGGCGATGACCGAACACACCCGCGTGAGATGTGAATCCCACCTGGAGGTCTCAGTTTGCACCCATGGCCCAGACAGTTGCTTTCTTCAGGTCCAGCGAGTTTCTTCATTCTGGACACGGAGACACAGGTGGCCCTTTGTCAGGGATGGGGGTGCCATGGGCTCTAGTGGAAAGGTTGATGGTTTTGGAATCAGACAGGGCTGGGTTTGAGTCCCAGCCTGCAGTTGGCCACGGCAGTAACTTCTCTGAGCCGCGGCCCCTGCCCTGAAAACCGGCAAGCAGGTCAGTCCACGCCTCACCTCCTGTGGCTGTCCCGAGGGCGCAGGGGACAGCTTTGGAGAGCACTCAGCTCCCTGCCTAGCATATAAGAGGCGCTCAGGGATGGTTTACTGTTAGTGTAATTGGTTTTAGAGGATTAGTTGCTCAGACAAATTGAAGTCTCTCCATGCTTCTGCTGCTACTCATACAATACCACACACACACTGACATATGCACACACACTGACATACACAATCATACACATACACACTCTCATACACACTTACACAAACACACTCACATACACAATAATACACACACTCACACACACTGACATACACAATCATACACACACACTCACACACATATACAAACACACTCACATACACACTGACATACACCATCATACACACACACTGACACACACATACACAAACACACTCACATATACAATCATACACACACTCACACACACTGACATACACAATCATATACACACACTGACATACACAATCATACACACAGACTCACACACATGCACAAACACTCTCACATATACAATCATCCACACACTCACACACACACTGACATACACAATCACACACATACACTCACATACACACTCATGCACATACCCCACTCTCTCACATACTCACACACTTGTGCACACTCTCTCACACACACACATACTCAGGCACACGTCACTTTCGATCCTGCAGCTCCTGTCATCTGCCTAATCCCAGAAACACCCTCTAGATCACTGTGTCGTGCATTCCTGGGGAAATCATTTCCTTCCTCCTCCAGAAGATGTCTCATGATATCAGTTCAGAAGAATGAACTCAACCCAGTGGCTCTTGGGGGCCAAACTTTGACCCAACGGTTTGCTGGCTCTGGGCCTTTCTGAGTAACCAGACCCACCCCAGCATACCTTTTGCCTTCAGGCCACCCAGTCTTTCCCTCCCCTACAGGAAGCCCGTGGGTGGGCTCCCTCCCATTGGGCTGCCCCAAACCAGGCAGCTCCTCCCCGTCATTGTTAACCCTTTCTTGTAACGGCAGAACCAAGGAGGGAGTGTCTTCTCTCATCCAAGGCTGCGATGGACCCCAGTCTCCTTCCTGGGGGCTGGGCAAGAAGCCCAGGTTCTCCAGCTCTGACTGGGTCTCCTGCAGGAAGTGGTCAGCCTGTGAGCACTGTGGGTTTGCTTGGTATATTGCAAGCCCTCAATACAACGAGTTGAATAGAGGTTCCCCAGTAAGCAGGCTTGTCCGTGCCCGGACCTCCCAGTATCATGGGTGTGCAGTGGACATCTGTTGATTTTGCCCACTGCATCCGTCTCTCCTTCGTTCCCCTTCACGGAATCACCTTCCCTCCTCCTCCAGCCCACCTGGTTCCGGTGGGCACCAGCCCAGGTCCAGCAGTGAGAACACTCCCTCTTGTCTGCCATGGGAATGATTTACAGATGTCTGGTGACCCAAACAGGTCCATGGGAGCCCGGATGAGGGGTCTCCTGCTGGAACCCGGCAGAAGCGACACTTGCTTTGTCCTGGGACTGTCAGGCTGCGAGGATTTGAATGGGAGGCTGCCCCAACGCCTTGTCCTAAATGAAACCGGCATAGAGGAAAACGGCAGAGGGAGGGAGAGCGACCAGGACCTGGGGGCACTGTCGGAGCCCCTCGGACCATCCTCACGGCAGCACGGACTCTCTACTTAGGAGAAGCAATTTAATTCTCGGGTTGGGGTGAGGCAGCTGAAAATGGGCCTTTGTTGTCTATAACCTGGAGAGTCAATTAATACAGACCTCAGGTTGAGAGAAGCTTGCACATCTACTTAAAGTGCTTAGACAGTCCGGTGTAAAACCAGACGTTTATAATGATGGCGGGGATAGTCACAATAGCTGGCATTCACTGCGGGCTTTGTCCTGTGCTGGAAGTTATACACAGGTTTTTTGTTTTTCAGTCTTATACAAATGTGAATAATTCATTTATTAATTTAAAATAAAAATTTTTTTCAATTACAGTTGACATTCCATATTATATTAGTTTCAGGTGTACAGCGTAGTGGTTAGACAATCATATACTTTACAGAGTGTCCCCTCTGATATTTCCAGGACCCACCTGACACTGTACATAATTATTGTAATATTATTATTATTAAAAATAATTTTTTTCTTTATTGATTTTTTGAGAGAGAGGAAGTGAGAGGGAGAAACATTGATGGGAGAGAACATCAATTGGCCACCTCCTGCATGCCCCCCACTGGGGATCAGGCCCACAACCTGGGCATGTGTCCTGACCGGGAATCGAACCGGTGACCTCTTGGTGAATGGGTTGATGCTCAACCACTGAGCCACACCGGCTGGGCCAATATTATTGACTATATTCCCTGTGCTGTACTTTACATCCCTATGACTATTTTGTAATGGTCAATTTGTACTTCTTAATCCCTTTACTTTTTTCACCCAGCACCCCAACCCCCTTCTCATTTGACAACCCTCAATTTGTTCTCTGTATCTATGAGTTTGTTTCTGTTTTGTTTGTTTATTTATTTATTTTTATATTCCACATATAAGTGAAATTATATGGTATTTGTCTTTCTCTCTCTGACTTATTTAACTTAGCATAATACCCTCTAGGCCCATCCACGTTGTCTGAAATGGTAAGATTTCATTCTTTTTCGTGGCTGAGTAATATTCCGTTGTATGTATGTACCATATCTTCTTTATCCAACTGTCTATTAATGGGCACTTGGGTTGCTTCCATATCTTGGCTATTGTAAACAATGCTACAATGAACATAGGGGTGCGTATATCTTTTATAATTAGTGTTTTGGATTTCTTTGGATAAACACCCAGAAGTGAGATTGCTGGGTCCTATGGTAGTTTTATTTTTAATTTTTTTGAGGAGCCTCCATACTCTTTTCCATGGTGGCTGCACCAGTTTGCAGTTTCACCAACAGTGCCCGAGGGTTACCTTTTCTCCACATCCTCGCCAACACTACCTTTTTTGACTTATTGATGATAGCTGTTCTGACAGGTGTGAGGTGGTATCTCATTGTGGTTTTAATATACATTTCTCTGATGATCAGTGATATTGAGCATACTATTTTCTTATGTCTCTTGGACATCTGTATGTCCTCTTTGGAGAAGTGTCTATTCAGGTCCTCTGCCCATTTTTAAATCAGATTTTTTAAAATGTTAAGTTGCATGAGTTCTTTATATATTTTGGATATTAATTCCTTATCAGAGTATCATTGGTGAATATGTTTTCCCATTCAGTATGCTGTCTTTTCATTTTGTTGATGGTTTTCTTTGCTTACACAGGGTTTTAAATATTTTTCCTGAATAAGTCATTAAAACCACCCTGTGCTATGCACACTGTGCCCATATCTACCATCACCATCATCATCGTCATTGTCATGGGCTGAATGTTTATGTTCCCCCAGCTTCATCTGTGGAAGCCCTAACCCCAAATGCGATAGTACCATGAGGTGGGAAGTAGTTAGGTTTAGATGAGGTCATGAGAGGGGTGTCCTCACAAAGATGAGGAGAGACCAGTACTTACTCTTTCTGCACCAAGTGAGGACACAGCAACCCATGATGAGGAACATCACCAAGAACCTGATCAGGCTGGCACTTTGATCTTGGACTTCCCAGCTTCTAGAACTGTGAGGAATAAATGCCTATTTTTATGCCACCCAGTCTATGATATTTTTTTATTGCACCCAAACTGGCTAAGACAATCACCAGCAGCAGCAGCTACATCATCACCATCATCATCATCATCATCACCATCACCATCACCATCATCACCATCACCATCACCATCACCATCATCACCATCATCATCATCATCACCATCATCATCACCATCATCACCATCATCATCATCATCACCATCACCATCATCATCATCATCATCACCATCACCATCACCATCATCATCACCATCACTATCATCATCATCACTATCATCATCATCATCACCATCATCACCATCATCATCATCATCACCATCATCATCATCATCATCATCACTATCATCATCACCATCACCATCACTATCATCATCATCACTATCATTATCATCATCACCATCATCACCATCATCATCACCATCATCACCATCATCATCACCATCACCATCATCACCATCACCATCATCATCATCATCATCACCATCACCATCATCATCATCACCATCACCATCATCACCATCACCATCATCATCATCATCATCACCATCACCATCATCACCATCACCATCATCATCATCATCATCACCATCATCATCACCATCATCACCATCATCATCATCATCACCATCACCATCATCATCTCCATGACTCAGGCTTTGCATACTTTCACAAGCATACATTCTATTTCAACCTTCTGCTCCTTTGCTCCAGTGACCACTTCAGCCTGATCACCTCATGTGGGAGATGGCAGAGGGAGTGGCTACAGGCTGGGGCCCTGAGGTTGGGCCATCCAGATTCACATATTAGGCCTCCCCTGCCTCCCCTGGGCAAGTGGTTTAGCCTCCCCAGGCCCTAGTGTCCTGTCTGTACAGTGGGAAGGATAACAGGATTCTAGTCCAAGTGCAGACATTGACTTTGATGATCCTGCAGTGAGGTGCACAGCTGTGCTCTTCCTTATTTCCCCGGCGATCCCATTTCCACTGAGCACAGGGAGGTTCAATCTGCTTGTTCCAAGGACTCAGTCTTATCTGGTTTCAGACTCTGCTTTTGGAGATCCAGAGCCCTCTGCGTCCTTTCTCCTTTCTTTGTCTCGGGGGGATCTAACTTCCTGCTCAGAGCTTATGCAACCTTGTAACATATGGGGTGGGCCCCTGTCCCAGGTGTTACTCTCTGCCCTGTCAGTTTTCCCTACATGTAACTGTTGAGATATTTTAAAAATTGAGGTGACATTCACATAATCATTTTAAAGTGTTCAATTCAGTGGCATTTAGCACATTCACAATGTTGTGCAACCATCGCCTTTATCTAATTCCAGAACATTTTGCATGACCCCAAATGGAGACCCAGGACCTTTTAAGCAGACACTCCCTCTTTTCTCCCCTACCCCGGCTCTGGCAGTCACGAGTCTGCTTCTGTCTCGGGGTTTACCTGTTCTGGGAAGTTCATAGGCACGGAACTGTGTGGTTATTTGTGACTGGCTTCCGTCGCTTAGCGCAATGTTTTTGAGGTTCATCCACGCTGTAGCCTGTCAGGGCTCCATTCCTTTTTCATGACTGACTAATACTCCATCGTGTGGATAGACCACATTTACACATTCATTCCTCTGCTAATGGACATTTGAGCTGTTGCCACCTTTTAGTTATTGCGAATAATGCTAGTGAACATTCACGTATATGACTTTGTTTCAACTGGGGGGAGTAGATAACTCGGAGTGAAATCCTGGTTATGTGGTACTTCTGTTTAAGTTTTTGAGGAACTGGCAAACTGTTTTTCAGTGACTGAGTCATTTTACATTCCCACAAGCAATGTACAAGGGTTCCAATTTCTCCGCCTCTGCAGAGATTCTTTTGCGTGTTTTATTTTGTAACCATTTTAGTCCACATATCTGCACTCGGCTGATGTTCTTAAGCCTTGCTGGGTGAATGGGCTCCTTGGGCTGCTGAATACAGTTGTATAGGTTGTACACTGCACAACCTCAGACACCATTCATGTAACAGTCATTGTAGATTTGTATATTTATGGTGTCAATTTTGCAGAAAATGGCAGCTAAGTGTCTTTGGGATAGGGTGTTTTAAAAAAAATTTTATTTTCCTTTATTGATTTTAGGGAGAGAGGAAGTGAGAGGAAGAGAGAGAGATGTTCACTGAGAGAGAACATCGATTGGCTGCCTCCTGCATGTCCCCCATTGGGGATTGGGCCCACAACCTGGGCATGTGCCCTGACCGGGAATTGAACCGGTGACCTCTTGGTGCATGAATCGATGTTCAACCACTGAGCCACACCGGCTGGACTGAGATGGGGTGTTTTTTTCAGATTTGCACAGGGGTGCCAGCTGGGCTGGCTGCGGTGCGTGCAGTGGATTCTCTAGCTCTCCAGGCCCACTTCCCATTCTCTCCCTCCTGCTGCGGCGGGCCCACAGCCTGCATCTTTAGCCGCCGTCCACCTTGCTGTTCCAATAATTCCACAGTGGTGACTCTCAGAGCACATTTCCCCCCACACTTTCGCCCAGCACTTGTTCCAGAGCTCTGACTAAAATTCCGGAGAGGTCCCATCTCCATGGCGGTTGCTTAAAGAAAAATGCTTTTCAAACCTCCTTAAGCCTCTCTCTAATTCCCCTCAGGTCTGCAAGGGGAGAGCCAGACCGTGTATCCCTGGGAACCTGCAGATTCTTAGGCATGATCTAATTGGACCATCTCAGGAACCCTGCAGCAAGAAGGGATTCTGTGGTCACGTTGTAGACGAGGAGATGAGGCTCCAAAGGTGAAGTGGCTTGCTCAGAGCCTCCCAGTGAGGAATACTGATCCTAAGTAACATCTATTAAGTGTCTACTGTGTGCCAGGTGCTGTTGTGAGGACTGGTTCTCACATATCTCTATGCAGTGAGTATCATCCCCATTTTACTGATGGGGAAAGTTGAGGCACTGACAGGGTAGGTGATGCACCTGGGGTCTGACTGCTACAAAGTGCAGACCTTGCTCTCCGAACCGGAATGCCAGCTGATGGATCACTCTTGGGAGCGTGGGGTGTGGAGACACCAGGGAGAAGTTTGGTTTCATTTATTTATTTAATTCTCACCCGAGGATACGTTTTTGTTGATTTAGAGAGAGAGAGAGAGAGAGAGAGAGAGAGAGAGAGAGAGAGACATCGATGTGAGAGAGAAACATCGATTGGTTACCTCTTGTATGTACCCCGACTGGGAATCGAACCCACAACCTTTTGGTTTATGAGATGATGCTCCAACCAACTGAGCCACCCAACCAGGGCCATTTTAGGGTTTAAGCTTAGTGTCCAAATGTAACTGAAGCTCGAGTGGAGCCCTGGGCCAGGTTCCTGGATTGAGAGAACATTGAAAGTTAATTCCCCAATGTTTGGTGAATGTAACCGACACGGAGGGAAGATGTCTCCAGTCTGGCTAATCAATGGGGATTCTTATTGGTTTTGAATTTTGCAGCAATGTTATACTTTTTTATTTCCTAGCAAGATTGCACTCTGGCAAGCTGGCAAAATGCAGCATTCTGAATCGGATGATTTGAGGCTTTTTAGACCAAACTTCTGCTCTTGTTTCCTGGGGGTGTGTGGGTGCCCCTGAGGTGCAGCATGCTTGCTGACACAGGCTCTCCCACGACCTTTGGAGCAACACTGGAAACTGGGGATGAGTTGCTCATCCAACCAAAATGCAACAAGCATGCAACATGTATTGGTCACTGGTATAGAGAGTGGGGTGCGATGACTAGGTTCCGACCTCCCTCCTCTTGTCTGGGAGAAAAGGACAATCAGGAAGGAGATAGAGCCCAGCCGGTGTGGCTCAGTAGTTGAGCGCTGACCCATGCATCAGGAGGTCACTAGTTCGATTCCCGGTCAGGACACATGCCCAGGTTGTGGGTCCAATCCCCAGTGCGGGGCATGCAGGAGGTGGCCAATCGATGTTCTCTCTCATTGGTGTTTCTCTCTCTCCCTCTCCCTTCCTCTGTCTCTAGAATCAATAAAGAAAAATTTTTTTTAAAAAAAGAAGGGGATAGAGACAATTTGAGTAGTGATAAACCCCTGGTGGAAGTCAACAGGACATTGTGCTGCAAAGTGACTGGGGTCAAAATTCACTTTGCTAGAAGGCACCTCTGCAGACACTGGCATTTGCAAGAAAACTTCCACGATAGCAAGAAACCAGACATAAGGAGAGCCTGGGAACAGGCTCTCAGAGATGGAACAGAGTGTGCAAAAACACTGTGATGTGGGAAAGAGCTTAACCTCTTCTCCCTGTTTTACAGATGAGGAAACTGAGGCTCAAAGAGGTAAGGCGATCAGGTTCAGGCTTGGACTGAAGTTTTCTGTTTCCAAATCTAGGGCATTCTATCTGACCTTAGGCTGCCTTGCCGATGGTCTGAAGCACAAGTTCTAAGGTCCAGATGCAACTCTGCTGAAGGCTTGGTCCTTGTGGTTCAGTCTGATGGTTACAGACCTTTCCTCAAAGGGCATTGAGAGAGGGAGGGGACTGCATGGTCAGAGACAGCATCCTTTCTCACAGACAGGGCACAGAAACCACTGAGGATATTTGTACATGGACAGTTTCCATCTCATCACATGAAATGGCATTGTCCCAGGACTTACGGCGAAGGAACCAGTTACTTCCAACTAAACATCACTTTCTTTTTCTGACCACTTGAGCAGTGTTTATTGGGGGTGGTGCCACCCCCAGGGTCTGGCCATACACAGGCTGGGTGTTTCTGGCTGTCACAGCGCCTGGAAGGAGCTACTGCATTTAGGGACCGGGGGCCAGGCGGGCAAAATGTCCTGTGATGCACGTGGCAACCCTGGATGGCTGAGAACCATCCCGCCCACGATGGCGGGGCCCAGTGAGAAACAGTGGGCTGGGGATTTTACCTGCAACATTGCCTCTGCTCCGCGCGTGTGCTGCAGGCTGGGGGTTCGCCAGTGCCCGGGCTCAGAGCTCACATCTCGAGAGGGACAACCACCACGAGGCCTCTGGTCAGGCTCAAATTTCCCATTTCTGGTAGAACGCCCTCGCTGGGTTTGCGTGGGTTTCTCCTCCATGCTGTTAAGATTCCTCAGGGTGTATAATTATTACCTCATTCTAGGTCCAGGACTAAATCGGCTGAGCACGAGAATTACGGTTACGCAATTTCCAGCAAACGTGAATTTTCTACATTTTGCATGGGGAGGCTCTCTCCCCATTCTCAGGACAACAAGTGACGCAGGGTCAGGGTCATACTGCTCTCTGGTCAGAGTCACATGGTTTGGGGGACATTTATTAGCACAGGGTCTAGAGCTGGTGGCCACACAGAGCTCTAACACTGACCACTCCTTCCTAGCTTATTATTTTAAAATAATGGGCATACACTGATGCCCTGGCCAGTTTGGCTCCGCGGTTAGAGCATCGGCCTGCAGACCGGGGAGTCCCGGGTTCGGTTCCCGCTAAGGGCACGTACCTCGGTTGTGGTTCGTCTCCGGCCCCGGCTGGGGATGTGCGGGTGGCAGCCGGTCAATGTGTCTCTCTCACATCGATGTTTCTCTCTCTCTCTCTTCCTCCCTCTCTCTCTTCCGCTCTATCTGAAGATAAATGCAAAAATGTCCTCGGTGAGGATAAAAAAAAAAATGGACATACACTGAAATAACCTTTCTGTTTGTTGTACGGCTCTATGGATGTTCACCCCACTCCGAAATCTTGCTCATGCCCTTGCAGTCACACCCTCCCCCCAGCCCCTGGAAACTCCTGATCAGTTCCCCAGCCTGATCGCGTGGCCTCCCAGAAGCCGTGTCAGTGGGATTGGAGCGTGGCACTGAGACAATGTGCCCACCTCCTGCCGGGGGCTCTTAGACCCTGCATCCTGTCGGAAGGGCCCTGAGGTAGGGTAGGCTCTTCCTGGGCATCTCATTCCTGTCTTAGCTTCTCAGATGTAGGTTCAAATTGCGGCCTCCCCTTGCAAGCCGTGAAGGGGCTGGTTAGAGCCCAGCCGAGACATGCATGATGCTCTATGAGACCACGCAGGAGCTGAAACCACGTGGAGTCCAGACTTGGTGCTGGGAGCCCCAGACCTACCCAGCCGGGCCTCAAGTCAGGGCTGGGCTGACGAAGCATCTCCAGGAATCATGCTCTCAGGCCCACGCCCGGCACCTGCTGAGCCCAAGAGGGGACGAGGGGGTGTGTAATCCCTCCGCCTGCCAACGCCCAGCTCCCGTGGTGTGGGTCAGATCTCAGTGCTGGGCGGGGAGCAAGGGGACTGAGGGGGCCCTGGCAGCCTTCAAGCCCCGGGCCGCCGCCAAGCTGCATTCCAGGACCTGGGAGATGTTCTCTTCAGCAGGGGCAGTGGCAAGAGGTTTTAGTGGGAAAGAGTTCAGGACCCGGAGCTGTCCCTGGAACAGCAGGACCTGGGGAACCGCAGCCCCAGAGAGGGGCGGTGGGAAGGGGGCCTTTGGGGGAGTACTTGCTGAGAGCTGAATTCATCCAAAGCTACCCCAGGTCTGCCAGTATCAGCTTCAGGACCTCAAGCTGCATGTCATTCTGAAACTCCATCTTCTCGTCTGTAAAACGGACCTGTGAAAGTTGCTGCAAAGCACAGAATGGAAAATTGTGTGTGTTACACAGGCTGTGCCAGGAGCCCTTTAAGTGCGTGGTCAATGACGGCTCCCCTCCGTCCTCTTCCGACTCCTGGGGCTGCTCCCGTGGTCTTTGGGACTTCTTGATCACTGGGGCTTTATGAGTGAGTACAATACCAGACACCTGACACCCTCAAGAAAGTACAGTCTCACTTTTGCCAGAACCAGTGGGATATGAGACCCACCAATGAGTGGCTGGAAGATGGTCCTGGTTGTGGTTCCCAATTCTATATATTTTGGCATTGACACCCCTATCCCTATTTGTCGCCTTTTCCAAAGATGCCCTTGAGGTTCAGCTGTGACCACCAGGTAAGCCAGGTGGTCTAGGAAGCTGGCAGAAACCAGGAGGTCACAGAGGTGTCCCCATGGTTTGCCTTTTTCTCTAGTGGCCTTGACGCCAGGCTGCACGGTGGGTTGCGGGTTCGAGAACGTAATCAGCAGTTTCACCAGAAATATTGAGCCAGGCACATGGGGCTAATGGAAGGGGAACAGCACAGGCCGACTGGGAGCTCCCACTTTATCTGTGGGACACACCGCATTTACAAGCGACAGGACCCATCACACACCACAGGAGAAAGGAGGAAAGAGGTGGGGGCAAGCCTAGGAAATTCAGTCAGGCAGACCTGGGGCTAAATCCCAGTTCTTCACTTATTAGCTGTGTGACCTTGAGCAAGTTACTTAACCTCTCTGAGTCTGCTTCCTCATCTGTAAAATAGAAATGATCTTCTCAAATGCCAGCTAAAACCACAGTGCGGCACAGGCACTTTTCCTACAGACTGGCCGCGATCCAGGAGCTGGGTAACTTGCAGTCTTGGTGATTCGCTGTAGAAGTGGACATTTTCATACACTGCCGTTGAGAGTATAAGTTGAGACCGTCTGTGAAGAAAGTACTTTGGACCTACCTATTGGAATGTGAAATATATGTCTCCATTAACCCAGCAATTCCAGTTCTAGACATGCATATATTAAGGTTATACTCATACATACGTGGAATGATGACAAAGATATCAATTTCAGCATTGCTTTGAATAGCCAAAAAAAGGACGCATCATACATTCCTATCAGTAGAAAATGCATGACGCGAGCGATGTCTTGGTCACACAGTGGAATATCACGTGGTCCGCTAGCATGAGGCAGAGAGGTACGTGCTGATGCAAAGTGACTTCCTCGTGGCAGAGCCTTTCAGGGCTCTGTGCTCCCGTGGACTCTGCAGACCCCCTCGCTTCTCATTTTGGTGGGCGGTCTCCTTGCACACGGATGGAACCCCTTCGTAGGGCCCTGCACACCTCTTTTTTCTGCCCCTGGGATCTGTGCACGGCTGCAGCCAGGAGTGGTAGGGAGGTGGATTCCCCGGGAGCTGACCCTCCACGTGGGAGCGGATGGGAGTCAGTCCCCTTCCCAGCACTTGGAGGGAAACTCAAGTAAAATCCAAACATCTCCTCCGAAGCTCCCAGCAGGGCTGAGTCCCAGTGCCCACGGAGATGGCCAGCTCAGCGGGCGGTTCAGAGCGGGAGCTCAACACGGGTTCACCAAAGTGAGCCATTCGGCTGTGAACTAGCGTTCAGTGTATCAATTTTTATGGTTATTTTTAATTTATGGTAAGTGATACAGGTCTCTTATGGTTGATAATAATACAAAGCTTCCTTTGAAGATATACTTACTTCAGTTTAAAAAGTTATGGGTGAACGTAGCCGGTCACAAAGGGCCACATGGTGTAAGATTTTATTTGAATGAAATGCCCGGAACAGGCAAATCCACGGGCACAGAAAGCAGGGGCGTCGGCAGGGGCTGGGGGAGGAGGGAAGCGCAGTGGATGCTCTTGGGTGTGAGGTTTCCTTCTGGGGTGATGAGAAAACTCGGAAACTGGTGCATGTTACCCAACCTCATGAACATACGTAATGCCACCGAATTGTACACTTTAAAATGGTTGAGACGGTGGATTTTATGTTACGGGTATTTTACAACAATAAAAACAACTACAGCAGGTGCGTGGAAAGATGGGAAGCCGATAACAGTGCAGCTGGCGCTTGGGTCGGTGCGACGCCCGTGGCGTGAGCGATCGGATGAGGCTGGGGCGGACCGGGCAGGCCACCTCGGGCGGGATGCTCTGGCCCATTGCGCCCGGCCGTGCCAGCCCCGGCCTGCGGTTTCTAACCGGACTCCCTTTGATCTCCGCGCACGGTTTCTGGTTGTTGCTGCAACGTGGCGGCCCAGAGCGGGGAGCCCTCTCCGTGAAGCCCAGTCTTGAAAGCTGGCCCTGCCTCAAGCCAAATGAAGGTCAAAGAAAACAAGATTTATTTCCAGGGAGAAGCCAAAACTATGTTTGCTGTAACATCAGGCATCAAATGATGATGTGGTCCCCCCACCGTGGAAAAATACTTCCATCTAGTTTCTTCTATTAATAACGGCGGTCAGCCCGTAAAAATTAATGTGTCAGCTGCCTCGGAGCTAAGCTATCTCAGGGGCCTTTGATCGCACATCGTGGCTGCTGGCCCTCGAAAAGGTTTTTCACTCCATATTTTCCCTTGATGGGTTTGCAGGAAGGTAATTAAATTATTAAAACTTTAATTGCCTTCCTGTATATAATTATCGCCTGTTAAAGGACACTTTTTATTCACGGGCTGAAAAGCCCTATTTTTCACCCCCACCTTTTCTCCCCAGAAATGACCTTGCTGTGCATGTTCTGAACCATTAAATAGGTTGTGGGATTTTTTTTTTTCCTTTTCCTTTTCTGTCTCTAATATTGGCCAGTTTGAAATGCTGCTTTTTGACTTGGAGGAGGAAGATGACTTTGCCTTCTCAGTCCAGGGACCGCCCTCACCCGGTCCTCGTAGGGACGGTCACGGCAGAGGGGCCGCCTTCCCGGGAAAAGGGCATGATTGCTTTTCGCCAGGGTCTCTGTGTTCCACATTTAGATGGCCTCACTGCGTTCCTCCGTGTTGCAGACAAGAAAGGCGCCCAGAGAGGGGGCCTGACCTGACTTGGGTCGCACAGGAGTCAGGCAGCAGGGATTCAATCCAGCCCGGGTCTGCTCTGCTCAGAGATACCTTTCACCAGTTCATCTTGACCTGCGCATCAAGACCTGTGTTTATTTTGCTTGTCCTTAATGTCCAGCAAAGTGCTATTCTTTCTCTCTCTTCCAACGATCTCTGAATCCCGCCCTTGCCATCTCTACAATCCTTTGCTGTAGGGAGCCGGCAGAAAGGATCGCCGCGGCCGCACGGTCCTATGACCCTGTCATGGAACTCCCGAGCTCCGGGATGGCACCAGGAACCCGAGTCAGCCTTGTCAAACCCAAAGCCTCCTTTTCCGACAACGGCTTTGCCGCACCTCCCTTCCTGTCCTGAAATGGACTTCACACAGCAGAACCCACCTGCAAACACAGGTTCAAAAACAACGCCGTGACGCTCCCACGAAGGAGAAATGAAGGGGAGGTTATTTATTTAAAATATGTGTTTTAATATGTGAGTACTCAGGCTTGTCCATACTAGAAGTCTTGACCATGTCGTCAAAGGCTTCTACCCACTTACCATGAATGAATTTGGGTTTTAAAGAAGATGCTTCTCGCCCTGGCTGGTTTTTCTCAGTGGTTAGAGCATCGGCCCGTGGACCAGTGAGTCGCGGGTTCGATTCCAGGCAAGGGCACGTACCTCGGTTGTGGTTCGTCCCTGGCCCTGGTCGGGGTTGTGCGGGAGGCAACCACTCGATGTGTCTCTCACGTCGATGTTTCTCTCTTTCTCCCTCTCTCTCTACCTGAAGATAAATAGAAAAATATCCTCGGGTGAGGATTAAAAAAAAAAAAGATACCTCTCCGTGGCATATCGTCAAGCCCTTCTCTTCATGCTTGCGATTTTGAGAGAAGGACTAAGTATCTTTGCTCACAGACTCAGAGCCTTGCCAGGGGGCGGCAGCCTCGGAAGGAGCCGCTCAGACACCCTGAGGGCTCACCAGCTCTTACTGCGATTTGCTTAACAATTTCTAGTAACGTTTCAAACCAAGCAAACTCCAGTCTTCCCCTGATTTACACGGTGGTTGCGTTCTTGGAAAATTCAGGGTATGTTAAAATAATTTAAAAACGCTTTATGTGTATAAAATAACCAGTCATGTTGCAGGCTCAGAACGTTATAAAGTGAACTTTCATCTCTGTGAATATCAAAAGTCACCGAGGCTGTGGGACAGTTCTTGGTTGAACGAGGCTCCCTTGCCCACGGCATGATGCTGATTGTGCCTTGCCTGCACCCCTCCTCCCATTAATGCCAGTAGCGCCCCATCAATGTTTCCACCACATGTGCCCCTGGTTTCTAGACACCCTCTAGGCAGCAGCATTGCCCTCATGGAGAAGCTCCAGTGTCGTGCTACCCAGTGCCAGGGACTCGGGTAGCAGGAGTTAAGATGATCATATTTTATGGGTCAGGGATTGGGCAGGGTTCAGCTGGGCGGTTCTTCTGCTCTGTGTCACATCCATGGAGGTCACTTGGTGATACTCAGCTAGTGGATGGGCTGTTCTGGGGACCAAGGCGGCTCTGCTCACAGGTCTGGTGCCTTGGCAGGGCTGGCTGGAAGGGTGGCTCCGTGGGAGCTGTCCACTTCAAGTGGCCTCCCCAGAATGGCAGTCTCAGAGTGGATATATTAGCTCAGGGCTCCCAGAGTGAGTGTCCCAGAGAAAACACAGATGCAGAAGGGCTTCTTGGATCTAGCTTTGGGCATCCCCGCATGTCATTCTGTCACATTCCATTGGCCAGCCAAGTCCCCAGGGCTGGCCTAGACTCAGGAGAGGGAGTTGAGACTGACGCCCTGTGGGAGGAGAAGCAAAGACTGCACCCATCTTTAATCGGTCACCACCCTCTTTAGGCTTTTGTCTGTAGAATATGGCTGACTCTTCTCAGTATGGCCATTTAGGGGCTGGGTAACCGCAAGCGAAAGGGACTGGCTAATCCTTTATAACAGAGGTAAAATCCATCCGCATGCCAACTTTTCAAACCCCGCCCTAATGCCTGCATTCGCACAGCATCATTGGCCACAGGCTCACTGAGTGGCCAGTCTGATACCCAATCAGAGAAGTCTCATCATAGAGTGTGGCAACTGCAGGGATCAACCAGGTAGAGGTGATTTTCCTGGAGACCTCCGAAAAAGAAATAACTAGCTCATGTCGCTCTGCAGAAACCCCTCACTTTGCGTTGTCTCTCTCTGGAATCAGATGTGTCTGTGGTAGGGTACTGGCCACCCAGGAAGCCCTGCTGACCCAGGGCCATCCAGACACCAGAATGGGGGAGCCTCAGGCAGGCTCTGGGGATACTTGGGGTGCAGGAAGAGATTATTTTTAAACAGCTTTGTTGAGATAAAATTCACCTACCCTACAATTTACCCCTCTACAATGTACAATCCAAAGGTTTTGAGTAGATTCATAGAGTTGTGTAGCCATCACCACAACTTAATTTCAGAATATTTCATTACCCTCCAAAGAAACATTAGCAGTCACTTTTCATTCACTTCCCCACAACCCCTGGCTACCACCAATCTACTTCCTGTCTTCATGGATTTGCTGATTCTGAACATGCCATGATGGGCTTTTCCTCTCAGGATAATGTTCTCAAGGCTCATCCATGTTGTAGCCTGTACTAGGACTTCAGTCCTTTTCCTGGCTGAGTAATATTCCATCGTGTGGGTGTGCTGCATTTGTTTATTTATTCATCAGTTGATGGACTGAGACACTTCGAGGGGTGATCCACCACTAAAGTGGGCGTGGGACTGGTGAGCAGCTTGCTGTGGACCCCACGTGTGGGCAGAGCTGCTGAGGCCAGGACAGAGAAAGGACATCTGGCCCAACTGGGTCCTTACACGGGCCCGGCCTTCCAGGCATCTGCACTTTTTCCTGAAATATTGAGGGTGGGGTAAAAACCCAGTCCTTATTATTTGCTGCCTGGTCTCTACTTATGAAAGCATGTGCCCACCCCCTTTCCCTTTGTTTGAAATTCAGAACTAAGCGTTTGATTTTGGAAGATGTGGGACCCCAAAGGAAGAATAATATGGATTTTGTTTTGTTTTGTTCCCCATTGATTTTTTTCATAAAAGTTGTTTTGAGAAGTAGGAAGTCATGAGATATCTCTCTGTCCTCTGTCTCTCTTACACACACACACACACACACACACACACACACACACCCTACCCTGTGTCTGGATCACCCATGCATGGGATATAATTCTGCAGTTCTGTGAGGGGCGCTGCTGGCCGTGGGGTCACAGGGCCAGCGGTTTTTTGTGGGGCCTCTGCATGTCGCCAGCTCATGACAGCAAAGGCCACCCATGTCACGACTGGTCTGTCACTAGCGGCCTGATGTCATCCTCTCTCCCAGCAAGCAGTGTGACATGTCCTGCCCCAAAGGTGCCTTTGGAAGGTCCCTGGCCTCACACAGGGCTCCTTTTCTCCGGGAAGATGGTCTGCACTCCAGGCCAGGAGCTCCGGCTCATGCTGTGGACACGTGGGCGGAAAACATTTCACAGTGGGAATGGGCTGCGCTCGGCCAGGAGGTCGGAAGTGTCCTCCGCAGGCCTGTTTGGTCTCGAGGTATTATTTCAAAGGCCCCTGTTTTGAAGTTATGAGACCACCAAAAAAGCATGCCAGGGCCAAGAATGACTGTAAAAGGTAATAATTGTTAATAACTTGGCGTCCACCCCGTCATTTGAGCAGCCTGGTTTTGCAAACATAAAGGACAACATTGTCCGCAAATAGGAAGGGCACAGCCTGGCCTGCAGAACCGTTAACCATGCCACAATTAAGTATGAAATGGGAGTTTTAATTCGATTTAGAGCTTTAATAAGGGTCTTTGCACCAGCTTCGAGGGAAGGAGAGCATTCGAGACTCATAAAGTCATACAGACATAGTGCTCTGAGCATCCTGCTACTTTTATGATCACAGCAGCCACCCTGACCTGGGCAATCCTGGCAGGTTAACCCTCAGGTCTACTGGGTGCTTCGGGACACTTTCCACAGGCAGCCGTGTGGTCACATACTGGGGTGCTCACACTTCCTGGGCTGGTCGCTATCACAGGTTAGCAGGCAGAGTGGTCCTCGATGTCCTGCCATTAGCTCCTGGGGACTGGCCGAGCAGCCTCCAAGGTCAGCTGCTCATCCCAGGTGGGCCCTCCAGGTGCCAAGCAAAGCTGGGCTTCCTCTGTGCATGGGTCTTTGGCTTTGACCTTCGATCTTCCCCGGCAGACCCCACACGGTTGACTCTGGGGACAGGTTTCAGGAGTCATGGAAAGAAAGATTTTTCACTGAAGGTGTTGGCAACATCCAGTGTTGGTTTCCTCGGGGGGTGGCGACCTTGGATGCGGGGAGCCTTCGGGGGGGACTTCCTGCAGACTTACATGACCCCTGACTGCACCCTCTCCGCCCAACCAGTGGAGGTGAGGGTTGTCAGACACGATGAATTTCTATTTAAAAAATTATAACTCGCCTCTTCTTTGTGCCATAAAAACTACATGTTTATAGTAGAAAATCTAGACAATTTGGAACCTTATCTCTAAGGAAATAGAAATCACATGTGACCCAACACTTAGTGCTAAATTCTGTCAACATGTTGGTCTCTTGGCCTTCATTCTTTTAAAGTACGGGTGCCCTGTTTTACAATAATGAAGCTGCCGGGTTGCCAAGTTGCGTTTCTGCACGCCAGGGGTTGTGACCATTGCCTCATGTAACCCTGGCTCCTTGATACTGGGAACGATGTTACAGGGTATATTTTTAGGGACCCGTCGACTGGAGCCCAGTGAAACCAGGTAGCTGTTACAGCTCACACAAGTAGCACACGGTGAGGTCGGGGCTTGAGCCCAGTTGTGGCTGATCCTAAAATTCATACAGCCGTCACCTCTGCTGATTCCTTAAATCCATGGCTTGTGCAGGTTGGTCTCGTGCTTAGTTATGTAAGTGCTGCATTTGCTTGTGAATTTGTCCCTGCGGCTTCATGGGACAAATGAATGAATGGATGGATGGATGGATGGATGGATGGATGGACCGACAGACAGATGGGTGAAAGCATAAATGTAAGCAAAGGTGCATGAGTGGCATTTCCAAGCCTGGCCTTGGTGGGGAGCCCTAGGGGTAGACGGGTCACCACTTCAGACCTTTTATACCTGGACAGAAGATGGGTGTTCATCTTGGAGAAGGCCTCTGTCTGGAGAGTCCCCTCCATACCCACTGTCAGGGAGACTGACCCTGACTTCTGCTCCTCATGGGTGACCTCATCCTGGCCCTGCTGGCTGGCACACCACTGCCCTGAGGAGTATGAGGCATCCGCCCTGGGTACATACCCTCCCTCCCCAGGGCTCTGGGACCCCGGTAGATTCCTGTGCACATGTGTTTATTTTGCTAAAGGCCTCTTGTCTGTCTTCTATGCATGGACTTACCCCAGTCCTTTATATTTGTATTTGTAATTTTTTGGATATATTAATAAGAATTGAAACAAAGACGGCTTTATGATTAATTTTCAGATCACTAGAAATCAGTTTTCTGAAGCCAGACAGTCTGAATTTGATTCCGAGCTCTCCTTTTTAATAGCTGTGGAACCTTGGGCAAGTCACTGAACCTCTCTGAGCCTCTACTTCCTCATCTGTAAAATGAAGATGAAAATTGTACCTCTGTCATAAGGTTGTTGTGAGGACAAAATGTGGAACACATAGAATGGCTATTATTAATTACTAGTTACTCATTAATTACTAATATTAATGATTAATGTTTAGTAATTATTATTATTATTTTTAATCCTCACCCAAGGACACTTTTCCATTTTTTGTTCAGACAGAGTGGGAGGGAGAGAGAGGAAGAGAGAGAGAGAGAGAAACATCGATGTGAAAGGGACACATCGAGTGGCTGCCTCCCACGCGACCCAACCAGGGGCCGGGGACAAACTGCAACCGAGGTACGTGCCCTTAGCGGGAACTGAACCCGGGTCTCTCTGGACCGCAGGCCCACGCTCTAACCGCTGAGCCAAACTGGCCAGGGCTAGTAATGATTATTTATGTTACTAACAATTATAACGATTAACATTGTTATTTAATGGCAATGTTATTCCAAGTTGCATTACTCTCCAGCTTTTGGTATATGATGTTTTCTTCTCAGCATTGGCTCAGACTAAATTTTTCGTACGGAAAGATACATCAACTTTCATTTTTTTTGAATAGATCATGCAAAATAAAGAAAAGGAGTTGTCTAAGTGTAGGTATGGTTCTTCTGCAGGCTGGTAGTTTGCCTTCTCTAGACCCTCTTTCCCCACCCCCAGCTGAGGCCCCTCCGCCTTCACAGCTCCAAGTGAAAAACGGCCCTCCAACCAGGGCGTTTTGTTTCTCCGCCTTTCCCAGGACTTGGGCTTTCATAACTCATCTCCCAGGGTTTTTGTGAAAATAGAAACCAGTGTTTTCTAACGGATGACTTTCAGAAATCTGTGACCCTTTGTCCAGAGCCAGGAATTTGCTTTCTCATTTCTGTGCATAATATTCATGAGGAAGGTTCCAGGTGGGAAACAGAATTCTCCAAGTGGGGAGTGAACGGAGGGCAAGGAGCCCTCCGCACGCCGTGCCCTTTGGCCGCGGGGATCAGGGACCAGATGCTGGCGGAGCAGGACCACGCACACAGGGCCCTGGGTGGGACCTCCTTCCTAGCAGCTGCCTCTGTGCCCTGCACCCTCGACTCTCTGCCTCTCCACATGGGTGACATGCTTTTCTGTGCCAGGACTTTTGGTGACATGTAAGGAATTGAATCACACGGTCAGTTACCATGGCGTCTTCCCGTCTTCTCTCCAGACAGTCCCGACAATGCTGTGTTGTCCACCAGCATTGCTACCGTGCTGGCCACCACCATTCCCAGCCTGGGCCATGTGAAGACCTCCAGTCCTGCCCCCGTCAGTCAGCCAGAGAAGCCAAGTGAGGGGTTTCCAACACCAGAATGCATCACTCCCCTGTCAGAATCTTTCTATGGCTTCCTCCTGCCCTGAAAAGAAAGTCCAACCCAGCTGGTGTGGCTCAGTTGATTGAGCCTCAGTCCTGCGCACCAAGAGGTTGCCTGTTCCATTCCCGGTCAGGGCACATGCCTGGGTTGTGGGCTTGATCCCCAGTAGGAGGCGTGCAGGAGGCAGCCAATCGATGTTTCTCTCTCTCTCTCCCTTTCCCTTCCTCTCTCTCTAAAAATCAATAAAAACATATTAAAAAAAAAAGTTCAAACCCTGCCTGTCTCCCCAATCTCTCCCCAACATTCCAGCCTGTCCCCACCTTTCCTGCTGGCCTCTCCCCCACGCTCTGTCCCATCTGGGACCCTCCACACACCTGTTCCATTTGTCTGCAATTCCGCCCCGGCTCTTCTCTCAGTGGACTCCTTTCCTCCCTCACACTTCGGCTTCAAGGACACCTTTCCTGACTGCGCTGTCCAGGCAATTCCTCCCTTTCCTCTGCCTTTACCCCCTGCTCAGTTTCTAATTGGCATCCCTCACGGGCTGCGTCATAATTTTTTTTTTTTAATCCTCACCCAAGGATATGTTTTTCATTGATTTGAGAGAGAGTGAGAAAGAGAGAGAGAAACTTGGATGGGTTGCCTCCCATACGTGCCCCCACCGGAACCTGAAACCTGGGTATGTGCCCTGGCTGTGATTCAAACCTATGACCTTTCGGTGTACTGGATGATGCTCGAACCAACTGAGTTACCCTGGCCACAGCTGCATCATCATTTTTCAAAGATCTAATATCCAGCTCCCCCCACCAGACTGAGCCCTGCGAGAGACTTTTGTCTCTTGCCCACTGGTGCATCTTTAGCACGTGACTCAGAAACATTTGTGGAATGAATGAATGAAAGAACATTTATGGGGGTTACCCTTTCATTCTGGGCTGATCTTTAGATCAGACTTTTACTGCCCAGAATGTTCTCGTGGATACCCAAGAGAAAAAGCTCCCCCCTCAACCACCCATCGTGGCTCTTACCTCTCACCCGTAGCAAGTTTCCCTGGATTACAGAAGCCCACCACTCCAGAACACCTCCTGCACTTTCTAATCCTGGAGGCCCCCGGCCCACCGCCACTTCCTGAGTGCCTCCTGCCGGCCTCAGCGGTGCGGGCGGTGGGCTGTCCCACCCCCTCCCTGTCACCGAGGTGCCAGTGGAAAAGCATCTCTCTTCAAAGAGAACACCAGCCTTTGGCCGTGACGTCACTTCTCCCACCTAGCTCAGCTCCTAGGTATCTACTCAAGGGAAATGGAAACACACGTGCACACAGAATCCTGCACACAGATGCTCTTAGCAGCCTTCTTCACAACAGCCCCAAAGTGGAAGCCTCTCAGCTCTCCATTGACTGCGGAACGGATGACTAAAGTGCCGTCTGTCCACACCACGGAATACGGCTGGGGTCTGGAAGGGCATGACGTCCGGAGGCATGCCACAGCACGGAGGGACATGATGCTGAGGAAAGGAGCCAGTCACAAAAGAGCACATATCATGTGATCCCATTTACATGAGCTGTCCGGGACAGGCAAACCCATGAGGACGGACAATGGCTCCGTGGTTGCCAGGGGCTGGGGGAGTGGGAATGGGGAGGGACAGTTTATGGGGATGGGGTTGCTTTTCCGGTGATGAGCGTGTTCTGGAACTAGACAGTGATGATGGTCACACAATTCTGTGAGCATCCTAGAAACGACTGGATCACATACTCTAAAGCAGCGGTTCTCAACCTGTGGGTTGCGACCCCTTTGGGGGTCGAATGACCCTTTCACAGGGGTCGCCTAAGACATAACAGTAGCAAAATGACAGTTATGAAGTAGCAACGAAAGTAATTTTATGGTTGGGGGTCACCACAACAGGAGGAACTGTATTAAAGGGTCGCGGCATTAGGAAGGTTGAGAGCCGCTGCTAAATGATGTCATGGCATGTGCATTTTATTTCAGTTAACAAAAAGAATCCATTTTTTTTCTTGTTTTAGTCTGATTCCTGTCTCCCTTTCCCCCCAATTCCCTGGTCTTCCCTGGGCACTGTGTGGACCCTAAGGCTTTTGTTTTTGCTAGTGAAACACACACACACGTTTTATCAAGACCTGCCGTGGAGGTTAAAACGGGGTACTGCCAGTCTGCCGTCCCCGTGGGAAAGCAGTGCACAGCTTCTCTGCTGCGAAGGCAGGTGCCGGTCAGGGCTGCCTCTGGCCATAGGCGTCCTGCCCACAGAGTCCCCGTGTCGGGGAGGGGAGGAGGACAACCTGAGCACACCCCAGCTTTTTGCTGGTCCCTCTAGGGGGGCTGAGGAAAGGGGTCTGCAGGCTGTTTCCGTGGTGGAGATCAGAGAGGGGGTGGGTGGGGGATCTGAGCCGGGTCACCTGTGCCTTTGCTTGCTGCAGAATAAGGTCCATGGCGCCTTGGGCTTCCTTCAGAAGCAGCTGAAGACAGAAACGATACGGCCAGTTGCCAGTCTGGTGCAGTTCTCTGCTCCACCCTTTAGGAGCTTGGAGAAACCCCCGGGCCTCAGTTTCCCCTTCTTTCACAGGCGGATAATGATGATGACAACAGCTACCCATGGGGCTCTTAGAGTCGAGATGCATCTAGCGCCCCCAACAAGGCTTGTTGGCCATAGCGGCTGTGACAATGTCACCGCATAGAGGCTCCGTAGATAGGAGAGCATCAACCCTGTGCGGGGATTGTCCTCTCCCCGGGACAAAGGTCAATAGGATGCCTCTTGGTTCCCATAATTTCATGGCTGTCTGGTCTTTCAGGGATCAGCACTAGAGGGGCTTAGACCTGGAGTCAGGAGACCTGGGTCACTGGTGGCTTGTCCTGGAGGAGTGTGGTAGGGACAGTCAGGCTTAGAGTGGGACACCCCTCAAACGGACATTCGTTTATTTTTATATTAAATTAACACATTTATGTGGGCAGGACTACCACTTAAAAACCAAGCTGAGATGCATTCGAGGGAAGCTTCCCTCCTGTCTCTGTCCCTCCACCTCTACTGGGCCAGGGTTTGTCCCTCTGTCCTGTGTCCGCCGGTGTGCATGCCGGCGACCAGAAAACACGGTGCCTGAGAAAGCAGCACAGCCTTTTAAAAGCAATTTTGTCGCCCTGGCTGGTTTGGCTCAGCAGTTAGAGCGTCGGACTGCGGTCCGGAGCGACCCGGGTTCGGTTCCCGCTAGGGGCACGTCGTACCTCGGTTGCAGTTTGTCCCCGGCCCTGGTTGGTCGTGCGGGTGGCAGCCACTCGATGTGAACCTTTCACGTCGATGTTTCTCTCTCTCTCTCTCCCCCTCTCTCCCTCCCACTCTATCTGAACAAAAAATGAAAAAAAAAATAAAAGCAATTTTGTCGAGGTGTGTTTTACGTCTCATAAAGTCCACCCGTTTCAGATGTAGAACTCAGGTATTTTTAGTAACTTTACGTGCTCTGGTATCAGTTTCAGAACATTTTCATTCCCGATAAGATTCCTCAAAAAAATCAGTAATTTCCCCAGTGCCCGACCACCACTCACCCACTTTCTCTCCACAGGTTTGCCTTTTCTGGACATTTCCTAAAAATGGAACCATACACATGTGGCCTTCTGTGACTGGCTCCTTTCACTCAGTGTGACGTGGCCAGGGCTCAGCCATGCTGTAGTGTGTCAGGGCTTCCCTCCTGTTTACGGCTGAGTAATATTCCACTGTGCGACTAGACCACGTTTTGTTCGTCCACGCACCTGATGATGGACACTTGGGCTGTTTCATGCAAACAGATCATTTGTTTCTCTTTTTTATACAAAGGGTAGCATTGCTTTTATATTTATACATGCTCCTACATAGGAACACTCATGTGTACTGATCTATGTGTGCATGCACCCATGTGCGCACGTGTACACATATGCATGTTTACAGTCTTGCACCTTCCTTGCTTCACTTAACACACAAAAGACTCTCCTTTAAATCATTGCGTGAGTGGATTTCCTGCCAGGTTGCAGCAATGGGCACGACCTCACAGTGAGCTGTCCTCTGTCCTGATTCCCGGGGAGGACACGCAGCGTCCGTCTGGCTCACTGGCCGTGAGCACCGTGCCGGGCAGTCTTGTCTTGTGGATATTACACCCCAAGGAGGCGGCGAGCCCTGGAGGGCAGGACTCAGGACCACAGCTGGCACATGGAAGGAGCTCAGGGGCTTGTCTATCGCAGATTAAAGGAAAAATGCCACCCAGCCCCCGAGCGTGTCCCTGAGATCTTTCCCTGGTGCTGGCTCCCGGCTTCTTCGGCAGGAGAAGGAGGCAGGGGTCTGTCTTCCCACTGGCAGCCCGCACCTGCTCCCGGCCTCCCAGCCTGGTGGTGCTGCAGACTTGGGTGGTTCCGAGAAGGGGTCTCGGAGGCCGACCCCGGGCAGCCAGCTGGGCCGGGCTGCGGGCTTCACGTGCTCAGGTCAGGGTCAGTCCTGGGAGGCACGAGACTGTGGGGAATGTGGCAGAAACAGCCCCTCATCACAAGGACAACAGCAGCTCCTTCTGCAAGCAGCGTGTCTGTGTGGGACACTGTGCGCCAATGGACCTGCTTTCCCTGCGCTTAGCCCTGTGAGGAGGCGGTGGTGAGCCCGTGCGCAGGGAAGACCCTGGTACTCAGCGGAGCTCACCGTCCTAGCCACCTGCTCCATTTCCTCCAGATGGGGCCTCCTGTCCCCTGGGCCCCTGCTGCTCTGAAGTAGTCACAAGAATAAAGATGACCACAAAACACGCTGCTGCCACGTGTGTGCCAGTCTCATGGTGTCGAGGGCGTGCTGCCCGTTCCCATTTCTCAGATGCCACAAGCGAGGCTGGGCTCGGAGGAGCGGCGGAGGCAGGATTTGAACTCTGCCCGGGCCAGACGTCAGCAACGTGAGGCAGAGCAAGGACAGGACGGAGGGAGGGCGGTGGGCGTCGCAGCTCACCCTCTGCTAAGCTCCCGGTTCCTGCAGGGGGCTCTGGTCATCGAGGGGGCAGCTTCCTGCCCCTGCCCTCCTGGCCTCGGTCCTGGCCCAGGGCCCAACACTCCGGTCTGTTTTCCAGACAGGAAATATGAATAAAATAACATGACATGCTCAACCATAATTAGCGCGGTGTCGTGAGGCTGAGCGAGCCTTAATGAGGAGCAGGCCTCTGCAGCCAAAGCCGCCCGCCCGGCCGCCTCCCCTCCCGTCCTCCCCCAGCGCCATCCGTCAGCCCCCACCCAGGTCAGGAGAGGGCAGGAGCGAGAGTGAGAGCGAGGGCCGGAGGGGAGATGGAGGAGAGGGAGGGGAGGCCCTTTGTGCGTTGTTTGGTTATGCCGTTTTGACACACTCGAGCTCTCTGGAGACCCGGCTTCTGGAGACTTTGATGGCATCTTGTACCCTGGATACATTGGGGTTTCCTAAGGAAGCCTCTGGCCGTACAGAGGGGCTGAGCCTGTGGCCCTTGTCACTGGAGACCCGGCCGTTCTCCCTCCCGCCCTCTGTCTCTGTGTGTCGTGCTAGGTCTCTCACCCACTGGCTGTGTCTCTCAGTCTCCTCCAGTCTCTCTCTGTCCTTTTATCTCAGCTCTTTCTCTCTGTCTGTGTCTTTGTGCCGTTCTCTCTTTCTCAGCTCCTGTTTCTTTGTTTTTCTTCCCTTCTCCCTCCCCTTCTGTTCCCCCAGTGAAAGGGCTCCCAAGAAAGAGCCAGGCTGAGGCTGCAGGACGCCCCCTTCAGGCCCACCCCTTCCTGTGACCTCCCGGCTCACACCCCTCTCCTCTCTCCAGCCCCTCAGCCCGCCCCTCCCTCCCAGAGACCCCCCAGAAGCTCCCCTCCTGGAAATGCCCTCCCTGCGACCACCCGACCACCCCTCGCTGGCTGACCTCCACTCCCCTGGTGGTCTTCCCTCTGGTCAGCTGGGTGAAAGGTCGCGGAGGAGGCCCGGAGTTTTTGAGAGCATCTAACTGGGTGTTCCCCACATGAGGGCTTGGGACCTCTGGGGACCCCGGGCCGCCCAGCCTGGGGAATGGAATCTGTGAGCAGTTCCCTCCTCCACTCGTTTCCATATTCCCTCTTACTCACGCCATCCACAGTCCTAGTGGGGAAACCGGCACGTCGAGAATAATGAAGCCCCATGGTCCCACTTCGCAGAGGAGACCACCGTTAGTGTCAGATACACCAGCAAGAGTTTGAGCGACTCCATCCCTGCTTTTCTCACTTGGTGACGGTTACATAATTGGGAGCACAGCTCTTAACGGTTAGACCTGGGCCGAGTCACTCAGCGCTGCGAAGCCTCGATTTCTTCATCTGCTAAATGGGAACAGGACAGCGTTGAAACCCCGGAGGGCAGAAGGGAGGACTCAGTGGGCATAAACGCCTGTCCAGATCTGGTCCAGTCCCTGGTGTGTGTGCGCCGGGCCTGGGGCTGGCTGTGTTTATACACACGAGCTCACGGAATTGTCACAACAGCTCCCGGTGTGAATGATGTGTTAACCTCTTTTAGGAATATGAGATCAGGCTCAGAGAGGTTGAGTAACCTCTACCATCTTGAGTTTGCTTATTCAGGCATGTTTTCACCCAATATCACATGAGTAGTGCTATGTATCAAGCACTGTGCTGGACACCAAGGCTACCATGAGGAGCAGAGCAGGTGTGCTCACTACTGTCAAGCATTTTCAGTTCAGCAGGGGACAGACATTCCACACCTTCACATAGGGAACTTAAATCACGTGACATAGTGCTGGGAGCTTGTCTGACTTGGGCTGAGGGGTGGTGAGCTCATGGCCTTGGTGGTGAGATTTGCCCAATGAAGAAGGGCTAAGAAGTAAGAGAGGGAAGCAGCCCAGACAGAGGGAACAGCATGTGCAAAGGCCCTGGGGTGAGACAGAGCTTACCACACTCACTTGTGGGAATGAGACAAACTCACAAGACTAGAATAAACACACAAGTTCAAGGCTGAGGAGGTTGGCTGAAGGGCTTGCAGGCCCCTGGGAGGAGGTGATTTTTCCAGCCCAGAGTGGCCCAGCCTTGTGGCTCATGGCAGTGCCAGGACAGTCTCTAGGTATCACCCCTCTGTCTAGGGCCTGCCTCAGCTGCCAGCAACCCGGTTGGTGTCTGACGGTGCAGCCCTCATTGTGAGTGGCTTTAGGCACTTGCTGTTCCCATCAGCAACCCAGGAGGTGCCCTCAACCTGGGCATCCAGGTGAGTGCCCAGCTCACTGTCTGTCATGGACACAGGGCTCTGGAGCTGTTGGAGGGGTTTGTGTTCCCTCCAGTGCAGGGAGCGAGCATGTACCTAAGCTGGCTGGGGTGGGGCTCACCAGAATCTCCGTCCTCACAGACTAGGTGCTCCTGTCTGCCTGAGGTCATGGTGGGGGACACCCAGCTCGCTGCAGGGTACCTGGGTCAGGGATGCTTGCACACTGTGAATTAAAGCTCTATCCTTACTGACTTTTTACAGCTCTACCGCGGTGGAATTTAGACACCATGAAAGTCACCCATTTAGGTGCACAAGGGAATTCGGCTCAACAATGAAGAAGAACAAGTGACCCACATACAACGACACAGCTAAAGCTCAGAAAGCTTCTGCTGAGTTAAAAAAGCCTGAAGCAAAGGAGCACGTATGCAGGGCTTTCATTTACATGAAATTTCTAGAAGAAAAAAAATCGCATCCTTATTTTGAAATATCTGACACAGAAAAATTCAACTGGGTTTGAAATCCAATCTTTTTTATTTTTATTTTTATCCCAAGACCTTTTTGTACATTTGTCCATAATAGAAAATAATGAACAGTAAGTCTTTAAAATGGTTTCAATGATTATACATTTTCAAATAGTTGTGGAGATGGGTTAAAAGTTTTAAAAACTGCCTTCTTGTGTAAACAAAATGCCTCTTTGACAGCGATTAGTAAGATCGGGAAGAAATCGTCATTAAAACGCCTTGACCAGTGGTGGACGCTGTGGATGCCTTGTCCCCACCCCCGGACCCCCTGTTCACCTGCAGCTTTGGAGGGTGACTAGGCAGCTGGCAGCCCCACGCCAAGTGCCCACGTTTCTCTTGTTTTCTGCTTGGGAACTTTCTTTGGCAGGTGGGAGACTGCATCACTGCCGCCCGGGTGCAGCCGGGAAGTGAGGTGATGGGTACGTCCTTCCACGCAGAGTGGGGGTGGTGATGGTGGTGGTGGTGTGGATGGTGCAGTGTCGAGGGTGGGTGGATAAGTGCCCCTGACTCCCTGCCCTCCAGGGGGCAGTGTTGTTTGTAGGATCATGTCATCTGCAAACAGAGATAGTTTTACTTCCTCCTTTCCAATTTAGATGCCTTTTATTTCGTTTTCTTGCTGAATTGCTCTGGCCAGGACTTCCACTCCAGGGTTGAATAGCAGTGGTGAAAGCAGGCATCTTTGTCTTGTTCTTTTTTTTTTTTTTTTTTTTTTTATCCTCACCCGAGGACATTTTTGCATTTTTTGTTCAGATAGAGTGGGAGGGAGAGAGAGAGAGAAACATCGACGTGAAAGGGACACATCGAGTGGCTGCCACCCGCATGACCAACCACGGCCAGGGACAAACTGCAACCGAGGTACGTGCCGCTAGGGAACCAAACCCGGGTCTCTCTGGGCCGCAGGCCGACGCTCTAACCGCTGAGCCAAACCGGCCAGGGCTTTGACTTGTTCTTGATCTTAGGAAGAAGGCGTTCAGTCTTTCACCACTGAGTGTGATGTTAGCTGAGGGCTTTTCATAAGTATTGCTTACCATGTTGAAGACGTTTCTTCTGCTTCTAGTTTTTTTTTTTTTTTTTTTTTTCTAAATCATGGAAGGGTGTTGAATGTTGTCCGTTGCCTTTTCTGTGTCCATTGAGATGATCATGTAGCGCCCCCCTGCCCTGTTCTTGTTCTATGAATGTGGTGAGTTACATTGGTTGAGTTTCATATGTTGGAGCATGCTTGTATTCCTGGGATACCCACTTGGGAATGGTGTATAATCTTTTTTTTTTAAAGATATACACCTATGTCTTCTTCTAAGAGTTGTTTTTTTTTTAATTTTAATTTTTTTTCTTTATTGATTTTTTTTTTTTTTAGAGAGAGAGAAAAGGAGAGGGAAAGAGATAGAAACATCGATGAGAGAGAACATCGATTGGCCGCCTCCTGCATGCCCTCCACTGGGGATCGGGCCCACAACCTGGGCATGTGCCCTGACCAGGAATCGGACCGGCGACCTCTTGGTGCATGGGTCGACGCTCAAGCACTGAGCCACGCCGGCCGGGCTGTAATCTTCTTTAATATGCTGTTGGCTTCTGTTTGCTAGCATTCCCTGGAGGACTTTTGCTTGATCACCCGTAAGGGCTGTTGCTCTGCAGTTTTCTTGTGGTGGCAGTGGGGTGATTCTCAGAGGTCCCCAGTGGGACGGAGTCCCATGTGCCCACAGTGGTCCCCTCATCTGTAATGCGCCCCTTCCTGGCTTGTCTCCTTTCTGTCTCACTCTCATTTCCTCACTTGTGCTTCCTGGGGTCACCTCTCTCATAAACTGCTTCCTCTCAAGTCCTCACATCACATCTGCTTTGGGAGGAGCAAAACCTAGTAGAACCCTGGTTGGTGTAGAACCATTTCAAACATAAAACCTAATATATAATATAAGCATTTTCCTTAACTTTGAATTTTATTTTTTTCTTAGCCTAAGTTGAAAATAGGATGCTTTCCCTCACGAGACCCGTAATAGATGCCCGTACCGCCTTCTACATGGTTCCTTGTAGACTGCATAGCGTTACCATTTTCTACGTGTACTGTTATGGCACACAGGTGGGTGGGAACCTCCGCTCTGGGCAGGGGAGGGCCAGGGGGTGGTGGACGCTGCCTGGTGTCTGTATAGAAGGGATGCCAGGGGACCCTGCCCTTGTTTACTGTGTGAAGCTGGGAGACAGGAGAAGCCTAGGGTTAGATCCCCAGCCTTGTCCTAGACGCACCCACAAAGAAATCAATAACAGCTCCCTCTCTGCTCACCTACCAGACAATCCAGGAGTCCCCACCTTTCCTCTTAATGAGACCACTGCTTGCCACAGGTAAGAGAGCTAATGGTTGGGCCAGTTCATGGAAGAGACCCTTTCTCTTCCTCCCAGGTTAGTGCTAGAGAAAGCCAGTGAGCAGGGATGCCACCATTATCCCAGTCATTCAGAACTGCCCCTAACGCACACGAAAATGGGCCTGGAAGCAGACGCGGGAATTGGTCCTTTGCTCGGATAGGCGGTCCCTGTATTTTGTAGCGATTAAGAGCCTGGGTCTGGGCGCCAGGCTGGCCTCAGTTTTAATCCTGCCACTTAACCTGCTGTGTTTCTTTGGGAAAGCCATTTAGTGGCCCTGAGATGTGGTTTCCCCTTCTGCAGAATGGGTACACTTGGTTAGCGGCTGGGGGGATTGTGGGAGACCAGGCCTGCTGGCACACTGCCTGGTCCCCAGCGAGCTCATGGCTCAGGAACTTGCGTGCTAATCCAGTACGCATTGGTTGGACTCCTGTTGTGTCTGGGTCTACTGCAGGTGCTGGGGACACGTGGTTACCAGAGTGGGAATTCCAGTGCGAGAGGCAGAGGGTGAACAAGAGGCATGTCACATAATGTCAGGTGGTTTCCAGGCTGTGGGGGACAGTCAAGCAGGACCAGGGAGAGAGAGTGGTGGGGTGATGTCCAGCCGTGTTGGCAAGTGGATTGGGGAAGGCCCTGTGAGATGATGACCCGGAAGTGAGAGACGAAGCCAGGCTGGTATCTTAGAGAAGAGCATTCCAGAGGAGAGAGTGATGCAAAGGCCCGGAGGCCAGTAGGGACGGGTCAGGATCAGCCTCAGGCTGTTGTGGGACAGAGGGTGAGTAGCAGGAGATTTGGGGGCCTTGCCAGCCTCTCTGCGGCTCTTGCACTTGTCCTAAGTGAGATGGACCATAGGAGGGAGCTGGGCAGGGAGCAACAGGGGCTCCTTTACAATGTAATGTACAAGGGTCCCTCTGGATGAGTTATCTCATTTAATTCTCAGGCTTTCATGGCTGGAAGGTTAGCAAATGTCACTGTGATGACTACTATACTCCCACTAGCCAGGAACCCTTTGTTGAGAAACTATGCCTTGGACCAACTGCCAAACCAGAGTTTATGCCTGGGGGAGCGGGCGGTTCATGGCCCTCCCCTCTTGGGATGAAGAGTGTCCCTTTCAGAGGGAAGTTCTAGTTGGTCCATGGAGGTAAAGGGCCAATCGTCTAATTCAGCCCTCCCTTGGGCAGTCTAATTGCCCATTTAACCTTTGTGGGGGCTTAATTAAGGATGTTTAGTCTGGGTGTGCTGCACTTGACTCATTAGGTTACGCTCATGGCCTTCCCTCTAGTCCGTCAATGGCCCAGACAGACAGGCTTTCCCAGGCGTCCCCCGAGAGGAAGGGGAAATGGAAGGCTTCACTCAAGCTGTCCCCAGCCTGTGGTGGGTGTGGGCTGACCAGAGGGCACTGTGGGTGGGGTGGGGAGGACGGCTGCCCCCAGATATGGGAACGGTGCCTGGGGTGGGGCAGAGCTGAACGCAGGCTTGGATGGTTTACTCAGATAAGGTCTGGCTGTAGTGTGTGTGCACGTAAGCATGTGTGTGTGTGCACGTGAGCATGTGTGTGTGTGCACGTGAGCGTGTGTGTGCACGTGAGCGTGTGTGTGTGCACGTGAGCATGTGTGTGCGTGCACGTGAGCATGTATGTGCGTGCACGTGAGCATGTGTGTACGTGCACGTGAGCATGTGTGTGTGTGCATGTGAGCATGTGTGTGCATGCACGTGAGCATGTGTGTGTGTGCACGTGAGCATGTGTGTGTGTGCACACCCACACATTCCTCCTTGCTCGCATAGGAGAGGATCAGAACTAAGGGTAAAACACCACTCTGTCAGCAAATTGAGCTATGGAAAATGACACGCCCAGTGAGATCCCAGAGATCATCTCATCCAGGGTTGGCAAGTACTTTTTTTTTTATCCTCACCCGAGGACTTTTCATTTTTTGTTCAGATAGAGTGGGAGGGAGAGAGAGGAAGAGAGAGAAACATCGACATGAAAGGGACACATCGAGTGGCTGCCACCTGTACGACCAACCAGGGCCGGGGACAAACTGCAACTAAGATACGTGCCCTTAGTAGGAACCGAACCCGGGTCTCTCTGAACCGCAGGCCGACGCTCTAACCGCTGAGCCAAACCGGCCAGGGCGGCAAGTACTTTTTGTAAAGGGCAACTGGACGGCCTGTGAAAGCAGCCACAGGCCATATGCGAATGAGAGGGCGTGGCTGTGTTCTCGGAACCCTTTAGCATCAGAAAGATGGTGGGCCAGACGGGCCCGAGAGCCAGCCGTCGATTGTTGATCTCAGGTCTAGTAGAACTTTCTAGGTGAGGAATTCAGACAACCTTCCTTCCCACTCATAATAACTATCAAGCTGCAAACTTTCTGAAGCCCCTTTTCCAGCGAACTTCAGATCTTTCTCAAGGTCAAGTGTCATATTTACTATAGTATTTATGGATTTTTTTTTTGGCACTTTAACTAACATGTATGAAATTGAGGTATCATTTTTTATCAGATTCCAAACTGTTTTTTAACGTATCACCGATGAAGTGTTTGAGTACTATGCTCTTAATTCATTTCTTCTCATAAGCCCTGTAGTTTTTATTGTCCGATGTGGCATACATAGTGCAATGATTTTAAGGAATACATATGTCATGTTATAGAAGAATTGACTGTAATTATAGCCCAGGCTTCCTGAGTTGTAGTTTGATATTTTCCCACCCGCATTAGTTAGGCTTGGCTAGGCTTTGCTGCAGTAACAAATACACCCGGAAATCTCAACAGTTTCATACCATAAAGGTTCACTTCTTTCTCACCCAAAGTGTAGTTCAGGTTGGTGACTCTCTAGGGTGACTGCCTCCATGCTGTGACTCAAGGATCCAGGCCACCTTATGTGGCTCCACCCTGTTATCATGTGACCCCCATAGTCACTGACAGAGTGGAAGAGAGAGCTGGAGGATCCTGGAGGATGGTTCCTAGACAAAGTCTGGGAGTGGCTTAGAACACTTCTGCCCATATCCCATTGGTCAGAAAGCAGCCACCCAGCCCCCACCTAGCTGTATGGGAGGCTGGGAAATGTAGTCTTCTGTGTGTCCAGGAAGGGGAACAGGGTTTGATGTGCACATTGCAATGTCTTGGTCACATCACCTCATCTCAATTCACTCACCTTTCAATAATGCTCCAGCATTGTATGCCAGCCACTGTTCTGGCCTCTGGGGATACAGAAAAAACAAAATAAAATAAAACTACAGAAACAAACCCTGCTTTCATGGAGTTACATCATAAGGGATAGAGATAAAAAAATAAATAATTTAATGAAACATTACAACTTTAAAAAGATGATTGGTTCTAAACCCTCTCTGAAAAGGCAGCATTTGAGAAAAATCTCAAAAGAGGTTCAGCAGGGAGCCATGTAGAAACCTGGGGTAAGAGGGGTGAGAGGATCTCAGCTAGGACGAATAGCCAGCACAAAGGATTTTTTTTTTTTTTTTGGTTAATCTTCACTGGAGGATATCTTCCCATTGATTTTCAGAGAGGGAAGGAGAGAGAGAGAGAGAGAGAGAGAGAGAGAGAGAGAGAGAGAGAGGAGGGAGGGAGGGAGGGAGAGAGAGAGAGAGAGAGAGAGAGAGAGAGAGAGAGAGAGAGAGAGAGAGAGAGAGAGAGAGAAACATCGATTGGTTGCCTCCCGCATGACTGACTGGGGCCATGGATTGAACCTGCAACCCAGGTACGTGCCCTTGATGGGAATCGAACCTGAGACTCTTTAGTCCATGGGCTGACACTCTAACTGCTGAGCCAAACTGGCCAGGGCCAGCTCAGAGGTTTTGAGGTAGGAACATACCTGGAACGTTCAATGCGCCGCAAGGTGGTCAGTGTGGCTGAGAGTGGCTGGAGGGTGGGAGGGAGGGGAAGTCGTAGGAGGTGAGAGCAGAGCTATCAGAGGGCAGATTTCTGAGAAGTTGTAGACTATTCTCAAGACTTTCATTGTGAGCCCACATGCGATTGCTGCACAGAAACCCAGGACACCTTATTCTATCTGCCCCTGGCTCCATCACTGACCCCTGGCACCAGGTCCTTCGATCGATGGGGAAAGCGGGGCTCAGAGAGGTTAACGATTCGCATTTCCCAGAATCATTGTAAAACTAAAATGAGAAAGTGGTGGTTGTGTGTGTTGTTCGGTTTCACTTGACAGTAATGTGCAAGGAACACTGAGATTGTCCGCAGGGGTGGACACTGGGAGGCATGGGGTCACTGAGTTACTCTTTGAACTCTTGCTCCAGCTGGAAGTCCCGCGGTTCGGACCCTTTGTGGGAAGACAGCATCTCACGCACTCATTTAGTGGTTCTGATGGGGCTGCAGACCAGGTGAAAACATTCTGTTCTATTTTTTCCTCTGTGGAAAGGGGGCAGGCAGGGAAGCAGCAAATAATTAAATTGATGTCGACATTTATTGCTGTGAAGGCAGTAAAAGCATCACATGGCTTCCTCATAAAAAGTCATAAGGCCTATTTACAGTCCCACATTATTTTTCTGGTAATCCAAACCAGAAACTTTCTCTGAAACTCTCATGTGTTCAACTCTTGTGAGAGCTTCATGACATGGCTGGGGTGGGGGGCGGGGGGCGGGGCGTACATCAAACCCTCCTTCCCTCCATGGGGGTGGAGAGAACCTTGTTTGTTTGGGTTTGTGCGGTTTATTGATTCAGGGAAAATGCCTTTTGGCCATTACCCAAAAGGCCCAAAGCTGCAATTTCGGCATTTTGTGGGCAAAAGGCAGGGCCGTAGACCCCAGCAGTGTTCCTTCAGCTGTCCACAATGATATCTCACGTTTCAAGGTCGCCTCTCCACTTTCTCGGGATCTGTTTGCACAGGCTCATTCTCTAGGAGAACAAGTCAAGCACACGTATCAAAATGTAAAATTCATGTGGATCCCGATCCAGTAACTAACTTCACATCTGGGAGTCTACCCCGCAGATGAACTCACACGTGTGCCCAAAGGCCCGTGCATATTGAAATGGATACAGTTCACTGGAAATATGCAAATAAGCCTATGAAGTCAATATTGAATATTGAAATGCTGAAAATGCTAAAAAAAAAACAACAGTCTCTGAAATTTCCGTCAGCAGATGATTACAAGTAAGTAATGGTACCTGCCTGTAAAGCAAGACTAGGCAGGCATGAAACAGTTAAGGGTGGTCTGTGCAGCATGATCCCCAAGGTACAAGGTTAAAAAGTAAGGTACAGCCCTGGCCGGTTTGGCTCAGCGGTTAGAGCGTTGGCCTGCGGACCAGAGAGTCCCGGGTTCGGTTCCCGCTAAGGGCACGTACCTCGGTTGCAGTTCGTCCCTGGCCCTGGTTGGGGTTGTGTGGGTGGCAACCAGTCGATGTGTCCCTCTCACATCGATGTTTCTCTCTCTCTCTTCCTCCTCTCTCCCTCCTGCTCTATCTGAAGATATATATATATCTCCTCGGGTGAGGATAAAAAAAAAAGTAAAGTACAGAAGACTATGTTTAGAATAAGCCCATTTATCTAGATTTAAAAAAAATATCTATGCTGGTATAGGCATAGAAAAATTCTGGAATGATGTGTAAGTCACTTCGAAAAATGGTTCTGGTGATAAGGGAAATTGAGGGTCTTTAAAATAATACACCTGCATTATTTCTACAATTAAAAACATAGTCAAAAGGCATTTATTATCTGTGAAGGTGACTATTGGGTAGAACATTGGAGGTGAATTTAGACTTTCTAAATCTGACTCTAGCAGTCCACTGACGAGCTGTGTGATCCTGGGCCAGTGACATCTCTCGAACTCGAAGGCTCATTGATTGGAAGATGTTATTATCTGCTTTGCAGGGTCAGTGTAAGGTTTAAGTAAAGTGCTATTCTCTGAAACTGCTGGGTGAGATCTGCTATAGCACCGCATGTTAGACAATCTGTTATTTCATCTTTATAAGGTACCCTTTGTTGTCGTCTTTGTTGTGAGAAATAGAAATGGCCTTAGCAAACGTGAGACAAAAAAGAAGAAAGAAAATATAATTGGAGGGATATGGTGGGAACAGCGTGGAAAAGCTTCACAAGTAGGTCTTGGAAAAGACTGGAACTAGAGCAGCGCTTGTGACTGGAGAACCACTAATGAGATGAATCAGCTGCACCTGTTTCTCTCCTTCCTTTACTCCGCTCAGAATCCAAAGTCCCAGGACAGAGACTCTGATGGGCTGACATTGAGTCCCGTGCCTACTTCCAGGCTTGTGAAGGGTGGGGCATCTTGACTGACAGTAGGATTAACTAATGAGGGTGGAGGGAGAGAGAAGAGTGGTAAACAAAGGAAGGAGAGATGGATTCTGCGTGGGCAAAAAGCCAAAATGAAATAAGTCAGTGGCTGTTCTTTCGCGGTACTGGATTCGTCTTGGTAGGCTAACTGCTGTAATGAACCCACACGTCAGTGGCTCAGTAAGTGGAAGTTTATTTCTCACTCGTGCTACTCTCCAGTGTTACTGCTTCTCGGTGGGGAGGCGCTCCTGGGTCTCTGCTCCACACGGTCACTCAGGGACTCATGCTCCTTCCTGTAGGCTCTCATCTTTCACTGTGTCCCGTCGATCTGGCCATTAGACAAGGGGAGAGCGGACAGAAGGTTATTTATGGCTCGGATGTGGTCATGGGGCCGTAGCTAACCACACATGGGAAATGATCTAATGATGTGTTCAGGAGGAAAAGGGAAAAATCTGTGACTCCCTTGCTGGGGTCTGCCACAGGTAACCCAACACAGGACAAGTAACGTTATTGTCATATCAGGTCTGAGGGCCTGTGAGTCTAATACTATGACCTAAGGTAAGTCCTTTCTCTTCTATGGACCTCATTTTCTTCATCTGAAAAATGGGACTGTTAGAGAAGATACAGAGTTTTCAACTTCTCTTTGTCCTGGATAACTTCTTTTCAACTGAAAGCCACTGTAGATCCCAATATAAAAAATCAAATAGACAGCCGCAGATGAGGGGTGCAGCGGGGGGGAGCCCAGAGTCCTGTGTGCTTTTCCCTCTGCCTTGCCCCTGCCGCCTAACCCTGGACCATCTGGGGCTCTGGGGATCTCGTGGGCAGGCTGTTGTTGGCTTACATAGACTCCAGTTATGACGTGTTCCAGCCGATCTCTGGGCTCTTTGGGGAACTTTCAAAACTTGACTGTGTTCTCACTTTGGAAAAATCTGAAGACGTTTGAAATCAGGGCCACTTGGCCTCCCTCCCTGGCTGGCCCTGGGATGTGCCTGCTCCCTGCTCGGAACCACCTGCTTGGCACTCCCAACCTCACTCTACCACAATTTATTTTTTTTTACCAGGGGAAATGTTTAGCATAATAAATCATGTGGTTCCAGCGTTCCCTGAACCGTTTCCGTGAAAGGGGATCCTGAGCTGGTCTTCAGACCAGGGCTTCCTATTGGCAGAAGCACCTGGTTCCCATGGCGGAAGGGGAGAAGGTCCTCCCAAGGACCGTCCAAGGTCAGAGGAACTGAACAGGCACATCTGCTTTGATGAGAAAGGAAAAGATCAAGGATGCTATTACTTTCCAGGGTGGGGAGACGGCTCCAAACCAAGGTACAGACTTTCTGTGACAATAATTTTGAAAGGGAATTCATAGAATCCTGGCAATTTAGACATTAATGTTTCAAAGCTCTCGTGGGCCCAAAAGAAATATATACGTATTTTCTTCCAATTTCAAAAATAATTATCCTAAACTCGAAACCACTTTAGCCTCATTTCTTGAATTGGTTTGCTGCTTTCCTGAAGCAGAGATGGTTGAAAGACTCAGAACCTAGAAGAATGGAGAACTCCCCCAGCACCCCCAACTTGCTCCAGGAGCCTTTAACCTTTTACTTGAATTGGATTCAAAACAAAGGCTTTGCTGCATTTAAAATTGTTTTATCCTTTTAGAGATGGCATGAGCAGTAAGAGAGTTCCAAGGGACCCAGAAAATGGCTCTTTGGGTCTTAAATATTTTTTTTTTTTAATCCTCACCCGAGGACATTTTTGCATTTATCTTCAGATAGAGCGGGAGGGAGAGAGGGAGGAAGAGAGAGAGAGAGAGAGAGAGAAACATTGATGTGAGAGAGACACATCAATTGGTTGCCACCCGCACGACCCCAACTGGGGCCGGGGACAAACTGCAATGGAGGTACGTGCCCTAAGTGGGAACCGAACCCGGGACTCTCTGGTCTGCGGGCTTAAATAGTTTTTAAAATGGGCCTAGAAAGTCTCAAATCCTAGTATTCTCAAGCACCCTTAGACATAAATGCCTCCACCATCAGGCAACATCTGCCCCATCTGGGCTTATCTTAAACCAGAGGGAACTGGAGATTTGCACTTTGGCAGCTGACCCATCTTGACGTCTCAAGGGAAGGAAGGAGATGCCAGTTAAAGAAGCTGAGGATGCAGTCTTCTCCCAGGTCCTCTGGGACCCTCACTTCTAGCGACGTGTCTCCAGAGACACAGCCACATTTTCTGGGTTTGGAGATGAAGCAGCTCCTGTTCATGGAGGACTTCGACAGATCTTTCAAGAAGATCCAGCTAGCCTGGCCGGCGTGGCTCACTGGTTGAGCGTCGACCCATGCACCAAGAGGTCGCCGGTTCGATTCCCAGTCGGGACACACGCCCGATTGTGGGCCCAATCCCCAGTGGGAGGCATGCAGGGGGCGGCCAGTCGATGTTCTCTCTCATCGATGTTTCTCTCTCCCTCTTTCTCTCCCTTCCTCTCTCTCTGAAATCAATAAAGAAAAAAAAGTTAAAAAAAAAAAAAGATGACCCAGCTGGAGCACTTCAGTGATGTGTTGAGATGGGCCATGACTGGGGCGTAAGGCAGACCTGAATTAAAGTCCCAGCCGTGTCTCTTATTTTCTCTGTGAACTTGGACACAGCAAAAATAGAGAACATGATAATGATAATAATAGTAGCTGTCTTGTGTGGCGAGGTAAGGCAGGTAAAATGTTTAGCACTGTGCTCGGAAGGTCCTTGGTAAATGTCAGCTTCTATGATTGGAGAAGTTGTTGAGTCACTCAGAAAAAAAGAGATTTCACTCAGAGGATCAGGTGCTTTCAAAGCTGTTGACGAGCTAGAGGAACCAGGATCAGGGGACGGTGTCATCCCTGCTCAGGTTTGCCACTCAAGTTTGGGAAACCAGGAAGTCACAGGAACTGTAGCAAATCACAGCTGCCTGTGGTATGGAGGCAGGTGCTTGGCAAGAACCCCGGGCAGCTGCTGCAAACCCCAAATCCCACGTGTCTGCCAGGCTTTCTCCCACTTCTCAAGTCTTGTGTGCATGGTTCTCCACGGTGGAGTCCAGTCAACAACAATCTCGATGGCAAGGGATTCTGGGAAATGTAGTTCCCAGGCTTCCAGCCCCTGCAATAAGAGGGATAGGGTCTGGGTGGCCGTCACTTCTGGTACCGAGCAATAAGCTTGACCACTGGCATTGTACAATAAGTCATATAACCACACACACAGGACCAAGATGAAGACTCCAAAGGACTGGGAATATGTACATCAGAGGCTTGGGACACCAAATGTAAAAGTGCAGTTGGCAACCAGAAACCGTCACTGAAGCCAAAGATGTTGGAAGTCTGGCTTTGAGAGTAATTATGGGACTTGGAAAGTGTGGGAACTGGGAGTGTCCGGTGGAAAAAGAACCTTTGTGGTTTGGTGCCCGAATTACCAGGCTGACTCTCCTGCTCTGGGAAGCAACCCCTGTCCCCGGGACCTCTTTCTCCTGTGAGTCCTTATTACTCATTTCGTCTACACCAGATGCGAGGGTCCTCTTCTAAGGGTTTACACTGTAAAGTGTGTTCTTCCTAAAGAGAGTTCTTTTAGCTTCTTGAAGGCAGGGACTGTGTCCTCAAATATTCAGAACCCACACAGAAATGGTTCTTAAAAATAATATAAAAATAGGCTCATTAGGGGGAAAAAAACCACCCTGGGAAACTCAGAGAAGCACAAAGAAGAAAATACAAGTCTTCTGTGCTTCTGCCTCCCAGGGTGATGGACTGCTAATGCTTTGATGGCCACACTTTCCATTTCCCCAGTATTTACACGTACATAAATGTGGGATTACGTTAACACATTAATAAAAAGTTATTGCGCATCAAAGAAAAAAAGTTATTGTGCACCTAACAGCTGCCAGGCAGTGACTGCATTCGTTGTTTATAATCATCATACGCGTACTGATCGGCTGCTGTTGGGGGGGAAATGTGTTCTGTTTCCCATTTTCAAGGTGGAGGTAGCCCCCGGGCTTCTGGTGTCTCAGTCTTCATGAGCTATTCCCTGGGGTCTTTCTGGACATGTCCCCTCTCCCTCTGATGGACCAGGAGACATCCCTTCCTGACTCTTCATGCAGTAAGTTGTGGAGAGACAGACCCCCCACCCCCACAGAGGAGGCCTGTGGTTTGCTGCTCTGCCGGCAAAAATCTATGAGAAGGGGGAGAAAAGGCTGAGCTAGAACCGCGTTCTCCAATGGCTTTGTCAGTTATGAAAGCGATACCTCTATCCCCATTTTCCTGGTCTCTGTGACAATCTCTCTGGTCCTTGCTGGCAGTGGGAGAAGGGAGGTTGTGTATTGACCCCTAGGCACATGCTAAGTGTTCACACACCTTGTCTAATTAGTCCTTAGATGACAGAGCCTTCGGTATGATTATGGCCATTCTTTTAGGATGAAAAAAACTAAGGCACAGAGAGACTAGTCACCTGCCGAAGGTCACACAGCTGGGAGGCGGTAAAGTTGGGTCTTGCCTAGCTCATTATCTTTCTTAACTTTCCTGTCTCCCTCCCTCCCTCTTCCCTCTTTCCCTTCCTCCTCCCTCCTTCCTTCTTTCCTCCCTCTTTCCCTTTCTCTCTCTCAAAACAGCTTTATTGATTCACATACCATAGAGTTTGCTCACTTAAAGTGTACGATTCAATGGTTTTTAGTGTATTCGCAGATATGTGAAACCATTGCTGCAGTCTATCTTAGAACATTTTCATCACCTCCAAAAGAAACCCCACACCCTTTAGCCGTCACCCCTTATTGCCTCTCCCCCAGCCTTAAGCAGAGGAAGTGACCTTCTGTCCCTACGGGTGTGCCTATCCTGGACATTGCTCATGCAGGGAATCCTGCAGCCTGTGGTCTCGTGTGCCTGGCTTCTGTCACTCAGCGTGCTGTGTGCAAGGTCCGCCCACGGTCTCAGCAGCACCTCGCCCCTGTGTGTGGATGAGTACCCCTCCACAGTGTGGGTGCTCACCTTCTGTGTACCCATTCATCGGTGGGCCCTCCGGGCTGCCTCCACCTCTCGGCCAGGGCGAGTCGCTCTGTCTTTCTGGGAGACGTTTCCCCACCCTCCCTCCCGGGGGCTCGGTGGCTTTCAACGGGGATGGCAAAGAGCCCACGCTGCTTCTGCCTTCTCAGACGGGCCACGATGACAGTCACATACCCAACCTGCAATTTAGGCTCAGCCCGGAGAGGGGAGTGGCTCAGCCCCCCCAGGGCCAGACCACCACGGTGGCCTCAGCTCAATTAAAGTTGCCATTCCCTCAAAGGGGGGGAGTAACAGAGTGGGTTTAGAAGCAATAAAAACATGTCACAGCCCTTTCCTCCTCCAGGAAATCTGTCTCTGGGGTCCAGCGTTATTGCCCTGCTGGACAAATCCCAAGTGCCATTGTGTTGTGACGGGGACCCTGGGACAGGGGCTCTGGTTCCCCTTGAATTCTGAGGATCCGAGCAGCTAAAGGTCCGGGACAGATTGAGAAGGGGGAGAAAAGGCTCCCTCCAGTCCCGAGGAGATATTCGTGCCTGTCTGTCGGGGAGGAACAGCCCCAGGGAGAGGGGCCCTGGGGGGCAGCCTTAGCCAGTGCTCTTGGGCCTTGAGGCTCATTTGGAATTGGCCGCCGGCGACCCTGGTGTCCTCGAGGGGCTCTGGCCCCCACACGGGATCTGTGTGTTCCTGGAGTCTGTGGTGAGAGGGAATTAGAGTGACCCATGTCGCCACTGTGACCCATGTCGCCGGCGGGGCCTGCTGTGCTCAGCAGCGGGGCGGCCAGGCAGGCTGTTTCTGGAATAATCACCCTGCTCATTACAGGCGACGGGTGGGCTCCCAGGGGTCAGGCTGGGTTTGTCTGCCCATCTTGGGAGTCAAGGAAGTAGCCCTTTTTGCATCGACGCGCCGCCAGGGACAGCAGCGCATGGAGAAGTGGCAGGCGCAAGGCCGAGGAAGGGACGGGAGTTGATCAGACTGGAGGTGGGCATCAGCGCCGTTGTCTCCGTCATGTGATGGCACCTTACAGGCACAGAGGGACCGATTTAGATGGTGCAGAATAATAGCCCTGCTGGGCACCAGGCATGGCAATCCCACAATCCTCTTTTCACACAAGGAGAGCTAAGACTCAGAGAGGGTAAGTGACCTGCCTGAGATCACACAGCTGGCTGGAAGAAGAGGTGAGCGGAAGCCCAGGTTGCTGTCCCCACAACCCAGCTTCTGATCCCTGTGCTGTTGTCGGGGCTCATGGCGAGTGAGTCCTGGTCCCGGTCAGGTTCTTGGGTGCTGGGGGGTCCAGGGGAGGCACAGGCTGGAAATGGCCTGCGTGTTCCTCTGATCCCAAACTTCTTTTGGTTTAAACTGTGGTAAAATACACATTAACAAAACTTGCCATTATAACCATTTTGAGGCGTACAGTTCAGCAGCATGAAGTCCATTTACCTGGTTGCGTGATCATGACACCATCCGCCTCCATAGCTCCTTCCGTCTTCCCAAACTGAAACTGTCCCCACTGGACAGTAACTGCCCGTGCTCCCCCACCCCCAGCCCGGCACCCCCCTCCTAATTCCGGTCCCTATGACCCCGACTACTCCAGGGACCTCAGCTAAGCCAGCAAGTCTGTGGGCATTTGTTACAGCAGCAGCAGGAAACGAACACACTCTTAGACTCGCACGGGACATGTCAGGCTTCCTGACCCTTCCCGAATCTCTGCGGGGGCCCAGGGCAGGGACCGCTGGCGAGGCTGCGTGTATGCCTGCACATTCGTGGGTCTCTCCGGCTCGCGGGGTGGTCGCCCTGCTCCCGTCACCCTCATGGCGGCCTTGGGTGCGGCAGGGACAGCCACGCGATGGAGGCAGAAACCACACGGTTGTTGGCTTATTCGTCGTGTCTTCTTCAGCCCATGTCGGTCAGTTTTCCAAGTAAATTGTCGATGTTGTCTACACTGCTGAACTTGTGTCAAACGGTTGCGTGTAGGAGTCTCTGACGACTTAAAATCTCCTCCCCGTGGGTATGGCTTACCTTTTTGGTCTTTGATGCTTTTTACTTATACCCCCCACCCCTCTTTTTTTAATTGATTATACTTGCCAAGAGTTTTTGTCTATTATGGGTCTTTCTGAAGGGCCGGTTTTGGTTTCATTTTTATTTCTCCCTCCCGAGCATGCCTGTTTGCCAAACATTCCAGAATGTTCTTGTTCCGCTAATATAAGAATCCAGAGAAGCATTAAAAAAAATTCTTTTTTTTCTTTATTGATTCTAGAGAGAGGAAGGGAGAGGAAGAGAGAGACAGAAACATCGATGAGAGAGAACGTCGACTGGCCACCTCCTGCATGCCCCCCACTGGGGATCAGGCCCACAACCTGGGCATGTGCCCTGACTGGGAATCAAACCGGTGACCTCTCGGTGCATGGGTCAACGCTCAACCACTGAGCCACACCGGCTGGGCCAGAGAAGCATTTTCTTCCCAGTCTCTAGATGTCTCATTACTTAAGCCCTAGAAATAAAACAGAATCTCTATACGTATTTCAGTTGAGTTTCAGTTCTACTTTGGGTGATTTGTTGTTTGTTTTTTTGTTTTTTTTTTATCCTCACCTGAGGACATTTTTTCATTTTTTGTTCAGACAGAGTAGGAGGGAGAGAGAGGAAGAGAGAGAGAGAGAAACATCGATGTGAAAGGGACACATCGAGTGGCTGCCACCCGCACGACCAACCAGGGCCGGGGACAAACTGCAACCGAGGTACATGCCCTTAGCGGGAACCGAACCCGGGTCTCTCCGGACCGCAGGCCGACGCTCTAACCGCTGAGCCAAACCGGCCAGGGCAACTTTGGGTGATTTGTGACTCTGCGGTGCAAAAATCTCTTTCTTCAGCCACCTTCTCTCATGAAACTTGGTGATGGTCTCCCTGAGGCTCCTGGATTGCAATCTTGGTCTTTTTCGCCTGTATCTCAAGCATGGCCCACGGAGATTGGATTCCTAGCTTCACGTTCACCGGTCAGTTATGTGTCCTGTGCGGTGAGGCGGGCAAACACTCTGAGGAAGGTGAGAACATGGTGCGAGCATTGCAGACAGGAGGGGCTTGCCCTCAGGACCCCGAAACAGCACGAATGCAGTCTTGCTCTCCTTCCAGAGAATGGACAGTGGGAACCCAGGGCTCACAGATCTAACTGTTTTCTAAGACGCCTGGTTAATCTTCCCAGCTGAAAAAGTGCCATATCGGGTAATCCCACTGGCACCTCCCCGCGTGGCTGGGCAGACGCGGTTACAGTGCTGTGAGTCCGAGAAGGAGCCATGGAGTGACCGCCCAGAAGCGGGCTCTGAGTCCAGGAGCTGGGAGAGCATCAGCTGGGCATCTGGACGACTCCATTGGTAGCCCTGTCCCTGCCTTGGTGTCTCCCCCAAGTTGTATTCTTGGCATCTTCCCTACCTCGGTACCTAAGGCAGAGTGAGGATTTGAGATAAATGCCTGAGTAACTCCAGGACGATTCCCAGAGAGCCAGCGTCCCTGCCTCTTTCTCGGGGAACAGATCCGTGCTCCGGCCGTGTGGCAGTCACTGGGCTTCCAGTGCCGGATCAGCCACTCCTGCGGACCCTGCTGGAGGGGCAGGCTGGGGCAGACATTCAGTCACTACCTCCTGGCCCGTGTGCCCCTGAGGTTTGGGAACCGGGGGCCTGGGAGCAGCAGCTCAGTGAGGTTGGTGTGGGCCCTGCGTGCATGAGGGCACCCAGTCCTGTGGCCAGGGCTTCCCCTTCCCCCGGAGGGCCTGCTTTCCCGTATCTCTGTGCTTGGCCTCCACGCTGGGTCCCCACTGGGTATGATCTGTCCTTGTCACCAGTGAGGGGAGCTGACCTTCCCGTGGGGTCTGGAAGATGCTCTCCTCCTCCGTCCTGGAGGCTGGTGTGGTGAGAGCAGCCCCGTCTCGCTGGGGCCGCCAGAGCCGGGCTGCAATGTGGATGGTTCTGACCCATAAATAACCTGGGCTTTGGCCCAGGAAGGGAGGGGCTGTTCCCTCTCTCCGTCTTCTCAACGTCTCTGGTGTAGCCGAGGCCTTGGAGACGGCTTCTCTGTCATCTCTCTCTGCCTTTGACCCCCAGGCTCCCTGGTGGAAACCAAGAGGCCAAGATCTCAGGTCTTCTGAGCTTAGTCCCACTCCTCACCACCCCCCAAACCTCCGTAAAGACTTGCAATACGTTTCCTATAACGTTTTGTCAAAGAATCAAGGATGCCATTGCAGGAACAGCTCCGTGGGGGTGTCCAGCCTTGAGATGCTGTCACAGGAGGACACTGTCCTGGCATGGGACCACCCAGAGAGCAGGGGACCGCGGGATGAGTCGAAGGGGACCCTTTTTAGGAAGCTGCCTTGTTTTTTTCCCCCCTCATCCCCTCTGTTTGGGAGCTTCCATCACCCGAAACTGCTCACTGGGGACTTCGTGTTTGCCTTGAGAAAATGAGGGCTGTTCTGGGAGAGGCGGAGAGAGTGGCCGGGTGGGGACCTAGGTTTTTGGAAGGCCAAGTTCCGGTTTCCCAGCCTACTTTAAGAGACAGAGTGTGAGCAAGAACAGCTTGTGATGTGATATGATATGATATGATATGATATGATATAATGTAATAGAATAGAATATAACATAATATAACATAACATAACATAACATAACATAACATAACATAACATAACATAACATAACATAACATAACATAACACAATGTATGAGCAGTCATCGCCCTGCCACGGCCGGAGAGGAGCGCAGCACCGCTCTCCATCCTACAGCGCTGGGCCAGACTCCGCCCTTTCCTACGGGCCAAATGTTTGAGTCTCTTAACGACAGACGGGATGCCAGCGGGGGAGAGTCTATGCCCACTTTAGAGATGACTCTGATGGCAGCTTTCTCCAGGAACGCAATGGGAGCCTGTGGTGCCGCACATCTTTGGGACTCACCTGCTTAGAGCTTTCCCCACCGTTCTTTCGTCGCAGCTCAAAGCCATCCTGTGAGGGGAGCAGAGCCGCCATCCTCCAGGTGGGGAAACTGAGGCTGAGGGAGAGGGAGCGGCTTGTCCAAGATCGCACAGCTCGCTGGTGACGGATGCTTTCAGATGTTCAATCCCATATTTTCTCCAGTCCACACTGCTGCCCACCCCCCGGGAAATACGTGCACCAGCCTAAGGGGTGGGGGTTGATGCCTAGGACCTTCTACACTTTCCCTCTAGAACCCTGAGGAGGAGGGTCCAGCCCTAGAGTTCACAGCTTTAGGGATGAAGGAAGGGAAAGAGCCCCGGTCACTGCCCCTCCCCAGAGCAGCGAGACCCCAGCAGGTGAGCTGAGGCTGCGCTCTGGCTTTGTGCAGGGGGACCTGGCCTGGTCACACCCTGAGACGCATCCTGAAGCCTCGTTAGGCTGTGGGTCCAGGGGTAGAGACGAGGGTGGGGCCAGAGAGGTGATCAGAGCACAAATCCAAGGTGGCCCACCCGCAGGTGCCGACCCCAAACCGCACGACCTGAGGGTGGGCGCTGCCTTGGACTGTGTGCCCTGGGCGCCTTGCCCTCTCACCTTAGACGGCTCAGTCGGCTGCTCTCTCCAGAGTCCACGTCAGGACCCCAGCTCCACAAGCCAGCGCTCTGGACTCTGCCGGTGGACTTGGTCGCCCCTTCCTGCACCTGTGTCTGCAAAGACCCGCTTGCCACTGTCTCCCTAACTTCCCCCTGGCCCTGGCGCTGCTGAGGACGCACACTGTGCTGTGGTTCAGGCAAGAGGGACGGGCTGGTCCTGGGAGGGCCAGCGGGAGGAGAAGGGGAAGGAGAGCGGGTTGTGGAGGGGGGACAGCAGGCAGCCGGTGCCTGGGAGCCTACAGCGTGGGCACAAGGCAGGGACTGGGAAGAGCTGGCTTGAAGGGTGTGATGATGGGCAGAGCTGGCCCTTTGCCATGTGGAGTGTGGGGGTGTCTGGGAGGAAGCAGGGTGCCGGATGAGATGCTTACTAGGGCGCCCAGGCTCATGATACAGCTGAAGGCGGGGACCACGGCCCTCAGGTGTTGCTGATGGGGTCATACTTGGTACAACCTCTATCGGAGGAATTTGGTCATATTTATCAAAATCACAGTTCCCAGTAATTTCACAAAAATTAGGACTTTTATCCTAGGACTAGACTTTGTACATGTACAAAATGACACATACATAGAGTTACCGATGCAACGTTGATGTAACCTTAAGAGATCAGAAACAACCTAAATGCAACTCAGAGAACCAAGGGAACTGAGATATGTCCACACAACGGAGGGTGTGCAGCTGAGAACAAGGAAGGGGGTGTCCTTTGTGTACACACACAGAATGACTTGGTGATGGAGATGGAGGTGATGATGATGATGATGACGATGGCAGCAGCAATGATAACATTGAAAACCTACCGTGTGCTGGGAGTTGGACAACTCTTTCATCAGAGATATGTTGTCAAGTGGACACAGGAGGATGTAGAATTAATGAATAATCTGCTATCATTTGGTAGAACTTTCTAGAAAACATCTTCCGATGGAGACACAGAGATGGGGCAAACGGGGTGATTGGGGAATCGTGGGGAGGGCATGTTTTACCGAATACGTGCTGTTTCTTTTGCATTCTGGGTCACATAACACTTTTACGTATTTCAAAAAAAAATGTAATTAAAATGAAAGGAATCATGTAAGAACCATCGAATGAACTATGACTTTGGAGGGGAACCTTAAAAAAAAAGCCATTATCCTCAACAAGCTGTGATCCCTTTTAGCCACTCCCCCTTTCAAGTCAGACTGTTTTCCTTTAAGTGGAATTAGGGGATGTGAAAAAAAAAAAGAGAGAGAAAAAGGAAAACAGAACTCTCCTCTGTCTCTCCCTTACAGCACAGACGTAAGTCTCCAGTACCCTGTTTTCCTAAGGACGTTTTATTAGGCTGCAACGTGACACCCAACAGCTAGACTTGCCCCCGGAATTTTGGGTGCTGGTGATATGGAAATATCACAGAGGGGACTCTTTCTGCACCGTGTCCATGAGCTGTCGTGGAAGGTGTATCACAGTAGCTAGGACATGGGGCTGTGCAGTCAGACCTAGGCTGGGATGCTGGTTCTGACAGACTCACTAGCTGTGTTGACCTGAGGCAAGTGAATCAACATTTCTGATCCTTGGCTTCTTCACTGGTAATGTGAGAGAATACTGGCACCAGCCTCAGAAGATTGCAGTGGGCACATGGTTGCTGGTGTTGACGGTGATGACTGCCCTACTCAGACCCATAGTGATGGTCATTCCCATGTCCCTGCTGCTGCGATTCCTCCCTGGTACCCGAATCAAATGCCCCTTGGATCTCATGATGGTTGTTCAGGGAGTGTGGGAAGTGACATTCTGGCCTCAGTGTCCTCATCTGAAACACAGCACCATCCGGGTGGCCTCCTGCTCTGCTCACACCAGTCTTATCCAGAACCACCCCTCCCTCCCCACCATCAGCTCACTCAGCCACTCTGCTCGGATCTCTCTCAGTTCTTCACAGCTATGCTTGTGTTCCCGTTCTAAATATCTGCCCAGGGGAGCCCCATCCTCCTGCCCTCTACCCCTGCTCACTTCCGGGGTGATTGCGCACGGGACCTAACGAGCACCACATTTTCTACGGCAGCCCCCTCTTTGGCACATCTGCAGTTTTAGTTGACATTCTTGTTGCCACCTGAGCATGGACTCCGATCAGGGCTGGGCTGTGTTCGTTTCACTGAGGGACAACCAGGATTAATCCTTAGCTCCCTGTACACCCCTCGCTCCACTGTTCCATCCATGGGAAGAGAGTTCCTGCTGTTCCTGCTTTGTGTAGAAAGAGGACAGAATCCTTTGAACTTGAAAGAGCAAATCGAGTTAACAATGGGTGACCTCTTTTTAATGTTTAGAATATTATACTCGCCTATGTACTATTTCTGTGGGTCCAGAAGCCTAATGCGTGTTTGTGGGACTGAATTTACATTTCCACCAGCGATTCCACGTCTCCTCCACTGAAGTGGAAAACACAGCCTTTCCTCTCCCCCACTCCCTCCCCATTGCAGAAGCCAGATGTATTCGTTACCTATTGCTGTGTAACACATGATCCCCAAGCTCAGGCGCTTAATTCAGTAATAAACATTTATTATCTCACCTCATTTCTAGGGTTAGGAATTCGGGAGCAGCTCGTCTGGGTGTCTTTGGTTCAGGGTCTCGCGTGAGTCTGTGATCAGGAAGGTGGACTGGGATTGGAGGATCCAAGACAGCTCCTCCCACCAGGGCTGTAGGCAGGAGGCCTCAGTTCCTCGCCATGTGGGCCCCTCCCTGGTGCTGGGAATTTTACTGATTTCTTTTTAGAGAGAGAGAGGAAGGGAGAGGGAGATAGAAACATCAATGAGAGAGAACATCGATTGGCTGCCTCCTGCATGCCCCCCACTGGGGATCGGGCCCACAACCTGGGCATGTGCCCTGACCAGGAATCGAACCGGTGACCTCTTGGTGCATGGGTCGACGCTCAACCGCTGAGCCACACCGGCCGGGCAGTGCTGGGCATTTTAGATACTATGTTGCAGCAGACTTGGATTCTGAATTGTATGTCTGAGTGTTGTTTTGTTTTTGATTTTTAAGTAACTTTCCTGAACTTAGACTGGGAAGTCTGTCTCCCCTGCCGTGTGGCAGCCACTGATGTCTTGGCTCAGACTTAGTGATTCTTGTTTTTATTTTTCAGCCTGGTCTCCTAGTGGTCCCCTAGTATCTGCGTAGCATAGTGTTCAGCCCGTGAATTTGGCCAAGATCGAGCATGAAACCTTGAGCCCGGAGGCTCCTGTCGTGTGCGGGTGGGTATCTGTGGTGGGGGAGCTCGGTCAGCCCTCAGGTTCACAGTTAACTCAGTCACGGCTCAGTTCATCATCAGGTCTCCGCACCTTCACTGTCCAGAGGGCTTCTTGGTTTCCTTTCCCAGACGGGCAGGGATGAGGGGGAATCGTGTCCTGACCTCTGTGCTACTCTCCTCTCCAGGATCCTTGTTAAACTGCTGGATGCTTCACGGCTCGTCCCACTGAGATCACGGCCCACGGCTGCTGGAGCTGGGGGTCCCCTGCATGTTTCCAGCTCACCGCTGTCAGCTGACCCCACACACTGAGTGCGCCCCCTGGCAGCCCAGCTGCTGGTTTCCAAAGAGCCCCATGCTGGTACAACCACATCTGATCAAGGGGCAGGGCACGGAGGGCAGCGGCCGCTCCAGGCAGGCAGGCAGGCAGGCAGGCAGGCTGCAGTTTCCTGGGTTCACACCCAAGCCAAAGTTGTTTTCAGGAACAGACTCCTCTCGCTTGGTTGTCTGCCTTTGGCCAATGTCCAGGGCCCCGACATGGTTGCTTTTAACCATTTTATCCAGTTTTCCACTTGCTCTAGTCCACTCATGCAGTGGCACTGGGCTACGCGGCTTCTTTCGCTGACCTTTCCCAGCCTCTCGTGGTTTCAGGGTTCATTTCTCAGCAAGAGGACTCTTCCCCCACAGGGCAGCTGAGTTCAACATGCTGGCTTGTCAGAGGGCATCCTTCCAGGCACCCTTCCTGAAGACAGGGCAGGGCTGAGCCCTCCTGGCGTGGAAAGCGAGGAAGGCCCACGCGGGCTCCTTGGTGGTCAGGGGCAGGGGGTCTACAGGTGTGGGAGTGTCCTGGGCTGTTGTGACAAATGACCACAAACTGGGGGCTCAAAACTGAAGTGGTACCCTGGCCGGTTTGGCTCAGAGGTCAGAGCTTCGGCCCGCCGACCAGAGAGTCCTGGGTTCGGTTCCCGCTAAGGGCACGTACCTCGGTTGCGGTTTGTCCCCGGCCCTGGTTGGGGTTGTATGGGTGGCAACCACTCGATGTGTCTCTCTCTCCCTCCCGCTCTATCTGAAGAAAAATGCAAAAATGTCTTCGGGTGAGGATAAAACAAAAAAACAAAAACCCGAAGTAGCTCGGGTGTGATATCTTCCCCATTCTGTCTCCACTCTGGGACAGTTGCTGCCGCGGTGGTAGCTGAGAATACTGGTAGCTTCTCGCTTCCACCTGTCTTTGCTTGCCTGGATTTTGGACTCATAGGACCAATCCCCTAACTTAGGGAATCTTTTAGTGATTTCCAAAGTCACTGCCGTGGCACCGCTGGCTGGGGTGTTTCCGAGGGTGAGCCGAGTGAGGGGCTCTCTCCGTTTGGCGGGACCCCACGGACACTCTGCGGTCGGCCCAGGGTGTCCGCCCCCGTGTCGTGCGCATGCCAGGGGCTCAGTAACATTTTCTCCGATGGTGGAAAGTTTGGAAGCTCAGAAAATATCATTCTAAGAGCCACTGCGGCCACAGCTGTGACCGTTGGAGGGTCACTGGGACAGAAATCCAAGCAAATGCACGCAAGTAAATACAAAATCCTGCGTTTAGGTTCCAAGGTCAGCGGCCAGAGTACCAGATCAGCATGAATGGGCTTGATGGTGAAAATACCTGCAGACTCCAAGTAAATGCTTAGCAAGGTGCTGGAACATCACAGCAGCTGTTGATCAGATTGATAGCAGTGGAGATCAGTCTGTCTAAGGCGCCGTTCCTGTGGTATGTTGACCCTTGGTCCCCAAGATGCCCGTTAATGTACAAGTTCCGGGGTCGAATCGGCAGAGAAAAGGCGACATCTCCTGTGCCCCTCTGGGTGGTTCAGATTCCCAATACTGGGTTGAAATAGTAAAGTCACTGAGAAGGCCAGCAGATACATGTTTACATTCATTTAACCCAGTGTTGCCAAACATATCTGACCACGCGGAGCCTTTTATTTATTTTAAAATCCTCCCCTGAGGCTATTTCTCCATTTATTTTTGGACAGAGTGGGAGGGAGAGAGAGAGAGAGAGAGAAACATCGATGTGAGAGAGACACAATGACTGGCAACCCCGGCCAGGGCCGGGGACTGAACGGCAACTGAGGTACGTGCCCTTGACCGGAATCGAACCCTTGACTCTTTGGTCTGCAGGTCAACGCTCTAATCTCTGAGCCAAACCAACCGGGGCTGACAATGGAGCCTTTTATTTATTAAAAAATTTTTTTTTCTTTCTTGATTTTTAGAGAGAGAGGAAGGGAGAGGGAGACAGAGAGAAATAGAAACATTGATGAGAGAGAACATCGATTGGCCACCTCCTGCACGCCCCCCACTGTGGATTTGGCCCACAACCGGGGCATGTGCCCTGACCGGGAATTGAACCGGCAACCTCTTGGTGCATGGGTTGATGCTCAACCACTGAGCCACACCGGCCGGGCACTACCATGGAGCCCTTTAGAAGTGCAGTTCCTGCACATACCCTGCCGGCCGTGTTTCCTGAAACCACTTTGAGAACTATCACTTGCAAGGGGAACACTTTGGAGAGCCTCAGAGACCAGGCTGAAAGGGTGGTCTGGGGCCAGCGCGTCCGGAGCGCAGATGCAGAGTGGGTGGGGATCCCCGAATGGAGCGCAGGGGAGCCCTGCAGGGACTTGGAAGTAAGCGACACCATCCCAGAGGCAGCTTAGAAGTCAGGGCCTGCAGGACTGGGGTGTGAATTTGGTTTGCATGAGAGTCAAGGCCCTCCCAAGGGGGTTCATGCCTGGTCCGTGCCTTGTCATCAGCCAGTGACACCATGAAGCCCTTGTCACCCTTGGCTAGCATCAGGTCCCATGTGTTTGTAATTGCTGGGGTCGCACCCAGGGAGCAGCTGGCAAGAGGAGCCTCTGCTTAAGGGGAGCTGGGAGGTGGGGCAGGGTGAGGCCCAAAGGAAGGGGCGCTGTCCACAGGCTGCTCACACTCTCTGCCCTTACCTACAGGGTCCCTGTAAACACCCTTGAGTCTAGCCCTTTGCAACTCAAGATGAATACATGTGTGGAAACCTCCGCCCAGCCTTCCACGCTGGGCCCTCGGCGGGGTATGGAACGCCCATGTTTTGGGAAGCAGCAGGGGCCCGTGACTTCCCCAGGGTCCTGGCAAGGGCAAGTCAGATCCTGTGTGCTGGAGGGCGGCTTGTGGGCCCTGATCCCTGCTCCACCAGAGCCCAAGTAAACACGCCTCCCACGATCACAGAGCGTACCAGCTGGGAAGAAGCCTAGCGATTCTTCTAGTGCAAAAATTCCTCACTCGGACAGTGGGGAAACCGAGGCTCAGAGTGGGGAAAGGATCACCTGCAGCTGAGGTAGGCTTGGGATCCTGGGTCTGGACTTTGCTTCCAGGCTTCCTTTGTCCATCCTGGGGGCAGTCTGGAAGCCCAGTGTCCTGTGAGTGGGACGCTGGGCACGGCCTCCCTTCTGATTTGGTGTCGGTTAAGGAAGACATTAGGCTTATCACTTAAAATTCCCTCAAATTATATAACACAAGGAAAATAGTGATAAACATCATGAATCTTTCTTGAGTTTTTCAACACAAAACTTAATTTTTCTAGAAACCTGATTATCTTGGGTAGTTTAAGACTGCCTATCCGATTAATTTTTTAAAAAAAGGTTAGCTTTAAAAAATGTGTGTGAAAGAACAGCACAGTTCCGCATGCCTGTCACCCAGCATCAGCAATTATCAGCTCACCAATCTTATTTCCTTGTAACCTACTCACTCCTCAAGAGCCAGGACAACTTCGAAGCAAATTCCTGATACTGTATCTTTTCATCTGTAACTATTTCAGTATGAATCTCTAAAAGGCAAGGATCTCTCTCTCTCTCTCTCTTTTTTTTACTAAAAATGTTATGTTTCAATAATTGTAGATTTACACACATTGTAAGAAATAACACAGAGATGCCTTCACACCCGGGAGCTCTCTGTTACACGTAACCATAGCATCATCATACCTAAGACGTTCAACGATAATGACTTCATATCATCCGGTACCCAAGTGATGTTCACATGTCCCAAATGGCTCATAGCTATTCTTTGGATGGTTTGTTGGACGAGCTTTTAATTAATTGACTAATCATCCAAGGTAATCACGGGTGTCCAAGCTGAGTGTCCCAAACTAGTTAATCTATGTAAAGTTTAGCAGCGTCGTTGAGATAGAATTCACATATCATACAATCACCCACTTAAAGTGTACAATTCAATGGATTTCTTGGTAGCTTTTCATTTTAAAATACACTATGCATTCATTGTGGAAATTCAAACACTGTGAAAGGTCTCTGTTTTGTAGTTACCTCTATCCAGTGAATGCCTCCTTTTTATTTTATAAGTTTAATAATAGGAGAGAGAGAGGGAGAGAGAGACAGACAGACAGATAGACAGAGAGACAGAGAGACACAGAGAGAGATGAAACAGATGAGCAATGAAAGGGAAAAATGTACCCTAAACCCTGTACTTAGACATAATCACCAAATCTGTTTCAAAAGTTTCCTTCTACCTGAGGGTGCTTTTCCCCTCCTCAGCATGAAGTTCAGACTATCTTCCACTTCGTGTGCCACCCTGACAACTGTCGAAGGCTTGTTACTGAGTGCATTCTCTTTGCTGACTCTCTGGGTCAGGTCTAGAAGCAGCCAGGAGTCTGATCATTATCCTCGAGGCTCCTAACCAAGGTGACCAGGGGAGAGAATTCGGGGCATCCGTGCACCTGGCTGGAAAAACAGTACCTCTGTATTTTCTCTAAACTTGGATAGAAATTTAGCATTTTCTTCCATTATGGACAAAAGCAACAAGCCAGTAGCATTAACAGATTCTGTGACTTTGTCACCAGCAAAAGCCCAGCTATTTTTCATCAGAGTACGGTTGAGGCCGCTACTTTGAAATTTAATTTGAGCTCAGAGCTACTTGGAGTTAAGCTGTTAGACTTGCTGTGAGACCCGTCTTTCTAAAAAAGCATTTGTATGACTAAATCGCAATTAAGCATAGTTTGCTAACTGTATTTTAATATAATTGTTTCCTTTGTAATCCTGCAACTTTTTATGTACTTAAAAACATCCTAAGAAAGGGCTCTTGGTTTCTTAGGACTTCCAAAGGGGTCCAAATTCCCCCAAAGGTTAAGAACCTCTGGATTGGAGAGAAATGTTTTTTCTAAGTCACTGATGATTTACTTTTAATTTTTAATTAAAAAAAAAAAAAATCCAGAGCTCAATTGCCTCCAGCTTCCCAGCCGAGCCCGTTCTCATTTTTCAGGGCCAAATGCGAACCTGGCGCCAGAGTCCGGGGGAGACAGGCAGCAGGAAGCACAGATACCGGGATGTCTCTGTCGCAGAGGGAGCTGGGCAGGGCTATTTTCCATGGCTGCCTGCCCTTTTCTTGGATGAGTACACAGCTGGTTTTCACAGCTGAGCCTGCCCTCCCGGAGAGATCATTTCAGGAGACGATCCATCTCCACGTCCACATGTCCTGTTGACCTGGATCGTGGGCTGGACGAAGAGGATGGGCAGCCACCCGGACAGGAGAAGGAAAACCCGAACCCCCCCACATTCAGGAGGCGATGCGTCCCCTTCTTTGCTGCTGGTCAGGGCCAGCAGGAAGCCTCGTGGGAGTTGGCAGGGTCAGAGCAGCACGGAGAGACAGAGCCCTCGCCATTGTGCACACCTCCTGTGTGCCGGGAGAGACAGAGCATCTTCCCTTATGATCTCTGCAACACACCACATGCGTGACTCGGTCAAGTGCCGGGCTGGTTGGTGCCAGTGGAAATTCTAACCTGGACCTCCTGCCACTGGCCCAAGCCCATGGCTTTTCTTTCTTTTCTTTTTCTTTATTGATTGTAGAGAGAGCGGACAGGAGAGGGAGAGAGAGAAACATCGATGAGAGAGAACATCAATTGGCCGCCTCCTGTATGCCCCCCACTGGGGATCTGGCCCACATCCTGGGCATGTGCTGTGACTGGGAATCGAACTGGCGACCTCCTGGTGCATGGGTCGACGCTCAACCACAGAGCCACACCGGCTGGGCTGGCTTTTCTATCATAGCATAACTGCTGATGTTCAGTAAATCAGCCAGTCTGCTAACCCATGCCCAGGGAAGGGATCAAGGGGAGAAATGGAAATCATAAAGGATCATCCCAGAAGGGGATAGCTGTTAATAATAGCTGAGAGAGAGAGAGGCGGAATCAGACCCACCCTATCGACCATGGCCAGACTCACGTCTAGAGGGCTTTCCATGTGCCAGACACGGTGCTAAGTGTTCATCCCTGTTATCTTGTTCAGTCACCGAAGATGCTCTGTGGAGGCAGCAGCACCCAGGGACTCCAGGGCCCTCCTCCTGGTCCACCACCAGGCTCTGCCCCCTATGAGCTGTGGGACCCTAGCAATGACATAGCACCTCTGTGCCTCAGTTTCCTCATCCATAAAATGGGGGCACTGATGAGTCCCACGGCAAAGGGTTGCTGCCAGAATCAAATGCGATTCTTAGAGAAAGCATTGTCGCGGTGTGTTCCTGTCTTGTGGCCGCTGTAGCCAAGTGCTACCAATTCGGTGGCATAGAACAACACAGATCGATGCTCTTACGGTTCTCGGGGTCAGAAGTCTCACTGGGCTAATCAGGGTGTCAGCAGGCCTGGCCCCTCTGGAGATTGCAGAAGAGAATCCCGTTCCCTGTCTCCTTCAGCTTCGAGAGCTGCCTGTGCCGCTTGTTCATGACCTCTCCCTGCACTCACGTCTCTGACCTCTGCCTCGGCCATCGCGTCTCTTCCTCGGACCGCCTCCCTCTTCCACTCTGACGGGTCCTGCGGTGACACTGGGCCCACCTGGTGATCCATGCTGCTCGCCCTAAGTGAGGGTCAGCGGAGGAGCAACCTGAACTCCATCCGCAGCCTTAATCCCCCTTGGCCGGGCTGAAGTAATCCATGCACAGGTTCCAGGGCTTCGGATGTCTTTGCAGGGGGAGCCCCCTCACCCTCAAACCTGTGGATGCCTTTGCGAGCCAGCTGCCTTGTGTGACAGTGGTTATGCCTAAAATGTTTCCCATTTGAGGGGTGACCACTGGAGGTTTCCCTCAGAGGCACAGAGCCCTCAGGAAGCCAAATTCATTCATTCCCCCGCTGTCGTTAAATAGTGAGCCTGGGGGCATGGTGCCAGGCTCAGGGAATGCAAATGAGCAAAACTACGGTGGCTGCTCAGGGAAACTAAAGTTAGTGGGGAGAGGGTGACTGGAAAGAAAACAAGTAACTTCTTGATCAGTTGCGAGGAGGGCTCTAGAGGAAGCAGGCAGGATGCCAGGCTAGAAAGTAAAGGGCGTTTGGCTTGGGCAGGCCTCTTGGTGTGGGTGCCTTCTGAGCTGCTCCCTAAAGGATGACACGGATCCAGGGACGGTGCACTGAGGCATGTCCTCCACCAGCAACTCGAGGTCCCCAGCAGGACGGAGCTGGTCAAGGACGAAATTGTTAAACACTTCGAGATGGTGGAAACAGAGCCTTAAGCATGGGGCCCTTCTGAGCCGGGCCCTGCACGGTGGCCCCGGATCACTGAGGTCCCCTCCAACTTTTCTTACCATAATTCTGCTTTTTGGTTTGTTTTTATTCTTTTTAGCTAAAGCTAGTTCAAATGGGTTTTGTTACTTACAACTGAGAAGGGTTTGACAGGCAGGTGTGAACAGGCTCAGAGGTTGTTTCCTGGGCAGGATTTTTCCATTTCAATGGAGCTGTTTGGGGGATAACACCAGAGTGATGGCAGAAACTTCAGGAAGGTCCGATTCAGGAGACTTGGTGTCAGCGGAACCACCTGGGCAGCTCTGCATTTGGACTGAGGGCCTGTCGGTCCCTGGGCTGGGGTTCTAGCCTCTCCGCAGCTGTGTCTTGGTCTCTCTGTTCAGTGGGACTTACACATCCCTTTCTAAAGGAAAGAAATGGAGCACCGGGAAGGCAGCGTGTGGTCCGAAAGCCCAAGGCTGAAACCCTCAAACACAATCGGTGCTTCCAGGGTTCCAGCTGCGTCATTCAGAGAACACACCTGAACTCTGGAAACTGTGATTCCAGCACCTGGAGCTCAGCCTGCAGGCTGTGGCAGGAGGCCTGGGACAAGTGTGGTGGCCCCGGGGGTGGAAAATTGTGACCATAAATAACAGGAGGGAACTAGGAGGAGGGGAGTCACCTGAGCGAAGCAGGTACAGCAAGTGGATTTTATTTCACTCACCAACTCTCGTGGATCGGTAGACATTTTCTGGAGGCCCGTGATTGACTGGTGCCGTCTGGTGAGGACACAACATGAGAAGAAGGAGGGAGAGGTGGTTGCTGTTCTCAGAAGGAGTTTTCTCACTGGTAGGAGCACCTTTCCTTCTGCTCCGAGTTTCTTTGCAATAATTCCTGAGGCTGGAAGGCGGGCTGGGGCCAGTTTCATAAGGAGAGCTCTGAATGCCAAGAATTGTAGACAAGGAATAGTTTTTTTTTTTTTTTCTTTTTCTATCCAAGTAAAGATTTTTTATTTTTATTTTAAAACTTGTTATTATGGTAGGCAATTATCTGTCTGTTCTTTCAAAAATTAAAACAAAATGTAATTCCCGTCCTCCCACCCCGCCCCTTTGGCAGCCATCAGCTGGTTTTCTAGGTCTATGGGTTCGGAGACAAGGAAGGGTTTTCCACGCCAACCTTTCGCTTTGGTCTTCCCGCCTCTCCCTTTGTGTCTCTGCTCATCCCCAGGCCTGACGTTTTCCCCTGAGCTTGCCATCTCTGCCGGCAGTGTTAGGCCACCTTCCTCCCCGACGCCTCCACGGGTCACCTCTGCTCCAGCACCCTCTCTGATTGCTTCGCACAAGGGAGGGCATTGGCCACGGCCCTGGTGCTCAACCACGGGGACCGGTCACGTCCGTGACAGCCTTTATCCACGCCGCCGTGCACATACCCATTCTCAGCGCCGCGTGGTCGCCTAGGGATCCAGAGCAGCCGCCCACGATCACTTCTGCGGAATGGGACTGAACCCAGCACCCACCTCACAGCTGTGTGTTAGGGTTAGGAGATGGAAGGGCCAGGCGTGCGGTGTCTTACGTTCCCCATTGCGGTGATCATTGTGACGAACTTCGCACAATGATGGACACACAGTAAATGCTCAGTGCGTGATAACAGTGGCCACTGTATTAATAAATGATGCTAGACTGAGTGTGTGCAGTTTGCCCCACCCTAGAAGTCTGGGTGAGCGGTCCTCCTGGGCCCCCCGCAATTTGAGCCTAACACACTGTTGGCCGGCAATTTTACGCAGAAGTTATGTCACCAGCTATTTTTTCGTAATTGAGTATGAAAGTGAAACAATCTAAATAAACTTCAGTATACTTTATTTATACATAATGAATTTAAATGAAACTTTGTACATATCTGCTACATATTATATTTTATACATATTATATATTTTAGTAATTCTTTTTGGTGTGGTGTACTGTATAGCCATCACCTACGTGTAACGGTATGCAACACGTTTTGCAAATACATCTGGTTTCGCTGCGCTTTCCTTTGGAAACACACACTGTACACGTTCTAGTTGGATTTTTTTTTTTTATACCAGTGACTGTTTTTTTCTAAAACGTGGTCTTTGAGTTGCCCTGAAAGCCTAAAAGGTAAGGAGCTCTTTGAGAAGGACCAGAAGAAGTGTTAGGTTCTGAGCGGCACTCATTGGAACCAGCAGATATCCATTCCCTGGCTACTTCAAGTAGAAACGTTTTGTATCTTTTTATTTTGTCTATTGTAATTACAGTAAATTTTGAATGCATTGAATAAAGCGCAACTCGTGAGCGGGCAGCAGCGTTTGGGCATGAGAACACGAGTTGACTCGTGAGCGGTCACCTGGGAACATGGCCTGGTGAGGGAGAAGAGAGCTTTGTCTGGTAACAGAAAAGGCCCCACCCGCCAGCCCATGAAGAGCCACCTCAGTGACGGTAGCTGATCAGCCTGCAGTGGGGAACGCAGCCCAGGGAGTGTTTTCTTTCCATCTGTCTCTCTCGGAGACACTTTCTTGCCCATCGGGGCGTTGGGAAGGCGGATGGGAACAAGGGAGCACGTTGTCCTGCCCCCCGCAGACCGGCCGCCCTGATCCAGGTCACTGGGCTGTAATCCGTGAGCCCTCGGAGCCCGCAGCGCTGGGTGAGGAGGGGAACTCACTCCGCGTCAGGCATGTGGGAACGGACGGCTGCGTGGGCCCACACGTCCCAGGTGGCACCTCCCCAGGCCCCGGACAGGCACCACTGTCATGGTTTTCCCTGGGAGGTGCCTGAGAACGTGTCCCGCTGCCGGGATAGCGAGGGCCACTATGGTTTTAGGAATGAGGCTACTCGTCAGGTTGGGCTCACCTAGGAGGACACGGGGACCCACCCACGAGGTGCCCCTTCCCCCCTTGCCTATTTTTATGCTTGGCACTCACATTCTTGCAGAGGCTGCTCTTTGTGGCAGAGGGGAACTGCCCCAGTGGGTTTAGACTGGAGCCGAGGCCAGTGGAGAGGGGACCGAGGGCGATGAGCCTCACTGATGACTCAGGTGTGACCTTGGCTTTGTCACGTGTGGGCTCCGGGTCTCAGGTTCCTTATCAGTGATATGAAAAGGAGGTCCCAGGGGCCGCATCTGCATTGCGTTAAGGAGACAGGGAGGAGACTATCTCCCCAGGAGGTGATGGAAGAGCCAGAATACCGGCAGGGGGAGCTACGGGGCGTACCCCGCAACCTCGGAGGGTGGCCTGTGAGGAGATGACTCAACGTGTGGAGCCTGCCTGCTGGCACAGTCGCAGCCACCTTGTCATCGTTGTAGCTTCTGGAACGTCCATACTTCCTTGCTGTCTGCTGGACTTGGAAGTTCCACGTGGCCATTTTAAGTGGAGATGTAAGTGGGGGCAGGGACGGAGGCAGAGGCAGGGATAAAGAAATACAGCAGCAACTGCCTATCTTTTTAGAAGCCTCTGGGATGGCCGGTTGGGAGGTGGGGAGGCAAAGAGGAAACACAGGTGCTTTGCTTCCTCAGGAGTGGGACCCTGTGGGACACTGATGGGGTGGCCCCCGCTTGACTACAGGAAATTGGTGCCAAACCCCCTCACCTTTGGAGAAGGGGTTAGTGTCACGACTATGGGGTTTAGAATTGTTATGGATCATTTATTATTAGCAGTAATCATTACCACGTAATACTAACGATGACAGGGCCGCCTTTAGGATGTGCAGGGCTACAGGCAGATATATTTTGCAGGGTTCGTGTCTTAATAAACAATCTGAATGACTCCAAGTCAGAGCATCAACACCGTTTTGGTGGCCTAATCTCATGGGAATGAATACACTGCATCAGTTGGTGGCACCAGTCCTGGTTATGAAACCCAGGATGACCCATAAACACAAGTCCAAAAACTCAGGGCATCTGGTTGACCCCTTTTATAGGGTAGAAGGTTGGAGAATGGGAGGGAATGAGGACTGGGGCTCACATGGGCCCCATCCCGGCTTGGGGTGTCCCACGTGGATGGCCCTGCCCACCTGGCTGGTCCCAGCCACTGGGGGGAATTTAGAACATTTTGAGGAAGGTGCCCCAACGTGTGAGACCCCCTGAGGTGTGGGTCTTGGGGTAGAGGACCTGCTTGTCCAGGTCTAAGAGTAACATGATGTTATACCTGTGTATTATTACAAATGATAGCAATCACGATTAGAATGTTGACGTTTATGACATTAAGTAACATCTTTGTTATTTATTGTCTTGGTTATAATTAGATTCAGCCATGAGTGGTAGAAACCGAAAAAATAGCATCTTAAAAATGATAGCTGTCGATTTCTCATGTACTGGGAGCCCTGGAGTGGGCCGTCGGGGGCTGCTGGCTGCCTCTGTTCCTCCCGGCCTTTGGGATCCAGGCTCCTCCCAGGTTGCCACTCTGCCGTCCAAGGGTGCGGCCCCGTGGCCCGAGATGGAGGCCATCGCATCTGTGCTCCAGGCAGCGGCATGGAGGGGACGCTCTTCCCCTCCTCTGCCCGAGTGGCACACTCTGCACTGTTTTAAATTAAATGGGCAATTAACCTCGATCAAGTCAATTCTGTGAGGACCAGGTCTGATGGCATTGCTCCATCTGAATTCATGGAATAGCAGCCCTCTCCAGGAGAGTCTCAGCTCCCTGCTCTCAGGGCGGGCCTGGTGCTTCTGAATCTCCCTCCGTTGTTCCCACCCTGTCCGCTCCCTCTCGTCCCTGCCCCTTCCCTGACCTGGGCTCTTTTCTCCCTGGCTGTATGATATTCCCTACTGGAAAGTAGCGCAGTAAAGAGAAGAGCTGGGTTGAAGGCTCCGATGGAGGGAGGAGATGGAGGGAGGAGGTGACAACAGGGTGGCCACCCACCAGACAGAAAGAAATGTCCCACCTCAGCCGGGACCTGCTCTCCCCTGTGGTGCTCTCGCATTGGATCATTTCCGTTAACTGTGTGTGAGTCACACCCACCGCTCACCTCTGACACCCCTCCTCTTCCTCCTGCCCCTTGCCGCTCAATAGTCACTCAGCTGAATTGAATTGCAGACCTCACTCAGCTGAACTGAGGTCTGCAGCTCAATTCAGCCGAGTGACTCTCTTTAGTCAACACTTCCCATGTGAAGCATTTGGGATGATTTCCCTGGGAGAGCTGGCAGGCGAGAACAAATCACAGAAGCAAAAGGCCTGAGTGTCGTGAAGGCTCTTGCAGCTGCTGGCCAGTTTGCTTTTTATCTCCATGGGTCCGGCTGGAGACTGCCATTTTCACCACATCCTCGCCAGCACCGGTATGCCTTTTTATCGTGTTTTAAAAGATATACCCTTTGGAGACCCGTTCGTCTCACAGGTGGTCGTCCTCCCAGATGAGTAGACTGGACCCTCCCAGGTCTGGGACGCGGAGGTGATGTCGGGCTGAGCGGGGCTCCTAGGGGAAGGCAGAGGGGTTGACCGGAAGGAAGATGTGTGTGGGATGACGGAAACCCTCTGCTCTGCTGGCTGGAGTATAAACTGGTGCAAATCTCAGCTGGTTCTTAATGCTCGGATGAATTAAGCCTTTGCACACCCAGTTCGGTAGGTTGCAGACTGCCCCCACCTCCATCTCATTAATCCCCAGAACCTGTGGCTACGTGACCTGACATCACAAAAGAGACTTTGCGAGTGTGATCAGGTGAAGGACCTTGAGACCGGGAGATGATCTTGGACAATCTGAGTTCCATGTAATCACAAGGGTCCCTGTCGGAGGTTCACGTGGGGACAGAGAGGAGAAGAAGTGATGACAAAGTGATGCGGCCACAAGCCAAAGAACACGGCGGCCTCTGGAAGCTGGAGGAGGCAAGAAACGTTCTCCCCGAGCCTCCAGAGGAACCAGCCCTGTGCCACCCTGGTTTCAGCCCAGTGAGATCCGTTTTGGACTTCTGACCCCCAGGGTACATCTGGAGGTAATCAGCTGGTGTTGCTCTAAGCCGCTAAGTTTGAGGTAATTTGTCGCAGCGACCCCAGGGAGCTGCAGTAGCCAGCAATTCCACTCCCGGTGTCTGTTTTGAGCCATCCTCACGAGGTCGGCAACAGGCATGGGTGCGGGTGTTCTCTGCACACTGGTGGGATGGGATGGGAGCCGGGGGTGGGTGGTGACAGTCCCGGGGAGTGGGAGCAAAGGGGAGGCACACTGTGGAGCCGGCGGCGGGGCTGGAGATCACAGACCAGATATGCACAGAGCACCACTGTGGACCAACAGGGCTGAGCGGAAAAATAAGGCGACACAGAGGGTAAATGGAAAATACCAGCATATCTGAAAAATCAGGGAGGTGGTTGTCTCTGGGTGGGGCAGTGCCTGGAAGGGCGTCCCCAGGCTGCTCGGGATGCTGGATGTCTCAATCCAGGGCCCGGCCAGGCTCAGTCTGGAGCAACTCCGAGCTGTGCGTTTCGGGTAGGAGTACCGCCCTTGATCGATAGTGTCCTTCAATGTAAAGTTTTACGTAATCCACACACTCAGAACAGTGACTCACACCTTTCCAGAACACCTTCAGGTCTGCGGATTTCGAGAAGTACCGTGAGAGGCGCCTGCAGTGGGAGGGGCGGGGAGCTGGGTGCAGGGCGTTCCTGTTTGCCGAAGGTGCTGCTGCAGCTTGGAGGACCAGAGGTCAGGGCTGTCAGGTCAGAACAGAAAGGAAGGGGCTCCTGGAGCCCAGGAGACATTGAGCCGGGGGGTCCATGGGAGCCTTCTGGGGAGTGACGCAGAGGCGCTGCCCACCCTCCTGTCCTGAGAACGTTCAGATGTGGCTGTGGATGTTCAACAGGCCGGGCGGACTGCACTGCGCATGGCCCAGTGATGTGGATTCGGGGGGACCCTGCCCCAGAGATCGCCCCTGTCGTGGGAGGGTGCCCTGGCCTGCCTGAATCGGTGGTCCCAGGAAGTCTAAAAGGGTTCATGGGTCTCAGCATGGACTGAGAGCCAGCAAAGGGCCTGGGTCCCCGACTAAGAGGCTCCTGCTGGGATCAGGCCCGGCAGAGACGGGCTGCCGCAGCCGGATTGGAGCAGAGGCCCAAGGGTGTCTGGGCCCGAATGCTGATGAGCTGGCCCCAGTCAGCTGTGTCCAGATGGTCATACCCCTTCCGGGATGGCCAGTGAGCTCAGGCCAGCAGCAGCCAGTGTGCCCCGGGCCCCTGCTTCCCACCTCCCTTGCCAAGGCCACCTGTGGAGAGGAGGCGGAGACCTCCTGCTGGGGAGGTGAGAGGCAGGCTCGCTCAAAACCACCCGTCTCCGCAGAGCCCCCATGGCCCTCTAGACAAACACAGCCATGTTTAAAGAATCCACAGGGAGGTGTTTGGGCCTGGAGGGAGGGCAGGTTCTGGGCCTCACTCTGAGACAAGCCAGGACCTACCCATTCCTGGGACAAATTAAAGCCATCACCCACCGTACTTGGTGCCACGTCTCGGTCCTGCTAAGGTCCTGCAACGGGAGGCGTCCCTTGATTGTGAAGCTGCAGTTGGGGAGGCTGTGGGACCCCTCCCAGAATGTGGGGCTTCATGGAAAAGCTGAGCCAGGAGCACACACAGAGGAAATTCCAGGGTGCAATTGCTGACAGACGTGTCTTGGAAGGCAGCTGGTTACATTGGCACCGGCCCAATGCTCTCACTCTCCCCTCTGTCCTGCCCACCCCCCCACTCCCCAACTTCTCTTTTTCCCCTCAAAGAAAAAAATATATCCTAACCCGAGAGAAGCCGGAAGGCACCACCCAATCAACCAGAAAGACCCCACTTAGTCAAGAAAAATGGCAAACCCTTCAGGGTGTAAAATCTCCAGGGAGTTTTGCGGGTTAGAGAAAGACGGTCTGAGCGCCAAAGGCCACCCGCAGACATCCTGAAGCTGCCACCTCCAAGTACTCCCGATGCCCCTCCACGGGGCACGTCCCTTGTTCTTGTTAGTGAGGCCCAGTGTGAATGTCGGTGAGTGACCCCCTATGTATTCCTCAGCTGACCACCACCCAGGTCAAGACACACAACATTCTCAGCACCCATGGCGCCCCTCGTCCTCCCTCCTGCTCGGCACCCGTCTCCCGGCTTTATCACGGTCCTGCCCTTGAACGTCACGCCTGTGGGATCACGCAGCGTGTCCCGTTCCGTGTTGGCCTTTCGCTAGGTGTAACGTCTGTGATATCCCTTCTGGGCTGGTGCAGCAGGTTTGACGTCTTCGATCGCTGTGAAGACTCCACCGAGCGAACATGGCCGGTGAGTTCGTGTGTCCCCCTGCGGACGCACAGGGTGTGAACACCTTGATAAAGCTGCCACCAGCCTGCTGCACCCGTCCTGGGGTGGCTCAGCTCTTTACCTGTGTGGAGGTCACAGTCGCCCCACGGTGCTTATCGTTGTTAACATCCCCGCCTCAGAGACGGGGAAACTGAGCTTCGACATGGTTCGGTGCCTTGTCCAAAGTCCCGGAGTAAAGAGCGGGGTCGGAATTCCAGCCAGACCGGAGCGCTCGAGAGCCAAGCTCACAGTAAAGGGCCCGGCGTTTCAGGAGCAATGCGGTAAAGCACCCCAAAGCTGCGAGCTCGTCTGGAGCAAAGGTCCCCCTCCTCCGCCTTGACAGAGGGGCACCTGGCCCTGTCCCCGCTTCCCATCCTATCTGTCCCTCCCCGGCCCAGCTGTGCGCTCCCGCCCCAGGCAGGCCCTGACAGCTGTATTAAGTGTTCCAGGGAAACGCAGGCTGGCTCTGGGGAAAGCCCTGCAAATCCTGTGACAAACAGCTCTAAGCCGGTGTTTAAAGCGGAGCCTGCTGTCGGCCACAGCGAGTAAAGGCAGCTGGCTTTGGGAACCGCGCTCGGTGCCAAGGCTGGGAGCGCGTCCCGCCCTCGCAGGCAGGCCTTCTGCGGACCCCCCGCGGAGCGTGGCTGGACGCTGGGCAGCTTCACCCTGGCCTTCGGGGCCTGGGTTGCTGACCCGGGGGCGGGTGTGAGCCACGATGAGACAATTCACGTGAAACCCCATGAAATGCCAGCACAGCCCCGCGAGTGTGAGCGGCGTATTGTTTTTAATTGTCCAAAATAGGGACTCATGATCTGAACACTCTATCCCAAGGTTCCTTATCTGAGTCCCTTATCTGAGACCCTGGGGGCCGGATCGATTTCAAAATTCAGAATTTGTTAGCATTTAGAGCACTGAGCCAGTGCTTATACTGTATATCATTAGCGGCCCTGGGGGATCCTGGGTAGACTGGGTAAGGGAACTCACTGCAATTCTGCAGCGAGCTGACCGGGTCCAGCCCAGACCGGCCTCGCTGCCGTTCAGGGAAGCACTGCTGCTCGGGAGGGAGGGAACCTGAGCAGGAGGGACGGGTGAAGGGGTTGGGACGCCTCTGCTGCTCCCCTGTGTGGACAACATGCCCCTGCTGGGGAATGGGGTGCTGGAGTCCTCGTGGCTTCGGCCGCTGTGAGGTGGAGGAGTTCATCTATGCCAAGTGCTCAGAGCAGAGCCAGCTGGCAGCGAGCCCTCCGTGATTAGTTACGATTATTATTAATATTCATACTAGTTCTGGTGCTGCTAATTTCTGGCCACGACTTACGGGGTACACCCGTGTGTGGTGGGGGCCTCATCCCCGGCGCCCCCTCACCTGCACACTCTCGGCACTGTGTGTGTGCGTGTGTGTGTGGACGTGTGTGTGAAGAAGCTGCTGTTCCCTCCGTGGGTATCTCAGGCTCATACCGTGTGCACAGCATCCTGATGGCGTGAAATTCTCACATGTAAAGAGGCGCATTTTTTCTTACAGCTCAGCCCCTCACCCCGCCAGCCACTTCGGGTGCTCGTGCAAAGAAAGAAGGGTCTCTTCCAACACCGGAGAGAGACCAGCTCCCTTGGCCTCTTGAGAAGAGCAGCGGGGCTGCCCTTGCACTTCATTAGCTGTCAAGGGCACTTTTGGTTCCGTGGGGTTTTTGTCCTGCTTGCTAGTACCCATTCCTTCATGAAATGAAATGTCACCGAGGTGTCTCATTGAATCTTCACGACAACTCTGTGGGGTGGACAGCAGTCAGTGTCATGCCTGGCTGCCAGGGCTGTGGTCACCCCTGCAGGTCCCGGTCATCCGTCGCTGTGTCGAAAACCTCCCGAACTTGGTGGATCAGAGCTGTATCTATTCCGTTTTTGCTCACACATCTGCAGTGTGGGTAGGGCTCTGTGGGGACTGTCCTCTCTGCTCCGCAGTGTCAGTGGGGAGGCGCCACAGTGGGTGGGGGTGAGGGTGACTCGATGGCCGGGTTCTGGGCTCGTCTAGAGGCTGGTTCACACCGTGTCTGCTGGGTGATGCTGGCTGTTCACGGGGACCCCATCAGGCTTTGTCAGCCCGACCTCTGCACTTGGTCCTCCCTGTGGCTGCCTGGGCTTCCCCACAGCCTGGAAGCAGAGCTCTGGGTGTACGAGGCAGAAGCCAAGGGCATTCTGATGGTCTAGTCTTGGCAGTCATTTCCACCATACTTTCCTGGTAGGGACAGTCACGAAGGACACAGATCTCACCACCGAATGGGAGGAGTGTCGTCCCTAGAAGCCTGTACTCATTGCAAGCTCACGACCTTTAGGTAAAGATACTCAGTAGCATCCTTAGTACTGGTCATCTTTAAATTTTTTAAAAATGTAATTTTATAATATATTTATTTATAACATTTATTTTATATATTTTATTTATTATTTATAATAAAGTTCCATATCTATACTATATTCCATACTTATATAATTTTATATTTTAGTTATTTACAATATTTATTTTATAGAATTATTTATTTATAAATTTTACACAACAGTTTTAATATTTTATAGATAACAAAGGATATATAGTAAATATGATTGTATATATAGATGTAAAATATACTTATTTATATATAGTACATTTAGTAATAGTTATAAAATTTATCACCTTAGTTACTGGCAATCTACGGCCTCTAATAAAGACTAGAAATGATAATCACATTGGGAATGTCTGTGTAAATGCTGGTTTTTCACAAGTAGTTTCAGTCAGAACTATACCTCTTCCAGGAGGAAGCATTTTATGGGGTGACTTTTGGGGGATAATTCTAGGGAGAGCTGTGGGCTAATTTCGGCACGAATGGGAAGAGCTACTGGCAGGGAAGGGGAGCAGTTGGGCGATGTGAGACCTCGAGTCTCCCAGTTAGTGTGTTGTCCCAGGATAGAACGGTTAAAAACAAAACGAAGGCATACGCCACCTTACACAGGCACGTGGATTGCCAAATGCCAGGGAACGGACCATCCGACATAATTGAAAGCAACGTCACGAGCATCCAGAGCTGGAAGGAAAGCTGGAGACCAGGTAACCCTGTGCACCTTTACATGGGGCGTGCACACCTCAAGGGTAGACGGGATGGGCAGAGAGAGCTACAACGTAAACACGTGAAGCTTTGATTTTTCCTAGACGCCGAGTAATCCAAAACATTTTCAGTATTCAAACAAACATGGATATGGTTTGGAGCAGAATGTAAAATCTCCATAAATTTTAGGGTAAAACAGAGGACTTCAAAGAAATTCCATGCTGGCAGCAGACTGGCTTGCAAACATCACACAGACGCATCCCTTCCACCCGCTCTGAGGTCCCAGCTCGCTCCGCCTTGGGGTGGGTGCTTGGGAAAGCATGAGAAGCAGCGTGCTAGCTGGCAGTTCCTTCTCTGAGCTCTCCACGGCAAGGGCCGAGCAAAAAAAGACAAAAAGGAAGGGTTGTCACACCAGTCTCACATGTGCCCTGTAGGAGTAACTGCACGCTGGCTGCTGACGACAGTATGAAAAACAAGAATGCAAAGTATCTCGTTCATTATTCATGTTGATTACATAACGGAAAGACAATATTTTAGGTAGATTGGGTTAAATAGATACATTTCATTTGCTTCTTTTTACTTCCTTAATGTGTCTACTGCAAAATTTAAAACTACCTATGTGGCCCACATTATATTTTTATTGGGTACATTGGGCTAGAGTAGGTGTCTCCGAAAGTAATAGACCATGCAACACTTTCCTTCCCTTAACATCTTGGGTGACTAGTTTTGGGCAAAACAGGCTGCTGGACACATGGCTTTAGGTAAAATTTGTCTCTTTATTGACCTGCAAATCAACACCGGGCTTTCCCACCTCCAACCTTTTGCTGACTCAGTTCTGTTGGGAATTCCTACTTGTCTTGACTGTTCCAAATCAACCCATCCTGTGACACGCATCCCAAATCCTTTTTTACTGTCCTGTTCCTGCTCTGCTCCCTGCTGCTGAACACGGTTGAGGTGGATGGTGTTGCAGCAGCCACCTTGGGACTGTGAGTTGATACCCTAAGGAAGAAAAGTTGAGGCTGGCAGAGCAGAAGGATGGAAAGTGCCTGGGTAACAGGATGGCATGACTTTGTTGCAAAGTCAACTCCAGGACCACCTACTTAGAGACTTTTAAAAATGTGAGACAATGGTATGTTTCTATAATTTAACTGCCTTTACTTGGGCATTTTATTCCTTGCACCAGAAGGCCTCCTAACTGATATGAACTCCATGTTATCACAGAGAAAAAGAATTCACACAATAAAAATAGATAGTATAGCCCTGGCTGGTTTGGCTCAGCGGTTAGAGCGTCGGCCTGTGGACCAAAGAATCACGGGTTCGATTCTTGGTCAAGGGCATAACCTTGGTTATGGGTTCCATCCCCGGCCCCAGTTGGGGTCCTGTGGGAGGCAACCAATTGACATGTATCTCTCACATCGATGTTTCTCTCTCTCTCTCTCTGCCTCCCACTCTATGTTAAAAAAAGAAAAGGGAAAAATATCCTCAGGGTGAGGATTTAAGATAAGGTATACATGTGGTATACATTAATGCTACTACTAAACTAGAAAACGATGGTCTTGCCTCCCCAGAGCATTGACCAATCTGACTTGAACAGTCAAAGCAGCTGTGGCTTTTTGAGGCCAGGTGTGGCGGTGCCTGGCCAGCAACATCTCACTCTAAGTGTCTTGACAACTGTGAGGCAGGCGCTGTTATTGCCTCTCCTTGACAGAGGAGAAAACCGGGGCTCGGAGTGGGAAAGTCATGTCCAGGGTGACACCGACCTTGAATGGTCTGTGAACTGAGCTTCCTGCGTGTCTTTGGTTTGTAATGAGGCCACCATAGACTCCCAGCCTGGCTCCTCTCCCTGTAAATCCAATGAAACTGGAAGAAAAAAAAAGAAAGAAAAGAAGAGAGAGCACCTAGTGTGCCATCCCCGCCCCAGCAGGCCCCCTACTGTTTATTTGGGGCTGCATCAAAGACGTCAGCTGTTGTAAGTTTTTCTTTCCTGCAGGTAGGCAGTTTCTAAAGGGACAGATCACATTTTTGATCTGAAAATAGCACATGAAAGACATAAAAAAGAAAAAGATGTTCAGCAGGTTTATAATCTTTCTCTTATGCCAACAAACAGAGGCGGTAAGAATGTAACAGCTAAGACGAGGTGACCACCCTCCAGACGGGAAGTGCGCTCGTCGGAAAGGGGACCGTGTTCGCGAAGGGGAACTCGGTCCTGCTCCCGTTTAGTCTGGCCTGGGTAAACTTGGGGACTGAATCAGTCTTCCGGAGAGAGACGAGGTGAATTTGCTCTTCCAGAAACTAACCTAATCACACAAACATCCTTCACGATGGGTGGTCTCGGTGGAGAAACAGATAAGTGGAATGGAATCTTTTCAACCAGCGTTGCCGTGTTTTTTCTGTTATGGGCACAATCAGATGTCCCAAGAACTACCTTCCTGAGCATCCTTGGTTTCAAGTAGAATTACTGATGAATTTCTTTCCAAATCCACCCCCACCCCCAAAAACGACAGAGCTATGTAGATAAAATATTAGAAACAGGCTGACACTTTTCTACTTATTATCAGATAGAGTGGGAGGGAGGGAGAGAGAGAGAAAGAGAGAGAGAGAGAAACATCAATGTGATAGAGCCACATTGACTGGTTGCCTCCCACACAATCCCACCAGGGCCGGAGATGAACCGCAACCGAGGTACGTGCCCTTGACCGGAATCAAATCCATGACTCACTGGTCCATGGGCCGACGCTCTAACTGCTGAGCCAAACTGGCCAGGGCTGATTTTTCTGTTTTTTTTTTTTTTTTTTTAGAATGAACATAACTTGATGCCAACATTGGATGAGGATGACAATAATATCAAGCATTTTCAAGTGCTGACTGTGGCCAGGTGTTGTGAAAAGTGCTGTGTGGGCACCAATGAGCTCATCACCTCCTCACTAAAGACTTGTAAGTTGGTTCCAATCTCGTCTCCATTTTACAGAAGGAGAAACGAAAGTTTACATCCTTGTTGGAGATCACAGCCAGTATTGGAAGAACTCACATTTATTCTTAGGTCTGTCTGACTCCAGAGCCCTTTCCCTAATGGCTAGTCTGTCCTGAAACGAGGTGTCTTGTATTGGGTTCCCACAAGAGCCAACCCTGAAAGAGGGATTTGGGTGCCTTCCTGTTTTACGCCTACGCACCTAGGACCACGATTGCTGGGTCACAAGGTAGCTCCATATTTATTTAGTTTCGTAGAGAATGACAAGCAGCTAACCAAAATGGTGGCCCTGTTTTCACTGGCAGCCTGTGAGAGGTCCAGCTGATAGGATCAGTCTTGTTGGACTGGGGCCATTCTGGTAGGTGTGTAGTGTTATCTTAGCATTTGCATGTCCCAAATGAAAAATGATGTTGAACACTTTTCATATGCTTACTGACCATTTGCATCTTTTGTGAATTGCCTCTCCTTCTTTTGCCTATTTTTAAAATGGACAACTTTATTGATTTGTGGAAGTTCTTTACATATGCTGGCTAGGAGAACTTTCTCAGATATGTGCATGGTTAATATCTCCTCCCACTTGTTTGACTTTTCCAATTGTTCTCTTTTGGTGAACACAGGTTTTTCATTTTGATGAAGTCTAATGTATCCATCTTGCTTTTTGGTTGGCACGTTGTGTGTCCGTTGCAAGAAATCTCTGCCTTTAAAGCGATGGTCCCCGAATGCCTCCATGTCTTCCTTGAGGTGTGAGTTTAATCGGCATCATGAAGAAATAGGATAGCTGGCTTATTCCCTGGCCCCAGCCCTCATTCATGGATTCTCAGCTTTACCTTCCTCAGAGGGAGACGAGCATCAGATGCAGCTCTGGGAAAGAGGCTGGGTTTGTGCATTCTGGATGAGGCGACAGATTCCCACCCCCACTGGAAAGTAGATCCATTTGGATGAAAATGCCCTTGAAGGAAATAGTTTGCTTCATTTTCAGATATAAAAGTGGAAAGTAGTTCGGTTTCACTAGAAAAGTGTGTCTTTGAGCTACTGGCGTTTTCAGACACTGTGTCTCTGTTTGGAAAATAAACAGTCAAAAGACGAAAGGAGAGAATGAATTTTAATGTGCGCGTTGGCTGGGAGGGGGCGGTCGGCATTCTTTGTGCTCCATTGCTATGCAGAAATGAAGGAAGGAAACCCAAGGCTGCCATCTTACAAAAACAGCGGCAGGTTTTTATTTTATTTTTGTTAATCCTCACCAGAGGATATTTTTTTTCCATTGATTTTTAGAGAGCGTGGAAGGGGGAGAGAGAGAGAGAGAGAGAAACATCGATGTGAGAGAGACACGACTTTTGGTTGCCTCCTGCACGTGCCCCAACCGGGGCCAGGATCGAACCTGCAACCCAGGTACCTGCCCTTGATCGGGAATCAAACCTGCGACCCATTGAACCCGTGACTCTTCGGTGTGTGGGCTGATGCTCTAACCACTGAGGCGCACCGGCCAGGGCAAACAGTGACAAGTTTTCAGACGGCAGCCCTCTCAAGATTATTCCAGGGACAGCTTTTTTTTTTTTTTTTTTTAAGGAGAAGAAAAGTTTGCTAAGAACCCAAAAGATTTTTAATGATGGAGCCCAAAATAGTAAAGTATATGAAACAATTTTCTTTTGACTAGAGAAGTGTCTATTTTTCCTTCTTGGTTGCTACGCCCTCACCCTTTAAAAGGGGAGAAAGAAAACAAGAAACTTTGTAGATACATTAGGGGCTGTTTGTTTTCTTCCTTTCCTGTCTTCCTCATTTCTGTCTCTCTCTCTCTCTCTCTCTGCTTTCCCTGCCTGTTCTTTTCTCATTCAGTCACCCGCTCCGGGCTCTGGGGCTCAGGTTCCTTATTTTTCAGAGGGGACAGGAATGCCATCGCCTCGCAGGCTTGACTGAGCAGTGCCTGGCGCTCAGTCATGTTCAGAAATGCCGGTTGTTATCGCTGCCTTTAGCGTCATTGCCTCACTTTAAGAAAGGGTGAATTCTTTCCTGTTGCGCCTTGTTTCGAATACCTTTTCAGACTTTACAGTATAATGATTTGATTTGTTAGGAGCCGATGAGTCCTTTCTTCTGCAGTTTTGTGGCTAATCACGAGTCTGCCCTTTGACTTGAGATTTTTCTATCTGATTCTTTGAACTACTTTGTATCTATAGAAAGAAGCCGAAGCCAACTGCTTCTGACTCTTTCCAGCGATCAAACTGTCTCCCAAGAAGTACCCACTTGCAAAGACAGGACAAGTGTTGAGAAGTGACCAGCAGGTGGACACCACACAGAGGCGTGACTAGGGTTCCCACTGAGTAATACGAGCAAATGAGAAAAATGTCACCTCTTCTCAGTTCCTCTTTGTGAAATGCTATATACAAATAGTAAAAAAGGAATGAAAAAAATACCCTTGGTCTAGGGTATTTTATACCTATGGTTTCTCTTGAATATAAATATTAATATCTTCAGTTTATGGAGGAGGAAACGGATCTCAAAGAAGGTATAGGACTTACTGAAGGACCTGTAGCCATTGTAGGATGGTGTGGTGGGACGTTGTGATTTACTTAAGTGATTTAGAAACCAGATCTTTCGGTGTGTCGTCTTCTGATCTTCTAGAAGGTTCCGGGATTAGATGTGCTCACGATGCAAGGCTTGTTCCTTTACTGGGAGTTTTAGGACCCTCCTTGGACTGGGCAGGTTCGAAGATCAGAGCTGGGGATGTGTAGGTCTTTCGATTTGGGCCTCACAGCCACTCCATCTTATTGGGGTGACGGCGCCCTGCTGCCTCCTCCCCAGTTTCCTTCCTTGCAGTTGGGTTGAGCTGGCCTCACTCTCCCAGATCCAGGGTTGAACACTTTGATAAGACCTATCGATAGCCACTGTTCACCCCATGGACTCACAGATCATGTCAGATGGGCACAGGACCCAGGGCCATCGGCCAGCTGGCGGAAGCACTTTGGCCGGAGTTACTGGGGACGTCACCAGCACAGGAGGGCGAGGCCTGGATTCCAAACAGTGGCACCACCACCTTACTGCTCTCTATGGGCCAAAGTGAATCACAGAGCAGCCTGGAGGCAGGGGGTGGGGAAACAGACTTGACCTTGTGCAGGGGGGAGCGCCATCTCATTTCTGAGGCTGTGAAAACTTGGGGTTACCTTTTCAGTCTACTGCATGGACTTTGGTTCACATGCTGTTCTAACGGTGTAATGTGCATGAGCTTATTTAACGCGTAGGTAGTTGTATCACTGATGTCATCATTGTTATTGTCATCCCCATGGTATATGGAGTAAGATGTGGCTTTGAGGTCTCAGTCTTTCCAGGTGAGCATGGGGAAGAAGGGGGCCGAGACATAAGCTCTATTGTAATAGCTGAGTCTTGTATGCCTCTAACCCGTGACTTCCTCTGAGTGACCGGGACAGAGAATGACAGCAGCCATGACCGCCTGAGGTCTCACTGTCAATCTTCACAACAAAATTCCCAGTGCTGAGACCACTGTCATCCCTGTTTTCCAGAAGAGAAGACAGAGGCAGAGAGGGTAAGGGGCTGTGTCAAGGGCACGCATCTAGGAGTCCAGGATGAGACCACCTGTGCCGGGTGTCTGTCTGTCGGGATCCAACTCCACCCTCCCGCCCTGCTCTGTGCTCCAGGAGCCAGACTTGTATGGGCTACATCAGTGCTCTCTCACTCTTCACCTTCTGCTTGGGTTTGGCCAACAGGTGGCATGGCAGGGACCAGAAGGCAGGAGGAGAGAGGTCAGAGTATTTGTTCCCTTAGCTTTCTTCCTGCCAAGTCCCTCTACCCAAGACCACGGCTGGGTCAGCTGGCCCTCATTCTGCTGCTCCCTTCTCTGGATGCTGGGGCCTGTTTTCTCCAGTTGGCCCAAAGCCCTGCAGGTGGTACCACCCTGCTCTTACAGCCCGGGGTTTCTGCACCATCCCTTGTTGGTTTCCTTAAGTCTGCTCACACCTTTGGCAGTTCCCTTTGTTAAAATTTCCTCAAATTACCTCCTTTTCATGTGCCATCTGATTCTTGCCGGGACCCTGGATGAAACTCCGCCTGACTCAGCAGTCTCTATATTTAATATTTATTGAAAGATGAAAAGACTGGAATATAAAACTGCTAGGTGATCCCCAAAGCTGAGTTCCTTGAATGATGAAATCAAAAGTCCAAGATGAAAACGAGACAAAATGAGGTTGTCTCCATGCTGGCCGAAGGCAGGTGGGCCTCTGTCTGTCTGGACGAACACCAAGCATTGAATACTGTTTCTGTATTATTTCCAAAGGTGTTGGATTGCATTTTAATTAATTTACCTTGAAATTAACATACTCCACTTTTTCTTGAGCCAGGCTCAAACTTTCCAGTGTATCCTATTGCACAGAAATGCTTCCATAAATCAGGATGAATGTAGCATTGGCGACTGAGAAGGGAGAGGGAGAGATTTACATGGGGGTGTTTTATATTCTGCTCTTGTGCAAAGCTTTAATATGTATTTGCAAGAGGCATTTTCTGCACTGGCAGCCAATGCATCCTGAAGATGGTCTGAGTGTGGTTGTTCCTTTATCTATGACTGATGCCTTACAGCCAGGCACACCTGCTTCTGCAGGTGTGGGGAGAGGAGAGGAGAGTCAGAGAGAGATGAGTTCCAGTCCAGGCTCTGCCATCTACTAGCTGTGTGACCCGGAGCCTCCTTGAACCTCCGTGTCTTTCTACGTAGGTTACAGCAAGGGTTCAGAAGAGACGCAGGCAGAGAGCAAAGCTCCCCAGAGCCCTCAGGCACCCTGCACGCTCCAGCCACCCTGTTTTCTACTGGGCGGTCCTGGTTGGGAGCTGAGCAGCCATGGGCTTCCTCAAACTCTCAGATCTGCACTTTGCCTGGAAGGAGCTGGAAGAGCTAAAGGGCCGCCCACAGAACTGGATCTCCTTGTGGAAACGGTCAGGTCAGATGTTCAGAATGACCGGGAGGATGTCTTGTGGGAGAATGCATCCAGACTTGGGTTCAAATCCTGACGATCTCTTGTTATGAAGTACCAGTGGGGAGGTGCCCTCCCTTCTGTAAAGCTGCCTTCCTTGGATTGTGGAGTGGACGTAATAACAGTTCTCTTAGAAAGTTGCTAGGAGGGTTCGGTGAGATGCATGCCTGGACTCAAGGGGTAGGAATGAAGCCCTCAGCCATTGCTTGGCACCGAGTGCTCCAAGCATGGTGGCGAACGCCAAACAAAAAGAGAAACAATGTATTCATGTACTCAGTCAACATTACTGAGCATGCCTGGTGGTTACATACTGTATTAAAGCAGGTAGGAGAGGGAGGAATGAGGTAAACAGTCTCTGCCTTCAGGGGAAGAAAGACATTGTATCAAATAAACAGCTAAACAATGACAAATTTTAATAAGGAAGGAAACTAGAAGAAAGAATCCAGGGAAGGCTCCCAATGTAGGCAGGGAGTGATCAAGAAAGGAAGTGGCGTCCTAGCCGGTTTTGCTCAGCGATTAGAGCATCAGCCTGTGGACCGAAGGGGCCTGGGTTTGATTTCCAGTCAAGGGCTCGTACCTGGGTTGCGAGTTCAATTCCAGGCCCTGGTTGGGGGTGTACAGGAGGCAAACAATCCATGTGTCTCTCACATCAATGTTTCTCTCTCTCCCTTCCTCCTTTCCACTCTATCTGAAATCATTGGAATAATATTCTCAGGTGAGGATTAACAAAACCAAAAAAAATAAAAATAAAAAAAAAGGAAGTGTCATTAAGTTGGATATTGTATTAGTGAAGGTGGTGGCAGCTGCTACATGATCGAGCCCAAATCTCAGTGCCTAACACAATAGGAGCCATGCTCACGAGTCACTGGATTGTGGCTTTGGTGGGCATTTCTCCATGTGGTGATTTAGGAGCCCTGGCTCCTTCGATCTTTTTCGCCATCATAATAATGAAAGAGTTCAGTAAGGTTGCAGAATATAAAATCAGTTTACAAAAATCTATTGTGTAGTTTACACATCAGTGATGACCAATCAAAATGAAATTAAGAAAACAATTCCACTAAGAGCACAATGCGCTTGTTGAAAACAGGACATTTGCACGGCTCAGTATATGTCCCTACAGGTTACTTATTCATTGCAAAGGAAAGAAAAGGGCTTTTACAGTGGGGAGTCCTGGGGGCCCTACCTCAACCAAGTGATCAAAAGTCACATCCCTGCTAATGGGACAAATGATATCCTGGGCCCTGCTATGATGCCCTGAGAAGGACACAATGCCACTTTTGTGACATTCCTGCCTAAAAGGCATAGCCTGAATTGAATATGGAGGAAACCCCAGACCCACCTAAACTGAAGGAGATTCTACAAGACATCTGGCCTGTGCCCTCCAACAATGCCAGTGTCATGAGAGACAAAGACAGACGCAGGGACGTCTCAGATTAAAGGAGGCTGAAGAGATGGGATGACAACGTCGTGACATTATTCCGGGCTGGGACACATCGCAGTGAAGGATATAATTGGGACTCGGCGGGGATTTGAACGTGAACTCCACATCTGACGACAGCCGTGTGTTAGTAACAACTCTCTGAATTTCCCGGTCTTTCTATGGCTCTGCTCGAGAACGTCAGTGTTCTAAGACATCCAGGAGCCCCGGTGAGGGGCCGCGACATCTGTCTGCCACTCTCACGAGGTTCAGGGATATGACAGTATGTTTGTGAGAGTGTGTGTGACTGTGAGTGAGAGAGGGGACCCTGCTATGGCAACATGTTACTAGGTGCATCCGGTGGAAGGCAGATGTTCAGTTCACACGTGACTTTTCTGTAGGCTTGACATTTTCCAAAATAAAATATTTTTAAAAGACAAAGAAAGTACTGGTAATGAAGCGCAGATGTGACACGCAGGTGTGCGGTGGTTATCGCCCTCCTCGGTCTGAGGTTCGGGGGGGAAAGGAAGGCATGACTCTCTCAGGAGTCCCCCAGCTTGCCATTCGAGGGGGTCAGGCCCACCAAATACACCACCTCCACAGAGTTCACCGATAACGCGCACGTACAGTCTATCTGGGGAAACAACCGAACCGTCACGTTCAGCCAGTATCCTGCAGGGGCCCAGGAGTGCCCGAGTGCGGGCTCTTCTCATAAACGGAGCCGAGAAAACACATTTGACTTCCTCCTTCGCCAAATGCTTTCGCCATGGACACATCCTCCGACTCTGTCTCCCCGCCCCCCCCACCCCAGGTTTACCATCTTGCAGGAGGACTTCCTCCAAGTGCCCGTTGTTCCTGCTGTTGGCCTCATTTTTATTGCTCAGGCAGTCAACAGCCCCCAGAGACGGCTGTCTGGTTTCCAAGGGGGTCCTGATGAAGGCTCAGAGCTCTGGCCGCAGCCGGGCAGCCTGGACCGAAATAAAACCTGGGCCCTGGGCCTTGACGTGAAGTCCAAGCACAATGTTCTCTGCCATGAGCACCCACAGATAATGGTCCTCTCTGCTCCCGAGCCTGGCAGTGACTCTGGACAATCCCGCGGGGGTGTTCATCCCGGGACATGCCTCCTTGTGGCCCGCGGGCTTCCAGGACCAGCTGCGGACTCGGAGACACCTTAGGAAGGGGCCCAGGTGTCAGGGGTTCCGACCAGGGAGGCCGGGGGCAGCGTCTTCGGTGGAGAGGCCCGCCGAGTGGCCAGGCACGAGGGCTTCTCGGGAAGTCGGCGTCTGGTGTACTGGGGTAGGGGGCTGCCCTGCGTCTGCCTCCCAGGTCACTGACGGAGGCTGCGGGGTGATGTAGGCTGAGCTGTCTGCGGCCGGGAGAATGGCTTCTGTGTCTCAGCAAGTCTGCCAAGAAAAACGGGCTTGGGCCTGTTTGAGGACCAGCTTGGCCACTGGCTCTGTGCGCTTGGACATGCCTCCGGCTTTCTTTCCCATAAATTAATGGGGTTGAACTGGACTGATGGCTGTCCAGTTGTGTCCTGTGGAGCATGAGGGATGTCCTATGATGGAATGTTACAACCTCACAATAGAATGTTGTAGAACAGCCCTGGTTCTCCAAGGGTGCGTGGAGGCTTTCTAAGAGTCCCTTGAATATGGATGATTTAAAAAAAACTTTTTTTTCTTTATTGATTTTTAGAGAGAGAGAAAGGGGGAGAGAGAGAGAGAGAGAAACATCAATGAGAGAGAACATCGATTGGTTGCCTCCAGCATGACCCCACTGGGGATTTGGCCCACCACCTGGGCATGTGCCCTGACCAGGAATCGAACCCGTGACCTGTTGGTGCATGGGTTGATGCTCAACCCTTGAGCCACACAAGCCAGGCAAATATGGGTGGTTTTAAGGGAACCGACTTCCACAGAGTTGAACTTGCTTGCCTTCCTCTGCTTTGCATTTTTTTTTTTTTTTTGGCTTCTTCTTTCACAATGATCATCTCCTATTTACCAAGGAAAAGCACAGGCTCTTACTATGATAAATCACCCCATGGTTTAAAACAAAGGGAGGCTTTGAGAGTACATGGTCCCCAGCATGGCCCTCAGGAGGGAAAAGCAGAGAGCTTCCCTAAGATATTTTAAAGACTTATTTTATGCAGGCGATAAAATCAAGGTAAGGCTGTATTCCTTGACTGTCTATCCACCCATCCATTCACCCATCCATCAACCCATGCATCTACCCATCCATCATCTATTTTTCCATTCATCCATCCACCCATCTTCTCTTTCCATCCATTCATCTATCTATCCATCTTTCTACATTTCTATTTAACTAATCATCTTTCTTCTACCTATCTTAGAATTAGAATTTTAATATAAGACAGTTGTCTTTGGAGGCATGTATTAACACATATATTTGAATGGAGAAATAGTTAGAAAATGCAACTGATTTGGATGGTTGACTTGATGAGGACTAGCTTTGTTCTTAGGTTATATGGCAGACACTTCACTAAAGTTAACTCAGCTCCATAAATTTGTAGCTTCAACGTTTTGATGAAAATTCACAGCATACGCTATGCTGAAGAGCACAACTACTTAACTCATGACGAATTTAAAATGGAATGTCTGCACCCTTGCACAGAGGCACTGGAATGCAACATGGCTAATGTAGGAACCAGGGGTGTTTGTGACTCAAATACCACCAGGAGGATTGTCACTGGTGACGTGATTTTCTGATATGATGATCACCCTTGAGAAGGTTCTGAACGAGCTTGACGTACACAGAAGTTACAGCCTGAGAAATTTAATGGCTGTAGAAACATTGTATTTGTGTGTAAAACGGAGTCAGAGGGACTCATCATTGTGAATACAATTTTTAAATTCATGACTGCTCAGGGTGCATTTGAAAATCCTCTGGAACACAGAACAATGTATCAATGCAAGCTGCCAAATTTGGAGGCAATCTGTGTGGCAGCAATAAGAACTAAAACACGTGCCATGATTCCAAAGCGCAAGTTTATCAAAATAGTCGAATGCTTCCGGATGCCTTTTACCAGGCGGGTAAAGCAGAGCTTGGAGAGGTTGGGGAACCGGCTCCTGCCACACAATCAGCTGAGCCAGGTTTGAGCTCCGCCCCCTTCTGAACCCGCACCTGCTTCCCAGCAGTGCTTGGCGGACTCTACTGTGCTCAGGGCTCACCTGGGGACCTTGTCACCTGCAGATTCAGACTCCACAGGCCTGGATGGGGCCTGAGATTCTGCATTTCTAACCTCCTCCCAGTCTGAGGTTTATATTCCACTGACCCATCCTTCTACTCATCGTGGGGAGATCTGTCCCCAGCGCAAATGTGGGTTTCCTTGCAGGAGTAAAACCCACTTCTATTTTGTCCAGCTTTTTGGAGATATAACTGACATCCAGCATACACCATGATGATTCGATACACATGTCTGTTGTGAAACGATACCTATCATAAGGTCAGTTAATACCTCCGCCACCTCACATAGTCACCTCCCTCCCCTTTCTGTGGTGAGAACACTCAAGAACGACTCTCTTTGCAACTGTCAAGCCTACAGTGCAGTATCGTTAACTACATTCCGCTGCCAACTGGAAGTTTGTGACTTTGACCAACATCTCCCCCCGGCCACCTCCCAGGCGCCGGCTCCCCTCATTCTACTTTTCTGGTTCTGTGAGTTGAGTGAAACCCACGTGTGACACTGGGGATCCCGGGCACCGAAGGAGACACCGTTTTCACCACGGACAGAGCTGTGCCGTTTGCCGGCTCCAGTCGGACCCGGGGTTTCCAATCAGGTCTAACACGCAGGCACAGCGAGTGCTCCCTGGGATCGGAAGGGAGGGCACTTTGTCAGTAATAATAAGTTGTTGACAGACGGACGCTGCGCAGGGCACGCCTGATGGGAACCACATGTGGTCTCAGGGACGGTCTCCAAAGTGCCCGTGCCATTCGTGTGTTTGCCGCTCAGGAGGCCCGGGGACTTGGCCACCCTGTGGGCTGGTGGGATTGGCTCTATAGTGCCAGGCAGGCCAGAGAAAGCTTCGCACTGAGACAGCGCACCTTTCCACGGCCCTTCCACATGGTGCCAGGCCACATTTCACGGAGGCAGGAGACCCTGTGGGAGTGGGAACGTTTTGAATGGGAGATGGGCACAACCCTGTTCCTGACAAAAGCTGACCATGAGGGGAGGGGAGCAGCTGGTCGAGAGAAAATCCTAATGTGGGGAAATCAGAACCTCCGTGCATGGCCGGTGGGGTTGTGCAACGGGGCAGCCGCTGTGGAGAAGAGCCTGGAAATTCCTTAACAAGTTAAACATCCACTTACTGTCTGACTCAGCAATTCCAAGCCTGGGTAGATACCCAAGAGAAATAGAAACAGGTGTTCAAACAAAAATGTGTACAGGGATGTCCGCAGCAGCATTATTTACAAGAGGCAAAAGGTGGAAACGGCCCAAATGTCCATCAGCAGATGAATGGATAAACCAAATGTGGTCCATCCATACAATGGCATATTATTCAGTTTTTTCAAAAATGAAGTACCCCAATGGGAAAAAAAGGGGGGGTGTCTGTAATACTTCCAACAATAAAAAAAGGAAGTACTAACACATGATACGATGTGGCTGAACCTCAAAAACATTATGCTAAGTAAAAAAAAAAAAAAGCCAGTCGCAAAGGTCACGTATTGTATGATGACATTTATATGAAATGTCCAGAATAGGTGAATCCATAGAAACAGAGAGCAGGTGGATGGCTGCCAGGGGCGGGAAGAAGGGGACTGGGGAGTGACTGGTTCATGGACGCAGGGTTTCTTTCTGGGGTTTGAGCAAGGCAGTGGTGATGGCTGTGAGTGTGCTAAGTGTCATCGGCAGGACATTTCGTGTCATGTGTATCTCACCAAATTCTAATCACAGTGGCAACTGCGAAGGAGCCTTTGCATTCACAAATGCCTGGTTTGCACTTGCTTGCCATGGGTACCCTGCTGACAGTGGGTTGCTTAGACTTAAGAGGTGGGGTGTCGGAGGCACCCCAAGTGAATGACAGAGCACCGAGCACAGACAGTGAAGGTGGGCTGCACTGCAGGTGTGCTTCTGAGCGTGTAGGTGCCTGATCTCTGAATCCACGCAACTGCCCCAGAAGGAAGGTTCTATTTTACTCTCATTTTACATCTGAGGAACCCAAGGCGTAGAAACACAAAATCACCCTCCCTAGGTCACAGAGCGAATGAGCGCACAGCTGGGGTTTGACCCAGAATCCACCCAACAAAGATCTCGTACTGTTGATGGAGACTGAATGCTTGGCAGGGTCCAGGGTTGGGGCCCCTAGAGCCCTATGTTGCTGGCAAGAAGACGTCATTTTGGAATTACCTAAGTGTCTTGCAGTGGTCATGCTGAAGGAATTGTGGACATCAACTCCCTCAGCTGTGTTTTTTTCTGAGATGAAAAACCTGGACCCAAGAAAGCCAGCCATCAAGATGGTGGCACTGGGCCAGGGACACATGGGGAGGGGAGGTGGCCAGTGCTGCTCGATCCTTCTTCCCGCACGTCCAGACAAGGCACTGTCATTGCTCCCATTCTTTAGGTTAGGGAACAGAGGGGTGCCATCCCTCGCCCAAGGTCACACAGCTCGAAGAGTCAAATCTGACGGAGGTGGGAGCATCTGCTCTTTGCACGGGACAACGCAACTCTCCGAATCTGCCAGTGAGATTTTGAGTTCTGTTTCTTGTGCTAAATGAACATATGTGGAAAATGAAAAACTACAGAAAGGTCCTGACTGATGTGGTTAGAGTGTTGGCCTGCACACCAAAAGGACGTGGGTTCGATTCCTGGTCAAGGGCACACCTGGGTTGCAGTTTCAATCCCCCAGCCCGGTCAGGGCGTGTGCAAGAGGCAACCAATCCATGTATCTCTCTCACATCGATGTCTCTCTCTTTCTCTCTCCATCTCTCTCTTCTCCTCCCTCCCTTCCACTCTCTCTAAAAATCAATGGAAAAAATATCCTCTGGTGAGGATTAACAACAAAAAATATACAGAAAGAAAAAAAACACACAGAAGGATATATAGATCACGCATCTTGTTATTATCCGGAGCAACCTACCATTACACCTTTGGTCTATTGCCTGCTACTTCTGTCTGTGTAACGCGCACACACATATTTATATATTTTTATGAAATTGGAATCATGCTAAATATCCCGTTGTTTCAGACTTTTTTATGTAATGTTTTGCTTATATTTCCTATTGATTCATGACGGGAAAACTTGATTTTTAATATCTGCACAGTCTTCCATCATCTGGACCTTTCAGAAAAGAACTATCTCACTAACCATGGACATGTAGGTCGTTTCCCAATTATCGCTATTAAAATCAACACTGTTACGGTGGTTCTTTAATAAATGTATGTGCATATAGCGGGTATTTGATTCATATTTATGAATGAATGAGTGATGGATAAGTGCATGGGATTTCTTTAGGGGGGGGTCCTGGATGTGGACTTACTTGGGCTAAAGTAGGCTGTCCACACCTCAGGGTTGCCCGCATTGTCCCTGTCTCTCCGGTGTCCTGAGGTAACTAGTGATTGCGTTCCCTTTCACTCCCACAAGTGTCTCGATTTGGATGATAAATTATAAGGTCACCCTACTCAAGTGATATGCATCTGTTTGGAGTTCCCGATCCACATGGCGAAATTGCTATACAGATGTGTTGTAGCAATTTACACCTCTCTGGGACCTATTCCTGAAAGAAGAGGGCTTGATGAAGATGTTTCGATGACAAATTTGGGAAATGGAATTCGCCTCACAAAAATGGAATTAGCTTTGTGGAATTCAGAAGAGGCTTAAATCCATTTCTCCCCCTAACTTCTCATGTTCTTAGGATCCACACTGGTCACATGTTAAGCTCCCCCCACCCCCTGCCCAAATATGTTTAAACTAGAACGAGCCTGGCTGGTGTGGCTCAGTGGTTGAGCGTCAATCTATGTACTCAGAGGTCGTTGGTTCGATTCCTGGTCAGGGCACACACCCAGGTTGTGGGCCCGATTCCCAGTGCGGGGCATGCAGGAGGCGGCCAATCGATGTCCTCTCTCATCGATGTTTCTATCTCTCTCTCCTTCTCCCTCTCTAAAAATCAATAAAGAAAAAAAAGAACAACAACAACAAAAAAGAACATGATTTCTTAGGAGATTGTGGGAGTGGCCCACTCTGCATTGCCTTATCCTGTAGTCAGTTGAATGTCACACTTAGGAAGCCATGGTAACTCCTGTTCCTCATCCTTGCAGGGCAGTAGTCCTGGGAAATAGAGTCTAGCTGTAGATGTGAATTTTGAGATGATTCCTTGGCTGGTGTTTCGATGTCAGAGGACAGGGCAGTTGCTAATGCCCAGAGGTAGGCACTGTGTGGAGGTATTAGTGGGTGGGGAAGACTGGCAAACTTCTGACTCTCCTTCCCAGTACAGGAAGCCAGATGAAATATGCCAGAGGAATGTGACTATTCCATGTTGGCCGTAGTCTCCTGTGCTTTGGTCTGTGTTGGCCCTGGGAGCCTTCATTATAGCTGAGCTGAAACAGGAGCTCTGAAGTCAAATGCAGGTCATGCCCAAGGGAGCAAACACATGTTCTGTTGGAGGCATATATGTGCTGGTCTCCTGAGAGCCAGTTTCCTGGGACAGCTACACACAAGCTTATGGGCACAACTAAGGTCTTCCTTCTGACCACAATATCTGATTACACAATTGATGGCTTAGTCATGTCTCACTGGCCTGACACTGTCCCAGTGTGGGCCTGTCAGGTCAGTTATTGCTGAGTCACACAGACTCCTATAGCCCTTGAAGTGACCATCTGCTCCCTCCTGGAAAACAGGATTTTTCCTTTATCTAAATTAAAGAGTGGCTAGACAAGTGGTCAAAAGGGTGCTTCAGCTCCTCCGGAAGTGGACTCAATACCCTTACCCAACTGCTACACCCACAGAACCTGGCCAGGCTTTATAGCTCTTGGCGGAACCCCATGCTTTGGAACTTGAAACTGGCATGGAATGCTTCCCAGGTCAGAGGATAGAGCTTAAAAAGCTCTCAGTACAGGCCAGAAACAGGCCCTCTGACAATTTAAGTGAAATGAATTGAACCCTGGCATTGAATTTTTCTTGGATACCATGGCACCCAAAAACGTAGAGGAAGTGGACAGAGAGAACACAGAGTGCATTTGGCTACCATGAAAGTGTTCTGGAATGACCTTTAGAACATTCTAATAAGGCCCAAGTTGGAGCAGGTGAGAAGCAACTCTAGACAGAATCCTCGGATGCCTGGATTTCCAGCTTCCACTCACCCTGAGTGTAGCCTGGCCAAGTTCCTCTCTGTCATTACACAGGGGAAAAATACCTTGGTGATTGGATGGGGTGGGTGGCTTCTACTCCAAAAGCTAACCACGGACACACAATTTCACTTAGTATTCATGTTTCCAAAATCAAACAGGGGAACTATGGTGAAAGCATGTTCTCACCCCCTGCTCCCTTCCCCCCAGGGAGACAAGGTTATGTTGCTCCAGAGCCCATACTAGAGCCAGAGCTAGAATGTCAGGAGTGCTCTGCTTCACAAGCTTTTCCATTGCTGAAGAGTGAACCTATAGTGTGTGTGTTTCACAGACTATAAGTATTTCCACTCTATGTTAAACCTTCTCCACTTTCCCTAAAACTTGGCTTTCTCCCTTCCTTCATCTGCAGGAGTTGAGTGTGTCTTCTACTTTAGAGAAGAAATAGAAGCCGTCAGACAAGAAGCTCCTCAACTTGTGCTCCCAAAGTTGTTCTGTTAGACTGTTTTATTGTTACAGAAATATTCATTTTCCACTCTCCCATTCCCCAGCCGGAGCACACCTCCACATCCAGTGAGTTTGAACTTGGCCATGTGACCTGATTTGACCAAAGGAATGTGGGCAGAAATGACAGGGCACGGTTCTAAGGAGAGGCTTTGAGAGTCACAGTGAGTCTTTGCTCCAATTTTTTGCTCCTGCCATCGGCCATGAGTACATCCAAGTATCTGTTGCTCCTCAGAATCAGGGACACATGAAGAAGACTCAAAACATCCCAACTTAGCTCAGCCAAGCTAGACTCACAGGTGAGAGATAAATGTCCATTGGTATAAGCCCCTGAGATTTTAGAGTTGGTTGTTAAGCTGATTATCCCAGAAAAACTTGACTAATAGAGACCAATCTACATATGCTACTCTTTCCTGTTATAATGAGGAACTATCAATTCTCATTTCTAATGCCCATCCTTTCATTTGACTTTTCATCTCATCTTCTTAGGAACCCTAATAATCAAGTGTCTCTTACTTCTCTTGCATCTTGGTTACTAGATCCTTCTCATCACTTTAAATATCATCAGCTCCTTCTGGTTTTCATTAAGATATAGGAAGCTGTGAGCCAGAAACAAAGAGAAAACTGTAAAGGCACCCAGAGAAAAAGAACACATTACCATTCATATATTGATGTATGAATTACAGCAGACTTCTTCTTAGAAACTATGCAAGCCAGAAGACAGTGGAGTAATATCTTTAAAGTGCTGAAAGGAAACAAAAAAGATCAGCCCAGAATTCTATTTCCAGTGAAAAGTATCTTTCAAAAATGAGGGGTAAATAAAGATTTTTTTTTTCAGACAAGGAAAAAAAGTGACAGAATTTTATTACCAGAAGATTTGCATTACAAAAAATGTTACAGAAATTTCTTCAGGCAGAAGGTACAAGAAACCAGTCAGAATTGTGGAGCTATATGAGGGAATAAAAAGTGATAGGCATGATAAAAATGAAGATAAATATGAAGTTTGTTTTTTCTCATTTTAATTTCTCTAAAGGGTATTTGACTGTTAAAGCAAAAATAGTCACAACATACAGTGTGTTTATATCATATGTAAGAGTTAAATTTGTAACGAGAGAAAACAATGTGAGGGAGGAACTGGGAGAATAGTGATGTGATATTCTAATACTACATGTGAATTCATATAATGCTATTTGAAAGTAAACTCTGATCAAGTAAAGATGTATATTGCAAAACCCAGGGTAGCTGCTAAATTTGTTTTTAAAGAAGTATAAACATGACCAATTCTTTCACATTAAGAAAAAAGCAAACACACTGCCCTCCAGCTACAACCTGACTAGTCCCTCACTTTTCAAGCTATATTTCTCAGGAGTGTGGTCTATATTTACTGTTTTAATTCTCTAAACTTCTATTGACTATTAGATCAACGAAAACCTGGCTTTATTCCCATTGTTCTAATCAAACAACTTGTGCCAAAGTCACCAAAGGATCTTGATATCACTATACCCAATTAGACTTTTTTTGGACCTAACATCAGACCACAGACAGACTTTGCCACTGTTGGCCACACCCTCCTTCTTGAAATGCCCCTTGTTGGCTTCCATGGAGTGCAACCCCTGGTTTCCCTTCTACACCTCTGGGTGCTCCTGCTCTGTTCGCTTTGCATGCTCACCTTCTCTATTAGACAAAAAAAATGTTTGGATTCCTGAAACATTCATTCTAGACCTGCGTGACTTCCTACTTGACACTCTGCCTCTAAATAAACTCATTCATACCCATAGCTTTAATTGTTACATTTGCCCAGAAGATGACAATTCTGTAGGTCTATCCTGGATCTCTTCCCCTCAGTGCTGGTCCATGTCTGAATGGCCCAACTGAGCTCTCCTGTACATATCTCAAAGGCAACTCAAATCTCAACATTTCCCAAAGATAACTCAAGTCTCAACATTTCCCCCCAAAAGTCATTATTCTTTCCCTTAACCTGGTCTTCTTCAAGGATTCTCTATCTCAGAAAATGCCACTCTCGCATCACTCCCACCATCATTCATTCTTTGAAAAAACGTTTATTGAGCACTTACTTTGTGTAAGAGACGAGATGTGAGGAACAATGGACAAGGTCCCTGTCGTCATGGACTTTATACTCTAGTGTAGGAGACAAGCATTCAGCAAGTAAATAAACGAACATACCAGTGGATTTCAGGAAAGGGTAAATGGCACAAGTCAAAGTAAAGCTGGGTGAGGAGAGCCTGGTGGGTGGGACAGTGGGAGGGGCTGTATTAGATGGAAGAATTCGGGAAGCCTTCTACATTTGAGCAGATCCCTCAATGATACGGTGAAGCCTGTGGAGGCCAAGAAGAAGAGATGAGGGAGAATCATTGCACAGTTAGCCGGAAACCCAGGAACTGTTGTTCCGTCCAAGCTTATACCCACCAAACTTCACCATCGCTAGCGCTCGAGATGGTCACGACTCTCCACCTCTGTTTCCCCTCTCCTGGTCCAGAGCAGCCTCATCTCCTAGACTATGGTCCCATCTCCCCACCTGGTCTCCCCCCATGCACCCTCCTGTCCCTTCAGACCCATTCTCCACACAGCAACCAGAATGGTCTTTCCACAATGCCAATCTAATCATGTGATTCCTCATCCTTCTCCCCTACTTTTCTACTGTGGTGGTTTTAAAATAAAAGACAGACTTTCGTTTCCCTTCCTGGGAATATGGGCTGGCCTTTGTGACCGCCTCAGTGGGAAGAACGGGGCAGCATGATGCCACATGGCTTCGCGGTTGGCGAGCAGAGGGGACACCGCTTCCACTGGGTACTCTTCCTGGACACTCACCTGGCATCTGCCATGGTGCAGTTGAGAAGCCTGGGCTCCGTGGAGAGGCCACATGTACATGTTCTGACGGGCCGCCCAGCCAGGCCCCATGTGACAGTCAGCACTGAGCAGCCGGCACATGGGCCTCTGGCAATGCCCTCCCCCCCCCCGGGCCTGCCTGCCTGCCTGGTGGGGAGTGCAGCAGAGACTTGCTGCCCCTGCTGATTTTTGCCCAAACTGCAGATTCATGAGCAAAATAATTATCACTGTCTTAAACCACTGAAGTCTGCGATGGTTGTGTCACAGTAAAATAGAACCAGAACATCTACCCGTCAGTTAAAAACACATTTGTAACCTGGCCGTCTTCCACCACAAGCAAGTCTCATAGTGGCTCGTGCCCCGTTCCCCGCCACCCCATCTCTTCCAGTCATCTGTCCAGCTTACACATTCTGACCGATCCTTGCCCAGACCATCCTGTTGCTAACTCATGTCCCATGAAACCCTGCAAGCATCCTTTCCAGACTCCCCAGTTTGAGATGCCCTGGTTACTCGGGCGTGTTCTTCCTTGCACACTGGTTGCCGATAGCTGTGTGTCTGGTGGACGTGGGCCGCTTTCGCGTGGTCACGCACAAAGTGGTTAACACGCTTGGTAAATGTCCCGTGTGCTCTCCCGCCGCCTTCCCAGCCACCTCTCCAATCCGGCTTGTCCCGACTTCCTCTGCTTCCATCCCCCTGGCCCCTGCTGGTCCTCCAATCTGCTGTTCTTCCCTCCCAGCTCCTGAGCTCGTGGGGTTTTCTGCTCCCAAAGCTCCCCCTGGTTGGAACAGTGACCATCTCCTCCTTCGCTCTCCCCTGGCGACCCCACTTAGCACTCACCTCACTGCTTCCTCCGCGGGGAGACCTTCCTGGATGTCTCAGGCCAGTTCAGCTCTGACTAGTTGAGGTCTCACGACACTCCACCCCCTCGACTTCCTCACACTTACTACAGTTGTAACTTCACTTCTGCGGGATGGTTTTATTGCTGTCTCTTTCTGTCCCTGGACGGAGCTCCAGGAGGGCAGGGGATGGGTCTGGCGTGGCCCCAGTGTGCAGCCTGTGGTAGGCGCACAGCCTTTGTGGCACAGCAGAGCGCATGCGTGCAGACCAGCCAGCTACGTGCTGGAGAAGCCGAACATAGCGGAACAGGTAGTTTCACAGCAGGACTTCTCGGAACCTCTGACCCCGTGCAAAGCACCCAGAGGGTCGGCGGAAGCAGCATTTTCCAAATTTAACTAACCATGAGACGTTTTATTTAAGGCATAACATTTTCTGGAACGTTCATATCTTGGGAGTCTTGTTTGGGAAATGCTGATGTATAGTATAGTTTGTTATTTTTCCTCTACATATGCACACACACATTTATCCACAGGTCAGGTGTGTGTGTGTGTGTGTGTGTGTGTGTGTACAGCAAGTCCTTGAATAACGTTATTTCATTCAACGTTGGTTTGCTATAACATCGATGAGGAAAAAACTGATTCCAGCTGGGGCCACTGTCGTGTGAAGTTTGCATGTTCTTCCCATGTCCGTGTGGTTTTTTTCCTGGGTATTCTGGTTTGCTCCCACATCCCAAAGATGTGCACGTTGGGTGGATTGGTGTGTCTGTCTGGTCGCCGTCTGAGTGAGTGTGGGTGTGAGTGTGTCCTGCGATCGAAGGGTGTCCTGTCTAGGGTGGGGGCCCACCTTGCACCCTGAGCTGCCGGGATAGCCTCTGTCCACCCATGACCTTGACCTGAAATAAAGGGGCTGGAAAATCATCATCTGATTTGTTTTTATTCGTCTTTCTTAAAGGTATGTCTAGGTCACATGGATTTCAACGCTCAACGTTAGGAGTGTTTTGCGTCTTTATTTAGAGGTTTGCTGATGTTTCTGTGACCAGAAACAAGCTGTAGGAACTTAACTCTTGTTTATATCGGTTAGCCTAGGGTAAAACTGGTTTCGTTATACATTGTTTCACTTAATGCCACAGTTTCCAGGAGCTGATCGACCACGCTCAGTGAGGACTTACTGAATCCTTCTCCGTGTTCCTGTCACCTGTAACTGCAGGTGGAAGTGACCACGGCCTTGTGCAGCTGGGGACCAAAGAGCCAGGTGTATCGGGAGTCCTCTCATGGGTTGACCCGAGGATCTGGAGGCAGATGAAAGGGCCTGATCAGAAGCTAATCCATGGGGGTACTGTGTGCTTCCTCTGGCTCAGACGCGACAAAGATATGAAGTTGGGGCTGGTTCAGATGGACAGAAATAGAAAAGATGGGTCATACCTTGGCTGGCTAACGTGGGGGAAGGGCCATCGATAAATTGCCGGGGTCGTGTGAATCGCTGCAAGTTGGTGAGGGGACAGACTCTGGTATCTGTTTTGGAAATTTGAAATGCACGTCAAATTGGACCCTGCCGTCCGACTTGGAGGAATCTAACTCACACACACACAAAGCACGAGGGGCTCTGACACTGTAGGATGCTGTGTGCCTCGGACACAAAGCTGGACGCCACTGGGTCTGTCATTAGGGGACCGTGGGATGGACTGGGCACAGGTGAAACCCTGACTGGTGTGCTGCTTTTACAGTCTTGCAGACCTGCGCGTGTTGGTGTCGTGCACACGGTGTGCTATTAAGTGAATCAGATGCAAGGTGTCGAGCCGTCCTGAAGACAAGAGATAGTCGCTTGCCCTGCCGAGGGGTGGGAATGGTCAGAGGAAGGTGTGGGAGACTTCCTGCCAACAAGCCCTGCCTCCCTCACGCAGATGGGGCTGGAGCTGAGCGCATGGAGAAATGGGGGACAGAAACATTCCAAGTCAGGGGAGAGGCAAATACACACGTATTCCTATGACAAGAAGGGAGAATAGCCCACGTTACGATAGGGAAAGTTGTTTCACTGTAGATCACATTTGGCTGATCATTTGGAGGGGCAAGGGTTGGTTGGGCAAGAAGAAAACGCGATTCTGTGATGGTCCTGCCCCTTTGTTCTTTGGGACTGTGGCCCTGGGAGGGTCCACAGCTGTTCACCCACATACTCCTTATTTTGCACAACTTCTCACTGGTTGCACTGGGAGGTTGTCCAATCTCTCACAGCAGCGCCCACACAGAGAGGCGACAACCCGCTCTCCCTGTCCTGGGGAGACGGCGGACACCAGAGGAAGTGCCACCCCTGGGTTGGGGCACTCCTGCGTCCTCGGGCCCGCGCAGGAGAACAGCCCCCATGTGATTTTGGTTCAGCTGAGCCTGTTTTCATGACTCCTGTGGTTCCAATGTTTCTCCTTGTGCTTCCTGTTTCCGAAAGCAGTTCTGGTGAAGACACCAGCGGAGTGAAACTTGTTTCCCTCGCGTCTTGGGTTTTCGTAAACCCGCCGAGCAAGAGGCAGCCACCATCGAGGCCCGGTGACAAGAGGCAGGTAGGGACAGGGCCTGGCTCTGAGCTTCAGATCCCCGCTCAGCCACTTACCAGCACTACAGCGGCTGTGACTCAACCTTCTGTTCTGTACAATGGGTACGACGCCGGCACGTCCCTCGGAAGGGCCTGGTAGAATGTGGCAGGTTATCTGCGTTAACGTGTGTGAGGTACCGAGCCGACCTGTCGGAAGCACCCTATAAACATCAACTCTGACAATTATTACTTGTTTATGGCTAGTATTAGCTGAAGTTTATTTTTCAATGCCAACCACCATTTTAAGCAGTGCCATAAAAATGTCTGTGGCTTGGTCTAGAGAGTCACGGTGAGGAAGGATGGGAAGGGAGGGAGCAGGTGTGCTTGGGTGCCTGCCTGCCTGCTGCCCCCACGCCAGCCCACAGCCTCACTGAATGGTGACAAGGCCTTTTGTGGTTGGAGCGTGTATTTTTTTTTTTTTTTTTGCTAGATATCCTCTATTCCTCAGCCCTCTGAACCCTGTGAAGCAGGTATAATTTCAAGGACTGGCTGTGTTTAGGGTTTGGAAACTGGCTTCGCTCTCTGAGGTAGCAAGGGGCAGGGGGGTGGGGGGGCCACAATTCACATTGCTGGGTCTGACCCCTCAAAGCCCAGGGCTGGGAGCCCCTCAAAGCCCCCTTCCTTGGCGGGTGTCAGACCGTATTTGCTCCCCGGGATTGGACAGCTGGGTTTCAGAGGGCGCGGTGGGGTCCCCCCGCGCTTTAGGCGGAACTGAAACCGGTCGCGTCAGCATATTCCTGCGTCTTCCTCTGGCACCCTGTTTGAAATCACGGGACCACCCCTGTGAACAGTTTCAGCAGAGGGACCAAAGGGCGGGAACCTGAGTTGGTCCCATCGCCACCTGGTGGCGCCCCCGTGGCTGCAGGACAGGGCTGCCGCCTTGGCCGGAGGGTCCGGGCTGCCACAGTGGCCTGGGCTGCAGAGGTCGGCGTCCACCGGGACACTAGGTGAATGGCCGCGATTTTGGTTTACAAACCTCTCTCTCTCTCTCTCTCTCCAGAGCCCATCTTTGGCAAAGGCTGGCAGTGGGGTCCTGTTGGGGCAGGAGGCTCCCCAGGTCAACCACCACCTCAGAGTCTACACCCCCAGGTGGCCAGGTTTCGGATCCCAGGGCTCAGCCCTTCTCTGGCCTCGAAGGACAGGGGCAGAGTGATCCTGGAAATCCCAATGGACGGGCTGACATTTGGCTGCAAATCGGATCTAACCAACTGCAAAAGGAGAGAGGGGTTTCAGCATATTTACAGTGATCCTGTCCCTGCCGTCAGTGCAAGGGGACGTTAGCGTACAATCAAACACTAAAAGAGAATACTGCTCAGTCACCCGGCGTCTGTCCCCGTCGCCGAGCAGAAGCATCAAGCTGCCTGTGTCTGCTGACGCCAGTCCCCGCAAATGCCCTCCAAGCGGGCACCCGGCACGGCGTGGCCTCCGGTGGGCTGGATGAAACAGCTGGGTATTGGTGGGGCTTTTGTTTCGTTTCCAACTTTTCTCCGTTCTGAAAGTCCTTTCCCAGGAAATCTCAATCGGGGAAGCGAGCAGACGAAGGAGGAGTCCTTCTACCACTTCAGCAATGAGGCTTCTTTTATTAGCAAACTTCACCTTTTCCAGCGGTTTTAGGTTTATAGAAAAAGTGAGCAGACATGAGAGTTGCCAACTAGTTCCTGCCGCCCCGGTGTCCTCTGTCTTAGCGTCTTGAATTGGTGCGTGGGGTACAACGGAGGAGGCCACACAGGTGCACGATTACTAAGTAAAGTCCGCAGTTTACACGAGGGTTCGCTCTTGGTATTGCACATCCGTGTGTTTCGACAAATGCATAATGTCACGTACCCCCCATCACAGTGTCATACAGAAGGGCCTCACTGCCCTAAAAATCCCCCATGGGAATGAAATTTTAAAGCAACTTAAAAAAAAAACAAAAACAAAACAACAACAGAGCCCTGGCCGGTTTGGCTCAGCGGTTAGAGCGTCGGCCCGCGGACCTGAGAGTCCCGGGTTCGGTTCCTGCTCAGGGCACGTACCTTGGTTGCAGTTTGTCCCCGGCCCCGGTTGGGGTCGTGTGGGAGGCAACCCCTCGATGTGTCTCTCTCACATCGATGTTCCTCTCTGTCTCTTCCCCCTCTCTCCCTCCCGCTCTATCTGAAGATAAATGCAAAAATGTCCTGGGGTGAGGATAAAATAAAATAAAAATAAAAATAAAACAGAGCTGCAAAAATACCCTAGAAATTGGACAGCCCGGTGCCCAGGCAAATGACATGCCATCATCCAGGCGCAGGCGGCCAGGGCTCCGTCGTAAGTGTGGAGCCGCTGCCACAGGAGACTAGAACTTGCCTGGGGAGGGAATGAAGAATCATAGGAATGCACATGTGTATAATAATTAGGATCTACACATTTTAACAAAGGAATGGCCACGGGATGCACGTGCTGGCCACTGAACAGCACCGGCTCTGCCTCCTGGATTCAGGACGTGGGGTTTGGGGGGCTTGTTGATTCTGGTTTACAAAGCATTTGCTGTTGACGTGTTGCCACACGAGCGACGGTGCCAGAGGCCAGCCCCGAGCCGGTGCGCAGCTCCTCGGCAGCGGGCAGGGGGCAGCACTCCCTCCTCGGCACGTTCTGGCCCACACGTCCGCTGCCCACACGTCCGTGTCCTCCCTCCCTGCGCAGAGGCTGTGTGCACACAGAGCCACCGGTGGCCGTGGCCTCCGGGATCCAGAGATAATAAAACTCTCTTGCTTTCCAGGGGTTCCAGCAAAGGGAGCGGTGGGCTGGCCAAATCCCCGAACAAAGCGTGCTCTGAGGTCCCCGTGGCAGTGACCCGCTGCAATGGCCACTCGCTGCTCCCGGCGGCCGGGCGCGTCTTCCTGGAGAGCTGAGAAGCCTCTGTTCTAAAACAGATCTTCACCGTCGCCAGCTCCAAGGTCTAGGGTCCCCGAAGATATCTGGGTATAAAAAGAGACCCTATTGCGTCTGCGTCTGCCTGACGTATTGGCTCTAATTCATTATTAGAATTCTCCTGGGTGCCGATGGCTTCCTTTCAGGTCCACGGACGGTTGGGGCGGCGTCCATGTCATTCTCCAGAACACCTCCTTGCTCCAAAGACATCTCCCTGGCACGTTTCATTCTTGCTCTCCCCGGCCCTGGTGTTCAATAAGGTGAAAAGGGACCGAGTTGTCATTTGTTCTGAGGCCGGGAAGGCACGGCCTCCCTGGGTTTCTTCCCACCGCTGCTGCGTGCCGCTGGCCAGTCAGCTGACATCTGCCATTAGGAACGCGGGGTCTTTTTGGGAACCGCTCTTGGCTGCCAGAATGGTTCTAAATATATTAAAAGTAGGTTAACTTACTGTGTTCCCTGCATTTATTCTTCCAGCTGAAATTTTCCTGACTTTTTTTTTCCCCCTTTCGTTTTTATTAGGTTAATAAAACTTGGTTTTCGAGCATTTCTCTGCCCCAGGAGGGCAATGGGCTCCACGTCTAATTCATCAAGTGCCTAATGAGTGGCCTCAGAGGTCCCGGCCCATCCATTCCAGAAGCTCTCTGCCTCGTAAAGGTGAGGCCTATGGGCTGCACTGTATATTTTGTCTGTTGGTTTCCCAAATTCTCCTGCCAGCTGTACTGTCACTTTTCAGGATTTATAGGAGGCCGACGGCACCGCGGGGGCTCCCCTCTGCAGCGGGACCCCCCCTTCCCCTGCCCGCTCTTCACACACACCACACACTCCGCGCCATAAAATAGCGTTTCTGCAATAAAATGAAATAGAAATGTGTCGATGCTAGCATTTTAGAACATTCCAGGGAAGGGGCTGTGGGAAATGCCTTCGTTTACATTAAGGCGGGAAGCTCTGGGAGAGAGGGGGCTAACAGTGCGAGAAAAGGCCTTTAGTGAGGAGGGATAGCCTGGCATTTAAAGTAAATAAATTAAAAATAAAACGTGTGTGTGTGTGTGTGCGTGTGCGTGTGTGCAGTCTCTAAATTACTTTTTACACATACGTGGATACTGCCCCTGGTTAATTTTTGGTGTTTTGGAGAAAGACCAGTGAAAGAAAAAGTGAATGTCACTTGCTTGCAGGGCCTGGGGTCTGGGCTCTGTCACCTTCTAGAACATTCTTCCTCCCCCGCCCCCCCGGCAGGCTTTCTGGTCTTGGCCAAATTGTCAAGACCCTGCCTGCCAGCTCCAGGCTGGGGGCTGTGTCTGTCGCAGCCTAGTTGGAAAACTGGAATCTGAGCAACCAAGAGCTCCAGGTACACACATCAGCTGGCGGCCGGGGAAATGAAGAGACCTCGATGGGACTTTGTGGGGTGGGGCCACTGCTGGGTTGTGGGGTGCCAGAGGCCTCCCAAATTCCCATACAGCAGCCCAGCCTTGTATTAGCGTCCTGGTTCTTCTTCCCTGCTTTGAGCCTTCAGAAAATGCCTGGCCTTTAATTAACTGCGCTCTCCCAGGGCATGCGCGATCGCTAATAAATTACTCTATATGGCCTGTAACTTTTCCTTCCCTTCCTTCCAGCCGCCCACCTTGAGCACGGGAGGGAAGGGAGGTTCCGCTTGCTGTGCGTGCAGGAAACGGGAAAATGGAAAAGCTGTCTCGGACGATTCTCTGCGATGTCCTCTGTGTTTTATCAACCCCTGGCCTCAGCGCCAGGTAACAGACCCCGTCCAAACAGCCGGCTGGGATTTGGGGGACTTCTTTTAACACCTGGGGGTGGACTGGGTCTTGGAGGGGGGGAGTGGCAAGGATGGCTGTGGCTCTTCTGACTTGCCCTTGTGGAGGAAGAGGGTTCTGGAAGGTCTCTGAGATGCGGGGGGGTTGTTGATGATCAGCGCATCCAGGGAGACTGAAACGCAGCCAGCATCTCCGGTCCTTAACATGGGGAGACACATGCACCTCATGATTGTGACCTCGGATTGTCCACTTTGTGCACCCTCAGGCGTGCCTCCCGGGTCGGTGGCTCAGAGTCCACATGCGGGAGCCACGCAGGGAGTAGGTTTGGTTCACGCCCCTTGAAGACCCTCAGCCAGGACTGGCCTGTCTCAGTGTGTCCCCATTCCCTCTCTGGGGGGCTGGGGCTCGGCTCCTGTGCAGAATGTCTCCCCGCATGCCCCTCTTACCGGGCACTCATCAGGCATGAGATAATCTTCTGAAAATATACTTTGAAGGGTTTTTGTTGTGTTTTGTTTCCCTACTCGACACTCTTGAATAAAATAGGCCATCTATCTTTTAGGCAGAAGAATTTCAACAGTCACACTGCACCCTGGCAAGAGGATCGTAGGCTCAAGGCATAGAGGTAGTAAAAAAATTTTTTCATCCCGGGTTTATTCTTGTCTCCGCTTTCCCCGCAAGCTCTGCAGCTTTTCGCCCCTCTCCCTGACTAATCCTCCCAACGGCACCCCCGCCCCACGGATCCAGCCCACCTCCAGCTACTCAGACTGAAAGGGGCATTCATGCCTGGGCCATCTGTTTGTTTAAACTCACCCTGTGTTAGTCCATGTTAAATGCAACAGAATGGAGAAAAATGTAATTCTCTGTCGGCTTTTGATCAAAGAGAGGACTTAAAAAAAATCAAGATGGATTTCTGAAGGACAATGTTATACACATTCTGTGTGTTTTTGAGCTTCAGTGTTTAGTTGATTTCGGAGGGGGGTGTCCTTCCCCCCCCTTTTGATCCCAGGGAGAAAACACCCACACAAAAACATATCTCGGCACTGAAAACGTTGCAAGACGGGCACTTTTTTTTTAGACTCCCCAGCTGAAAAGTGGAAGAACATTGCCTTTTAATTCATCAGCAACACAGGAGAATTTAAAATATGGCGAGACGGTAACATGCAGATCCTTGCTTGCTCCTGGGAGAATTCGAGGGGAAGTCAGTCTTGTCTGGGGCTAATTCAGGACCCGGGATGCTCACCCCCTTGCTCAGAAATACACACGTCCATGCTCACTTCATCGATCTCAATTTCACGACCAATCATTAAATGTACATTTCTCCCCTTACTCCCTCAGCTTCGGAGCGAATGCAAATAAAACGCTTAAAATGGTTAACATTTCCTGTCACTGAAGGCATTCATTAGGGGTGGGGGTCGCTGAGCTTTAAAGTGGATTTTCATAGGAAAACTCATTTCAGATCTGCGGCAGGAACTCGGACGGGTTCACACAGTGAATTTCGGGGTTTGCGATAAGCCTAAATCCATTGCTGACATTCAAGTGATCCTTTCTGTTATGTGGACGCGGGAGAGCACGCATCCAAATTCAGACTTAGATTAACCTGGGGCCCAGCTCAGGTCACAGGGAAAAAATTAAAATATGTTCTTTCCCCTAACCCACTTTGACTCCATTTCTTTTTATTGGAGGAAAAAAAAAAAAAAAAAACCCACCAAGTTTGGTCTTCCAATTTGCTGTGTTTCCTCTATTGATTGTTTAGCTAGCGATTTTGCCAACTTCCTGGATGTTCATTTCTGGTTCTGCACAAAAGAACCACATTTCCTTTTGGAATCGGGACCAGGAGACAGACAGCTGCAGACACTGGAAATTGTGAGTACCCCGTGGTCTTTCTCCTGGTCTCTCGGACCCCCTGTGTCCCGTCCCGTCCCGTCCTGCCTTCCCTGTCTTCATCCGTCGGTTCACGTCCCCCGGAGCTCGCCTGAACTCACTCTGCCAGCCATCAGTACCGTCCTCCACGCTGAGGAGAAGAGACTCTAGAATTTCTGCACGAACATCGGATAGGAAGGGGAGGGGAGTGTGCTTCCCAATTGCGGGGGAAACCAGTTTTCATTTTAAGGCTCCAAAAGATGGAGAAAGTAAACAGAAGCAGGCTGGTTTATTTCAGGGGCTAACACTGAGTCCCTGCTGAATTGACCTAATAAAATAGATTTTTAAAATGTTCATTTTTCTCATTCCCTTCCAGCAGAAAATGAATTTGCCTTTATAATGTCCAGATCTTTCAGACTCTAGTGAGTGAGAAATTAAGTTACAAAATGTAAATACATACATACATACTCATCCACACACGCACACACACACATGAACATATATATGAAATGAAGTAATTTCTGACTGTAATGCAATAGCAAGCCTGACTTTAGGTTCTTAGGACACTTAAAAGTTTTTTTTTTTTTTTTTTTTTTTTTTTTTTTTTTTTTATGATGTGTAATAAGAAAATAGAAGATTGAGTAGAAATGTTTCTTTTTGAAAAATGGGTGAATTGTGATACTTGATAAATTGAATTGTAATTTTTATTTAACATAAATTTCCTATTTAAAAAAAGTCTTCTGAAAATCTTGTCAAATGTTAGGAGGATTGTAAAGAAAACATATGTTAATATTCTAGGCCACAATTGACTTCTTTCCTTTCCATGAAACTATTCCAACGAGTATGGGAAATTGTAAAACAATGTAGTTCTTTCGTGAAAAGAATACCCTGGCTTTAATTACCAAGAGAAAGCAATTAATGCTCAAATTTCAAGGCAAATTCGGTGATCAGTTAGGGGCAGGAAGAAAGAGGAAAGCAAGACGGTTATTTGCCTGAGAAAATCCAGAAATCAACATTTGTAATTGTAGATGTATAATCGGAATGTGATTATATTTATAAGGAAAAGTTACATAAACTTCAAAAATGGTGATTGTTTTGCTTAAGTGCCTGAAAAAAATTTTAGAATAATATTTGTGTTATCCCAGTTTTGTACTCTTGTGTTCGCAAAGCCTTGTTAGGTTAAAGAACTCCAAAGGAGCGTGTGTGTGCGTGCGTGTGTGTGTGTGTGTGTGTGTGTGCGCGTGTATGTGCTTTTCTTACACCCCCAGCCCCCAAGAAATGTGGGGAGAAAAAGGTGGGAGCCGACTAGTGAAAAAAAACCTTCACTCCAGAAATTCATAACTAATATAAAGCTTTTAGAAACTAAAAATAGCATATTTCTTACTTTTTTTCCTCATTGGGGGTTGTTATAGGGGGGGTAGGGTGATGGGCTAGAGTCAGTTTTCCAAATTGTTACAGATTAGAGGTGTGCAAAAAGGCTATTGACACTTCCATTTGCCTTTGATTAGAGTATTTTGTTCTTGTTCTCCTGTCCCTGAAACTATGGCATTCTACACCTTAAATATATTTTTTAAGCTTTCTAATTTGAATTGCCGAAAACAGAAATCTTTACCTTCTTAGGGAGGTTCGGCCGCTGTCCAGTAGATGGCGATGTTACTTCTAGAGTGATCTATGGGGGTGGGGGTGGGGAAGACAGATACTGGGACTGAGTCCCTAATCCTGTCGGGTCTCCCCTTTGCCTCTCGCGGAGTGCATCCAGTAAGCTCTATGTGTAAGAAGAAAACTTTTTTTGAGACTCTGCCTGAAATGTGCAAACTATCCAAGAGTATTTCAAGTATTTGAGCCAAATGTTAATTACCAAAATGTCTCACCCTCCTGAAATGATCTGAAACAGCGCCCGGCTAGAGTTTAAAGAAATAATTCCCAGAAATGTTCAATGTAAAAGCTATTACACTATTTTATCAGTTGCCTGTCTGTGTCTTAAGAAACTAAAGCTATCCTTACGGTTCTCCTATAATGATCATGAAGAATGTACATTATAGTATTGCATGGAACTTTATATGCATACAAATGGCCAAGTAAAATCAGGCATGTAGAGATAATGATATCAGAATCTCACCTTCTCAAACAGTGTTTCCTTTCCATGTGATGAATATGTGTGAGAATATCCACACCGGACATTGTATTTCATTGTATCAGCACCTGCTAAAACAGTATCACCAACTTTAAACCTCATGTCCCAAAGTTTCTACTTTATTTCTAACCATCCCCCCCGCCCCGGCCCACATTTTCTATCCTATCTCTTGCCAAAGAGAATCCCGAAGAATGTGGAGCACATTCTTCAACGTATTTAATATTGACATGAAAATGATTTAGAAAGATTTTGGGTGATTTTAATGTTTTGATGCTTCATGAAACATGATTCCATAATTTGTAATAATTTGCCATATCGTTTTTTAATTGGAAAAGAAAAGGAGCACATGTGGACAACGATTTTTTAAAAAAAACCATTTCAACAAGAGTGACAAATGGTATTTCTTTTCCTAAAGGTGATATTATCATTTGTTCTTGAAAAAAAGATGGGATTCATTAGACTCCAAATGTGAAATACGAAAGACACAGAAGCATATGTAAATGTAGCATAGTACAATGACTTCCTCGTGTATGGTGGTAATTAGTCATGTATTGTTCTTTAAAAATGTAATTGAAGGATATTCCAGCTATTATACCTGTATGTATTTATAAACAGCAAGCCGCCCACTATTCATAACTCAAGTCAATATATTAATAACATGATTGTGCAAAAAAGCAGCTGTTTAAATAAGTTCTGTTCTGCTTTAAAGATTTGTCTTTTGGGGAGAAAGTCATTTAAGTATTGAGCGACAGTGACCAGTGAACAACAGTTAACATGAAAATAGATCTTCCTGAAACTCAGTTCTAGTTTTCTTGAGCAAGACACTAACCTATAAAATAAATAAATAAGCCTCGTTTATTGCGCCACATTTGTATCAAGTGAACCTTTGTAAAATGATAACGGAGAAAATAGGAGCTTGTATGTCCCGAGTACTTTGGTTCACCAGCAACACAGACAGCCAGGGGCTACGTAGAAACTGAACAAAATAAAATGAGCAGTTCTGGAGGGGACCCGATGTGTGCAGGCCCGGGGAGGAGAACATATTAGAATGAACGCAAAAAATTTCGTGTCACTTGGCACCGTGGCTTAAGGGATAATTTAATTGCACTGCCTATTAATGTTGACTTACGTTTCTGCTCTTGACAACTTTCTTACAATCTTGTTTATTTTCAGCAATCACATTTGTGACAGCTCTAATAGGCCGTTCTTCAACAGCGAACGTTTTCTCATTTAGCTGAAAATATTTCAGGTCTCAGAAACCCAGCAAGGAAAAGCACTTTCAGGCTTCACGTATAGGAAGAAAACTGGTTTGGGGAAAGATTAATTGAAAAAATGGATTCAATTGGCCTATTGGACCGATTTCAGCTTAAAATATGTTTATGTTTTACTTTCCCAAACACGCTGGTAGGACTTTAGCTGATGCAAAGATTATTCCCTCTTCTGGACTTTTTTTTTTTGGGAGGGGGAGAAAGTGGCCCCAATACCATCTCTGCATGTGGGTTTCCAGGAACAGCTCGGAGGCCTGAGCAGCCGGCGAGCCCGTCGGAAGCACACATCACCGGCTTGGAGTGATGGCGTGCTATTGCAGATCCTGGGTTCTGTATTTGTAAACTTTCCACTTTTTGTTTTTTGAGAAAAGTCACATTTGATCTCTGCCAGTGAAGGTGGGGAGGCCTGGTTGCTTCCCTCTGAACAGCTGAATGCAATCAGGACGCCGATTCTGTGTTCTGGTTTAGTTAAAAGGTAAAAGGGGAGAGAAAAACACACCCAAACAAACCAGAAGACGCATTTAGCATCCAGTCTTCAACCCTGAACAGTCTGTGCCGTCAGCGGGGGAAGAAAGCCTGCGGGACACAGTGCGTTTACCCCCCCATCCCCCCGGGAAGTTCTCTGGGAAGGAGCTGGGGGATCGTGGGGATTCCATTTAAGGGTCAGCTAGCATGTTTAAGCTGCACGTCAGGAGAAAGAAGGCTGGGATCCTTTGTGCAAACAAGTGCCAGGAACCCAAATCCCTGCCTGTCTCTCAGAGACGAACTTGCCCAACGTCTTCTGAGCTGTTTGGAGAAACCAGTGTTTGAGGCCACCTTTCAGTGGCCTTGCCACTGCCCCAGCTGAATGGAAGGTGTCCAGGCAGGAGCTGTGCGAGGGCCCCAGCACTCCAGGCGGGACCCTGCAGCGAGGCGTCCGCAGCGAGGGAGGCGGGGTGCGTCCTCATCCCGGGAGCTGTCACACGGTCACAGAGCAGGAGCTGTTGCATTGCCAGTCCCAGGACTCTTGCAGATGTGGCCACAGATCCAGCCTGGGCCAGGGCTCCAACAGCAACGCCACGCTGCTATGGAGTGACAGCTGCCCTCCCTGGCGTCCTAGAGCACCCTGCTCTCCTGGAATCCTAATCTTGGACACTCAGTCATTTTAAAAAAAATTCTTACCCAAGGATATGTTTTTATTGATTTTAGAGAGAGGAAGGAAGTGAGAGAGAGAGAAACATCCATCAGTTGCCTCCCGCATGTGCCCTGACTGGGAATCTAACCTGAAATCCAGGTATGTGCCCTGACTGGGAATTGAACCTGCAACTTTTGGTGCACAGGATGACACTCCAACCAACTGAGCCACCCAGCCAGGGCGAACACCGGGTCATTTAACAAATTCCTTAGTTTTGTGATGAGTGAGCTGACTGTCTCCCCTGCCTAGAGTCTAAGCATCAGGCTGGTTGCATATTTACTACAGGTTGGTGTCTATCCAGAGTTTGCACCAGGAATCACAAGTTACTGGGGTAGGGAATGTGTGTCCCTGTTTGACAATAGAGGACACTGAGTCCTGGGCCCCTGGTGTGCAGCTTGGGGAGGACTGGGATTTGAATCCAGGCCAGTGGGTCACAGACCCTGCATTCTTAATCAGGGCCTCACAGTGCTTTGCTAAATCAGTATTTGTTGAGTGCATACATGAACGGGGGAATCTGAGAGGCAGTGGGGTAACACGCCTGGAGCAAAGGTTCCGGAGCAGGGCAGATTTGGGTTCAAATAGGGCTCTGCCCCTCCTTCACTGGTGACCCTTGGTGGGTTCCTTAACATTTCCGAGCCTTGGTTTCCTCCTATATAAAATGGAGCTAGTAATCTTTCTTTCTCAGGTGGTGAGGATTTGAGGTTGTGAATGAAAAGGCTGGGCCTGTGGAATATGCTGGATAGCAGATTGCATCACGACTATCTCTGGGTCAGTTCCCAGAAATAAACGGCCAGAGGGGCCACCAGGCATCACATCTTGGCCATTTACAAGCTGGGTGACCCTGGGTGAGTCTCTTGAACATGCTGGGTCTTGTTGTTGTTTCGGTTTTGTTTCGTTTTTTGTTTTTCTGTTGTGGAAGGCACGAGAGCCAGGCTCTAGTAAATGCTAAATAAATGTCCGCTCAGCATCTCCACCGAGGCACCCCCATGTCCTGCTGCGCTCCCGTGTTGCCTGGCCATGGGCAGTGTGGCCCAGTAGCAGCAGCGTCAGCATCACCTGCGGCCTGTTAGAAACGCAGTCTCAGGCCCCACCCAGAGCTCCGAGTCAGAAGCAGGGCTTTGTGAGCACTGGCCCGGCCCTTGAAGAAGCACAGCCCTGGGGCACTCGAGAGATAGAGGTGACCTGTCCCCAGGAGGCGGTTGCCCAGTAGTCCACTCTATGTGAACCTGCCTGCCCTCAGCTCCCCCCAGTCCCTCCCGTGCCACTCTGCACTGTGGGGCTGCATTTCACAGATCATCGCCCAGCTTCTGGGAGGCACTGGTGAGAGCTGGGAGGGAGGGCTGGGGGAGGGAGAAGACAGCAGGTCTCCTCCTGCTCCTCCTGCCCACTGCCTCGGTGACACCATCCCTGGCTCCTCTTGTCCCTTCAGTCCCGGGCGCTTGGCAGCATCCTGACGATGCCGAGCCTCTTCGCTCTCCTGGTTGGCCCCTCAGCTTCTCCATCGCCAGGGCAACCGATTCCATGCATTGAATTCTCTGGGTTTTAAATACTCAAGGCAGTTTCTGTTTTTCTTGGTTGGATCTAGTGATCCACCCAGGCTCACGCTGCGAGGGTCTCGGAGTCAGATGGTTTGGACGAGGGTTCCAGTTCTCCCGCTGACTGGTGCAGCAGGTCACTCTTCTCGTGCTCAGGGGAGGAACTGGGCTCAGCGATGGCCTCTCCTCTCCTGCTTCAACCCCTCTGGCCCTCGCCCAGGCCTTGCTGACCTGCGGCAGGTGGAGTGCATAAATAGCCTTAGGTCTTCACCCCTTCCTGGGTCCGACCCCTTGCTGAAGACTTTGTAGCTTCTTCTACCCAGAGGTGGGTATATTTCCTTGTCCCTGGGCTCTGGCTTTCACCACCTGACTTGCTTTGCTCAATGAGATGTTAGCAGACATCACACAAGCAGAAGCTTGGAGAAACACTTACCTGTTTCCAGTAGCCCTCTTGAGCCTCTGCCATCAGCATGAGAAATGCCCAAGGAAGGATGAGACATGCAGAGCCCAGCTACCCAGTCACTGCAGTGGAACTCATAGATGTGTGAGTAGATTAGCCCAGCCAGTGTCAGCAGGGACACCTACCTGAGCACCCCAGCTGCACAGCCAGCAAGTGCTGTTCTCGTATGCCACGAGGTTTCGTGTATTTTGTACGCAACTTGCGTGTGGGAAGAGCTGACTGATACATCATTGCCAGGGTGATGAGTAGCTCTCTCATATTGGCCCAAAGGTATGGATTATGGTCCATGTTTGTGGACAGGTAGACCCAGGTTGGGACTCCAGCTCTGCCACTTCCTAATGGGTGTCCTGGGGAAAGTCCGTTTGTTTCTGTGGTGTGCAGTTTTGTCCTCAAGAGAATGGGGATACTATTAGGACCTACCTCATATGTGGTTGTAGGGATTGAGGTGATGCATGTAAAGTACCTGGAACACAGCACTTGATAAAGGCTTTCATTGTTGTAAGCAGAATTAACGATAGTGTTGTGTTATAAAGACCAACAACAACCATGATCTACCTTTGACCTCCTCCTCTCTTTGCTCCCTGACATATGCCCTGACTTGCCATTCTTCAAAGGCATCCGTGCTCTCTTATGCCCCAGGGCCTTTGCATGTGCTGTTCCTGTTCCTTGGAGTGCTGTTTCCCTCCCCTCTAGCTACCGAGTCTCCTCTTTTCTTCAAGACCTCACTTAAGTGCCACCAAGAACTGAAGAGTAATTACCTGAGTATTTCACTTCTCAGTCTTGTCTTTTTGGGCTGTTATACAGGGGTGAGGAAAAGTAGGTTTACAAATAAATACTACGATAATTAAGAAATAATAACACACGAATAAACTCTGTGTTTTGCATACTCACACTGTAGACCTACTTTTGCCCTCCCCTGGACGTGTGAGCATGGTCTTATTTACTGCAGGGTCACCTGGGGTCAGCCATCTCTGTCATCATGGAGCGTGACAGTGCACTCACCTGGGGGCTCATGATAAAACACTCACCGGCCACATGTCCCCCGACGTACAAGACGTAGGGACATGGCAAAATACATCGATGTGGCAGAACAAAGCTCTGCTACGTCAGTTCTCCAAATGTACGCTCACTGTGAAAGGGCTGCATCGGCTCATGGATCCGGCTGCCCGGTCCGGCGATGGGCAGCAAGTATTATGGAGTGCCCACTGTGTGCCAGCGTGGTTCTAGGTCAGCGGCCGTGAACAACAAGCAAGGTCGTTTCTGTCCATCAGGGAGGACCAGCGCCTGCCTGGGAAAGTGTATCAGGGAAGCTCTGGAGACATCTGTGAGGGGTCAGCCCAGTGTGGGGATGGGCAGATGTCTCCCAGGCATCGGCCTGGGTAAGGGAGCCGGTGGGGGGTGCATGGGGGCCTCCCAGTGGGCCAGACTGGGATAGTGGACTGTGGGGGGAGCTGGTCAGAGAGCCTGGTGAAGGCCAGATCATGGAGGTCAGGGCAGGTAACTGGGCAAGACCAGGCAGGTGAGGTCTGGTCATCCCCATTTCCCAGACACACTGAGGGGCCGTTTTCATCAGTCACATCCTGGGGAGGAAACACCAACCCAAGAGGCTGTCGGGGTGTCACATTTTATGCTTCGGGAAACCTGGAAGCTGGTTTCATCAAGGAAATAAAATAAGTGCATAAAACAAAACAAACCAAATACATAAAATATTTATTTTAGCGAATGGAAGCGGCCTGCCTTTCACTGTCTCAAAGGAGACATCGAATGTTGATTGGATCTCGTTGCCATTAATCATCTCAGGCAAGGGGGAGGCGGGCCTGGGTGGTAGCTGTTTCCATGGAGACTGTCTAACCTCCTTCGTGTTCACTCCTCTATGATGGGCAGTTGTCTCAGACAGGGGAGGCTGGAGGTGGGCAGACCCCTGTTACCCCACCTTTGGGACTCACCATTGCAAGGTGAAGGCCACCCCTATGAGACTCACGACCGTTCCAGGAAGGATAGAGTGACATGAGAAGATGCATGGCCTTGTCATTCTGGAGGGACCTCCTTCCGGCGGCTCACCTCCGCCGCATTGGCCGGGACCATGTCACCTACCACTCTCCGCTGCAAAGGAGTCTGGGAAACTGCATATTTTTAGCCGGGTCCATGGCCAAGCCAAATAAAACCAGAATCCCGTCAACAAGGAGGAATGGGGTGGGGAGCAGATGTGGTTAGGCAACCAGCAGAGGGCCCAGAGCTCTGCGTGGTCACATCTATTACCTGCCGCTCTCCTGATTGGAAGATGAAAGAAACTTTAAAAGGAAAAAAAAAAAAAAAAAACACAAAAAACCACTGACGAGATGTTTATCTCTTAGCGTTCTGAATGTTTCACCACCGGCCTTATTAAAAATAAAATGAGTTAATGCGCTGTTATGGGCTGGGAAAATAAGGGATCGGTGTGTGTTGGCTTCTTTCGCGACTCATTTCACAGAGAAGGAAATTGAGGCACAGAAAGGTTGGGGGTTTCCCCAGAGTCACCAGAGTGGGGTTCAATCCAAACAACTCCTGCCTGGCCCCCGGGGAAGCACACGGAGGTGGAGGCGTGCTTGGGCTGGGGTCGTCCAGTCTTCCGATCACACCCCAGGGAGGCAGGCGATGCGTGTTGGACCTGGGGGTGCTCACTGCTTCCCTTTCCCTCCAAAAGTCAATCCAGGATTTTCCGGAAGTTGGTTCCCTGCCCTCAGAGCCTCGCCCTGGGAGGGAAAGCTCTCTGCTTCTGGCTGCGAGCCTCCGCCTGACCTCGCTGTGCTTGCTCGGTGGGGCGCGAAGCTGTGCTGTGGCCGCCCGGGCTGTATGGTCACGGATAGGAGCCCAGATGGGCCACAGGTGGCCTGCAGTTACACCCATCTCCACGTCACACAGTGGTGGACATGACACTAAGTCTCCCCTAGGTCGTGGCTTCCTCACCTTGAGAGTGGGCAGCACAAGGCCCCCGCCAGGGCTGTTGTGGGGCATGAGAGAGGAGGGTAGTTGCACGGTGCCTGGCTCAAGGGAGAGCAGGAGAGCTGTGATCACCATGGCAACCCACCTCCAGGTGTAGGGCACTGGGTGCCATGGGGAGGCCTCTCCTGGGAGAGGGAAGATTGGCCCCTTTCCCATGCTATCGCTTTGCCCTGTGAGCTTCAGCCCCTGGCCTGTAATGTGGGACCATTCCCCAGGTTTCCCTCGGAGGGTGGCTGCGAATTTTAGAAAGAAAAACATTTCAATAGTTAACATGTACTGAGAATTGATCACCTGCTAGCCCCTTTGCCCACCCTTTCACCGGATCATCTCTTTCGTACGTAACTGGCCTCAGACAACTCAGAGCAGCAAGGATAAAATGCATGAAGAGCTTCTCAAACCTGCTCCTGGGAGGAGCGACCCTCTGCAAAGTCCTGGTTCCCCTGCGCAGAGCGACCTTCTGCAAAGTCCTGGTTCCCCTGCGCAGAGCGACCTTCTGCAAAGTCCTGGTTCCCCTGCACAGAGCGACCCTCTGCAAAGTCCTGGTTCCCCTGCGCAGAGCGACCTTCTGCAAAGTCCTGGTTCCCCTGCACAGAGCGACCCTCTGCAAAGTCCTGGTTCCCCTGCGCGGAGCGACCTTCTGCAAAGTCCTGGTTCCCCTGCGCGGAGCGACCCTCTGCAAAGTCCTGGTTCCCCTGCGCGGAGCGACCTTCTGCAAAGTCCTGGTTCCCCTGCGCGGAGCGACCTTCTGCAAAGTCCTGGTCCCCCTGCACAGAGCGACCTTCTGCAAAGTCCTGGTTCCCCTGCGCGGAGCGACCTTCTGCAAAGTCCTGGTTCCCCTGCGTGGAGCGACCCTCTGCAAAGTCCTGGTTCCCCTGCGTGGAGCGACCCTCTGCAAAGTCCTGGTTCCCCTGCGCCCAGCTCAGAGCAGGCAGGTCCCTGACAAATGGCAGATGCCTTCCTAAGTCGTGGATCACTTGTCCGTGGTGAATAGGCCCAGGCAGTCCCAGCATCCTCTGCAACCCCTCCCTGGAAACCCAGCTGTAAGATGAGTGATGGAGAGATTGGGAAAAGACAGCTTAGAAATCACATTATGGTAAAGTTGTGTTCCTGACACCCAGCTATCCATCAACAAGCTCATGTGAATGATGACAACCTGCCTTAAAAGCAAAACACAAGGAACCCAGTCGCGTGTGACCATTTACACTGAAGACCATGTACCCAGTTCCGTCAAGCGGGCAACTGTGAACACACCTATCGTCCCAGGGGCCCTGTCGTGGAGTGGCCACAACATCCAAACAAATGAACTATTCTTTCTTGCAATTAGCTTTTTTTGTCTTGGGTCCGCTTTATGATGCAACAAACATTTAATTAATGAGTGTTTCTCTTTTTTAGAAATGTTGACGGGCTTTAGGGCATTCGATGAAGGGGAAAGTTTTCTTGAGAGAATTGCCCAAGAAACTCCGATCTTATGATGCCTTTCTTTCTCAGAAAGGTTCCCAGAGACAGCCCAAATTCACCTTCAACCTTGGGGTACTGTCATAGGTGTTCAATTCACATTTTTAGCTGGCGATTATGTTTCTCTCTCACAAAAGGAATTTTGAAATAAAAGCTTACCTAGCAGGTGCCACCGCCCATCGGGATAGTATAAGGCTTCAGGTCACACATTGTCTAACCTTGAGGGGCTTAAACCAGTGCAGGGTCCCTTTGCCCACAGGACGAGGACATCTGGAGAAAGGCAGCTGCTGGCATCTTTTCGTTGCTCAACAAGGGTAATTTGGCCTCTCCTCTGGCGTGTATCAGTGTCTTGGGGCTGCTGCTGACGGCTTAAAAGAACCCACATGTAGTCTCTTGACAGTTCTGTAGGTCAGAAGTCTGAAATGGGTCTCACTGGGACAAAATCAAGGTGTTCGCAGGGCTGCATGCCTTCTGCAGCTCCAGGGGAAAATATGTGTCCTACCTTTGCCAGCTCCCAGAGGCTGCCCACATCCCTTGGCTTGTGGCCCCTTCCTCCACCTTTCAAGCCAGCACTGTGCGTCTCTCTGCCTTTCTGTCATGACCGCATCTCTTTCTCTGATCTCTTTTACGCCCTCCTTCCACTGTAGATAACCAGGATGATCTCCCCATGTCAAGGTCAGCAGATGAGCACCCCTAATTTCATCAGCAGCCTTAATTCCTCTTTGTCATGTAAGGTAACATTTTCACAGGTTCCAGGATAGGTTGCAGACATTCCTTGGGGGGGGGGGCACCATTCTGTCAACCATGTTTTTTTGTTTTTTGTTTCTGTCCTATCATGGTGTCAAGATGGCTGCTGCATCTCCAGCCATCACGTCTACATTCAAGGGAGTGAGGGGCAGGGAAGGTTTCCAGGACTGCACCAGCTGGGTCTGTACCTTTTTATCAGGAGAGCAAAAGCAAGGGAGAAGACGGGTATGCATGACTCTGGGAAGCAAATCAACAGTATCTGCCACAGCCTGCTGTCCCCCAGCTCCTGAACACACCTCAGCACATCTTCCAGACAGGGTAGCAGGAGGTAGGTGGCGGTAGCTTCCAGAGCATGTCTTGAAAGCCTTCCAGTGGACTGTAGTTGACAGGAACTCTGGGAGTTATAAGAAGAAACTGCAAAATCTGTCCCTGGGATTGTGCGGAGAGGCTCCAGGCTTTGGAACAAGCTGTTCTGGGTTCTAGCACCTTCTTGACTTGAGAACTAGAGAGATGTGTGCAAAGTGCCCAACATATCTGGTTCTAGGTGGGTGCACCTGGGGCAGGTGTGGGGTCAATGAGTTAAAGGTGGCAGCAGGCGGGTCTGGAGATGCAGGTACCGCTTTGGCATCGATACATCAATGGAAAGGCTACGGATTTCCCACCGGAGCTTCTGTTTTTTGGGCCCTTCTGTCTCAGCCTTCGAACTCTTGGACATATTGAATGAGTGGCCTGCTGAGGGGCCGTTAGGGCATCAGCACAGTGTGTGTTCTGCCTGGCAAACTGGTCACGTTTCGGTATTCCTAGCTGGGTTCTGGGACCCCTCATTGTTGATTTCCCCTCAAAGCACACTGGTTCTGTCTGAACTCACTCCACTGACCTGGAGTTATGGAAACAAATCTTATGGGCAGTTTGGGTCCCTCCTAGAGGCAGGAGCTACTGAGGTCCCGCTGGGCAAGTCCCCTCCCCCCACATTCCCCAAACAGCATGGCGCCTTCTCTAGCCCATTCTGAGCACCACACCGCTCAAAACAATCTGGGAAATAAAATTGGAGTCAATTTGACTTACACTTTCGAACCTCCATGGACTGGTCACTGTGTTCAAATCTTGTGGGGACACAGAGAGGGCAAGGTGAGACCCCTGCCCTCGTGAGGCAAAGGAAGACACAGGAAGAGAGCCCCGCACAAGTATTGGGGCCCGCCACTAAGCTCCCCCGATTACCGCTGGCTGATTAAACCTCCCTGAATCCGGCTCACCTGGGCTGTGAGCGGTAGGAGCAGCACCCCAGGGCCGTCTCTGCGGCCGCGGTGTGAAGTGCACGGAGGCCTGGCACATGGGTCCCGCCGTGCAAGTGCAAGTGTTCACTCTGTGCTTATCATCACGTGTGATGTTCTCAAACAGCTCAAACACGCCGCATCTGGATGGAACCGAGCCACATGGCACGGCCCCGCGCAACAGGAATGTAATTTGAGTCAACGAGAGTCGCCGCTCTGTTATCAGGCTCTCAGAACGAGCCTTACGCAACAGTGTGAGCGTGGCCTCTGGCTCCACGCCTGGTCTCCTCGGCTCCATCACGCTTCTTCTCCCTGTCGCCCTTGCGCCGCTTCCTCACTGAAATAACGGAGCTGGTGAGGATGCCCGCTCCCAGGACAGGCTGCGGGCTGGGCCAGGTCGTACAGGAAAGTGCTGAGGGCGTAGAGGGTGCTCCATGAAGGCCAGCTGTTGCTCTGCACACATGATCACAGCAAACAAACCCCGGAAGAATGCCATGACGTAGTTCCCACAGCAGCCCCATTTTGCAGGTGGGGAAACCGAGGCACAGAGAGGCAAAGCCACTGGCCCTGGGTTCACAGTCAGTGTTCAGTAGGGTGGGCTGGAAAGTCAGCCTGCGAGGTGATTTCAGGGATGAGTGAAAAGGGATGACGGGGGTCCCAGCTCAGCGTGGGACCCCTCCCCCAGGCCTCCTCCCAAAGCCAGTGGAGGGTGAAGGGCGCACAGGAGCTTCTCTGCAGTGAGTTCGCTTCGGGCATCTTTCTCACGTTCCTCCACACTCCCTGCCAGCTCTCTGTCCCCAGGGAGAGGCTCGGCAGTGAGAACCTGGGAATTCTCTTATCTCTTCCGAGCAGGATGCGTCCTGTGTTGTGTCCCCACCGAGGTTTCCAAGTGCCCTGATGAGCTTGCAGATTTCAAGGGCGATTGCTCAGCTGCCCTCCAGCCCAGCTTTGGGGGGGCTGTGTTTTGTTTGCCAGCCCCTCACACTGGCTGGACTCCCCGTATCCCTGGCCTTGTCAGCTGCGCCTGGCCCTTCGCTCCCCCGCAGGCCTGTCCCAGCCACAGCGGTGTGAAATGGCAGGGGTGAATTCCTGCCCCCCGCGTTTCCGCCCATTCTTTGTGTGGGGGCAGCGGGCAGGTTCCCCACCCGGGAGGGGGCCCTGGGGGGCGCAGTTCCCCGCTTGGCCTTCGGGGGCGCTGTGCAGGCCGGCGAGGGCAGAGGAGGCCTGCCTGCCCCGCCTGGCCTGGGTTTTCGTCCTCCTCTGCCACATCAATGCCACTTCTGAGAGATGCTCTTATCACTCACGAGGAGCTGGAAATAGGTAATTAATCTAGTTCCACCGTGGTATGTGGGCAGTGATTCTCACTTTTACCCCCAGTGATGTTGGAAAATGTAGATTCTTGGCCCCCGGTTTCCAAATCAGACTCATGAGGAATGGGTGAGACCATGATTCACAGTGTACTCCAGGCCCTAGGTAATTCTTCTGACCAGGCACATTTGGGGAAATGTTGGCCTGGCAGCTTGGGCAGTTTCTGGAGTCAGACAGGCTGAGTGTCATCTTCACAGCTACCCATCCTGGTCTCTCAGCGTCTTGGAGCCTCTTGGAACCTCAGTCTCTTCCTCTACTGATGGAATGCTATTATCTCTCTTACAGGTTTGTTGGAAGAAATCCCAGGGTGCTTTGCACACAGCAAGCTTGGATAGGGTGTTCAGGAAAGGATGAATTGTTATTGTCCACAATGATATGCAAAGACCTAACCTTCCTGGCAAACGTGGACAGACAGCACTGAGCTGAGAGGGTTGGAGTCAAGAGCGGAGACCTTGAGTGTTTTGAGCATCCTCTGAAACCTCATTTTAGGTACTAGAGTTCTTTGTATGGAGATTTCCAAATGTTGACAATGATACCATGTTCCCTGGGGACCAGGAACCTGGAATCGAGAAATGCCAAGTGATTCTTGGATTCTCAGAGCTGAAGGTGTTGGGGCCAGAGAGGGTTCGACTCCTCAGTGCCTCAGTTTCCTGCTACCTAAGGTGGGGGTACTGTAGTTCTTACTTCACCAGTGCTTAAAGGATTAAATGAAATAAGGCACGGGACGCGCCAATGCCCACGATTTGAGAGTTAGCCACCAGTGTTGGTGGCGGTCTCTCTTTTTCACAGTTGAGGAAACTGGAAGAGCCAGAGGGAATTCCCCACTTGCACGGGACTCCCACTGACGAGTGGGGGGCGGGGATTTGAACTGAGGCATTTGCGAGACTTTCTCCACCATCGGGCTGTGGACATGGCAGAATTGGCCTGAGTGGGCAGCCTGGTTCTCTGGCAGAATAAGCAGGTTCTTAGGCGAGGAGTGACCAAGGCGGGTCCACTCCCTGGTTTGTCCAACTCCTGTGGTCTTTTATGAAACTCATCATGAAGGGGGACCTAGTGGGGTCCTCACAGTCTTGGGGGCCTTGTCTTTTATGAATTTTCTACTTTGTCATAGGGAATTCCCAAACAGTCTCTCTGATCCAGGGTTTCTGTTGACCCACAGCTGGAAGCTGCAGGCTAAGAGCTGATTTTTACATTTATTGGCTTATATTTTCCCAAAGCAAAGGTACAATAAAATGTGAAATCTGGTGGCCAACCGAATAGCCTCATGCTGTCGTTCTGAGACTTTTTTTTGGAGAGGAACACATGCTCACACACATGTACACACATTCATTCACATGTGCACAACTTGCACACACCACACACACATATGCAAACACAGACACATATGCTCATGCACACACATCCGTTCACATAGACGCCTACACATACCAACATACACGCACACGTGCACATATGCAAATACCCCCCGGGCAGTATAAGGTGGGGCCCCCACTGATCTCCCTCGAGTGAATGCATGGGCTGGGGATGCTCTAAGACAGGTTGGTTTTAAGCAAACATTAAATACAGGTGGCTTCTGAGTTGGAGAAATGTCACCAGGAACCCCCAGCTCATGCTTAAATAAACTTGTCACCTGCTGGATGATATCACCCTTTAGAACGAACCACTTGGATAATTTAAGGTGTTATTCCTCAAGATCTTCTATCACAGAATCAACAGAGCAGGCTCCTCTTCCCAGGAGTGTGGACCAAGAGGAACACCTGCCCCCAAATGACCTTTATGGCATCTTTTTACATTAAAAGTGCGTGTCATTTTTGCTTTGCTTCCATATTATAGGCAGGGTTATTTTTTAAAACTACTGCCTCCCTCTCATTATTTTAGCAAAAATGACGATGATTCCCCACCCCATACATCATGTTTATCTAAAATCTCCTCATGGTTTCTTCATTTGAAAAGCCAAGCCGACCTTAACGTGATAACCTGAAATGCAGATCTTTTCTTCCTAAACGTCAGTCATTCACACTTCAGTAAGAATGACAACACAATCTTAAGAGTAGGTTTTCAATGACAACATGAGACGAAACCATTAAAACCCAGGAACCCTGTGCGGGTCGGGAAGAGGAAATAGTAACAGGCTAAAAGAGTCAAGTATAACGAGGAAGTCGGAACAAAGACTTTTTGCCTGTTTCCCTATTGTGTCTTAGCCTTTTGATAGTTCTCTGGTCTCTGGGCAGCTCCATCCAGAACGTGGCAAAGAGCAGTAACGAGATTCCCCTGGGGAAACGTCTCTTCCTGGCCATGAGCTCAAGGGTCTGGCCCCTCCTTCATCACCCTCTGTTTCGTCCCATCGCAGAGAAGGCTCTGCTTTGTTCTTTGGATCTACCATTCTCTGCAGTTTGCTGGGGCATTGAAGACATCAGCGTGTGAGGTTCCTCTGGGAATATTTGGCACTCCCCAAACACTTGCACGAGCTTTTAAACTTTGTTCAATATATAGAACTTGCTATCTTGCATGCTTATCAATAAATTTTTAATTAAATTATTTGCTTACCCAAATGGGATCATAGTTGTACACATTCGTAATGTCTGCTTCTTACTTGGGTTCAAATTCCATTCCTGCCACTCACTGGCTGTGTGTCATTTTTCTAATCTACAAATGGGAATTGGGGAGGGAAGCAGCACCTAGCCCTGGCCGGGTGGCTCAGTTGGTTGGAGCTCATTCCGTACACCAAAACGTTTCGATTACTGGTCAGGGCACATTTCTAGGTTGTGGGTTTGATCCCCTGTAGGGGTTGGGGTGTGTATGGGAGGCAACGAATCAATGTTTCTCTCTCACGTGGAGAAAAGAATATCCACAGGTGAAAATGATAAGCAAAACAAAACAGCAACAGCAACAAAACCCAGCACCTCAGTTGTGAGAATTAAATGCGAAGTCCTGGGGATGGTAACTGGTGTCTGCATGTTAGCTCCGTAACTATCAGCGGAGCTCGCCCATGCTGGAAAAGAGTAATTTGACCAAACGGACGGGAGCTCAGTCTTCCCTGTACCAAAGCCTCACTGGGGAGCTACTCCAGCTTGAGTCCAGGGGATGAATTGGTAGAGGGCCCCAGGCAGCAGGGAGATTCCCATGTTTGCAGCCAACCTCTTGGTGTGTTGGGGCGGCAGTATCGGAAACAGTTCCTCCCACCCTGGATGGTGTGGCTAGTGGGCAGAACGTTGGCCTGAGCACCGAAGGGTCTCGGGTTCAACTCTTGGTCAAGGGCAGCTACCTGGGTTGCAGGTTCAGTCTCTGGCCCCAGTCAGGCGTGTGCAGGAGGCAACCAGTCGATGTGTCTCTCTCACGTCCATGTTTCTCTCTCTCCCTCCCTCCCTCACTTCCTTCCACTCTCTCTAAAAAAATCACTGGGTGTGACCCTCTGGTTTGCCAGAATTTAGCTTGAAACAGCTTTCCTAGAGCAGCCTGGCCCTTCAAATGTGCTCTTGAGTCTCTCAGGCCTTCTGTGATCTCCCCAGGCAGGCCTCCGGGGCTGTGCACCGGGCCCCTCCGTTTGTGGTGGACACATGCCATTTGTCAGTGGCAGGGGGTGACTCGTTGGGCACCCCTTGAAGGGAGCTTGCAGAGTTCAAGGCTGGTCGCCTGGGCACTCATTATCAGATCTAATTGTGGGCTCAGATTTCACAAACCAGGGGGCTGTGCAGGTGGGGGACAAGCTGCAAAGGTCACGCCTAAAAGCTTATTAAACCGCGGGTGTGAAAGGTAAGACCATCTGGATGCCATTTGACAACTTAAGTGGTAATTACACCATTTGGCGCAGGAATTAGTGAGAGCCGTGGCTTGAACTGTGGCAGGGACGACTTTTTTTGTTGTTTGGAGGGGGGTCGTTCGGGGCAGTCCTGTCCTAGCATCTCGCGGTCCTCGCTGCTGCTTCGGCGGAAGGGTTTGCCCCGAGCTCGGCGGGCAGATGCAGCCCGGGCAGTGCTGGCCGGGCAGCCCGGGCCTCACCGGCCCTGCAGCCGGGACCAGTAACCAGGAACACCTGCTTTCCCAGCGCTCCCGTCCGCTGGAAGGGAGGTGGGGGCAGCGGCCAGCGGCATTCCTCCCCAGCAATATGGAAGTGTTTAAGCAGCGTTTGCACCAGGCAGGGTAGCTGAGATCTGAACCTTTAAATTACAGCCATTCCCGGGCTGAGGAAAAGTAAATAAACAGTTCACAGCTGCAGCCAACTCAACACAGGACCGGCTATCTCTTCTGATTGCGGGACAAGTAATTAAGTGGGAAATGTGAGCCCTCACAGTCAGGGTGAGATGATAAAGGTCTGGGGGCAGTAAATCCACCCAACTCCAGAGACCTCAGATTAACCCTCGCAGGGCCGGCAGGGTGATGGGTGGGCAGCACCGGGGCAGCCCAGATCAGCGCCCACATTAGCTCACTGACTAGATGGAAACTGGCAGCCTTACCAAGCCTCGTTGAAGGGACAGGACACCCAAGAAAGCACAGGTACTGTCTGCATTTACTGATCCTGCCGGGCTGAGCTGTGTCCCCCAAAGTTCCCATGTTGGAACCCTAACCCCTAGCACCTCAGAATGTGATGGTATTTGGAGATCGGGCCTTTAAAGAGGCGATTGAGTTAAATGAGGTCATCAGGGTGGGCCCTGATTCAATTCATCTGGTGTCCTTATAAGAAGAGGCTGGGACACAGACATGCACACAGGTAAGACCACGTGAAGACACAGGGAGGAGACAGCCATCTACACGCCAAGGAGGCCTCAGGAGAAACCAACCCTGCTGACACCTCAGTCCCCAGATTCCAGCCTCCGGCTCTGCGAGACTGGCTGTGGCGCTTTGCCTTGGCAGCCGAGCAAACCAGCACTGAGATTTGCCCGCGTGCTGAGAGCAGGGTGAGCTTTATGACGAGCGGACCGTGCCCGGGGGTTGGTCGCCTGTGCCAAGCCCCTCCAAGGTGTGTACGTCCCATGTGGCTTCTCATACCACAGCATCACATTCCCATTTCACGGAGGTGGAGACTGAGGCCAAGCAAACAGCCCCGGGTCAGATAGCTAGGACGCGTGGAGAGAGCCTGTTTCTGAGAGTTGGGGTTCTCAAAGCTGGCTGCACGCTGGAAATCGCCTGGGACGTCTTAAAAAAATACTGATTCCTGGGCCCCACCCCAGGCGAAAGGAGTTAGGAGCTAGGCAGCCGTTTTCAAGGTGCCCCCGGCGACTTTCACCTATAGCCAGGGTTCAGAACCACCGTGTTATACCTATTTCTTCTTGCTGGATTTCTTTAAACAACAAAACCCAAAATGTGGTGGCTTAGCAGTAACTTATGTCCCATGTGTCACCTCTCATCTTTCCAAATTTCTCCTGGGTGAGGCTGCTCCAACGTGGTCCTCTCACCCACAGTCAGTTTGCTTGCGTTTACGTGAACACCACAGGCTCGGGGGCCCTCGTGCCTCGGTTGGAATTCAGCCTCCACCACTTACTTGCTGTGTGACTTCAGACTAGTCACTTGACCTCTCAGTTTTCTCATCTGTAAATGCAGATAAGAAGAGTACCTACCTCTAAGGTTGTTATTAACCAAGTTAATGTTTGTAAAGCCCTCAGAACAATGCCTGGACACATGGGGAGTGCTAGAAAAATGGTTTTTAGAAACAAAATAAATGTCTCGTATATTTACCCCTGGGTAGTAAGATGCTGAGGGTGGGGTTAGGGATGGGAGATAGAAACCGAGTCTGAGCCAGCTCTGCATTGCCCCCAGGGCACGGAGGGGACCTCAGCAAATTTCAGTGGGAGGGAGCAGGGCACCAGGTGTCTAAGGCATTCACCACCCCTGTCCTCACCATGCACGCATCGCCCCTGGGAGGGCGTCTTCCCAGCTGACCCGTTCTGTTTACGTGTAAACTGGGACACTGGCGTCCAGAAGTCATGGAGGATGCACTCACGGAATCTGGGATGTCATGGCCGTGTGGTTTTCTCTGTCAACGTGGTTTTCTCTGTCAAGAATGAGGTATGATGCAGAGAGCAAGGCGCCCAGGCGGGCACGCGCCCAGCGTGAGTGCTGATGGGGTTTTGGGCAATCCTCCTGTCTTGTATTACGTGTATTCTCCTCTCCCCTCCTGTAAGAATGTGTATCCCTTTTGTAATAAAAAAACAGTTAAAAAAAAAAAAAGGAATGATGTAAAAATTGGCTAAGTCCCTCCAGGCGTGTTTTAGCATTTCCTGGACATCCTCATGGCCCAGCAGGGCTGGATGCCCCTGTCCTCCCCTGTGGAGCACGTGCCTGCCTGTGTTCTGGCCTGTGGCCCTGGAGGGGGCAGGCATATGTCACCCAGCTGTGAGTCTCGGGAGCCATGACAGGGGCCTGGGCCACGTGGCTGCGCTCTGGAGGTGCCGGTTTCATGGCAGCCAGGTTCTCTGTGCTGGGGGGCCTTGGGGACCTGCTCCCAGAAGGGTCTGGGGACAAGAACAGAGGTGGGCCTGCCCCCCCCCCAGCTGTTTGCTCCTTCAGCCAGTCTGCAGCGCTCGGGGAGTCCGTGCAGAAGGGAAACAGCCTGAGCCCCTACTAAATGCTGGTGTCAGAGTCCTGGGGTTCGATCCTAGCCTGCCACTTAGCTGATAACTTTCTGTGCCTCGGTTTCCTCTTCTGTAATAACCCACTTTCAAAGGCTGCTGGGAGGCTCAAACAAATTAAAACAGGTGACAGAGCCTGGCTGGTGTGGCTCAGTGGTTGAGCGTCAACCCGCGCACCAAGAAGTCGCCGGTTCGATTCCCGGTCAGGGCACATGCCCAGGCTGTGGGCCCGATCCCCAGTGGGGGGTGTGCAGGAGGAGGCCAATCGATGTCCTCTCTCATCGATGTTTCTATCTTTCTCTCCCTCTCCCTTCCTCTCTCTCTAAAAAATCAATAAAGAAAAAAAAATTGAAAAAATAAAAATAAAACAGGTGACAATGTCTGCCACTTATGAGGCTTTGTTACAATCGTAATTGTTTTTCTTATAATATCTCTGAGCCGTGTCTGGTTGCAGGCAAGGCCCCGGAGCTCAGGGAGGTGCATTTATTTACTCAGTCCTTCAGCCAACAGGTATAGCCCCGGTCTGGGCGCTAGTACCTAATGCGAAGGAAACCACAGTTCGCACCCTTGGGAAGTTCTCCATCTCCTGAGGGTGGCGGTTATTAGTCAGATGGTCTTCCAGAGGGATCATCCCAAATCCGAAAGATGCTAGGACTGGCAAGACATGTGGCAGGAGGCCTGATGGAGACTAAAAGAGGTCTGAGCTGGGTTCTGAGGGAGGTGTAGGAGTTCGCTGGGCAAAAAAGAAGAACAGTGTCCCAGGCAGAGGGAACAACCTGAGTGTAGAGCTTGTCCACTTAGAGAAATGAAATGGGGTGCTGGTAGGGCAGCTGGGGTGCAGAGAGGGAGGGAGACCCTGCTTATTGTCCCCCCTCTCTTCCATAGTAATAGAGTGTTTAACTAGGTCCATCGCAACTCAGAATAAAGACGGCTCTTCCCAGCCTCCATTGCAGTTGTGACGTGCATGTGACAAGCCCTGGCCAATGTGACGTGAGAAGGGACATGCGTGTCCATCAAGGGAAGGGCGAGCTCTCCTCTTCCCCTGTTTTGGGCCCTCCCAGTGGCCCGATGCAGACACGGCGATGAATGATTCCAGCCCACGGGGTGGACCCAACTACTTACAGGAGACTTTAGAGAGCAGAACTCAGACCTTTCCGTAAGGAAAAGAAATTCTACGAACATCTTATTTCAGCCACTGATGTCTTGGTTTCTGTGCAGTGCAGCTGAAGCCGTCCGTGACATAGTCAAGCTTTCACGGTGGAGCCAGAGGCAGTGGCCAGGAAGCCCCCACTGTGCCCGATCTTTGGCATGGGCTTGGGAATGACTCCCGGCAGTTTAGCCCCTAATCCTCCTCCCCAGTCCTCCTGGAGATAATGCGAGCCAGCAACATCCTCTTAAGTTCCTTTTTTTTTTTTTTTTTTTAAATAAAACTTAATTCAGCCCAGCTGAGCTTCAGTTATGTGGGAATACTACTCAGGTCTGATACAGCCTTCGAGGTCATGATACAAACTTGGTTATTTTTCCTAAAAGCCACAGGAAGCTGACGAGAGGTTGGAGGACTGACCTATGGCCGCGAGGCCAATGAATGGCAGAGCCAGGGCTTGGAGGCCAGTACTCCTCGTGATCTTCTCGCCGGAGTTCTGTTGATGCTGAGGATGGTGGAGGGCTGTACAGACACTCATGGCCAAGCTGTGGACGCTCCGCTCACATCTCCCCTTTCTCCAGCTGTCCTGCCAGCAGCTTCCTGGGGGAATTTGCACCCGGTGAGAGCAAGGGGCTGGCAGAGTAGAAAAAGATGGAAAGCCCGAGGCCTGAGGGCATCACCGAGCTCTCCACCAGCATCCCTCCCTGAACACTGGCCCATCCTAGGATACAGTTCCTTTTGGCTTAAGCCAGTTTCAGTCGGGATTTCTGTTGCTTGCCACCGTAGTATCTTGCCCGGGAAGCTGGGGCCTGGCATTCACGGTCTGCACATTCCCTTGGCTGGAGTGTTACGGTTTTCTCAGAGCTGTCCTTCTCAGGACTGGCCCTCCCCAGTTCCTGGGGCCTCTGTTTAGGGTCCTACCCCCTTCTGCATGAGACCCGTTTCCTCTGGTTCTTGGTTATGTTGCTAATGCTGCCGCTTCCTGGACAGGGTGAGATCGGGTTACTTTTCATTCCAAAGGAGGGACTCACATCATCACTGGGGTCCCACAGACCGGGAGCATGTGGGCACAGCCCCCCCCCCCCCACCCCGTGGTGCTGGGAGCTCCCAGTGTCCTTATAATTGGGAGGCTCCCGGGTGCTCGTGTCATTGTGGGCAATGGCCCAGGGGCCACGAGGAGTGACCTCGTTGAGCACATCGTCAGGAAGGAGAAGTGAGATGAGGAGACCAGATGAGAGGAGGGGCCCAGAGGACCCCCCCATCTACTTGCAGATCTGTGGGTGTCACAGCGCCCATCTCTCTCTCAGCCTCCTGCTCCACTGATGCTCCCTACTTGGTAATGACCCAATTCCTCCCTTCCCCATGAGGCCTCTCCCAGCAACACTAAGCTGGCCTGGCACCCCCTTTGGGTCCCCTCCCCACTTGTGGGAAAAAGGATGTGGGGGAAGGAATGTGGGTTCTGGGCTTAGGAAAGCTGGTACCGGGTCACAGGTCTGCTCCTTACTGATGGTGTGGGTGTAGGAAAGTCGCTTACTCGCCCTGCCTCCCAATTTTCCATGTTTGCAAAATAGGGATCAAAACCGGTCTCCCAAACCTGGGTTGTTCTGAGGATTTCAGGAGATACTGGCTGAAGGGAGGTCAGTGGGTCTGAGAAGGGTCAGCAGTGGCACAGGACCAGGTAGGGTGGGGTGTGAGCAGTACCGGCTCTATGATGTGGGGCTCAGTGCAAGATGAAAATGGGGGGCCCCTGGTTCTGACATCATGAAAGATTTCAAGTCGCCTACAGCACAGCACTGAACCAAGTGCGGGTCCCTCTGAGCCTGGGCCCTGTACATCTCCTTACGTGTGCTGCAGTACCTTTCACATTTCCGTCCTGGCCCAGAAAGGACCCAGGAAGTGGCAGGACCCCTCAGGTTCCAAGAGGTCAGTGGCTGATAATAATCAACTGTCCACTCCTGGGACCTCTGCGGGTCAGTCCAGGATCCAAGTGCAGCAGTATCCAGAGACATCACTTTTTATTTTATCCTCACCCGAGGACATTTTTTGTGTGGTTTTTTTTTGCATTTATCTTCAGATAGAGCGGGAGGGAGAGAGGGAGGTAGAGAGAGAGAGAAACATCGACGTGAAAGAGACACATCGACTGGTTGCCACCCACAGGACCCCACCCGGGGCGGGGACAAACTGCAACTGAGGTACGTGCCCTTAGCGGGAACCGAACCCGGGACTCTCTGGTCCGCGGGCCGACACTCTAATAGCTGAGCCAAACCGGCCAGGGTGAGACATCACTTTTTAATGGTGGAACCTACCCGGTGGCTGTGAACTGCATGGTGCAGGAAAGGGGCCACGGCTTTTGGACAGTCCCCCCATGAATCGAGCTCACGGGTCACAACCCCTTGTATCTGGAAACAGCTGACTTCTGGTTCTGGGTTCCAAAGTGGCAGCCCCGCCCAACACAGTGACGCCTGCCAGGGAGGCCCCTTGACATCATTGCCACAGCGATTTTTATGGGAGCGGGTATAGGCCGCAAAGCTGTCAGGGCGGACGCTGCCCCGTGGCCCCTCTTCACCGTTCCTGTTGTTCCGCCCTTCCAAGACCTGGGCCTCTGTGACCTCGGGCTCTGCAGCGAGTGTTCTCATACCCTGGCAGGCCCAGGGCGCGCGGGCGTCCCCACGGTCTGCGGGCTGCGTCTCGCCCCTCGGTGCCAACAGTGTTTCCAGGTGAAGTCTTGTTAGGGTAATAAATGGGATGAAAAAACAATACTTCACTGTATTTTTTCCTGGGGCATCATGACAGATTGAGGGCCTATGGCTCGAGGCGTGCTGGTCGATTCCAGCTCCTGTGACCCCCCCAAAGTCAGGGGAGCAAATGGGCATGCCGCAGGCTTCCCCTCCTTGGCCTGGCCTGACTCCAAGGCCCCCTGGCCTCCATCTCCCTGGCCGTCCTGCCATCGGCGTCTGTGGGAATGTTGCACCCGGCAAAGCCCAGGCCGTTTCTCTTGCCCTGAAAGCCTGTGTAGCCTCATAGGGCCCAGGGGAGGGTGTCATGCAAATGGGCTGGCTGCCCGGCCCACAGCTGGCCGAGCTGCGTGGGGAAGAATGGGCCGGCCCCTTCCTCCATCACCCGGGACAGGAAGGGGCCCCGGCTGGTGGGTGTCTTGACACCTGGCACCTCATTGGTTCTTCCAGAAGAATGGCTGCTCCTTTGCCATCTGAGTGATGCTACTTAGAGAGGCCAGGCTGGAGGAACTCCTGATAAGGAGGCTGGTGAAATGGTCATCATCCACGCTCCACACTCTCGCTGTCCGAACTCGGAAATCAGCTTGATCCAGGCAGCCAGGGACACGTGTAACCATAATAAGCGGGGTGCTGGTGCTCACTCCTGGAGCACTGTTCTGTTCCAGGCACGGTATATATATTATCTGAGAAAGTGTCCTAGCGCTCCATGTAAAATAGAAATAAACATATCACACTATGTGCCTGTTCCAAGAGCCTAGTATAAGTGGACTCTTTAGATCCTAACAACAACACTGCGGGGAAGGTCCTTTAATCATCCCCATTTTGCAAATGAGGAAATGAGCTTCAGAGGGGTTTGGTGACTTGCTCGAGGTCACACAGTTGGTAAGTGTCCAGAGCTAGAATTTCACTCCAGAGTCTGTGTAGTTCAGTTTTGCTGATAGTCAACTAAAAATGCAAATGGGACCCAAGGAGGTGGGAGAGGCGTTTACTTCTCCAGCCAAATCTCAATCCTCCTCTCCCCCAACTCATTCTCTAACTACAGCGGACTCCTTTTAGTCCCTCCTACCCAGACTGCTCTCTGCTGCCTCAGGGCCTTTGCATAGGCTGTTCCATCTGCCTGGCGCACTGTTCCCCCCACTTTCACCTTACCTTTAGTGCTCATCCTTTGCATCTCTACTAAATGCCCCTTCCTCAGTGATGTCTTCCCTGACCCCCCCTCTCCAACATGGGGTTTGATCACCTTGTTTTATGCCCCACTATACTGGACACACTTTTCCTTCATAGCACTGGACACATTTGTGATTTGTAAGCTCCTGGAAGTCAGGGCCTGTGGCTGCCCTTTCTATTGATGAATCACTTGCCCGTTCATATGTGGGTAATTTATATTTGTTAAATGGTTGATAACTAAATGAACAAAGAGGGACTTGAGGTTTGCGTGTCTAATTCTAAGGACAGCTCCCAGTGTTTGCTTGGAGCAGAGCCTCTGGTGTTCTTATTTTCCTTATAACCAGACGAACAGATTCTGTGAAACTCCTGTGGCTGAGCATCGCAACCACAGAAGGACTGGCTTCTGTATCCGTTACCTGTAGCTGTGTGACGTATTAGCCCGAGGCTTAGGGGTTCAGAGCCCCGCGCAGAATCTGTCCTTGTTATTCTGCATCCCAGTGAGGTGTGTGCCTCTCCAAATATAAAGCCAAGAAGAATATCACTCTCTCTCAAAGCCCAGAAGCACATTTGTTTCCCCTCATATCCAAGGGTTTAACTAGAATGCATCTCATCATTGGTTAAGTACATATACTCAAGTGTCTCGTTTCTCCCTTGAAATCTGGTAAATCGATGATGGGTCCGTTGATGCTGCCTTGCATGGAGGAAATACGGTAGCCATGAGAGCGGCTCGTGGATGGCTCCTCTGTGCTCAGTGGGTTCATTTCCACGATCTCACGCAACCTTCACGAACACCTGTGGGGAAGGCATAGGTGAGGAGGGGTGTCCTTGTCACAGATGAAGGAGCGCAGAATCAGGATAAGTAGCTGGCCCAAACTCACACAGCGAACGCATGGTCACGCTTGGATTTAAACTCTCAGCTAACTGGCGGCTGGATGTTTAAACATTAGCTGTTTTTCGTAAGCACTCTGCTAAAACACCTTATCTGCTGTATTAGTCTCCCCGGGCTGTGGTGACAAAGGACTGTGGCCTAGGTGGCTTAAACACCAGAAATTTGCATTCTCAGGATCTGGAGGCTGGGAAGTCTGAGATCAAGGTGTCGGCAGGGTGGTCTTTTTGTCTGAGGCCTCTGTCCTTGGCTCGTAGTTGGCCATCTCATTCCTGTGTCTTCCCTCTGTGTGTGTCTTTGTCCAAAATTCCTCTTCTTATAAGGACACCAGTCACCTTGGGTTAGGATCCGCCCTAGTGAACTTACTTTAACTTAATCACCTCTTTAAAGGCCCTGTCTCCAAAGACAGTCACATTCTGATGTCCTGGGAGTTAGAACTTCAATACGTGAGTTTGGGGAAGACACAATTCAGCCCATAACCTTTGCATTTTCTCTCTCCCCTCTCACCATAGGAAGCTTCTGTCTCATTTTCTGAATCGGCTTCTTATCCCCTGTGTTGACAACGAGGAGATGACCATTTCGGAAACTATCAAATCATTTGAAATCGAACCATTTCTCTCCCTCTGAACAACTTCACCCTGTGTTTGGTTGTGTGGATAATGGTGCAGTCAGAGCCCTCTCGATGGTCGGTTAGCAAACCACTCTGAGGATGTTCTGTGTCCACTGCATGTCAGACCAGAAGATCTGAACACAGACATTTCTCTGTGATGATTGGTTTAATGTCTCCTTCCTGCACACGCAAACACACACACACACACACACACACACACACACACACACACACACACACACCAGTATTTCCCAATGTGTATGGAGCACTTTTTATGAGAGGACTTGATACATATCTCACAGAGGGGAAAAGTTTTAAAATCAAATATGGCTGTGAAATATTATGCTAAACACAATCGAATGGATTACCTTGCTACAGGGTTTCTTGGAATCTCTAATGCACTGATGGAATTAATTCATGAATCTGTAAGAAGGTCTTAGAGCAGGGCTTAGCAAACTTGATCTATAAAGGACCAGCTAGTAAATATTTTAAGCTTTGTGCGTCACTTGCTGTCTGTCATCACTCCTCAAGTCCGCTGTCCTAGCCTGAAAGCAGCTACAGACAATATGTAAATGAATGGGTGTGGCCCTGTTCCAATAAAACTTTATTTACAAAAACAAGCAGTGGGCCAGATTTGGCCCACTGGCAATAGTTTGCTGGCCCGTGTCTTAGTTTGCAGTATGTTCCAGATGGACCATGTGGAGTTCTTTTATCAAGGGGTGTTCATGCTCTATAGAGCATACTATTTGGCCTGCCCTGACCTTTAGTCATGGGGCGCATCCCCAGTGTTCCGTGTCCATCCTGCTTGTGCCAATGTGGTTGGACGGTGGGTTACTGTTTTATGAGGCTCATTGGTGGATGGGGATAACTCATCTAGATTCCTGTTCAGACTTTGGACTGGAAAATTACTCAGCTAGGGCCCTTGTGTGAGACTTTTTCAGTACTTTGGGAATTCAGCAGAACTTGAGATACTTCATCAGGCTTATTATCACAGTATTTAGGCATTTTTTTCTTCTTTCACATTAGTTATTTTTCCTGTCCCTCTGGCCTGTGTGTATTTGAGGAGGGAGAGAAGGCATGAGGGAAGAAGGGGTTAAGGTGCACGGGCAGTGTTCAATGAAGGTCTGCATTCGTCAGCTACTTTCACTTCTACTTACAGAGAGTGTTCAGTCTTTGTCTTTAAGCCGATGGCTCTGCATTCATTTTGGATGGAGCGTTTTGGAAAAGGAGGGACTGTTTGTATTAAGACGGACAGGGATATAGTCTTTCAAGGTACGAAATTTGTGCTGACTTGGTCCAAAACACAACCGCATCTGGTTCTGTCTGGTCTCGACTGCTCCAAAAATGTTCCTAAATTCCAGACAACCTCTTGGGCTTAGAAATAAAAGTCATTAATCCTGCATTTGAATTTAATATTTGAAATTTTATCCTAATCTTTTTTTCTCTCTCTCTCTTCCACATGAATTAACTTTTGAAAAGTTGGAAAGAAACATGAGTTTGGTTTTTTTTTTTTCTTTTAAGGGAACATTCTTAACAAAAGGGTATAAAATTAAACTGGATTTGACCTTTTGAGTTTAGCAGATTTTCCACCTGGGCTGAGCAGTAGGAAGGCTTCTTCTCCCACTTCTGGGAAGGCACCCGGGGTGCATTCTCAAGGTGGCACCCTTCTTGGCTGAGCGGGGGTGGGGGTTCCCCGTTGATGGTTAACTGATAAGCGGTGAGATCGCAAGTCTGGGTAGACGGCCCGTTCACAGAACGGTTCCAGCCAGCTTTGGTTCAGTCTCATCAGAAATATTTAAGCCCCCCTTCTCCCCACCAAAAAAATGCACATTATTCCGCAGGCACCTCCCACGCGGGTGGACAGATCTATCTTGAGTTTCATCCGCTCAGGGCCAACTTCTGTCTGGCATGAGGGGGGCAAGCTTGGGGTACCCAGCCACCCGGATAGTTCAAATGATCTGGTAACAGAGAGAGTCTGGGAAAGGAGGGGGGTCTAGGAGCTTGAGGGTGGACAGGAGGTACCGCAGGAAGAGGGAAGAGAATTGGGGAATGGGAATCTGAACTCTTGGAGTCAGGGGCTTGGGGAGCAGGCCCTTCACTCTGTCACAGTTGCTGGGGGCCTCGCGTGGGGCTCACTCATTTGGCTTCATTACCATCTGCTTACAAGGACTCCGAATTCTGGCAGCTTGGGTTTGACTGCTGGCTGAGTAAGACTTTGGGTAGGTCACACTACCTCTCAGCCTCAGTCTCCTCATGTGTGAAAATAACATAAAATAGCACCTTCCCTGTAGGGCTTAAAAGAGAGATGCATTTCACTGTCAGCCCAGGGCCTGGCACCCAGGGATGGGCTTTAAAAATACCACCCTTATATAACTAGAGATTATTTTTATTCTCGAGTTGATGGTGTTCGCCAAGGCAAAGGAGGGGTGGGCCCCCCATCCCCTTCCACCACCCCTCTGCCCTCTTGGTGACTTGTTTTTCCTTTCAAGGGTGGTCTCTGCTCCCTGCACCGTGATGTCACTGCCTAAAAATGCCTGGCAAAGGCAGGGGCTGCGGAAGGGGCACTCACTGAGATTTCGCCCCAGCCAGCCTCACGCTCCCCAGGGGCAGCCCTGGCCCTGGCTCAGGAGTTCCAGGCTCCTTCCCAGTGGAATTTATGATTCCCTCCTCGGCCAGAGCTGGTTTGCTCCTCCAGAAATAAAACAAAGCCTGCAGAAGGCTGAGGCCACAGCCGTGGCTTTCCTTTTCCTCCCCGATCCATCAGGCAGCTAACTAGCCGGGTGCAGGAACGCCCTCCGCAGACCTGGGCTCCAGGGCTGAGTCGGCCATCAAACGGCCCTGGGGCCCTGGGCCAGTCACATGACATCCCCAGGCCTCAGTTTCTTCAGCTGGTTGAAAAGGGATTGGGACCAGCTCATCTGTGTCAGTGATTCTGTGTGAGCAGGTGAAATGAGTGTTTCCCACGGGGCAGGACGTAGGAGAGTTTAGGTGATGCAGCTGTGGGTATTTTGTATCTTTATTTAAGTGGGTCTGCAGGGCAGGGACCAGGGGAAGCCGGTAAGGCACTGGCTTCTTATGATACAAATTCAAGGGGGCACCAAACAAGCCGCAGTCATCAAGATCCGTACTAGATTGCAACATTTCGAAGTCAAAATCCAAAACCGTGCATGATAACATATCAACGTTTTACATGAAGGCAGGATCGATACTGTTGCGTTTTCCTTTGCCTTGGCTTCCAATGCTGCTCGCCTGTGTGATTTTACTTTAGAAAAACATTTCTGACAACTGAGACCCGCGACGTCCCAGATGCCGCTGCTTAGAGAGTGGCCACAGTCCAGTGCAGGAAGTGAGTCTCTTAAAAGAGGTAAAGGAAAAGGTACCTGGTGTGTGGGATTGGTGGCGTGTAGAGATGGCAAAAGACCATGATGATGGAAAGAAGAGAGAGTTTAGGGAGTCGGGGGAGGCTGTGAGCTGGTGTCTGGGTGGGAGAAGCAGACCCTGAGGGACCCTTTGACACCTGCCCCCCATGCCTGGGAAGCCATGCCTGTGTCATGAGTGTCCACCCCTTTGACCACAGTGGACTGGTCCCCAAGGCCCCCCTGTCCGAGCCAGTACCATCAGAACCCCTGGCGTCCACACCGGGCCGGTGTCCTCACATGCACACTCGTGCCCTGGGCATAACCCTGCTTCCCTCTGGACAGGGGAGCAGGCAGTGCTGGGTAACAGAGAGGAGACGGGCACAGAGCAGCTATGAAGGGGCCAAGGGAGCCTTCCAGCTCCTGGCACAGCGCCGCCCTGACTTCCATAGACACCCTGTGTCTTTATCATGAACACCCCCTTTGTGAAACTGGCTGGATTGGGTTTCTTCCTCTTCAGATGAGAAGATCCCCATGGGTGGTCTGAGTCCTCATCAGCTCCTGACTCTGTGCCCTTGGACAGGTCCTTTGCTCTCACTCCACAAAATTCCCTGGCATGCCAACCAGTCTGACCCTAGCAGAAAACAGAACATTAAGCCTTGATTCTCAGAGGGTGAGGCCGAGGCATCTGAATCCACTCATCATTCAAATCAAACGTATTGCCACGTGCACTGGGGATTCAGCAGGGACGTCAGGCACGGATTCCCCGCCCCCCCACAGGGTCCCAGGATGCCTTAAGGGGTGAGGAGGCCAACAGGGAAGGGCAGGAACCGGTGCAGCTGCCATCGAAGGGCAGGTCACCGCTGTGGGAAGTGGGGCTCATCCTTTGGGGGGTCTTTCAGGGCCTAGAGCACCCACCTCAGCGCTGTGCCACCTGACAGAGCCCGGCCTCCTAGCCGGTCACAGGTGAGCAGCCGGCTCCCAGGCGCTGTGGCCAGCCTTGTTTTCCTTGTCCCAAGGGATGGTCATCGGCCTGTAGTTTGGAGAGGAGAGAAAGAAAGTATCTGTGGACAGAGATGTCTGGGATTGTGATAGCGCCGGTTAGTCAGCAGGGGCTGGAGGAGCAACACCGAGAGGATGAGGCGCCCCGTGGAGTCACCACCCTCCCATGCTTTTGTCCCTGCAGAATGTCCTTCTTCCCAGCCGGCACCTTGGAGCTGACGTCGTCTTCTTTATGTTCCAAGGAAGTGGACACCAGCTATTCCTCAGGGGATGGGTTTCTGGCTCCTTGGGTTCTCTTACCTCCCTTCTGGTCGCTTCGGATGACCGTGACCTGGACACGCTGTTCTTTTTGGACCATCTCTCCCACCACTCAACCACGGGAAGCCCCCGGAGCTGGAAGGGAGGTCTCACGATCCCCAGTGGGGCCTGAAGCTGTCCTCATCATCTCTGCACGACCGTCCGTTTTCTCAGGCAAGTGGTCCACTTCCTGTGGGTGTCTTTTCTGGAAGCTCCTTGACTATGCCCTCCCTGTTTCCTCTTTGGGCTTGCTTTGTCTCAGAACCGCTGCCATTCGGAGTAGATTCAGTGTGGTTGGTCTCAGGGGGTCCTTTGGTTTAACTGGACTCATCCTGTTTGCGTTGGGGAGCATGTGCTTTTGTTACCGAGCTCAAGGGGTTCGATGCTTGGGGAATTCAATTCAAGCAGTTTTGTTTTGTTTTTTTCTTTATTTATTTTTAGAGAGAGAGGAAGGGAGAGGGAGAGAGAGAGAGAAACATCGATGAGAGAGAACATCGATTGGCCGCCTCCTGCATGCCTTCCACTGGGGATCGGGCCCACAACCTGGGCATGTGCCCTGACTGGGAATTGAACTGGCGACCTCTTGGTGCATGGGTCGACGCTCAGCCACTGAGCCACACCGCTGGGCTCAAGTAGCTTTATTTACTTGTAGGAGTAAAGGAGTCGGGGGTTCACATCCAAAGCTCTGTCTCCCTGAAGGGAGGCTTAGCCATGGCTTATCCACACTATTTGGTTGATCGCACGTTGATTTCTTCTTTGCAGTTGGCTACACTTATCTGGTTGGGTTCCTGTCGAGCTTCTCCTGTTGCTAGCCTTTCTGCAAAACACTGTGCTATATGTTAACATTTGGTAATAACAGAATTTAGTTAGGAACCACCAGACACGGAGACCCTGGTGCTGTGGAACATTTCTGCGGGGGTCATGTGTCAGGCATCACTGCCTTCGCAGAGCCCACATTTCATCCCGTAGCAATCTGTGCATCTCGGGCAAGTGGCCCTGATTCCTGGCCTGTGGACGGTGTGTGACATGGGCCTGGCCACTCGGAGCTCTCCACTACCCCCACACACCCCAATAATAGCAGACACAAAAACAAGTGTTGGCGAGGGTGTGGAGAAAAGGGGACTCCAGTACACTGCTGGTGGGAATGCAGACTGGTGCAGCCACTGTGGAAAACACTATGGTGTTACCTCAAAAAATTAAAAATTGAATTGTCATTTGACCTAGTGATCCCACTTCTAGGAATATACCCTAAGAAGCCTGAAACACCAATCAGAAAGAATACATGTACCCCCATGTTCATAGCAGCACTATTTACAATAGCTAAGATCTGGAAACAGCCCAAGTGCCGATCAGTGGATGAATGGATAAAAAAGCTGTGGTACATATACACAATGGAGTACTATGCAGCTGTAAGAAAGAAAAATCTCTTATCCTTTGAGACGACATGGAGGGACCTGGCGAGTATTATCCTAAGCGAAACAAGCCAAGCAGAGAAAGACAAATATCACATGATCTCACTTATTTGTGGAATATAATAAACATAACAGTCTGAGGAACAGGGTGTGGAAGTAGGGTACAGACTGACAGCCCTCAGAATAGGGGGTGGGGGGGGAGGGAAGAGATAAACCATAGAATTTATACGCATGTATGCATAACTGATGGACATGGACAACAAAGCTGGGGACGGGGTGGGGGGGATGGGGAGGAGGGTGTCAATGGGGGAAAAAGGAGAAACATCTGTAACAAAAATAAATTAAAAAAATAAAAAAAAATAAAGATATATGTTTAAAAAAATAAAATAAAATAATAGCAGACACAGAGATGGACACGGGACCCTTCCATGCCAGCGTGGCTTCTGGAGGCCTTTCCCAGAGCTGCTGGGGGAGATGTGCTCTCCTCGGGACCCAGGTTTCATGGATCAGAAAGACCGGATGCTGATGAAGATCATTTTCACTTGAGAACAAAATCAAGCCAACCAGCATCAAGAGACTCGGAGGTGAGACAGCGTCCTGACAATTTCGGTGGGATCCCCAGACCCAAGCATGACTATGGCCGGACCCACGCCATCCATTTTCCAGTAAGGGAACCAACAATGGCCTGTTGGGTTAGGCTAGTTTGAGAAAGGTTTCTGGCACTCGCAGCCAGGAGTCCCAACGAATTCTCCAACTGGGATTAAAGACCAAGAGCGAGGATTCCAGGAAGGATCCTGGGACTGACAGTCAAAGGAAGAACTACACATTCACACTCCAGGAAGGAGGGACCCAGCCAGCATCTGGCATCTCGTCGCCAGGAAGCCATGCAGTCCATCCACGTGCTGGCTCCAGGGGGCTGACCCCCATCCGACTGGCCCAGGTGGGGACCCACGCCCGCCCTGCAGGGGAGAGGTGTCCGGGGCTGACGAGGAGGCTAAGCAGTTGCACATGCAGATGTCGCCGCAGCTTGGACCGCACGGAAGTCATTTTCTCTCTGGTTGGATTCCAGGACCCTCAAGGGCTTTGCCTGCAAGGCCTGGCAGAAGGGCTGCCCTGTGGTAGCAGGAATGGAGGGTTGGAAGAAGTTCGGGGAGAACGCAGCTCCCTCTCTCCTTACTTGGACCTGGGTTCGTCCTTTTACCCCGGGCTTTTCCCACCGACAGCCGAGACCGTAACGATTACCCTCTCGGAGCTCCCAGGGCCGCCGAGTGAGGTCGGGGCTCAGCAAGCCCCTTGCACATCATGTGTACGCCTGTCTGTTACAAGTACCCATTTCCACGCTAGACGGACCAGGGTGATGGCTTCGTATGTTACATACACGTCTCATCACTGCTGTGCACCTGTCTGTACACCTGCATGTCAGCTGTAACTGAAAAGTAAGAAAATGACTAAAAAGTACCCATTTCCATCCCAACTACAGGCTTGCTCATCTCCTTTTCTCTCATTTCATAGTGAAATGCTAACTTGCCACATGAAGACGTCCCGCTATGTCATAGAATTCCATCTTCACGCAAAGCCGTGATCCCCTTTGAGAAATACGAACGCCTCCGTCTCTCCTTTGCCATTAATTTAAATCCAGATACTATGATAAAACCAATTGAAAATTGTAGCTGAAAGAGCCTTTGTGTTTAAGCTGCAACTGACATCCATGGAAATCCCCACATGCAATCATGTTTTCGAATTATTCTGTAATAATCCAAAAAAAAAAAAAAAAACAAATTTATGAATGAAAAGGATTTCCCTCTATTTTTAAGTGTTAGCAGTTACGGCAGTGCTGGGGTCTGATGCTTTCCTGGAGGTTGGACTCCATCACTGCCAATGACTGCTGAGTAACCTTGGGTAAGTCCCTTTACCTTTGAGCCTCAGTTTTCCCATCTGTAAACTGGGAATGATAATAGCCTGCCTCAGGAAGTTAAACGAGTTAATGCCTTTAAAGCTATTAGACCAGCTTGGCACGTAGGAGGTACACAAGAAACCTTAGCGATGATTACTACTCCCAATTAGCAAAGATCTGGACACGTCTAGCACTTTAAATGCCTAACTTGTGTGTACTCTCTCTGGAATTAGCTACATCCTGAATATAAAAAGGTCCCCATGCCTAGGTCTGAAGCCATTTATAGCAATTCCTGTTTCCACTGTGGATTTCAGTTTTGCTGATATGGAGGAAAAATTTCAAGCCCTCTGCTGTATAAATTTAGTTAACATTTTATTGCTCTCGACCCTGTTATCACATGACTTTTGCTTCTCATTAAGTCAGTGAATGAGATTTACTAATAAGCCAAGTAAAATCTAATTAGGGCAGAGGCCTTTTCCTGAAGAATTAATTCTGCTGTGGACGCACAGCTGTTAGGAATTCAGGGGGAGCCTTTGCTGCCTGGAAACACGGAACCCGCATGGACTCCCTTTGCATTTATTACAAAAGCTGGTATAATTTTCATAGATTTGTTTCCTGAAAATGAATAATTAGTTGCCTCAAGGATCAAAACCAAAAATAGACATAAAGGACAATGGAATATGTATATTAACTGCAATTTTGCAATTCATACTTGATGGGACTATTATAAAAAAAAAAAAAGGAAGAGATTTTTAGATTAATGTTAAGGTTTTTATTTGCTTTTTTGGTTATTTAAAAATTCTGCTTCTAAGGCATGAGGAAAGGTAATTTATCTCAGTCAATCAGCATATTGTTGATATTTGTCCAGGTACACACACACACACACACACACACACACACACACACACCCCTCGTGGGGCTAAACTCACTGTTGTGTGTTTCTAGAATTTGTCTTTCCCCTGCCTACTGAGGAGAATTCTGATTTTTTTCTCCATGTGTTCTTTCCCTATTCATTCTGTTTTGATGATAGCAGCTGTTGAAGCTTAATGGTTTTCCATTAGTTCATTCGGGGCTGCAAAAGAGCGATGTTCAAATTCTATTATCTCGTTTTCATTTATTAGCTGGAATGAGATTATACAGAGACATTTCCTCTATCACTTGGTCACCCACTGGTATAGTTCATCTAGGAAAGAGAAGATAAATGATCGATTGTTTTATTTACCCAGTTCTCAAGATGATCAATGGATTCACTGTTGTTCTCAAAAGGCGATCAATTAGCTTTTAAAAAAAAATTATTATGAACTTGAAGATTTAAACATAATGAGTTTCAACCCATTGCAATTGATGTCGCTGTTTTTTTTTTTTTTTTTTTTTTAATGTGGAGGTTTGAGAAAATTCAAATGTAGCCTACCTCATCCCCGTTTCCCTAAAATGAAGTATGGCAGAATGAAGCACCCCAGGAGAAGGTGAGCTCCCCGCCATCGTGAGTCTCCAATTCCGGTCAAGTGGCAAAGCAGAAACAAACACTGGGGGAAAACCCATGGGCTTTGAGTCAGACTGAGCTGGGGCACCGCCCTCAATTCTCCATTATTGTCTGTGTGACTTTGGATGGCTCAGTCCGCTTGTCTCCATCTCAGTTCTGTTATCTCTAAAATGGGGGAAGCGCCCGGCCGGTGTGGCTCAGTGGACTGAGCGTCATCCCATGGACTGAGAGGTCGCCGGTTCAATTCCTGGTCAGGGCACATGCCCAGGTTTTGGGCTTGATCCCCAGTAGGGGGCGTGCAGGAGGCAACCAATTGATGTTTCTCTCTCAGCGATGTTTCTACCTCCGTCTCCCTTCCTCTCTCTCTAAAAATTCAATTTAAAAAAACATACAATAAGTAAATAAATAAAATGGGGGAAGTTGTGTTCACCAGGTGGGGTAGCTCTGAGGACCAAATGTGACAACCTATAGGGCACCTCCATGGCACTTGTCATTTGTGGGCAGCAGTCCCTTCCCTTTGTCACCCTTAGGGGGCAGCATCTAGAGAGAGTTTTTCTTTGGAGGCCTGTGGGTCTGGATGGCCCCATCGCTACCCCACCCTAGAGGGAGATTTACAGCCCTGCCTCTGGTCTTCACCGCATCTTTCTGCTTTTCCCTGGGAAAGTCAACCTTGCTGAGAGCTGAGCTGTGGTCTTGGACCTTACAGAGGGACAGGGACTTGCCCGTTACTGTCTGATGCCACCGTGCCACCAGGGACTGCTCAGGTGGGCAGGACGTGTTGCCTCCCAGTTGTGTGTCTCCTGACAGCTACACGCCTGTCTTCATTTTTGCCCTTCTGCCTTTATTGTTATATCTACTGGGTCACTAGAAGACGCCGACATCATCAGTGAATCGATTACGTTTGGTGATCCTTTTCTTTTCTCCTTTTTTATTTTTTTTTTTAAGCCTCATTTCCATTTATCTTCAGATAGAGTGGGAGGGAGAGAGAGAGAGAGAGAGAGAAACATCGATGTGAGAGAGATACATCAACTGGTTGCCTCCCGCACAACCCTGACCAGGGCCAGGACCGAACCGCAACCGAGGTATGTGCCCTTGACCATAATCGGACCCGCGACTCTTTTGGTCCACAAGCTGATGCTTTAGCCGCTGAGCCAAACCGTTCAGGGCTCTTTTCTCCTTTCTTATCTGATCATTCTAATCTGTTTGTGGACAGAAGAACCCAGTTTGTTACGGATCTGTTGTACACGTTTTGGGTACTCAGAGACCTTCCCTGCTTCCTTCCTGGTTCTCCGGTGAGGTCCCGGACTCTGAGTTCTGGATAACTGAAACATCTGGTCCGTGGACTGTGACTGTATTGGAGGTCCCGATAGCTCACACGGACAATGAAACAATCCTCAGCGGAGAGAGGAGACATACCTTTCAGAATCACAGTCAAGACAATGAGCAACTTTTGTTTACAGCCTAAGAGGAAAATGCCTCTCCCCAGGGGAGAGCAGAGACCATCGAGCCCAATGCTGCAGGCTTGCGACGCGACAGGGCCATTGGCTGCCGTTTCTGATTTCCCGGCTCTAGTGGTCCACGCGGACTAGCTGCGCCCCTGGGGCGTGTCAGGCAGGGCTGCCTGTCAGGGACGCGCCTGGGCTCCTGTCTTCCTCTCCTGGGCAGTTACCAGCGCACCGCAGTTCTTGACTCGTCCTGGATCTCCATCCCAGCAGGCAGTTGTGTTGCACGTGCTCAGGAGCTGAGAACTCGGGGTCCCTGTTACAGCACGACGGCTGGAAACCCGGTCTTGGCGGCAGCACGTGTGTACGCACCACAGACCAGTCATCACCCTCCGAAGCCTCATTTTCCACTCCTGTTAGGTGGGCATAACCAGGCCCACCCTCTAATAGCATTGTAGAGATGTGCTAATGCCTGTGAGTGTTGGACAAAATGCTTGGCATATGGTAAGTGCTCACCTAAAAAAGAAAAAAAAAAGTATATATATTCATCATTGTCATCACTGATGAAAAGGTTAGCCACCCTTAGAGCAATTATTCACACAACTGCTTTGTGATCTTTCTCCCCTACAAGCTGTCAGTTCCGCGGGGCCATAAATTGTGTCCGTTTTGAATGAAGACGTGGGAACACCTTTCCCACCTGTGGTGGACAGAATAACATCCCCAAGGACATCCACATCCTAATCCCTGGCCCTTGGATGTGTTACCTGACTTTGCAGATGTGATCAAGTTAAGAGTCTTGAGATGGGGAGGTGACCTTGGCTCATCCAGGTGGGCCCACCTGTGAATAACCCCAGGAAGCAGTAGACGGACAGCAGGGGAGCACAGGTGACAGCATAATAAGGGGTTCCCCCCAGGGCAGAGGTCAGGCCAGGCAGCCCTGAGAGATTCAGGTTCTCGGTGAGACGTGAAGGACGACGGAGCTGGCCCTCGAGAAGAGGGAAGGAGGAACGCGCCGGGCAGAGGGACCAGAGTGCAAAAACAGAACAGCCCGCGGAGGTGGAATCAGCACCCATCACCCAGGTGAGAAAACCGTGGCTCAGAAGGGGATGGTGCATGGGCAAGGCAGGTCCTTCCCAGAGCCCAGTTCCAGCTTTGCACGCTGAGAGCTGCAGCAAAGAGACGCTGCGAGGTTAACAGAACCACGTGTGTCTGCTTCGAGCCGACCAGGATGCAGAACTGTTAGGGTCCAGTTTCCAAGGGCCATGGCTTCTGAGCCCACAGAATCCAGCAGGAACGGAGCTGGAGGGCGCGGTGGATAATAGCCCCCAGGCTCCGGGTAACAGGTATGAGCAGGGCAGACACAGCGCGCCCCCAGGCCCAGCGTCGTCACCTGCCGCCCTAGCACTGAGCCCGTCGGCGAGCTCCGGAAGAGGAAATATCTCCTCGACGACTTGAGCCATGCGAGACGTGTGTCCGTCTGTGTTTTCCTTGCAGTTACTGAAATCCTCTGGCTCACGTTTAATGCCCGTGCCAGCTCGATATTCATTAAAATGTTGAAACCCAGCTTTTCGTGGAGCGACGTTCAGTTCGAGGCCAGTGTCAAATTAGAGGCCTCCCCCTGGCAGGGCCTGGCAATCGGGACTCACACCTACTCGGGACATTCAATACACTTTGTTCTGCTCAGTACAAGCGGCCCAGTCAGAAAATCCTGATTTATGATATTGCTCAGGCTTCCTGTTACTTTAAACCATGAGCGTTTCAAGCCGCACCCTGCGTTCCTGGCCAGCCCAGCTGCCCCCGCCACCTCCCCTCCTATCGCCCGCCTCGCGCTTATATAATGTCAGGAATGGAATAATGGACTTTCCAGGGCTTCGAATCGTCCGGGACTTCAATCTGCCTTAAAAACACACACACACAAAAACCTGAGCTTAAATTCCCACAACGTAAAATGAACCTTTTTAAAGTGAACCATCCAGTGGCAATTGAGTGGAACCACCATCTCTATCTAGTTCCAAATTTTTTCATCACCCCAAGAGGAGACCTTGTACCCACTAGCAGTCACTCCCCATTCCCCTCCTCCAGACCCCGGGAACCTGCAATCTACGTCCTGACCCTGGGTTTGCTGGCTCCAGACAGTTTGTGTGAGTGACAAGGTAAAACATGTGGCCTTTGCGACGGGCTTCTTTCGCTTGGCGTGTTTTTGAGTTTCAGCCCATCATAGCAGGCGTCAGCACTCAGCTCCTTTTCATGGCTGAGTAATATTCCACGGTGTGGATTTGCTACAATTTGCTTACCCAGTCATCCACTGATGGGCATTTGGGCTCTTTTCTGTATTTTGGGTTCTTATTACTAATGCTGCTATGAACATCCACGGACACATTTTTGCTTGGGAACCAGTTTTTCATCCCTCGGGTCTGCACTGGGGGTGGAATTGCCGCATTCTGTGCTGGTTCCATGTTTAAAGTTTTGAGTGCTGCCGGGCTGTGGAGGCTGGGGATGGCTTCCTGGAGCAGGTGCTCCCTAAGTGAGGACCTGGAGGAGCGGCAGGTACCACCAGAGGCAGTGTGACTGGTCAGGGCAGCTCAGGCAGAGCGGCAAAACCAGCTCCGGAGGCCGAGTGTGCCCCACACCACTCCTCCCAGGGCCAGAGGCACCGGGCTCTGGTCACGTCCAGGTCCCTATAAGACCTGCCGGGGAGGGACAGGTGCTGGCATCCATGAGGAAGGAGGCCTTTCCCCTGGAGGGGCCTCACTGCCAGCCAGCTGTTTGTCCAGCAGACCAGGTCCTTCTTACTGCAGCACTATTTTCCATCCTGTGTTAGAGAGGAAAGGAATTTGGAGCCCTTGGCTCTGGGTTCCAATCCTGGCTCTGGCATTTTCTTAGCTGTGTGGCTTTGAGCAAGTCTCCCCACCACTCTGACCCTCCATGTCGTCATCTGGGAAATGAAGAGGTTCACACCAGGCAGGGAGAACTCACAAAGTGCTGACTTTTCTGAGCACTGGCAGGGACTCCTTGAATCCCCACGGCTCGATGAGACCGGTGCCATTATCCTCTTACAGATGAGGAACTACGGAGGAACAGAGAGAGGCTAGGGCATGTGCCCGAGGCCACAGTCTTGGGGAGTGGCAGAGCTGAGCTTTGCGCCAGGCATTCTGGCTGAACCCTCTGGCTTTTAGCTTACACTGTACAGCGCCACCACGACTGTTATCATCCAGTGGAATAATCCCTCTGAAATTTCTGCTTCAAGGTGGACAGATCAGGATAATAAACGTGTCTATCACCCCCAGAAACCCTCTTTTCCATGGCCAGTCCTTCAAAATCTGGGATTTTGAAGCAAATCCCAGACATACTATCATCTCATCCGTAAATATTTCAGTGTGTGTCTCGAGAAGATGGTCTCGTGTTTAAGTGTTTATTTTCCCCTCTGCTCTGTGTGTTCTTTGTACTTCTGAAACTCTGAGCACGGGCCTGACCCAGAGCGAGCGTTTGCCAAGTATTTGCCGAGCGAGTGAGTGAATGACCAAGCGCAGTGTGCCTGGACCTCACGTTTTCTGTGGATCCCTGTGTGGGAGTTGTTCTGAGCGCCCCCCCCCCCCAAGCTAATCAGGAGCCCTCACTTCCCCGTGCCTGGGAGAGCGGAGACCTCCCTGGAAACGCAGGCCTGGAATCCCTCAGTGGAAGTAGGTGACAATTTATGACATGGATAAGCGCTCATAAGCCTCAAAGAAAAATACTGTGTGTTTATGCAGGGCCTCACATCCAGCCCGCTCAGAGGCCCTGCAGACGAGGCTTGGGAAGCTGCTGCCCAGCCGGGGCCAAATTGGACCGGAGCGCGGAGAGCCAGCCCACCCACTTTCCCCAGCCTGCGTGTGGCGGGACGAGTGGGGCGTGCCCCTGTCTGTCTGGAGGGGCGGCCACCTGCGTGGCCCGAGTGGTCCAGCCAGACCATGTCCCCACCCTTCGCAGCTGGAGAGAAGCCCTATCTAAAGGGGCCCCTCCCCCTCTGGGATCCCCTAAGGGCACCCTTGTGCCTATGAACTTGCAGTGGAAGGCAAGATGGGAGGAGAATGTGGACCTTCCCCGCCCTGCTGCCTGTCCTGTCTCTGTTCTTTTCAAGTCATCTGATCACTCATGCAAATGCCAAAGGACTCTGCTGCGGGCGGCCGGCTCTTCCAACACCCTCGCTCCCTGTTTGCATCTTATCCAGTTCTCTGACCCATACCGCCTCCCACGACTCAGTTCAGGCTAGGAGTTCCAAATTCTCCACAGATAGGAATCTTCGGGATCCGGGAACAACATATCAGAATTCCTGGGAAAATGCAAAAATTCCTGAAATCATAAATTATTCTACTCTGTCCACAGCACTTCATGTGATTTAAATAAGAACGAGAGACCACATTAAGTAAAGCATTTTTCTGTGATAGGATTATATGAAAAGTTTTTTGTTTTTTTTTTTTCGTTAGAAAGTATAATCATAAAGGCATGCTTTATTATTGTTTTAAATCAATGCATTTTGACCATGTCATATAATTCAGTAATTGATAGCATTTCCCATTAATTTGTACCTGATTCAGATGTTTGATCATAAAAAGTATTAATAGAAAGACACTTTAATACAAAATAAGTGTCAAATAAAAATCATTTAAAAATTTGAGGTACCGCGATGATTTAGTAATTAAAACTTAATCTTAATGATGAACTTTTAAAACACACAACCCACTGGCCTTATCTGAAGGTCTTACTGTTCAAATCCAGATGTAGGGAAGTTTCTTTGCTTTGGTGTTTTCCTGGGTTTGGTTGCTGAGAGGACATCTGACAGCATCAGCAACTTGGGCGTCAGGTTCATGTCACTTCACGTGCGTTCAATTCCTTTTCTTTCTTTTTAAATCCTCACCTGAGGATATTTTTCCATTTATCTTCAGATAGAGTGGGAGGGAGGGAGGGAGAGAGAGAAAGAGAGAGAGACATGGATGTGAGAGAGACACATCAACTGGTTGCCTCCCACACGACCCGACCAGGGCGGGGGACCGAACTGCAACGGAGGTACGTGCCCTTGACCGGAATCGAACCCTCAACTCTTTGGTCTGCGGGCCGACGCTCTAACCACTGAGCCAAACCAGCCAGGGCCAATTCCTTTTCTTAATCTTCACCTGAAGATATGTTTTTATTGATTTGAGAGAGAGACACACACAGAAAGATAGAGAGAGAGAGAGAGAGAGAGAGAGAGAGAGAGAGAAACAGCGATCAATTGCCTCCTACACGCACCCTGACCAGGGATTGAACCCACAACCTAGGTATGTACCCTGACTGGGAATCGAACCCACCACCGTTTGGTGTACAGTATGACACTCCAACCAACTGAGCACCTGGCCAGGCCAATTCCTGTTTTAATGGTTAAAAAATGTCTGCTGGCCTGATTATGGTTTTGCCATTGAAACTGGCATTTGCAAAGTCAGATGAGATCAGTTTCTGGTTTCACCTGTATCTACAGTCAGTCACCACGTCTTCCATTTGCATCTCTTCTGCCGCAGTATTGACAAGGATCAGCACCCTGTGGGGAATAGTCACGCACCAGAAATGATGCCAAGTTCCGCTCTTCCAGGAATGTCGCCTGCACTGCACAGAATGCTGTCAAAATTGCCAGTAAGGTCTTACGTTGCTTCCATAAATTGTTAGTTCTTGGAACACCACGCATAGGATTTGAACAGCGTATCCCATCTATGTAAACTTGTTGGAATTTATTTTATTTGCAAAAATGACTCATCCCAAGTGACAGAGTGTGAGCCCACAGTTACAACGTGGCAATGGCTACAGGCAAGACTGGCGAGGTGGGCAGTGCTCCTCTCCCCCCTGCTCCTGCCCTGGTCCTCCAGCGCCTTCCCCTGGTCTGCACCATCACGTCACACCTGGATTATAGTGACGCCTCCTCCCGGGCTGCCCTCCTGCCCTCCCTCTGGTAGCCTGACGCCATAATGCTCGTATCTGAGAGCTAAGAGCCACGACTTGATGGGTCCAGGGAAACCCTCCAAAGTCTCAAAACTTTTCAGCTTCTTCTTTCCTCCCTCTCTTTCTCCTTCTTTTAAAGCATTGCATATATTTTAGAGACGTTTTAGGTTTATAGAAAATTGAGCGGGTAGTACAGGGAGTTCCCATACACCCTCCCCTCCCCTCGGTTTCCCCTACTGTGAACACCTTGCGTTAGTGCGGTACATTTGTGACAAATGGTGAACGAATATTGAACGAATATTGATACGTTATTACCTGACGTCCGTAGGGTTGACTCTTGGTGTTGTCCACTCTCTGGATTTAGACAAGTCGGTGATGTCATGTATCCGACCTTACTGTGCCACACAGAATAGTTTCACTGTCCGAGAGATCCCCTGTGGGCGGAGCTTTGATGGAAAATGCCATCCCATATGCAAATGTTCTTGCACAGCGGCCGACACACATCGGACACTCAACAAAGTCACGCCGTCGTCCCCAGTCGGGGATCCTCCTCCCAGCTTTAGACCCTGCGGGGACCCACTCACTCCATCCACTAGATCCCACCCCCAGGGCAAGCCTGGTCAGCAGAAAAGGGCCATGCAATTAGGCTGGCAGTGTTCTTAAATAGCTCAAATGCCACCAGGGAGCAGCTCCAGGGACTCCCCAAGTCAAAGGGCCACTGTACGGGTTATTGACTTTGGGTTGGTCATTAACTGCCCCGCTGGTCCTGACATCACAGCTCACAGTCTGGCCGCTCTGTCAGGGAGCTGCAGCCGACGATGGAGGGCACGGAAAACAAGGAGCGACAACGGGGCCATTGAACTCCGGCAGCACAAATACGATGAGTGATGGCGTCGGTTCTTCACGGTTGCTTGTCCAGAGGTGGTTAGAATCTGGGTCGTCCTGGCTCCTGGCATTCCTTCCCAAAGGCACAGCCCAGAAGGGGGAGGGGGGGCGCTGGCATCTGCCACTAGGTTGTAATTTTCAGTGCAAATAGAGATGAGCTAAAGAGGCAAGGTCCTCTGGGGTTCCAGGGGGTGGTGGGCATTTGCCTCAGTTACCCACTGCTGCCTAACAAGCCACCCCAAAATGTAGTGGCTTTACCCAATGACGTGTTTCTTAGGACTCTGCGGGCTGCCCAGGCGGGGGCTCACACTGTCTCGGGGTCACTGCATTCGGCACCTTCATAGCCGGTTGCCCCATCCTTCCCACGGGTGCTCTGCCCAGCTCCTCTGCTGGGCTGTTTCTTCAGCAGGGGCACCTCCACTCCCTTACAGCGGGGCCACCGGGCCCACACTTTGCAAGTGCTCATCAAGCGTTCTCTTTCTCACATTAGCTAGTGTCCCATCTGCCAAAGCACGTCGCCTGGCCACGCCCAGAGTCGGCACGGGAGGGAGCCATCCAGGCCGTGCGCTCTGGGGAACCGGGTTTAGTGCGACCACCAGTGTGACCAGAGGCAGCAGCTTTGGCCACCCAGAGGGTGCTCTGGAGGGGGCAGCGTCCTGCTCGTGTCTGCTGCAGCCCCGACAGGCGGGCATTGGGTCTGGTGGCTGTGGCCTCCCGTTGCCTGCCCGTCTACGGGTCTCTGTGGTGTCTCTCTCACTGGGAGCCCCCCTCGGTCTCCCCCAGAGTTGCCACGGGGGGAAAGGGCAGAGCTTGGTACTCCTCTGAGGAAAAGGTGCCAGCCCTGGGTTTGCAGAGTGATACTGGTGACAGTTCTTTTTTTTTTTTTTTTTTCAATCCTCACCTGAGGATATTTTTTTGTCCCATTTATCTTCAGACAGAGTGTGAGGGAGGGAGGAAGAGAGAGAGAGAGAGAGAAACATCGATGTGAGAGAGATACATCGATTGGTTGCCTCCCGCACAACTCTGACCAGAGCCAGGGATGGAACCGCAACCGAGGTACGTGCCCTTGATAGGAATTGAACCTGCGACTCTTTGGTCTCCAGAGCCAATGCTTTAACTGCCGAGCCAAACCAGCCAGGGCCTGGTGACAGTTCTTATCCCATCAGCAACAACTTCCACAAGATCACATCATGAGTCCTGGCCGGTCTGGCTCAGTGCTTAGACAGTCAGCCCACACACCAAAGGGTCGCCGGGTCGATTCCCGGTCAAGGGCGTGTGCCTGGGTGGGTGGCAGGTTTGATCCCCAGCCCGGTCGGGGCACGTGTGGGAGGCAACCGATCGAGGGGTCTCTGTCACATCGATGTTTCTCTCCCCTCGCCCCCACCTCCGCCTTCCACTCTCTCTAAAAAAATACCAATGGAAAAAATATACTCCGGTGAGGATTAACCAAAAAATAAAAATAAAATAGATCACATCACGAATGGCAGGGCCCCTCTTCCTGGTACTGGTTACCACCTCTCAGCCTGTCCCTCACAGTTCACCAGGAGCTGCTGAGCTCCATGGCTGTCGAATGGTTTTTCCTTTAAGCCCCACCCCTCCCTGCTCTATCCGTGCCGGAGAAGAGGGTGTGAGCCTGTGCCAACCGGCAGCCAGCCCTGGTGCTCTGTGAGCTGGCAGCTCCCACTGTGCTCAGGGTCCCTTCAGATGTGCTGGCCACGTGCAGTGGTCTCTGGTCTGCATCTGCAGCCTTCGTAGGGACCCTTCCCCTCCGGAGGCCCAGGAATCCCTGCAGGTGCAGGAGTAGTGGCCTTGCAGACGGTGTGCCGTGGACGGCAGCCCCAGTCTCGTTCCTCATTTTCGATACAGTCTTTATTTCTTTTGCATTTGAAAGTGGCCATGCGTGTAGTTTCTCTAAAAGAGCTAATTTTCGGATTCCTGATCCCTTGCAGTGATGCAAACACCACTCTCAGCCCGCCCCAGGGATTCTGATGAAGGAACTTTGGGGGCTCATTGCAGTCTGGGGGAGGCTTGCCTGAGGATCCCCAGGGGAGGCCAACTGGGCCCAAGCTAGGGCCCGCAGGAAGCAGGGCCTGGGGCAGGGCACTACCCCCTTAGTGTAGGTTCAGAAATGTGATCTGGTCTGGGCCTCAGATGTGCTCAGGCTCTGGAGGGGTGACTCACATGAACCCGCTTCACAAGAGACTAATGTGCACATCAGGATGCCAGAGTGCCACGTATGGTGAGGAGGGGGCCACGGGGCCAGCTGGTGCCAGCTGGTCAGTGCATGCCCTCCCCGGGCTGATGACTCCGTCAGCTTGGCCAGCACATTGTCTCCTGGTAGGAACTCGGCACGAGAGGTGGAATTATTCTCAGCAGTGAGCGTGGAATCCAAGCAGGGGAGCGAACTGGGTCAGAGGCAAAGCCAGTCCAGGGCTTGCGGGGGCTTCAGCCAAGCCCATGTGAACACGTGGGCTCAAGGCTGGGGCCAGACAGAGCGGAGGCCTCTCCCTGCGCGGTCCTCTTCCCTGGGGCGTGCAGAGCCGTGGTCCTGGGTGAGTCGCTTCGTCTCTCTGAGGTTTCAGTCCTCAAGGGTCAAGTCAGGATGAATGCCCCCTCTGCAGGGCACCCCACTCCCGCCCATCCCACCTGCCCTCGATCCTGGGAGGCCCGCCTGTGTGCACTCTGTCAGTGGGACCCCTGACCTCTGCTTCCAGGTGGGTTTGGCTTGTGGGACCTTACGTGGCAGGGAAAGAGAGAGGAGAGGGAGGGCAGGGTCCCTGGCTCCCTCCATGGGAGAAGGGTCCCATGAGCTGGACTCGTCCCTCACACAGCTCCCCACAGGCAGTGACCTCCTCACAGCTCCTGTCTGTTCACCGTGGTAACCACTCCCTCCCCTCTTTATTAGACCCTTTCTGGAGTCACCAAACACTGTCCATGAAGGGACAGATCATAATATTTTAGGCTTTGTGAGCCACACACATATGCTCCCATAATCTTCTTGTTTTTATTTTTTATTTTTATTTTTTTTGCATTTATCTTCAGATAGAGCAGGAGGGAGAGAGGGGGGGAAGAGAGAGAGAGAGAAACATCGATGTGAGAGAAACACATCGAGTGGTCGCCACCCACATGACCCCAACCGGGGCCGGGGCCAAACTGCAACCGAGGTACGTGCCCTTAGTGGGAACCGAACCCGGGCCTCTCCAGTCCACAGGCCGACGCTCTAACCGCTGAGCCAAACCGGCCAGGGCATTGTTTTTACTTTTTACAACACTAAAAATATAAGCACCCTATTGGTTTCCCAGCTGTTCAGTAGCAGGCAGGGCCCTCGTCTGCCCTCAGCATCCTGGCCTGCCACCTGCTCCCCGCGCCCCACCCACGCCCGGAGCCTGTCCCCCTGTGAACAGTGGTCTCCCCTGTGGGTGCCGCAGAGCCGGTGGGTTGTCGGGAGTACTTGAGAGGGGAAGCGGCCACAGCTCTGGCAGTGGTGGCCGGGTCGCTCCTGGGACAGGGCCCTCCATCGGGTCTCTCAGTCCAGGTGGCACCTGGAGCCGGCTCCTTGGGCACAGTCACCTCTGGCTGCTCCAAATCCCCGTTTGCGTGGCTGACCCCGACCCTGCTCTGTCCCAGGGTGGACGGTTCGGTTCTTTCTCTTGCTGGAGCATCCATGTCATCAAGGAGCCTGGGGTGATGACCTCGTCAGGAGCGTGATGACTGTGGGGCCGCCCTCAGTGTGGATTAGCCTCTGGGACATGCAGGCGCTCCGGGAAAGGCTCAGCGACGTGCCAGGCGCTTCCCGCTTCCCGGGGTGGGCTGCCGGGGTTCCCACGGGGCAGGCAGGGGCTCGCCTCGCTGCGCCAGGCTGGGGCCACCTCGCGTTTCTTACAGCCTGCTAGTCAAAGGCACGTCTGTCATCTGCGGTGCCGGGATGGGGACGCTTGTCACCCTGACATAAGTCGTCCCACCGAAGCCCCGAGGAGCACAGGAATGTAGTCCCTAGATCAAAAGGCTTCTTCCTGTCTGAGGGTGAAGACATTGGCAAGAGAATAAAGTCTTTGTTTAGAAAGGAGTGTCGAAGATGATGTCATATAGCCGTCACGTGTCCCCGGAGCAATGCTCGCTCGCTGTGGTGGCTCAGGGAGGCACGAGGCCCCACCGGGGGCCATTTCAAGTGTGAGCTTGGGGCTGTGGGCGGCCTGCTACCAGGTGGGGATGCAGGGGCCGAGGCCCACGTGGGTGTCAAATGGGAGTTGGGAATAGCTGGGATTCACCTGCGTCTGCCATTCCCCTCGAGGTCACCGTGGGCCCATTGGGTCACTTCCCTGAGCCTCAGTTTCCTCATCTGTCACATGGGGATACACACAGCACCTACCTTGTGTGATATCTGGGAACTTCCCATCAGACCACAAGCTCTTGGGGTAGGGGTGCCCATCTCATTCGTCACTGAATTCCCAGCTTAGTGAATATTCAATAGATGAAAGTTGGCACTCCATATATCTCATTATTATTACCACCGTTATTATTAGTCTTTCTTCCAGGGTCACTCAGGGCCTCAACTCACTCTTACAGATACATGAAGCCCAGCTGATGCTCTATGGTGAGATCAGAAACTATGGCCGATGGGCCATATCCGGCCCACCATTTGCTTTTGTCAATAAAGCTTTATTGGAGCCCAGCCACGCCCATTCGTTTAGGTAGCGTCTGTGGTTGTTTCTGCCTTACAACAGCAGAGTTGAGCAGTTAGGACAGAGACCACAGCTCTCAGAGTCTAAACTATGTACTCTCTGGCCCTTTCCGGAAGAAGTTTGCTGACCCTGGTCTAGGGTCCATGGCCAGGAAGGGAGGACAGAGTACAGCGCTTTGGAAGCTCTCTCACCGAGAACGGTGTTTAGCCCTAAAGCCCTGGCAGGGGGAAGAGAGAGGCGGGAAAGAGAGGGAGATTGGGAGATGGTCGCCAGGGAGAAAGATGGGCCAGAGTGGGCTGAGGGGGAGGGGAGACGAGAGGAGGGCTTCACTCAGCCTCTCTGCTGAGCAGGTGGACCTGGCTGGAAATTTCTCTCGGGTTCCCCCAGGAGTCAGTTCATCTCATGATGTGTCTGCCGCAGAAGAAACATGGGAGAGAAGCCAGAGGGCAGCCGGGAGAGCGGGCCCTCCTCTGTTCAGTCCTCCCAGTGCCTTCCCCTCTCTCCAGAGAGCCCAAACCTTACTGATGGCCTGGAGGGTCTGCCAGGTGTGGCCCCGCGCCTTACCTGTCACCCTCCCCACCCCCCCTTGCTTGGTTTTTCTCCATAGCTCTTCTCACCGTCTGATGCTCGGGTATTTATATTATGGATTGTCTGATTTCCAGGTTTCTCCCCCCACCACGGGAATGTAACTTCCATGAGGGCAGGCACATTTTACGTCACTTTGCTCGCTGCTGATTGCCCCGTGCCTGACACACGGCGGGTGCTGGGTGGGTATCTGTGGAGTGAGTGGATGCAGTGCGCTCATTTCCGCCTCTTGGGGCTCCCAGCCCCCAGCTCTCCAGGCTGGAGAGCTTCTCTCTCCCAGCTTCCGATGAAATATTCTGGAGGGAGCCCGATCGGGCTGGTCACTGGCGGGGAGAGGTGAGGGATGCGGCACTGTGATGTCCCAGCCTGGCTCGTGGACTGCCAATGCCAGCCTTCCGGGGGCCTCTCTGCCAGCTGCCCGGAGCCAGGGCTGCCTCCGTTACCAGCCTGCATCCTCTGCCGTCCAACAGGCATCCCAGCCCGCCCCCACTCACCAAGGGGACTGGAGCCTTTGTTCCTGGCACCATCCTGGATTTTCCTTGCTCTTTTTCTCTCCCTCCTGGAAGTCTTCAGCGCCATGCTCTCTTGCCAAGCGGAACGCTTCTCCTGGCCGGCAGAGATCGCTTCTTCTCCACGCCAGTTCCCAGACACCTGTCTCCGCCCAACCACCCACCGTGACTCCGACACGCAGGAGCTCGGAAGTGTCATGTAAAATAAGAGCTATAAGCATGGTAACCCTTTTTCTAGAGGAGAAAAAGCCCATAGTTCAGGAAGTAAGAACCGACAGTATTTCCAACTGGAGTCGCACGGACTGCATTTGGTTCAGGTCCTCCGCTGAGGGGAAGCCGTCAGGCTGGCTGGGCAGTGAGGCTCTGGGCATGCGCTGGGTTGGGAAGAATAAGGAGGGAAGGGGGACTTGGCAGGACATGGGTGTCATGATGAAATGGGGTGATTGTGGGGAGTCGCAGGGCATGCTGACGGAGGTATGGGTGTTTATGTCTACTGGGGGTGGCAGCTGAGAATCCCCAGGCTTGAGGATCAGCAGGGAGGTGGGGGAAACTGAGTCTTTCCCATCTCTCTGGGGCAGCAGAGTTTCATTTTCTAAATCACTGTGGCTAATTCAGGTGATCAATAGCTACCGATATGGAATCTTTAATGACTAAAGGGATATAGGATGAAGGATTTTAATGGAAAGAACGCTAGACTCTAAGTCAGGATCCCTGGGTCCAAATTCTAGCACAGCAGTGCAGTGTGCCAGTTATTTCCGATTTACGGCTGAAATAATTGAGGCTCAGAGAGGGTCAGTGTCTTGCTTAATGTCACACAGCTTTTATGTTGGCAAGGGAGATTTAAACTTGGATAGACTCTTGGGATTAAATGGCTGCCATGGCAACAAGGCACATCAAAACAGCCTTTACTCTCAAGAGTCTTTGAGATGTATTTTATATATAACTTTACAAAGATGTATTTTCTATATCATAACATTCGACCATTTCAAATATACAATTTAATGTCTTTAGTAAAAAAAAAAAAGTAGTGGTGCAACCATCACCACAAATTAATTTTAGAAAAATTTAGACATATTTGCATCTTCATAAAAATTGTAGAATCTCCTTGTCAATTTCTGGGGGGGGGGGGAAGCCATTTTAACAATAATGAGTCTTCCAATCCATGAGCATGGACTGTCCCTTCCTTTAGATCTTCTTTGATTTCCTTTTGCAAAGTTTAATAATGTTTTCTCTCCGACTCATGCACATTTTTGTAAAATTTATTCCTAAGTATTATATTCTTCTGATACTCTTGTGAATGGATTTGTGTTCTTAGTTTCATTTGCGGATTGTGCATTGTTAGTGCATAGAAACCACTGCTTTTTATGCATTGACTTTGTGTCCTGTGACCTTGTGTACCACTCCCAATAGTTTTGTGTATGTGTATGAGTGTGCATGCATCCCTTAGAAGTCTCCATATGTGAGTAAGGTTAATTTTACTTCTTCCTGTCCAATCAGGATGCCTTTTATTTCCTTTTCTGATTGGATGGCATGCCCCTGGGAATTTGCCTCCCACCTCAGATAGGTGTGACGGCTCAGTCTCTGTTCTCCCCTGGGCTTCTCCTTCTACAGCCTGAAATTTACCACAAGGTGTCCAGCCACTCGACTCCCAGACTCAGAAGCCTGGTGGTCAGCCAGATTGCTGAGTTTGCATCCTGGCTTTATCATATACTTGCTGTGTGACCTCTGGAAAGTTATTAACCTCTCTGTGTTTTAGCCTCCTGGTCTTTCCAGAGGGGTGCTGCCTCGAAGGACTGTACGGGTCAGTCTGTGTAATACAATAGTGCCTGGCACAGTCCCCGCCCCCCCCCCACCCCAGTATGTGTGGGCTGTTATTACTGCCCTGTAAGTTCAAAGGTGAAGTTAGATCATGTCAAGATCTTTGGTGATTTAAAACCTATTATCTTATCACACTCTCACTTTGCACATGAAGAAACTGAAGCCCTAGGAGATCAGGATGTGTCTGAGGCCCCAGTTGGTACCTCCCATTACAGCCTATTACCCCCCACTGCACCCCCACCCCGATGAGTGCAGGGCGGCTCAGTTCCTCCCTGAGCACTTTTCATTTTGGATTTTACTCCTGGTCAAGTCTAGCATCCCCTGCCCGCCCATATTTAAAATGGATTAAACTGCAACACACAAGCACACATTATAGCCATCTCGGTACCTTTCTGTCCAAACAGGGGCTTGTTGTCTGCTGCAAGAGCCATCACCGCCCACCTGACTGGGTCCTGGCTGCATCTCCTGAGATAGTTTCTGTGCTAAATCACCGGCTGGCCTTCTCCCCTACAGGAGGGCTCGCAGGCCTTCTCCTGCCCCGCTGCAGGCCTCCTTTGCCCTGGGTAGGGTCATGACTCACAGAATTGTGTGGCCTTGGGCAAGCTGATTTGTGCCTCTGAGCCTCAGTTTCCCCCCCTCTGAGCCTCAGTTTTGCACTCGTGTACACAAGGTGATCAGACCTCTGTACAAGGTTGTTCGGGAATGATGTGCATTAAGGGAGAAGCTCATTTTCGAGCCGGCCCCTTGTTCGCCACTCAGATCTGGCTTTCTGTTTGTACCCCAGGGCCTCGTGCAGGGTTTGGTCAGTGGATGCTAAACAAACGTGTATTAATGGAATGGAAATGAATTGTTTTAGATGGTCACTTCCCTGAAATTTCCATTTTAACTAGAGTGGTCAGGAAGACTCTCTGGAGATGATGAACCTTGAGGTAGGCCCTGAAGGGGGTAAGAAGAGGAGCTGTGTGGGTTTTGGGGGGAAGGGCATTCTAGCAGAGGGAACATATGAGAGGGAGGTGAGGAGAGCAGGGTGGCTGATTCCAGCAAAGGCACTGGAGGGAATGATAGGAAATGAGGCCAAGGAGGTGAGAGGGGATAGATCTTTTAGGATGAGTCCCCCAACTGGACTCCCAGCTACCAAAATTGATTTCCTTCACCCCAGAGCATCTCCAGACAGTTGAGAGGCTGGGCAGGGGGCTGGGAAGAGGCACCTGGAGCTCTCTGCTTAGGGTTATGTATGGAGAAGAGCAGTGCCCACAGGCAGCTTCTCCAGAGGCCGGAGCATCAGGAACATAGAGAGGTCGTGCGGCAAGCCAGGGTCTGGTCCGACTTCTCCAGAAGCAGCTTCACTGGCTTGGCACTTGGTGGCGCAGAGGCAGTAGAGGGGGCAATTACTGATAGCACAGCAGGAATGTGACGGTCTGAGCTACCCTTGGCCCCACCCTGCTCTTGTGTCATTGATACCCAGGCGGAAACAGGAATGCAGGGCCCTTTTACTCTGGGCAGCTGCTGAAAGGGCTCATGAAGCCCCACTGGGCTTTCCAGGGCCCAGGGTGCAGGCTGGAGCTGTGCCTCCCCCGCAGGAGGTCCGCAGCCAGGATGGCAGGCAGCTGTGCCCAGGGAATCCACGTGCGGGCGCAGGGTGCCGTTTCTGTCCTAGTTCTGTGAACATCTGTGTGGCCCCTCCACCCTTTCACTGGCGAGTTTGCTCTGCTCTGAGTGGAGGGGAAGCCGGTTCTCTGCCCCACGAGGGGTCCCCTGCCCTTCTGGTCTCTCTTGGTGTATGTCAGCCCCAGGCCCCGCTGGCTGTGAGGACTCAGAACCACTGGGGAGGGCTCCGTTATTTTTTCTTTAGTATTTAAAGGGACATCTATTAACTTCTGAGTCTGTGTTTGCACGTCTCTGTGACAAAAGGCGAGGACAAACAGAAGACCGCAAGCCGCCTCTGGGTGCCGAGCTGGCGTCGGGGGTGCTTCCCGCAGGAGGCGTCCTTGCGGCCCTGCCTTGTAGGAAGAGCAGAGCTTGGGGGCTGAGGAGGAGGAGGCCTCCTGGCCGCTCACAGTGAGTCAAGGCCCAGGCTTGTAGGCAGGTGGCGGCCAGCTGGGCTCGGCTTCTCTGTTCATCAGCCCAGACTGGGAAAATCACAGCATCAGGCAATACATGTGAGTGTGTGTGCGTGCATGTGTATGTGCATGTGCGTGTGCATGTGTATGTGTGTACATGTGTGTACATGACTGTGTGTGCATGTGTATGTGTGTGTGCATGTGTGTGCGTGCGTGCGCATGTGTACGTGTGTACATGTGTGTGCATGACCGTGTGTGCGTGTGTGTGCATGAGTGTGTATGTGTGCATGTGTGTATACGTGTGCGTGTGCGTGCGCATGTGTATGTGTGTACATGTGTGCGCATGGCTGTGTGTGCATGTGTGTGTCTGTGTATGTGTGCACATGTGCGCATGTGTATGTGTGTACATGTGTGCGCATGGCTGTGTGTGCATGTGTGTGTCTGTGTATGTGTGCACATGTGTGTGTATGTGTGTACGTGTGTGCATGTGTATGTGCGTGTGTGTGTATGCATGTGTGTGTGTGTGCATGTGTGTTTATGAATGTGTATATGTCTGTGCAACGAGCGGGAGAAACCCTTTGGGGATGTCCACGGAAGCAGATACTCGAGGGCTGCTCCCCCACATTCCCTCTCAGGCCCCCCTGTCCCCTCTTTGAGGGGCTGGGATTTCCCCACCCTACCCAAATCAGGAACTGCTATAATAAATACAGGTCAGCGACTGTAAGAGAGAAAAGGAAGAAGACATGGAAGAGATGAGGGAAGGAAAGAGGGAGAGAGGGAGCCTGCTCTCCCCGCGGCCTTGCTCGGGAAGGGAGTGGAGCCACCGGGAAAGCGGAAGCCTCGCCGAGGCGGAGTTTCTGGCTGCGCTTTCTGGGGCCGTTTGTGGGAGAGGAAATTGGTGGCTGGCTGAAACCCGAGCCGGTGCAGCTGCAGTGGGTGAGAACCAGCCTCCTCGGGCACACAGGCTCCTCAGTGTGGGGCGAGGCCAGTGCCAACGGCTCTCCCACTGGGCTGGGGCCTGACAGGCCCGGGTTGGGCGTGCTCAGGTGATTAAAAGGCCAGGCTGAGAAGGGGACCTCTTTAGAAATGTCACTTTGGGGAGGAGGTGGGGCTGGTGGAAAAGGCCTCCTTTGGTGTCCGAGGAATAAAGAGGTGTTTGTGTGGGCAGGGGACAGACGTGCGGCCCCTTCGCCACGAGGTGGAAGGAAGGACACACTCGCCACCTTTCAAGTCCAGGCTCCGTCAGCCGGCGTGGATGCGGCTCCTGCTGCCTTTCTCCGGGTGCCCTCGCTGGGACCCCAAGCCTCACTGTCCCGGCCAAGCTGGGTCCTGCAGCCCAACAGCTGGACTGGAACATGGGCAGTGAGACAAGAGGGGCCCAGGGCACGGCCAGAGCTGAAGAGGACAGGATATCCAAGGGCCCTCCCCGTGTGGCGTCTCTGTGGCCCCTGCACCCTCCTGGCCTCTGGGAAGGATGGGGAAAGAACGTCACTCATAGCTCTGGGCAAGGTGACGGCAGGGGTTTCCCCGAAGGCCCCGGTGATCCGTGTCTGCAGGCCCAGCCTCGTCCCCCGCCCGGGGGTCTCCCTGCCTGCTCGGCCCAGGCAGCGCAAGGGGCCGAGAATGAACACCCAGAGCTGCCCCACGGCTGCCTGAGGGCCTGTAAACACCCAGCTCCCTCTCCTCTGCAGGGAACATCTGAGGTGCGGGGTTTGCCCTGTGTGGCCAGTCCCACAGATGTCCTCGTCCTCACCCCTGGGAACTGTGATTCTGCTACCTTCCATGGCAAGGAATTGAGAAGGCAGATGGAACTGAGGTTGCTAATCAGCCGACCTTAGGATGGAGAGCTTCTTCTGGATGCTCCGGGTGCCCCAGGGACTCGCAAGTGAAAGAGAGAGGCAGGCTGAGAGAGTCCACCTGCCATTGCTGGCTGTGACGACGGAGGAGGGGACCCCAAGTCAAGGACTTTGGTGCCTCTGGAAGCTGGAAAGACAAGGACATGAATTCTCCCTGGGGCCTCCAGGGGATCCAGCCCCGCGACACCTTGATTTTTGCCCAGGGAAAGCTGCGTCAGACTTCTGCCCTCCAGACCGTGAGATAACACATCAGTGCTGTCCAAGGGCAAACCTGTGGTGAGCTGTTATGGCAGCAACAGGAAACTCCTACTCACCCCTGGTGCCCCCACTCTCTCCAGGGCTTCCTGGGACCACCTCCCCGCAAACACCCGTCTCCAATACTTACCTCGGGGCCTGCTTCTGGGGGACCCCAAGACACGGCCTCCTGTGCTTCAGTAAACATTCCTCCAGTAGCTTCTCCGTGCCTGTTTGTGCCAGCTCACTGGCACGGCCACCAGGATGGCCGCGGTCCCCACCCACATGGCCCTCGCCATTCCGGCGTGTTCTCCTTTGTTGAGGAATAGGGCGCTCATGTCCCTAGATCGCTGGCAGCCTGACCTTCACCATGACACTTGGAGGGAGCTCGGGTAGCCGCCGCAGCCACTTTGACAGGGGAGGAATGGGAAGCACAGAGAAACGAGGTCCCCTCGGCTCAGGGCCACCCAGCTAGGAGTGGCCAAGCCGGCATCAGCCTCGGAAGCCAGGCCCTCTGGCTCCAGGACACTTGTCTCTCCACGCACATCCCTGACCGGAGGGCGAGTGCCTGGGAGGGGCCTCAGGGCTGTCAGGCTGTTACTTCATCAAATAGTATGTTGTTTTTCTGAAGTGTGTGATATTTGCTCTATGTGTTAGTTTTTAAACTTCGGAGTCAGTTGAATTTCTTTTCTCATTCCAAATCATTATTCTAGGGAGCCCAGAACCTGCTCATGGGTGGAGGGTCTCATTGGCAGACGAGCCCGAGCTGCAGAGGGACTGACGGAAGCCTGCCGCTTCTCCAGCCCGCCCTGGTTGTCCCTGTGATCTGGCACCGATATGTTGCCACGAAGCACAGGTGCTCAAAGTGAGAGGAGCCCGTTCCCACCACCCCTGTCGATGAGCGCTGACTGCGTGCCTGCTGTCCCTGCGACGGGCGGATTCGATGCTTCAGCTCGCGGAATCCTCTCAACGACCCGTCGGGCCTTGGAGGCTGCAGCTGTTATCGTCCCACTGCAACCGTGAGCGAGCTGAGGCCACAGAGCTCAGGGCCACACGCCTGGGAGCGTCTCAGTGCACATGAGCACCTCCCAGGCTCTGGAGGGTCCTGCAGGAAAACAAACAGAAAAGCCCATCTGAACGTCTGCAGCCCAGCATTTCCTGGTGCGGAGTCCTCCTCAGTGAGCTGCGGGGCAGATGACCTGTGCACAGAGGCCTGTGTGGGCAGTCTGAGGACCTGCACCCCTGAGTATGAAGGCCCCTGCTTCGTGGAAGGCGTCAGGTACAGAGCCATACTTGATCAACCTTTTTTGTGAATGAGCGAAAGAATGAATGAGTGAAGGAATGAGGATCTGTAGGTCTGTCTGCACCGTGCTTACCTGGCTGACCCTCCCCTCCCCGCATGACCCTTCCAATAACCTCTAGCATTGGGTGGCAGAGAGAAACAGGACAGAACTATGTCCCCTCATAAAACAAGGAAGTGCGGACAGGTTACTTCAGCTGTCACAGGTGTGTTTGGGGACCTCACCTCTTTCTGTCCTGCCGCCATCCTCAGCCCCTTGGCTTCCAGCTCCTACTTGGTTCAAGATGCTGGCAGTCACTTCGGGCTCCACTCCCCACAACAGCCTTCAGAGGAGGAGGGAGCATCCTCCCCAAGAGCCCCCCTCTGTGAGGGAGGAGGGCCTTCCCTGCTCGGAGCCCCAGGGGGCCCCCTCGGCCCTATTGGTGGCAGTTGGGCCACCAGCTCAGCTCCAGCCCCCACTGTTGGGTGTCAGCAAGGTCAGACTCTGGAACACCGAAAGGGCAAGTGTGGATGACAAATACCATCTCTAAAGCTCTCTGCGTGCACAGCCTGTGCGTTGCAATGACTTGTCTTGTTGCTAAAGTTGCCGCTCTTTCCAGTCCCTTGCCGGTCGATAGCTGTTTGTTGAACATTTACTATGTGCCAGGGACTGTTAGCCTGGTTTTACACATTTGAACTCGTACTATCTATGTAACAATGCTACGGGACGGTTACTGTAGCTTTCACTTTGCAGGAGGGGAAACTGAGGCCCAGAGAGGCTAAAGAGCGCGCCCAGAGGGACACACGGCTGGGCAGTGGTGTGGCTGAGATGTAGATGTGAACCCGCTGCCCGCCCCCCTGAGCGGGGCCGCCTCGGCTGGCTGACCGAGTCCCTCACTTTCGGTGTCCACCGGGGGCGTTGGCGGGGGGCGGGCAGACACCATTACCCCCAAGGACAGATGGCAGCCGGCGGGCGGGTTGTCAACGCCACGCACTCCACAGAGGCTGGATGTGCCTGACTAAAATCCATCTAAGAACATTAACCCTCTGCTTGGAGTCGTGGGCGGCAGGAGCTGCGAAGTTCTTAAAAGGTGCGAGGGCAGATTAATGGAGTCCATATGCCTCCAATTGAGAATATCTTTGTGCTGGGTGGGCTTATCATCAAACTCTTAGGATAACAAAGGGTGGGATAGTTCAAAGGGCTGGTTCTCCCAGACGCTGGGCTCTTTTGGGCCCCCCTCCAGCCCTGCTGAACAAATATTGCCGTCCTCCCCTCCGCCTGGGAGCCCGGGTCTTTGCCTTCACTTGTTTTCTCTTTGACAGTGACGCGGGTGTTTTGTGGGAACTGTCCCTGTAAAAGGCCTGATTTATAACTGCATTTGGGAGTAAAATGATCTTCGGTGATCCATACCTGAACTTGTGGGGGCCGTGGGGATGAGCAGGGCTGCGGCTGGTCGAGCTCTGAGCTGACAACCTGCCCTGTGGAGGGGGGGACTGCCTCATCTCCACAGCCCTGCTGGGGAGGGAGAGCGTCTGCTGGGGGTGGGGGACTCTGGGGACGCACACTGTCCCCCCACAGGCTCCAGTGACAACACGTTATTTTCACTGGCTTGTCCTGTGAGAGCCTCATCAATCCATTTCGTGCAAATGCCCCCAGGCGGGACATGCTTGTTCAGATTGATGTCCACAGGCCTCAAAGATCAGTTGGCCGCCAGCTCTTGCTTTGCTGCTGCTGTTTCTCGTGGCCCATGCCTGAGCTGTGACCTGCACTGGGTGGTTACTGTGTCCTGGTGTTGACAATGCACTTGAACTCCAGATCCCCCAGGCTCAGAAATGAGCATTTAAAGACTCCAGTGAACCAGGAATTAACGAGGGCTTACAGAACACCCACCGAGTACAGCCTTTGTGCTAAGATGGGAGATAGTAATAATGACAGCAATCATGACGTTTCCTGTTTGCACTGGATTCCGACAGTGGGTCCCGTGTGCAGAATTGTTCCCCTCCTCCAGGAAGCCTTCTTGGAGCATGCTGACCTCACAGGCAGCTTTTCTCGTCTCCTTGCCCAACATCCAACAGCTGTCGAACCCTGTCTCTTCTTCCTCCAGAACATACTTTGGGTGGATGGAAAGTTGCACGGTTCAGAGGCGAGAACGCACCTCTCTGAGCCTCAGTTTCCAAATCTGTCAGTCAAGGAAGTAATAGAGTCTCCACAGGGAAGCTTGGAGAAACAGCTATGCCGAGTCTTGGGTGGATTCTGACCCTGTGGGAGCCCAGGGCGGGTGGCTCTCGTCGCTGGCTGCCTCTGCCGCTGTTTTTCTACGGAGCAACGTGTGCCTGGACGTTATGCTTTATTTTCTGGGTCTGTTGCAAAACCTGTCAAGAGTTCTTCTCCTATCTAGCCTTTCCCTCCTCTAATTCCTCTAGTACATTCCTGGTCTTATCTTGGGCTCCCCCCAAAGCTGGTGGTTTATTTGGGAGGTGGTCTAGGGGGCAGAAGTGAGGGAGCAGGGGATAAGGAGAAGGGTGCATGATTAGGGTCACGGGGAGCCACAGGTGCTCAGTCCGACCAGGACCTCCTAAGAAGCTCACAGAACACCTTCCAGAGCTGTTTGCCCGGAAGATGGGGGCAGAAGTATTCGTCCATTGATTTCCTTCCCCCATTGGTCAAGTGTCAACTCCTAACTTCCAACCGGCGGGGAGGGGGAGGCCAGGGGAGCCTCCATGGCAGAGTGAGGACCTGCAGCTGGTGCTTGAGGCAAGATGTGGTCAGCACAAAGGGGCTTGAAGCCGGCATGGAGCGTCCACCGGGCATGGTGAAGTCAGAGGAGAGGCTGGCACATGTGAGCTGGGCCAGCAGATGTGTCTGTCCCTGCCTGCTGCCTCATCTTTTCCAGGCTCTGGTCATGTCCCCACCCTGCTCATAAAGCTGCTGATCCCCCTTCTCCATAATAATCTTCCCCAAGACTTGTCAAACGAGAGCTGCTTGATCCCACAATGGTGGGAAACGCCGTAGTAAGCAAATTTGGATTGGATTCTTGACTGCAGGACTTCTCAGAGCCTTGATCGTGGCCCATGAACCTGGGAGTCATTAAGACGGAAGCAGGCAATGAAGCTTCTTCCTCAACTTCTTGATTATGGAACTCTTACCTTGTGGGTGCAGCTCATGAGGCCCGAGTTTCCTGGGGAAATGCTGGTAGTACAATTGCATGCGAATTCGTTCGTCTGAAATAGTAGCCCCTTGATGATCTTGGGGCCAGCAGTGCTTTCCAGCTTTTTCTGCCACTTCTCCTCTCACCTACTCAACTCTGGAAAAATGCCCCTTAGTTCCCAACCTCTGGGCCTTTGCTCATGCTGTTCCTTCTACCTGGAATAGCATTTAACCTCACAAATCCAGCTCTCCTTCAAGTCTCCACTCAGCCTCTTCAGACTAACTCTGCTATCAGATGGGCGTGCAGAGCTGCCATCGGACATTATTTGCAGCCCTTGAGACCACTGCCCAGACCCAGGTTCTGATTACCCACATACAGACATCTAATATGTAATCTCCCCGACTCAGCCACGTGTGCTCCAAGAAAGGATCTTATCGGATTCACCAATCGTCGGGCAAGTCTTCCTCTAGCAATCAGGCTATGATAGGCTGCACTATAGTAACGGACAGCTCCAAATGTCAGCGATGTAACACAACACAAATCGAATTGCCACTCATGCCCAGCCCACTGCAGCTTCAGGCAACTGCCCTGGGCCACTGTCCTCCAGGTGGTGACTCAGTGATCCAGGCTGCTTCCATCCTATCGCTCCATCATTTCAATGGGAACCTCTCACATTTGCCACAAAGGGGAAGGAAGCCCGTGACCATAAGCACCTGCTCTTTACTGCATCAGCCTGACAATTACTCACGTGCCCTGGGCTCACAGACCTGCCGGAACCGGGCACATCTTGCCTTCCCCGGCAGCAGGAGGGCTGAGAAGCGCAGTCTTCCTTTCGCCCAGGACAAAGAAGCTTGTATACGTGCCCACTAACAATGTCCAGCGTACCCACTTCCTCTCCTGCCTGCACCCACTCCAGCAAAACGCTCAATGCCCTGCACTAGAAGGCGCCCTCAACACATTTATGCAACGAAGGATGAATGCAAGGTGACGTCTCCCCGTCTCTGGAGTTCAGGGCGCTCACAGCTGGAACCACTTACTGGGCATTTGAACACATGTTGTCTTAGCACAGCTCTTGGAATGTCGTGTGTGGTTCAAATCTAGAACCAAAATGTGTCCCGGGAGTTGCTTCATGAAATGAGGTTTCCTTGCCCAGATAACGGGGGAAACCCAGCAACTTTCTATTTCTTGAGGATTCACAACGCGCATAAACATATTCAAGGCTCTGAAAAGTCCTGCAGGTAAAATAAACACAGAAAGCTGTTTAAGTTTCCTTACCCCAGCATTTCCCCAAACTCCCAAACTCTGCCTACTGTGGGGGGTTGTAATGCAGGTTAGCTACAATGAGATTTATAATTGGCATAGTGCCTGGTGACTCACAAGTTTTCAATAAATGGCAGCTGGTATTTGAACTCTCTCTAGGCCTCAGCTTTCCCACCTGTAAAATAGGAAAGTAGACATAGGCACCCCACAATTCTTCATCTCCGCCTCCAGTAGCATAGCCATTGGTGTTTTATGTCTTCGGGCTTGAATCAATCTGGGGCTTGGGTTTCTTGCTCGAATGCCTGCATTCCCTTTTCCTGGGAGGCAAGGTCTGGAAGATAATGTCTGAATTACACTCACAGTTTTGGTCATAGACTGACCTGCTGTATGTTTTACCTAAACCACTTTCCTCCCTGGGGCTCATTTTTCTCATATCTAAAATGATGGGCTTGATTAAATGATCTCTAACACCCTTTCTGTTCCTAAAATTCGGATATCCTGATTCTGTTCAGCAAGGCCCAACCAGTTTGATTTCTGGGTTATTACAAAATTACCTGTTCCCATTCCAGATTCTCTCTGCTCACCCACTGAGCTCTCTCAAGAATTCCAAGGTTCAGTAAGGAATTAGGTCCCTGGGAAAGGATATACCTTGTCTAAAATTCTTGCTAGAGTGTGAATGACTGATAGGGAAAGTACTTGCCAGAGAACAGCGTTATGGGAGCAAAGGGTTAGTGTGAGAGGATAGCAGGTGCCCGGATAAAGGGAGAGAGTGGACACTGAGGTGCTAGAAGTTGGATTTGGTTGAGGCATTTAAAATAAATGTAGCTTACTTCATCTGAGGATGGAAAAGGGAGAGGCAATTTAGCGTGGTTGATTGAGAGCCCGTGGCGGGAGTGGCCAGCTTGGCTGTCCATTAGCTGTCTGACTTTGGGCAAGTTACATGACGCCTCAGTGCCTCAGGATCCTCATCTCTAAAATGGGGATTATAAAAATGCCTAGCTTGTAGGCTTGTTGTGCCTGTTCACGGACCTAAAACACACCAGGCACTTGGAACTGGGCTGGTATGTTTCCTGAGCCTCTTCACTCTAGAAGAGCAATGAGAAAATGCAGGGGAAGCTCCGAAGAACACGAGTTACCTTTCCTGGGCCTCCGCAGACACTGAGCATGTGCCTCGCATTTCCGTTTCACCTGGTAGCTGTAGGAGTAGGGCGCCGTGCGTGGTTGCGGGGCTTGTGCGCTGCACAGCTCCATTCGGGGAGCGAGGAGGAAGTGGCTCCCCCTAGAGGTGTGCCGTGTGCAGCGCACAGGCGGCCGTGATGGCAGCTTTGTCCCAGTTTTTAGCCGGGGTGTTGAACTATCTGATTCTCACAGAGCACGCGTGAGGTTCTGCCCTCGAGACCCATTTGGCAACATGGGGGTTTTTCCAGGTCCTGCCACCTCAGCTACCTCCAGGCCAGGGCTCTGGAAGAACAGAACTGAAAGGGATTTGTTATTATTCTGCCCAATTAGTCTCCGATTAAAGGTTTAAAAGGCTTAAATAGACAAGACTGAGAAGGGAGCGGGAGGAAGAGGTGGGAGAGAACGTGGGCTGTTTATGGAGCAATAAAAGGAACATTATGCTTCCAGGCTCTGCTAAACGTCTCCACAGAAGCCGACCCTCTTGCCAGCTAATTCAGGGCGTAATAAATACTAATCCACAGAGGGGCCCTTGGAAGCCATTGGGAAGCCCTATCTCCGTGTAATCAGAGCTGCACTGAACTCCGGTCTCCCCGCACTCAGCATCCCGGCCCCTGGCAGTGGCTGCCGGCCCCGCGCTTGATCGGGATGTGGGAGCCTGGAGCCCACCGGCTGGGCCGGCTCTCCCTCCCCGCCCTCAGCCCCACGGCAGCTGCCTATGGGCCGCCCTGTCCAGGGGACATCTTTATGAGCTCCCTGGTGCAAGCCCTCCCTCTGCCTCTGTCACCTGTGCACCCCAGTCCTAGGTTGAGGTGGCCAGGGTGTCACAAGAAGCCCCATAGAGCACTGGCTGCCCTGGGAGTTGTGCTAAGCCCACCCCGGACAGTTGGGGCAGAAGTCCCCATTATACAGCTGAGGCAGCAAGGCCCGGCATGAGTAAGCCACTTACCCCGGGGTCACAGCCAGAAGTGACGGAGTGGGGTTTTGGACCCCGGAGTCCTCTTAACCTCTCGACCACCTCCCTGGGAGCTCCTCTTTGGGAAAGCCAGCACCCCCGCTGCACAAGCATCCCATAATCTTGCATCACAGTGTGTATTTTTCCACTCCTCAGGGCACCTGAGCTCCCAAATACCTTCGAATGTAATTATCCTACAGTGCAGGGCTCTGGAGGGCCACCTAGTGATAGGAAGGGCTCCTCATATAGGTCACGTCTTGACCCTGTGCCTCAGTTTCCCCATCTCTGAGATGCAGCTGGCACTGGCCCCGCCCACGGGGCGGCTGTGAGGATTCACCAAGAGTGCAAGTACAAATCACAGCAAATGCTCGACCACAGGCGCCCATCTCGCAGGCCTGGGCTGGCGTCTTTGGAAGTGCCTCCTCGCCCTGCGTCTGCACGCTCTGTCCTTCTCCCCGCCCACCCCCACTCCATCCCCGGCCACGCTGCAGTCCTGGTCTAATCCCATAACCCTCAAGACTAAAAATAGCGCAGGGGCATTGTGGGGCGCCCGATGACCTTCATGACTCTGGTCAAGTGTACGTGGCCCTCCTAAGTTGATTAGCCCTGGCCTCTGACCCCTACACATCTGTATTTGGGTTCAAGGGGGAGGACAAGGTCCTGTTCCCTAAACAGCCGGACAAACTCAGCCATTAGATGGGGCAGCTCAGGGTCCCTGCTGCTGACTGGGGGGCCTTCTTCTCTCAGAGCTTCTGCCTGGAAGCCCCAGGGTCTGGGGCTCCTGGGGCAGCTGTGGCCATTGCAAAGGGAGAAAGTCTGTGGGCACCATCACCACCCAGGGCCTGCAGAGGAGACAGCCCGAAATCACAGGCTCTCCTGTCCCTTTCCCTTGGCACCTTCGGGCATCTTGCCATGGTGGCTCGTGCCCAACTCTGTGTTGCCTGTCCTGAAGGCAAAGGGCCACTTGGGTAGGTGACAAGTCATCATGACGTTGAGGAGAGCTGGCCCTGAGTTCGAGTTCTCCACAAGTGGCACTCTGTGGGCTTTGTATCAGTCCCCTGGGGCCCCTGCAGTGATTGACCACAATCTGGGTGGCTTACAACGACAGAAATGGACTGTATTCTCTCCTAATCAAGGTGTGGGCGGGGCCATGCTCCTTCTAGGCTCTAGGGAAGGATCCTTCCTGCCTCTTCCAGTTCCTGGTGGCTCCAGAGGTCCCTTGGCTTGTGGCCACATCACTTTAGTCTCGGCCTCTGTTGTCACCTGGCCTCTCTGCCATGTCTCTCTCTGTCTCCTCTTCTCTTTTTATAAGGGCACCAGTCATAGGGTTAGGGCCCATTCGCACCCAGGATGACCTCATCTTAACTAATAACATCCGCAAAGACCCTATTTCCAAATAGGTTACATTCTGAAGTCCCAGGTGGACATGCATTGGAGGGGGGCACTGTTCCACCTCATACATGCATGAATTCCCTAATATTTTATTCCCATTTTCCAGAGGAGAAAATCAAGGTTCACACGGGAAAGGTAGACATCAGGCCAAAGTGAAACTTGAAACCCAGCGGGTCCCTGGGCCCTGCTCTCAGTCTGCGCGGGCCCCACGGGCCCCAGCGGGGAGCCATCTGGTAGTCGGACACCTGGCACAGAAGTTCTTGGCGATGTCAGCAGCCAACAAAGTGGACAAAGCTTTGGGTGGGCAGGAGCAGAAAGGCCCAGCCCTTCCTTGAGCTTCTCTCTCGGCTGGGTGCTAAGATCAGGGCAAGCAGTGCGGGGAAGGATGAGTCCCACACGGGGAGTGTCGAGCACATAAACTCTGCGGGAGATGTAGGAGTCCAGAGGGCTGGGGTCATGGATGGGCTACTTCACAGAACTTTCAAGGTGCAGTTGGAACCAAAGGGTAAGATTTGCAGCATTATCGTCATCGTCATCATCGTCATCATCGTCATCGTCGTCATCATCGTCATCATCATCATCATCGTCATCTCATCATCATCTCATCAGATCACAAGTTTGCACAGCAGTAGAGAAATAGTGCCTGGAAGTATAAGCCCCAGAGTCCAACTGTCCATGAACAGAGCAGAGGGCGGCCTTCCCTCAGGGGCTCCTTAGTCTCCCTGTCTCTAAGGGGCATGCAAATAATACCCACTTCATTGATTTGTTATGCAAAATCACATGTCCTTCATGTGACCTTGGGCATGGTACACAATCACTCTGCCCCTCCGTTTCCTCATCTGTGAAATGGGGTTGTGGCGAAGGGTCAGTGAGGTCATACTAGATGGCCCTAGAACCCGGTGAGTGTGTAATACTAATTAGAACATGTGGCCCTGGAGCACATGCCACCTTAGGAAGTGCTTCTGTTATACTGTCTCACTGCTTGTCCTTCATCAGCATCTGCTGTGGACTTGGTCTCGGGTGAGGGGGCCAAAGCACGCCCATAGCCCCTGCTCATGGTCCTCACAGCCATCCAGGAAGGGAGGCAGAGCGGTTCTCCCTATCCCATTTTCTGGATGTGGGAACTGAGGCTCAGAGAGGGGTGTGTGGCAGAGGATGTCCCTTCTCTCAATGTTCCCATCTGTAAAATGGGTGTAGGAACAATACCCACATCCTAGGCCTTTTTTTCTTTTTCCCAATTCAAGGAGCTGATTCCTGCAAAACAATTCATGCAAAATGGTGCCTGGTACACAGTGGGTGCTCAATACATAGGACCTTCTATTAGTTGTTATGGGGTGGCAGGATAAATAGAGGTTGAGCTGAATAAGGGGGAAGGTGAGGAGGACTCCTTAATCTAGATGTAACCAGGACCCCTGAGCTGTCAGTCCAGGATTAGGGGCCACCAGCATCACTGGGGGAGACTGTGCCCCAGTGAGAGTCAGGTCCTTCTGCAGGGACACCCAACCCAGGGGAGGGAGGGGGGCTTCTTCAGGCCCAAACTTGGGAACTAGAGTTTTTCTCAGCAAAGCTCAGGTTCAAAAGTTCAAGCCTAATGCTCTCCAGAAGACAAAACAGAGGCCACGGGACTCAAAAGCCACACACACCCGCCCCCCAGCCCAGACTTGACAACAGCAAAGCCAGTTTCTTCCGAGAGGGCTGGAGCGGGGATGGTGCGGGCACAGATATTCTACTCCTGCCCTTCGATGTTTGCCAGTCTGCAAGGAACGGCACGAGAATCGTTTGTGGTTTTAAGATTCTGAAAGTGACCTGAGGTCATGAGAAGTCGGGTCTTGCCCTGGAGCACGCTTGCGGCCGGCAGCACACCTCAGTGCTTTAAAACAAGAGGGGACCGGGGTGTCTGCACGGTTCCAAAGCTGAGTCTCGACCCTTAATGACACGTGTGGGCATTCCTCTGTTAGCGTGCTCATCCAACATCTATGGGGCACCTACTGTGTACCCGAGCCGTTCTGGAACCTGGGGTGCAGCAGCCAGGAGCCAGTGGCCCTGCCCTGAGGAGCTGGTGGCCTGGCGACGAGCCTGCTCTTTTCCGTGGTGCAGAGGCTCCAGCTGGGGGTGCGCCATCAGAACGCGTTTCTGCTTTTTTTTAAAAAAATTTTTTAATCCTCACCCGAGGATTTTTTTCCATTTATCTTTAGACAGAGTAGGAGGGAGGGAGAGAGGAGGAGAGAGAGACCCAGAGGGAGAGAGAGAGAAACATCGATATGAGAGAGACACATCGAGTGGTTGCCTCCTGTGCGACCCTGACCAGGGCCGGGACGAACCGCAACTGAGGTACGTGCCCTTGGCTGGAATTGAACCTGGGACTCATTGGTCCACAGGCCAACACTCTAACCGCTGAGCCAAACCAGCCAGGGCACATTTCTGCTTTTTAATGCACAAACGCCTTTAAAAAATTAGGAACAAGGGTCCGGCCCATGTGGCTCAGTGGTTGAGCATTGACCCATGCACCAAGAGGTCACTGGTTCAATTCCCAGTCAGGACACATGCCCAGGTTGTGGGCCCGATCCCCAGTGGGGGGCATGCAGGAGGCGGCCAATTGATGTTCTCTCTCATTGATGTTTCTATCTCTCTCTCCCTCTCCCTTCCTCTCTCTCTGAAATCAATAAAGGAAAAAAAAATTAGGAACAAGGTCTCAGGAGATATTGTTAGGGTGCAACAGAGGTCTCTGCACGATCACTAGGGCTCGCCTTAAGATGTAGATTCTGATTCAGGGGCCGGCCGTCCGATGCCACTGGTGCATGGACCACACCGAGTGACCAACAGTGCAGAGAATGAGGACTCAGCCACCTCCGGGGGTGGGGTGGTCAAGGACACCTGGGCCTTAAGAGGTGTTGCAGAGCCCGCTCTGGGTGCAGCACCCAGGGGTGTGGAGCCCAGGTCGTCGGCATCTTGAAGGAGCAAGCGCTGTTCTGCAGTCCCTCCCACATGTCTGCGCCACACCGTGAACCGCTGCCCATCTCTGCCAAGGTCCCCGTGCTTCAGAGACTTTCCAGAAAGCCTTTGAGTGGAGGCGCAACCAACCACCTTCGTGGGGCAGCCAGGACACCTCCCCGTCTCCCCGCAGGAACCAACCCACATTCCAAAGGAAGGAGGTCTTTCTGGTCTTTCTGCCCAGAGGCGGTTTATTGCCGAGCAATTTGTAACTAATTAGCCAACATGCCATGATTAGAAGCTTGCATAATAATTGCAGGTAATTGCCTCTTGACACGGGGGAGCCATTCCACTGACCAACTCAGAATGTCTTTTCAAATCAGCGTCAGGGCCCTGGGAGGCCCTTGGAAATCGCTGCTTTCTCGTTCCTCTGACACTTTCGGGCGAAGTCCTGCCCGAGGGATCATGGAGTGGGTGCCAGGCTCTGACAGCAACGCCAGCCCTCCCTCAATGGGTTCCAGATGCAGCCATCAGATGGCCCTCCACCTTCCATAAATACTTGCCCAGTGTGGGCGCCATCAGCAGAGATGGCCCGCTGTGCCATCCCGAGGGGCCCCTTCAGAGGGTGGACGTTGAGACTGTCCGGCACCTCAGGGCCACTTCCCTCTGCCATTTTTCTCCCCTGTCCTTCGCAAGGCACACTGGAATTCTAACTCTGGGCTCCATTTCCCCCAACAATTAGAAGTTTGCCTTTTGAGCTGCCTTTGGGGTGTTTTCTCTCTAATTAGGAGAAGGGGAGAAATTCCTCCCGTGTCCCAGGAGAAAACAAACTCCAAGAGAAGAGGAATCTCGATGCCTCGCTCAGGACGCTGCCCCCAAGTCCACGACTGTGCTCCACGGGGGAGAACCACCCCTCAGAGGAGAAAGCAGGGCAGCCAGTGCGCCTGGGCACTGGGTGACTCAGCAGTGACTGGGTGGCAAGTCAGCACCGTGGTGCTTTGCCAGCCCCCGGCTTCCCCAAAGGGCTCCAGCAAGGGGGATAATTCCTCGGAAACAGTGCACGGAGCGAGGAGCCGAGGGCGGATCCGTGGGCGTCTGAGCAATGAGATGTCGAGATGGAGACGTCTCGTTCCCTGCCCATTTCCGCCTTGCTTTCTAGACCATGTTTTAAAGCCAGGCAGGCTCTGGGTGGTACCTGGGGTCAAGATCCAACCTGGAACCTGCTTTTGCAGAAATCATTCAAAACGGGTGCATTGTCTTGCAGCGGCTGGACACAGCCCCGCACGGAGGCGCTGGGGGTGGGGTGGCCCCGAAGGCCACCTCTCTTCCTCCCCTCCCCCATCAGATCCGTGGATCTATAAACACGTCAGGACAGTTGTAAAAGAGATGGATTTTGCTTCCCAACGATATCCCCATCGGTCTGTCACCAGATGATTCATGACTGAATTTTACGGTCAAGTTCCCCCGTTGCATGTCCAGCACCATCTGACCCAGGAGGGAAGGCAGGGCTCCCAGCCTGCCTCTGCCCCTCGCCAATTCCACGGCCCGGAGCAAATCACTGACCAGCTCTGTGCCTCAGTTTCCCCACCACTGAAAGGAGGATGAACATAGAATGTGTAAGTATCATTTACAAAGCTGGACATGTAGCATGCCCTCAATAGTTCTCACTTGTTGCTGGCTAGATGGTAAAGTTGTGCAGACGACGCAGGGGTCAGGCCATGCAGGGAGCGAGTGAGGTGGGTGGGAATAGCAATGGGGTAAACTTCAGAATATAGATCTCTTCAATCCAGAGCCGTGTAAATGCATTTCCTACTAAAAATGATGAAAATCACCTCGGTCCGTCGCTATCTAGGATAAAGCTGTTTTACTTATTATTTTTAAATGTTTCTATTGATTTTTTAGAGAGAGAAGGAGAGATAGAAACATGGATGAGAGAGAAACATGGGTCGGCTGCCTCCTGCACGCCCCCTACTGGGGACCAAGCCTGAGACCGGGCATGTGCCCTGACCAGGAATCAAACCGGTGACCTCTTGGTGCATGGGTTGATGCTCAACCAACTGAGCCACATCGGCCGGGCTACTGATTTATATTGAGATAAACACATATCCAGCAAGGAGTGCACATCTCAAGTGTCCCGCTCAGTGGATTTTTCCATGGCACATGCATACACCCATGTAACTGTCACCCAGACCAACATCTGCAGCAGTCCCAGTCCCCACAGGCACCCTCATGCCCCATCCAGTCAGTACCACCCCTTTCCCCCTTCGAGGACTCTTCTGTTTCCTCCACTCACTATCCATTAGCCTGTCAGTTCTTGAACGACCTGTAGCGGGGCCATATGGTGTCTCCTACGTGTCTTGCTTCTTTCTCTCAGCAGAACACCTGTGAGAATCCCCCTGTGGTTACCTGACGTGGGGTGCCAATATTTTAAAGAACTTCTTTTGGGGGCTCCCTTAATTGCTCGACTCTTTAACATTTCATTCCGTGAAACTTCTCAGAGAAACACATTTTTAAAAACTCCACTTCTCTGTGCCAGGAACAGTGTGATCCCTGTAACAGTAAATCCCCGAATTGTCGTGAGGATGGACATTGATAATGCATCTCAAAGAAATGAGTCGCCCAGATGAACTGTGAAGTAAGAAAACAACACCGAGCCAGAACGTGCAAACGAGCAGCGTGTGTCCAGACCACGCAGGGGCCCTGGGGAAACAGAGAAACATCTACCCCGGGGCTGTTCAGAACTGCAGGGAAATCGCTATCCACCTGTCAGCACTTGTTTATTGAGCCCGTACTATTTGCCAGGTTAGTCCTGAAAATGCATCGACAAGGGGTCACTTTGGATAATGAGTGGCCCCAGAGATCACACAAAGAACCATGGGAAAGGCAGGGTGGGTGCAGGGTGGGGGCTGGGGGCACACCCTGGGCTCCTCAGCGCTTTAACTGAGAGCAGTTCCGTTTCCCAAGTGGCCCTCATCCTCTGATCTCTCCCCAGCCCAGAATGGCTTATGCTCTTTACTTTTGTCTCTGAGCTGCATCCTGTTCCCACTTTCCGGGCTTCTGGGTGGCCACGGTCACAGCCTCACACTTTTATTTTATTTTATTAATTTTTTTTTTTTTTTGGTTAATCCTCACCCCAGGATATTTTTCCATTGTTTTTGAGATAGAGTGGAAGGAGAGGGGGAGAGAAATATTGATTTGAGGGAGACACGTTGATTGGTTGCCTCCCGAACGACCCCGACCCTGACTGACTAGAGCCGGGGATCGAACCTTCAACCCAGGTACGTGCCCTTAACTGGGATCGAACCCGTGACCCTTTGGTCGAAGGGTTGACACTCTAACCACTGAGCCAAACCGGCCAGGGCTCAGCCTTACGCTTTTGTAAGCCGCCTAACTCCTGGAGGCATTTCTCTGCCTGCTGGACCTCCCTAGTCTAACGGCTCCTTCTTCACGGGTGGGTCCTCTGTGCCCCGTTTGCCTTCCATGACTCGCTCCCCTGGGCCTTGAGAGAGGTCTCCCTCCGGCCATGCTGCCGCCCGCAGCCCTGGGTGGGCTCTCCGCCTGGTTCATCTCAGCGCCAGATCCTGCTTTCCCACCTGACCCACGCCCCACGGGTGCACTTGCCTCACCCCTAGGAGAGGAAGAAGACATCGTGTGAAAGGAAAACCCACCTGGACGCTGACGGATTGTCCCTTGTGCTGACTGCTCAGCTCCCACTGACCATCCCACCTGGAGAGGACAGGGAACGTGGGAACACACCTGAACCTTACAGGGGACTGAACGCAAAGCTTACATTTGTATAAAAGGTGCTTCTTTGGTGCAAATGTGTGTGCACGAGTGTGGCCGTGGGCACGGGATGACTGGGGTTTCCTGGGAAGCAGGGTTGTCTCAGTGGGGTTTGCAGGGATTATTCTGCAAACTCTTACTGAGGTTATATCGTTGTATCTAGAGCTACATATAAATTTTCACGCACTGAATACACCATGATCCAAAATGGATCATTGTCAGCCCCTAGGTCCCCCAAGATAACCGCTCTCTGACGTCCTGCTCCAGGGTGAGTCTCGCCCGCCGGGCACAGGGTATGAGAGGACCACGCCGTGTGTGTGAGAGCCACGGGCAACGTTTCGTTCCTTCTCACGGTGGAGTCTCCCGTTATAGGACTGACTATCACACGACTCATGTCCTCCGCTGAAGACGGACATTGGTGGTGCAATCTAGGCGCTAAGGAACGTTCCTGTCCCTGTGCTGGTGACTCACGTGTCTAGCGGGGGTGTACCCAGGAGTGGCATGGTTGGGCGTGGGGCACACACGAGATCCGCGTTGCATCCTCACGCCACCCTGAGATGCGTTTCGTGTCGTTATTGGGTGTTTACCCAGGAGGAACCTGGGGAGCAGGCGGGTGGAAGTGATTGCCTGAGCTCACGCTCCGAGCCGACGAGCTGGGTTCAGCTCAGGAAGTCAGATCCCAGACTCCGACGCTGAACTTTTAACCACCTCGATAGCTGCGACAGACTTGCTGGCCCCACTCAGAGGGGAGGCCCGGGTCACTCTTCTCTGAAAGCCTTGATCTGTATCTTAAACTCACAGCTTCCTCTCATGAAGGGGTCAGTCTCTAAGGACACAGCCCTTTTGTAAGAGCAAAAAAATATTTTTAGCTCACCCAGGATCAAATGTTGGCTCAGTGACCGAGGGGCTGTGTGACCCTGGACAATGGCATGCGCGCCGATAACTAGATAAGCCCCGCGCGGTGAGGTGCGATGCGGCGGCCCCTTTGGATAATCTCCCGTGGATCCCCAAATAAAGACATTTTACTTATGAGTAAGGAAAAGTTCCTGACTATGGAGAGCGAGTCAAAGTTTGTCATCTGTTTCTTCCCATTTGCCTGGGAAGAGTGTCCCTGGAAGAGCTGCAGGTGAGCCCAGAACATGACACAGCCCGACAGAACATGGTACCGACGGATCTTCTTAACGTGTTTTCAATGTCCTTCCAATTTAATACCCTGAAACCGTCTCTCTTCTCCCGCATCAAAAAATTAATATTTAAACTGATGGAAATAAACAAGACACCATGGAATTTATTGTAGATGAATTCGTTTTGCAGGGGACTTTTTCCAGAGTGAATCTTGCTTGATCCCATACCAGGCAATGCCAGCGTCCTGTTTATCTGAATTTGGGGCACAGGCTCTCAGGGTCCTAGGAACTGAGGACAAGAAGAGATGGATGCAGACTAGTGTCACCATGAGAGGTTCCAACCTTGACATTGAAGGACAGGTGGGATGCAGATGGCCAGACATGAGGAAAAGCAATGATAATGATGGAGCGAAAAGAAAGTGTCTGCCTATATCATAGGGCTGTTCGTGTGTTCATTTGTTCATGCATTCGTTCACTCACTCATTTATCCATCCATCCATCCATCCAAATTTCCTTCCTTCCGTCCAATTACCCATCATCCATCCATCTATCTGCATGGCTCACTTCTCACCACTTTTAGGTTTATATTCAAAGATCTCCTTCTCCAAAAGCCCCTCTCAACCCACGCTATAGGGTTTTTGACTCTCCAGGTACAACATTTCCTATATTCCTTCCCAGCTTTCTATTTTCTTCTTGGCACTTAGCATGCTCTAAAACATAGTTTACTTATTTTCTTGTTTACTGACTCTCTCTCCAACCAGAATGGAAGTCCACTTCTATCTCTTCTGCTCACTGCCAGATCACAGGGCTCGGAACTACCGGGTACACAGTAGGTACTCAAAAATAGGTGCTGTCAAGTCCAATCAAATGCACCCATTCCATTCATTCTCCGAGCCCCTGCTGCGTGCCAAACACCGAGCGGGGTCCCAGGGCTGCCCTAGCACCCACGGAGGAGGTGAGAAGGCCTTTGGAGGCAGGGCATCTGAAGGAGACCTGGAGGCTGAGTCAAAGATTGGCAGGTGCAGAAGAATCTGAGGAGGGCTCAGGAAGAAGTGGCCATCAGGCTTAGACCTGGGACACTGGTCACGATGAGGATTAAAAGCAGGTTGGCCTGCCTGGGGTGTGCAATTTACAGTGAGGAGGGGTTAGCGTGGAGCAGAATGAAGTGGGCACAGTCAGAGGCCAGAACACGGTGTGTCCCAGATTCAGATGGACTCGACGCTAGCCTTGCCTGGTGCAGCATCGGCATGTGTTAGGAGCTTGGACTCGACCCTGGGGGCGCTAGGGAAATACTGGAGATTCTCAGAGGATAGGACCTGAATGCCGAAGAAGGTACCTGCCACAGGGAGCACCCGCCTTGGCTCCCATCCCCGCTCCCCACCGGCTTTAGAAGCAGATGTTGCGCCAGATGTTCCCGCCTTGTTGGTTGTGCTGGTCCATGTGGAGCTGCCTGCAGCACCGCACATGCTCAGGGCCCCTTCTAGGGCCTCTCGTTTTCGCCTGCTTCCTGCTTCCTGTTTCCGCTGGGCTTCCAAAGGCCTCTGTCCTCAGTCCAAACGGCCCAGAGGCTGCCAGACAGCTGGGATGTGGCCGCTGACAGCCGGAGCCAGAATGGAGTCCGCAGTCAGGGTTGCGTTCATCGAGCACTTCTGCTAGTCACTGTGGCGTGTAATCCCAGCGCCGTGTCCAGGGACAGATGTGATCATTCCTCCTTCTGAAGGTGAGGGCATATTAGCTCCGAGGAGCTAAGTGACTTCCCCAAACTCACCCCTGGTCAGCAGCAGAGGTCGCATTCCAGCGCAGTGGGGTGATGCTGACACCTGCTATGGGCCGTTGTACCATACTGCTTCTGCCCCTTGGTGGGGACGATGGCCACGGACCTGGGCCTGGTACATGATGGCCAAATGAGATTCGGGCGGGGCCGGGTCCCCATGAGTCCTTGCCTCTCGGTGAAGGCGGCGTGTTTCGAGAAAGGATGAATAATACGGACATTTCATGTAGAGGCAACCGCACAATTCCGCTCACCAGGATTGAAACTGCCCACTTGCTTAGACCAAGGGTGGGGCCAGTCCTTGGCAGATGACCCTGCAGTGAGTTGTATCAGTTTCCTTGGAGCGGGGAGATGAGGGAAGACTTAAAGCAACAGAGGCTTACTGTTTCCCAGTTCTGGAGGACAGTCTGAGATCAAGGTGTGGGCAGGGCCAGGCTCCCTCTGGAGGCCCCAGGGGAGGAGCTTTCCTGTCCCTCCAGCTCCTGGGGGCTCCAGGTGTCCTCTGGTTTGTGGCTGCATCACTCCATCTCCGCCTCTGATGTCACATGGCCTTCATCTCTGTGTGTCTCAAATCTCCGTCTTAGAAGGACACCTGCCATGATGGATTGAAGGGTCATTCTAATCCAGTGTGACCTCATCTTAGCTAGTACATCTGCAAAGACCCTGTTTCCAAATAAGGTCACACTCACAGATCCTGGAGCTTAGGGCGCGGCTGTATCTTTTGGGGGGCACTACCTCACTTCCTGGCATTGTCTTGGCAAAGTTCTTAGGGCAGTGTGGATACCAGGGGCCCTGCTGAGGTTCCAGACTCCTGGGGCTCCTCTCCTTACTCTGTGGACCCAGACCATCGGCTCCCCTTTCACAATGCTCATGTTCCCTGTCTCGAAGATGAGGCTATTGGACCAGCCTCGGGGTTTACCCCCTGGATGCCCATCCAAATTCCTCCAGGAGTGTTCAAAAAACACACGTGCCCAGGCCCCACTTAGCAAGCCCTGGGGCGGGGGAGGAGCAGACTGATCAGGGTAGGTTTCACAGGGATCCCACTGCATGCAGTCTGGGACCAGCAGTGAAAACTCCCAGGGCAGCTCTTCTCTAGGTCTCTTCCCACACGAACATTCTGGAACTCTGTGGCACAGACGACCCCAACAAGAGCGGGCAGTTGGCGTGAGTCTCAAACCTGAGTAGCCGTTCCCCCAGGACTGTCCAGTATCTCAGTCCAGGAAGTTTTACAGAGATGCTGGAATTCCAGTAGGAACCACAGATGTTGGATACACCATGCAGGACTTTTTAATGTGATCGAAAGGTCACAATTTGCTTTCAATTTCAATTAACTTGGGGTGGAAACCACTGAAAGGGTATTAGACATAGTTTTTAAAACGTGAACAGAGTGTGCTAATATTTTTTGGCAGTTCGGTTGAGGGTCTTCTTTATGCCCAGGGGCCTCCCACAGGATGTAAAAACGATGTCATTAAGGCTGGCTAACGTACGAATAAAGTTTGGCCACTACCTCAAAAGGACAGTAATTGACCCCAAATATATTAATCATGAAAAAATATATTTTGTATTTCTCTGCAAATTTGGCATTTATTTATTTTCACCATCTGGGTGTCACACTGATATTTAGGTATTTAATCACTTATTTTAAAGAAAGGAACACCTGAGACTGTGGCCGTCTAGAAGCATCTCTGACATGACATCAGGGGAAGGCGTTCCCAGCGCCCGGCGCTGCCATGTGTCAGGGACCCTAGGCTGACTCCTGGAGCCTCTTCAGCGCCCTCCGACCCCAACATCTGTTTTAGCTCTCCCACCGACCTGTCTTTCCCGAGTCAGGGCCTCGTGATGGATCGTACCACGTGTCTACCCGTCAATCACCAGACAGCCGGTGGGCTCACATAGGGTGACTCCAACTGGGTCATCTTAAGGCCCTGAGTAATTCACCATGTCTGTTTCTCTCTTCCATTAATACTGAGTGGAAAAACAATTTACAAAGGGGTCAATCGCTTGGCGGGCACCTCAGAGCACATCGGAATGAGTCTACTTAATGGAGAAGGCATCCTGAGGCATTTAGACTCCACACTTACCATCTATCACCATCCTTGTAAAACGCATTTTGTTAAATAGCAGAATAGCCTATTCTATCTAGACCCTGTCTTAGCATAATTTCTGGTGTTTCCTCTTTTCTTCTAGCACACTCATGGGTGTCTAGTAATAATATGGTGCTACCCCATTTCCGACGCACTGAAGTGTGTCTTCCCCTGCCCCCACACCAAACGCTTATGTCGAAGCCATAGCCTCTGATGAGATGGTATTTGGAGACGGGGTTTTGGGAGACGATTAGGGTAAGACAAAGTCGTGAGGGTAGGGCTCTTATCATGGGATTCGTGTCCTTATAAGGAGAGAAAGGGACACAATAGCTCTCTCTCCCGGTTTCACTGTTCATCAGCGGGGGCCTCCCTGAACCCCAGGGTCCTGGTCACCATCAGAGCAATCACTATTATACCCACCTGGTAAGATTTTTTTTTTTAATCCTTACCTGAGGATATTTTTCCATTTATCTTCAGATAGAGTCGGATGGGGGGAGGGAGAGAGAAAGAGAGAAAGAGAGAGAGAAACATCGACGTGAGAGAGATACATAGATTGGTTGCCTCCTGCACGACCCCATCCAGGGTCGGGGACAAACTGCAACCGAGGTACATGCCCAACAGACCAGGGTGCACCTGGTAAGGCTTTTTCGTGCATTACGTGGGTCACAGCGATCATATTTTATCATCAAATTCTAAGTTCCTTGAGGGCAGAGAGAAAAGTCTTTCCTTCTCCACGTGACCAGCGTGTCCGGCTCCATGGAAATATGCCTTCATATTGTTGAACTGGTGAAAACACAGCAGTGTTAGTCCCGGGTCTGCACGCCACACGCATTCAGACTTAAGAGGGCAGACACTGAAATGAGTTCGCCTTCCAACGATGGGTTTGCAGATAAGGGAAACAGGATGCACTGGAAAACAGGCTCTGGAGTGGACAGCATTTGGTTTAATCCCTACTCTGCCTTTGGGCAAATGAAATAACTCTCTGAGCCTCTTTTTCCACCTCAGTGAAATGGATTTGTGGGTTCCACCTTGGAATGCAGGGAAGAGCTTCACAGTGGGTTCCGACAGGCATGGAGGGAGCACTCATTGCTATTTTTCAATCAGGTTTTTTAGGCACCGGGCTTCATACACCAGCGGGCCAAAGTCAAATACCAGCTGTTGTCCTTAGCAGTGGCAGCCAGTTCCGTTGTCTGTGCCAGTCTCAAAGCATTTTTTGGCGCCTATGTGTGCACATGTAATAGGCTGAAAAATGCTCCCCCTCCAAAAAAAAAAAAAAAACTCAACAAAAGCAACAGACATCCACATCGAGTCCCTAGAACCTGTGATGAAGTCCAGAAATAGAGAGGAAGGTCAGTGTCTGGAGACATTGTTGGAACCCTGGAGCAAGCCATGCCTGAACCCCCACCCCAGTTACCCTTGGGTTATTCTGTTACGTAAGCCAATAAGTTCCTTTGACAGAGGAGTAAGATGAGAATATCATCCTTGTCCAAAACGTTTGGTAAGACAGATCCCAGAGGTCGCACTGGGGTCCCAGATATGGGGTCTGAGACTCATTCACCTCTTCATCCCTGCGCTTTGCTAACTCCTTGGTTGGCTACAGCTTGCACCTGGCCCCCTCTGTGAGTCCTGCCTGCCCCGGGGGTGCACCCAGATTAGAATCAGCAGCAAGACCTCCTCTTACAAGAGCCCCCCTTGCTACCCACCCTCCACCCGCTCTGGACCCCAGGGGCAGGATGGGAAATGCAGGTATTGACTTCCAATCAGATAAGATGCTGGTGGCTGCAATGCCGCCCCTTTCACGGGGCATGCTGAGGTTAGGTTTCACGGGCCGGACACATTTATAACAGCAGTCTCTGTGCAGAAAGTGAAGGGAGGGCAGCAGGCGCTGCTGGGAGATTTATCACCTTAATAGTGGCTCTGACAGGCCTTGGAGTGAGATGTCATGGGTCCGTGGGGGGGTGCGAGTGGGAATGGGGCTGGGGCTGATCTGAAACATAAATTCGGGGAGAGCAGCTGGGGGACAGCTGGGCCCACCTCTACGGAGCCACAGGCTGCCCTTGGAAGTAATAGGAAGAGCTGGCGTGTCTCGAGGCGCCCCAGGAAGCACGTTATTTGCCTTGATCGTTTGATCCCTTAGCAACCCTAAGTGGTAGGTGCTACTTCCCTCCAGATGAGGAAACTGAGGCACAGAGAGGTTAAGTGACTTGCTCCAGGCCACACAGCTAGTAAGTGGCAATGCTGGAACCGGACCACAGGTCTGTCTCATTCTGAGACGTTCTTGGATCCATTACAGGAAGATTGCCACTGCCCATCAAGGGTGTCCCATGACGTGTGACACACCAGCACCTGTAGTTTGGTTTTCCTGGGCAGCATCATTTAGGGAACTTGCACAGGCTGTGGAGATGGGTGAGCCTGGGTTTGAATCCTGCCTCCATGTCCCCACCTCCACCCAGCTGTGCTACATGGTATGAGTGAATTTGCCTCTCTGATTCTTACATTCCATGCACCACGTAGGGTTGTGAGGCTAAAACTAAAAGCATATCGGAATACTAATTCAGAAAACTCATATACCAAGTTCAGCTCAGGGACTCCACCTGGGACAGCCATCCTGCAGGAAGCAGATGCAGGCACAGCCCCAGCTCCCAGCTTTGCAGAAAGCCTGTTGCTGAGCACATGTCATAAGCCGGGAGGGAGGAGACCTCAGTTCCAGGCTGCCTATGCCACCAGGTAACATTGGGCATTTCACTCCTGTTTCTGGAGCCTCAGTTTCCCCACATCTGATCGGCTAGGGCAGCAGTTCATGTGGTCCCACACTGAAAGCACCTGGCCTCCCTTTGGGTACCTGCTTTAGCTGATCGGGCGGGGGACAGGCTTTGATATGTTATTTTTTATTAGGGGTTGAGTTGTGTTCCCCCAAACGATGTTGGAGTCCTGACCCCCAGTGACTATGAATGTGACCTATATTTGGAAACAGAGCTGCGCAGATGCAGGTCAAGTTACGATGAGGTCACTGGAGTGGGCCTGCTCTGGTCTGACCAGTGTCCTTACAGAAAGGGGAAATGTGGGCACAGAGGCGCACGCGGGGAGGACACCATGTGAGGATGGAGGCAGGGAGGGGGTGCTGTGTCTACAGGCCAAGGAACATCAAAGATCGCCACCTGGGGACGCTCACACACCAGGTGGTTCCAATGTGCTGGCCTATTGAACATAGGCGACAGCTAAGGGACCTCCTGGGAAATGATGGGGTTCTGGTTCTGGAGCACTCTGGGGAAAGAGCTAAATTTTCAAGGACGCTGGTCTCTTTTCCAGGCTCGCCCTTTTAGGGGTGACTCTCTAGAAGGGTCTGGGTGAAGAGAGAGGGCCTTGAGCTTGGGTGCAGACAAGTGGGCGTGGGAAAGGTCACTTTGGGTTTCACCCTGGGCAGTAGATGTCACGGCTGCCTGCTGATAACCCCCGTGAGGGGACAGAGGGGACAGGAGGCAATATTGGCGCAAAACACCCAGATAAAGCAAAGCAAACAGGGCCTGGCTATCATTTCTGGCAGGCCATCAAAGCCCGTCACCCACCAAGGCAGCGGGTGTTCCGGAAACCTCCCCTGCTTTGCAGCTGGTCACACGGTCCTCTTGCCTCCCTTTGCACCCACCCGTTCACGGCGGCTGGACATTGAAGGGATGGCCAGGGGTCTTTAAAGAGCAGCTGCAGAACAGGGGGTGTGTCAGGAACAGAGAGTCGAGGCCGGGGCTGGAAGGCACTTCAGGGAACCGAGAACTGAGGCTGGGAGACGGTGGCCACGTTAGGGAGGAGAAATCTGAGTCATAGAAAGGCAGCCGCTGGGGTCTCAGGGCCAGATGGTAATACAGGAGGAGGAGAGTGTGACACATTTGGGACCCGGTGACGATGATGATGTGTTTGGGGAACATCCAGGCTCCGGCGGGTGCCAGGCTCCAGACAAGGAGCTCAGTGCCCATGGCCTCCTCTAGCTCCCCCCGCCCCAGGGGAGGCACGCTCATCCCAGCCCTGCAGAGGTCTAAGGGCCCCTGAGAGCAGGAGCCTGGGAACCCAGGAACCCAGTGCTGGCCATCCCCCAGGACAGGGGTTTTCAACTGGGGTGATTGGAACCCACAGGGGACACTGGGCGATGTTGTCAGACAGTGTTGGTTGTTATAACTGGTGGGGAGGCCGCTGGCATCCAGTGGGTGGAGATGAGGGATGCTGCTCAAGTCCCTGCAGTGCACGGGACAGCCCGCCGCAGTCCGCGGGCCCCGGGTGTCTTCCCGTATCATAGGAGGCTCCACGTACTCCCTCGTTACTCAGGTGAGGTACCAGGTGCCGAAGCAGGGTTCAAGCTCAGTCAGAACCGCATCACAAGCCTCCCTTCCCATCTGCTCGGAGCCTCCTGGCGATTCCGCCTTGAGCTCTGCTGTGCAGTCACCATCCAGAGTGATCCCCTTAAAGGCAAATCCAACTCTATCACTTGTTGGAGAGCTTCCAGTAGCTTCCATGCACAGAGAAAATCCCCAAACCTGCATGATCCTGCCGCATCATCTCCTTGACCCCACTTGGCCTCCTCAATGCTCTACAAACACTCCAAGTGCACACCTACCCCAGGGCCTTTGCATAGCAGTTCCCTCTGCCTGCAAGGACCCCTGGCCATGTTCAGGACTCACTTCTTGACCTCTGCAGGTCTGCCATCAGCAAGACCTCTGGTGAGCACTCCATCTAAAGCAGCACGCTTGTCCCTTCCTTCTCTCCCCTCACCTGCTACATTTCTCTTCGTAGCATTTATCACTCCATGACATATTTATTTAGCCATTTATTCCCATAAATGAACATTTATTGTCTGTCTTCCCCACCGGCACATGAACTCAGAGCAGGTCGGGCCTTGGTCAGCTGTGGTTCTTGCTGTGTCCTCAGCTATGAGAGCAGAGTAGGGGGTGACCAGGACCAAGGTCTTCTGAGGGGGGTTGGCAGAGCCAAGACTAGATCGATTGCCCCCTGTCCCCTGTCCAGCTCAGTGCTTCCCCAGGGACAGCCCTGAGAGATGATGGTCCTTCATGTACTTGCGCAGAAGAAAGAAGAAAACTCACCATACAGGGTTGAATGATGCCCCCGCCCCTGCCAAAGATATATCCATGTCCTCATCCTTAGAACCTGTGAATATGACCTGCTTTAGGGTCATAGTGAATGTGATTTAGCTGAGATCATCCTGGATTGCCTGGCCAGTCCCCAAACCCAATGACAAACTTCTTTAAAAAGACACAGAGGAAAGACACACAGGGAGAGGCCACGTGAAGACAGAGGCAGAGATTGGGGTGATGCGACCACAAGCCAAGGGACGCCTGGAGCCCCCCAGGAACTGGAAGAGGCAGGAAGCATCCTCCCCTAGAGCCTCTGGAGGGAGCACGGTCCTGCTGACACCCTGATTTCAGACTTCTGGCTTCCAGAACTGGAGATAATAAACGTCTCTCGTTTTTAAACCACCCAGTTTGCAGCAATTGGTAACAGTGGCCCTAGGAAGCTCACGCCTCACCTGTGTGGATGTTCAGAAGTCTGGATGTTTCTTTCAATTGCACTGTAATTTGTGAGTTGCACAAGCTAGGTAGAATGTTGGCTTGCAGTCTGGTGTCTGCAAGGAACAAGGGAGTTGCTGAGAAATCAGCCAGCGTCACATTCCTGCAGTCGAGGGCAGAGAGAGTTGAGGGGTTGAGATGGGGAACAGATTTCCTTGTAATCAAATCCAGAAGCCGCCTCGTAAACCTTATTCCAAGGGACCCTCTGGGTCCTGAGCGTGGGCAGCAAAACAGTGGATATGATTCCTTGAAGCAGGCAGATTCCTGGGGACTGGCCGCCCGGTGATTCCGGGCGAGGGACGTGGGGGAAAGTTCCAGCAGTGTCACTCAAGCAGCTTTGATCTGTCTCGAGGACAGAGTGAGCAGCTGGTTGCCGTCATTCTCACAACCCACCCCAGTGCTGGGCAGCCCCTGGGGTGCTGAGCTTGTAGGGGTTCTGCTGGAGGGCTGGGGCTGCCCCTCGTTAACCCCCTGGGAGGAGACTGGAAAGGATGCAGCCGTGAAGCTGATTCCCAGCGATCACGATGACCCACCGGGGTGGGGCATCCGATGAGACTTTGAGCGAGAATCCCCAGATCTGGAACTGCTGTGTTGGGGATAGCCGGTGGACACTGGAACCGGGGTGACCTGTGTCCAGTCCAAACTGCCCACTGTTGATGGCCAGGGGGGCTTGGGCATGTCATTTGCCTTCTCTGAACCTCAATTTTTCCATCTGAATGGGAGGAGGGTACAATACTTAAAATAGTAAGGAAGGTCATGGTTGAACAAGAGCCCCGGTCTTGTTCAGTGTGATTCCAGGTGGCTCTGAGGACGTCGCCTAACCCATCTAAGCCTCGCTTAGCTCATTAGCCAGCAGATCGTAGTAGGACCTTCGGACAGGGCTGTTGTGAGGTTCAGTGAGAAAATGTGTATAAAGCCTTACATCTCACAGGAGTGTGATAAAAAGGAAGGACTTTTAATGCCCACATTGCAGGGGTCTGAGTGTCAAACGATTGGAGTTCTAAGACGGTGGCCACTGCTCTCAGCTGTGTGACCATGGCTAATTTACTCACCCTCTCTGGGCTTCCATTCTCATTTACCTGAAAAATGATGATAAAAGGACCCGTCTCACGGGCTGGTTGCAAGGATGAATGCAATTTCGACCTCTGATAGTGCACAGCACATAGGTGATGATGGCTTGTAGCCACTGTGTCGTTACATTGTGGCACTACCGCCATTTGACAAGAGCCTGCTCTGGGTGTGGCGTGTGCAAGACCTGGCTCCCAGGCAGGGGGTTGAGAAGATTCCTATTGTCATTCTTTCCTCCACTAAGGGTCAGGTGGATTCCATGAAGCTGGAATTCCGGGGGGGGGGGGGGGAGGAGAGAAGAGAAGCAAGCAGAAATAATTTCAGATACTGTTGAATACACACACACACACACATACATATATATTTGACGGGCTAAAGATGACAGCTGCCCGTCACTGTGCCCTAACTCTGTAAAGTCAGGCTAAGTCCTGTACATCCATGACCTCACTAACACTCTCTCCACCCAATAGTCACTTGTGGGGAAACCGAGGCACAGTCAGGTTAAGTCACCTACCAAGGCCACATGGCAGAGGCAGGAGCTGAACTAAAGCAGTCTGCTTCCAGGGTCCTGTCTTCTAATCAGCTTGCTCTATTGTGGTGTGTGTGTGAGTGTGCACATGTGTGTGTTAGGGTGTGCATAGTGATATGCGTATATGTGAGTGTGTGCATGCGTGCCTGTGTGTGCACAGCTGTATGGGTGTGCACCGTGTGGGTGTGATGTCAAGGGGCACGTTTGTAGAGTGTGCGATTGGGGAAGGCCTGTCAGAGGAGGTGGCATTTGGGCTAAAACAAAACGAGACCAGAAAGACCTAGAGAAAGTCCCAGGCTGAGGGACCGTGAGTGCAGAGACACAGGAATCCGCTTTTCGGATCAGTCGGTGATCCTGCAGCACCCAGGTGCATGTTTCAAGGTCCTGGCCCTCCGCTCGTGGGAAGCCCAGCGTGGGGGGGGGTGGGGGGACGGAGCACAGAACAGAGTAGGACCGAAAAACCCACCGTCCTCGCACTGGCCGGGCTCCTGCCTGCTTATCACAGGCGATCAGAAGGCGGCTTCCCTCCTCCCCAATGGGTGGTCTGGGAAGCTGTTCCCTGCCAGCATCTCCTTCCCCTTTTCTGTGGCTCGGGGCAGAAGCCGCAGTGAACCTGGACTGCCTTTCTGAGGCGGTCCTGGCACCTCTCTCTTCCCGTCTCATTCCTCTCCAGGTGCTCTGTCCACAGGATGCCCAGACCCACTCGTGTCGGTGGGACCCCTTTCCGCCCTGTACACCCCCTGCTCCCTCCAGGCCACGTGGGCGTCCCTCTGTGGGACGCAGGGCTGGGCAGGGGCCCTCTCTCCGCCCTGGCCACCTGGCCTCCGAGGCCTCCCATCTGCCCGTCGGGACCCGGTCTCCCGGCTGCTGGACAGCCACACCAGGGACTGATGGGTTTTACATCCCTTTGCCCTTCTCAGAAGGGAATAGCTGTCTCCAAACGCTGAATATGAGACACATTTTTCAAATTCTTTGACGGAATGCTTTTCACAGGGCCGAGGGGCTGATAAATCTTCCCCGAGCCCTGCCTGCTGGGCCTCTGGAAAGTCTTGATGGGGCCGGTGGGCTGGGGCCGCTCCCGTTTTCTCCCGGAGACCATGGGGGTGCTGAGAGCTGGGTGGCGGGGGGCCGAGGCCCCGTGGTCTCAGGAAGGCCATGTTAGCATCTTGGAAGGAGGCTCGGAGCTTTAGAGCGGGAACCAATGCCAGGGGCTGGGGACGTGGGAACAGAACCACCCGTGGTCCTGCCCCTGGGGCCCTGGTCCAGCTTGGAGACCGACTCTGGTCTTCTCCATCCCTGGAAAGGGACGACCACCTGTGGGAAAGGCCCACGCTAGGGCTGAGCTCTGCCTAGGGGGTTGGCCCTGGGAGGGGGTGGGCTGACATGTGACGGAGCTGGCTGAGCTGGGGCAGGACGATGGGATGAGTGAAAATATACTGTGAAAATGGAGGCTGAGCAGAACAGGCTTCATACCACCTATGCCTTGTGTGTTTAAACTCCACGTGTGCACAGGCATGTGTGTGTTTGCACGTGCACGGTTACACATATGTTCATGTATGCACCACAGCACACTCATGTGTGTAGTTACACATGTTTGCATGGACACGGTTACAGGCAGGTTCACACGTGTATTGTTACACATGTGCTCATGGGTTTGTGATGACACACATGTTCGTGTGTACACTGTTATGTGTATGCTTGGTTGGCAAAACGTCTTGAACTGTGTGTTTCTGATGGATGTGCTCCCCCCACTAGGTATATAATACCTCAGTAAAAAGTTGAACAGCATTTGCCACCAAAGCATCTGGAACCACACGGGGTTTAAAAATGTGTGTTTTTTCTGGGTGGTGAGATTCTATGGCCTTCACCTGCTCCTCACCCCGGGTTTTCTCATCCATGTGCCTATAGTCTAGTTTGCGCTACAATGAACGTACAGTGTATTAAATGTTTCAAGATGCCACACTATCTCTTGGATGAGGCTCTTCTGCCTGTCACAGGAGAGGGGGGCTCTTTGGATCTCACCCCGTGTCCAGGTGTGGCTTCTTATCAGAGCAGTGGGCCCACGAATTAGCCTGGACCCAGTGTCTTCCATCAAACACAGACAGACACCCTTATCTCATCACATTCTGCAGCTGACAGGCCTGGGAGACCCTCCCAGGTCAGTCTCGGTGCAGGAGAAGCCAAAAGAGAAAGCGAGCTGATGTCATTGGTCGGGGGGCCCTCAGTGCAGATGAGGGAGGTTGTCAGAGCTGGCCCCTTCCTGTAGAGCTCTAGACCAGCTGTTGGGTCCGTCCGTCCATCCACCCAGCCAGCTAACACTGGTTGAGCATCCGCTCAGGGGAAGAGCCTGTTCCAGGAGTCGGGGATGTGGCTGTGACCCAAAGACCTGCTCTCGAGGGGATGTCTTCTGGTCGGGGGTTACATGTTCCAAAACACAAGCTGTAGTGAGTTCTGTGAATATTACTGGGCACGTAAGGGGTGGAGAGAGATGGGGATGCTCTTTAGTCAGGTGGGAGGCAGGCCTCTTTGACAAGGTAATGTTAGAGCAGGAATATCAGTGAGAGATTAGGCAAAGCAGAGGGAAGAGCAAAGCCAAGGTCCTGGGGTGACCGTGTGCTCAGAGAGCTCACGGACAGAGAGGCAGCCAGCTGGGGCAGCTAGAGGGGAGCAATCAAGGAGGAGGGTGGCTGCAGTGAGGCCAGAGTGGCAGAGGGCACGGGCAGTCCAGGTGGTCTTGGAAAGGACTCTGGTTTTATTCCAAGTGGGATGGAAGCTACTGGACGATACAGGATGTCCCTGTGTGGTAGTTTCACCACACGGCTGCAAACGCCACGCCATGGAGAGGTGGGTCCACGAGCCTCCCCTTGAATCGAGGTGGGCTGGTGACTGTGCAACAGATTGCAGTGGAAATGATCTCCACGTGTTCCACCAAAGGCCGCGCGACTGTCCCCTTGTGTGCAAAAACATTTGCTCTTGGAAGCCTGACAGCCGCGTACCAAGTCCACCTGCCGTGTCGTCAGGGAGAACGGGATGACGGGAAGGGATGGGGCCAGGTCTGGGGACTACATTTTTCCACTGTTGCACTTGGACCCCTGGCTCCCACCGTCCCACCGACTCCATCTCTTCACTGACGCCCCTTGAGGCTCGCCATAGATTTCCAGATTGTTCAATGGAAGAAAAAATATTGAATGCAATGAGGACAAGATCCAGCATTTTAACCTGTGTCGTGTTTAACTCGGATAGCTCTGTAGACAGCGCTCTGGCTTAACCCTCTCCCCTCTTCTTCCACCCACACGATTCCGCGATTGGGAGAGAAAGCAGGACCAGACCAACCTGGTCGGAATCCCAGGTCTGGCAGTTCCGGGCTGTGCCCCTGCACTCCTTCTCCACATCTCTGAGCCTCTTTTCCGGGGGGCATTAGGTATTATTATAATACCTAATAATAATAATACCTAATAAGGACGAATAATACCTAACTCACAGATTGTGGGGAAGAAGTGATCATGTGTTTGAAAATTCCTGATGCCCACTGAACTCTTAGCCATGGCTTCCTTTCCCCCTTCCTTCTCTTCCTTCTTTCAGCTTCTATGGATTCAAGTAGAAAAGCGGGCTGTTGTTTCCCGCCCTAAACTGTCATTGTCTGGAGAGTCATGCAGCCCCCCTCTCGGTGTATCCCCCTTCCCACAGCCCCGTCACCTGATGCTTCCCCGAGATGCTGCTGAAGAAGGGAGCCAGGGCCCCACGGGCTCTTCTTGCTGACATGGACTCTCTGGGGCGTGAATCTTCTCACAGGGATTTGTCAGTGTTGGGTGCCCTCTCGCCAAGGAGCGCAGAGCCCAGTGGGGCTCAGCTTTGGGGTCCTGTTCCTGTCAGCTACGTAAGAAATGCCCCAAAGCCTTGGCTCACCAATGCAGGTGCTGCCTGGGCTCAGTGAGGATGTTGTCACTCAGACTCTGGGCTGCAGTCAGATGGTGGCCGGGCCTGGCGTCATCTTCACGACTTCTTTTCTCCTGGCTTCTGGGCTGGACTCAAACAGTGGGGCCTCCGGGCAGCTGGGGCACCTTGAGAATCCCCCTCCCTATGTGTCCCTAATAAGTCCCCACCAGCTAGACTTATTTTATTTTATTTATTTTTGTTACTCCTCACTGGAGGATATTTTTTCCATTGATTTTGTAGAGAGAACGGAAGGGAAAGAGGGAGGAGGAGAGAGAGAGAAAAAAAAAAAAACATCGATGGGTTGCCTCCTGCACATACCCAGACCAGGGCCAGGGATCGAACCTGAAACCCAGGTATGTGCCCTTGACCGGGAATCGAGCCCGAATCCCTTTGGTGTGTGGGCTGATGCTCTAACCACTGAGCAACACCAGCCAGGGCCAGCCAGACATTAGGTGCTGGCTCAGGGCTTCTAAGTGCTTTACACGCTTGACTCCCTGGTCCACTGTACAATGACCACATGGAACATGCTCTGGGCAGAAGGAACAGCCATTGCAAAGCCTCTGAGCTGGGAATAGCGCTGCTTCCGTTTTCCTCTCTCAAATGGGAGTGATCATTTCTTGTACAGGATGCTATTTACTGAACGGAATGAAATGAAGCCGGTGAGGTGGGGGCGCATGCCCCTGCTCGGAGGATCAGGGAACTCGCTCACTATGAAGGCACACACTCCGGGGGCTACGAGGAGCCCCTTGCTGGGGAGAGTCACGCACAGAGGGTAGTCGGACCGCATGCAGCTCATCACAGATGCCACGTGCCAGTTCAGGGCCCAGGGTCGGACTGGAGACTGGAATCTGGACAGGGGACATCTGTCACCACGGCGGGGCGTTTCTTCTGCCCCTTAAAGCCAGAATTATGAATGGCTCCTCTGTGCTCTGCCCACACCAGAAGCAGCCCTCCACATGTCACCCGTCAATAACGGTGTATATTTAGCAGCGGCCTGCACGGGGGAAGCTGAAAACCTGCACTTGAGAGCGTCAGCCTGGCCTCGCAGCTGCCTCGACGGAGGACTGGGGGGCGGGTCAGAGGGGAGACGGGGTGAGCTGGAGGTCAGAGGACAGGTCACATGTGTTTCTCGGGGTGGGGCACGGGGGTCCAATCTCTGGGTGGCCTCGTTTTAGGAGGCGGGAGGCTGAGCGGGGGGCCCTGATGCCTCTGTCCCTGTCCATCCATTGCCCACCCCGTGACTGTGGTGCCCATGGGGTGAGCTCGTGAGCGCAGGGGTGCTGGCCGGCGATGCCTGGGGCTCTCCGCCTGGCATGTGGGCAGCCCTAGAACACCTGGCCCTTTACTGGTGCCAGGGTGACCTTGCTGGTCTCAAGTTTGCTGTTCCAGGCCTGGGGGCTCCGTGAGCGCTGTGACTGCAAAGGGGGGCACAGCAGGGCAGGGGTCCTGTAGGGGCCTTTCCTCTCTCCAGCAGGACGAGGAGGCAACGTGGACAGGGAGGGACCACGAAACTCACCCACACGCCTGGGGAAGGGTCGGCAGAGGCGACACCCGCACTCACCCCAAATACCTTTTTGCTCCTGGCTTCACTGGCTCGAGTTAAGGAAACCTAGAGGAAATAATCAGCATGACACTTCTTAACTTAACACAACTATACTTTTTCTATAAGAAAGTAATAGGTGTTCATTACACAGTGTTTAGCATGGTCTAAAGGAAAAAATGTGAATTGATCCCACCAATCAGAGAAAACCACCCTTTAACCATTTAGTGTATATTGTTCCAGACCTTTAATATGTTTTGATCATGGTTTGCTTTATTATGTATGTGTATGTGTATTTTTTTTTCCTCACCCGAGGATACTTTTCTATTTATCATCAGATAGAGTTGGGGGGAGGGAGAGAGACAGAGACAGAGAGAAACATCGATGTGATAGAGCCATATCGACTGGTTGCCTCCCACATGACCCGACTAGGGTCAGGGACGAACCACAACCGAGGTACATGCCCTTGACCGGAATCGAACCCGGGAATCATTGGTCTGCAGGTTGACACTCTAAGTGCTGAGCCAACCCGGCCAGGGCTGCGTGTGTATTTTTTAATAGGCTCAGACTGTAATCCTACCCAGTGCTCTCCTTTCCTTATTCTTGTGCCTGCTATCCTGACCCATTTCTCCCCTCCCACCCGTCCCCCTAGAATTTAGGCCTAATCTCTCCAAGTGAGCCACAGACCAGAGGATTCTGGGAGAGGGACGGAGTGGTGGGGGAGGGGCAGAGGCAGGACAATGGGGCCTTGTTTTCCATGTGGGCAAAACTCGACTGGACCCCACTGGCAAGTGCGCTTGGCTCCTTGCGGAGGCAGCGATCGGCGCTGAGCGAGCGAGAGGCTAGCTAGGAGGGCTCACTCCAGCCCAGCGCTGGCCGCACATCACAGGGCCCTCGGCCATGACTGTTTTGGTCAGGAAGCCGGGGACATTGTCCTGGGGGAGGACAAACCAGGCACAGCGATGCCGGCTGCCGGCCTACCCCCTACCCCCACCCCCAGCTCCTGCCTTTATCAGTTTCTTCCTCCCTCTGGCTGCAAACAAAAGGCCCCCGGTACCTGGGGGCCGGGGGGACACAGTGACACAGGATGTTCCCAGCATTTTGGATATTTCCTCCGTGGTCTGACTGATACGTCCTAGAGAAAGCGCTGGGATTCTCCAGGGAGCGTGGGGCTGTAAAAACTCCAAAACACAGTAATAACAAAGCCATAAATCTGGCCTGCCACGGCAATTCTCTCTGAGGGCGTCCAGCTCAGGCCACACCGTGTGGCCAGGGGAAGCCCAAGAGCTCAGAAGTAGCCAGAATCCCAAGCAATGCAACGTTTTCCACAGGTCGAGGTCTGGGCTGGCTGTTTTTGTCTGGTGCTCGAGCGGTACAGACCAGGCGCTCCCACGATGCAGCAGACGGGAGCAGAACTGGCTGGGGACCTGGGGTAGCAGCGGGACGCGGGGGCACGGCGCCCAGGAGAGCAAGGTTGTGATCTCATCTCTGTTCTCTCTCAGATGAGAGATGCTGAGCGTCTCAATCTTAGGATGCTCAACTTTCTTCCTCTGTAAACTTCACTGCTTGTGAAGTTTTTTTGCCAGGGCAAAATGAGCTAGTGCCTACTAGGCATGTAGTATGTGATGCCAAGGAGACAGTTTGCGCCCACTGCATACCCACATTCCCTACCACCTGTCCTTCTCATGAAACACCTGTTCTTCTCATGAGCAGTGTCCTTTCTGCAAACAGGAACCAACTTAGGTATTTCAAACAGAGGGATTTAATACAGGGATGTGGTTTTATAGCTGATGAGTGACTGGAGACATCAAGTAGGGGTGGGGAGGCACCACAGGGATTAGAAAGAGATTCTACTTGAGCTCGAGGGACAAAGGAAGAGGTGGTGTCTTGGAACCCAGGAGTTAGGGTCACCTGGTGAAAGCTGGCACCCTGATGGTCCTGTCTGGGTACCTTTTCATAGGAGCTGGAGTCACCAAGGAGATCAGCAGAAAGAGAGAGAGAAGAAATACCCTGACTTTTCTCTCCTGTCCCAGATTTCTCCACAAGTGTCTCCCTTTGGCTGAGCCTTCCAGAAGTCAGAGAGCAAGGGAGCCTGGGAGATGTAGTTCCTGAGATACAAAGCGTAAGAAGTGGGAGGGGACTGTCCCAGACCAGCACAGACCAAAGATCATGGTGGCTAATGACAGGGGTTATGGGGGGGAGATTTTCTGGCCTTGAATCCTAGCCCTCTACTTTTCAGCTGAATAATCTTGAGTGAATTATAGATAACATCTCTTGGCCTCGGTTTCCTCATCCATAAAGGGGATATTGAAATTTCTAGCTTACTGGGTTGTTATGGAGAGCAAACAAGATACATATATAAAGCCCTTAGCTGACCTTCGATAAACGTCAGCCATCCCGTATTTCAGAAAACTGGATTCCAGCAGAGATCAGATCGACCTGAAAGTGCCAGCAAATATTACCCAGCTAGCAGCATATCACTTGCATTTCTGGGCTTGGGTCCCTTTTCAAAGAAACAGGTATGGCAACCACTCTCTTAGGAAGAACTCACTCATCAAGGGTCGCCGTGTCCTTTGCCAAGAATGCCATAAGCTCCGTGCTGAAGGTGACTCTGGAGGGAAGGAAACAGGTGGAGGGCATCTCCCTGTCACACACATTCTTCAGGAATGAGAAAGCCATTAGCCGTTACCGCAATGGAGACATTCAGCCATGGCCCCTGGTCATCGGAAATTAGGGCAAGTCCCCGCTTCTCATTTCCCCATCCAGGCATCTCCACACGTCCCTGACGCCGGCGCACAGCCTGCTGGCATGGCTCCACACGCTGGTTGAGTACACGGTGAGCTCACCAGCGGGAAGAAAATGTCCTGTTTCTGGACGGGAGCCTCTGAAGGAACGTCTTCACTTCCCGAGCAGGTCTTGAAAGAGGCCGTGAAGTAATTCTTGCCACGCCCTGGCTGGACCGGCCAACTGGAGCGCTCGGGTTCCACCCTTCTCCGGGCCTTTGTCACGCCGACGTCAAGGTGGATTAGCTAAATCGAACCTGTGGGTGAAGCCAGCTTTCACACAGGCTTTGGATTGCTTCTCGGCTAGCTCTGAACCAAGACTGCAATGTCTGACACGAAAATAAGTCCTTGTCCCAGCAAAGCATCTAGCAAGGACGTGATGATGATGGCGATGATGGTAGTGGTGGTAATGACGTTTGTGGTGGTGATGGTGATGGTGATGATCATAACGGTGATGGTCGTGATGATGATAACAGCTATCATTTTTTGAGCATTTCTTATCAGCCAGGCCCTGTGCTAAGTGCTCTGTACATTCCTTTCATCCTCCCAGAAGCCCGGTGAGCCAAATGCTCTTCTGCAAAATTGCCCCCATTTTACAGATGAAGAAAACTGAGGCTTGGAGGAGTTAAGTAATCTACCTGGGGTCATAGCACTGGTGGGTGATCAGGTACAGTTATTGTGGGTCTATCTGATGCCATAGCCTACGTGCACCTGCTGGCCCCATGCTAGGCACAGTGCCAGGCTCTCTACTGTCCCTTCAAAGCCACCAAAGCTGCCATGTTCTGAGGTCCAGCCTTGTCCAAGAGTGGAGAGCAGAGTCCTCTGTCTTGGGAGGATGCATAAGGGTCAGGGCTGCCTCTGGAATGGTGAGGGTCACCCTTTACCCGCCTTGTGTCCCCACATGTTGTCAGTGAGTGGCTGAGTAATCGATGGAGGCCAGGGGCTGGCAGGGAAGAGGGGAGGAAAAGACATACCAGCTTGGCTGTGTGTTGGGAGCTGCGTTTGGGGGCTTGAAAGGGGCAGGTAAAAAACACAGAGCCCTGACGGTGGCCAGGCATGAGGCAGCGGGTGCAGATGTCCATGGCATGGGCTTGGGACTCGGGGTTCCAGACCCCACCCTCCTTGGTCTCACTACTTTGGACAAGAGACTTCCCCTCTTCCAGCTTCCTCCTCCCTAAAGGTTCCAAGGCGTAAGTGAGCCCATGCACATGATGCCTCCCGCTGACCTGCCCAGGACACCTGTCTGTGTGGGATTTACACTCAGGTGAACCCACTGGAGCGTTGGTGCCTGTCAGCTACGTCGTGATGAGGGCCTTGCCCCGTGTGACACATCAGAAAACAGGCTGGGAGAGGCCAGGTCGAAGTGACAGGGTCGGGGTGATGACTCAAGACCTCTGAGGTCTGGCGGGTCTTGGGAACAAGGCTAAGCAGCTCTCCTGTCCCTGAGTTCTTCCTGCACTGTCACCTGTTGCTCCCGACTCCAGCATCACCTTCTTGGTTTATATGGGAAGCATAGGCGTCCTATGTTATCGATGCAATATAATATAGTATATAAGATGTCACGCAGCCCTGTCCGGTTTGGCTCAGCGGTTGGAGCGTCGGCCCGCGGACCAGAGAGACCTGGGTTCGGTTCCCGCTAAGGGCATGTACCTCGGTTGCAGTTTGTCCCCGGCCTCAGTTGGGGTTGTGTGGGGTGGCAACCAGTCGATGTGTTTCTCTCACATTGATGTTTCTCTTTCTCTCTTCCTCCCTCTCTCCCTCCCGCTCTATCTGAAGATAAGTGCAAAAAATATATATCTATATCATGCAATGTATACTTTTGATAACCTATAGTGTCATTTATGTAGAGGAAAGTGAATGAGTTCAGTTCTGGAACTGCAGGGAGCCCGTGAAATGTCTGGGGGCACCCGGTGCATTACAAAACCAGGTGGGGACCCGCTGGGCCAGATGCCCCGGTGTTCTCGAAGAAACATTTGACTTCAGGGAAGAGATGGCAGCTGCTCTTAATCCCAAGGGCTCCTGAAAAGAGAACACTATCTTCACATCAAAAAAGAAAAGGAGAAAGAAGGAAAACGGTGAGGCGGGGAGGTAACCTGCTCTGCCGACGACCTTCAGAACCGCGGTGAGAAGAGCGGCCGCTCGTGGGCCCCGGTGGGCTGGAGGACTTCCATCCATCATGTCATCAGACCCTTCCAGTGTCACCTGCGTGTGGACACAGGGCTGGCTCGGTCCCACGTGCAGGTGAGAAAACGCCGCTCAGAGACTTGCCAGGGTCGCAGCGCTGGGGGCCGGGGTCCCCCTCCTGCTCTGGCTCCAGAGGCCTTGGCGCATCTCCAGGCTGCCACACCAGATAAGGCTCCTGAGCGCGTATTCCAGCTCATCCTGTGGGATAGGAAGGAAAGACTCCAGACATAATTAGAAGTGTTTCGGAGTGAGTGGAAAGTTCTCAGGAAACGTATTATCATTAGAGCTGGCCTCCCCTCTCAGGAGAGAGAGCGAGTGCAGGGGTGTTTATGGTACATACGTTCACCTTCCAACTTCCTATCTGAAATTCTTTTCATCAAAAATAAAGCAAAAAAAAAAAATCAGGCTTGCTTCCCTGGGTGAACTTTTCTTTCTGTTGCGTTTCAAAGAGGATCCGAGAGGCTGCCAGCCCCTAGGCACACCTGGTTTAAGGGGATCTCTGACCAGCCTGTGGATTCAGAAACTTTGCCTGTCTGTGCCTCAGTTTCCCCACCTACAAACGGCTTGGGAGCACAGAGAGGAGGGTATTGCTTGGAGGACTCTCCTTGGCCCTGAGAGGCTTTTTTTCTGGCAAAGAAACCCCAGAGAAGACAGTACGACCTTGTGGCCGGACGCAGGGGCTCTGGACCGAGTCTGTGGCTCTGGGATTTTGACTGCTGGTCACTGTGCAGCTCTTTCCATTATGTGTCTCCTCCGCTTCTGCTCGTCCCCTTCCGGGTCCTTCTCTTCTCACTCAGAGATGCGTATTTAATGTCTGGTGTCTCGGTGAGACTCGGAGCGTCAGTGTCTGCGACAGCCGTGGTCCAGTCGTGCCCCCTCCCATGTGGGGACGGTAGGGGTGAGGTGGCGCCCAGACCCAGCCTGTGGAATGCTTTCTCCCCCTGCCGGTATGTGACCACTTTCAGGGACAACTGCCAGGGCAACATTAGCACCCGGCCCATTTCGCAGATAGGGAAACTGAGGTCTTCCTCTAGACACTGCATGCCGTCAAGGCTTCTCCTGAAAGGTCTGTGTCCTGCCATGGGACGATCAGGACCAGTGCCGCCCTCGCCCGGGGTCCAGGTGTCCCCCGCAGTGTGGCCTCTCTCAAGGAAACTGTGCAACACTGGGAGGGGGGGACCTCAAATAAACCCCAGGAGGAAAAGATCTGTTCTGCCCACTTTCCCAGAACCCAAGGGCTTCCACACGTTGGGAACGTGTTGATTTTGAACCCGAGCCCGCCGTGGGCCTGGACATTGATCAAAGAGGGTGTATTGTTTTTCCTAAAAGTGTTGGGACAGATCAGATCAGCAGAATTTCAGGTGCTGTGACTCAGCGTTTCCTCTGCTGCTCCCGCCTTCCCTCCCGGCCCGAGCGAGGTGGCATCCAGTCTGTTTCCTCAGGGAGGCGCTCTGCGTGCTGCTGGAGGTCGTGGGACTGCGATCGGACAGACGTGGCTTCCAGTGTGCCGTTGACCATCTGCTCAGGACGACCCTGGGCCAACTCCTTTGGCTCGCCGGATCTCAGCGCCTCGTATTTAAAGTGGGATGAGAATGAGGGTCGCACTGCCCACTCCTTGGGTCTGGTCAAGACGAAACGGGAAATGGGAAATGCATGCCAGTCTGTAGCAGAGAGTATGGCATGGATCCGACACTGACAGCAAACTTGTCAGTGACCAGATCAAGCCCTCGGCCTCTCCGGAAGTCATCGGACACCCTCACAGCTTTCTCCTTGAAGCATCCGCCTCTCTCCACCCCTTGGCTCGGAGAATGAAGTCGTGCATGGACTCAGTGCCCCAGCGTGGTCCCCCACCAGGGAGAGACAAGAGAAGGTGGGCAAACACCCACCTCTTTTGTCCCTCAGGAAGATGATCCCAAGGTGTCTTCCACATGACCCCACAGGACAGCACCCCGATTACTCTGGCAGCACCCTCTTTATTAATGCTCCCCAGTTGGCTTTCTCCCTTCCCCCAACTCCCCTCCAGGTGCTTCCTGAATTCACCTCCAAAATCGCTCCCCTGCTCCCAAATGTCCCCATGTGTGCTTGGGAGGGACCTAACCAAGATGGGACTCAGTAAGTATTAGCTATTACCATTATCCAAATAGGCTGGATGCAGAAAGAGAATAAATTAATGGTCCAGTTTGCCCTTTGGCTCCATTCCTCTTTGTCGGCAAACAAGAGGTCTTATCTCTGTGATGCCAGGCAGCTGGTCTGGAAACACGCGTTTATTTCTTATGCAGACTTTTCTGGAGCAGCTGGTAGGTATCCAGGTACCTGGTGCCAGGGGCCCGGAGTAGCACGGGCCACACAGGGATCCGGGCTTTATTTCAAGTGCTGAGAGGTCAGGGGTGTTTGGAGCGATAGAGACCCTCACACCTGAGTTTTAACATCAGGGGTCTGGAATTGAGACATCGTGGTGTTATTTGGACTTTCTTGTTCTTCTGGAAGGAGAATACATCACTTTTATAATAAGAAAAAAAATGTATTTTGAAGCCCATTGAAAGGGGTGACGGGGTGCCGTGTGCAGGCTGCTGGGGGCCGTGAAGTTGGGCAGCTTAGAGAGTGAGCCTCGAGCTTTGGGGTGGAAGGATTTCCGTAAGAGTCCATAAAGCTGATGGTCTTCGACGTGGAGTTCTGCACCCAACGCAGGTGGGCTCACAGAGCCACGAAAAGCCAGGAGTGGACCCAGCATAAGGACCACGCAACGTGAAAGAATCTTCTGACAATTCAGGCAAGAGGTTTTGAGGACTTTAGAGCAGAGAACTTGACTGTGATGCCGGGAGGGGCCGCATGTCCCCACAAGGAGAGCGCACGTGTGACGAGGCATTTCTGATGAAAACACGTGTGGGGCCGGCGGAGGCCAGGTGAGGAGGTTTGTGGTTTCCAGTTGGATGCAGGCAACACTGTCATTGCAGGTGAATCAAACTGTCCCTGGCGCCGAATCCAACTCTGCAGATTTAGATTGAGCAAGAGTGCCAGAACCCAAGAACATGTGTGTGCACACAAATGGTTATCAGTGACGGTTGGTGGCTCTCCAGTCCTCTCTTCCCAAAGTTGGCACTGGCCGGTCAAAGCTAGAGACCTGTCCCTGCTCCCTGGGCTGCCTCACGCCTTCTCAAGGCCACCGCCCGGCCTCCCATCGGTGACATGAATTGTCTTATGCACAAGTCTGCTATTGATTTTCAAACTGCAAACAAAAATGCATTCATTCGCTGGGCCTAGCCATAGCCTTACATTATCCACTTAGAGTCACGTTACAAAAATAGCTTTCCACCGTTTTGCTTGAAATATTGGACACATCCACTCACTGACAGGGAGGTTTTGTTTGGTTGTCTAGCTCAGCTGCGGGGCATAACTTTTCACACTGATGGTGTACACACCCGTCACTTTGACACAAGCGGAGATGTCGGTATTTATTTTTGCCTCGAGAAAATGATGGGGGAACGGGCAGAAGAAAAAGAATTTCCAGAAAGGCCTGCACCAAACTCTCACCACATCTGTGGGCACTGACGTTTTCCCCGGGCCCTTGAATTCCTTTGGTTTGAGGGAAGAGTCCCTTTTCCAGCCCCAAATGGGGCCTGGCTAGAAACACGGGCTTCTCCCACCCCTGGCTGCCCGTTGATACCATTTGGGGAGCTCTTTAAAAAGCCAGTGCCTAGCCCCACCTAAGGCCGGTTAAGTCTTCATTCCGCGGTGATCGTGACGAGCAGTCGGGGTGTAGCCATCCCTGCCCTTTGCGGGGAGAAGAAGGTCATCACGGCACCTTGGAAGCAGCAGAGTGTTTTCTCTAGGTGATCATTTCAGGGGACCAGCTCATGTCCCATTTCTCCTGTAGCCACCCCGGCCCAAGCCGGCTGCTCATCTTTTTTTTTTTTTTTTTTTGTGGCCTTTACTTTACTTTCATTAAAAAAGAACTTTTTTACTTTGAGATGGTTGCAGAGTCCCATGCGCTTGTAAGAAATAATACAGAGAGATCCTGAGCACCCTTCACCCAATTTCCCCCATAGCATCCCTTGCATCACTATAGTGCATTGACGTTGGAAATTGACAGGAAATTGACAGGAGGCAGTCCATCGATTTCATCAGTTTTACGTGCACTCTCTTGTGTGTGTGTGTGTGTGTGTGTGTGTGTGTGTGTGTGTGTGTTGTTTCTTGCAATTTTATCACAGGGGTGCATTCATGTGACCACAGCCGCAGTCGATATGCAAAACAGTTCATCACTTCACAAGGGTCCCTCATGCTACCTTTCAACAGTCACACCACCCATCTCCAGATGTCACCCCTGACCCCTGGGCCTGGAGCTCCTCTGGCTGCCCTCCCGGCAGTGCCTGCTCCCCAGCTTCCCACCCCCTATTTCACTTCCCCACAGACAGACGAACCACGAATGGACATGGGGCCCAGGCCACCACGGTTGGAATCCTGGCCCTGCCCCTGGGGAAGTCAGTCAGCCACTCTGAACCTCGGTCTCAGTCAATAAAAAAGGGGATTATCATAGTGCCCCCACCCCCACGGAGTTGTGGTGAGGATTCAATGAGCTATTACGAAGGAATTAGCTGCTCTTAATGAAAATCCACGATGGGTACAGCCCCTAGGAGCTTGTAATCTACTCAGAGAGAAGAGACTCACAGGGCCTAACCCTGGGAAGGTACCGGTGATCACTTACTGGTTCTAAAAATGACACGAAACATCACAACAAATGCAAGATCGAGCGATTCTGGATTTCATAGTATAGATTAAAAGTGAGCTGTCTGGGCCGGCCGGTGTGGCTCAGTGGTTGAGCGTCGACTCATGAACCAAGAGGTCGTCAGTTCGATTCCTGGTCAGGACATGTGCCCAGGTTGTGGGCCCGATCCCCAGTGGGGGGCGTGCAGGAGGCGGCCAATCGATGTTCTCTCTCATCGATGTTTCTAACTCTTTCTCCCTCTCCCTTCCTTTCTCTCTCTAAAATCAATAAAGGAAAAAAAAAAGTGAGCTGTCTGAAAAGGACTTTTAGTCCATGAGTTCCTGATACGGAACTATTAAGAATGTGGGGAACTGGAGAATTAACTTAACACGCTCCCTAGAAGGTAGCTGTTATGATCCCATTTGGCCAGCAGGTAAACTGAGGGTCTGAGAAGTAAGGTATCTAGGCGAGTGGTGGCACCAGGCATGGGACCCAGGTTCTCCGGGCTCCAGAAACCACTCTCTTCATACTCTGAGTTCTTTCTTACCAAGTTCTTCTGCCCCAAAACAGTCCCTCCTCTTTTCATGCTCCATAGGGACCCCTCTTCCCAGCCACGGCGGAGTGGCAAACCAGCTGGGTCCCCACAGTTCCCGTGGGCTGCCTGAGGTGCTCCGGCCCCCAGACTGTATTTGTTTTTGTCCTCCTGTGCGTGTTTCCATTTGCTCTGGATGGAAAAACAAGCCTTTCTGTTGTTGTGAGCATTTCAAAGGGCCCCGCCGTCCCACAAGATATCCGCTGGAACGCCGCACCAGGAACAGCACGTTGTTTCAGATGTATTGATCTTTATCAGCTGTTGACCCCATGTATTTATGAAAAATATCTGGCTCCCACCGATGACGGCTTTGAAGGCACCGTGATCAGGCACAGTGTCCAACAAGGGAACAGGATCTTGCGTGCTCACACCCCCCGGCAGAGCAAGGCTTCACCCAGCCGTGGACTTGTGTCCGGGAATTGAACGCAAACAGAGCCTGCTGCCCCCGCACCGCATCGATCCAGGGGCAGCTGGGGTGTGCAAACCAGGCTGGCGTCTGGGATGCCCTTGGTGCCGAAAGGACAGCACAGGTCAGTGTCAGGAGAGGGATGCCGTGTAATGGACGTGATCTCACTCTGGGTCCGCCCGATCCACGCGTCTGTCTCCTGCAGCTGCAACATTCTTAGTGGGAAAATGGTCAGGCATCTGTGACTTGGGGAGAGGACAACCTTCTGAACTTACAAGGGAACCGTTGGGGTCTCTGGAAGGGGGCGGACGGACCTGCAGTGCCGTGTCAGACAAGAGACCCTCTCTGTGCCTCGTCATCTGGACAGTGAGGATGGGGACAGTGACTATGTCTGTGTTATAATGTTATTGGAAACGGAGGTCCTGTACGTGGAAAATGGCAATGGAATATGACAATAAAAAGGAATGAGGCCCCGACACACCCTACAAGGTGGATGAACCCCGAAGACATTGTGCTGAGTGAGAGAAGCCGGATGCAAAGGACCTTCTGTCCTATGAATTCATTTATAACGCACGGTCCGGAACAGGGACATCCACAGGGGCAGAAGCAGACTCGTGGTTGCCGGGGGCCTGGCGGGCGATGGCTCAGGGCCCTGAGTGTCTTTAGGGCGTGATGAAAATGTTCTCATGAGGGCGCTGGAACCCATTGAACTGTGCACTTTAAAAGGGTGAATTGTCTGGTATGTGAATGACATCTCAATAAAACTGTTAAAACACGGAGGGGTGGGAGTTCCTGAGACTGAATACTTTTGTTCAGTGTGGCTTCCTGAGAGGACGGTTGTCGGCAGCCCTCCCCGAGCTCATGAGACCGTTGACCTTTGTGTGTGTGAGTGTGAGTGTGTGTGTGTGTGAGTGTGTCGTGCAGGAACCTCTCCTGGGCCTGCTGATCTGAGGCACACACTTTGGGGGTCCCTGGGGAAGAGAGCAGGCTGATGGCTTGTCTCTCACAGAGGTTTCCGTCTTGACGTGGCCCTGAGGTGTGTGTGGATTTGATCAGCCACACGCTGAAATCGCATTTGCGGAGATCACATCTCCATTGCCGGGGTGTCTGGAAAGGCCAGAGCCCGGGTGAGGGGCGCAGGTCCAGTGCTGATTCTGCACCCCCCCCCCGGCTGCTCTGAGAAAATCTCGGCCGTTTCCTGTCTGCTGCAGACACCCACATAAACCACCCCACTTCCTCATTCCCCTGACTTTCAGCACAGTCTCCGATAACCTGTGACCCAGAACAAATCAGTCTGGGATGACCGTCGGAACTCCCCAAAGTCTTATTTTGTAACTTAAACTAGCCCGTCGCCCTCGAGCGCGGCTGGTGTTGAAGTCTCGGCCTTTCCCAGGGCACGTGCCGGGCACTTGAGCTGGAAGCTGCCCTCCTTCTTGCTTTCCTGTGTCCGAGAGCACTGTCCGCTGTGTGGCTGGGAGCACACCCTTGGCTTCCCGTGGGGACATGGGTGAGGGCAGTGGGTCAGCAGGACTCACCTGGGCCGACACTCCACCCTCCGGCTCTGCGGCCTCTGTCCCTCAGCTTTGTGGTCTCGGCATGCGTGGACGGTGGACGTGGGTACGTGGGATGACCGGCCCTGCAAACATTTCCAACAAACGGCGTGGACACTTGAAACTCCTATTTGAAGACTCCTATCTAATGGTTTTGAACCGTGAAACATACCGAGCATCTAGAAAAGGCCAATGGGTAACAGCAAACCTACCATCTGGATTTTTAAACATTTTAAAAAAGTAAACTTGTTAAAGGATAAGATGCAGTCTGAAAAGTGCACAGATCCTAAGGGAACAGGCTGAGGAATTGTCATACAGTGAAGACACCAGTGGCACCAGCACCCAGAGAGAGAAAGAGCACGACCCTCCAGGAGCCCCTCGGCCCCCTCCAGGTCGCCGCCCCCTGAGCCTCACCCCCGCCTTCTGACCGGGCAGATTAGTTACGCCTGTTCTCGGGCTTTATGGAAGTCTATAGAGATGCAGTCAAAGGTGTGCCCGTTCTCATCATGCTTTTTCCTCCGACCGTCACACCTCAGGGGCCCCTCCCTCTGCCACGTGTGGTTGTGCCTGGTGCGATCTTTATCGTAGGACCCACTGTCGACGGGCATTGGGCACAGGTTTTATCACGACTGGTGCTGCTGCGGAGGTCCCTGCGGGTGTCTTTTGGTAAACACAGGCACGCATTTTGGGTGGCATATACGCAGGAGCGGCATTGCGGGTTAAAGGGTGCGGGTATGCCAAGCTATGAGACACTGCCAAAGAGCCTTCAGGTGCCGCTGGGAACTCTGCCAATGGTGCCCAGCGCTCCAGGCGCTCTGCGCGCGTCCACTCGGAGCGTGGTTTCGCCTCTGCCCACCGGGCGGGCGAGAAGTGGTTCGGTGCGGCTTTCACCTGCATTTCCGACACTGGTCTAAGGGACACCTTGTCACACGTCTACTGGCTGTTTGGATGTGCCGCCTCTCCGGGTTAATCCACGTGTCAGTCTTGTCTACTTAAAGCACGTGGGTGGCGCACTTCTCCGCCTTCCTCCCTCCCCAGACGGGACCTCTGTGGGAAGCTGGGGTTCCCGCTCTGTTCTTACTTCCTGCTTTTATTGCACCTGTTAGAAGGTGCCTAAAACAATGGAGAGTCCTGTTTCCCAGTTATACCTTTACCTGTAAAAACGCTAACTTCCTTTGCTTTCAACTATTACCTCTTATCCAGTGCTCCTGGCTTCCTGTCTGGGGATGTTTCCACCACCTGACGTTGCCACCCCGCTCCATGCCACCTGCTGCCACACCTGCCCTCACACCACACCTCACACTCACACAGACCACACTCACACACCACACCTCACACTCACACACACACCTCACACTCACACACCACACCTCACACTCACACACCACACCTCACACTCACACAGACCACACTCACAGACCACACCTCACACTCACCACACCTCACACACCACACCTCACACTCACACACCACACCTCACACTCACACAGACCACACTCACACACCACACCTCACACTCACAGACCACACCTCACACTCACACAGACCACACTCACACACCACACCTCACACTCACACACCACACTCACACACACACACAGACCACACTCACACACCACACCTCACACTCACACACCACACCTCACACTCACACAGACCACACTCACACACCACACCTCACACTCACAGACCACACCTCACACTCACACAGACCACACTCACACACCACACCTCACACTCACACACCACACTCACACACACTCACAGACCACACCTCACACTCACACAGACCACACTCACACACCACACCTCACACTCACACAGACCACACTCACACACCACACCTCACACTCACAGACCACACCTCACACTCACACAGACCACACTCACACACCACACCTCATGCTAACACCTCACATTCATGCTTACACTGCACCTCACAGTCTCACACCACCGCACATGCTCCTGCTGCCCCTCTGTACACTCCCACACTTGGTCCCACCTTCCATGGGCCACCCCGCTGTTCCTTTCCACATCTCTCGAAGGGAAAGGGAAGAAGATGACAGAAGTTGGGAATTTGTACACCAGGTATTACCAGCTGTGTCTCCCAGAAGTCATGTTGGAATCCTAACCTCCAAGGTGAGGTATTGGGAGGCGGGACCTTTAAGAAGAGCTCAGGTCATGAGGGTGGGGCCCCCATGAATGGGATTAGTCCCCTTATAAAACAGACCCAAGAGCTCCTTTGCCGCTTGTGTCATGTGAGGACACAGCAGGAAATCTGCGACCCAAAAGAGGTCCTTCATCTCACCCTCTGCCTCCCTGATCTCAGGCGTCCAGCCTCCAGTACGGAGAACTGAAGGCCCGTCATGTATAAGCCACCAGTCCGTGGTATTTGGTCATAGCGGTCCAGGTGGACCCACACATCATCCCACATACGTAGCACTTCACCGAGCCTCCCCAGGCCGCGTACGAGAGGGGTTATTGACTTCACTTACGAAATGCGCCAGACGCGACTCAGGGGGCTAAGTGCCTTACCTCGGGCACATGGCTAGGAAGAATCAGAACGCGATTCTAATCCAGGTCTGACCCACGCTTATGTCCCCAGGAAGGGGGACGCGGTCGACATAGTCATCCTCCAGCTCCTCCCTCCGTCCTAATGACGCACGCGGGTCGGCTGGGACGAGACCCAGCGCTGCACCGGCCACTGTGCAGCCAGCAGCAGGGCAGGGTGGCTGGATCCACGACAGACGTGTCCCTCGTCTCCTAGACACAGTGGTTCCCGTGCAGTGCCCGAAACACGCTGCTGACCCTCCGTGGGACAGTGCCTCAGTCCCTAATTGATTTTGGCCGCTCCTCAGCCTCCAGTCCCCACACACGTTTATCTTTATGCAACACAGACTTTCTAAACACTTCAACGTGGCTATGAAAATCAAGATAACTTCTGGCCATTAAAGGTCTGACTCACCCATTGTTTCTGCTCATTGTCATTTTAGGAAATTCCTCCAAATGGGGCTCCTGTGGGTTCAGGCCACCGGGCCTCCCGGTGACCCCCACGCCATGTGTCAGGCCACCTTTCACCTACTGGAGGGGAGCGCTTTGCAGATTGTGTCGGAACACGCGGCTGCTCGCGTCCTCGTCTTTCCTGGAAGGAGCCCGGCTTTTCCAGCTCTTCCTGGATTCATCGGTTCCGGGTTTCACTGGTGTCCCCTTCCAACCTTTATTGCTTCGCTTTATTATTTTTGGATTAACGTAAATGAAGTCTGCCTATGGCTGTCTAACATGGACGAAAGGCTTGCTAGGGTCAGGAGTGTCAACGTTGGCGTTGATGAAGGAAGTGTCATCGAAGACACTTTTCAACCTCACCTTTTCCTATTATAAGATGAAGAGAAGGAGGCGGGGAGGAGGAGGAGGAGGAGGAGAAGCCGGACTTGCTCTCATCATGATGTCTGCATTCCAGACAGAAGGACGGAGGGGAGGGGACACATAAGCATGTCTGGAGTGGGACATCACTTTCGCTCCGTCCCACAGCGATGCTCCAGCCATGTTCTGAGCGGGAGAAGACCTCCCTGGAGCCCCCATGAAGCCACTCCATGCCTTCCAGCTGTTAGCTGCTGGGAGACCGCAAGGAACCTCTCCTGTCCGGAGTCAAGAGTGTGCTGAAGACCACTTGATGGGGAGGATCATCTGAGGGTCTCGGGTGTTCGTTCTCGTGGCCCTGTCCTTCCGGAGGAGGGGGTGTATATCAGTCTGCTGGAGCTGCCATAACAAAAGACCCCACACTAGGGGGCTCAAACAACGAAAATTGATTCTCTCACAGTTCCGGAGGCCAGAAATCCAAGACCCAGCTGTGGGCAGGTTGGCTCCTTCTGAGACGACGAGGGACAGACTCACCCAGGCCTCTTCCAGCTCCTGGTGCTTGACTTGTACATGCATCACCCGACCTCTGCTTCGGCCACATGCTGTTCTTCCCATGGACATGTCTGTCCACACTGCCCCTTTGCATAAGGCACTGGTCCTGCTGGATTGGAGGCCCACCCTACTCCAGGATGACCTCCCCTCAAATGAAGACATCTTCAAGCACCCTATTTCCGAAAAAGGCCACATTCTGAGGTCCTGGGAGTTAGGACGTCATATGAATTTTGGGGGGACACAATTCAAACCGCAACGTGGAGGGAGGGGGCCGAGGGTGCGAGATGATTGACGCATGAGGGTGTAGCCCCACAGGTGGGTGAAGATGCGTGCCCGTGTCACCCGAAAGCAGGGGCACCAGCGAGAGTTTCCTTCGAGACACTTGGCATTTGAACCGGGGCTTCAGGGTAGCAGTCACTTTTGTGCCGCTTACTGCTGCTTCTGGTTTTGAGCACACTGAGGGGCGAGGAGACACCGTCACCCCTTCAGCTCCGAGGAGGCAGCCATGGGCTCTGACCTGAACCAGGTGGAAAGGAGTGGGGTGTGGAGGGCCCCCCGACTGGCCAGCAGGAAGCAGCCTCATGTGGCCTTGTGGCTGTGACTTGCACCTGTTTTCAACCTCAGGGCGATGGGCTGGGCAGGAAGAGAGCAAATGTCTCGCACTCCCAACGCAGACGCAGACTCTGAATGCAGTCCAGGGTTTCGGCATTTGAGTCCCCAAAGCCAGTCCCTAGCCATCCTCCTCCCTCTGGAGAATAATCCATTTAAAACTTCTGAGCTGTCTAGACTTGTTATCTGGCCCCTAATTCCTGAGAGCCCAGAGCGGGCAGCAGCGGGACTGTTGAGATAGCAAGAGGGTGAAGTCATTGGCGTAAATCCTGAGGCAGGAAGTCAGCTCCAGGGACGATGGATGAGCGTGGGGCTGGTGCCCGCACGGGGGGCAAGATAACGCGTCTAGACTCCGCTGGCCATTTCCTCCTCTTCCGGGAGGTGTCCTATCGGCCGCCCCCCTGCCTTCCTGCCCTCTCTTCCCGTGCCTTGCAGGAGAAACCCCTCAGGAAGATCTCACTTCATTTTCAGTGGAAGGGGCTGCCAGGGGCGCTTGGCCTCGGCTGGGCGTGGGTGCTTTCTCTCCGCCACGGTGATGACCGGGGCTGGAGGCCTTTCTGGAAAGCCCATGCTGGCCTCTGTCACTTCGTCATTTCTGAGAGTTCAATGGGTTAGGGAAAAAATGACGTTTTTTTTTCTCGCCAGAATCCAAAGGTCAATGGAAGGTCATTGGTGGGACTGCGAGGACACAAGTTGATGTCAAACAGACCCAGAGATTTCCACAAGTCCTAGGGAAAAAAAAAAAAAAAAGAGCCCGGAGCAAGTCTTATCTAAGGGAGCCCCTGGGAGCTGTAGAACACTGAGTAACCTCGTATTTCCGGAAAGAGTGGCTAATTTCATTGGCCCATGTGCATGCTGGGTGATCCTGAATCCTGGAGCGAGAGGTGGGAGAGGGGTCAAAAGGTCACTCGGTTCAATCCCCTGCCTCCAGGCAGCATTCTCCCAGAAAGAGCCATGGTGTGTGTTCCAATATACGAGGACACAAGTGGGGACTGTGGGAGAGGAAACAGGCCTTGAGCACCTGTAGAGAATGATGAAGTGGTAATCCCCGCCAGCTGGTTTGAGTCTGTGAGCCCCGCCAGTGCTCTGGATTTTAAACAACCGAGCTGCGACCTGTGGGGGACATCTATGTAGAAGAGCACAAGGTGTCAGGGGAACGATCGTCACTGCTGTGGCAACATCAACCACACAACAACATCAATGACAACAATAAAAGCGAAAATGTCTTGAGCACGTGACATGTGCTAGCGTATGTCAAATGGCTAGACTTACTGCTGAATTGCATTTAATCTCACTGAATCACCAACGTCAGCCTGCAAACCCATGAGGCAGATACCACAATGACGATTCCCACACAGAGGCTCAGAGAAGAAAGGGGTCTTCCCAAGGTCACCTCGTTTGTAAGAAGTGGAGTTAGGGTTTGGACCCAAACTTGGAGCTGACTTCAGAGCTCAGGATCACGTGGCTAAACGATTCTGCCCTCCAGCATGTGTGTGTTCTATTCACAGAGGCCTCCTGTGTCTTCTTTATCACCTGTTGGACAGCTGGGACTTGTTGGGCAAAGCACAGGGGGGCCAGGACGCCAACCTACATCTTTAGATCCCAAAGCCTCCATTGCTCCGCTGGGCCCTTCCTGTGGCTTCATGTGCAGTGACCTCTGGCAACATCTCCATGCTCCTTTATGATCTACGGGGACTGACTCTCCACCAGGATTGACTTTCCCTACCCTCCATTCAGTGATGATATCCAGCACCCACTATGCTCCTGTCAGAGACCCCAGAGAAAGCTATGCTGTGTGTGAGAGAGCACTTCTAAAGATGAAGGAGGGCCTGAGTCTCACCCAGCCGCAAACAGAGCCTCAGGCTGGAGCTGGACCTGAGAAAGGGACTACAGAGAATGTGAGGAGAAAACAGGAAGCACAAGACCTAAGGGTGACTGGGAGTCCCACGTGGCCATCATGGGGACACTGCCTAATGCCTGACTCCGTGGGGAAAGGGATGCTTATTATTAAGGCCCCATCCGTAGAGGGCCAGTTAAATAAGTAGATGATGAATGGGCCATTCCAGGGAATAGTATGCAGCCATGAAAAAGAGTGAAGAGTTCTTTACATAACAATGTGGAATGCGCACCAAAGTAGATTAATGGGAAGCAACAAGATTTTACGTGTGTGTATGCCTGTATACTCACATAAGTACTACACACAGTTATATGTTTATATAAGTATACGTACTACACATAGTTACATGTTTATAGGCCTAGAAGATCTCTAGATGTTGGCATCCCTGGGAAGGTGGCTGTGGGAACAGGTGAGAGAAAGATACCTCATTGTAGCTTGAATTTTTGACCAGGTGAATACATGACTTTGAAAAGAAAAACTCCAACCTCTCCCTAGTCTAAACCTTGGTGTTCTCTTAAATGATAAACAACTCTCTCTGTGCCAAGGAACTCTTCTCTTGCCCTTGACCTGCAGGTGTCCCAGAGGTAAGCAAGGGGTGTGTCTGTGGGCAGTGAGAGTGACCCTGGGCACGGGTGCTCAGTGCCCCCCAGTTCCTTGCTGGCTCTCGGGTACCCTGCCCACACCCGGATGGCGTTGCCTAGCGTGAAGCCGTGACGTGCAGTCGCAGGCGGGATTCCGTGGCACTTGGAGTCCAGAACCCACGCAGCAGCCTAATTGTCCTCAGCCCCACCAACGCCCTGAGCGGCTTCCTGGGCTTTTAGCAAAAGAGTTCTTTTAAGAAGTTTCACTGCTTTCTACCAGGCAGGAGGCCGGAATCCTGGGAGGGCAACACCCAAGGATTTATTGGCCTCTTCAGGGCTCAGCCTTTTCGACTGGGCCATTGAGAGAGGCAGGGGTCAGGGGTTATCTCCGGGAGGGCGGTCGGGGGCTGCCTGTGGCCCCTCCCTCCCTGCGGCATCTGCTGGAACCATTAAGGGCCACCCCCCTTAGATACAGCCGTGTCTCTAGCGCCCAGCTCAGGTTACCAACCTCTGAGCGGCCCAGACACCGGCAGACCCGGGTGGGGCTGCAAGGATGTTTCATGATGAAAGTGAAGAGGAGCAGCGGGCAAGAGGGACATCGGGAAGAGGAACAAAGGGGACCATCCCCACGGGAGAGAGCCCTCGAATGTGACTGTGGGGGGCGGGAGAGGGACATTTGTTTGTGCCCCCGAGGGTCCAGAGGCGATCCTAACACATGGCAACACGTGGGCCATGTGGGAGGCCTGGGGTCAAATGTAAAATGTCACGGAGAGAGGGACCGCGGGATTTCAGATTCCCAGTGCCGGCCGCCAGCAGGCAGCGCGGAGAGGGCGGGCGGTTCCTGCCGTGGGACGTTGGTGAGTTAGGCCACGCTCCAGGCATCTGTCACACGTCTGTGAAATGGGACTAATAAGCCGTCTTTTTCAGAGTGTCTGGAGATGAAACAACAGGGTGCAGAGCAAGTGCATTGCATTATAACAACCCTTGCAAGTGCCAGGGACTGTCCAAGGGCTTCACCCAGCCCGGCCCACCAGCATTTCACAAGAATGCTGTGTGAACCATCTTTATCCCCACTTTGCAGATAAAGAAATCGAAGCGAAGAGAAACTGAGAACCTCGCCCAAGGTCTCAGAGCTGGTGACTGGCGGGGCTTGGATTCGAACCCAAGCCCACGCGCGGTGGTCTGCATCTGTCGCCCCCGCGGCAGCCAGACCTCTTTTCCGGCGTGTCACTCACGCAGGTCACTAACACAGGCCGCTTTCACGCCTCGATTCGGGCTCACGGATGGTGACTCTCCTCAGCCACTGGGTTCCTGTGCGACTCAGGTTCCCGTCGGTGCGGGTGACCTTTGATTTAATGTCCTTGCTTGTTTCTCAGACGCCATTTAACCTGGAGGACGCCCTTTCTCAAGGCCCAGCGAGGGAGGAATCCATCCTTTCTGCAATCTCCAGAGAGATTTATGCCGTTTGGCGGGCCGGCCACGCATTATTACATTTCCTTCTCTTCCATTAATCATCCCCCAGCGCTCATTCCTCCCGACAGCCAGGAGCAGCAGCCTGCAAGCCAGAGAGCTGGTTGCTGACGAGGGTGCGGGCGAGCAGGGCGGCACTCGTCTCTGGGATGGACTTCAGAGCTGCCTTGAAGGAAGGCCGGTGGGCGCACCCCCTGCTCGCCCATCACCGCCCCTCCGGGAAGGAAGCTGCCCCCTCCCAGGAGCAAGGTGCTGATGGAATCGCTCAGCACAGGGCAGAATCCAGCGCTGAATTAGCTGGGACATTTGGCCCAACTTCATGCTGGGACAATGATAAGTCCTTTCTTCTTGTGGGTTTTCTTACGATTTCTTGAGAATTTGCAATGAGCTTGGTGCTGTTTCCAGCATGTTATTTTCATTATCGTACATTTAGTTGCTTCAAAGTCCTTTGAGGGACATACAGCGTATCACCCTTTTTTTTCTTTTTCTTTTTTTTCCCCAATCCTCACCAGAGGATATGGTTTTATTCATTTTAGCAAGAGAGAGAAACATCGATTGGCTGCCTCCCGTACGTGCCCTGACTGACTATCCAACCTGCAGCCCAGGGATGTGCCCTGAGCAGGAATTGAACCCGAAACCTTTTGGTGTGTGGGATGACACTGTACCCAACTGAACCGCCCGGTCAGGGCTCATCACCCTTTCTATACAAGCGAACAGCGGTTCAGGAGGCCAGAGGGATAAGGCCCCATGTTAGTAGACAGCACAGTTAGGACTTTGGACACAGCAATTCCAGGCCAGCACTGTGCTGTCCTGCCCTCCACTGCGTTCCGTGACACGAAACAGGATTCTGTTCTTCAAGTTGTTTATTTTAAACAGTTTATTAATATAATTCACACCATACAGTTTACCCATTGAAGGTGTAAAAATCAATGGGGAGGGGTGGGGATGGAGGAGGGCAGTGCAGGCTGGCCTGGAGACAGAACCCAGAAACTTGAGGACTCTGGAACTCAGAGAAGAAGGGACTTTCGGGGTTCCCGCCTTCCTGCCGGTACATAGCCCCCTTGAAGCCAGAGACAGCTCAGTTTTCCCTGTGTTCCCAGATCCCAGGCAGGTGACCCAGCAGAAGCTCAAAGTGAAGAAGGCCTGGCTGCGGAGCGTGACGGTGGCCCCCATGATGCTCTGGGGGCACCTGGACACAGCTTCTCCGGCACCTTGTCCGAGCAGAACCCAGGGCCCTCGGTCCAGGCTTGGCCCAGCATCTGGAGCAGATAATCGCATGGCGTTTCCTGCTGGCCAATTGCATTCAGAGGCATTTCAAACCCCAGGGCCTGACGGATTAGGGCAGCATTCATTTCCTACTGTTTGCTTTTTATGTTTAAATGGTAAGGAGCATAAAAGGGCGATGAGGCAGAGAGTGACTCACGGAGATCAGATGTGATGGGGGAATGGGAGCAGAGCCCTGCTTGGGGTGGAATCATCCCCACCCCTTGGCTGGTTGAGGGACCCCCTCGTACCCCCCATACACACACCTGCCTTGACAGTACCTGGTCAGTTGATTCCACCTACTGGGCTCTGAGCCGTGGAGACTTTGCAACGCAAGATGTGAGATGCAAGCCGCCTGTAAGACAGTTCACCACCGTGACAGTCCAAAGGCTCCAGCAATCGTTGCCTTTTGTTTTCTAAGTCAGACATGTTCAAGGTGATTCCTATGATCAAGTCACTTCATTCCCTTACGTTCCAACAGACCTGTTGGAGTGGGAGAGCTAGGGGCGTAGCTCACCACGTGGAAGGGGCGCAGAGCCCTCCCTGCCCCCGCTGAGGCCTCGCGGGTCAGGACAGGAACGTGGGCTGTGGCCCTGCAGCTCCTCGGTTGCAGGGACATCTGTTATTCTGCGCCCTTTGCCGTCCAGATGCAGAGCCACAGCCTGGCTGTCGGGGCAGCGCCGCTGCTTCCTCTCCCTCTGTCGCGTTCGCCAGCCCCGTAGTTAGCATCCCGATGACTTCGCAGTATTTAGTAATCAGGACCACGGACCCGAAAGTCCAGAGTTTTATCTTCTTCCCAAATATCAGAAAATCTGACCACGCCGGGCCTTGGGTCCCTTACGGCAGCCGCTGGAGCGTGTGCTCTAGGCCGGCACATCCCAGGACACACGGCTTTCTCCCCAGCTGGGTCGCTCACCCTTCATCTTCTCCCCGCTGGCCTGCTCCACAAGTTCCCATGTCAGCCTCGGGAGCCCTCAGAGCCCGGGAGTCCTGTCCTATATTTGAACGTGTTCAGTGAGGACATTTAACGAGGTTCTTGCCCGCAAGATGGCACCTTTGTGGGACATGCAAAGGGCAGCCGCTCTCAGGGGACACATGGCTCCACAGCGCCCCCTCTGGGCAGATGGATTCTCAAATGGAGTGCCTTTTTATGGGGGGCATGGGAGGGGGTAGGGTAGGTGTCAGAGCCTGTGCAGGCAGGACAGGGACCCACCCACCACCCTCTTTAAAGAGTGGTCGAGCCCTGGAGCTTAACTGAATGAGAACAACCACGGGCATCTATTAAGCTCCTATAGTTTAATGCCATCTGCCAGGGCCAAGAGATGGGGCTGGAGCCCGGTTGCCTTCCAGCATTCCAGCGTGGATCTGGGAGAGGTAACAAATGCCTCATATATCCTCTTGCAGGCTGGATTTCCTGCCTGGCGCTGGAGAGTCAGAGGGGGCGGGGGCCGGCGGGTAAGGTTTCCTCTGTCCTCTTCTCCTCCCAGCTCCCAAACCATCCATCAGTCCACGGCTCACCTGTGAAACCCAAGGCTGGGAACCACAGCGCTATTCCGTTACAAAATCAAGATTTATCGGAACATGACAGGCCTGCAGCGCTTTTATGACATGCATGGCGCCAATCCCTTCTGTTAACCTGCTTGTCCCTGGTGGGGCGGGGGGTTTACGACTGCCAACACCACTCCATCTGCTCCCGAGCTTGTGGCGTTTTGACAGTGAGGACAAAATGTCCAGCTTTGTCCGGGCCCCACGGGCTGGATTATCACTTCAGCACTTGAGAGCTCAGCTCCCTTCCCCCTGGAGCGGGACCCCTGGGCTCCGGGTCCCCCTCCCTAGCTCTCCGGCTCGGCCTGGTGTGAATGAAATTCAAATCACGCTCTGACAGTCCCGTGAATTATCTGTTTTCCAACCTGCCTCCCCTCTCTTTCATCTTCATGGCAGAAGCCACATCGGGGTGTAAAGAGGGGGCTTCTTCTCGTGAAATAATCCATTGACATCTCTACAAAGGCCCCCCTGACACCCAATTGCCTGCGTCTCAAGGAAGAAAGACGTGATTTGGGGACCATTTGGAACCTCTTAAAAAAGAAGTCAGTGCCTCTCAGAGACTGCCAGCGAGTTGCCATCCAGTGAGGTGAGGAGGGACTCCGGGCCATAACCAGGACGCCGGGCCAACTCTTCGGTGATTAGTTGAGACGTGAAGCCATGTTGACATGACGTGAAACCCAGCAGGAAGCTGGAACCTGTCGGATGTGTGGCGTGTCTGTCCCGGGTGGAAAATTCGGAAGGGCTTTTGTTGTTCCGAGCGACAGCCTATGCTCTTCCTCGGTGAGATCCTCACTCCCTCATGGGACCAGGCTTGGGGATCAGGAAGCCGACAGATGTATGATGTTCAGAGGAGGGGGCTGAAAGGGCTTCTCATGGTTGGGTGCCCCTGACGCTTGAGAAGGGTCCTGCCAGAGGGTGACGTCAACCTCTTTCCTCTGCCACCAGGATGGGGAGGCAAGAAGTAATAATAACGGTGCTGATATTCCGGACGGCCCACTGTGCCTGGGCCCTAGGCTGGTCATTCCCAGAAGCCTGGGAAGAAGGCACCTTGCGACCTGGCCTTGCTGATGAGGCAGTTCAGCCACTCACTCCCCGTGTCATGGAGAAGGCCAGCGCAGGGCTGACCGTGGCTGGAACAGAATAGGTGTGACTACTGTAACTCCTGCTTTGCTGAAAAAGAACTGATGCTAAACTCCTGTCCAACGGGAGATAGTTTGGGCCTGCTAATAACCAGACCTTACTGAGGGCCCTGGCCTCATTTGACACATCTGTACATTGGGTTAATAACATGCGTCTCACTGAGTTTCATGTCTCCAATGAGAGTTGAGATATAACGGTACCCAGTAAGCAGGAGGCACTCACTAGTTGTTCATGGACTTCAGAGTATTGTGAGCCCGAGTGTCCAGGGAACCTCAACAGCTGAGTGACCTCAAGCAGCTCAGGTAACTCCTCTGAGCCTCAGGTTCTGTGTCCGTGAACTGGGGAGACACTGACAGCACCCAAGTCCTGGGGCGGCTTGGAGCATCACATGAGACTTACTGAGGTGCGCAGGAAGTGCTCAAAAGACATTCACCCCAGTGACGATGACGACGCTGTCACTGTGGCTGTTTTATAGGTCTCCTCTCTCCTTCCCCAGATGCAACTGGAAAATCACTTCTGGGTCCTAAAGAGCTAAGTGAGTCCCGAGGACAGCTGTGGGCTTTCCCTGGACATGGCTGCCTCTGGTCCTGGGACGCAGGTGCTTCTGTGTCCCAGGCAGCTGACACCATGGCTGCGGTGTGGAGCAGGGAGGGTCCAGCCCATCCGAGCAGCTGGGGAGACAGCACTATTTGTTGGCCTTGGATGGCCGGGTATTTTTATTTGCAAATGAGAAATAAAAAACATTCGCCCAGGCCAGACCAGCATGATTTCATCCTCAGCGCCCCCTCCAGCCTCCCCACTGGGAGACCAGCAGGACATGGATGGCTGCAGAACTTCAAATAATTGAACTGGCTGTGAACTGAGCTAGAACTGAGAGAGGGTGTGCCGAGATGGCCGCGGAGAGGCACCAGGCACCGTCTAAATGGAACGCTCCTCACCAGGCCTGTGCAACCCAGGACAGAACAGGGGTCTGGAATGGGGCTGACTTCACCCTCCTGCCTCCCCTGGGATAGAGACTGCGTACAGGGACATTCACATGGAGGGGCGCCTGTGGCATGGAGGGGTGTTCACAGCTCACCTGCATTGAGCACCACCTGTATACCTGCCCTTACTCTAGGCACTTCGCAGAGGAAGGTACTATTCATAGTGTAATGGTGGGAATGCAAAGTGGTGCAGGCAGTTTGGAAGATAGTTTGGTGGTTTCTTACAAAGTTAAATAGACTTTGATCATATGACCCAGCAATCACACTCCTTGGTATTTGTGCAAAGGATTTGAAAACTTAGGTCTGCACCCAAATATTTATACCAGCTTTATTCATAATCGCCAAAACTTGGAAGTAACAAAGGTGTCCTTCCGTAGGTGAATGAATCAGTAAACTGTGATCCAGCCAGACAATGGAATGTTATTCAGCGCTACAAAGAAATGAGCTTTGAAGCCACGAAAAGACATGGCGGCAACTTACATGCATATTAATAAGTGGGGGGAAAAATCAGCCTGAAAAGGCTGCACACTGTATGATCCCACCTTTATGACATTCCGGAAAAGGCAAAGCTATGGAGACAGTAAAAAGATGAGTGGTTGCCAGGGGTTGGGGACAAGGACGGATGACCAAGTGGAGCACAGAGGAATTTCAGGGCGGTGAAACCACGCGGTATGATACCCAAATGGTGGCTACCTGTCAGTACACATTTGTTCCAACCCATAGAACGTACACCAAGAGTGACCCTAACGTGAGCTCTGGACTTTGAGTGATGCTGAGTCACTGTGGGCTCAGCAGTTATACCAAGGGCAGCACAAGAGGTTGATAATGGGGCTCTGTGTACAGGGGAGAGGGGGCAGATAGATAGGAACTCGGAACTTTCTTGCTCAAACTTTCTGTAAACCTAAAACTGCTCTAAAAAGTAAAGCCTATTCATTTTATAATAATGATGATGATGATGATGATGATGATGATGATGATAATAAATAGTAATAGTAATAAAAGCAATACCAGAGTGTGGACTCTGGAGCCAGAATGCCCAAATTTAAATCTTGCCTTGGCCACCATGATGGTCAGTTTTATGTGTACTTGGTGAGGCAGCAGAGCCCAGCTATTCACTCCTTCATCTAGGACCTAGTTCATACCTGTCTCAGTTCTGATAATCCCTTCAGGATTGCTTGCTGTCAATCCCTGTTTTTCACCAAGTTAGGATGAAGGAGTGGGTCCCTAATATAGTCAGAGTCAAATCGCTGTCGCTCTTGGTCACCATTATGTGGATTTGGGTACTGAGGATCCTGGGTTAGAGGCCTAGACAATGGTGCACCGAGATCAAGGTAATAGATCTCATTGGTTCAGACACAGGGAATAAAATGAGGTGGTTCAGAAACCCCGGGTGAGAATTCTGTTTGATTACCTCCTGAGATCAGATTCTCTTTTTCATGATGACTCTTTTTCAGTGTCTGAGTTTGTTGCGTTCTGTTTTTCACCACAGGAATTGGTGGTGATGGAGACCTTTCTTTGCTGAAAGAATGAATTTTCAGAGGTTCTTCTTCCTTTTTGACTGGATGCCACCTGAACTTGGGCTCAGTCTCTGGATGAGATGAGTGAAGAACTGGTAAAGTGCCTCTTTTCTGAGAGAGGTTTCCAGGATTATTGCTTTCTACCAAATGAAGCATTTCCATTTGCCTTCTTACTACATTCTAGGTGATGCCGGGAAGGTATTTTGCAGGCGTGATTGAAGCCCGTGATCAGCTGACTTTCAGGAAGGGAGATTGTCCTAGACGACCCCTGAGTCAATCAGCTGGAAGGCCTCGGGAGCAGAGCTGAGGCTTCCCCGGAGAAGAAGAAATCCTGCCTGTGGACAGCGGCTCCAGCCCGTGCCCGAGAGGTGCAGCTGCCCTTCCCGGGGCCTGCCCTGCGGATCCTGGGCCTGTCCGGCCAGCACTGCCCTCGCTAAGCCAGTTCCTTGCAAGGAATCTCTTATCTCTCTCTCACTGTTTCTGTTCCTATGGTTGGATCCTGACTGATACAATCACATAATAGCTATGTGACCTAGGGCAAGTAATTTAACCTCCCTGCCTCAGTTTCCCCATCTGCGACATGGGGCTAATAACAGTGCCCACCTCATTAGAGGAGGCTGCGTTACTACATGTCAGAACCTGAGAATGGCTGGGACAGAATATGTTTAATTATTGTAACTCTTGCTTTGCTGGAAAAAGAAAAGGAAGCCCGGGAAAGTTCCAAACCGTGTCTGAGGTATCACAGCACAGAAGCGGCGGAGCCGGCGTGGGACGTGGCACCCACAGCCTGGCCACATCCACGCCGGCTCTGCTCGCAGGCAGTTCTGATGCTGCTGGCAGACGGGAGGGTTTGAATGACCTCTATATTCAGTTCAAATCACGCTTCCTGCAAAGGAGGAAACTGAGGCTTGTGAAGATTAGCCCGTGAAATTGTCATGACGACCCTCTGGAGCCCGGGAGTTAACAAGGTCAGGGAAGGTGTCCAGGTCTGTGATAGCTACACATGGCCAGGCCAGGGGATGGGTTGAGAAGCTCTAAAACAGGCCAGCCGCGGCCACCTGAGCCTGACCAATGCCTGCACGGACCTGGGACAGAGTCCTGGCGTCTGCGTTGTCGGGGCAGGCCCGACTCCTCTTCCCAGGGGACAGCCGAGAGCTTCCCATGGGTTTTTATTAGAAACAATTGGAGGACCCAGCTGCTCCTCACACGTTTCAAGTTGCACATTTTTCACATTCCTCCTTGACCTGGCACGACTGGGACACTGTCATTTAAAAAAAAAAAAAAAAAAATCTGGTATTTGAAATTAAAAAAAAAAAAAAAAATCACAGCCTTCCTTTCCTTGACTCATTTCCTGTGGTGTTCCCCTGGCCTCATCGAAACCCGGCAGGCTGTGTGGCAAAGGAAGCCAGACTCCCCCCGCGTCAGGGCAGAGTTCAGCGTGGAGAATGGTGGTGTTGTTCAGAGGAGGGGGAAAGAGGTGATGGAGAGGGGGCTTCCCCCTCCTGAAACCAAAAAGCCAAGAGGGCCGAAAGCAAACCCTTTGAGTCAGGCGAGAGGCTGGAGCCCCTGGTGCCAGGAGGTGGGACATCTCTGCACGGTCTTCTCCCCAGTTCTCCTCTCTGGCTTTTCGAGGACCCCCAAAGCTCGTAGAGAGAAGTGACTGTCCCCCCAGGGGCAGAGGAGCCGCGTGTTGTCACAAAGCCCTCTGCAGCCCCCCAACGGGAATAGCCGACTGTGGTAACAATAGCACGCTCAGGGAAGCTGGCACCGGGAATCCGGGAGGGGAGCAAGCATTAACGAGAGCGATTAATACGGCCCACACCTTCTTTACTGGCGTTTTACAACAATGATGACATTCATCTCTCACTTGCATCGAGCATTTACTGTGCGGCAGGCACGTTACGGGCATGACCTCATTTTATCCTGGAAACAACCTCGTAAGGTAGAAAAACACGATGGCGGTTGCCATTGTATGAAGGAAGGGTTTGGAGAGATGAAGCGTCTGATAGAGAAACAGCACAGCAGCAGGCCGGTCCTTTGAGCCACCGTGCTCGGCTCAGTTCAAGGGGCAGCGAGCCGAGGAGGAAGGCTTCTCGGAGACCTTGCCTGGGGCGCTGGGAAGAACAGGCCTCAAAGAGCAGTTGAAAAGTCAGAAGACACTGGCTTTAAAGCCATGGGGCTAAAGGATTAAACACAGCAGCTGATGAACTATTACAAACAGCATGATCATTGGAACACCGAGTGGCAGTGTCTGTAAAAGCTAAACATCTACCTATCCCATGACCCAACATATGCCTCCAAGAGAAACGTATCTGTACGCCCACCGAAGACTCATGGAGGACAAGAATGGTCTTAGCAGCGTTATTCGCAATAACCTCAAACTAGAAATCACCCAATGTGCATCATGTATAGAATGGATACATGAGTTGAAGTATGTTCATATAATGGACTATATTCACAGCAATACAAAGAACGGAACTCGGCTACACCCAACATGAGCGAATCTCGCAAGCGAATGATGAGGGAAGGGAGTAACATCACATGAGTACACGCTGTGGGATTCCTTTCACAGGACGTTCAAGAATAGGCAACACTAATCTATGGTGGTGGAGGTCAGGAGAGTGGTTAGCCTTGGGAATTGTTGATTGGGAAGAGGCCCAGAGAGCCTCTGGGGTGCAGGAAATATTCCGTATCTTGATCTGGGTGGTGGCTACATCAGGATATACCTATGTAAAAATTCATTAGGCTGCACTTAGTGTATGGTTCTGCATTTTACTATGTATTTAGAGTAGCACTACAATTAAAGTGAGGGAAAAGCATGGGCACTGCCCTCAACTAACATAGCCTAGTTGGGATGATTGGCACACTCCAGGGAGATCACAGAAGGGGTGTGTCAGTAAAGACTGGAGTGGGGGGCAGAAAGGTGGCATTGGAGCCTAAGTCAGACAACTTTAGGGTCTCCTTCAGACTGCTGTTGGTTCATGAGGGTATGTCTACCTTCATGCGTTATTTCCAAGATACACACCAATGTGTGTGCATATGCATGTATCTCTCTCTCTCTCTCCATGTGTGTAAGAGTTGAGATTTTATGTACTTGTGCCAAATACATAAAGCTTAAACTAACAATTTCATTGGCATTGTTACTGTCCGTGGTCTAAGTACATGAGACCGTGGTCTAAGTACATGAGACAATTGTTCAGTGGTTCTTGCCATTGGGCTTCTGACCCTGTTGGCGCATATTTAGGCAGAGAGCAGAAAAGTGAACTCTAGCTGGCATGTTGTGGGAGTTCTTGAAGGCAGCCATGGGACGCTGTCACTTTGACATTGACAGTGCCGCTGTCATAGGAGTGTGCAGCCAGAGCCTTTGGAAAGGAACTGAGCCCACTCCTCCCAGAAGTCCCTCTTCCCAGCTAGCTATCTCAGGAGCACTTTGTAAAATAATAAAACAAGATCATACCATTGAGAAGGGCGGGTTGTGGATTGATTAGTGCCAACCTTAGAATGATCAGTACTTAACTGTTTAGAGCAAATCAGATGAGAACTGAAAAGCTGTCAAGTGTGGAGGATATTGGATACAGTAATAAAGGAAAGATTGCCTTTGTAGTCTCTCTCTCTCTGTGTGTCTTGCTAAATTAAGGTTGTAAGCACATCTACACCTAATATTGATTCTTGAGTCAGGGTGGTCATTATTGGCATTCAATTTGGGCTGGAAAAAAGTTATTCCACTAAACTGAATGCTCTTGCTAATAAAAACTCACCACATTGTCCTGGTTGGCATGGCTCAGTGGTTAGAGTGTTGGTCCACACACCAAATGGTCTCAGGTTAGATTCCCGGTCAAGGGCATGTACCTGGGTGGCAGGTTCGATCCAGGCCCCAGTCAGGGTATGTGTGGGAGTCAAATAATTGATGTATCTCTCTCACATCAATATTTCTTTCTCTCTCTCTGTCTCTTTCTCTCTCCCCCTCCCTCCCTTCTACTCTCTCTAAACAAATCAATGGAAAAATATCCTCGAGTAAGGATTAACAACAACAACAAAAAAAGTGACTACATAGAACCTATATGGATAACTGCTTTTCAAAGAACTCAACTAAATCAAAGCTTATCAAATCAACAAACATTTGGTGAGAATCTATTATGCTTCATATTCTGTGTTTAGCACTGTGGGTCATGAATGAAAACAACATAGTCCCTGCCCTCAAGGAACCCGTGGTTTTCTATATCAGCCACACAGTCTTTCTTCCCAGAAAGGAGTGGTGGCCAACTCAGTGCAGCTGGGAATTCGGTCATTCTGAGTCATGACTATGAATGTCATTCCCTTTGTACTATATGCGCACCAGCTAAGAGGGTTTCTGATTGTCAGAAGGTAACAAGTTCACACAAATGAACTTGTGGCTGAAAGTCATTTTAATGAATGGATGTCATTGAAAAGGCTGGAATTCATATACATAATTCAGGGAATGTTTTAGAGACAAAGTTGGTTACTTATTCCTTTGTGCCCCAGGTGTACTCTTGGTCTGCCTGAATTATGGTAACTATAGAATTATATTACATTTATTAATATACATGACTCTATTCAACTGAATTGTGAAGTACTTGAAAATGATAACTGTAGGGTTTAATCAGCCCTAAATCCCCAGTGCCTGGCACCTAGTGGATGCTAAATAAATATTTGTTGAAAGAGTTAATAAATGAATGAGTGAGTGTGAGTGACTGAATGTGCCCTTGGGAAAATCAGCATTTTTCAGATTTATTTTCTTATTTGGAAAATAAAGCTAATGATGGCATTACTTCATTGTGAGGACCAGATGGGATAAAGTAAGTAAAGCACTGAGCACATGTAGTAGTGCTCATGTAGTCAGTAACTTGTAATAAGTGCTCCATAGTGGTTGGATGGTGATGATGATGATGGTGGTGGTGGTAATGATGATGATAGTGGTGATGGTGATGGTGATGATGGTGGTGGTGGAGATGATGATGATAATGATGATGATGGCGGTGGTCATGATGATGATGATGACGATGATGACAGTGGTGGTGATGATGATGATGGTGGTGGTGGTGATGATGATGATGATGATGATGGTGGTGGTGATGATGGTGGTGGTGGTGGTGATGATGATGATAATGATGATGGTGGTAGTGGTGGTGGTGATGATGAAGAGGAGGAGGAGGAAGATAGTAAGAAGGAGGAGACGGTTAGTGATGATGCTGGCAGCAATGACAATACTAGAGGAGAAAAATGGGAAGGAGCGAAACTGAAGCAAAGGAATTTACTTTGCTAATTGTCACTAACAAATCAATGTTAAGGTTGGAATTCCATGTCCAGCCCTAACTTTAGAGCAGTTTCTCTAGAAGCATAAGACAAATGAGGGACCACAGGCCTCTGCCTTGGAACTCCATGTGAACTCACCCTAGTGGGTTGGGGTCAAACTCTGGGCAGTGGATTGGCTCATTAAACAAATGACCTCATTTAGTACTTAAGACACCCGAAATTTACTATACTAATTTGTCAAGTCATCCAGAACAACCAGACCACAAACAGTTGGCCTAGTAGGTTTTAATGGAATTATAGACAAAATTCAGGTTGACTACCCAGTAAAAGTTTCAGTTAAAGCAGGACTGACCATTTAGTCTGCGGGACACCGAGGAGACTTTTACAGGCTGGTATAAATCTTTAGAGTAACTCTTTCATCTTGTCCTTTCCATTTTTAGCACCTCTCAAGGGAATGGTTTATGGGACGGGGGAGCAGGAAGCAGGAAGTAGGAAACAGGAAGTAGAAAGGTTCTATTTTGGATGTGGCCATTGATAAGCAGGTTAAGGCTCAGTATCCTTGGTGAGCAGCTGTGAAAGGGGACTCTGTGAATGAAGTACATTTGTCAATCATCCAGCATCACACATTATCTACAAAAATGTAAAACATATGGACTGAAGTGTGGTTACCATCGAAATCTGTTCTTGCAATTAATTCTTAAAATCTGAACCTCTAATTACACCTCCTTCTATCACTAAGGTGATGTTTGTCATTTTTTTGCAGAACCACCAGAAAGGACTGCGATGGGCCTCGTCTGTTTTGCTCTTCCAAGAAGGACAATGGAAGCAGTTATTAAAGGCTGGATTCTTAAGGGCGCCTTCGTCCCTCAACTCATCTGGACAGCTGTCTATTTACGTGGTGAGTTGCAAGCCTTCCAATTTAAAGACCCATCTGGTTCTTACATCAAGCCCAGCCATCATCTCAAGGAGCGAGCCGAAACACACCAGGGAGATTCGAAAATTTAGGAACGAGTGTGTTTATATTGTATTTGCATTAATGCTTCCTAGAGTTTATTTTCAAAGTGAAAAAAGAACAATGCATAGTAGGCTATTAAACCCAAACATAATCAGTTTAAAGTTAGGGGCGTGCTCCTAAGAATATTTTTCTCCTGTTTTGAAGGGTCCACTTGAGGAGGGAGTTGCTGGGGGAGGTTGAGAACACCGGGCGGGAGGGGGGTGGACTGTTGTGAATTCTCCTCAGGGTCTGGCCTGCCCCTGTGGGCCACTGCTGTTTGTCATATGGAATGGATTAGGCCTTCTCTCTCACACTGTCAACTTGGGTGTTCTGTGCACAGCCTGTTTTTGCTGGGGTCTTGGTTTTGCTTTTTATAACGGCAGGAAGTGCTCCTCTCGGACCACATGTGAAACCGTGTGGGAACGGTTGGGAGGGGGCTTGGGGGGCTGGAGAGGAGGGTGAGTGGGGTGTGGAGATGAAAAAGCCTCCCCTCAAATATATGGTGGTGTGGGGGGGAGGCCGGGGAGGGAGAGATGTGCACTGGCCAATTTAACTTTATGGGGCCTGGTTGGCAGGAGGATGGGGAGGTGGAGGCTTCCTTGATGAAACCCGCCTGTCCCTAATAGATCTGCCCCGTAATATTTTACAATACCGCGTAGAATCGTGGAGGGACCATTAAAGCGTGAGGGATTGCAGCTGCTGTTTAATTTGTTCTAAATTTCCTGCCAGCCTCACCAGACGTGTACAGGAAATGGGCGGTAAATGTTTAATAGGTCATACCTAACCAGACAATTAACAGGTGCTGTCATTTAGAAAACCCGAACTGTGTATGTGCATATCCATTACTGCATCAAGACCCCGGTTTCTCCTTCCCTCTTGAATAAAGGCCGGAGGGTCATGCTCTGGGGTGGGACCCCACGCGGGACTTGAGAACTCGAATGGTGGCACCCACCTTGATTTCACTTGGGGACAGCCCTGCCTTTCTGTATCCAAGAACGCTGCCCTGGGCCGTCCTGAGCCTGGCACCTAAACGGCAAGGGGATGCCCGGAGCCAGGTGCGCCTGGGTTCATGAAGGAGCAACCTCTTCACCAGTAGCTCATTCACCCACCTGTTCCCTCGGTGCTGGGTCGGGGGCGCAGACAGAACACGAGGAGGGCGGTAAGCCCCTTCTAGAGTATAGGGTCTCTCAGATAGACCAGAAGTCCAATCGAGTTTGAAATAGGGTGAGGGGTGAGGGGGAAGGGTGTGTGTGTGTGTGTGTGGTATCTGAGCAGGGATGGCAGACGGGTGCCCACTGCCTCCCCAGGTTTCTCCTCTCAACAGGTCCTTGCAGCTCTCCCCTAATTCTGCCCTAGCCCTTTACCAGGTCCATACCTCTAGCTCTCGACGGTCAGTGTAGCATCACTTCCCCTCTTACAGAGGGGAAACTGAGGCACCCACAGGCCCAGAGCCAGAACGAAGCTGGTAGTGGAGCAGGGATTTGAACCCAGCAGTCTGCCTCCAGAGCTCTGTGTTTGACTCTGTCACCAAAGAACACCTCCGAAGACAAAACACTGCGACCCTTCACCCAGCACCGACCTGTGAAGATTTTGATATCATTTCTCTTGGACTCTCCCCTGTAGAACGTTTTTCCTCACAAAATCAGCGTTACGCTCTCTCTATAGCTGTGTGACCATGTGCTTAGAATTACCGCTATATGGTGATTACTTCCTGTTGTTCGCACGTATAAATGTTATTTTTAATGGCAGCAAATATTCCGTGGATAGAGATGCGTTACATTAGCGAGTCAATCTCTTCTTTGGACATTTGGGCTATTTCTAATTTTTCTTATGTATAAGCCACGCCAGACTGCATGTCCGTGTACATATTTCTGGTCATCTGAATGCTTTCATAATTGGAGGGAGGGAAACTTAGAGACACAAAGTCCCGAAACCACTGGGAAGGATGGAACGCAGGGAAGTCGGAAGAACAAGGTAGCCCCCTTCCTGGCCTGTTTCAGCAGGGAATGGACTCCCCCTTGCGCCTCGGTGGGCTCAGTAAAGGAGCCTTGGGTTGGCTTGTGGTCATCTCTCCTGAGCATTATTGGATTCTACCCCGGGCAATTTCACTGATTGACTTTCCAACTGATCACGAGTGTTCTCAGACATGCAGGCTGGGCCACACGGGGACCACTTGGGGCTGCCCCTGGGAGAAAGAGCAGGGTCAGGTGAGAGTCGCTGGGGGACGCGTCCGTGTGAATGCGCCTCATTCAGTCCGTCTGTGGATCCCGTTGACTCCGAAGACAGCTCATTGCTGCGGACAAGAGAGGAGTTGGATATAGTTTCTGCCCTCAGGACTCAGTCACTCAGCCCCTGGATACTTGAAAGGCAGTCCCCGGCGGCAGCAGCATCACCCAGAGGCTTGTTTAAAATGCGTGGTCTCAGGACTCCCAGACGCAGAGCCTGTATGTTAACAGGAGCCCAGGGGGTCACGTTGCACCCTGAGGCCTTAAGTCACACCCGTGTACCCATTTCCTACCCCCTACACAACAGCACGGTGAGGTGTGGAAAACGATTTCAGCAGACGAGTGCCATGGCTGTGTCACCGACCCGACTGACACAGCCCGGAGGGCAGGCAAGTTCCTCTCGGCAGCCCCACCCCCACCCCACATCTCTGTGCCTGCTGCCTTATGTATAGAAAACCCCTCAATAAATGTGTGTGGAAATAAACTCAGCCTGAGAGCGAAGCAGTGATAGTTTGTTCTCCCACCAAAGACTCTGCAAAGAAGTTGGGCTCAAGCCATTCTTTCCGACCTGCCTCGGATGCTGTGAAAACTGGGCGTTTTCGCAGAGGTTGCTGACGCAGAGGACCGTCTCTTGTGAAGCTGGTTTTCGGACAGTCTGACCATACCTGACACGTCCGTGCCGCTTCTGTGAGTTTTGACAATTTCGACAAGGAGAGCTCGGTCACCTTTGTGTCTTGATGGGTGTTGTGAGGTGCCCAGCCTCTCTGGGTTTGCCTGGGACTGAGGTTTCCCAAAGATGTGGGACTTGCCGTGATAAGACCAGGGAAGTCCTGAGCAAACCAGGATGTTGGTCATCCTTGTTGGAAGACGTCTTGGAAGCCCCCCAGACGGCTACTCTTGCCTTACAGAGGAAGTCACTGAAGTCTGGTGACTCCCCGAGGTTCCACGGCTGGTTAGACTGAAGGTGTCCCCAGGCCTCCCGACCCCCATGCACCACGCCTGGACAATCCCATGCAAACATCTGGATGGACACTGTGGCAGTGGTCACCAGGTGACCCTCCTCTCCCAACCTCCCTGATACTACCTGCGTGAAGTTCAGGGCTAATGCAGTTCAAAAGATGGTTGAAAAACATCTGAAACGTCTTCTAATAGTCTATGACTAATGGGCTGGCCTCGGCTGTCCAATAAATTGTCTCCTCGATGGAGCAGTTACAGTGACAAGCCTCAGGCACCCTTATCAGCACTTGATGCTCATGTAAACCAACTCTCATTAATGACAGGACAGGAACCGGGACACTGTGCAGGCCTCCGCCTGCTGTCCTCATCACACTTTGAAGTCCAGCTGCTAATAGTGGTGCCGACTACTGACATGCAAGCGGGCGGCAGCTGATACAGACAAGGCTAATTTCAAATAATTGATGTGGGTTGTCATTTCTGCCAGAGGCGGCTTCTACTAGTCTTGGTCACAGCAGAGCCCGCCTCCTGAGGTTGACATGCGGCTCGGGGGCCCGGGGACACCCCGACCTGAGAGGTTGTAATAGTCTAAAGCAGAGAGTGTAAAGGGTAGCTGAACTGGTCTGTAGAGGTGTTCGAATTGTTTAAAATTGTTCCGGGACAGCCCTGGCCGGTTTGGCTCAGCGGTTAGAGCATTGGCCCACAGACCTGAGAGTCCCGGGTTCAGTTCCCACTAAGGGCACGTACCTCTGTTGCGTCCCCGGCCCCAGTTGGGGTTGTGCAGGTGGCAACCAGTCAATGTGTCTCTCTCACATCGATGTTTCTCTCTCTCTCTTCCTCTCTCTCTTTCTCCTGCTCTGTCTGAAGATAAATGCAAAAAGTGTCCTCGGGTGAGGATAAAAAAAAAAAATTGTTTCGGAACACTTAAAAACAGAATTTTTTATTTTTTTAAAGAACGAGCCCTGGCCGGTTTGGCTCAGTGGTTAGAGCGTTGGCCCGCAGACCTGAGAGTCCCGGGTTCGGTTCCCGCTAAGGGCACGTACCTCAGTAGCAGTTTGTCCCCGGCTCCGGCTGGGGTCGTGTGGGTGGCAACCAGTCGATGTGTCTCTCTCACATCGATGTTTCTCTCTCTCTCTTCCTCCATCTCTCCCTCCTGCTCTATCTGAAGATAAATGCAAAAATATCCTTGGGTGAGGATAAAAAAAAAAAAAGGGATGAGATTTCTGGCTTTTCTTATTCCCTATGGTGACGATGGGCAGGATGTGAGTGGTGGCTGTCCCCTTTCGATGTGCCGCAGTCCCCACCACTCCCTGTTGGCTTGCGCCTGGCCTGTTCTCTTTATTCAAGTCACAGACCTGGCGTCTGTATGTATTGGAATCTGTGAGCCTGGTTTGGAGTCTCTCGTTTTATTCTTCAAATAGGCTTCATAGGTGAAGAGACCAAAGTGAGTTCAACTCATTGTCAGCCTCAGAAATTTCTGAATTTGTCGCTGAGGCCCCCAAATGGAGTCGCAAATGAGAGACGGTGGGTTGAGGGGATCCCAGAAGCGTAGGAAGGACTCCTGACTGGAAGTCAGATCTCCTGGGTTCTGGCCTGGGCTCTGCTTCTGCCCTAAAAGGTCCCATGGAGGGATTTTTATCCCTCTGCTGCTCGGTCTCTTCATTTACGTAGGAGGGTGGCGGGAGAGACTCCAGATTCCACACAACACTCAGCTGCTCCTTCTCTGCCATCTAGTTTGGATTTTTCGGTCCCTGCCTCCCTCCCAGGAAGGACCTGGAAAATGATGGATGAAAGACTACCTTGAGGGTTCTGGCCCTGGCGGTGCCTGGGACTCAAAACAAGACGTCCTGGGCCTCCGTTCACAAAGCAAGAGGGTTGGGAACAGCTAAGCTGTGAGGATGATTTTCTTGCTGACACTTGGTGGGACTCTGAAGTCCCTGGAGACGCTGTCCAGGTGACACGGTGAGTGTCCAGAGACCGTGACTTCGAGATGCCCCCTAGGACCTCAGGAAAAGATGGAGAGTTCAGCCTGGACTCGGGATGGGGCGGGGGAAGACAGGAAGCAGGGGGAGCTGGAATGTCCCCAGTGGGATTTAAACTCCAGCTCCTTTACCTCCTTGCAGGGTGACCTCAGGCAAGCTTTTTCACCTCTCTGGTATCCAGTTTCTGTATCTGTCAAACGGGGGTAACAATACTAATCTTGGAAGAGTTGCTGTTGAAAGAAATATGATCACATACATAAAGAACTTAGCCAAGTGTCGGCACTGGTAAACTAGCAGGCGTGGCCACAGAAGACAGAGGTCTCTCGCCAAGCAAAATTCTAATCCCATCCCAGAGACCCAGTGTGCTGGGTGGTTGCGTACCAGCCAGACCAGGAAAACCCTGCACAGAGCCCGTGAGTCACAGGCTGCGGATGGGAAAGAGACACTGCTCACATACATCCCAGCCTGGGGCTTAGAGCCATCGGGTCCCCTCTACATAATAAGAGTTTTCTGCAGACCTAGGAGGAGCCCAGCGCCGAGTGGTCACAAACCTCAGAAAATGAACTCTTACTCTGGGGACCCTCTGGATTCTTGCGCTGAGAGTGGCAGAACCTTGAGGGAAAAAAGAGAAAATGGAAAGGAGGGAGGGAGGGAAGGAAGAAAGGAAGGAAGGAAGGAGGGAGGGAAGGAAGGAAGGAGGGAGGGAGGGAGGGAAGGAAGGAAGGAGGGAGGGAGGGAAGGAAGGAAGGAAGGAAGGAAGGAAGGAAGGAAGGAAGGAAGGAAGGAAGGAAGGAAGGAAGGAAGGAAGGGGGGAGGGAGGGAGGGAGGGAAGGAAGGAAGGAAGGAAGGAAGGAAGGAAGGAAGGAAGGAAGGAAGGAAGGAAGGAAGGAAGGAAGGAAGTGATTGAGAAAGTCAAGACAGTCTTCCAAGAAAGAGGACACCTAAGGAAAGATGTGAAGTGTTTATGTTGTAGGCATTGAACAGGAAACTTCAGTTGACTTGGATCTGAAAGACCTCCACCTTTTCGGACGGAGCAAAGTCACCATTTCATTCGGAGTGGGTGCTCCATCAGTATTCGCTGATGCAGGGGGTGAGTTACTATGACATTTAGTAGAGCGAGCAAACCCACTGCCGGACCAACCTGACGATATTACCATATTCACTCAAGTGCGGCGTGGGGAAGAGATGACTGGGACCGGGACTATATTTGCTCCTTAGATAATGCTGAATGTCAGGAGTAAATGCTGGATTTGGGTTCTGGAAGCGTTTTGACAAATACATCAGAAGTGTGGGGATGAATGTGGGGATCGGGGTCAGAAGGGTGGGGGGCTACAATTCCTATGCAGGGAGCAGCTCTTGTCTTGAGTTTGTGGGAACAGTGTTTAGTGAGGAACCCGTCTCTCATTTACCACAATGGGAATAAGATATTCGAGGATCAGGGGGTCTCCCACCTGGCTGCACATTAGAATCACCTGGGAAGCTTTTAAAACTCACTTTCCCCACCCAGGCGGTACACCTTGGGTATATACCTAGGCTCGTAATAATGACAATACTTATATTGTAAGTGTTGGTTTACTGGTCTATTTTCTCTGTCAGATTATAAATCCTGTCTTATCGTCAGTGTCTTGCAGGCTTACTCTAGGGTCTAGCCCTGGGGGGGCCTTTGATACTATTTATTGAATATATGAATGAAAGAATAACTACATGAATGAATGAATGAATGAATGAATGAATGAATGAGTGAGTGAATGAATGAATGAATGAATGAATGAATGAATGAATGAATGAATGATAGAGCCTGTTCCAGGAGTACATGAAAGAGACAAGCAGAGGAAAAGACTCCTCTAGTCCTAGGTTCTGCCATCTCTGGGCTGCATGGTTTGGGAACAAGCCACGCCGAGACTCGGGTCCCCAGCACTCGAGGACCCTGGGTTCTGGGAGCCCATACGCCCCGGCTGCACCAGCTTCTCTGCAGCACCAGCTGCTGCCAAAGAGAACTCGCACTCACGGGGCGGAATGTGCTGGCGTGCTCCTCCCGACTTTCCTCTCACTCTGACACAAGCGGAGCCTCCCAGGTGTGGGTGGTCCACCGCTGCCCAGCCGGCCTCGGGGCACGTGGGCTGGAACGCATTCTTCAGGCCTACCCTCTGGAAGACAATTCCTGGACCGAAGAGGGCCCTTGGCCAGGGTTTCCAGGCACCGTGGAAACCACACCTTCACGCGGGCGTGGCTGGGCCTGACCCAGTTTTCAAGGGGTCTCCTCCCACCTTCCCCTTCCCTGCCTCAAGCTGGGATGGATATTGGGCCGTCATGGGGGGGTCAGGGCTGCAAATGCTGGACTCACACAAGGAACAGCCTCCACGGACAGCGGCCCCTGCTCTTCTCCGCTCCGCTGTGGGGTCAGCGAGGCTCTGTGTGCAGCTGGAGATGCCTGGGGTGTGGGAGCAGAGAGGCCGCTCTGGATATTCTGGCCAGGACGGGGGCAGAGGTGCTAGTCGCTGGCCTTTAAAGCTGGTGGTTGGCAGCCTCCGTGTACAATTTCTCCGACGTGAGAGCCTTGGAAAGGCTTCAGGAAACCTCCGACACCCTGGACTCAGAGCCCAGCTCAGCCTGAAACTGGCCCGCCTGCTCCAGGAGGACTTGTCCAAGCCCACGGAGCATCTTGGGTGAGTCATCTCAGCTTGCGGGGGCGCGGGGGCAGGGGGCTGGCTGCGCCTTGAACAGTCACACCTTCCCATGCCTTTCCATTCAGGAGGGACTCGCAAGCTGCCGCTGATAGGATTTGAGTTTGGATGGCTTCCTGTGGGCCGCCGAGGATTGCAAAAGGGGCCACTTGGCCTGGGGTTGGCAGGAGGCCTAACTTTTTGCCAGGCTAAGAATTTGGCCATGCAAATAATCGGTCGCTTTTATATCCTGAAGGCTGTATAATGGGGAATGAGGAGAAGGAAGCCAGGGTACCATGTTGCTGCATATCTGAGAGTCTTGCAGACACCTTCATGTTGGGGGGGGGGCGGGGCGATGCAGGGGCTGGGAGTGGGGCAGCTCGTCCTTCAGCTGGAAGATGAGCTGGGCACACATCTGCGACACCAAATGTATGCGTCTCTAAGTGTTTCTCTCTCCTACATGTGCAGAAGAAAAAGTGGAAGAGAGAGAGAGGAAACAGCACAGAACAATATACAACTAGTCTGACCAGTGTGGCTCACTGGTTGAGCATTGACCCATGAACCAAGAGGTCACCGGTTTGATTCCCAGTCAGGGCACATGCCCAGGTTGTGGGCCCGATCCCCAGTGGGGGGCATGCAGGAGGCAGCTAATCGATGTTCTCGCTCATCAATGTTTCTATCTCTCTCTCCCTCTCCCTCCCTCTCTCTCTAAAATCAATAAAGGAAAAAAAATATTAGGACAACATACAACTATAAAATGCATTCATCATTCAACAAATGTTTTTATTTTTTGAGCATTTAATCTATGCAGGAAACTGTACTCGGTCTATAGCAGAGAGAGGAAAGAAATAGCTCCTTCCTTCCAAAGTGTTGCAGAAGAGGACCCTGGAGGAGCTGGGTTTCAGACACAGATCTGGGCAGGAATCCTGCACCTGCCATGTACTGTCTGTGGGGTCTGAGGCAGGTGGTTTGACCTCTCTGAGCCTCAGTTTCTTCCTCGTGGAGCTGCTCTGAGGGCCCACGGAGCTCACGTCTGTGAAGCCTCTGGCGCGGCGGGCACCGAGGAAGCCCTGGAGGAGTGGCAGAGGCAGCACGAGGCGGCTGTGCCTGGCAGGGGATGTAACACACGTGCACGGGGCACCTCTGGGCAGCCCCTGTGATGACCTTGGCGCCTGTTTACATCTCTGCTCCCACATCGCCTCGTCTGGCCTTCATCGGAGCACTCACCTGTGGCATCATGACCGTCTGTTCCCAGCTTGGTCCCCAGGTGACCTAAGAGCTTCTTGTCTCCAAAAGCCTCGCATTATTCACATTACAACCCGTAGCTGCAAACAGAGAACTGGCCTGTGGTGAATCCACACTCTCATCCAGCTCTCCCAACCCCCACTCTGCTTGTTTCCCTAGCATGCTAACTTACTTCTTCGCTATGTTTATTCTCTGTCTCGCCGCACTAGAATGTCAGCTTCGGGAAAGCAGGATTTTGTCTTTTTTGATCACTGATTTACCCCCAGTGCCCAGACATACCCTCTGTGCATAAGTAACCCCGGTGCCTGACACATAGTAGCTACGCGATGAAGATTGTCCAATAGATTAATGAATAACTTGGCAACACTTAGTACTGAACAGACTAGTTATTTGAGGCAAGAGAGAGAAGAGTGGATTCTAACACAGAGGACAAGCATGCCCAGGACTCAGGCCAACAGATGTGCCATTCCCTGTCCCTTCACTTCCAACCTGTGGGACTTCTGCAAGCTACTGAGCCTCCCTAAGCGTCGACTGGCACAGACATATAATGGCAACAATAATGGTGCCTACCTGGAGGGATGTTGAGAGAATTCATTGGAAAGAGGGACGTAAATTGCTCAGCACCCTGCCTGGCACGTGGCACATGACGACGATGACCTCAATCATTGTTACAGCCACCCTGTCCACCAATGATGGGCTGTTCAGGGAAGAGCCACCTGCTTCTGCCAGAATAGCGTGGTCCTGTCCTCCTGTTAGAACCAGCATTGCTTTCCATGTCGCCAGCGGACTTAGAAGTCAGCGTGGACGTGTCCTTCACATCAGTGGCTGCTGCAAAACCTCAGTCCGTGGTGTATTTAGTCTGCTGCTGATGCCACAAGCAATGTGGCTTCCATCACTGCTTTGCAGCGAAAACCTTCCGTGACCCACTTCCGCTCCTCTGCCCCCGGGCTGCCCACCGAAACGCTGATCCCACTGCAAAAACACGTCCCTGGGTGATGCTGTGTGCACGGAGGGATGGGCTCTGGCTTCACTTCCACTGCCCACGCACGTATTCATAGGGCACCTGCAGTGTGCACCGTGCCTCGGCGCATTCTGTCCACCGTCCTCCCGTCTGGAGTGGCCTTGAGGAACCCCCACCCCTCTACCTGGCCGCATCTGGGACTCATTGGTGCCGTCACGACAGTTTGTTTATGTGTAATTTCTGGCTAAGACTTGAAAGTCGAACTACCGCTCCTTTCTCTAAACAGCCACTACCGTTATACAAAAAGCAGGCCATCTCCAGGCTTGGATGTTGGACCAAACTATCCATTCCCAGCGCCCCTCGTGAGAGAGAAATCAAAGGGGCTTGTTTACTCCCCAAGGGAAACTCACAAAGTTCAGAATCCCACCGGACAGGCTGCTTCACCTCGAGGAAGACGCCTGCTGAGAGGCTCCCGGGGAGCCTACAGGCTTGTGGGCAGGGACGGTCTCCCTGGTTAGGGGTCAGACATCCTGAAACCCTTGGGCAGGCAAAGGCGGGTCCGCCAGCGGGGGGCACAGGAACCATGCCCTAGAGCTGAGGGTCGCCGGTTTCCTCTGCACATCCGTCCTGCTGTCAGTCCCTCCTCTTTGCCTCGCTCTTTCCTCTCTTTCCTCCCGGGAAGGCGCACGGGCGGGGTGGGGCCGAGAGAGAAAGTCGCCTTTGTTTCTCCTGCTAATGTTTTCATTAGAAAGGGGATTCTCCTGTGTGCATGTCCCTGACCTCTCGCAGCCCCGGTCATCGGGTTTCAGGACCATGATTTGGACAGCTGCACAGGCTGATTGGATCAGGTATCTGAGCAGGCCTGCAGCTCCCCGCTCCGAGGGAGGCCCCGGTACTGCCCGGTCCCACAGGCCCAGGCCCTGGAGGTGGCTACCCCCTCTGTGGCCAGCTGTCCATCAAAACAGGTCGGTGGCCCTTACGTGGGTGGGAGAACTTCGACGTGGCCCCGGCTTATAATTTATTTAATTGTGCCTCCAAGGGGAGAAAGGAAGGGGAAGGACGGGTGACTGTTTGACCTCGTTTCTTCTTCCTGTGGGGCGGTGGGGTCCAGTGGACTTCCTGTCTGACACAGCTCTGGGGACTGCGGTGGATGACGAGTTATGGGAGGACCTAACAAACACTGTACAGCTGTTTCCAAAATGAGGCCAGGAACCCCCCAAACGCCACCAGCTTCTTGCAGGGTGTGGGTCCACGCAGAGTCTGGCACCTCTTTCCGTGAGTTGTATGAATTTCCTGTGGCTGCCAAAGGATCACAGAGTCCTGGAGGGCAGAAGTCCAAGGTCAAGGTGTCAGCAGGGGCCAGGTTTTCTCTGAAGGCTCCGAAGGAAGACCCTGGAGGCTGCCTCTCTTTTGCCCTCTGGGGTCTCTGGCAATCTTTCCTTGGCTTATGGATGCATCACTCCAGTCTCCGCATCTGTGCGTGTCTGTGTCCAAGTCTCATCTTTATGAGGACGCCATTGCATTAGGGTCTATTCTAATCCAGTATGACCTCATTTTAACCTGATGATATCTGTGAAGACCTTATTTCCAAATCAGGCCACACTCAGAAGTTCTGGGGATTAGGACTTGGACATATCATTCTGGGGGACACAATTCACCCCAGTACAGATCTATTCCCCGCAAAGGCCCTTTTTCCTTTGAGGTCTCAATGTTCTCATCTGTGAAGTAGGAATCATAGTCCTACCCTCTCTCTTGGGCTGCCTTGGGGTTTAAATTGGTTCAGAGATGTACAGCTCAGAGCCCTGCTTGACACACAGCAACTGGGGTACAGGGGGTCCTGTTCTTACTGTTGCCATCAGGCCCAGGGCTCCAAAACCAGCATGGAAGGAAAGAGGTCAGGGTCAAGTACATGTCACACTTCAGTGGTCTCTGGTCACCCTTAGAGTAAAATTCACATAGCCCCGGACCTCTCCCTGCTCGTGGGCCCTAGCCAAGTGGGTTTCTCCTCTCCCCCATGCCACTCTTCACAGTGGCTGCTGCCTTGGGACCTTCTCCCACGCCAATCACCCATCACCTGCCTGGAATTCTGTTCAGCAGCTGGCTGATGGCTGGGCTTTTTCTCACCTTCTCGTCCACCCCCCCTAAAGCTGACGTCCCTGTCTGGATTATGCTCCAGCTCAACATCTCGTCACACAGCGGCTGTGCCGTCCTTCGGCTTTCTTCATAACCCATCACTTCCTGTAGGTCAGTGTCTGCCTGTGCTCATTATCCAAATGCATCTAGAATGTGAACTTCACGAGGGCAGGAACTGCCTAGCTCGTCCTTCTCGGTGTGTGCCTGGCACCACCAAGCACTGTAGTCTCGAACCTGAGTCCCTTGCAGACACTGTCTTCTTGGGAGACTCCGTTTGGGGGCCCACGGTGAAGAGCAGAGTGTGGGAAAGCTCGGTTTGTCTCACCCAGCCTTATGTTTTCCTGTTCTGTTTGTTTCTATTAAAGTTTTTAGTTTCAAAAAAGTTGGGCTCCCCCCCAATAGAAAAATTGCTAGATATTACAATGAGCTCCCACACTTCTGTCACCTCGATTCGCCTGTTGTCAACATTTAGCTGCCTTTGCTCTTTTGCTCCTTCTCGTCTCACAGTCGGCATCATTGTGATCATGGCTTGTTTCTTTACTTTTGCTGAACTCTTTACAAGTACTCTGTGGGACGTGTTCATTTCTGTCCCTGGATATGTCAGCGTTGTCTCCTAGGAAGGACATTCGCCTACACAACCACACCGCCCCCGTGCTGTAGTGAAGGCTCCCAGTCAGATCTCACTGTTGTCCCAGTAATGTGCTTTATGGCAGTTTTTGCCTTTCAATCCGGCCTTCCACCTAGAATCACAAGTCACATCTTCTTTAATCTGGACCGTTCCTCGGCCAGTCTTCGTCTTTCATTTCATCTGCATTTTGGAAGAGTGTAGACTCACCCTTCTGTGGATTGCCCCTCTATTCGAGCTTGCCTCCTAAGAGTCCACTGAGCTTACCACCCAGAGTTTTTTTTTTTTTTTTTTTTTTTTGGCAACCCAGAGATTTTAGAAATGAATTTTTCATTATAAACTTCACTTTTATTATTATTTTTTTATTTTATTTTATTTTATTTTATCCTCACCTGAGGACATTTTTTCATATTTTGTTCAGATAGAGTGGGAGGGAGAGAGAGGAAGAGAAAGAGAGAGAGAAACATCGATGTGAAAGGGACACATCGAGTGGCTGCCACCCGCACGACCAACCAGGGCTGGGGACAAACTGCAACCGAAGTACATGCCCTTAGCGGGAACCGAACCCGGGTCTCTCTGTACCGCAGGCCGACGCTCTAACCGCTGAGCCAAACCGGCCAGGGCATAAACTTCACTTTTAAAAAAATGAATAAACTTAGCAACACTGGGCCCCAATTCCACATGGGGTGTTATTCACAGTGTCTACCCCGCAGCTTTCAGCGATGCAGGTGTGAGCCCCGCCCTCATGGTGATCCCGCCCATCACATCTGTCATGTGATCGTGGACCTGGCCCTCACCGCCATGGGCCTCAGACAGCAGTCACGGAGAGAACGTTTGAAGAGAGAACATCTCCCAAGCGGCAGAGCCCAGAAAATAGGATGCTTTTCTTTAAATCCATAAAAGACTATACATAGATGCTTCCACAGCTGGAGGGAGGGGCATCGCAAAGAAAGACAACGCCTGAGCAGGAGCAGCTGGGATGTGGCTCCGATTTGTGCAATAGCCGAAGGAGCAGGTGATAAAACGATGTTGCCGAGAAGTGGTTCCGTAACTCGTTCACAAAGGGCTTATCAGCCTTGGCGATCTCTCTCCAGAACGCCGCAGGTGCCCCCAGCGCTCTGCAATGAGAAGATCAGTCTCAGAGAGAAGCAAGGTCATGCCCACGTGGGTCACTGTGGGCCTTGGCTCGGACGAGCCGCCACCCAACCACACCTGCTAGGGCCTTACCCAACCCCCTACGTCAGAGCTGTAACACCTGGAGTTTGGACATGTTGCTGCTCAGTGCTGATCACCCAGAAGGTGTGACTTTCCTATATTTTGAATAAATTATTGTATGAATGTCAAGTAACTATTGTTTGTTATTGTTATTGTTAATCCTCACCCAAGGATATTTTCCCATTGATTTTTAGATAAAGTGGAAGGGAGGGACGGAGGAAGGAAGAGAGGGGGAGAGAGAGAGAGAGAGAGAGAGAAACATTGATTGGTTAGCCTCCCGCACAACCCCAAGCAGGATTGAGCCTGCAACCCAGGTATGTGCCCTTGACCAGGAATCGACCTCAAACCCCTGGGTCTGCAGGCAGACGCTCTAACCTCTGAGCCAAACCGGCCAGGGCGCAAGAAACTATTTTTGTTCTGAACTAATTCTTTGGTTTATTCTCCAAATGAATGCTTCTTGATCTTCTTAAATGGATATCCCCTTTTGAGAAACACTGACACATGTCCCATTTTGCATGCTGATTCCCACGCCCACTCCCCTAAAGGGCGATGGAGAATAAGTTCTCATTAACGATCACAATCCCATCCCCAAATCTTCACCAACCAAACATATGTTGTCCCTCTGTATTTTCCAGTTATGTAAACAAACAAACAAACAAACAAACAAACTTTCTCCTCAGGCGTTGTACAATATTGTAAAATGGAATCTTTTTTTCTATTCTGCGTCTTCATCCTAGAGGTCGTAGTTGCCCATCCAAAGGGAGGAGCACACAGCACCCTTTCCCAGAGCATCTCTGACCTAAATCTTTGGGATGGAGAACCTCTGGGGTGTGGGGGGAGCCGCTGATCCCAGGCAGGTCAGCATCCTGGCCACTGTTCTCGAATCTTCACCACGAGGCTGGTCTCAAGGTCCGAAGGAGATGTCTTCTCGTAGGACCTGGCCTCAGTGGTGAACTCACAGCCCTAGACGCCCTGGTGCCTCTGCACCCCAGGCCGCTCCCACATGGAGGAAATGCTGACCCGTGCAAAGAGAAAACAGAAAACCAAGAGAGCCAGCCACCAAAAATGCCCGACCTCAAAGAAATCACGCATGTTTCTAAAAAACAAACACCAGAAAAAAAGCATTTGGGGTGCGCTGGGCTGTGTGTCTCCATATCCTTACGTGTTTGTTGATAGAGATCGTACTTGGAAACTTTATTTCACAGAGATTAGGACAAATTTTCCAGTTAATAATTACTGGTATTAGAAAACTGTCAGCCGATTTGGCTATGACATAGCCCAGGAAAGGTTTCCTCTTCATTTTTAGCCTTAGTAATGACAGCATCGGCCAATTTCAAAAAAGATCAAATGGAATAGCTGATTTGGATTATCCAACATAATAGTCCAATGTGCTAAATTAACTGTGAAATCTTCTAATTTTATTCAGGCATATAAAGAAGTTTTTATGCCTAAATGCACCCAAAGGCGTGTTTTCAGCTAGCTTTAAACAGGCTTTCAGCCTAATTAAGAGAGACAGTTCACAGCATGGGCTCTGGAGCCAGATGCTTGGGTTCAAATCCTGCCTCTGCCACTTCCTGCCTGGGTCAGCCTCAAGCATGTTACTCGCTCTCTTAGAACAAAGGGAATAATGATCAGAGTTCCCACCATGTGGGCTGGGAGGCTAAGTGGATTAATGTACACACTTGCTTAGCTCAGATCCTCGCACATGGAAAGTATGTAGTGGAAGTTAGAGATGATGATGATGATGATGATGATGATGATGATAATGATGATGACGATGATTCTTCTAATATATACTGACCACTTTGCACCTGCAGGTGCCAGGTAAGTGTGACGTGACCAGATTTGGTTAATTCTCCCAGAACCATTATTATCTCTGTCTTCTGACGAGAATAGAAGAGGCTTAGGGAAGTTAAGAAACAGGAGATGATCTGAAGCCAGGCCTCCCAGATGGACTGAGGCCTCCAAAGGCCAGGTTTGCGGGTGCGAAGATGGACAGGACATGATCCCTCCCCCCACCTCTGACAGGCCAAAGGGTGCAATGTTGTAGTAATGCCATCAGGGAACAGCAAGTGTGATTTGGCCTTCACAGACACTCTGTCCCCTGGTTGGAGCAGACATTGCCACGTCCGTATAATTAAAGATAAGTTGCCAGATTATATGAGGATCATCACGGTAGTGATTTGTCAGCCTCTAGGTAATTACTTCTTTCTAAATTGTTTTAACCTGTTTGTCTTATTTCGGGACAATTTTGCATTTCTGAAATTATTGAAGAGTGTTATTATTGCCATCATTTAAATGGGCTGCAGGTATTTTCTTGGTTAAAAAAATATAGTGACAGCCCCAGACAGTGTGGCTCAGTTGGTTGGACATCGTCCCGTGCACTGAAAGGTGGCAGGTTCAGTTCCCTGTCAGGGCACATAGCCGGGTTGAGGGCTTGATCCCCAGTTGTGGGCGTGCAGGAGGCAGCCGATCGATATTCTGCTCTCACATCGATGTTTCTCTCTCTCTCCCTCTCTCTCCAAAAATCAATAAAAATACAATATATCTACAGTGACAGGTTTTTGTAGTGTTACCTGTTCTTTAAGAAATAAAGATGTTTATATGTTACTGCCAACATAAGCTTTTCTGTACTGAGTTGTGTTGTATCCCTTTACAAGTTTATTCAAAAGCAAGAGAAGCTTGGCAAATCTGTCTGTAAGAGTATCTGTTGGCTTTAGGAATTGTTTGCACCAGAAAAAAAATGGAAGCTTTCATTGTCCTCCTTCAATAAAGACTACTTTGATGTACTGGGGTTCCCTTTTCTCCACATCTCTGCCAGCACTTGTTGTTTGTTGATTTATTGGTGGCAGCCATTCTGGCAGATGTGAGGTGATACCTCATTGTAGTTTTAATTTGCATCTCTCTGATGATTAGTGATGTGGAGCTGTTTTCATGTGTCTATTGGCCATCTGTATGTCCTCTTTGGAGAGGTGCCCATTCAGGTCTTTTGCCCATTTTTTTTTTTAATTGACTTGTTTGTCTTCCTGGTTTTGAGGTGTATGAGTTCTTTGTGTATTTTGGAAATTAAACCTTTATCAGATGTATCATTGGCAAATATGTTTTCCGGTACAGTAGGTCCCCTTTTCATTTTGTTGATGGTTTCTCTTGTTGTGCAGAAGCTTGTTAGTTTGATGTAGTCCCATTAGTACACTGCTGGTGGGAATGCAGACTGGTGCAGCCACTATGGAAAACAGTATGGAGGTTCCTCAAAAAATTAAAAATGGATTTGCCATTTGACCCAGAAATTCCTCTTCTGGGAAGCTATCCTAAGAATCCTGAAACACCAATCAGAAAGAATATATGTACCCCCATGTTCATAGCAGCGTTATTTACAATAGCTAAGATCTGGAAACAGCCCAAGTGCCCATCAGTAGATGAGTGAATAAAAAAAACTGTGGTACATTTACACAATGGAATACTATGCAGCTATAAAAAAGAAGGATCTCTTACCCTTTAAGACAGTATGGATGGACTTGGAGACCATTATAGTAAGTGAAATAAACCAATTAAAGACAAATGTCACATGATCTCACTTATAAGTGGAATCTGAAGAACAAAATAAACTGACAAACAAAATAGGTCCAGAGGTATGGATGAATAGAACAGAATAATAGATCTCAGTGGGGGAAGGAGGTTGAGGGGGAAGGGGACAGGAAGAGATCAACCAAAGAACATATATGCATATATGCATAACCCATGGACACAGACAATAGCATGGGGAAGGCCTGGGGTGGGGTGGGGGTTGGGTTGGTAGAGGAGGGAGAAAAAAGGGAGAAAATGGGAGACATCTGTAATACTGTCAACAATAAAATAAAATTAAAAAAATAAAACATTAATAAAACTTTAGGACTCTGTGGCTGTAAAGGAAAAAAAAGGCTACTGTGATGACAAGACTATAGATAAACCGCCATTCAGAGAAGTTATGTGGCTTATTCAAGTTCACACAAGTGGACCGAAGGGCCCCCCACGTCAATGTTCTGGCTAATGCTGCCCATGGAGCCATGTTTCTCTCAGACCTGAATTGGGGAGCCACACAGCCCCGCTCAGCAGGATGGTTCCCAACAACCCACGCACCCAAGAATGGCCACCATGCTGGGCTGTGTTAAGATGACCAAGTGGAGTGACAGCTTGACAACTGACCCATTTGCTTGGCCTTTATGACAAGTGGAGTAAGCAGATATTTGTTTTTTTACTATTAAAAAAATTTATTTTTCCTTTATTGATTTTAGAGAGAGGAAGAGAGAGATAGAAACATCAATGAGAGAGAACATCAACCGGCCGCCCCCCACTGGGAACTGGGGCATGTGCCCCCACAACCCAGGCATGTGCCCCGACTAGGAATCGAACCGGCAACCTTTTGGTGCATGGGTCGATGCTCAATCACTGAGCCACACCGGGCGGGCAGCAGATGTGTTTTAAACAGTGCAAAGACCTCGTTTCAGGCAAAAAATGAGGGACAGTTAATGTATAAAAGAAAGAACTCTGGTTGGAGAGCTGGGACTGCAGCCAGGGATTCTCCCACTGGTCCATGAGTGAAGTTCAAGGGCCTGGCCCCAGACCACACAGCCAGTCTGTGTAGGGCCAGACTCACTACAGGCCCATTTGACCCCAAGGCCCATGCTCTTAACCACTTCTCAACGCACCCTTCCTTAACTAGCTTCACTTGGCCTTGAAGGAACCCAATGGCTTGAGCCACCATGTCAAGATAACGCATATAAACCTATCATATGAATGATGCTTGTTGGATGCTGCTGATTAACATGGCCTCTGGGATGACCAGCTCTCCATGTTGGTGTCCTAACTTAAGTTTCCCCACTAATGATTTACAACTTAATTTATCAATGAGAAGATCAGGTTTCAGTTACCTCCTCCAGTCTCAGCTTAAAGCTTTATTTACTTAACTGAGGGTTGCTGTCCTGAACAATGACTCTTAACACATTTCGCTTCATAAGGCCAATTGTCATCTTCTCACGATGCTTTGTTTATTCTGAGTGCTTCTGACAGGATCAAGTAGTTTTCTCTGATGTATCTGTCTATCATGTATCAGTCTATCCCCATCCTTCTCTGCAAAGGATTGGCAGACACTTGTTAAGTAATAAGCCAATAGGTAGAAGTCCCTAGTCAGCAGAGGCACCGTCAACATTAGATTGGTCCTTGACATTTGACACTTTCAGATCTACCCAGGATTACAGAATCGAATTGTGAAATTGGTTTCGTTTCTTCACTTGGAACACAAGCTGTGCTTGTTAAATCAATGAATCACCAGAATGGGCTCTGAAAGATGTTTGGCTATTCTAAAATTCAAACCAACTTCCAAAGATAAAGATTTGCTATCCCTGGAGATACTCCAAGATAGGAGCCGCATCCAGATATCTTTGAAAGCAGTCTTTTTCAAAGACCCTTTCTAGAAGCATATTGGGGACGGACCAGACCGTTCAAGTGAGTGGCTAGCTTCCCTCTAAAGGACCAATGCAATATATATTTTCAAACTGCTCTTTACTGAGGATGTTTAGTCCATCATGACTTAATACATATTGCCCGCAGTCCCCACAGCATGTAGTTAAGAGAACAGGTTGGGAGAATACAGAGGTTGACCTCAAATCAGGCAATCATGAAGTGTTGGAGTCCGGATCTGAACCCTGGTATGTCAGCCTCTGAAATGTGGGCCTTATTTAATCTACACTCACGGTTATTATCTTATTTGTATTTCATTTTATTTTTTTATCCTCACCTGAGGACTTTTTTGCATTTATCTTGAGATAGAGCAGGAGGGAGAGAGGGAGGAAGAGAGAGAGAGGAACATTGATGCGAGAGAGACACATTGAGTGGTTGCCACCCACACGACCCCAACCGGGGCTGGGGACAAACTGCAACCGAGGTACGTGCCCTTAGCGGGAACTGAACCCAGGCCTCTCTGGTCCGCGGGCGGACACTCCAACCGCTGAGCCAAATTGGCCAGGGCTCTTATTTGATGCTTGATTTGAGTGAGAGTTGGCCAGGTGGTAGGGGTGGGCAGAGCAGGACCTCCTTGAGAACCGCAGTGTGGCTGGAGGAGGGGCTGTGAAGGGGTGATGGAGGAGCAGATGAGAAGCCAGCAAGTTATGCAGGAACCATAGGTTCTTAATTCTGGCTGCCTGTTAGAATCTCTGCGGGGAGCCCCTAAGAAATGTAAATGGTGGAATTTCACCTCAGATCAATTAAATCGCAATATATGGAGACAGGACTTCCTCCAATAAACGTCCGTGTTTTTGCAGAAGCTCCGCAAGGGGCTTCTCATGTGCAGCTGCGATTGAAATCCCCTGGGCTCCATGGTGGAAGGCCGCATTGGTCAAGGTTATAAGGATTCCTAATTGGCTAGATTTTGATACACGTTTTCTTTTACAACTTTACTCCAAGGGGATTTCTTTTGTCCCACACCCAGGAGCAAAGCAGGGGGCCGCCACACGGGGTAAAGGCAAGGGTGGAGGACCGTGGGGCTGAGTGACATCCGACAATGTGTTCCTGGTCAAATTGAGAAACCGCGTAAACAAACCATGAAATGTTGCTTCTCCTCTGCCTGGGGGCTCTTGGTTGGCTGCCATGGAATTGTCAGCCTCTTAGCAAGTGCCTATCAGCTTGAGAAAGGCCATGGGAACGCAAAAGGTACACACAGCCCCAGCCTGGAACCATCTCATATCAGAACCAGCAGCCAGGGCAACCCAACTCTCGGCCACCTGGTTGACCAGCTATCCTCCCTGGGTCCCTGGCCCTGCCCTGAAGGCTGGGTGGGGTCTAGTGAGAGATGCATTCGTGTTTTTTATGTTTCCCTGGGAGGTCACAGTCAACAGGCTGCTGGATGGAGGTGGAATCCCTCATTTCCAAAGCAGTTTGTTCTTAGACTCAAAACTGATTAGGCTTCCCTGACAAACGTAACTAGTGCTGAGGAGACGCTTCCCACTGAATTGGCTATCTCCGCAGAAATTTAAATTCCCCTAGAAAAATAACTCCTTTCCTCTCCCCAGGAATTCCTCTTCCCTGGAAGAGGCTTTTTACAGCAAGCCAAGGTGTTTGGGGATCTCCTTGGGGAAAAAAAAAGCTTCACTATAACTTCATGACTGGACTTTGGGGAAAGTAAAATCACCACCAAAATATCACTCTGGTCACTAAACATTCAAAATACTGAAATTAAGGAAGCCCTTACATATCATTTCTATACTTCCCATATAAACCCCTGACATATTGAGCATTTACACTCAGTGCTTATTTGATTGGCGTGATACTGGACTTTGGTAGCCTAGTGAATTTTATGTAACACGGTGCAAATACAGGGAAATAGGAAGTAGCCCCCTGCCAACATTTTCTTCTTTTTAGTCTACTAAGTGCCCCGCTAAGAATTTTATACCAAGGAAAAGTGACATCTGAAGTTAAAAATAAAATGTGTAAAGATATTCACTGCTGGGTTATCTAACTGCTAATACCTGGAAAATACCTACATGTCCCAGGACAGGGGTGAGCAAACTTTTTCTTAAAGGGCCAGGTAGGAAATACTGTTGGCTTTGGGGCCACATACCTGTCATCTCTGCCAGGACTTCTCAGCTCTGCCAGGTAGCACAAAAGCAACCACAGGCAATATGTAAATGAATGAACACGACTGTGTTCTAATAAAACTTTATTTACAAAATCAGACAGCCGGCAGATTTGGTCCACAGGCCAGAGCTGGCTGATCCCTGTTCCATAATAATGAATATGGTCATCATATTCTAAAATAATAAAATGCGATTATTTAGCAGCTACTTTAAGATCCTATAGAAACCTGGGAGATGTAACTGATGCACTGTTAATGCAAAAAACGGAAAAACACACGTATAATTGGAATCCTAGAAAGTGTGTATGCAAACGGCAAATGGCTGAAATGAAATGCAAGTGGGAAGGAGTGACGCTAGCAGGGGGATGGGTGTGTGGTTACATTCAGAGTTTGCCTGGAAAGTCATTTACACACCAGACGCGTTCCATGAGACTTCAGGTGGCAAACCAATGTAGGAGGAACACAGGACACCGCGGGGCCGTCCTGTGGCGGATTCACTGACTGCCCCCGGCAAGACAGCATCCTGCCTTCATTCCCTGGTCTGTGAATTGACTGACAGGTGTTCACTGACAAACAGTGGAACATCTATTATGTGCCAAACCCAGGAGGGACGTTTATGAAGGAGACTGATGGGTTCCTGACCCGGGAGGCTTCCACTGGGGTAGATGAGCCGGAGTTGGCCCAGGGAAGCCCTGGGAGCCCGGGTGAGGAGCTGCTTTTCAGCCTCAGGCAACAGGAGGCCCTTGAAAGGCTGTAGGTAGCGGCTGAGGACGGTCTTCGGGGCTTGTGCCCTGCAGGGGGCTGCAGGCCCAGAAGGATAAGTGATGGCAATAAGTGTACCTGTGCCCACCTGGGACAAACCAGCCCTAAATGAAGGAAGGGGAAGAGCTGGGCATGGTTGGCCGCTGCCCAACCAAACGATGGAGATGCCTTCATCAGAACCCCTCAAACCCACGCCTCAGCCTCAGGGCACCCTGTCCTGTGGACTGGAGGACAACACTGGACGGGCCATCGGCCGATCGGTAAAGCACATTGGAGCCAAGCCTGTCTCGCTGGGACATCGGGACAGGTTCGGATTTATGTCCAAGAGCACGCACAAGGAGCCACGAGCGTAAAATTCCAGATGTTTGCCCTGCAGATGTTTCACGTGCAATTTGGGAATTTGGGAACGCTCGAAATAGCATTCGCCCATAAAATTGCCTGAAATGCAGTCCAAATGTGTCCGTAAAAAGTAACCAAATAGCTGTTTGTTATTATTAGTCCAAGTTCCTCGAGCTTCCACGCGGGGCTGGGTGTTGATCTAATCGGGTGCCGGAGAGTTTGGGGGTGACCTCAGAGGTGCTTCCCGGATGCCTTGGGTTCTGGTTTACAGAGTGAAGCCCCGGTCTGCAAATTCTCCCCTTGGCCATGACATCTGACCAGGACACCCGAAGAAAGCCCCAGTGGGTTGTTCTAAGACCTTTTCCTTGAGGTAAATTCCCGAAAATCTTGATGAGAGTTCAAGCCTATTCATAAATGTACCCACATACAGACAAAGAAGCAGGTGAGGAGGTGATGACATTATCGCCAGGTAACCGTTGCCAGGCAGCCCACGCGAGCACAGCGTTCCTACTCTTCTGTGGCCAGACGCGCCTAACATAAAGGTCACCGTTTTGACCACGTGAAAGTGTACAGTTTGGTGGCATTAAGCACATTCACAAGGTTACACAACCATCACCGCTATGTAGTTCCAGAATTTTCGTCTCCCCTGGAAGAAACCCTGTCCCCATTCACAGTCACTCCGCTCCCCCCCAGCAACGGCGAATCGTCTCCTCTCTGTGGATTTGCCTGTTGGGGACACTTCCTATAAGTGGAGTCAGACAATACGTGGCCTTTTGTTTCCGACAAGCACATAGAAAGACACTCAACATCATTAGTCATCGGGGAAATGCAAATCAACCATGAGATATCCCTTCACGGCCCCTGGGGTGGCGATAATAAAAAAAAAAAAATTTAAAAAAAGGAAAATCGTTGCTGGTGAGGATGTGGAGAAATCGGAACCCCCGTGCACTGCGGCTGGGAATGGAAAGTGGGGTGGCCACTGTGAAAACAGTCACGGCTTCTGCACAACAACTTACAAGTTCAGCCCCTGGGTTTCCTCAGGCTGAAGGAGAAGGATCTGCGCTGTGGTCCAATGGCCTGTGTTTGTGTCCTAGACTCTCCACGCAATAGCTGTGTGATCTTAAATTCCCCCGACCTCGCTGAGTCCTCACTCCTCCTCCTTTACTTCCCAAGGTTCTCTGAGGCCCAAATAAATCACACACAAGGTTGGCAGAGCCCTCTGAGCTTGTGCCCTACATCCTGCTTTCTAGAATTCGCCCTCTGGCCCATTTCCCTTCAGGCACACCAGCTGGCTCTTCCTTTCCCAGCAGGCACTCTCCACCCCAGGGCCTTGGCACCTGCTGTTCTGCCACCTGGACCCTGGATCCCTCCCGCACCTCTTTACCCTTTTATTCAAATGCCACCTTTTCAGTGACACCTATCCAGACCGTCCTATTCACAAGGGCAATTCCTCCCCTGACCCCAGCTCTCTCCATCACATTTACAGAATAATAACCGATTTTAATCTCTCAGGTGTATGAAGTCGCTCCCCTCCCAGCAGAATGTGAGCCCCCCCCGGGCTGAGGGCTGTATCTGCCTGCTCACTGCCGTGTCCCCAGCACAAGCAGTGCCCGGCACGGGCAGCTGCTCAAAAGAGGCCGTTGGACCGATGGATGGGCATCTAGAATGACGTACACGTGCAGGTCGAGTGTCCTGGAGCACATGGAGGTCAGGGTGACTTGGCAGGACATCCTTGTGTCCTGCACACGAGCAGGGGTGAAGCAGGCATGTGGGGGGGGCAGGAAGAAAGAGGCGCTCACAGCACAAGCTCATCCTTGTTGGCAAGTAGCAGGGACCCACCAGCTCCGGCTTCAGCAAAACAAGGGGTATTTAAGAATACTGGGATGGCCCTGGCCGGTTTGGCTCAGCGGTGAGAGCATCAGTCCGCAGTTCAGAGAGACCCAGGTTCGGTTCCCGCTAAGGGCATGTAACTTGGTTGCAGTTTGTCCCCGGCCCTGGTTGGGGTCGTGCGGGAGGCAGCCACTCGATGTGTCCCTTTCACGTCGATGTTTCTCTCTCCCTCTCTCTTCCTCTCACTCTAACTGAACAAAAATGGAAAAAAAGTCCTCAGGTGAAGATAAAGAAAAAGAACACTGGAATGGAGGACCTCTGAAGGGGTGGGACTCAGATCCTGGGGAAACGTGGGGTATCTCTCTCCTTTCTCTCTCTCTTACTTGAGATTTCCCTGTGTTTTTCTTCATTGATCATATCCTTTCAGTCCATTTCCTCTGCTGCTGGGGTAATATTGTCACAACAATGTATCTATCTAGCAACCTGAAGCTAGACTAGAGGAACTCTCTCGGTCCCAGTTCCAAATGCTCGGGGAGGGGATCTGACTGCTGATTGGCCCAGCTTGAGTCAGGCTGCGCCCTTGAGCCACGGACTGCGGCTGCGGGTGCTCGGGGGCCGCTGGAGGTGACAGGGGTTAAGAAAGTCAACTGTGAGCAGGGAGAGCCCTCCCGAGGTCTGAGCACCCCAGCAAGCCGCTGAGAACCCTCCTCCGCAGGCCCCTCGGTCCTTCTTTGTCTATTAATCCGTCAGGTGTTCATTGAGGTCCTACTATGTGCCAGGCATCATTCTAGGGCTGGGGTATATATCAGTTAACAAAACATATGGAAATTTCTGCCTTCAGTAAACTCACAACCCAGGAGAGGAAAGACCCTACAGACAAGTAAACAGATGTGTTCACTAATGGGGAGAAGCAATGAGATGTTAGCGGGGTAAGGAGACGCACAGTGGGAGCTGTGGGCTGCTGTGAGCTTAGCTCGAGCGGGGGCCTGGATAAAGGAGTGAGCCGGGCAGCCGTCGCAGGTGGGCCTGCGTGCACACAGGCCATGTGGCAGGCGGGTCTGTGTGCTGGAGACAAGGAGGCCAGTGGGACTGGAGTCGGAGGACGGGAGGAGTGAGTGGTAGGGCCCGCGGGTCTCACACGTCATGCAAATGGCGTTGGACTCATAGCTTTCTGGACCTTTTCACAGGCACGCTCTTTGTTGCCGCTATGACACATCTCAAGAGAATAATGGGGCTTCTTAGGGGACCGGAGACTGAGACAGAACCTGACGTTCAGAGCTAACGGCTTAGATCTGAGTCCCAGGCAATCGCTCACTGCCTGTGGCACACCTTGGGCCTTGGTGTTGCCAGCTGGAGGGGGTGCTCAGAGCTCGTGGCAGGCTGGCTGCGGAATCCCCTGAGACCTGCTGCAGGAGCCTGGCAGCAGGGAGCACCTGACCGAGGCCCATCCACCGCGCTCCCGGCCAGCGCCACGCCCGTGCCTTTGGGCCGCTCGGCTCAGCCCAGGGCTCCCGTCCAGAAAGGTAAGCAGCTGCGGGGAAATATAAGGCCACGATTGTGCACCCGCCGGCGGCAGAGATGACAGGGCTCGTTTTTCAGAGATCTGCGATGACAGTCATGGCTCAGGGTCGGGGGCCGCGGCCAAACTCCCCTCCCACGGCTCACAGCCTTGTCTCCGACTGCTGGGAGCTCGGGATGAAAAATGAGGGACATTCCTGGCGATGGTATGTGTGCTTGATGGAAAGACAGAGGCCGGCTCCGGGGTGACTTCACGGCGGCCACACGGGTGGAGGAGCTCTGGCTCACCGGCCCCTCTCCCGGTGTCCCCAGAAGGAGGCAGGAATCCTTGACAGGAAAACCTGAAAGATTGGTCCCCATGGCACCATCCCGATGATCTGTTGGGGGCCCTGAGCCCCAGAAAAGGCCATAGCCCTGATAGGGGCCTCACCCCATGGGTCCCAGGGGCCCTGTCAATCAGGCCGAGGCAGGAGCAATGGGGGACGGGTCAGGCGGCTTTAAAGAAAGCCCTGCATTGTTTTTAAAGGGTAACCCGTTTGCATCTTGGGTTTCACCGGGAAGTCTGTGTGGCCACGGAGGCCAATTTAGCATTTGCTGGGAGCTGGGTGAGCCAGGCCTGAGGAGCAACCCCTGGGGGACCTTAGGTAGTGCTGTGGTCATGCCTGGGGGGAGGGGAAAGGGCACATTTTTATCCCATATTTGGTGATGTGGTGGGCTTCAAGTTCTTCTTGTTCTCTCATTTGTCAGGATCTTAATGAGAAACCCCAAAAGGATTTAGAAATTTCCCTTTCCCAAGGACAGGAAATAAATTAGAAAGTTCTAGGGAATTAGGGGAAAACCCATTGCGGGGAGGGACGACAGTCTTTGTTGTCTGCGTGTGTGTGTGTGTGTGTGTATTGTGACACTGTGTGTATGAGTGTGTGTGTGACACTGTGTGTGTGTGTGTGACGCTGTGTGTGAGACACTGTGTGTGAGACACTGTGTGTGACACTGTGTGTGTGAGAAACTGTGTGTGTGTGTGACACTGTGTGTGACACTGTGTGTGACACTGTGTGTGTGACGCTGTGTGTGACACACTGTGTGTGAGACACTGTGTGTGGAAGAGTGTGACACTGTGTGTATGTGTGTGACACTGTGTATGAGTGTGTGACGCTGTGTATGTGTGACACTGTATGAGTGTGTGACACTGTATGAGTGTGTGACACTGTGTGTGACACTGTGTGTGTGACCCTGTGTGTGTGACACTGTGTATGAGTGTGTGTGACACTGTGTGTATGTGTGACACTGCATATGAGTATGTGTGTGACACTGTGTGTGTATGTGACAGTGTGTGACACGGTGTGTGTGACACTGTGTATGAGTGTGTGTGACACTGTGTGTTGACCCTGTGTGTGACACTGTATGAGTGTGTGACACTGTGTGTGTGACCCTGTGTGTGTGACACTGTGTATGAGTGTGTGTGACACTGTGTGTGACCCTGTGTGTGACACTGTGTATGAGTGTGTGTGGCACTGTGTGTGTGAGTGTGAGTGTGTGATTGGAGTGTGAGTGAGTGTGTGAATGTGGGTGTACATTAGAAAGAGGGAGACAGAGGAGGGGGTGCCCTCGTCTTTAGGAACTGCTTTCTGGCCTTTAGGCCACACCATTGTGAGAAGGTCAACCTTTCTGAGACTTTCTGAACCTCCCTCGTGACAGCGATTCATTCTTTGAAGTGCTCGGCTTTGAATAAACAGTTTGTCTCTCTCTTGTCAGCCCTCTGGATGCGAGAGTAAGTAAACCATTTCAAGCAAGTGTAAATGCCGATTCAACACTAAAGACCTAAGGAATAAACAGATTCTCATGCACCATAAATATTGTAATTTATTTCTTCCATATGACACACATAGCTGGGGTTAGAAAAAGAAGACGGAGAAACGCTCAGATGCCAAAGATAGAGTGGAAATGTCTGGCCTCGGCGTGAACTTACTTCTCCGTCCTTAGGAGCTTCTTGAACACCAGAACCCATCTGTTCGAAACACCGGGGGCCTTGTGCTAACCTGGTCCCGGCCCCTGATTAATGACAAGAAAAGCCACGGACAGTCACAACTGGGAAATAACCACTGTTTCAGGGCAACAAGGCCTTTCAGTGAAATTGTCCTGTGCGTACGGATTTCCCTAATAATAAGTAACCGATCGTCCCAGTAAAGCAATTCCCCGAGGAACGCAGGATCCAGCTTCCCCCAGACCTGCCTCGGGAGCCAGGATGTCACCGACCAGAGTTCGGACTCCGGAATCTGGCGGATCTGAGCCCCCGTGGCTGGCCGGCCTCTTTCGCGGGCCACGTGACCTCAGACACGTTGTTTAATTTCCCTAAGCCTCAGGCTCCCAAGCTGTGAGATGGGGATTCGCTTCGTCTTTCATTCATTTCACCCGACGCGTGCCGGTTGGTATCCGCTGCGCGCCCCACGCTGTGATTCATGCTGTGGGTGTGAACGCGGGCATAGCTCCTGTCCTGGCGCACGCTGTAGTGACAGACACTTCGAATGAGCGACTCAGCAATGAAAGCACATTATAGTGTTCAGGAGTGATGAGTAGCAGGACAAGGGCGTGAGGGAGGAGGGCTGGGTTGGGCAGGGGCCAGCTTCCACCTGTCCCCCTGTGTCTTCCTTCTGGGTCCGAGCGTGTGCCCAGGTGACCCCTCCCTCTGTTTCACACAGGTCAGCCTGCTGTGCCCGTCTTCCACACTTAGCTTTTGTCACTCAGCGGTCTGTCTTGGAATGCATTGTGTCGAGACATCTGACTGCTCATATTTCACTGGCTGCATAGTACTCCTGTGTGTGGACATGCCACCATTTATGTAACTCATCTCCCGACACCGGACAGTCAGGCTGTTTGCAATCTTGTGTGACTGAGAGCAACGCTTGAGCAACATTTCAATCTCTGCAGAGGCTTGACTTGCTTTATTAAGTAAATCCCTAGAAGTGGAATTTATTGGTCAGGACTCTGACATGTGAAATGTTTGATAAATACCGTCTAGGTGCTTTCGAAAGGAGCTAAACAGATTTACACCCCGTGGAGGTGGTCTCTGGAGCAAGTTGTTCCACTGTGGCTGTGGGAGAGACCCCGCCAAGGAAGTGAGGGTAGCTGGGGCCCCCAGCTGTGGGTGCCTGAGGGATCTGCCTCAGCTCTCTAGCCAAGGCCACATGCCTCCTGGGCATCCGCTGGCCAATCACAGCAGAAGCACAGGGGCCTGCCATTCCTGCCAGCAGGAGTCCTCTGGGGTCACCTTCGCCCAGGGCTGCCCTTAGGCCAGGCAGGGACTTACTCGGAGCCCTTCGGGGCTACACCATGCTCCTTCCTCCCCCTCTCCTTTCACAGCTTAGGCCGGCACCTCGATCAGAAGGTTCTCTCACTGTTCCATCCTGTCACCTCTGTCCCACACCCGACTCCATCTTGGCGTTTACCTCCCTAGTGACCCACACGAACGCACCTGCGGATGCGTGAGGACAGCAACTGGCTGTATTTGGTGAGCAGGTTTCTCTGGGTAAAAGTTTTCAAAGCCTCCAAGCTTATCAAAATCTCTCATTCTGTAACTAGATTACCAAGGCCCAGCGATGGTCAGTGACTCGCCTGAGGCCACACATAATCGGTGGTGACAGAAGCCAGACCCCACTCTAGAGTCCCAACCTGGAGACACCAGCTGACCTGGAATGTCCCCGCCCTCTGCTGAAAGCGAGCCAGGTGCAGACACACATGGCCTGTGCCCCTTTCCTCCGTGCCCAGATTTTCTCAACGTTCCCTAAAACGAGACGGGAAATTGGATCCCGGTTCTTGGATGGCCTGGCTACCGTTGCCCCCGTGGCAGCCATCCCTGTCTCAGCACCGAGAAGGGTATCTGGAATGTTCCATGCCGGGAGCCCTGGGCTCCACCGTTCCGGCTGCGCTGGCTGCTCGGGGTCAGCAAAGATCCTCGGGGTTTGGATGGCAGACGGGCAGGGCGGGGGCGCGGGCGGGAGGGAGACGGCGCTGCCACGGGTTCTGATTATGTCCTCCCCTCCCGCACTTTCAGGGGCTTAAATTGCAATAGAAGAATGTGCCGCTGTCAGCATAAATCACTGTAAGTGGAATTCTGCTGAGACACGGAGAACATGGGACTGAAAGAGCCATTTACTAAATGCTGCAGGAGTCCCTCCAAGCCGTCTTGCTGGGCCTTCTTGCCGGCCCAGCTCGGGGCCGACTGAGGTCCGTGGTCACCAGGCAGCGGTGGTCGGAGGGTGGTCTCAGGCTTAGGAGCTGCCTTGGCAGGGTTCGCCCAGCACAGATGCAGGTGGGGTCTGGCCGGCTGGCCTGGTGAGGTTGGCGGGCCTGGGTGGGGACTCTGGCTGCCGGCTGAGTGGCGGGGCTGCAGAGACGGAATGGACAGAGGGCCCAGCCGTGCACACCTCACTGAGGACGAGGTCAGAGCTCAGCTTGACTCGTCCCCCTCCTCGCAGCCCCAGCGTGTGGGATTCCTGCTCACTTGACATTTGCTGACTGAGTGAATAAAGGAAATAAAGGCAGGAAGGGAGGAGATGGGGAGAAGGAAATTCCTCCTGCACTTTTCCTCGTTCACGGGCTTGGCAGTGAATTGTATTAAATCTCGCCGATGTAAAGTTTCTGCCCAACTTCTGGGACCCGTCTGCCTGGCTGGACGAGGACTGACCATGCATGTCCTGGGTGGACAGAGGTCAGCTCCAGCCATGGGTCCCGAGGACACCCTGATGGAGGGCAGAAGCCAGGCTTGGTCTCCAAGCTGACCCTCTTCTGGCAGCAGCATGGGGATGACCCACATCCAGGTCCTGTCCTTGGCTGGACAGACGCCATTTCCACCCAGTGTGCACACGTTCTGTGTTCAGGGAGTTGAGGAGGACACACATATGTGAACACACGTGTATTCACATATCTGCGGTGTGTAAGGGGCTGTGAGCACACACAAGCCTCAGGGATTGCTGAGTGGCTGTCAGCTTTTCTTTCCAGGGGACAGTGAGTGACATGTGTTTGCCAGGCCCCTTTGGTGGGGAGTGACCTCACAGGGGAGGCCATTCCCGTGCCCCGCTCCAGGAAGGAGCTGGCACCCCGAGTGTGCAGCGGGGGACTGACCTCACCATCCTGGTGGCACCTGGCTCCCCTCTTCCCCAGACCCAACGCTGGTCTCCATGGGGCCTCGGTCCCCTCAGCCCAACCCAGGGCCTGATACCTGTGAGCAAGGAGCCCCCTGGCCCAGTCTGCGCCACTCAGGGTCAGGGCAGGGGTGAGTACATAAGCCCTGCTGAAGAATATACTTAAGCCCTGGCCGGTTTGGATCTGTCGGCCCGCGGACCAGAGAGTCCTGGGTTTGGTTCCCGCTAAGGGCATGTACCTTGATTGCAGTTTGTCCCCGGCCCCGGCTGGGGTTGTGTGGGTGGCAACCAGTCGATGTGTCTCTCTCACATCGATATTTCTCTCTCTCTCTTCCTCCCTCTCTCCCTCCCACTCTATCTGAAGATAACTGCAAAAATGTCCTCGGGTGAGGATTAAAAAAAAAAAGAATGTGCTTAACATCATTCGATGGGCTTGCTGCTTCCGTGGGAGTTAAGTTCTAATGTCAGCTCGTAAACCCCAGTTAAGTCAGTATAGAAAAACAACCCTGAAAGAGCACTTACATCGTCTGTGGACAGCGCTGCTCCTGAGTCGAAGCAGCAGAAGTCCCTGGTTTTCGTGGAAGGGTCATAACACACAAAAGTGTTCCCCTGTCCACGGCGATTCACACTCTGTTTTGTGCTGCAAGGTGGCCCGGCGTGGGAAGGGCCTGGGCTCTGACTTCCTCTCCAGGCAGAAGCGCCCTGAGGGAGGCAGTGGGCAGAGGCCCACGCTCTTTAGATCATTTCTCTCTGCCTCTGCGTCTCTCCCTCTGTCTCGGTCTCTGTCTTCCTGGCCAAACACCTAGAACTGAATTCACACGAGGTTTTTCGGTGTACGTGATGATGTCACCATAAAGTAATGTTATGTTTGGAAAACACCTGTCGTCCATGGAAAGGCACCACTCAGCTCCGCCAGCTGTTGCCACGGTGAAAGGCGGGCCTGGGGTCACCAAAGCTCCTGACGTTTGAAGAGAAGCCAAAAGGGCAACATTCTCGGTGATTGTGCCCACGTTTAGAAAATGTTGGCTCAAATTAAAAACGAAAATAAAACCAACAAGTGCATGCAACAGAAGCGGATGGGTGGGCTCCGGCTCGTGGCCACGGAGGGGTGGGCCTTCCAGAGAGCAGTTGGCAAAGCTCCTCCTTCCAGGGAGGGGCCACAGCTCCCCAAAACCTGGGACCAGAATCCGCCCCTTCCTCCCATCCGCACCCTCCCGCTTCACACAGAGGGCAGAGGGCGTCAGCCACCCGGGCTCCAGATGCATTGCGTGTCACCAGCCCGGGCACAGCAATGGGGGACGAGCCGCGGGAGCCACCCAACAGGTGGTCTGGGGAAGATGCTACAGAGGGTGGTTTGGACTTGACACACCCCGATGCTGGCAAATTGGGTCCCAGTTTTACAACCACCCCTTGCATTTGCTGTGTCAATATTTTCAGCAACGGATGTCTTCTGAAAGTATGGACGTCCCTTCTGGGTAACAAAAATGGTGACTCGGCTCAGCAGGACCTCCACGGGGCAGAGCAGGGCTTTAGAGCACACCCACATTGCCCAAGCCTTTGTCCAAGCAACCAGTCAAAAGGATATAAACGCCAGCACCCCAAGACGGGCATGCTCATTGCAACACTATGCGTAATAGCCCCAATCCGGGTCACCCCACATGCACAGCACAGTGGAATGACAAAGAAATAGAATCTACTTGCAGAACGGAGCCCCAAACAGCAATGAGGATGCGTGACCGGGAGCCACACAGCATGTTGAGCCAAATTTGCCAGACACAGAGTGCACAGGCCGTCCGAGTTCCTGGATGCGGAGTCCGGAAGCAGGCAAAACCACCCCTGCGTGTTCAGCTAGGCACCGGGGTACAGCAGGGACAACACAGGACAGTCCCCTGCCCTAGTGGAGCTGGTTCTGGGGTGGAGGGTAGACAATAAATAAAGTAATCCTTGCCAATGCAACCCTCCGGGAGATCCAGACGGGCAGTGACAGTGAGCTGGGTTAAGGGTGGGCACAGATTTGCAGGTGGAGGAGGGGGCCCCTCCCATCCAAGGCTGCCCAAGTGATGGCCAGGTGGGTGGGATAAAATCTGGGGGACATGGCTCGTGAGAGGTGAGGAGAGAGACCTGAGCTCTGGGTTTGGAAACTTTCAGCTTGGAGATGCTGAGTGAAAGCCTTGGAGTCATTGCCGGGGCGCCGATACAGCTGTGGACTAGGAAGAGACCCAGGGACAGGACCCTAGGGAGCCCTGATAGTCCAGGAGGGACACCACAGGGGTAGGAGGAGACCAGGGGAGAGTGGGTAATAAGCAAGACCACCCTTGCTCTGAGACCTGTGACTCACATGGTCCCCTTTCCCCAAGCTTGGAAGCTTTATGGGGATGGATGGGTCCATCTTGTTCACCGTTTTGTCCCTAGAACTGAGCATGGGGCCTGATATATAAGAGGGGGCAGCCCTGGCCAGTTTGGGTCGGCGGTTAGAGCGTTGGCCTGCAGACCAGAGAGTCCCGGGTTCGGTTCCCGCTAAGGGCACGTACCTCGGTTGCGGATCGTCCCCGGCCCCAGTTGGGGTCGTGCGGGTGGCAACCACTCAATGTGTCTCTCTCACATCGATGTTTCTCTCTCTCTCTTCCTCCCTTCTCTCCCTCCTGCTCTATCTGAAGATAAATGCAAAAATGTCCTCAGGTGAGAATAAAAAAAAAAGAGGGGGCAGCTGACATTTGCTGAACAAAAGAATGTCAGTGTGGCCCACAGTCCGCCAAGGCCCTGGGGCAGGTGAGTGAGTCAGTGGCGGCTTCAGGAAGCTGCACTTCCCGCGCTGCACGCCAGGGGCTCAGCCGCCTTGCCACACGTCTTAGTGGAAACAAGAGGAAAGACCTTCACGGCTTTGCCAGGGGGTCGAGATATGCCTCCATCTCTTGCCCGTGTGGGCTCAGGGGCTGCTTTCCCAGGAGCCTCTGCAGCAGGGGACCCCACCTCTGCCTTGCATGTGCCCTCTCCCCTTTTTCGAAAACCATTTTTATCTTGGCATCAAAGAGACACACTGGGCACTTCTGTGTCAACGCAGATACGAGCCCTCCCCTTAGATCTCATCTCGGCATTGCAGCCACAAACCAGGCTAAATCAGAAAAAGCAAAATGTGTCTGGCCTGATAGCTGGTTCCACGTGCAACGGAAAAAGCCAAAAATAAACACCGTGCGTTGATGACATCCGTACCCTCCACGGGCGTGCTGCCCGCCTGGGGTGAGAGCGAGTGGAGGGTGCACAGCCCTGCCTTGCACAGAGCGGGCAGTGGGTCCCACAGCAGCTGTGGGCTGGGGTCCACCTGGCAGTGTGGCCCTCTGCCGTAGGAACTGCCCTCCCGGGCACTGTGGACCTCCAGGTCCAGGGCAAGCCTGATGTCAGCCACTCAAACCTCGCTAGTTCCTGGAGAATGCCCCCCACCCACGTTTGTCTGCTTGTCTGAGAAGTGACCCTTGAGGGCAGCCTGCATCCTCCGATTTCCATTTTTCTCTCCAGTTATCCAAGGGAGGTGCGTCTCCCTCAGATGCCCTACAGGGTGCCTTTCGAAAATGGCTTTGGTCTGAATGACAGGAAGTCACAGCGCTACTGCTGAGCAGAGAAGAGCCTGTCCTAATTTCACGGACAGAAAAGGGAGGGCTGGAGAGCCGGGAAGTGGGCCCCTCTCTCCTGCATGATGGCTCCCAACTCCGGCTGCTTGGGCACTGTCCTCCCGACTTCGCTGTAACTCTCTATTTTGATCAATTTTTTCTGGGAATCAACTTCGGATCGACGCCGTCTTTATCCCTTTACCCAGCTTCACCCTAAACGGTACACTTATTTGTGTTGGTTATGTAATTTTTCTTTACTTGAAACACATCATTGTAAGTATACACCAGTAGTTTGTTTCAAACGTGTCATCTCTGCACCTTGGAAAATGCCCCATGGATCCCCGGCGAAGCCACGCTGCTCGGGGGACTGCCACCCGAGATGTCCCGTCACGGGGACCGCGGTACCCTGTGCTCTCTCCCAGCCCTTCACAGTGTGTTGGGAAAGTTAATGACTCTTAGGTTTGGGGGTAAGCGATCCTATTCCACCTACCGAGGGAATATCCCTGTATATGTTGTCAGACTTTTATTTGGAATACAATTGCCTGAAATGTTTGGACTGTTTGATCAACATAGAACATACACACAACTACACACACCACTGCCCCTAACCCCACCCACATGTATACGTGGGCGTTCCATGGGGACAGGGGTCTGCTCTGCTTGCTGCTGCACCTTTAGTGCCTAGACAAGGGCCTGGCACATAGTAGGTCCTCAATAAATAGAAATGGAATAGGTGTGTGAGCAGGTGAAAGAACAAAATGGGTTTCTCCCTTTATTCTTGTGGTTGTTTTTTTTTTTTTTAATCTCCAGGCCACACTGGGCTGCAGTAATCCTTTAACTTGCAAAGTGCGTCACCTTCCTGCTTCCAAGGTCTTAGTCACTCTTCCTGGTCATCATGATGCTGTAGAATTGTGCATCCCCCGCCAAATCCATATGTTGAAACCCTAACCCCAGTGTGATGGCATTTGGAGATGGGCCCTTGAGAGGTAATTAGGTTTAGATGAGGTTGTGAGGGCAGGGCCCCCATGATGGGATTGCTGTCCTTATACGAAGAGGAAGAGGGACGAGAGCACTCTCTCTCTACCATGTGAGGACACAGGGAGAAGGTGGTTGTCTATCAGCCAGGAAGAGGGACCTCACCAGGAACCAGATCTGCTGGCACCTTGGTCTGGTACTTCCAGCCTCCAGGACTGTGAGCAATAATGTCCATCGTCGAAGCTGTCCAACTGCAGCACTTGGTTACGGCAGCCTCAGCGAAGACCCATGATCAACCCCTTTCCCTATAAATTATACCCACACCCTGCACTCCCTTCAGACCTTTCTGCATTTTCTTAGATCCGCAAAGCTCTCTTCTCTTCCGCATTTCCACGTGCTGTTCCTTCTGCCTGAAATGCTCTTCCTCCGCTTGTCACTTGGCCCAGTCCTTCCTGGCTCTGTTTACCTCTCACGTCTGAGAGATGCCTTTCCTGATCACCATCTTCTCCGACCACCCTTCTCTGTGCCCCAGAGCACTGATTGCCCCTGTGTGTCATCCAGAATGGGCAGGTAACATATTAACCCCGAAATCTCAGTGACTTCACACAACCAAGGTCTTTTTCTCATCTGAGCTACGTGTTCAAAAAAGTTCAGCAGGGACCCCGATCCCCATCATCAATTAGGGATCCAGGCTGATGGAGGGTCCATTCTGGGCACACCAGGAGTAGAGAGAGTGTCTAGAACTCACTCTTGCCCTTACCTGTCTCTGACCCAAAGTGCCACTTGTCACTTTGCTCACAGTCCATTGGCCAGAACTAAGTACCTGCCCCAACCTAACTGGGAGGGAGACGAAGAAACATCTGAACTCCTCTGGTGTGCCCAAGAAAGCGAAAATAAATTGGGATGGTCTCTGCCATACCCCATTATGGATTGTTCCACATGACATGGAACTGTTTATTTTGTTTATTCCCCACCTCGGACTGAAGTTCCTCTGTTCCCCAGATTTCAGCTTTCCCCCAGTTTTACCCTTGGCTCCTAGCATAGTGCCCTCCTGGAAGGACCACGAATCCACAGGCAGGGTCCAATCCCGTGACCCGCCCAGCCTGGGGCTCTGAGCAGACAGACGGCCTGCATTCCTAGTGGAGCTCCAAGTTCCCTGATGCTCAACGATTCTGTGCCAACTACGATGGTTCGTTTCTCCTTCCATCTCCTCCCGGGTCTGCCAAGAGATCAGAAAGTGCTGAGCACCTATGGAAAATCCTGAACGCACTCCGTCTGTCTTGTCTGTTTTTCATTTGATGTTTGTGCTGTTTTTTGGTACAATAAACAAGGTTAAAGCAACGAAGTAAACAGTGAGAGGTTTAAAGAGTTTTTAACGAATGAACAATGCCTGACTATGTTCTGTTTTGAGAATGCGAATCTTTAGTTTACACTGATAGTTGAAAAACACGGCATTTGGATGACGGCCAGTTTTCCAGGGTGAATAAGCACCTCGAAAGGGACAAATATTTTTCACAGACTGTCAGTGAAATGGAGGCTCAAATATTTAAAAACAAATACATGAAAAGGGAAGAAAGAAAGAGAAGAAAAGGCAGGGAGACCCTGCCGACCTTCAGTTTCCAAATGAGCTGAAAACAAGTTTTTCTGCTTGTGTTGACTGCTCCCAAAGAAACAAAACCTTTTAACCCCTCTGTGCTGCTGCTGCTCTCAGAGTGAGCTTTTCTAAAACATCACTCTTGACATTGAACAGGGACCTCACTCTTTAGGCCTCTATTTCCTCATCTGTAAAATGGAGATAATAATAATTCCTCATTCACAGGCTATTTATGAGAAATAAATGAGTTAATGTATTCAAAGGCTTAGACCAGGGAGTTCCATATCAATGTTGGTTATCACCCTGTCATCACATCACCATCAGCATCACCATCATCAGCATCACCATCATCAGCATCACCATCATCAGCATCACCATCATCACCACCATCATCATCACCATCACCATCATCACCATCACCATCATCATCACCATCACCATCATCATCACCATCACCATCATAATCATCATATCACCACCATCACCACCATCATCACCACCATCATCATCATCACCATCATCATCACCATCATCACCATCATCACCATCACCATCATCACCATCACCATCATCATCATCACCATCATCACCATTATCATCACCATCACCATCATCATCACCATTACCATCACCATCACCATCATCACCATCATCATCACCATCACCATCATCACCATCATCATCACCATCACCATCACCATCATCATCACCATCACCATCACCATCATCACCATCACCATCATCACCATCACCATCATCACCATCACATCACCATCACCATCACCACCATCATCACCATCAGCATCATCACCATCACCACCATCACCATCATCATCATCACCATCACCATCACCATCAGCATCATCGCCATCACCGTCATCATTATGATCACTACCAGTCTCACCACCACCATTCATCATCACCATAGATAGTTACAAACCTTACCTGATGGAGGCAATGAAAGTAGCTATCAGGGAACCATCCTTTGCTTAGTATTAGACAGTGACCATCCAGTGGGGGGTGAGCTTGACTGACAGTTGAGCATAGGCCTAAAATATCAGTATATTGCTATTGCCCTGGCTTTCACCCCAGTGAGGCACAGGACTAGGAGTGCACACACCCTCTACATCCATGCGCTTGACTTTGTTCTGAAAATTCCCTACACCACTTCCACTTGCTGTGAGGATTGTTGACATAAAGACAGCTACTTGGCTGGGAAATTCTCAAGAATTCAAGCAGCATCAGAATGCTTCTTTTTAATGTTTTAAGTATTATTATTTTAAATCCTCACCTGAGGATATGTTTTTATTGTTTTTTTTTTTTTTTTTTTTTTTTTTTTTTAGAGAGAGAGAGAGAGAAACATCAATGTAAGAACGAAACACCAACCGGTTGCCTCCCATACACACCCCGACTAAGGATCAAACCCAGTATGTGCCCTGACTGGGAATCAAACCTGCAAACTTTTGGTGTAGGGGACAACTCTCCAATTAACTGAGCCACCTGGCTAGGGCATTGCCAGGGTTGCAGAAGAAAGTACTCCAGAATGTCAGCAGTGGGGACCTCTAGGAGCAACATGAAAAATAGCGTCTCAGTATGTCCCAGTTGGTCCCAGTTAGCCCTGCTTTCTCGATTCATAGTGCCCTCTTTCTTTGCAAAAATGTCCCAACTTGAATACTAAGTTATATGATCTCCATAATTTTGAGTACTTTCTATGTTCTTTTTGCTCATCTCTATTTTCTAAGCTTTCAACAAGAAACGTGGATACTGACGAGAGTAAAACAACGCAACCATCCTCTCAGGCACCACCTTCCCCAGAGAAAGCTCCCTGTCCCCCCAGCACGGGTCACTCAAGACAGGGTCTCACCTGGTTTGGAATACCCAGCCTTGTTCCTTGCCTAACACATGGCAGAAGGGCATTACATATTGGCTATCCAACAGGAAGTTGAACAGCCCCACCCCTAGCCGTTTGGGTAATCGTGATCCGACTAGCAATGGCGAGAAAGGAAAACACTCCTCGCACAGACATAACACTGAGCCCTACTCCCGAGACGTTGTCTGTCCCGTTCGGTGGGAAGTGCACGGCAAGGCTTGCTCACACCACAGGAGAACTTTGGCCAGATCTGTCTGCTTGGTGCTTGCATCAAATGAAAGAACCATCCATGGGGGATCGGAAAGAAATTAATCCAGGAACCACGCCCAGGACCGAATCACAGTGTCTGCACTTTTATACCCCATGGAGTTTAAATAAACTCCTGTCTGTTTTTAGAGGGATTTTTTTTCCCACCCACCTTTGAACAACCTTAAAATAATAAAGTGCCCTCTTTGGGCAGGTTGGCCCAATGGGAAGATTGACCTTCTTTCCATTCTCCTAGTGAAAAGCGACAGCCACTTCTGGGCAGGGGCAACGCTGTGATCGGATGAGAGACACAGAGTTCACGCCGCTGCAGTGACCCACTGGAAAAGGAAGCTACTGGACATTTCCTCTACACATTGTCTTTTTGCAAAGTTACAAGTAAGGAATATTTGTACTGGATTGTTTTTCCTTCCTTGTATGCCAGCAAAAACTTGCTAAGTTCAAGAGAAATGGAGAAAAAAAGCCTGCATTATTAAATTTTAATGGACAATCATGTTCAAACAAACCAAAGTGCCTGACAATCCAACCCCCACCCCCGTCTCACGTCTGCCCTGCGGCCATAACCACCCACAATCCTAAAAGCCTGAGCACTTTGGGGGGACACGGATTTCAGATAAGCTGAAACTCATGCTTAAACCCTTGTAACGCTCCCCATTGCTTGGACAGTGGTTCTCTACCAGTGTACTTGCTGTGTTCCTCCCTGGAAGGCTCTTCTTCTCTCTTCCCTAAGGTTTGGCTTAATTGGGAATTTCTGAGAGATGCCTGTCCTGATGACCCCACACCATGCTCTGCTTGCTTCATCGTGTGCCTAATCGTCTTTTCTGCTTGTTAACGTGTAGATTTTCCACACGTCCCACCTGGAAGGTAAGTGCCGCGGCAGCAGGGACTCATGTTATTCATTACTGTAGCCTGATTGCTGAATGAATGAATGATAGATTGTAGCTTAAAATGCTCCCGTTCTTAAAGGTGCAGTGCTCCTTGCTTCGCAGGAGATCATGCTGGGTGGTCTCCAAGTTCCTTTCCGTTTTTGTAATTCCAACACGCAAGTCCAAGGCTCATTTAAAACCACCTTTTCTCTCCTTCAGAATTTACAATATTAAACTCAAACTTGTCTCCCTCAGTAAACCTTCCCCAGGAGTCTCCCTGATCATGCATTCAGTGCACAAATAGTGATTGTGCACCAGCTGAATACCAGTACAGCACTCAGGTGGGGATTCATCTGTGAACAGCATCGTCTCAGACAAGCAGGCCACCTCCGTGGAACAGAAGTACAGATGCAAGGAGAGAAGGGTGCTTGAAATCGCTCCAGTTAGGGGTCTTCCCTCTCATCACACTATCTCTTCCAGACTGAGTTAGAGCCTTCTGAGTGGTACCCAAAGCTTCTTAGTGCTAATTTTTCCAAGTCATTTCTTTGTGTTCAAGACACTGTCCTTCATTTCAGCTGGAACCATGGAGAATTTCTCCCAGGCCAGAAAGCTACCACATGGGGTCTGTCTACTTAAAAGTCATGCTGCTTGCCTGGCCAGTGTGGCTCAGTGGGTTGAGCATTGTCCCTACACCAAGAGGTCACCGGTTTGATTCCCAGTCAGGGCACATACCGGGTTTCGGGCTCGATCCCCAGTAGGGAATGTGTGGGAAGCAATTGATCGATGTTTCTCTCTCATCAATGTTTCTGTCTCTCTCTGCCTCTCCCTTCCTCTCTCTCTAAAATCAATAAAATGTATTTAAAAAAAAATTCATGCTGCTTGAATAGTCAACAATTCTATCCAGTGCAAGGGTAAGGGAAACTGTTGAGTCATGGCTACCTTCAGAGGGGGGCTCAAAAGCAGGTAGAAAGTAGATGTGTAGGAGGGAAGGTCTCAGTTAATGAAATGAAGGAGGAAACATCCACATTACATATTTCTTCTTATATTCATAGTCCATTTAGCCAAGGGCACTGACTGGGAGTGTTTGTATAGAAGTATTAGATGCTCTGAAATCAATGCCTAGTGCCCTGTCGGGGAGACCCAGCTTCTGACCCAATCCATCATGTACACACCTCACACACTCACGCACACAACCACACGGTCATACACACTCATACATTCACATACACTCACACACACTTTACAAGTCCTCATATTCACACTCACACACCTACACTCACTTACACAGCACTCTCACGTATTTGCACCCAAACATCCTCACACTAATAAACACAGTTCACACCCAAACTCTCATACACACACACACACACACACACACACACACACACACACCAGCGTGCTCTTTCCAGGAGATACAAAGCCTAAGTCACTCCCATCTTTTTTCAATCTCTAAAAAGCTGCATTTACTAAAATAAGCAAAACACATGAGGTATGGCATCCACCTTGTTGAAGCGCTGGCTTTTATTGGTCAACCAGTAAATCAAAACACATGGAAAAGTGCTACATTTAGGAACACGCTGCGACTGTATTACTCCTCACTTTATTGGTTCATCTCTAATCGGAACCAGCTGGTAATAAAGAACAGAGTTCATGGGAATCCACCTTTTGTTGAAAGCTAGGCCAGGGTGGATGCTGGAAGCCGATGAGTACAATGAAAACAGCTGTAATTGACTTGTGAGGTCAGGCTCTGGGTAGAACTCAGGGACAGAGGTGACGCTACAGCTGGTGCATAAAATGCCGGGCTCCTGGCTACCTATAACTGTGGAAAGAGGAGCCAAAGGTGCCCATTTATGAGGCTCCCCCCAGTGTCTGCCCCTGCTGACCTGTCTCAGGCAGCTTTAGTATCACACAATGACTAGAGGCTGCTTGTTGACATTAATCACAGTAATTATGATGACATCCATGATGGTGATTATGATGATGATGGCAATGGTGGCGGGGATGATGATGATGATTACGATGGTGGTGATGATGATGATGGTGGCGATGGTGATGGTGATGATGATAATGGTGGTGATAGTGATGACGATGATGGTGATGATGATGACACGGTGGTGGTGACGGTGATCATGATGGCAACAATCAGAAGCTGCCATCTGCACGAAGCTCCAGGACCATGTCCACATCAAAGTGCCACAACATGAATGCTGTGAGAGTTGTAATCGTCACGACATAAACTCAACAATTTTCCTCGTGACTTATCTATTTTCAACAGCCCCCCCCCAATAAAAACCTGAATTCTAGAAATGGAACATATGCACTCATCAGTCCAGTTCCCCTTCCTGTCTCTAATCAGCTTAATGTGTCCACCCTTTGGAAAATAGTGATACATTAGGAGGGTCTGCAGAATATTTTTAGCACCTGACCTTATCCTGCCTCTTCCCCTCTCTGCAGGGTTGTGTAATATGTACCTTGTTGAATAAACACATTTTAATTAAATTTACAGATAGATTTTTTGGGACAATTCTGCTAATATTTTGAGCTCTGTGGAGGGGCCTGCATCAGAGCTGGGACTGCCTGTCTGGACCTGAGACCAGGGCACTCTCTGCACATGCACCACCCTTCCTTTCTCCTGGGCCCAGGCCAGGCCTACTGACTCCTTATTAGCATGGAGAGAACAGCAAGAAGAGGAAGCTCCGACTTGTATTTCCCATGGGAAATACGTGATTTTTTTTTTTCCTTTGTTTATTTTCATGACCACAGGGAGCCCCTTCGTGACGAGTCGCCCGGCTGTGAAGGTGCAGCCATGGACGCAGGGTGTGCAGTGACTATCGAGTGTGTGTTGGACCCTATTTGGAGCAGACATGAGCAGACATGAGGGGTTTGCAAGCAAACACGGCAGGGTGTGTGCCTGGGGTCTCACTTGCTTTTCTAGCATTTTCCTCCCCACTTTGCTAAGGACGATACAGTTGGAGCTTCTATCTCATTAGGTGGGTCTCGTAGCTTTTACTGCCTTCCACTCTGGCGGTCTTGGGACCTGACACCGTGGCCTCCTGGAAAGGGTGGTACAGAGCTATGTAAGGGTCCCAGGCTTCCAGGGGGAACAACACACACACACATGGGTGCAGACATGTCTCTGGCTGATGAGCAACTACACGAAACCTCCTTCACATCCACTCGGAAAGACTGTGCAAACGGCCTGACAACTGCCCCGGGTTTCCGCGGCGTGTTGGATGGATCCCAAGGCTGTGAACTTGGCGTGTTGAACGTTCTCTGAAGGGACAAGGCCTGTCTTCTCTCAATGAGCAGAACAGGCTGGAGAATTTCCTTCTCATTGGAAATGATCCCCGATGCCTTAGAGAATCCACACTGGAGAAAATAATTTAGAGGGGGAATGGGTCCCTCACAGGAGCTCTAACGATTAAAAAACATTTATTCCACACCCTCAACCTACACCAAGCTGGGAGAAGTGTTCCAAGGGCCACTGCAAAGAATTTGGGCCCTAGTTCTGGAATAAAGCTTAGGACTAGGAGATTTTTCTTGCCTTCAGAAAAGTCACGGTATTCTTCTCCTTACCCCTGGTTCTTCCTCCAGATACATTCTTTTTTTTTTTTTTAATTTTTAAAGTATGTTTTTATTGAGTTTCAGAGAGAGAGGAAGGGAGAGAGAGAGAGAGAAACATCGATGTGAGAGAGAAACATTGATCGGTTGCCTCCTGTACGCATCCCAACCAGGGATCAAACCGGCAACCTGAGTATATGCCCTGACCGGGAATTGAACCGGAGACCTTCCTGTGCAAGGGACGACACTCAACCAACTGAGCCACACAGGCCAGGGCCTCCAGATACATTTTTTTTTTTTTTTTTTTTTTTATCCTCACCTGAGAACATTTTTGCATGTATCTTCAGATAGAGTGGGAGGGAGGGAGGGAGAGAGAGAGAGAAACATCAATGTGTGAGAGAGAGACACATCAAGTGGTTGCCACCCACATGACCCCAACCGGGGCGGGGACAAATTGCAACCGAGGTACGGGCCCTTAGCAGGAACCGAACCCGGGCCTCTCTGGTCCGTGGACCGACGCTCTAACCACTGAGCCAAACCGGCCAGGGCCAGATACGTTCTCTAACACTGTGGTCCCCAAGGGAATGTAGGACCGTACTGTAACTCATGAAGGCTCTCAGTGCGGAACGTTGAGCCGTAATGATGTTAGACACTGCAAACCAGAGTCATTGTTTTGAATGTCAAACAGAGTTCCAAGACCCAAAGAGCTCCCCGTCTTCCTTCCTCAGAGAACGCAGATTGTATGGGAAGAGACAACATGGCTAGCTAGGAGACTGTCACTTCTAGCTTCCCTAATATTAGGGGCTCTAATATCACCACCGTCATCCCTTCATTAACGTTGTCGTGGTGGGGCTGATGGAGAGTGTGTGTTGCTACAGTAGTCCTCGAGCCACCTCATGGAACGGCAGCTGTTGTAAAAACATCCATGTCACCCTGGCCGGTGTGGCTCAGCGGTTAGAGCGTCGGCCTGCGGTCCAGAGAGACCCGGGTTCGGTTCCCACTAAGGGCATGTAGCTTGGTTGCAGTTTGTCCCCGGCCCTGGTTGGGTTGTGCGGGTGGCAGCCACTCGATGTGTCTCTCTCGCTTCGATGTTTCTCTCTCTTCCTCTCTCTCCCTCCCACTCAAAAAAAAAAAAAATCCATGTCTAAGTGTGTCAGCTGTGGAGTCTGGGTTCAAATCCAGGCATGTCCAAGATGCGGAGCGGGGGACATTACTCTATCTGTGCTTCTGTCTCTGTCTGCAAAATGGGAGTAATAATAGTTCCTAACATAGGGTGGTGGGAGGGTTTGGATGATCAGATGATGATGATGATGATGATGATGATGATAGTGGTGGTGGTGGTGATGAGATACTACTAATGTTATCATCACCATGACCCTTACTGAGAAGAACGAAGCAGCTTAGTCTGCAGTTACAAGGTTTTCCCAATGTTTCTGACAGTCAGACCATTTCTTCTCTCGAGTATGTCTTCACCCTAAATCCAGAAAGATGCTAAAGAGAGGTCCAGTGCCTGACCGTGATCAGTGGGGGTTCAGGGAAGAAATGGCCGTCAATCAGGCCAAGGGGAAGTCTGGTTGTTGTAGGAAGGAGCTTAGCTGAGGGGAGCCCTGAGTGGCCAGCGCTCAGAGCCGTGGGGCACACATGCGGCTGGCACCCGGCCTTTGCCTTGGCAATTCTTTCTCCTGAAATGCCCTTTGTCCTCTCTGCCACACCATCAGGGTTAAAGCAGGTTCAAGAGCATCGAGCTGTCACTACATGCCCGGGCAGTGTTTCACTGAACCCACAATAACTCTGCAAAGGAGTTACAGTGGGACCCTTGCCTCCATTTCTCCAGGAGAGGAAAGAGGATTGGAGCAGGGAATTCATTTGCCCAAGGTCACCTCACCGATGTTCAGGAGACACCTCAATCCCGTCTTCCCCTTGGATCCTTGAGGCACCTGGGGCTCCTTGGAGCTGAGTTTGAAAACCGCTGCCCTAGCCACCCTTGCGTGGGCTTTCCAGTCTGCAGTGTGGCTGTTTGTATGACTTTGGTTGTCGTGTATGGTCCTGAGGTGGTAAGAAGTGGATGAAATTCAGCATGCTCTGTAGTGGGGCAGGGGGTGGGGGATGGGGGTTAGGGGGGCTTTGTCATTGAAATGTTTTCTTTCCTAAATCTGGAAATGGCTGGTGTCCTCCACAGGCTCCTTTGTTGCCCACGCGTGAAGGCTGAGGCCTAGAAGTCTTCGATTAAGGAGCCGGGAGCGCTGTGCAGAGCAGAGGGGGTGCTTTGCAGGCAGCAGGCTGGAGCCGATGAGAACTTTCCGCTGGCTCCTCCAAAGGGGTGGCTTGGCTCGGTCTCCATCGAGAGAGCATCAACAGGAAACGGAGCCGGGGCCCCTGCCGTCCTCAGCCGGACAGCCCCCCATTTCCCTTTGGGTCTGGCACTGTTTTACCAACGGAATAAAAATGGAACATGGGATATAATTACACTTGCCGAGTTAGCAGCTGAAAAATTCCTGTGTTTGCTGAAATGTGCACAGAATGAAATCTCAGCTCTGCCGCTGACCCCGCCCCCACTCGCAAGAGGGCATTTTGTGATGATTAAATGTGTGTTTATCACTCCATGTGTGTTTCGTAGAAGATTGGGAACCATGAGGTCCAGAGTCCCAAGTGATGGCTCCGTACACATCTGTTGTTTGTTCGTGGTGATGGCATCTGTCCTGGAGGAAGAGGTTCCTTCCTGAGGCAGGAGGGTGTAGAGGCAATATTCTCAGGGAGGGGGTGCTCCTGGGATCCCCTACTCCCAAGTGTCCATGGACACTGACCAACCCAAAGCGATTTGAAGCAGTGCCATGGGCAAGCTTCTAGGATACCCTAAGTATTGGGGAAACGGGGAGATGAAAAGCGCATGAGAATGCAGCCAGACCCAACTTCCCAACTGTCCCCTCATTCAAAGTCCATGCATTGAGAGAGGAGAGGGGAGGGACGGATGACATTTATCTGAACTGTTGTTATATTAGGGCACTGGTTACCACACATCCATGAGCTTAAAAAAATCACCCAAGGAGCTGTTGATAAAATGTGAGTCCAAATTCTTGGTCAAATGTGAGCTCCTTTCTCCCCGCCCCAAGTCATTTGCATGGAAAGGGAGTTCGGGGACCTACACATTCTGGAGTCGCTGGTACGAACCAGAGTGAGTCACACTTTCAGGGACAGGTCCCTGAACGGCAGTGAGGTTCTCACACTGCAGCACGCTCAGGGTCCCCCGGAGGTCCGGTGCAAAAAGACTGTGGCCCCAGCCCGCAGCTTTGATACTGTGGCTCTCCCGGGGAGCTCCGGAATCTGCATTCGTCACAGGCTCTCAGGGGACGCTTTGCTGCTGCTCCCGGGACCCCACTCTGAGAACTTCTCTTTTCGTGTCTTGGAGGAAATCATATTTAGTCATGTCAATGCCTCAAAGGAAGGGGAGCCACGCCTTACTCATCTTCTATCCCCCACCCCCGCCTCATCCTTCACTAATTAAATTCACCTCCAGAGCTTTTCCAACGTTCTCCTGATGCTCTCGTTGGGAGGGAGGTCTGGCATCGCTACCTTCCCCCGCTCTATTTTTTCACTGCCTTTTAAAAGCTGCCCTCCCCCGGGTGCAGCCAGAGCCGAGAACCACCACCCCACCATCCGCAGCACAGAGTAGGCCCCCAGTTTCCGTTTTTATGTCAGTATTTATTGAGTGCCTACTGTATGCTTTGGCTTGGTAGTTACCAAGTGCCTATTTTGTTCCATGTGCTGTGTGAGAGGCAGTGGGGACAGAAGAAAAAGGTCCCAGTCCCATCCTGAAGCAGCTCACAGCCCACGGGCGGCCACAGGTGCGCAGCACACGCAGGTAGGAGGTGAGGACACTGAAGGACAGCGTGCAAGGTGCTCTAGAGCCACCAGGCAGAAAGGACTTTTTTGTTGGCGCTGAGGCAGGGCATGCAAAACTTCCAGAAGAAGGCAGCATCTGAGCTGGGGTTTAAACAATGGCTCAGGAAAAGGCAAGAAAAGTCATTGCAGGGGGACGGGACAGCCTTCTGGTGCGGAATGCTGACACGGCAAGGAATGTTCAGGAAGCACTTAGCAGGTGGGTGTCACTAGAGCATGGAACGGGAGAGCAGGAGTGATGGAAGATGAGATAGGGAAGCTCAGCTAAGGAACACGAATGTTTGGAAGTGAATTGCCTTCGGAGCATCAGATTATAATTAATTCCCCGCAACGGAGAGATGGAGGTTTGGCTATCAGCCCTGCCGTGGCCACAGGGTAGAATGAGTTCTCAGCCCTTCCTGGTGGGAAATCACAGCTCCCCGAGTCTGCAAAGCACTAACTCTCATTCTTCCCTGTGAGCCTGTGGTGCCAGGATTCCCGTGAGAGCCCCAGGGTCCTTCTCCTAGGAACGTGCAGGAGACAGGGTGGGAGAGGGGGCTGCTTGCTGGGAGACTTGGATCCTGGTCCCGTTCTTCCCAGTCACTTTTGGGTCTCACTGTGGCAGCTCTAAAGCGAAGTTGGGCAGAAAATCTGCAGACCCTTCCAGCTCTTTAGAATTTCTCCTGGTGAACTGATGTTAAGGTTTCCCACGGCTACTCTCCCTAATGCCTGGCCTCCCCTTGGCATGTTCTCCCGAAGTCCAGCCCCACAAAATCCCCATCCCAGCACATCCTAGGACAAGCCTGGAATGCCACAGAGCAAGGGGCCGGCCACTTCCCCTCCGGGCGAATTCCATCAGCCACCTCCACAGCTTCCAGCTAAGGGAGCTCTCCAGGTCACCGGTCCCTGAAGAGAAAGCGGTTTATTCAACAATGTTTCAGAAATTAAAACCAGGGCCCCGCTCTTGTATTCAGTGAGTCTGATGGGAAAAGTCAGACATTAAAGAAGGAACTTGGACATCTTGGGTGTGGGGACCCTTGGGGGCTGGCTCAGAAGAAACGGTGGCGCCGAAACTTGCTGACCTCCTTCATCCTGGACCCCTAATCGCCAGAGCGGGAATGCTGGGGTGCTATGCTGGGCAGTGCTGCCATCCTACAAGTTGGAAGGCACTGGAAGGAATGAGGTGGGAGATGGGGGTGGGGGTGATCAGCACAGAAATGGGGGTCATGGTTTTGACTATGTCTAGGATGACCATTTAATGTATTGTCTAGAGTGAAAATAAAGGGAAGCTACTTATAATTCCCCTGGGACATGTGTGTAAATCAGAGCTATCCAGGGACAGCAGGGGGTATGGTCAGCTAGCCTATGAGACATAATTAAAAGAACCAGAGATGTGTAGGTAGAGAAGAGGTGAATTGGGGAAGATGTAAAACCAGCGTTTCCTAGAGTCAGAATTCCTGATATGAAATCCTAACTACATCTCTAACCAGCTGTGTGACCTTAGACAAGTGCCTTACCTTCTCTGAACCTTAGTTTCCTCATCGGAACAGTGGGTAATTGTACCTGCCTCACTGGGTCTCAGTGAGGATTAGATGAGATGATACACAAGGAGAACTTAGAGTCTGGTGTGTTTCAGTGCTCAATACCTACTGGTGGCCAGGACCGGAACTGGTATTCCTGCAGAGCGGCCCTGAGATCGCTCACAACCTCTGTAGTCCTCAGTCCCTTCTGCTAGAAGGTGAGAAAAACCTTTCCTGTGTATTCCTCAGAATCACTGGGATGAACTCATGGGACACTGATGTGGAAGGCTTGGGAAACCATTGATGATCCAGGCTGTGTGGGGAGCAGACTGATGAGAAGAGAACCCCAATAGTGTGATAGAAGGATGTACAGCCTCTTAGTGGACAATTTCCATCTCTGGTGAGAGATTCAAAGGATGTAACCAGACAGATAAATATAACCAGCTGCCCTGTTCTTTTGGTTGGGTAGGACTGTCGTAAATAAGCAAAGGATCCCCTTGTCTTCCCAGCATCTCTTCCCGCTCTTCTCCTCTCTTAGTCACGAGTTTGGTGGCGTTGACCACCCCCTGTCCTGGCTCCAGGCCTGGCCCATCAGAGCATCCCACCACTTGGGCCAGAGTCCCTGGTTCAAATATTGGTAAGTGGTCCAAGGAGGCCAATAAGACTCAATTCCAGGGCTTTGGTTAGAATAGTGGCAGAGAGATAACACTTCTTCCACTGAAGACTCTGAGAAGATGGGTCCTAGGCCTGCAGCTGCCATCTTGCCCACTCTAAAAATGGAACCCACACAGAAGAAAGCAGAGCTGAGAGCTGATGAAGTCCAAATGGAATCCTGCTTACTATGTTTGAGTTCCTGGATCCAGCCCGACCTGAATCCAACTACTGGAGTTTTTCAGTTACGCAAACAGTTGTTCCTTTTCTTGCTTAGGTTACGTTTCTGTCACTTGCAAGCAAATAGAGCTTTGAAAAAATATATACAGGTGATGATTAAGAAGAGAAATTCAGATATGGAATGAAGGGTTAACTCAGCCTTAACTCAGAGATGGCCTGTTTGTGCTGCGTCTGCTTACTCTCCCCCGTCTTGCTTTGCCTTACAGGCAGGCCTACCTCTGTGGGCTGTATTCCCAGGCACCTGCGTCTGCTGACTCCCGGCCGGTTCAGCCACCTTGGCTGTCTCCTCTCCCTCTGCCACCATTCCTGTGTCTGATGGGTGACCTAGTCCCTCCATCCCCAGTCTCGGGATAATAGAGGCCCCTGCTCTTGCTCCTCTGGGGGTTACCTCACTGTCCCTTAGCAATCCCATCTCGTGTACAACGAATTCCCTGTATTAAATTCTCTCTGTTCCCGATATTCAGAGCATTTGCTACTCTCCTGTTGGGCTCTAATTGACACGGATGGCCAATAGGTTCCCTCTTGTGTCATGGCAGTAAGAGAGGACATGACATCCAGGGAACAGAAATAAATTCAGAGTTACGGGGTGGGGGGCGGCGAGTGAGGTGGGGCCAGAGCAGGCACAGGGAGGAGTGTGACTCTGATCTGAGGGCAGTGGCGGGGCCTCTGGTGCCCTTTAAGAAGGATTGGGGGTGGTGTGGCTGATCAGACGGTTCCCCAGTCAGGGAGGCTGGAGACGCAGAACACAGGTCCCCGCAGATTCTGGGACACGTCCTGAAATGAGGACTTGACTCCTACAGGCCAACACGTGCCAGGGGCCCGGAGAAATGCGATCTGAGACTTCCAGGGCATGCCTACTCACCAGCGCACCGATTTCAAAGGCCAATCTCTTTGGGGCTCTTCTTGCTCCTTAAGTGAAACGGAACACTGTGCGAGGACTTGGGTGTAGAGGGGAGAGGAGCCAGGAGCCAGCCAGGCGGAGGGGGCCGGGGGCTTCGGCAAAGGCAGCAACAAAGAGCCCAGTGACCCAGCGAAGCCTGAAGCAGCCCAGACATGAAAGGAATATGCTGGAAAAATTAACTCAGTGTTTGCTTTGGGAACCAGTCTGACGGCTCTTAATCCAGTGGGCGTGTGTGTATTGCAACTCACGGGACGTCCCAGATCCCCGGCAATGTGACAAAGAGCCGTTTGTGAGGTTTTCATCCCCACTGCGGAGGGTGCCTGATGCCTGGACCTCACTCCCACCCCCCCGCCCCACCCAGGCCACTGATCAGTGGCCCTGCCATCCGGGGGCTCCCGGCCTTCTGCCGGTGGCTGCTCTGAGCTGGCTACTTGTTAACTTTTCCTCCGCTCCTCACCGTGATGCTCCCACTTGAGAAAGATGAACGGCCCCTAGAAGTCGCCAAGCTCCAAAGCTGAAAATGCATGGAGGGTCTGTTTCTTAAAAGTGCATCTGTTCGATCAAGCAGATGAGAAAGAGGACACCCTAGGCTCCTGGAAGGAGGCACTTGGGGTGGGGGTTGGGGGGTGGGCATAACCTGAAGGGATAAGAAAAGGAGGCAGTGACCCCTCTCCTTAATGCGCAGACATTTCTCGTACCAGAATCGGGTTAGATGTGCTTGAAAAAAAAAATCATGTTTGAAATTCCTTTCCTCTTGTTTTAACTAGACCGGCCCCAGGGAAAGGGACTCCATGGCCAAAATTCAGACAAAGGAAAGAAGTGACTTCTTAGAATGTTGAGCTTCCTAAGGGCTTCAAGTTCTGCCATAAAGGGGCGGGTTGAATGACTTTCCAGGGTACCCTTGGCCACGTGTGTCTTTCGCCTTACTAACTGAATTTAGAAATCAACCCACCGACATACTGTCCGTGAAGCCATCACCCGTGCGGTCCGTCAGAACAATGCCGTCATCCGAGCAGCCAAGTACAGCCACCAGGGCAGAGTTAAAAATAACCCAAGTTGCTAACTTGTATCCATCAACCAACATGAAGGGCCCACATGGGCCAAAGCAGCTATTTTTAAAATGTCCTTTTGGTACCCATCCATCCCCCTCGCACATGGCAGCTGCTCCCTGCCTCCCTCCCAAAACAGGAAAGGGACCTGCCTCTCTTTTCCTTTTGTGACCAAAATGCCAGTCTGGGAATCAGGCTTCTCTCAGGGGGTAAGGCCAGCTGAACGCAGAACCCTCCTATAGCAGGTGGGGGGCTGTCACAGGTGAGTCATCACTGTCCTCTACATTGTATCTGTCACTGTTACCGAAAAGAGAGTGCGGGTAAGACACCTGTCCAGTCCCGCCTTCTCCTAGACCTCAGTCTGGAGAGGACACTCCCCTACTCAACCACCATCAATGGTTGAACCTCAGCCTAACTCCCTTAATCTAATATCTGTATGATGACCCTTTGGTCTCTTCACACAGCCAAGCAGGCCATCCCCACTTTTGCTCACAGGTCCCCATGTCCCCAGAATACCCCTCCCATGCCTTCTAAGCATGTGTGTGCACAGGTTCAATCTCTTCCACCCTGCTCAGAAACTCACGATTCCTGTAAGCCACTTGCACTTAGGTCTCCACTTCCAGCAGCCAACTGCAGTTCGCACTGAGATCAGCTGTGATTATTGCTTTCATATAAAAATAATATTTGCGGCAATTCACCACGGTGCTCTGGGAATGTGTGCTCGCTCGTCCAGCCCGCCACGGCTCTCCTGGCCTGGATGGCCCAGAGTGAGAAGCTCCGTGTGGTGGGTACAACAGCACACACGTCCGCCATTCACTCCCCTCCCCTGCTCGACCATCTTCTTTCTTTCTTTTCTTTTTTATAATTCTCACCCGAGGATATGTGTTTATTGATTTTTAGAGAGAGAGGAAGGGGGGAGAGAGAGAAAAACATCCATCGGTTGCCTCCTGTAGACACCTTCACCAGGGATCCAACCCGCAACTTAGGTATGTGCCCTGACCGGGAATCAAACCCGCAACCTTTTGGTGTATGAGACGATGCTCCAATCAACGGAGCCACCTGGCCAGGGTGCATCTGCTCTTTTGACGGGGTGAGCATCCTGGAGCACCTCCCAGAACTCCAGACCCAAATTTGCTCTTTTCCTGGCTCAGAGTGGTTCCTGGTCAAGCTGATGGCAGTCGGCCTGGTGTGGGGGATGGAGCCCTGGCAGTGACCTGGTCCTCACGTGCACTTGGCTGCTAATGGGCCAAGTGACTTTGCACACATGCTTGACCTTCTTCACGCATAGAGGGGGTTGAACCAGGTGCGACTGCCCGGGACACCAGTTCATAAGGACCTGTGAGTGATGTCGTGAGGAATCGGGGCCTCACGGTCAGAGAGAGTTGGATTGAAATCCCAACAGCATTATTCACTTGCTGTTTGAACTCGGGAAAGTCACTTCTTTAATTTCTGCAACCCTAAAATTTCTCTCTAGCACTGCATCTGTAAAATAGGAATCATAAAGGCACCCATCTGAGATCTCGTAGGGAATTGCACCTCAGAGCAGAGGGCGTAGACAGCGGAAACGTATTGTCTCACAATCTGAAATCAAGGTGTCGGCAGGTTGGCTCCTGGTGAGGGTTGTGAGGGAGACTGTGTCTCAGGCCCCTCTCCTGGACCCTGGTGGCCTCCAGTGTTTCTTGGCTTGTAGATGGCGTTTAACCTGTGTCTTCCCTGTGTGCCTGCCTCTGTGTCCAAACTCCCCCTTTTCCTAGGGACATACTGGATGAGGACCCACCCGAACAATTTCATCTTAACTGGATCCTCTGCCAAGATCTATTTCCAAATAAGGTCCCATTCACAGGTTCTGGGGGTTGGGGCTCCAACATATTGGGGGGACACAATTCAACCTCTAAGAGGAATCGACAGAAAATTAGTGTAGAGAATGTCCTTTGTTGCAGCATCTGCCAGTGCTGTTATTTTTGTGGTCACCTTCCTTTTTCACCGACCACTAGACCAGCGCCACAGGTTTACGTGGACAAGAGCAAAAAGGACCGCACCTAGTATTCCACCAGTTCAGCTCCGGAGGTGTTCGGTCGATACTTAGTGGCGAGCGTCATTGATTTGGTCAAGCCTTCCTTTGATCTACACTGGCTGATGGGGAGCTCCTCATGGCCACGACTTGGGCAGACAGACAGACCCGGCCAAGGGGTCAAAAGTTTCAAATCTCCCCAAATTCCTCCAGCCTTGAGATTGGATTGTACCGTGGAATGAAACCCATTCAAAAGCATCTTCATTTTCCACAGAACCTGCCAGCAGCCCAGACGCAAGGCAGAAAGAGCGGCTGGAAATTCCGGCCTCAGCCCAGCTTTGCCTTCCTTGAAATCGGTCTCTCGTCTTCTCTCTCACTCCTCTCCTCCTGTCTGTGGGGAAGAAATGAAAACAGGCACTGCCTGTAACCGTTTCCCCCATCCGAGGTGAGGAGCCCTCTGTGAGGGGATGCGGGGCTCCTGGGTGATGGGAGCTATTTGGAAGCAGGTGGAGAATAGCAGTTTCCTTCTGGGTGTGAGTGGAGAGGGGACCCAGCCGACAACCAGGTTCTGGTTACACCGCACTGAGCCTCTCCCAACGTCCTTGATAAATAAATCATCTTTCAGTGGAACCGTCTCCGAATAGCTGAGCGGCGACCTAAAAAAATGAACACGAATAGGAAATGGGAAACACATCCGCCTCTGAGTAATTGGTTCTTTTTCGTATAGGAGTTGAATCCATGTGAAATTCCTTCCCCCACATTATAAATAGAAGCCAATGTGCTTTGCAGTTGGGCTTTTCTTTCTTTTTATGAGGTTTTTTTTCCCACAGACAAAGGGATTTTCACTTTCAGAAGAAACAATGGCCAGAGACAAGCGGTTTTTTGATGGACGTGGATTGGGGCCACCCACTTCCTCGCCAAATTCAGCCACAAGGTACTGTCCTGGGCCTGACACCCTGGGCTCTTCTTCCTTGGAGAAAAAATTCCTGGACACAGGAGTGGGGAGATGCTTTTCCAGGCCTGGTTCCCCACGGCTTGCCGGGTGACTGGCGTGGGACCCGCCTTTGTCATCTGATGCCATTATGCTTATCTGGTGCTGATCCTCTAAGTCTGCAGCTACCTTGGTCTTTGCAGTGAGTCTGAACACAGCAAGATGTGCGGAGAGGAGTAACCCGCCTGCCGCTCTCAAACCCAGACAGAAAGGTCAGCGATGAGAGGACAGAGGAGGCGCCCTCGCGCTGGGAGAGACCAATGGGAGCCTCTGCCAAACACTAGCAAAACAGACCTGTGATTCCTTGTCAGCAAGCCCAATATCCAGAAAGGCAAAGACCTATTAAAAAAAAAAAACCTCAGTTGGTGACAAAATCTGCCCTGAATGTGCATAGGGCTGGCTGGCTTTTTATCTCCGTTTATCCCACTTAATTGAAGTCTCAAACATTCACTGCAAAACTGTTTGGAGAGGAAGAGTGGCCCTGAACCTGCCGGGGAAATCACATGGCGTAGAGTACATGTTCCGTATCCCCTTCCTAAAATGCATGAAAGTTCTGAATTCTGCATACATCTGGCCCCAGTGGTTTCAAATCAGGGACTAGGGACCTGAAACAATCTCATTTGGGGTTGTCACTGGCAAGCAGGTGTCCCCATGCAATATCAGAGATTGCAAACTGACCTGCGGGAAGACCCGAAGATATATTTAGTGACCATCATGCTTTAAACATTCAAATTTTTTTTTTTGGTGTCTTTGGCTGGGGGCAAGGTCACTGCTAAGCCCCTACTGTTTCTTTCCTTTGGACCACCTGCCTTCCCCTAAAGGCATTCAAGCCAATGACCGGCCAAATGGTCAGCCTTGTGAAACTGTCCTTGTAAGAAGAGAATCGATGATGGAGGCAGGGTCCCCAGATCACTAATCCTGCATTCATTCATTCGCTTACTCATGCATGCATTCACTCAACAAGGAATGTTAGAGCCAGGCTTGCTCATAATATTTGTCATTTGACAGCAACATGTAAGTGATAAATAGTGGCATATTAGTCAGCATTCTCCAGAGAGACAGAACCAGTAAGGTGTGTGTGTGTGTGCTTGTTAATTATAGGCATTGGCTCACAGTTCCAGAGGCCCAGAAGTCCTATGGTCTGCCATCTTCAAGCTGGAGAACCAGGAGAGCTGGTGGTGTAATTCAGTCCAAGTCCAAAGGCCCGAGAGTCAGGGCAATGATGGCATAAGTCCTGGTCTAGATTGAAAGCCAGAGAACCAGGAATGCTGATGTCCAAAGGCAGAAGAAAATGCATGTCCCAGCTCAAGGAGAGAGAATGAATTCCCCCTTCCTCTGTCTTGCTAGTCTCTCTGGGTCCTCAGTGGGTTGGATAAGGCTCACCTGCACTGGGGAGGGCCATCTGCTATACCTGGTCCACAGATTCAGTGCTAATCTCCTCCAGAAACACCCTCCCAGGCACCCTCAGAAACAATATCTTACCAGCTATCCGGGCACCCCTTAGCCCAGTCACGATGACACATAAAATCAACCATTACAGGACTATACTACCAGTGTGTCTAAGGCTCACAGCCCTGTTCCTTGCACCACTCCGTTCTGCCCTTCAGTGGGCATTTACTGAGGCCTTCCTCGGGCAGCTGCACGTTTGCAAGTAGTCTTCAGAGCCCCCATTATACAGACGGGAGCTGAGGCTCAAAAATGTCTCGTTCTACAGCCAAAAAGGACAAAGCCTAGGTTCCAATATGGCCACCTGTTCCCGGCTCCTTCATTGCATGGCACTGAATATGCTCAAGAAAGTAATTCCTGGTTAGAAGGCGGTGGTACCTTCACACAATGGGACACTATGCAGCCGTAAGAAAGAAAGATCGCTCACCCTTTGAGACGACACGGAGGGACCTGGAGAGTACTATGCTAAGTGAAATAAGCCAGTCAGAGAAAGACACGTGTCATATGATCTCACTTATTTTTGGAATATAATGAACAAAATAAGCTAATGAACAAAATTGATTCAGAGACATGGAAGAAGGGAACAGACTGACAAACCTCAGAAGGAAGGGGGTGGAGGGACAGGAAGAGATAAACCAAAGAACTTATATGCATTTATGCACAACCGATGGACACAGACAACAGTGTGGGGAAGGGGGTGGGATGGAGCGGGGAGCAGGGTAACAATGGGGGGAAAAGGAAGAACATCTGCAATAAAAAATAAATTAATTAATAAAGATTGCTGATAAAGAAAAACAAAACAAAACAAAACAAAAAAAACAGAATAAAAGAAAAGCTGCCACAGCCAAGAGGAACATAGGAAACCTGAAAAAAAAAAGAAAGTCACTCTTTTTTAAAAAATTCTCACCAGAGGATATTCTTCCACTGATTTTTAGATACAGTAGAAGGGGGGCGGAGAGAGATACATAGATGTGATAGAGAGACATCGATGGGTTGCCTCCCACATGTCCCTGACCAGGGCCAGGGATTAAATCCACCCCGACTGGGAACTGAACGAACCTGAGACCCTTTGGTCCAAGGGCCGACGCTCCAACCACTAAGCCAAACTGACCAGGGCAAGAAAGTCACTCTGATCAATATCCCCAGTGAAGATCTCCTGATGGTACAGGTGTCATCTGTACTTGCAACACTCCCAGATAAAGGTGGACGACAGAAAAGGATTTGCTTTCTGTCCTCCTGGACCTTCAAATCCACGGTGGCGAACCAGACATCACAGAAGCAACGAAAGAAATACAGGAGCTCATTTCAAATCGAGGGAAGTGCTGCGTGGGAATAATCTACCAGAAATGAGGGAGGGAACACGGCTCCTTTAAATCACGGGGCTCAGGGAGGCCCTGAGACGGTAACAGCTGACCTGAAAGGTGAGCAGCAACAGGTGAGAGAGTGCTGCTGGGCAGAGTGGACAGCACGTGCAAAGGCCCAAGGTCAAGGGTTGGGGCTCACCAGGTGTTATTGTCCAACTGGACACAGATAGTTCATCTTATTCTGCTAGCTTCTCTCTGAAGCAGTTAAGACCGATATTACCACCGGGACCCAAGCTCCCCATCTCATGACATTACGGAATAGACGTTGAATGGGAATATTCCAAGAAGTTTCCATGGGAGTCCAAAATATTGGCATGAAGATGTGAGACCTGGGTTCCAGTCCTTGCATTGCCCCTTACTCACTAACTTGACGTTTGGACAAGTCCCTTACTTTTTTTTTTTTTTTAAGTCTGTTTTCTCTCCTGTAAAATGGACAACGGATACCTACCTGATAGGATTTTAGCAAGAATTTTGTGAAATGATGCAAAAGAAAGACCTTCATCAGCCATAAAGCACAAGATGGAAAGTACTAGGAATATTACTGTGGTTGTTTTTGCTATAAATCATAATTAAAGGGCCCCAAAAGGGGCACCTTAAAATGTGAAGGGATGATGACAGGATCTCAAAACAGCCTTTTAGGAACAGCAGCAGTGAGATCAGGTGGAAAAATCTGAACGCCAACGATGTGGCAACCTGAAGGTCCTGACGGTTCCTGTAAAAAAAAAAAAAGCAGATTCTGAATCAGTGCTTTGCCCCCCACTTTTCGTGGTGATTTGGGGCAAGATGTATGAACGTATGGGTTTCAGTGGTTTTCCTCTTAGCATTTTGTTACCAAATGGGGCCCGGCCCAAAGCAGGTCTGCCTCGGGCCTGCCAGTAGTATGTGGGTTCTTGACTTTGTGTAGGAAAGATTTCATCATATGAGTCCAAGTGATTTTGAGAGTATATTTATTACAGCTGGGGACAGAAAGGGCTTAAGGTAGAAGAAGCAACAGGAGAGAGTAAGTCAGAGGAAAAGGGGGCCTTGAAAACAGGTTCAGAGGGTAAGCCCAGGACGAGCTGCCGCTGCCCGCTGCTCCCCTGGTTGCAAGTCTCAGGTCTCTTAGTGGTTAGGAGAAAAAGAGCACAGATACAAGGTGTGGGTGTGCTCTAGCCAGAGCAAGCCATGGATCCTTTGTCTAATGCCTTGTATCTCTCTTTGGCCAATGGGAATCCTGTGGGAGGTCTCAGGGGAGGGTCTTAACAGAATATTCATTAGCTTTCCAGGGGCATCCTTCAATATGGTGATTCATTAAAATGTGGGTATAGAGGGGTCAGGGTTATTTTCCGCTTAGTTTTATTTTTAAAGAATGTTACTGAAGAGGGGCCGGGATCGAGACCGGTGGTCCCTGGGATGGTCTGAAATGTGCAAACCCTTTGCTCCTAAGTATCCTTGGTTAGGGAAGATAAAACCTTGTGATTCATTAGCTGGCTGTAAATCGCTCAGGTCATTTGACCTTGTTTAAGTATTTTGTCTCAGTTTCCCTTATTACACTTGTCAAGGAATTTCCCCAGCTTCTTACTATCCTGCCTCAATAGGAGAAGCATCTGGAGTAAAATCATTCTCGACATCCTGGCCAGCTGGAACGTCAGGTGGCCTGCAGCTCAGGGTTCGCCCGGCTGTGCCCCCTTCCTGCTCCTGCTGCCTCTTGCAAGCCCTCCCTCCAGCTCTGAAGCACTAAGCTGACCTCGATCCTGAGAGCTAACCTACGAGGCCAAGCCCTTGTCACCACTGCGGACAGAAACGCCAACGGGCCACGTTCACCCCCACCCAGGGCGGCGCGCACGGTGAATGCACATGTTATAAGCGAGACTCTTCCTCATGAAAAGGTTGCCAAAGCTCCGTAAATGCCGCTCCTTCTTTCCTGACCCTCTGCCCTGCTTCAAACGAGCTTTTAAACCTTTAAAGAACATGCGGTTTCACTTTCAACTGTATCTGAGCTTAGAGAGTGTTGTTTTGGCTGCAGGGCAGAGAGCTGGGTGGGAGGCGTTGATTTCATAGATCTGAGCCCAGTAATATTAATGAGCGAACCGCTTGCAAAGGCCCCCAGAACCGCCAACCCACCCTCAGAGGTGTATTAGTTCAGCTGGAGTCCGCCCGCCAGGCTCCGAGCCTGGAGCACAGCCGCCCTGGCTATTTGCATATCAGTCTTACCCCAGATGACCTCTGGTTGGCCTGAAATTGCAAAAATATATTCCTGGCCCCCTGAAACTGGCAGATTCAGGTTTCCTGGTCTCAAGCCTTCCACAATTTGGAGGTCCTTGTTTAAGAAAAATAATTCAAAATTACAAGTATAAATGTAGTTACAAAAGTGAATACTCGGAAAACAAATCACAACAAATTGCAGACTTTTAAAAGCTGACAAATGTGACAGACATCACTAAGCCCACAAATTAACATGATATTTTTACTAATTAACTGTCTGGCACGCATCTATAATACATTTTTGTCCTGCCCTTTTTGGGGCTGGATAGTCTTTGATTTCCTTTTCATCTGACAACGATTAGGTAACACCAATTTCTATATAGAGAATAGAAAGACAGTTCAATAGCCTAGTCAGTGTGCTCAGCGGATTGGAGCGTCGTCCCATGGACTGAGAGGTCCCGGTTCGATTCCCGGGCAGGGCACATGCCAAGGTTGCGGGCTCGATCCCCAGTGGGGGGCCTGCAAAAGGCAGTTAATTGATATTTCTCTCTCTCTCCCTTCCTCTCTCTCTCTACAAAATCAATAAGAACATATTTTTTTAAAAAGAAAGATAACTCAATATTTCTTTTGGCATATTTGGTTAAAATTTTGGGGTTTTTGTGTGTGTTTCTTGATTGTTCAGAAAGAAATGCTCTTATTTCACAATGATGTAATTATAATTTCTACCTGGCCCACAGAGCTCAGCTGCAACTGTTGTGAAAAAGTTTAAGACTGTTGTTAAATTTGGGAAAACTTCTATTCAATTTCTCCCATACACGAGCTGTACGATTTCAGGTCATTTCAAGTTTTCTTGTGTAATCAGTGCAGTTAAATGCTCTTTGAAGTGCCGATGCTAAGTTTGTCATCGCTGATTTTATTTGTGGTTGTATGCTATCATTCTTGATGTCAGTTATTTCATGTCAAGCCGCCAAGAAATTTAAATATTTTTGTTATGTATTTGTATAATTTACTTCCCTTCATCATCCCGCCATCAGATGGCGTCAGCCCTTTGCGAGTGCCAAGGCCACCAAAAGGGGACAGTGGCACTCCTAGAGCTGTGCTGTGCCCAGTCTGCACAAACGGCATGGCACCCAGCCACCTCGCTTCCCAGTCTATCCCCCCACTGTGGCCAGAGTCACTCTGAAATGGAAACCCAACCACGCCCCTTCCCGGTTAATAAAAAACCCCTGGGCATCCCCACTGCTCCCACCGTGAATCCTAAACTTTGTAACAGGGACTCTGGCCCTCACCCACCTGTCCAGACTCATCTCTCACAATCCCCTCCGCTCATACCCAAAGAGGTAGAGTTCCTCATAGCTCCAAACCCTCTGCTCCACCTAGAACACTCTTCCCCATCTCTGACTTACTCCAGCTCATCTTCCAGTGTGCCCATCACCTCCTCCAGGAAGCCTTCCCAGATCTGCCCACACTTGCTCGGCAATCCACTTCATGGGCTTCCCCTGGATCCTGTCCTGCCGTGAGCGATCGCTTACCAAACTGTTCTTTCATTTGATTTCTTTGGGCCTCTCCCATTCTCGTCCTAGGAGAAGCGCTGGAGACAGATGAGCAGGACATGGGCCCTGTTCTCACGGAGCTCTGGACGGAACTGCGAAGATAGATTTATCACAGCCAACCATTGAGGGGGAATGCTGCTGTGGAACCAAGAATGAGGTACTGATAATGCAGTGACCCTCAAGGAGCCTGAGAATGTCCCGAATTGGAGAGAGGGGTCGGGGCAGGGGATTCTGCAGAGGTTCACGCGGGAGGAGACCCCACGTCCAGCAGAGGTGGCCAGGATTTCCGCAAAGGGAGGGATGGAGAGCAGGAGGCTGCAAAGGTTGCCTGGGGCCAGCTGGGACTTCATCCGGCCGACAACAGGTGTCGCTAAAAAATGTGGAGGAGGAGGTAAAGTGGCAAGGCCACATTTGCATTTTAGAAAGGTGTCCCTGGCAGCCAGAGAGAGTGGCCTGGAAGGGGCGGGAGTGGAGGCTAGATGACCAATTAGGAGGCTGTCAAAATACTGTAATTCCAAGCCAATTTGTCAAACTGCTGAGCACAGAGGAGTCTCATTAGTGAAAACGAAGGGGAAGGGCTCCTGCCCCAGAGATGGCAAAACACCCACGTTCAGCAGAACAGTTCCGCTTACATGTTTTATTCGTTTTTAAATGTTTCTCTTATTTTCCCCCACCTTTGGTTTCTTGTGATTTCTTCTCTTTCTCTCGCTGTTCTATGTCTTCTCCTTGTTTCTTCTCTTGGGCTTTTGGACATTCTTTGCACACTTTGTTTTCAACTTTTAAAATGTTTATCTTTCACTACAAGGTTAATGGCTCTGCCTCCATGAGACTGGAAAGACCTGGGTTCAATCCCCAGCTCTGCCATGTGCTCAGGTGACTCCCGTTCACATCAGTTAAAGGAGAGGTTTGTCGTCCTTCTTACAAAGAGTCCCGCGAAAGGAGATGATGCTTGGAAAACGTTTATGAGACAGTCTAATACATGGCAGCTATGACTACTGTTTTTCGTGTTTCCTTTAAAAAAAAATAAAGGCCTGTGTTAATATTTTAAGCAACCCAGGCAAAGATGAGGTGCTGAATTGATCCACAGCGGAGAGAACGGAGGACACGTGGACAACACTCCCTGACAGCTGATCGCCACATCGGCTAAGAAAATGTGTTTTCCAAATGACACCGGACGTTTCCGTTTCTCTGTCGAAGGATGATGATGCCGCTCACCCAGTGAGAGGACCACAGGGGGGTCAGGACTGAGCCCTCCCAGGGGAGGATGAGCTCAGAGAGGGAAATGAGAAGGTGAAGTCCGGGGCGCGGATAAGATGCGCCAGAGGGAGGCTCTGGAGGCAGAATAAGGAACGAGGGTTTAGAAGGGCAGCCTGTAGGATGGCACCAAACCCAAGGAGTGTGGGGGCAGGGTGCATGTTTCATTCTTTCAGGAAATTTGGTCACAAGAGGAAAGCAAAACTTATCTCAAAACTAGAAATCTGCCTGGCTGGTGTGGCTCAGTGGTTGAGAGTCGACCCATGCACCAAGAGATCGCCAGTTCGATTCCTGGTCAGGGCACATGCCCAGGTTGTGGGCCCGATCCCCAGTGAGGGGCATGCCGGAGGCAGCCAGTCGATGTTCTTTCATTGGTGTTCTCTCTCATCGATGTTTCTATCTCTCTCTCTCTCTCCCTTCTTCTCCTTCTAAAATCAATAAAACACACAAACACACACACACACACACTAAACTAGAAATCTGCCTTGGGGCAAGACTGCTGTAGGTCTTCTGTGCCCTCCGGACCCTCTCTCCACTCTCCTCTGCCCTGACATCAGCAGAGAGTGCCAAAGAGAAATCCCTGGATCAATCCCCTCTCTGCACACGCTTGCTAAGGTGGGCTCTGCTATTGGCACCTATAAACCCTGACGCATACACTGTCTCACAGGGTCATTCTAAAGTGTAAGTGAGATAATGATTATAAATTGCTTAGCGTAATGCTCAGCACACAGTAGGTATTCAATATATGATGCAGAGTGCAAGAATGACTTTATGGAAAGCATGTGGCAAGGGTTTTGCACCTAATAACTACTCACTGAGTTTGTGTTATTATGGCCGCGACTATTGTTATAAAATAGTAATAATTCAGCCTTAAAAATAGCCACCAGCCTATGTGCATCTGGGCAGCCCCCCAAAAAATGAGTAACTACGGTGATCACTGGGGCTGACCCAGGTTCCAGGCCTGTGAAGAATTGCTTCTCTCTGTGCCCTTGAGGGAAGGCCGGTTAAATGTGTACGGAAGTGATATGTCTTCTGATTGGAAGCTTTTAAACTCCAGGGTGCAATTTGCCATGATTCCTTTTGCCTGTGCCACGGTGGCTGGTGACGTATGAATGGTGGCAGAGTCGGTGTCACGGAGCTCTTCCTCGGCCACGTGCGAGGCTTGTGTGGAGCTCGGTGCAGCGCCCCATAGGGCCTGCATCCCTTTAAACTGCTGGTGTGGTTTTTGGTGTGTGTGAAAGAGGTTTGTGCATGAGAAACCCGACTACTGAAAACAGGCGTGCCGATGCGCGGACGGCTATCTCTGCTGGATGCTTTGGCCGTATTCCAGCTGTCAGCTGGTCCACAGACGAGGTGTTCCATCCCCCGCTGGGGACTGTGTGGGCAGGGGTGGCCTCTTTTGCCATCACTGGGTGGAGAGTTCACTCGTTGATATCAGGCGAGTGCCAATGGAACTGTCTGTGACTGTCATCCTCTCGGACACGGTTCCGGAGGGAATGGCAGAACGCAGCGAGCGTATCGGTCCGTCTGTTCACTTCACGCCTTAGAGGCCTCATGCCTGGATCGACAGAGTGATGCTGAGTCCTTTGTGTGCATTTGCTGATGCCTAAAAAAAAGTGGATTTCAACCTCATTTGCGAATATGTGTGGGATGTTCCTAACAGACACACCGCAGGGCCAGTGAGTGTCACCTTCGTGGTGCTACAGCCCCTGGGCGTGTGAGTCAAGGAGTCTATGAAAAGCAAAAATCTCACAGCCAAAGGTGAGGAACCTACGCGGATTCATTGGAGACCTGGTGGGTATTCACTGGCGCCCTTTCTGCACACTTCCGAGTTCTCCTGTCAACGTGCCCCGCCCACCGCCTTCCTCTCCCAGAAGGTGGCCCCTCCGCCCTGCAGATCTGAGTTGGGTATGCTGCCATCCCAAACAGGATTTCTTGCCACACATCTCAAACACTGGATGGGGTGGTGCAAGTACTCTACGGGTGGATTGTGATGAATGAGTTTGTTCTTGGGGTCCCCTGACTTCACCAATGCCGCCGTCATCTTCCTGGTCAGCCCGCTGCCCACATTGAGTCAGACCATGAGCATATAGTCAGTGCTCAGTAAGAAGTTGTCTTTTGCCCAAAGGAAAATTCTTATCACAGAAGCACATGGTTAAGATGAATCGTCAAGGTCACCTACCCCTCCTGTGGAACATCTTGGGAAAGCATTTGCCTAAAATATCTCTAGTAACGGAGTCCCACTCCCTGAAGGCATCTCCAATGTCAAGGAAATCTATTTCTTTATATTTGACTAGAATTTACCAAACGTTAATTCCCCTCCTTGCTTCCAACTGTACCCCCAGAGGGACTCGAATCCTCAGGGACCCTGGAGGAGGACCCCCCTCTCTGGATTGTAGATGAGGACGCTGAGGTGCCGAAAGTGACCTTGAGATAAAGCCGAGTGGGTGGTTCTTCAATGTTCTGCTAAAAGCACAGGGGACAAGTTCAAAACCACACCTGACCTGTTCCCAGACATTGACACCATGGCAGAGCAGGGTCTTGGTGCAAGGTCTCAGCACACACGTACTCACTGTACCCAACTATGCTCTGCCACAGACCAAGTGTGGGGCTGCAGGGGTGGAAGACACAGGCCTTGTCCCCACAGAGTCCCCAGCCTGATCAGGAAGCTCATCGGTGTGGAAGGTGAGCAGGGCAATTGGAGAACAAAGAGGAAGTGAATATAATCTGGCTTGGGGTACCGTGAAGGGCTTCCTGGAGTCAGTGACAATCAATGTCCTCTACCTCCCTTAATATATGACTCGTGCTCCATGCTTCCAACCAAGGGCTCAACTCTGACTCCTACAGGGTCTTCCTGCAGGTGGCACTGGCCTTGGCGTGAAGAAAGTGACCTAAAGTAGCATCCTCAGGAGTAACGAGATGTTCTAACCCTGGACAGTGGTCAAGGTTGCACAACTCTGGGAATATGCTGAAATCCATTGACTTGGACATTTTTAAATGAGTGAATGTTATGTACATTATAACTCAATAAAAATGTTTTTAAGAGTCTCACCTTGCCTGGCCGGTGTGGGTCAATGGATTGAGTGTCGTCCCATGGACTGAGAGGTCCCGGTTCAATTCCCAGTCAGGGCACATGCCCTGGTTGTGGGCTTGATCCCCAGTGGGGGGCGTGCAGGTGGCAGCCGATCAATGTTTCTCTCTCACATTGATATTTCTCTCTCGTTCTCCTTTCCTCTTTCTCTAAAAAAAAAAATCAATAAAAACACATTAAAAAAGAAAAAGTCGCGCCCTGAGATTTTATTCTCTGACCCACATTTGGTGCTCACCCACAAAACCCAGCTCTGTTCCTCCTGGGGGTGCCTGCCCAAGAGGGAGCCATCTCGCCTAGCTGTGCTCATTTCTTCCCCATCCAGAGCAGCTTGCCCATCACCTCATCCGCAGACGAGAACCCCTCTGTCCCCCCACTTCTGTTAGCTTCATGCAGCACCTGGGGGCCAGACTGGAGGAATCTGAACAACAGTCAACTTGTTGGGCTTGTTTCCGAAATGCGATCCCCGGACCAGCACACTGGGCAGCCCTGGAAGGCCGTCAGCAATGCAGGACCCCAGGCTCCGCTGACTGGTCGGAAGGGCGTGTGAGTTTGAGAAGCATTGATCTCAGGTGCTGCTTCTCTACGTGGCCTCAACTAGGTCGCCCGGGTCCCACCCCTAAAGATTCAGATTTCCTTGCTGGGGGTGCTGCCGGTGTTGCAATGGTGCCCCAGGGGATGCTGACCTACAGTGCCATTGAAAAGCCGGGTCCGGGGCTCGTAGGAGTTTTGCTTCATGGGGTTATTTTGTCCACGGACAACCGGTTCGTTCCTCCTCCTCGCTCTGTGTCCAGCTGTGGGAACCCGGCCTGAGAAGCGCCGCGGCGGATCCCCCCGCTCGCGGCTCTCTCTGTTTCATCTTCCCGAGGCCATCGCTGCCATCGCTGCGGTCATTGTTCAACTTGGCCCTGACCACCCCGAGGCTCGCAGCAATTGTCCAAATACCCGACTTCAAACAAACAAAGAGAAAATAACATTGGCCAGTCCTTTGTGATAAGCCGCCTTTATCAGCCCCGGTTGCTGTCAGCCTGCATGGCTGGTCAGAGGGCTCTCTTTGACACGCTGTAAATAAACATCACCTGTTTGTCCAGGATGACACGAGGGCAGCCCCTGCTCCTGGTGTTATCACGGAGGAAGCACTCGGTTGGGTGTGTGAGTATTTGGACATGAACTGGGAGAGGACAACAACAGCCGAGGTGGCCCTGCCCCGGGGTAGCCAGACCACAGCCTCGGTGAGTTTGGTTGAGACCAGCGTGGTGATTGCTTCCTGGAAGGTGGACTGCTGAGAAAGGGGACTTTCGCTTCTTCCTGCCTCAGTGGCCCCCTTTCCAGCGTCTAGACTTGGCGTTCACAGGGCCAGGGCCTTCCGGATTCCATTCTGTCTGTTGCCAGTTTCCGAAGCCGCAGATCTAAATTGGGATTTCCTGGATTCCCAGAGTCTCGGCGTTGGAAGGGGCCCTGGGCTGCGGGGAAGCCAGCCCCTCTCTCTCTTTGCAGAGGAGGAGACTGGAGGGCAGGGTGGTGGGGGTCAGAGGTCACATGACAGGTCAGGATGCGCCAGGGCCACATGTGAATGGCTGTACACCGAGCTGCCCCTCTGCCCGGCTGGATCTGACGGGCACCTTCCATCCTGGGGCACGCATCTGGCAGCAGGTAGCTCGGGCCCGATATCCGTGTATCGAAGGGACGCTGTTATTTGTACAATGGCAGTGTAGCTTTTGCCCAAACTCTGTGGTTTCCTTGTGCAGACCTGTTTGCAAGTTCTCTGAGACCGTCAGAACACGGAGTGGTGGTTCTCTCGCCTTCAGATGCGTTCATGGCCCCGGGGGATCTTGGTAAAATGCAGTCTGGCTCACTGGGCCTGGGGAAGGGCCTGGGGTCTCATTTCCAACCAGTTCCCAGGCGCTGTGACGCTCCTGGTGCGGGAGGGCTCCTGGAGGAGGGATCCCAGGGCTCATTGTCTTGAGGCCAAAGAAGTGAAGGGCAGGAGTCCTGCGTCCTTTCCCCCCTCCCCCCCAGATGCTCACAATCCAGCGGGAGGCAACCAGCTTCCTGTTTGGGCTCCCACCAGGAAGCGAATGGGGTCACTTGATGCTTCTCTGCTTGGGGGACTCCCCCGCCCCAGCCACACCTGCAGGGATTCATAGCTCTGTGTAGTCCCCTCTTCTGGAACCCGGGCTGGGATTGTGGCCACTCGAGCTAATAGAAGGTGGTGGCCATCCCAGGCCTATGCTCCAAGAGGTCCTAGAAGTTGCTGCTTTTCCACCTTTGGGAGCCCTGAGCTTCCACAGAGGAAGTCTGCCCACTGCCGCAGAGGCCGCATGGAGAGGGAGTGGCCCTGGGGACGTGGAGAGAAAGGCACCGCTGTCCCAGTGTCCCAGTTGAGCACAGCCTGTCAGATGACCACCCTCAAAAGAGCAGAAGAACCCCGGAGCTGACCCCAGCCCAGACTGCTGACTCGTGTGCAAATAAGGTGGTGGTTGTCAGCCACTACGTCTGGGGGCGGTTTGTTACACAGCAACAGACATCTAAAATAGCGACCATAGAATGCATCGTCCAACAGGGATATTTTGAGAGTGAAAGGGGGTACTGTTGATAATTACACCAGAACCACAGAATAAACCAGGGCTACCCCAGGAAAATTAGGAGGTATGATCACCCTAGTGCTGAAGAGCACTGGGACCAATCCACGGACATTTCCTACAAGTGTGTTATTATCAGAATTGTTCCAGTTGCCAGTGACAGAAATCAGACTCTAACTGATGGAAGCCACAAAGGCCAGCTGTGGACTCAGGCTTAGAAATACTGCTTCAGGTATGTTCGATCCAGGGGTGCACACTCTGTCTTCAGGGCTTGATCTCTCCTCATCTCTGCTTTTCTTCTTGTTGGTTCCATTCTTTTTCCAGCTCTCCCCTGAGGCAGCAAGACAATCCCCTGGCTGCATCGAGCTCCTGTGAGTTCAAGTTCCACATGAGTCCTAGAACTGAGCCTGTGGCATGACTGGCCACATTGAGCCACACGCCATAAACCAATCACTCCAGCAGGAGGAAGCGATATTCTGATGGGCGGGACCTGAGTTCAAGGACACCTGGGATCCGGGGTGGAATCAGCCCCATCCTTTCATGTGGGGCAGGGAGGGGTCACCAAGGAAAACCTGCGGTTTTCTAGAACATGGGGATGGAGTATGTGGGTGCAGAGGCCAGCTTGGCAGCGTACGTGCTCCCCCAAGCCCCTGAGTCGAGTGTGTCTGCATTTCTCTGCGTTACTGCGGAGCTCCCCACAGAGCAGCCAGCAGCAGCCGTGCATATGGCCGGAGGCCTATAGATGGTGCTAGCGGAGGTCTTAACGGGCAGTCACGTTCCCACGCCGGGCTCAGAAGCAGCTCACAAGTGCTGCTACTTAGAAGAGAGATTGTCATCACCGGCATCCCACCAAATCATAAACAAAACCCTCAAAGGGTAAGTGAGAGGAACAACCTGTAAAAGCCCTGTCCCAACACCTTCTGGAGCAAAGCTAACCCCAGCAACTCTGAGCCCAAACCTGAGGGGGGAAGAGGCCCTGTTCGCGAACTCCTGCCAACAGCGTGGAGAAGGGATGGGGAGCAAGGCTGCGAAGTCCCCTTTCTCAGCAGTCCGCCTTCCAGGAAGCAATAACCACGCGGTGTGTTGTTCCATCGTTTCCCTAAGCATCTTGCACGAGGTACGGCACTGAAACGCTGGATGGGTGGGTTTCCACTCCCTAATTCTGCTGTTTGGTAAGTTGAATGAGCAGGTGTTTTGCCTGCAGGAACTTTCACCCCCAACCCTGTGCTCTGCAGAAAAGCTGCTCTTTCCCTAAGCTGGGACTTGTCCTCTCCTCTTAGCCAGGAAAGCCCTAACCCTTTCCTTCACCTGCTGACCCTCACTTGTCCTGTGGTCTCTGCTGGTTGTTCTAAGTACTATTGTTACCGGAAAGGGGGCCTGGTCCTGAGCGGGTCTGCCTGGGGACAGCCTGTAGTGTGTGGGTCCTTGATTTCACGAAGAAAAAATTTCACAGCACGAGTCCAGGTGAATTTTAGAGGACATTCATTAAAGCTGGGGACAATTGAACAAGAAAGGGTTGGGGAAATGAGCCTACTGGGCTGCTTCGGCTCACTGAGAAGTCAGAGAGAAGGGGGCCTTGGGGACAGGTTCAGGGGGTTTGCCCCGGACGAACTGCTGCTGCCCATTGCTGCCCTGGTTGCAAGCCTTGTGGGGTCCCTTAGAGTTTAGGAGATGCATGCCTGGGGGGACAGAACTGGGGGCAGTGTGGGTGTGCTCCTGGGAGAGAGAGCACGCTGGGACCTTTATTTTGAGGGGTTTTAAAAGCTGGGCATTCTGGCCGGTTTGGCTCAGCGGTTAGAGCGTTGGCCTGCAGTCCAGAGAGACCCGGGTTCGGTTCCCGCTAAGGGCATGTACCTTGGCTGCAGTTTGTCCCCGGCCCTGGTTGGTTGTGCGGGTGGCAGCCACTCGATGTGTCCATTTCACGTCGATGTTTCTCTCTCTCTCTCTTCCTCTCTCTCCCTCCAACTCTATCTGAACAAAAAATGAAAAATTGTCCTCGGGTGAGGATAAAAAATAAAAAATAAATAAATAAATAAATAAATAAATAAATAAAAGCTGGGCATTTAGGGGAGGTCTTAGGGGAGGATCTCAATAGAATATTGATCAGCTGTGTGCTGATGTACCAAAATGAGGTTTATTCTCTTCACTTCCTCTGTCCTTGGGTGTGGTTGGCCAATGGCACTAATTGGATTTCTGCTGTCTGCCGCCCTGAGTAGGGTGATTTAAGCTATTTACCCTCTGGTTGGGGAGGAGAAGGGCAAACCATTTACTCTCAAGTGTCCCCGGTGTAGGGAAGATAGGATGCAAACTGTTGTTTAACTCTCTGTCTCAGTTTCCCTGTCCTGCTTGTCCTGGCTCACTGGCCTGTCGCCCTATCACTGCATCACCTAGTGGCCCACCTCCGTGGCTTACGGCCACTCCTTATTGTCACCGCCTCGATTCCATTCAGAGGGCCGGTGGGCTCCGCTGGGTGGCCCTCACTTGCCGTCGAAGGGTAGCTAGACCTGCATCTCCTGCGGGCTCCGTGTGCCGGCTCCGGGGGCTCCGTCATAGGACCGAGTGTGGGCGGGCCGCTGGGGGATGTGCCGGCCGCCAGTACAGCGTCACACGTGGCCTCTCCATGCGGCTGGGGCCTCCCTTCATGGCCGCTGGGTGCTGAGAAGGAGCATCCAAGAGAGAGGAAGACACAGTCCTTTTCTAGATCACCTGCGGGTCCAAGAAGACATCTCAAGAGCAATTCAAAATGCACTGACATAAATGAAAACAAAACTACGACATCACAAGGTGTGGGACGTGGAGGGACGAGAGCTTAGGGGGAATGCACGGTTAACGCAGGTATTAGAAGGGAGGATCCAACAGCAATGGCAAAGCTTCCACCTCAGGAGACCAGACAAGGAAGAGGAATTTGGCCCTGAAGCAAACAGAAAGTAAATAAATTAAAAAATTGGCATCCGGCCGGTGTGGCTCAGTAGTTGAGCGTGGACCCATGCACCAAGAGGTTGCCGGTTCGATTCCCAGTCAGGGCACATGCCCAGGTTGTGGGCCCGATCCTCAGTGGGGGGCGTGCAGGAGGCGGCCAATCGATGTTCTCTCTCATCGATGTTTCTGTCTCTCTCTCTCTCCCTCTCCCCCTTCCTCTTTCTAAAATCAATAAAGAAAAAAAAGTTGGGCAGAAAGCCAAGAAATTAAAAACAACAAAACAAGAGAGAAAATCAACGAAGCCTAAAGTTGGCCCTTTAAAAAGATCAGTACAATGGATAGACCTCCAGCCAGACGGACCACGACCGATCGAGTGAAGACACCAGCGATCAGTCTGAGAAACGACAGAGATGTTATTCCTGCTGATCCCGTGGACGCTAAAAGGACCCAACAGGAATTCTACACGTAAGTCCACGTTCGCGATTTGATAGCTTAGGGGAAGTGGACCTATTCCTCGAGAGACAGAAACTACCAGGAGAGGAGGCAGAGCTCGGTTAAGGGTCAGGAGTGGGAACGGTTCCGTTTCCACCATCCTGTCGGTCAAAGCAGTCCTGGGCCTGCCCAGGTCCAAGGTGGGGAGCAATAGACAGGACCGCTGTGATAAGGAGCGTCCAGGTCCTGTCACACAGGACCTAGTGAGCGGGCGCTGCTGTTGTGCTCTGGGAAATGCAACCTACACGCTTACATGCCACCTCTTCCAGGAAGGCCTCCTTATCACCTCTCTAGACACCCTCCCTGCCCCCTTACTGCAAAAAGTGTTTCGTTAATATCTATGCAATCAGTATGTCTCAACCCTGGCTGCACAGTCATATCCTCTGGGAAGCTTTTGACAAATATCCACACCTAGAACCACACCCTGAAATTCTGACCGAAGTGGCCAGTGGGGGGGCCAGGGTAACTTTCAGAAGTTTCTCAGGTGATTCTGCTGGCAGCCAGGGCCAGGGATCTCCGTGGCGAATAAACACATGTATAAGTGATTCTGGCTGAACAGGACAAGAGCAGCAGTTTAGAAACTAAATATTTAGAAACCAAATATTAATGGGGCAGCATAGCAAAGAAAAAAAACCCAAAACAAACAGGAAAAGATAAGTGGTCAGAGAAAATAAAAATACAGAAGGAGGAGAGAGAGGAGGCAACTGAGGGGAGGACTGTTGCCATGGGAGACGGTGTCAAGCGGGAAGAGAAGTGAAAACCTCGTGTGGGGTCTCAGGACCTGGCGCAAACCTCTGGGCCGGGTGACAGTAAAGATGGGAAACGTTCTACCCAAAAGAAGGCGTGTGGAGGGTTTCCTTTCTTCCATGAGAGTGTCACTGAGGGTTGCTAACAGACGCAGAAAAATCTATGCCCAACACATTTTGTTTCTGTTTACAAATTCAGCAAAAAAAAATTAAAAGATGCTTCAAGATGCTTCCAGATACTTTTTTCCTGAATGGACTGCCTAGAACTTGAGCTACATTTCCACATGTGACATGTAGCGTGTAGAGACATACACACATGTGCACGCATGTACACAGATGCAGGATGGCAAAGTTAATCTGGAGAGAAGTTTCTAGTAGCTTGCTACTGGGCTCTGCGCTTAACTCTGTCCTATATGCTCTTTTTATTATTATTTATTTATTTATTTTTTTATTTTTTTGGTACATGCCCCTAGCGGGAACCGAACCCAGGACTCTCTGGTCCGCAGGCCAACGCTCCAACCACTGAGCCAGACCGGCCAAGACCTATACGCTATTTTTAAAAATTGTGGTAAAAAACACAAACCATAAAATTTACTACTTTAACCTTTTTTTTTAATCCTCACCCGAGGATATTTTTCTGTTTCTCTTCAGATAGAGTGAGAGGGAGAGAGAGGGAAAGAGAGAAACATTGATGTGAGAGAAACACATCGACTGGTTGCCTCCAGCACAACCCCAACCAGGGCCGGGGACAAACCACAACCGAGGTATGTGCCCTTGGCCAGAATTGAACCCGTGACTCACTGGTCCATGGGCCGACACTCTAACCGCTGAGCCATACGGGCCAGGGCCTACTTTAACCGTTTTTAAGTGTGCAGCACACTGGTGTTAACTATACGCACATAGTTGTGTGACCGACCTGTGCGCTTTTTGTAAATGCTCGGCTGAAGACAAACCATCTCATCAAACTGGAGAATTCATGAAGCTCAGGAGTTATTCTCATGAGATGGGTGCAAAAGTAATATTCAAAAGATAGTAGACAATGCTACTCAACACATGTCTAAAAACCCACAAGTTAAGACCTGGCACTTCGGGGGTGCTTTAATACATGTTAATGAGTTCAATGAACTTTAGCAAGTTGGAATGAAGGGCCCAAAGTAATGACATTCCACAGAGACATATGAAATCTCTTATGTAGCCCTGGCCGGTTTGGTTCAGTGGTTGGAGCGTTGGCCTGCGGACCAGAGAGTCTTGGGTTCGGTTCCCGCTATGGGCACGTACCAAAAATAAATAAATAAATAAATAAATAAATAAAATCTAAGAGTTCTCCAATCTAAAGTCCAGCTCAATAAGAAAGAAATGTTGTCTGGTCTTTTAAAAATGTAAAATACTTCCAGCATGCAGATGAGCACAGAGAATAAAGTCACCAATAACCATACACGTAACATCCAGCTTTAGCCAACGTCAACATTTTGCATTGTTTATTTGGATATTATTTTTATGAAAGAAAACATTACAGGTGCGCTGGAAACCTTCTCTATACCTCTCCCGGGTCTCACCATCCCTCTTTCCTTCTTTAGAGTTGACCACTGTCCTGATTTTGGTATCCACCGTTCCTTTGCATGTTTTTTATTTTATTTTGTCCACCTGTAAATTCATCTGTAAACAATAGGAAGTGTTGTTTTGCATGTGTTGATGCAAAGAGCTTCCTGTTGCACATTTCTTTCTTTTTTAAATTATTTTTTCTTTATTGATTTTAGAGAGAGAGGAAGGGAGAAGTAGGGAGAGATAGAAACATCAACGAGAGAGAAGACTGATTGGCCACCTTCTGCATGCCCCCCACTGGGGATCGGACCCACAACCTGGACATGTGCCTTGACCGGGAATCGAACTAGGCGACCTCTTGGTGCATGGGTTGACGCTCAACCACTAAGCCACACCGGCCAGGCCCTATTGCACATTTCATTCTGCAAATGTCTCTGCTGTCTTCACACCGTGGTTTGAGATCCATCCACGGTGATGATGCAGCTCTGGGATTCAAGTTCGCCGCTCTGAAGTGTGCGATTGTATGGACATTCTCCGATTTAGTTATCGGCTCTCCTGTGGAAGGACATCTGGTTTGTTTCAGGATTTTGCTGGCACTGACGCAGCGGCAGTGGGCACTCCTGTATGTGGATAGGAGGTCCTCTCAGGTGTAGACAGAGAGTCATCCTGGCTGGGAGAGATGCACACATTGGACATTAGTAGAGACTGACATTGTTCTCCGGAGTGGTGGTGCCAACAGCGAGATTTCACAGAACATATCAACACCCCGCAGTTTCATTTCTCCAAACTACTGAGGGAGGAACAGTACCTCGCTTGGGGCAGCAGGGTTTCCTCTCTTGTGAAATCCTAGTTCATATCTTCTGCTCATTTTATCCTACGGTGTTGCTTATATTTCTTATTGATTGATAGGTGCTCTTTACATATGGGTTGAATACAAATTCCCTGCCACAGACATGTATTGCAGAGATGGTTTTCAGCATGAGGACCATCTCTTCACTCTGTTTAGCAGGTAGTAATGTTTGACAGCGTCATATTTGACAACCTAATCCTTCATGGTTTGTGAATTTTCTATCCGGTTTAAACTTGTTTTCTGTACCCCAATACCATATAGTTTCCTCCATTTTCTTCTAGACATTTTAAAATGTTGCTTTATACATGTTTAGATCTTGAACTATCCGGAAATTACTTTTGTAAATGATCTGAAAAGTCTTAATTTATTTTTCCTGTTAAATAACCAATGTCTCACGACTATTTATACAAAGCCCAACCTTTTTTCCCACTGATTTAGAGATGCCTTTCTCTTATGCCGTATTCCTCAATCCCTCTAAACTCACCTCTGTCCTAATTCTTGGTGGTTCTAATAACGATGTAGCATTGAAGATGGTCCTTTAAGAACCCTGGCCTCTCGGAGCCTAGACAAAGCTCTATCCGCCCCTTCATGGTGGAATCCAGGAGCATGAGGACCAATGACCATACCCGCTCTCTGTTCCAAGCATCTCCCCACCACCCGCTGCCTCCACCGTTTCACCTCGTTCCCTTCCCCCAACAAGGTATGGATTCCAGAGTTGCAGGAGCATCCGACGTCAAGTCCTCAGCAGAATGCTTGGCACCAAGGAGTCACAATACATTAGAGCTATAATTATTACATTTCCATCATTTTTCCCCATTTGAAGACAATGACGAAGTCCCAGTAATTCATCTGGCCTCGTGACCTAACACAGCTCCTGGTGTTCGAGAAATCCTCGACCGCGGTCAGAATGACTGAGCGAATCAATGATATTGGACCTGGAAGAACACTTCAGAGAAACAACCCAAATCTCAAGGCACTAAACTAGCTCAGGGACAAATGACCTCCTGTCCTTCAGCCAAGTGACAGGTTCACCAGGTAATGGTCCACACGCAGGAGAGCCAGCCCTGTTCTCGCTGGGACTCATCCCACGGGAGTCTCCTCCACTGAGGGCTGGAGACCACCGAGTCAATCTCCATGTGTCTCTGGATAAACTTTTTTTTTTAATTTAATCTTTTTTTCCTTTATTGATTTTAGAGAGAGGGGAAGGGAGAGGGAGAGAGAGAGATGGAAACATCAATGAGATTGAACATCGATCGGCCGCCTCCTGCACGCCCCCCACTGGGGATCGAGCCCACAACCTGGGCATGTGCCCTGACAGGGAATCGAACCGGTGACCTCTTGGTGCATGGGTCAATGCTCAACCACTGAGCCACCCTGGCCAGACTGGATAAATTTTTATGTATTCGTTTTTTTGGTTAGAAAATGATTTTTCTTGGATGGCTGACTTGGTTGCTTCATTTCTCACGGACTTGAACGGGCAGTTGGTTGACCTGAGCAACCGATTAGCCAGCTAGTTTCCACCCCAGCTGCACACGAGAGTGACCTGGGGACCTGCCAGCAGGTACCAGTGCTCAGACCCCAGCGCCAGAGAGTCCAACCCAACACATCTGGAATGAGGCTTGAATAGGGGTCCTTTTTAAAACCTCCCCAGGTGACTCCTGGGTGAGAGGAGCCAGGATTGAAAACGGCTGCGTTGGACCCGGCGGTCACAGGGACAAACCTGTACCTCCCCCTGGGGCCACTGCCACAGGAAGGGAGCAGTTGTTGAGCTGGGGGTGGAGGCTCGGCTCCAAACGTTTGATGGCCATTTGGTGGCCTTTTGAGTGAGGAAAGCGATCGGCTGGTGCAGGTGTTTGGCGTGTCGTGGGCAGAGCCGCTGATTGATTGGCCCCTTTGCGATGGGTCCAGATGCTCTGGCCTGGGGCGGGGACAGCTCCCACTGAGACGCTGACAAAGGAGCAGGGCGGCGAGCGAAATGGAAGGGGTAGCTGGGTTGTTCCCTAAAGCTCCAAGATGCCAGACGACAAAAAAAAGAAGCTTTACCCAGGGCAGAGCAAGCCAGAACATCTGTGTGCCCTTTAAAATGTGCACAGGACTCAACAGCTTGCCAGCACTGCAAGGGTATCTCAGCTGGGTCTTTAACCCTGAGGAGAGGGGTCACGGGGTTGGAGTTCTATTCATTTCACAAATGATAAACGTACACTCGGTGATGTCACGGTTGGCATACAGCAGACTGAAGGACGGGGACCGAGGCATCTGTTCCGTGTCCCGCCTACTGGATGTCCAGACCCATCTTTCTAAACAGTTGGATCCAAAGTCCGTTCTGAACTGCTCTCACCCTGGACACATGCTGTGGGACAGCCACACCCGGTGCCACCTTCCTGCCACTCCTGTCTGATTGCAGCTTCTCTCCTAGAACAGTGAGCTCGATAGAAGATTAGCAAAAGAAACAATGCAACGCAAGGACACGAGCCTCTCCGGCGTGTTCCCTTCGCAATTTCCATCGGGAGTGTGCCCGGGGAGAAATCCTGGCTGTGGTTGAAATCAAAGGTTATATCAGGCCCGGCCGGTGTGGCTCAGTGGTTGAGCATCGACCCATGCACCAAGAGGTCGCTGGTTCGATTCCCGGTCAGGGCACATGCCCAGGTTGTGGGCCCAATCCCCAGTAGGGGGCATGCAGGAGGTGGCCAATCGATGTTCTCTCTCATCGATGTTTCTATCTCTCTCTCCCTCTCCTTTCCTCTCTCTCTAAAATCAATAAAGAAAAAAAAATTTTTTTTAAGAAGGGTTATATCAGAGTTTCCTATCCTTTTCAGGTATGCTGTCAAAAAATATCACAGACGCCCTCAGGATGCCCACTGTACTTTTAATGCCTGTGAATTAAGAACATATCCTGACAAAAATGCCTTCTGTGAAATTCTAACACTCTTCATTTTAGAAAATCGATCATTGCAATAGCCTGCTCTTAATAACAATCCAGTTCATATGGGCAAGACAGAATATTTAAAGATGCATTTGCTGTTATTGTAAGAAAATGTCTGTATTTTTAAAAGGTGTCTATTTAAGAACATAGGAAAGAAACATGACGTCCGGGGAGCATGAAGTCTTACACGGTTGAGTGTAGTTGGTAGGTATATGGGAGCTCGTTAAGACTATTTGCCTATTTCCGTATCTAAATTTTCATAATAAAAAGTTTAAATAAAAGTAATAGTCGGTCCAATATGAATTCACAGATCCCTTCAAATAATGTTGCCCCTTTCCCACTCTAACATCTGTAGCTCACAGATTGGAGCCAGGGACTCCAGATTATCAGCAAATGTTTGTCATTTAGGATTTGGGGGTTTTGTTTTTGTTTTAAGCTCTTAGGTCAAAATGGCACAAAGTGATGATTGTGCCTCTATTTGCCATAAATGCAGCTCTCCTCACGGCATGCTGCACGAATGATTGTCAACAGCCCATCAATCAGTACCGGTCAGTCCCCTCCCATGTGTTGGGCTCTCGGATGGACTGAATGACTCCACAGAGACACAGACCTCCTTCCCCAGGAAGCTCATGGTCGGAGGGGAGATGGGTGGTGAACAATCAATGAATGATTTAAAAATCACGGCAAGAATCCTGAGTGTTGGCAAGGGGCGGGTGCTGCTATGAGAAACAGAAGGGGGAGCTCAGCGGGCAGGTGTCAGGGGGCTTCCTGGAAGAAGGGACATTTCATTGGAAGGGTCAGTGGGAGTTCATCAAGCCGAGAGGCAGACAGGCTGTTTACCGGCATTGCAGAGAGCCCCAGGCCCCGCTCCAAGGTTGTCCACGGCCCGGGCTCTGGGGTGAGGGAACTCTCTGCCTAGCACACTCTGATCTGAGAGAGGGCAGCAGGAGTCTCCGCCCGCCGCCTCTGCTCTTCCTTGTCAACAGCTGGCCCTTAACAAGGGACTGATCTTTAGCATGTTTGATATGAAGAAGGACAGCAAAAATAATCACCTGCCAAGGATTCCGTCTTCATGAAAGACACGGCAACGATCGGGTTTCGGAGTGCGTGGGCAGCGTGAACCCCGGGAGCTCACCCTTCAAACAGGACATTGATCTTCCCCCGGCGGCCCGGGACGGTCCGCATCGAGGCACAGCTCATATTTCCCGGACCTTTCACTCGGGAGATAAACGCAAGGAGGCCGATCACAAAGAGGTAGCGTCGAGCAGGGCAAGGGGTGCGGAGCCCTGCCCACCGAGAGGTATTCCAGTATGGGCCAAACGGTTAATATTTCTTACTCTCCAGGTGCCAGGCACCCCTCTCGGCGCGCTATCTGTGCATCAGATTCACTCCTTCAGATTCTTGGATTTGGAGATTTCTCATGTTCGGATCTGAACTCTTGATCCCCTGAACCCCCAAAATGTCGGCTCTTCCTGCATTCTTGCCGAGCCACGGGGGCCAATCCCATGGTAGTCGCAAATGAAAAAAGGCGAAGGGAGTAAGAAGTTACAAAGTAGTCATGCAAAGTACAGCATAGGGAATAGAGTCAATAATACTGTTAATCACCGTGCATGGTGCCGGGTAGGTACCTGAATGATCAGGGGTATCACCTCGTAAATTATATGATTGTCTAACCACTGTGCTGTACACCAGAGCAAATATAAAATAATATTTAATGTCATCTGTAATTGAAAAATTAAAAAAAATACTGTGGGTGTTGCCTCCATAGCTCGCTGTCACCCTCAGCCCACACCCAGTCCTGTGGCAAAGGGTTCTCCTTCCATGGTCTGCTGTGACCCCCATTTCAGGCTAGTGAGTTAGGAAGGATGCCCCCTGCTGTCCTCACTGTGGAGATGACAAAAAGGGACCCTCGCAGAGGTGAAGCCACTCGCCCAGAGTCACCAGGCTCGTAAGTGGTACGGCCCTGGGCCCCAAATCTTGGTCTGTGCCTTCCTGTGACGTCATACTCCGGGATGGGATGTGGACACATAGTGTTGATTGGGGAGAAAGCGGATGTTTCTGGCTGGGATGGGGGAGGGCAGCAGGGAGAGAGGCTGTCCTGAAAAGCTGGGATTTACAAAAACAAGGCTTGTCCCTGGCTGGTTTGGCTCGGTGGTTACGTTGGCTCACAGACCCAAGGGTTGGATTCTCAGTCAAGGGCGTGTACCTGGGTTGCAGGTCCAATCCCCAGCCCCAGCTGGGGTTGTGTGGGAGGCAACCAATCAAGGTGTCTCTCTCCCATCCATGTTTCTCTCTCTCTCTCTCATTCCCTCCTTCCCTTCCACTCTATCTAAAAATCAATAGAAAAATATCCTTAAAGTGAGGATTCACACACACACACACACACACACACACACACACAAGACTTGGAGACCTCCCACCATGGGGGTGCTGTGTCTGGTCACCATCAAGCCCGAGTCCACAGCAGGAAGAGCACAGCATCCCCCAAAGTCCACGAGGAGCTGGCCAGACTCCCTCTCATGGCTCCCGGGGAGACATCACTCATCCTCCAGCCCTCCTCACCTCACCCTGCAGCACAGTGAACCCCCTCTGTATGCTCTCCCCCTCCCCCGGCTGCTCCTATGTGTATGCAGTGGTTTGCAGTCATTCTGCCCCCAGCGTGAGCCTCTGAGAGGGTAGCATCAGGTCACGTTGATGCCAACGTCTGTGTCAGCCAGTGTCCCCTGATCTCTTTGGTAGGTGTCTGTAGGTGCCCAGCTTCCACCCTCCACACTTAACACGCCAGTTCCCCTCTTAGCGACTAAACTGTGTCCCCACCCAAATTCGTGTGTTGAAGCCTTAACCCTCAATGTAACTGCATTTTGAGATGGTACCTCTCAGGAGGTAATTAAGGTTAAATGGGGTCGTAAGGGTGGGGCCCTTCTCTGATAGAATCAGTGTCCTCCTAGGAAGGAAGAGAAGAGGGCTCAATCCCTCCCCCTCCCTCCCTCTCCACATGGAGGAAAAGCCGTGTGAGGACACAGCAAGGTGACCATCTGCAAGCCAAGGAGAGTGTTCTCTCCAGAAACCAGCCCTGCCAACACCTTGATCTTAGACTTCCAGTCTCCAGAACGGTGAGAAAATCAATGTCTGTTGTCTAAGCCCTCAGTCTGTGGTGCTGTGTGGAATTTTGTTATGGCAGCTGGAACAGACTAATACATCTCACATGGCCAGTGAGTGGGCATGTCACTCACCCTGACAAGCTCTTCCCTTCCTGGAATTTGAGTCTGGTGTCTATTGACCCCAAATCTAGAAATGGTTGGCACTCACTCACTTCAACCATGGCCTCTGAAAACAGACTGCCCACCAGGGCCCTGGGGCTGTCCAGGTTCCTGACCATTCTGTGACCTGTTTCTGGAATTCTCCTTTTAAGCCTGTGAGCCATCCCAGAACAATCTACGAATTCCTTTTTTCTTAAGTTAGAAATATTTCCACTGCAACCCCAAATCCCTAAGTAATGGAACTTTCTTTTTATCCTCTCTGGTAGTACAGTCTTAGTTAACAGCCTAATTTGAATGACCCTTAGTTCACAAAAATGCTTTCACTCTTAATGTGTCTGGATGAGCAGAAGCTGCAATGCGTGGAGGTCCCTTAACGTGACTTTTCATCTCCTATTATCTCTTCCCCTTCACTCCTGGAGACAGGGAGAGAGAGATGGATGGGAACGATTCATTATCCAGCTTAGCCTGACTTCAGCCTCAATGGTAAATACGTGGATTTTTTTTTTTTTCCAAAAGTAGATGAACATGATGGCCTGACATTTGGGATGAAGCCAGACACGCCCTTGGAACAGCTCTGTTCTGCCACTGTCACCAGGATGCAGGGGACTGATGATCATTTTTATGTTGCCAAGGGGATGATCACTAATTGTACTGGGCTAGGGAGCCAAGGGAAGTTCATTCCTCGTTGCTGTTTTGCTTTGCAGTGCTAAATTAGTAATGGAATAGCCTGGTCCAGGAGTTTTCCTCCTAGAATTTAATAACAGGCACAGGTGTGGCTGAGGGGCACTCAGCCATGTGTGGCTCAGGGCAGTGAGGAAAGCCGGTTCCAAGAGTTTCTATCTACACGGAATCGGTCTTGTTCTGATTTAAGACGAGCTTGTTGCCAAGTAGCCGACACAAAGAACCCTTTTCTTTTTCGGTTTGGATGCTTTCACGGGTTGTACATGTGTGTTGCTTTTTAATAAAGGTCTAGTGGAATGGTTATTCCAAAACCTTTGGCCAAGTCTAAGGAAAAGTGTTGAACGTGAAAAAAGAAAAAGTGGACATAGTTTTGGCCTCCCTTCACTCCAGATTAGAATCGTGGAAGGGTTGTTTCCAAGGATGGAAACAGATGAAGGAAGGGATCTGGTGTGCCAGGGAGTTTCAGGGATCACCCTCATCATCATTGACATCACTATTATTATTGCCATCATTGCCACCAAGACCATCACCATCACCACTATCATCATCTTACCACCACCACCACCCCCATCATCATCACCACCCCCATCATCATCATCACCACGCACTTTATTTGACCACGTCTGTGCCAGGCACCATGCTAACCCCTCAACATGTATTTGCAGCTCCCTTTTCCTTTTCTCCCTGCTCTCCACTCAGTTTTTCTTCGTGGCACTCACCGCTACTGAGCATTACGTCATGTATTTATTGGTTTCTTGGTTTGTTGTGTCTTCCCTTTCTCTCCTGCCCAAAATATAAACTCCACAAGGGATTTTATTTGCATTATTGACAATGGGACTCCCAGAACCTAGTGACTGTGACATAGTGGTGACTGATCAATAGTAGTTGAATGAAAGAATAATATGAATGACCACTCCATGAGTTAGATACCATCACTACTCTCATTGCAGAGATGAGGGGAATAAAGCTCAGAGAAGCTGAATAGCTCACCTGAGGTTACTGGTAGCAGAATTAGAACCCAGAGTCAGGTGGTTAACACAGATCTCAGGCTCTTTAACCTCTAGACTCAGTTGTGACTTCATCTTTGCCCCAGAATTAACACGACATGGACACTTCGAGACATTTAACCCTCCACATCTCTGGTTATTTTTCTGAAGCAAATGGAATGCATCTCTGCTCTCCCAAAGAGGGAGAACAAAAGATTTCTGAGAGTGGAAAATCACCCACATCTGCTTCTCTGCTTGACGTAAAACCCTGCGCTTGTGTTCTCCAAAACTCTTAATTAACGACTTGCCAAAGTAAGAACCATTTGCCTAAACCAAGGCAGGGATAGAAGTTGATTGACAAGGCTCTAATTAAACCTCAATTTATAATCTAACAGCCTGGATCTTTCGGGTCATAAAGGACTTTGATCCTAGAAATTGTGCTAATCAGAGTTCCCCCACCCCCAGCTCCTCCATCTCTGTCTGGCTCCGCTGACGTCAGGATGGGTGCTGCAGAGGTAGGGCTGCAGCCTTGTTGAAAAGAAATTAGTTCCCTGCAGTGGCTGAATGAGCTGTCTTTAAAAATAACAGCAACCCAACATGGGGTCTTGAGATAGCAATCTGACCATGGGCTCCCTCAGTGGGGACTTCTTTGCATAGAGGCATGCCAGATGGTTCTGAGACAAATTCCAGTATCTGTGATGATGGAGGGGCTGCCACTGCTTGGGGTGGGGGAGGGCGGGGGATGGGCTAGTGTGTGTGTGTGTGTGGGGGGGGGGGGGAGGGGTGCTGCTCTTGTGAGACTCCAGGAATTGACCCTCTCTAGTGTTTTTTTGGAGGATCCAAGTTAAAACTAATAATAGTCAATAGTATTTAGGAAATAATGCAACAAGACTGGGAGGATGGGTGATTTGAGCATGGTGTGGATGTGGGGCAACCCACGGAATGATACGCAGGGGGGTGTCCTTTTCTTAGTCAACGGGAGAGGTCAGATAAGTAATCCCAGATCTGGGGACTTTAGAGATCAGGAAATTAAAAAATCTGGGCGGGTTGACATAGGCTCACCAACTTTTATTGCATCAATTAAGTACCTGAAAAATAACAGGCAAACAAGCGTATTCACAAAAACCACACATCTCTGTGATCTACCCCTACAACCCACTGATTTATTTGAAAAAAATTTTTAGTACACACAAAAAAAGTGGGAAGACCATCATCACAGGTGAAGGAAGACCTTCCGAAGAAAGAGCAGTTGAGGACTGTGAACACATTGATACATGCTGATATTGGCCTCTTGCTTTTCACTTGTCCTTTGGTGAATTTGTGGTAGGTCAGCGGGCCCAAGGTCTGATACTTGTACGATGATCATAAGTCCCAGTTGGGCTAGAACAGTGAAGTTGTGGTCATTGTTAATTAATTACTGTCTATGAATTGGTTTTTGTGTCTCCTTTCATTCTCAAATGGGCTCCAGCTTGGACAACAAATTACATGGCCGCCCTGAGAATTTCGGTACCTCTGGTGCAGGCTGCACTCAAGACTTTGATTTTACTCCATGACCCTGTGGACATATTCTTAACGCTCTTTCAACACACTTTTGTTCTAGATTTTAGCGAAGGAAGTGAGACCTGGTGCTCTGAGAAAATTTGCTTCTCCCTCTGACCACCCTTCACTCTTATCTCTCTCTCTTTCTAACAGCTTTACTGAGATATCATCGACATAAAAATGACTTATTTTTAAGGTATATAATCTTTGATGTGCATATACATTGTGGAAATTCTCCCTTCTTTCTTCTTTTATTCTGTGATAGTCTAAAGTTCTTTGTGTAGATGAGCAAGAAAGTAAAAGATTAATATATGCATATGCTTTTGTCAAAATGTATCACCTTGGCTTAGAAAATGGAGGGAGAAATCACACTGTCTTACTGCTCCCCCCACACCCACACCCACCCCAGCAAGTGTGCAGAAAATCCACGGGCTACTTGGCACCTGGTTGCAGCCAATGGGAACACTCCACAAACAGGCAACAGGAAGCAGTCAGAACAGGGAGCTGCTTGTCTGCTTCCTGGATTGTATTTTATACTCACATGATGCAACTTGCCTTCAGAATCATCCATTACATGATAAAAGAGACACCTCACTCTATCACCATTTCCCACACTGTCTGTAAAGTGTGTGCATGCACCCATGTGTCAAGGGAGAAGGGACAGGAATGTGATGCGAATTCAAGATGAAAACCAAAATAGGCAACATAAAACACAATTTTTATGTTCACTGAGGGAGAGACAGTGTGTCAGCTCTACAAGGACCACTAACTGTCCTGAATGTTGGGTCCATCTGAACATCCCAAAATACCAGATACTGATGATGATGATGATGGTGATGACAATGATGATGGTGATGATGATGATGATGACAATGATTGTGATGACAATGATGATGATGGTGATGGTGATGATGATGATAATGATGGCAGCAATCGAGACAGCCACCTGAGGGTCCACTGGGCATCCCAGCCTGGTCAGTGCTGACTTATGAGGGCAGGAGATATGAGTTGTCACCCCTTCCTCCAGCTAACCACTTGACTCTGAGGACATTAGATTTAATGGGAACTTTCAAGATCTGGTCTAATCCACCTATTTCATCCTCCTCTGACATGGTCTGCGCCACACAGGGTTGGTGCTTACTTAGTACACCTGCATCAAACTGAACAAAGCCTGCTCTCTGCCAGAACATTACATGGGCCGAACCTTTTACCTCCTCAGCAATCAAGGACCCGTATCCATGGCACCCCATGGCAGCTGGGGGAGTTGCTGAGGCTTGTGGCATCAGGTCCTCCTCAAGGAGAACAGCTGGGCTTACAGCGCTGAGCTCTCATTTCTGAGTGACCAGATTGTTGAACAAGAACAAATACCTGCTTTGTGCATATTTATTTCCTTTTGAGGGGGTTCAGGAAGAATTGATGTTGGAGACGAAGTCAAAAACGCTGCCAAAACAATCAGAAGCCCTCTGAAGGAAACGAAAGCCAAATGCCAGCGTCCAAAGCTGCAGCCAAGATTTAGGAAGCTTAAATACCTGACCTGACTTGATTTAGGACCCTTTTAGGCTGACATTTAATATGTGACTTTCCTGGTGGGCAGGCTCCTTGCAGTGTTTGGGAAAGGCTAAATGGGATTGGAATGGCGATGACCTCATCCGGTGTTTGGCTCCCTTCGGATCTGGTGCCATTATTGAGCTCAGAGCAGCTCGGTTTGTACAGCTCCGAGGCCAGCCCCACATTCCCTGTGGGACTTGGAAAGCCCACTGTTTACCCTGGGCTGGAAGCGGGTGTTTGGGTGGGAGAATTCAGGCCCACCCAGGGAGATCCATGCACACCACATAGCAACCATTGGTCTCATTGTGAAAAAGACACATGTAGCGTTCAGCCAACTAGGGGGCAGATGCAGAATGGGATGGATGTTCTGGGGGATTATGTCCCATACGTAATACAGTCCATGATGTTGAGAGTGTCCAAAATGGAATATTCTGATTAAAGAACTGGTCTGTCCACCAAAGGAAGTGTTCAAAGAGAGGTTAGATGACCACTTGGTTGGGGACATTGTTGAGGGGGGGGGGATGGACTACATTGAATCTAAGGTTTGAGAATCTGTCAGTTCATAAGAAAGAGGACACAACCACTAGTATCTGTTTAAGGGTCTCTGGTGTATAATAACACTTCACATAACCGGGGTTTCAGATATCAGGCACTTAACTGGCTGAAAAAGAACCAAGAATTAGCAAGAAAATGCAAAATGACTGAGAAATCTGGAGAAGTGCCATGGAGTTGACGCATGTTATAAGAAGAAGAGCGCCCAAGGTTCCCATTCATTACCTGATGACTCCTGTTTTAGACACAATGCGAACAGACTCGCTTGTCTGAGTCCCCAGCACTCACCCCTTGCACAGCCCTAGGAGTGCAGGTCTCTTTGTGTGGATTTCTTCACTGGGATGCCTCTGAGGAACCCCAGTGCGACGGTGAGGGTGGTGGCTGTGCTTTGGGAGAGGAGATGCTTATCCAACCCAGCCGTGAACTTGCTTTGCGATATTGATTGGCCCTATCAGTTCACTCCTGGGGCCTCGGTTCTTTCTCAGAAGGATTTTGTCGAAATCACTCAGCCCTGGATCCTAGACTGCAACTCGGACCAATGGCAATAGGTATTTGTGGAATGAACGAATAAATGAACAAATGCGAGGGTCATTGCAAATAACCTAGCTTAATCCTGGAAAGGCAACACCCCTACTTGCTTTAATCCTTCGTGTCTATGAGAATTTTAAATCCAGACCTCTCAGAAACTCTGTAACCAACTCCTCACATTTCACAGGGTGACAGAGGATGAGAAGGTGCTGCTGCCATCTTTTCAAAACTCTTTTTCATTTGCAAAAACCTCAAAATTTACAACCCTGAAAACCACCCTTTTCACCGTTGGCTTGGAACATCACCAACCTGCCTATTTAAGCTCATATTTAACTCGCTATTTTAACCAGTGTGAAAACAGCAGGCGCCTCAGAAAGGTCAGCCTTCCTCAGACCAACTGACCCTTTCGCCTTTTTGCAAGTTTGCAGGAAAGGACCTGGGGCCCGAGCGAGCGAGTCACAGACTATCTGACTTGAGCTTTTCCCCACTAATTAAATTCAAACTATTAATCAGGTGAGAGACTGTTTTCCTTTTGCCTTTGACCTCAAGTCTCTTTGCTCTTCGAATCTGTCACCTGGGAAATTTTCCCTTTCGGAGAGAGAGCTTGCTCTGAGCTTTTGAAGTCGGCAGAGAAGAGATAAGACGAACAAAGGAAGCTTTGCTTTGCGCAAAGGAATTGCGAGGGACTCCCGTACAGCTGCCTGTCATGGTGACCTTATCCCTGTAGCCAGAGAGATGGAACAGTATTGTTCAGGTTTCACGTGTGGCCTTTTGTGTTTCGTGCCCGAGAACGAGTGTGATTTGTCTTTTAAAAGCATGTTACTCTGTAGTGGACACCCCTCACCTTTCTTGCCTGATTGCTTTATGGGCAGTTACTACCTGCCAAAAATAATTCTGGACAGATTTCAGTAGCTATCTGTTTCTCCCTTGAAGATCAAGTTTGACAAGGTAAACTAGAAATGACAACTGAAAAGTAAACATCTGGCAGTATGTCCTCGACTTTGCCGAAGAGGTGGCGGTTCAACTTGTCCCACCAAAAGGGGGGGAAAAATATCTAGAACAAGAATCATCCTCTGGGATTTGAACCCGGGACCGGAGAGAGTTCAGGGCACAACCTACCGCTTGACATTGCTGTGTAATGATCCACGGTGTCTGGTTTCCAGAACGTCATGGTTATCAACCCGGGGGCTTATGCGGATTAACATCTGAACGCACAGGCCGGTCCTGTTACTTTGGTTTGCTTTGTTCGCTCATGTGAATTGTATCCCGCGCTTACACATCAAGAAGTTGCTGGAGCCAAACCCAGTGGGAAATGTTTCCACTCCCGAGCAGCGGCGACCGCTCTGGTGAGCTCTGCCTGTGATTCTGGGGCACCCAGCCCCTGCCATAATGCTGCATCTTTTACATTCCCGGGCTTTCAGGTTTGAGCCTCTCCCTAAGGAGATTCCATTAGCTTCTGATGATTTTCTCCTAACGAGAGCTTCACGCTGATAAAGCTGGTCACTTTGAAAGCGGAGGCATCCGTCACAAACATGCCTTAAACAACGTGCTGAAATGTGGTCCCTGACCTTAGAGGGTCATCTCTAATTTACTTTCTCTCTCTCTCTCTCTTTTTTTAGTCCCAAGTATCAAATGAGCAGAAACAAGTTTGAGACATTGTGAAAGAGAGATGCTTATTGGATAAGAAGATTGCGTGGATGCACTTAGGCTTCAAGGACCTCCGGTGTCGGCAGGAGCTTCCTAAATACACACGTGCTGGCGCCTCATCCCAGAGTCTCTCGTGCATCGTCGGAGCACTGTCCCTGCATCCGCTCCGCCGGCTGAACTTCAGACAGAGCCCGCGCGAAGACCCCAGCCTCCTAAAGTCAACCTCATACAGTTACACAGACCACTGTCTAGAATTGGATAAGTACCTGGGACTGCATGAAGAAGGCTGCTTTGGAGAAGGGACCAAGGATTAGGACTCCAAGGTCTATGGTGAACAGACCAGCTCATAGTTGAGTTGGAGCCCCTGTCCACACAGTCGTGGACATATTTCTCACAAGTCGGAAAGAAAACCTCACCTCGTGACTCCAGACTCCACGTGCATTTCAAGAGGAGCAAGGAGGGCCTCCTGGCATGAGGCACGGACTGGGCAAAGGTGCAGGGGTTGGCTGCCCTCCGGCCCAGCTGGAAGACAGTGGATAGACTGCAAATCCATATCTATTTTGTTGTTTTGTTCATCTTCACCAGAGGGTATTTTTTCCATTGATTTTTAGAGAGAGTGGCAGGGAGAGAGGGAGGGGGGAAGAGTGAGAGAGACAAAGAGAGAGAGAGAAACATTGATTTTAGAGAGACACGTTGATTGGTTGCCTCCCGTAAGTGCCCTAACCGAGGCCTGAGATTGAACCTGAAACCCAGGAACACGCCCTTGACTGGGAATCAAACCTGAGACCCTTCGGTGCACAGGCCAATACTCTAATCACTGAGCAACACCGGCCAGGGCCACAGATCTATATCCTAGCCCACACCAAAGGCCACCCCTTTATGGGAGCAGTGAGGACTTGGCCAATGCAAGGAGAGAAGTCACTGTCATTTTTTGTGACTTTAGTTCAGGAGTCTTCAACTGTGGCAGGCGTATTTCGTTGGCCCACGATGTTTTTTAAAAATGGGGACGGTTCACATATAAATGCAGAATCCTGTTGTTGTTTTTGATAAACTCCGAAGACGTGGCCACGCGAGGCTAGTGCTGCCCTCTGGAAAGGAGAGCCTGGAGCTCAGCCGTGGGCAAAATCTGGGTTCTCAGTTTGCCCCTGTCCCCACTACTCCTGATTGCCTGCCCCCATCCACTTCACTGGTCCACATTACCTGCCTGGTCCCTGCAGGCAGTGGGGTTTGTAGCACTTCAGACAGCTGGGGAAAATGTATCCTCTGCAACATGTTTACAAATAAGGTCGAGGAAAGTCATCCACAGTTGAAATTCCTTGCGGAGAGACTGGATCAGGTCACTGATGGGGGAAGCCGATAGCCAGCCACAGGTTAACGAGCCTTTTGCTCTAGAGAGGATATATAAATATACCCCAGAGGGGACCTGAACTTTCCCCCACCTATCTGATCCGTCTCTAATTGTTACCAATTGGTGTTCCCTTACGCCCGTGCTTTCTTTGTAATAGAGACGTTGTTCTCATGTTGCCGTTGGAGTGACCCTGTATTCCAACTGCCCATCCACAGGGGTCACGGACTTCCTGGGATGAGAATTTGGGGGGCTTGGGGGTTTAAAACATCCTATTTTCTTTCTTTCCTAAAGCAGCTCCGTTTCTTTTAAATCCCCAGGGGCCCTGACTCCCTTGAAAGTGCCCCTTGCGTTCGTACAGCTGAGCAAAGTCCCAAGAACGTCACCGAAGTCCCGAGACACACTTTTTATTGTATTTGCGCACTTCTAAGAAGTGACACGTTAGCAGGAGAACACCTGTGGTGGCTGGATTCTGTCCTTGCTGGCCTTTTAACCTGCGTCGTCATAGATAATTGTCTGTAGAATTGTGAGCTGGTGATTGTTTTAAATCCCACGCGGTGCCCTCTGACCTCTGACACGGTGAGCATATCTGGGTGAGAGTGAGTTCAGCTCCCAGGGCTGCCCTGAAGTCTGAGCTGGAGAAAATGTCTGGAGCAGAAAACGTGTCCCGGTCCAAGCAGGTGCCGGACTGCAGACCCCTCGGGGTTCACCTGGCCCTGATCTGCTCAGATGAAGCTTGGCCCCCTGATCATTGAATGACAGGGCAGAGTAGACAGGAGTGACTCACCGTCTGCCTTCGGTCTCCTCCTCCCTGGGACCTCTCAGCCCTGGGGACAGTGTGCTGTGGGCACAGGGAGAAGCAGGAGTGGTGGGTGGGGGCTGGGGAAGGGGAGAGTAGGGAGTGACTTCTCGCGGGCCCAAGGCTTCCTTTGGGGGTGATGCAAATGCTCTGGAACTAGACAGAGGTGGTGGCTGCACCCCATTGTGAATGTCCTTAATGCCACTGGACCACACACCCTGAAATGGTCAAAAGGCAAATTGTATGTGATGTCTATTTTACCACAATAACCAAAAAAGACAACAGGAAATAAAGAGACTATTCAGGGAGAAGAAATGAAAAACAAAAACAAAAACAAAAAACAATAACAACCTGAGAAAGACAAGAGAAAACATCATGTTCATGAAACAAGAACATAGGTCTTATGCTTTTGTCATGGAGAATAATTATATGTGCTTCTCTCTCGCTCTCTCGCTCTCTCTCTCTCTCTCTCTCTCTCTCTCTCACACACACACACACACACACACACACACACACCCTGGTGCCCTGCAAGCCCATGTCTAGTAACCACAGCCTGCCAGCTTGTCATCGAGGCACAGACCCTCCTGGGATGACCTGGGCCCATTGGTTTCCTCCCCTGCAAAGGGAGACCCAGATCCCACTGAGGATTCAGAGAAAACATTCACCCGGGCTCAGCGATCCCAGCATCAGGGTCCCACACTTCATGCTACATAAAAGAAAAGTGAGTGGTGCATCAGAGGGCAGGCTGGTTTTCCAAAGTCATTTTGGGGGACCCCAGACAAGAGCACACTCAAGGAATTCTCAGAACCTCCTAGCTGCCTTCCTATCATTAATTACGCGGGTGTATTTATTTCTCCCAAAAGCTGAGCTTTCAGGTCATAACTACGGTCAGGGCCAGGTCTGACCCAGCTTCCCGCTGGGCAAATGCACGCACAAGATGCCTTTGAAGTCCGGGTCAGGACTGCCACCAGGGGACCGGGGTTCAGACAGAGGGAACACAGAATTGGCCTGCCCCCGGCTGTTTCAGGGCTAGAGGGATTGAACTCGAGGAGATTCAACCAAACCCCGTGTATTAGTTTGCTAGGGCTGCCGCAATGGAAGCATCTTGTCTCCTTGTTCGGGAAGTCTGGAATCTAGGTGTGGTCAGGTCTGTGCTCCCTCTGAAACCTGGGGGGCACCACTTTCTTGCCCCTTTGCGTCTGTGTCTTCACAAGCTGTCTTCATGTAAGGACACCAGTCATAATCACATAAGGGTCCACCCCACTCCGGGATGACATCATCTTAGCTAATTACATCTGTAATGACTCCCTTTCTAAATTAGGTCACATTTGGAGGTATTGAGGGCTAGACTTTGACATCTCTTTTCTGGGGGACACAATCAGCTCCTAACACCACGAATCCCTCCACATCCCAGCACCCTTGCTTCCTCCTGGAAATCCACAAAGCCTGTTTGCTCCTGAGCACCCCTGGTCCTCCAAATGGGCCTCCCCAAAGCCCTGGCTTTCACGGTCTGAAGGAGGCCTAACGTTACAGCCATGGTTTTAATTAAGGCTTGATGGGCCATGTCATGACATCATCAATGAAACAAGCATAATAAAAAAATAACTTAATATGAAGTGTGGGAGGGCAGTCCAGGATCTGTCATGAAATCATATTATGTAGCAATAAAACGCCATTTTAAGAAACACGGGCCCGGCGCAGGCGGCCTGGGTGTCCCTCGTGTACTGGGCGGTCCCAGGCATGCTCATCACCTTTCCACAGCACCTTCGGCTCAGACACGGCCACGAGTGGGAATTTCACTGGCAGCCCCGTTGGGTGCACTGAGCAGGTTAATTCCAAACCGCGGGTCTGAGTCAAGTTCTTGTCTGGAAATCACACACTGAAATTACGGGCAGCCTGGCGCACCGGGGGCCGCGCTGCAATGACGTCTTCTTGGAGCTGTGTGTCACCGTGCAGCCCGCCCGGGCAACCCGCCTGGGACTCCAGAACAGAAGCCAGAAGGGGATCCCAGGGTTTAAATTTAAGCCCAGCCTTAAATACGGGTTTGGGGATGTCCTTGGCTGGGTTCCCCTGTGGCTGTCATTTCCTTAAAGCTCGCGGATGAACAGAAATCTCATAACATTTTTCAACTCCACGGGCCCGTATACATGGTATAAAATACTTGTTCCAGGGGAGCTAGAAGATCCGGGGTACAATGTTGTTTTCTGCCATGTAGGAGGAACAGGGGTTAACGGGACCGTGGGTGGAGCTCGGGGGTGGCAGGTGGATGTAGGGTGCCTGTTCCGGGCTGTCCCCAGTTGTGTATTTCACCAAGGTGCCAGGCCAAGGCGGCTGAAGCCAGCGTGGGGCCCGCCAGTCACGCCGTGAACCGCTGGGACCGCTGCTGGCCGAGGAGGAGCCGGTCTGTCACACGCACTGGGAGACAGTGCGGGACAAGACAGACAGACCTTTGCTCCCACAGACCTTGTCTCCCACTGGCCAGGCAGAGAGAAAATGTAAAAGAAAAAAGAATACAGAAGGCAATAATTTCAGACGGTATCAAATACCGTGAAAGAAAAGTGGAGCAAGATGATGGGCAATCTCTGGGGAGGGGCCTGCGGTGGCTTCGCCGAGGCGGTGACATCGGAGTGATGACTGACGGCTGCGGGGATCCACTTCTGTGACTCATCAAGGGAAGAGTGACTGGGTGCCTGGCCAGCGCATTTGGAAACCCCAGCTAGACGGGAGCTCGTGGTGGAGGAACAGAAAAAAGGCTCTGAAGCCAGGACCAGGGTGGCTCAGGGTCAGGCCGCGCAGGTGGACAGGACTGGACCCCGGAGGGCGTGCGGGCCACAGCGGGGAAACTCACATCTACTCCACGTGGGACAGTGTTGCATTACTACCTCCAGCAATGGATACATACGTGGGAGACGTCTGCAGCGTTCCTTCTTCCTCCCGTCTCCCCGTCCAAATGGCATTCCTGGCAAGTGCTTCAGACGCGCACACAATAAAAATGCTGCTGAAAAGACTTTCCAGCTCATCTCCATGGAATTCCTTCTCTCCCCTTTCTCCACATCCTTCGAACTCACTGCTGCGAGGAGTGGGGCCGGCCATTTCAGCACCCTGCGCTAATCTGCCCTTCTTCTCCAGCCTTGACTCCTCCGGGGGCTCCAATGGGGTCTGGGTCCTCTGCCAGTCTCGGTCCCAGAGAGCTGGACTCAGGTGCCAAAGCAAAAAGTGGAAAAGGGACCAGGGCCAAGATGTCAGTTTCAACACAGCAGGAGCAACCCAGGGAAGGTGGGTACATGGAGAAGGTTGGGGGTACATGTGATGTCTGGCTGATGCCCGTTTGAGCTAAACTCACCCTCCACCCCGAGTGCATTTGTTTTTTACTTAGGGACCAGCACTGAGAGGACAGGCAAAGAGTAATGGCTGTGTCTGTGTCCTCGAAGGCAAACTGGGTGGCGGCAGGCAGTGGCGGCAGGGGAGTTATTTTTCACTGCCAACCCTTTTGTGCCTTGCAAAGCCTGTGCCAGCTACATGTGTTACCTATTCGAAACACATAGAAACAGAAAACAGTTTTAAGTAGACGCTGTGACCGTCATGAGGTCCTCCTCCAAGAAAATATGACTTTCCATAAAGGTGTATTGTTCCGTGGTAAGATCATGAATCTTATAGAATGTTGGATCTAAAAAGGAAGGTTAAAGATCTGGCCCAGCCCCCACCTCACAGACAGACAAACTGAGCTCCAGAGGCATGAGGAGGGGCCCCGATGCCACACCGCTGATGTGGGGCACAGAGGGGATTCCCTTCGGGTCTTCTGTCACCGGCTTCCTCCTCCCAGGAGATGCTGCGTTGGGTCAGATACTATCCCTGGAAATTTCCATTTCTAAGTGTCTGAAGTCCTGTGGAAAAAAGGAAACGTGCCCTTGGGATGGCTCCCATGTTTTCCAAGAGAAAAACAGATTTATAAGCTGACGGGGTCCGTGAGCCAGTCTGTGCCAGAAGCCTGAGGACCTGATGGGCGGTGCGCTTGGAGCCAAGAGGAGGCTTCATGGCAAGACAGGTGGATTGGGAGACGCGGGCAAACCCCAAACATAGCCAAATATGGAGAATTTTATGTGCAATAACTGACTAAGATTTAATGTCATAATTAATGGATACAAAATGCCTTCGTTAATTTATCTTGAACCTTGCTCATACAGCAGTTACCTTCTGTCAAGAACAATTCTAAGCCCTTCCTCCAGATTAATTTGTGTGACATGGACACTATATCATGGTCACTTCAAGGGTGAATTTTGGAGTCAAGTAGACTTGGATTTCAATCCTGGTGCTGCCGCTCTTATTGTGACGGAGGCCAGGTTACTTGATCTGAGTCTGTCTCGGGTTATTTGTCTGTAAAATGGGGATATTACCAACTATCTCACAGACTTGGAAGAAATGTCTGAGGTCGAACCATATACAGTTACCGGCTTTCAACCTGTTTTGACTTACAAAACAGGCAGTTTCATGTTTCATGTGGTTCAAATACATGAAGACTGGAGCCCATGCCGGAGCGTGGAGAGCGCTCAATAAATACCAGCGTTTTTGCAAATTCTTTGGCTTAGGGGACGCTAAAAAACTCTAAGGACCTTTCCAGCCTAGAGGACTCTGCATTTCTCCCTTCCTTTCCCTCAAATCCTTTGATTGAGCCATTGGCCCCAAACTGTTCCTCAGCAGGACTGTCACTGAGTCCCAGCCTTTGAAAAGAAAGGTTGCGATCGTGATTCTCTTCCTCCGTGAGCTTCAGCACCGGTCGAAGACGGCTGCCCGACGCCGGCTTCTCCTGGTCCGTGTAAGCAATGAATCTGGAACAGAGTTCCCAAGGCAGGGGCTCCTGGGGAGGTGAGTTCCTCGGCCATATGTCGCCCTTGCAAGGTGGGGGGTCCCATCACAGCCCTTTGACAAATGTACAGCGCCTGAGCCAGGGAACCACAGGAGGTGAGATTCACATGGGCTAATTATATCAGAAGATATCCTCACCCGGAGAGAGCCCCTTTCTAGTCCCTTTCCTGCCAAACACCCGAGCCACCAACATGGAAATGTCATTCTGCCTCTGGGGCCCCGCCCCTCAGATGTCAGGGCCTTCCTCTGGGAGGGAGAACAGATGTGTGTGCAAATTGCTGACTCCTACCCAGATGGAGAGGTGGCCTGCGCGCCCAGGTCACACTGCTCACTTCGCGGGGGAAAAAAATGTCAGGGAGCCTCGACCTTTGGGGGCGCTGGGGAAACCCAAAGGAGGGCCACGGGAGCCCGATACCCACTGCTCGGGAATGAAATCAGAAGCCTCCATTCCCGCAGAAAACAGCTGCGCCCTCCCGCCGGGGGATCCGCATCTCCGTTGTCAACACCAGTGATGTTTTTCGGTGTGTCCAGGGTAACATCGCAGGTCCGAATCATCATCCCACGCCACGTGTCAACCCTGTTGAGGGAGGTATGACGCAAGGGTAAGGGCTGGAATCCCTCGGAGCTCCGCTGGGCGGTTCAGTCTGCCGGCACCGTCACCCTGGGCGGGGGCTCCGCTTGCTGACGCCGTGATGGCCGGGCGCCCGGGACTGACCTGGTCAGCACCCGTCACGTCACTCACGGAGGAGGCTGACCTGCCTGCACAGGCCACTGCTGCCCCAGCCCCATCACCCCCTGGCTGCCTCCAGATTGCCCATCCTCAACCACAGAATGCTCCGACACACAGCCATCTCTAGACACATTATAAATGAACACTATTATCGTGAAAGGAAGTTACCAGGGAAACAGGTGCTTGGTTACATTGTAAAGATGCAGCAGAAAACACACCCGCCACAGGTCAGAGAATAAAACGCTGCTTCGCATTTACCCTTTGGAAAGCAGACTATCCTGTACAGCAGTCCCTACTTATAAATAATCGATGTATGTTTACAACAGGCCTGAGAGAATGAGAAATGGCTGGCATGAGGACTGCTGACAATATAAAGCAAAGTATCACGCATTTGTTTTTATTGAGGTAGCTGAGAGTTAGAAAATACACACCTCACATATACAACAAAATCTAAAACAAAATACACTTCCTAATCTCTATTCTAAATCTGTTTATTTAAAAGATCAAACACCTTACTCTTTTTTTTTTTTTAATCCTCACCCGAGGATATTTTTCCATTTATCTTCAGATAGAGTGGGAGGGAGAGAGAGAAAAACATAAATGTGAGAGAGACATCGATTGGTTGCCTCCCTCATGACCCTGACCAGAGCCAGGGACCAAACCACAACCGAGGTACGTGCCCTTGACTGGAATCAAGCCTGCAATTCTTTGGTCCGTGGGGCCAACGCTCTAACCACTGAGCCAAACTGGCCAGGGCCAAACACCTTATTCTTATATTAAACTTTTTAAATGATTTTATGAACTCTTGCCATTTTTCATTAACATTATGTATGCTAAAGAAAATGCTACTCCATAAAATATTTGTTAGAGAAAATGGTGTTTGCTGGCTGAAAGTAAAAATTGATAGATAGATGGATAGATAGATAGATAGATAGATAGATAGATAGGAAGGAAGGAAGGAAGGAAGGAAGGAAGGAAGGAAGGAAGGAAGGAAGGAAGGAAGGAAGGAAAGGAGGGAGGGAGGGAGGGAAGGAGGGAGGGAGGGAGAGAGAGAGAGAGAGAGAAAGAGAGAAAGAAAGAAAAAAAGAAAGAAAGAAAGAAAGAAAGAAAGAAAGAAAGAAAGAAAGAAAGAAAGAAAGAAAGAAAGAAAGAAAGAAAGAAAGAGAAAGAAAGAAAGAAACCTGGTTTCAGGCTCCTTGGAGTTCTGATTTGAAGGCTGGGCACGGAAAATACAAGATAAACCTGGAGTATCTCATTGTGCCTGAAAGTAAGGAAAGTTTTTTGTTTTTGTTTTTTAGTGATGAGCCATGTCAAAAAGACACAGAAGTCAATCCTAAAGATCTTCCAATGGCCAAACTAGGACCATTTGAACATCAGAATAAATAACACGAGTGTTGGATTATTACCCAAACAATAAAATAAATATTCATGTGCCCATAGTGATATAAATAGATGACTGAATAAACAAATAGATGGAGAAGAGGGACAAATCTTTCCTACAGAAGAATTCCAAATACTAAATGCACAAGGAATGAGGGAAATAAGAAATCACCATTAGTAAGAGCCACGGATGAAAGCTAAAATTAGTGGGTACGCCCGGCTGGAGTGGCTCACTGGTTGAGCATCTACCCATGCACCAAGAGGTCGCCGGTTCGATTCCCAGGCAGGGCACATGCCCAGGTTGTGGGCCCGATCCCCAGTGGGGGGCATGCAGGAGGCGGCCAATCGATGTTCTCTCTCATTGATGTTTCTATCTCTCTCTCCCTCTTCCTTCCTCTCTTTCTAAAAATCAATGAAGAAAAAAAAATTAGTAGGTAGAACTTTGAAATAGAAGCCGGATATTGGCATAGCCTCCCAAGTTATCTTCCCTAAAAGATTCATCAGTCACTGCGATGGCTGTAGCACATGACCACTCATGCTTTGATGTTCTGCCCTTCAGGAGGCACAGCTTAAATGGGGGCTGGACTTTCCGACTCTCTTCCAATCAGAACACAGCGTGGGAAGGAAGAGGTGGGAACTTTCCAGAGGAGGAAGCTGGCAGACGTCACTCTCAGGGATCAGGGTCGACATCACCTGTGGGAAGCTGTGCTGATAGCACACGGCCCCTGATGGGATGGGAGGAGGACACATCACTTCTATAACAATCTGCCCCCACATCTAGCACCTCGGTTTAATCATGAGCAAACATCAGACACACCCAGGTCCAGAGATACTACACTAAGTACCTGACCGGGACGCGTCAGTGTCATGGCCGTGACAGAGAAGGCAAGTCTGAGAAACGGTCACAGACAGGGAGAGCCTAAGGAGACATGACAACTAAGCGTACGTAAGGCGGTGTCCTCAATGGGGCAGGAAGAGGAGCCTGGTGGAAAAACTGGCTAAATCCAAATAAAGTCTGTAGCTCAGTGTACTTGCAGCCAAGTTGGTGTCCCAGTCTTGACAACCGTCACGGGGTCATGTATGTCACCACCCGTGGGCGAAGCACGGTCAGAAACTCTCTGTACTAACCTGGCAACTTGGAAGATCTCGAATTATTTCAAAATGGAAGGTTTGCACAAACGTACCTGGATGTTAGGTTTTCCTTCCCTCCTGCTCTCACTCTCTGATCAGATCAGTTACTTTAACAGAAGAGGAGAAAGGCAGACGAGAACCCTCCTAAGCTGCTGGTGGGGTTATGACTTGGAACAACCACTTTGGAAAACAGTTCAGATCTACTGAACCTACATGTGCACCTATTCCACTTCTAGGTATATACCCCCCAAAATGGTGTGTGCGCGTATACAAAAAGACACACGAAAATGTCCATAGAAAATGTATTCATAATAGCATGAACACTGGAAGTACCCCAAATGTCCATCAACATGAGAATGGAGAAATAAATTGTAATGTGGTCACACACGGGACTAGTATACAGCAGAGATTCTCAGAGTGAGGTCCGGGGACGTGGGGAGTCCCCAAGACTCTTTCAGGGCACCTGAGAGGTCAATACGATTTTCAGAATCTCACCAAGATATTCTTTGCTTTTATACTCTCATCACACGAGTGTCTGGAGGAGAATTCCAGAAGCTACGCCATGTGGTACCGAAACAGACAGAATGAAGGCGCCCACAGGAGAACCCGGCTCTGTGCGGTTGAGTGAGAGACCAAGACATGTATAAGAAGGAAAAACATTGCTGCTCAGTCCACAGCATGTACTGAAAATATAGTTATTTTTATTAAAAAGCTGTTATTTATGACAAGTCAGGAGTTTATCGTTATTCCAAATAAACAAATAAATAAATAGGTTTCTAAATGTCTCGGTTTTGTTTTCTATTGCAGTAAACATTCATAGACAAAACAAAATCAAATATGTGAAGGGGCTCCTTGGAGTCCCCAGCAGTATCTGAAGGTGGGCTGAGGTCTGAGCCGCTGCCGCGCAGGGCTGGACGAGTCTCACAGACGTTACGAGAGTGATGAGAAGAGGGGCCTCCTTGTGGGGGTAGCAGCTGGGGGCGGGGGCCCCAGACTGAGTCAGGGGTCTGGTATGGGTCTCACTCTCCAGCTGGGGGAGGGTCACACAGGTGTGTCCGCTTGGCCAAACTCATCGAACTTAAGATTTGTGCACTTTTCCCTACGTCTGTTACCCTTGATCCAAAAGAGGGGTACAGAATGCTCTGGTCTTAATAGTTCAAATAACTGCACTGCTGAGCAGTTAGTTCCAGGGTCAAGCTCTGGAACCAGCTGACCCTGAGTTCCAGTTTCGGGGTTTCCCTTACTAACCTCTCTGAGTCTTAGCTCCCTCACCTGTGACGCGGACTCGCTGACGCGCACCTGACAGTGTCCTGGAAGGATTAAATGCATCATATCCAAACCCACTGAGCCCTGGGCCCAGCACAGAGTGAGAGCTTCCTAAATGCTACGATTATTGACCCCTTCTGTGGATTTTTTTTTTTTTTTTTTTTTTTGCATTTAACTACAGATAGAGCAGGAGGGAGAGAGGGGGGAAGAGAGAGAGAGAGACACACATCAACTGGCTGCCACCCACACAACCCCAACCGGAGCCAGGGACAAACTGCAACCGAGGTGCGTGACCTTAACGGAAACCGAACCCGGGACTCTCTGGTCCGCAGGCCGACGCTTTAACCACTGAGCCAAACTGGCCAGGGCCCTTCTGTGGATTTTAAAACCTAATATTCACCGGTAGTCCTTGCAACATGGGTGCGTTTGCAAGCATGACCCTGATAAGAAGAACACGTCCTCACATTCCCCGTGTGTGCCCAGGCTTGTCCTAAACCCACGCCTGGATGCGTGTGCTCGACGCTTCCAGAACACTAGGAGCCAGGCCCTCATCATCGCCATCTCGGTTACACAGAGGAGGAAGCTGAGACACAGACCCACTAAGTCACTACCCAAGTCCCTCTGCTGGTGAATGGGTCCGCGGGCGCTGAGCACCAGAATGAAATCATGGCCTCTCTCCCGCCGCACCCTCTGCTCCTTCCTGCCCACCATGAGTAAGCATCTTGCCTGTGAATGTCTCTTAAAGATGGTATCCCTTAACCCACCACTAGAAATAGGCATACTGCCCACCTCCCCTCCCCCAGTTACGCCAGCCAGCATTGCTCAGTTACCGCCCCAGAGCTCATTGTAGCCGACTCCAAGAATGGCCACTAAATCGCATGGAATAAATAGGTCCCCGGGATGGACCACGCCCTTCACTCAACACTGTTGTTAGTCAACAGGCTCAGGAGATGTGCTACTGGTTCTTCTCTCCCTTACTCAAAAGCGCCCCGACCCTTTGTGGGTCCCCCTGCTTCCCTCCCAGGAAGCAGCCCCAAGACACCCAGATGGCAGATCAGGACACCTCTTGGTGCCCAGAGAGTGAAATCAGCTCCATCAACACAGGGCAGTCCCTCCCCACTCCACGGGTGGGGGAGGGTGCTCCTCACAAGCCCGGGGCCATATTTCAAAGAGTAATTAATTGACGACATCGTAATTAATTGGCCACATTCCTGCTTCGGTGAAGTGCATAACTCCATGTTCCTGAGCCGGGCACGGGACACGCTCTTGTTTTCTTTTAATCTGGTTTGAGAGACGAGTGCTCTCCCAGGCAGCAGGGACCGAGCGCCGTCCCCCTGAGTTCATCACTGTGGCATGTGTGGCCTCAGTGCAAGCGGAGATAGAAACGTCAACCGTCCCGTCCCCTCGGGGGCCTCGGGGGAGCGGGTGAGGAGCCTAATTAGCTGTGGTCCCAATTTATTAAAAATCATAAATATTCTTCCTGGAGGCAGGGTGGGAGTTGGAGGAGGAGGGAGGCAGGGTCTGGCTGATAGGTGTGAGTGTGTGTGTGTGTGTGTGTGTGTGTGTGAGTGTGATTGACTTTCAACAAGTATGATGCAGCGGGCAGACCTCACGCGAAAGCAGAGGTACGGTGGGGCCCGTGTTAAGAGCTCGTCCCAACCCAATGCCTTGAGAAAGAGCATTTAGCTAGACGTCACCTTGCTTTCCTCGGGGACAGAAGTGTCCTAAAAATAACTGATATCATCATCGTTCACGGTCCCAATATTCATTCGATTCCTACTTGGTACTCAACCTTGTGCACAGCTCTGGAAATAAAGAGGGATCCGACTCGGCCTTTTTATCAAGGACTTCGCAGTCTACTTGGAGAAACCTACAGGGAAACAGACATCTGGGGCATAATAATGAGACACGAACAACAACCACCGGCCTGTTTGGGCCTCAGCAGGGCATCCCAACCACATCTAAACATGAGATGGAATCATAGGCACACTTCTGACTGACTCACTCAATAACATGTCAGAGCTACTGTCATTTCAAATGAGAACAGACAACCTTTCAAGATGTGGACCCCTGAACTGTGGAAGGAAAAGACCCAATTCCTGCGGGCAGGAAGGTTCTCTGGTGCTGCTGACGCTACTGACTTGTTGCTTGCGTTCAAAATGGCAGCAAAGGCTATATTTCGGTGAGATGTTCTTGAAAATCATAGGAGACTCTTTTCCCATCCCGGTTCATGAACTTCCCGCATTTCATGTGGTGCACGTAGGGCGGGTGAGGAACTCCAGCTGTGGGGGGTCAGGGCCGCGGGACGGAGGAGGCTGGGTCCCTGAACCACACCGTGGAGGGTAGAGTTACCTGCCCACCTAAGAAGATGCCTTTCCACAGGGCTCGCTACCTTGGCTCCGTGAGTCCCACGCAGCAAGTGGAATGGTGGAAAAGCAATTCTTCAAATCTTAACTGAGCAAACCCAGTTCCCATTCTTAAACCTAACCCTGGCTGGTATTCGAGAGCTTCACTGCATTCCAAATGGGTTAGTGTGTCACACATTCGGTCTCAAGGGAGAAATAAAGGCATTGTATTAATATTTCCCAAGGCATGCAATTACTTGAAAAAGCCCCAAATAGTCCAGACTAACGAGTATGTTTCTCCATGAGCGGTCTGGAAATCTAATTTTTGAAGGGGTAGTTGGAATTGCTTTGAATACAATAGGGAATGAAAGAAGGGAACACTATTAATTTTTATGGAGTGCCTGTATGTGTTAAATGCTATCTGAGATGCTTCTCATATACTATAGCATTTAGCTAGACAGCTAAAGATGCTGAGCGCTGGCACTGCCTGACCTTGGGAAAGCATTTCAGTGGATTAGTTAAGGTGCAAGTAGCAGATATCCAAACTGGTTTAAACAATAAAGGGAATTTATTGGTCCATGTAACTGGAAAGTCCAGAGATAGGGTGGGCTTCAGGACCAGCTTGTTCCAGCAGTTGCCAATGTCACCAGGGCTGTGTTTCTCTTTCTTTGTGGCAGCTTCACCTTCAAAATGACTTGCTTTGTGGTAGTCAGGTAGCTGCCGATGGCACTAGGATCCCATGCTTTCCTGTTCACCTACAGGAGACGAGCGAAGGGGTCAACACCTTCTTCCAACCCCCCCGCCGCATCCAACCCAAGTCCTGAGACTTGCTCTGATTGGACTCATTTATGTCACAACTCCATTCTTAAATCCATACCACTGTCAAAGAAGATGGAGGATGTGATTGTCCCTAGACACCCCAGAGCCCACACAAGCCACATGACTAAGGGGTTCAGTTTCCTCTTAGGAAACGAGGAGGGGAACAGACTCTGAGAAGCAATGAACTAAAGCTACTGGAAGAAAGAATAAAAATAACATTAACAATAACAGCAAACTTTCCCTGAGCAAATTGCCGTGGGTCAAGTACCATGCTGCATTATCTCATCCCATGTGCTTCTCAAAATGTAGACACTCTTAATCCCCCCATTTTGTAGATGAGCAAACTGAGACCCACGAGGTTCAGTGCTTTGTCTAAGGTGGTATCTCACCAGCACCAGGTCTCATGGGGAACTGGATCTGATTGCAGCCCTCCCTACTCTTCACCTCCACATTGTACTGCTACCCTGGGAGGCCCTGCCTCTCCCAGCCTCAGTTTCCCCATCTATAAAATGAGTTGGGGTGACTTTATCACCTCTAAGGACCTTTACAGTTCTGAGGTGCTAGGCTGCTAGTATTTCACCCTTCCAGGGAGTCAGGAATCCTCCTTTCTACTCTCAGCTCATTACTCACTTTCCATGAACCTTCAGTATTCACGCTTCTCTGGGTCTCTGGCTCCCTGCCGATGATGTAAGGAGGTCAGGAGGTCGAGGGACTGGCCCTGTTTATGGCATATTTCAGGCATGCCTTATTAGAGGGTGGGGATATCTGTACCCCTGCCCAAGGGTGGTGTGGAAAGAAGACTCCCCGTCTCAGGAGAGAAGGCTCTTAGTCTGACAGCCAAGACACGGGAAGGAGGACCAGGCTCATGACTGCCCTCACCTGCAGCCTTTACATAAGCGGGGAAGGGCTGCATTGAATCATCCTTTTTCTGATGGGCAACTAAAGGCAAGTGACACAGTCACCTAGCTGGCCAATGGGAGACCTAGGGATGGTCATTTCCAGGCTGTTCTGTTTCCAAGAGCATACAGGGCTTCCAGTTTTGTTGAGAGCCTTTGCTTCAACCAAGACGTTGTGACCCATGAGAGCTGGGTCATTCCAGCAATACCAAAGGATGAAACAGAAAAGGGCACTCAAAGCCAGGGGACTCTGCTTTCTAGTCCTTATAACTCCTGAGGACCCAGACACGTGTTGTGTTAAGTGGACTTTTTCATGGTTCAGTCACTGGAAGAGCTAGAATACTGATCATGTCAACTGAAGTGTCACTAAAATAGCTTTTTGTTGTTGTTGTTAATCCTCACACGAGGATATTTTTCCATTGATTTTTAGATAGAGTGGAATGGAGGGCAGGAGCGAGAGAAAGAGAAATATCGATGTGAGAGAGACACATCAACCAATTGCTTCCTGCATGACCCCAACTGGAAATTGAACCCAAGACTCTTCGGTCTGAGGGCTGACGCTCTGACTGCTGAGCTAAACTGGCCAGGCAAGAGTATTTACACCACAGTCATGAGCAAGTGCTGCCAACCGGGGCTTCCTCCCAGACATCTGGTCAACACTTAACAACACACCGTGGACCCTAGTTCTCATGACCTAAGACCACTTTGCACGTGTTTGGACAAATGGCCAGGTTGTCAGTGAATGAATATTTGACAACAGAATCCATTTTTAATAGCTATTTGGGGCCCTGGCTGGTTTGGCTCAGTGGTTAGAGTGTCAGTCCTTGGACCAAAGTGTCTTGGGTTCAATTCCAAGACACTGGGTTGCAGGTTTGATCCCTGGCCCTGGTTGGGGTTGTTCAGGAGGCAACGGATCAATGTGTCTCTCTCACATTGATGTTTCTCTCTCCCACTCCCTCCCTTCCACTCTATCTAAAAATTAATGGAAAACTATCCTCGGGTGAGGATTAACAACAACAAAAAATACTCTTGCTATGGCTGGTTTCAGGCTACCTATATGACCTCCCTGCAGATGGAGTGGGGACACACGCAGACAGCTCTGGAGAGCTGGCAGGAGTGACTCCAACACACCACCGGCCAGAGCGAGCGCTTAATTTTTCACGCAAACCGGGACATCTTGAAGGGCATGAGGGACGCACCGTTGATGACGATACTGAGCCATGGGTCCAAACCGGGACCTTCCCAGGTAAACTGAGGTAACTGGTTGTTCTCATCAGAGACCAGAAAGGCCTTACGGACCATCTGTCCAGCTCCTTTATTTTTCAGATAAGGACACTGAGACTCTGAAAGAGGAGACAACTTGCCCAAGATGTTGAATCACATTACACAATATTATTGGCATGCCTTTATCCAGAGCACCTCAAAGGGCAAAAATTAAAAAACAAAAACAACAAAAAAAAACAATAGCAGAAAAAAACCCAGCTGGCTGATTTAGGGAGAAAAGGCGCAGTGTCTATCAGATGCCAGGGAAGCCACTCAAAGGCTCGGAGTCCAGTAATGGCTTCATTATCTTGGCGGGGGGATGGGGGCTGTGAACTGGCCCTACCTAGTGATCCATGAAATTGCTGTCACCTGAAGTCATTCATCATCTGCCCCTTGGAAGGCAGGAGGAGCAGCACCTCAGGCTGCACATTTGGGGCACACACAGCCCCCAACAGTGACTCAGCGGGAGGGACACTGGCATGGGGGTGTGGAAACCCAGGCTCTAGCTTCACCTTGGCCTTAACTAACTGGGGGTCCTGAGGCTCGTTGCACCCCCTCTCCACATTTCAGATTCCTTACTTAAAATAAGAGTGCTGATTAACAAGCGTTGTGTTTGTTTTGCCACAAAGTGACGTTTCTTAGAAAAGCACTTTGGACATGTGCTCACCGATTTCACAACGTCCCCGCTCCCCACCACTCCCTATTGTCTAACAGCTTGCTTCACTCAGTTTAAATGTCATGACTGGCACATTTCCTAAACCTGGCACATTTGCCAGATGTAGCAAATTCAGTATAAGTGTGTCCCATGTCATAGTGGGAACATAGATCCCATGTGGTATTTGGGATGTACCTATACTAAAAAATGTATTCATTTCCATCTGAAATTCAGAGTCAATGGGTCATCTTGTATTTTACCCAGAAATTTTACAAAGGCATCTGAGCTTCAGACCCCTAGACTAGAAAGTATCTAAGGTATATTCTAGTTCTCTAAAAGCTCATAAATACTTATAGCCATTAATTCATCCAATAAGCATTAACTGGTTACCTACAGCATATACATTTTTGTCCTCTGGAAAGTATAGTTGGAGCTCTTATAAGCCCAGAATCACTGTGATTCAGTCTCAGAAAACAAAGATGCATGGGATAGCGATCAAAAGTAATTGCAGAATAGCTCCAGTCCTTTGCTTTCATTTCTCCAGAATCCCAGAGGCATCTGGGAACACCCTAATGACCCTTCGTGTCCCTCCTGTCCCTGCATGCCCAGAGGCTGCACCAGCTTTTCAGACTAGTTCCTCCCCCAGCTCTCTCAGCTTGGAGCCCCTCCTTCCTTTATTCTGCTATAGACCTGGCTGCTCATTTGCTGAAGACTTTCCTTTAGAAAGACGAAGGAGGGAGAAAAGGGGCGGGCAGATTTAGACGACCCTGTAGTGGCCCTGGGGAACAGGGGAAACCCATGAACACGGTTCTGTAATTTGTGTCCTGGTATCTGAGCACATGGTATCTTAGCATATACCCAGGGCACAAGACACACCTAGCAAAACCAGTCAAAATACAATTGCAGGGTGGCTGCGTGTTGCCATTTAAACTCTGGGATTCTAAATACCAAAGGAGTGAAAGCAGAGGAAGAAGGCCACGGGGGCTGGAGGAAAGCAGAACGATTTTCTTGAATGGCCTCCAATCACACGCCATCCCAGCACTGCCCTCACCCTAGCCTCTGCCAACTCCCGGAACCCACGTGTTGATGGCGGAAGGCTGCCCGGAGCCCACCAGCCTGTGTTCCCCCTGCACGCGTGGGGATTTACGTTCCCAGCGGTAACCCCCAGCCAGTGACAGATGAGTTGGCGTATAAATACCCCAGCTCCTTCTTGGGCGGGATAATTCTCCGGTCCCTGCTGTACGTCATTTCCCAGATTCACTTGCTTGATAATGACACCCCCAACCCTCTCTGCCATCGGCTCCTTCCCTTCTGTGGTCATATCTCCACTTACACACTCCCCCACGGATGTTTCCCGGGATCGTCTCCCAAAGAAATGACTCATGCTGAAATCCTTGACTCGGGACTGCTTATAGGAACCCCAGACGAGACAGACACCTATACCCCAAAAGACTGGCAATGCTCAGAAGGGGCCATCAGCTCAGGTAGGAAAAGGTTTGCCTGAAGAACATGTAGGTTGAGTCCCAGGTTAACCCCTTCCCCCTTCAAGAGCTCAACAACTAGAGTGGATTAGGAGCACCCGGTTTCCCAGATGGAGCATAGGGGCTGAAAGATTCAGGGCATTTTCCCACGAGTTTCTCTTCCTGGAGTTGCCTCCGCCCACGTCAGACTCTTTCTGTTCTACAGAGGAGACGGTGGGACCACAGCGAGGCAGCCCTCCGGCATTGCCCCTTCGTGGGTACTCTCTGGATAATGACAAGTCATTTCATTTTTGCAGCTAATATCCCTGCTTTCTATATGGAGAAACTGAGACACAGAAAGGTCAGCTGACTTTCCCAAGGACACACAGCAGGGAAGTGAGAGCCAGAACTCACACCCAGGCAGCCAGGCTCCAGAGCCCACACCCTTAAGATGCCAGCCCCAAATGGACCACAACCATGTAAACAATGCCCCATCCAGAGTAAACAGAGCCGACGAGAGGATGTCCACTCGGGCCTTTCCTGGACATCCCCGCAGATGCAACCAGCCAAAGACCAGATATTAACCCGCGAACGCTTCCGCTGACGGATGAATTAACCTCCAGCTATTCAGACGTTCCGAACGGGAACAACACTTGCTTCCAACCTCGTTGGTTTGGAAACACACCCTGAGGGATTGCTTGCGAGTTTCTCATTATTTCCTAGTTTATCCTGGACGGAAAGGCCATGAATGAGCAAGGTGGTACGCTTCCCTCCCCCGGGCCCGCGAACATCTGCAGACGGAACCGGCAATGGGAGTGAGAGATCACTACCCTCCCGGAATCTTTGACGGAAAGGATTCAAGCAGCGTCTCATCTTATCCACATCTCTCCGCCCACTCCTGGTAGACAACATGACGCAGTACATTTTTAAACCATTCAACCCTATAATCTACCGAGGATACGTATGTACTGTGTGCCCGCCCCACGCACTGGCCAGCCTTTTATCGTTTTCCCAATCTCCAAATACACTGGCTGGCCAGCTAGTGTCTTCGGAGGAGACATCTGGGCAACCTCAAGGCAAGATGTGAATTCGGGAATCACACGGCTTGGCCTTCTTGTGAACTTGCTGCTCCCTGCTATTCCACTGACCCCACAATTGCTGGCGTCGCTGAGCCAGGCCTGGAGGCTGTGAGCACAGCCCTGAGCTAGGGTTTCTAGCCACACCCTAACACACACGGACTCAGAATCCTGAACAGGTTACTGAGAAACTCTGAGTGCTGACTGGCTTCCCGTTCAACCGGAGGAGGGTGGAGTCAGAAGAATCAAGGCTTGATCTGCCTGCTCTCCCTAAGATCAGGGCCACAGGGTCATTCTGTGGGACCCTCCTGACTTGAGATGGTCCGTGCCAGCCCCATTCGGAGTTCCAGTTTTGGTGGGAACTTTAACATCTAGACAGTCATCACGCCTCTAATGGAGAAGCCCTGAAATGTTCTCTTCTGGTCGGGAGCAGAGGAAACACCTTCGGCAGAGGGTGTGCAGGGAACCCAGATACCAGGGAGTGACGCGACATTCAACACCTCTGCTCTCAGCCCCCGAGAAGTTCACACGGAGAAGAGGCTATAATGGGGAATGAAGGAGCCTGGGGAGAGCCCTGAAGCAGGGGGCACAAGGGGACGCTGGCCTCTTGTCACTGTGTGACCCCAGGCCAGTCGCTTTCCCTCTCTGAGCCTAGGTTTGCATGTCAATAGAAACAGTAATAATAGTGACAATAACAATAATAATTGCCGGATTTTAATAGCCGTCGCTGATCCCATGTGAATCTTGTTTGCCTGTATCATCACATCCCAACAATAACTCCGGGAGGTAGGCATTAGCATTTATCCGTCTTTACAGATGGGGAAACTGAGGCACAGGATGTGACATAATTCGCACAGGGAAGTTACAAAGCTGGGATGGGAACCAGGTAATTACATTCCAGATCTGCTTCCTTCCCCGCTATGCATACTCCCTCCCTGGTGGAGTGGGCCTGCATGGGAGAAAGGATTCCTAGCCTGGAGTACCCCAATGCTGTTTTTTTTTATGTTTTTTTCTTTATTGATTTTTAGAGAGAGGACGGGAGAGGGAGAGAGAGAGATAGAAACATCAATGAGAGAGAACATCCACTGGCCACCTCCTGCTTGCCCCCCACTGGGGATCTGGCCCACAACCTGGGCATGTGCCCTGACCGGGAATCGAACCGGCGACCTCTGGCCAGGCCCAATGCTGAGTTTTCATGGGTCCTTCCAGTCTCCTGACGCTGACCGGAAAGTGTGTATACATGATATTTCTCCCCATTCTTAGACTCTTAAAGCCTCAGAGGGCTCCTACCCCTTGAATGTGGTCATGAACCAAGAACCACCAGTTCGGTAATCTATGAGCCCCCACCATCCAGCACTGAACACTCTCCTCTCAGAGAGAAATGGCTTAGTTTTCCAGCCCGTGGCTGCCATCCCACCTCTCCCTGTATCCTCCCAGTTCCTGCTCTGATGCCCACCCCAGCTCACCAAGCATGGCCACCCTCCCCTCCTGAGAAAACTTCGCCTCCAAGGCAAGTCTTTCACTGTCCTCACCTCAGGTCATCACCCACATCACCTCCCTCCGCCGCCCTCGTCTCCACCCCCAAGGAGGGGCATTCAGAAGTGGGGGCTGCGGGGAAAACGATGGGATTTCAGGTAGGCACATGGCTCGGGCACCGCTGTCCCTGGTGCCTGTCTGTCTCACTGCTTGTCCAGGGGCAGCCGGACAGTCACAAATGGGCAGGGAGTGTCCCACGGACCTGCACTCACTCTCTGTTCCCGTCACTGGCGATGCTCTTTTCATCAGCCTCAGTCTTCTCACCTGGGAGATGGGGATGACAATGATGCTGACCTCATGGGTTGTTGGGCGGATTCAGTCAGGGAGAACCCTCGCACTCTTCCTAAAGGTCAGCTGTCCTGATTGTCGTGGTCATCATGATCACTGTTATTCACACGTTCCTCCGGTCCTGTCTGGACACACCTCGCCTTCCATCCGTTTCTCTTTCTCTTGGACTTCTAGTTCTGCACCTTCACGACAAAGTTCTCGGTCTGTTCTCCAGGAAAGAGCACAGGGAGAACAAAGACCCTTCCGGAAGCTGCTCGTGAGCGCGCGGGCCTGGATGCATTTCACACTTCAGACTTTCCTGTTCACGTGCTGCGTGCTCCGTGGACTCCACGCAGAGACGCTCCGACTTCAGTGAGCATATGAGCAACCTGCAGCGTTTGTTTAGAAACACACAGATTCCCTGTCCGTTCCGATGTGATGGGCATTGACGATGCTGATGTGACAAGTCTAGACCAACGAACGCCACCACCTACCAGACTCTCGAGGCCGTCCTCCCGACTGCCAGCCCTACCCGCGAGCCCCGAGAAGCAGCCCCTCCTTGCCAGGGCCGTGATGCTCCAGACTGCTGGCTAAGACAATGTGGTCATCGTGTGCACGGCACCCGACAGGGGCAAATGTTATTCCAGCGATAACAGTGATTCCACTTAGGATAACAGGGATGGAAATCTGCACTAAGTGACTTCAAACTGCTGATACCTTCCCCTTTCCCCACTCAGAGAGAAGAAAGGGATGTGAATTTGTCACTTGAACCGGCAGCTGTGTTTCATCTGGACTTCATCTTTTCTGCTATCGTCTTTATTAGCAGGCTTTTTTTTTTTTTTTAATGAGTACGTTTCGAACTACCAGGTGTTTCGAATTTTTGTCTTGTTCACTCGCTTACATGAGAAAACTCAAATAAAGACCAATGCATTATTAAAAACCCAGTGGAAGGAAAATACAGCCCTCTGCCCTCTCCCCTCCCCCTGTCCGGATGCAGTTCCTGGTGCAGCCACTAGGAGTCGATCTTGGGAGCGTTATCTATTGCACCTGCAAACTGGCTCCTTCAAGCCCCCCTGAATCCTCTGTGAGCTCAGGCCGCCCGGAACACTTCCCTTTCTTGTTAGTTCCCTCTAAGGACAGACTCTGTTACTGCCATGTCCGGCCCCAGCTGATGCCCAAGGAGGGTGCAGACTCTCAGGCCTCTTCATGCAGAATCTGCTTCCATGTCAGGCAGACAAAGAAAGAAAGGAAAAAGAGATTCGGTCTCTGGGTGGGACTCCCGAAAACATCCTGAAACAACTGTCCACCCTCCAGGGGCTTCTTTGGGTGCGCTGTGATCTCGACACGGGCCGCTGAACACCGAGCATGTTGTTCGGAGCCGGGTGCTGAGCAAGGCGGGAAGTCCCAAGTCGCCCTGCAAAGGGGCTCCTGGTTGTCCCACACCCACTGGGGTTCAGGGAGCTCAGGCAGCTCACCCAGGTTCTTTGCAAGAACCCCAATCAAGTTAGAGCAACCTCCTTTTCCTGCCATGGCCAACTCTAGCTATTAGAACAGGGCCCACGGACCCTTGTTGCCAGGACACGGTGCCTGTGTCTGCCGTACAGGATGAGCGTGGGATGGTCTCACTCTGCAGCCTGGAAGGAAGAGTGAGGAGACTGGTCTTTTCCAGGGAAAGCTCTGCCCCCTTCTCCATGGCTCTGGAGTCTGCAGGGGGTGGGGGTGGGGGGTGGAGGGGACTTTGCAGGGCTCATTCTTATCTCTGCAAAAATCTGAGCAGAGACAGGATGAAGCAAAGTCCGGCTTTTTTCATCTCTTATTTGGCGGCTTTGGGGAAAAGCATTTGTGCAGGAGGTTGAAATTAACTAAAGTAAGGTGAGGGGGATTACCACGGGATTCCTCTTATTTGGGCAGTCCTGAGAAAGGAGAGGTGACCAGCACAGGGGCACATGCCAAGCCTCCTCTCTGGGGAGAATTAGCCTTAAGAAGCCACTTGCTGATAAGGGTTAATCCGTGGCTAAATGGGACAGTACCAGAAGTAATTAACATTCCTTGACTCAGTTTCCCTTTGGCTGTACAGCACTTACCCAGTGAGCAGAAATCCCCATTTGCTGTAATGAGTCCATCAGCCTGAGTCTTTCAGTCCAGCATTGTCTCCAGGGGGCTTGTCTGGCTCACCGGGGCTGCGTTTAAGTCCCGGGTCAGCCGGGGTGTAGCAAAGTCTAGCGGAGGCCCCGCATCTCCCCATCTCCTTCACTAAAACAGTTAATCCCGAGCCACAAAGAAGCAGAAGGCACTGTTAAAGGCTTTTCTGTGACAGTCTCCAAAACAGGAACGGAATAAAGAGGCCATTTACGTGGATTAAGATGCTGTCGACATTGAAAGGCAGACAGTTTTTCTCCCCCCATTTTCTTTCTTTTTTTTTTTTTTGACACTCGCCCCTCTCTCCTCTCAAAACAGACCCTGAATTTCTTATCTTATTGGGAAAAGCCTAAAACGAGAAGGCAAAGTGAAATTCCAGAATGCACAACCTCTAGGACACCCCAAGCCATAATATCAAGATGAAAAACGAATCAAAGAAGGAAGCAGGTCCCGAGCAGGGCTTACATCGAGGCAGGATTTTTGCACGCCCCGAGTTTCCATCTTCCGGAGGCACTTACTTTGCCTGGGAAATGAGAACTGGGGATGGGGAAGGGACTTCTGGAGAATGGCTTCTTGGTTGATGTGAGAAGTAAAGAAAGCAGGCTGTCTTTTATTATTACGGATTATTATTTATTTGTTACAGATTACTTTAAAGGCCCTCCTTCAATAGAATGAAAACGTTTACAGAGCCTAACTCCAGGCTGTGGTCTATAATTGTGTTATTGAGATTTAGCAGGAAAGAATGGTCCAGCTTGGATGCAACGGGCCAGTTGGCCTTGGTTGCAACCCATGTGCAGCAAGCCCCGCGTGTGAGCGTGTGAGCTCGTGTGCATCACGCCTACCCACCCCCACTCCCTTTTCTAGCTGGATACTAGCATCTCGTCACCCCTCTGTCCGGCGCACACGCCCCCGTGAAACGACCGACTGCCAGTATTTTTCCCAGCCTGGGTTCGTCTGACTCACCACGTGGAACTGTCACCATTTCCTCTTGTCGCTGTTACCAGTGCAGGACTTCGTACGTATCCAGCTAGATTTTCCCTTTGCGCCATTCATTCCATTCTTCTTCGTGGCACTGCCTGGTACCACAAAACCATCTCCCACCATCCTCGGAAGGGAAAGAGTCTTCTCTGTCCCTCCACACAGAGCACTTCTTACATCTTCATTCCAGATGAGAAATGTCAATAAACAGGGGGGCATTTCAGCTTGGTTTCTGTGAGTCAGAGTTAAGGGGACAGGGGAAGAGATGGGCATCAGTTAAAACAGAAAAGGATCAGGGTTCTGATAGTTAACATTCGTCCCCAAAGAAGGGGCTCGGAAGATGGCACCCACTTGCTTTCACTTTGTCCTCACCGCAGCCTTATAAGGTACGTGTGGATACTGAGGATCAGAGAGGTTAGGTAACGTGCCCAGGATCACACAGCTCTAACGAGGAGCTGACTCACAGCAGATGCTGTCCTACTGCTTTTTGTAGATGATCAGAAGAGGACTGGTGGGCTGCTTTCCCAGGTCAGTAAGTCGCTGAGGTTGTGTTTCTGTGTGCGAGGTCAGTGTCAGAAAGCAAGCAGAGCGCCAGCGGGCTCGGGAAGGGGTCCAACCACACCTTGGGGGATGGCAGGTTCCTTCCACGCCAGGCCCAGTCTTGGGACCTGCTTTAAATCTGTAGCCAGGCCCTTATCCTGGACTGACTTTCAAGTTTCCTTTGAAACCTCGAACATTTCTTAACAAAGTCAAGCCTGTTTCCTTCCCGGTTCTCATTTTTCCTCCACACTCAAACCACAAGAAACCTTTTCAGAAAACACCGTCAGACCCAAGCCCACCAGCCGCACCAAGAGGATTTGAGATAAGGCTGAAGAACCCCATTCACTTTTGCTGTTTCCCACATACCTGGCCCAGACCCCGAAAGCCCGCTCCTCAGCTGGAGTGTGGGCACCTCACGCTGCTGGGTGGAGAGGGCGAGTGAGCTCCAGAGTCTCAGCAGAGACAGGAAGGTCTCCATGGTAACTGCAGCAGGCAGCTGCATCTAAAACAGGGGTCAGTGATGGTTCGTGGTCATGACGGGCTGGCCCCGTGCCAGACACTGCACGCTCACCATCTCAATGACACACGAGTCCGTTAATGCTGTGATGATGCCACGTAACAAAACAGCCAGATGGATATCTTCTCCATGTTTCCCGTTTGAAGACCAGCAGCTACCCCGACGTGCTTTCCCTGGGATGGGGGGCAGAAATGTCAGAGGGTGAAGAGAGACCCTCAACGCCTCTAGAAGTCTTGGTTGAGAACTCGCACTCTGTTCCTGGTGCCCACGTTCCACTGGCCGAAGCGTGACACTGGCAAACCCGTCACCAGCAGGGTGGAGAAGTGCATCACCCACAGTGAACCTGGAGAGGTTCAGAAGAAAGGATGCTGTGAGCAAACACTAGAACCTGCCCTAGGTAGGTACTGTCACTGTACCCATTTTACGGAGGAGGAGCTGGAGGCTGACAGGGGTTAAGTGTGTGTTGGGCAATGGCAGAGCCAGCCAGATGGCTCCACGGGCCACTGCCAAGGTGGACGCTCGGAAACGGAGGGGAGGTACCCCAGGACTCCAGGCAGCGGTCCTTCACTGCCTGCAGGTGGCCTCTCTTAGACCAGACGAGTCTCTTTGTCACGGGAGGAGAAGAATATCGATCTTCAGCTGGAACCAGACCACCTGGGTCCAAACCCTGGCTTCGTGTGGCCTCACCTCTCTGAGCCTCAGTTTGCTCATCAGTTAAATGGCACCTATCGTATAGAGTAACCATAAAGATCAAAGGAGTTCGTGTCTATGAAATGCTCAGAAGGATGCCCGACCCACAGGAAGTGCTCCGTGAATGTCTGTGAAATCGCATCGAGTCAAATAAAGATGATTAACGAAAGGCCAGTGCGTGAGAAAATGGACATGACACAGGACAGCACAAGCTGCAGGCGGGTCCGGGAGACTCGGGAGCATAGTCCCAGGTACCATTCGGGTGGGGAGTTCTAGAAGAGTATGGGACCCGGCTCCTTGCACCCATTCTGTCTGCCCAGGGGAGGAGTCTAGCGTAGTGGGTGAGAGGCGGGTTTCGAGATCAGGCAGAACTGGTCCAAGCCGAGCTCTGGGGCTCACAGCTGTGTGACTCTGGACAAGGGGCGTCCGTCCCCCGAGCCTCCGTTTGCTCTTCTGTCAACTGATGGCAGTGAGTTCCACCGCAGGGCTGCTGGGGGAACAAGATGAGATAATGAGCAATGGGCTGGATGCAGAAGCATCAGTGGGGCTCCAACTGCAGCCTCTTAAGCCAGAAATTAAAGAGATACACAGAAATGTGCCCTGGCTGGTTTGGCTCAGTGGTTAGAATGTCGGCCCGCGGACCAGAGAGTCCCGGGTTCGGTTTCCGCTAAGGGCACGTACCTTGGTTGCAGTTTGTCCCTGGCCCCGGTTGGGGTCATGTGGGTGGCAGCCACTCGATGTGTCTCTCTCACATCGATGTTTCTCTCTCTCTCTTCCTCCCTCTCTCCCTCCCGCTCTATCTGAAGATAAGTGCAAAAATGTCCTCTGGTGAGGATAAAAAAAAGAGAGATACACAGAAATGTAAAACAGTACCTCTCTCCTCACTAAATGTTTTGTTTTGTGAGAGCTATTTTTCACAAAATGTGTTTTCATGCAAAATGGCCTTATTAGTGTTATTTTTTAATGACTCACTAAATGGCTACTCCTTAAATTACTTGATTTTCTGTTCTAACATGATCACTATAATAGGAGGAGCTCTCTACGCTCCTGAACCACTCCTCAGGGTGTCAGGGGTCCCTGGGTGAAAGGTTTGAGAAGTGCTTGTTCCAGGCTGGGCTTCTCAAGCCTGGCTGTGCATTACAATCACCTGGTGACCCCTCGGGCACTTCTGATTTAATTGGCCTGTTGCTGGGCCTGGGCACTAGGATTTTAAAATCCCGGGTGATTCTCATGTGCAGTCAGCGCTGAGAAACAAGGCCCTGGCTACGCCAGGTTGGAGCTCATCGTCAGTGTGGTCTGGGTTGAAAGCCGTCGGATGGCTTCTCTCCTCACCATACCGTCTCAGCTGGAAGTCTTCCCGTTTGGGGCTGCACTGGTCCACAGTCTTTGTACTGTGAGGGTTTCTCAGTCCCTCAGGCGGCCCCTAGAACACACCTCCGGTAATCTAATTTAGACATTCCTTTGCTGTTGGCAAACCCGTGTCACCCAAACCAAACGCTGTTCTTGGAGACCTTGTGTTGAAATGAAAAGCAACCCTCAGCGGGAGGGGGGGACAGGGAGCAATGAATGGAAACTAGCCGGGCGTGAGTGCTGGGGTCCGCCTTCGTGCTTCCCTCCCAGTCGCTGTAAGTTGGAGAGGAATCTGCGGGAGGGGCTTGGCCACAACCGTACTCAGGGTTACTTAGTCTGTGTGCCTTTTCCCCGAAGTACAGCATTTTATAAGACTACACATGAATTATTATTTTCAGGCAGGGAAAAATAAATCGGGGTTGGGTTTGGCTAATAGAACTCAGATGCGGCCCCGTTTCTCCCCGTCTGGTGGAGCACTGGGAGTCCGCATCTCTATACCTGATCTGGGAAAAGACACGCACCTCAGGGGCTCGGAGAGGCATTGCTGCTCAGCGTGTGGGAGCACGCCGGCAGAGCTCAGGCGATCGACAGGGTAAGACTGGGCCCAGGTAGCATACAGGTGAGCAGAGCCTCATTCCTGGCCTTCTGCTGGCCCCAGGGAGGCCCCTGAAGGCCGGTGTTTATCCCTGCGTGCACTGGAGGCAGCTCTCAGTGGGTCCCGTCCACCTGCGGGATACAGTCCAAGCAGGTGTGGCACCTCAGCCCTTAGTTCCACACACATCACATGGCGGAAACTACTCCCAGCAGCTCCCCCACCCACTTCTCTACATGCTGGTCCCATTCTCACACAGGACACATACACCCTCTCCATGCCTCCGTGTCCCGATCTGCAAGCAGAAGAAAACAGCATGCTGACCTCACAGGTAGTTGCAGAGGGCACACGAGATAACGCAGGTAAGCAGTGCTGCCTGGCGTGGGGCAAGGCTGTGTTCCCAGTGGCTGCCCTGAGCTCTCCCGTCCTGGTCTGCAGGACCTACGCCCAGATTCCTGGCCTGACCCTCCCTAAGAGAGGGAGAAGATAGGCCATTCTGTTTCTCTTAACACTGAATGTCCTGATTCCTCATATGCTTGTCAACACTTAGAATTGTCAGTGTTTCCATCCTTAGCCATCCTCCTGGCTGCAGGGGGAAATGTCACTGTGAGTGTGATTTGCATTTGAATGGATGAGTGTGTAGGGTTAAATAGAATGAGCTGCAGTCTGAACTTTAAACAGAGGGTAAACAGAGAGAGAAAAACAAATCTGAAACAGCCAGCCTCAAGCTTCACTGAAAGAGAAGTGCTACGCAAATCTTGAGCTGTGACAGGTTTCATCTGTGATGAAATCACGGGAAATAACAGCAGAGGGTAAGGGAAATCAGCAACAGACACCACATTCTCCGTCACAGCTCTCTGTGAATTCATTTCCTGTTCTGTTCCCTGGCATCCTGGTCCCATGTTTGGAGGCTTACCTGACACATCAAGGTCACCAAGAGGGTCCCTCACCTTCAGAAGGACACTGCAGCCTTGGGGGATGGAAGAAACCGGCCAGTTGGCCTCCGAGCACATTCTAAGGAACGTTCTATTTGATGACAGTCTCAAGTCTCTCCCTCCCTGCCTCCTTTGCCCACTCCCCGAGAGGTGTTGGCAGGGACCACCTCCCACATAAGCAACGTACACCTGAATCCTTGTGCCAGGGTTTGCTTCTGGGGAAACTCAAAGTAAGACAGGAGACCCATTGACAGGGAGAGAACAGAGTAGTTGAAATTGAGCCATTCTTAAAAATAAATCCACCACCCAGGATCATATTCCGAGAAAATGTGCGTGATAAATGCAACTGAGCAAATGAAGGTCTCGGTGTCTCGTGAGATGCCAGCTCTCCAATTATGGGGACCCATGTTATGGCCAGATGTCCTAGCGCCCCAATTGGCCTGGACATACTGTCTTCCCCCTTCGGAAAGAGGTGGTGGCCTTCTCCACTAATGTTCCTTGAAAGGAATTCTTAAAACCCCATCTAAATGCAGAGTGCACCCAGTCTGTCCTGGTCACCCACAAGTCCCCACATCTCATGTATGGGCTGACTGGACCTTCCCTGCCATGGTCACTCTCTAAAAACAGAAGCCCCGCCCCCGAGGAGTGGGGCAACCACAGGAAGCAGTTCAAAACCACTTCCAGTGGCCATCCTCCTGCCTGGGGGAAGCTATGAATAGAAGTGGATTGATGGACTGTTTGCCTGCACCATTAACCAAAACAGAACGTCCTGCGTTTGAACAGTTCCTGCGTTTACACCATCTGTCTCCTGAACACGGAGGAAGGTGCGTCCCGTGGACTCCGGGGACCAAGAGGCGATCCCGGGAAGCTGGTTCCCCCCGCAGCAGCTCCTCTGGGCTGGACCTCCCAGTCCTGAGAACCCCGAGCCGGAACCAAAGTCCGTGAGTTCCGTAAACCATAGCCAATTCACTTCTGCCTCCGAATCTCTGCGACGGTCCCTGCTCCTCCCGCAGCTGCGTGCCCCGGGCCGCAGCTCCAAATGGGCGTCTCTCACTCCTGGCTTTGACCTGAGTTCTCCCGCCCCCACGGCTCCTCATTTGATTTGATTTTTTCTGCCAGAGCCATGAGAGGAGAACCTAAATAGTGGACGTCATGCAATGTGGGGTTTTTCTTTTGTGTGTTTTTGTTTTGCTACAATGCTGATGACCTGCGGCTTGCCTCACACTCTGTAAAGTTCGTGGCAGCCGTATACGAAAAGACCGAATTGTCAGCTAACCGTGTTATTCATTACAGTCCCCATAGTAATGTCAGCCAGCCGGGATGGTCTCCACCACCCGACACCCATGGGGGCTGGCGCTAGAAGGGCTGGGCCTGCCTGAGACCTGGCAGGAGCCTCCAGATGACAAGGTTTCCGCAGGTGACGGAAACTGCAAGCTTTTTACCACCTGCTACTGCTTTTCTCGGGACAAAATGCTCGGGGAGGAAACTCTTTTATTTTTTTATCCTCACCCGAGGACATTTTTGCATTAGAGCGGGAGGGAGAGAGAGAGAAACATCGATGTGAGAGAGACACATCGAGTGGTCACCACCTACACGACCCCAACCGCGGCCGAGGACAAACTGCAACCGAGGTACGTGCCCTTAGCGGGAACCGAACCCAGGTCTCTCTGGTCCACGAGCCGACGCTCTAACCGCTGAGCCAAACTGGCCAGGACAGGAGGAAACTCTTTTAAAAGCCCTAGTCCTCGCCTTGCTGCACCCCCTCCCTGGATCTCACAGGCCCCCTTGGTCCCCCACATCAGCCGCAGCCTCTGTGCTCTGTGCCAGTGTGCCAGACACAGCCCATCCTCACCCTGCATTCACCGCCCTGACGCCCTCTCGGCTCCCCCTCGTCTTCTCTGGATTTGACTCCCCTGTGCTCACGGACATCCAGCCTCGCCCGGGGCCACTGCTTCTAAAACTGGAAACCACCTCGCTCCACGGGCCTCCCTGCTTTCTCCTTCTCTACACCTTCACCCCCCTCGATTTCTGTGGCTTACTGTCTTTTCCCCAGTTAGGGTCCAAGCTGCACAGTACCAGGGGTTCCATCTGCTTTTCCACTGACAAGAAGTTGAGGTAGTAGTTGGAGTTTGTTGTGGGCTGAGTTGTGTTCCCCAGAAGTCATACGTTGAAGTCCTCACCCCCATGACCTTGGGGGGATATAAAATGAAGTGAAAATAGTTCCTGAAAAAACCCCAGGTCAGCCTCTCCATGTCTGCTCGCCTGCCCGCTCCAGCGGTCCCACTCCGTGGCCACCTTCCATCCCGGTCCTCCTCGGTTCGATTCCCGGGGCCTCTCCCTACATTTGCCAGGGAGCCACACCTTTGGGGGAGGACCCTCCCCGTCAGTGCGTTAAGACCTGAGTTTGTGGAAGTGGGAAGATGCACAGAGCTTTGCCGTGAGGCTCTGACGCGCCGTGCTTTGAGCCAAGTGAGGATGGGGAGCAGACACCTGGGGGCCCTGCGCCAAAAACCGGGACCTGAAACAGGACGGCGGTGGGTTCCTTCTCCTGTCCACTCCCGCTGAGCCCCGGGGACACAGCTCTGCTTCTGCTTACTCGCATGAATGCGTGTCTGTATCTTGACCAAGAGTTAAGTCCTATTTGAAGCCATGGCCCAAGTTTTCCACCGGGCAGTGGGCACTCGGGGACAAATTTAGCCTCTAGTAAAAGAGCAAAGTCTTCTGAGGCCAGACGTTAAGCCACCATCCACCCACGGAGCGTATGGAGTTGGAAGTGAATACCGCGTTGTCCCAAAGCATGGCCTCTGTCTTTGCCGTGAGGTTTCCTAGCTTCAGCGGCCTCTAATGATATCCTTCCAGATGTAAGACTAAGCCCATTTTATTTGTACCATATGTCACAGATGCTGGTCTGTGCACGGTTTGGGAAGGCTAAATCTGCCCATTGATTCAGAGTGTGTTTTTAGGGACTCTTATCAGACTGGGACGGCTAACCATCCTCCACCCACCTCGTCTGTGTATCCACAGGGAGGCTACAGTGGGAAATTATAGGGTCAAGAGTGGCTTGTCTCTCACCCAGATGTTTACAATCTCAGGCTGGAGCCAGAATCCAGAGTGGTATTCTGAAGTCAGCGGAAGTAAGAAAGGCTTTCTCATTATTTCCCTGAGTTGCTCAAGGCTTGATTTCCCAGGCTCCTGGATCAAGGGTGGTTGAGTGGGCTCCGGTCCTTACAGCAGGGGGGTGGCCCAGCACCGGCAGCCAGCTTCCTCCCAGATCTGGGCAAGAAGTGGCCCAGGAGAATCCGAACACACTGACCAGCAGGGCAACGATAGTGGGGACACTGCTGGCCATGGATAAGGCCCCCAAACACTGCAGGGTTGGCTGGGGCCACCTGATGGAAAGCAGCCCGGAACTGGGCATCAGGGTGGGGCAGCTAAGGACCTGGGACAGGGACTGGCAAGGTCCTGGTGAGAGGGTGAGACACATTGCTGAGCTTTAAGTCTGTCTCCCCAAGAGGGCCAACGTCACAACGGAGGTCAGGTCTCTGAGGAGAAGGGAGAAGGGGGGCATCTGGACAGACACCAGCTTGGGGGTTCCCTTTTTAATACAACTTGTGTTGTGTAATAAGTCGACCGAACACGCACACTTCCGTGTATCTGATCTTCTGACAGTTTAGAGACTCTCGTCGTCCTGTTTCTGGCTCCTCTTTACACTTTTAACAGATTTTGCTTCCTATGAAAAGAGAAAGGCGTGTTCTCTGGGGCATGAATATTTGCGACAGTTATGACCATGGCTTCTTTGTAGGGGGATGCTTCCTTTTGGCTGTATAAAGCTGAGCCTCGCCCTGGCTGGTTTGGCTCAGTGGTTAGAGTGTCGGCCCGCAGACCAGAGTCCCGGGTTCGGTTCCCGCTAAGGGCATGTACCTGGATTGCAGTTTGTCCTCGGCCCTGGTTGAGGTCGTGTGGGTGGCGACCACTTGATGTGTCTCTCTCACATCAATGTTTCTCTCTCTCTCTCTTCCTCCCTCTCTCCCTCCTGCTCTATCTGAAGACAAATGCAAAAATGTCCTCAGGTGAGGATAAAAAAATTTTTTAAGAAGCTGAGCCTCTACTGATTTGGGCTCTCATTTCTAGTATATCTCAATGTAATGCTGTCATTCTTCTGAAGGATCCTAGGCGACTGTCATCAAACAGAGATGTAGTCGGCACTCAGTTGAACAGATTAATCCATTATAAAATAAAAAGGCACCATTTGGATATCTATAGCTCCGTGTTAGAACACGTTCCCAATTATTCAAGGGTAATTCCGTTGAGTGATTTGGTGTTTTCTGCCTGTGTATAGACTTATTTCCCATAACTAATTAATTTAGAGTTCTCTTTCAGTGAGCTGCAATATACTCCATTGTGATTTTTTTTTTCTCCAAGAAAGGCATCTGGTGATATAATTTTAAGTATTGGCTTTATTGATTTTTTTTATATAAATATCATTCATGCTTGCTTATTAAAAAAATTTAGGCAGCAATTCCTAAGAAAGCAACCAATTCCCCAAATGTATTAAATCCTCTGAAACAGTATTTACTTGGCTGTCTTTTCGAACCTCTTTCTATGTACGTACACAAATAGAAATCTGAAGCGAGAGATAATCTGATACACACGGTAACACCATCCATGCCGTTTTAAAATGAAAATATATTAATTTTACTTGAATGTAATGGGGAAAAGTAATAGCAACGTAATGGTTAAAATCATTTTTTTTTTACCACCAAAGAGGATAATTTCTATTTTTTTAATTTGATTTTTCAAGTACAGTTGACATTCCATATTATTTACATTAGTTTCAGGTGTACAGACTAGTGGGTAGACAATCATACACTTTACAAAGTGACCCTCCCGGTATTTCCAGGACCCACCCCGCACCATACCTGGTTATGACAATGTTATTGACTATATTTCCTAGGCTGTATTTTACATCCCCGTGACTGTTTTGTAACTACCAATCTCACTCCTCAATCCCTTCACCTTTCTCATCCAGCCTCCCAAACCCCCTCCCCTCTGGCAACCATCAGTCTGCTCTCTGTATCTATGAGTCTGTTTCTGTTTTTGTGTTCATGTATTTTGTTAAAAGAAGATCATTTCTACACGTCACTTGAATGCTAAGAAAGGTGAACAGGAAGGCTGCAGGGAACGACCCCAGCTGTCCAGCCCTTAAGGTGGCGCTGCTTAAATGAACGTCCCCCCTGGAAAGGGGAGGCTACGGGGCCCCACTAATTGCTTGTAGTACAGGTCTGCAGATGTCTACCGTGTCGCGTATCAAGTTCCAGATCAGCATTTAACTGTGCAGATTCTCTTCTGCAACAATTACCCCAAGTGCACAAAATCCCACATTCAGATGGCTTTATGTTGATCCCCAATCGCGTACCACAGTTCCTCCAGTTTTGATCTTTATACGTCTCTAGTTTAACTCCACCTCTCAGGTACCTCTCCAGTGGCTCACATGGGACTGATGAGTGTAACAATCCCAGTTTCCTTGTTTTGCTTTGGAAAATACCTGTTTGTTGTCTTCATACTTGCAAGACAATTACCTGGACTTCGTGGTCTTTGTCCCTTGTCTTTCCCTCAGAACTCTGGAGAGGCTGCTCCATCACCTCCCCCCAGGAAATGTGGAGGTATTTCGTTAGCTGGTGTCTCCGTGGGTTGAATTGTCTTTGCTTGAATTGTCAAAGCTTTTCTCTTTGTCTTCTTCCTCTCCATTCCCTGCAATCATCTCAAGACTTTCCTCAATCTAATCGGTCTTCCATGGCTACTCCCTTCCTTGCTATCTTGAAGCAGCACTGGGAGCTGTGAAGTAGTGGTGTCCCCGTTTTTCAACGAAAGTAGCTTCCAAGGCTGTGTGGCTGAGAGGAGCTCCCACCCCTGGGTTCTCTGATTCCAATGCCTGGGTTCTTCGGATATACCGCCCACTGCTCAGCTTTTTTTTTTTTTTCTTTATTGATTTTACAGAGAGAGGAAGTGAGAGAGAGAGAGAGAGAAACATCAATGAGACAGAACATCAATTGGCCGCCTCCTGCATGCCCCCCACTGGGATCTGGCCCACAACCTGGGCATGTGTCCTGACCGGGAATCGAACTGGCGACCTCTTGGTGCATGGGTCGACGCTCAACCACTGAGCCACACTGGCCAGATGGAGCTTTTTATACTTGTGTTCTGAAAGGTGTTTTTGTTTGTTTGTTAACTTGCAGCTAACTTTAATGATAGATTTAAATGTTTCTCCACTTTAGAGATGTGTATAATATTGGGGAATCAATATTTCATTCCAAAATGCTGATCTACCCCTGAGCTGGTAGCTTTTGCCTTTCCACCAGCCTCCTACTTCCCCAACCCACCCTTGTTCAGCTTTTATTCCACGTTTCTCGTGTCCATAACCAGAGATAATCTCCACCTAAGTCCTCTCCGGGACTGTAACCAGTTGAACTGGATGTGAGCAAAAACTTGTTCTATCAGATTCTGAAGATGACCAATCGGTGAAGGCTGCTGTAAAAAACACACCTATCTATGGGGAAATTATTTCATTGTAGAAAATGCCATTACATTGTAGATTTCTGGGTAATTTGTATATTCCTTTGCCCCCACAAAGAGACTGTATTTATGAGAAAAGATAATGCAATCCCTAGTTAGTATAGTGGATATTTCTGAGGTCTTCTACCTGAATCTCTGCTCTAAAAACTGATTGTTCATTCCTCTGTTGAGTTCAAAATGCAAGATTTACCCCAGCAGTACAAACAGCTTGGCTCCCTTGGCCATGCCATGCCTCCCCAAGGATTTCGGACTAGGTACACAGAGCCACTGTCAAAAAAGGCTGAAGGCTTGAGATATAAACTCAGTCCCAACCATGTTGGCTCTGTGCTGAGTATCCAACACACCAATCTCAATCCTGCCCCAGGACCTTTGCACTGCTGCTCCCTCCACCTTCAGCACTCTTCCCTCAATCAGCATGGCTCACTCTCTCACTTCCTGTAGATTACTTCCAGAATGTTATCAGAGAGAGTTTCTCTGACCACTCCGTTTAATATAACACACATGCACATGCACACACACAATCACATGCCTGCACACTTACAGTCATGTGCACACAGACACATGCACACAAACACACACACATGCATGCATGCACACACTCACTACGTATTTATACAAGTGCAAACATACACTCACATGCATGGACATACTCATGCACACACTCACCCACACCTATGCACACGCTCCTACACTCACGCACAGACTCACACCACTCTTCCACCTTTACACTTCATCCTTGGTCATGGCAATCATCACCACCCGCAAATAGAGCAGAAGCTCCAGAAGCCCTGGGCTACCTGTGACATTGCCTTGTATACCCCTTGAGCATTGCATGGCCTCTAGCACTTGGTGTAATGCACTAACCATTTGTGGAGTGGATAAACGCATGTGTGACCAAGTGGGGGACAATCCTGGGAGCCTGGGTTTATGAGCGTATGTGGGCTCCCAGTTGGGTACAGGGGAGCGGATTCAAACCCCTTTCCCTCACTTACTGACTGCATGACCTTGAAGGTGCTGAGCCACCTCCCAGAGCAGCCCCTCCACTCCACCCCCCGCATGCCAACAGGGACACTCAGGGAACCTGCTGGGTTGTTGTGAGAACAGAAACGAGATGGTGCCCAGGTGGGGCTCCACACAGAGCTGGCACACTGACCGCATTCTGTCTGGGATGTGGGTACACAAGTGTCCTTTGCCCTAAACAGGTCAAGTTCACGTCCCGTGGATGTTTATGTCCTCTCACTGCCCTCCAGGAATCAGTGCTGCTTGATACATTTTGATGGATTGGTAACGACTTCTCTGCTCCTCCCCGCCCCGCTGTCTGTGAGGGGAAGGGCGCCAGGCTCGCACAGTCGTTCCGGGACCTCAGAGCAGACTCTGCTCCCAGCAGCCCCCGCCACCCCTGCCTAACTGATAGAAAGTAACGAGTGAACAGTTGAGTTTTTTCCTGCTTTACAATCTCACTAAGGCATGTCCTCTCCCTCCTCCCATCCAGGAAGGGGAGAACAGCACCACTCAGCTTCCCAAGTTCCGCTGTCCTCATACCTGCAGGGCGGCCCCGGAGCAGGGGGAATGACACTTTCAATGGTTCACATGGAGGGCTGCGCTGTCTCCCAGGAATGCGGGGTGCAGGCAGCCCTGCAGATGCGCAGGACACAGATGTCATGGGACTGAGGAACAGGGTTGCCAGGTAAAATATAAATAGTTTTTAGTATAAAGCAGGTCCCATGCAATATTTGAACTTCAGAGAAACAACAAAGAATTTTGTAGTATATAAGTATGTCTCATGCAATATGTACATTTTGGGTAAAAATTAACCATTTTTAGTATATCTACTGATAATATTTATTTTATTTTATTTTTCTTTATTGATTTTAGAGAGAGAGGAGGGGAGAGGGAGAGAGAGATGGAAACATCGATGAGAGAGAACATTGGTTGGCTGCCTCCTGCATGCCCCCCACTGGGGATTGGGCCCACAACCTGGGCATGTGCCCCGAACGGGAATTGAACCGGCGACCTCTTGGTGCATGGGTTGACGCTCTGAGCCACACTGGCCAGGCAATATTTTAATGATAAATAATGAGTCATTTTAGTATAAAGTATGTCCGTGCAACTGAAAAAAATCTGGTTTTTTTTTTCATTGTTGTGGGTTGAATAGTGTCTACCCAGAACCTCAGAATGTGACTTGACTTGGAAATAGGGTCCCTGCAAATGTAATTAGTTAAGGTGAGGTTCGATGAGACTGGGCCCCAAATCCAGTGACTGGTGTCCTTATAAAAGCAACATGTGAAGACACAGACACACAGAGAAAAGACTGTACGCAGGTGGAGGCCGATGGAGGCCAAGGGATTCCAAGGGACCCCCGGATCTCCCCCAGAAGCTGGCAGAGGCAGGAAGGACCCTCCCCTGGAGACTCCGGAGAAAATGCAGCCCTGCAGACATCCGGCCCCCAGGACTGGGAGGGAAGCGATTTCTGTTGCTTTAAGCCCCGTTGGTGATGACGTGCTCCGGCCGTCTGGGGAAACTCATACAACCGTCCATCAGAAATTCCCACGGAGTGCTTCTATTCGCCAAACCTGGCGATTCTACTGACATCACTCCGGAGGGATGGTTAAAGGGCCTGGTTACGTGGTCGGAAGAGTGGTGGGCCCCGGGTGGGCTCTCCTGTCTCCGTTCCCTCCGCCACCACCAATCCTCGCCCACCCTTCATCACACTGGGGTTTAACTGTCTGCCGCGTACTAGACCAACCCAGCAGGCGCATACGGTTGGCATGGGGGACGGCACCCCAGACACCCCCCTAAATATTCTGGGTTGCTTAAGACCCCCTAAAACACAACTGGATCTCCAAGAGCAGCTTCATGTCCCCTACTCCACCCCCCAAAAAGGTAAAATGAGCCAAATTACGTTTCTCAGAAACCCTAACACATGGTGGGGTTAGGGGGCGGGGGGAAACAGTTGCAATTGAATTTGTCTGCTTGAGGAAAAGCAGAGGAATCAAGAGAATTTCCCTGACACCCAGTGTCATGGAGTGAAGCCATGCCCGCTCCAGCCATGAGTCACTTATGTGCTCGAGCAAATTTGCTTCCATTTTCTCCATCAGGGAGTAAAATGCGAACTTCCTGTTGCCGTTTGAATGGTGGCCGCCGCTCCTCGCGGGAGGAAAACGTTCAGCGTTTCCAAGGCCCTGACATGGAGACCGGGATGTCGCTTCTCTGCGGCTGTCTGTCGGGAGGGCCAGGAGTTCAGACACTGAGCTCACCAGCAGCTGAGTAAATGCGGGCGTCTGTCAGGGACTGAGTGCTTTCTCATAGCTAATTGCCTGATGATTGTGGGACCACCCACCATCCTAAATTACCCTCCATTTGCTAAGCTCTGGCCTCGGAGCTCTCCTGTGATCGATTTGGTGTTCAAAAGCAGAAAAGTATTCCTTGGGAATTGGATCCTGGGTCTCTGGTCTATCCTAGACTTTCCTGAGGGCCCTGGCAGGACCTTTGCCATCGTGCCTTTGCTTGGACGTGTCACCTCATTTCTCCTTTGGGGTCAGTGGACTTGAATGATGTCAGAGACGTGAACAGAAACAGCTCCAAAGACCAAATTCCTCAAAGGTGCTCTCTTACTCACCCATTTACAGAGGGGTCCTGAGACACAGGGAGTTTCAATACATGGCCCAGGTCCCATCAAAGGTCAATGGAGCAGGGCTGACTCAGTCCCCACCTGCCTGGGGGCAAGGGCCCCGTCCGAAGTTCTCACCACGTCACCTCATGTGCACGCCCCGCATTACAGTCCGCAGGGTCCTTGCCCCGTTGCATTTCGGCCTCCCGGCATCTCTGTGAAAAGGAAGACATTCTAAAGATGATGGATTCCGAGAGCCTGGCGTCTGCACGGTGTCGTCACCCAGCTCTCCAACAGCACACAAGCTGGATTTGAACTCAGATCCCGAAAGCTCCTCTGCCGGGAACAGTGTCAGTCATCCAATGAATATGCGTCGACTTTCCCTGTCCTTCCAGCACCATGCTGGTGCTGAGGTCCCTCAACGCTGTAGCCTGAACTTGAATCTGAACCTACTTCGGAAAAAAGCTCAGATTCACTAATTAAAAAAAAAAAAAAAATCACACTCCCCATTTGCCGATCTAATCTCCAGAGGGAGCTGGGAAGGGCCAACTTCTGTCCGATTTGGACCACGTTGAGAGAGCGCGGCTTCTGCACGGAGTTCGGGCTAACGGCTCCACGCACGCCCAGCCTTTCGTGTTCAGCCTTCGCTGCAGCCCACGCCATTTTAAGGAGCTTTCGAGGCTAAGGCTCCCTAAAGAGCCTTCTTTCCTTTTTTTTTTTTTTTAAGGGAAACGTCTGCAGAAAATAAAAAGCTGCCTGGAAGTAGCCGTTCCTTGGAACAAGAAGCTGCATTCTGTGCTGGGGAAGCTGCCTCTCACGGTTTCCCCCGAAGGGCTCTGCCTTTCTGTATTTAAAGTTGTCAACGTGCCTGACGCTGGCCCTTCGACATAACGCAGGCTCTGGGATGCCAATACTCATCAGCCCGGAGTGGGATGTTTACCGCAGTGATTATGAGATAGAGTCGACTCCATGAGGACGGCTGGTCCCGGAGACGCCCGTGGAGTTTGCAGACTCTTGTTTCTCTCCTCTAATCATTTGTCAAGTTCATCGACTGGATTTCTTCAGACTTCTCAAGCTGTCTTTCACAGGAGCCCAGCAGGTGTCTCCAGCCCCCAAGACAGCTGTGCACGCCCCAGAGACAGGCCACACTTCTCGGCCCTGCTCTGTCCCCTGTCCACTGGGCAGCTGGCCTTATTTTTCACCAGAGCTAATTGAGACCTGCAGGAGGCTTGCAGGAGGGTGGTGCCTGGAGAAACAAGAGGCTTTTGAAGCATAAGGTGAATGAGCCTGGCTGTGGTTTACATTCTTTACCTTAATTTTAACAAGTATTTCAACCCCCTTGAAAATTGCTTCTCTAGAATAATAAACAGAGCCCACATTGAGTCGTGGGCTGGCCCGCGACGCTGGGCGGGATGGGGGATGTTCCAGCTACACTTCGGAGGCACAACAGTAGCCGGGCTAATGCGTGTGCGTTGGGGTGGGGGTGGGGGGACTGCAGTCAACTGGCTCTCATTTGGGGAGGTGCGGTGGGATTGGTGTGGCAACATAAGGTTTTGGGTTACACATAAGCAAGTGAAATAGTATATAAATAATAGAGAGTTATGGAGGAAAAGGGAGCCAGTGTCTGCCTCTTGGTCTGTTACTCATCACACCCGCACTGGTGACTGTTCGGGCTCATTCATCTCCCGTCAGAACTCCCGAGTTAGCAGAGGGCCTGTCGGCGAGGCCTTGGTCCTGAGACACAGGGGAGTGGCCACGGAGAATCCGTTCATTCACTGGGTATTTATTAAGCATCTAATATGTGCCAAGCTCTCTTCTTGGCCATGGGGGTCTGCACTGGACAGAAATTCTGAGGAAACACACCCATGAGAGCCTTGCCCTCCGAAGTGGGGCCCACGTCAGCACTACCGACATCCCCCCGGGAATGTGGTGGAAAGGCAGAGCCTCAGGCCTCCCAGAGTGGACTGAGACAGAGCCCAGGTCCAAGGAGACTGCTCTCAAAAATGAAAGGAAGATGCAGGAAGAAAAACCCACCTGGTTTTGATCCTCATCTTGAGATATACAGATATATATATATTTTTTTATCCTCACCTGAGGACATTTTTGCATTTATCTTCAGACAGAGTGGGAGGGGAAAAGGGAGGAAGAGAGAGAGAGAGACATCGATGCAAGAGAGACACATCAACTGGCTGCCACCCGCACGACCCCAACTGAGGCCAGGGACAAACTGCAACCCTAGCGGGAACCGAACCCAGGACTCTCTGGTCCGCGGGCCGACGCTCTAACCGCTGAGCCAAACCGGCCAGGGCTACAGACATATTTTTTAAATTTACTTATCCACTGATTTATTTCTCAACCATGAGAAACTAGACAGGAGTAGGTGGTGACTTGGGCACCCTAAATCTTTGTTAAAGCGTAAGCAATTACCTCTCTTTTCGACTCCACTGAAACTTCCAAGAAGACATGAACTCTCAGTCTTGCTCACCGCTCGATCTTCAGCACCTAGCACAGTGCCTAGAGCTTCGTAGGTGCTTCGATCCTTATAGACCGAAGGCATCGACCCAGGCCCCAATCAAAATCGACAAACAGCTTCTCCCAGGGCAGATCACCCCAAAAGTCTCCCACAACCAGGCCAGCTCTGAACCTGTGACCTAGAGGAATATTCCACTACCCACATCCGCCCACCTCCCTTGCCAGTAAAAGCCAATTTGTAAAATTACCCCACAGCCAGGCAGACAAGCACGGGAATGGTTGGCGGCCCCCAAGCACAAACTCAGTGTGAAATACCTGCTTCTCCAGTTTGCGGGAAGGGCATCTCCACTGTGGGCTGCATCCGCCTTCTCCCCTGGAGGTTTCTCAGCCACTCATTGGCTGGAATGAGGAGAGCAAAGGCTTGTCTTCCCAGACATGCGCTGTCCTTTGGGCCGGAGGCTCCCTGCTGCCCAGAGGGCATTCTTATCCTTCGGAAAGGGGTCGTAGGAGGAGTGGAACACTTAGCAATAGAAACACATTATAGAGGTCTGGGGTTTCCGGACTTTGTGTGTGACTGGCACTGTCTCATTCACCCTCACAAGAAGCCTTGGCCTCTTCGTTATAAATGGGGCTGGAGCGGGGCTGGTGGATAACACCCAGGTAGGGCTGCATGGAGGACTCAGTGAGAACTTGGACCTGAAATGCTAGCACAGTGTCCAGTATGTGTGCTGTCTGTTATATGCTCACTCTCATTGTCTCTACTACCACTTATTGCCCACACACCTGTCAGTGAGAGCCACTGAAATCTCCATGTCCAGATGAGGCTCAGAGATGCAAATACACTTGCCCAGGGTCACACAGCTTTTAAACTGATGGAACCAAACCCTAACCTCCCAGGCAGTCTGGCTCTATATGGCCAGACCCTTAATCTCTGAAACATCACGTAATAGTGGTACAAGCTTCATGAGGATGAAATGAAAGAATAAATGGTGAGCATCATCTGGCCCTTACTCAGACATCAACAGATGTCAGCGTTTACAGCATCATTCACAGAACAGAGGCTCTCACACCTTTGAATCTCAGGACCTCTTTACATTCAACACTTACTGACAACTACAAAGAGCTTTTTCCCTAAGTGACTTTTATCTACTTTGATATTAAAATGGATAAAACTTTAAAACAGTTTACCCATTAAGTCATAAAAATGAGAATAAGAGTAACCCCATTACATGTTAACACAAAGCACATATTTTGGAAAAAATTGACCACAGTTTTCAAAATATAAAAACTTAGAGGACTCACATTGTTTAACATTTTTTCGTAAATCGGTTTAATGTCTGGCTTAATAGAAAATAGCTGTATTCTCTTATCTGCTTCTGCATTCAGTCTGGTGCAATATGTCTTGTTGGTGAAGCATATGGAAAAAACCTGGCCACACACAGATGTGTAGTTGGGAATTAAGAAGCACATTCATAGTCTTTTTGGTAATTACGGGTATTATTCTTTAATACTACACCAAAACTCAACAAGAGGTAGCTCTTTAATGACTGGTTGACATGTGGAATCTGAAACCAAATCAATTCACTTCTTCCACTCTGTTAGAGTACAATCCATTGATCTGTACTTTGAATGGATCTTTTACCCATGCATGATTTTCTAACATCCCACACAGGTCATTTGGGAAATTTTGGTTCACTGAGTTATGCAGCTCTCTCAAATGTTGACACATCTTATTACACAGTCTGAAAAATTACGTTTGTTAATATTACCACTCATTTCATCAGAAAAATCTTTAGGTATTAGGAAGTGGTCAAACTCACCATGACAGATACAAGTTTTCCAAAATTCTCATTTTTTGCTTAAAAGTTTGAATTTTTCCAGGGAGTGACAGACTCACTTTGTTCATTCTCGACAGAACAATGTCTAAGTATGCTAGTATGAATAACCATAGTTTATCTGTCAATTATTCTTTTGGTAGGTGTCTCTTGAAAAAAATAGATGGTTCAGCTCATGACTCAATCTTTCAAATGCTTTACCTTAAAATTTCCAGATCATGGTTATGGTTGTCCAGTAGTAAATGTGGTTGTCCAGTAGTGGACATGGTTGTCCAAGTATTGGATGGAATATCACATGGAATATTAGAAAGACATGTACTCAAAAGTCGAGATTTAATATTAACCATTTGCTGCTTCTTGAAGGACATTCTTAAGTGAAGCATTCTTGTAACTGCAAGTGTGTGACTGAATCATGACACCCAACAAGTGTACTTTGGTACCACTGCCTCAGCCCGTGCTCAGGCACCAGCAGTTTTACCCACCGCTGATTCTGCACGATTGGTGCAAATACCAACATTGTGAAAACGGCAAACGGCATCTTAGCATAGTGAAAACAGTGGGACCTCGTGGATCCCCTGAAAGGGTTCTGGAAACCCTTGGGATCTAAGGACCACAGTTTATAACTGCTGAATTGGGTTGTAAGCTCCAGAACAGGGTTTATGTTTTTGGCTCTGTGCTTAATGAAAAATGGGAAGAAGGGAGGGAGAGAGGAAGGAAGGAAGGAAGGAAGGAAGGAAGGAAGGAAGGAAGGAAGGAAGGAAGGAAGGAGGGAGGGAGGGAGGGAGGGAGGGAGGGAGGGAGGGAGGGAGGGAGGGAGGGAGGGAGGGAGGGAAGGAAGGAAGGAAGGAAATAAAGAAGGAAGGAAATGAGGAAGGAAGGAAATAAGGAAGGAAGGAAGGAAAGAAGGTAGGAAGGAGGGGATGCTAGTTAGCCATACTATATACTGGACTGAATTTAACTCCCAGACCAGCCCCAAAGCCTCAGATACCCTTCTGTCTGAGAGGTCGGGGGAGGGGCATCACTGTGGCCTGAAATAAGCTGCGTCTCTAATTCTGTATCAATCCTATATTAGTCATGGCCTCACCAGGAAAGCGACCTTCTCCAGAGGTGACTGAAGAGGGTGTCATCAGGGGTTCATTTACAGAGAAAGGGTGAGGTTCTGGGAACCAACAAAGGATGGGGAGTCATTATTATGTGGGCTGGAAGAAGCAAAGGGAGAGAGATAAGGAGGGCTACAGCCAGGCAGAGGGAGCAGAGAAGAGATGCCTCACACTCTCTCTGATCCCACCCTCCAATGGGCTTCTGGTGCCTCCCATTGGCTAATCCCAACAGGAAACAGGATGCAGGGAGCTAGGGAACGCCCATCATTCAGTCCAGCAGGGCAGCCTCCCAGGCACAGAGCAGCATGACACATGGATCTGGAGGGCTAAAGGGGGAACAACCAGCACAACTTCCAATTAACATTGTCAAAGCACAGCACGTTACCATGTCAGTCTTAAAAAGGGGTTTGTATGACAAGCCTCTTATCTCCCAGCCACATCTCCACCCAGCATGATACCCAACCAGCCTGAATATGACAATGGGGTCCACAGACCCCTCTGCTAGCAATCTTCTCCAGCCCTTCCCACCCCAGCCAGTGCCCTGGCCCTCCCTCTGACCCCTCATGGACATCGAAGCCTCACTCTGTTGGCCTCTCCTTATTGTATCATGACTCACCATTATTAGCCCTCATTAGGACCAAGTATGATGTCCATTAAGCCTCCAGCAGCCCGGTGAAGGCGTGTTATTACTTCTCCCGTTTTGTGCACAAGGAAATCAGGAATCAAGGAGGTAAAGCAACCAGACTTAGTAACACAGCAGTGGATGGAAGTGCCTGGAGAAGCAAACCCATGCCATCAGGAGCTACGTGTCAATGCCTTGTCCAGCACGGACACTGCACTGAATCTATAGAGCCCCAGCGTCAAGTTCCAACCTTGGGCAACTCACTTGACCTACTTCCGGTGCCTCAGTTTCCTCATCTGTGAGATTGAGATCTCCTCTAGGTAATGTTAAGACTTCCTCCCGACCTAACAATGTCCCAGCCCAGCAGGGTTGTGGACATGATGGCCTTTGCCTTCTAGGTCTGAACGTGGCCCCAGAACCACCTCCATGCTGTAAGAGTCTGTGGGCGAACAACTCACTGCTTCTCCTTCGGTCCCACACACATGTTGGGATCAGCAGATGTAAAATTCTGACATTGCACTTAGAAAACTTCCTCCATCTGGATTTCTGCAACCCACAGGGAGTCATTTGCCAAACACATGTTTTACAAAACATGGGACCCCTTCACTGTGACTTGTGGAGCTGATAAAATCCACCTTTTCCCTGATCCCATGAATCCTGCCCATGCATGCTTTCTGGCTGGGGAGAGATGGGTGGAGGGAGGCCGCTGGCTTCCATGCACCACGTGGCCGTGCTTATGCCAGGGGCCACGCTTTGCTAAAAATATAGAAATGTAACATGTGGTGTTAATAGAACACTCAACAGGGGTCACCGGGATAATGGAAAATAATTCATTTCTAATGTCAGGCCAACCGGTGCTGTTGGGAGGAACATTTATAAGTGCGTCCAGGTATCACGCTCACTTTTCGAGGTAACGTTCAAGAGAGTTGGGGACAACTGATATCGGTGTGGCTAATGAATTCAAGGGATTAAAATGCCAACTTCCGCCCTGGCCAGTTTGGCTCAGTGGTTAGAGCGTTGGCCCGTGGACCTGAGAGTCCGGGGTTCGGTTCCCGGTAAGGGCACATACCTCGGTTGCAGTTTGTCCCGGATCCCGGGGTCGTGCGGGTGGCAACCAGTCGATGTGTCTCTCTCACATCGATGTTTCTCTCTCTCTCTCTTCCTCCCTCTCTCCCTCCTGCTCTATCTGAAGATAAATGCAGAAATGTCCTCGGGTGAGGATAAAGAAAATAAATAAATAAAAATGCCAACTTCCTCTGAGACACAACTTTTCGAAGGATTATTTATTTCTCTAACACTGTGGGGAAATACACATAACATGCAATGGGCTGCGTGAGCCGTGGCGAAGTGTCTCGTCCTGTGGCATGAAGCACCCCCACGCTGTTGTGCCACCGTCACCCCTCCCGGTTAGCTTCCTGATTTTGATTGTTGTACTGTGCTTCCGTGAGGACAACAGAGAAGGCAGAAATTCACATTTGGGGGGTCTAAGTGAAAAGTATCGTGAGAATTTGGGGGATTCCCTTCTGTATGTCTGACATCACGTAGAAAGGGAAAAAAAGAAAGAAAGAAGAGGGTGTGTGCTCTCCAGGGGACATCTGTGGAGGAAACAGAAGGCTAATTCATGCAAAGGAACGGAGGCGGGAGTCGCGCCGGTGCCGGGAACCAGCTGGCTCCGGAGCCTGAGCACCCGGGCAGCGGCCGGTTCCTCCAGACCTGCTTTAGGTGCCATGGTCCCAGCTGTCAAAGGCACCCCTCCCGCTCCGTTGACATGGATGTTGGCACTAGGCCAGGAATAGCTGGCATGCCTTGCACATGTTGACAGACCGGAGAACATAGCAATGTGAAGTGTTTATCATGTCTGATGACATGACACTTGCGAAGATGTAGTGTATACACTCAAGAGCACAATCGGGTCCTGCAGGCTTAAATCAAGATTCCATGTTGTACGCACGGTGGTCGTGGGCAAAGGGTTCCTCAAGCATAGCCACCCCCGTTAACATCAAACACATTATAGAATACACCCTGGCCGGTTTGGCTCGGCAGTTAGAGCGTTAGACCTGAGGACCAAAGAGCTGCGGGTTCGATTCCAGCCAAGGGCACGTACCTCGGCTGCAGTTTGTCCCCAGCCCTGGTTGGGGTCGTGCGGGAGGCAACCCATCGATGTGTCTCTCTCCACATTGATGTTTCTCTCTCTCTTCCTCCCTCCCTCCTGCCCACTCTGTCTGAAAATAAATGGAAAAAATATCCTCAGGTGAAAAATTTAAAAAAAAAAAGAAAGAAAAAACAAAAGCAAACACATTATATAATGCAATGCTAGCAAAGTTCCTTGCATGATACAGTAGCAGGATCTTTAAGATAAGATGGGGGTGCCCGGCCGGTGTGGCTCAGTGGTTGAGCATCGACCAAGAGGTCGCTGGTTTGATTCCCGGTCAGGGCACATGCCCGGGTTGTGGGCCAAATCCCCAGTGGGGGGCATGCAGGAGGCGGCCAATTGATGTTCTCTCTCATCGATGTTTCTGTCTCTCCCTCCCTCTCCCTTCCTCTCTCTCTAAAATCAATACAGATAAAAGAAGATAAGATGGGCGTAACCACCACCATCACTTGAATGGAGCATGTCCGCAAGGCCAGGCACGGAGCGTAAATGCTGCTTTTATCCCCGCTATAGAGAGGAACCCCCGAGTTATGGGGAGCACTGATAGCTCACCCCAGGTTCCTCTCTGATGTGCAGCAGACCCCGGATATAATGTTTCCTTTGACTCTAGGGGTTATCTCCACGTGACATGATATCACCCCAGCCTGTCACTCTGCTCAGCACACACCATTAGTTCATGTCTACACGGCATTTGGCACGGACTGCAGTCCAATCAGATGCAACTTAAGATGCCTTTGTTCCCTCTTCCCAAGGTCCACTGGCGGGCCGATGGTATCTGGACATTCCAGTTCTCCCACTGGCAGAGCCGTTTAATTGTATGAAACCACCGTGGATGGGAACAACCACTTCTTTTAATCTTGTCCAGTTTGCCCAAAGCCACGTAGCAAGGCCTCAGAGCCGGACTTTTCTCTCTCAACACATCTGCTCAAAATACGCGGCGACTGGCGCATCACACGAGCACAGCGCTTTTGGATCAGGGGGCACCTTCAATCCAGCCCATTTCCAAAGAGACTGGCCAATGTGCCTGATTGCCGGTATTGTCGTTTCCACGTTTAACTTCAATTTGGAGGTTTAAAAAAATAAAACAACGGTTCAGATAGGCTTAGGAACCAGAGAAATAACAAAACTACCGCTTTTCGAACTCAAACAACGCCCTTTGACAGATGAACCCAGCCTGTGGAGTCTAGGACGCACCTTTCTGCCCCGTAGCAGGTGGCTTGCTTCTCCGCCAAGAATGACTCCCTGTCCTTGTCCCCTAGCCATTCAGGCCCATCCTCCCATGCCCTAGTCAAGGGCATTTCCTCCCTTCATCCTCCCTCATGGGCAGACAGAACTGTCCCTGGTGACCACAGTATACGGTGAGCCTCTCTCAGGGCTGACACTTCTCACACATATCATTTCCCTGTCTCCTGACTTCTGCACTGAGATTCCTGCTTGACCATGGCACCGTGTGCGTGTACCGGGATGATGTATACGAAAGGTGTGGTGCCCTGGCTGGTTTGGCTCAGTGGTTAGAGCGTCGGCCCATGGACCGGAATCGTGGGTTCAATTCCGGTCAAGGGCACGTACCTCGGTTGCAGTTTGTCCCTGGCCCTGGTCGGGTTGTGCAGGAGGCAACCAGTTGATGTGTCCCTCTCACATCGATGTTTCTCTCTCTCCCTCTCTCTCTCTCTCCCTCCCAATCTATCTGATGATAAACAGAAAAAAAGAAAAATCCTCACACATTTGGCAACTAAATGTCATTCCATTTTGCCAGTCTGATGGACAAAAAGTGGGCAGGGGGTGTATTGTGTTGAGAGAATTGTGGGGCCCTCCCTGGATTCTGCAGGGAAGAGGCCTGGTGGAAGGAGAGTGGGCCAGCACCCAGACTTCCTATTATGGATACAGGACACCCTGCAGCAAGTGGCGACAGTCCCACATGGACACTCTAACCCAGTTTGTTCCCAACCACCCCCACCCCCACCTACCCAAATCCCTGGGGTGGTTTAAAGCAGTTTTTCTCCAAGAAACCTGCGTAGGACCTGTGGGGTATCTGGTTGAGCTACAGGTTCTAGGTCATTGTGGCCAGGGCGGGGCCTGAGATTCTGCATTTATAACCAACTCCCAGGTCATGTCTGAGGACCACAGGTTGGGTATCGAGAATTTAAAGTGATACATAAAGAGAACTTAATTAAGAGGCCAGCGTATTCTATTGATAAAGGTGATACTCCCACCCCCTCTATTTCAAAGCGGGGAGCAGCACAGAGCCCCATCACTGTCCTCACTCAGTTCCACCTCTCAGGCCAGACACAACTCCCTGCCCCCAGGACCCGCTAAGCCATCTCCACATTGGGGCGCTGGATGCCTCCACTTGGCTTGCAAGGTCACTCCTCTCTTTCCCTCCTTCCTCTGTTCCCAGGAGCAGATCACACGGACTGTGTCAGTGGCCCCCCGATCCCTGGCTTCTGGCTGGGGTGAGCCAGCGGGGACACCAGCAGGAGACTGGAGGGAGGGGTGGGACACTCTCTCCCTGAACGATGACTTGTCTTCTAGACATCTATGGTGTGTAGGAAGAGCCTGGGAGGGACCAGGGAGAAAGAGCTGTTTCTCGTTATCTCCACTTGATCTACTTTTATTATATTTTACCTGTCATTTTTTTTTAAAACCTATTAAGTTCCAGCTCAGGTCCCGCCTTCATGAAGCCTTCGTGCATTATTTGAACCTTCTGTAACATCCTCCTCCTTCAACTCACTCAACACATAACTTGGCCCCTTATTTTGAGTCATACTCTGTCTTTTTGTTCAGTTACTTCTAAGGATCAGTCTGCCCTCCGCAACTTGACAAGAAACCTCAGTCCGCTCTCCGGGGTTGAATGTCTCCCGTGTCCCATCTCCCGTCTCCCGTCTCCCGTCTCCCGTCTCCCGTCTCCCGTCTCCCGTCTCCCGTCTCCTGTCTCCCGTGGCAGCCCACACAGCAGCAGGGTTTCACTGTTGATCACAGGTAAACTTGCCCCCTGATGCGCAGACTACAAACTGCATCGGAAACTCAAAGAACGCAAGTCAATTCTTTGAGAATAATCTATTTTTTATGTGTTTTCTCCATTTTGGGTAATAAATGAGTATTCGAAGAAATATCTAAAAACAACGAAACATACCGGCTTTTAAAAACAGCTTCCTTGAGATCCACCCGCTTAAACTGTACAATTCAGTCGTTTTGAGTATAGTCACAGAGTTGGGCAACCATCAGCAGGACCAATTTTAGAACATTTTTGTCAAGTCGAAAAGAAAGCCCACACCTACTAGCAGTGACCTCTCCCCCCATCTTGCTCATATACTCGAACACATTTAAAACACAAAGCCAGGAGAGGACATTACAAATGTAAGTCTCTTGGGATACCTTTCTGTTTGCATTGCCTGTGATTCTGATCGTAGGCATCCTTTGGCGATATTGTGGGTTCTGTCCCAGGCCACCACTATAAAGCGAGCATCTCGATCAAGGGAGTCCTAATCATTTTGCCGGCGGAGGAGCTTGCCTTTAATTTGTAAAAATCCGCAGCACCTGTGAAGCACAATAAAATGAGGAGCAATAACATCAGGCATACCTGGACTTTTTTTTCACTGGCTGTGTTTCAGGAGAACTGCATTCAGGGGGCGTGAAAATTCACCTGGTTTTGCAGACCGTCGGTTCACCTGTCTCCTTGCACACCTGAGTTCAGGAGCCTCATCCCTCCACTAGAGGGCGTGGCATCGTAGATGCCAACTGCTCCCCCTGGGCTGTCCCAGGTGTTCAGACCTCGCCTCTTCAGAAGGGAAGAGCTGGCTGCTGCCAGTCTGGAAGGAGCTGAGGCGCTCCGCCTCCTGTGTGGTAATTGAGCTGGGAAGGAAGCGTCATTTATGAGCCAACTGCTGACTTGATTGATTCAAAAGGTGAGGTGTGGACACAAAGCAAACACTGTATGTTGGTGATGGTGATGATGACAATAATAATGCTGCCATTTATTGAGTATTTACAGTGCGCCTGGCACAGCACTAAGAACATTACATGCATATCTTATTTAATCCTCACGACAACCTTCTGAGGTGGACTTTATTATTTTGCCCAATTTACTGATAAGAAAGCTTAGAGAAAGAGCTTTAGTTACTTACCCAGAGGATCTTTCCTGATCTTAAGATCAGTCTAATGATCTGTTTGGACAGAGAGAGAGGCTGGATGACCTCCTGAAGTCTTTAAAGCTGTAGCATTTGAGAATCCTGATGTCTACAAAACCGAAATCACAGGACGTCCCTCAAATATAAAACACCGGAGAGGTGTTATCACACACACGAGGAGAGGTGCATTGAAGGGGTGTGGAAAGGGCTATTTTTTTATGTAAGTTAGAAATGTCTGACAACGTGTGCCATGAATAGAGTTCTAGATCTCTGGAAACTGGTCCCCAGTCAGCCTAGATGAATCTGACCCCAGTAATGGCCAAGTCCTTAAGGCCCTGTGTTCCAACAGGACAACGCAGATCCCAGCTGCGCCCAGGTTTGCTCTGCCCCACCTGCAAGCATGGGGCCCAGAAGCAGCCAGCAGCACCAGTCCCGTTGCTATGTAATTCACATTATTAATTTTAACAATGTTGGTATGTTTAGCAACAATGTTCAATGTGGCCCAGAACCTCCTCCCTTCCAGGTCCCCAGGGGCAGGAGACAGGACCCCAGATGCAGAAATGGGGCATGCCTTGTTTTCACTGCAGTGACTCAAAAGGAGCTATGAAAAGTCTGCGCTGCGGGTGGGGTCTTGTGATCTGCACAAACACCCAGCAGCCCCCGAGGGTGCCTTCACCTCCCTTTATCCACCCCACCTCTGTCCTCTACAGCATCCCTCCCCACTGACACACCCTGATGCCCTCAGAGTCAGCGGCCGCTTCCGGAGTTCCAGGTCATCCCAGGTGGTAGAACCAGCTACGTCCTATCTTCTACGCCACCGTCCACTGTAGGTGACCTTACCTTCAGGGAAAACATTGTAAGTAGTGCATAAGCACGGCCGAAAATGTGTAAGATACAAATAAGCAGAGGAAGGCGCAATGGTGCAGACACTTTGGAAAACAGTCTGGCAGTTCCTCAAACTGTTAACCTCGAGTTACCATGTGACCTGGCAAGTCCACTCTCTGGGGGCTCTCTTAACTCCCCACTCCCTAGTCTGGACCCCTCTTCCCCCAACCCGTGCTGGCATGTGAAATCCCTGCTCAATTCTTTCTCACTGTTGGCACCATTTTAACCAGCACTGAATTATCCCACTGAGACACCTAACACAAGGATGGGGTCTCACAGTTTCAGGACCTGTCGCTGTCCACTAGACATTCATTCATTCACAGAACCAGGTGGGCCCAAACCGGGACCTCAGCCCGAGCTTCTTTGGGGTGCCAGTGTGCTGGAAAGCACAGTGTCCTCAGCCCTGCATTCTTTCCTTCATGTCCACGGCTGCTGGTCCAACCACCAACGGCCAAAGCTAGCGACCATCGTGGTCGCAGCCAGATTCCCCAGCCTGGGACTTCTGGACCTTCAGACTCAGCCATTCCTAGAGGGTGGTAGTTCAGATATCAAGCTCGAGCCCTAGGGAAAGGAGGATGCTGCTCAGAAGGTAGGAGGAAGGATGGTGGCATCAGGAAGCTGTGTGACACCGCCAAGACACCTAACCTCTCTGAGCTTCAGTTTTCTCAACGGCAAAAGGTGGGGTATGGTACTTCTTTCCAAGAGCTGACGCGAGGGTTAAATGAGTAAACAGAGTGAATAAACAGATCAGCGATACTGATCGCACCGTGCATGCTGTGAGCCAGGCTGTGTTAGGAGGTCACACACACCCGCGCGCACACACATGCACACACATACATACTCTCTCACGTACACACACACACATTGGATATTTATTACGCTCCTCCGGTGTGCTTGGTGGTCCTTTAGACCTTGTGGACACAGAAAGCAATATGATAATGCCCTGCCTTCATGTAGCTGAGAGTCTAATGCTGGAGACAGAAAACAAGCAAGCAAAGAGGTACATCATGTGTGTTCAGTAGTGGCAAATGCCATGAAGTAAAACAAGCAACCCAAACAAATCTGGAGGTGGAGGGCAATCCATTCAGGGAGGCTCCATTTTTTTTTTTTAACTGTGTAATTTTTTTCCCTTTATTGATTTTAGAGAGAGAGGAAGGGAGAGGGAGAGAGAGGGAGAGAGAGAAATATCAATGAGAGAGAACATCGATTGGCTGCATCTTGCATGCCCCACACTGGGGTTTGGCCCACAACCTGAGCATGTGCCCTGACCAGGAATCGAACTGGCGACCTCTTGGTGCATGGGTTGACGCTCAACCACTGAGCCACACTGGCCGGGCTCCTTTTTTTTTTTTTTTTTTAATCCTCACCCGAGAATATGTTTTTATTGATTTTTTAGAGAGACAGAAACATCGATTGGTTGAGGAGGCTCTATTTTTAAGGGGGTCAGAGATGGCCTCTGGAAGGTGGTGCCATCTGGGCCCAGATCTGAATGGCAGGAAGAAGGCAGCCATGTGGAGATCTACATTCCAGAGGGAGAGCATTCCAGCATGCTGGAGCGGTGGTTATAAAGGTAGGACATCATCCCCTGATCACAATGCACACCAGGGGCCAAGGCTCGTCGCGCCCCCTCCCCAGCTCAGAGCAGTAGCACGCAGGTCGGAGAATGGCCTGGCACCCTTCTGCCCCTGAAGCCGCCATGTCACCCTTAGGGTCAGGACCGCACTAATCAGCAGTGGCCAGCTTTGGGCTGCACCTGGATGTAATTTCTCTCCGGTGTTAATTGGCAGGGGGTGGGAGAGAAGAGAGGGGAAAGCAAAATAGAGCTTCAAAGTCCCGGCTGTGCCTGAGTTAACGCCCTCTCTCAGGGGCACGGGGTTGGGGCTGAGAAAGGATGCCCACAGCAGCCTCATCATCTCATTAAATCAAATTACTGGGCACAGCGGGAGTGCCGGGCACCCCAAGAGGTGCGCTTTCCCGCTGCTCATGAATAGCCTGTCTTGTTTCCCTCAGAAAGAATTTTTTTAAACATCTTGACAAAACACCTCTCTCTTTGGGGATTTCCAAAGTTAGCAAAAATTGAGCTCCAAGCAGCAGAGAGCTGAATTGGTGTACAGTTTGCATTTTCCATCTCCTTCGCTTCCATCTTCCTGCCCGGGTGGAAGGGAAAGGGAAGCCGTTAATGTCACGGGGGGAGGGGGCTTTGGCCAAGCTGCCGCAGGTCCCTTTGTTCCTTTTGGCCTCTTGGAAAGCTCACAGTGTCCCCGCAGCCTCCGCTGGCCCACCTCTCCCAGGAAAACAATTTGGGAACCACGTCCCCGGCCATTTTCATCACTGTTGCTTGCTTTCAGGGTTCCCCCCACCCCGCCCCAGTTGTCAACAGTATGTTCAGGGGAGTTTTTCTCCTGTAAGCCTTGCCTGCCAATGGCTCCGGGAGAGCCAGCATTTCGAGGTGACAGCACAGGGCTGGCCAAATCATTAACCGCTTCCGTGTGCCATGAATCTGTCAGCTGCAGCTTGGGCTGTGACTTCTGACACTTTCCTCCACAGGCCTTTGATGGCTGACCTTCTCGAGGGGGAGACGGGGTGGGGCGCCAGGGAGGGGCCTGTCATCGTCCGCTCACCCCAGACCACGGAGAGCAGGAAGCAGGAGTCCAGAGCAGATACCAAAGGCCAGAAGGCTCTCAACATCACGGAGAGAAGCAAGGCCCAGTCTTGCCATTGAGCACCCTCCTAGGACAGGCTGGAGTCGCCAATTTAACTCAAGGAACCTGGTGGGCACATACAGGCAGACAGGAGATCCGAGGGGCCAGCACATTTCTTCCTCTGGAGCCCAAGATGTCTGTGAGAGAGCAGGTCAGAGGCAGGAATCCTACTGTTTCTCATCAGAGTCTCACTCCCTACCCGCCCCCCCTTGATCCCTTCCCATCCATCCTGAAGGAATTGCTACTCCATCCCCTTGAAATCCTCCTGCTGGATGTTGGTTCTATTCAGCCTATGCCCTCTGCCCAGAACCCTCTTCTCCAGCGGCACTCTGTTCCTCCTTGAGCCTTTCCATGGACCTCATCATCCCCCAGAACTCTTTCCCTGAGTTCTCCTCCCAGCATTTCCCCTACAGTAGTTCACACTGGATTGTAATTGCCCCATTTATCTCTCTGTCTCTTGCACTGAACTGTGAGCCCAGGAGAACAGAAACTCTCTTTTTTATTGTGTATCCCAATGCGAAACATAAGCTTTTCATCCTTACGTATCTTGCCTCATTGCTGCAAGGTGGCTGCTGCAGCTCCAGCATCACATCCTCTCCTGACACTATCCAAAATAAGAAGGGAGGAAAGAGACCTCCCTTTGAAGATCTCTTCCTTACATACTTCATTGAGATTATAGTGTAAGCTTTATAGTGGTTGTGATCAAGAAGAAGGCAAATGGGAGACCTGGACTTAATAATAATAATAATAATAATAATAATAATAATAATAACAACAAACTGTCAGAAATACAGAAAACCTGTCCCAGACCAGCTCTGTCTTCCCACTTCCTTGATGGCACTGGGGGCCCGCCAGTTTCTCACTCAGAAACCACACCTACGAGCTCCCACAGCAGATGGTGTGAGTTGTCCACTCAGAGTCAGACCTTCCCCCTTCCTGCGTGCTGGCACATCCACGCCCGTGCTGGTGGCTGCAAACGCAAGAGGCTCCCTTTCCCAGGCTCCCCTGCAGTTAGGGAGGGTCTTCGGAAATGCACAGGGAAGGTCCCCTCCCCACCTCTGTTTTGTGTGCTGTCCTGAGCGGATGTGATGCCAGGTCTGGGGCTGCCATCTTGCCGCCTGGGGGCAAAATGCCAGCATGCCGAGGATGGACACGCCTGGGCCGTGATGACATCATTAGGCCACTGAACAAACCTTGGACTCACTGTGTCTGTGCTTCTCTCCGGAGGATAATTACATGTCTTGTTTATACTGCTCTTAGTCAGATCTCTGGTTACTGTGGCCAGGACACCGCGGTGAAACACCTCCCTTTGGCGACGGCGGTGACTTTGGCCAATCGTGGCCTCACAGAGATCCAGAGAACAGGGATGGGTGGTGGGGAGAAGGTGGGCTTCTGTGAAAATGGGTCAGTAAGAGAATCAATTGTATATTGTTTGGGTAAAGTGTGTTTGCTTCATGACGTGTGAGATGAAATGAAAGGCGTGGGACATGCAGGAGGCATGGGTGGGATACTCTGTCTAAATCTTTATCTCGGGTGTAATTAGTCTGAAAGCACACTGCTCCCTGAACGTCAGCACCCTGAAGATTGGTTCTATCTTTCATGACATTCATTCATTCAAGAAGATGTTGGGCGCATAAAAGTACAAGAGACCGGCCAACGTGGCTCAGTGGTTGAGCATCGACCCATGCACCAAGAGGTCGCCGGTTCGATTCCCGGTCAGGGCACATGCCCAGGCTGTGGGCCCAATCCCCAGTGGGGGCATGCAGGAGGCGGCCAATCGATGTTCTCTCTCATTGATGTTTCTATCTCTCTCCCTCTCCCTTCCTCTCTCTCTCTCTAAAATCCATAAAGAAAAAAGATTGTTTTTAAAGAGTCCGAGATACGGTGGCAGGTGTTAGGGATACAGACACGGACCCCGTCCTCCAGAGGCTTCCTCCCGTGGGCAGATCCAGACAAGAAAACTGGCCGCTGAACTATAATGTGATCAGGAAAATGGCACCTCTAGAGTAAAGAAACCTGGAGACACCACCTTAAGCAAGAAATCCAGTTATCTCCACCAGCAATAAGGTCAGGAAGGACAAGGGAGGATGAAGGAACTGCCCTCAACAGGGGAAGATAAGGAGACATGACGATGACAGGCAATCAGGGACCCTGGGCTGGATCTTGGAAAGATCAAGGACAATCGTGAAAAAAGAAAAGATGAAATCCAAATAAAGTCTAGTTCAGTCAGTATTGCGCCACTGTGAACTTCTTGGTCTTGACGATTGTATTGTCCTTATGTAAGAGATGAACGGTAGGGGATGCTAGGTAAGGGTAAACAAAAACTTTCTTGTGGAAGATTTTCAAAAAAAAAATTTCTTGTGAAATTTGGAACTTTTCTGTAAGTCTAAGATTATTGTTTTTAAGAAGCTGTTAAAAGTGCAATGTGGTTAATCGTCTGATAAAAGAACCATAGATGCTGTGAGAGCATATGCCCCATGACTCACCTACCCCATCATGAATTCATTCAGTCAGTTATTCAACTAATTTTTAGTGAACACCTACTACCTGCAAGGCATTGTCCTACATGCTGGAGACAGAGGCTTGAGCAAGGCAGAGAAAGTCTTTGCTCACCTTCTTCTCTTTTTTTTTTTTTCCCCAAGGATATTTTTTCTATTGGTTATTAGAGAGAGTGGAAGGGAGGGGGGAGGAGGAGAGAGAGAGAAACATCGATGTGATACACATCAGTTGGTTGCCTCCCACATGTGTCCCGACTGGGGCCAGGGATAGAACCTAAAACCCAGGTTTGTGCCCTTGACTGGGAATCGAACCCGAGAGACTCTGGTGCACGGGCCCACGCTCTAACCACTGAACCACGCCGGCCAGGGCACCCCCTTCTCTTTTCCATCTGCCTCAACCAAGGAGATGCCCCAGATGGAGGCTGTTTCTTTCGCAGGGTGAGTGTGTGGTGCAAGCCGCTGTCGACTCAGGGTGAACTTGTAGCACGGGCAAACATACTCTGTGCTGTTGTGGACCAACAAGACGGGGATTATTTGTTACGTCGGCGGAGTACGCTCTGAGTGTTCAGTGGTGCTCACTCTGTGTAACCAAGCGGGCGGGGAGTGGCTGCTGAGTGCTGACCAGACGACGCAGGCTGACAGGCATTAGTGGAGGTCATTACAGCAGTTCACGATGGGAGATTCCATCTCAAGATGGGGGAATAGAAGAAACTGAAGCATTCACAGGACGGGTTGAGGTCAAGTTGCCTCCAAGTCACACTTCAGTGTCCTCCCCATCCATTCGTTCAAGTATTCAGTGAGCACCACGATTCATTCACTCACTGAGCACCCATGTCGGCACCTGCTCTAAGCAATGGAGGTACATCATGTATCAGTTGGCTAGTGCTGCATAACAAACCACTCCATGTATTTAGTTCACAATTCTGTGAGGAAGCTGGGTGGTCCTTCTCTGGGAGGCACTGGCTGATTTCTGCTGCCCCCCCCCCCGCCATGTCTGTGGTCAGCTGGTAGCCAGATGAGGCAGGCTGTTGGCTGGGCTGCCTCAGCTCCCCTGTGGCCCTTCCTCTCCAGCAGGCTGGCCCCGGCTTATTCACACAAAGACCTCAGCGTCACAAGAGCAGCCAGCACAAGCGTCGTGTCTGTTAACGTTCCAGTGCCCAAAGCAAGCGTCACGGCCCAGCCCGGGTTCGAGGTGGAGAAAGGCTGCAGCTTCAGTGGGAAGGGCGAATTAGTGACCATTTACCAAATGCACCGGGGCGAACAGACAGCAGCCACCAAGAGGGAAGGAGTGACGACCTCCACTGGAGGGACCAGGGAAGATTTCACAGGGGAGGTAATGCTTGCATCGCAGCCCTGAAAGATGAATGCGAGTTCATCCAGGAACGTCATTGGGTGCACATTAGGCATGCGACAAGCATGAGGAAGGAAAAGAAAGCAGAACGAGGACTGCCCAGTCATCAGTAAGCTGAACTGTCAGATGGAAGGGTGCGATGGCGGGAGGAGACACAAATACAATAAGATCATAATAAGGAAAGCTAACACTAGAGGCAACATGGTGTGGCCAGTAAGAAAACAGAACTGTCCAGCTGGGCGAGCTTAGGTGCATTACTTAATCTTTCTGTGCTTCAGACGCGTCATCTGTGAGGAGGGGATGATGATAATCATCTCACAGTTTTTTTTTAAAGTTTTTTGGATTAAAAAAAAAAACATAACATGAGAAGCTGTTACAATAGTTCCTTGTGTGTGATAAGCACTCAGTCCACTGTGGTGACTTACCGATCACTCACCCATAATGGCTTTTTGAAGCCGTGATCTGATTTCATGCTCACAATAACGCTCTAGATCAATGCTCGGATCCCACTTTGGAGATAAGTGACCTCAGTGGCCAGGGGCCAGCACCAGCACCTACACGGGGCCAGGCAGAGAGCTGGTGTGAATGACCTGCTCCCCGCGAGCCCTGTGGTACTGCATTCAGGTCCATGTGTCTGCTTTGTCCTCACACATGAAAAGAGGTGGCATTTTATTTCATTTTTTTAATCCTCACCTGAGGATATTTTTCCAATTATTTTTTTAGAGAAAGCAGAAGGGAGGAAGGGAGAGAGAGAGAAACATCAATGTGAGAGACACAACAATTGGTTGCCTCCCACACGACCCTGACCCGGGCCAGGGATCAAACCCACAACCCAGGTACGTACCCTTGATCGGAATCGAACCCTCGACCATTTGGTTGATGCTCTAACCGCTGAGCCACACCTGCCAGGGCAAAGAAGGGGCGTTTTAGACACACATCAGCCCCCACCTCAGGGGCCCACAGATTCACGGGAGCAGAGTCCTTGCGTATGCCCATGTAAGGCTGTGCTGGCGTTTCCCTGCAGATCCGTTGTTTTCTTGAAAATGGGGAGATGTGCCCTGACTTGACGGTCTTTGTCAAGAAGCAGAACATTCCGATGACGGAGCAACCCAAAAGGCAATGTCTCCATCAAGCCGGGGATGTTGCGGCCGCCTCTTCAAGGCCCTCTCACCCGTCTCTCACTGGAGGTGTGCAGACGGTCACACGTTCAGACAGAGGAGGCACCCCGGGGCACAGCGCGGATGCCGCCCAGGCTCTCGGGAGTGGTCACGGCCCAGGGCGCGTTTTTGGCTTGGTCCCGATCCAGGCCAGAGCGGCGTTCAGGAGCACCCTGTGACGACAGCCGGGAGAGTTTATTTAAAGAGCCCGGAAGGCTGAGCCGCTCGGCCTTCTGCGGAGTGCAGGCAGAGGTGTTTCCAAGCAGCCTCGTCAGGTGAGACCTGGGCCATGTGGGCTCTCAGAACTGATCCTACACACAGACATCTCAGTTCCAGAACTTACAGCCAAATGCCGCACAGTGAGGGGGAAACCATGAGCCCGTCGTTCTGGAGACGGCTCTGTGCTGCATGGTGTCCGTGTGCCCCGGGCGTCCTTCCCACAGATGCCCCCTGGAGGTGGGCGACGGTATTACCCCTCACAGGTGGAGGAACTGAGGCTGGGGTGGGGGTAACCACTTGCCCGGGTCTGACAGTGGTGCAGGGCAGAGGGGGGATTTGGAGCCGGGCGTGTGACCCCAGCACCCAAGCTCCCTTTCCGCGGAGCCGTCAGCAAGTGCTCGGCGATGAGTCGGAACCTGTCCCCGGCTGCCATCTCCCTCCTGAGCCAGCTCTTACTCCCCCACCCGTCCCTGGATTTCGGACAGGTCTCCTTAGATCCTGCTGTTCCTGCACACTCTGTGAGTTAGGGGCTGACCTTGACCTTTGCAATGGGATGGGCCACCCCGCCCTCAGCCTGCTGAGAACCCTGAGGTCAGACAGGTGACGGGCTTCACCGGAGGCCCCAGGCCACGCTCTCTCCACCCCTCGACCGGGCTGTGTCCCCAGAATGCAGCCTGAAACCTGCTACACACACTGATGGGCAGCCACCCCCACACCTCTGCTGGTCAGAATCACCAAGGTGATGCATGGCACTGTGGGGATACCCTCTCTTCTCATCCCTCTGCTTCTGTGTTGGGGTGTCCACTCTCCCTCCTGATCAAGCAGACTGTCTGGCACATGGTTGGCTTTTTCTGCCATCCTGGTTGGCTTTTCTGGTGGATTGTCTGGCTCACACTGGGCTGTGCTGGCTGAAGGCTGAGCTCTGACTTCACGTGTGAGCAACAGGGGCGCCCAGGCTCAGGATGGGGGTGGGGGGACGTGGGCGTCTGTGATGGCAGCTGGCCAGTGACATCAGGGCCACGCAGGCCAAGGTTTAGGTTCACTGGCAGCAAAGTGAATTCTGGACTCCGCTGCCTTATGATGCCTCCTGTCTGCTCCCCGTGATCTTCTATGCTACAGGGAGGTGATACAATGAATAAGAGATCCCCTGCCCAGCCGTGTAAGCTCTGTGGGAAGAGGTGGGGCTCGCCATGAGTCTGCCCTCTCTCTGTCTGAGCACGGCCTCCCTCTCCTCTCACACACCCCGCTTCCCAGGGCAAGTTCCGTCCCTCCTTTTCTCTGACGGAATGCAGAGGCTGGGCAAAAATTAAAAATACAGAAAGCCGATAGAGCACTCACTAAGGAGCTCATTAAGCCTTTCCCAGTTCAGTCCATCCTCACGGTCTCTCCCTGGGCACCGTGTCGCCTCGCCCCAGACACGCTGACAGGCCTCCCTGCCCCCGCCCAATTCACGCCCGTGACCCTGAGCTATAAAATCCACGCCCTCTTTTTAAAACCACTCAAGGGCTTCCCACAGCCCTCAAGCTAAGGCCCATGGGATTGAGGGCTGCTTGAGGACCCTCCGTGCTCCACCGGGCTCACTTCCCATCCACCCTGCCACAGAGAAGGGGCGTCCATCCCTCCCATTCCTGTCTTCCTCTCACCTCCAGCCTCTGCTGCTCCCCCTTTCCTGACACCCACTGTCTAGACCAACAGAAAGTGTGACAGGTGTTCTTTCTCTGTCCCCCCACCCTCTACCCCCAGCTCTTGGCTTCAGCATCATCCCCACTAAGAATCCTTCCCTGGCCCGGCCGGTGTGGCTCAGCGGTTGAGCGTCGACCCATGCACCAAGAGGTCGCAGGTTCGATTCCTGGTCAGGGCACATGCCCAGGTTGTGGGCCCGATCCCCAGTGGGGGGCATGCAGGAGGCGGCCAATTGATGTTCTCTCTCGTTGATGTTTCTGTCTCTCTCTCTCTCTCCTCTCTAAAATCAATAAAGAAAAAAAAAATATATATATATATATATATATATTTTGCATTTATCTTCAGATAGAGCTGGAGAGAGGGGAGGGGGAGACAGAGAGAGAAACATCGATGTGAGAGAAACACATCAACTGGCTGCCACCCACACAACCCCAACCGGGGCCGGGGACAAACTGCAACCGAGGTACATGCCCTTAGCGGGAACCGAACCCAGGACTCTCTGGTCCGCAGGCTGACGCTCTAACCGCTGAGCCAAACCGGCCAGGGCAGAAAAAATATTTTATTTTAAAAAAAAAGAATCCTTCCCTGGCCTCCAGCACTGGAGCCCTATTTATTTATTTATTTTTTTCCACATTTGAAGAAAATGTAACCAAGGCTGGGGGACTTTGGTCCTCATCTTCATTCCTTCTCCTGAGAAGGAAGTCAAACTCCATATGGGCCCACTGCGTGCTTTCCCCACCTGGGGCCGCCTGATGCTTCCCTCGTGCCCCAAGTTGAGGGCTCTGCTGTTCCCACTGCCGTTACTCCTGGGCTCAGGACTTCACACCCCCGCTGGGGACCAGGGTGCCTCCTCCTCGCTCAGAGCAACCTCGACGTTTTGGGGATTCGTCAGGAAACCGTGACCATCCCCACAACGCCCCTGCCGCATGGAGAGTGCCTGTGCCTTTCACACGACAAGGGCAGAATAGGATACGTCGTCCTCCCCCCTCCAGCGCATTGTGTGAGCGCCTATCTCTGGGCCCCTTCCCTGTGTCACACCTTTGAAGTGTCACTAAGCCGCTAGTGGCTTTCAGATGACATTTAAGTTACACCTCTTCTGCATTCTTATCTCCACCAGTGGTCTTTGAGTGGTGACAGTTGACACATTGGCAGCCTCTCTGGGAGGAGCATGTCCCCTGGGTGACCTTTTGGCTTCTGAAGACGGCACCTGGGCATGGCACCCGTGACATCTTGACGTGTCCCCTTTCATCGATGGTCCTCTGCAAGGGAGGGGTCTCCAGAACGCCCCGCTCGGGGTCCCCTGCGTGGTGAGGGCGGCACCCCACCTGGGTGCTAGCTACAGGCAGATTTTTTTTTTTTAACTGTGGTAAAACATACTACATAAAACACACCATCCACATTTTACCACCATTTCAACCATTTTTAAACGTGCATTAAGTATATCCGCACTGTGCGCACACGGCACCCCCATCCGTCCCCAGAACTTGCTCATCTTCCCAAACTGAAACTCTGTGTCTGGCTCACCCCACTGAGCATAATGTCCTCAAGGTTCGTCCATGGTGTAGCCTGTGTCAGAGTTTCCTTCCTTCGTAAGGCTGAATAATAGTCCCTTGTATGAAGAGACCACATTTTGGTTATCCATCCACCCGTCCGTGGACTGGGGTTGTTTCCTCCTTTGGGCTATTGTGACTAATGCTGTTGTGAATGTGGGCGGGTCCCAGCTTTGGGTTCTTTGGAGTATGTACCCAGGAGGGGAACCGCTGAATCATATGGTAATTTATGTAATGTTCTCAGGAGCCGCCAGACTCTTTCTTTAGCGGGGCAGCCGCACCGTTTTACAGTCCCGGCGGCGCACGAGGGTTCCAATTTCTCCACGTTCTCGTCAACATCCCGCCTTGTCGATAACAGCCATCCCAATGCGTGTGACATGATACCTTATTGTGGTTTTGTGTCAGATTGTTTTTTAATCTCCAGCCTCAAAACCTGCCAGTCATCTTCTCCTGGAACATGGTTTAAAGTACTTCTCCCTCGCTCCTTCTCTCCACAAGCTTCAAGGAGGTAACTTCAGAAAGATGTGGTCTTATTTGTACCAGAAGCTACCTGTTGTTGCTGTGATCAAAATGGAAGTCTGGGTCTCTCCTGGGAACTCACCTGGATGCTCACCCCAAAGAAACAGTGTGCAGGTGATGCTGATGGTCACCACCACCTGTGACACGGTGGTGACCTAGATACAATTTCCCCATTTTATAGATGAGGAAACTGAGGCTTCGAAGAAAAACCTCCACTTCCATGCCATGCTGACCTTCAACGATTCCATCATCAAAAAGGCCTGTCCCTCTGCACTTCATTCAAAAAGTTATGCCACTGATATTCGGGGGTGATCTCACTTGAGGAGGTCATTTTGCTCACCCAAGGAGCAGGTCCCTGAGGCCACTGTGGGAATTCTGGTCTCCCTTCTCTTCTGAGCTCCCACTAGGATACAAAGAGGAAACTCCCAAGATGGGCCAAGTGAGGAAGTGACCCAAGGAGAGGGTAGGGGCAGGACAGGCGGAGATTGGAAACAGCTTCTGCAGAGGTGGGGCCAAACCAGTTTTGGTGAGGTGTTCCTGTTGAAATGAGACTTGAGCCTGGTTGGTGAGGCTCCGTGGATTGAGTGTCATTCCATGGACTGAGAGGTCCCGGTTCTATTCCCTGTCAGGGCACCTGCCCAGGTTGCAGGTTTGATCCCCATTAGGGGGCGTGCAGGAGGCAGCCCATCGGTGTTTCTCTCTCACATTGATGTTTCTATATCTCTCTCCCTTCCTCTCTCTCTCTCTAAAAACTCAATAAAAATATATTTTTTTAAAAAAGAAATGAGACTTGAATCACATCTCTCCTCTACTCCAAACCCTGCCCTGCCTCCCAGTTCATGCCTAGTAATAGTAGAAGCCCTGACCAGACCCCACACAAGCTGTCCGCCTGCCCCTCCCAACCACTCAGACCTCATTTCCTGACTCTGCTCCTTACTCACTATGCTGCAGACCAAGTGAGTGTCCTTGCTGTTCCCTATCTCAGCACCTTTGCACCGGCTGCTCCCACCTGGAATCCTCTTCCCCAGACGTCTGCTAATCCAACCTTTCACTTCCTTACGCGCTTCACTCAAATGTCACCTTCTCTGACCTCTTTATTTCATATGGCTTCTCCTCCCTCAGTGCTCTCCACCCCCAGCCGGCTTGATTTTTCTCTGTGGCAGACAACACGATCTAGCATACTGTATACTTATTTATTTATTTATTTCGGGGTCTGTCTGCACTTCCAGGGGGTAAGTCCCACATAGGCAGGGATTTTCATGTGTGCTTTGTTCTATGCCATGTCCCAGCACCTCAATAGTGACTGGCACATAGTAGGTGCTCAATAAATATTTGATGAATGAGTGATGAATAAATTTTAGGCAGAAGGGATAGTACCGAGAGCCACAGAAATGTGAAACCATTTGGTGTGTTCAGGTACCCTGGTGCAGTTCCTTGGACCACGATCAATGTTCAGAGCTGCCCCCTACAGGTGTTTTGGTTGTGTGCTACACAAGGATGCCAAGCTCAGGAGGCCCATGGAGGTAAATTCCAACCTGCCATGCTTACCAGGACATGCACCTGCAAAGCTGCCTAGAAGGGGTGTCTTTTCTGAAGTGCACAAGCATCAGATAGGCTCATAATGACCTTGAATAGAGGGGATGGACCTCAGGAAATAAAGCAGGACAGACAGGAGAGATGGATGCTAAGGGGCTGTACTCTGACCACACAGAGGAGGTCACAGCAGATGTCTATGATGCCTCCATGGCAGCCCCTCGGTCCCCCTGATTTTAGCACCCTGTTGCAGGCAGTTCCTGGTCCTTGCCAACATCCCTCTGCTTTTCTCATTCCAAAGCAGGTAAGCCCACCCACCCACCCAGTTACCCAAAACTGAAGAGGAGTTAACACCCCAGAGGCAACCCTCAACCAATGTGGCCAGGGATCAGTGGGCACATGCCAAGCTCCCCAGACAATTTGGAGTTGCCCCCCGCCACAGTAACTGACAATACATGTCAAAATGTAAAATGTGCAGACCCTTTATAGACAGCACTGAAGGACTTTGTCCCAAGTAAATATTCAGACTAGATTGAAAAGGTATGTGTGCAAAGATGTCTAGCAAATGCTGTCAGTAACAGCAAAAGTAAGTAAATTAAACAAACGAATAAACTAAATGTCTGTATGTTCATCAGTAGATGTTTGGCTGTAAAGTTAATGGTCCAGCCTTGGCCAGTTTGGCTCAGCTGTTGGAGCGTCAGCCCTTGGACCAAAGAGTTGTGGGTTCAGTTCCAGGCAAGGGCATGTACCTGGGTTGCGAGTTTGATCCCCAGCCCCGGTCAGGGTCATGCAGGAGATAACCAATCGACGAGTCTCTCTCATATTGATGTTTCTCTCTCTCTCTCCCCCCCCCCCCCCACTCTGTCTGAAGATAAATGGAAAAATCCTCTGGTGAGGATTAAAAAATAAATAAAAATTAAGTTAATGGTCCACCCATATGATGAAATAGTATGCTGTTAAGTTTAGATAGAGTGTCAAGGGAAAATGAGCATGATATAGTGTGTTGTGCAAAAGCATACCATAAAACAATGTGGTTCCATTTTTGGATAGATATAGATATAGGTATAGATATGGATATAGATATAGATATAGATATAGATATAGATATAGATATAGATATAGATATAGGTATAGGTATAGGTATAGGTATAGGTATAGGTATAGGTATGGATATGGATATGGATATGGGTATGGGTATAGGTATAGGTATAGGTATAGGTATAGGTATAGATATAGATATTATATAGATATAGATACATATCTCTCTCTCTATATATATATATATCTTCTACTTCAAGCTATAACCACTCTCTTAATGGTGAATTGCCCTCCCATCTCCTTCTTTGCAGCCGGGCTCTAAACTGGAAAAATTCTGCCAACCAAGAGGAATCCTGATTTAGTGAGTGGTGCTGTCAAAGTGGCCTCTGAATAGCACATTCATCCTGCACTCTCGAATTCAGCCAGGAAAGAGAAGGGTTTAGGGAGAGAAGAAAAAGCAAAAGCCGCATGTTTGTGTAAGCATCGGGGAGATGCTGAGCTCAGTAAGGCAGGTGTGCTGTGCGGGCTGCGTCAAGACCACAGGGGCCAAAGAAGCAGTGAGAGTGCTAATTAAAATGTGCCAAATAGCTGGGGCTCCGTCAGATCCAGCTGCAGAAACCCAGGGGTCAAAGTGCTTAAGGATGCATTAAATGCGGATTTTTCCATAATTATTTAAATATGTGTTAATGAGCGCTACTGAACATAGCCAGAGTATGTCCATTAAAGGATTAAAAATAAAGGGAAATGGAAAAGGAGTAGCTTGAACAGTAAGAAAAGCATTCACTGGGGAGTCAAAAGCCCCCAAATTTCTACTCTGGCTCTAGTCCTACTACTCAGAGCAAGTCACCCAACCTCAGTGGGCTCTATTTTCTCACCTGAACATAAAGGACAGAGTGGAGTCTGTTGATAGAGTCCCCCAGCTATAAAACTCCTCCTCACCAAAACCTGCCAAACTCCTGTATTTCATTGAATTAGAAAATAGAAATGGTCTAAGAAAAGGGGGCTTGCAGGAAGATCATGGAACTTTCTGTGCGTTCCTAGCTCTCAAAGTCGGGGGAAAAAAAGAGAGAGAAAAAAAAGGCACTTTTTAAAACCAAAGGAGTGAAAAATACAAATGAGCCACTCAGAAAATGCAGAGAACATTTTGATGGAGGGGCCGGGGAGGGGTGTTCAAATCCTTATGCCATTAAGCCCCGGCGCTCCTGTCCCGCCCCAAGTGGAAGCCCATGGAAGTGTCAGCTTCAACTAGTCTCTGGTTAAGAAGGGAGGCATTTACACCATTTTCTAGGAGTGGAGGAAATACAGGAATGACATTTCCATCATTTTTCTTCCCCGAGCAAGAAAGAAAAAAGAAAGAAACCTCGTCCAAGACTTCGCTACATACCATGGAACCCTAGTTCCAAAATAAAGAAAGTAGTGATTTCAGGGTATATTTTTGCCTACATTTTTGAGGATGTTTTGGGCCTTTCATCTCCTTTGAAGGCGTGTCACCTAATTACTCCCCTTTCATCCATGTATTCCCCAGTCAGAACATGCCAGTCCCTCCACGGCAATTGGTTATGACTGAGGGGTTTCCACGTTCCAGCTGGTGTGGAGAGCCGGGGTATTTGCGCATACCTGAATAAACGCCTTTAATCCAAAAACAAACTCCTCCTGAAAGAAACAGCCTGAAAAGGCCTTTCATAGAGTGTTTTCCAACTCACTGGCTCATGGTCTCTTTGGATTTCACCATACTTCCTGTACTAATGGTCTCAGAATGCATTCCCAATTGTGGCTTACTGGTCTACCGAGGTCCCGGGCATTAAAGGGGAAGAAGGAAAAAAGTAACATAGCAGATGCTTAGAGGCGCTGCCAGGACTGGATAGGGGGAAACTGAAAGGAAATATATGTGGGTGAGAGTACTATGTTCTTTCTACAACTTTTTAAAGACATGCTTCTCTAGGTAATGCTTTAAAAACAAAGTTACAATCACACATAGGAACACGTGGGATCAATCTGCTGGATTAAAAGCAGATCGCTTGAATTTGCATTGGAAATTCATAAATACGAGGCCTGATTGCTTTTGGAAGATGGACAACTTGCATTCTTTTAAGTCCATATTATGGAGACAATAGTGGGTCCGTTCGAAGAGTGTAGAACTAAGCTGGGGGCTGACACCTGCCTGCTAGGCAGATGATGTGCTGAGATTAGAGCCTTGAACTTGGATTTAAGATTCAAGTGTGAGAACCAGCACACGCACGCACTAGCCACATAAACTAGCCTACCCTGGTTGTCTCCTGTCGATGCCTCTGTGCCCTAACCTCCAAGGTAAGGGGTTTGCTGGATCTGAGGACTTTCCCTTCAACAAGTCAAAGTCATCCCTATCCACACCCACTTGGATCTTCATTTTGCCCTCTCCTGCCATCCAGTGATCACTGACAGGACCCCATCCGGGTACTATTGCTGCAAATCACCCCAGAAGTCAGGGGTAGAAAACAATCACCCTTTTCTTTTGTTCATGGTCTTGTGGATCAGAAATTTAGGGAGGGCTCAGATGGATGATTATCTCTTGTGGTCTCTCACGTGGGTGTTGTCAGGTGTTGGGTGGGGCTGCATGCAGCGGAGGGCTCAGCTAGGCTGGACATCCAAGGCCCTCCACGCGCATGGCTGGTGGTTGACGCTGGCTGTTGGCTGTGACTCACCTGGGGCTGTTTCCCAGCATGCCCACACGTGGTGTCTCCAGCACAATGGTCTCAGGGTGGTCAGACTTCTTATTTGGTGGCTGGCTTTTCCTGGAACAAGCGTTTTGAGAGAACCACGGGGATGCCACGTGGTCTGTCATGATCTAAGGCCACCAGAATCAAGGAGTGGGGACCTAGAACCGCCTCTCAGTGGCAAGAGGGGTAAGTCAGGTTGTAGAAGAGCGTGTAGGCGTGAGATGCCATCTCTGCCAACCACAGCCTGCCTCGGGGTCCAGGAAACCCAGCTGGAAACCTCTCCTGTCTGCATTAGATCTGATTTCTCATGCCCCTCCCTGTTAGGAAAGGGACAAAATCTCTACAAGGGCAACATTTCTTTGTTCAGATTCTTCCTTTTTTTTTTTTTTTCCAAGAGCTTTATGGAGGTATAATTGGTGTACAGTAACAACAGCTATTAAAATATGACAGCAAGTGTTACGGTCCAGGACTCCGTTCACTGGACTACTGGAAAGGGAGGGTTTATGGTCTTCCTTTTCTTCTGTTGATGTTGGAGCCAACATTTATTGGTTGTAAATGTTAAAAATATAAACCTGTGGTAGAAATACGGACAAATCCACGGTCCCACCTGGTCAAGCACCGAAGTTTATATTTCCAACACCCAAAATACACTTTAGTTATAATAAGTATTGCTTCAGGAAGTTTGACAACCCTGTGGCTGTCTCAGGAAGAACACGGATCACGGGTGTTTGCCCAAACCATCCTTCCCTGGGATGCTGTGTTCACATGGCTGGGAGGACTGGCGGGGGGACGGGCAGTCATGGGTGCGGATCGTAGCCTCTGAAGTCTAACCAGCTGGCCCTGCTTCCTGGTAGGAACATCGGGGAGGGGGGGCTCTAACCTCCACCCCCTTGTGCCAGCCTTTGTGGCTGAATCCTGAATGGACTTTGGCAGACATGGTCCTGTGTCACCTGAAAGGTGCATTAGACAAGGCCAGGCAGCCTCTGTTGGTCTCTCTTAGGACATGAGCTCTGGGAGCCTTTGACTGACACTGAGGATGTCCAGTCACCGTACGGCCAACACGTAGGCAGAGATGGTGTGGAGGGGGAAGAAGGGAGAGAGACAGAGACAGAGAGAGAAGAGAGACGGAGACCCAGCAGGTCGGTCCCCTGCCTGTTTTGTCTTCCCAGCCCAGGAACCAGACGTGTGAATGTCCAGTCAACCCCAAGATTTGTCAGCAAAATGAATGATTGTTGCATTCTATCACTATTGGGGTGGGGGGCATTGCACAGCTAGAGGTAACTGGCACACGGCCCATGGCCTTGTAAGAACTACTGCAATTCTCTGGGCTCAGAGTTTCCATCAGTAAAATGAGACTCCTAATGCCGACCTCTGAGCATTCCTGCGACGACCAAAGGAAATAACTACTGAAGCGTCAGGGCCCAGTCTGCCACGCAGGTCACGGGCGGGCCTCTCCCACAGCATCTCCATCCACCCACCCCCGTCCCGCTCTAGCTTTTCACAGGCTGCATTTTCCTCCATTTGGTTTATTACCACCTTGGCCAATTTCCTTCCCATCCCCTCCCTCCTTTTCTCCATCCCTCCCTCTCTCCTCTCCCTCTCCTTCTCTCTCCTTCATTCCCTGCCTCTCCCTTTTCCACTTCACTTCCTCAGGGGCAGAGACTTCGTTTTGGCGGCTGTCATATCCTCAGTGCCTGGATCAGGGCCTGCCACACCACGGACACTCAATAAATATTTGTCAAATCATGGGTGGCATCTTTTCTGCATTGGGCTGAACCACAGCCCCTGGGGTGTACATGGGCAGAAGAAAGAGGGGGTCACACACATGCAGGTGCCCACACACTGCCTAGGACCTGAGAAGGGGTGCCCTCCCCCTCTAGGAAGGCCATGTGCACGTTGGAAAGGTGGTCACCTGGCTCCCTGGCCGCCACGGGCCAGCCTGGTGCCAGAGGCCCTCATGCTTGACTAGGCGCAAGGATAAAACACAGAGAGACTGTCAGCCCTCAAGACAGCTGTATGACTCTCTTAGGACTGCTGTAAAAAAAAATATTACAAACCCGGTGGCAAAAAAACAAAACAAAAACCCACAAACCAACCCAAAATAAAAACAGAACTTATTCTCTCACAGTTCTGGAGGCCAGAAGTCCCAAAGCAGAGTGTCAGCAGAGGTGGGTCCCTCCGGAGGCTCCAGGAAGCATCCCATCCCTGCCGCTCTTCCAGCTTCTGGTGGCTACTGCGGTCCCTGCATCCCTCGGCTTGTGGCTGTATCCCTCCAGTCCCTGCCTCTGTCTTCATGTGACCTTGTCCCCTGGGTCCGTGCCACCTCCTCTTCTGTCTCTTGCGAGGACGCTTGTCATCGGATTTAGGGCCCACTCTACATCCCGGATGATCTCATCTGAAGACCCTTAATTACATCTGCAAAGACCCTTTTTCCAAATGGGGTCCCACTCGCCAAATACCAAGGATCAGGATGCGGACATACCATTTTGGGGGCACACTCAACCTACTTTCACCTAACGGCTGTGTGGATCAGGAACAAAAGCTCGAATCCCAGCTCTGCCCCTTGCAGCTGGGTGACTGTCCTCTCTCTGCACCTCAGTTTCTCTGCCTGGGAAATGGATCACTCCGCAGTGCTGGGGTGAGGATGAACTGAGATGGCACGTAGCCCCCGGCACTGGACTGGGCCACACAGTAGGGCCTCGGTGACTGGCACCCCAGCATTACTGTAACCTAGCACTTAGTGGCCAACCACACTCAACCCCACCGCCAGACAGCAGAGTCATTACTCCGGGACGTGAAGGGCAACAGAAATGTATTAAAGGGGGCAGTGTTGGTCCTTTTCTTCATAGCAGACTGGGGGGACCAGAGGAGGGTCCAAGGAGGGGACCTCCTGGTGGACAGAAGACCTGCGGTTAACCCTTTGTGCCCCCGCAGCCATGCAGGCGGGACACCTTGCAGCCCTCCCCTCCCACTCTCCTGTGCGTCCGGGTTGCGATGCCAGCCCAGATGACAGCACTCGGGACGTTCCCAGGGTGTCAGCCAAGGGTGAGCCTCCCCCACACACTTGGAAGAGAGAATTTTGGAAGGCACACTTGTGGCATATTTGGATAGCAATGGCTGCCTTTGGAAGACAAATGCCCCCCAACAAACGCCTCCTGACAGACCCCCTCTCTCTGGCCTCCCGCCCTCTACCCATCCCGGCCCCCCCCCCCCAACAGGCCAGCAGCAAGTGAGGGTCTCGTTGGCCCGCTCACCCCGCCGCGAGCTCTGCGGTGGACTTGGACTGGGGACTGGGCGACCTCCCGGTTCCCGCCGGCAGCCCGCGCCCGGCGCCAGCGCTGGACCAGGCTGGGGGCCTCCAACAAGCCTGGATTAGAGGTTTGGGGTTTGGAACGTCTGCTTTCGGATGGAATCAGATTTTTTTTTTTTTTAAAAGAAGAAGAAGACAATTTCAGAAACACGGTCTGAGAAACAAAACAGCTCTTTAGCTCTTTCTCTGAAATGACATCACAGTCACCACAAAGCCTGAACGGGCCCCACCGCTTCAGCATGGGGATGTATCATTTCCCCTCCAGAATACGACGCTGCACCCCCAGTCCCAGCCACCCCAGCCCCCGGGGAGCCAGCTGGGTGGGAAGCAGCCGCACCTCCCCACCCGTGCTCCTGGAGGGCCGGGGGAGTGGAAAAGCGCGAGCTGCCCAGGCACTGGGCGCCCAGGCCAGGAAATGGTTTCACGGCGGTGAGTCCGTCCTCACTCCGCATCCATCTCAACCGGGCCGTCCACGTGGGCGTCCAAGCCCTGGGATTCCGGGAACAACCTTGCCGCGACCAGCTGCCCCCTCGTCCCTCCCCATCGGACTCTACGCGTCCAGACTCTACGCTCCTCCGTCCCCTCTCCCCACAGCCGCATCGGACTCCCACTCTCACCCCTTCAGCACATCTGGGGTTTCTTAATTACTTGGACTCTGGAGGAGATTTTCAAGGTGAATTTCTGTTCATTTGAAGCAGCAGCCCGATTGTACTTAAATTTGTTGATCATCCCATAAAAATACGCAGAGAAAAAAAAGACCAGAAAGAAAGACGTACAATGGCATATTAACAACCTGGTTGTCTGTGGCTGATGAATTATTATTTTTTTCTCTTAATTCCTTCTAGTTCTGTAAATTTTCTAAATTTTACTTTTGCAACACAAAAACATTATTTATTAAAACTGGCCAGCTGAATCTTGTCTCCGGGCCAAAATGAGCTACTTAAGAGAGTGGAAAGTCAGCCTTTATGGAGAGCTGAGAGCCCCCGGGGACTGATTTCTTTGAAGAGACACTTTTTAAAAACTCAGAATAATCTGCATAGTTGAAACTTCTGTTCCTCTGGGATCGTTATTCCTTCATTAGTTAACGTGATTTACTGAGTCACAGGAAATATCGACGCTGGACCAGAGTGATTCCATTTCCCAAGCATTTACCGAGTGTTTGCCCTGGGCTGGCCCTGGCCAACACGCCACCGCGTTCCTGCCCGGAGTCCAACAGAGGACACGGGGAGTCGGGTCTCTCGTGTATTCTCTCGGCAAACTTTTATTGAGCCCCTCCTGTGTGCCCGATGTTAGCGGTGCTGGGGACACAGCGGTGTTCAAGTGAGGCCAAGCTCCCTGCTTCCATAGAGGTCACATGCGTGGCAAAGGTAGAGAAAGAGGGGCAGAGAGCATTTTCAGAAAACTCAGAGGAAGGCTCACCAGTGACAGCTACGACGGCGGGAGGGGTGTACACGTGAGGGAAGGTATGGTGGGTCGAAGTGTGGATTGCCCCCCACATTTAAATGTTGAAGCCCTAACCCCGTAGTACCCCAAACACCACTGGATTTGGGAATAGGGTTGTTGCCAATAGAATTAGTTAAGATGAGGTCCTTAGGGTGGGCTCTCATCCAACTTGGCGGGCATCCTTAAACAGAGGGGGAATTTGGCCGCAGAGACAAGCAGGCATAGAGGGAAACGGACCTGAAGATGAAGGCGGAGGTCAGAGTGAGGCGTCCACAAGCCAAGGGATGTCAGCGACAGCCAGCCACCACCAGAAGCTGGGGGGAGGCCCGGGACACATTTTTTCACAATCTCAGAAGGAGCCAACCCTGCTGACACCTTGATTTGGGACTTCCGGCCTCCAGAGCTGTGAGACAGTACATTTCTGTTGTTCAAGCCACCCAGTCTGCGGTGCTTGGTTATGGCAGCTCCGGGACTCCAAGCTTCCGAGAGAAGGTGACATGTGAGCCTCCAAAGAGAGATAATAGGGTTCACCGCGTTGAAGTAGGTCCAGGCAAAGGGAGGGTCAGTCGGGGCTGCAATGACATCAAAGCAGATCCTCACCCCACCCCCACCCGGGGGCTGCTTCTGTCTGCTTCCAACTCCAGATTTAACGTCGCGAGTGGCAGAATTTCATTCCCAGAGCCTACCAGGGAAGCTAGAAAAGCAGGTGTCTGGATTTCTCAGCATCGCTAGTGGGGAAGGTAGGCCCTGACCCTTGAAGCCTCATAAGGTGGGTGTGGCAGTAACCACAGCTGTCCCCTAAAATTCACCCCTCCTTTGCCTCTAGTAATGAGACTCTCTGAATATTATTGGGGCACACGCTCACCGCGTCAGTGGACTATGGCTACACAGGACCTACTTATGCTAAAAACGTATTCGTTGCTTATGTGACATTCAAGGTGAACTGGGCATCCTGGTTTGTTTGTTTGTTTGTTTGTTTCTCTAAATCCAGCAGCTCGAGGGGAGTGGCCGCATTGGATCCGTGGCCTCCAAAATGAACCTTTCCCATCCCCCCTCCAGCTCTTCCAGGCAGTGGCCAAAGGTCCTGCTTGGAGGGAACCCTCCTGTTCGGGCGGAAAGAAAGGTGGCTGACTGTGAAGTCGGAGTGGTGGCCCACCCACGCTCCCACAGGCAGTATTCCCAGTAAGAAGCTGGACGCACCAGGCTGACCTCCCTGTGAAAGTCGCCAAGGGCTGGGCTCTCCTCTCAGCCAGGCGTGTGCACCCAGAGAGTGCGCCGGGACGCCCTGGCCTGTGCCATCCGGGCAGAGCCTCTGCCCTGACCATCGCCACCAGCAGGAAGTGCAGGGCCACACTCAGGAAGCCACAGCGTGCCTCCCAGTGGGCAGCCCAGCCTCACACAGCCTGAGACCGGGCTTGTGCAGGCCTTGGGCACGATGCCCAGAGGACAAAGCCCTCTTCTTACAGCAGGCTGCCAGGCCGGTGACTCCTGACTGGAAGACAGCGACCCACCGCCCTCCATGGGCAGGCTCACCTCAGTCCACGGCAGTTTATAAAACCAGCCCAGGGCCCCACCTGTACAGAAGGGATTTTGAGCTGCCTTGCCTGGGAAAAGCCAAGGAATGGGCTGATTCATGCCCTTTTGACCACCTCGCTCTCCCCGTGTCACGTTCTGATTCACGCAGACACACGTGTACGAGGCTGGCAGGAGAGACCTCAGAGTGGCTGGTGGCTCTATCCCCTCTGGAGCTGCAAGCCCCTCCCCAACCTTGCAAGGCCTTTGGGAGAGAGCTGATGGAACCAGGTCCCCACTATTTATTCCCTCATCAAGTATTTACTGAGTTCCTACTAGGAGTCAGACACTGCTCTGAGCACTGGGACCACAGAGGTGAACGAAAGATATACAAATCCATGTCCTGTGGACAAGAGTCTTTTCTGATCACTTACTATGTGCTAGATGATTGAGACTGAGTTAAATAAGACAAGATCCCCTGCCCTTATTCATTTATTCATTAAGTCACTGTTTCTGATCATCTACTATATGTCAGAGTCTGCTAGATCGTGCAGGAAACTAAAAAGTAAGGTAGACCTTGCCGGTTAGTGTGGCTCAGTGGTTGAGCATCGACCCATGTACCAAGAGGTCACTGGTTCGATTCCCGATCAGGACACATGCCCAAGTTGTGGGCCCGATCCCCAGCGAGGGGCATGCAGGAGGCGGCCAGTCGATGTTCTCTCTCATGGATGTTTCCATCTCTCTCGCCTTCTCCCTTCCTCTCTCTCTAAAATCAATAAAGGAAAAAAAAATTTAAAAAAAAAAAAAAAGTAAGGTAGACCTTAACAGTTTGGTCAGAAAAAAGAGATGTGTTTTAAAAAAAACAAAACAAAAAAAAAAAAAACAAAAAAAAACCTCTAAACAATAAGATAAGCTATCCAATTAAAGGAAGCACAAAGTGCTTTGCCAGAGAGGGAGAGACAAATAGCCTAGAATGGTGAAATTAGAGAAAACTTTGCAAAGGAGATGGGTATTGAAGGATGAATAGGAGTTCACCAGGCAGAGTAGACATTCACCTGTGCAAAATCACAGGCTTGAGAGATAGCTGTGTGTTTATGGAGTAGCAAACAGCCAATGCAAGTAGAACATGAGATGGTGAAAATCAAGACGAGGCTGGGAGCTCTAGGAAACCCAGTTTTAAAGAATTCAATGTTCATTTGTTCCACAAATATTTATTGAGCACCTACTATGCACAGGCACTCAGGAAACAACATGAAACAAAACAGTGAAAACCCTTGCCTTAAGGGAGCTTATTTCTAGTGGGGAGTTACAGACAAAGTCTGCCGTTGAAAACAGAGTGCCTTTTGAACTCCCAGGGGGTGCTCCAAGGAGCCCCTTGGGAGGACAGTTTTAACAATGCTGCCTTGCTTGGCGACTTTAGCCCAGTCGTTGGGTGAGCCCATCTGTCCAGCAGAAAAGAGCCAGAAGCCCCTCTGGCATCGTGCGCAGAGAAGGCAACTGCCCTTCTTCAGAAGAGGAGTGTAGCCTTGTTTATTTTCATTTTTGCAACCGAAAATGCCCGATTCCTAGGCCTCTCCGTTTAGTATGGCTGTTCCTTTAAAAAGAAAAAGGAAGTGTGGTCCTGGCAGAGTTAACTGGAGTAATAAAAAATAAATCTTGGTAATTGTTGTGGAGACAGAAAGCAAAACAAACGGGACTTAAGTACATTGTAAGAAAATGTCAGTGTGGAGGGCCGGCCATTAGCATGCAAAATCATTTATCTCCCTGGAGTCACCGCTGGACAGGGACCAGCACATTTGATTTTCTGCATTCCTCCTTCTGGGGTTTCTTGGAATGTCAGACAACTGCGTTTTTTTTTTTTGTTTTTTTTTTTTTTTCCTTTTCCTGAAAAGGACGGGTGGTTTTAAAGATGGTGATGGAGAAAGCTTCGGGAACAAGCCCGAGGGCAGACAACTGTTAGCATTCACCACCCTGCGGATGGTTCACGGGTGTCCTGGAGCCCCACCCACCAGGTCACCGAGGGCAGCCAGCAGGGCTGTGCAGACCTCTCACAAACACCACCTGGATGCCTTTGAAAACAGCTAGCATCCCTTTGATGTCAAAGAGAGTGTCCGAATCACATCCACAACCCAGAAACAAAATGGGAGATTCCTATATTCCAGGCTTGACTGACCTTTGTCTTCAGAAGTAATAAAAATCCCCTCTCTTTGCGCCATTTGCCACAGGAAAAAAAAAAAAAAAACTTTATAGATCCGAGTAGGTGTCCAAAAGGACCTGGAATTGAGATCAGAAGTGCATACCCAGAGTTGTCACCTAGGGGGCACTTTCTGGGGGCTGATCCCCCAAACAGCCCTGATTTTCTGCAGATGGTCCCCCTTCACATCGGATGCCTGTGATTGGAAACTTTCATGGGATGATCCAGTGACTTGGGGTGTGAGGTTGCCCATTTCACAGATGAGAAAACTGAGGCTCAGAGAGTGATGTAGTGGCCCAAGTCATAGCTGATATTTAAACCCAAGCCTGACTGAGTCCAGCGCTGTTATTTTCATCCCGGCCGCCTCCTAACACAGCAGATGGTAGGCATTTGTGTGCAGACACCATGCGAAGCATAGACAGGGCACTCGGTTTGAGTATCCAGGGTCTGCCATGGTCACAGTAAATCAGACCACTGCTTGGGGCAAACCTGATTTCTATCCCGAACATGCTGTGGGAATTTAAGACCAAAAGATAAGCCATGTGCTTAACTTAGAGGACCAAACTGTTTTCCCACCGGCACCATCTGCCCGGCCGCGGGCGCCCCTCTCCGGCTGTCTTGGGTTTAGAACTCCAGGTTTAGCCTGCGTCACAGGTCCTGGGGTGATGATCAGAGACCAGCTCTCTCCTGAGATCCATGTGGAAGAAGATGAGAAAAAACTTCCCTTCTCCTTCTGTCCGAACAGATATTCTGAGGGGGCCCTTTTCGCCTCCAGGACCTTTACCGGGGGCTCAGGTTATCGAGGCACCAAGGGGGATGCGCTGCGCTTCTCCCAGTAAATCAGCAATCTGGACACTAAGTGCTTGGAGGGGTGGAGCCGGCCCTCTCAGCCTTGAGCTCTGAAGTGAGGCCCATTAGCGGGCAGAGAGTGACACATGGCCGGGGATTAGCGGGTTTATGGCCTCTAAACAACTGTAATGGGGAGACGGGAAGAGCTCCAGCGGCCCCGCTGGGGTAAGGGAGGCATCCGCGGGTCCCCCGGGCTCCTCCACTCACCGGCTGGGTAACCATGGGCAACAGGCTTGGCCTCGCGTAGTCTCCTCTGCACAGTGGGCATTCATTTGGGGCCATCAGTCAATCATATCATCAGTGCTATGCCGACACCCCTGCCTTCCCTCAAGAAGGCGCTTCCTGATCCCCAAACAACAGGAACCGTATCTGACCCTCTCCCCATTCTTCCATAGCAAAATAAAAAACGTCTCCCTCCTTTGTGAGGCCTCTAAGGGGGCTGATTGCTTTGAACCCATGAAAGGTGTTCCCAGCTGGCAGCGGTGGCCTCCGTTTCTGTGAAAAGCAGCTTGTCCCGCAGAGGATCAGACCTACGCACACCTTCACCAGGGGAGGGCCCTGAGGTTCCACCTCACATCGGCTGTAATCGGCTGCCATCGACTAGCTGTGCCTGCCTTGGCTTTGAAACTCCACCCAGACAGTGGAGAAGGGTGCAGCGAGCGATTGGTGATGTCTGCATGGGGGTTGGTGGTGGACACTGTGGAGTGAGTGCCCTGAATCTCCTGTTCCTGACCTAGGCCTTGGGCTGCTGGGAGGAAAGAATTCAGCACGTACGCGTGTAAATAGGAAACACTGTGTCTAGACCACCATGGCCATAATAGCTAACACTGGTTGCACGGTTCCGAGTTCAACTCATTTAGTCTTTCATCAGCCTCGTGAGGTGGGTCTGCTATTGGCCCCTTTTACAGATGAGAAGACTGAGAGGCAGAAATATTGAGTCACATGCTCAGTCAAGGGTGGAGTGAAGGGGAGTCTGCGCCTGTAACCACCTACCTCCTGGACTTCTGTGGGGTGGCAGGAAATGCTGCTGGCTTTGAACGGACAGACCTGGGTTCGATCCCCAGTGCTGCTGCTTGCAGAGAGGTCAGGGATGGAGGGCTCTCACAAAACAATCTGGTCTAGCCCCAGAGGCAGGTTGGATATTACTATTTCCATTTTATCGTCTGGGTGGTTCAGAGAAGGAAAGTGATCTGTCCAAGGTCACACAGCTTGGAAGAGAAGAATTCACGTCCAGAATGTAGGGCTTTTGTCTGCGCTGTCTGAGGTTCTTTTCTCCACATTAGATGAGAAGGTAACTGTTCTCCTGTCTGACCAGGGACAGGAAACCAGAACCCGTCCCAAGTACGAGCTGTGAAACCAAGCAGTGCATCCCTTCTCCCTAAATATGGAACTCCGGCTCTCACAGCTGCAGGTTCCCAAGATGCCCCCCCGTGTCCGCGGACTTCCACGCCGTCCAGTGGCTGTCAGGATAGGTCCAGACACCCTGGACCACACCAGCACAGCTGGTTGATGGTATTCCCAGCCCAGTTGGAAAAAGGAACTAGCACAAACCTCAAGAGAGACCCTGTTCTCATGAAATCCACAGTCTGGTTGGGCTGCTGGGAGTGGGAAGGGAAGTGCAGTCTAATTTCACATTCTCTTATCTGCTGACTCGCTTGGCCCTGTCTCCAGCTAGTCTCCAGCCCCATGAGAAAGGATCTGGCACAAAATGGGAGACAACACACGCGGACTGAATAAAGGAGTGAACAAAAGCTGAACCCCAAGGTCTCTACCTCTAGCCCATCGGCGTGGCTCTTGACCCCTGTTTCGGGGGACGGGGGAGTCAGGAAAGGCTCTTCTCTAGAGAAACTTAGCTGCTGGGGTGTCCTAGGAGCTGTATCTGCAACCTGGAGGGGGTCATTTCTTGATGCTGTCATTCCTGGACGATCTCCTCTTGTTTCTGAGCACCCTCAAATCTGAGTGTTGGGGAACGTTTTCTTGGCACATGGCGATCCCCAGAGCTCGTGGCCGATCTCAACCGCAGCCACCCCCGCCCTCGGCAGCCAGGGAGCCCATCATAGCCTCTGTGAGAGGTTTGCCTTCCGAGCAGCACAAACCGCAGTCACCTGTGTAAGTAAAATGTGAACCCCCTCCCCCCACTCCGTGCCAAAGACCATTATTGCAAAGAGGTGCCCACACTGGGGTGCACACACATCCTCACAAACGTATCCTCGACCTTACAGATTTACATCTTTCAATCGGTAAAATTTTAACCTTAAGTTAGTTCCAAAAATCAAAACTATTCAAAAAATGTACACTTGGACGACTCCCTCCCTCCCCTATCCGTTTCACAAATTCCTACTCCCTGTAGGTAATCAATCTCCTTAATTATTCCTGGTTCATTCTTCCTGTGCTTCTTCTGGGAGGGAAATATTTTATTTATAAATATACATATATATGCATTCATACATGCCTCTTCATGTGTGTGTATCTACGTATGCGTATAAGAAATATACATATACATAAAATATATGTTACATGCATAATCTCCCATATATTCTGGTTTTTGCACTTAGATTTGCAGAGGTTTTTGTTTTTTAGAGAGAGAAGAAGGGAGAGGGAGAGAGAGATAGAAACATTGATGAGAGAGAACATCAATTGGCTGCCTCCTGCATGCCCCCCTGGGGGTCGGACCCACAACCTGGGCATGTGCCCCGACCGGGAATTGAACCGGAGACCTCTTGGTGCATGGGTGACACTCAACCACTGAGCCACACCAGCCAGGCTGCAGAGGTGTTTTTATTTTTCACTTAACATTGTACCCTGGATTTCCCCCCATATCAGTGCGAATCAAACTTTCTCGTTCCTTCTCACAGCTGTGTAGGGTCCAGTGTGTGCATGTACCAGGATTCATCCAACCAGATCTCCTAGCTGTGGGCATTTTGGTAATTTCCAATATTTTGCGATAACAGGTCGTGTTGTGCTAAATGATCTGCACGTGTAAACTTTGTTATCGATAGGAACAGTATTTTCTATGCGATGTAAGCCTGTATATCGGCACTGTTGATTATGGTACACGACAGAGCACAGACGCCGGGGCTCTCCTGCTTTGGCTGTGGCTCTGCCACTTACTAACTGTCCCACTTACCCTTCACAGATCCCCTGACTTCTCGGGGCCTCCGTCTCATTCAGAAAGGAGGATGATCACCAGTATGCTCTCCACGGGGTCACTGTGAGGGTTAAATGAGCTAATGTCTCATGTGTGCAAAAATGCTCAGAACAATACCTGGCACATAGGAAATGCTCAGTGAAGGTGTGGCTGTGTGTGTCTGTATCGGACAATGTCAGGGGTCCACCCAGGCTGGTAAATGTTTAACAATAGGCTCCCCCCGTCCCCCCAAAAGTCCTGAATTGTAGCATTTGCCAATTTCTGTGGTGTAAATACAGTAAGTTCTTCCTTAACATCATCGATAGGTTCTTCAACCTTAAGTGAAATGACATAGAATGAAACCAATTTACCATAAACTAATTGGTACCAGCGAGAGTTAAGGTTATAGGGCATCTCATCAACATTATAACGGAATGACATTGAACGAAAGGACATTATTCGAGGACTTGCTGTCCTCCCCGATGGCTGATTTCAAGCTAAATCAATGGTCGTCGCTCAGCGTGGAGTAGGGAAGTTGATCCAGCGGGAGCCGGCCTCAGCGTGTCCGCCGCGTGCCCTCCGACCTCCTGGCCTGTGGTGTGCCCACTGGCCGCCCAACAGCCAGCCCTGGCGGCTGAGACTTTGCTCAAGGCATCACCCTTGCCTGGCTTCCTTCCTTTTTAATCCCAGAGCCTGTCTCCTCCACCTGCCTTTCCTGATAAACCCCTTTCACACATTTCCTCGTCCAGGGTCTGCTGCTAGGGAACCCCCCGAGGCTTCATCTCAAGCAATGTTTCCCTAAATCGCGTCGAGATTTTCTGCGCCCTAAGACTCAACAAACTTGCAAGTTCTCTCTGCTCTGAACTCTGCTGTTTCATCTCTGGGGTTCATCTGTGCCTCTGCCCTAAGGTGTGTCTGTTCGTGGGTCCTGACTCACGGAGCGAGGTCCTCTCCACTGACTCAGCAGTCCCATTTCCTGCCCACAACCTTCTAGAACTCTTACACTTTTGACACAATGGAGACCAGCCCACCCCTGATTCACCAGCTCAGTTTTCTGTCACATCCTGTACTTTCCCTGAGGATTTTTCTGTCCTCTTTCTGACCAAGGCCAACGCCAACCAGCCCACAAGCACCAGAGAACACAAATGTGGCCAGGCAGACGCCAGCATGGTTCAAAAAAATAAAGAGGCAAACGTGGAAGGTCAGGAGGTCCTTGGCCCCTTCTCTTGTTGGCATTGAAGTCGCTGTGTTGAAATGCACGAGTTCCCTCCCTGAGTTCCCCCCAAAAGGCCATGGCAGGGGACCAGATGGCACGCCACGTGGTAGAAACGTGAGCAGATCGCCCGCCAGCAAGTGGAATCGTTCTGGAAGCCGTTCAGAATATTCGTGTGTTCTGTACTTTTCCCCCAAGTGAACACGGTCGAGAAATATCAGAAAAGAGTCCAGATTTCTATAGGAATCCAGACCACAGGGAAAAAAATCCTGAGTTGACCTGGCTCCCCCTTACGAACAATGTCCCCCTGACCCCAGCAGGGATCTCTGCGGAGGACAAGACACCTTGGTGTCTGAAGCTGGCTTCCACAATGGGAGAAATGGGGGGGGGCTGCCAAACAAATGACCACTTCCCAAACCCAGTGAAAACAGCTAAATCAACAAAGGAATAACAAGATCCCAGGTTGCAAAACGAGTTGGAAACATTTTTCCGAGAGCTGTCCTGAACCGAACATGACCACCAGCTTCCACAGATCCTTCCCTGTGCCTCTGAAGACATTTGGCTCAGGGTGACGTCTCGAATTCCACACGGTGAACCTGGGGCTTAGAGACCTGCTTTCTGGTGAAATTTAGTTGTCGTCATTCTAATCGCTTTTTTTTTTAATCCTCACCTGAGGACGTTTTTTGCATTTGTCTTCAGATAGAATGGGAGAGAGGGAGGAAGAGAGAGAGAGAAACGTCGACGTGAGAGAGACACATCGACCGGTTGCCACCCACACGACCTCAACCGGGGCCGGGGACAAACTGCAACCGAGGTACGTGCCCTTAGCGGGAACCGAACCCGGGACTCTCTGGTCCGCGGGCGGACGCTCTAACCGCTGAGCCAAACCGGCCAGGGCGATATAGTGTTTTAAATGTCTTCACAGGCACGACATAATTACAGTGCTCTGTTGTACGGATAAAGCATACTTCATGCCGAGGACTCCGTTAACGCTCCGGAACTATGTAAACCGGAATATTTTGAGTCAGAATTCTGAACTTAAATCAATCGTCTCCTATTAGAATAATTTTTAAATAAAGCAAGACAGACTTAAACGAACAACGAGACATTTTAAAATGCCCTGCCTATTGAACCAAAGCCACGTTGAAGGGCCGGCGACTGGGAGGTGACTAGGAGCACTGGCCTCATCTAATCTAGCACACGTGAATCCCAGAGGACTCTCTCCCATCACCGGAGTCTTTACATTCCAGTTGGTAGAAGAGGGATGCAGTCTGGGTTTTATTTTCTTGCAAGGAAGCTCCCAGAGACATGAGTAAAGTGAAATGAATCAGAATACATGCTTTGGACTTAAACACCTGATGTACGTCTTCAGCCTGCTATTTACAAGATGTGTAAGGAGTAAAATGCAAATGCCCCCACCTCTCTCAGCCTCGGTTGGCACCTTACAGGGTTGCTGTGACAGCGATAAGGCACAAAGCATGGAAAAGTGCTCACCAGGCTATCCTCCACCTATAAAGCTCAATCCACGGCGACCACGATTATCCTCGTTTTCTTCATCTGTCCCTGATTTGAAATAGATCAGTTGGTTAAGCATTGAGTTTGTATCTGTATAGCTTTGTAATAATGCAAAATAATTCTATATTACACACATACACACACACACACACACACACACACACACACACACATCTTTAGAAGCATAACTTTCTCCAAACCACATTTTAAAGGCCTGTGTGATTTGGGCAAGGATACTTGCTGCTGCTGTCCAAATCTGTTTACTCTCAAATTTATATAAAGAGCTTCATTAGCAACAGCCATGGATTAAATGGCCACCACATGGCACACAGAGACAGTCTTAGGATGTTGGTTTACCCAATTTGTAGAGTGATTTGTTTTTAATGAATTAGGCACACTGATCATAGGCTCAGCTCAAAGCCTCATTTACTCTGGAAATTCCTGAAATTGCTATTCATTTTTCCAAGTTCTTTTTTTTTTTACCCTTGAAAGTTCACAAACACCCTCTGAGAAAGAGAAGCATTAACATACATATATTTTGTCGGTTAGGAAACACAGAGGACTTGATAGGAAGCAGGTTTGGGTGAAATAGTCATGACAATGAATTGGCTCTCTGGCTTTCTTTCTTAATTCAGGGAAACCCTGATAGCAGAGAAACTTTGATTACATAAATTCACAGTCGATTCAAGAGTGTTCAAGGACCAAGGACGTAAGCTCTCTGGAATAACTCCTGGTGCTGAGAACACGGTGGAGGCTTGATCAATGTGTGCAAGCGAATCAATAAAACCACATTTCCAAACAAGGTCCTCAGGAAGTCTAGTCAGGAATTGGTAGGTGGTAGGAATTGACCCCTTTTCTTAGGTATCGGGCCTGCTGTCTAAATGGTTCAGATCCACTCTGGGACTCCCTGAAATAGCAAAAAGTTTCCCTTTCCGGTGGCTCATCAGACAAGGGCAGGATTTCTGTATTATGTCTTCTTCGTGGCTTGCAGCTAGGAGACACTGCATGTAGTGTAGACGGGGGGGGGGGGGGGGGTCAATGCTAACCAGTATTCACAGAGCGACGAGAAAACACCCAGTGTACCAGATCTATCCCCGCCTCAAAGACCACAAGAACTGTCTGGCCGGTGTGGTTCAGTGGCTGAGCGTCGACCCATGCACCAAGAGGTCGCCAGTTCGATTCCCAGTCAGGGCACATGCCCAGGTTGTGGGCCTGGTCCCCAGTGGGGGGCATGCAGGAGGCGGCCAATCGATATTCTCTCTCATCGATGTTTCTCTCTCTCTCTCCCTCTCCCTTCCTCTCTCTCTAAAATCAATAAAGAAAAAGAAAAAAGAAGAAAACCACAAGAACAAAACATTCAGAATACCGGGAGTTGAGCACTTGGCTGGAAATGCAAACAGTATGGACTCAGTCATCCCATTAATGAACATTGTTGAATGCCCACCACAGGACCAGGCACAAATCCAACTTCGATGTTCAGGAAACATTACCCTTCCTTCGGGTCTCGGTTTTCTCATCTGTAGAATGGGGAGTATGAAAGCAGCACCAGTGTTGGGGATTCAATGAGCTGATGTCTACCACCTGCTTAGAACAGTTGCCCAGTCAGCGATAGCTCAGGGGCTAGGTCAAGTTCCATCAGGTGTTACCGGGCGGCTCTCAGGCAAATCACCAAAACTCCCTGAATGTGAACTTGCTCTTTTTACAACAATGCATGGAAGAAAGCTTCCCTCAGACAGTGGTAATGAGGTCTGATGAAACCACACACCTGTCTGGATGACATTGGCTGTCTTTTCTTTGGCTGCCACCATCCTGGCCCAAACCTCCCCGCCCCCCACCCCTTGGACTAAAAAAACCTCCTAACGAATTTCCCAGCATTCACTCTTTCTCCCAACCCACCTCCCCTCCCTGCCCCCACCGGTTCTCTACTGAGCTGCATGGGTGACTACAGATAGGATCAGGTCTCTGTGCAGAAACTTCCAGAGGCTCCATCCTTCCTAAGTGAGGGGTGAAATGTGCACCACTGCCCGCAAGGCACAGAGTGGGCTGTCCCCTGCTGCCACCCGGCCTTCCCCCGCACTCCTGAGCCATCCTAGGCTGCTTCCTACCTCAGTCTAGAATGTTCTGCACGAGGCCAACTCTGCATCCTTCACTTCTCAGTTTAAATGCGGCTTTCCAGAGAAGCCTTCTCTGCTCTCAGTGACCTCCCTTTCAGAAGTCTGGGAGTGTCCCTTCATCTCCTCCCATGTACCTAATCACAGCTTATGCCCTCACACTGAGAGCGGCGATTATGTGATGGATGACCAACTCCTTCGTTATACTGAAAGCACCCGAGACGGAGACTGTGGCTGTCCGGGTGACTGCAGCATCCCAGCCTGTGTCTGCACATAGTAGGTGCTCAATAGGCATATGCTAAATGAGCAGGAGGAAAGATGGAGGAAGGGGTACATCCGTAAGTGAATAAAGATGCCCAGCACAGTACATGGCACGCCAGACTGTTTTGTTTACCAGTTTCCCAAGGGCCTCAAACAGTGTCTGGCACATAGTAGGTGCTCAGTAAATCTCAGGGGACAGAATGAATTTCCTGTGCTTGGCACCACACCCACTCAAAGTTACGCAGTGCATACTTTGTGTCTGTAAATGGGAAAGGCAAACATATGTGTACTGAGCTCCCAGCGGAGTTATACCCTAAGCAGTGTTTCTCAAAGTGTGATCCACTGACACACTCAGGGGGTCTGAGAGAGCAAAACTACATTCATCGTAATACTGAGACATTGTTTGCCTTTTTTTTACAGTGTTGATCTTTGCACTGATGCGTCAAATGCAGCAGGAAATAAAAACGGCTGGGGCCGGAGATGAATAAAGTCAGTGACACCAACTGAACTATAGTCAGTGTGTATTTTTCCCTGCCAGGTACTCACATTAAAAACTTAAAAAGCACCTTGGCTAGCGTGGCTCAGTTGTCATCCTGAGCATTGAAAGGTCCCCAGTTCGATTCCCAGTCAGGGCACCGGCTGGGGTTTGCAGGCTCGATCCCCAGTAGGGGGCGTGCAGGAGGCAGCCCACTGACATTTCTCTTTCTCTCTCTCCCTCTCCATTCCTCTCTCTCTCTCCAAAATCAATAAAAACATATCTTAAAACAAACAAACAAACAAACAAAAAACCTGAAAAGCCAGTTTCATTGGAGAATGTCTTAGCTGAAGAGTAGAAATTACTAATTTTATTAAACCTCAACCCTGGGGTACATACAGTATCTTTTTAGCATTCAGTGAGAGAAAATAGAAGGTAACACGAAACCTTTCTGCCAGGCACTGAGGTGCATGGTTGACTCAAGAAGTATGTATACAGTTGTCTGGGTTGTGAGCTGAACAAGCCTTTTTCTTTTTTTTTTTTTTTTTTTCATGTAACACCATTTCTTCTTGAAAGAACAAGCGACAGAAAAACTATATGGGGTGGTGACTATTTGGAAGGCATCTTCTGGAAATGAGCAAAATAAACCTGCTGTAACATCACAGAAAACAATGGGCAATCTGTTGCCAATGATACAATTTGAACTTGCAAGTAAAAAATAGAGTTTTGGAAAAGTGTTATTCACCACTGCAAGCTTGGCGGCTGCCCAATTCTTAAAGAATTTTTTAATGATATCAGTGGTGATATTAATAAATGTAATTTAGTGTATAATCCAATGTGTCAACATTTGGAATGCTTGAGCCAATATTTGCCCAACAACCGGTGTATGATGTTACAAATCATTCACGGGGAAAAAGATGCTCTTGCAGCCAGACAGCCAATGGATGTTCACGGAACAGAGAATGAAAAGTTCACTGATACGCCCTGGCCGGTTTGGCTCAGCGGTTAGAGCGTCGGCCCGTGGACCAATGAGTCTCGGGTTCGGTTCTGGTCAAGGGCACGTACCTCGGTTGCAGTTCGTCCCCAGCCTTGGTTTGGGTTGTGCGGGAGGCAATCAGTCGTGTCCCTTTCACGTCGATATTTCTCTCTCTCTCTCTCTCTTCCATCCACTCTATCTGAAGATAAATGGAAAAATATCCTTAGGTGAGGATTTAAAACAAAACAAAACAGAGATTGAAGTCCAAAGCAGATATAAAAATTGATCTGCCTTCTAGTACGCCAGACATTAAGAAGATTTGCAAAAAATGTAAAATAATGCTACTCTTCTCACTGATTTTTTTTTTAAACACAGTGCTATGTTTCATTTAAAAAGATTATTTAGGTTATGGGTATATTGTTGTTGTGTTTAAATAAATGAATAAGTATTCTAAATGTTTCTCCATTTTAAATCCTCATGCAGTGAATAGTAATAGACAGAACCCACACAAACCAAACTCTTTGGGGCTCCCAGAAATTTTTAAGATTGCAAAAGACTTCTGAGACCAAAACGTTTGAGAACCGCTGTTCAAACTAAGGGCTTCCTGAAATGTCCTCCCAAACTGGGCAGTGGCTTCGGAGAGAGCTGGAGAAGTTTAAGTGCATGATCACATAGCCTTCCTGGGCCCGAGTATTGCACAGCCTTACTGAAATTATTTGCAGAAATGTATAGAACTGCAAGAAAGGACCAAACAAAACAGGCCCATTATTCAGAGGGGAAAACAGAGGTAAGACGTGGAGACCATTTCAAAGAGCAGATCCGTTCATCTCCACCCTGTATGGGGTGAGGAAGAACCCACTTTCTCCAAATTTCCCGGGAGCCTGCCCAGCCAGGGAAGTGGTGTGAGACTGGCTTTTCTCATGACACATCCATGGCTTGGCCTGTGGGCTCAGCTGCGATCATCATGGGAATAGCTTGTCGTATTCTGGCCCCTGTTCATTTCCGTCACCACGGAGAACAGGAATTATCCGAGTGGGTGGAAAATGAAAATGAGAGCAGTTTCAGAAACACGATGTAAACAAGCCACCCTCCTGTTCGCTTCTCTCCCAACGTGTTTCCAGCGTGTTTCTTGCTCATCCGAGGAGTGACGGGGACCCAGGCTTGAAATGCAGGGATGATTTAAAGTGACAGTTGGGGCCCTTTTGCTGCAGTCTGCAAAACTCCGCCTCCCTGAACCGACCCCGTTCCAGCCCCTGCTCCATTTCCCACACAGGGCACTGAAAAATGACTCCGAACACCAGACCGCAAGGGGCTTTTTATCTTAGCTGTCAGCCTGAAATACATTCAGAACTCAAAGCAATTATGGAAACATTTGGGTCTCCTGAACTTTTCTCTGCTGGGTTTCTCTCCCAAATAAAATGAAATGAAGCTTAGTTCTTTGGGGATTAATATAAACAAAGATCATAAAGGCATCTAGTGAACGGGGTTCGGGGACAGAGATCACAGGCAATGAATGAACAACTAACTTCACTAGCAGTCAACACAAGATCGTCATGCATCGAGGGGCAGGAGGGGCTTTGGGGGAGGGCCTTGCCATGAATATGGTTAATTCTTCTAATTACAGCCCAGGAAAATGTTGTTCTAGCTCCCCACCCCCCCACCTCGCTCTGTCAATCTACAGCTTGAAGGTCCTGAATAATATCAAATGCAAATATCCTTTTTTTTTTTTTTTTTGAAAGGAGGTGGTCAGAGGGTCTAGAGGGAAGAAGGGATTTTTGAAGTATGCACTAAGTCAACAGACCCGTGAGCAGTGGGACAGTAAAATTTCACAGCCAGGCTTTGATCTGGATTTCAGAAAAATGAAGCCATAAATGTAGAATGTTTTATGAACCCCAAAATAAGAAACTCTTTGTCTTTTATCTAACATGTCTACTGAGAAAAATCAGAGGATTATCTAAACGTCGGTCTCGTTATATTTTATTTGTGGCAGGGTAAAAAGAGAGCACAAAAATATTTACCAAGGTTTATTTTAACTCTAAATAAACTAAACATTATTTTAAAGGATATATATACATATATGTGTGTATATATATGTATATGTGTGTGTGTGTATATTTTTTTTTCAAATGGGTTTCCATGGACAAATCCATCAGCCCAAATAGGTAGAAATGAATGCATTTTCTTGCTGAAATTGAAATTTCCCCTCGGAGGCTGCCATGACCTCAATGAAAGTTTTGTCTGCTGTCAGCTCCGCAGATGAAAATGCTCCCTCCACATTGCTACCTGCCCGATGTTTCTGGACTTCAGTTGCCTTGGTTTGCTCACTGAGAGGACTGAATAAATGAACTCGAGGTCCCTTCTACCTGGACCTTCTGCGCTCTCCAATGTCTTCTTTTTAAGGATGGAGGGTGGTGGGGGGAGAAACTCCTAAACTGCTCTCTTTAAAGAAGAGGGGCAACCTTCACCCCTTGACAAAGACAGGAGATGGGGAGCTAGCTGCCTGCCCAGCTGCGTCTCCCCTGAGCCAAGAGGCAGGAAAAGAAGAAGCTGCCAGGTGAGACTCCAGTGGTCCACAGCTGGATTCAGGTCTCAGCTCCACAACTCTGGGGATGGGGAAAAAGTGCCCTAAGGTGCCAGGATGTGAGCCTGCTCACCTCAGAAAGCAAAGGCACTTTTAGGTGAGATTGCTCAGAGAAAACAGGGGGCCCCCTCTGCAGAAAACCCTATAAAAAAAAACACACAGTGCCTGCTCAGTCTGTTTTCCCACCACCCAGAGCTCCATTCCTGGAGAATGACTCGGGCCTAAGATGTTTTTTAATAGAAATGACCCTGTTATTCAGAGTCACCCTGCGAAGCAGACAGGCCATCAGGAGAATCTCGTTTGTAGATGAAGAAACAGGCTGGGCCACTGGGTGACTTGTCCCGGCTCTAGCCAAGCTGAGTCTCAAATGCAAATCTTGGCCTCCCCTAACTCATTCCAAAATCCTCAGGGTTTTAATTGCTTTCTTTCCCTAAAATGCTGTCGTCTCCTCCTTGGTGAAAACGGAAGCACCCACTTTCTGCAAAGTCTTGCACATTTTGTTCGGTTATTCTGCTATTTTTGGCAAATAATGGGAACTTATTTTTGAAGTTTCATGTCTTCACCTCATATCCTTTCAACATCACATGATAATGTCAGAAGCTGGAAGTGGTGCTTGTGGTGTTTTTCCTTTCTTTTAAATTGAATATGCATAATTTAAAAAGAACCATCAATGAGAATCCCTTGCAGTCCCTAAATTCTTTACACCATTATGACCATTTTTACTGCAAAAGTGCTTATATTTCTGCCCTGTGCGTTAACTGGGATAGTAGCTGGTATTTTGTAAGTTTCTCCCCAATCTTCAAGGAGCCAATGATCTGATAATGACGATGATGGACACGCACGTGATAGATGCCGTCACAATCCAAAAGCCCTCTGCACCTTCCGTTCATCGTCTCCTTGACCCTCTCTGAACCCAGTGCCTGTTTTAGTACCTGCTGCACAGCAGAAGCTCAAAAACTACCAGCCACCTGACCCTTTTCACTGGAGTTCAATCCTCTCTGACAGGTGCCACTGGGCCCATTTTATAGGGGAGCAAACCGAGAATAGAAGAGTTGACATGACTTCCTCAGAGTCACGCAGCCAGGATTTAGCCCAAAGGACACACTCTTTCCGTGCCACCTGCTGCCTGTAAAGTTAGCAGAGAGGTGGTAGGGGAGGTGGAAGCAGATCTGAGGAAGGTGAAAATACTACCAGGAAATGGAAAAGAGGAAAATGTGGTCTGAACAACTGCCCATAGGGGGCAGGGATCCTCATGACCAGGTACGTCCTCCTCTGCACACTCGAGCTCAGGCTTATGCCCAGCTGGGCTTTGAGACTGGAGAGGCAGACACCTGAATGCTCCGAGATGCTTCGGTCCTCCTGGGTGTAAAGTCAGTGCCTTTCCTGTTATGAGCTCACCTCCACGGAACCCTCCCAGCCTAGATGCACCTGCCTTCCATCGCCCCACTCAACCAGCCTCAGCACATGCCCTGTGAAGGCCTGTGCCCCGTGTCGGTCCTGCACTGGAGCTATTTTGTATTTTTCCATAATTGTCCCACCTACCAGTGAAGGTGCTTCTTTCCACCTCCTTTCTCAAAGTGCTTTGCCCATGGGTCACCTAGCGACTGTGGATTGTTTCTGGGTACTCTAGTCCTGCAGGTCATAACACACTAGTGGGTCACAAAGTCAGTGTAATGGGTGAAAATCAACTTTTGAAGTAGAAAAGGATAGAATAGAATAGAATAGAATAGAATAGAATAGAATAGAATAGAATAGAGTAGAGTAGAGTAGAGTAGAGTAGAGTAGAGTAGAGTAGAATAGAATAGAATAGAATACATTTCACATGGTAAGAAGAGGTGTTTTTATTTATGTATGTATTTATTTTAAATATGTTTTTATTGATTTTTTAGAGAGAGAGGAATGGAGAGAGAGAAAGAAACATCGATGTGAGAGAGAATCATCAATTGACTGCCTCCTGCACGCCCCCCACTAGGGATTGAGCGCGAAACCTTGTCATGTGCCCTGACCAGGAATCGAATCAGGACCTCTCAGTCCATGGGATGATGCTCAATCCACTGAGCCACACTGGCCAGGCGAGGCATTGTTTTTTAAAGCTATGTGTCCGTTGTGCCAGTGAGTGCATTTGTGTGTGCACGCATGGGTGTGTATCCTGGGCACATTAGTCAGGGAATATACTATGCTGCTATAATAAAGAGACCCAACATACCAGGGCTTAACAAGATGGAATTTATCTCCCTCTCCTGCATCAGTCCAGAAGTGGGCAGGTGGCCAAGGTTAGTGGATGGCTCTAATCTGTGGACAGTCTAGACACCCAGATTCTTCCCATCTTGTTCCTCCTCTCCTGGGTGTTACCTCATCAGCATGGCCTGAGTGACACACACCCTCAGGGCTGCGTAGCCCACGGGAGAGCAAGGAAGAGGAAGCGGAAAGCAAGCACTCTCCTTTTCTAAGGACACACCAGATCTTTGCACAGGCTTCCTCTCATATCCTATTGGCCAGAACTTAGTCTCAAGGTCACACCTACTTGCTAGGAGAGACTGATGGGAAATGTAGTCTTCCAGCTGAGCGATCAGGTACCCACTAAAATTCGGGAGGCTCTATTACTAAAAGCAAGAAAGGGAGAATGTAGGCCAGTTAGCATTCTCCGCCATCCCAGATAAACAAGTAAACGGACTTCTTTTTTTTTTTCTTTCCAGTTTTTATTAATTTATTTTTGTTACAAATGTTTCTCCTTTTTCTCTCCTAGACACCTTCCTCCCCATCTCGTCCCCCAAACCCCCAGCATGTTGTCTATGTCCATTGGTTATGCATACATACATATAAGTTCTTTGGTTCATCTCATCCATCCCACCCGCCCCCCTCCTCTGAGGTTTGTCAATCTGAATCATATTCTTTTCTATATCTCTGGGTCTATTTCATTCTTCAGCCCACCTTGTTCATTATATTGCACAGAGAAGTGAGATCATGTGGTACTTGTCTTTCTCTGATTGGCTTATTTCACTTAGCATAATACTCTCGAGGTCCCTCCATGTCGTCTCAAAGGATAAAAGATATTTCTTTCTTACAGCTGCATAAACTGACTTCTTATGGAGGATGTGTTTTAAATGTTTGAAAGCCACTGCCTTATCACGTTCTTTCTAGTCCTTTAAGAAAACCGGCAAGACCCTCTGATCTAGTAAAAAAGTTAGGGAAGTTAGAGTGTCATCCTGGCTAGCAGACCCACGACCTCCTTGCCCCTCAGTGTCTTCCACAGTAAGACGAGGGCATGGGACACAGACCCCTAATTCACTGAGCTCCTCAGAGTCTGAAATGAGATCAGGAGTGTGACCCATCTTAGAAAAGTGAAGAATGTCCTCTAAAAATAAGACAAGACTGTTCTCTTCAGCTTCCCCTCCGCTGTTAACTAACCACATACACTTGGGTGAGTTGCTTCTCCTGTAGCTCTCAGCTTTCACATTAACCCAGGAGAGGACTGGATTCAGTGAGCTTTGAGATCTGACTTTTTTTTTTTCCTTTATTGATTTTAGAGAGAGAGAGAGGAAGGGAGAGGGAGAGAGAGATAGAAACATCAATGAGAGAGAACATCGATTGGCCGCCTCCTGCATGCCCCCCACTGGGGATCGGGCGCACAACCTGGGCATGTGCCCTGACCAGGATTCGAACCAGCGACCTCTTGGTGCAGAGCTCGATGCTAAACCACTGAACCACACCAGCCAGACAGATCTGACATTTTTTAATCTTTTTTTTTTTTTGTCTCTACCCTGAGTCTTTCCTATCCGATCCCAAACTAGTCAACTATAAGTTTAGAAAAATGAGCTGGAATATTATCAAAATGTTGTCAGAATGCACTGAAGAGGAGAGTCGGAAACACCGATTGAGGGACTTGTTAGTGTTTCGACATTATCACAATCAGGTCTGGTTTGTTGCTGAGTTTGCCGAGGTAGAGTCACCGAGAGGGGGGCGGGAACAAATACTAAAATATTAAAAAAAAAAAAAACTCGCTCCTTCGGTGACTGTGTCAGAGGACCTCATTTCCAACCTCCATCCAAACGTCAGTGGTGTTTAAAAAGATAGAGATTGGAGTGGGGAGACTTTTTAAACATAATGCCCATGTGTTAGGAACGCTTCCTTGCCCACCCCTTTCTGCCTATCTCCAAGGTCACCTACCAAAGCCAGTCCAAGGTCAGTTCAGCAAACAGCCATCAGCCAACATTTCCAACAAAAGGCAATGACTTTGGTTTCTATGCCATATCATTATACCTTGAAATTGAGCTCTTGACATGCTGTTCTTGAAATGTACAAATTTTAGCTAATTAGAAGGCTAAAAAAAAAAACGCAACTTAATGAATTCAAGACTTGTTTATGCTAACCTGCCAAGGCGTTTGGCAATGAAAAAGTGTGATTTGGTGAACATCTGATTACAGGCCGTGTGGAATTCCATATGCAGAGAAGCTGGGTTGGATCCGATTTTTATTGAACTGTTGTCTAGAATGTGAACTAATTTCCGACTACCTCATAAGGACTTCTAAGCAGGGCTGACAAAGGATTTATCATCATTATCGCTCTGGCCAGCACCGTGATTATAAGTGATACATGTGTAAATTGTGTTTATAAAGTTTCCGAGTCACAATTAAAACATGCTGTAATTTTCTCCCTTTTCCCTTTTTTCCTCCTAGTGATGACTTGCCTTAAAAAACTCCCCTTTTTTCTCCCTCAAATTAATACCTGCCAGGGATTTCCTTTGGATAGAACAGACTCCCAGCACATACCCACACACATTCTCAAGAAGCTTTGATCTGCCATTTCTTCAAACCCGCCCCTTAGAAAGTAGTTTAGTTATCAATACTTTACATAACCCTTCTTTTCAAAACCACAAACTGAAAGTAATTTGCAAATGCCATTCAATGCGCCATTCTTTTTCTTGCTTAGCGCCACGCGATTTTAAAACCCTGGAGTACAGCGAAAACACGTCTAAAAAAAAAGAACAAAATGCGGTTCAGGAGGAAGGGAAGAAAAAAGGAGAATGTGTTAAGAGCAGCGATCAAATAATCACCAAAAAAAATGTGTTGGGCATAAAGTTCTATACGTGTGTACTAGAGCGAGCTTAGTTATGATGTTATACAAAACTTCCATGGATGTGTTATTTTTGTCTGTTCAAGCTCTCAGGGTCTAAAAGGATGTGTTTAAAAATCTCCAACTAGTGAACACTTGACGATTTATCTATTTCTCCTCATAATGCTGTCTAGTGTAGATTTGTTGGTAGAATCATTAAAGAATCATAGATTTTTTTAAAAAAAATTTAACTTACTGATTTGAGAGAGACAGGTGTTGTTTCACTTATTCATGCATTCATTCGTTGCTTCTTGTATGTGTCCTGACTGGAGATCGAACCCACAACCTTGGCGTATGGGGATGAAGTTCTAACCAACTGAGCTACTCGGCCAGGGCTATCAGATTTTTTTTAAGTAAACAAATAACTCAAAAAGAAAATACATAAGAAAAGCAAGACCCAGGAAGAGGAAGTGACAGCCATAGAGTCAGGGGGCACTAGTGACCCGGGCCGTGACACACCTGAGCCTCCTAAGGGCAGCACTGGGCATCCACCTTCAGTACTAGAGCTCCCTAGCCACAACTGATTGGTCCAGGGCGTTCCCTTCAGATCAAGAGCAGCCAATCCATGGGCTTCCCAGTAGCCAATGATGCTACTCAATACAAGCAGATAGGCTGGACCAATCAGAAGCCCTCTCTCAGGAAAGAGAACTAGGCTATACCCCTGCAGGATGCCTCAGCAGATGGCACTGCAGCACATGGGGGTGATAAGGGATCTGGGGCTTGAGGGTTTCTTCCCCTGGACCACGAATTCCATGAGGGCCAGATTGTGTTTTCTAGATTTGTGAAATGCGCCACTGGTATTTGAATAGGGATTGCATCGAATCTGTAGATTGCTTTGAGTACTGTAGACATTTTAATGATGTTAATTCTACCAATCCATGAACATGGTATATGCTTCCTCTTATTTGTATCTTCTTCTATTTCCTTTTTCAATGTCCTATAATTTTCCAAGTACAAGTCTTTTACTTCCTTGGTTTTTATTCCCAGATATCTTTTTGTTGTTGTTGTTGCAATGGTAAATGGGATTGTTTTTTTAGTTTCTCTTTCTGAGAGTTCATTATTGGTGTACAAAAATGCTGTTGACTCCTGGATGTTAATTTTGTATCCTGCTACTTTGCCAAATTTATTTATTAAATCTAGCAGTTTTTTGGTGGAGTCTTTAGGATTTTCTATGTAAAATATCATGTCCTCTGCAAATAATAACAGTTTTGCTTCCTCCTTTCCAACTTGGTTGCCTTTTATTTCTTTTTCTTTTCTGATCGTTGCGGCTGGGACTTCCAGTACTATGTTGAATAAGAGTGGTGAAAGCAGACATCCCTGTCTTGTTCCTGTTCTTAAGGGAAACACTTTTAGTCTTCTTCATGGACTTGTATGATGGATTTAAGTTTACATGTTAAAAATCCTGAGGGTTTGGGAAAGCCAAAGCCATGAGGAAGCAGAAAACCATGAGGCAAAAAAAAAAAAAAGATACTCGCAGGAGAGAGCAGAAGGCTGGCAGAACAGAATGTCACCCAGGTCCTAAGTCCCCGCACTGTGGACACCCACAGTAGCCAGGGCCTGCAGCTGCCTCTGGCTTCTCCATGCAGCCTTCCCAGTCCCCTCCTGTCCCAGGTCCAATGAGCCATAAAGGGAACCCCTTTTCATAAAGTGTTCCCAGTGAGCCCCTGCTCCCTACACCAACAGAACCTACTCACAGATCAGTTGTGGGCCCCGCCTTTCCCACACTGTGTATGCCCTTCTCCTCACCCCTCCCATGGCTCCAGGGACACCCCAGAAGAGCATCAAGGTACCACTACCTGAGAGGGCATGACAGCACGCAGAGAGGCAAAAAAAAAAAAAAAAAAAATAGAGAAAGAGAGAAGTTACATAGTTACACACAGTTTTTACCCTAAAACATCTGGTAAACCGCGTAAGAGCATCCTGAGAGCCCAGAAACCCTTTACCAAAGAGGCGCCTCCTGGGGCCCGCAGTAGCCTGTGTTCCTCACCCACCTTCTTTGTCTGCCCGGCTCACCGCACCGTCTGCCTTATCACGTAATCTTGTAGAGGGTCAGCACCAATTCTCACCGAGCAAACCCCTCCTGTCTGAAATGCACCCCAGATTGCCCCACTGGTGTCTGGCTTCTGGGAGGAGATGATGTGTATAAAGCGCAAAGATGCCGTTTCCTCTCCTGTAAGTGAGACTATTAAGAGTCCCCACACATACACGAGGGCTCAGTCAGTGGGAGCCATTACTAGTCATGAATCAAAATTAGCCTCTGCTTAGGAGATCATGAACTGCACATGTGTGTGTTCAGTGATTATTTCTATATGTGTTAGTTCTCTCCCTCCCACGCCTGACTACGTGGTCAGGCCCCATGAGGGTAGGGACTCTTTCTGTTTAGCTCAATACACATTAAGATGGATACACATTAAGAGCTCAGTAAATATTTGTTGAGTAGCCTGGCCAGTGTGGATCAGTTGGTTGAACATTGTCCCATGCACCAAGAGGTCCTATGCACAGAGAGGTCACCAGTTCAGTTCTGGTCGGGGCACATGCCCGGGTTGCAGGCTTGGTCCCCAGTGTGGGGCGTGCGGGAGGCAGCCAATCGATGTTTCTCTCTCATTTATGTTTTTATCTCTCTCTTCCTCTCCCTTCCTCTATCTCTAAAAATCAATAGAAACACATTTAAATATACATATATAGTTGTTGAATAAATGGATAAATAAAAAAATGGAGACACGTCAGCATTTCACAAGGTATAATTTGCCATACACTATATAGGAAGGATGCAAATAGTATCAGGTGGGGGGAAAGGGAATGCCATGGCCAAATCAATTTGAGGAATGCCTTCCTTTTTTTGTTTTTAATTTGAGAATCATACCTCACCTTCCCACCCTCAGCTTTATTGAAATATAATTGACACATAGTTTAAGGTGCACAGCCTGCTGATTTGATACATTTATATATCACAGAGTGGTTTCCAGCAGAGCGTTAGCTAACAGCTCTGTTCCATCACATAGTTACTGTTTCTCTTTTGTGGTGAGAGCATTTAAGATCTGCTCTCTTAGCAACATTCAAGTCTCGCCAGCTGTAATCACCATGCTTACTGTTAGAACCCCAAATATGTTCATCTTGTAACTGCAAGTTTGTAGCCTTTGAATCGTCTTCTTCACCCAGGGCTTCTCTGAGCCTTTCACATGCTAAGGGGCATTCTGAATCTTTCTGGATTGTTCTGAAACTTCTCTCGGGGGAGATTATTCCAAAGGGCACACTTTGAGGAATGAGCTAACTCTGGAGGCATCTTGAAAAAATACTGTTTCCATCCTGAGGAAGGCTGGTGTCTCCCGAGTGACCAGTCATGAGCTGTTCTTGTACCCTCGGTCAGCACTGGTCCCCGAATGCATGATCGGGGAACTCTAGGACCTTGGGTGAATGAGACATAATGATCGCCTGAAAACTTTGAGACATTCAATTTTAAAGGGAAAAAAGGGAGTTTTAGAGATCATGTAGCTTGTCCCTTTCATTCTACATTAGAAAACACTGCACTGATAAACACTCCCCCAAGAAGGTGAGCTCTGAGCCTGATTGCTTGGGTTCAAATCCCAGCTCCATTGCTTCTTAGCTGAGTGACCTTGGGGCGCTCACTTAACCTCTCTGAATTTTACTTTCCTTATCTGGAAAACTAAGGAAATAAAAACAGTGAGTGCCTGGATGGGAAATCCACAGAATGCATTTATCATAACGCCTGGCACTTAATAACCACTCTGTAAATATGAGCTATTACAGTTGCTTTCTTTATTACATTTTGCTGGGACTAAGAATGAAGCTGAGGCCGAATGGCCTGGTGACTTCACGTTTAAACTTCTAAGTCTTTGCTTTGCAACTAACCAGCCATGTAACCTTTGGCAAGTTATTTAAACTTGGTGTGCCTCAGTGTCTTTATGCCTCAAATGGGGAGAGCCGTAGCACCTAGAAAACGGGGTTGTTGTCAAAATTCAATGAGTTAATATTAGTAAATGTGGTTAATGTGGTGCCGGGCACAAGGTATATGCTCAATAATCATCGCTGTGATTGTGTCCTGTTGCTGCCTTCGGGACACACCAGAAGGCTGATTGGATGATCTCAGCAGGCTCAGTTCTTCCATAAAGGATGCTTTTCCCAGGAAGCTCCCTCCCTGAGGCCTGGAGCCACGCCTCTTGCTTTTCTCCCAGCTCCTGGCCCCGCACTGGCCCCAGACAGGTACTCAGGCGGCACTGATGACTAACTGCTTTCCCCAGGGTCCAGTAGTCATGCTGTTCCCATGGGCCCCTGGCCATGCCTGTCAGAGGACAGACTTACCATCCATCACACTCATGCAGGGCCTGTCATCAAAGACGAGGCCCAGAGGGGCAGAATGCTCTGCACCGGGCAGCTTGCTGAGTGAGTGCCGCTGTCCAGTCGCCAGCGCCCCCGATGAAAGTCCCTGAGGTTGAGCGCGCTGAGTCCCCCACCCGGGACGTCCAGCAGCGAGAGGAGATGAGCCTGACCTTTCCTCCCCAGTGTCCTGCTGTCTGGGCCAAGTCTGAGAAGCCAAAGGACAGAGCGTGGCCCTCTGGGACCTCAGCTGAGAGCATCCACTCTGACCTGTTGGCACTGGCCCCTCCTTCTGCCGGAAGGACAAGGAGAGCAGCTGTCAGGGACATGCCAGGTTCTAACTGGTGGGGGTGGGGGGGGGCGGGGCAGCCTCCATGATTAAAGGATCACCTCTGGGTGGAGTACTTCTTAGGATTGTCCCACCAAGGGGCCAGGAAGCTGGGACACAGGAAGTTGGGACACACACGCACAACTCCTGTCCCCCACTGATCGCAGGGCATCGGCTCCATGGCCCTTTGACCTATGCTGTGCACGGGCAGAGAATGTCCTTAGACGGTCCAAGAAATGCAGGCGGCCATTGGCATGTGTGGGACTGCCTGCCTCTGACCTTCAGGTGTACTCCGCCCGGTCTCGCCCAGCGTGCCCGCTGGAAAGTGTCTCAGCCGCCCACAGTGGTAAACCACTCATGAATGAATCCTTGATTGTCCTTCTCGCCTCCCTATCTCACTCCCAACAGACCAGCTGCACACGTCCACGGCTCAGGCTCTGCTTCAGGGAGGTCCGAGCCAAGACAGGGCTGAGCCGTGGCCTTGAGGACCAAGAGCTCTGCCTCCTGAGGTCCCATCTGAATGCAAGTGTCCTCTCGGACTCGAGTAATATGACCTTGGGCCGCGAAGTCGCTTAATCACATATCTTCATTTGTAAGATGACGAGAATAACGGTGCCTCTCTGCTAGTGTGATCTCGGGATTGACTGGGCGTGAACATAGAAACATACGTGTCCAGGAACCAAGCAGCACGCGCCGGGCAGCTGCTATTTTCGTGCATTTAGCCCCGTTTCTTAGACAGTCGAAGCCCCAGTTTGCACATTTGTAAAACGGGAATCATCAGTGACAAATGCCAATACCACACTTGCTGAGAACCCACACAGAGGAGGAACTCAGAAAACATCAGCTGTTTCTGTAAGAACGCTTATTGAGCCCTGGCCCCCGTGGCTCAGTTCACTGGGTGTTGTCGCATGCACAGAAAGGTTGCCGGTTCGATTCCCAGTCAGGGCCCAGGCTCGGGTTTCGGCCTTGATCCCCCTTAGGAGATGAGCGGGGAGCAGCTGGCCGATGTTCCACTCTCACATCGATGTTTCTCTTTCTCTTTCCCTCTCCCTTCCTCTCTCTCTAAAAAGCAATAAAAATATATACTTTTTAAAAGAATGCGTATTGACAGTAATAGTAACCTTTGTGTCATGTGTGACCGACATCCAGAAGTGCCCCGTAACGCTGTCTGCAAAACAGCAAAGCCCGGAGCTGAGCCGGAGCGGCCCCAGGCTTCGCCCTCCCTGCTCCCTCTGGTCCCCGCAGATGCCAGGCCGTGAGTCTTTGCGGCGAGCCACGACTCTCAAGCGTCCCCGTAAGCACAGGGGTTATGGCCAAATGGCTCAGGCCACCTGGAGGGGAAGCTCTCTGAGTACATCTATGCTCCGGGCCTTTCTAGGTCAGCTCAGAGAGCTTTAGGCCAAGGCGGAGTCATTGCTGCTTCACGGAGAACCCAGCAGCCCTGGATACTGAGTGGGTGAGGCCCTGGCACAGGCCATGCTGAGAAGGGCTGATGGGAGTCTCTCCACCTGGGGCCACAGGCAGGGCCCTGCTCCAGGTCCTGTGCATCGGGCACCAAAAGACCGAGACACCCATTTCTCTATTGGGGGGCTGCCCCAGGAACGCAGGGCCCTGGCATTGGCCACCTCACTGACCCAGAGTCCCCTCTCCTCCCTTCTGCCAGGAAAACAAACCCACTTTAGGTACTTCCTCCAGAGGGAATTGAATACAGGGGGTGGTCACACAACTGATAAGCACGGAGAAGCCACCCGGGACTGTGAGCAACCTGGACATCTCCAGTAGCCAGCAGTGACCGCCACTAAGGCAGGGGTTCCTCCGCCCAGAGCCAGGACATCCGCTCAGAGCAAGGATCGGAGGTGTTTTCAGGGAGGAGGGGGAGGACCAGGGGCTGAGTCTGAGAATGAGGATGGCCAAATTCTCTCCTCCCAAGTGTTACCTACCTCCGCCCCAGCAAAAAAAAAAAAAAAAAAAAAAAAAAGTCGCTTTTCTCCCAGGGTAGCTAAGCATCTTGCGGATACCTTCCCCTCGGTCCTTTTCTGGGGAAGACTCCTCTGCCCCTCCCTACCCTGTGGCAAAGCTGGCAAATTCCGTCTCTCAAGAGGAAGGGAAATTCACGAGCACTGACCCTCACCGCATGCTAAAACACCTTACTATTCCCTTGTGAACACTCCTACCATTTCCTGCTAAGTCACTCCCTCCTTCCATAAGGTTCAGCCACTTACCAGAAAGATGAATCAGAGTAGTTCAAGTCCCATAAAACCTGTACAGTAATCCCACAATCCCCCGGATTGTGCTGCAAAGGCCACGCGTGTGCCAGAAATGGACCACCAACTACCCAGGAGGCTGGGGCGAGCAGTCAGTGAGGGGACAAAGCCACTCCACAGCGGCTCCCCCTCTCCCCCTTCTTGCATAGCTGGGAAGTCGACTGCCCTGGATGGGGTTCCAACATCAATACATTTTTTATCAGTTTTTTAAAAATGGAAGTTAAAAGTCGAATGGGATTGCTGAGGAGAGATTGAACGGTTCCAGGGGAGGAAGGAATAGGGAGAAAAAAGGGGGTGTCCAGTTTCAAAGACTTCTAATGGAGCAGGGGAGAGGGCTCGCCTTGAAAGCCCTCGTCTCCGAGTGCCAGATTGTATTATGGATATCTGGTCAGAAAAAGAAGTGAAAATGTCAAGTAGAACAAGAAATGAGGGTGACCGAGGACTTTCATGGTGGGAGGAAATGTTTAACTAAGCGCATTATTCATTTGTCATTGACGTAAATGCCAGGGGCTTTAGCTCATGGTGTGGGGCTGGCAGTGAGGTCCAGGCCCACAGAGCAGTTACCCTCTTTTCCCTTTTCTAATCTCCGTTCAAGAGCGCTGGTCTTGAGGGGTCTTTTGGCTGAGGGCAAGTATGCTGTCTCCTCTGGAGGAAACTCTGCCTTTTTGCCTGACAGGAAAATGGAAATGGTAACCTAATAGAACGCGCATTTCTCTGGTTACCAGGACTTAGTGAGCCTTTAATCTCCATTGAATTACCCCGTCCCCTGGGATTGGGTGGGAGGTCTTTGAGTCAGGGAAAAGTTCAGTGTGGTTTTGACATGGGCCTGCTATGTCTTGTGTCTCCATGGGGGACTCTGTGAGTGAGCCGGTCTTGAAATCAGCCAGGAACTGTTCCCTGTTCCCTCTGACGGTGACATACAACAGCGATTTCTCCTTCTTATCTGATGTGTTTCAAAATGCTGCAGTTGCTGCGAACCATTTCCCTAATTGATCCGGAATGCGGGCTAATTCCCATGCCCTGCATTGGTGTGTGTGTCCCAAATTTGGAAATTGTGGCATGCATTTAAGACTAGTCTTGCGAGGACGGCAACTTAGAGTTGTGTTTAACAAACAGACCCCAAAAAAAGGAAAGTAGAGGAAGACCATCAACTCTGACCCAATTATAAGTGTGTGGTTTTTTTTAAATTTTTTTTTCTTTATTGATTTGAGAGAGAGAGGAAGGGAGAGGGAGAGAGAGATAGAAACTTCGATGAGAGAGAACATGGATTGGCCGCCTCCCGCATGCCCCCCACTGGGGATCTGGCCCACAACCTGGGCATGTGCCCTGACTGGGAATCGGCAACCTCTTGGTGCGTGGGTCGACGCTCAACCACTGAGCCACACCGGCCGGGCATGTGTGTTTTTAAAATCCTACAAACGTGCAGTGATCACCATGACAATGGTAACAAAAGCAGAGAAAACATTTACTGAGATGCTACCTGCCAGGCACCGTACTGAGTATTTTACTTACAGAAGGCAGTGGATTTTCCTAATTATTTGTGTGAGGGGCACAAATAAGTTCGCAGAGGTGTAGAGAAGGGGTGTGGCTTGTTCAAGTCGACACAGACAATAAGAGGTGGCCCCAGGACAAAGCTCTCTTTGGTTGAGATTCACTGTCATCTGAGTCATCCTGGGCACAGAATGTGTGGGGACCCAGAGGAACTCTCATGCAATAACACGCTGCAGCTTGACCACACCAAAAGCTTCTAGTTAAATAAAGAGTAAAAACCAGCACCCAAATTTCTTCCTTCCACGTATGCATTCCAGAGACCTGTTCTGGTCCATGGCTTACTTTAGATGTTGGACACACGGCTTTCATTTATATCCCATTGGCCAGAAGTTAGTCACATGACCAAGCATGGGAGGCTGGGAAATGTAGTCATTAGCTGGGCACCTATGTACCTAGCTAAAACACTAGGATTCTATGGGAAAGGGGCAAATGGATACTGGATGACAGTTAGCTGCGTCTACCACAATCTTACTCATCACTGTATCCCCAGCCTCTATCCCAACCTCTACTACATAAGTGTTTTTTTTTTTTTCTTTATTGATTTTAGAGAGAGAGGAAGGGAGAGGAGAGAGAGATAGAAACATCGATGAGAGAGAACATCGATCGGCCGCCTCTTGCATGCCCCACGCTGGGAATTGGGCCCACAACTTGGGCCTGTGTCCTGACCAGGAATCGAACTGGTGACCTCTTGGTGCATGGGTCGACGCTCAACCACTGAGCCACACCAGCCGGGCTAGTACATAAGTCTTAAATAAATAAACTCACCTGTCACAAGAACCACCACCATTATTCCAAGCTTCTGGAAGTCCCAACATTAAATGTAAAAATTCCCTTATCAGCATAAGGCGAATGTTGGTGTCCCCATTTATAGATGCAGGTGTAATATCCATGCTCCCCTACTTCCTTATCACTAGGACCCCAATTTCAGCCATTGATCTTCCTTATAGAAGACTGCTAACCAATGTATGTAGATGCCCTTCACTCCAGGAAGTGGAGCCCAAGCGTATGAGCTGAACTCAGTGCCTTCTGACGAGGAGAGAATAATAGGAAGCTTCCGCGGAGAAACCAGGCAGACACTGCATTAACCAGGTGATCGTCACCAGTGCTGAGTCGTGGGGATATGATGCTCTCTGCCCCAGTATCATATAGTGAGAAGAGCATTTCCTCTCTGTGCTATTTCCCCCCAAACACATAACTTGAGTCTAACCATGAGAAAAATCCAAGTTGACAGACAAACCCAAGTTGAGGGACATTCTACAAAACATCCGACCAGTCCTCCTGGAAACTGTCAAGGTATGAAAAACGAGGGAAGTCTGAGAAATGGTCACAGTTCAGAGAAGGCTAAGGAGATATGACGATTCACTGCAATATGGGACCCTGGGACAGAAAAAGGACCTTGGTGGGAAAACGGGTGAAATCAAATACTCTGGAGTAACAGTCATGTAACATTGTTGATTTCTTACTTTAAAAAATATGCCATGGTTATAGAAGATGAGTAACATAAGGGGAAACTGGGTGAAGGGTATCCAGGGATGCTCTGTACATTTCTGCAACTTTTCTGTAAATCTAACATTATTCCAAAGTAAAGCCTCTATTCAGATTAAAAGTACCCAGCATGCCTTGCAGTTAGGGATGGCCAATGACCCTTTCCTGGCCAGGGAAATGCAAACAGATGTCTGTCCACAGAGCTGGTTTCTGGGAAAGCTGTTGTCTGTGCATTGTGTTTTTTCTTTTTTTTTAAATAAAATCTTGGCTCACACCTCTTTCCCTTTCTCTTATCACCTCCTCCTGAAATGCAGGCTCAGTGCGTGAGCTGAGGACAGGAGGGCAGCAAGCCAGAAGGAGACCCAGTTGTCCACATGTTCCCTCGGCATCTACAAGATGGCCCTCTTCAGAATTCCCGTCACACGAGAACATCGAGCCTCGTGGCTTGACCTCATTTGGTGAAGACTGGGTCAAGTTCCTATGACATGCAGCCGAGTCCACCCCTAATTTATATTAGGTGGAACCACAGGAAGCTGCCAAGATTTTATTGTTTTGACCTATAAAAATGGCAATTTTTCAAAGTTTGACCTACCATGGGTAATTTCTTTGGAAATGTCATTGAATCATCTTCATCAGCTAGCAATCTAAATAACAAGAAGTAGCAAACTGCCACGCTCCGACATTTTTTCTGGGGTGAGGATTTTGCCTCTTAAAAACCATAACGCTAGGTTTTAAAAATTGTTTTACCTGGCATTCTAGTGCTTCTTGATGCTTCAGATGACTTTGTAAAAGAGATTCTCAACCTCTCACTGTTGCCTGCATTTGATGGCATTGAAAAACACACTACTGGTATTTTTTAAAAAATACTCATCTTCCCAGCAATTTTACCCCTAGCAATATACCCAAAAGAATTAAAAAAACAAGGACTCAAACAAATACTTGCACGTAAATATTCATAGCAGCTATTATATTCATAGTATCCCAAAACTGGAAACAACTCAAATGTCCAGAAACCAATGATGGATAAACCAAAAGTGATCTATCCTTACAATGGAATATTACTCAGCCATGAAAAGGAATGAAGCTCTGACACATGCTATAACATGGATAAACCCTGAAAACATCATGCTAAGTGAAAGAAGCCAGACACAAAAGAGCAGGTGTGTACAATTCCATTTGTATGAAATACGCAGTAGGAGAACCAACGGAGAAGAATGCAGATTGATGGTGGCCAGGAGCTGGAGGAGGAGGGAAGGAGAAACAACTGCTTAATGAAAACAGAATTTTCTTTTGGAATGATGAAAATCTTTTGGAACTTGACAGAGGTAGTGGTTGCACAACATTGTGAAACTACTAAGTTCTACTGAATTGTGCACTTTTAAATGATTCATTTTATGTTTTGTGAATGTCACCCTTGATTAAGAAAACTTTTCTTCAGTGTTTTAAAATACATGATAAAACAAAAAGAATCATCCTGCAAAATGATTTATAACTGAGATAAAAGAAAATAAGATCAAGCTAGCCAAGGGCGAAAGTCCTCCACCCACAGAGATTGTATCTCGCCGTTCCAGTTATCTATTGCTACATAAGAAACCACTCCAAAACGTAGTGGCTGAAAACAATGGCATTTATTTGCTTGCAAATCTGCGCTTCGTGCAGGGTTCAGCAGGGATGTTTCATCTCCGCTCCACCCCGCATCACCAAGCACTCCTCAGGGTGGAGACTAGAAACACCTAACGGTCCTCTGGCACTTGGCTAGTGGTTGGTGTGGTGGGGACCTCAGATGAGGCTATGATCAGGACACCTTTCCACGCAGCCATTTGGCTTCCAGGTAGACACTGCATCACCTTTCATGACTCGGCTGTCGCCCACCTGGGCTGACTCCACAATCACAGTCCTGGGCAGGTGCCAGAGGTGGGAGGGGACTCGGTGTAAGAAGAGCAGGGGCCATGCCTGGCCGGTTTGGCTCAGCGGTTAGAGCGTTGGCCTGCGGTCCAGAGAGACCCGGGTTCGGTTCCCGCTAAGGGCATGTACTTCGGTTGCAGTTTGTCCCCGGCCCTGGTTGGTCATGAGGGTGGCAGCCACTCGATGTGTCACTTTCACATCGATGTTTCTCTCTCTCTCTCTTCCTCTCTCTCCCCCTCACACTCTATCTGAACAAAAAAAAAAAAAAAAAAAGAAGAGCAGGGGCCTGAGGTCCACTGGTGTGGCCATTTGGAAAGTGCACCCTGACACATCGTCATGGTACAGGTCTTTATACTCTTGTACATGAAGGGCTGAGATGGGAAACACTAGGAAGAAGCCTAGTTAATAATGTGCGACTAGAAATCTAACGGTACTTTGGGGTTGATGATGGAGATGGTGTGTGGGTTTTCACCACTCAACTTAGCGGTCACTTCTCTGCACTCTTGATGTGAAAGGATCGTGGGGAGACATCCAGCAAATGCCGCCTGCCACTGAACCCCGTCACTTGAATGGTAAACTCTCACCGGCCGCCTCTCATTCACCGCCGCAACGAACAACCTCCGGGCTCATTTCTGCCCAGAGATTTAGTTCACGCCACGTACCCTGCAAACTGACTTTAAATATTAAGCACATCTGTGTTGACCCAATAACTTTCCTCTTCCAAAAGAGAGAGAAAGAAGAAAAGAAAATCTCTCCAAAGCTGTTTGGGTTGAATGCGTGCTTTCGGCTTAGGGATGAGAACCACTCCCTCCTAAGGCCAGACCTCCTCAAAACACGCCCTTAGGTCCGCAGGTAAATGTTCAGGGGCACAGACACCCCACTGCTCAGTCTCACCCCCTAACTCAACACCCTTCCAAGGCACCTCTATGCATAAGGTGGACTGATTCCTCCCTCAGGGTCGCCCCAGCTTTCTGTAGCCTCCCAAGTGGGACCCCACCAATCGCGGGGAGCCTGGATAAGAGAGGAGGTGGAGGGTTGTCAGGGCCGCCCTGGTTGACCTTGAGCTGCAGAAGCAGACTGATTCCCAGGATGCCCAGAGCCACCCGCCCTCCTGTCCCTTCTGCCCCTCTGCCCACTTCTAGCAGCCGAGTGTGTGCAGTTTCACAGAACACAGCTGAGGCCGATGCGCTATGAAGAGAGAGAAGGCGAAGCCTACTGCCCTCAGTGCCTATTAAGGAAAACATGATCCACTTTGTACTAGTTGCTGGAGAGGTAAGTGGTCCCTCTCCAGCCTCCTTTCTAGCACAGAAAACCCAGCAACGATCTCCCACAGGTAAACCAAGCTCCTGACAGAATAAGAATCGTTAAGTCCTATGCGTTATTTCTCATTACGACGTCAAGACCTGTGACTCTCATCCTGTTGGTGATATGTCATCGTGTTAGCCCCTAATCTTGACTGGAGAGGCATTTTCAAATCTGGGAGCAAGGCTGACACTCTCGAAAGACTGAAGAGCCGCTGGGAATGGAGCAGCCTGTGTCGGGGCTTAGTGTCACCCAGCCCCCCGAATGGGGCTGAGTGCTGATTACGTGGAGGGCCTCGTGTGAGATAGGCAAGCTATTTGGAGATTAAAAGCATGTTGCTGGGGTGCCTTCACCCCCTTCACACTTCAGTGGGGTGACTTGTCCCCCAGCCCCATCTGGAATGACGGTACTTCCTGTAGGACATTCGTGCCTGGAGCCCGGGCGCTGGCTCCGGGGTGGGTCCCTTCCCCAGAAGAGAAAAGGAATTCGGGTCCTCTGTCCACCTCCGTGGTGCCTCCCCGCGTCTAATCTGCCCCACACCCGTGATCTGGGTCAATTCCCAATGCGCGCCTCGACCCTCCTCACCAGCCTCTGGGGTGTTTCTTGCCCGCACTTTTACTTCCCAGGTTGGAGGTTGGAGGGGCTGCAGCTGGCTCAAGACCTGGGTTCTGGGCCACTGAGCCCCCAACTCTGTCATCTGCTCCATTGAAAGTCCGTCCTAAGCCCCGATGTATCAACACTGAGCTCAGAGTGCGGTGGAGGGAGATGAGCGAGGCAGATGAGCGAGGCAGATGCTGTCCTGGACTCTGGAGTCCGTGATCCAGCCAGGGGAGCAGTGCAAGCCACATGGAGATCCACTCAGGAGCTGATGGACGAGCAGGAGCCCGACCGGCCAGGGAAGGGGCTGGGTGCCGGGCAGAGGACACAGGGGTGGAGACGTGGAGGTCTTTAAGTCTTTGCACTGGCCGCCTCACCCAGAAAAGGGAGAAGGTAGTTACCCGGCCTCGGGGCCTCCACCTGCGCCCCGATGCTCCGCTCCCACACATGCACTAGGCTGATCCTTCTAAAACCGGAATCAGATGCTGTTCCTCTGCTCAAAAGCCTCCAGGAGCTTCCCACTTCACTTTGAATTAATAAAGGCTTTGCAAGATCCACAGACCCTGGCTCCCTTCCCCTACTTCTTTTTTTTCCCCCAGTTTCTAAAAATTAATTAATTATGTTTATTACAGATGTTCCTCCCTTTTCCCCCATGGACACCCTCCTCCCCGCTCCAGCGTTCACCCTACCCCTTCACCGCACTGTTGCCTGTGTCCACTGGTCATGCATATATGCATGTAAGTTCTTTGGTTTATCTCTTCCCGCCCCCCCCCAATCCCCCTCCCTCTGAGGTTTGTCAGTCTGTTCCCTTCTTCCATGTCTCTGGGTCTATTTTTTTCATCAGCTTATTTTCAAACTCCTGTTCTCCATGCTCCCACCCTGCCCCTACCCACTTTGCTACAACCACACTTACTGTTTGCAAACAAAGACAATGCCTGCCTCAGGGCATTTGCACTGGCTATTTCATTCCCTCTGCTGGAAGTTCTTCCCCAGACACCCTCCTTCCACACATCCCTCAGACCTCTTTTATTTTTTTAAATATATTTTTATTGAGTTTTTTTAGAGAGAGAGAGAAACATCAATCTGAGAAACATCAATTGGCTGCCTCCTGCACGCCCCCTACTGGGGATTGAGCCCTCAACCCAGGCATGTGCCCTGACTGGGAGTCAAACAGGGACCTCTCAGTCCATGGGGCAACACTCAATCCACTGAGCCACACCCCCAGGCCCTCAGACGTCTTTTAAATGCCCTCCTCCGAGGCGGTCTTTACGCCCTGTGTGACCTCAGCCCACTCTCCCCCATCACTCTGTACCCCGGACCCAGCTTTATTTGCCTTGCTGGTACTTTTGGCCACTTGATACAATGTATCTTTCTCTGTTCAGTCTGGCCCTCCTCTAGTTTGTTCACAGCTGTATCTTCACACCTAACCCAGAGCCTGGAACATAGTAGGGGCCTCCAAGAGAGCCCTTAGTGGTCCATGCCTTGTGCGGCCCTCATGGAGTCAGGGCTGGTCCTAGGTGACCATAGAATGCCAGGAGGTGATGCAGGTGACTTCAGAAACTGAGCCACAAAGGGCCTCACAGCTTCCGCCGTGGGCTCTCAGAACACCTGACCTGGAGCCCTGAGCTGCCGTGTACAAAATCCGGCTTCCTGGAGGCCACCTTGCCAGGGTGACCCAGTGGAGGACCCAGTGAAGTGGGAGGATGCCTGCTCCACCCCTTCCATGCATCCAGATAAGGTCTGCGAGCCCTGCCCGAATCTCAGCTTTATACACAAAAGATGACTATTGTTTTGGAGTCATTTGTTCCCAAGCAATGGATGACGAGAACTTCTACCAGATAAATCTTATCACAGGGTCAGCTCCTAGGGGACCCCTCCCTGACCAGTTTTGAGTGTCAAATGAACGAGCACGCATAGTGTCTGCCCTCCTACACGCCGGACAGTGGCTCGCTGTCCACGCCGCGTGTTAACCACCCTGGGAAGCTTTACAGACACGAGCACAGCGCTTCGGCTCGGTGCACCTCGCGGTGTCTGCACGGGAGCCAGAGGCAGTGCAGATGTGGGCAGCTGGGAGGGCGTGGGGTGAGTGGAGAAAGTGGCTCGAACCAGGCCCTCGCAAGGTGCATGGTATTTCTCTTGGACCAGAGTCAGGAGTTAAAATGTAGCTAGAGGTACATATTATTCACATGAAATGATGCTTTGTACAAGGTCACGGCAAATTGAAATCACCTGGCAGGAAGACCCTGGGGCTCAAGGAAGGTGCCTGTACTCGGGGACCGTGGAGGGCAGCTTAGCTTAGCCCCCCTACCCCAGCAGCACAACCTCTACAGAAGGGAGCTGCAGATGTGGGGATTAGGGGGCCCACCCCTTTAAAAGAGGCTGAGAGTCAGGATTCCAACCCAGAGTGGACAGACACACAGCAGGGGAGCTGCCAGGACGGAGAGTGATTGAGTTTTGGACAAGAGACTCCAGAGGGGACAGCAAGATCAAAAGAGGCCTCTGTCACAGACCTGGGATCTCCGCCCAGACCAGGGCTCTATGTTAGGCTTCCAAGCAGCATGGGAACTGGGATTTTCCTGCCCCTTCACTGACTCTTCTCGGACCCCTTGGGACATTAGGACAGCATTCCCCACCATGGAAAGGCTGCAGTCACAGAAGGCTTATGCCTTGTGCCCCAGCCTCCACACTCAGCATTTCCTATGAATCATCTCATTTAATCCCCACCCCACCCTCAGCATCTCCACTCTCCAGGGGGGCAAGCCTAGCCCGAGAGGGTCAGCCAATTGCTCCAGGTCTGTCACCGACGGAAGGAGCTCTCAACTCACACCCAGAGCTGACGTCTGCCACCAAAGCCCATTTCTTGAAATCAACTGTCTTTTCTTTTATCCTCACCCAAGGACATTTTTGCATTTATCTTCAGATAGAATGGAAGGGAGAGAAGGAGGAAGAGAGAGAGAGAGAAACATCCATGCGAGAGAGATACATCGAGTGGCTGCCACCCACACAACCCTAACCGGGGCCGGGGACAAACTGCAACTGAGGTACGTGCCCTTAGCGGGAACCAAACCCAGGACTCTCTGGTCCGAGGGCCGATGCTCAACCCTCTGAGCCAAACTGGCCAGGGCTTGAAATCAACTTTTTTAAAGATATTATTTACATATCATAAAAGGCACAATGTGTTTTACGACTACAGCTTGATAAAGTTTGACCTGTGGGCAGTCGGGTAACCACCCTCTCGACTGAGACAGAAAACATCTCCATCGTTCCAGGGACCTTAGCTGCCCCTTGGCCATTCGGTCACAGGCCTCCTCATCCCTGGCCCCAGGCTGTATCCTCACTATTGATTAGTTTTGCTTTTCCTAGAATCTTTTTTTTTAATCTTTATTGTTGAGAGGATTACAGATGTTCTCCCTTTTTTCCCCCCATTGACCCCCTCTTCCCCAGTCCCACCCTGCCTCCTGCCTTCCCCATATCATTGTCTGTGTTCTTTGGTTATGCATATATGCAAATACGTTCTTTGGTTTATCTCTTCCCACCCCACCCCCAACCCCCTTCCCTCTGAAGTCTGTTCCCTACTTCCATGTCTCTGGATCTATTTTATTATTTATTTTATTTTATTTTTTTATTTTATTTATCTAATTATTTTATTTTATTTTTAAATCCTCACCCGAGGACACTTTTCCATTTATCTTCAGATAGAGTGGGAGGTGGGGAGAGAGAGAGAGAAACATCGATGTGAGAGAGACACATAGATCGGTTGCCTCCCACACAACCCCAACCAGGGCCGGGACCGAACCGCAACCCAGGTACGTGCCCTTGACTGGAATTGAACCCATGACTCTTTGGTCCGTGGACCAACGCTCTAACCGCTCAGCCAAACCGGCCAGGGCTCTGGATGTATTTTATCCAAATCATCGCACAGTATGTACTCGTGTGCCTCGCTCCGTTCTCTCAGTGTCGTGTTTTCACGGAGCATCAGCACCAAGCGCTGTTCCGCTGTGTGGAGGTTCCCCGTCCGTTTACCCATTCAACCGTGGTCGGCCACTGGGGCTCTTTCCGAGGTGGGCTGTTAGGAATGAACCTGCCATGAGCATTGTAATACAAGTCTTTGTGTGAAGGTAAGTCTTCCTTCCCCTTGGGTAAATATTAATACCAGGAGTGAAATGGCTGGATTGTATAATGTCTATTTAACTTGACGAGACATTGTCACATTGTTTTCCAAAGTGGCTGTGCCGCCTTACGCTCTAAAGTCTGTGTGTCTAAGTACCACGCACCCGGCCAGTCTCAGAGACCAGGGTCTTTCCCCTTCCTCCGCCACTGCCCCGGGCTAGTGACTTAACTTCTTAGGACGGTGCTGCCTTCCTCTGGGAACCCGTGTTTGAACCCATCCCAGACAAATTGAATGTGAGTTTCTGGGGCTCCAGAGGTACCCCACATTTCCCCGACGCTCTGCCGTTGCTCTAATGTGCTTGTCGGGGCTGAGAACCGCTCCTTCCATGGTACAAGCACATTCCAGACACCTGGCTTGGCGTCCCAGCTCTGGCACCTGAGCCCCACCGTTGTGGGGCCTTGGAGGAGTTCCTTCACTCTGTGGGCCTCAGTTTCCCTATCTGTAAAGTGGGGATGGTGTGTGTGTCTTGGGGGCCTTCACTGGGACTCAGACTTGGCCAAGTGGTCGGGGCCAGTGGCGACCAGCTTTTGTTCACTTGGGTTGAGAGGCGTGGGGAGTAGCCTGAGAAGATGCCGTTCTTAAAGCACGCAGAGTTCAGATGAGAGAGAGAGATCAGCAGCACGGGAGGTCCATTCCCAGCCCAGCCCACGCGGCGGGCTGGGCCTTGTGCAGAGGGCCCTTGTCCCATAGCGTCCATGGGGGTCCTGCCAGGATCTTCCCCTTAGCTCTGCCCTTCCCCCACCCCTGGGTGCCCCAGGGCCTTGCCATCTAGCAAGAAAATGGATCTGTTGGACAATCAGTTCCTTCAAAGCTTTGGGATTCAAAAGATTTAGGCTCAAACACCAGTCCTGCTGTGTGACCTTGGACAAGTGACTTAACCTCTCTGGGCTCCCCTCTTCATCTGTGTAAAACAGGAATGATAAGGAATCCTCTAAGGTCATTGTGAGATTGAAAGGAGGCATTATATATACCCAATAAATATCATGATCTTGAATTGTGGTGTCTTTAATGAAATATATGTCAAGGAATGGGTAGGATTTTGAGGGAAGGTTAGAATACGAAGACATCAAAAGGAAAAAGAGTTTCAGCTGTTCAGAAAACACCCAGATGCTCTCAGTGGAAATCTATTTTCCAGCTGCGACAGCACCGCCCTGGTCGTCCAGCCTCAGTGGAAAAGGGTCTCCGTGAACCCTGAAAACTGCATCCAGGATTGCCGGTGCCCAGATGGGCTCCCAGCCCCCCGGAAGGCAGGTTCCATCCAGTCTGACCAGACTCGGGGTGTTTTCCTGGGTGCTCAGGATTGTCTAGACGTGGCCTGGCCGTGTCCAAGCATGCAAAACTCCATTGTGAGGCCTGACAGCCCCGTTTGGCAACAGGCTGGGCTGAGTGATTGGCGCCAGGGCTGCGAGGATGACGAAGTGCTGAAATCTCCCTGAGACGGTGTCATATCAGATTGTGCAGCTGCCAGCTCTGGGCTCCGTGCTCAGCAAGTGCGTCCTCAGCAGCCGATGGAGAGATAGGAGGGCCAATGTGACAGCCATCAGCCCGAGGAGCTGGCCGGGAGGGTCTTTGGGCTGGGTGAGTTGTTCCTCCCTAGGTGAGCCAGCGTGGGAGGAAAGCCCCTGATTCTGTTCACGTCACTGACCAAGCGATGGGAGAAACAGCTCAGTGATGAAGAGTGGGGGCCTTGATGCCACGTGCACTGTGTGGACCTTGGTTGTCCTGACCTGGATGGATGGATGGATGGAGATAAATAGATGAACAGACAGATAACATGGGTGAATAGATAAGAGAAAGAATAGAAAAAGCCCATCATGTTGTTTAAAAAGCAGTTAGTTGAGTCCGGCCGTGTGGGTCAGTGGTTGAGCATCGACCCATGCGCCAAGAGGTGGCCGGTTCGATTCCTGGTCAGGGCACATGCCCAGGTTGTGGGCCCAATCCCCAGTGGGGGCATGCAGGAGGTGGCCGATCGATGTTCTCTCTCATCGATGTTTCTATTTCTCTCTCTCCCTCCCCCTCTAAAATCAATAAACAAAAAGAATTTTTTTAAACAAAAACAAACAGAAGAATATAGATAAATGATAGACATACAGATAGAGGCGGATGTGTAGATAGATGATAGATGAGGGATAAGTAGCTATAGATAATAGATGATATAGATACAGATACAGATCTAGATAGCAGAGTAATATATACAAATTAAAATTTTTGAGCAATCACTGGATATTTGATTATTTTGAAAAACGACTGTTTCGTTTTCAGGTGTGAAAATGGTACTGTACACAGAGAGTAGGCCTAGCGGATCAAAATCCTTCACAAATTAGTGTACATATGCTGGGGAGAGGGAGGTTTCGTCTTACCTCATGGATCTCTAGGGCCCAACAAGCAGCAGGAAAGAGAGACAGAAATCAGACCATCATCAGCGTGGTGTGTGGTCCGCCAGGCACTCACCTTGGTGGGGGAACGAAGATGGACAAGGCAGGACTTCCCGTGTCAGGTCCCACGGTCGGGGACAGAACCCACCAGCCACGCGCAGCTACTGAAATTGGTCATGCAAAGCAGATGAAATTAAAGATTCTGTTCCTTGGTCACACCAGCCACACTTTCAAGTGCTCTACTAGCCACATGTGGCAACCACCTGGGACAGCACCGTTCTAGAACATTCCTTGGTTGCCCCAAGTTCTCGTCACTGTCTCCCTGGACAGCGCGGTCCTAGGGAGTCGCAGACTGAGAGTCAACACAGCGTTGTTGGGGCGCTGAGCCAAGAGGCGTGGCCAGGGCGGCACCGCGCGTGGGGACGGGGTCAGACGCGTGTTTGGGGGCCTCCCTGTTCATGCCCCTCAGAGCTTCTGTCTGGTGTAGAAGGGGCATTAACCAGCTGGTGCACTGTGTTCATTTATGCGAGAAGGTGGCTCTTTGCTCCCCAGCCTCTAGCGGCTTCGGCTTACCCCTTACTCAGTTCCCGAGTTCGAGTCACCGTGTCACGGGGAGCCTTGGGTCTGCCTCCGGCACTTCCTCTTCCGTCCACGTTTCTGTGTGTGTCCCATTGTTCCCATACCCAGATGCCCATGCAGTTATACCCAGCATGCAAAGCAGGCCAGCAACGCCACCAGCTTCCCTCGCTGGCTGACCACCATAGAGAGCCTGAGCCCACAGCCCAGCGACGGCTCACCACCAGCAACTCCAGACGCTTCCACCCACGAGCCCAGGCCCAGCCCTGACACCCCAACAGTCTGCTTTCTGTGCATGACTCCAGTCCCCAAATGACCTAGATCTAAACCACAGCATTCTGTTGTTTCAGTATTTGGTGGTGATGGGAAGGAACCAAGGATGGCCCTCTCTACAATGACCCACAGGGACACTGTGTCTCCTTCTAGGGGGAAGGGGATTACTTGCTCTGTGTGGACTTCAACGCCCACATCCTGGGTTTCAGATCAACCTCACATCCTTTGAGAGTTAAGGGGGTTTTCCTTTTGGGCTGCATGTTTATTTGAGATTTGATGGAAGCCGGCCGCCAAAAATGACTTATAAGGTGTCTGGGTTCCAAATACAGGTGCTAAAAGATTTATTTGGAACATGATATGGTTTGGGATAATCTAGACTTTTGGTGACTCAGTTTCTCCACTCAGCTGGTTGGCATGGGTCTGGAAGAGGTGACATAAATGTTCCAACACTAACATGGTGAGAGAAGGAAGGGCTGGGTTTGCTGGGGCTGGGAGCTGCTGATAAAATAGATCAAATAGAGCCGCTAGGAAGCTCTATTGGGGTGGGGGTTGGTGGGGGGCAAAATGGCCTCCGGTGGCTGGATGTTTGGTGATGCAGGTGCAGCTGTGGAGTCTGAGAGCATGGTGCTGGCAGCAGGTGGCAGTCAGGGACCAGGAGCTCCAGCCGGTGGGCAGGGTTCCAGCCCAGGAGTGAGAAGGCAGCCGCCAGAGGCAGCGAGGTTTGGGTGCACCTGCAGGGTCCCCTGTGATGCCACACTCAGGGACAGGCGTCCAGATCCCGGAGGACTGAGAAAAGTCAAACAGGGCCCCAAGCCTGGGAGAGATGGAGAATCAGCCAGGACATGGGTCCACAGTGACAAGGCAGAAAGACACACACTGAGACCGGAACCCTCGTGGACCTGTGGTCATGAGGAAAAAGCTAATAGCCAGTTGCTGGAACTTACTTGCCCCAGAAATGAATTTAACGTACATATTTGCCCCAGAAGAATTCTGAAATGATTGTGGGTGCTTCCCGAAGCCACACGTGTGCCAGGCTCTTTACCAACCAGGATCCGGCCTGTTCCGCACCCCTTTGGGCCCACACTTCTCCATCATAACACTGGATGGACACTCTGCTCAGTGACTCTTCCCACACTCAAAGCTCCACGGGTGGGGCCCGGCCAGTCTCGTTCCACAGTGCATTCAGGATCGCAGGCAGCAGGTACCCAGTAAGGGTCTGTGGGGGCAGGATGAAGAGGGAGGCATGGAAGGAGGGACAGTTAAAAGGAGAAGGGGAGCCCTGGCCGGTTTGGCTCAGCAGTTAGAGCATCAACCCTCAGACCAATGAGTTGCGGGTTCGATTCTGGTCAAGGGCACGTGCCTCGGTTACGGTTTGTTCCCAGCCCTGGTCGGGGTCTTGTGGGAGGCAACCCATCGATGTGTCCCTCTCACATCGATGTTTCTCTCTCTCTCTCCCTCCCACTCTATCTGAAGATAAATAGAAAAGTATCCTCGGGTGAGGATTAAAAAAAAGGAGGAGAAGGGAAGCGGGAAGGAGGGATGGAGAGAGAGTGGGAGAAAGGGAAGTTATGAAGGGAAGGAAGAAAACAAGGAAGGAGGGAAAGAGGCACAGGGAAAAGGAGGTTCTAACCCTGAGGACAGTCTCAGACACCTGTGCCACTGTGACCTGCGGATCCTTCTCTGGTGGGGGCCAGGAATGCGCACACTCTGGCACCTTAGAGCTGGTGGGGAAAGTGCAGAGCATTTAAAGAGAGTAAAGAAAGGCCAGTGAGATAGGACTCTCAACCTTGACCACCCTGGAAACACTTCTTTCGTCCGTGTTTCTCACGGTTTTAGTTTTACCTGATGACAGAATTTGGAAAAGTCAGCAAGTTTAGAACACCAGGGAAGAAAATGCAGCGTACCCTTAAATCCCACCACACTCTCTTCTCGGCATCCAGGAAATGAAGGTGCTTTTCTAGGGTCTTATTGTTTCATTGTGTTTAAATGAGACTGTGTTGGTCCCAACAGTTCAATAGGAAAAGGGACTCTGGTGTTCTCTGTGGTGGTAGGAACAGGAGAGGTCAAGGAGGACCCTGGTTGTACTGCTAACGTGGGGAGGCTCCCACGGCCGGAGCACGTCAGTGTCACACGCTGGGCACAGGTTGGGGATGAACGGTGCAATGTTGCATGGAACATATGTCACAGCAGGCTCTGGACTAGGAGAACATGCTAAAGGGCTGTTGCTATATTTGTTTAATAATAATGATAGCACCTGACGTTAACTAGACACAGCCAAGAATTCAGTTTTTAAACAAATTTTTAAACTATGAGTCTAGGTACCTGTAAAATCGTAGTATGGCCCTGGCCGGTTTGGCTCAGCGGTTAGAGCGTCGGCCTGCGCTCCAGAGAGACCCGGGTTCGGTTTCCGCTAAGGGCACATACCTCGGTTGCAGTTTGTCCCCGGCCCTGGTTGGTCGTGCGGGTGGCAGCCACTCGATGTGTCCCTTTCACGTCGATGTTTCTCTCTCTCTCTCTTCCTCTCTCTCCCTCCCACTCTATCTGAACAAAAAATGGAAAAATGTGCTCAGGTGAGGATTAAAAAAAAAAAATCGTAGTATGGTAGACAGGGTAGGGGATAAGGAAATCCATTTGGGGGCATCAATTGTTTTTTGTTTAATTTTTTTTTCCTTTATTGATTTTAGAGAGAAAGGAAGGGAGAGGGAGAGAGAGATAGAAACATCGATGAGAGAGAACATCGATCGGCTGCCTCCTGCATGCCCCCCCCCCACTGGGCATGTGCCCTGACCGGGAAGCCACACCAGGGCGATGCTTGCATGTTTTACAAATATATGTGAATTTTGCTGGAGAGGGAGAGTTCTTTAAATAAACTACCAACATTTTTTTTTCTTGCACTCAGCTGCTAGGACTTGATAAACCTTTGGAGAAGTTTATTTTATTATTATTCTCCTGGATGCAGTTTCCCCCCTGCTAACAATAAGACATGGCAAATATTTGCATTCTCTTCACTCTGGACAGAGCAAAAAGAGCATTCCAGGTGCCCTCTCTCAGTGCTTGGAGTCTAATTAAGTAAAGAAGTGCACCCAATGTTACCAGAGTTGATATGTGTGACTTTGCTTGCGAATTATTTTTATGAAAAGTGATTCAGCCAGTTCTGGTAGGACACCCTTCCGGGTTGCAGATGGGCACCCTGTCACTGGGTGCTTGCTTCCAGAGTGGAAGGGGCCAGGGATTTCTCTGGGCTCTTTCACAGGGCACTAATCCCACTCGTGGGGGCTTTGTCCGCATGCTCTAATGACCTCCCAAAGGCCCCCACCTCCTACTGCCATCACATTGGGGGTTAGGATTTCAACATGTGATTTGGGGGGACACAACATTCAGACCATAACATCATCTTTTAACTCTACTGACCTCTCCGTTCGCTCTACTCTTAGGCAGGAAATGCCCTCATGGAGGCAGAATGGCTGCCTGAGCACCAGCCTTGCATTCTATCACCCTGAACTCCCCAGTCTAACAGACATTCCTTTCCCAACAGTCCATGACCACTGTGTCTCTGTGATTTCTATGGCCCTGACCCCAGCACTGAGGCAGGGGGAGGATGTGGTTGGTCAGCCTGAATCCCCAGGCCACTCTGGACACAGAAGTAAAGTATTCCCACCCAACCCAAATGGACTGAGTGTGGAGGAGGGGTGATCCCCATGGAAAATCACGGGGCGGTTGTCAGGAAAACAGATACTAAGCAGGCGAAACAACAGAGGTCAGTCTTGTCCTTGAGGTGGGACCACACCACACTGCCCTCCCCCGATCTCTGGACAGGTGGAGGTGGGCCCTTGCTCACCCTGCTAGGGTGTTAACGCATTCGCTGGATATTGTTTGGGGGTGTCAACACCTATTTCCACCTCATGGGTCACAGAGCTAGTAGACAGAGAACTGCGTTTCTCCCAGGCCCCTGGCCTCCAGAGTTCTACGTACATTGCAGGGAAGAGAACCGTCATGCAAGGTTGGGAAGGCAGGCGCCACTCTTGTGTCTCCGGCAGCCAGAGAGGGCGCGTGGGCTTTGGCAAATGTACGTTTGTGTAGCCGCCGGGGTGTTTCCTTGCCAGCCACCCAGCTCGGGACCCCCGTCAGAGGTGGTTTCGCTCAGTTTTTTAAACTCTGAGCAATACCACCAACTCATCGGGTCTTTGAATTAAACCTGAAAGCTGGATACAGCCTCTCCTGACTTCCCTCCCACACGTTTTCTGAAGATTTCCTAACCACCTAATTCCCTACTTCCAGTCCCTTTCCTCTGAAAGACCTAGTAGCTCGTTTTCCTCACTGGACCCTGACTGCAATATTGGACTTTGGCGGAAAATTTTAAGACGCTCTGATCCAGTGATTCTCAACCTTCCTGATGCCATGACCCTTTAATACAGTTCCTCCTGTTGTGGCGATCCCCAACCATAAAATTATTTTCGTTGCTACTTCATAACTGTAATTTTGCTACTGTTATGTCTTAGGCGACCCCTGTGAAAGGGTCGTTCGACCCCCAAAGGGGTCGCGACCCACAGGTTGAGAACCGCTGCGGCGATCCAAACTTCTCTTTTTCGGAGGAGAAAACTGAGGCCCAGAGGGGACAACAACCTGCCACGATCACCAGCTCTCAGAATGTTCCCCGAAGCCTGCACCTCCGATTCCATGGCCACCGGCCACGTGTGGCTACTGAAATCAAATGAATTAGAACTAAATCAAATGTAAGATTCAGCTCCTCAGTTGTTCTCGCCACATTTCAAGTACTCGGTGCCACCCGTGGGCAGTGACCACCGTCCGGGAGGGCACGCACCTCCCCTCTCACGGAACATTTGCACTGTCATGGAATGTTCTAGAAGATTGTGCTGTCCTAAGCGTTCGTGGCATGTATAAATCTCTGCCCCTCCTGACATTAATTTTCTTCTTAATAAACGGTAGCACTAGAAGGATGACTCGTCCGAATTCTTTGTTACAAATGGAGGAACTAAGAACAAGAATCACACAGTGACTCTAAGTTACCCAGTGGCTTGACAGGCCTTATCTCCACTAATTTGAGTCATCTAGTAGTTCAAACCAACACTGTATATACTTAGGTCAAAAACATCAGCAATCTTAAAGAGAACGGTAAGAGAAAAAAAGCAAGCAAGTAGTTATTCTTATAAATAACCCATGAATAGTGATTTATTTTAATGTATTCAACTAACTGCTTTTTAATTTTTTTTCTTTTATTGATTTGAGAGAGAGAGGAAAGGCGAGGGAGAAAGAGATAGAAACATCGATGAGAGAGAACATCGATTGGCCGCCTCCTGCATGCCCCCCACTGGGGATCGGACCCACAACCTGGGCATGTGCCCTGACCGGGAATCAAACTGGCGACCTCTTGGTGCATGGGTCTACGCTCAACCACTGAGCCACACCGGCCAGACTCAACTGCTTTTTAAACAACATGGTGGGCTTTTTTTTATTCCCTAAATAAACTACAATAAAGAGAAAGAGAAAGAGAGAGAAACATCGATTTTATTGTTCCAGTTATTTATGCATTCATTGGTTGATTCCTGTATGTGCCCTGACTGGGGATCGAACCCACAACCTTGGCGCATCGGGACAAAACTCCAACCAACTGAGCTACCCGGCCAGGGCTCTGAGTAGAATTTTAAATGCAATCTGTAGTGCCTTGTTCTCTCAGAGCCAAGTGCTCGAGCCAGGGCACATTCTGTGAATCACAAAACATGTCTGTTTTCTAAAAGCTGGTCACTGGGGGATAAAATCCCTTCCAATAAAAAGACTCAACTGAGGAGCTTTCTCAAATCACTGTGGGAATGCATTTTCTCGCAAGGAACCGTGAGTGTTTTAGGAATCATTATTTCTCAGAACACTTTTTCCTCGTTCTGGCTTATTGGGAAGAAAGTCCAGGCTCTGACCACCTGGGAGTCCAGGGGATGCCCCACCTGGAGGCAGCGAAGAAGATCGTGGGATCCGGTGCCTGTGGACTCCGAAAGGAAAGAGCGACTAGAACATGAAGGAAAGCAATGTGCTTTTCTTCAACATAAGGTTTCCTCCCCCAAAACAGCTCAGAGACTGTCGGAAGCCGGGCATCATTCCAAAGGTTAGAGACGGGGCCAAAACATATCATTTTAGCCTTTTCGGATGGCCGTTTCTGTCTCTGAAATGTTAAATGGTGTCTCACCACAGTTGCAAAAGTCCATCGCTCAAATGGAGCCTGGCGGCGGAGTATGTGCCATCTACTTGGCATCCCCAAACCGTCATGTCCCAGCTCCTTCCATGACCTGACCCGGCCTTCCTCCCCGAGCTTGTACCAGGCCACCTCTTCCCATCTCAAAGTCGCCACTCTGGCAACTTGTTTGACATCGTGTAACACTCCTCCTAACAACCGTGGGGGGCAAGGTTTATGATGCCCAGTTTCCAAATGAGGGGGAAAGGTTCAAGGAGGTTGGGTGACTTGCCCAGGGTCACACGGCTGGGAAATGACAGCCACCACTCAGATCCAGCGCTCTGCCGCTCTGGAGAACGCCAGAGGGAAACCACCCCTGAAACCCCGGGAGCCTTGTCACTGTGACCTACAGCCTATGGCAGTGACTGAGTCAGGAGAAGAAACATTTATCTATATTTGTCCTACAGTCGAGTCAGCGGCCTCAGCCCGGCCCGGGGCAGTGGCTATACCATCTGAGTAGACACAACAAACCTTTAATAACTCTGCACAGCTCTAAACCAGAAGTATATTTTTACTCTTATGAGTCAGCCGTTTATTTGTCAATAGAGGCCAGTAAAGGAAAGGCCCAGGGGCCATATATAAACAGACGATAGCCCTGGAGACGTCCCAGGGAAGCTGAACTATTTAGGAAAACGCTTGTCCCTGAAAACAATGTCCAAGATGGGCTGCTGAAGGCCGTCTGGGAAACGGGGTGCTGGGGAGGCGGAGAGGTGCCCAGAGGTTGGCAGGATAATGATGGGGCACAGGGCCTGGCACATCTGGATCCCGGCTCCACCACGTAGGAACCATGGGGGCAAAGGGACCCACTCCTCCAAGCCTCGGCTTCATCACCTGTAGAGTAAGCATGGCGAGGCCAACCTCTGGGGCTTTGCCAAGATGAGAGGAGATTCGTTATGTGATGAGCAGAGCTCCAATGTCATCTGCGCTGGCGACGAGCATGCTGGCGGTGACTGTGATGACGGTGTGATGGGAAGCTGGATTGGTTAAGTATGCATTCCCCTAAAATGAACTGCATTAGCTGAACATCTACTATGTGCCAGGGGCTTACCATGTGTGAGAGAGGAGGAGGAGAAAGTGTGTGTAAAGGCAGCTCCTCTGAGAAGAGTAAATGGAGAAACAGCAATTCTGCCTCACCAGGATACTGTCTGGCAGAATCTACCAAAGCTAAAAATGCATGCACCCCATGACCAGCAATCCCTTTTCTGAGGATATACCCAGTAGAAACAGGGTTTGTGTTCTTTAAGAAAGTGTGTGCAAGAACGCACCTAGCAACTTGACCCTTCACGGTCAGGAACTGCAAGCAACCACGCTTCGAACAACAGCAGACCGAATACATTGTGGTGTATTCATCTAGGGAAATACTATACTGTTATGAAAAATGAATGAATCACTGCCACACACAATCACGTGGGTAAGTCTCACATCATAACGCCGAGGGAGAGAAGCCAGACACAAAAGAGCACGCGCTGTGTGATTCCATTCATATGACTGTCCAGAGAAATAAAACCGATCTGCGGTGATAGAAATCAAAGTAATGGCTACCTCTAGGGTGCGGAAGGGCACAAAGGAGCTTTCTGGGGTGATGAAAATAGCCCATGTCATAATCTGAGCGGTGATCAAAACAGTGTGCACATGTGTAACATTTTATGCATGTGGTACCTATGTGTTTTTTAAAAGAGGAACATATAATCATAGAATTGTCAAGACTGGAAAGTAGCTCAGAGATGAGGTCACTTTGTGACCCTGGGGCTGCAAACTCAAAAGTCTGCAGGGACCAGGAAGAGAGTAAAAGTGGCTGACACGGGCCAGGTGTAAGGCACTGGACACTAGGTTGCTCAGATTGCTAGCAAGGGTAAGTTCTGCGAGACACAGTGCACTTTTAAAATCTGTGTCGTTGCCCTGACTGGGTGGCTCAGTTGGCTGGAGCGTCATCCTGTGCGTCAAAAGGTTGGGGGTTCAATTCCCGGTCAGGGCACATACCTAGGTTGCAGTTTCGATCCCTGATTGGGGCGCATACAGGAGGCAGCCGATCGACGTTTCTCTCTCACTCCCTTCCTCTCTCTCTAACATCAATAAACATATCCTCGGGTGAGGATAAAAAATCATCATCATGATAATACTAAAATACGTCTTGTTGACCCAAAGAAAACAGCAAGGCTGCAAATCTGTGCCCTCTATGGAATGCTTGTGTCACAGTCGGGCTACACAAAGGGGCCTGCCCAAGCTGGCGCCGTGCCAGAAAGCACACTGCGAGAAGTATCCTAGAGTGAGCTTTGTTCACACACTGCAAAGTGGGCAGCAGGCTGTGGTGGGAGGACCTGGATTGGGAAGTTAAAAGAAATGGTGATGGAAGGAGACTTGACTTGGGGCGGTGGACACACAATACAATATACAGATGATGTATTATGTAGTGTACCTGAAAACAATATAATTTTATTAACCAATGGCACCCCAATAGATTCATTAAAAATTAAAACAAAAATTCAAGAGGCCAACTGAGTAGCTCAGTTGGTGAGAGAGTTGTCCTGATACCTCAAGGTTGTAGGTTCAATCCCTGGTGGGGGCACATACAAGAATCAACCAATGAATGCATAAATAAGTGGAACAATAAATCTCTCTCTCTCTCTCAAATCAATAAATAAAACATTTTTAAAAATAAAAAAGATATGGACCTACAGTGATGAGAGCTAAGCCTTAGACTGGCTTCTCATAGTGATGGGGTGACTGCCCTGGTCACCAAAGCAGTTCATGCATGTCACCTCTACCTTTTCTGTACGTTGTACCAAATCATCCACTTACATTCTTCCATTTGTACCATTCCTTCCAATAAAGTAATTTGGTACCCCCAACCCCCCAAAAAGGATAGGGTCCTACCCCTGGCTCCATCTGAAAGCCCTACAACCCAGGGTGAAGCCCCTGAACCTCTTTTGATGCCTCAGTGTCTTTATCAAGTGGATAATGATTCTCAGTATCACCTACTTGGATATAGAAACTCCAGCTGACATTGTTGCCATCCCCCCAGGGCACCTCACTCGCGGTAGGTACTCAGCAAATGTTGCTTAATCAATCAATCATTCTTGAGCATATCAAAGGGATGCTCTGAGAAAGAAATGGTAAATGCGAAAGCAATTAGTAAGGTACCCGGATGCAAGGTGCCAGGTGGGACAGTGGGTCACAGAGCGCCAGCTGTTAGCAATGGCGAAGCCGAGGGAATGTAAGGTTCAGACACTTGGGCAGGGATACAGCTTCTCTCCCCAACGCACTTTAGCCCGGCCAGCGCAAAGCCGTTAGACCGGTCTAATATCTGTTTGCAGACATCCTGTCTTCTAGACACCAAACTGTCCAAAATGTGCTTTTTAAAAAGAAATTTATCTTGCCCTGGCCGGTTTGGCTCAGCAGTAAGAGCGTCGGCCCTCGGACTGGAGAATCTCGGGTTAGGTTCCCGCTAAGGGCACGTACCTCGGTTGCAGTTTGTCCCCGGCCCCGGTTGGGGTTGTGTGGGTGGCAACCACTCGATGTGTCTCTCTCACATTGATGTTTCTCTCTCTCACGTCCTCTTTCTCTCCGTCCCGCTCTATCTGAAGATAAATGCAAAAAAAAAAGTGTCGTCTGGTGAGGATAAAAAAAAAAATTTTTATCTTTATTGTTGAAAGTATTACAGATGTTCCCCCGTTATCCCCCATTGTTCCCCTCCACCCCGATCCCTCCCTTCCAACACGTGCTTTGAAATGTGATTTTAACAGATGTAGTTCGTCAGAACTCTAAGTTGAAGGTGACAACAATACAAATCTGGCTTAAGTAAACCAGCTCAGGAATGCTTCAGCTCCTTGAATCAAGCATCAGGAGCAGAGGGAGCCTCAGAGACGCAAATCCACACCCCACCCACCCCGCTAAACTGCAACTCTCCTTCTTGACATAATCAGATGGTATGGAAGAGAATCTAAAAAAGGGGAAACCTTTGCACTGGGTGACTCTTAGGTCAGCCCCAGCCACCCACACACCGGCTGGACCCTCCATCCTTTCTCAGACAAAGAGTATTCACCTACCAGCTCCAGTGAGGAAAAGCCTGCGGTGAACTCTGATTGGCCCCATAGGAGTCACATGTCTGAAGCTGGGCCAATCACTGTGGCCCAGGGGTGGTGTCTGTAACTACTGGAGGAATCTCTGGGCTGCCTGCTGAAATTAGTTTTGATTCAGCAAACGCAGATTTGTGGTTTCTTTTTCCTCTCTACCCAACTGCCGTCATTACATCCTTTTATAGTTCCAGAAAGACCTCGAGAGTGGGGGAGTCAAGAAGGGAGTGCAAAGACTATATTGAAGGAAGAGGAGGAGGGAGAAGAAATGGTAGCTAGAGGAGTATGGAGGAGATGCTTAAATTCTGCATAATAATTATTGTTTACAGACACTCTCACATACCTCATCTCTTCGCTCCTCAACTGAAACCCTGGGAGGTGAGGTGGGGGTTCAGGGCAGGAATTACCCAACCCCCTCTCCGGGTGAGACAAACAGATTGCAGAGAGTTGAAGTGACTTAGCGTGTGTTTACTTGTTGGATTGTGAAGAGGAGGAAAAAGACCCAAAGGTGCTCACTGTCCCCCCCCCCCCCGCTCTCCGTCCTCCCCTGCACTGCTGATGCCATTGTTATTAACCTAGTTATTGATAACGAGAGAGAAGCGAAGGGAAGGCCAAATATTATAGGCATGTCATTTGGGCAGGTTCACCAGGAAGCTACAGCTTTACACTCCCCATGGAGTCACGGGTGTATTCCCTGGTAGACCGCTGGGGGAAGGGACTGCACAGGGGGGAGAATAGACGCACGCCCGGTAAAGTTGGGGTGACATGGGGAAGGTACTTGCCTGTCAGTCACACCTGGGCCAGAATAGTCATGGCCAGAATAGACTATTGGCCAGAATAGTCATGGCCACTGCAAGGGTGGGAAATTTGGGATATTTAATCCCCTAAACAAAGGAATTTTATCTCTTGGCTCCTGGTGTGTTGCGCTTGACTCCTGGCTTGCGAGGTTCTCCTGCTCCTGCTCCCCTGCGTTTGACCACATGGACCCCCCACACAGTGAGCTAATGGACTGCAACTAGCCTGATGCTGAACTGAATCTGCTGCAACATGGAACGGAAACTCTGGACACTGGCTTTGCTCCTAGCTCTGCTGAAGCCCCAGATGCTCTTCTTCTATAACTGAATGGGACTTGAGAAACACCGAGATGTAATTCCATGCAAAATCACTCATTCTCCCGTGCAAGTCTCAGATAAAGACTCCACCCCCAGCACTCTGGGGAAAGGGATACCCTAACTTCCCCAATAACACTGCCTCCCAAACATCAGCCATTCCCCTGAGTGCGGCATTTCCTATAGCACAGACCACTGTTCTGCTATTTGGTGAATGTTTTCCTTTAAGTTGACTCATACTTTTTACTTTAATAATTTTTAAAAGTAGAGTTGATAGGATTGAGGTTGATGGATAATCAGTATCTCTCCACAAGCAGACTGTAACTAAAAGTGGTTACAATAACAACAAAGCAATGTTGTTCAACTCTGGCTAGACATTGTTACCTGCTCCAGCCTCCATGTGAGGCCCTGATCTGTCTTCCCCGAATGAGAAGATTAGCAGTGTTAGAGAGACCCTGCCTGTGTGGCTCAGTGGGTTGAGCCTCATCCCATGCACCAAGAGGTCACCAGTTCGATTCCCAATCAGGGCATGTGCCCGGGTTGTGAGCTTGATCCCCAGCAGGGGGTATGCAGGAGGCAGCCGATCTATGTTGATGTTTCTCTCTCATTGATGTTTCTATCTCTCCCTTTCTCTCTCTCTCTAAAGTCAATGAAAAGCACTTAAGAGAGAGAAAGAGAGAAGTTAACACCAACTGAAACTCTTCTTGATGTAATCAGATGGTGTGGAGGAGAATGGAAAAGGGACAAGCTTTCTCACTGGGTGACTCACCATGCAATGCACACATGAGGACCACCTAAGAAAAAGATGTTGATTTTAGTTGTATGTTCATTCTCTGGATAGCTGTAATTTTTTCTGCCCCTCCTTCCTGTTGGGTCTTAGTACATGATGGAACAGGACACATTTGATGCCTTGTGATTGTGAGTGCAAATAAATTTTAAAACCGTGTGAGTGTGTGTGTGAGGTGTATGGGAGTGTGTGTGAGTGTGTGTGTGTGTGTGTGTGTGTGTGTGGTGTATGGGAGTGTGTGTGAGTGTGTGTGAGTGTGTGTGTGTGTGTGTGTGTGAGGTGTATGGGAGTGTGTGTGAGTGTGTGTGTGTGTGTTACCCAGAGAATGGAGTGATATGCAGGGCCAAGGGGTATATTTCAAGGTAGAAAAAGTAAATATTAAGCTACCAAAATGTAAAATAAATTGTCCTAATAAGATTGACTGTATAAAGTATTTGTATGCAAAACCCTGAACATTCATAAATTTTAGGAGAAGAGAAACTTGTTAAATGCAAGGACGTAATAAAAAATCCAAAATGTGGGAACTGCCGCATGATAAATGGCCTACTTCTTCAACAAACAAATTGACCAAAGAAAGAAAGAAGAGAGTAGCCGAAGGATTACTAGCAACCTAAGAGATATAGCAACCAAATGCAATATGCGTTCCTTGTTGAGATCCTGATTCAAAGAACCCAGTTTAAAATAATACATGAGAAATAGAGGAAAATGAATCACTGACAGGATATTGTATGACATTTAGGAATTTATTGTCAATTTGTGATCAGGGTATTGTGAGTGTTCTCAGAGCCCTTCCCTATATGTTAGAAAGACATCCTGAAATAGTAAAGAATGAAATGAGATGAAGTCCAGGATTCATTTCTAAATCAAGATGGGTGCCGAGTTGATCATTGCTGAATTCTCTGATCTTATATATGTCTTAAACTTTTTGTCATAAAAAGCTTAAACTCATTCAGACTTTATAAACAAATTAGAAGTCCTTCGAAGTTATGTTCCCCTAAAATGTGGGAAACCGGTCCCCATAATGTCTTCCAGGCTGCTCTTCTCTAGGCAGAATCGAGTCAGCAAAGGAAATGGTCCCACTAGTCCTGTCACTCCCTGGGCCAATATTGAGACTCCTGGACAAGGCTGTGGGACATTGGTTCTGGGTCTGGGGGAGGGGCCCTGACAAGTCTTCAAAAGAGGCAGGTTTTGCCCATTTCGCAGCCCACTGAGAAGTCACAGTTCTCTAATTGTGAACCAAACATGAACTTTTTTCGGCTTGGGAGTTCATTTATGTTTGGCAAAAGGCACCATCTCATTTCAAAGCTGGAGAGGGAAGACTTTAAAAGATTTAAAATCCAACCCCAAAAGCTCCTTGGACATCAAATAGCTTTTATGAAATAAGGTTTTGATGAGTTAAGAGCAAATGAATCAGAAACATATGGATTAAATTCCCCTTCAAATCCACACGGGCTTAAAAAATGAAGGAGAAGGGGGCTTGGCAAATATCTCTTCGGTTTTATCAAACCCCAAGCATTTTACAGTGTGAGAGGGTTGACAAATCTAAAATGCAGCTGAATTTGTCGGCGCTAATAGCAAAGCGAAGGAAGGGACCCCGAGAATAGGTTGGGCACGCTACGCCGGGAAGAGGGCTCGCTTCCCCTCCATCCACGAAGCACAGGTCCCCTCCGTCTCGCCAGAAAGCTGGGGGCTGAAACCTTCAGCAGAAAGTGCCATGAAGTGGTTCTGGGCTTTGCAGTCGCCTTGTTCTTCTTGCTAACTACGTCAAAGGAAATTGCAGAAGTCCGCATTTCCGTATTGTTCTGGTCCCTACCCCCAATTAGAGACACCTTGCAAAATCCCCACTGCGGCCATCTACAGGGGACCAGAATGGCTGCCACCAGAGGCAAGTAATGTGAGCACCTCTCTGCGTGCCCGAGACGGGGCCCTTGCCTCGGGCTCTGAACAAAAAAGCAAAGCACATGTTCTTTGAGAATCAAAGTCTGGAATCTAGGAGCAGATTCTGTGGTCAGGTACCTATGACGGGGGGCCCCTCTGAGCTCAAATGGCAGAGACTGAACAGTCCTCAGACATCACTGCAGTCAACCCCCTTTTGATACAGGTGAGGAGACTCAGTCCAGAGAGCACCATCCAAAGACACAGCAGCGATGCCAGTGATGGGATCCAAATGTCCTGCGTCCCGGGCCACACACAGGTTGCTTCTCAATATCAGATGTTGCAGAACTCCAAGAAAACATTCTGGAGCATAACTGGGATCCTTGCGAAGGGTGTCACTGGAGTAGTGCACAGAAATGCACTGGTGGCCGACACATTTCCAGAGTAAGCGCCAACTCTGTTCGCCAGGTTAGTGCAATCTAAAGGGTGGCACCCATCCCACCCATATTCACTGAGGACACAAGGAGATGGACGAGAATGGTGGTAAGAGAGTGGGCTCTGGAGCCAAACTGCCTGAGTTTGCTTCCCAGCTCGACCGCTTACAGCTGTGTGATGTTGGGCAAGCTACCTAACCTCTCTGTTTGCCCAGGTGGCTCCTCTGGAAAATGAGGATAATAACAGCGCCCATCTCAGAGCGTCATCAGAAGAACTGCATGAGTTTCTGTGTCTACGGCTGTTGCTGTTGGTCTGGCCCAGAGTAAGCGCTCAGCCAGGGCTCACCTGGTGATTATTATGCTGTGCCAGTCACTGCAGATAAATGACCTCATCCCATTTAATCCTCACCACCCTGTTGATGTTATTACCCCATTTGCAGGATGAGAAATCTGAGGCTCCAAGAGGCTGAATGACTTGCTAACAAGTAACAGAGCCAGATCTCCAGTCCAGATAGGGCGGGCTCCCAGGCCACCTGGAACCCAGAAGGCGCCTCTTCCCCAAGGCGCACAGTGTGGCAAGCAGAGGACAGGCTGATGGTCAGCCTCAGCGCAGCCTCTTGGCCAGTTCTGTGCAGTGAAGAAGCTGTGCAACCAATTGTCATGGCCCTGCCCTGTCGGAATCCACAGCCTCCCTTTTCCGAGCAGGGAGAGGGGTAAAGGAGAGGAGACCCCGCTTCAGCACGGCGTCCAAAGCCCTGTTCTGAGCTGCATTCTCAGCTCTGCCACTTCCCAGCCAGGTAACCTTGAGCAAGAGAATTCACTGAGCCTCGATCCCCTCATCTGTAAAATGGGCCTGGTATTATTAGCACTTGCATCACAGAGCTGGGAAAAATAAATGACAGAGACCTGTAATGTGCTCACTTGGCAGGGGTCCCAGCACATGCTAATTGCCCGACAATTCTGAACCCACTCATGACTGTGTTGTCACTGCCGACCAGATGCTCCACCCTCTGCCTCCAAAAATACAAATGTCTCCATCTCAGTGTCCTTCAGCTGTTGTTTCCTGTCTACAACTCACCTCCACGGCCCCCAGCATCGTGCCCACCAGAACCCGCCCAGGACAGAGGCATGGAAACACTGAGAAGTGCCAGGGTTCCCCTTGTCTGCTTATCTCCACTCACGTTCTGGGGCCATCTTCGTGGGCGAGCCAGGTGTGCATCTAGTCACACTTCAAGGTCTGATACCAAATGAGAAATCTGAGGCTCCAAGAGGCTGGACAACTTGCAAACAAATAGCAAAGCCAGATCTCCAGTCCAGAGAGGGCTGGCTCCCAGGTCACCTGGAACCCAGAAGGCGCCTCTTCTCCAAGGTGCAGAGCTTGGCAAGCAGAGCACAGGTGGATTTTCACCCTCAGCACAGCGTCTTCATTACAATTCTAAGATGTCACCAAAAATAGGGTCATGTCACCCGGCCAGTGTGGCTCAGTGGATTGAGAGTTGTCCCATGGACTGAGAGGTCCCAGTTTGATTCCTGGTCAGGGCACATGCCTGGGTTGTGAGCTGGATCCCCACTAGGGGGCGCGCAGGAGGCAGCTGATGGATGTTTCTCTCACTTCACTGTTTCTCTCTCTCCCTCTAAAAAATCAATAAAACCATATTTTTTAAAAATAGGGTCATGTAGCCCTGGCCGGTTTGGCTCAGCGGTTAGAGCGTCGGACTGCAGTCCAGAGAGACCCGGGATCGATTCCCGCTAGGGGCATGTACCTCGGTTGCAGTTTGTCCCCGGCCCTGGTTGGTCGTGCGGGTGGCAGCCACTCGATGTGTCCCTTCCACGTCGATGTTTCTCTCTCTCTCTCTCTTCCCCTCTCTCCCTCCCGCTCTATCTGAACAAAAAAAAAAATAGGGTCATGTAAATAGGTCATGTTTTCCATCCAGCATGATGGATACAGATTGAACTTCCCTCCACTTTAGTTTTTTCATCTGCACAACAGAGCCAATAATACCTGCCTGTTTCTAAAGGGCGGTACCAAGAACATAATAAGTGCTCAATCAATGACATTTCCACCACTGGAGACTGGACTCCTATCCCCAATCCAGCTTCACACGGAAAGCCAAGAAACCTGTAGGTCAGCCCATAAGCAACAGGCAAAGTGATGAGCCAATCCCCTGGGCTCCCTGAAGATGAAAAGACTTGCTTTGCTATGTCAAGATCACAAACCTATTACACTTTTAAAACCCAAAGAGGAGGCCCAGGCCCTTTGAAGCCAACGTAAATACAACTGTTTAACAGCTTATGTTAACTATCCAATGGGAACCGAGTTGCTTAGATGGATTCACGTTGCCAGCAATCTCTTTTAGAGACACGGTATTTGTTGGAAATCAGGATTTTACTGAATGTCCTGCGGTCGCCTTCGCTTTGTTTCTTAACAGGGCTGTCTTTATGTGAGTTTTCTTTGGCTTCCCCATAGAAGAGTACCAGATTCCTTTTGAAGTTTTTTATTGATGAATGAGCCGCTATAAATAACCCTTCATGGCAGCCGCCCGATCTCTGAAGTTTATTCTGGAATAATAGTAGCAGTGGGAATGAAGGGCAATTTACGGCAGCGTGTCACGAAATAGTTTAATGGGCTTCATACTGTTTAACTTAATCTTTACAGATGTAAAAACAGAAATACAATTATTTTAACAACTATTATTACATATTGCTTTGCTAATGAAAATAAAGGCGTGGGCAGCCCTCTGAGACAGCGAGGGGATCTTATGAAACCGAGAGGAGAAAGTGTGGGACGCTGGCAGGATCCCCCTAGATTTGGGGATAGATGAAGAGCCATTGGTGGAGATTCTTATCTCCCCAAAAAGCCTCTTTCTGCCTCTCAACTTTGCCACACGCAGACACGCAGCCACACACACACACACACACATGCACACGTCATCATCATGTGTTCATACCGAGGGCAGCTTCTTTAGCTGATTTCAAGCTCGGCTCTGCGGTATGAATTATGGGGCCCATGGAGAATTTCTGCTGCTGGGAAAGACAGCCGCTTGCTCTTAATGGAGCTTGAAGGACTTTTCCTGTTTCTCACAGTCCCCAGCTGCCACCCCGCCTCCTTGTCCCTATCCATCCCCCCATCTTCACAACTCCAGCTTCCAAGGGAACATCCTTCTGGCCAGAGGGGACAAGGATACAACTCACTCGAAAACCTATAAAGTCTGCCATTTGAACGTCCTCCCTGCCCCTCTGGGAAGTCGTGGAGATTAAAAACGGAACCCCTGGGTCTCATCCACAGTGATGTCAAAACTGCCCTCCTCTTTGATTCTTCAGGGAGGTCCTTGCCTGGAGAGGCAGTCCGGAGCCCAGAAACGCAATTCCGGTTAGCATTTTTCTCATGAGCCGCAGCCGAAGCCCCCTGCACTCCGGACTGGGAGCTGGGAGCCCCCACGCGACCCTTCACTATTTAATTCTGTGCCTTGGGGAGTTCACGTCTCTCTGCCCCTCAGTGGGATTCTCACCAGCACAAGGAGGAGATTCCCTTAATTCTGCACCATTTGGAAAACGACGGGAGTGGGCAGAGAGAAGTCAAAACATTTATTTTAAAAGCTCACTTGGAGACTTGCCCGCTAGTCAGTGGCAGCTCGGGACCACCCCAGCCCCCACCTCATCGGTGGGGTGGGGAGTGGGCAGGCCCTTGAGAGTAAAATAGAATGTGTACTTCTGGAGGGCAGCTCACTCCCTGGAAATAAAGAACCAGTTAATTCTATCTCTGTTTCCCCATCAGATAAACCCCCTGCTCCCCTGGCCCAGGCTGAATGAGTCTAGGTGTGGAGAGCAACCCCACGTGGCCGAGAACAGGAGTGGGGGGAAGTGTTTCCATGAGACTGTGATCTGGTCTACAAATACTGTCTGCTACGTACCCAGCACTTGTTTATAATAAGCTGAGGGATGTTCGCTCTAGCAGGAGAGTCAGGCATCAAGGAAAATGTGATCCTGAACGAACATTTTTTGGATGCCTGCTATGTGGTTCAGTGACCTCCCAAGGTCGGAGGAAGCCTGCGGCATCCCTCTCTGTGAGATCTTGACCCCAAAGAACCGAGCCAATGGCATAAGCTACATTTCTGTCTTCTCATCTCTCTGGGATTTCAAGACAAAGGGCCCTCTGAGGCCTCTTAATCAGTGGTACCTTTTCTGATCTTCTAGAACAGGGAGCCAAAAAAAGAGTCATTTAACAAATTTTGGTAGCCACATTAAAAAAGAAACACGTATGGGACCTTGGAAAGCGTGACCAAGCTTGTGAAACAGGCTACCCCCCCCACACACACACACAAATGAGGGAAAGCCAGAGTCCTTCACTCACAGGGACGCTGGAAAATTAAATGAGTAATAATACAGGTAAAGGACTTCCAACAGTCCCCAATGAATATTAAAATGATCATTAGCCCCTCCTGGATCTTATCACTCTTTTTTATCAGCTTAAGATGTTCTGTTTTTTTAATCCTCACCCGAGGATATTTTTCCATTTATCTTCAGATAGAGTGGGAGGGAGAGAGGGAGAAACATCGATGTGGGAGAGGCACATTGACTGGTTGCTTCTCACACGACCCTGACCAGGGCCTGGACGGAACTACTATCGACCGGAATTGAACCCGAGACTCTTTGGTCCGAAGGCGGACACTCTATCCTCTGAGCCAATCCGGCCAGGGCTATCAGCTTAAGTTTTTACTGCAAACTCTCCTGCATTTACGCGGCAAGACTTTGCACATTCTCACAGAATCTTGGTAGCACAGGCTGCCGACCAGACCCCAGGTGGAGCTCCAGCGGTGAAGACGGGGTCCTGCAGCGCTGAGCCCCCGAAACGGAAGCGGCTGTCACGCATTGCCCTCCTCTTTGTCCACCTGGCTCCCCAGGCTCACACCTGTTCCTCTGGTGTGGACCCCAGCCTAACACACAGAGATAGCGAGGATTTCTTCATTATTACTTTATATCAGGAAGACCAACAGAAAGTATGGGAATCTATCAGGAAGTGGAAAGTGTTTAAAAGATTTTTGAATAACCATCCATGTCCAAAGTACATTAGCTGGTGCGTGTCAATCGGCGTGTTTAGCTTTCCCCACATGAATATAAACTCCTGGAGGGCAGGGCCGGGGTCGGGCTCATCTATATATCCCTAGGGCATGCCGCAGGCCTGGCAGTGAATGAGCACTCCCTTACTATGTGTGAGATGAGAATGACAAACTATTCTGGTGACAAAGGCTGCTTGGTACAAGTCACGATCCTGACCATGGAAAAATATAAACCCTCCTCCTCCTTCATGCAAATTCCTAAATGCATGGCTTCCTTTCCTCTGAGCTGAAACACATGTTGAAATTGATGAGACTCTTGCAACATTGAGGATGATGGGAAGGAGAGTGGGAGCTTTAGGAAGAACTGGCCTTAATTGTTCACCCAGGTTCTTCCCAACTATGTGCCATTGGTCAAGTCCCCTCACCCCAGCCTTGATTTCTATTCATCAAGTAGGAAGACTTTAAGCAATCTCACAGGGTGGCTGAAATGATTAAATGAGATGGTGTGTGCCAGAGATTATGTGCTCAATACCTTCTCCCAAGGGGGGCAGGGGAGGTGAAGACAGGAGCCTTGAGTAATGTCCACAGCTGGTCTGCTTCATGCAGTCCCGGACCTACTTTTGGTTTCTTCATGCCAAGTGGTTTTTCCAAATAATCCGGGCACTTGACCTCAAGCCTTCCCTTACTTACATGGAAACCGCTGGTCCCTGAGCTCAGCTGCTCGCTAGATCATGTGAGAAGGTCTCTGAAATGCCATCTGGGTTGTGATGCAGCCACCCATGCTTCTTTTAAGACCCCCTGGTGATTCCAGTGCTTACTCCAGGTAGAGGTCCCCCAGTCCAAACAGGCAATGAGAGTCGAGTTTCTAACCGGTTGCTATTTCCAGAACTGCTGGAAGAATGGAAATCAACATAAAAATGGAACTTAGGTCCTGGCGTGGCTTAGCTAGAGAAGCTGGCGTGACTCCCTGTAACAGTGAGGGAGGGGACAGTGAGGGAGGGGACAGTGAGGGAGGGGACAGTGAGGTCGCTGATTGGATCTATCAACCAGTGGTTACTTGGTGAGGGGGTCTGTCCCCATTCCCTGGTACCAGATATCAGGATAAGGGGTCAGAAAAAAACCACAGTGCTGGGACTAGGCCCAGGACTAATTCTGAAACTGACTTGCCGTGTGTCTTAGGACAAGCCAGCTGTCCGCTCTATACCTGTGTGTAAATGGAGATTATAATGACACCTACCTCAGTGAGGGTGGCTGAAATTAAGTGAGAAAGTGGATATGAAAAGTTTGCACAGAGTCTCTTTCACCTCCCTACACATTTCTTTGCATCTTCTAGTCTTGAAATTGTTTCAAAATTTAAAAAGTTGAAGTCAATCAATCAATCTTTTCTACTCATCTCTCTATGTTGCCAGGCTGTCAGCAATGAAAGTAGAAGATTTGTGCCTCACAGAGGCATCGCACAGGGAACGCTGGAGAGCTCTTTGATGAGGATGATGACGGTGATGATGGTGATGGTGGTGATGGTGGTGATGGTGGTGATGGTGATGGTGGTGATGGTGATGGTGGTGATGGTGATGGTGGTGATGGTGGTGATGATGGTGATGATGGTGATGGTGGTGATGGTGATGGTGGTGATGGTGATGGTGATGATGGTGATGGTGATGGTGATGGTGGTGATGGTGATGGTGATGATGGTGATGGTGATGGTGATGGTGATGGTGGTGATGGTGATGGTGATGATGGTGATGGTGATGGTGATGATGGTGATGGTGGTGATGGTGGTGATGGTGATGGTGATGATGGTGATGGTGATGGTGATGGTGGTGATGGTGATGGTGATGGTGGTGATGGTGATGGTGGTGATGGTGATGGTGATGGTGGTGATGGTGATGGTGATGGTGGTGGTGGTGATGGTGATGATGGTGATGGTGATGGTGATGGTGGTGATGGTGATGGTGATGGTGGTGATGGTGATGGTGATGATGGTGATGGTGATGATGGTGATGGTGATGGTGGTGATGGTGATGGTGGTGATGGTGATGGTGATGGTGATGGTGATGATGGTGATGGTGATGGTGGTGATGGTGATGGTGATGGTGATGATGGTGATGGTGATGATGGTGATGGTGGTGATGGTGGTGATGATAGTGATGGTGGTGATGGTGATGGTGATGGTGATGATGGTGATGGTGATGATGGTGATGGTGATGGTGATTATGGTGATGCTGATGCTGATGCTGATGGTGATGGTGATGATGGTGATGGTGGTGATGATGGTGATGGTGGTGATGATGGTGATGGTGGTGATGATGGTGATGGTGGTGATGATGGTGGTAGCATTGATGAAGCCAAAAAAAAAATATATATATATATATATACACACACACACACACAATATATATATATATCTCACACAAAGATATATCAAAATGAATTGGAAATACCAGCCATAATCTCTTGGAGGCAGGATTATTACAGATGATCACAGGATTAAGGTTTGTTCTCTTTCTAATACTTTTGTAAATACGGCACAGTTCTTTCATGAGCACACATAATGTTGATAGTGGAGGGCAACTCTTTCCACAGTAAGGAAGGATGCCTGAGGTCGTGGGGAGCACCTGAGAGTCTCTGGTGTACACATGTGGACAGAGGAAAAGGAGATAAACAAACCACTTTACACCATTCCTTTGACCTCCCTCCCCCCCCCCGCCCCCCCCCCCCCCCGAGATCCACCTGGTGGCATTGGGACCACACTGCTGTGGCTCTCATTCTGGCTGCAGACCTGACTCTCCTGAGGAGCCTTTAGAAACACACTGTCTGGTCCCACCCAGACCAACTGAATGGCAGTCCCTGGGGAGAGGCCATGGCCCGGGAAGGGGCCCAGCCCGTCCTGCAGCAGGGGCGGGGCCCCCGGGCCCCTGAGTCTGTTCTCCTGTGAGTCCAGTGAATACGAAAACAGCAGAGAAAAGAAATGAAATGCACGGGAAATAGATTTCTTTCTCTTGAATCCCCACTTCCACGTCACTGAGTGGCCCTTATTCAGACCAGACTCTGGGCTGTTCTTAACCTGACAGTGTGTCCCACCCCCACCCCAGCCCTGGCCTCTAACCCCACAACCAGGGAAGTGGAGGAGAAGTCACTTCCAGTGCACTGGGGCACCAGCAAGAGCCCAGCATGAATTATTCATCACCCCCCCCCTCCCCGCATCGAGCTCTCAAGATGAAGCCCCCAGTGCCGACGACGTGAAGTCCAAAAATGTGGGAAAGTTTATTTATTTCTCCCAAACATTCCTGATTTGTAATGTGCTTTCTAAAAATGTTCTAACTGACCAAGCCCCTGCTATATTTAGCCACAGCATTTAAAGAAAATGTTCCTTACACTTTATAAGGCGGGCTTTGAAACGAATGAGTTCAGGAAAAACTGCTCCCCAGTCTGGTCCTGGTCTCCCCAGGAGCAGGGTGGAAGCTCTCCCTGGCCTACAGGAGTGGGCTGGGTGCTGGGGCAGAAATGAGGAGTTGCGTTCATTCCCCAAGCCCTTGCGTTCACAATGGCTGGGCGGCCATGTCTGGGAGCCCCTTCTCAGCTCCTGGGCAACACCAAAGAGACTTGGCTGTCCTCGGCCTCTGTGGCGTCCCAGGCTCCCCTGCCCTGCGGAGCTTCTTATTTTGCTTTTGGTTTCGTGTTCAAACGGTTGGATCATCTCAAGAGATGTAACACTGCGATGGAGAGATGAAAATGGAGCCCAGCCCGCCCCCCTCGCCCCCGCTGGGAGAACTGGAGAAGCCAGCCCCCAGGGGTCCTCTGTTACCTCCAGAATCATGTCACGTGAGCAAGAGTCGTTGGTTCCTGCTTTTGTTACCAAACTAAGAAGTCCCAGTGGAATAGTAAAACAAATGTGTTTGGATTAGAGGCTGTGTCTGTCTACAGCGATAAGACCTCCCACTGCTGACCGCTTTCTGTGCGCCAGAGATCCCACATGTGTCACTAATGGAATTCTGACCGTGGCCCCGTGCAGGAGGACTTATAATTCCCATTTCGCAGATGAGAACTGGGGCAGGTGCTGGCCTGTGAACGTACACCCATCATTTAATTTACTCCTCACAGCAACTTGATGGGGCAGCTGCTAATAGCATCCCCACTGTACAGATGAGAACGCTAAGGCGGAGAAGGGTGAAGTGACTTTGTTCTTAAGTCACTGATGTTGCACCGCGAGTAAAGGGGGAGCTGGCTCATTCGCCTCTGTCCCGTCAGCCCAAGGCCACACATATCACAAGGTCCATGTAGCCCTCCCCAGTCCCACCTGAGCATCAAACTGCTGCACGGTAACATCAGTGAGACATTAACGACGGGGATGTGTCTCTAGAGACCTGGAAAAGCGCAGAGTAGGTGACGGGACACCTGGGAAAGGTGTGGGGCTGGACAGGCACATGTGCATTTCACATGATGAGGGTCTGAGTCATGCTTTAAAGTTCTGTTGTCCAAGGTGACATGATCTTGTGGACACCAGGGTGTCGTCCCTCCACCCTTCCAAGAGGGCCTGACCTAGAAGCTGCCCAGGGCCTAGACACTTCATTGGCGCCCTACCTCCTCTGGACCTGGGCGGGAGGACACCCTCACCAGTGTGCGGTCCACGTGCTCTGGAAGGGTGAGAGAGCCGCCACGCTCAGGACACCGCCCAGTGAGGGGTAACTCGGTTTCAGGTGCTCAGCCAACGGATAACAAATCCATGTACAGTCATTCACAGCCCCCAGCAACGCAGCCAGACTTTTCCAGGCTCAGAGCTGGGACAGGGCCCCGGGGCTGAGTGCAGGCCCAGACCCAGCCCACTTACGAGTGTCTCAGATTAGGGTCTAGAGCCACCTTCTCTTAGAAGCTCTCCGGATGAGAGAATCCCATCTCCTAGAAGGCCAGATGCAGCCCCCAGTATTACTGGAGACATCCTGGTCTTGGCTCTCGGCTCTTGGCAAAGGTGTGGTCAGGGGAGCTGTCACCAACTGGCCCCGGAGGAAAGCCGGCTGCTGTGCTGGCCATCTCTGTTTGCCCAGCCCCCGCTGGGTGTGTTCTCAGCTGCTGCTCGGACCCTGCAGGCTGACTCCTATGGCCTGCATCACTTGGGCTCCCGGTAGGCGTGACTACTACAGGGGCTCAGCAATCAGAGGTATCAACATGATGGGGTGAGGAGGGGGTGCTTCTTCCGGCTCCTGCCTGCACCAGCACTCCTCCGGGCCAGGCGTCTCCTTCCCTTGTCTCTCCCCCATACCTAGTCCCTTCTCCCTCATCTTTCCCAGTGGCCCATCCAGTTTCCTACCGGAATCCTGATTCTCATGTTTCATGGAAAAACAACCCTGGGACCAACTCGTTGCCCCACCACCTCCCTTGTGCCCTCCCTCCTCACTGCCAGGGTCCTCAAAGACACCTGACTTGACTATGTACCTCCAAGATGTACGGCAGGTCCTCCTGCTCCCTCCCTCCAGCCACGTCCCAGGGGGAGAGCTAAGTGCTGCGCTCCATCTCATCCGCCCACCGTGGTGTGAACCCTGGGCTTGATTCCAATCTGGCCCGTGAGCCCAGTGCAACTGGCATTTGGACACCATTGGAAGACCCCCCAGTTCAGCCCAGGCTCCCCACTCTGTCTTGACCCACTGTAGGTCAGGGGTAGGGTATCTGCCTAACCCTGAGAACCCCGAGTTTGGGGCCTCTGGACAAGGCCCAGAGTAGCAGAGAACTTGCCGTTGGCTATTCAGGGATGTTGTCAACACTGCTGGAAACGTAGATCAAAACACGGACTTTTCCAACAAACTGATGCTCTGTAATTTTAATAGTAAACTTTGTCTATTATCGTGCATTTTTGACTCTATAAAACAACTCCTACTTCGTGGAAGCAAGACTGCTGTCACCATGTACACGGGAAGCCCACCACGTCCTGGCTCTCACTCCAGCTTGTTCCTGGAAAGGTCACCCACTTTTGTGATGTTAACATTAGCTTTCCAATGTCCGGGCAGAGAGGCCCTGGCCTCCAGCTGTAACAATATCATCATGTGTGGCTAAGTATTTAACCCACAAATGGATATACACTGACCACGGCATGAAATGGTAGAGAACACAGGTGGCCTCCTTTTCAGGGACACACAGCATGGGAAAATGGCTAAACACATCCTGTTCAGGTCCCAGAAAACCTTATGGGGCACTTGAGACCCAGGAGGCCATTAGCCTCTACGAGAGCCAGCAAATATCCAAGGCCAGACAAAGCAAAGGCCTTCGCCTTTGCAAAGTTCTCTGATCCTTGTCACAGTCATGGACGTGAAGGTCTCAAGTTGGTACATCTTCCAAGATTCTGTCATAAAGCCTTCGTTAGTTTCACTCTAATAGTGTAAAAACTGAATTACTCCTGGCTTGAACTATGTATGAAAACAAAATCTTTCAAAAAGTATCAACACTTGGGTTATTTTGAAAAGATTCGGCACCAGATTTGAGACTATCTGTCCCACCTGTATGCTAAAAAGAGGAATTTCTGAGCATCCACATGTATTAACTATACACATACATACACGCATGCCTGCATGTGTGTAAACATATATACACACATACATACACATTATTTATCATTGTGCATATACCTGCCATATCCCCCATATGATCAGTGTACTCGCGTGTGTGAGAGACGGAGAGAGATCAGAGCTTGAACGAAAGATCGTGTACAGAAGGCAGAATCCGTACCCCTTTAGATGAGAGCACAGAGGCACCCCTTCAGAGTGCCTAACCGCAGAATAATACGGTTACTTCTGGTTTACCCTAAATATTTTAAGTAAGAGTAGAATCTACTTCTTGCTCTCATTGATTCATAATTTGAAGCCCGTGATTAAATCTGGAACATTAGAAAAGCTATTTGGATTACCAAGACCTCTTCAGTAGGAAGACACATACATATATAAAATTGTATAGACTCCATAGAAAATGACCCCCCTGTCCATTTCTCTTGGCATTCCTAAACCAGATTCATGTGGAAACGAGGTAACAGATTTTATTTTTATGTATTGATAAACTTTCCTACAAAGTAGACACACACCTCTGCCTTTTATTTTTCTGTGACATAAAAATAATGTTTATATTATACTTTTAGAACTGTAACTCTAAAATACCATCCTTTTAAAATGTCAGTGTAAGCCTGGCCAGTGTGGCTCAGCAGCTGAGTGTCAACCCGTGCACCAAAGAGGTTGCTGGTTCAATTCCCAGTCAGGGCACATGGCCGGGTTGCTGGTTTGATCCCCAGTGGGGACCTGCAGGAGGCAGAGCCCATCCATGTTTCCATCTCTCTCTTTCTCTCCCTTTCTCTCTCTCCAAAAAAAAGATCAATAAAAACATATTTTCATAAAAAATAAACTAATTAAATGACAGCGTTAGATGATTGGCTTTTCCAGAAAACAACCTCATAAATTAACAAAACGCACAAGATAGCAAATCAAACACAAAAAAGAAAAGAAATTAACATATCCTATACAGCAGAACTCTCACATTACTCTTTTGCTGTTGTTAATCCACACCCAAGGATATTTTTCCATTGATTCTTAGATAGAGTGGAAGTGAGAGAGGGAGAGAGAGAGAGAGAGAGAAACATCGATGTGAGAGAGACACATCTATTGGTTGCCTCCTAAACGACCCCAACTGAGGCCGGGGATCAAACCTGCAACCCAGGTACATGCCCTTGACTGGAATCGAACCCAAGACCCTTCGTTCCGCAGGCCGAAGCTCTAATCACTGAGCCAAACCGGCTAGGGCTCATCTTACTTTTTGACACTCAGGCAGTGCCCACTGGTCCTGGGGTTTTCTGCTCAGGTCCCTGAGATGCTGACAGGATTCCCAAATATAATCCCAGTCCCCTCTTCCTATTACATTATTTGTTTATTCCCCCCAGTAATCCACCGAGCCAGTCACTGAGAGGTTAACGAAAAAACAACTTTATTCACAGAGGCTGAGACTTTGAAATAACAAAATAGCCAATAGCAGCCCTTCTACCACATTTTTAATTAATCACAATGAGCCTAGATCCCAACAATGAATTATCATCAACGTTGTTAAAGTCAAGGACACTCTGCAGCTCACTAGAGTACTCCTACCAGCCTGGGCAGAATGCTGTCAGGGAAACATTTGTGAGTCAGTAGCACATGGCTTGAAGGATGGATTCTCAGAAAGTCAACTCTGTACCCACTCGTTATTAAATTATTATGCCTGTCCTAGATGTCCTTTCACCACATTAGCCAATAGGCTCTCTTAATGTAAAGTTTGTGTTCCTTTTTACATAAGTCCTGGAAACCATTTAAAAGTTATTTTGAAGACCTATCTCAGCCCACCTCCAGAATTCATGACTTAGTGTGCCTTTCCCACATCAGATAACATTAAAGTAAGTTGGAGGTTCAGGAAATCAAGTTTCAGAACCCCCAACACAACCCAAAGAGAGAGACCATAGAGGTTAGGTGCATTTTCCGAAAGTTCCAAGCTAAACTGGACGGTGAAAATCTCTATTTTTTAAATCAGATCCTTGCTTCAGACCCCTGCCTTTCGACCCACTCCTCCCACCAGACTTCTAGTCCCCTCCATCATGGGTTTATTTAGCTGCAGGCTCTGGGTCTGCTTGGGAGGAGCTGGAGGGAGGAACAGGGTCAGGTTGCAAACTGGGATGCAATGGGCTGGGAATGTCTGGAAGAATCCTCCCACTGTGCCTTATGTTCTGGGGTCTACAGCGGGGCCTCCAGCAGACACCAGCAGATTCCCTTACTCCTCCCACCCCCCGACGCATCTCTCCCTCTGCCTGATTTTCATGTTGGTTTCACCCAACTTTTTTTGATGAATAGTAGTCCTTCACTACACAATTCTGGAAATGTAAAAGCAACCAAAGCTAGATCCTGAAAAAAACACATGGAAATAGAGAATCTTATGTTGTCTGAGACACCTTCCCTCCCCTTCACACACTTCCGGTCTCCCCTGAAACCTTTGATCCCTTAAAAACACAAGTGAAGAGACAGGACAACTACTACGGTTGGTAACATGCGTTGGAGAACATGTGTACTGACTAATGACTAAATGCTATATTATATAGAGTGCACTTTCTTAACAGTTGTTAATATAAATGTTTTCACAGGGCAATCGTTATAGTAAAAAGAGTCAACTACGTAGCCAAAGAATAGAACATGTTTCTTTTACTGTCTAGAAAGAAAAGGGGGAAAAAAGAAAAATTATCTATTTAAAGTAAAAATGTTGTTTCTCATCTTCCAGCTGGACAATGGTTGTGAATCCTCACCAGGCCTTAGATCTGCCAAAGAACCTGAAAAACTGGGTCACCCTCGGCGTCCCCACAACTGGACTTCAGGGACAAACCCAGCTGGGAACACCCATCTCCCAGCTCTGTGCAAGCCAAGGCCTAAGTTCCCGCGGCAATGAGCTGGCAACGGTAAGCCGGTAGCTCTCGGACTGAAAGGACCACACTTCTTCCCTCTGTCCTGCCTTCGGGCTGTCTGGGCCTTCGCGTGCCCCAGACACGCAGGACCTGCGGTGGGTGGCCGAAGATCACACCTTTAAATTGACCTAAGATCAAGGAATTATCCTGCTCTCACTGTAGGAGGTCTGAGATGCCCAACTCCCAGCGGGGCAGAATCTTTTAAACGCCCAGAAGTCGTCCGGGTTCTAGGAAGGTCCCCTCCAAGAAGATTCCCCCACCACCACCACCACCTGCGCGCAGAAGTTGGAAACACTTCCCAGGATCCACACACACACACAAAAATCTTTTTTTTTTTTTTAAGTGACTCCTTGCCCCAGCAGCGGGAGCCATGGTGACTCACGAGAAGCTCAGACCAGGGCAGGGGAAAGAACGGCTCCACTGTTCGCTTTACTGGAAGTGAAGCACGGTGTCGGGGAGCTGCAGAGGGAAGTAGGAGAGGAAAGGGATCCCGAGCTGGTAAAAGCCACCCTGGACGTGCGGGTCGAGCATTAGGGAAGCGTTGAAAGGCGGGCGGAGAGTAGTGGAGGTGGCCAGAAGTGAGGTGCCCAAACAGCCGCCGGACTCCTGCTTGGCAACCCCCAGGGGCTCTGCCCCTGGAACCGGCTTCTGGCCCTGCCGTCCCGCCAGGATACTGTCTATGCTGAAGCTCTTGGACCTGTCGGAGCTCTTCGGAGAGCTGCGGCAGGCGGGACGCGGAGGGCTCCCTGGGCCATCCATGGTGCGCGCTTGCTGACCCACCGCCACCGCCGCTGCGATCTGGACAGTGTCGCCCGCATCCTCCTCTGGGGGCTCGGGCCCGGGGCAGAGGAGAGGCGCCGGCGTAGAGGAGCCTTCCCGAAGGGGCCAGGGGCATGCGGGCGCTCCCTCGTGGCGAGGGATCTCGGGGCCCGGGCGCCCATCCCCGCTCCCCGCCTCGGGCTGCGCCTCTGCGCCGCGCTCGTGCGTCTCGGCACGAGACCGCTTGGCCTCCGGAGCCCCGGGGCCCGGCTTGGGCTTCCTCTTCCGGCGACGGTAGTTGCCATTCTCGAACATATCCAGGCAGCGAGGGTCCAGCGTCCAGTAGCTACCCTTGCCGGGTCGCCCTTTCTCGCGGGGCACCTTGACGAAGCAGTCGTTGAGCGAGAGGTTGTGGCGGATGCTGTTCTGCCAGCCCTGCCTGTTGTCGTGGTAGAAGGGGAAGCGGTCCATGATGAACTGGTAGATGCCGTTGAGCGTGACCCTCTGCTCGGGCGCGTCCTGGATTGCCATGGCTATGAGCGCGATGTAGCTGTAGGGCGGCTTCTGGGGGGGCTCTGCCCGGCCCGTAGCCGCCAGTGCAGCCGCGGGGGCGAAGGCCAGAGGCAGCCCGGGTCTCTCGGGGCCATACAGATAGAGCATGGGCGAGGCGGACAGAGCAGGCAGCCGGGGACCGAAGAGGTGGCTCATGGCGAGCGTGAGCCTGCGCTGAGCTCCCCGCGAGGCAAGAGACCAGGGCGGTTTAGGGACTGCGTCCCGCGCCGCAAGGACCCTCCCGGGGAGCCGGCCGTGCGTCTGCCTCCCGCTCTGCCGTTCTCCCCGGCCGCTCCACGCTCTGTCCCTTCTTCATGGCTTTAAAAATGTTAAATAATTGTTGTAAGTTTGCTATTATATGTTGACTTAGCGCTGGAAAATAAATTGTCTATGATAAACAGTCGTTGTGTTCTCAGCCCACCCACATTAATTAAAATTTCATTGCTGAAAAACTCCAAGCTTTTCCCTCCACGTGTCTTTTTGATACCAGCCAATCGGTTTCGGGGCTATTCCTTCATTTGTTTATAGAATTAGTCTGTTGATAAGTCCGCCCACCCAAGTTGAATCAAGCTGTGTTTATTTGGAAAAATTTCCGGGCACCCAATATATAAACGCACTGATCTGATGTTTGAAATATCACGTCCACCCCTTGACGCTGTAAGCACACACAGTCAGTGAGGCAGGATGTGGACCGCGGTGGCTGGGAGCAGGGTCTGCCTGGCCAGGAAGGAGAGGTGGGGATGGGGGGCGGAGCGCAGGGGTGAGTTTTACCGTTGACCTGGGGGAGCTCCCGCAACAGCCGGGCCTCCCACAAAAAGTCTTTTCTTCTCCCGGGCTAAATAGGAGATGTGGAGATGGCACAGTCTCCCAAGATGCCTTCCTAGGTCTTTGAAAGCTCGCACATATGTTGTGGGGAGAGGCATCTCCATCTAAGAGGTTTGGGAAACTGATGAGAAAAGGATGCAGTCCTCCTAGAAAAGATCCTGGGCATGCCCGGCAGGAGTCAGGGCCCTTGCTAGGTGGCTAGGATCCAAGAGGCAGCAAGCCTGGACCTCCAGGGTCCCCTGGGGACCCCGGGAAGAGGACCCCTGGAGCCCAACTTTTCCTGAAGCCAAGGCATAGGGTGTCAGGGAGCTGGAGAGGGTGTAGGTTACCTGGTCCACAGCTCGGCTGATGAAAATTTCAAAATAAACCCGATTGGAGAGTTAGGGGGGGGGCAGAAACTAAGGTCTTTCTGATGGGGCTGAGGTTGCAAGCAAGAAACACCATAAAAGGGGAATTTGGCAGCTGGCTCTGGAGAGCTGGTATTTGTGAATGCGGGTCTCTTGCTTTATATTCTGCGCTTTCCTGTTTATAACAAGGAGGGGGGTTATAACAACTTTACAAGTGCACGCAGCTGGCCCATGATTACATTAAGCATTTGGAAAGCCTGCTTGGTCTCCCCCAACCCACCCACCCACCCTGGGGTGTAAGCACCCCCTCCAAGCATTTTACATTTGGCCACGTCAGAGTTTGAATCAAAAACCCTAGATACTGCTCCAGTTGGTGGTGTTCTGCCCACACTCCACCGCGTGGGGGGGGGGGGGGTCGGGGGCATGTAGCGTGACTAGTTCCTGTTTATGATCTCTGATGAATATTTTTTTTTTAAAGAAAATAAAGCACTCGGGATAACTGAATTAGCGTTCCATTGAGTAAATCAGCCGGCCGCGATGCCAGAGAGAAGAGGGAGGAGTGGGGAGGCAGGTGGGAGTAGAAACTACCCAGAACTGGCTCCCACCCGGAATGGGGAGAGAGGCGCTCAATGTGCATTAAGGGGAGAAGGCGGCTGCTGCTGCTGCTGCTGCTGCTGCTGCTGTCACGGAGAGGGGACACCTTGCTGCAGACTGGTTGAGAGCGCGCAGGAGAAGCTCACCCCAAAATGGAGAGTCCAGAAGTTTGGGGGGTCCGGATAGCCCGCGGGGAAGCGAATACGTTTGAAATACCGAAAAGGGCGTGGCAATCAGGGTGGAAAGACCGGTCTGGGTGCAGCCGCGGCTTGAGGGAGCGCCAGGCCAGGCCCTGGGACACACCTCCAAGCCTTCGTTCAGGGCGCAGCATTTCTAACTTAGGCCAACCGTTCGGCCTAGCCTACCCCGGCCTAGGTCTTGAGGGTGGCCCTCTTGCCTGGAAGGGGCGGGGCGCTGTCCTCTCTCTGGATCTCTGTCTCTTACCGGAGCAACCCCTTTCAACCCAGGGGCGAAAAACGAGCCTCAGTGCCGCGCTTTTGCAACCCGCGGTCCCACAGTCCCCGGGGTTCCCCAACCTCTCCAGATCAGCGCGCCCCCAGCAAGCTCAAGTTGGGATCCAGCTCGGTTTCCAGCCTCGGCGCCCGCTCTAACAAACCCAGAACCAAAGATAAACTGGTGTGACTACGAACGCCCCCCACCCCGCACTCCACCTCCGCACCCTGAGCCCTTCATAGAGCTTCCCAGGCACCCGGAGTCCAGCACGCACACCCTGGCCTCTCCCGAAAGGCGCGCCGCTGCGACGCTTCTAAACTCTAAGACAAATCCGAGCTTGAATTCGTACAATAATAAACACCACCCAATTTGGGCATGGGCCGGACGCAGGCGGGGACACGCGCGGCTTGTGGGCGGGGCACTGATAGTAAAGAGGAAAAAAAAAAGAAAAAAGAAAAATCCGACTTCTAGTCGCGGTCTGGAGAGGCACATCCAGCGCCGCGCGTTTGCTGAAGCTCGCCGTGCTTCCCAGAGCTTGCAGCCATAGACCTCCGGCCTGGCGCCCCAACCCGGCTCCCCGGCGGAGAGAATCCTGGGCTCCCAGGTGAAGAGCTTTGTAACTTGGGTAGGAAGGACCGCGCTACGGCGAATTTCCGGGGAGCGCAGGGCACAAGCCCTTACGTCTGAGAGCGGATGCGCCCTCGTGCGGAGCTCTGTGGGGACAGGACCAAGCGTAGGCCGGGTGGCGGAGGGTAGTTGAAGGGGTGGGTAGCCGCGCCTGGGAGACAGCCGGGCAGAGTGGGTGTCCCAGAGCGCCAGGTGGAGACACTGAAGTTCCCTGTAGGTTCATAAATCTTTAGATCCCATAAAAGAGCATTTGTGTCTGAAGCCAGTGCGAGCGCCTCTGCCAGCCTGCAGGGGAGTCCTGCGATGCCCTGATGCTTCGGAAAGGACCGCGGGGCTTCCAACCCTGGGGCCCAGCAGAAATCAGGTTCAGCGTGGGATGAGGGCAGACAGTACCATTCCCAGCCCTCACCTTTTGGGAGAAACCTTCTCCTTGGGCAGGCTGGGTAGAAGCCAGGCACCAACCCGGACCAAAGAAGCCTCAGAAAAAGAGGCTGAAGGGGAGAGACCGAGCTCCAAGCACTGCCCGCTGACTACCAGGGCCTCTACCCTTCCTCTGCTCCACTGGTAAATTAAAAAGCAGACAGTCACGTTAATGATGATTTGTGTCATCTCTCCAAATACGTGCATCACTTTCTAAGTGTGAGACAGTTAGCAAAGTGTGTGTGTGTGTGTGTGTGTGTGTGTGTGTGTGTGTGATTTTACCATATGTGGGATATGTTTGAGAAGAGTGAGGGCGGAAAGATGCAGGACTTACCCAGCCGGGTCACCTTACTGACATCCTGAAAACATTAGAAAGGATGTTGATAATAAGATGACTATTAAATAACTAAAATGTACTGTAGGCCATTATATGCTGGCACTGTTCTAAGTGCTTTCTTTGTGTTAGGTCATCCCATCCTCACAGCAACCCTAAGAAACAGAAATCCTGACCGTTCCCATTCTGCAGACCTAGAACCTAGGGCCAGGTCCTCCTTGAAGAAGTGCTGCAAAGCCAGGAAGACAATCACAGTATAATAGCTTTGTGTGTGGACACGGAGGGCCCTGTGGCAGTTCTCCTGAGAACCCTTTCGGCATCTATGAGATCAGGGCTGGCCCATTTCACAGATGATGAAACTGAAGCTGGGCACAGAACACCCCAAGACGTTGTAGGTCATGAATAACAGAACAGGGATCAGAACCCACACTTTTTTCTCCAAAGGTGGGTTCTCTGAGGTCTGACAACCTCAGGTGTCCACTGAGGCTCCTGGGAAATGTGCCTGCAGTAAGCAAAGGGAGGGGCCTCCGGGGAGGGCGGTGTGTGATTTGGGGCATTGCAAGTAGGAAACCGAGAGTCCTCACTTCCATCCTACTAACACCCAGAAGACCCTCTCCTCCCCTCCTCTCCTCTCCCACTTTGAAAGGACTGGGGAGCAGGGTCTTCTGCTGCTTCTCTACAGTGGGGGGTGGGGGTGGGGACTGAGCCATAAAGGTAATCGGCAGCTGATGCTGAGTGAAGCCCAGAGAGCAGGGTGAGATTTCCCTAATTACTGGTTTGTTTTGTTTTAAAGCTCACTTTGTTCCGCAAAGGGGTTTAAACGGTCTGAAGAGGGGCAGTTAGGGCATGCACACTGCCCAGCCCATGCAGTGTATCCTGATAGAAGCAGCTGAGACCAAAGATCCCTTTCTCTTCTATTACCCAGGTCACCCGACAGCTAACAGTGCATCCTTACTATGGACTGGGTCCTGCTGAAGCACTTTCATGTTGTTACGGATTCGTTAATCTTCACAAAAGCCCTCTTCGGAGATCCTATCGTTTTTTCAGTTGAGAAACCAGCCCAGAGAGCTGGAGGTAGCATGCCCCGGAGGCAGCATGCCCTAGAGGTAGCATGCCTGAGATCACATGGACCCTCAGCTGGCCTGTGCAGAGAGCCTGAGCTGGTGCGTGTGGCTTCAGCTCAGAGAGAAAGGGCCTCCTGCAAGAATACCACGAAGGCAGAGAGAGCCCAGAGTGCCTACTGGGAAAGGGAAGGCCCAGGCCCCAGGGCCACTAAGTCAGGGGTCAGAAGAATCTCTCTGGCCTCCATGACCTCCCATCCTGGGTGGACATAGACTGAGCACAGCACAAAGCTGTATCCCAGGCTCAGGAGGCCAGGGATCGCCCTCCCAGTGCTCCCCAACTCCATTCTCTTACAGGACCTGCAGTGCCAGCAAGCTCATCAGTCTGTCAACCCATCCCCTTCCCTCCACTTCAACTTTTCACACTCTCACAGCCCGAGGATCAAGTCCCCATACGCCTGACACTGGAAAAACCCATAGCGCGCCAGAGAGACACATTCAAGGATCGAACTCCACACAAGCTATGACCTTCTGCCTTCGCTGCACAGCTGGCGTGTTGCAAAAGCAAGAGAAAGGCTTACACAAGTCCAGGCGGTGGCGTCTTCCCAGGCACCGTGGCCGTCCCTGGCTGTGGCTGCCCAGCCTTCCAAGCTCCCCAAAACATTCCACCCCCTTCCTCACATGCCTGTGTCAAAAAAGCAAACATTTCAAACGCCTTGGAGAGCTGAGGCCACGCAAGAAATAGGCAGGCAGGGAATGCTTCTCAAAGTTTGGGAAAGCATTTCAAATATGTGGTGCCAGAAATCACTGGTGGCTCCGACCCAGTGTGTCCTGCTCACCTGGCGTCCAGTCCCCCAGCCGTTCCTGGCTGACACTGAGGCATACACCCTCCGATCTCTCCTTGTCCATTCCCACCACACTGAGAGTCAGGAGTGGACTGTCCAGAGATGACCCCGACACACATTCTGCCAGGTGCCGGGCACAGGCTCCAAGACCCCAGCCCATTCTCAAGAAACTTAGTTCTGCGCATTAATCAAGGGTCTCTTTTCTTGGTGTCACTCTCTGTCCACCCACCTAGGTTTAGGGTTATCAATCAATTCCCATTGGGCCGACCTTGCCCAAGACCCTGTCCAGTTTTTTGGATTTGGGGTGGGGAGAGGGGTTAGGAGGCAAGTGCTCAGCCACCAGGGCTTTTTTTTTCCCCCAAAGGGGACCTGGAAACTCTGCTGTCTGTGCTTTGGGTGCAGTTCACAAGCCTCTCCCAGGCCCAGAGGTGACCCCCAGGCAGTCTTGGGGTAGAGGGGAGGAGATGGACCCCGAAAGATTTATGAGCCAAGTGCTGAAGTTCCCAGGACCCTGCATTTTCTTCCCTCCAACATCGGATCTTCACTTCTTGCCAACAGGGAAGGGAGAGGGGGTAACTGAGGGCCCCCGGCAGGAGAACCAGGCTGTGCTGGGAGGGAAAGTGCTGGGCTGCCCGGAATGCCCTTGCACTCACCTGGTCATGCTACAGATGAGAAGACCCAGGCCAGGGAGGGGAAGCCGTCTGTTCACTCAGCAGATGTGGTCTTCTCATTCCCAGCCCAGTGCTCCAGCAATTCCAGGATGAAATTCACCACTGATTTTGGTGGTTCTAGGGTCAGGCCAGTTGAACCAGGGCAGGGAGGTCCAGCCAGCCACAGACCCAAGTCTGGTCTTGGAAGAGAGGTCGGGGTGGGCGGCATACCAGCAGTCCTTTCTCCCTGAAAGGTGAGGTTGGGGCATCTCTCCAGTGTTACAAGCAGCAGAGGCTACGCCAGCTGTAGCCTCTCTGGAGCTGGGAACATCCAGGATGCTCAGAGGCCATGGGGTCTCTCCAGGCCGTCCATATCTGTCAAAACTGGACCCTGTTCAGAGACACAGTCCACCCAGCTGAGGTCAGTCCGAGACACAGGGTCCACTTCGAGGGAAATGGTTTCTGCTGGGTCTTCAGGTTGCTTCCGTGTTATTTACTGTGTCTTTGAGACCTGCAGAACTGTACCTCATTAGGCCACGAAGGAATAGGGTTATCAGACATGGATTTGTGCAGATTGCATTCTGGTGAACCACAGAGCTGTGAAGCCCTGAGGCCCTGTAGCCTGCAACGGACTTTCAGCCCCTTCCATCCTGGGCCTCCTTTCCCCTTCTCCTGAAAGGCCCTCGGCCTCCCGAGGACCAAGTGGCTGAAGGAAGGGGCGGCGAGTGGATCAGAGAAGCAGACAAGCTGTGCCTGCTACGCACTCTTTGCACCCAGACAGCAGCCCTGCAGGGTGCTGAGAAGTCAGGAAAAGCAGCCCAGCCAGCGTCTGGGCTCCCTGCTGCTCCAGGTGCTTCAGGACCTTCCCACTCTGCGGGGAGAAACAGCCGCCCTGGGGCTGCCACCAATCCCTTGGGCACAATGTCCCCATCGGGCTTCGAAGGCTGTGCTGAGCCAGCTCTGAACTCAGCGCCCAGCACGCAGGTTGACCCTGGCACTGATCCGCACCTACCTTGGCCCCTAGGACTTCAGAAGACGGATCCAGAGGTGACCCTACACTCCCCAGCCCTCCACACTGCTGCCTGGATAAAGCCCCAAACACAATCCCCCAAGTTGCCCATGTCCCCAAGGGAATGGAAGGGCCCTCACCATGGTCTCCACCCAACTGGGGGACACCTTCTGGAGCTACCCACTCTGGTGAGCGCCCACACACAGCGGGGACGTCTCTAAGAAGCCTTCCCGAAGGTAAAATCCAGGCTGGTTTCAGAGGCTGCGTGGGGATCTCTCCCCCCACCCCATCCCATTTCTCTCTCCTTGATGGTCCATGTGTCTCTCAGACCTGGTCTGAGTGCCAAAACTTTAAGATGAGGGCACTCTTTCGGGGAGGACTCTCTGAAACACCTAAGGAGAGAGAAAGCCAGCTGGAATACCCTCCTCTCCTGTGGCAAACAGCATAAACGAAACAAAACAAAATGAAACCGGAGTGCCAGACCTGGGCAAGGAGCTGGGCTGCCTCTTTCTGCAGCTCAGAGAGGGGGTCTCCCTCTCTCTCTGAAGCTAGCTGGTCCAGCTCATTCGACCAAAGCACTGCGGCCTGGGGGCTGCTGGGGACCAGCATGGAGCACTAGCTCCCGGTTCCTGCGCATTAGGAAAAGGACTCAAATGCAGCTTTTTAACTACATGCCACCTCTGGGGCCACAGACGGAAAGAATCTGTGTCACACATATGGGGGAAATGATTATGCTCAAACTTCCCCCAATTCTATCTCAGCATAACAGAGAAAATGCCATGTTTAAAACAACAGTACAACACCAGGTTACGTTCCACGCCACTGCATCAAGGAAAATCACCTTTTGGTAAATCATCCTGGCCTGAAATGCTACGTTCACAAGGAGCTTGGCTCTTGGTGAGGCATAGCTCACCTGCTAGGGTGGAAAACATTCCCCAGTTTGGAGTTCTGGCCCCCAAACTCAGACACAGAGACCAGCAGGAGAATTGTGGGTTTCGGCCAGTGAAATAGATAACAAAGCCATTGCCCCTTGGCCACGTCTCACAAAGGCTGTGTTGCTATTAAAAATAAAAAGATGAGATATCAAAATTGAAAAGAAAAATAATCTCCTTATTATGTCAAGTCTGAAAAGGTTGATAAATTCATAACTCAAAGCATTGGAAATTATTGTTGAAGGGCAATGAAGTTTTATGATTTTTCACTGCGAGAGGGTAAAGGCTTAGAAATCAAATCAAGAAGTAAAAAGATCTGAAATCCACCTCTGATCCAACCACTATTAGGATGGTCATTAAACATTACAGACGCAGCCCCCTTTGGACTCTCCCTGGCCCAGTTCGAATTCTCTGAAAAACCATTGAAGTGGGTAAGGAAGTCCGCATTTTAGGAAATCCAGAGAAAGCAGGATTCCCCTTGGTTTGTAGCTAGCTAAGGGAAAATATTTTTCCTTCCCCTCCTCAACTGGGGGTGGATGGACATTCAGACGGAGTGACACTGTTTGTTTTGACAATTGGCATGTTTTTCTGCATGTAGCAAAATGCACTATAGCAAATGATGTTATAGCATATAGTCCCACTGGCAGCCTCGTCCAACCAAGACGGTTTCTGGATCGCCTTGACCAGGGCGAAATTTTGAATTAATCCAAAGCCTTTTCTGTCACAATCAAGACAATAGGGAAGTGCCCCGATTCTTCTGTGATCATCTGTATCTGTATGTCTGTCTACACATTTACCCGCCTGTGTAATAAAAGTAATCAAAACAGGTGGATTTGCAAACCCACCTTGTTTTGTTTTGTTTGCTTGTTTTTAATGCGAGAACACAAACACACTGTTTTTTGGGGCAGAAAAACAACATGGGTTTATTTTAAGGTAAGTACAACAATTAAGACCACATAAGACAAACACAGGTGAAGTTAAAATTTTTAAAGTTTTTTTTTTTGCTTTTAGGAATGCTCAAGGAGAAACCTACTATACAAAACCATCACACTTTGTAAATAAAAAGTATCAGATACTTGACTTCTTTCTCTGCCAACAACAAAAAATAAATTATTTTCTTGTTTTGTAAAAGACCTACAGCTGGGAAAGAATTATATCTTATAATGGTACAGAGGGGAAACCCCACATAGCTTTTTTTTTTTTTTTGAATGTTCAATTTGGCAGTTAGAAATGGTTGGGCAAGATGAAAATTATCCAGTGAACTCAACTTTAAATATTATATTAATGGCTCTGAACAACAACAACAAAAATAGCCTGATTACAAATCCACACATTTGTACAGCACGGTTAGAGAAATTTAAAATTACACACAGCACATACAAAATCTATAGAGACCCCCATAAACCTATGGAGGTCTCTACAGAGAGTCATTACTGGGTCGCTATGGGATTTGGTCCATAACTTAATTTTGGAAACCCCAAGTGGAGCAGAGAGCATAACCATCCTGGCAGGGGAGGGGGAGATTAAAATCAATATTCATTTCGTTGGGCTGCGTCCCTTCACGGGGGCTTCTGCAGAATCTCAGAAACGGGGCGGCGAGTTAGAGTTACCTGCAGCTTCCCAGAAACTGGCGCGCGCGCGCTCTGCTCCCGAGTCTGAGAAAAAGCTGGTGGACGTGTTTCGGTTCTGTTTGCGTCTCTGCAAGCCTGAACTGTCTGAGAGGGTCGCGTCTGGGAGGCGAAGCCAGAGCGGCCAGGGCCGGTCAGTATTTCGTGCAGTCGTAGGAATAGGGGGCGGCGTGGCGGTAAAGGGACGGCGTGGATCTGTAGGGCAGCTGACAGCTTGCGTTGCCGCTCACTTGGGGTTCCCCAAGCGTCGAGTTCTCAATCCCCAGCCGGTGGGAGTTGAACATCTCCCGGACGTTGGGAAAAGTTTGCTGCTGGGCCGCAAATGTGTGGCCGGGGAGGTGGTTAAGGTCCCCGCTGTGGTTGAGATACCAGGAGGCCGCCTGGGCCGCGGCGGCCCCGGGCTGCGGCGCCGACTGGGGCTGGGGAGCCGGCGGGGGCGGTGGCGCCTGTGGGTGGTGGTGGCCGTGATGTTGGTGGTGGTGTCCCGCGGCGGCGAGCGCGCCCTCTTGGCCTGCGGCGAGGTTGAGGGCGCTCAGGGGCGACGTGGGACCGCTCGGGTGGTCCGAGAGGGCCTCATCCAGCGCCGGCGGGACGCACATGTGAGCCGGTCGCTCGGCACCGGTGTACAGGCTCATAGCTCGCATGCTGCACTGGTAGCCCCCGGCCGCCCCGGCCTCCAGGCCCTGCGCGCACGGCTGCCCGTAGGCGGCGGGGGGCGCGGTGGCGTAGGGCAGCGCCAGCGGCGGCACCACTAGGCCTGCACGCCCGGCTGCCGGGCTCAGCTCGCCGCCCGGCGGCGATGTTCGCAGCGTCATGATATTTTCCACGCTGAAGCCGGGCAGCCCGTTGGGCGCGCCTGCGTGGTGCTCGGGCAGTGAGCCGTCGGGCGAGCCCGCGGGCGTGGAGGCCGCACTGCGCGGGCTGCCCTGCAGCGCGCTCTCGGGGCTCAGCGTCTCCACCTTGGTGATGACTGGCAGCGCCGGCGACGCTGCCTCGCTCTTGATCACTACCTTCTTCTCGGCCTCCTTGGGGGCGTCCGCTAGGGGGGGGCCGGCCGGGGCTCCCTTGGACGCCGCCGGGGGTGGCTCCTTGAGGTGGCCCCGCTCCTCCTTCTCTTTGGGCACGTCCTTCTTCTTGAAGCGACGCCGGCGCCGCAGGAAGCTGCCGTTCTCGAACATGTTGTAGGAGTCCGGGTCCAGGGTCCAGTAGCTGCCCTTGCCAGGTTTCTTGTCGTCGCGGGGTACCTTGACGAAGCACTCGTTGAGTGAGAGGTTGTGGCGGATACTGTTCTGCCACCCCTGCTTGTTCTCCCGGTAGAAGGGGAATCGGTCCATGATGAACTGGTAAATGCCGTTCAGGGTGATCTTCTTTTCAGGCGCGTTCTGGATCGCCATGGTTATGAGCGCGATGTAGCTGTAGGGCGGCTTTACCAGGTCCTTGGGCGCCGCGGGCTGGTGGTGGTGGTAGGGCGCATAGGAGCGGCCCATGCCGGCGCCGTACTGCTCCGGGTGGCCCGAGTAGACGCCCATGGGGCTGGCCATGCCGCCGTAGCTGCCCGCCGCTCGGTAGTAATTCTGCTCGCTCAAGTAGGGCACCACTCCCAGGGCGTTGGGGTCGGACACGGAGTAGCGCGCCTGCATGCTGCGTCCGAGACGGCTCGCCACCGCCGGTTCGCACGGACCGTGAGGAAGGCCCTGCGAGAGCGAGAGCGAGCGAGTGAGAGAGTGCGAGCGAGCGAGCGAAAGAGAGAGAGAGAGAGAGAGAGAGAGAGAGAGAGAGAGAGAGAGAGAGAGGAAGGGAGCTGGCCGGTGGAGTCCCGGGTGCCGGGAAGCCTCGGGACGAGATGGAGGAGGCGCCGGCGCTCGGCGCCCGCCTTCGGACAGAGAAGGGGCGCTCGTTTTCAGCGGACTGGGCGGATCAGCATCCTGGAGGGCGCGCCCCTGGCGAGCGCAGCGCCGGCCCCTGCTCGCTCGCTCGCTCTCGGGACCAGGCTGGTGGCAGCCCGGGCGGGTGGCTGGGCACGCAGCGGAGACGCCACGCACGCGGTGGACCAAGGCTGGCCCCCCGGTCCGTGCCAGGAGGGAGAAGGCTGCTCTCCAAGCCCCCCAGCAAATCGGTAGCCCTGAGGGTCAGCGAGCCGGGGGTCCAGACTGGCTGCCCTGCCGAGCCCGGAAAAAGAAGCAAAGTCCCTTTTAGGGATTGGGAAAAGTTTCAAAAGTCGTCTTGCTGAAAGCGAGTTTTTACTTTCCTCCGGCCACGCCCCCTCCGGGAACTTTGCACCAATAACTCAGCAGCTATGGGGAGTTGGCACCCAATCAGGGCGAGGAGAATCCGTCGGCTCTAAGACCCAGCCGCGCAGAGCCAGACTTTAATGCAGCTCAGTCTTAACTTGAAAAGGTTTTTTTCAAGAAGAGTTATATCTTATTAAATTTTATTTTATTATCACATTTTAGTTAGTGGGCCCACGTGCCCAGGAGCAAAAAAAAAAAAAAAAAAAAAAAAAAAGACCCTCCTTTGCAAAAAAAAAAAAAAAAGTTGGTTTGAAATATAAAAACGAATTGATTAATGTAGTCAAATATCTCTCTCTCCCCAAAGACCTTGTAAGTAGCAAAGACCCTGGGACTATTTTTCTTATTAATGAGTGATGAGGCGAATAATTAGATTTCCTAATTGTTGGGGCCCAGGTGTAATGGATTCAAAGCAAACGTGCTGGCTTGGCATGGAAGGGGCCTCCCCTGGATGTTATTATTTAAGCAAATAATTAATAATCAACAGGGAGTTTCCAGGTTCAGGGCCGTCAAGAATAACCTATGAAGGTTTTAGGGGTAAATTACAGAACTGGAATGCCCCTCACCCCGACCTGAGGAGGCGGGCCGCAGTGTCTATAGGGGAAAGGCGGAGCGGGAAAGTAGCAATATCTTGATCATTTAATCCTCTAAATTCGCCTTGGATTCGGTAAATCACCCGCGTCATTGTGAACAGTTTTGTAGAATTTGGGAAAGACACTGAATGAACTGCTCAGTTCCCCCTTTCCCCTCCCGCGTAGACGCCTGCAGCCCACCAACTCCAGCTTCTCCGCGGCTCCCTTTTCCCCGAGGAGAGAAATTCCCTTTGACAAGCTGACTCCCGCGCTCCCCAAAGCCGGGAACAATGCAGTGAGCCCCGGGTCGGGTAGAGCCAGGCCCCTCTGCCCGAGCGGAGAAACCCAGCGGCTTTCCGCGGAGACTTCGCCCCACGACGCGCGTCCCTGGTGCAGGCTCCCTACCCCCGCGGGCGCCTGGAACACCGACCCGGGCCGCAGTTCCTCTCCGCACAACCGGCCAAGCCCCTTGGGGTTCGCCAAGCTCACTTTTTATCTTTCAGTTGTGTTTGGTTGGTTGGTGTTTGATAGGGGATTTGGGCACCAAGGCTCCGTGGGAGGACGCGGTAAGCGATTGCAAACGGTTAAGACATCGCCCAGAGATGCTGTTATTCGGAACATGGATTTGGAGCGACTTGGGTTCCTTCCCCTTACAAGGTTTTTCCTTCTCTCTAGGAATCCCAGAAAGTTTGTTTATTTGTGGATTGACTGTTTATCCCTTCAACACCTCGAATAATCAGACCCCCCTTTTCCCGCTTCCCCTGAAGGGGCGGAACCCCCATAAGGAGGGCTAAAAGCTGGTGAGAATTCATCTGGAAGTTGTCCATCCGGTTAGGTAGGGAAGAAGACCAGATAAAACTTTTGTTTCAGGTTTCCTTTTCCTCTCCTAACTCTTATTAGATTCCCAGGAAAAGGGTGAGAGAATGCACCGTTACTCTTAGCTTTGGGGAGGTGAATAGAAGGCATGGAGGACATCTCATTCATTTTCAGTAAAAGAGCAAAAGAAAAAAACATTTATGTGCATTATCTACGAATGATATTATCTCATGATAAATTAAGAATCAAAGAGAAAGTACAAAACAGGTTCCTATTACCTCGAATAGTCCACTTCTGAAACACTCACTATATTTTTTATGGCTGCTCTGAGTTCTTTTTCTAACTCGATTTTTTTTTTTTTTTGCAACGAAGTATAATAAAGCTACCCAGTCCTTAGCTAACAGGTGAATGGTTTGAGAGTTCTCTCACCCCACCCCCCAATTCCCACCACGACTTTATTATTTTTTAATACCTCCAGTACATTCACATCCATCTTTTTTTTTTTTTTTTTTTTTTTTAATACTCTGACAAAAAGTGCCTTTCTCCCGAAGTGTATGACAGGCACTCAGTTCTGTTCACAGTTTTACTGGAAATGCAAACTATTGATCAAGAAACACTCTTCAGTCTGTAGGCTTCCTGGAGGAATATTATTTACTCTGCTTTTACGAGGTGCCTAAAAAAAAAAGCAAAAAAAAAAAAAAAAAGCTTTATCACAGAATAGCCTAAAACCCAAAGTAGCTAAGGACCATGGAAAATAAATTCAAAAATATCGCTTTCTGCCTAAGTTTGCATTTACAATGGTGTCCAGGTTTCAACCAGTGCCATCTGAAAAGAACTAAGTTGAGTTGCCAAAATTAGTATCCCCCCCTCAAAAAAAAAGTGGGGGTTGGAGGAAAGAAATCCTTATAACCAAGACAGAAAAGGTGAGAGAGACATTTTCCTTTGCCCCTGGAATTGGGTTTCTTCTCTGCTCAGTAGGACTCTGGGAGAAATGTTTGTTCAGGTTATTAAAACAACACCTTCCACACACCTGGACTTTTGCAAAAACCGTATTTCCGATCTTTTCTTTAACCTGCTAGGGTATTTTGGATTGGGGGCTGCTAATTTCTTGCTGATTTCTTCCTTTCTTGACCTCGGTGTCAATGAGCCGAAAGAGGAATCGGGTCCCAGAGGGCCCTGTGTGCTTCTAGAATAATAAGCGATGATAAAGGCAAAAGATTTTCAAGTCACCCTCACACACCACCACCACCGCCACCGCCATCGCTACCACCGCATTGCGTTCTGTCCTCCGCGCCACCGGCTCCTGCACCTGGAGGCGGCACGGGTGGACCTGGGATGTTGGCACCTCCTTGAGGCCAACGGAGAAACTACTCTTAAAAGAAAAAGAAAAAAAAAATCCGACCATTCTGGTTACAATGAAGGTGCTGACACCTTATGGATGCAACTTAGCATTGCACCGCGGGAATAGAGCTTTCAAAATCTGTGAAAGCAAATCAACCGTGTGTGATGCGTCCTTTAAAAAAAAAACAAAACACACACAACATTTTCCATAGCTTTGCAATGTGTCAAGAACATGATCTGTTGCAAAACAGAAACGTCTTTGAAGCTGGGGGAGCTAAAAATCCTCTCTAGGGAAGATTCTCTAGGGTTTTAAGCAAATAAAATCTGTGCCTCTTAGGTGGCTGCCTGGGTTGTTTCTTTTGTCTTTTAAAGTTCCAGGGTTGTTGAACAAATTGCTCCTCCGTGTCTTCCCAGGGCAGCTGTCTTTCTTCCCTGCGTGTGGCGTGAGTTTCAGGGAATTCATCAGAAAAATGTTTGTACTAGGTGTGTATATAGCACTGGCTTGAACTAGAGGGAGTCTGCTTTTGAGGCAGAGCAGAACTGAACGAGGGGACACATGAAAGGAGATGTGTGTCTTGTCTCACTATTCTCAATACTTTTGGCCCGATATCCTTCACACATTTCCCTTCTGGGCTCACGAGATGCCGTCGGTTTGGGGGAAAGGGACCGGGAATACGAGCAGTCCCAGGCTTTCACAAGCTGATGGGGTCTGATGAACCCTTGAGCTAAACAGAATCCATGCTGCTTCCAAAGGATCCATTGCAACTCAGTTCCTAGCAATTCTCTTTTTCCAGGACAAAACGTGCGTCCCTGATGAAAACCATCCGAGCCCATCTGACTGAGCACAACCACACCAAGGAGTTATTGTGATATGACACTTTTCACAAAGGGCAGCTCCACGAACAAAATTGGGTGAGGACTATTCTTGGATAAAAGATTAAAGAAACTTGACAAATGCAGTACTTGATCCTAGATGGAGAACATTTAAGAAACGAATAAAGGACAGGTTTGAGAGTACCTGGGGAAATTTGAAAATGGAGTGCATATTAGATCATTATTTTGTATCGAGGTTAAAATTCTTGAGTGTGATAATTATGTGGTCAAGTAAGAACATGTTACTGTTTTTTTAAAAGTACATGTCAAAATATTTAAGGCTGATAGTCATCATCTCTGCCACTTTTAAAAGATTCAACCAAAGGTGGGGGAAAGGTGGACTGAGGGGAGGAGGAAAGAGAAAGGTAGCTGAAATATAGTAAAATGAGAATAGTTGCTGAATCTATGTGATGTGGGTATTCATTGGGTACTCTTCTTGCAATTTTTCTGTAAGTTTAAAAATTTTCAAAATGAAAAAAAATTTTTTTGGAGAAAAGCACCTTTGCTGCTCTGAAAATTTAAAAAGGGATGTGAGTCCTGGCCGATGTGGCTCAGTGGCTAGAGCATTGGCCTCTGCACTGAAGGGTTCGATTCTGGTCAAGGGCTCATACCTGGGTTGCAAGTTCAATCCCCAGCCCCAGTCCAGGCAAGTTCAGGAGGCAACCGATCGATTTGCTTCTCTCACATCGATGTTTCTCTCTCTTTCTCTCTCTCTCTCTCTCTCTCTCTCCCTCTCTCTCTCTCTCTCTTTCTCCCTCCCTTAATCCCTCCCACTCTCTCTTTAAAAGTCAATGGAAGAAATATCCTCCTGGTGAAGATTAATTAAAAAAAAGGGGGGGGGTACGACACAACACAAACCTTTTTCTATGGAAGGACTTGCAGACCCTAATGTGGGGACCCAACTGGGCCCCGGGGTCCCCTCTCCTTGTGTTTCTGAAAAACAGTCATGGACTTTATCACATTAAATTGTGGTTGTTAAGGAAAAAAAGAAACTGATTTTCTTAAAAGCTTATCTGCCTTATAATTCAAGCATTGCCACAGTTAATACAATCAAAGATGCAAGAAGTCCAAGACTACTGTACATGTTTTCAAAAGAGAATATTAAAGATATACATGTTTCTTCTTAGAGAAAGTCCATGGCATACTTCTCTGTGCTGCCCATTTCATCAAGTCCTATATAGTCACCCTTATCCATACTGCTATGTCATTGATTTGCTTAGTGGTGTATCAGTCAGTTAAGGCTGGTGTATGCACAGTAACAAACTTCCCAAGATTAAGTCTCAGTGACTTCATCTTTTTTTTTATTATATTTTATTTTTCTTGTTGACATTATTACAGATGTCTCCCATTTTCCCTCTCTTTTCCCCCCTTCACCCAGACCCTGCCTTCCCCTCCCTCTAGCCCTCACCACACTGTTGTCTGTGTCCCTGGGCTATGCCTGTATGTACTTTGGCTATTCACCTTCTTTCATCCCATCTGCCCCACCCGCCTCCCCTCTGACATGTGTCAGTCTGTACCACGTAGCTATGACTGGTTCTATTTTGTTTGTCAGTTTATTTTGTTCATTAGATTTCACATATAAGTGAGATCATATGGTACTTGTCTTTCTCTCACTGGCATATTTCACTTAGCATAATAATCTCCAGGTCCATCTATGCTGCTGCAAAAGATAAGAATCTCTTCCTTTTTACAGCTTCATAGTATTCCATTGGGTAAATGTACCACAGCTTTTTTATCTGTTCACCTACCAATGAGCATTGGGCTGTTTCCAGATCTTAGCTATTGTAAACAAAGCTGCTATGAACTTAGGGGTGCATATATTCGCTCTGATTGGTGTTTTGGGATTCTTATGATATGCGATTGCTGGGTCAACAGGCAGTCTCATTTTTAATTTTTTGAGGAAACTCCATACTGTTTTCCACAGTGGCTGCTCCAGTCTGCAATCCCACCAACAGTTCGCTCAGGTCCCCTTTTCTCCACATCCTCGCCAGCACTTGTTGTTTGTTGATTTATTGATGGCAGCCATTCTGGCAGGTGTGAGGTGATTTCTCATTGTGGATTTAATTTGCATCTCTCTGATGATGAGTAATTTGAGCATTTTTTCATATGTCGATTGGTCATCTGTATGTCCTCTTTGGAGAAGTGTCTATTCAGGTCCTTTGCCCATTTTTTAATTGGGTTGTTTGTCTTCCTGGTGGTGAGTTGTATGCATCCTTTATATATTTTGGAAATTAACCATTGGCGAATATGTTCTCCCACACAGTGGGTTCCCTTCTCATTTTGTCGATGGCTGCTTTTGCTGTGCAGAAGCTTTTTAGTCTGATCTAGTCCCACGTATTTATTTTTTCTTTTGTTTCCCTTGCCCTGGGCGATATATCGGCAACAAGATTGCTACGAGAGATGTCTCCGTGATTTCATCTCGAGCCAACCCCAACGCAGAGGGAGCTCTGCTCATCAAAATCACTCAGGAGCCTCAGTGTTCAAAGGTTGTCTCTCCTGTCATCGTGGCAGGGACAAGAGAGGGAGATTCTGCTCTAGGAATTGTGTTCCTGCCTGGGAGTGGCATGTGTCACTTCCATTCACAACTCATTGGCCAGAGCTGGTCACATGGGCCTAGCACACCCAGGGGACAGGAAGTTCAGTCTCCCTGTGTCCAGGCACAGGGGCTAGCTGACATTTGTTTAGCAACCTTATGTCTGCCACACAAGCCCTAGACAGGTAGTGACTCTGCCTTGCATCATACCTTGGCATCCAGTAGGTGCACAAGAAGTGTGTATTGAATGAATGTATGACTTTTCCAAGGTTTCCCTAATACGTGAGAAAATGTCATGTGTGCGTACTGTGTGCCAAGCCCTGTGCTAAATGTTCTGTCCATGACAGCTCATTCGCTATCACTGTTATACAAACAAGGAAAGGTTTAGTGATCTGAAATAACTCTTTACTTTGCTGTCTCTTTGAAATTAGGGTTAGGGCCTTGGAAATTAGAGGAGACTTAAAAAGCTAAAATAGAAACGTCTCTATAAATAAAAAGCCTATATGGAAACATACTATATATAACTCCCTAACTGTACGTACACAGTCAACTGGGATGCACGGCAGCATGACTTCCGAACACACGTGACTCAACGTCTGTGATACTTGCGCTTTTTATACCACCCACTTAAAACCCTGCAATTAACCCTGTCGGGTGGGTGACTCATTATCAGAGCCTGTGAAGCAGGCTGCTCCCTGGGAGGTGCACACAGGGCTTAGGCTGTAGGTCAGGGGCAGGGAGAGAAGGAGGTGAGGAGGTGACTTGTTTTTCACCAAACTTACAGCCTGTGGGGTGGGTACTCTGAGCCCCAGGGAATACGCTAAGCTTGGAATTGCAATGGGGCGGGGGCGGCTTTGGCTGGTGCCTCAAAGTGACTGCCGGGTCTCAGGGTGGCAGTAACCCAGGGAGGCTCCAGAGGGACCTTTCAAGGACAGGATAAGTCAGCAGTGCAGAGTGCCCCCCCCCCCCCACACACACACACCTCGGGGATCAGACCATGGCTGGCACTGGCTGGCCTTCACCCTCAGGAATCCCAAGAAAGCCGAGGACATTCTCCCACTGGCTCCCAATGTTTGCCCACGTGCACCTTCATAGTCGGGACGCTTTGCAGGACCTCTGCACACGCTGTGCCCTTTGCCTGGGTCCCTCAGTCCTTAATGCTTTGCCACCCGCTCTGAGGGCTCCCCCAACCACCCATATACTTCCTCCTCCTCCCCTTTCCCACCCCTCATCCTGATTAATTTTCACCCTGTCTGCTATGATTCTGTCTGTTCTTCTGTTTGTCGTCTGCCCCTCACCCTCGCCCCACCACCAGGATAGAAGTAGCAGGAAGGCAGGCAAGGACCTGGTCTGCCTTGTGCACCCCACTGCACCCAGCACCCAGCATCCAGCACCCAGTACTCTGCTTGGCATGGACTCCATGCTTTAAAATTATAAACTGAACAAATGGATGTCACCTGGGGGCTTCAGAGACACCCCCCCCCTCCTGCCATAACCACAGGCATAGTCTGGCGTTTAGCGGTTCAAACTCAGACTTGAATTCAAACGTGTGTGTCCTGGGGCTGATTTCAGGCAGAGGCTGCCTGAGGACAGGGGCGCACCGTCCCGTGCTCCCTGGCTCCCACGCCGTGGCAGGCACAAGGCTGTCCTTGAAGGGACTCACAGGCTGAAACGTTCATGTTAGCGAACGCAGAGAGCCCTCACCACGTGGCGGGCACTGTTCCCAGGACCAGCACTAACCCTCACCAGCACGGGGAGGCAGAGGCCAGCGGCTGTCCCCCAGCCCTGCAGGTGAAGGAGGTGCAGCATGGAGCTCTCCAGTCACCTGCCCAGACTCGGCCTCTGTGGCGCTGGGGACGAGCTCGTGGTGCTGTCCCTGCTGTGGCTGTCATGCGCCGAGGGAGGGGCAGGGCTGAGCAAACTAAGAAACAGAACAGGGACAAGAGGATCAAGGAAAGCTTCTTGGAGACGTGGGCACTCGGGCTGGGCCTGGAGACCCGGCTAAGGAAAACTTCACAAACGGCCTTCTTTTTCCTCGACCCTGGAAGTTGTCAGATTTAGTGAATAAAAATACAGACGCCCACATTGTGCATGAGACATCTGTATCCTGAGAAAACACTCTTCGTTGTTTATCTGACATCCACATTTAATGGGAACCCTGCATTTAACCTGGAAAACCTGGATTTGGAGGGAAAGAAGTTCTTCAAACCCACTTCGGTTATGAGCTTATTAAACATCCTTACATTTATTAAGTATTAGGTGCAGCTTCAAACAACTACGTATTATTATTTTTTTATTTTTCTTTATTGATTTTAGAGAGAGAGGAAGGGAGAGAGAGAGAAAGAAACATCGATGAGAGAGAACATCGATTGGCCGCCTCCTGCATGCCCCCCACTGGGGATCTGGCCCACAACCTGGGCATGTGCCCTGACCAGGAATCGAACTGGCAACCTCTTGGTGCATGGGTCGATGCTCAACCACTGAGCCACACCAGCCGGGCACAACTACGTATTATTAAAGTTCACAGTAAAGGGGGCGTGCAGGAGGGAGTCTCCACTCGGCTCTGTCATTGCCCAGTGCCAGAAACGGGAGACATCAATGATCGCTTGCAGCTTGAGATATGGAAGAAATTGTAGTGATTCCAAATGAGCACCAACCTCATTCATCACATGGTTAAAACGACGTTCAAATGAAAAGAGCCTCTGCTTGCCACCCCTCCCTCCACGCACAGAGACCATTACCTTCTTTCACTGTTTCTTCTGGCAGGTACCAGGGTTTCTGGAAAAAAGAGACTTTGCTGCTATTATTTTTCTTGGTGACAGTCTCTATGATGCTCTGCCTTCCCACTCTGTGTTTAAAGATGGTAAGAAGTTTACTGAGAAGAAAATGGCTGGTTTCTGTGTGCAGGTGGGAGGGGTGCATTTTAAAACATGACCCCGCATGGCCGCGGGAGATCCCGGCTGCACACTGTGTGTACTGTAAATGAGCGCTGGGCTTCACCTGAGGATGCCGGAACCCTCCCTCTGCCCCTACATGCTTCCCATGGGATTGTTTCCAGTTCCTCTGCAGACTCCTTCTGTGCCTCTAAGTACAGCCCCCTCGCTTGCACGGCTCCTTCCTCGACTTTCACGTTTGTTAGTTCCCTGCTTTGTCAGAGGAGGTTGTTGGCGCCCCACCTTTCCCTCCTAATAGTCCCCAGGCCAATTCAGGGTGGGGTTTTTGACCTGTGAAAATTGGGGGTGGGAGAGGGGTGGCGTTTCTGGGATGGAATAAACATGAACAAAAGCCGGCAGGAGGAGAAGGGCAGGGCTGGTTGATAGGGGGTCGTTTGGCTGAGAGCTGAGGCGGCCCAGCAAGGCCTGCTCCGTCCAGGGGAGAGGCTTGTACTCTGCCAGGTGGAGGCAGTGGGGAGCCACAGGTCACAGCTGGAAGGGGCACTGGTGGGATTCAGGTGGACGGAGGGCCCGAAAGGGAAAGCAGAGGAATAGGAGGAGGGAGAGGAGGAGGAAGAAAGAGGAGGAGGAGAAGGAAGAGAAAGAGAAGGAGGATGAGGAGGAGAAGGAGGGAGATGAGGATGAGGATCGGGATGAGGAAGAGGAGGAGAAAGATGAGGAGAAGGAGGAGAAAGAGGAGGAGAAGGGTGAGGAAGAGGAGGAGGATGAGGAGGAGAAGAAGGGAGATGAGGATGAGGATGAGGATCAGGACAAGGAAGAGGAAGAGGAGGAGGAGGAGGAGGAAGACCCAGGGAGGGGACAGAGTGGGGAGGCAAGAGGCGGTGCAGTCTGAAGCATGGTGAGTGACATCTTTGGCCTGGGTGGTGGCAGTGGGAATGGCAAGGCATCATCGTGACACTTCAGGCACCCTTGTGTTGCCAAAGTACAATCTCCCGTGAAATGCCAGGTGCTGATGGGAAGGGCTCACCTGATCCCCGGATGGGACAGTGCCCAGAGCTCAGAGCAGAGTCAGTTGACAGAGGAATGTCTGAACGTGGAAGGGAATCTTCTAGCTTCTCAGGGTCCAGCCTTCGTTGTCACAGAATTATTCACCATTTTTTTTCGCTATAATGCTTGAGGAATTGTGCATGTGAATACGATGCAGGGAGAAGTCAGAGAGCTGAAAGCCGAATGTGAGGTTAATGTTTTATGCCCATACCTGTGAAGCTAGGGGGCTGGAAGCGCTGGCATTTCAGAAGCACACGCAGAGAGAGGTTCAGCTCTCAGCGCCCCAGCACCTTGGGTGAGTCCCTGGACCTCATCTCTCAACACCTCCTTCTCCTGTCCACCGAACAGGGTGGTTGTGGAACAGCGAAAGCGAACATCTCTAACATGCTCACTGAGGGCTGGGCAGGGCTGTGCCAAGACTCCCAGTGTCCCAGCCCACTCCGTCCTCTCACCGACTCGAGTGGAGGAAGCACTTCCCCACATTTTACAGAAGAGGAAACTGAAGCTCAGAGAGGTGGCATTAATTATCCAGAGTCACACAGCACTCCGTGACCAAGCTTTTCACCTGCTTACCCTTTCCACTATATTTCTTCTAGCCAGGTTCTAAAGGACTTGTGAGAATGCATAAGGAAATACTGTGACCAGCTTTAAAATCCTCATGTGAACTTGCACACCAATGTTTATAGCAGCTTTCTTTCATAATTGCCAAAACTTGGAAGCAAGCACGATGTCCTTCAGTAGGTGAACAGATAAATAAACTGTGGTACATCCAGACGGTGGAATAGTACTCAGTGCTGAAAACTCATGGAGGAAACTTGAAGAATATTACTAAGTGAAAGGAAACCATCTGAAAAGGCTACATGCTGTGTCTCCAACTCAATGACATTCTGGAACAGGCAACACTATGGAGACAGAGAAAAGATCCGTGTTTGTCAGGGGTCAGAGGGAGGGAAGGATGACACATGGACCACAGAGGGTGTTTGGGGCAGTGAGACTACTCTGTACGATACTACATTGGTGGATACATGTCATTATATATCTGTCCAAATCCACAGAATGTACACCACCGAGACAAACCTTCATGTAAACTGTGGACTTTGGTTGTGTCTTAGCTGGGGCCGCATAACAGGAATACCATAGACTGGGTGGCTTAAACAACAAACATTTATTTCTCTCCGTTTTGGAGGCCGGGAAATTCAAGATCAAGGTGAGGGTCCCCTTCCTAGTTCATAGACAGCCTTCGTCTCACTGTGTCCTCAAAGGTGACAGGGGCTAGGAAGCTCTGTGGAGTCCCTTTTATTAAGGCTCTGTCATCATGACCTCCTCACCTCCCACAGGCCCACCTCCTAACACCCTCACATAGGGGATTAGATTCCCACATATGGGTTTTGGGAAGACACGGACCTTCAGTCCATGGTGATAATCAGTGTAGGTTCATCCATTTCAACAAAGGTACGCTCTGGTGCAGGGTGTTGATAGTGGAGATCGTGTGGGAACTCTCTGTACCTTCCTCTAAATTCTGCTATGAACCTAAAACTTCTCTAAACAATGAAGTGTATTTTTAAAAATTCTCAAGTGACCAAATGCAAGTTTACATGTATAATCAAATTTGAGGCATTTGAGTTCAAGTTATAGAATATCTTTTTACAAGAGAGCCAGCTAATGTCTTCCAAGGTGTCTCTTTCATAGTTATTTATTCTTTTAGGTGCCTGGACTTTGGGGGGCACTTCTAACTTGAAAACCTGGTGTAAAAGAGCGAAGTTGAATGTCCTTTCCTCTGGCACCACCTGCTTTATAGAATTGCCACTGGGGTCGATGGCCCTCAGGGTTTCGTTACTATCAGGGGGACTTGCCAGCCTGGCCACCGGAGGGACTTAGGCTGTTGGTTATCAGCCTGGTCTCTGCTCAGAGTACAGCTGGCTAAGTGAGTCTTGCACATTTCCGTTGCTGGGGCCAGGTCAACTTGCGTAAAATACATTCCACAGATCTATTGTGTTTTCCTGAAAGTGGTAAAGGACACCCAACCTCTCTGAGAGATTTCATTTTGTAACCTCCTATTGTTCAAAATGATGCTTTGTACTCCGTTTGCAAGCTTGGTAAAAGACATGGCCACTTTCATGTAGCGTTAAGGCCTGTTAATGTCTTTATATATCAATGCTATGGACACCACCTAGGCATGCAGCGTTGTGACCAGGAGCCACAGATCTGCAATAATTACATCAGGGTTATATCATGCTCTGTCCTTCCTATTTGGGTGACTTTGGCCAAGGTTCTTCAACATCTTGAGTTTCTGTCTCCTCCTTTCTAGAATGCCAGTCACATTTGTCACCTATAGTTGTGGGGATTATATTTAGATATGACCTCTATGACACTCAGCCCAGAGCCTGGCACATTAGTAGCATTGTTTATTACTGTTATTAAGTATGTTCTATCTGATGAAAGCAAATGGCATAGGATCAATTCCATGAGACCTTGAATATGTCATTGGAACACCCAGAAACTCATTTTCCATATCTGTAAAGTGGGTATTAAAATGCTTTGTCTATTTCACAGGTTTGTGGCTAGGATTGTATAAAGTATTGGATATATAATTTTGAAAAGTAGGTAGCACTTCCTGAGTGCTTATGATGCACTATGCATGTTGCTAAGGGTATGAAATCACTCACTGGGAGTGGTTGCTAGTGGCTTGGTCCCCCCCTTGTTTGGAGGGAAGGGATTATCTTCCTAATAGGTGAATGCACGGCCAAACGGACCCTCCTCCTCATCTCTCCAGTTGGATTGGAGGCAGGGAGGCCATGGACTTGGTTGTCCATTTGGCCATTTGATGGACTTATCTTGTGTGTTGAATGAATGAGAGAACAAATGAGTGAATGATGTAGACGAACAAATGCAGACTGCCACATTTTTCCAGTCTCCAGGAGATGCAGAGGCCACGGTAAAAATCTAAGGGGTGTGGGCCCAAAGGGCAGCCTCAGAGCCCGCTTCCAGACCCCAGACCCAATGAACTCCACCCCAGCAACCTAGCATTTTACACAGGTACCCCCGCCTGAGCCCGGTCTGTAGGTCTCAGAGGAGAGGACGCTCATCCTGGAGGGGCAATCAAGGCGGCTTCCCGGAGGAGGCAGCCTCTGGAGCCGGAAAGAGAAGGCAGGTTGTTGGAACTGGCAGTGGGCGCCGGGGGGCCAGGGGCTTGTTCACTTCCGTAGCCCCAGCACCCAGCAAACGCACGTCGGAGCTGGCGCTCGATGCAGGCATGCCCCACGGAGAAAACCACAAGCCCGCGGACGCGCCCGCGCCCCCGCACACCCCCCGGCTGGCTCGCTCCCTCCAGGCCTCCTCGGCGACGCCGCCGACCCTCCGCCGCCAGCGCGCAGGCGCAGGGGAGCGCGCACGCGGTGACGTCACTCCGCGTCGACCCCGCCCGCGTGGTGTCGCGCGCTGACGGCGTCGCCATGGAGGCCAGGGCGGGTGAGGGGCCGCGGGGCAGGCGGCGCGGGCGCGCAGGGCCCACGAGGGACAGACAAGGCCCACGGGAAGACGGGCGGGGGACGCGGAGGGGTGTGGCGGGGCCCGGGGTCGAACCCGCGGCGGAATAGCCAGCTAATGCGATCAGAGGAAGGAGGGCTGCCTGCTGGGCAGGTGGTGGTGTCTGTACCATCATCACCACTACTCCCGGGAGATCTGCCCTGCCGTGTCATTTCCGCTTTACCGCGCGGGAAACTGAGGCCCACAGCTGCTGGCAGGGGCAGGACTGGACACCAGTTTAACCGAAGCGCTGGGGCACTTCATCACTGGCCTGTTAGATGCTGTGTGAGGCCTCCATGTACCCGGCCCTGGGGAGGCTCCGCCGAGCCCCGGGCTTTGGGGAGAGGTCGCAGGGTTGCCTGGCAGAGTGTACCCGAGCTCACGGTGCGCCGGGGCCTGCCACTGCTGCCCTTAGTACACGCGCGGCATGTACACTGCACAGAACAGTTGCTGTTAATACAGTGGGATGAGGAAAGGAAAAAAAGGCCTTTGGAGATGCCTGCCAAATGCCAGGGCTGAGCTCCGAGCTAGAGATAGAAGGAAGAGTGAAACGCAAGCTGACCTGACCGGCAACCACAGAAAAGGGTTCAGGCATTTCGCACATTAATATATGTCGCCTTTTATTATCCTAATCATTTCCTGTGTTTTCATAACTTTCCAAGGGCAGGGACATGCCCTTTTATTCTCTCCCCCCCTCCCAGTGAGCCCATTGCTTTCTACATGGGAGTCACTCAAATGTTTGTGATTAATTGACTCCTCATTTCTTGTGTCCCACACGGTATCCTGCACAGTGTTGGGGATGTTGTAGGACCTCTGGGTTGTTAGTGAAAGTGATCATGTAATAGCCTTATGATAGTTGTGTCAATGTAATTGTTTCTGTTTGAAAAACAAAACAAGCAAATGGTGAGGGTGTTTGGGTTCTTTATTTTATTTTAAAAATTGACTTTAGAGAGACACTGATTTGTTATTTCACTTATTTATGCATTCATTGGTTGATTTTTGTATCTGCTGTGACAGGGAAATGAATCCACAACCTTGGCATATCAGGACCATGCTCTAAGCAACTGAGCTACCCTGCCAGGGCCTCTGGGTTCTTAAAGAAAGGTCATCTGTCTGTGATGAGCATGGCAGGGAGTGCTTTCTGGGGGAGGTGGTGGCCCAGCAAGTCCTGAAGGAAGAGGAGGGGCTGGACCTGGGAGGAGGGGAAAGGAGAGGAGAGGAAGTACTGAAACCTGGGAGGGGGAGGGGGAGGGGAGGGGGAGAGAGAGAGGGAGAGGGAGAGGGATGGGCAGGTGTGTGAGGCTGGAGACCAACAGTGGTTGAGCCACTTTTTGAATTTGAAGGGAGGAATGAGGGGGTCTGGCCGAGAAGGTGGGAAGGGCCTTGTATGCACGCTGCTCCACCAACAAACAACAGGCACCCACAAGGGTGCAGGAGTCTCCCCTCCCCCCCCCCAGGACCTCCCTCCTAGCCCTCTCCTGCCAGGCCTGAGGGCATAAGCAGTGGAAACCTTTAGCTGTGGCCCTTAAACCTTAAAACTACACATAGAGGGTTAACAGACTGGTATAAAAAGGGCAGAGGGATGTAAAAGCATGTATCAGTAACAAAAGGTTTGAAACCACCTGCTTACTGTCCATCAGTAGGGGACTGCTTCAGTAAATTTTGACCTGTTCATATAGTGGAATACTGTGTAACTGCAAGAAATATGAAGGTGCTTTTTATATGTCATATGGACTTGTCTGCAAGATATTAAGTAAAAACAAAGTGCAAAGCAGTGTGTGTAGCTGTATAGATAGTGCACTCTCTGAGGAAAAGAAAACAAGGGTGAGAACAGAAATATCTCCTGTGTGAAGTCAGATACCTGGGGAAGAATTCACTGGAAGAAACAGGTGCACTGATTGCCTTGGGGGAAGGACCTGGTACCTGGCAGACAGCGAGGAGAAAGGCTTTTCATTTTAGATCCTTTTGTATGTTTTTAAAATCCATTTATAAAAAAATAGCAATTAGAATGTAATTTATTCAAATGATTCAAAGCCACACAATTCAGAAATGTTTATGGTGAGAACCCATCTACCAGCCCCATCCCACTGCCCAGCCAGGTGACTCCCTGCTTTCTCCGGCTGTGGGGCTGCTCCCTTGTGTTACTTTTGAGCAGCCTCCACGAATTTAAGGGAGATTGAGGACCTGAGAGGTTAAACTTGCCCCTCCTTCCTACCTGAGTGATGAGAGGTGCCCAGCCACACGCTGTGTGTAGAAACTCAGGGTCACGGTCTGGGTGTGTTTAGTTATGGTGAGCACCATCTACGTTCTGTGAAAAGGAGAGGTCAGCTTTTTTGCTGCCAGTATCAGACAGACACATCCCCTAAGCATGATGTTCATATATCCCTGTGGGTACTTTTGTGTGGCATAGGAATATTATAGATACTCATTGATAGTTAGGTAGCACTCTTCTTCATTGGAAGTTACATTTGGGCATTGAATCTATTTCTGGGTTGGTAGTAAGAGTATACCGGTGAATGAGATGACCACATAAGAAGTTCTCTGCTTCATAATTCACAATGCTGGCCGTATAATAAATTGTCATGAAAACAAGCCAAGTAGTAGACAGCAAAGTGATTTGAAACAAACTTGCGTACAAGATTTGGAGCAACAAAAACAAAAATTCAGTGATCATTTTTAAATGTGTCTATATGAAAGTGCAGGTTTTGTTTTTGTCTACTTAACTAGAAACTGCTTTTTATATTTCTTCACTCTAATAGGAGCACATAGTTAGGGCAAATTTTATTAGGACTGCTCTAATCTAAGTATACGTGTTGCCTAAAATTGCTTATCCAAAGTTGGATATAGAAGAAAAGATTCCCACGCTAACAAAGGGGTTGTAGTTGGTATCCCCAAATAACAGCCAGTTTACAAATCACTTAGAGGTAAGGTGAGCTTACTGGATTGACAGCAAGAGTAAACTAATCATAGTTATTTCGAGACTAAATAGTGCTAACTGACAGTGTCCTGACTGAGCAGAACTTGCATCCCTGGGAATGCTGGGTAGCATGGTTTGAGTTGCATTTTGTTCTACTGCTACAGGTCAGTGGAACTGGATTAACATTGGGATTATATTGAGTTTGCTCTGTTTTTGGACTTTAGCGATTTATCCTGAGTGTGGTTGTCATCACTAACCCTGATTTTACGATGTAGAGATCAGAAGCCCACGGTCCTGGTCTGTCCTGTAGAGAGGGGAGGGTGCAGCTGGAGCAGGCACACGATAGGACCTGGGGTGCATGCGCTGTGGAATTTTTTTCTGCTGTATTAACCAGTCACACCCTTGTTGGGATAGGTGTTTCGAAACAGGACATTCGTGAGCAGATCTGGGACTACATGGAATCACAAAATTTAGCTGACTTTCCCCGACCTGTTCATCACAGGATTCCCAACTTCAAGGTACTGAAGCATTCCTGAAGCATTCTAAAGGGAAACAGGATATTCCTAGATGAATACCATTAGTAATGCACCATCCTGTTTCGTGGTAGATTCACATTCTGTGAACCGAGTGGTGGTGTGAGATCCAAACCACTAGGCTGAGGTGTTTTGTGTTTTGAGATGTCCCTTATGTTACTTAATCTTCACCCTCAGGGCCTCTTGCCTTTCTGGGCAGGGTGGGTGGGTGGGTTGGTTGGTTGTCTTGTCAAGAGGTGGTGCTCAGTCTACTGTTTACCATTTGATGCAGAGTGAAATGTTTATCCTGGCTGAAAGCATGTTATTGTGGTGCCTTCTCACAAAGTTGGCTTCCTGAGGGCAGTGAGGGTGATGCAAGCGGAGATGGAAGCCCACTGCTGGCGTCTTTGGAAAGCGGAAGGCTGCACCAGTCTCTGATGGCGCTGGGCCTCAGTTTCCCAGCTGCTCAGAATAGAAGACAATCATAGATGTCTCTTTATGGTAGTATTCATAGAAAAAGGTGCTTGAAAAAGGCAGCATACACAGCTTATACATGTTTTCCAAGAGAAAAAGAAAGCATTTTTGAAAATTATGATTGCCCTGTCAGGCCAAAGGACGTGGCCCATTCGCTTGCCATCACCCCCCGTTTTGGCTAGACGCTCCCCAGCCTGGCTTCCAAGAAGCAAGCCCCTGCCAGCCCTTCTCTGGTCCTTAGCTGAGCTGCTTTCGAGGCCATCCTGTCCTTCTGAAAAACTTTTTTTGGATGGTTTTTGTTGCTACTTTGTTACTCCAGGGAGATAAATGTATATGAAGTACAGTGAAAAGGTGAAAGGCGCACAGGAAAGGCGCACAGAATCAGTAATAATCTTTCCAAAGGAAATCAACTAGGAGAGGGATGGGGTTCCCAGTTAGTGCTCTCACCTTCATTCATATGCTCTGTCTCGATTGAGGTGGTGGTTGCACAGGTGTGTTCATTTTGTAAAAATTCATTAAGCTTACACATGATTTGTACACTTTTGGGGGTGTATGTTTTATTTCAGTAATACCTGCCTTTCTCAGCCCCTTTCTACCCTGACTGCTTCCTTAGATATTTCTTTGGGTGACTTACATCTTGTTTCATGATTAGTGCTTCCGCCTGCCTGGTGGGATGCTGGAGCAAATGCCCAGGCTGCAGCTGTCCTCTCGGTAATGTGCACTTGCCTTTAAACACAGGGTGCTCCTCGTGCCGCTGAGCATTTCCCACGCTTGCAGGCGTTCAAAATGGCCCGAACCATTAAAGTCAACCCTGATGCTCCCCAGAAAAATGCTCGCTTCTTCGTCCTCGACGTAAGTGCAACTCTGTCTGTTTGCCTAACCAGGGCTCTTATCTGGCTTGCCAAAGCATCAAAGACCTCGACATTTTTGCCAGAACGCAGGAAGTTAAAGTGGACCCCGATAAACCGCTGGAAGGCGTTCGGCTGCTGGCACTGCAGGTAATTCCTGGCGGCCATTGGCCATCAAGGGAAGACAGTCTCCAGGTGTCTGGTAAATGCCTGCGTCCTGTATTTACAAGGCTGGTGCTTCTGAGTCCCTCCCACGCACGTGCCCTGGAGTTGTTTTTCTAGGACCAGTCCAAGAGTCTGTCACTTGCTTAGCAGTCATAAGTCCTGAATGTTTTGGAAGTCAAAGATAAAGGACGTGCAGAATGATGACACTGAGGCAGTCTCCGTTCTGGCGTGCTTCATCAGAGGGAAAGGTTACAATATGTATCTTTCCTTCTGCTACATTTGTAATATTACAGTTCTTTGAAAGGTGATAACCCATGAGTAAGGAATCCCCAAAATATATAAATTAGAACAGTGTTTCTTAACTATATAGGCCCCCTTTCAAGAAAAAAATTCTCCAGGGTTGCTTTAAATTAATGTGTTAAAATTCAATAAGTATAAACCTAAAATTTGCTATAAATTTTAATGTTTATAGCTCTTATGCAACAATAAAGCAAAAATAAGCATATAAATTAAGCACAAACAAAACTATAAAAGCAATAACATTCAAACAACCACTAATTTTATGTAATGGGTGATGTTTTGCTGAAACAAATCACTGACAGGAACGTGTGCTGAATGCCGCGGTGCGGGCCCTTGGAGTTCTGCCTCGTGCTCCCACCCCCGAGTGGTGACTCGGTTCTGCCACAGCCCCTGAGAAGCCTTGGGTACGCAGGGCACCTTCCATCACGCGGTGAAATGAATACCAGAAAGTAATTTCACAGGGAATGAGGAGGGTATAGGGGTCCTGCTCTGCTTCTTTCAACCATCTGGCGTAGGAAATCATTCTGTCTTCTGTTTGCGGTTCAGTCCACGGGGGCCTCTGGTTTAGGCTCACCTGGAAACATTCTTTTTTGCCAGCCTTATTTTCCCGGTCACTGTGTCACTTTAATGAACTCGAGGTAATAATAGCTGCAGCAGCAGGGAAGGACCCACAGTGGGCAGTTACATGTGAGGCACATTTCTATCTAAACATTTTCCTATATCCATGTAATCCTACTGACAACCCTATAGGAGCCATCTGTGTTCCCATAGGACATCGAAGAAACCATAGACGTCAAGTGTCTTGGCTACGTCACACGTCAGGAATGGTGGAGCCAGGACTCTGACCCACCGTGTGACCAGAGCCAGCTTTTTGCATGTGGGAGGGTTAGAGGGCTCTTCCCTGTCAGCCCCGCAGCACAAAATCAAAGGCCTTGAATGTGTTGGAGGTTTTACATTAGCCTGTGAAAGGAGTGCAGCCAGGTGACAGGATGGGACAGCTGAGTCCTCACTGTCACTTTATTTAGGGGAAATAGCCAAGCTGTATTTCAGGCACTGTGCCGGGCACAGGGAAGTGGCAGTAAAAAACAATGACACCTGCGGTCCCTATGCTCCAGGGCTACAGGCTCATCAGTGGTTTCTGGAGACTTGCGTGGGTTAAGACTCACCTAGGAAGCAGGTAAAACCAGGTTCCTCAGTCCCGCCTGATGCAGGCAACGATGGTGCTGCACATGACCACAGGCCACACCTGGGGACACTGGCCTGTGCTTGGGGCTGCACAGCTTCCCAGGCTCAGCCCCAGGCCTCGCATTGGTTTCTCGAGTGCGTTTTAAATATACCTAGGCCTGCAGTTACGAACCCTCGCTGCACGTCAGTCCCTCTGGGGGGCTGTGGAGAGCATCCGTTACCAGTGTCAGCTTCCGACTCAGAGGCTCTGAGCAGGTCTGGACCTTGGGTTGAGATCTACAGAGCTGTGTGTGAGGAGCTTCCAGAAAGGAGGGAGTAACTGGAATCAATCTGCAGGGTACCAGAGTCAATCTGGAGACTGCAAATGAAATGAACCCCAAATTATTTAACACTCAGAAGGAAAATGGTATGTGGTCATCACTCTTCTCTTGTGGTTGAAAAACCTTTATTTAAATAAGCCGAACTGTGATTTTATAGGTCTTTTATTGGTCTCAGGCTGTCATCTCCTGCACAAAAACTAAAATATACTATTATTTACACAAAACTTTTTATAAATTTTATGATTGCCTTATGGCCTACCCCTGGGTGATCTACAGAGATGCCCTCTTGTTAAAGCAGATGGCTAGGCCCACCCCTGGAGCTTGTGACCATTTCTAACAAGTACCCAGGGGTTTCTGCAGCTGCGCAGGGCCCCCACTTTGAGAAGCCCTGTGTCCTCTGGCACTCACAATCCAAAAAGAGCTGTTGACACAGATCAAAGGAAAAGATTGATTATATCAAGTGCTGACCTTTTAGATTGTGATTTATTGAACAGCAAACTAGACATAAATGCTTGATGGAATAACATTATTAATGTAGCTATAGCTACCGGTGTCAAATTAAAACAGTAACTGTATGGTCCTTAATACTGAGACCAGGGGACACAGGAGAGTTATGGTTGGAAGTTTTATAAGAACAAACCTTTATTTGGATTTGTGTTGTCATTTTTCACCTGTAACAATTTTCACTGGCAAGTGAAGTAGAATTAGCGCGTTTAACGAATGCCCTGCTTCCCTGCTTTTTATTCCAAGGCCGGTGGAGTAGAGGCTCTGAGTAAAGTTAACCCCCATGTATTATTTACTTGTTTGCAAACAAGTAATTTCCTGGGCACCCACCACTAACCTGCAGATAATAGTAACTTGCTTCCATTCCTGAAACGTTAAAAACATACGCAAGAAAGTCCCTGTTTCATTTTGTAATTAATTGATTGTCTTTCTTTTAAAAGAGCAAAAAAACATTGTTGGTTCCAACACCTCGACTGAGAACAGGGTTATTTAATAGGATCACACCACCCCCTGGGGCAACTAAAGACGTCCTGAGAAAATGTGCCACCTCTCAGGTAAGTGCAAGAATCAAGTCATTCACCAATAAAAGAACTGTTCTCAGCTGCAACTTCTGGTGACTTAGAATAGCATATAATACACCACAGAGTTTGAAATGTATTTTTAACAAAGTCAAATGAACAGAGATGTTGAAGTTTTCAGCAGCCCTGTCATTAAGGGAGACAAGTTAGAAAAACTGTGAATACACGGGTTCCATTTTTGTAAGTTGGTTTCTATTTTGCACCAAGCTGGCAAATTATAAATTCTGTTTAAAAAGAAAAGGAAAAACAAGTCATCTGGTACTCTGGCGCCCTCTAGTGTTAGTCTGTGACGTTGTTTAGCACTCTAGAGTGTTTTATTGAATGCCACCAGAGCAATTGGGGACACGGTAGAATTTCCAAAACATGTTCAATTGGAAATGGCCTCATCAGTTCTAAATTAATGATTGCTTATATATACATATGTATGTGTGTGCGTGTAGAGAGAGGTGAATCATATATATAAGAATGTATATATAGATATCTTATACTGTATATAAGAGTTTCTTGAATGCCTCACAATGTAGTAAAACCAAAGTGTGTAAGTATTACATTAGGGTGCATTATAATGGAATTTGTCTTGTAGTTTACAGATGAAGAAATAGCATTTGGTGGCTTTTCAGACTCCTAGAGTTAGACCCAAGCCATTTGATTCTTAATCTACTGGAATAAAAAATAGAGCATTAAGATATTCCTTTTTTAAAGGGATTTTCCACTTAAGTCTAATGTATAAAAATGGAATGTTTTATTGTTATTTGTTGATAACCTGTTTTATTCCAAAAGTAGAATTTGATGTGGCTTACAGTAATACTTCTAAAGTAAAATAATACAATATGTGTGGAAAGGGAATACAGGGAAAATAAGGGTAGAGAATAAGAGGCAGCAGTGGTTCTGGTTACTGCTGGAGAACATGACCCCTGTGATCCTCTGCAGTCAGCGATGTAGGCTGCAGAGTTGAGCCCATGTTTCTTAGAGCAACAGGGCATGTGATCAGTTGTAAGTCATAGGTTCATGGCAATAAGAGCAGTCTTTTCCTGGGATCAAGGTCCAGGTCAGACGTAGCTTTGGTGCTGGTCTGGTCTGTCTTCTGAAATAGCTCGCCTCTTGCCTCTGAAAGGGGACCACCACTCTGCTCATTGCCAGGAGTTCCCCAGGAAGTGCAGGCCCTGGATGGCCCCACACATGCACTCCTGAAAGTATGGCGGGGCCCAGGAGAAGGCCAGACCCGTTCTCGTGACTGAACTTTAATAAGGATTGAAGAGCAGAGTTTGGGCTTTTGTATAACATGAGATACTGGATCCAAATCAGAGACTCAAAGTCATGAACCTCAAGAAAACGTGCATTTACTTTCTGGCATCGGGAAAATGGTAAAAGTGGAGGGAGACACTGAAGGCCATGTGTACACGCAGATGCAAATCTCAGTGTGGTCGTTACTCTGGCTGCAGAAATGCTGCCGCAGTGCATATCTCTCTGGGAGGCTCTGACAGAGCCTTACTTCTTAGCAGATAAGTCTGAATTTGTCCCTCACCACCTCAGCCCCCTCCACTTTCATGCCCTAATCATCTGTGTCTGTCATCGTAGTCTTTGTATTTACTCTGACGTAGGTAACCACCCCTATAGGCAGAAAATTGTGTTAATTGCATGATAAGTCCTTCTTCCCATCCATGACTCTTGTTGTTGATTTGAATATGACTTAGGAAAGTCAGGAGACTCCTGGTCACCCTGCTGTGTCTGGCTAGACTTAGCAGGTGAGGCTGACCGACTGAGCGAAGAGGAATTTTGACAAACAGAGTTACAACACAGAAAACCCCACACAGCTGTCTGCTCACTAAGGCTGCCAGACACTGAGCCCATTAAAATCAAGTTGGGGACAAGGGCCGTGGACATGAGATGCCTGCCTCCATGGCCACTGTGCGATTAAGAAGAGACAGGCTTTCCCACAGTGGGAACACCGTGGGCCGTTGATTAGTTTGTTGGGAGTCCCCCAAACTAATCACATGCACTGATCCTGTAAGTGGCTTGTCACATACTTGTAGACAGGGGACAAGGGTAAATACCATACCCAGATTCGCTTCTGCCAGGTACTGCTCCATACATTGTCCCAGTCTGGCTTCCTAGACCCCTGCGGCACTGGTTATCAGAACCATGACCATATCAACGTCCCTGTTCATTAAATATAGGCCCTCATTAGTTAGTACACAGAGGTGGACTTTTGGTGCATCATGGTTGAATAAGTGATATTTCAGAAGTGAGTGTGCTATACAATAAGATGATGGCCTCCAACATTTCATACTGAATTAATATGGCATTCATGTTTACTGACCATGTCTTATGTAGCAAATGCTTTGCCTCTGTGACATCATTTCATTGCAACTTGGCCTCCCGACAAGTCCTGGAGTGGTGTCCCTGTCTTAGAGACGAAGGAACGGAAGCTCAGAGAGCTTCCTGCTGCTGAGGTCACAGGGCAGAGGGATCTGACCCAGTTCCGTGGGACTCCTGAGCCTGTGTTCGCATCACTGCTCTTCTGTGTCTTGGGGAAAAATGATTTGCTAAAAATTATGAAATTACTGTCCTATGTATTTGTGCTGTCAGGTCCTCCTGGCATCTTTCCTGGGGAGGAAATTGTGGGAAATTATCCTAACATGGTTTTCCCGAAATGCCATTTCTGCAGTGCCGTGCTTTTGGTGCAGGGCCGCCCATGTGTTTGCTTCTCGCAGGAGCTTGATTGAGACTCGGACTGCTCTTCGTCTGCGAGGCGTGAGGTGGGGCAGCTGCTCGCGCTGGGAAAGCCTTCAGGTCCGTGTCTCTGTCCGCAGGGCGTGAGGAACTACAGCGCTCCCGTGGGCTTGGACTCCAGGGTCCTTGTGGACTTAGTTGTGGTGGGGTCCGTTGCCGTTTCTGAAAAAGGTAAGATTAAGAACAGAAACTCACAGATGCAACCACTTACCCGGCAGCTTGCTGTTCCACCAGCTCTCCGTCCGCCTGTTAGACGGTGACGGTAAGTAATTTCAGCTTTCTGGACGCATGCCTGGCTCCCAAAGCCAGTACATCTATGGCTCATTTTGAAGAGTTAACTTCATCCCTCCCACTCCTGGCCCCACTCAACACTTCTACAGTATTTTCACTCTTCTCAACAGGAAAAATAAAGTGAGATAACTCTCTTCAGGTGGTGAAAGATTTTCCCTCTGTTCTTAAGTTAACTGGAACTGGAGCTGAATTTATTTGCAGTATGTCAGTAAATAGTTGGTTTTGGAGAGCCTCCAGTAAATGGAAAAACATTAAGTACTAAGCCTTGTTTTTGTTATGAAGCACAGCCTCCTGGACAAGCCGGGGTGCCCCGCGCCTACCCGCGAGGCCTGGTGCTTTGCCATGCAGGCAGGTGAGTGGCTCGGGGTCTGCGCTCTGCCCAGCCACCCTCAGACTGTGGTGCCCAAGGTACCTCTTCCCCCTTGCACTGCTCTGCCCCAGGCCCAGCTTGACGCTCTTGAAAACAATCTGCCAATTCTTTGGTGGGGTCAGTGGATCCAGGTGGGATCAGCCCATCTCAGACTTGCACTTATACAGTGTGATTTGGGGTCCCAAGAGATAAAAAAGGATACTGTCCTAAGACGCTCATCCCCAAAGCTCTCTCTTTGAAAATTAATTGGCCAAAGTCAAGTTCTTTCTTCAGGAGGGGTTCCCAGGAAATAGTTGGTAAGAGATGCTCTAAGTCAGTCATTGAGCTTGGTCTTTCTAAATGCTTGTCTTTGATGTCTTCACCTTAACTTGTCTTTCCCCATCTCTCTGAGCTAGTATGTGAGATGTTGTAGTTTTTTTTTTTTTTAATATGTTTCTATTGATTTTTATTTTTTTTCTTTATTGATTTTTAGAGAAAGAGGAAGGGAGAGGGAGAGAGAAATAGAAACATCGATGAGTGAGAACATCGATTGGCCACCTCCTGCCTGGCCCCCACTGGGGATTTGGCCCACAACCTGGGCATGTGCCCTCATGGGGAATTGAACTGGTGACCTCTTGGTGCATGGGTTGATGCTTAACCACTGAGCCACACCAGCTGGACTCTATTGATTTTTTTAGAGAGAGAGGAAGAGAGAGAGAGATAGAAACATCAATAAGAGAGATACATCGATTGGCTGCCTCCTGCACACCCCCTACTGGGGATCGAGCCTGCAACACGGGCATGTGCCCTGACCGGGAATTGACTGGGAATCGAACCGGGACCTCTCAGTCCATGGGACAACGCTCAATCCACTGAGCCACACTGGCCTGGCAAGATGTTGTAGTTCTATATTCTTTGCTTTCCCTGTGCACAGTTACAGATATTTTATGCGTGTCATCAGGGATGGGTGCACATGAGCACCTGCACCACGTGAGATACAGGTGTCGTGTGTATTTGGCGTGGGTTGTGTGTTCATCCTGTGTCTTCACAGGAGGGACAGCAGCACTTGCAGTGATGCGGATGATGTGTCTCCAAGGCCTTTGCTGTCAGCGCAGGCAGGCCGACCTGTTATGTGGCCCTGGCTAAGGGACAGCTAGTTATCTCCAAGGTTTGGCTTTTCCCTTACGAATAGCACTAGAAAGAGCTGTTGTCTTGTCATATGGCCTACATGGGACTTTAGGAACTATCCATGCGTGAGGAATTGCTGAACCAAAGGGTAGATTATAAATCCTGATGGATGTTGCCAGATTACCCACCTGAAAGTTTGCCCACCTTGCATCCCCAGCACTGTATGCCTCGCCTCTCTCCCCGCTCCCTTGTTAATAACTAGAATCGTCCAACTTGAATTTTGTACCCATTTGATGTTATTTCATGTGCCTTTTGATTTGCACTCAGTTAGGAGTGAGGTTGAATGTTTCTCATGCTGTTCATCTGCCTGTCTCTTTCTGTAGACTGTTCACACCCTTTTCTATTTTTCTATTGAATTGCCTTTCTCTTATTTCTTTGCATGCACTGTTGAAGGCTTTTAATTGTACAAGTAGCATGATTATATCTGAATCTTAGACGCACGAGCAGTGATGCTTAAACTCTGGGTGCTGGTGCTGATGCTGACGCTGATGTTAAATAGAAGTCAGAATTTCTGCACTCTTATGAGCTCCTGAATGTATAGGCTCATTTTGGGAGCCAGAGGCATTGTAATGTGTACTGTCTGGCTGCATTTCTTCCTGCTTAGCTTCAGGTAATAATCCCTTTGTTGTGCCACCATTTACAAATTTGCAAAAATAGCACTAGTACTGCTTAAACCATCCTCCTTCAAGAACTGGTGGGTTGAATTGGGTAGCTAAGGCTGTGCCGTTCTTAAATCACATATCTCTGATTTTAGCGTTTTTATCTTCCTTTCAGGGGAAAGAGATGAAAAAGATTTTGCCTGTAGTAGGATGTTGTTTTTAGTCTTTTAAAAAACAATTCTTTTACTATTTTTAAATGTAGTCCCACTAACATAAAGCTCACATAAATGCAAGCGTAGTTTCCTTTGGTAGCATGTTTTAAAGGTTTGACGTTCACTTAATTGTGTGTTCACCACTGTACATATTCAGTGTTGCTGTTCCTCTTTGAGTCCTGTAAGTCCATTTTCAGTGGGCTGCCTATGTAGTTACTATGTTAGTTTCTGTGCAAGGGCCAGGGATATTGGGTCCAAGTTTCTCCTTTCATTGTGGCGTAATGAAAAATTTACTCCTGAATGATTCCCCAGACCTTGCAGAGGTACTGATTCTCTGCATTGTCTCTCAGGCTGGAGAATTGGGAAGGGAGAAGGTTATGCTGATCTTGAATATGCCATGATGGTGTCAATGGGAGCAGTCAGCCAGGGGACGCCAGTGGTCACCATCGTCCACGACTGCCAGGTGCTGCCTATGGCCCCGGAGAGGCTCTGCCCTGCTCCACTGAGGGGAGGGAAAGGAAGAGAGAGAGAGCGGGAAGGGTGGGGAGAGAGAGGCGGGCCTTCACCCCTGCTGCCGTGAGTGGTGTTGATCAGCTGGGGCTGGATTTGTTGAGTGACGCGGCAGCCAGGCCTCGTCTCCAGTGGGTCTGGGGCAGCGTTGTACCCACACTGAGCAGTGCACCGAACACGACTGGAGCCATACTCCCTGTCAGCTCCTTTACCCACTTCTGTGTGACAGGTCGTCGACATACCTGAAGCGCTCCTTGAGGATCACGACCTCACAGTGGACTATATTCTCACTCCCACAAGAGTCATCGCCACGGGGTGTGAGCGCCCAAAGCCAGCAGGAATCATATGGTCTAAGGTGGGTCACCACGTGGCATCAAAGGCAGCCACAGCACCCCGTGGCCAGCTCTGGGCCATAGCTCAGAGGCATCTCCTCCCTTACTGTGTTCTCCATCTGGCATGGCAGCTGTCCCCAGGCCGGGGACTTTCGAACAATTGCGCTCCTGAAGCACTATCTCCAGGCCCAGGCCTGAGAGTCCAGTTGATGAACCTGTGGAATTCTGATCAGTAGGCAGGTTTGACATCTCCTTCTGCGAGACATCCAGCTGTACATGGCAGAAATGACCGGGCCACTAGGGAGGGCTAATGACTTGAATTTATTTGCCAACCGGCTTGTAGTGTTACACTGAGGAGAGGCTGTCACTGGAAAGCTTCAAGGCATGGATGGGCGTCTGGGAGACAACACCTTCTCTGGCTTCATACTCTTCTGAGTGTGCTTGCTCTAGAACTTTCTCACCTTGGGCATTTGGAGGGACCGCAGGGCATGTTTCATCAGTGAATACGCTTTCGCCTCCTGCTAGAGAACTAGTCATTTTGGTGAGAGTTGCCATTAGAAGTACTCCGGCGTTCTGTTTATCTCTGCCAGCAGCTGCTCAGACGTGCCCCAGCATCCTATCTCCTTAGCTCTGGTCAAGTAAAGTGAGTACCGGAAAGAAAGCAACTTACCCCAAATTCCAAAGCCGGTGTGTGGCCGAGTTAAGGTTAGCACCCAGGTCTCTTCTTTTTGGGTTGGCAGCAGATGGCTTGAGAGTCAGGTTTCTGATTTATATTGGACTGAGCATGTATTTGTAGGGAACAGGCTTTTAATTTCATCATTAGAGAGAATACATATTTATAAGTGACTGATACCGGTATGCTTCAGTGAAGCGTGATCGTAGCATATAAAAGAAAATCAAATTTGCTTTATACTATTTTTCTAGTTACAGAAGGGCGGAAGTATTTTTTTTTTTAATGTTTGATTAACAAGCAAAATCTTTCATTGCACATGGCAAGTTGACAACATGTAACAAATGTTCCTAATTGCCAGCCAGGAAAAACAGTAGCACTGCCGTGGACCTGCCCCGAGTGTGACGTCCAGCCTGTCCAGTTGGCTCACAGAGGCCCTTCTGTTGGCTGTGGGAGCACGGTCAACCCGAGCCGTTCCGCAAAGAGTGCAGGAATGGCAGGCAGCTGGCAAAAGCCACCGCGTACCGGGAGACGTTTCCATTTAGAATTTGGCGGGGAGTGTGGAAGAGTACACCAACGTAAGCTTTGTCATTCCTTTACCCAGTAAACATATTGCCCTGGAAACCAGCAGTCTTACGGAAAAGCCGTGCATTTGTGCATTTCAGTTTCTAAAGGTCCCTTTGCATGTGCCGGTGTGGCGGTATGTAGACTTCCAGTCAGTGTATAATGTGTGGTTAAAGCATTTTCATTTTTCTTCAGCTGATTACAGTGGGTACGTGTGCCAGCCCTGTGATGTGTGCAGAATAACGTATTTTTGCCTCACATGACATGTTTTAAGATGAATTTCTGCTGCCTGAGTGTAGAGCCTTGCCCCATGGGTCAGGTTTCCTGAGAACACTTACCTCTGCCCGAGGGAGCTCTGTGGTGCCACCAGGCAAAAACACACAGGAGTTCCAGCACTTCTGGGGCGGCCACCGGCCGAGACAGCTCCGAGTGGGTCTGACCAGGGGCCTGCTGGGTCCCGCGGCTGCTGCTTGGAGTGGAATAGCGCTTAGTTCTTCCATAGGTACAGTCAGCGTCTCCGATTATACATGCAGCTTTTAATTTGATCATTCTTTCTAAACACCAGATGTAGTAACTTAAGAATCGAATTATAACTAGTTTACATCGGTTTTTAAATATTCTAAAAGAGCACAAGAGTCTGAACTCTTTAGGAAGGTAGAGCAGGGACATGGGAAGAAGTCGGGTTGGCTGGACTTAGATGATTTTGGGGGGACCCAGAACCTCTAGGGTACAGGCCTTTTAGTTTAATCACCTTTCGATGAATCGGTTAGAAAGAAGGGCAGAGGGACAGTGGGTGAAAAGTCCCTTTCAGTTAGGAAAGAGCAGTCACATCTGTGGGTGTACCCGTGTCGGGCGTGGTTCCTCTTCCTGCGCGTGAGCAATGGGCGGCATCAGAGAGAGCAAATCCTTCTGTGTAACGTCTTTCCGTGGCACACAGCTGAGAGTCTGTGCCGCTGTGAAGACCAGCGTGGACGACCAGTGCCGCCCGGAGAGGGCTTCGCTGAGGGGGAGAGTATTATGCACTTAGAACTAGGCACTGAATGAAGACTGCAAGGCCGCCCTTGACTGTTCTTAGGTGTATGTGTTTCTTTAACTCTTCCTCTAATTCATGTATTTTTAACCTGGGGCCTGTGCACTTCTTGTGGTTTGGAAGTCCATGAACAGACATTGGAAAATTGTACACAGAATTGTGGGGGAGTCCCAGGGAAGGAACCCCAACTTCTCTCAAAGGTCACTGACACCCTGCCAAGGATAAGAACCATCACTCTAAGTTACATATGATTCTGAATATAACGAGAACACTGATGCTAGTCACACTTTATTTCTGCCCTGGCTGGGTAGCTCAGGTGGTTAGAGCATCGTCCGATTTGCCAGGGTTGCAGGTTTGATCCTGGTCAGGGCACATATAAGAATCAACCAATGAGTGCATCAACAAGTAGAACAACAAATCTCTCTCTCTCTGTCTCTCTCTCTCCTCCCCCCTCTCTTCCTCTCCTTTCCCTCTCTCCCACCCTCCTTTCCTCCCTCCCTCCCTCTCCCTTCCTTTCTTTCAAAATTAAAATCAATCAATAAAATTTAAAAGAAACAATTTATTTTTGTACAAGAATTGCACCTATTTGTGGGCTGGTACTCTGATGTGCCTGACATGCCCACGTCTGGGGGAAGCTCGTGTCTGGACCGTTGCTTACCTCTTTGTAATGAATCACTTACAAGCTTCATGCCCAAAAGAAAGACGGAAAGCATCATTAAAGAATGAGGATCATCGAAAGGACTAAAGAGTGTTTTCTGTTTCTTTTCTGCCTCCTGGATTCCTGTGATAACATGAGACCAGTTCTGCCCCGGACTCAGCTGTCCAGGCTCAGCCAGACCTGAGGGGCAGCCCCAGGGTCACTGCCCCACTAGGACAGGACGGAGCCGGCAGTCTCCCACTGCGGGCCGGATAGAGGCAGTCCCAGCCTGTCCAGGCAGGCTCCATGGCTGAGCCTCACTCACTGGGACACCTACCGCCTCCTTTGTGGCAGGTTTCAGGAAATAGTTGTTCATTGATTAGGCCAAGAGCCAAAGATGTCTTTTGTGTAGAAGTCCTGTTCATCAAGACAATGTGTGTGTGTGTGTGTGTGTGTGTGTGTGGAATTTGTTATTTTAGATGAATTGCTAGGACTGTTTTTAAAGGTAGTGTTCTATTTCAGATTTGCCCTGTTTCCATGTTTCAGTGACACATTTCTCTGGGAAATGCTCCTTCCGTGGAGGGTGGAGAGGAGGAGGAGGAGATCCCTGTGGCCAGTTAAAGATCTCATCCTGCCCAATGGTATAGGTCAGGGGGCGGGGACATGTGTGGAGGCAGGAAACCCCGTTATCCTGGGGAGCCCCAGGGAGGTGCCATTTGTGACCCTGTAACCCTCACACTAGGACCTTCGCTGCTCCCCCTCTGTGTAGGAGGGCTTCGGTTCCCTGCTTTCTGGGCCTCGGAGAATAGAGAAGGCTGCCCGTTCTTGCCAGCTGCCATGGCCTGTCTTGAGCCGGGGGTGGGGCGGCTCAAAGCTACTGATTAAGACAGTGGGGGACCCACATCACAGAGGGCCAGGTGGGACCGTTTGCGTCTCATCCCTGCTGCACGTGGCTTAACGTACAGGTAAGGGTGGCTGCTGAGAGCATGTGTGGCAGAGGCCCCCGGGGGACTTTCGTTTCTCGTCCCTCGTGACCGAGCTGTGGTTCCTTGTGGACACCCTGAGAATGGCTGGAACTGCTTTACTTTTTCAGATCAGCTGTGAGATGATGCGGAGAATCCCAATACTCCGAAGCCTCCGCTCCCGAGAGAAGCAGGCTGGGAAAGATGTCACCCTTCAGGATGAGCACCAGCCCCTTCCAGAACCGCACAGCCAGCACACAGCCCCGCCCAGCACTGTGAGAAGACCCCGGGACCCACCCCAGCGGGAGTCAGGTCCCATGCAGGCGGAGGGTGTGCCCTCTGACACTGTTTACGTTGGGAACCTCCCCCGGGACACCCGAGTGAGCGAGCTGAAGAGAGCCCTCAGGGGACGTGGCGCCGCCCCCCTGCGGCTCACCTGGCAGGGGCCGCAGCACAGGGCCTTCCTCCATTACCAGGATCCAGCCGCAGCCCAGCAGGCCGTCTCCTGTTTGCAGGGCTTACACCTGGGTGCCAACACCTTGAGGGTGGCGCTGGCCAGGCAGCAGCCAGCCAGTGACCTGGTGGGCAGCTGTGCTAGAGAGCCACACCCGGACCATTGCCCGGCCATCTAAATGGGGACACGTGGGACTTCGGTGGCCCGTGTAGCAGGACATGACAGATCTGATGCTCCATGAGCTGCTCTGACAACGTTTGTCCTTTCTGGGAAGTCACAGCCTTCAGTTCCCGCCTGGTGATTGATAACTAGGGGAAGTCAACCGGTAACACACTTCCTGCATCTAGGAGGCTGAGCACTCCATGTGTTCAGTTCTGGTTTATCACAGTCCTTTGGCCTGTTGGATGTTACAGCCATGCTGGTTTCTCTGCAGAGACAGCAGTTGAGAGGGTGTAAGAGACCAAGTGAGCAATAAACCAGTAGGAGTAAATGGTACAGTCTGTGTCTGGATTTGAGGGGAGTGGGAGATTAAGAGAGGATGGACAGAGGATGCTGCCAGGACAGGCCCTGGCAGGGACCAAACGCAGGAGCACAGTGGGGCAAACCAGAAAACACGTCCGTGCCCCAGGACCCTGGCCTGGCACGTCCAGACGGGGAAAGCAGTGTTCAAATCGCAGAAGCCAAGTACTTCAGCCCCCTGTGTACAAATAAATCACTTGTCTCAACTCTGTCCCGGTGTCGGAAATGGAGAGCTGACGTGACATGGACCCTTGGCTAAGTGGTCTCACCTCTGCCCCCTCTTACCTTTCTAGCCTTTCTTCTCCCTCTGGGCTTCGCTCCACTGGCCAGATGCCCCTGCACACAGCAGGAAGCGCCGTCTCAGGAGAGTGTCCTCCAGGCCACATCACAGACAGTCCTGCAGATGCTCTCACGCTCGCATCTGCCCGACGCCTTGTGTTCTCCGAGTTCTTTCCTCCAGTTCCTTGTTCCTAAAAAACTAGCTGGATTTTGGCTGAACTATGCTTTCTAAACAGAAGCGCTTTTACAGTTGATCCTGGGCACAACGTCAAAATAAGCATTTAAGTGGAGATTATTTTTTCAAATGTACATGCATTGGAAATTTTATTTTTTCACCGGAGGATCTTACTGAGTGTATTTTAAGTACGTTATTATGCCTCAAGAGGCCAGGCCTTGCGTGAACTTTCAAGCAAATGTTCTCAAGGTACTCAGTTTCCCTTGGAAAAAGCATTTTCTTACTGGTTTTACAATGAAAATACTGTGGAGACTTTGGAAAGAAAAGCTATCCTGTTGACCTTAAACAAATAGATAGTTCTCTAACAAAATGGGTTTATTCAGGAACAAACAGAGTTGCAATCTGGGATATGTGGTCTAATAGCAAACCATGTGAAACAAAGAAGAGGCACTTTCTTTTGTGGACTTGGGAGGAGCTGTTGTAAAGGAAGAGTCCATTGGAGGAAACTGGAAGTTCGAAGTGTAGTGGCTTTTCATTGGCTGAGCTGTGGCAGCCTCCTGTTGGCTGAGCTGTTACCGGGCCAAAAGGCATCTCTCCTTCCTCCTGCTGAGGCAGGCAGGTGGGTCTCTTCCTGGGGGGGTCAGTAGTGTGCCTAGAGTGACACGGGTATGACATCTCTCTTCTAGCCTCTGGACTCCACTTTCAATGACGTTTCTGTTTATTAATTTTCACCATTCTTAGATTTGCTCATTAAATACAGACTCCTTTTCCAAGTTGTCATGAATAAAATGAAGGTGGACAAATATCTTAAAATGGACCAGGACCTTCCTTGCCTTGGGCCCTCTGGGCTTCCTCGCTCTTGGCCTGAGCTGCCCACCCTTATCTGCACGGCTGGTTCTGCTTTGTCACTCGGCGTTCAGCAGCGATGTCAAGGCCGACTCCGACCACCGAATCCATCGCGGCGACCTGATCATCTTCACGCGTCACTCCGTTTTTGTTTCTCTTCTCCAGAGTACCTCCTGTGTTTGGCATGTTCTTGTTTAGTTTTGGTTGATGTGTTTATTGTTGACTTGCCACCATTAGAATTGCACTCCAGGAGAACAGGAAATGTGTCCCTGCCTATCTTTGCCACCCTCCGCTATACCTGAGAACAACTCCTGGCAAATACATAGCAGCTCAGGAACTAATACGTGAATGGGTCCATCCAAGCCGAGAGAGAGAAACTACATCCTGGTCATACCACCCGAAGCCGTGTCCAGCAGTGCTTGATGCCAGCCTGCCTTTGACTGCTGAGTCACACGCGTCAGTAGTGGTTGTTCTGGGTAAGCCAGGTCGCTGGGGCATTCTGTCACTCGCAGCCAGAATGATCCAGATTTACTGGAACACAGATAATCCGAATGAGTTCACTATTTTTATATTTGTGGAAAATTAGTATAAGGAAAACGGAAGACCACGTGCCTGAAATATAGGTACCCCAAATGTAACAGCCTATGTCCACCTTTGATTCCTCCGCCCTGCCTCAGGCGGGCCTTGGAGAGCCTTTCTCAGAGCTGCCGGGAGGAGCACTTGTCACAGGACAAGTGCTAGTGACCCAGCTGAGCGTTCCCAAGACTCTTGAGTACTTGTCAGGATCGTAACTGTACAGTGTACGTGATGATAACGAGGTGAAATCATGGAAAAGGACTACGTGGCAAGGAGCTGAGGACTGTAGGCGTCTTTGCTCTGTGGGGCCCGTCCTGTGTTCCCGACTGGCACTGCGCTTTGCCAGTGGACCTGACTCGTGCCGATCTGCAGCTGCACAGCTGCCGGAAGCTCGCAACGAACGCTGGACTCTGGGAGCCCAGCAGCGCAGGTTCCCCTACGGCCTCTGCTCGCGGTTCCTGTGCGGTGGGCCAGCAAGTGGCTGGTCCAGGTCTTAGCTTCCGCATCTTTGGAACAAAGGCCTGACCAGTTCTGACATTCTGTTTCTCTGGAGCCTCCCCGGTCATCATCGCTTAGATTTTTTCTGTGTATGTAAGTTAACAGCCATTATGGAAACTTTGGAGTCTCAGAAGTATAAAGGGGTATCAGCCATCACCCCACCAGTTAAGCAGCCTTGATTGACATCACCTTTTGTTTATTTTCAGTCTTCTGTGCAGTTTTGAAACAGCTAGGATGAGCCCCGTGAGCTTCAGAAACAAGCAGACTCGGTGGGAGCACCGGGTTTGCCAGTGTTTGGTACGCTGTGCCACGGCAGCTACTCATCTCCGAACTCCCTCTGCTCATCTACACATGGTCATAGACTTGTGAAGATTAGATGAAATAATGCATCAAAAATATGTGGTCTGCATGTAGCAAGTGCTTGTGATTGTGTCCTCTCCGTGGAGGGCCTGTGGCCCGGCCACCCAGAGGCCCCGTTGAGCGCCTCTCGAGGAAGAGCAGCTCCCGGAGAGGCAGAACTCGGGACTGACCCAGAGGTCCTGCCTCATGCCCTTGCATTGAGAGCAAGGGTCTGAGTCAGCATCACAGCAGGCCCCTGGCTTTAGGGGTACCAGTGATGGTGGTGATGGCCATTTCCCAGGTGACAAAGGTCACGGATGCTGAGACCCGGTGGAAGTGGGCAGGGGCGACCACAGCACTGAGCTTGCAGGAGAGCATGTTATGAAGACAGGAAGCAGACATTTCTGCTCCAGAGGGGCCCCTGGCTTGGAGTTTACCTATCATCTATGTTCCCCTGCCTGGGAAGCCGGCTCCTTCCAGCCCTCAGATGATTCGATCATTGAACCAGAAACAGGCCCTTCGGTTGAGATCAGAGAAAGTCTGTGACAGCTCACAGGTGAAAAGCAGCACCAGGGAGAACCTCTATGAAATACACAATCTGAATGCAGTTGAATGAAGAGAAAACAGACCAACATGGGGCCTTTCGGAGACTCTCAAAGCAAAAGGATCTGACACGAGATGTGGAGGAAGAGCATTTACGAAAAAGATTTACTCCAAGGAAACAACTTCGGGCAACCTCTGCTCGGTACTTGTGAAAATTTTGAGAAAACAGTTTCCATTTTTCTATGAAAAATCTGTGCCGTTGTTTTACCTTTTCTGCTCTGATCTCAAAGTACACAGGGAATCCTCAGCTCTCGAATGAAAAGCCCAGTGGGGTAGATCACTATCCAAAGAGAGCTTGCCGAAAGTAGGCAGACATGTAAAGAGCAGGATAGGTGAAGATATTTTTAAAAAATTGAAACGTGTGGTTTCAACCTTGACATTTATATTAGAAGATATGGTGTGGAGGAGAGAAGGAAGTCAGCAAGAAGGTGATAGCTGGAGAAGGGTCCGTGGCTGCAGCTGGCATGAGAAGGCAAGACCACACCGACATTCAAAACCTGGAGGCCCGCCCCTGGGCCGCAGAGGGCAGTGGCAGAGCAGAGTCGATGACCGATGTGTGTATGCACCATGTCCCGTGGCAGGAGCCCTGCCCGGAGCGAGGGGTCAGACCAGCCCGGCACCCTGGGCCCTCGTCTGCAGCTGTGAGCAGACCATACGGAATCTCCACTCACTCAGGAAAACCAGCATCTTAAGCAGTATGTGACCCTTGGGGAAATGTCAGTACAGCAATCAGAAGGAGATTAGGAGGCCATCATGTCCATTAAAAAGAGAATAAACTGGTAAGGGAAAAAAAGCAATTCTTAGACATTGAAAACACCGTGGCATAAACCTAGGCTGTCACACTGAAGGCAGAGTAGACACAGGTGCAGGTAATGGGAAGATAAGCCACACTGTTCTTCCTGACACCAGAGTAGAGAGGATAGAGATGGCAAGTGTGAAGCATTGGGGAAAGTAAATAAAACTGTGTTCAGCTAAAGAAGTTGTGGCTTCATATTGAAAAGTCCTCAAAGTCCAAAACAAGGGAAGCATACAGATCAGTGACCTCCCCATAGAGTATCGGTAGTAACTCGTGTGGATTTCATAGCACGCACAAAAATAAAATCCAGGCTAATTCAGTAGACATAGAAAGAAATACAAAAGTCCCTGGCTGGTATGGCTCAGGTGGTTGGGCACTGTCCTGGGCACCAGGGGGTTGCAGGCTCGATGCCTGGTTGGGGGCATGCAGGAGGCAGCCAATGGATGTTCGCTGTCCTGTCGATGTTTCTTTCTTCCTCTCTCTCTAAAATTCAATAAAAGTATTTAGAAGAAAAAGAAATACAAGAGAACTTGGAGATAATACAAGAGAATAATTTATCATTGGGTTGGGGAAGGGCTGCATAAGCAAGACCCCGAATGTAAGGAGAACTTGACTCCCTTGTTCCCCTCAGAATGTCAGACTTTGATTGGTGCAGAATGCAAATGACCCAGAAGGAGCTATCTGAGGAATATTCAGGTAGGAAAATTGACTAGTGCGCTTTTTTCATGCACGTATTTAGTGCTCTCCTCTTCAATGCAACGACCCTTAGCTATATGTGTAAATATGGCCAGCAGATCCAGGCCCCTAACTGGAGTTGACGAAGCCATCAGCATGGAGGATTCTGTGTCTCTGTGGAGTTGGGAGCATGTCACACTGTTAGCGTGGGCAGCGGGGAGTTAGCAAAAGAGAAGGGAGCGAGACGGGCTGCACCTGATTAAGCCTGGAAGTTACAGCTTCAGACTCCCCAGGGGAAAGCCACATCCTCTGCCAGAGGGGACTTGATCCCTCCGAAAGAGCAGTTTTGCCATCTCCAGGGGGGGACAACAGACCATTAGCCGGGATTACCAGGGAGAGGGGAACTTCCCTTGCTGGGCACGAGATGGCAACCATAAAGGGGCAGTATCTAGCTTGAGAAAAAGACCGGATTGGATGGGGGCACGAAACCCCAGAAAGAGATTGGATAGGGCCAGGACCCTCCACAAACCCACAAAGGATTAGGAAAGAAACTGGTGAGTTTGAAAGAAAGCCGGCTCTTGCCCAAGCCCAAGGTAATATAAACAAAGCTTAACGAAGGCCTGTCTCCGTAGCATGCATTTGCCCATCTGTTGGCCTGTTCTCTCTCTGTAGCAGCCAAGCAGCTCCAAGCACAGGGCGGCCCAGCGGGCCCAAGCTTGGGCAGGGTCCGAGGGCGGGCCTGGGTGCCCGAGCGCAGCCCGGAATGGAGACTGAACTAGCCGGGTGGGGACAGAGACTGAGCTGGACTGAGCTTTGGCATGGACCGAACTGAACTGTGGTAGCTTCAGATGCCCTTCCAATGCCAGGTAACGGCACATCTCTGGATTCTGGCCCTTCTTCTGGGCTTGGTGGAGATGAGGTGGGACTTCTTCACAGTGGGATGGAGCTAAGCCACCTGTTCCTGGATGCCACCCCAGGCACCTGGAGACAGCCCTTCGTTTTCACTTCAGTAAATCTGACCACCACACCTCATCCTGCCATGTGTGGGTCCCCAAGAGGCTGTTTTCATGACTCCATGGAAGAGTCATTTCCATGGCGACACTTCTACTCCAAGGGGGAAGGGAGGGTTACAGTATGATCCAGTTTTTACATCTGGGAAAGAATTGTCAGCTTCAGGAGAAACCCAAACTCCTTGGTGTCCAGTCTCTTCCACCCTCCTTTCCTTCCACAGATGTTCCCTAAATTCTGTCCCACTGCCCAAGAAAACGGGCGGGGTGCGTGGCCGACGGGCCGGACCCAGGCACCTTGGACCCGCTGGCTGAGCAGCCGGCTGTGACGCAGGCACCGAAGCGCCAGGCGTCTGTGTTGACATCTGCAGGGTTTGTCATCCACGGTCTCTGCTCTGTGCAGTGAAGTCACCTGAACCATGTGACTGGTTCACACCTGATTTCTCAGTAGGACGGCGGGGAGCAATGGGTGAGAACAAGCGTCCCTGCACCGCTTGTCCTTCATCAGAGTACGGGGCGCCAGGCCCGGTTCTGTTGCTGGCTGCAGAGAGCGTTTGCAGAGGCTTTCCACTGGAATGCGAAGGTGCAGCAGCGCGCTGAAAACAAGCATTGTGGAATGTTTAGAACATATCAAGGAAAAGAGGAGCCCCGCCTGCAGAGCCACTGTGACTTCTGTGTGTTCTTCCTAATGTTTGTCACTGACACTGATGATTCTGGTTGGTAGTCCTGAAATCGTTCTGGGGATGATAGCCAGGATAAGTATTCTTTACGATGCTTGCCTCTGCTTCTCACCTCGGCCTCTGGGATGCTCAGGGCAGTGCGTGGGGTTGCACTGGTACACACAGGTGAGCGTGTCCACCCTGGTTCTTCTTTTTTAATCCTCACCCGAGGATATTTTTCTATTTATCTTCAGATAGAGCAGGAGGGAGGGTGGGAGAGAGAGGGAGAGAGAAACATCGACGTGAGAGGGACACATCAACTGGTTGCCTCCCACGCGACCCCAACAAGGGCCGGGGACCACACCGCAACCAAGGTACATGCCTTTGACTGGAATCGAACCCACGACTCTTTGGTCCGCAAGCCAACACTCTAACCACTGAGCCAGACTGGCCAGGGCTCACCACAGTTCTTGGGGTCCAGCTCCCATGTGGACAAGCACCACATCCCGTGTCCCTGTGGGCCAGGCCCGGCAACACCACCTCAGCCCGTGAAGTGGAAAGCATTGTTCTCCCCACTTTTGCTTATGGCAAGACTGAGGCTGACCGGGACCAAGGGATCCCCCCTACCTGGTCCCACAGCCCGTCTGGCAGAGCTGAGCTGCACCTAATGGAGATCACTGCTGCAAAGCCAGTGTTCTTTCCTCTTCTGCACCCCACTTCTCACACCCGGACCCCCTGGGCTGAAGGCACCCTGAGGCCAGGGCTGCATGACCAGTGGGCGAGAACTCAGCCTGTGGTGAGAATTCCTTACCTGCACGAACTATTCCAAACAAGGCTGTCCTCAAAGGCTTGAGGGGCCTGTTCAAGGTTCCAAACCCAGGCAGAGGGAAAGCTGGTACTTGGACCCTGGTCTCTGCCCCCAAGAGCAAGCTTGCTTTCCTCCCTTACTTTCCCCAGTAGCAGACAAGCAAGGGTGGCCCTGTCTGCACCTGCCCTGCCCCAGCCAGCAGCCCTCTCCCAGCCCCCGCTCCAGGGGAGGGGTCCTGCCTGCCACTTGTGGCTCTCTGCCCTCCGGTGTCCTTTGGGCATCATTTGGCCTCCCCAGTTCTCATCCAGCAACCCACACATACCTCAGCCCGGACGCCACATAAGGAGAGACAAGCTGGTGATGACACAAGGCGGCAAATGAGAGGCTGAGAACAAAACCACCCAAGGAAAGAGCCAGTGCAGCGAAAACCACAAAAGAACTCACATTTGGCAAAGAGATTGAAGAGAGGAATCGAATGTCAGATGGGAACATTTGAAAAGAACAGCCAGGTCTAGGGACGGTAAACGTATCGGAAGCACGGCTCTCCCTCCGCACCCTGAGCAGACATCCGTGACCGTCCCTGCAGCCCTGCATTTCAATGTACCAGGGCCGGATGCTCTTACGCGCCATGAGATAATGAAGCTTTTGCCAAAGGAGCAAAAATGAGGGTTCCCTCCCTTCACGTCTTCTGATCTCACTGGGAACATGACCACACAGGATCACCTGCCCTCCCCCACACGCCCCCAGGAAGCACCTGGCTGGCAGATGACTCTTCAAAATTCCGATTCTGATTTTCACACACCCTGCCCCCAGCACAAATAACCAAATGGGTGTTGCTAAACTTACTTCCCCTTTGTCTGGATCTAATCTAACCTACGTTCCAAACAGAGCAGATGCCCCTAAAGTTTAAGGAGCGTGGACTCCACTCACTTTCAAAATGTTTTCTTTGGGGGCAGGGACCCCTGGGACGCCTTTCTCCAAAATCCGTCTTACACGGAACCCCACGCGTGCAGGCAGGCAGGAGCGGTGAGTGCGTGGGTGAACACGTAACCCTTCCCAAGAGCATGCTTTAGTGGGTGCTGCCTTCATGACCGCCCAGCCCCTTTCCTCCTGCAGCTGAAGGAGGGGACCACATCCTCAGCCGGATTGGCTTCTATCACCTGCTGATGCTCCCCCCCCATAATAACAGCTCAGATTCATTGAGCTGTTTCAGATGCTGTGGGAGTACTATAGTCCATCCCCTCGAATCTGGGCTCTGGGACAGCCCGGCTACTGGCTGCAGCAGAAGTCACACTGAGCTTGCGAGAGGAGCCCAAGAAATGGTCCTCTTCTATTTGGGTTCAAGAGATGCTCTTGGCACCCGGCCACCATGCTATGAGGAAGCCCCAGCTGCCCGCGGAGAGGCCCACGTGGGGAAGAACCGCCAGCCAGCACCGCCTCGCTAGCCACGTGGGTACACCATCTCGGAAGTGGGGTCCTCCAGCCCCAGCTGAGCCGTCTCAGTGAGGCCTCCTGCTGCAGGCTGAGCCCTTCCCACACTGCAGTCAGCAGTGAAATGAATGAGTTTTGCTGCTTTAAGATTGGAAGGTGACCGCCCAGCTGGTGTGGCTCGGTGGCTGAGCGTCGACCCATGCACCAAGAGGTCATCGGTTCGATTCCCGGTCAGGGCACATGCCCAGGTTGTGGGCCAGATCCCCAGTGGGGGGCGTGCAGGAGGCGGCCAATCGATGTTCTCTCTCATCGATGTTTCCATCTCTCCCTCTCCCTTCTTCTCTCTCTAAAAATCAATAAAGGAAAAAAATTTTAAAAGAAAAAAAGATTGGAAGATGATTTGCTCCTCATCAGTAATCAGGTGCATAACATTTATATTATAGATAATGATATTCACCTGTAGATTATAGGGTGCATTTATATATAAATATACATTATTGAAGATATAATAATATGTAAATGAAAATTGTATACACAGAAACACAAGCACATACTTCCAGTTAGTCCTTACAATCACTTTCGAGGGGCTGCCTATTTCCTAGACATGACCGAGGCACAGAGAGAGCCCACAGTGCCCCCGCTGGTTGGCAGTGAAGCTGACATTCCAACTGCAGCAAATCATGGACTAAGCCGGAAATAGCCAGCGGCATCCTTCACTGCGGTTGTCTTCACTTTGCCACCGAAGGTAGAAGGAGGCAGACAAGCCGGGGCACTTTCCAGAGGAGCAGTGCAGGAGTGGGGCGATCTCCCCAGGGCGCCCGCAGGCCAGTGGCAGAGATGCCTTGGGGCATCTGCTCAGTTCAGAGTTTCCTGGCAGCGGGTTTGTCCACTCTGCCTTTCGTCTGTCCCGCTCCCTTCAATTCCAGTCTGCACATCTCTAAATAGCTACCCCTGTTGGAAGTCCACTGTGTGACGGGCACTGGGCCAGCCTTGCCTCCTCGGTAGATGAGGAAACTGAGGCACCGTGTTGTGGTGACGTGTTCCCAGCAGAGCCCCGCTGGTTCCCATCCCACGCCCGTGAGTCCTGATCACTCTGCCAGTCCTTGTCGTCCTCCTACGTTTTCACCCGAGACTGCCTGGGCCAGCTTTCAAACCAGCAGAGACTTCTAAATAGTGAACCCACACTCCTGTTCCTCCAGCAGGGCAGGGCTTCTCCCCGTCAAGGGACCCCTTTATTCTCAACGCCCATAAATCACAAAGGTTCAAATGGGAGCTGACATGGGATCATGTAATGTGGACATTTTGCACTTTGGATGGTTTGGAAACAAGCAATAAACTCAGGCCCTGAAGTGCTGAGTTGTGAGCAAACTAAACATCCCTCCCTGTCTCAAAGGGAGGGTGGATTAACTCATTTAACCCTTAGAAGAACCCCACGAAGCAGGGACTACGACATTTTTCAGGTGGCTCGGTGAGGTTATATGTATGACATGCTAAGGTCACACAGCAGAGCAGGCCTTCCCCAGGGTCTCTCCTGGTCTGCAAGGGAGAAGCCTGTTCTCCGGAGAAACTCTGATGGCTCATCTCTTCACCACCGATAGGGCCTCAGGGGCAATTGGAAGCCACAGTGGCTTGTGGGGAACACCAGAGAGATGACTAACGATTGAGGAATGCAGTGTTGAAGCAATGCACACCTGGGTTTGCAGTACATTCAGCTGATGTATGCAAGCTGTGTGTCCTTGGGCAAAATGCTTACCCTCTCTGTGCCCCAGTTTCACCTGTAAGACCTTTATAGGTTTTAAACAACAATGCTTTGAGGGACGTGCTCCCAGTATTATTCTCATGTTACGGATGGGGAAGCTGAGGCATGGGGAGGAGAAAGAGCTTCCCAAGCTCACAAAGTTAGGAAGAGGTGGAGTCAGGACTCGAACTCGGGCTCTCCGACTCCCACACTTTCAACCACTACATGTGTTACCTGCATCTCCTGGGACCCACACAGCTGTCTCGGGGGCGCCATGTTTGCTTTCTTTTCACTTTTCTAAGGTTTATTTATTTTATTTTAAATAAGCCCTATCATTTGTGTAATTAGGAAAAGACTAATTTGGTTTGACCCTCTCCCCCAAAAAGGCAGCTACCCCTTAACAAAGGTCAAAGGGCTCGAAACACCAAAATCATGTTCATCTGTGCACATGGTTCGCTGTCCAGGCTGTTGTGAAATCAATTTTCCTTGGCCGGGTTTATTTTTCTAAATCTCTGCTGTTGTTCCGACACAAACTGCAAAGCCGACAGCAGGTGGCGCTGCCGCCTAATAGAAAAACAGCCCGGGTGTGAAATGCCTGGGGTGGGCCAGGTGCCTCTCCTCTTACTAAGAGTGTCCCTGACCCTGAGCTCTCTCCTTTGAAAAGGAGTAACAGTGAAGCCCCTGAAAAGTTAACTGAGACCCACTGCTCTCATGTCCTCACTGGCCGCATCTGCCATCGTCTCACAGAAACATGGTGTGCTGACCTATGCATTGCTTTGGAGGAAATTTCCAAACAGAAACGTTGTTATCCCTTTCCAGGGGACATCTGAGAATTCAGCCCACTGCCCTGTGTCCATAAACCCTGGACATAATAGAATGCGTCGTCCGTGCCTCCCTGCTGGTGTGACGTCGCTAGTTTAACAAAATGCTCAGAGAGGCTTGTCACCAGTTTCTCCAGATCACTGCCCACGGGCAATGTGTCATCATGCTGACACAAAGCATTGTAGAAAATAAGCCATGGCCCCATCGACTTTGTCCACTCTGGACAGACTCGCTCTTTTCCACATCCCCAGCCTACATCATATAAGTTGGAGTGGGCACCTTGGTAACTGTGCTCACCCCGGGTCGTTCTGTTTTGGCTCAGTTTCCCTTGGCCTTGGTGACATCGTCTCTTTGGGGTGTGGACATGAGCCCCACCCTCACCCCAGTGTCCCAGCGCCGGAAACAGTGCACTGGTCATCAACTCGTGATGAGGTGTCAGCCACTAAATCTAGTCTAGTTCAATGGCAGACACATAGTAGGTGCTCAGTGTCTCTTGAATGAATGAATCGGAGGCAGGTTTCCCCGTCTTTCTATTATTTCATGCCGATGATATTTTATACTTGCAAACATCAGTTGTCCCTCTCTCCCTACCCATCCCCAAAGCACATAATATATCTGTTAAAGGCCCATGATTTGTCTCGGTCCTCCAATAAGTCAATGCACCAATGTGAATGGACACAGCCTTTCCCCCAGCTGCCCAGGATATTGGCCGCACTGCTTGCCCAGCAGAGCTCTGCCCCCGGTGTGCCTGTAGGTGGGAGATGCAGAACAAGGACCATGCTCCTTAAAACAGCCCAGAACCCAGGGGTGTTGATGCCCAGGAGCCCCCAGCAGCACAGCAGGGAGGTCAGACACACATGCAGCCCCAGCTGGCCTCACTCACCGTGAACTTTAACATCTGAGATTTTCTCTGCTGGACTAAGAGGGCCCAAGAAAGTCGAGGGAGCTCTCATGAGGGGCCATGGTGGAAACTCATGAAAGCTAAGTCCATTGTCCTACCAAGGAGGTGATTGTCAGGGGTCTGAGCCGGCAGCCAGCGGAGGCTCGATCGATCGTGGACCACGCTGAGCTTCCCTCTTTGTTCACTAGACCCCGTGGCTGGAGGAAAATGGGTGACCAGGAACCAGGTAATGCAATGGCTAGGGACATGGGCTTTGGAGTCGGAAAGTCCTGGGTCTGAGTTTAAATTCCACCTCTTACCAGAGTGTCAGGAGCCAAGTCCCCTAACCTGTCCAAGCTCCGTTTCTGCATTGAGAAAGCCAGAGTAGTAAGAGGACCTATGTGAGGACCGCCGAGAGATGAACTGGGGGGAGGGGGGAGGGCCCAGCAAGGGCCCGCAGTGGTAAGCCTGATAAAGAAGAGCCATGTGTGAGTCGGCTTGCTGGGCTCCACCTTCTCAATCAGCTAAATTTTACACTCACAAGCCACCCTGGGCTGCTGGCGGGAGGGGGCAGCAGAGGCCAAGCTGAGCTGCCTTCTCTGGGGTTTTCTCGGGAGCCCAGAGAAGGACGGAGGAGAAACTTTAAAGCACTCACCAGGACCACTTGGAAATCTGTACAGACTGCAGATTCCTGGGTACCCCCCCCCCCCGGAGATTCTAATCCAGTGGTTCTCCATGCCCTGCCCCACTCTGAAATCTGCAGTTTGAGCAGACCACCCATGCATTCTGAGGGTGGTTTCAGGCCGCATTCTGAGGATCACCATCCGAAGTGAAGCCGTGGGGCTCAGGGGCCTTCTGACCTGGAGGTTAGGAGATCCTGGGGGTGAGTCCATGTCGGAGCCCAGGACCAACCCCACTGTCAAAATCCCATCTCTTGAGCCTTGCAGATGTCATACTCCTCCCTGGGAAGAGAGGGAGCATCCAAGTGGGTCATACCAGGAGATGGGGAGTTTCATGGTTCCCAAACGGGGTGCTGACTGGAAGTCCCTGAGCAGGAGGCCTTGTAAAATACGGATTCCTGCACCTGGTATGCCTCTCACCCCACCTGCTCACACCTACACACCACCAGATCTCTCGGGGAGGAGGGTGAGACCTGCAGGGGTCCCACGACCACTCCTGTTGGAGCCACCCCCAACCCCAGAGGTCCTTGAAAACACTATTATTAGAGATGAGAAAACAGAGGTTCAGAGGTGACTGCTTGTGGTGGTCAGGCGGTGGCAGAGCCCAGACTCTAGCTGCATATGTCCACTGCCGTAGGAGAGCTGCCTGCTAGTGGGGGACAAGCAGGCGGGGACCAGGCATTGGTGCCACAGCACTGCCTTCCCATTCCCAGCCCTCCAGCCCAAAGGGAGAAGAAAACCATGGGGACCCAGCGGACCTCGGTGGGCCAGGCGTTTTCCCATCAGACGTGCACACCCTGAGCGTCTTCCAGCGGCCCGCGCTTCCACCCAGCGTGGACGGGGAGGGAGCTCCCGGCTGCGGCGGCCTTCGCCAGGGCTGCCGTTCTCGTCGGGGAGCCCGGAGGCCGCGCCCAGGCGCTTCTGCTGCCAGAGGGTGCGCTGGGCGAGGGGCCGAGGCTCCGGTGCGCCCTCGGCATCAGCCTCGCGTGGAGAACCGCGAAATCTGCGGAATTTGTGATCCACGAACAGAAACCCTGTCGCAGGCATCCTTGTTACTTCTCCGCCTCTGGGCCTTTTATTATTGGGGGGTGGGTGGAATTACATACATTTAGGGCATGTGATGGACTGCATTGTTCCAAGACAAACTCCCTAAAGATAGCGCAAAGATTTTGAATTGAACCTGTTGAAGATGCCCGTTTGCTAGAACGATTCCCGTCTATGCACGCAGGGCCAGTGGTTTTGCACCAGACTCTTAAAACTTTACATTTTAAGTTTGTAACTTGCACGTGACGGGCACGCTTTCATCGCGGCGCACGGCAGTGGCAGCTTCGCCCTGCGGCCTCCGGTGCGAGCCCGGGCCGAAATGGGCCGTGGGGAAGACACAACCCAAGCGAGTTCGGTCTCCGCGCAGCAGCCGCTGCGCAGCGGCGGCGGCGGTGTGAAATCTCGGACGTGGGTGTGGAGGCAATTTTTCCTGCGGAATCTGGCGCTTTCAGGTTTGCCTGGAGCCGAGCTCTCCTCCCGGGGAAGGCTGGCCTTTTCTGTCATCCCCAGGTCCCAAGTCAAGCCCGAAAGCAGCCGTCATGCCCATCCCGGGCCGGTGTTCCTGCACCCTGGACGTGGACGCGCTGGAGATCCCGCTGAACTGCAGGCGCTACCAGGAGATGGACAGGAAGCCGGGTTCGCTGCCGCCCTGGGCTCGGGCACAGCCGCGGCGCCAAAGCCACGTACCACCAGGACGCACCTAGGCCTCTGGCGCGCCAAGGGTCCCGGCGAGCGGGCGAGGGGGCTGGAGACGCCGCAGAAGGAGACCGGGGAGCGCGCCGGCTGGGCTGGCATTGAGTTTCTCCTAATCAGCCCCACTTCCCCGGAGCCTCCGACCTAATTGGGGCGCAGGCTCCGACGGAGGGAGGAGGAGGCCCGCTGTTGCCTGCAGAGGTGGTCTGGGTGAAAGCGCGATGTTCCCGCGCTGGAGGCCCGGGGGCTTTTCTCTGGCCTCGTTCTCCTGGGCACCGGTAGGAGGCGGGGGAGGCGGAGGTGGCCTCTCCTGGGAGGGCAGTGCCTTCTCTATCCGCTGCGAACCTGCGCTCGGAGCACAAGGCGCTGCGCGGACGGGCGCCCGCGCGCTTCGCCCCGGAGACCCTGGCCCGATGCGTTGGCCTGTCCGAGACCCCGAGGGACACGGAGTCACCGGTCTCTTCCTGTCCCCTTTATCTCGGTTTTATAGACAGCTGTTAGGTTGGGACATTAATTGCCCGGGCGAGTTTATTGATAATTTTGATGTAACAGAGCACCGGCGAAATTACCCTCGGGTCCAAAATGTCAAATTTGAGAAGAACCAGGTTCAGAGAAACTGCGGTGGGTCTCGAACGGCCGCACCAACAATGCGACTTTATTGTGTTTGTTTTCCCAAATAGCGGGAATGGGAATAGAAAGAGGGTGATCAGCAGGAGACACGGGCTTTTAAAAATGTTTTTTTTTTTTTACCCCTGAGGATTTAGGGGGAAATGTTACAGGATTGGAAACATGCGTTATCACCTTGCTCTCCCACCAAAGGCCCTCCCCCACCTCCCCCGCACAAATTTTACTCGCTTCTTGATTTGGGAAAAACAAGTGTAGGGTACCAAAAAAAAAAAACCCTTAAGAGTTCTCTCATGATTTATAACCGCTGGAATATTGGAACAGTCAAGTCTGAAGCAAAGTAAAACTCTCATTGGTCTTGGAGTGGGAGAAATTAAAAATATAATTTTTATAGATTTATATATTTTACATATCTATGGTCTTCCCTGGGAGAAGGACTATAGTTTTTTCTTTAAACGTTTGATTATTTCTTTAAAAAGAGAAATGACATTTAGAGAGGCAGAGAGCTCTTCTTGAAAAACAGAAGCCAAGAAAAATAGTTCCTCATGGCCAGATTTCACCTCAATGTGCAATGAAGAGTGAAAAGAGGAGGATTAGCCAAAAATATTGAAAAAGAAAAAGAAGAAAGTATTGAGAATCACCCATATTTTAAATACAAAAAGGAAAGAAAAAAAAAAAAGTCTAGCTATCCCAAGCCAGTTTGTCTATATTTTGGGGGTTTCGAAGATATTCTGCAATCCCAATAAAATACTCATGCGATTTTATTTCTACTTGATACAATGTTAAAGGCCATGTACAAATGTTATACATTTTTATTTTTGTTCTTTTTTAGGAAAAAAAATACACAAAAGGCAAAACATCCTCAAATTATCATTTTATACAGTGCAGAAGGAAATTTAAAATACGTGTCACAAACGCTGCATCCCAGCAGCCAAAATACTAGAAAAAAAAAGAGAGGGTAGTCCTTCATTTTATATATATATTTATATAAAACATATGGGAATTTGTTTTTACACAAATTGGACTTTGTTTCAAATTTACAATGGATATCTAAAAAATTCTACGCGGCAAATATTGCCAACAAAGTTACACCATTAATACTGATAAACAGAGGAGCCTATGCGGTGTTTCGATTACTAGGGAAAGAAAGAATAAATAACAGGATGAGCCTTGCTATAGTTTTAAAAAGTGCCTTAACCTTCACCGCAATCCTGAATTCGAGCGCTAGCCGGGCCGTCCCCGCGTCGCGCTGTGTTCGCCTCGCTTCGCACCAGAAAGTTTACAGTAGAGGTCGGGAGACAGCCGGGTCTCATGAGAAAAACACCCACCCAAAAAGTCCAAGTAAAATTCTAAACAAAACCAAAAAGACTGCAGAGAAAGAAGAAGAGGAAGGCGGAGGGGGATGGCAGAGGCCCGGAGAGCCGCCCGCTTCTGGGCTCCGTGTGTTTCTTTTTCAAGACGAACAGTGGCTTCAGAAATGCAAGTCGTCCGCACAGATCCACCTGTCTGCTGCAGGACTTCTGAGGTGGGGAGGGAGAACGCGATTTCTTGCCCCCCTTCCCTGCAAAAGACGGCTCTAAAAAGAGACTTGCGCATTCCAAGACATTCTTTCAAAAAAAAAAAAAGTTAAAAATAAAAAGATAAATACTCAACCAAAAAATAAAAGTATTTGATAATGATGGTCTCATATGTTTGCCTTTCTTCTAAAAAAAAAAAAAAATCTCCCCCCTCCACTTTTTCCACTGGAGGGTTAAGGGCTGGGAGAGACCTCAGCAGAATTTTTGTTTAGATGTTGAGGGTTTTCCCCCAACACAGCACCTTCTCAGCCGGTTTCAATCGGAACAAAAATAGATATTTATTTACCAACAGCTGCAGTCAGATCAGGCCTCACAGCCATCATTTTTTTTTTTTTTTTTTAATTTTGAGGGAATCGGGGGAGGAGGTGCCGACCACTGCGCGGTGTCTTTGCCCTGGGGATTCCTTTTGAAATAATCCGATTGGGGAGGGGTCAAACCCTTCTCTTCTGCCGACGGTTATACCTCGAGAATAAAGCAGTTTCTTGCGATGGGTTCCCAGGTCCCAGTTTGGGCGGCCTGTGCCGGGAGGGCCCCACGGGCTTGGGCTCACATCACACAGGGCTTGATGTCTTGGTAGGTGACCTGCTGGTGGTAGTAGGAGCCGCCGCCGGCGGAGTGCATGGAGGAGGACGCCATGGTGTTGAAAGAGAAGACAAACTCCTTTCGGTCACACATGCTGGGCGACTGTGAGTGATACCGAGGGATGCCTGTGAGGGAGGTGACAAGGGGCCAGAGTTCAAGACGGAGAAGCAGCGCTGCCCACTGACCTCTGGGTCCAGGGCCCTGTCCTCCCCACTCTCCACCATGGTGCACAGACTCCCCGAGTTCCGGGCCCTTACTCAGGCCCTGGACTTGTGCACCCGAGGGGAAGGTCCTGGAACACCCTGTGCCCATCCCTGCTCCCAGGGGCACCCGCCGACGCCTGGGCCTCTCCTGCCCTGGACACGGAGCCTGGGCTGGGGGCTTCCGGACGCTGAAGAGGAAGGGGTGGGGTTGAGGCCGAGATGGGTCTGCAGCTGCCAGGGAGGGCCCTGCCGCCCTCCATCTCTTGGGCAGCCTTCGGCCTGGTGCAGGGGCAACTACTTCCCAACCCCACAGGCGTGGAGGCCTCAGTGCTGACAGAGGCAGGCACCCAGAGAAGCATAGAGCCATCACAGGGGTGAAGGGTGGCTTCTTCAGAGGAAGTCCCCCTTGGAGAACAGGGCCACCAGGGCAACTGAAGGCCAAGGGTTTGAAGTAGCCCAAGCAGGGCAAACCCAGATCCTCGCAGAGAAGTGGCCTTTCCGCCACCAGGCCTGGCTCCTGCCTCCCACAGGCTGCGGACAGCTGACCCCTGAGAGGCCATGCCCAGCTCACCCCATGCTCTTGCCACAAGTAGGCCAGAAGACTGCTGGTGGGTGCTGAGATGGGGGGGGTGTTCGGGAGGGGAGATTGTTCTCATCTTCTCTCTGAGGGTTGGGGAGAGGTTACCTGGGGACTTAAAAACCTGGATCCTGAGAAACAAAGAGTCTGTGGGGCCTGCAACTCTGATCCTCGATCTGGGCCCGGCCACAGACCCTCTCTGCCTCTGTCACCACAAAACGCCCCCGACTCAATCTTCATAAGGCCAGGCCTGGTTCTCTGAAAGGCCAGGGCGCTGAGCCTCTGTGCACCAGGCCCAGGCGGCTTTGGGCCTAACTCTTCCGTTCTGCCCAGGCAAAGAGCAGAGGCGACTCTCCCGGCAGCTTTCTGAGTGACTACCCCCGGAGGGTGAGCCAGCTGGCCGGGGTTGGGCCCCATCTCCATCCTGGGAACTTGCTGAGGTGTGAGGGGGCCTAACAGGACCAGAAGCGGCTTAGAATATTTGGATCGGAGCCTTTTTGGTGGGACCTGGCCATGCTCCGGAAGGCCAGCAGCCTAGAGTTGGAAAAGAAAAAGAGAAACAACGACATGGCCCAAATCAGGGCCCAAGCTGCATTCACCCCTCAAACGGAGAGAAGTGGGGCTGAGAAACACCACAGTATTGGGGTTGGCGCCCCACATAAGTGGCTGCAGGCTCTCACCCAAGGGCAGTCGGCAAATCGGGGTGTTGGGTCCACAGTGCACGCACAGATGTCCGATTTCCCCAGGACTAGGACCGCCCGGACTCCCCACTCACCTTGCAGCTCAGCTGGGGCGTTGTGACTGTTCTGGTGCAGATAGGGCTGGTCCAGGGAGTGCGTGGAGAGGCTGCCGGACAGGGGGTTAGCTGCGGGGTTGCAGGGGGACAGGGGCTGCTGCTTGATGTAGGAGGCGCCGCTGTTGAGCGCTGCGGAGGCCGAGGGCGGCCAAGCGGCCGCGGAGCCCGAGTAGACGGCATGAGGTTCCATGACCCCACCAGCGGCGGGCAGCAGCGGGGAGGCGGGCACCGAGCTGTCGTGGTGAGGGTACTCGCCGGCTGCCGCGCCGCCACAGCTTCCCATGTACGAGTGGCCGCCATTGGCGGGCAGGTGGGGCACCGAGTGGCTGGGCAAAGCCATGCCGTCCACGTTGCCCGGCAAGTGGCCGTTCATCATGCCCAGGCCGCCCTCAAGCGCCAAGCTGTTGGGCGGACAGGAGAGGCCGCCAGCCGAGCTCTGGAAGCCGTAGGTGTCCGGGAGGTGGTTGAAGCCCAGCCCGTTCATCATGCTGTACATGGGCTTGAGCGCCTGGCATTTCCTTCGGAAGCCGCGGGGCCGCCGCCGAAAGGAGCCCTCCTCGAACATGAACTCGCTGGCCGGGTCGATGGTCCAGTAGTGGCCCTTGCCTGGCCGCCCGAGGCCCTTGGGCAGCTTGATGAAACACTCGTTGAGCGAGAGGTTGTGGCGCACCGAGTTCTTCCAGCCCTGGTAGGAGCCGCGGAAGAAGGGGAAGCGGCTCTGCAGGAACTGGTAGATCTCGCTGAGAGTCAGGCGCTTGGTGGGCGAGCTCTGGATGGCCATGACGATGAGTGCAATGTAGGAGTAGGGCGGCTTCTCCGGGCGCCGGATGCCGGCGTTCGTCTTCTTGGCCTTGGACGGGCCGGACGACGCGGGGTCCATGGCCGCGCCGCCTCCCCCGCCGCCGCCAACGCCGCCGCCGTGCGGTGGCTGCTGTTTCTCGGGCGCCGAAGACATCGGGTGGCTGCTGCCGCCGCCGCTGCCGCCGCTGCTCTGCGCCGCCGACGAGCCGGGAGGAGGAGGAGGAGGAGGAAGAGGAGGAGGAGGGGGGGGAGGGCGAGGGGGAGGGGGCTGCGCGCGCGGGGCTGGCTGCACCTCTGCCGTCATCGGCGGCCACTTCTCCCGAGCGAGCCACGGCGCGCCCTCCCCCGCCCGCTCGTCCTCCCGGAGGAGCTGCTGGATCGGCCGGCGGTTGGCGCAGAGCCCCTCTCTCTCTAGAGCTCCCTCCTCCCCCCACCTCTATCTCCTCCCTCTTTCCCTCTCGCCCTCCCACAAGGGAAGGAACAGAGCGGAGGCTGAGGGCAGCCTCTTGGCAGCAAGGGCGGAGGCTGCGGAACCCCCCCCCAAAAAACACACACCGGTTTTTGGGGGGAGGCACCAATTCTAGGGCCTGAGTCCGTGCGCCCCCGCGGGGACCAGTGCTTAGTCCGCACCACCCGCAGCCCTCGACTCCAAAACTCCAGCCGAGGCCGTCCTCACTGCACCTTCTCTGGGCCGCGTCTCCCGGGCCGGCGTAAGACCCTCCAGGAGTTTCCTCCCCACCCTGCCCCCCTCTGGCCCCCACGTTGGTGGGCGCTTAAAGGGCCCCCACCCTCACCGCCCAGCGTCGCCAGCAGAACCCGCCCCGCCTCCACCAACCTGGCGAGCAAGTGTTAAAGCGCCCTGCGTCCGTGGTTCAGCCCCGCTGCGCGCAGGCCCCTGCCTTCCCTGCCCTGGCGGCGCCACGGGAAACCCACCCCGGGTCCAGGGCCGTTCCCGACGCGTACAGACCAGTGGCAAATCGCAACTGCAGCGGCGGCAGCGGCCTCCAGGTCGTGGCCATCACGGCACAACCGGCTCGGCTACGGTCCCCGCGGCCAGCGGGCGTACGTTCCCGCGAGGGACCGCCTCCCCACTCTCCCCGCCCCGGGAAGGACTACGCCGCGCCCGGGACTTTTCGGACTCGCCCAGCAGCTCGCGAGCAGGCGGGCAGCCGCCGGGGCCGAGAGCAGGCGGAAAACGAAAGCGCAGGGCGAGTCGCTACCACTTTTGTCTCCGGCTCAGCTGAGCCGGGCGGGAGCGAGCGAGGACGGCTAGTCTTTGGGGACCAAAATCGCACAGGCTCCCAGAACAATTGTCCCCGCTCATTCACTCACTCATGCACTCGTGCTCTCATGCACACATATGCATGCATTGGTGCACATGCAAACCCGGTAAATGACTAGACTCGGATGTGTAAGCTCACTCCCACTCGTGCGTTTCCACTCACGCACATGGCGCTCCAGCATGTACGCGCCCACCATTGCGCTCACTCACGCACACACAATGGGCCCGTAGGAGCTTAAATTTACATCAACTCCTACTCACGTGCATTAGCCACGCTCCGATTTGAACCCACCCGAAGCTCGGTTGATTCCCCCACTCCCACTACCTCCACCCACACGCACACACTGAAAACCCGCCTATTATTTGGCCCCGCAGCCCTGATGTCCCCACTTTCCAAGAGCAGGTTCCAATTTCTCATGGATGGTAAAGGCCCTGGCAGGAAGTTTATACGGTTCAATGTAAACATGTTCTGAGGGATTCTTTAATAATAATAATAATAGAGAATTCCGCGTGCGCGGGGGGAGTTGGCCTAATGCCTCTGTGGGCTGGCCGTCGCCGCAACGGGGCCTCTGACACTGCGCACCCGGCCAGGTTCCGGAAAGCTGTCTGTGCGGGCGGGGAGCGCCGGCTCAGGCGGCCCTCAAGCTCTTGGCTGCCCGCAGCGGGGGGCTTGCACGCACTCCTTCCCCCGCCAACCTTGTGGCACTGGGGTGTGCGCTACGACGGGGGTGGAGGGACGGTGGCGCCGAGTGCAGGACGGCGCAGGAGCAGGGCGCAACGCGGCACACAGGGACCCAGGTGAGTGCTGTTTGCGCGCAGACTGCAGGGCACCAGGCTCGGCCTCTCCCGCCAGGGCCTTGGGTCAGGGGAGGGAAGCGAGGGGTGTTTTTGCGGGTCATCGCGAGGAGCCAAGACGCCGTGCCCTGGCTCGAGCTAGGGTGAGAGGCGTGTGCCGGCTCGGAGAGCGGCCCGCGGCGCTTTTCAAAGCCGCCGGCCTCTCGCGTTTCTCTGGCCGCCGGGTCTCCTGCTGACACCCCCCCCCCCCTCGTTCGCTCGGTGGTAGACGCCTCGTCGCCATCGGGGCGCCAGGCACGTCCTTGCGAGGACTGGGTCCTCGCTGGCGTTGTCTGGCCAGCGATCGCCGCCTGATCCTGCGGAGCCGCGCTATGGGAGACAGGAGAGTCATCTTCCCTGCTCTGCGCTTCCTCCTAGCTCTCAAGGCCTAGGCTTGGCGCTCAGGCAACCCAGCCGGCCCGAGGAAAGGGTGAGTGTAGGACGTGACTGGGTTGTGTGTTGCTGTGTCTTCGCGCAGGTAAATGCGCAGTGGCAGACCCACCTCCACTTCACACGGCCCAGTCAGCATCCACAGACCACAGACACCCTCAGCACCTTGCGCACTTCCAGTACACCCCCTCAAGCTAACACCCCACACATAGCTCAGGTGCCCCACCCTCTCACAGACGCACAGGCCTGCCCGGCGCTGAGGACACACTTTCGGTTAAATGCACACACTCCTGCACTGCACATTCTCCCACGCACTGTCAGCCGCGTATGCACGCGCAATCGCACACACAGCCGCTCCGCATGCGCACGCACACGTCCACGAACACCCGCATTCTCACATTCTCGCCCTCCATCACTTTTTTTCCTCCGCCAAACGGCAGCTGCAGGCAAGGAGGCCCAGGCAGCGCCGGGAGGGAAGTTCCCGAGAAGGGGTCGCAACCACCAGCTGCTGGGAGCACATCTGGCCTTCAGAGGAGAAGCGAGCGGGGGAGGCTGCTGCTCCGAAGCCAGCGAGGGGTGCAGCACTCCCCATAGCTCCCAAAAAGTGATAGGAACGCCTTCCTTTCTCTCGCTCCTCCTCCACTGACCCGGCGCCTCCAAAGTGAGGGGGCTCTATAGAGCATGAAGTTGGGGGGCTCTTTTTCCAGTAGCCCCCCTTTCCTCTGAGGCCCTCTCCAGCTGGGAGGGGCTGCAAATTTCCTTTTGGCTAACCCCCAGATCAGGCTTCCTCCCTCCTGCACATCCTGTCTCTCACCCTCTCCGCTTGGGGGGCCCTAAGTGTTTTGGGGTGGAGGAGCTTCTGCCTTCCCGGACAAGAAGTGTGGAGTCCGGCCCCACCTGGCCTCCACTTACCCCTCAGGTTCTGACAGCAAAGCAGATTCTGCAGAGGAAGGACAGCATTTACTATGCCCAGGGAGAGGGGCCCCAGTGGCCTTTGGAGCCTCAGGAATGTGGCAGATAGAGGCTCTCCCCAACCCCTAATCTCCACCCAGGCAGGGGTAAAGGTGGAGGCATGAGAAGAAGAGGAGGAGGAGGAGGAGGAATGAACTCCTAGTTCTGGAACTTGGGGGAAATCCCCCTCAATTCTGGGAAAAACCACAGCCAAAGCAAGGAGGGCTTTTTCTCATGCCCAGGAACTAAGCTCTTGACTTTTAAGATGGCCCTGAGAAGTTCTGCCTCACCTTGCATTTTTAGGGTGAGGAAACTGAGGCCCAGTGAGGCCTGGCTTGGGTCAGCCGGTGCTGATAAGCAAATGTCTCTTCACCTTTTCTGTCCACACTCAAGGATGGACTGTCAATGCATTTTACCTTCCTAGATGCCTCACTGCAGGCTGAACCGGGAGAGTGGGATTTAGAAATGCTCTACCTCCGGGCATGCCCCTGGCTTCCTAGGCCCAAGGGCACCAAGAGACCTGTTGGGGAATTGATGGTGATAAGTAATAACAACAACCACAAACATGTCAATTGGGCTAGTCAGTTGCTGACCATGCCCAAGTACTGATCATCACCTTATCAGCACCCCCTTGGATGATGTCCTCTAGGCTGTGAATCCCTTTGACCAACTGTTGAAAATTACATCTTACCCCCCACCCCTGCAACACACACACACACACACACACACACACACACACACAGAAAGTACATACCTGCGATATTTGTAGAATGATTGTCAAGGTTTTACCAAACACTTTGAACCCACCATCCACGGGTCCCATTGATGAATCTGGGACCTCTAATTCATGAACCCAGGACCCTGGCTAAATGCCTCAAAAGTACTTGTTTAATCTTCATAGAAGGCCCTCCCAGGTCAGTATTATCCCTCCTTTTACAGATGGGGCTCAGCGAGGTTACCCTATGTCCTAGGTCACCCTGCAGAGCCAGGATACAAACCCAGGTCTGACTGCTGGATCAGGGGTTCAGCCCCTGCCATAGGGTGAGGGTCAGCAGTGAGCAGGGCAGAGACCCTCTGCCAGCAGATTTGGAATCATTGTGGGGATTTGAATCCAGCCTCTCCCATGTAGGGATGTTGCATGAGCTGTTTGTGCATTAGTTTCACTTTTTTGGGGAGGGAAGGGTTATTGTTGATTTATTTTTGCCCCAGCTTTATTGATATAGAAATCAAACACAACATTGCTGAAGTTTAAGGTATATTATGTGTTGGTTTAATACATTTATATGTTGCAAAATGATTACCCCGATAAAGTGAGCTGCCCTCTTCGTTCATCCACATAGTTACCATGTGTGTGTGGAGAGAGCATTTAAGATCTACTCTATTAGCAACATTCAAGGATATGATACAGTATTATTAGATATAATCACCATGCTGTAACTTAGTTTCTTCATCTAAAAAATGGGACGAATAATTGCACCTTTTTCTTAGGGCTGTTGGGAGCACTGGACAAGACTGTGAAGAGACAGACTTAGGCTATCCAGACAGACAAACAAACAAAATCGGCTTGAGGGGCAGTTAGAGAAAATGCAGACTGAGATGTGGCAGATTTTTACTCTTAGCTTAAAGATCCCTAAAGAGCCCCCCTCCCATCTCAAATCAAATGTGCGCCCCAACGCCAGCCCCAGGAATCCCCAAACGGGGGCGGGGGTGTAAAAACAGACACGCCTGCCATGTCTCCCACTCCCCAAGCCCAAGGTATTTTTACTGGCTAATTGCTTAAGTGAAGCCGCCCGGGCCGAGAGCGCGCAGTAACCCGAGCAGGGAACCAGATCCAGCTAGCATTGTGCCCGGGCTGGCCTCAGGGGCGGGGGCAGAGGCAGCCGCCGACCACCCACCGCGAGGGCAGCCGCCTTGCCCGCCGCCGCCCCCGCTCTGCATTAGCGCCGGGCCAGCGCCTCCCTTGCCCTGCTCCCTCCAACCCCTTCCAGAGGACGTCCAAAGGCGACCCAAGGTAGTGTGGGCTGGTCCCCAGACCCGAGGCAGGCACTGGGCAGTCAGGGAAGCCGCTGGGCCAGGAGGCATCCGTAGGGAGGCTGGAGGGGCGGGCGTGGGACCTTTACCGGTGAAACTGCACCCCGGAGACAGGGGCTGTGGGGAGAAATGTCAAGGTCAGGAGGTGAGAGGGCATTCCTCCTCCCCCAATCATAAAATGATCTGTGCACAAAAGAACTGGGATGTGTCTCTGCAAACTCGGGATATGCGCACGTACCAGGCGTGCCCATTTGTAGAGGGGAAGCACTGTGGAAGAGGCACTGGTGGTGTCCAGCAGGCAGAGTGTCAGGTGGGTGTTCAGTGTAAGGGCTGTGCACAGGATAGCGTGAGGTGTGCAAATATGACGCGTTTGCTACACTGAACATTAGAGGATGTCGGTACAGTGCAGTGCCTTCATGTGTACTTAATATCTTAAGATGTGAACAATACAGCATATTATGTGTGCAGAATATTCTAGTGCCATATGAGGTGTTCTGTACACCGATCTTTACAAAATATGTTTAGTACAGCAAGTTGCACACATGGAATAGTCTGAGGGTGTGTACAATGTAATGTATTCCAGACACAGAATATTGGAGGCTCTGAGGACCATAAAATAGAGAATTATATAGACGGTTGTAGGGTGTGTGTGTGTGTGATATAATGGGTTATATTAGACATGATATATTGGATGTACACGAACATTGTAAAATACGCACAAGTCGATGCCCATGGGCACAGAGCACCCTGAGAAATGTGTCACCAAGTGCATCCTGGGTCCAGCATGCTGCAAGAAGAGGGGTCTGCACGGGAGCTCTGTCCCCCCAGCTGCAGGCAGTGTGCTTACGGGAGCATCTGGTTACCTGGAGGGAAGGCTGTCAGGAGGTTTGCGTGCAATCTAACGTGCAGTCCTCGAAATGCAAAGACCACACAGCTCACGGTTATGGAGGCCTGACTGTGTGCTCTTCTGAGGCCCCTCCAGCTAATCACTCGCTCATGCAACCCTGACCACAACCCTGTAAGGCAGAGTCTGTTTTGATCTCAGGTCCCAAGTGACTCTCCTACTTTATTTTTGTAGCACCGGAGCACTTGGTCACGCGGGGAGGGGAGGGCGGCTCTTGAAGTGCTGTGGAGACCTGGGCCGATGTGCCTTGTGTGGGTCCTTGAGAGGCTGTGTGCCCCCCGGGACCCAGCTGCCCGCTCTCTGCAGCCGAGATGCAGAAACAAGAGCTGTGTGTACGGAGGAGCCCCATACCTGGGTGTGCTGGGGCCACTGAGAAAGCTCCTGATCTGAGCCCCACACCCACGTTTTGGGGTGCTGTCCTTGCTGCCCAACTAAACTCCAAACAAAGGCAGTCCCTTGGTCAGTAGGAAGCTGGACTTTGGGTTCCCCTGAGACTCTTCATGGGGTCCCCCAAGGTGAGAAGGAGAGAGAGGCAGCACCCTCAGAGCTCTACCACACCTCCTGGACACATGGGGGGCTCAGAAACCCCACCTGCTTGGACCACCAGGGCCACACTGGGGAAGCAGCCGGGGAGGGGTTATCCCTGCACCAGGCCCTGGCAGTTCATCTCCCTGTCAGCTGTACATTAGGGAGAGGTTCATATTTTGGTCAAGAAAAAAAAAAAAAAAAGGTTCATGCCTGTGCTGCTGCAGCCCGGAGGTTACCCCTCACTTGGCCCTTTTACCCAAAAGCACACATTTTCCATGACGTTCTTCAATGAAATATTTGACAACACTGCAGCCCAGGAATTTACAGCCTTCTTCCCCTGCGAGATTTTTGGGAGTTCTCTGGCATTAGCAGTGCATGCTCCTGGAAGAACAGACGCGGCTCAGGGACGTGGAGTGTCCTGGCGCTGCCCTTCCCGACGCCTGGCCGGGCTGCAGCCCTGCGTCTGCCCACAGAGGCAAACTCGGAAGCATCCGATATCTTTATCCCCACTGCCTGGACAGCTGTGCTCAGAAAGCAAGCAAGAAGATGTCCCTTCCAGCGCGCGCGCGCGCGTGTGTGTGTGTGTGTGTGTGTGTGTGTGTGTGGTGCCCGGTTTTGTTTCTGAGCAAAGGGTCCTCGCAGAGGGAGAGAGAGTGATGCCCAGAAGCTGTGGCAGAGAGAAAGAGACTGTTGCTCTGCTCGATGCTTCCTCCGTGGGTGGGGCTCCCGGTGGCAATCAGTCCTTCTGAGATGGTGGGGGCAAGTGCAGAGGGAGGAGATGGAAACTAATTCTGTCTGTGTTTCAAAAAAAAGGAAAATATAAATTAAATTTCAAGGCTAGGTATTTTCTATTTCTCTGATTTGAGGGAGAGAGAGGAAATAAAGACACACACACACACACACACACACACACACACACACACGGTGGGGAAGAGGGAGTTAGAGCCTCGTGAGGTCGGGAAATGAGGGCCAGGCAAAGCAGGGAGGTGAAGGGGGAACATGCTCAGATTTGTTTCTTAATCAAAAGCAGCGATTTGCTCCCAGAAGCCCGCCAGCGTGCGCACTCAGAATGTGCCTGCCGTGCTCCCTTTAGAGCCGGCGATGCTCTCTGCCCTTCCCCATTGAGAGGGTGTTGAAAATGATGTAAACAAGCGTTATTTTTATTGAGAAAACAAAATCCGCTGAGCCCCTGCCCCACTCTGAAAGGGAGAGAGAGAAGGAGGAAGGGGCTTTGCCTGCCCCAGGGTTCTGCCCACCACCCAGGGTCTGCTGAGAAAATGAAAGTGACATCCTCTCCTGTGCCTCCCCCCAGGTCTTGTGTGGGTGCTTTTGTCCCAGCCGGGTAGCCCCAGGAAACCCTGGAAGAATCTGCACTTGGATGTGCTGGACTTGCGCGACTTGGCTGGACCTGTTTTCTGCATGATTGACAGGAGAGCCAGTTCTTGTGAGATGGGACCTGGGTGAAGGTGCCACAGGACCCTGGGAAGGCAGAGCTGGGTGGGGTGCCGGGCGCCTGCCCTGGGCAGGACAACAGAGGCAGTGATGGCCTGGAGACGTGGAGACCCTCCCCTCCCCAGAGAGAAACCCAATGTTTGGTCATCAGAACCCAGAGACACCTAGAGTCGGAGACACAAAGAGTGAGGCTAGGAGAGATACTCAGACACAGATGGTGAGAGTCAGAAATTTGCATACTGAGGTGAGAGAGACACAAACCACAGAGAGCAAAGAGGGGGCGGGGAGAGATCTCCCAGGGATGGACAGAGAGGTCTTTGGTCTGCTGCTTGGGGGGTGGGAGCAGCACCTAGAAATCTATCTATCGGCTGTTGATGGGGTCAGGCTGGGAGACTCAGACTGGTGTGAGGAGTGTGTGCAACAGGGAGGGAGGGAGAGGGAGAGGAAGAGGAAGAGAGGAAGGGAAGAGACACTTCTCCCCGGGGCTCCGCAGTCAGTTCTCCTGGGTGTGGGTCCCAGACTTGCTCCCATTTAGCCCTGGTGTGGAGCTTTTTCAAGAGAGCTGGGAAGTGTCTGGGTGGCAGCCCTTTTGGGTATTTGTGAGTAAAGGAGGCCACAGGCAGGATGGAAGGAGGAGAGCCTTGGTGATTTAACCTCCACGTGCCTCAGTTTCCTTATCTTGAAATGGGGATGGTAAATTAGTACCCATCAGAGGGGTAATGTCCGGAGTACTCTGTGCAGGGTCTGGTGGGGGGGATTAAGTGTGTGGAGGACATTAATGTCCAGTAGACCACGGCAGAATTGTTGAACAATAAACACACAAATAAACCGGAGAGTGGTTAGGAGCGTGGGACCTGCCTGACTGAGGCTTGGCTCCACTGCTGTGTGAGCTTGGGCTGGTAGCCTTACCTCTCTGTGCCTTGTTTTCCTCACTGGTAGAACAAGATCGGTGACTACCTCTTCTGGGTAGTGGAGAGGATTCCCTACATGACTAATTGTTGGCCTGGTTGTTATCATGGAGGGTGTTCCTCACTGGAGTTGGGGATGCTGGGGGATGAAATTTCTCCTGCCTTTCTCCCGGCAGTCCCTTAAAGCCTGCGAGGACCCAGTCTGTGGGCTTGGCTTGACGGGATCAAGGATTTGGTGGAGTGAACAAAAGCGGGGGGATCAGCTCATGTAGACTCCGTTTTTGCCATCAGTGAATTCCCCTCCTCCGTGTGGACGGGAAGGAGCTCTAATCCTGGCACCGATGTCAGGCGGCGGAGTGTCGGGTTGGAGGGGAGCCTCCTTGGGCCATGGGATGACTCCCAGCGGACTCCCAGAGACAGGGAAGGATGCTGAAGTCTGCGCCCTGCCTGCCCCGACCAGCCAGGCTGAGTCCTGCATCCACAGAACTCCTTGTGGGGTGGCCACCTAGACCAGGGCCCAGCCTGTCAAAGACCTGGGTTAGAATCCCGCCTCCCAGGTCCATCTGCTCTGGGACCTCTCTGCAACTTCTTAACCTCTCTGAGCCCCCTTTGTCCTTTGCGTGATGGTAAAAACATAGGCATCTCTGCCCCAGGGCTGTGTGAAGACTGCCCAGGAACAGCGTTATCCTGAGAGAAGTGATGAGCTCGGACGACACGCCAGCCCCTTCTCAGGAGCTGCTCTTACTGAGTCCCCGTCCAGAGGAGAGTGAGACACAGCCCCAGGGCACACAGTGAGGGCTCACGCGTGTGGGACCCATTGCGAGACACTTGCCTCCCTCCTCCCAAGGGCACGTGCGGGGTCCCGCCTCTGGGTTGCCATTCACAAATCCTGGGAGAAGAGGGGAGACTGTCATGCCCCCAAACTCAGAAGCTCTGCGTGGTGCACCCCACAGCTTTCCACCATGAGTAATAACAAAATAACACCTCCAGCCTTCGGAGAGTCCTGCCCTATAACCTTGCACGCATGGGGTGGGGTGGCAGAATGCAAGGCGGGCCTGCTTGCACCCCTGCGTCCTGGCCCTGCTCCCCAACAGTCCAGTTTCTGAGAAATGCCAGGGAGGGTGGGCGGTGGCCTGAACCCTCGCACCAGGTCTCCACCTGCTGGGTCTGGGGGCTCATTTAGTCCCGAGACTGCCCCCACCCAGGGTGTTCGGGGAACATCTTCATTGTTGGACTTTTTGTGGCATGAAGTTGGGGCGGCATTGAAGCAGTTCCCGGCTGCTCAGCTCCTTGCAGGCCCAGTGGTCCCTGTCCCCCAGGAGCGGGCCTCCAGGGCAATTCTTCAGAGTGCGGGCCCTGCCTGCCCAGCCACTAGGTCTCTGCCTGGGCCAATTACAGGGCCCCCACCCAGCTGCTGTTCCTCACACCTTATGCTCAGTGACCTCCTTGCAGTTTCAAACTTGGCTCAGTCCTCTGCACTATTATTTTTGCCTCTTACCCAGGGTTCACCTTGTTACCAACACAGCTTTCCACCCTGTAGAATTAAAAAAAAATCAAACAGAGGTGAAAACATAAAGCCAATAACGCAATCTTTCCAGTCCTTTTATTTCAAAAAATATTTTTTCAAGGCTGGAGATACACCAAAACTTTTCTTTATTGATTGATTTTAGAGAGAGAAGAAGGGAGAGAGAGGGAGAGAGGAGAGAGAGATTTGTTGTTCCACTAATTTATGCATTCATTGGTTGATTCTTGCATGTGCCCTAACGGGGGAATCAAACTGCAACTTTGACTACCCCAACAACTCTCTATAACCAACTGAGCTACCTGGCCAGAGCCCATACACCAAACCTTTGAACAAGCTGATCATACACAGATCCTAGTATGGGTTCGTTTTAGAAAAGGAATTTCCTTGGGGCTATTTGTTTTCATATAAGTACTTCATTTCTCTACCCCAGCACCAATTAATTCTTATCCTAGGTATTTTTTCTTAATAATCGGCAATTAATTACCTGCAAAATTCTATTCCTGGCGTGGGAAGACGTATGAGACCTGCTATTTTAAGAAGCATAAACCTCAAAGTATTTCAAACATTTTGTTTTATTCCCAAGGTCAAAATCGATCCTTTTATCTTCTTTCTCCCCCACCTCCCTTTTCGCTGTTCAAGTTTGAGAACGCCTTAGGTCCACAGGGCAGCTGCCGGCAAAGCTTCCAGGGTCACCCCCCTCCCCCCAATTAGGCTAAGACCCATTTAATTCGCCATGAAAACTAACTCAATTAGGAATCAAATTCGCTTTTTAAAGAGACCAGTAACAAGGGTCCCAACACCTCCTTCGCCACCGCCCCCACGTTTTTCTCAGCGATTTTTGCAAAGCAGCGTTTTCCCGAAGGACTTCTCTTCAGGGTCCTGCCCTTCGCCACCCCTACCTGCCCCTCACTTCCCTCTTCTGTCTCTCCAGAGCAGCCCAGACTCACTCTGCTTTTGCGAGTCTGACTCGAGCCTTCTTTCCTTGCCTCCCAGAGAAGAATTGGCGAGGGGCTGGCTTTCGGCTGAGGCGGTGCATCAGCCTTTCGCAGGAAGCCCAGGAGAGGTTTCTGTCCGCGTGGCCAGGCCCCCGCGGGGTTCTGGGTGCCCCGACCCTGGCTGTGATGTGGCTCTGCGACCACCGAGGCCCCGGGGGCGGCGGCAGCAGCGGCCGCAACGTGAGGGTCCCGGGCAAACCCGGCTGGTTACTACTGCTCTGTTCTGCGACGAAGCAAGCAATTATTTAACCCGCGGTTTGGACTAATGATGGGTTCTGCTTGCGTGAACACGAGGTTTATTTTACCTCGTCCACTCCCAGCGAGGGGGTGCGCTCCTGGGCGCCAGGAGAAGGACGCTGGAGCTGCACACCCAAAAGCTCTCAGTCTGGGGAAGGGTCTTGGGAGGCGGGGGCGGTGGGGGCCCCTTTCTCACTCCCTTGGCCCTGCCTCAGTGGGAGCAGAGTCAGTCTTCTCCCGCTCGTGTCCGAGCAGGAGTCCTGGGGCACCCGGGCGCACCCCGGCCTGGCGGGCCTGGCGCTCGTGGAGAGGCGCCTTCTGGAAACCAGGTCCGCGCGCGTCGCGGGCCCCGACGCCCTCCTCGGACTGTGGTGGGAGTGCCCAGTCTCGGATACCGCTGCTGCTCGGGCGCTGGAAGGGAAAGGGGAGGGCAGGAAGGGTCTGGACTGTGGACGCAACCTAGGTTACCGCTAGAGGGTGACGCCTAGATCGTAATCCAAGGTCCGTGAAACTGGGAGCCTCGCACCGGTTTTTTACCCCCTGCAAAACGGGGACATTTAAAGGACAAGGTTGCTTGGGACGTGTCTGTAAGGGCAATAGGAAATAGCGGATACCAAAGATTGTGCAGCAAGGTAAAGGGGAAAAAGGCACATCCAAGTCCGCTGCTTGGACTATTCCAGCTACGTCGTTTGGGGCCTGAATTATACGGGAAACTAGCTCTGTTCTCCACCTGCCTGTGCCCGTATAAGACAAAACCTGGAGCCGGGTCACTGGATGGGTCGGGCTGATACCCACTGAAGTCCCCAAAAGCCGATTTTTAATTCGGGCAGGCGCGGGAGGATGAATTGGGGGTTCTGAGAGGGGTGGAAGAGGACGAAGCTCCGACCCAGGATTCTTGGATCCCCGGCAGACCCTAGGAACATCGTGCGGGGTCTGTGTGTGTGGGAGGATGGGGGGTGAGAACCCGGGACCAGAACTGCGTGAACGCGGACTCTGGAGGTCCGCGCACCAACGAGAGCTGGGGCAGTTACGGCGTCCACCTTTGTGGCCCGCAGAGACCCCCGCCCCCATCATTGCTCTTCTCCACCAAAAGCCCATCCCAGCAAGCCTGAGCCTCCAACCCCAGGCCTGAGGTCCCAGGCGGCGTGTACCCCCGCCCTCAGCTCATTCCTTCACCCCCGACAGGCGTCCAGCTGAAAGACCCAACTCAATCAGCTCGCTGCCGAGGCGCCGCGGGCTACGAGATCCTCATGCAATTAGGGCCGAGCCGGCTAGGGTTGGGGGCGGGGGCGCGCAGGTAAAGAGGAACCAATTTGCCTCCAGGCTTTATCAACAAGTGGCTTAACTAGGAATTTACATTGACAACTCAGCACCTCTGTCGGGGCTCGGCGGCGGCCAGCTGGGATGACAAGCTGAACTGGGGGGGGGGGGGGTGTCCTGAGAGCCGGGAGGATGGAAACTTCAAAGCCACCCAAATGCGGCCTCAGCCGTGGTTCCGCGCGACATGTGGGCCTGGGCGTACCGGGGCGAGCCGCTAGGGCAGGGCCCCGGCCGGCGGCCGAGCGCGGGCTGGTGGTGGGCGCTGGGCCGTCTTTCCTGGCGAAGTAGGTGGCCGTGTATATTTTTGTTCAAGTGGTGTTTATGTTAATGAAAAAAGGATGGAATTACAAACAGCCCGCCGATCGCTCTGTGGCCACCGGGGACTCGCGTCCCAGGCCCAATCAAAGGGCGCACACGCTGGGCCCGCTTGGGACCTTTAGCAGAACCCCCACTTCGTCTAACTAGGTGAAATAGTGTCTCCTCCCTCCACCCCCCTACAAATCGGGAACTCTCCGCCACCATCCCTCCTCCCGACCCGTCCGCCGGCAGTAGCACACAATCCGATTTCTGGATAAGAAAAACCCCAATTTAAGTCCTGCAGCGCCTACTTTAAAAAAAGAGAACATCAGAGCGGGGGTAAAATCAGTCTCCCCCCTCCGCTACACGGCCCGCCTTTCACTTGCCTCTTTTATTTTTAAAATAATACGATTCGCCTCGGCTTCGCTATTTGCTTTCTGGCCCGATGACTTTTATCCCCCCCCACCCCCAAGCCCTGGGGAAAAGCAGTGGGCTTTCCAAGGCCGCTCCAATTCCCCCATCCCAAGAGATTTTTTTTTTCTCTCTCAACACCCACCGCCCTCTTTTCCTCCGTGGATTGGAAAGGGCTGCGGCGGCGCGTGTCCGCTGTCGCCTCCTTTTCTTCAGTGAAATGAGAACCCGGGGAAGGAAAAGCCAGACGCCGCTGGAGAGTGCGCCCGACCGCAGCCAGCGGGACAGAGTCTGACCACGCGCAGGAGAATGGCCGTGGCCTTGGCCGCGGCGGTGGCCGCGCTGGAGGGCGTTGCCTGGGCCAGGGCAGCGGGGCCGACCCGGGCTCTGCGTCCCGCGGGGATCGGGGCCACGCGCTTCCTCTTGGAAACGCACCGGGCCTCTTTCCAAACACGTTGCGGCCGTGTCTCCACAGGCGACGTGGGCCGGAAACCTGAGCGTGGCTAGCCCAGGGGAAAACTCAGGGCCTTTTCTCGATACGTTGTCGCAGCTCTTCGCCGCGCTGTGCTGTGTAGACGCTGCTCCTGCCCTTTCGGGTCAGTTCACCTCCCGTTTAGGTGAGCAGCGCGCTGGGCAGCTGCCTCTGCACAGCAGCGGCCTAGAGAACACCCCGCCCAGGGCTTCCAACCTGGACAGCTGGGTCTGGTAGCGACGTTGGGGCCCCACCTCCCCGGATTTTGAACCTCTGCTTCTCTCCTCACTACAAAGCAGACTCGTTACTCAAAAAGGCTCTGATGGCCAGGCTCCCCCTGACCTGGTAACCGGCCGGGCACCCCAACAGTAAAGAAGTCCAGGGAAGCAAAGAAACAAAAACGTCTCAAGGAAGAGGATAAATAGGGGGCAGTTCCCCGGCTGCATGAAAATTCTGCAGTAGACTTGCTCTCCCAGGGAAAGAGAGTCCTTAGGGTGATTCATTCTAAGCCCCGAGTTTAGGTAGAGTTTACGCCTGGTGCGTGTGGGGGGGTGAGTTACAAGGGGAGAAGACATCAACTTGAAGACCATGTGCCCCTCTTCTGCCACCTTGGGGCTCCATGCCAACCCCTGGAGTCTGCGGCGGGACCCTTTGCCGGGGTTGGGAGTTTGGACTGTATGCTTCCTGGATCTTAGGTGTCGGAGTCAGTGGAGCTGTTGTGTGTGGGAGTGTTCTTAACTCCAGATCAAAGGACCTTGAGGTGGTAGGTGCAAAACCAGGTGTTTGGGTACATTTTGGGGAAGAGCAGTGCCAAATTTGCCCAAAGCCCCCAACACCTCCCCTCCCAAATAAGAACCACGAAGATCCAACAAATGGGGCCTAAGGCGTGGTTTTTGGCACCCCCCCTTCTTTCAAAGCGCTGCCATTTGTCAAATCGGTGCATTGAGCTGACACTCCCCTGACGGGTTCTGTAGCCTTGACATTGAGCAGTGGAGAGAAAAATCCAAGAAGAGGGAAGGCGTGTGGGTGTGCGCAGCACCCTGTGCCTCTGCAGGCCAGAATCTGCCCCCCTCTCCTGCAGGCCGCAGGGGTCACAGGCTCCAGCTGGGACATGTTTTTCATGCTGGGTTGGCAGGCCCAGGGCGGGAGACCAGAGCAGTTGCTTCGCAGAGTCCCTCCCTCCCCACTTGCTGCCCCGCTCTGCTCCAGGTCACCAATTTGTCTGCCAGCGCATGCTTTACTCTCTCAATAGCCTTCAGCAGGTGCCTGGCCATCCTCCTCCCTGGTGCCGTTTCCTGCGCCCTCGCCAGTCAGACTGATAGGAGGTTTGTGTTGGAAACACTTCAAGCTGGTGTTTAGTCTGTCGCGATTGGTAGCAAGGCGCCTCCTGAGAGAGCTGAAGGCCCAGTTATTGGGCCTTGCGTTCTGCTCATGGGGGGAGCTTTTTTGGGGGGCAGGTGTTGGAAAGCAGGGGGCCAGGTGAAAAGAGGGAGCCCCATGAGGGCCGCTCTCCAGTGTTAGCGGTCAACCTTATCCACCCACAAGGAAGGGTTCCTGGGCAGCCCCTGGCCAAGGACCGCACCAGACGCACTTGGCTCTTAAGCATTCGTGGGTCTTGGCAGCCTGGGCACCAAGGGAGCCACTTTCTTTACCGGCACCACTTTCTCTGGGTCTGGTGGATGCCAGAGCTGCCCCGAACTGCCTTGGAGCTGGCAGCGTCCCTCTGCGCGTCCCAGCCATTTATTCCATCCTGCAATTAAACCCAAGGTCAAATATCTCCTTAACAACGCTATCAGGCCAGCGGCTCATTATGGCGTATATTTAGCCATAAACTATGGGTTGTAGCGAGGAGAAGATGAAAATTATTGTGTTCTGGGAATGAATCCTTTTAGCAGAAACCAGAGCTGTTATTTACCAGGGAGAACTAAGTACAGGCTCTAGCTTCCAAGAGACCCCAGGCAGGACGAGCAGCTTCCAGGTCCTTTCCTGCTCTGCCTGCGCCCCCACCCTGGACCTAGCACAGGATACGCTGCTTCGTCCCCCCTACAGCCCGCTTGCCTGGTTTGGAGTGACAAAGCCTTTGGCGGGGTTGTAAGAGGCTGGTGCAGCAGCCATGCAGGGGAATGGTCTGGAGCTTGGTGGGATCAACACATCTGTCATCCAGAGTGTTTCTATTTCTGCTGTGCAGTCTTGGGTGGGTTACCTAACCTCTCTGCACCTCAAGAGCCTCATATATAAAATAAGGGAGAAGTCATGCCTCCTCCCAGAAAGCCAAGAGATTAAATCAGATATTAGTGTGAAGGCTGTATCCCCAGGTGGGGATGTTCAGTAAACAGTAGCCAAAGGAAAAACCCTGAAGAGGCTGATAAAAAACAAGGTATGGCCCTGGCCAGTTTGGCTCAGCGGTTGGAGCGTCGGCCCGTGGACCAGAGAGGCCCGGGTTCGGTTCCCTCTAAGGGCACGTACCTCGGTTGCAGTTTGTCCCCGGCCTCAGTTGGCGTTGTGTGGGTGGCAGCCACTCGATGTGTCTCTCTCACATCGATGTTTCTCTCTCTTCCTCCCTCTCTCCCTCCCGCTCTATCTCAAGATAAATGCAAAAATGTCCTCAGGTGAGGATAAAAACAAAAAACAAGGTATGGGCTGAAGTGAATAAATGAATAAAAGCATTTGTGTAAGAGTCGGTAGGGGACCTGGAGTCCAGTGTTGGGCACCTCCAAGTCTGATGGCCCAGGCCATCCCCAGCTGTGCCCACCAGTTTGGGTAACTTTATGTCCCTTGAGGGGCCTCATCTGTGAACACTACTTGACTCACAGTTGCCGAGATACTGCTGTGTGGTGTCCTGTGCAGAGCCCCACATGAGAAAAGATGATCAAATATGATCTCACTGCCTACTTCCCCTCCCCCAACATCCTGGATGTCAGGGTGGCCCTGGTTGGAACCAGAAGCTTCCAGATACACTGATGCTGTTCAGCTTGGCCCTGGCAGTTCGGGGGTGATGGAAATCGTGTGGGTTTGAACCACCCCAAATTTAGCCTCGTAGGAAGTGAGTGGGTGACCCACAATCTACAAATATTTGGACAAACCAGAGAAGGGAGTCCCCAGTCTAAATGTTTGCCCAAGGCCTCTGAGGAAGTAGATTAATTACAAGGCTAAGGGCCCCCCTCTCGGGCAGGGCAGGTGTGTCCTCGAGGAAAGAGGCTGTGACCCCCACTCCTGCTGGCCAAGGTCCAACTTCCCTGGTTTCCAGGCTGGGCGGGACACCAAAATCTCCATCCCTTCCTTATGGATGTCTTGCCCAGAGATTCTGGGAGCTCCTGCCAGATGGATGTGGATTGTGTTGAGGCGAGAGCAGACCCCTCCTGTAGACCACCCCCATGTATACACCCAGATGCCCAACACTGCCTTCTTCGGGGCCTCCCCCTGTCCTGGGGTGCTGGCCTTCCAGCTCACCCATCCCCTTTCCTCCATACCGCCCATTTGAAAACAGACAGCAGGGAGTCCAAGGGTCCTTCTGAACTTAAGTCCCGGCCAGGAGAGCGGTGCCAAGATTCTTTATTTGTCTTCACGCACCGTGGCCGTTTCTGGAGGTGTTTGCAGTTCTGAGAGGGGAGAGCTGGATGGCTTGAGGACACTGTGCTGTCACTCACAGCTGTGTGACATTGGCCGGGTCCCACCCATCTCTGAGCCTCAGTTTCTTCTTTGAGGAAATGGGGATTCTGTGTTATTCTCTAGAGGCCAGGCCTGTACCTCTGACATTCACGAGATGGCCCTTCTTCCTAGTTTGATCCCCCCGTCTCTTGATGGGACACCACACTCATGATCACCCCCATCACCTTCACGAAGCACGTGCCAGGTGCTACACCGGCACTTCATCCCGAGGTCACTCGGGGATCCAGGCTTCTCTGAGGGCCCAGTGGCTAGGGTGGGGGCCCAGGGAGCAATTCAACAGATTTAATCATATGGAGTTCCTGTTCAATGATGTTGCAAGACATCATTTTTGTTGGTTGATTACTATAAATATGCATGTGGTTTATTGCTCTAAGTCTAAGACAGTGTGCATGAAGGGCTTGTTACCCAGGAACCCCAGGGGTGAAGATGGGAAAGGATGACGCAGGGGGCAAAGGCAGACGTGTCGCCGGATGATTCCGCTCAGATGCTCTTGCCTCAGGCGGGTCCCAAAGCACCACCGCCTTAGACACAGCGTGGATTGGATCAGAAACGGGATTCACGCGGGGCTGGCGTCCTTGCTACTGCGGCTGGGAGGGTCTCCCCTCAGGATGACAAACGCATGCAGCCTGACACACTCTTGGAAGCACGCGCCTGTCACTCACAGCGAGGGGATCTGCAGCCCAGCAGTTCAGTTGCATCAGAAGCGTATTGACTGCCCTGTGAGCTGGCCGCTCCAACGCACAACACTCCAATTGTGTCCTCGGGGCCTTGGAATTGCAGTTCTTGCACAAACTAAGTTCTTTCTGTTAAAAGACATTTTTTTCCTGAGCTTTCTTCCCCTGTGAAATCGAGATTGAATGCGTTCCTTGTGTCAGGCTTGCTCGAGCGGTGGAGGAAATCGCAGAAAATCCAGAAGGATTAGGCTAACTAAGACAACTTTTTTTTCTTCTTCTTTTGCGATCATATTTGGGTCTGTTCTCCGGGTGTAATGGATTTCTCCAGCTGGCCTGTAGGGAGACTGCCCCAAGTCCCCCGGCGTCCGGCCACAGGGAGCCCTCACCTCAGTTTGGAAAGCAGGACTTGATTCTAGGACAGCAGTGTCTCTGGAGCACTTCCCGGGGGCCAGGCACCACGCTGAGTGTTCTCTTATCTCACTTAATCCCCAGAGCAGGGCCAGGAGGGAGACGTTGAGATTATTCCCATTCTGCAGATGAAGTCATGGAGGCACAGAGCGGTCACACCGTTCTGAGTGGTTGACACAGGGGCTGACATGGCAGCCGGTGCCAGAGCCTCTGTCCTTAGGAGACCTGGCTGTCCACTCATCTGCGCCACTGACATTGGACATAGACGCAGGGCGGGGAATTCAGCTCCTGCAAGGGGAAGGCGCTACAGACCATGGTGCCTGAGTGCCGGGCCTGGCTTGGGTAGGTATTAATGTAAGTTGCCTGATTTCCATATTAAAAAAAATTTTTTTTCTTTATTGATTTTAGAGAGAGGAAGGGAGAAGGAGAAAGAGATAGGAATATTGATGAGAGAGAACATCTATTGGCTGCCTCCTGCATGTCCCCCACTGGGGATCGGGCCCACAACCTGGGCCTGTGCCCTGATCAGGAATCGAACCAGCGACCTCTTGGTGCATGGGTTGATGCTCAACCACTGAGCCACACTGGCCGGGCTAATTTCCATATTTTTTTTAAAAAATTATTTTTATTGCCCTGGCCGGTTTGGCTCAGCGGTTAGAGCGTCGGCCCGCGGACCGGAGAGTCCTGGGCTTGGTTCCTGCTAAGGGCTCGTACCTTGGTTGCAGTTTGTCCCCGGCCCTGGTTGGGGTCGTGTGGGTGGCAAGCACTCGATGTGTCTCTCTCACGTCGATGTTTCTCTCTCTCTTCCTCCTTCTCTCCCTCACGCTCTATCTGAAGATAAATGCAAAAAAAAAAAAATTATTTTTGTTACAGATGTTTCTCCTTTTTCCCCCATTGACACCTTCCTCCCAACCCACCCCCCCCATCCCCAGCTTTATTGTCTATGTCCATGGTTATGCATACATGTATATAAGTTCTGTGGTTTATCTCTTCCCTCCCCCCCATCCCCTCTTCTGAGGTTTGTCAGTCTGTACCCTACTTCTATGTCTCCGGGTCTATTCTAATTTCCATATTTGAATTCATTACTTTCTGAAAATGATTGACGTCAGACCACTCTAGAATTACTCCCGAGGTTCTAAAAATTGCTTTCTAATAAGTGTGTGGGGGGCGGTTCTTATTTGTGTTCTCGTGTTTGTGAGACCCCCTGGACCATTGGCTCCAAGCAGGCTTTGTGAGGAGGGGACTCGAATGTGAAGACAGCTTTGGGATTGCAAAACGTTTCATCTGACCAGCAAGTGCATCCCCGTCGTAACCAGTTCTGTCCTTGTCTTTCGAAGATACTAAGCGAAACAGGTACAGGTGGGAGTTACTTCCAAGTAACGCAGGGGAAAGGGACATGGGCAGGGGCAGAGAAGAAACGGGATTGGGTGGGAGTTGGTAAATTGTCAATGCTGGCAATGGGCAGATGGGGGTTAGTTTTAGTAATTTCTTTACTACTGTATGCTTGATTTTTTCCATGCTAAAAACATTTTTAAAAAAATTAAAATCACCTTTCTTGAGCTCGTAGGAACCAACATGGCAGGGGGTGGGTGGGATAGAAAGTGTGCTAAGGATGAGTTAAATACACACACACTCTCACGCACACATATACACACACATACACGCACACATGCACATGTGCATGCACACACACGCATGTGCACACACGGACAGGCATTTAAAGGAATCCAGGAATCCAGGCATTACAGCTAGAAGGAAACTTGAGATGGTTGTGTTTCCTTCTCTCATTTTACAGTGAGAAATATGAAGACCAGAAAGGCTAAGTGGCTTATCCAATTTGGCCCAGCAGTTGGTCAGAGTGCCAGGACTAGATTGCATAATGACATAGACGTCAGGTCCTTTTTTTTTTTTTTTAACCATGTCATGTAGCAGAAGAAAAGAATTTGCTATTTGCTGTTCTGTAAAATCACTGAAGCAGGCAGTCCACCAAGTCTTATACTCACCACCTGGGTCAAAAGATGAGCTGTGCATTGAGTTCGCTGGACATTCCACACATCTGGGTGCTCCGTGGTCTGTGGCTGGAGCTTCAGGGCGGTGGGCTGGGGTCTCCTGCTTTCTCAGGGCGGTGGGCTGGGGTCTCCTGCTGAGGTGTCTGTGAATGCAGTGACTGGGCACTGCTCACCTCCACCCTCTTCACCTTTTCCGACATTCCCATCGTGGCAGGTGATAGAATACCCTAGAAGCATATTGCATGGAATGGGACTTAATACAAGGGATTAGAGATTTCCAAAATCAGCCGGCAGGCTGGAAGAGTGTGTTCTAGCTGGGCCCCCAGAACTGACTCTGGAACAACACGTAACTGACCTGCCCAGAGAGCCCCGTGTTTATCTCAAACAGGAAGTGGGAGTTTGCCACTGGATCTACTGAGCTCAAGAACACAGCTATGCCTGCAATCCCAGATCAGGAAGTCACCGCCCACCTGCCTCCGGACTCCCCAAGGCAGGTATGGACGCTGGAAAGCTGCTGCGGAAAACCTGGAGTCGCCCGACTGTGCACCTGCAAAGCCCAGCTGGGCTCTGCTCCAGGCTGCCTCCCTTCTTTTGTTATTATTATTGTTATTATTTTTTAAATATGTTTTTATTGATTTTAGAGAGAGAGACAGGAAGGGAGAAGGAGAGAGAGAAACATTGATCAGCTGCCTCCTGCACACCCCCTACTGGGGATGGAGCCCGAAACCCAGGCATGTGCCCTGACCAGAAACTGAACCGGTGACTTCTTGGTGCCTGGGTAGATGCTCAACCAGCTGAGCCACACCGGCCAGGGCCAGGCTGCCTCCCTTCTGCCTCTGGGTCGTGGGCAACTGCATTTCACCGGCTGAATCTCATTCACATCCAACACGTGGGCTACAAGGAAGTCTGGGAAATGTAGTTTTTTACGTACCAGATCAGGAAGACACATGAGCAAAGGGGAGTGGATGCTGGGAGCCAATCGTATGCAACACCACACAACACAGGTGCCTTCCTCTGTGTCCCGAGAGGGCTCTGTTCATAGCACTGGCCCAGCCCTTGTCCAGCTGTCTGTGATTAGCTGGAGGTTTCGGCCTCTGTCTCCCTGCACCTCACCCTCTCCTGTCCCTAGTATCCAGCACAGTACTCAAAAAGGACAGATTAGTTTTGTTTTTAGTGTTATTAATCCTTCCACTGTCTACCCACCTATTCATTCAACAAACACTTACTAACACCAGGCATTGCCCTCGTGGTTGACAAGGAGCTTCCATTCTGGGTAGGAGAAGCAGACGATGCAACAAGAAAGAGCAAATCAGCAGCAAAGCTGACTTCAAACACAGTGAAGGGCAATGGAGAAAGTAAGACCAGGCAGCACGATGGAGCATGACACAAAGGAGGGCACCTGAGGTGGTGCCGTTTGAACCAAGGCTTGGATGACAAGATGTGGGACAGGCACAAATCAGGAAGAAGAGCGTTCTACCCAGAAGAAACAGCACATGCAAAGGCCCGGAGGTGGTCTTCCAGGATCCAGAGGAGGCCAGTGTGGCTCGGGTGGGGGCGTAGAGAGCAGAGGAGGCAGAGACAGTAGAAAAGGAGGTGGGAAAGGGGCAGGGCCCAGGGTGATCTTGCTGGCGTGGGGGGCCACGAAAAGTGGATTTGATTCTAAATGTGATGGTTAGCTGTGGAAGGTTTTTGACAAGGAGAATGACATGATTTGTTGGTTGTTTTAAAACACGTCTGCAAATTCCCTGAGGCTCTTTCTCTCGGAAGGTCTGCAAGGTCTGTGTGCCCCTCCCTTGAACCTGGGCAGGCCTTTTGGGCTGCCTGACAAATAAAATGTGGCAGAAGTGACCCTGTGTGGCTTCCAGGGCTAGGTGGGAAAGGGGGGTCGCTTCTCTCTGCCTTTTTCAAGACACACGCCTTTGGAACCTCAAATGGCCTTGTAAGGAGTCGGGCTGCTCAGAGCCCCCTGCTGCAGAGACCATGTGGAGAGGCCACACAAAGATAAGAGAGGGGCCTGGGGGCCCGGCTGCTCCAGCCCCCACCGTGCAAGTCTTCCCAGCACAGGTGCCAGACATGTGAGTGAGGAAGACTTCCGATGACCCCAGCCCGGCCCCCACTCCCCCCGTGACTGCGACCACATGAGAGACCCTGAACTGGAGCCACCCAAGCCCAGCCCCACCCAAATTCCTGACCCACAGAGACTGAGAAATAACAAAGCCATGACATTTTGGCACAATTTGTTATGCGGCAATAGATCACCAGAAAAAATCTGATTTACATTTTAAAAGCAAACTTTCTGTTGAAATATAACTTATATACAAAGAAGTCCACAGATTAGCTGGAGGAGTTTTCTCAAAGGCAATGCAGTCCATAAGCAGCATGCAGATCAAGACACACTGTCCCCATCCCCCAGAAGCCCCTTGTCCCTCCTTCCAGTCACTGCCACTCAACAATGGACTGAATGTCTGTGACTCCCCCCTACCCCCCGGCCCCACCCAAATTCACATGTAGAAATCCTAGCCCCCAGTGGGATGGGATTTGGAGGTAGGGCCTTTGGGAGGTGACTAGGTCATGAGGGTGGAGCCCCCGTGAATGAAATTGGTGCCCTTATGGAAGAGACTCCAGAGAGCTCCCCAGCCCTCCCACCATGCCAGGACGCGGAGAGAGGTCGCTGGCTGTGAACCAGGAAGCCAGCTCTCACCAGACACTGAATCTGCGGGCACCGTGATCTTGGACTTTCAGCCTCCAGAAGCACGAGAAATAAATGTTTGTTGTTTAAGCCTCCAGTCTGTGGCATTTTTGTATAGTAGCCTGAGCTGACAGACACACCCAGAGGGGACCACTCTCCTCACTGGTTGCAGCACAGTCCTGCCTCACTTTGAACGTTGTACAAATGGAATTATACAGAATGTGCTCTCCCCCCACCCCTCCCCCCACCTCCCAGTGCTGTGTGTATGCGACTCACCCAGGTTGCTGCAGGGAGCCCGCCCAGGTTGTTGCAGGGAACCCACCCAGGTTGTTGCAGGTAGCCCACCCAAGTTGCTGCAGGGAGCCCGCCCAGGTTGCTGCAGGGAACCCACCCAGGTTGTTGCAGGGAGCCCACCCAGGTTGTTGCAGGGAGCCCACCCAGGTTGCTGCAGGGAGCCCGCCCAGGTTGCTGCAGGGAGCCCGCCCAGGTTGCTGCAGGGAGCTATAGTTCATGCATCTCCATTGCTGTGTAGCATCCCATTCCATGATACAACACAAGCTCTTTACTCGTTCTGCTCCAGAGGGACATGCATTGTTTCCAGTTTGAGACCATCCTCAATAGTGCTATTAGGAATATTTTAGTAGGTCTTTTGGTGAATACATGCATGCATTTCTGTTGCATATTATTACCGTATCTCTTAACATGTAAGAGACCATCCTAAAATATAGTGGTTTAAAACAATAACCCTTTTCTTCTTTCTCAGGGTTCCGTGGATGGCCTGGGCTCAGCTGGGCGGTGCGTCTGCTCCATGTGATGCCCCACCTGCATCCACTGGGCTGGACGTCCGAGCCGCTCGCTCTCCGGGCGGACACGGGAGCTCTGCTGAGGCTTTTGGCCAGAGCGCCTCAGTTCTCCTTCCTGTGGCCTTGCCATGTGGCTCCAGCTTCTAATATTAGGGTGCCTGGATTCCCAGAGGAAGGAAGTAGAAGCTTCCAGCCTTCTTAAGACCTGGTTCAGATGTCCCAGCCATCATGCTATTGGCCAGAGCAGGGAGAGGGCCCGCCTGGACTTGAGCTTGGAAAATCAGCCCCGCCTCTGGATGGGAGGGCTGGCCTGCGCCTCAGGGAAGGCGGTGTTGTTGGGAACCCTCTCTGGAGCCTAAGAGGTTGACTTCCCCTTGAGGAAGACGACCCCAATTGCTGTGAAGAGTGGATTGTGTGCTCAGAGTCCACCGGGATAAGAATCGCCTCGGGGCCCTTCTCACTTTGACATCAACCTGGGCATTTAAAGGCTGTGAGGACATTCATTAGCATGGGGCTTGGAGAGCCGAGAACGAGCCGCCTAAGTGTTTCTCTCCAGGGGAACAGGTGGGAACTCTGCGGTGTATGCACAGGGTGGAGTACTACGCACCCGTGAAAACTGAATGAAGAGACAGCAACTAGAACAGATTCTAGACTCTAGAGCTGTAATGTGAGTGTTCAAAGCCCCGCTCCCCCAGCAGCCGTGACCTTGGGCAAGTTGCCCTCTCTGGGTATTTAGGTCCTCAGAAATATGTAGGTGGGAAGGTGGGCTCACTGTGTGAATGGTTGCTACTCACCTTTTCCAAGTACAGTCCCTCAAAACAGGAGGGGAAAGAGGGACACGATGGCAAAGCTGAGTGCTGGCCCTGAGTAGGACAAGCCCTGCTTCGTGATAACTAGCTGGAACCCAGTGGAGACAGCATGGCTAGGTGACCGTGTGTCCTGGGACAACAGAGGCATGTCTAGTGTCCTGATAGAGGCAGACGCAGAGAGAAGCCACGTGACAGCAGAGGCGGAGATGGCGGTGATGGCCCTATGTGCCAAGGAGCGCCAAGACCGCCGGCAGCACCGGAAGCTGGAGAGAAGCGGGAGGAGGATTCCCCCCTAGTCTGCAGAGGAACCCACCTGCGGACACCGTATTCCAGGCGTCTGGCCTCCAGAACTGTGCATCCATTTCTGTTGTTTTAAGCCCCCAGTTAGTGGTCTTATTTTTTTATGGCAGTCCTAGGAAACAGATAGAGATTTAGATAATCTACGTGTATATATTTGTTAAGTAAAAGATAGGACATTATAAATCAGTGGATAATGAATAAAATTCATTAAATTGTGTTGGTTAAAAGAGATAGATGTATCTATACTTTTTATGTCCTCATGAAGATAAAAATCCAAGCTTCCATAGAGTTCCTCTTGCTATAATTATTTCATTTCTTTAAACAACAAACATTGTGGCTAAAACAAACAGGCTTTTTTTTTTATGAAACAAACAGAAAGGGTTCAGTGACTGAAATGGATAAACCATCCCACCAGCGTGGAAACAGGGCTGAGCTCTAGGCAGTTGTGTGTGTGTGTGTGTGTATGGTGTGTGTGGTGTGTGTGTGTGGTGTGTGTGTGTTTGGTGTATGTGTTGTGTGTGTGTGGTGTGTGTGTGTGCGTGTGTGTGTGTGGTGTGTGTGTGTGGTGTATGTGTTGTGTGTGTGTGTGTGGTGTGTGTGTGTGTGGTGTGTGTGTATGGTGTGTGTGTTGTGTGTGTGTTGTGTGTGTGGTGTGTGTGGTGTGTGTGTGTATGTGTGGTATGTGTGTGGTGTGTGTGTGTGTGATGTGTTTGTGTGGTGTGTGTGTATGGTGTGTGTGTGTGTATGGTGTGTGTGTGTGTATGGTGTGTGTGTGTGTGTATGGTGTGTGGGGTGTGTGGTGTGTGTGTGTATGGTGTGTGTGTGTGTGGCGTGTGTGTGTATGGTGTGTGTGTGTGTGTGATGTGTGTGTGTGTATGGTGTGTGTGTGTGTGTGGTGTGTGTGGTGTGTGTGTATGGTGTGTGTGTGTATGGTGTGTGTGTGTGGTGTGTGTGTATGTATGTGTGTGTGTGTGTGGTGTGTGTGTATGTATGTGTGTGTGTATGGTGTGTGTGTGTGTGTGTGTGGTGTGTGTGTGTGTGTGTGTGGCGGTGTCTGTGGAGTTTGAGGCTTTGCTCATTTTGAGGGGAAGGAGTGGAAGCCTTTTCCGAGAAATGCTCGCCAGCATGCTCGGTCAGGGCTGCAACATCAGCGGTTCCCTGACTGGCTCAGGGTTCGAGCCCAGTGCGAGGGTGGTTTGGCCTCCTGGGGTCTCTTGGAACCCAGCTGCAGAAGGAGCCTCCACCCTTGAGGACAGGATTCCAACCCTGTGGCTCCATCTGTCCGAGTCTCAGGACACCCCAGTCAGGACTTCTAGCGCTGACCCTCCAGTGAGGAGCAAACGGCACCCATGTCTCTGAACACTCACCAGTGCTCCCGGGATTCCTAAAACACTGGGAATTCCGTTTCAGCCTTTGCCAGGCACGGATTCATGTAATCCCCTCGGCAGTTCTAGGAGGCCAGGTGATGATTATCTTCATCATCCCTATTCGACAGTTGGGAAACTGAGGCACAGAGCGGTCGAGTCACAGAGCTCTCTCTACACCCACCATTCACGTCTCAGCTCCACAGCTTCTGGAAGTCTGGGGAAGGCGAGGAGGAGGTGAGGAGGGGGAAGAGGGGCTCAGAGCTGCTTGGAGGGAGCAGCCCAGTAGAGTCACCCTGGCTCTGTCTCCGCATGTCCTCGGGCCCCGCTCCTTTCCAGCCAGATTCAGCTGCAATGTTGCCTGAGCAGAGGGCTGCCCCGTCTCGAAGGCACCCACCCAGCCTTCACCATTTTGGTCTACAGTTTTCATTGAGGGCTCGGGATGTTCTGTCTTGTTCCCCTTGGAGGTTGATTCCCGGTACCTGGGCTCCAGCATCCTGTTCCTGCTCCTTGTGGCAGGGACACCCCCAGCCCTGGGGTGCTGATGGAAGCACAGGGGTAAACCAGGTCCTGACCTCAGGAACCTGGAGAGAACGTGTGCAGAAGTAGCTTCAACACGGCTGACATTTTTATGGCCCCTACTAAGTGCTGGGCACTTTTCATGTTTCATTGAACCCTTAGTGAGAATAGGACACTTGAGGGGGGAGTGGCCAAGTCACCTGGCTTGTGCCCTCCCTTTGCCCCTGGGCAGGCTAATTGATTTCCTCTACCAGGAGGGGACAACAGAAGTAACAGGATGTGATTTCTGAGGCTTTGGGACACTCATTCTTGCAACCCAGCCACCATGCTGCAAGGAAGCCCAAGCAGCCTGTGGGGCAGCCCACGTGGAGAGGACCCGGGGCCTGGCCCACAGCCCTGGCTGTGCTCTCAGCCAGCTTGCCAGCCACATGAGCGCGCCGTCTCAGAAGCCTGTCCTCCAGCTCCAGGTCACCTTCCCAGCAGAGGTGGCAGAGACGCCCAGTTCTACTGAGCCCTGCCCAAATTGTCCGTTTGTGAATGGCATACATGACTATTGTTTCCAGCCCCTACGTTTCAGGGTGATCTGTTACACAGAAGCCCATGGTCTTCCCACAGCCCCTCGCCGCCTCCCGCAGTGCTCTGCTCTGCCGTGCGTTCTCACAGGTGGTAGGAGGAGACCCCAAAACCGAGGGCAGAGATTCCGGAAGGTTCCTGTCTGCAAGGTTGAGACCCACAAACATCTTTTTTTTTTTTAATTTTTTAATTTTTATGTATTTATTTTTTGAGAGGGAGAGAGAGAAAAACATTGATTGATTGCCTCCAGTACACATCCCAACTAGGGATTGAACCCGCAACCTAGGTAGGTGCCCTGACCAGGAATTGAACTCGCAACCTTTTGGTGTATGGGACGATGCCCTGACTGAGCCACCCGGCTAGGGCACAAAAAGATTTTAATGTCAAAAGGCAAAGATCACTTAACTTCTGTTCTCAGCAAAAACCGAATGGAGACGAGAAAGTCCGACTGCTTGGGGCAGAGATGGTCCCCCTGGAGACACGTCTGTGGTTTAGCAGGTGTTCTCCTCTCTCTGAGTCCGAGGGACCCCGTGCTAAGAGAACATGTTGCAAAAATTAGTCCCATATCGTGGTAAATTTGATTGGCGACCATTCCGTTAAGATTAAGGTACCAGATTTATCTTTGCATTAAGACATCAGCTCCTAAAATGAATATACGTGTCTATAAAAGGGACGGGTTAAATATACATATATTCTATCAGAGCTGTGTTTTGGTGGGGCTCTGGCAACACTTTTAAAAAAAAATCAGGCATTGCAATCAGGTAGCTGTGAAAACAACTTCGATCTTTTCTTTGCCCACAGCCAGCACCAGGCGGTCCTGGAGCAGGGGGTCCCTGGGAAGACACCCAGCAAGGTGGTTTTCATAATCTTTTCATGGCAGCCAACTGCCCGTCTTGGAACTCCATCTTGTCCCTGTGACATTGAATGTTTACCCTCAAACGGCCAGTCTGGACAACCTGTTCTGGACAGATGGGCCCGTTAGACCCCAACCAACCAGTCAGAAGCAGCCATTAATTTCCACCAAGCTGTCATGTTGGTGGGTGAATCATCCATCCTCATTTTATTCGAGAGGAAACTGAGGCTCAGAGAGTCGAGTCGCTTGCCTGAGGTCACCCAGCAAGACGAGAATCCTGCATCCCGACCTTCTTCCCACACCCCGAGTGAGAAAGAGGAGGGCGAGGGGAAGAGACACTTCTCTGTCCTGAGGGGAGACGCTGTCTGAGAAGCCCAGCCAGGACACACAGGAGGGCCCCCAGGGCCTTGCGTAGTTGTGGTGAGCTCTGGCTCTGGAGACAGATTGGGTTCAAACCCCTCTCCACCACGTGTTATTTGTGTGACTGCGGGCGAGCGCTGCCGCCCACCATGTCTGCTCCCTCCTCCGTGAAACAGGGCCACTCGGGAGGGTTGTGAGGAGTCAATGGGCCAGGGTAAGTGAGTTGTCTGGTACAGGGCAGGCAGTCACCGCCCTTCGGAGCCTCACCAGCCGTCCTGGGACAGAGATCGGTGTACAAAGGGGCAGGGGGTAAAGGGCCCCGGTCTGAGAGCCCTGAGGTACTTGCACCCACCCTGAACCGTGTCGCCTGGCCTTCCTCCCGAGTGTGTGAGCTGAGATCCAAGCTCCCGTCGTTCGAGCCACCGTGCTCTGGTCTCCACGGCGGCAGCTTCCCGTGACTTGCAACTGAACGTGTGTGAGTGTCTGGCCTCTGGTGCAGATCACCGTAGGAGGGATTAGGCTGCTATGGTAGGAATGCAGAGAGAACGTTTCTGACTTCCAGAATAGGGCCCCTGAGGCCGGCATCCGGGGGTCTGGAGGCTGTGAGACCAGAGTGCTTCCTCCATTCTAACCACCCACAGAGGCAAGACCCCCTGAGGCAGGTGGAGGGTGTCACCTAAGCCAGGTAGAGGGACTTACTGCCTTCACCCAAGACCTGGGGTTCAGAAGGGATGCCTGAGAGGAGCAAGGAGGCCGCCTGGGATGTGGGCCAGGGTCCTCAGGGTGACCCTGATGGGTGGGTGGTGATGGGTACATTCAGAGAAACGGGGATCGGAGGACTTTGGGGCTGGTAGCAACTACCCTGGGTCACTCATCCCATGCTTTCTCCATGGAAATACACTCCTCAGCAGATAGGAGACAAGGTCTCTGGGGTGGCAGAGAAAAACAAGAACCCCAGTGTGTGTGTGAGTCCTGTGGCCGCCAAAACAAATGACAGTGACTTAAAACAACAGAGATGTATTCTCAGAAGCCAGAGGTCCAAGCTCAAGGTCCCAGCAGAGCCAAGTCCCTTCCGGAAGCTCTAGGGAAGACCCTTCTGCCTCTTGCAGCTCCCGATGGCTCCAGGTGTCCCTTGGCTTGTGGCCACATCACTCCAGTCTGCCTCTGTCCTCACATGGCCTCTCCTTTTTTTCTGTGTCTTCTCCTCATCCACCTAATAGAAGGGATTTAGGGTCCACCTCACCCAGGATCACCTCATTTCAAGATTCTTAAGACCCTGAAAAGACCCCTTTCCCAAGTAAGGTCACATTCCCAGGTTTCAGGGGTAAGGACATGGACATGTCTTTTGGGGGAGGCACCATTTAACCAGCAATAGCTGTTCAAAGACCCTCCTCACCTGCATTGAGATGGTAGAAGTTGTAGTTGAAAACTGTTCTGTTTCATATGCCTGGAAAAAAATTAGAGAGGGAAGGGGAAGGGGAGGGTATGGTCACGGCTGCTGCAGTAAAGGTCCAGACTGACATGCACCTAAACAAGAGAGAGACAGATGGAGATGGAGATAGAGATGGAGATGGAGGAGGAGATGGAGATGGAGGTGGAGGTGGGGATGGAGGTGGAGATGGAGGTAGAGATGGAGATGGAGATGGAGGTGGAGGTGGAGGTGGAGGTGGGGATGGGGATGGAGGTGGAGGAGGAGGTGGAGGTGGAGGTGGAGGTGGAGGTGGGGATGGGGATGGGGATGGAGGTGGAGGTGGAGGAGGAGGTGGAGGTGGGGATGGGGATGGGGATGGAGGTGGAGGTGGGGATGGGGATGGGGATGGAGGTGGAGGTGGAGGAGGAGGTGGAGGTGGGGATGGGGATGGGGATGGAGGTGGAGGTGGAGGTGGGGATGGGGATGGGGATGGAGGTGGAGGTGGGGATGGGGATGGGGATGGAGGTGGAGGTGGGGATGGGGATGGGGATGGAGGTGGAGGTGGAGGAGGAGGTGGAGGTGGGGATGGGGATGGGGATGGAGGTGGAGGTGGAGGAGGAGGTGGGGATGGGGATGGAGGTGGAGGTGGAGGTGAGGATGGAGGTGGAGGTGGAGGTGGGGATGGAGGTGGAGGTGGGGATGGGGATGGGGATGGAGGTGGAGGTGGAGATGGGGATGGGGATGGAGGTGGAGGTGGAGGAGGAGGTGGAGGTGGGGATGGGGATGGGGATGGAGGTGGAGGTGGAGGAGGAGGTGGAGGTGGGGATGGGGATGGAGGTGGAGGTGGAGGTGGGGATGGGGATGGGGATGGAGGTGGAGGTGGAGGTAGAGATGGAGATGGAGATGGAGGTGGAGGAGGAGGTGGAGGTGGGGATGGGGATGGAGGTGGAGGTGGAGGTGGAGATGGGGATGGAGGTGGGGATGGGGATGGAGGTGGAGGTGGAGGTGGAGGTGGGGATGGGGATGGAGGTGGAGGTGGAGGTGGGGATGGAGGTGGAGGTGGAGGTGGGGATGGAGGTGGAGGTGGAGGTGGGGATGGAGGTGGAGGTGGGGGAGGGGATGGAGGTGGAGGTGGAGGTGGGGATGGAGGTGGAGGTGGAGGTGGAGGTGGGGATGGAGGTGGAGGTGGAGGTGGAGGTGGGGATGGAGGTGGAGGTGGAGGTGGGGATGGAGGTGGAGGTGGGGGAGGGGATGGAGGTGGAGGTGGAGGTGGGGATGGAGGTGGAGGTGGAGGTGGAGGTGGAGGTGGGGATGGAGGTGGAGGTGGGGGAGGGGATGGAGGTGGAGGTGGGGGAGGGGATGGAGGTGGAGGTGGAGGTGGGGATGGAGGTGGAGGTGGAGGTGGGGATGGAGGTGGAGGTGGGGGAGGGGATGGAGGTGGAGGTGGAGGTGGGGATGGAGGTGGAGGTGGAGGTGGAGGTGGAGGTGGGGATGGAGGTGGAGGTGGGGGAGGGGATGGAGGTGGAGGTGGAGGTGGAGGTGGAGGTGGGGATGGAGGTGGAGGTGGGGGAGGGGATGGAGGTGGAGGTGGAGGTGGAGGTGGGGATGGAGGTGGAGGTGGAGGTGGGGATGGAGGTGGAGGTGGAGGTGGGGATGGGGATGGAGGTGGAGGTGGGGATGGGGATGGGGATGGAGGTGGAGGTGGGGGTGGAGGTGGAGGTGGAGGTAGAGATACATTTACTTCAAGGAACTAGCTCATGCCACCGTGGGGGCTGGCAAGTCTGAAATCCGTGGAGCAGGACACAGGCGGGAGCTTATGTTGCAGTCTTGAGGCAGAATTTCTTCTTCTCCGGAAAACCTGTTCTGCTCTTCAGGCCTTCGCCTGATTGGATGAGGCTCACCTGTATTATGGAGCGTCATTTCCTTTCTCTAAATCCAGCTGACTGGATGCCAACCACAGCTACCCGATACCTTCGAGGCAACACTGCAGCCTGGCCAAGTCTGCACATAAACCTGCTCATTGCAGGGCCGATCACATGTTCCTGGCTGTGTCCCTCTTCCCTGCAGGGATCTGGGGACCCGGCAGGGCTGTGAGCTGCTCTGTGGGTGTCTTCCTGTCTGCTCAGCCCATCCACTGAGGATTATCTCAAGAGATTGGCTGACACATTCCGGTTTTAACCAATCATTTTCCGAGTTTGTCAGTTTGACAAAAAAACCAGAGCCGTGACAATTTGTTGGCTTTTCTGCCACCAGGAAAATCGACACATGGACTGACTTCCCATTTGAGCTGGACCCTGCCTGTGGGCTGGTGGTGGGGCCATCACACACACGCAGGAAGAGAGGATAACCACGACGATGTTTACTGAGCACTTATTATGCACCAAGAGCCTTGAACCACTTTATAAGGATTAACTCCTTTAATCACTCAGCTAGAGACTATTATTGCACCCATTTTACAGATGAGGAAACTGAGGTGTCAAAAGGTTAAGTACCTTGCTCAGGGTCAGGTGGCTCACCCATGGGGGAGCCAGGATTCTAACCCAGACCCTCTGGCTCCAGAATCCCTTTTCTTGCGCGTGTAGGACATATCATCATAGGATGTCATTCTCTGTCTCTGTGTCAGACTCAGGGGTGACAGCCGGGGACAGGACACACACCTGGATGTCTTAGCCCCAACCTAAAGTTCCTCTTTTGACAAATTGAAACTTCATTCTACTCTCAAGGATGCATCTCCCTCTCTAGACACAATCCCTCCTCTCTCTTCTCTGGAATGTTTCGAGAATCTGTGTCTGTCAAACGCTTCGGAGAAACATGAAAAGAATGTTTTAAGTGCCAGACCATTTTTTTTTTCCTTTTAATCAATTATAGATTTGCATTTGGATAGCCCTAAGACAACCTAAACTCCCCAACTTTCACCCCACTGGAGTGAACAAAAATAGTCACTCCATTGGCTTTCCAGCGATTACGCCATCACTTTGAATTTCACAGGCGAATGCCATCAAGGAGGGAACCGAGGCCTTGGGAGGAATCCTAGAGAAATGCACGGTGCACGCTTCCCACACGGGACCGGCCGGCCAGGGAGCCAGCTGCAGCGTCCACAAGTAGCGTTTGCACAAACCAGTTCTGACAGCTCCTTGAAGGGTCTGCTAACTAGACGCCCCGCAAACTGCAAGAAATGAGCCCCAACCACAGACCATCCAGCAGGCCCGTATTTAATAACACTTCCCAAATGTGTGAAGCACTTAGTTTTAGAATAACAGGAAGAAGGGAATCGCCTGTAACTGCACATTTGAATTTCGTCCTCACGGAGAGAGCCCGGCGTTTTGGGGCCAGCCCCATCCAGCCTCCCGTGTCCAACCCCCCGACCCCCGCCTTGGAGTTGGCATGTCCCAGGGAGGGCGATGTTCCTGTGACTTGCACTCCTGGCCTCCCCGAGGCCGAGGCCACGTCTGTTGAGGAAGGAGCCCAGGCTCCAGCTCAGGCCTGGAAATGTGAGAGCCTCCTCCAGGTCCACGGGGCCACGGAAACCACCACAAAATTGCTCGCTTCCTTCTGCTTTGCCCCGCCGGGCTGCCCGCCGCGGCAGCTCCAGGAGGCCCTTCTGACAAGAGAGCATTGTGATTCCTGTCTGATCCCTCCCCTGTCACAAAGGGGGCCTTTCACTGCTGCTGATCTGGGAGGGTGGGGACCGCACGGCCCGCTCATTAGCCAGCTCCGGGCACAGTGGCCACAGTCTGCCGTGCTGTACCTGGAACCGCCCTCGCTGGGACAAACCCTTTATTTGATTTCCAACAGGGAGCTCTTCTGAGGGCGGCAAACTTGTTTGTCTGGGAGAGAAGCATTGGCTATTTGCTCTGACAGAGATGATATAGAAAGCTACACACACCCTCCTGCCGGCAAAGCTGTTTCCTTCTGGAAGAAGGACGACGTATGGAGGATGGATTCGTGGTGTCGGTGGTCTCAGAGGCCACGAGAGAGATGGGCAGGCCTGCTTGCGTTCAGGGAGCTCAGTGGCTTGGAGAAAGGGTGGGAGGGAATGAAACGCTCTGTCCTTCTGGACCCTTGGACTATGGGAGCATCTGAACAAATCGCTAATTCAAAAAATACCTTCGTCTAGCAGCAGGCATCGCGGAGAGGGTGGAGGCTGTGGAGTGGTCTCGCTGGCTGCTCCTGGAGAGCTCGCAGGGCAGGGCGTGTGCAGGGCGTGTGCAGGGTGTGTGCAGGGTGTGTGCAGGGCCTGCCGTGGGGAAGAGCTACACCGTAATTGCTTTCTGCAGAACACGGTCCCACCGTGTAATGAAACCGAGGGGGCTGCGGGCTCCCAGAGCGAGCGTTAGTGATCTCATGTGCATTTGGGGACTGCGCCGTTCTCCTCGCAAAAACATGCTGCTTCCCTTCATGCTGCACAAAATGGGTCCCAGCGCAGGACAAAAGGCCACCTCGCTGGGGTGGGCAGCCCCGGCCATGCTAAGGAGGGAGGTCAAGGATGAGGGAGGCCTGGAGACTCCTGCCAGCATCTCGGCCGTGGTGACATTGCCAGCCCTGAGTTGATCTGAGCTGACTGGGCCAGCGTGTTTATTGTCATTCAAGGACACGCTCGCCAAAGCCGCTATTTTATTGCTGGAGATGGGAGGTCCCTGCTCTTTGATTCACCAAGCCCCTTTAAATGACCCAAAATGCAAGTAATTGAGTGCTGGATAGGAGGGAGACTTCCAGATGGGATGGGGCTGCAGCGCTGATGTAGGCGGAGATCTCTGAGAAAGGCCAGCTCTCCAGCGTACGTCGGAAATTAGTGTGATTTCCCAGTGGAATCTCCCAAAGGGCAGCCTGTTCCCCTCTGAGCTGAAGCCACCCATTAACAAAGGCGAGGTCTCAGTCCTTTGTGGCTGTACTGGGTGACATGAGCCAACTCCCTCGAGTCTGTGAGCTTGGGCTCCTGACTCCTTGTCTCCAGGTGTCTTAAGTTTGGGTCCCCAAGAAGCAGAGCCTGAGAGGACCTAGGTGTGGATGGTCGGCGACCCCAGTAAGTAGGAATGAGGGAGTGAGGATGGCAGGACGGAAGGAGGTAAAGACAATAAAGGATGTGTCATTCCTGATCCCACTGGGTGGGTTATTCACAATTCCACTGGAAACCCTCTAAGAAGCCTAGTGGAATTGCCCAGGAGTGGGGAGGGCTGGGGCAATTATCCATGACTCTCATCCCCCACCGGACCCCTGGCCCCCAGGTGGCCAGGTGGGGAGCGTGAGGCACAGGTGCTTGTTTTCATTTTTTTCTGTGTCTTGTTTTTTATGCCTTTTATTTCCACTTTTATTTTATTATTTCATTCTTCTACTTACTTTGTGCTTAACTTATTCTTCCTTTCGCAGCTTTCTAACATGAATGTTTAGATCATCAGCTTCAAACGTTTCTTCTTTACCACCAAACATAAGCTGCATTTCTCTCTAAGAATCACGCTAGCCGCACACTGCTGATTGTGATAAGCTTTGCTTTCCTCATCTCACATTACAGACAGTTTTATAATTGCCCTTGTGATTTATTCTGCGACCCATGGGTTATTTAGAAGAGTGTTTCTCAATTTCCAGGTACTCTTGAATTTTCCAGGTACCCCATTGTTATTTCGAACTTCATCTCACTGTGGTCAGAGAACATAGTTCGTATAGTCAGTCCTTTACGGTGCATTGTGACTTTTCCACGGTCCAGCTTGTGATCTGTCCTGGTGAACATCCATGTGCACTCAAAAAGAGCGAACGTTCTGCAGTGTCTGGATGAGCATTCTACACCTTCCATGAGGTCAAGGGGGCCGACAGGGTTGTCCAGATCTTTTATATTTTTTACGGATCTTTTGCCTACTCATTCTGTCAGTTACTGAGAGTGGGATTTTAACTCTCCAGTTGTGACTGGAGTGTTTTGTTTCTTCTTTTTTGACTATAAAATTTGCTTCATGATATTGTGAAGTTCTGTTATTAGTTCGATACATATTTACCTATTCACATAGTTTAATATGTAGTTATTAATTACTATATATAATATATACACATAGATAATATAAACTGTATATGCAAATATATAGCCTATACACTGTATATATGAATATTTTTACATATGTACATTTACACAGGACAGATACATATACATATACATACATATATATATGTCACTTCCATCTCTGTCCAGTTTTTAGCACCTCATCCCTGCTTCCTTGATCGATAACCACTTTTATTCTTCCAGAGTTTCTTTATGCACGTAAAAGAATATTCAAATATATGTGATATTACTCCTACACAGAAGTCAGCATATGATACATACTATTCTGCTATTTGACCTCACCCCGTGACAATATGTCCTTGGCACTGCTTCCCTGTCAGTGCATGACCAGTTTCCTTTTGACAGCTGTGTAGTACTCCAATGCAGTTTATGTCCCCCTCCCACCCCCCGCAGGAACACTTGGCTGGTTACACTCATCGGCTGTCACCCAGTGCTGCCCCTCTCCATCCAGCTCCTTCATTTCCCTCTCCCCCTCGCCCACTGTCCACACACCAGCCCAGGAACTAGCCAGGCAAACAGAGCTCCTCTCTTAGAAGGTGGGGCGGGCGGGGGGGGGGGGTGACCGGAAACCCTCCTCAGTTCATCTCTGCCTCCTTGCACAGACAGATGTGGGCCATGCCCTTCAGGAGGCTCAGTACTTGCCACCCTTGCAGGCTACCCCCCCCCCCCCCCCCCCCCGGAAGCCAGTGAACAACGTTTGTGTCAGGAGTCCTTGCATGCAAATACCTCTGGCACTCTGTAGCTCCGGGTTCTGTATACAGCACTATAGTCCTGAAAAGCCTGGGCTCCCAGCTCTGCCACTAATTTACTGTGTGCCTTTGGGCCATCACTCTGCTTTCGGATGCTTCAGATGTAATTACTAACACAGCCAGGGGTATTTGTTATGCATGCATTCGGTCCTCCTCTGAGAGCATCGCATAGTTAATCCCATTGACTTGACAACATCAGGAGGTCAGTCACATCATTTTCCCAGCAGATACGTCTTTCTGAGGCACAGAGAGATGAAGTAACTTGCCTATAGCCACACAGCTCCTTAGAGCTAGAATTCAATTCCAGCCATCTGCCTCCAGGTTATTGTGAGGGTTTAAGGCACCAGCACACACAAAGCTTTTGGACAAGGACCTGGTACATAGTATGTGCAGGTTGACTGTTGGCTCTTGTCATCATTACTTGCCGAGGAATTGGAGTGGCTAGTGTCACCCAGGTGGAGCGGAGGGAGGAACGGAGGATGCCATGCACACTTAGAACAGTCAGCTTCAAGCTCACCTTGTGCGGTTTCTAAATGCACTAGGTCCATGGCAGAGCAGGGGTGGAGAGGCAGCTGCCACTGGGGTCAGGTGGGAAACACCGGTGAGTGGGTGAGCCAGGGTCACCCTGTTATTAAAAGCCAAGTTGCAGCCTCACCGCCTGTCCATGTGCCTCCAGGACCGCGCTAGCGCAGGACGCTGTCAACAGGAAATGTGCAAATGATTTGGAGTCCCTTTGCTTTCTTTGCAGCAAACAGAGAAGCAAAGAAGTTAGCAAGCTTGTTTTGGCAGGGGAAAAAACACAAAACGCCCAAACCACAGAATTCTCAAAAATATTGCTAAGCACTAATTTCGCTAACATGTTAGACAGCCTTTCGGATCTAGGCAATCTTGTTCCTCGGCTGGAAACAGTTCCCGAAAGCCATGTGATCCCAAATGCACCCTGGGCATGTGGGGATAATGAGAAAATCAGCCCCTGCTTCCCTCACCTTCCAGCCAAGCCAAGCGGGGGCATTCCCCAGGCCCACCCAAAAGATGCCAGCTGGTCTGCAAGAGCCTCAGCCCTGCCCTCCTGAACTCAGCAAAGATCTGGAGGTTTACATGCCCTGAAAATACCGTCAGACCAAAACCCACTCCCAGGTCAAAGTCACAGGACCGGAAAGCCCACTTCAGGGTACAGACAGGGCTCCTGGTTGGCACATTCCCGTCATTCAAGGTAGGCGTCTCCATCAAAATGGGCGAAATCAGGAGACAAGTCGGATAACATCCCTGTTAAGAAGGTAATGAGTCACAAATGCTATTCCAATGGTTTTCTTTGAAAGAAATACACACAACCAAACCAATTTTAATTAAAGATCTTGTCTTTGTAATCAGGCAGCCACAATGAAGGCAAAACTGCTTTCATGTGGAATAACATACACAGGCCCAACTCGTTTTCCCATAAAAGGGCAGGGCTGTGTGTGTGTGTGTGTGTTTTTGCAAATAAGAAAATAGTTTGTTCCTCACAATATGGGGGATGCAGCAGAAAGCTATCTTTTGCAAAGTATAAAATTGCGAATCGCCCTTCCTCCCACCGTGGGAGCATCTGGTGACGTGAAACCAATCAGAACATTTGCCAAATTCACATCCCGGCTGGGATTAGCCTACCCTTTGAGATTAGACATGTGATCCTGATTTTTAAGCAAAAAGTGCAGTCGAAGACCAAATAAACATACCTACAAGTACATCTGAAGCACAACTGGAGGGGAAGTGATTGTGACGCCCCACACTACGCGTTCCTGCCGAAGAGACAACCCGAACATCAAAAGTGATGCCTTGATTTTTAGTTTTAAACAGCAACAGAATGGGAATCCCTCTCCTAAATATGTCCTTTGAAACCAGGGAGGAGATCACGGTGTTCCTTTAAATATGCATGTAATTTAATCATCCACAAGAGGAAAATGCATCTGAGGTGGCCCGAGCTCAGCCACACATTCTTGCTTTTTGACGGCGTTGAATGCGTCTGTGCTAAGAAGAGTCTCCGGTGGTGGTCGCGGAGGTCCTGCAGACAGCTTGCGCGCTGCTCGCGGGGTGTGTCTTCGGACACGCGTGGCTGCCCTCCGGCTAGGGAAGGCTTGGAGCAGTGGTCCTATCGAGTCCTCTTGGCATCCCAGTGTCACCATCTGCTGCACTGCATGACCCTTAGGGGCATCAGGATGGCGTGATCATGTTGACTCCTAGGGGCTTCTTTAAGTATCTTCCAATGAGTGACTTTCTATAATGGTCTCAATGTACTGAATTGTGTTACTTGGCAATAACCAGAACATGTAACAGGAAAGTAGGCAATACTAGTGAAGTTTAATTAATTTTTTCCCCTTTATTGATTTTAGAGAGAGGGGAAGTGAGAGGGAGAGAGAGAAAGAAAAACATCGATGAGAGAGAACATCAATAGGCTGCCTTCTGCATGCCCCCACACTGGGGATTTGACCCACAACCTGGGCCTGTGTCCTGACTGGGAATCGAACAGGCGACCTCTTGGTGCATGGGTCAACGCTCAACCACCGAGCCACACCGGCCGGACAATACTAGTGAAGCTTAAACAGGGGGTAGCCCCTATTCTGTCTGAGGGACTAAAAGCATGCCAGCAGCCAGTGATGCCACCAGATGGATTGGTACCTGGATGCTGGGCAGTATCGCAGCCAGTCTGGACTGCAGATCTCTCCCGGACGCTCCCTCGATGCCACCTCCCACGTAGGAGCTGAGCTGTCGCCATGTTTGATGCATTCCACAGACCCGCAGGGGCTGGAGAGGCCACAGCTGCACGTCTTGGAGAGTCTGTGGTTCAGCACACACTGGGTGCTCAAGACGCACTGGCCATTTTCACCCTCGTTTTCAATTGCACAGAGATGGGCAGGATTCTGGGCAGCAGCGCGGGCTCCGGAGTCAGACCGCAGGAGCTGCATCCACCGCTGATGCTTAGACCCTGTGGGACAGGTTCTCACCTGTGTGAAAGAGAACTGTACCTACCGCAGCCCCCAGTGGTGGCAGCACCCAGCCCGGGGTTCTCATATGGACCGTGACTTAGAAGGAAGGTAAACCTGCTCTCACAATGGACACACTGGCTGTCCTGTGACACAGGCCACTCCTTGGAGAGCGTTTTCCGTTCGCAAAGTCAGCGTCACTGCCTGTCTGACCTCCGCCTCTCCTCTCTTGGGTTTCTTTCCCATGCCCACATTCTGGGCTGTTCTAGGCTCTCTCTTCCCAGAATGTCTTGGAGTGTCCTGGGACAGAGCTGGACACGGGTGACCACAGGGTCGGGACGGTGCTTTTGCTCCGCAGCTGGCCTGCTGGTCCTTTGGGATGGACACCTCCTCTCCGATGGCATGTTGGTGGCGGGGCAAGGACTCCCGTCAATTCACTGAGCCTGGCAGTGGGTTGGCTTCCTTCTGGCTCCTCCCTGCCTCAGTGCTTTGGGGGCTTGCTGGCATTCAGGAGAGAAGGAGACCATCTGAATTGAAGGGCACAAATCATTAAGCCCTGCACTGACCCTAGAAGCCACTCCCTGGAGGCTGAGGTCAACACTTGTGAATTTCTGCATGAGCCTATGATCAGGGTTCTACAAGTCTTTAAAATCAGAAGGCAGCAAAATGACCTTGCATTTTGTGGTAAATAATGAGCCTCTCCCTTTGAATCAAGGATAACATCCTTGCATTTTATAGATTCAGAGCAGAGGGTCCTCACCTCCCTAAAGGACCCAGTGCTCCCCTAAACATACCACACTCAGTTCCTCTGGCCTCCCTTCTCCCTGCAATGCCCTGGCACCAGCCTTCCCCAGGCTAACACACCTTGCAGGTCACAGCCATGCACAACCTGCTTGGAAAAGCCTCATCTGGTCCCCAAGACTGGGCCAGGGGGCCCCTCTGTGTGACCAGTGCTGAACGCCCCTGATGGAGTGTCATTACCAGGTGTATATTATGGTACACACCATTACCTGGTATATAATATTATTATATCACAGGTTTTGATTATCTTCAGCTAGAAACAACAGAAACCCAAAGTAACAGTTGCTTAAAGAAGGCCTTCCCCCCCCCCCCCACCCTCTCTTTCACACCAAGGTCTGGAGGAAGGCAGGTCAGGTCTGGTGTGGCACCTCTCCTCAGTACTATCCTTAGGGACATGACTTCATCTGTCTTCTTAATCTACCAATGGGACCTCTTTGTCCAAAGTCTCCTTGCTCAAGATGGCCACTTCAGCTCCAGCCATCACATCTGCATTCCAGCCAGCAGGAAAGAAGACCTCTGGGAGGAAAGGGCCAGGGACTCCGGTTAGCTGTGTTGTTGTTTAAAGGAAGAGGCTGCCACACTCTGCTCAATCTGATTGGCCAGAATGTAATCACGTGACCACAGCTAGCTGCAAGAGAGGCTGGGAGATGTAAACTTTAATTCAGATTAAGCCCCCAACAAAACACAGAGTTCTGTCACCAGGAGGAGAATGATAAGCATGGTAGGAGGGCTGCCACCTCGTCCACACTATCTGTTTATTCCTAGTGCTCAGCTTAGAGCCAGAAGGTCGGAAATTCTCAGTACCTAGGGGATTCTTGAATGAGTAAGTGAATGAACCAATGGCCCATGGTGGCATCCAGACACGGGTCTCAACTCGGTGGGGCCTCATGGGATCGAAGGGTCAGGGCACCCTTGGCTGAGAGGTCCCAGGGAGCAGAGTTCTGACGGGGGGCAAAGCGGGAAGGAGGCTCTGGCAGCTTTGATTTCATAGAGTCCCAGGAGCTGGGGGCATATGCGGAGGTTTACAAGGAGGGATGGTCTCGGCAGCCGAATGGGGGGCTCCAGGTGAGGTCTCTTATTGCCTCTCCTCTGCAACTTCTGGGGCCTGGGCCTTGCACAGCATTGCAGCAGGTAAGCCAGCCCACTGTCTGCATTTCATTTGTCCCGCGTCACCAGGGCCCAGCTTTGCAGACAGCTGTGCGGCAGGATCATCTTTTACAACCCAATTAGCAGCAGACCCCCCAGACAACGAGGAGACTCGAGCGGTTCGCGTCCCACGGCGAGGCTGCCGCCGAGGTTGGGCTGCTTGGGGTCTGGAAAGAAGGGGAGAAAGGAGGGACGTGACTCGATACTCTGGCAGGGGGAGAGCGAGGATGCTCCTGAACTTGGCCCGACCAAGAATGAAAGAGGCAGGAAAGGCCAGAACCACCCACACACTTCCCCCATATGGCATCACAGCTGTGACTCCTTAAGCTCTACTTGGGGCCAAACACGCAAAGGACTCACGTTCCTTTCTCTCCTGGAGAGAAAACGACGAGGGGCCTTTGTCTGCATCCTCCATCCCCACCGGGGGTAGGGGAGAGAGAAATCTCCTGCGAGCTGGAAGGGACTTTTTAGCAACATCGTTCAACCTCCTTCTTTGACAGAAGGGGAAACCGAGGCGCAGAGAGGGGTATTAGTTGCCCGAGGTCCCAGAAGAGCTGGGACTAGACCTGGAACCTCCTGCCTTCTGAGTCACCAGTGTCCTTGTTAGGTTCCTCGGAGGTCCCACTTGTCATCTTGCCTCAGTTATGCCTGGACCAAGAACAGTGTGCGGTACCAGATGTCAGGAATTTCTCCCGATTTCCCTAGAAGTACCTTATTTCATAATTCCCTCCACCCTCTCTGCATCGTCAGAGGGACTCCTCCCGGACGTCATGCATTCCTTCCACGGATGGGGAAACCGAGAACGGATGAGTGGATGAGCAACATCCCTGGAAAGATGCCCTCCAACCCAGAGATGTCCCTCCCTTGGCCACGCCACTGAGACTGATCTGCGTCCCCAGAGGCACAGGCTGCCTGTGGCATTGTGCTGGCACGTGGCTTCTGCACCCCGGGGACCTTCCTCAGCTGACTGCCTACATCAAACTCACTGAGAAGGCATCGCTAAGAATAGAAACTCCTTTGAGTTTCACAGATCCAAGGGGTCCCCAAAATTGAGAGCGAGCTGGACTGAGGAAGGTAATGAGCCTGGGTTTCAGCTGGAATGGGTGACTGGGTAACTGGAAGCACACTCTGCGCTTCGGAGGTCTCCTGTTTAAAATGAGGGATGGGCCCTGGCCGGTTGGCTCAGCGGTTAGAGAGTCAGCCTGTGGACCAGAGAGTCCCAGGTTCGGTTCCCGCTAAGGGCACGTACCTCGGTTGCAGGGTTGTGTGGGTGGCAACCACTCAATGTGTCTCTCTCACATCGATGTTTCTCTCTCTCTCTCTTCCCCCCTCTCTCCTTCCCTCTCTATCTGAAGATAAATGCAAAAATGTCCTCAGGTGAGGATAAAAAAAAAGAAAAAAGAAAATGAGGGGTGGGATTGTGTGCTTTCCTCCTGCCAGGGCATCCCCTATCATTATTTTTTACATTCAAAGTCAAATGTTAAACCTGCTTCAGGTCCGCACGGCCTCCCCCATGGTAGCCGAGCCGAGGTACCTAGCCCGCCGCCCTCACGGGCCTTCCCGCCAGGGTCAGGGTACGTTGCCCAGCGAGTCTCCTGTTTTGGGAGGGCTGGTGCATGAACTTGGACCCTCGCTAACTATCCCTCCTGGTTCCTCGGCTTGATAACTGTTGCATTTGGAAATAAATGACACACTTTTCCTACATCTGCTCCAAATTTGCATTTCAGAAATTAGAGAACTTAGTTATGCGGTATTACATGGCCATCCGGGCAGGGCCTCGGAGTATGAAACTGATTGGACATTCCGCCCCAAATAAGAAGAGTTTCGAGCTCTTTCCAGGAAATTGAGTGGAACACCCAAACTGACATCCAATATTAAATATCATATTTGTATAGTTGTTCTGTAGAGTTCCCTGGCATCCAACATCTGGGAGCGAAATTTATAAATGGAGAAATTGAATACCTGGTTAGAACGATGCTCATCAGAGCTAAGAAATTAAAATATTACTGTATACACTCCAAGTCAGGCCGCTTATAAAGGTAGAGCTATTAAAATATGATTAGCTGAACCATATTTTGTCTCAAAAATGTCATACACCATTAAAGTTGAAAAGACTTTGATGTGAATACCCCTGGCAAAGGCTTTGCCCTGTCAGCAGCAACGCGTTCGGGAATGTTCACTGCAAATATACAGTCTCCCTGAGCGAGGGGAGGATGGGGAATTGCCTGGGGTGGCAGGACTCCTGGGCGCTGCCGGGATGCCCAACACCTCAGTTCTTTGGCCGATAGGGCGGTGGCAAGATGGGCTGAAAATTTTAAGGGAGCTCCAAAGCTCTTGGTAATCAAGGTAAGTTAATGTAGTATTTAGTGTAATATTAAAAAAAAAACAAAAAACTGGGAAACTACTACCTGCTGTTGGCCTGTGGTTATAAATAAAGTTTTATTGGAACAAGGGCCAAGCTTAGGGTGTGGCAAGTGAGGCAGGGTTGTGCAAGTTCAGTATTAGCTTCTGTCCTTACTTGAAATTTGTTAGTCTGGTCACCATGGATTTATTTGGGTATCAATTTTGAGGTTTTTGGCATCCAGTTAAATTTTGTGACTCTTAGTCAGGGTCCCCACAGAGGAGCACGAAACCCATGATGTGCACCAAAGGATACATGAGCTCTCCAGAACCCAGGGCCCCATCCCAAAGGCCCTCCCCCATCCCTTGACCCCCCCACCTGTGTTTGATCCACTGCCGTCATTTTAGAGTATAAACCGTTGAAAGCAACACCCCCATACCCCATCATATCCCCAGCTGCAGCTCGGGGGCTCCAGGGAGCTGTCCTTTCGCTGCTGGCTTCAGGGGATCGCCAACATCTTCATCACAGCCTCAGCCTTGGGGTGGTGATGTGCCACTAGTGGTCCCGGAAAGCCAGCAATGGACTTCAGAATGACCTGGACTGACCCCACCAGGTGGCAGAGGGGGTCCCAGACCTGGTGGGACAAGACCACCCATCGTCAGCTCTGTAGGTCTGGACAGGTCCCATTACTGCCCCTTGAGCCTCAGTTTCCTGATCTGAACTCAGGGAGTGATAACAAAACTTGCCCTGCCTAAGTCCATAGATCTGAGCTGGTTCTAAAGGGCTGTGCACAGATCGAGAATCGATGTTCTCTTACAGAAATGGGGTCAGAGACAGTAAGCATCTCACCCAAGGTCACACCGCTAGTGAGTGGGGGAGGGGTCTTCAAAAAGTCCCAGGTCTCAGTCTTCACCCCCCGTTTTCTCAGTTAGGCGTTCTCCAGTTGGGGACCACCTTGGGAGGACCCAGGACTTGTTGAAAGAGACCGCGGCTTCCCATCCCCAAGTTTCTGGTTTGGTGGGTCTGGGGCGGGGCCCAAGAACTTGCATTTGTAATGAGTTCCCAGGCCAAGCGGGTGCTGCGGTCAGGGACCTCACTGGGAAACACCCTTCTAAGGGTAACGGGGGAGGGGGAGGGGGAGGCATGGCTGGGGTGAGAGCAGGGAAGCTGGTATCAGACTGTGTCCCTCTTCCTTGCAGGGGACACTTCCAAGGCCAGGGAGGGAACCTGCCATCGGTACAGGGAGCTGCTTTCGAAAGATACGGATTTCCGGGTCCTACCCCGGACCTACTGAGTCAGAGGCTGGCCGGGGGGTGGAGATGCTCGCCTTTGACCCCCTCCCAGGGGACTCTGATGCCCAAGAGTTAGAACCCACCATGATTCTCCCCACTCCCTGCCCCCTTTCAATACTTGTGTGGGGGATATTTTAAATACCGCTTCCTGTGCCCCACCTTGGACCATTAGAATCCAGATTTTCGGGGAGTCATCTGAGGCATCTCTAGCATAGAGAACTCTCTGGATGATTCTAACATACAGCCAGGATCGAGAGAGTTTGAGCCAGAGGGCTTTCCATGAGCAGAGACCCCCCCCCCCACCATCCCCTTTAAGAGAAATGAGCTGCTGAGTTGAGCTTATGCAGGACAAGCCGAGGGAAGGATGGCGGGGCCGCAGCTGAAGAACAGCGTTTGGGCCAACAGCCATCGAGAAAGTGGGCAGATTTACAGAGTCATCGAAGAACATTGTAACTGGGGGGACGCCGGGCATGGCACTGTTATTCCGCGGGGCTGGCTTCTCTTTCAAACCACCGAGACCTGGAGTGGGCCCAGATGTGAGAGAATTGACCATACTGCCCACTGGGGATACAGACCACCAGCCTCATAAACGGCCTGAGAGATCTATAAACTGAAATAACAGCCCTCCCCACCCTGCCATATGTTTGGCTTGGCAGAGACCGGAGTCCATGCCTGGCGTTATGATTATTATGGGTTTTCATGGTGACTCACCTCCCACATTTGAGCCTTCCCCTCGCTGCCTGTGAAGGAAACCTCTGTGACGTCTGTGTTGCCACTAAGGTTCGTCAGGGTGGTTGGCGTCCTCGGGCCTGACTGGGGCCACGGTCCCTGAGCCCAGGCCACTCGGAGGGCCGACCCGTCGAGGTCCTCCGGGGTCTTGAACTTGGTGTAGGGCTCATGCTGTTGGCTTCTCTGGTGAGGTTTGCTCAGTGCTGGCTGTGTCTGTGGGCGGGGGGCAGTCATCAAGCCCTGGAGGGGACTGAGGTCACTTGGGGCACTGCTCCTGGCTGCACCTGGGCAGGCCCTTCGGCCAGACTGTGCGCTTGGCTCAGCCACAGGCCTGATTTGGACAAAAGCAGACACACCAAGTGTGCAGCAAGCCCGCCTAGGTTCCAGTTCAAGCCCTGACACAGGCCTGCTGGTAGTCCTTGGACATGACTTGCAAACACTCGCAATGTGCCTCGGTTTCCCCGTCTGTTCAGTGGGACTCACAATGCCCCATAGGTTTGTTTTTAATATAAAACGCATCCAGCCACGCAGAGCCGTCCCGCAACAGTAAGTGCCCAGGACGTTCATTTATCAGGTATCTGTCCAGCTAGCCATCCCACCATTCCTGCCTCAGTCAGGGTTGTTCTTAATTTTGAAAAATTTTTATAGGCATCAGACTTGACCGCTAGGGTTTAATTGTTTAACCCAAACGCCTCTGTTTAAGGTTTTAACAATGCATGTTTGCAGCCCCCTACAGAAATTCAACTGGCCCACGGTAACCTGATGGGCAGAACTGAAATCTAGAATTTTCTAGGTAGATAGAAAGGGGAAGGAGGAACCCCAGGGCCCTCCAAGAGAGGGAGCTGCAGGAACGGAGGCGCCCCAGGAAGGACGGGACCTGCTGCAGCGGAGGCTGAGTGCCGCTCACCTGCCACCCGCTCTGCAGGCTGTGGCACGAAGCTGGCGCTGGGAGCCCTGCAGCTGGGCAGGTGCCAGGCTGTCCCCCAGGTGCCGTTAGCCCCTTTTCTGGGGGCTGCTGTGGAGGGGGGAGCAGTGGCTGCCTCACCTGGGCCCAGAGGGCCTGTGGGAAAATTAGCTTTTGCTCCTTGTGAAATAGCCAGCCGGGGAGGGGGGCATTGTGTCCCCCAACTTCTATTATGGAAATGTCCAGACATAGGGCAAAGTTGAAAGAACAGCAACAACTCACACCCCCACCTCCACCTAGATTCTCCAGCTTACACCTCGCTGTTCATGCTCCGTCTGGTACCTGTCCCTCTGTCCTTCCCTCCGTCCACCACTCACACATCAGTTTTTATTTTCTTTCATTTCATTGTTGGTATCAGATTGCTTCACCTCTAAGGCCAACTAACTTCATCCGAATGTCTCTGTTTAAGGTTTTGATAAGGTGGAGTCACTACAGAAACCACTGGCCCTTCTCGATTGAACTCTCTCATAAACACCTGTGCACATGGCGTTTGAAAATTAAAGACTCCCGAGCAAGTTTCCTCTCCTTCGTAACATCATTAATCCATCCATCCACCCACCCATCTACTCATTCATCCATTCACCAACTATCCGCCTGTCCACCCATCCACCCATCCATCCATCCATCCATCCACCCACCTGTCCACTTATTCATCCATTCACCATCTATCCGCCTGTCCACCCATCCATCCATCCATGCATCCATCCATGCATCCATCCATCCACCCACCCGTCCACTTATTCATCCATTCACCATCTATCCGCCTGTCCATCCATCCATCCATCCATCCATCCATCCATCCACCCACCCATCCATCCATCCATCCATCCATCCATCCATCCATCCATCCATCCACTCATCTATTCACCCACCCATCCATCTGTGCAAAAAGCATTTACCCAGAACATCATCACTAGTCACAATATGCCCCTCATTTAATCCCTATGACAGCTCTCCAAGATAGGTACTATTATCACCTTCTTTGGACATGTGAGGAAACTGAGGCACAGTGGCTTATCCAAGGTCACCAAGCCCCCGCAGGCCGCACTAAGACTGACCCCAGGCCTGTGGACCTCCCCGACCAGTGCCCGGGGCTGTCTGGCTCCCCTCCCCACTGGGACTTGGCAGTTCAAATGGTCAAGAGCAGAAGTGGGCGATGCCTCCCTCATCTGTATAAGGGTGACCTCCGAGTGTGATATCACTGCCCCTCCACATTTTTAGAGAACTCCACAGGCCTGGGAGCTTCCCTCCTGGTGAGCCAGGTTCTGGCCGGCCTGCGTGTGGACTCCAGGGAGGGTCAGCTTTGAGACTGGACTCAGGGCCTTTTCCTGGAAGGGGCATGTCCCATTTAGCTGAGTCTCTCGTGTGCTATCATGTCTGGGGAATCAAACCGCATTTCCTGTGTTTATGGAAGCCGTTATGTAGGATGAGCAAACACCCAGGTGACCCCAGCCCAGGCGCATTCCAAAGGGGACCAGCCACCCCAGGAAGTAAGTCGGGTGGGGGTGGCGGGCCAGGGGGAAGGTGCTGGGCGGGGGCTGTGGGGTGCTGAGACGGATGGGGAGTACTGCCACCCTCCACTCCTTTAGGGATGAGGAGGGAGCTCACCTGTGACGGATGGAGTCCGGCTGGAGCCCGGGACTTGGGCGCTCGGTAATGAGAGCGAGGCCAAGCGGACCACCCTCTGGTTTGAGTGTCCGCTTAGACCCAGAACTTGGCATGATTTCTCTCTGAGGCAGGGGTTCCCATCATCCCCCTGCACGGAGAGGGAAACTGAGGCATGCGGCATTGAGTGACTGACTTTTCCCAGGTCACCCAGCGGTGGCGGGGCTGAGGAGTGGAGTCTGGACCTGAAGAAGGGGCTGTCTGAATCCAGATAGCTCAGGCCACATGCTCGGGCTTCACAGATGAAGGCTCAGGACAGAAGGGGAAACGGAGGCGGGGAGAGTGAGCCGCCTGCCAGCTCCCATCCGAGCAGGTGGCAAAGGGCAGGGCTTGATGGTCCACGTGGACAGTTTTCGCTTTCCCTTTTCTTCCCAAAGGAACAAATAAAACAAAACATGGAACCAAACAACCGCCCTGCACCCCCTTTAGCTGAGTCAGTGGACAGCACCCCTCTTCTCCCCACTCCTGTGAGTTTGGCCCAGGCAGGCAGGAGTGTGCCAGGGAGCTCCGGGTCCCTGGACCAGGGCATCAGGGGGACCCAGAGGAGTGCTCACAGCAGGGTGCTGATGGGGGTCCAGCCCCACTGGGGCATTCCGAGGCGGGTGACCTGCTCTGGCGTGAGAACGATGTGGGTTGGATGGGAGAGGGGAGGTGCCCAGGAACCGGCTGCCTCCTCCATCCTGCCTTCACCTTGCCCTGCCTCCCGCAGGCCTAGCCAGGCCCGCCTCACCCCTTCCTAGGTGAGACACTGGGGCTTGGGGGCGTTGGTTAACCTGCCCAAACCTTCGCCCTCAGGGTAGGGGCTGGGACCTTGGCCTGAGACTGCGACTCTCCAACTCGATCTGGGACATCCGCACCACCCATCCGGTTCAGGGGAACACCGAGGCCCGCCTGCCCCCACCCCACCTCTCGCCCCTGGAGTTGCAGGAGGGCTGGGTGGTGCCCAAGATTTGGATTTTCTAACCAGTTTCCAGATGACGCTGTCGTTGTGGGACTGGGTGCTGGAGCTGGAGAGCCGCCCACTGAGCGGCCAGCTTTACCGAATGCCTTTCAGGGCTCAGCGTGTCTAACTGGGGCCCCCAATCACTGTGACAAGCAAACCCATTTCCGAATCAGGACCTGGTTGAGGACCCAGCCACAGCTCCCGGCCTTCGGTGGGGCTGAGCTCCCAGGGACAGCCAGCACCTTGGAAGTGGGTCCCCCGGCCGCCCCAGCTCAGTGGAGCTCAGGCTGGTTCGTCTTCCTCGCTGAGCCCTGCCCTCGGCTTCTCATCTGTGAAATGGGCCTGTATGAGGAGCCTGGCACACAATGCGCCTGGTGGGGTTGGGGCAGTGCAGGGGCCTGGAGCAAGTGGGCCCTCCCTCCCCTGCACAGAACACGCTGGCCCCTCACCATGAGTTCCTGGCTCCATTTCTGTCATCATAAACGATTGTCTTTCCATGAGCAAGCCTCTACTCATGGCGGCTTGTCAAGAAATTCCCCCGCTCCCCACCCCCACTCCCTCTCTCCGCCTCTTTGAGGCACCGTGGAAATGGTTTCCAACACAGGGCCCGTAGCACCAGGGCTGCCAAGTTGGCCCTGGCCCCCATCACTGGGGTCTGTGCCCCGGATGGCCTGGGGGAGAGGTTGGGCCCAGGTCCTGACCACTGCCCAGAGGTCGGGGTATGGGGGATGTGTCTGCAGTTGGTGGGGGGTGGACAGCGCCAGGCTGGGGGAGAGAGGCACATGAATAATCTGTGACCTTTCCTCTGTGTGTTTGGGCTAACATAAGCCTGTTTACAATAAACCCCAGGGAGATTTTTCATCCTTCCAAATGGAACAAGGGTTATGTAAGCAGAGAGACCTTGAGCTCGGCAAACACCTGCTCCGGGGGGCCAAATGGAGGGAGATCAGGAGAAATGGAGCCCTAGGTTGACTCATGACCAAGTTCAAGATGACATGGGCTTCATTAAGCTGGGAGGCCTCTGGGAAGAGCAGAGGGTGCTTCCTGGGGGCACTCCTCCCTCTGCACCCTGCAAAAGTCAGGACAAGCACGTGGCCTTGGACCCCGGGATGGCTGCCTGTCCCTAGCTTTTATTTCAACATTTCCCTGAGTGCCCTCTCTTTCTTTAGAAACAGGCCTGTGTATATTCTGATGAGCGTGACTAGGGAAGCAGAAAGTCCACGCGGGAGACCGGGAAATCCAAGAGCGAGTCACCCCTCGTTGGTTGTGTCTTCCTGCTACCGTCCCCGGTGACTTTTACTGGGGTGTTCATTTACAGCGGCTGGGCTTCCGTTTTGGGGTTTTGGTGTATTGCGCTGAGCAAGATAAGCTATCCTGGAAACAGAGATTCAGCAACCCTTGTCTCGGAAAGATCTGGGGGCTGATCGGTGGAAGTTCTAGGCTGTCCGCATTCAAGATTGGGGGCGGTTGGGCTTAACCCGACCTGGGGTGATTCTGTCCCCACTGTTTCCCAAATCAGGGCACAGACTTGGCAGTTGAGAGTGGTTTTACCTCTGGCTTAAGGCCACACCATGCCAGGAAGAAGGAAGGATGGATCTCACGGTGTGTGCGAGCATCCCCCTCTCATGCCCAGGTTCTCTGTTAGGCGTTGGTAGTTTGTGTTCCCCAAATGGCAAGGTCTGCCCGCATGCTCTTCTCAGGGTGTGGTACGCCGCAGGAGGGGAATCCGCTCCCTCCCCCGGGATCTCAGCTGGGCTGAGCCCCCCTTTGACAGCAGCACCCCTCAGCCTGCCCTGGGCTGCACCATCCTGGCCGTGGATCCTTTGGTGTCCAGTCCAGCCACCCTGGCCAGTGCCCCGCGCAACGGATGTTAGCCTTCTTGGGGAGCTCTGCCCCAAAGACAGACTTGTGACCTAAATACATGGTTGTTGTTTTAAACCACTATGTGTTGGGATGGCTTGTTACACACGATACAGGTCTTTCCAATGAAGGTGTAAAAAAAACACCAGCTACCATTCAGGGTGACGCAAGCTGGGCACCCAAGATCCCAGGGCTGGCCACCTACCTCGGATTACTGTGAGAGAGAGACAGCTAGGCTATTATTTGGGCTTTTTCTATCACACATAGCACTCCCAAAGAATACAGCATCGTGTTTGATTCCGACAGTCACCATGGATTGTCTTGTTTTCATTTTAAAGAGGTGGAATCTGAGGCTCAGAGAAATTAAGTCATTTGCCCAAGGCTGCTCAGCCAGGAAGTAAGACCTGAACCCAGCATGTCTTCTGACACCATTTCATTTCTCCCTGTCTCTGCCGCTCAAACGCCTGCGCCACCTCCCATCCCCACTCCGCCCCAGCTCCTGCACCTTGCTAGCCTGGCTTGTGATACCGCCAACTTCTTACCAGCTAGGCAACGCCCTTCGCACCATTTCCCAGGAGCTGTTATTGAGGGTGATGAATCATTGCCCAGAGCCAGCTCTGGGCAACCCTGACTCATTGGGCGAAAGGGGAGGTCCTCAGGCTGGAACATTCTCCTCCCCACACAAGAGCGTATTGCAACACGAGGAGGGAAATGTCTCAGAGTGTCCTGGGGCTACTCTTTATTCTGGCATCATGAGGCTCCATACGCTTACACTGTGCCTGGCTGACTCTCAGGCACTTTAAGGGATTCAGCTCAGATGTCCCTTCCTCCAGGAAGCCCTCCTGATTTATTCCACTCTGCTTTGGCACACCCTCAGCATAGCCTTCCCCCAGCATCCTTATTGCCAGACAGCAAACCCACTGAGGCCTCATGCTGGGCTGTGTCTCTCCCTTGTGTCGCAGCCTCCTGCAAGGTGCACAGGACACAGGGGATGTGTGTCCCAAATGCGTATGAAGGAAGAGTGGGGGACAGTTAGAGCCCAGGAACCTTGGCCCACCGCTACCCCCGGCCCCAGTGAGTCAAGTGGCCTGGCATCTCGGCCCTTGTGCCTGGAAGAAAGAGTGTGGTGGGGGCATCTGGAGATCTGGGTTCTGGTTCTAGCTTTTTCAGTAACCTGGGGAAAATAATAATAACTCTTGTTCAAGAACTTTCTATGCATCAACTGCTGTTTCAGAAAGCCCTGGCCCTCTATTTCCTGACCTCTGATAAGGAAGGATGCTCACTATTCTCCGTGTACAGAAGAGCTGCTGAGCGATAGACTGTGCAGGGGTCAGAGGGCACCTAACCATCTTTCATCCTGCCTCTGGCACTGTCCTCACTCTCAGGGTCCGACTTCTCCCACCAGCCAACTGCAGGCTCGGCTCCATGGGTCCCAACTGTGGTCCTTTGTCTGCCGAGCTGGAGCCGGGCACCGGAGCCCGCTTCCCGACGTGCCCAGTCCAGACATTCATTCAAAGCGGCGTGTTTGAACTCAAGGCGTCTTTTTCCATCCACCCCATGTCACACGTGGTGCCGAGGTGCCCTGCCAACCCGCAGGAGCTGGGTTTACCCGGTGTGCTGCCAGGCCCTGTAGCTTTCCTTCATGACCCGGGGAAAGACCTTCCAAGTCCAGAACGGAAAACCTGGAGCCGGAAAGGACTTGATGTCCACGGCGCGGTCCTCCCAGCCTGCGGCGCCCTCCACACCTGCAGCGCAGGGCCGGCCTCCTCCCCCTCCCCCGAGAGGATGGCCGGGCCTCGTCTCCTTCCCTCTGCCTGCTGCAGCCACGGGGACTGGCGAGAGGGACAGAGGGCTCCCTGAGCTGTGCAGAGGAGGCACTGGGCTGGGTGCAGGTGTGGACCGCGGTGTCAGCCTGTCTCAAGTTGAGAAAAACGCAGAAGTTAGCGCTGGCGCACGCCCATTCGGAAGGCAGAGGACATACAGTCCGGTACCCTCGAGGGCTGTCATTGGCGTTCTGGACCTTGGGCACTGTGCTAAGCCTCTTCCATGACCGAGTTCACTTGATCTTCACAACCAGAGAGAGAGGCCGTGTGACGACGGAGGCAGAGAGGGAGGGACGCAGCTACAAGCCAAGTAACGCCAAGGACAGCTGGCGGCCACCAGCAGCTGGGAGAGGCACGGACAGATTCTCCCTGCGAGCCTCCCGAAGGAACCAGCCCTGCCGACACCTCCACTTTGGATTTCCGGCCTCCAGGACTGTGAGAATACGTTTTTGTTGTTTAAGCTCCCACCTGGGTACTGGTTATGGCAGCCCTGGGAGACTAATTCAGGAGGTGACCCAGGAAGTCACACAGTGAGTAGCAGGCAGAGCCAGGATTCAAACCCAGCCTGTCTCCCTGGAGCCCGGGTGCCCTGCTGACTCATGGCGTGGTCTGCTTCTCCCATCTACCCCCCAGGCTCACCCAGTCATCAGCTTTTCCTGCAAAAGGCATCTTGAATCAGGCCCTTCCCTTCTGTTCTCCTGACTTTGTCCCTCCCAGTTGGGTGTAGCCAGCAGCCGTGAGTGGACTGATTGCTCAAGACAGCTTCCAGCCTCCGACTGCCGCGGACCCCACTTCTGTACGTCCCTGCCCTGTGCCAGGCGGGCTGGACCACTCCGCCTGGCCTCCCGGGCCTCCCTCACCTGCCCCTGTCCCCTGGCCTCTTCCACCTGCCTACCTGGCTCCATCAGCTCTGCGAACGAGCCCTCAGCATGTGCACCCCGTCTGCTTCACTCCTCGGACAGCTGGTTGAGGCCAGCATGCTTTCTCTGGCGTTGCCTGCCTCACCATCGCCATCTCTCTGAGTTTTGTCTTTGACAAAGTCTTCCCTGACTGCTCACACTCAGCAGCTGCACATTACTCACGCAGGGCTACCTCACTCCCCTGTACCTGCCTCCCTGATGCTCCTCAAACGTGCTAGGCACGTGCTCACCCCAGGGCCTTTGCACTAGCTGCCGTGTACCTGGAATGCTTTCCCCCAGATGACGTTGTGTTTGCCCCCTCACTTGCTTCAGGACTTTTCCATTCAGGGTCCCAGCAGGAGATGAGATTCACTCCCAATGTTTGAATGAAAGAGGTGGAAGAAGGGTACGGGTAAGGACACCCTCGGGAACAAGAGCAGGGAGGTGTTTCCACTCCTGAGGCTGTTGGAGGAGGTGGAATAGACAGAGTTCCTGAGAACTAGAGCCACAGACTCTCATTGTGGGGGACATAGCCACCTGCAGAGGCACGTTGATGAGGCAGGGAAGAAATACACCCATCTCCCTCTCTGCTCTGCCTCACATCCTCTCCTGCTGCCTCCCGTCGGCTGAACCCAACAGGAAGCCAGCAAGCAGGGGAACCAGGTGGTTCATTCCACCAGCCAGCCCCAGAGCACCGGGCTGGGGGAGCAGGAGAGAACACCCAGATGTCCTCTTCTCCACGGGGCTGTCCCTGACCACCCGATTTCAAAGTAAACCACCTCTCTGGCTCTTTCCACCTCCCTTCCTGGCTTAATTTTACTCCACACCACTTACCACCAACTGGCATCCTGTTTTTCTTATTTCATTTTCTGTCTCCCCGAGAATTAAGGCAGAGATCCTACACCTTCCCCTGTGTTCTATTTTGAAAAATGTCAAAGCCACACTGGAAAGACTAGAGCAATGAACACTCGTGTACTCTTTATGCAAATCCACAAATTGTTAGCATTTTAAAAGGCAGGGATTTTTTTTGCCCTGGCCGGTTTGGCTCAGCGGTTAGAGCGTTGGCCCACGGACCAAGGAGTCGCGGGTTCCATTCTGGTCAAAGGCACGTACCTCGGTTGCGGTTTGGTCCCTGGCCCTGGTCGGGGTCGTGCGGGAGGCAGCCAATCGATGTGTCTCTCTCACATCAATGTTTCTCTCCCTCCCGCTCTGTCTGCAAATAAATGGAAAAATATCCTTGGCTGAGGATTTAAAAAAAAATAAAATAAAAATAAAAGGCAGGGATTTTTTTTTTTTAAGTAGATTTTTATGGATGTATAACCTGCAGACAGACAACTTCACAAGCCATCAGCAGGAGGCAGGGACTTTTGATCCTCTTATCTGAGTTGCATGCCTGAGGCCGGGCGTGATGCCTGGCATGGGGCAGACGCTCATTACTATTTGTTAAACAGAGAGTCTGACTCTTACGACATGTCAGTGATCACATGATCACCACGATTACCACTGGTCTTGCACGCTACCGTCTAGGCTCCGAGAGGACAGGGGCCCCTCCTGCTCTGCTCTCTGCTGCTGAGCCTGGCCTGATTATTTAATCCTCACATCAGCTCCATGAGGTTGCTGTTACTAGGTCCCCTGCTTTTCAGAGAATGAAACCGAATCTCAGAGAAGTCAGGACATTTGCCCAATGTCACGCAGTTGGGAAGTGGCAGAGTCCGACCCCGACTCAGACAGATGAGCGGTCCTCAGGCCATGATCTGAGCCCTGTCTTTTATCAGCTGGATGTGCAGCCTAGTGGTTAGGGAGGAAGGGAGAGGAAGCTCACTGCTGGGCTGACCCCGGCTCTGCCACTTACCAGTGTGGGGCCTTGGGCAGATGACTTCACTGTGACATCATCTTCAAGGCATCACTGGCCTGCCCTTTGCACCTGCCCTCCTCACTCCATGCTTGCCGCTACCTTCTCATCTCAGCTGGCTGAGCTCAGCTCTGTTCACGGAGCTGGACGCATCTGAGGGGTATGAGTGTTTGTTCTTCCCGGTACCTAAGAATGACTTTTTCATGTTTGTGCACATCGATGTTCTACGTTCACAGTAGAAAAATTAGAAAAATCTGAGGAGCAAGAAGAAAACGAGATTTCGGGTAATCCCACTGCTCAGAGAGAACTATTTTAAATATTTAAATGTCCTACATGCTTGCCTTTGCTGTGCTTTTAAAACAGGCGCTGCTGCCTTTATTCCGTATTCTCCTTAGAGCTTTCCACATGTTATCTCATTTGATCCTTCCACATGTCTTCCAGGTCTGCGTTATTGTCACCCCCATTTTATTGCACCCAGGTGAAACCACGTATTCCAAGTCACATGGATAGTGACAGAAATGTGGTGTGACCTCAGCTAGCCTGATTGCAGAATCTGTGCTCTCCCCACAGAGACACAATCTCTCTCTCACACACAAACTAATGAAGAGATGAACTGAAAGCAGCTTCGAGCATTGCTCATGACGACAGAGCGGGAAGGCACCTCCAGGTCGCTAGATAGAATTCTCCTGCGTTTTTGGTTCCTGCCTCTTCACTCGATTCCTCGGGGTTGGATAGCTAGATAAACATCACCACCATGAACATCTTAGAGTCGAATCTCTTTGCACACACCCTTAATTATTTTCTTTCTATAAATCCCTGGCAGTGGGGAATCCAAGTCACTGTTGATTCATACTTGCAATTTGAGTAGATATTGCTAAATCGCCGCCCGGAAAAGCTGAACCAATGTACACGTCCGAAAGTTGTATCTGAGCAGAATCAAGAGGTTCTCACAAATGTTTCTTAACTAGGGTTTTGGTGTCTTAGAGACCTTTTTGGTTACTAAGACGCCGATGAGGTTTCAAGGTGGACTATTCCGGTGACCTCAGAAGCAGGGCCATCATCTGCGATGCCTGGAAAGGAAGGCAGGAGAGACCAAGTGGGACGAGGGAGCGAAATTCTGCACTGACTCCTTGACATAGGCCCTTCCCTAGGATTAATGTGTGCACACCCCGTCTTCCAAATTATTCCTGCGTGAGTCTGGCCTTTCAAAGGAGGGAGAGAATTTGCTCTGTCACCGTTGAGAGTGGATTGTACCCCAGAGCACCACGACATCTGCCTTAAGCTTTAGGGATGATTCCAAGGAGGAGTGTGGAAATGACTGGACATGACCTCATGAGATGTCCACATGTCGCTAGAGCTGGACAGGGGAGGGAGTTGACCGGGATGTCTACCCATTTGGCTATGACCTGGTAGTTCTTCAGGGCCAGTGGTTCCACAACCAGCCACACCTCCCTGGGCTTTTCATACGTGGCCCCCCAGAGGCTTGCAGACACCTTGAATTTCAAATAAAGAGGGTTTCCAAGGAGCTGGCAGCTCACTGGAATAAGCAAGTGGAAGACAGTGTGGGGCCGTGGGCAGACCCCGGTTTGGGTGTGGGATAGACTGTGGTCAAACTCAGTCTCTGCATCTTGCTAACCCAGGGGCCCTTAGTGGGTAGTCTCACGTCCCAGCTTGCTTATGGGGGCATGACTTTTACTGTGCAGGGCTGTGGAGATGACAGGCATGATCTTTGAAGATGACAGTGCCTGGTACACGGACCACAGATGCCCATCAATGATACCTGTGCCAATTTTCATCGAAAGTAAAGAAGGGAATGAATGAGGTCCAGAGATTCCCCAGCTGGAGCAGCCAAAATATCAGCTGCAGGTGGAGATGTCTTCAGTGACAGGTGACTATTTACGCCATCATCTAGACTCTTCCCTGCGATCCCACCGAATCCCCCATTTCACTGATCAGGAAACGGGGGTCTGAGAGTCCTAAACAGGGAATGGCTGAGCCCCCGAACCCGAGCTCTGTCTGGGGGTACCACCCAAAAACCCTGTAAGAAAGCGGAGGTTTGTTTTCCGGCGACCTTGGCAGTGGGGGCTGCAGCCCTCGCCTGGGGGCAGTCACTGCAGAACGAGCTCCCCAGAGGGCGGGCCAGCCTCAGCCCTGGGGGGAGAGGGCACCCCACTGCGGTTTCTCCCCAGAAAAGTGATATCAGAGGAGGCATTTCCTCGAGGCTGTCTCAGGCTGGGGAAAAGTATGCAGTGGTTATTAATGTTTGAGATTTCATAAAATTTTCCCCCCCAAAATTATAAAGGAGGTTCTGAAAGGCGATGTCTGTTTTCCATAATTGGCAAGTGTTCCCCAGGCGGCCATTCAGCCACCTTGAAAATCAATGTTTTCACGACCCTTGACCCCTCTTTCGCTGACGAGTGTCTCTCCTACAAGTTGCTCCCAGGATGAAAACAATAAAAGCAAATATATAACAGCAAAGGCCCGAGGTTAATGTCTTTAACAAGATAATGTTACTTAAGGGAACTGTAAAGCAAATCATTCCAAAATTCCATTTATTTGCTGTAGCTTCAACTGTATTTTGAAACCATATGGACGGGCTGCCTGTGTGTCTGGCCGTCCACAGGCTCCCCTTGCGTGTTAATTATTTTGATCATGTGTCAAACTTTTAGTTTAATACCCCAATTATTCAAAATCCCTACAAGATATGCAGGAGGACTGTGAAAATCCTTGTGTGCCAAGCCAGTTCCTGCTGGTGTTTTCTGGACGAGTCGACGCCTGCCGATCAAGGTAGAACAATCCCCTGCGGGGATGGTGTTCCGCCATGGGAGTGTGACATGTGACGGGTCCCCCTGCAGAGCTCGTGTCTCCTGGGCAGCAAACCTGAGAACGACATCGGGAAAATTCAGCTCAGCCAACAGATGTTTTGATGACCTGACGCCAAGCCCTTTGGAAAAGGGAAGATGGATGGGGATTTGTAGGTTTGGTCCGGATGTGACCTCAGGTAAGCCCAGGCTCATGCCCCGTAAATGTAAAGATAAGGTTTTCTTGGATGGACGAGTCCTTGTCACTGTGTACTTGACTCAAGCCACGGTCATCGGGACACAATCTCGGTTGCTGGGCATAGAATATGAGAACAAAGAGAGTGACTTGAAATATTGTGCTGTAAACAAGAGTGCATCCTAACGTCCTCATGTCTGTGTCATCGTGAGCTGGAAGTGGGGGGTGGGGTTCCCAAAGGAGCTTAATTAGAGTGCGATCGGAAGGTGTCAGCCAAACACGAATGAGGGAGAGGATGCATCAGGGAGGGGACCTCCTCCCCCAGAGATCGCCGCTCCATCCTCACGGTTCAGGGATCTTCTGGAATCCCAGGTCCCATCTCATCGCCACCTTTTCCAAAAGCATCCAATATGTGCTGTGGGCTGCCTGCCTCTGCCACCGAGGCTTCAAAGGCTGATTCCTTCTCCAACCTCCTTTGTAGCTACAAGGGCAGAAGAGGGCCTCCATAGGGAGGAGCGGAGACACCCAGAAGCGAGGGCACCCACAATGTCTTCTGTAACCTCCAGGTGCAGGTCTGTATCACTGAGGCCCGGATGAGAGAGCGGAGGCCCAATGCCAAACGGGTTGTCTGTGGGTGTTGGGGTCACAGGCCATTTCAACTCTCCTCTTTGGGCTCATAAGAATTTTCCGAATTTTCTCAAATAAACACACATCGCTTCTGCAATCAGGATTTTTAAAAAGGGAGTCAGAGAGACTGTCCTTTGGTGCCCATGAGCGCGATTTCTCCTTCCGGAGCCTGCAAGAAGAATCGAGCACTCGCCTTGTTTTGTCGGCCACCAGCTGTCCACCATACCCACCGCCCAGTCTCAGGTCTTGGGTTTTTGTTTTTATCCTCACCTGAGGACATTTTTGCATTTATCTTTAGATAGAGCGGGATGGAGGGAGGGAGGAAGAGAGAGAGAGAGAGAAACATCAACGTGAGAGAGACACATCGACTGGTTGCCACCCACATGACCCCAACCGGGGTCCAAACTGCAACCGAGGTACGTGCCCCTAGCGGGAACTGAACCTGGGACTCTCTGGTATGCGGGCCGATGCTTTAACCACTGAGCAAATCCGGCCAGGGCAAGGTCTTGGGGTTTTTATCCTTAAGGTGAGGAGGTCAGATTGCAAGATCCATTTTGCATTAAAAATTTTTTTTCAGCCCTGGCCGGTTTGGCTCAGTGGTTAGAGCGTTGGCCCGCGGACCAATGAGTCGTGGGTTCGATTCCGGTCAAGGGCACATACCTTGGTTGTAGTTCGTCCCTGGCCCTGGTCGGGTCGTGTGACACGGAGGCAGCCAGTCGATGTGACTCTATCACATCGATGTTTCTCTCTGTCTCTCTTTCTCCCTCCTTCCCACTCTATCTAATGATAAATAGAAAAATATCCTCGGGTGAGGAATAAAAATAAAAAAATAAAAATTTCTTTTCATGCACTGAGTTGTCAACAAGCCCCAAAACTTTTTTTTAAAAGCACTTTTAAGGCACCAGAGATTTCTGAACAACAAAAATATCGATGCCTGAATGTGTCAAATGCCCCTAGACACCCCAGGCCAACCTGCAGCCCTGAGACCAGCCAGTATGCTCCCCTCCCACAGGCAGAGTATTTTTAGAGCATTTTCAACCACTTTTCAGTGAATCTTAGTTTTATCCTTCCCCCCTCCCACCAAGCACCTGAGGTGTAGAAATGAATTTATAACAGGAAGCCTTTGATTTTAGAGCCTTTATGTTTTTGAAGTCTTCCAAAGCAGGGCTGTAAAACAACCGGCCTGTTTTAAAGGAATGTCACATTCTCCACGAGGGGCTGGCACCCTGTTTTCCTTAGCGTGGGAGGGGCTGCCTCTGTGCTGCGCAAGGAAGTCCCCATCCCATGGAGGAAGCGGAGTCTGGGGTGAAGGCCCTGTGAGGCGAGCATCCGTCCCTGCTCCCCAACTCCGACCCACCGGGGAGGGGACTCAGAGGGGCTCAGGCGCCTCTATCCTCAGCCTGGTGGCCACACTCAAAGCCACCTCGATGCTGACGCCCCCTGAGCAGATAAGGGGTCAGCATATCTCTATACCCCCATTCTTCCATCCCTAAACACCACTGACTGCAAATTATTAAATTTGTAGATATTTATTAAACATATCTGCCTACAGGGCTGCCCAGCTCAGACCCTTCGCCCCCACATCTTCCTGTTGGAGTTCCAATTGCCTAGCTGGCTCCCCCAAATGGGATACCTATTCAGTCCTTGCCGTAACACCGTGTGGCCCATATGTATTCCTATTTTACACAAGACGATCCTGAGACTCAGGCAGCTCAAGGTCACAACTAGGAAGTGGGTACAAGAGTTGCCAAAGCGTCCGGCCGGTGTGGCTCAGTGGTTGAGCTTCGACCCACACACCAAGAGGTCGCCGGTTCGATTCCCAGTCAGGGCACATGCCCAGGTTGTGGGCCGGATCCCCAGTGGGGGGCATGCAGGAGGCGGCCCGTCGATGTTCTTTCTCATCGATGTTGCTATCTCTCTCTCCCTTCCTCTCTCTCTAAAATCAATAAAGGAAAAAAAAATAAAAAAGAGTTGCAAAAGCAACATCCAGGTCGAACCCTGGTGCAGCGCATCCCCACGCTGCAGCCCGTTTCCTCCCGTCCCGGGTCCTTCCGGCTCCGCAGCGGCAGAACCAGTGGGGCAGGCCCTTGGATAACGCCGTTTTGTTGAATGTCCTTTCAGCCGATGTCGAAGAAACTATCAAGGACTTTACGTGAGGACTTACTGCAGGTGTGACAGAGACCGCACCGCCTGCTGAAACTCAAATATTCTGCGGGAGAGGAAACAGCTTCGCAGGGGTCGAACGACACTTTCAGAGTCACAGGTAAGTGCTGGTAGCTAGGACTCAAACTCCAACCAGAGCAACCTTCAAGCCAGATCAGGGGTCAACAAGCAGCGGCCCTTGGGCCAGTCCGACCCTCCGCCTGTGTTTGTAAACAAAGGTGTTTGGGACACAGCCGTGCCCATTCATTTAAACATCGTCCAGGGCTGCTTCTGTACTACACCGGCAGAGTCGAACAGTCACGACAGTGACCCTGTGCCCTCAAGGATAAGATACTACTATCTGGCCCTTTAAGGAAAAAGTTTGCTGACCTTTGATTTAGACCCATACAGAGTCAATTTCAGAGTAATGAGCGCCATAGAATCCCATGAATAGACCAGGGGTCCCAACCACGGCAGGACAGTCGTTTGTCAGTCTGGGCTAAATGTGTACCGTAGAATCTACAGCAGGTGGTCCAGGTTTTCATACAGGGACCTGGGACCTGGAGGAGTCGGCGGGGGGAGTTCTCCAGCCCAGTGGAATCCCCGCTCCTTGCAGAACGTGCATGCTTTGCCCTGCCTCCTGGCCTTGGCATGGACGGGTCCCTTTGCTGAGACCACCTCACCTCACGCCTGTCTGACTCACAGCTGCTCACCCCTTCTTTTAGGTCTCAGCCTAGCCTCCTCTGGAAGCCCCCCTGGCTCCGCACGCAGGCCTGGGTGCCCAGATGCTGTTTCCACGGCAGCCCACACTCTGAGAAACGGGGTCACCGCCTCGCCATGTCACGTTCTATTATTGCTCCATCATCACTGCGGCCGATGGAATCTTCGAGAGATGCTGCAACAACTCTTCCCACGAACAGGTGGGGTCCACATCCCCGTCCCTTAAAACTCAGTAAGTGTTGGTGCCGGTTTTGGCCACCGGAGGTTGGCAGATGTGACACTATGTGACTTCGAAAACGAGCCCATAGAGGTGAGGCGACTTCCCTGCTGCTCACTGGGGCGCTCGCTCTTGAAGCTTTTGGTGACCCCGCTGTGAGGGAGCTCACACTGGCCCAGGGGAGAGACCACGTGAGAGGACTTGGGAATGCATGAGGAGGGGGGGCAGCCAGCCGCCAGTGCACCTCTGACCCCCGGCCACCTGCAGCCACACGGAAAGCCCGAACCACCAGCTGAGCCCTTCCAGAGATCCGGACCACAGAACCCATGGGAGATACTGTGACTGGATGGTGTCCTCCCCCCAAAATCTACATTGGAGACCTAACCCTCGTCCCTCAGCATGAAACCTTATTCAGAGGTGGGATTTGTACTGAAGTAATCAGGGTAAAACGAGGTCATTAGGGTGCGCCCTAGTTCGATGTGACTGGTGTCCCTGTAAAAGAGGAAAACTGGACACAGTGACACAGGGAGAACGACATGTGAGGATGAAGCAGAGATCATGGTGGTGCTTCCCCAAACAAGGATCTCGAACCTCCAGCCTCCAGAACGGGGAGGGAATCCATTCCTGTCGCGGAAGCCGCCCAGTCTGTGGGACCTTATTACGGCAGCCCCAGCAGACGAATACAGGAGATGATAAAATCAGTGCTGTTTTCAGCCACGACGTTTGGGGGTGATTTGTTACACAGTACTGGCTGCTGGAATAACCCCCCACAAATTCTAATCTCAAAGGCAGGAATCCCTGGTGCGTGGCACACACTTATTCAATAGTTGCTGTCGGAGCACATGGGCCGACGCAGGGGTGGTCAGCTACCCTAACCTTCGGAGAACTCCCTGGGCACTCGGCCGCTCCAGGCCCGCCCCCCCAGAGCGGAGATCTGGGTGCATTGCCCCGGGCTGCAGGCTGAGAGGAGCTGTGACCTCCCGCCTGGGAGCCAGAGGGAAAGACCACATGGTGATGCATTTCCTGAGAGAGCCCGTGCCTGGAAAAACAGGAAAGTTAGCGCCTAGGCATGTTTATGGGCACCCAGCATGCGATTTCGGAGGACGAGGGACTGAAAGCCAGACAATGCACGTGAGCTGTTAAAAAAATATGGGGGAAGACCATATGCTTTTGCATTCAAGCGAGACACACAATGGAATGGACGCTAAAGGCAGCGCGCGTTGATCCGAAGGCTGAAAGACAACTCCGCCTTGAGCCCTGGAATGCCTCCCACACCGTGCGGATCCCCTGCGGGGGCAAACCCTCCAGAATTGGGAGATTTTTACATTTTTAAAGTATTTTTCGAAAGTACTGTCAAGCGGAGAGTTTACTGAAAAGGTCTCGAGTCATACATCACACGTATTGGGGTGATGGGATCAGCTATCATATAAAGAGACCTTGAGGACAAGGACGGAAGACCAGAGATGGTAACTTCCTCAGCATCGGGCAGCTAGTGAGTGGCTGGGGTGGTTTTGTGCTCAGCCCTCCAACCTCAGAGACAGATTTTTTTTTTTATCCTCACCCAAGGATATTTTTTTTTTTGCATTTATATTCAGGTGGAGTGGGTGGGAGAGAGGGAGGAAGACAGAGAGAGAAACATCAACGTGAGAGAGACACATCGAGTGATTGCCACCCACACGACCCCAGCCGAGGCCGGGGACAAACCGCAACAGAGGTACATGCCCTTAGCGGGAACCGAACCCGGGACTCTCTGGTCCGCGGGCCGACGCTCTAACCGCTGAGCCAAACCGGCCAGGGCTCAGAGCCAGATCTTAACCACTGAGCTGTACACACCACATTGCATGGGGTCACCCGCTGCCCAACATTTCAGAGCAGTGAATAAATGCCTATTGGTCGATAGGGTTCAGCAAGCTCGCGGGACACCTGGCGGCCGAGGGACCGACCCCTCCTGCTCATCCACTTCCCAGTTTTCGTTTTCTTTCATGTATTCAATATTTCAAAGTCACATAAATGGCCTTCTACTCATTAATAGCCCTCTAAACTTTACAATGATAACCGAACCCTAACCGTTCTGCCTTTATAAGCCAGCCTTTTATTTTCAACTTCTCTGTTTCCTCATATTCTTCGTGGATGCCCTTAGACTTTTTTAGTGACTACATCTGCTTTTTCAGGTATTAAATGAACAGGATGGCATAGCTCTTGTTTTCTATGACCAAGGCCCTGTGCAGTTTCATCAGGTCGGCGAGGCAGACCCTGCTGCTGGGCTTGTCTGATTTCCCTTTTTTCTCTTGTGAAACTGTTGGCATGAATATTTTTACACCTAGAACCTTTTTATTTATTTGCTTATTTTCTTAGAATACACTTCCAGAAGCGAGGTTTTTACTAAATCAAGGTATATGACTTTTAAAAATAGTTCTTAATATCTATTTTTAAGTCACTTCCCAAAGGACTGGAGGAATGCATGCCCAGTGTCGCTGTGGCACACACCAGGTTGCCAGGCATTGCCAGCGCTGGGATTTCTGTTGTCCAAACCGTTGCTACTTTAACAGGTGTAAAAGGCCCTCAAATCTGCAATCAGGGTTTGCACAGGGAAAACATAAATATGTGTGAGAAGTTCAAGCAAGATAGGGTAGCAGTGTCCACACCTTCTCATTTCAACCACACTAACCTGATTATTAAAATCACTCTTTACTTGTGTGTATTTATTTATGTTTCTGTGTAAGAAATGCTTTTCTTCAGCTCAACAGAACGTGGAAGTCTGAAAAAACCCTGCCTTCTGCAGAGGATGTGAGCTGGCTCGTGGCCAGCGGCTGGACTTTACCCCTTGTAAATACCTCCCTTTCCCGTCAGGAGCGCAGAGATAAGCCGGCTGGGACTCTGCCTGGAGAGGTTGGTATCCCCCTTCCATCTGCTGAAGAGCGATGTCCCAGATCAGCTGCCCATCCAGACAGCCAGGCCCCCGAGACAACATTTCTCCGAAGAAGACATATTCAGGACCCACAGAGACATGCAAAGTTGCTAATCATCAGAGAGATGCAAATTAAAATATCACCTCACACCTGCTAGAATGGCTGTCGTCAACAAGACAAAAGATAGCAAGTGTTAGGTTGGGTGTGTGAAAAAGAAACCCTTGTACATTCTTGGTGGGAATGTACATTTGCATGATCGCTATGGAAAACAGCATGGAGGGTCCTCAGAAAATGAAAAATAGAACTGCCCGATGATTCAGCCATCTCACTGCTGGGAATAAACCTTAAGGAATGGAAATCAGGATCTCAAAGAAACATCTGCACCCCCATGTTCATTACAGCATTATTCACAATAGCCAAGACTGGAAAACAATCTGAATGTCCACCAGTGGCTGAATGGATAAAGAAAAGGCGGTATGTATAAAATACAATGGAATATTAGGCAGCCTTAAGAAAGAAGAAAAGCCTGCCATTTGAAAACATGAATGAACCTGGCTGAGGGACATTAAGTTAAGTGAAATAATCCAGACAGGGAAAGACAAATTCTGCATGATTTCACTTATACGCGGAATCCAAAAAAAGTCAAACTCACGGAAACAGAGTTGAATGGTAGTTGCGGGGGGCTCGGTGAAGGGCACATGGGGAGATGCTGGCCAGTGGGTATCAAGTTTCAGTTCTATGGAGTAAGTTCTAGGGATGATGTACAAAATAGTACCTGCATTTAACAACATTGCTTTGTGCACTTAAGAATAAGAAATCCACCCGGCCGGTGTGGCTCAGTGGCTGAGCGTCGGACCCATGCACCAAGAGGTCGCAGGTTCGATTCCCGGTCAGGGCACATGCCCAGGTTGTGGGCCCGATCCCCAGTGGGGGGCAGGCAGGAGGCGGCCCATCGATGTTCTCTCTCATCGATATTTCTATCTCTCTCTCTCTCTCACTTCCTCTTTCTCTAAAATCAATAAAGGAAAAAAAAATTTTTTTTAAAAGAATAAGAAATCCTCCCATGGAATTTTTTCAAAAGGAAGATAAAAACTAGAATTTGAAATGTCAACAATAGGGTTGTGCTTAGGGAAGTTAAGTTAAAGCAACCTGATGAATTCTCATGAGGTTTTTCAACTATGATTATTAAGATTTAAGTGATCTTTGCATAAAAATGTAAAGAAAAATATGTAAAATGTATGTCTCCTGGGATCACTGTATAAGACACACAGTGGTGAGCTACAAAGTATCACATTTTGTACTTCTTCGTAATCGTTGTAGCTGTTTGTGGACGTTAATTCTTCCATATGAATTGTAACAAATCCACCTGTCAAGTTTCTCCAAAGATTCTGCTGGGATTTTGACAGACGCCTCCCAGGCCGCGGAGTTAACGTGAAGGGGATGGCAGCTCACCGGGCTGGGTCATCCCGCCCACGGGCAGGGGTCGTGTTTCATTGGTTCGGGTCTTCTCTCACATCATAATAAAGTTTTCAGTGTTTCCATAAAAGTTCTGCGCTTTCTTTGAAAGGGAACTTCCCAGCGGCTTTATGGCGGCTGGAATGGCATACGATTCTGTAGTTTGTTCCAATGTGTCTTCTAGCTGCTTCTTGCTTCCATCCGGCACGGCTGTCGATCTGTGTGCGCTGAGCTCACACACAGTAGCCTTGCTGCGGTTTGCTGTTGGTCTTCGCTCATCCTTTCAGAATATGTTCGTGTCTGCACAGATATAAGAGGTGTGATGTCTCCCCCCAATTCTGTGTGGGGCTCATCTGAGGAGGGGGCTGGCTTTGTCCCCCTGGGTCCCCGGGATGCTCAGGTGTCCCAGAAGCAGCCCTTACTCAGGGGTGTGTGGACAGGACTCAGAAGATAGCCACCCCAGGTCTCCTGCCCTCCAGCTGGGATGACTCTGAGGCATATTCTACAAGCCTTTTAGAGGTTTCCAGCAGGGTGGCTCTCCAGTTGCGAACAGGGGTGCAACCTGTTGGATAATGCACCTTTTCTTGGCTGCCTCCCCTTCCCTGTCTCACCTCTCCACTTCCCTGTGGGTATTTCCTGGGATCATCTTCCAAACATACTGTTTCCATTCCTTGTCTCATGGTTCGCTTTTGGAGGAATCCAGACCAAGAAAGTAGCTGAATCGTTATCCTTGTAAATACCTCACTGAACAATGAGTTTGGGGTGGAGGAGGAAGGCTCAGTGTCTGTCCTGCTCAGGGTCATATCCCCAGTGCTTGGCCCATATCTAATGCTTTAGTAAGTATGTAGTAAATGAATGACTAGATGCATGGAAGGGAGGGAGGGAGGAAGGAAGGAAGGAGGGAGGGAGGGAGGGAGGGAGGGAGGGAGGGAGGGAAGGAAGGAAGAAGGGAGGGAAGGAAGGAAGGAAGGAAGGAAGGAGGGAAGGAAGGAAGGAGGGAAGGAAGGAAGGAGATGGATGGCTGGATGGATGGTTTCTGTGGAAGAGGTGGGAAGAACCTAGGTGTCCTCAGATCATGTTCAATCCAGGGTCAACAGCGCTTTTTGGTCAAGTGTTTGCATTCCTCTCATGATCCCTGCTCCTTTACATTCCACATCCTTCTCTGAAAAAGTTTCTCTGGTGCTCCAAAGAAAATGGCTCTCACCCACCCTTTCCAGGAATCACGGAGCCCCGGCCTCCGTCCTCCTAAGGGCCTTGTTTTGGGGCATAAGCAAAACAGAAAACCACAAAGCCAAGCTGGGGTGGACAGTATGGAATTGCAGTCTGGATCTCAGTTTGAGAAAAGGCTGAAGTCATCCTTGTCATCTGGTGACTCAGACCCAAGTAAGCGCCCGATGGGATACGCTGTGGAGGGCATCTGGGTAAGAAGGCAGGGGAGGGATGTCCACTTGGGCATTTCAGGAAGAGTTCCCCGCCTGTCTTCTGCACCTGTTCCCTGCCTGCCCTGGCCCTCAACAGCCGTCCCAGGACTCTGTGCTGCTTGCATCTGCATCGAACGCCTGGGCCAAGGGGAAAAGCTTCCTGAACAAGGCAGCTTGATGGTTTACATTATCCAACTGATGTTACATCTTTTCCTGAAAGCCTTGTCTAATGGGGGGAAGGGAGTCAGTGTGTGGCCATGGGTTTTTGAAGCTGGGAAGGGAGGTAGGAACTTTAGAGGAACAAAAGAAAAGAGACTGGGCAGGGATAGAGCACGCTGGTAAATTCTGATAGCCTTGCAGCTGGCCGGATAGTGAATTCAAACAATAATAATAGTTGATGTTTGAATGCTTGTCGTGTGCTGGCGATAGGAGGTAGGTCTTCTAACAACTTTGTTAGAATCTCCCCGACAACTTTGTCGGGTAAGTTCCATTACTGATCTCGTTTTACAAATGAGAACCTGAAGCACAGAGAGGTTAAGTCATTTATCCCAAGTCACAGAGCTGGCTGTTAGAGAAACTGACTCCAACTCTGTCTAGGCCCTTTGGAGCTACATTACTGCCTTTCTGTCCAGTGTTCATTGGACTCAGCTGCTCGTCACTGGATACTACTTATTTTCTCCTTGATCATTGCTCCAGACCATTTGCTTTGACCCTCAGAAGAGACAGCCAAGGACTGAAGACAGTTGTTAGCCCACGATGTCTCAGAAAGGGCAGAGATTGGGAGGTTGAAGAACTGACCACAGGCACTGCAGTGAACTGAGTGATACCTCAAGAGGTCACCGGTCCTCTCTGAACTCCAGTCTCTTCATTTCTAACCTGGAGGTGGGCATGCTTCATGATGGCAGGTATATTTTTTGGTGCCAAGATTCTAGAGAGCGCCCCCTCCGCCTCCAATTTGCTAGCTCTGAACTTCCAAATGCTGTCATCTCTTGTGCTTCCAGGTTTACTGTGAGGATTAAATGGGACCGCGCATAGAAATGTAATTCATGCAAAGTCTGGTAGCTCACATGCACGAGGATTGTCTTCCTGCTGCAACACACAACCCCCATGTTTTAGAGGCTCAACACGATGGCACACGGACATTCCCTTCTTGCTCACCCAAGAGCCCAACATCGATTGTCCTGGTTGGGTGTCTTTCCTGGGAAACTCTAATCCTTCCATCTTCTGGGTCTACCTTCTCCAGGTCCTCTCAGATCTCTTCATTCGGCAGGTGGATGGGGATGGAGAACGGAGAAGTTTGTATCTTAGTGTTTACGGATCAGACCTGGAGGTGGTCAACGTCACTGTTGTCACATTCCGTTGCCCAAGATTCTGGCCACTGGGCTCTCCCCAACCGCAAGGAGGCTGTGTGCCCTGGAGGAAAAGGGAAATGACTGTGAGAACAATCCATCAGTTCTGCCACTGACAGTCGCGATGATGAAAAGGAAGGTGCCACTATTTGATCATTTTGTGGAAAGAAAAGAGAGCTCCCTTGACTTACCTGGATGGAGAAAGTCTCCAGATAATCACTATTTCCATGTGTGCAAGTGTGTGAGTGTGCGTTCCCCAGAAAACAGAACCTGAGGCAAAAACTAGGTCATTAGGAAGTGAAATCCCAGGCGGCGGAGGCGAGGGAGGGAGAGCCGACAAGAGGGTCCAACCTGAACCAGTTGGTATGACAAGCAGTTACTTGCTTGGTTTCAGGGGCTCACGTTCCTAAAGCCCATATCAGCAATTGCTTCTCAGGACCGTCTCTCCAAGCAGGAGAAAGGAGGAATTTTATCCAACGATTCATTCCACGATGCACAAACTCTCCTGGTCGTGCCCGGTCAAGTCCCGCAGCATCGACTGCCCCCCGGGCAACAGAAAACCCCAGAGCGGGAGGTGCAAGGTGCCCAGCATGGGTTCCCAGCAAGGCGCCTGCAGAGTTTGGTTAGAACCCATGACGAGGTGTCTGAGACAGGTATCATCTTTGCCAAGCTCAAAGAATCCCAAACTGGAAGGCACCAGACTCCAAAGAGACAACTTGGCCCCCCGCGCAGGGTTTGCCCACGACCACGTCCCCGCCTGAAGCGGAGCGTGTTCTGCCTTGCACTGTATCTGACCTCCTGAGAGTTTGAGTGTTTGCTGGGGGGTGGGGGGGGAGCCCATGCACACTCGATTCTCTGAGGCTGAGGCCCTGTCATCCTTCACCGAAACGGGCCCTTCAACAAATGTAAATACCTTCCATGTCTCCCGGAGGCCCATGCTAACAGGGTCTCACCGGGCTCCTCGTAATCCCCAGGATTGCTGAAGCTTTTAGGGTTAGCGGAGTCATTTGTAAGGTGGCCTGACTCGCGGCCAGCTCTGCGGGGACTTGCCTGCGGTGTGCTCCCAGGTGTCTCTTAGAAACCGTGGGCTGGACTCAGGCAGTGCCCTCAGAAGCTCAGTCTCAGATGTTGCTGGGAAAATCGACAACGACAGAGCATTGTCCTTCCGGGAAGAGGTGGGATCCAAAGCCTGGAAGGCACGGGACGACGTGCCCACCGCCTCGGAATGCTGTGACAATTGTGGGGGATGAGGAAGGATGGAGCTCCAGGATCCCAGTGACCGGGCTTGGGGGCCCGCGGTTGCAGCTAACTACCAGAGTGACTTTGGGGGAGTCAATTAATCTGCTTCCATCACTCCCTTCGATAGCTTCCAAAGCCAAGGCTTATGAAGTCTGCAAGACACGCCCTGTCCTCCCAGCCCCGCACATCATGCACCTGACTCTCCGCCTCCCACCGAGGCACCACCCCGGAGACGCACTGCCGTCTGCCAGCGCTCACGGAGTCCCGTGTTTTTCACTTCCTCCTGGTCCACACCCCGACTTCATCCTCCACTGAGCCATCAGCGGGGGCCCCAAGGCTGGGTTCTGGCCTGTGGATGGGAAGGAGTGGTGGCCATGCCCAGCCTCGCCCTTGGACTTCTCCTGCACCCTCCACGATTCCCTTTCCCTGCCCACTGGCCGAGACGCAGCGGGAGACTCCAGGATCCTAGAGAATAGTCCTGGGTTCCGGAATGACCGTGAGCAGCCGACCACCCAGTCACTGTCCTGCATGGGATTGTGACAGGGCAGAGGAATCTGTGCTGAGTTAAACCCCTAGAATAATTTGGGGATATTCCTTTCAGCAGTTAGTCTACATCGACTGATACATACTCAAGAAATGAACTGAACCTCTTTGAGTCTGTTTTCTCCATCTTGGAAATGGACAAGATAGAGAGCTTACTAAGCCACCAGGGGTGTGGTGAGCTCCAATGCGGTGGCTGTCATGCTGGCCTGGAGTCAGACATGTCCCTGGGCTGCCGTGGTCAGTGTGTCTCTGAGGCTGCCCCATAGGGCAGGGTCAAGATAGGACCAGGCCACGTGGGTAAAGCATCTGGACAGCGCCCAGTGAGCCCACAGCAGATACCCGACCAATGTCCGTGTCCGTCTCCTGGGAGGCCAGTGTTTCTTCATCTTCAGACTTATCTCCAGCCCCCTGTCCCACTCTGACACCAAGAGCAGCCCCTGGGTCCCTCATCTACCTCTGGCTTCCTGTCAGGTTAGGCAGGAGGAAGCATCGGGCCACCGATGGGCAGGGTGAGACAAGCGTCGGGGCGCTTCTGCCTCCCACGCCTCACTGCATTGGTGCAGCCTGGCCCTTTCCACAGGCTTCTCTCTTCCCTAGCTCCAGGGCTCCGCCAGGCTGCGGGACCCCATCTCCTCCCCTTGCCCTCTCAGATCTAAGGTGTCGACGGCTCCTGAGGCTGCCCGTCTCAGCCTGCTCACGTCTCTGTGAACAGTCCCTCCATCAGAGGTGTCTTCAGAGCCCAGGCCGATGCCACCTCTTCCCTGGGGGACCCAGACTGTTGCCCTTGGCTGACACCACTCAGGGTTCCAGTTCGGAGTAAAACACTCACTCTGCCTGACCCAGCAGCAAAGGCATTTAGAACAGAATATCACTGAGCTTACAGAATTCTCCGAAGCTGTGAGATGTGGCAGAGAGCCTGGTGATGCAGGTCTGAGAACCAGGCTGGCCGGGTGCAGCCTCGACCCCCACTGAGCCTGGTCCCCAGACTGGGATGTCTGAGCGCCCGCATCTCATAGGCTGGGCTGGCGTCACTTGCCTGCACCTCGGTGACTGGGGAGCCTGCACAGTGAGCATTCGCATGGACAGTTAGGGCCCTGGGTGGGACACCTTCTCATCTGCCTTTCCTTCCTTCCCCAGCCGTGCCCTGGGGGGCTATAATGTAACTCTCTGCATGGTATTTTGGGGGATCCCCCACCCTCATTTCCAGTTGAGCTCAGTCAATGAAAAGCACAAACAAGAAGTCAGGGGCGGAGAGGAGGAGAGGAGCTGGGGTATCTATGTGCCTCTCTCCAGGCTCACTGTTGGCTGTTTGTGACCATCTGAGAAAGGCCTCAGCTCCCCTTTGCAGTTCTGGTAACTCCCCCGCAGCCCCTCAGTCCTAGAGGGGGTCAGAACGCCCCTGCCACCCCTCCCCACGGTCACGCTGGCTGCTTCACCGCGCCTGGTAGGTTTCCTTTGTAAATCACCCCTCATTAAACTCTTTTCAGGCCCACATTTGAGAGGGGCATGGGTTTCTTGCTGGCACTTTGATATATACTGTAGCGCAAATAAACAAGCAAACACACCGGCAGCCCGTTGTCCCCCATGCTGAGTGAGCAGCTCTCCCTCTAGGCCTCTGGGGTGGGTTTGGATTGTGCCCCCCCCCCCCCAAGAAAAAGACACGTTCAAGTCCTAAGCTCAGTGCTTCAGAAGGGGACCTTCTTTGGAAATGAGCTGTAATCACGTCAGGACGGTGTCGCACTGGATTGAGTTGCCCTAGTGCAAGGACTGCTCCCCTTGCTGGAAGAGGGGAACCTGGACGCAGGCACACAGACGGAGGCCAAGGCCCTGCAGTGACGGAGCAGACACTGGAAGGATGCAGCCACAAGCCGAGGAGAGCCAGCAGTTGCTGTCAACACCAGAAGCTGGGACAGAGTCATGAAAAAGATTCTTTCTCTGCGTGCCCAAGAAGGAACCAACCCTGCCGACTCCTTGATTTTGGGATCCTGGCCTCAAGAGCTGTGAGAACCTCCGCAGAGACCCACAGACACCCAGTGTCCCCAGGTGAATGAGAGGTGCTCCCACAGCTGTGTAACACCGTGGTTAAGAGTGTGGTCTCCAGTCCGGCCGGTGTGGCTCAGTGGTTGAGCGTCGACCCATGCACCAAGAGGTCGCCGGTTCGATTCCCGGTCAGGACACATGCCCAGGTTGTGGGCCCAATCCCCAGTGGGGGGCATGCAGGAGGCTGCCAATCGATGTTCTCTCTCATCAATGTTTCTATCTCCCTCTCCATCTCACTTCCCCTCTCTGTAAAATCAATAAAGGGAAAAAAAAGAATGTGGTCTCCAAAGACAGTCTGATTGGGATCCCAGCTCCCTGTCGTGCTGGCTGTGACCTTGGCCCAGGAAACCTCAGTCTCCTGTCCCACAAAGCTGGAAAAGGAATAGGCTTACCTCATGAATCGCTTTGAGACAACGTGGGAAAGCACTGAGCCAATGCCTTGCACGTAGTAAGCGCTCAGTAAAATCCCCCAGAAGAACACAGGAGCTGGTCATTTGGACCCAGCCCAGGGCAGCAGGACAAGGAACCTCGGCCCCAGCCCACGGATGAGACGAGCTTTCTGGGAGGATGCAGTGCTTAACGAAGGCTGGATGTGGGAAGGGATGACAGCTGGAATCTGCTCAGAAAGAAGGCTGGGAGGAAGAGAAGACAAAGTTTGCGGAAAGAGCGATGTGTTGGCCTCCTCTTCCCTGGGGAGAGGACTGGCTGTGTGACTTCAGGTAAGCACTTACCTTTCCTGGACTACAGCTGCCCTGCCAAATGGGGACATTAGGAACTCGTGGGCCTGAAGCAGAAGGCTGGCCAAGGCTCTCCCAGAACCCTTCTGTAGCAGGATCTGCCTCTTCCCGAGAGTTCTGCTGGGCACGTGGTACCCAGAATACAGACTCATCTCACAGCCTCTTGCAGCTATGGGTGGCCATGGGACTAACTTCTGGCCAATGAAAAGCAAGAGGAAGTGTCATGTGATACTGTGGGAAGTCTCCTTAAAAGGGAGGGGAATGAACTGTCTGTCACAGACAAGAGAAGCCTAAGGGGACGTGATGACTAAATATAAGGTGGGATCCTGGATGGGAGCCAGAACAGAAAAAGGACGTTAGGTAAAAACTAGAGCAATCTGAATAAGGTGTGGATTATATTGAATGATAATGTATCAATATTGATTTATTAATTATAACAAATGTATTGTACTAATGCAAGGTATTAATAATAGAGGAAACGGTGTGGGGTATAAGGGAAATCTCTGTACTGTATGCACAATTTTTCTATAAATCTAAAAATGTCCTTAAAGTCTATTTTTAAAAAGAGGGAAGGCATGGCCTGTCTTCTCTCCTTTCGTCCTGTTGTCAGAAACCTGGATCTGATGGCTGGAGCTCAGGCAGCCGTCTTGGACCATGAGGAGGAGGGCCGCACTATAGTGGGGCAGAAAGGAGCTTGGACCCCTGTCAACTTTGTGGAGTCACCACACCAGCTTTGGAATACCCCCCTTTCCCTTCTTTTGTGCTGAAGAATAAAATATTGTGCACTAAAACAGCCGTTCACTGCTTTCTGTTTGTCCTAATTCAGTGGAACCTAATCCCAGTGAAGACATCTTATATCCCTTTAAATGACTTTAGAACCCAACAAAATTCCCTCTGGGAACCTTCCCATACAATGCGATCTTCGAAAACAAGTAGCATGTCTCTCCTCGTGTCCTCCCTGTTCTCCTGGTAAGTGTTTTGTGGCAGGTTCACTAGACACTGATTCATGGCTCCCGGGTGGGTGGGGAGAGACAGTATGCTCCATTCCCGCTCCTTGCAGCACTGCCAGACCAATTCGATGGCATGCCGGTACTCTCCACATTGCGGGAGTTACAATTCCTGTCCCGTCCATCGAGACAGTGCCCAGGGCAGAGCGTGGTGCTCGCTGGGGACGCTCGGGCGCGTGGAGCTGATGTGACTTCTGCGGCACGCAATAGAACAAAATACATATAGTCAGCACACTGTGATTTACTCTCGGCCTGCCGTCTTGACGTTTAAACAGATGTCAGACGAGTAGAAAACACGGCGGGAGGAACACATTAGGGTAAATTATTGCATCTGAAAAGAGGGAGTATCGTAAAAATGTTAAAAGAGAAAGTAAGTATTTATGACTGGACTCACTGGTAATTTTATCTTCCCTTTGCCTCCTGGTGTGAGGTAATTAGAGCCTCGGCCATAGGGTAAAGCTGCTTGTTCTAACGGGCTTGGGTGGGATTGACGAGTTTCCAGCCCGCTGAGTTATCCTCCGTGCCGAGAACACTACCTGCCACCCACATGGCGTGGACAGGGAAGGTGGCCGCAGGTCCTAGTAATAAGGATCACTAGTGGCACACACGTGACATCGTGGTCCGGAGGCATCCTACCACTGGATCCCGACTGCGCAAGGACCACTGCACCCATTTTACAGATGAAGAGACTGAGGCCCGAGAAAGCAAAGTGAGGTTCTGGCTGAGGAGTGCTGGAGTTTGCCTTGCAGTTCCACCTTCTGACTCCTGAGCTGTCCCTTCCTCTGCCTTTCACCCTGTTAGACATCAAGTGTCTCCGCAAAGCTCCTCCTCATAACCAACCCATGTCACTTCCCACGTGCCAGCTTGGTTCCAAGTGACTTACTTGCATTCATTTAACACAACAACGTAAGTAGGTAGACACCATTATTGCATTATTAGAATGAGCCCTCCTGCACTTTACCAATGGAGAAACTGAGGCACAGAGAGGTTAAGAGCATCCAACTAGGAAGTTCTGACGCCTGACTGTTTGGTATTAGGGTTTTTACTCTTAACATTTACTCCAAACTGCTGTGTACAGTGAGGGGCCCAAGGAGAAAATGCCATTTCATGCCCAACAGAGCCATGTCAGGGTGGGTGAACACCGATTTTATTCTCAGTTCAGAATGTTTTTTATCTGCTTCTAAAGAATAAGCTCCCCAAATGATTGGGGAAATGATCCTTAGCGGCATAATGTCGGTGTTGAGTTGATTTCTGGGTGTCTGCTGGCTGGGGGTGTGCAGATTAGCCCGATAGTCCTAGAGCTGGGATCAGTCCCTGTATTTTGCTGAGTCAGGTAGGGCTTGTGGCCGAGGGCCTTGGCACGGCTTCCCTGGGAGGACGATGGGTGGCCTTTCCCAGCATCTTTGCAGAACACATTGATTCTTTTAATTTCCCCAAACTCTGCAGCCACATTCTTGCCTGTGAAGTACCCTTCTCGCCTTAAAGGTGTGTTGAAAGCTGCTTCTGCTCACAAGCCTCAGTTCTGCTGCCTAAAATAATACTCCAGGATGCTGGCAAGGGAATAGTACACTTCCTGCGAGTGTTCGATTCGCATTCTCCCAAAAATAACACCGAGACTGTTAACACCTGCACTTTCCAACGTTTCCTCGCGACAACAGGGAGATTAATGGGTTCCATTCAGAACGGACCTCTCTGACCTCATCTATGAAGTCGGGGAACTCAGGAAATTGCTTGCTAATCCAAATCTTGATAATCCCAGGATTCTGACATTCTTTCCCCCCTCCCCCTCTGCAGCCCTAAAATGCCCCCATCTGAACCACATTACAGCTTTCAAAGTTTTGATAAGATACAAAGCAGATTATTCTCCACAAATAACTTCTAGGATGGTTTGTGTTGATTTGGTGAGTGGGGAGATCAAAAATGATGTGATTTATCAGGATGAAAAGTGGCCTGATTAACCTCGAAGAGTTGGTACATTAGCAGAAAGAAGGATATAAAGAAAAAGAAAAAGAAAAAAAAAAAGGAGAGATGATTACAGTCGCCCAGATGGCATCTCTTTGTCACGTTGCAGACGTCTCAAGGGAACGTGGAAATATACACCACGATTCCTCGTGTGAGGTGTCTCAGGGGCCAACAGAGTCCAATTCAGTCCACATTTGTCCAGCCCCCTGGCTGCCCTGGTGTAACGAATCCTCTCTGTAACCTTCTGTGGCAGGTATTGGAGGTTCATGTTACAGGTGAAGTAGATGAGGTTCCCCAGGGAGAGACAGGGTTTGAACTCAAGTGGTCCCGGCTTCCAGTCACTTCATTTCCTTCTGGTTGACTAGGAACTCCCCAGAGCAGGGCCAGGTATTTAACGGGGCACCTCCATTGCGGAGTCCAAGCCCTGGCACACAATAGGTGCTCCTTAAATGCACATTGAAAGTCCAGTGGCCTGTGCTTTCCCTGACCCCTCCAGCCAGCAATGACCTTTCCCTCTACCCACCTGGTGGGACTTGTGGTCTCTACAGGTTCCCTAGACTTAGGTTTACCTTGCATGTTACTTACCTCCCCTAGAGGCGCTTCTTGAACGTTTCAGCATGTGTAGGTACAATATATGCCTGTGGTAAAATACCCAGATGTTTAGAAAGGTTCATGGAGAACATTAGTTCTCCCTCCAATGTCTGTCCCCAGGGTGGTAGTCATCAATGCTGCTCTCTAGTTCTTCGCCTCCCAGACACCCGTAGATTTGCACCTCTTCCCCCCACCCCCCACCCCGCCCCCAGCTGAGGAGATCATGCAACAAGTGCTTGCAGAAGTGACAGATGGCTGGAGTAGTTCATTGTTCGCTCAAGACCTCCAAAGCTGCTTTGGTCTGGTGGCCAGCAATGTTTGAGATGGAGTATGCTCCATCAGCCTTGATCCCTGAGCAGAGGACACCTATTGTCCCATGCTGAGCTTCTACAGAGGAAAAAGAAACCTGTTATTCAAGCCACTTAGATTTGGGGGGCTGTTTGTTACTGCAGCATATCATAGCCTCTCCTGACTGATGTACCCAGGCTCTAGGTTCTTCTTCTAGGAGGCACCCACTGTTACCATTTTCTTGGGTAGCCTTCCAGATAGAATCAAAACATATACCAGAAATACATTAATAGCCTACAGTATATGCTGTTGTCTGTCTTGATTTTTTTCACTTAATACATCTTGGAGATACTTCCACATCAATACATAAATATCAGTCTTGTTTTTTAACAGCTAAATGATATTCCACTCAAAGGATGTACCATAATTTATGTAAACAGCAACACATGTTGGACATTTAGTTTCCAATCTTTTGCTACCACAAACAGTGCTGCGATGAGTAACTTTGTATGTGTGTCATTTCAAACTCATGCAATTCTAGCTTCAGGCAAACGAGGCACTCTGTTTCTTCATTTATAACACGGGAATGATCATAGTACCTACCTGAAGAGGTTGCTGTGTGGGGGTTAAATGTCTTAGTGAAGTTAAAGTGCTCAAACAGGCAGCAAATGCTCTAAGAATGAATGAATTAAATAGGTAAAAATGTAAGTATTATCATTTTTATTATTGACTTTCAGGTAGTGAGACAAAAATAAGCAAAACAAAGTTCTTAAACAAAATTGTATTCAGTGAAGAAAGGGATTGAAAATGTTAGTGTGATGTTATTATTAATATATATGCATTATTGCCCTGACTGGTTTTGCTCAGCAGTTAGATCATTGGCCAGTAGACCAAAGAGTCATGGGTTCGATTCCGGTCAAGGGCACGTGCCTCGGTTGCGGTTAGGTCCCCGGCCCTGGTCGCGGTCGTGCGGGAGGCAACCAGTCAATGTGTCTCTCTCACATCGATGTTTCTCTCTCTCTTTCTCCCTCACACTCTATCTGAAGATAAATGGGAAAATATCCTCAGGTGAGGATTTAATATATATATTAACATATATGCATCATTATTATTATTAAATAAGCCATATACAGCAGAATTTCCTTCACATATTCATCCACTTGTTCATTCTCTTATTTGACAGTCTACCTTTTTAACATCTGCTGTGTCACCCCCTCTGCAGGAACAGGGATACCGAGGTGAATCCCACAAGAGCAGGTGCAATGATTGTCTGTGCCACTGTACGAAAGAGCCACAAATAAAAATAATGTTATTTTGTGTGTCACTCAAGAGCTTCCTCAACATTGCTCCTTTTTACAGATGTATGCAAGCGTTATCGCAGTTAATTTAGAAAATTTCATGACCTCAAAAGGAAAGCTGTGCCCTTCAGCTGTCATTTTCCCTGTCCCCCCAGCCCAATCTACTCTCTGTCTCTATTGATTTGCCTATTCTGGACATTTGATGTAAGTGGAACTATATAGTATGTGACCTTTTGTGACAGTTTTCTTTCAGTCAACACGCTTTCAAGGCTCATCCACATTGTAGCCCGTGTTCAAGCTGCATCCTTTCTATGGATGAAAAATATTTCATTGTATTGTATGGATAGAGCTCATTTTGTTTATCCATTTCTCAGTTGATGGACATTCGAGTTGTGTCCACTTTTCGGTTATTCTGAATATTGCTATTATGATCGTTTGTGTGCAAATGTTTGTGTAGACGCATGTTTTTAGTTCTCTTGGATGGTGAAACTGCTTGGTCATCTGGCGATGACCTTGAATTGTTTTAGGGGCTACCAGCAGCTGCACCTTTTCATATCTGCACCAGCAGTACGTGAAGGTTTCAATTTCTCTACATCCTCGCCGACACCTGTTATTATTTGTTTTTTTAGAGTGATTTCTCTTTGCTGCCCTGAATCCTGAGTGAAACAGTGTCTAACTGAGGACAGAACTTCATACCTGACAAAGCCTTCTCCTCGACAGAGCAACCCTGTGTTTCCATTCCTATCAGCTGTGACAGTTTGCAAAGCATCTTCAGATACAGCAACTCATTTCATCCTCCCAGTACCTGTGAGTCAGGTAAGGGAGGTGTTCTCATTCCCACTTTATAGACGAGGAGACTGAGGCCCATGCAGGTTCTCTGAGTGTCCTAAGTTCCCACAGTAGGATCAGAACCCAGGTTGTCTCATCCCCAGCCCACCCCCAGGGAGCCTGTTTGAGGCCTTTTGTGCAATGCACTAGCCAGGTTGACCAGTTGCTCTAGAATTACTCAGACTGAGAACCTAAGGCTGCCATTTTAACGCGCGGGCTTCATCAGAAGTTTTAAATTAGTTCTGAACCATTTCTCAACCAGAGAAAGCCGTGTTGAGTTTTTTTGTAGTGATTTCCAGCAGAGAGGGAAGAGGTCACGCCACTGAGGCCTACGAGCAGCGTCTATTGTTTAGCATCTCAGGGCCCCAGCGCGTTGCAGGAAATCCACAGCAAGGTGAAGGTCGTGCTTGCCAAGTCTTTGAAAGCAGTTCCTCCTGCCCGACAGTTCCTCACAGAAGCCGCAGCCCACCCAGACTTCCCGGGGCACTTTCTGCAGCACAAAAGGAGAAAACATTTCTTGGACCAAGCGTGGCACTGAGGTTGATGTCCCGCAGCAGAGGTGAGGACTCAGCGATGCTCCCGCTTTGAAAACAAGCCAAGCAAAACTGGGAGCTGCATGAACCCTCACCGAGAAGTGGCTACTAAACGTGGCCCCTTGATTAGATGCGATCCAACCATCTTTTGAAAAATGCTATTTTAGAAGAACGCTTGATGACCACACAAAAGGTTTGTTGCATATGCGTAAGTGAAAGAAGCACGATCTCAGCTGGGGTGAAATGTCTTAGGATACCTGCCAATATCTAGAGACATTTTCGGTTGTTATGAGCCGGGTGTGCTACTGGTATGCAGGGGCCAGAGGGATGCCACCAGACATGTGACAGGCACAGGGCAGCCCCTCACTGCAATACTTGTCCAGTCCAAATGACACTAGTGCCAGGGTTGAGAAATCCGCTACATAATATACATCATATGATTCCCATTTTTGTTGCATAAAAATGTTATATTTTATATATGATCAGAAGAATGTTTTCCTTTCGGGTAAAGGAAAAGGTAAAATATGTTGGCTCCGCCGTATAGTTTCCAGTCTCTTCAACTAAAAACCATGCATTACTTTGCAATCAGTTAAAAAGTGAAATAAGACCAAACAGAGAGGCAAAGCCCTGTGGACGGGATCGCTGCTCATCTGTGTCTCCAGCTCGGTCTAGTTTGGCCACGAGCGGCCTGTGGTGTGTCTCTGAGTCAGTACTCTCTCTCTGAGCCTTGGTGCCCTCTTCTGCGAAGCTGACGTTTCATATGTGTGTTTCACGTCTTCCTGCTATCATTTTCCCCTGTTCAAACTCAATGTAGCAAACATCAGTGGAGCGTCTGCCGTGCAGAAGACACGTTCTAGGAGCTAAGAGGTCCATGCCTGGGCCCCGTTCACAGCCTCGGGCCAGGGGCTGCCATGTGCATAGCAGTGGGTGACAGTCTGAGGTTCTACATTGGTAAAGTAGGTCTGATAATAATTAATCTCAGGGGGTTGTTAGTGAGGATTAATGGACTAATGTGGGTAAACATCTGTCACACAGTAGGCCCGCAACAAATGTATCTTATTTCATTGAAGGGTATCCTACAATAGTCCAAGCTAGTGCTTATTTTCAATCATTGTTTAATTCATGTATTCATTCAATAAATATTACTTTGAATGCCTACTCTGTACCAAGCACTGTTCTGATGACTGAAAAAAATGTTATTTTTGATCTCTGTTACTTATCTATTATTGTGTAAAAACTTACCTCGAACTTGCTGGTTTAAAACAATGAATGCTTATTATTTCATAGTTTCTGAGCGTCAGGAACACTGGAACAGTTCAGCTGGGTGTTTCTGGTGCTCAGGGTGTTTCATGATGACACCGTTGAAGTCAGCAGCGGCTGCCGTCTCATCTGAAGGCTCAACCGGGGGTCTACTTCCCAGGATGGCTCCCTCCCGGGGCTGCTGGCAGGAGGCCTCAGCTCCTCCCCACAAGGGCCACTCCACAGGGCTGTTTGAACATCCTTACCACATGACAGCTGGCTTCCCCCACACTGGGTGGTCTGAGAGAGACCTGGGTGGAAGCCACAGGGCCTTGGATGACCAGGTCTCCCCAGTCACACAGTTAGTTGCATTTATTCTGTTAGAAGTGAGTTACTAAATCTGGTCTACACTCAGGGGGAGAGGAATTGGCTTCCATCTCTTAACAGAAGGACCATCAAAGAATTTGCAGAAATCTTTTTAAACCACCACACTGTCCTTAGGAGATGACAGCCTGGTGGGCTTTTTTTAACTAGAAGAAAACTGAAAATGCAGAACATTACACAAAGGAAAAACAAAGAGCAAATGGCCCCCACGATCCTACCGCCAGAGATAATCTCGTCCTGTTCATGACGTCCCCCAGCCTCATTGAAAAATAGTTTATATCCAGTAAAAGGAGCCCACGTTGAGAGTGCGGTTTGACGAGTCTGGCAACTGTGTACATTTATGTAACCACCATCACGATCAAGATACAGAACATTTCCATCCTCTCAGAGCTTCCTGGGCTCCTTCCCGCTCCATCTGCAGCCCTCACCCGGCCCCAAACAACTACTAATCTGCTCTTTATCACTATTGATCGGTTTTGCCTGTCCCAGAACTGAATCTAAATGAAACCAAGCAGCAAGCGTTCTTTGAGCCTGGCTTCTTTCATTCAGCACGTTTCAGAGCGTCTTCTGTGTTGTCGCAGGCTCGATCATTGTTTCCTGTTTGCTTGTTTGTTTTTTTAAAATTGCTGAGAAGCATTGCATTGTGGGGATGCACCACAATGTGTTTATCCACTTACCTATTGATCCTTTCCTTTTATGATTATTTTCTACGAATTCTTGGGATTTCTATAGCCCTCTATCAGTTTATAACAACCTGTATGTTGTTATTGAACAATGCCACTCTCTTCTGCTTAGCAATAACGCCATAGGTTGGGGTGTGATGGCACAGTCCAAGCACACCTCTCTGCACGGTTTATACTTCTTGAGATCTTCAGCACTTAAAAATATATTTTTTTCTTCTCTTAGCTGATGGAGATCATGTGTGCTGAGGGGGGAGGGTGCTGAGATGTTTCAGCTATTTATTTATCTGTGGGGTGCATAGGTAGGTCACTACCTGATAAAAATTGCCGACGTTGGAAGGGTTGAAGGAGGCATTCTCTTTGGGGGAAGGAAATGTGTCTTGCAGGGTGTGGTTGATTGCATTCGGTGCTGTGAGTGTGTGCTACCCAACTTCCCCCGTGCTGACCTCGATGGGGCCACCCTGAATGTCTCCTTTAGGACAGTTGTCACGGTCTATGATATCTCGTCGGTTTGTTTCTTTGCCTCGTGACCCTCTACCTGGCCTGCTGCCCCAGCCCCAGAGGCCACGAGTGCTGGCTGCTAACAGCTCTCGGCTGCCTTTTCTCCGCAGAAGTGCCCGTGGCTGAATGGGAGCCCCCTTGACTGAAAGCTGTGCACCTGCCAACCCCCAAGACCTTGGCCAACGACTGACTCAAGGTCAAAGCAACTCTGTGATGCAGCTCACACTCCAGCGCTCCCCCTGAGACCACCTCGTCCCTCAGCCCCTCCCCTGTCCTCCCCCTTCCCCATCCTCCCCCACCTGAGAGACCTCTCCCTGCAAAGCACTGTCACAGGATTCCTGGAAACTCACCCTAAAGTACCTGGTTGATTGTACCCTCCCCCACCATTTCCTACTGTGTGTTGGTGGAAAAGTCTTTTAAACATCTTGAGCCCCAGAGTCTTAGCGGGAAAATGAACAAAATGGATTTCAGAATGGTGTGAGGATCAAAAGGGATAATGTCTTAGAAACGGGGATGACCAGCACAACCCCTACTACGTATCTGTGGGGAAGACTATACGTGAACAGGTGGACAGCGCTCCTCTACTGGGTGGGGCGCTGCTGGTGAGTTTCATTTTCTTATTTCGCTCATGTGTATCTTCTCATTTTTCTTCACTCTGGCTGTTTTATTTGTATACAATATTTTGAGCATCTATACCACTAAGAAGAAAGCAAATTGAAACGTGCAAATGAGAGCGATTCTATGAGAGGGAGAATCATTAACTAGGTTCTAGTAAGTCAGGTATAATTTATAAAATTTAGTAAAATTCTGATTCATAAATCAGGCCAAATTTATAAAAAAGAGGTGGATAATTTGCATGTTCAGCAACTGTAGCACTTGAACAATTCTTTCTAGCAAATTCTTGTGACTCCAGCACACGGGGGATGTGAGCTCATCAGCATGTCAGAAGCTGTGGCTGAGAACGCTGGATGGACCGGAGGGACCCTTTAGGGGAAGAAGGCAGGAAGGCGGAGAGGCAGGCTGGTCTGGATCCAAATTGGGGCTAACAATATTAATAATCATGTCAGCTAGAATTTTTCTGAGCTTTTACTTTATTCCAGCTATGGTTCTTAAACACTTTCATGTATTAACTGCTTTAACCCAGTAGCAACCCTCTGAAGTGGACACTCTTATTATCCCATTTGACAGAGGGGGAAACTAAGACTCAGAGCGGGTAAAGGAGCCAGGTTGTGAGTGACAGAGCCGTGGCTGGGACCCAGGCCACCTCAGCCTGGGCTCTTTGGCACACTGGGATGCCACATGGCCCAGGGAGCAAACCCTAGATCTGTTGCTGGGGACTGTGCCCAGCTCTCTGGGTCTCAAACTGGGACTTAGGTACATGCTTAATGAGGCCTGGACTCCATGGAACTTGTGTGAAGAATTCTTGGAAATGTATACAATTTGCTGTCTTCTTTCCAAGCTATAAAAGTCCAGCTAATGGAAAGGGTGGACTCAAAGAATTAAAAAACCCTGCACCCTCAGGAAAACGGACTAGCATTGCTGTCTTGTCTTGCTGACAGAGTTTCCTGGAGTTTGTAACATGTCACCTAGGTGTCAAACAGCACACGTCAAACCCCAGGGGCTTCAGCCAAATCTTGCAGTCTGGGAATGAAGTCAAGGAGAGAAGAAAAGGTGAGAAAGTGAGAGCGTGCGGGTGCCGGATGCAGATCAGTCAGAATCACCGGCAGGAATCAGAGTGCTCGATTGAGAACCTACCAAATGCTGGGGTCTCTGTTAAGCACTTAATAGATATAATATTTCCCTGATCTATCCACAAACTGAATCAGGTCAGAAACATTATCTTTACATCCCCATAGTACTGAATGAAGGTGAAGAAATGGAAACTCAGAGAAGCTGAGTAACCTAAGGTCACACAGCAGGTGCATCAGTCAGTATGGTTGAGGTTCTGCTGCAGTAACAAAATAACCCTGAAATCTCAGCGATGTAAAAGTATAAAGGTTTAATTATGTTCATGCCATGTGCTCATTGTGGGTTGTTAGAACACTGAGATCACTCAGGGACCCAGGCTGATGGAGCAGCTGCCATCTTGGACTCTGCTGGTAGCTGTGACAGAGGGAGCAAGGGAACTCTCAGGGGTCTCATGACAGAACTTAAATAGTGTGGCAATCATAACTAATTGGCCAGAACTAGTGTTGTGGTCTAGGACATGCAATCCTGCCATGTGCTTAGAAGCTCCAAAGGAAGAATTGGGGAGATGGGCAAAATTTTTCATGCAGCACCAATAACTCCCACTGTTAGTTAAGAGGTGGAACCCAAATCTGAACCCACCTCTGCTTGACTCCAGGTCACTGTGTACCTTCTGAAAAAGTGGGCTCCCAGAAATCACTTTCATGCATCTCATGGGGCCCTCCTCGGTCCCTTCTGCCATGAACATACCAAACCACCCCATGCTTCTCTACAAGCATGACCCCATGGGCCTCAGCTCTGGATAAAGCTTATCTTGTTTGCTATTATAACAAGCCATTGAGTGTGCAGCCAACTTCTTCCCAAGGTAAAAACAAAATCCTTTCAAGATGAGAAGAAGTTCCCTAGGGAATGAATTTCCAATTCAGCCCATGGGTTAGTCATGTTCAGGTTCAGCTGCTGCAACAAAGAGACCCCTCAGGACAGTGGCTCACACAAGTGGAGGCCTGGGTCTCCCTTAGTTGTGGGCAGATCAGAGTGGCTTGCTGTGCTCCATAGGGTCACACGGGGATCCAGGTTCCTTCAGTCTTCCTCCTGCTGTCATCTCCTGGGGTGGCATTCTTGCCCACACAATGGAGGCAAGCATCATGCCCATGCTCCAGCCTGGCAGGAAATACAGAATGGAGCACAGGTAATTCTTCATAAGGAAGTGATATGCAATTGCACACCTCCTTGGTGAGCAGTCACGTGACCACACCCAACTGAAGGGGAGGTGGGGACATTGAACCTCTAGCTTGGTGGTCACATGTCCTACTTAAACTCTGGAAGGGCTTCTACTACTCATAGGAGGAAGGGATGAGCCCTGCCCCCTCCTTGTCGCCTCCATCCCATTCTCCTGTTGAACCTCTCTGATACTGATTTCTCATCAGCCTGGTTTCCATCCCAGCTTACTGCAGGGTGAGACATCTTCCAACCACCTGTGCTCCCTTCTACGGGTGTATTAATTGGCTCGCGCTGCCATAACAAAACACTGCAGCCTGGGCAGCTTGAACAACTGTAGGACATTTATTTCCTACAGTTTTGGAGGCTGGAAGTCCCAGATCAAGGTGCCAACAGGGTTGGTTCCTAGCTGGTAGACAGCCACCTTCTCCCTGTGTTCCTCAGGTGGTGAAGAGCACAATCTCTCCTTCTCTTCCTCTTACAAAGCCACTAATTCTATCATGAGGGCCCCACCATCATGACCTCATATAACCCTAATTACGCCCCAAAGGTCCCACATCTAAACACCATCCCAGTGGGGGCTAGGGCTTCAACGTATAAATTGGTGCGGGGCACACAATTCAGTCCATAGCAAGGAGACTCTACGAACTTCCTCAGGTCCAAACCCTATCCAGCCCACTGCCTACCGAGCCCCGGCTGTGCTAGGATCCAACAAATGCACCACGTGACTGCATTGTTCCTTACAGTTTCCAGTTGGTATTTACATGATTGATTACATGGTCAGGGGCGAGGAATGGAAACCAGCAACCCCAAGACCAAATTACACCCAGGTTGATGAATAAACCTCTTTTTAAAGCCCAGACCCCGAGGAGCTGATGTATAGGAATGCAAATTTGTTATAAGCCAATGACCATCTCCTTGGCAGCTGCAAATATCTCGAGGGCTTCCCAGCCCTTTCCAATATCCCAGTGCCAAATTAAACACATGCATCCTAGTTGGTGACTGTGCACCCAGACATTCAAGGGTACAAAAATAGAAGAGAAACCAACCACGCTGCTCTCCCAGGCAGCAGAGCACAGGGGCCGATGGAGAAGCCCTGGGCTGTGTGAAATAGTATTCAGGGCTCAACCTCCCACAGGACTGACGAACCTATTCTGGGGCATCAATGGCAGCTCAGAAAGGTTTCCACCTCTTTGTATAAATGCAATTTCACACTCTACTCAAAATGCCCCAGGAACTTGCAACAAAAAAATGGGCGCTCAGATGGGATCCTCTGTGAACAGCTACTTGTGTCTCACCATCAGGCAGCTTGGAAAAATTACCTTTCTTGTCTTTTCGGGAGCTCCTCTGACCAGGTCAATCTCCCAGAACTGAGCTGAGCACACACTCTTCCAGCTGAATGGCCAAGTCACTGGTCACCGTCCCCCTTAGCTTATGCTGTGCCATGTCACTGTGCATGATGTCCCTGCTGCTCCGGAACACTTTCCTATTTAAACTTTCTCTGCCTTCCCAGTCCAGCTCAAATGCTGCCTCCCCCTGGAAGCTCTCCGAGACCACCCATTCAGCCTCATTGTCATCTGTTGTCAACATCTTGACTCTTCCTTGCTGTTCCATCCAGCCAGACAGGCTTAGCTCCTCACTAGCTAAGTTACCCTGAGCAAGGTACATACAATCTCTCACTGTGCCTCAGTTTCCCCATGGATAAGAGGGTCAATAGATGGATGGCTAAGGCATTGAGACCATGCCCAGCCCCGAGCTGGTGTGTGTCAGCTAACAGTTATGCTGTGGCTCCCGCCCAGGCTCTTCCCCGTCCCCATCCTGGGACTGAAGGCTGCACAGGAGAATATGGTAGAGGATGAGGCAGGAGGGGTGTGGGTTTGGGGGCTCAGGACTCAGAGGTTTGGAGTCCAGGTTAAGGACCTAGGCTGTTATCCAGGGAACTGGGCAGGGATGTGGGCGGGACTGCCACACTGAGAACTGCAGTTAGGAAGGCAGGTGGGAGGTGGGTCTGAGCCTGCGGTGAGGATGGGGCACGGCGCCCATGCAGAGTGCCAGGCACAGGCCCTGCATGGAGTCACTGCCTTTTGCACTGGAGCTCACTGCCCCTGACGCTGAGCAGACCCTCCTCACACGTCAGCTTTGTGGATGGGAACAGAAGGCCCTGCGTCTTAGTGCCCGGGGAGGAACGTGGGTGGCTACTGGCCAGAGCGCAATGCCAGGTTCCTTCTAGAGCATTCCTTGGCAAAGCAAAGTCTGCGCCATTCCTGGTGCACATAAGACAGAACCCTGACATTCGCTAGGCACACACCCAAGAACTTGGGAAGTCTCTGAACTTGGGAATGCCACCATTTCCAAGACCTGCAGCTTCGGGGAGGTCCAGAGGAGGAAAGATGAGGCAGTGGCCCTGGCTGCTCAACCTGAGTGAGGCTGTGTGACCTGGGGTGAGTCGCTTAACCCCACTGGGCTTCTTCATTTTCGTTTGGTTCTCCTGGAAGCAGACCGTGCAACAAGGATTTGAGTGAGGAGTTCATTCGGGAGGTGGTTGCAGGGAGCGCACCCAGAGAGCCGGAGGTCAGACTGGGAGGGAAGGAGCCAGTACAGGTGTGTTGCTAAGCCAATTACCAATGTGGGTCATTGGAGCTTAAACCCACTGAGAACTCTAGAAGCCAAAGGCAAACACACACCTCAGGGCACCCAGAGTGGTGTGAGGGGCTGGGGTATTTATGTTCTCATTTTGATAATCATAGGTGGGGGTGTCTCTGCAGGACATTCACCCCTCAGTCCTCTGGGCTCAGGGTGTTAACCCCAAGTCACACGGACAGGTGCTAGCTTCGGGGCTCAGGTCAAGGTGCACAAAAGGGTCAGGGTGAGGGCTAAAAGTAGGGCACCAAAAGTGTCTGCCACAAACATATGAAATAAGGTCAGTCTCAGGACGAGTGTGAGAATATTCAAGAGTTGGGGCATGTCAAGTGTGTGACTTTCCCTCAACTGAAAGGTGGGAGGAGGAAAGCAGGGTGTTTATTCCCCATGGAGCTCCCTGATGGGTCACCAGTTCTCCTGATGGGTGGCCATCTGCGTGTGTCCTGCTCTTGGTTTGTAGAAACCCTGCCCCGCACATCAGGTCCAGGCTCTGTGCCCTCTGTGATTTCCCCAACACTTTGCAGAGAGGATCCTTTTGTTAAACTCCCCTCAACTGTTTCCTCCAGGCCCGTGACTGACCACTAGCTCACCTATGCATGTAGTGACCACTTGTCATTATCTTTGGCCACCCAGCACCCTACCTGTGACTGCGGAATCTCCCTCCTTTTGCACTGTGAAGGAAAGAGGCAGATCTCAGGACAGAAGTGGAAAGCCCAGGCAGTCACCATCGCAGCCTCCCTCATCTGGGATGAGGGCACAGGGCCTGGGCTCCGCCTGCCAGACACATCCGCATGGACATTACGTCGGGAGCTTGGTCATCGCTGGTTCTCTCTGACGGGGGTGGCTGCGGACGGTGGGCACTGGGCTGTGCTGCCCAGATCCCCCTTGAGAAAGAGGACTTACCCCTCCCCAGGCTCTGAGAGGACATCCAGCAGATAAACTCTCTTTGGGGATGGTCGTGGTGGAAGAAACACCCCCCCCCACCAAGGTCCTGTCCTATTTTTGGATGGCAGCTGCGTCCACTGACTGATCTCACAGGGGTGTGAGACCCAGCCCCTCTTCCTGACTTGGGACAGCTCTGAAAGGCCAGCCCAGCTCCGAGCTCCCCTGGGTGGGTGACTGAGTCCTTTGTTGGGACGGTTTCACAACTCAGCTTCCCCTTCTGCCCAATCCCGCTTTCCTCTCTGTGCTCCCTGGTAATCAGCCCTCACACTGAGCCCTGTCTGAGTCTGCTCCCTGGGTTCCATGGCACGGGTGGCCCTGGTGGGGTCAGAGGCAGTGGCGAGCACAGCAGGGACGGCGGGAAGGCTCAGGGCCAGTGGGGGCGGATTTTATCAGTTCTGTCTGCACAGCTTCTGGGTCTGATTCTCCCTCCCTCTCAGCAATCATCAGCCACGGCAGGGTCTCCTAATAAACTCCTTTTCTCCTTTTCTCAGCTAGAGACGGTTTCTGTTGCTTTCAACTAATAGCTCTAAGTGAAATTCTCAAATGCTAACCCATCTACGACAGTATTTTCACAGACGCCCATACGTGGATTTTAGGGAGTCAGATCATCCTCCTCCAATAGAAATTGGCTCAAGTATGCATGATATTATCCATATGTAAATGACGCACATAATTATTATCTTATGGGACCACTGCTGTATATTCGTCATTGACAGAAAAAGTTGTTATTTGATATGTGACTATATCTTAGATACAGTGTATGGGTGGGGTCGAGTTTTCTGAGTTCCCTGCTCATAGAGCAGTCTAATGAAGGTGGGCTCCTGTGTAGTCACTCAGGGTCCCAGGCTCCTTCCACCTTGTAGCTCTGTCCTCCCCTAGGATGCTGAGAACATGGTTAGATATATGCTTCTTTAGCTCCTGGCCCTCACATTCCCTCTGCTCACAGTCTGTGAGGACTGGTCACATGGTCCCACCTCTTTGACTAGTGGGCTGGGAAGTGCAGCTCCTGGCTGGGCGGCCACCTCCCAGCTGCCCCTCTAACACAGCGCGTTGGTGGACAATTCACCACCTTCATCATCACACTTCAGTTGATAATAACAGCAAGAGCACAATGGGAAAAGGGATCTATTTCAACATGATACCCCCAGCACAGGTATTATTTATTGAACAGTGGCTCAATACAGATTTGTTGAATGAATAAATGAAGGAATCAAGAAATGAATGAAAAAAACAAAAAAAAAACAAAAAAAAACCACATCAGACTCTGTTAAGTCCAGGGAATATTTCTAGGTTGTTTTGACTTTTTGGAAATCATTCTCAGTATGGTTCTCCAGTCGAGAAGGAAAAAAGAATTGGCTGGATGAAGATGCCATTTTTCTCTGACAGTGGAAGGAAGCGTTTTGACTGTTGTCCAGGATGTCCGGAGCCGGGCGGATGGATGCCTTTCCCCAGCCAGGCCTCCTTCCCAAAGGCGGTGTGTTTATTTGGAAGAGGTCTGTTCCTGCTGGAGGACAGGTGTTCTGAGTGCGGCCGACGTGATACGGTTGGAGACCCAGGTCCTGCACTTGCTCGGCTGCCTGGAAATTAATGGCTTTTCTTGTTTTTCTGGTGGGAACTGGGTGTTTCCCAGCAAAAGGTAACGCGGCCTGTGGAATATTATTTCCTGAGAAGCACTGGATTTCCCCCCATATTAGTCATCGTAGAATGTATATTATTTTAACTCTTGGACTCAGATCTGGATTTTGGAGCACTCAAAGCAGAGTGGAGAATTGCCGGTGGGGCCATATGGTTGACGACTTAGGAAGGGGCAGCTTTTTTTCCCCTCTCTTGGAGATGATGTGATGCTCCCTGAAGGCACGGACAAGCCTTTTCCAGGTCCAGGACTTGGTGACTTTTCAGAAGTGGTGTCCAAGCCCGTGGTCTGTCGCCGGCGGGACTGGAGTGGAGGAGAGAGAGGTAGCACTCGGTCGGTGCTGGCTCAGAGAGGCAGTCGGTGAGGGGTAGGAGGTCTTATGTCGTTTTGAACACGTATTCTGTGCACGGCACAGGCAATGCCTGGGGTGGAGGTAGACGGACAACTTGGCTATGAATGGCAGGGAGACACAGGTTTTACAAGCTCAGGGGAAGTGGAGACACAAGCTTCATAGAAGGGGTGGATGCCGCAGATGTGGGGAACTTCCCAGGTGAAGACAAGGGTGGCCCAGACATCAGGATCAGTGAGAGCAAGAGCCTGGAGTCTAGAAAGGACAAGTGTCCTCACAGAGTTGGAATTGCCCCCCACCCCTCCTTTATCCCCAGCCCCCCACTGCAGCCCTCCACGTCCTGCCAAGTTGCTGGCTATCGTGGTGGGAGGCCCCTGGCGGCTGCTCAGCAGGGGTGGTGCGGCCAGGAAAAGGCAGTGAACTTGAGGGTCCCCCTTATCTATGGGAGAAAGCTGGGAAGATCCAAGTGAAGGCGGAAGGCAGCAGAGGAGGCCAGGGGGCTATCAGAGGTGACCCTGTCTCAGCTGAATGATGGCCAGCTGTGGAAGCAGCCAAGGGCAGCTGCGGCCCTCTCTCCAGCCAGGCACCTCTGGTCCTGAGTCCCTTCCCATAGGCGGGGGCCCCGGGGGAGCTATGAGCAGATGTCCCCTGAGTGGCTGTCCATGACACAGGCATGGAGGGTGGATCTGGCTGCCGAGGCCAGCAGAGCCCCTCCTCCTGACTTCTTGGTGTCTGGGAAAAGCCTGTTGACAGCTGGCAGGTGAGACAGGTGAGCTCGCCAGGTGTTCGAGGGAGGGCGTTGGAGCCAGATGGCCTGGGTTCCAATCCCCCTGCCACTTCCTAGCTGCATGTTATTGACTAGTCCCTTCCAAGCCTCATTTGTAGCACAGCGAAAAGTAACAGTATCTCCCCGATGGCTTCCACAAAAGACATACATATCAGGCACGTTTGAGTCATGGTTTGAAGCTGTTACAGCTGACACTTGGGGGGCCCCGATCTTCCGTGCCAGGCACCTCTCCTTTTCTCTTCACTGTCCCCTCTTCTTGATGTCACCCTCTTTTCTTCTCCCCCAACCCCACCAGTTTTGTTTCCTTCACCCCAACCTCTATTTAAACAGTTTCTCTCGGAGGCGCTGTCTGCTGTGCTCCTGCCATCCCGTTCCTCTGTCAGAGGGGAGGAACTCAGGAGGAGGGCGCGGCCGGCCTCAGCTGCCAGATCTGCCCTCCATGCCCGTTTCATGAACAGCTACTCAGTTCTTAAGGCCCAGATCCAAAGCCCCCTCCTCCAGGAAGTCCTCCCAGACTCCCTCGAGCAGCCAGCGGCACCGGACATCGGCGAGAAATGCTGACCCCGAGATGCTGGCCCACTCGCCCCCCTGCATTCGCCCACCTGAGGCCGCGTGAACACCCTGGTTCAGGGAGGGCTGCCAACTCCAGCTCTCTCTAACCTGTGCCAGCGACACGCTAGAGACTAGATTAAAATAACTGAATAAACATGAGGGGGAAGCCTGGGTAAACGAACCGTGGAAACATCAACGGTAACGGGATCCGGGATGAGGAGAGGGGGTGGCGTGCCTTCGCCGGCTCCATTGCCGACCCGGCCCCGCCTCGAACCACACCTTCTGTGACGTCCGTGCTTCCATCCCAGCACCTCCGTGCTCTCCTTGTTTGTCCTTTTGCCATTAATTCCCTTGTCACTCTGTTCCTGACTTCCATAGGAAAGGTCCTCGCTGCGACTCGAGCGCCCCGCTCTGCAGGCGAGTGGCTTTCACAGGGAACCCGGAGTCCCCACACTGCAGGTGGCCCCGTCTGCAGGAAGGCTCTTGGGAAGCATCCTGAGTGATCCAGGACAGGGAATTCTCACCCTCACTCAGGGCTCAGCCCACGGGGTCTGTAGAGGGGCAGAGAGCACATATTTTCGGGTTTGCAGGCCACATGGTCTCACAACTACTGGACCGGTGTAACTAAGGCAGCCAGAGACAGCTCGTAAACGGAGGGTGACCGGGCTCCAATAAAGCTTTATTTACAAAAGCAGGTGGTGGGCCGGATTTGGCTGTGGTTTGCTGGCCCTGGTTCCATGCGTGTCTTTGTAAGTCTATCACGCGGATGCCAACTCAGCCTCAATAGCGGCATGTCTCACAAGACATTTTCCTCCCGTTTTCAATTGTTTGGTTTGTCACAGGTGCGCTGCTCCGCCCCAGCCCACGCGGCTGCTGTCCCCGCTCTCCTTCGCCCTTTCTCCAGCCTTCTAAAGGGGCATCAGGGTGGCCTCGCTGGCTGGTGTCTCTGTCTCTCCCTCTCCCTCTCTCTCTCTTTCTCACACAGGACTTAAGGACGGTGCTGGCAAAGGTGAGGAAAGAGAGGTGGGGTGCTGACTGGTTAATACATATTGTCCTCCCAACTTAGGAACTCACTCACTGCCCTCAACGGTCTCGACTCAGGATGGTGATGTGACTTGATAAAACAGTAAACAGCCCTGGCTGGTTTGGCTCAGCGGTTAGAGTGTCCACCCGCAGACCAAAGAGTTGCGGGTTCGACTCCGGTCAAGGGCACGTACCTCGGTTGCGGTTCGGTCCCTGGCCCTGGTCAGGGTTGTGCGGGAGCAACCTGTCGATGTGTCTCTCTCACGTCCATGTTTCTCTCTCTCTCCCTCCTTCCCACTCTGTCTGAAAATAAATGGAAAAACATTCTTGGGTAAGGATTTAACACTAAAACCAAAAAACAGTAAACAAAGGCTCACGTCGCTTTGGCCACCGGTTGAAAGCCAGGCTGGGAGTAAATGACGTGGCTGGAATCTACGCAGGGCCCGCACAGCCCCGAAGCCCGGGTCCTGACGGAGCTCTGCCCAGATGTCTGGACCCGGGACACCCTCCTCCTAACCCTGCCGCCCGTCTCCCCTTGGGACTCAGCTCCATGTCCTTGCAGGGAATTTTCACCTGGGGTCCCAGAATGAGCATCAGTGACAGTCATGGCCCAGTGCCTTCCTGGGACCCCCAACATCATCTCACACGGGACCCCTACCCGCCAGCAGGTGGGCTGTTGGAGCTGAAGAGTTAGCCGGCTGAAAGGAGCGGGTGATGAGAGAGACAGGACCAAACAGGACGCTCGGCGTGTTTTCGGTCCTTTGCAAAGTGCTGTGTACTGGGAATACTCGCTGCCTTGCACTCGTGCTTGCTGAGCGTGGGCACTGTGGAGCGGCACTGTTACCCCGTCTTAGGGACGAGGGCTGAGGCCCAGAGACGCGAAGGAATCTCCTCAGGGTGGGAGCTCGGGGTTCCAGCCTGCACCCAGGCCCTGCCCCACACACTGCCTTTACTTACTGGGTAGTGTCCCCCCAAATTCATATGCTTCCTGGACACGTGACCTTATTTGGAAGCAAGGTTGCTGCAGATGGGATTAGGTGACATGAGGTCATACCGGAGTGTGCGGGCCCTGAATCCCACGGGACCGGCGTCTTCATAAGAAGAGGGAGGAGACACGGAGACAGACACATGGAGGGAAGACAGCCCAGTGACGACAGAGCAGAGACTGGAGGGATGTGTCGACAAGCCAAGAAACACCAACGACTGCCAGGAGCTGAGAGGAAGGCACGGAACAAACTCTCCCCTGGAACCTTTGGAGGGAGCACAGCCCCGCCGACACCTTGACTGTAGACTTCTGGCCTCCAAACAAGAGAGGGAATACCTCTTTGTGGTCTTAAGTACCTGGTGTATGGTACGTTAGTATTTGCCGTGACGGACGACGCGGCTGAGCTCTCTGCACCCCGCTGCGTCCTGTGGGCCTGACTCGGTTCCGTGTGGGGGGAAGCCCAGGGTTGGGTCTTCATCCTCTCCTGGCAAGTCCCATAGTTGATCATGAGACTGAAAAGGGGGCAAAGTGAATAGGAGAGAAAGACAGAAGTCAGGAGGAGATGGAGATGGGAGAAAGAGACAGAGAGATGAGAGAGAGAGAGAGATTGAGGTGGGAGAGAGAGAGGAAGAAATGGATAGATAGATAGATAGATAGATAGATAGATAGACAGACAGACAGTTAGGAGAGGTAGAGAGATGGAAATGGAGAGATACAGAGAGATGGGAGAGGGAGAGATGGGGTGGAGGGGGGGGGCAGATGGGAGAAATAGCAGGGAAAGGTAAGTGAGGGATTGAGAGAGGTTGGGACAGATGGACAGACACCCAGACAAGTAACAGATGTTGAAAAGGAGACAGAGAGAGAGGAAGAAAGATAGAAGCAGAAAGCGCAGGAAATAGGGAAAGGGACAGAGGAGGAGCTGTAGAGGTAGAAGAAAGACACAGAAAGAGATGGGAGAACAGAAGAGGCCAGGGTGGAGGCCGGAGGGCAGGGCTGCGGGGACTGGGAGCATGCTCCCTGCAGACCTGCCTAGCTTCAGCTGTGCCCTTCACCACGCAGACCATCCCCACCACGCGTACGCCCACTGCAGAAAGTGCCTGCACCCCAGACCTGAGAGTGCAGCGTGGGGGTGGGGACAGCCACTGGGACCAAGGGCACACCCGAAGCCCCAGCCCCCAGAACTTCGGGTTCTGTGTATTCCCAGTGAGGCGAGGTGAACTCCCCCACCCGATAGGAGGACATGGTTAATGTTCTCAAGTCCATGGGCCTTGGCCCTCAATTTTAATGAGGCATTTAACTGGAAAGGGACAAGGCCTTCATATTTCCCCACAGATCTGGCTGCCAGCTTTATCGTGATCCCCTGCAGGACACTGCAAAGACATGGACTTGAATGGAAGAGGATGAGGGAGGGGCACATCAGAACCACGGGTTCCCCCACCCCAGGTTTTATGGGATCTGAAAAAGTAGTCCAGCTTGAGGGGCTTCCATGGGGAGGAGTGGGCTTCACATGCAGCAGAATTTAACCCTTCAGAAGCTTCCTGAATTACTTCTTTGCCACGTGGGGACCTAGAGGGAGGGAGTCACTGTGTCAATGCAGCTTTGACTGCAAATGTCAGGACGCCCAACTCAACCTGGCTGAGCTGAAAAACAGAATATTGGCTCAGTTACCGGAGAAACCTAGACGCAGTTCGGCTTCAGGTCTGGCTAGATCCAGGTGTTGTGATGTGATCAGCAAGCTGTCCCTCTCTCCTTTCCTTGTCTCTGCTTTCCTCTGGGAGAAATTCATTCTCACACAGACCCTCCCAAATGGTACAAAGATGATGACTGGCAGCTCCGGTCCTCCTGCCAGCTCAGCAATCCCCTGAGCTCCCTCCCCTGCCACCCCTGTCCCAAGCTTGACTCTCTTTGGAGTGCCTTGAGTATGCCACCACTCTGACACATGGCTCCTGTGGAGCTAGAGGTGGAGCCATCCAAACATGAATGGCCGGAGAGCTGGGAAGTGTCCTCACGAGGAAAGTGATGAGTCAGGCAGAGAATTCGAGAATGCTCCACTATCAGGGCTGAGAGCCTGTGGGTATTGTCTTAGCTGTGTTGATGGCTGAAATATTGAAGCAAATAGCCACTGCCTTGAGTTTTCTTTTCTTTTTTTTTTAACCTTGAGTTTTCTGAGTGCTTCTCCCCTCACTGTCTTGGACACCTTGACCCTAAAGTTTGGGTTGCAATGTCTGGATGAGCAGGTGTCTCTAGGAGAACATGTCATGGCAATGGATGAATACTTTGAACATCAACCCAGATACAGGAACCACCAGAGCCCTAGGACCGGGGAGAAGGATTGGCCAAGGATGCTGGGGCAGCTCCAGGAGCTGCCAAGCAGACCAGCGCTGATGCTGGGCACTGAGCAGCCACAGTGAGAGTGGGGTGTGCAAGGACAAGGGTGGCATGAGCAGGCACCAAGTACCGAGCACTCCCAGTGTGCCTGGCCCTGAGCTCACATGAGCCAATGCATTTCACCCCCACCACACCTTGGGCTATGGCCTTCCTTCCAGCTCCCTGAGGAAAGTCGAGACTCGGGGAGGTCAGCTGAATTGCCCAAGTCACCCAGAAGGTAGGTGTCCATCTTGACACAAAGTGCTGGGGTCTTCCTACTACATTAGTCTTTTGGGTGGATTCTGGGATTGAGGCTGAGAGAGGCTGGGGGTTGTCAGGGTCATGCTGCAGTTTTCTGTCTCTTTCTCTCTCGCCTTCTCCTCCCCTCATTCTGGACCTTCCAGGACACCCATCACTGTTGCTGCTGACCAGGGAACCAACCCAAGCAGCCCCGAGACTCTCAGTGTCTCCCCTCAGGTCCATTCTGTTGGCTGGGTGGGGTGGGAGAGGCCCCCCACCCCTGTTATTCAGTTATCACAGAGTTACAATACAGTTATAATAACTGTTAATGTCCTTGTCTAGTAATTCTACATCTGTGTTATTTCTGGTTATTTTCCATGAGTTGACCTTTTCTTCTTATTATGGGTTACATTTTCCCGATTCTTTGCATACTGGAAAAGTTTGAATTGGACACCAGATACTGTGAATCTTACCTTGTCGGGTGCCAGATATTCCTATACAAAACTACTTGGAAGCAGCTGAATCCATTTAATTTCTGTATGACCAGAAAGTGACCAGTCGCAATAATCATTGGGGCACCTAGAAGGTTTACAACCTGGGCTGAGATTTCTTTTTCTTTTTTAATGAATCAGCAGGTAGGCAATTGGCTGATGGTTTTGGACCCGACTCCGTGTGTGATTCTGAACTAAGTCATTGCCAGGTCAAGGAACCGGCCTGGGAGGTACCACTGCACACTCGCTGAGCTCATGATTTGGGGGAAACTTCTTTTACGGTCCACCAGCAAACCAAATCACAGATATCTTAGTCCTACCTGCTCTGGGCACGATGCCACAGTCACTTCCTTACTGCCACGGAACCAGCCACCAGGGCCACCTGTGGGCGTTCTCCAGGAGCAGGGCATAGAGCTAAGGCGGGATTTCTTCCCTGAGGAGCTCACAGCGAGGCTGGCCCCACCGCGGACAACGCTGCAAGGCGGTGGAGGCTGTCACTTTACGGTGGCTTAGAACAGATCTTCAGCGACAGGGCGCTCACATCGCTCCGGAAAAGGTGGGCTCTGTTGCTCCGGGGTGGTGTCAGCCATGCTGAGCATGTATCTCACAGCTAAAGTGTTTCCCTCACCCCAAAGCTGATTGGAATCCCACAGGAGCCTTTTTTTTTTTTCTAAGTTAGAAACATCTCTTTTCTTGTCAATCCCCACTCCTTCCGTGTCCAACCAATATTCTCAGGATTGTCACCGGCCGAGGAGAACGCAGGCTCCAGGATGGGACTCTTGCCCGAGGTGGTGCCCACCGGCCGGGGGCGGAGACGAGAAGTGAGTGCATCCGACTCGGGCCCTCTCTCCTGCACCTCCCGCTCTGCCTCTTTTCAAAGTGAGTCACAAGGGCGACAGCAGCCAGAGAGCCAGGAGAGGTGGAGAGAGCCTCTGCCCCAGCTGCGCGTTCATCAAATGCAGCATTGTAAAAGATCACTTGGCAAAAGATGAGCAATAAATTAAACTACTCAGAGAACACTCTCTGCAATCAAAGGCATTGTCTCAGAGAAGTGGGGCGCTCGCCTCTCCAAGCTGGGCTCAGTTAGACGCCGCAAGGGGACTCCATTTCATGTGGGCTAGGCTCAGGAACCCCCCCAAAAGTGACCCATGGGCCACTTCCTGGTCCCCGCCTTCTCCCCAGCTCCCCTCCCGTGGTGGTGGTCCCCCAGCCTCCGTTCGAGGGGGCCACGAGGAGGCCTGGTTCAAACGGCACTGTGCCCAGAAACCACAAGTTTATGAATCCCAGAAGTTTCGCTCGCTCAGGTCAGCTCAGAGCTTGGCTGACGTTAGAGAGGACATTTTTCTCTGTCAGGCAACAGAACGCAGCACAAAGACGCCAGCTGTGAGGCCTCAGAGCCCAAGTCTCTAATTAAAACAGTGGAAAATTAGATAACTTCACAAATTCATCACTGCCGCCACTGGCTGTCAGAGGAAAGGCTTCGGGGTGACCCCCACCTTTTGTTTATATGCTAACGGGGTCCCTGCGGTTGGCCTTTTTGTGAGTGTCTGAGTGTGAGAGTGTGTGTGTGTGTGTGTGTGTGTGTGTATGAGTGTGTGTGTGTTTGACTGTGAGAGTGTGTGTATGAGTGTGTGAGTGTGTGTTAGAATGTGTGTGTGAGTGTATGTGTGTGACAGTATGTGTGTTTGAGTGTGAGAGTGTGTGTGTGAATGTGTGTGACTGAGAGTGTGTGAGTGTGTATGAATGTGTGTGAGTGTGTGTGTGTGAATGTGAGTGTGTGTGTGTCCGTTATTTCTCTTCCTCTTGGCCTAGCCTTTCTGCTCCTTTCTTTTTCTGTCTTTCTTTTTCAGTCCAGTCCATAAAATCATCAGTCTAATGGTCAACCAAGAAGAGAGAATTTCATCTAACAGTGATTTTTATCACCTCTCTGAGCTTGAAAAATATTACTCTTCAAAGCAATCTTATTCAAGGTATCATTTAATTCTCCCAATAACCAGGTGAAGTGGTTTTATCCACTCTATTTTATAAAAGAGAAAACGGGGGCTAGGTGAGCGTGGCTACCTGGTCCAGGTGACCCAGCTGAGCTCGGGCTTGAACCCAGCACTGTCTGACCGAGAACATTTGCTCTTCACCCCTGCAGATCTGACCTCACACAGGCTCTGCCACCTTTAGGTGTCCAGCTCTGTGCCGGAAATTCAGGGGACAAACACAGCGGCAGTTGTGATAACTACCATGTATTGTGCTTCACAAACACAGTCTGTTTTCCCTCACCCCAAATGGCACGGGTTAGAGACTATAAAAATTCCCATTTTACAGAGAGGAAAACTGAGGCTTAGAGATTGGAGCAGACAGCGTTAGCCTATTCCTAGCTCCTTGACCCTTACAATTGTCCCCACCCAGGTCTCTCAGCCTGAATTTTCCTCTGGTCACTGGAGCTTTCTCTGCCCATGTTGATAGACCCTAAATGCTGGCTGCTAATGCCCCTGGAGCACAAATACCCAAGGTCCTTCATGTGAGGCAAAGTAACTCTGAGGTGTGATCTACATGATTTCACAGGGGTTTAATCTAGTGGGGAGACAGTTACTAAGTATACAAATCAGTGTGTGATATAATATGAGCTAGAAACACATGCAACAAATAAGTGAAAGCAGAGTGGAGTTTGCCAAAGAATGGGGTGTTGCCAGTTTGTATTGGGTGTTCAGGGAAGGCTTCTTTGAGGAGGCACTGATTGGTGTACAGACATGAAAGAAGCAAGTAAAGGGGCTATGAGAAGATACTATGAAAAAACATTCTAGGCAGGCAGAACAGAACGTCATCCATCACCATCACTGTCACCATCATCATTGTCATCATCATCACCACCACTGCTGTCACCATCATCATCATTATCATCATCATCACCATCACTGTCACCATCATTGTCATCATCATCATTGTCATTATTATCACCACCATCACCATTGCTGTCACCATCATCATCATTATCATCATCATCACCATCATCACCATCGCTGCTACCATTATCATTGTCATCATCATCACCATCACCATTGCTGTCACTATCATCATTGTCATCATCATCATCACCATCATCACCATCGCTGTTACCATTATCATTGTCATCATCATCACCATCACCATTGCTGTCACCATCATCATTGTCATCATCATCATCATCACCATAATTGCCATCACCACCATCATCATCATTATCACCATCAACACCATCACCATCATCACCATCATCATCATTGTCATCATCACCATCACCATCATCACCATCATCATCATTGTCATCATCACCATCACCATCATCACCATCATCATCATGACCATCATGACCATCATGACCATCACCATCACCATCAACACCATCACCATCATCACCATCATCATCATCACCATCATGACCATCACCATCATCACCATCATCACCATCATCACCATTCCAATTCTAATTCAGTTGGTCTGGGTTGGGGCACAGTGGCTTTTTTAAAAGCTTCCCAGATGATTCTAACATACAGCCAGGGTTGGGATATGTTATCCTAGACTAAAATACCTTATAGGAAAAATTTTATTTTAAAATTCCATACTCACAAAAACTTTATAGGGATGACTTTCTTTGTCATCGCATTTTACAAATGGGAAGAGATTTAGAGAATACGGGAGTTGAGCATGGCTACAAGCCTGTTAGTTGCATGGTGCCCACAGGAATCTGGCACTCACCCTATTAGCTGTTGTTCCATGTGGCCACTGAGTCAGAGGAAACTTCAAAGCAACAGCACATAATGTGTGTCCAGGGAATATCTGTGGACCAATTCAGGATCTCCAACTTCGAGCCTAGGACACCACCACTTCCCATCTTTGCCCCAAATTAGTAGGCTGCCTTTCAAAGAGCAGAGCCAAACACAAGATGCCAGAAAATCTATAAAGATGACAATGTCAATATAACTGTTACTATGGTTGCCGTTTCTCACATGATTGAACCCACGTGGTGTAACATCCTAAGATGCATTATTACATCTGTTAATCAGCAACAACCATATGAAAAGGCTGCCAATCGTTTCCCTGTTTTTTTCAGTTAAGCAAACCTAAGGCACAGAAAGCTTAAGAAACTTGCCCAATGTCACACAGCTAGTGAGGGGCAGAGCCAAGATAATGAACCAACATTGGCTTGTTGGGACTCCAGCCTCATCTTCCCCAACCCTCTCCCTTACACCTGATTCTGAGGGAAAACACAGCTTGAAACGGGAGGCTCCGGGTCTGAGCAGTGATGAATTTGGGCCAGGACCTCTCAGTCTTCTGGTCTGTCAATAAGTGTGCTTCCTCTGCTAATCTCGTAAGGTTATTGTGAGACTAAAGTAGAAGGGAAGTGGCTGCATTTTGTAAACTCCCAAGTGCTGTGCACATCATGCCCTATTTTGTCTTATGTGGCCAGGCCTGCTTGGCCCGAGGTGACTTTCAGCCGCTCTGCTCCCTGGCACCACGACCACTCCCTGCTGCAGGAGGCCTCTGGACAACATTTCGTCTTCCAGCACTTTCGTGGTTCAGACCTGTGTGCAAAGTGTGCACGACCCTGTATGCTTCCCCATGCCACAGCCACCATTCACCGTCATGCCAGATGGCAGGTCAGGTGAGCACAGAAGACAGGGTGGGAGGAGGCTGGTGATCAAGACAGTGATGGGTCCAGAATCAGAACCTCTGGGACACTCGCCACAAATGCATGTTCTGGAGCCCAGTGCAAGAGATGCCACGGGAGATCTGTGTAAAGCGAAGTTCCTCAGGCAATTCCGTGGCCAGCAGTTCTGAGACCCATTAATTTAATGTTTGTTTATTTACCCAACAAGTACTTATTGGCCCCGACTTTGTGGTGTGCCTTGAGTTCCAGCTGGTTAAGGGGTCAGCTATGGAGCTGCAGTGAATGGAATCACATAAGGATCTTCCATACCTTTGGCAGGTTCCTTAATCTCTGTGGTTTCTTCATCAGTAACAATACTAATGGCTAGCACATATCCTAGGAGTAACGCATATAACATACTTAGAGGAATGCCCAGCACCTAGTATGTGCTCAGTCAATGCTGGTTATTGCTAACACTGTTCCTGTTAATACAAGCCAGAGATCCATAAGTGCATGAAACAAATTCTGTCCTTGATGAACTCGCCACGCTAGGGGTGAGACACGTACCTGCAAGGCAGAATAGAAGCATATGCACGTACACCACAGGAGCACAAAGGTTGATCAACTTTGTCTATGGAACAAGGAAGGCTTCATAGTGGAAGGAATATTTAAGCTGGGTTTTGAAGGATGAGTAGGAGTTCACCAAGCAGTTTAAAGAGTCAGAAGGATGAGCCCAGTCATCTGTTTGGCTAGAGGAGACTTAGCCCAGTTGCTGCTCTACTCCCTGGATCCCTCTTGCCATGAAAGTTGATGCAAACTCTATCCCCAAGTGGGGGCTCGAGGATTTGTTTTATTCAGAGAGACAAGCCCCTATACTCTCTGGTCTAACCTTACCTCAGCTTGGTAGGCTGCATCTACCAAGGAGGCTTCTAGGTTGAGGCAGTGAAGCCTAGTGGTTATGAATGATGAAATCTCTGGGTTTGAATCATGGCTCCTCCCCTGACTTTGTGATCTGGGCACCTCAAGTAACCTTGATTCATTTCAGTTTCCCCATCTATAGATGGGGAGTCATAACAGCTTTTACCTCTCCAGACCACACAAGAGACACGAGACAATGTCTTCATGCTTAGCACAGAGCAGGGGACAGAGAGAGTCCAAATGAGCTGGCTTCAGAGTGCGGACCAGCCCTGGAAACAGTCAATGGCCCACACTGCCTGCTCCGGGAAAAGTGGTTTGGCATGTAAGTCAGGTGAGCAGGTAACATCCGGGGAGCCATTCTGCCCACCCAAACCCAGCCCCGCAGGCCCCCTGCCAGGCCGGCATGAGTGTCAGGAAGCCGGTGGCCGGTCTGAGCAGGCTGTCATTGTGCCTCGTCCCATGAGGTGAACGCATTACGGGGGATGCCGAGGCTGGTGCCCCCACCTCTCAGCCCTTCCTTTGAACTCTGACAGTAATTTCACGTGTACATGTGGCTGCCAAGCAGTGTGTCTGATGTCCTTTCCGGCTTTTGTAATGTCATTTCCCGTTGGGGATGGGGAGATGCGTTCTTGATGGAGAAGAGTCACTGTGTTGGCATAACTTCCCAAGAGAGGTGGGAAACCAGCAAGGACCGGCCTGCTGGTTCAGATGTGTGGCTCTGCAGGCTGTGAGCTTCTCATCATCCCTCCCCTCCCCCTCCCCCACCTCCCCTCCTCCTCCCCTCCCCCTCCTCCTCCCCTCCCCTCCTCCTCCCCTCCCCCTCCTCCTCCCTTCGCCCTCCTCCTCTCCTCTCCTCCTCTCCCTTCCCATCCCCCCTCCTCCTCCTCCCCTCCCCCTCCTCCTTCCCTCCCCTCCCCCTCCTCCTCTCCCCTCCCCCTCCTCCTCCCCTCCCCTCCCCTTCCTCCTCCCCTCCCTCTCCTCCTTTCCTAACCCTCTTCCTTCCCTCCCCCCTCCCCCTCCTCCCCTCCCCCTCCTCCCCTTCCCCTCTTCCCCTCCCCCTCCTCCTCCCCTCCCCTCCCCCTCCTCCTCCCCTCCCCCTCCTCCTCCCCTCCCTCTCCTCCTTTCCTAACCCTCCTCCTTCCCTCCCCTCCCCCTCCTCCTCCCCTCCCCCTCCCCATTCCCTCTCCTCCTCTTCCTTCCCCTCCCCCTCCCCCTTCCCTCCCCCTCCTCATTCCAACTCCTCCTCTCCCTTCCCCTCCCCCTCCCCTCCTCCTCCCCTCCCCCTCCTCATTCCCTCTCCTCCCTCCTTCTCCTCTTTCCCTTCTCTCCCCCTTCTCCTCCCCCTCCTCCTCCTCCTCCTCCTTCTAACTTGGTCACTTTGGGGAAAATCCATTGGAAAACACACCTGTGGAAGTGGAAAGTCCAAGGAGAAGGCCATCATCCTTAGGGAGTGCTTGGTGCCTTGTCAATTAATTGCTGGTGGATTTCACTTGAGACTCAAATGTAAAAAGAGACTGAGAAATCATAAATGCAAAGGCTTAAATCTTTGATATGAATGGTAGCATATACAGAGACTGTGATATGAGATAATTAATACAATTAATAAAATATATAGGGAGGGGCAAGAGTAGGTTTACAGTTGTTCATATAGAAAATAATATAATAGTTAATAAACAATAACACAGGGATAAGCTGGTCTCGCGTACTCACGGCTGTAAACCTACTTTTGCCCCACCCTGTAGCGCAGTATAGTGGACGGTCATAGGAGAATCTATATCAGGGTTTACATAGATTTTTTTAAAGGGCCAGATAGTAAACATTTTAGGCTTTATGAACCGCACTGTCCCTGCCCAGTTACTCAGCTTCGCCGCAGAAGCAGGAAGGCAGCCGTGGTCAGTCCATTAAAGAACAGGTGTGGTTGTGGTCCAGCTCACCCTGATGTATCCTCCTGAGAGATCTCCCGGTTTGGGTGGTGTGAACATGATCGGACCGAGGTCTTGGGCGGCGGTGCAGCGTGGCCCGAGAGCTGGTTCTCCCACCCCTGGTTCCGAGCGCACTGGCTTGGGAATCAGGACACGTTCGGTGGAAATCCTGGCTTCACCACTCACTGTGAGACGTGAGACTTTTGAGAAGTGATTTCAGCTCTCAGAGCCTCAGTCGTGCCGCCTGTAAAGTGGACATAAGGACAAGGGGAAAGCTCTAGGTTGTGGGGAGGCTAAACAGATGATGTGTGTGTGAGATGCTGAACGCAGTGCCAGGCGGGAGGAGGGCGAGACCCTGGTTGCGGAGGATGATTATGACGATGAGGAGGAGGGAGTGGGGTCCAGACTTACCTCGCTGCTGACCTGGGGGACCTGAGCCAATCCGTGCCCCTCCCTGGCTTCCGTTTTCTCACCTGGCAAGTAAGGAGGTTGGATTGGTGGTGTCCAGGCTTCCTTTTCACTCAGTGCCCCTGGGACCCTGCAGGTCCCTCTGTGATACCAAGTCACACGGCGGATGCCAGCTAGGCAGGTGCTCTTTCAGCCACATCACCATGGGCACAGCACGGAGTCAAGGGCTTCAGTCACCTGAACACCTGGACTTCATCAACGCCACCATCAGACCCTCGGCGAGGCTCGCGCGAGCCACTCACGCATCCATCTGTGTTCCCGCAGAAACTCTCGAACTATGAGTGGTGAGACGCTAAAGCAGCGTGGGAATAACCACTTAAGCTCGCACCCTCGGAGGACTCGTTATCATGAGAAATCTCCTTTTGGGAGGAGTAAGTCTGATCTGGCTGTGGTCGCTGCAGTGGGTTGAATTGTATCCCCCAAATAGATCCGTCTACATCCTAACCCCCAGAACCCGTGATTATGAACTTTTTTGGAAATAGAGTCCTCAGTGATGTAACTAAGTTAAGGATCTGGAGATGAGTTCATCCTGGATTAGGGTGGGCGCTAAATCCAAGGACACGTGTGCTTCTAAGAAACAGGTGAGGAGGAGACCAGACACAGAGAAGCCAGGTGGTGATGGAGGCAGAGGTTGGAGCGATGCAGCCACAAGCCAAGGAACACCTGAGGCCCCCAGGGACTGGAAGAGGCAGGAAGGAGTCTCCCCTAGAGCCTCCAGAGAAAGGCAGCCCTGCCAATGTCTGGATTTTGGACTTCTGGCCTCCAGAACTGTGAGAGAATCCATTTCTGTTGTTTTAAGTCAGTTTGTGGTCATTTGTTGTATCCGCCCCAGGACACTGACCCCATCACCAACCACAGTGTTTCTGGGGAGAGCGCCGCCTAGATTGTCCTTTGGAGTCAGTCACACTTCGAACACGATGCTCACGTCCCTTGAGGAAATTCCATCGCCTGATAAGTGGGAATATTTTTTCAGTAGAGACACTGCAGGTCCGAGCTCGTTAATGAGGCTCGGTGTCCTGTCTCAATGCCTGGGTCAGGGCTGGTGCAGAAAGGATGTTTCAGATTCTGCCTGCTGCCTGGACCGATGAGTCCAGCCAAGTGTGTGATAAGTCAAGAAGGGATTTCTGTGTGTGTGTGTGTGCGTGTGTGTGCGTGTCTGCACACACAGGCTGCGTGTTTTATTCATTAGAGATCAAAGATAAGTTTTTAAAAAGTTATAAAGCTCCATGATGTAAATGATAAGACCATACTATCAATCATATATAATCAATTAACTTTTCCCCACAGATCTTTCCGTTCTATTTGCTTGTTCTTGTTTTGATTTTGGTTTGGGCTTTATCCTTCATTCAGTTTTGGTCAACACATTGTTGCCAAGTGTGATCAGAGGCTTTGGGGGGAACCCATCTGACTACCCCACGTTGGAAAATTAGCTTGGTCATCTAAGCCTCGGTTTCCTCATTTACTAGTTCAGGTGGTGGAGATACAGAGGAGCTGTCTCGGCACGCCCGGAGCTGTGCCACCCACGCAGGTGTCCCAGGCCTGTCCTTCCTGGTGTGTAGAGGACGGAGGACACACAACCCACTGAAATGACACCTCTGGTCTTTTCACACCTACATGTGTCCTGAAAGCAACCTTCACCCGGCATTGTTGGGAAATGAAACATTTTCCCATAGTTTTTAGATAAACTGATGTTTATCCCTTGCTGCACCCAAGGATACCCCTCCTCCAGTGCCCTGAAACAAAACAGAATACACGAAACCTCAACCCACCCTGTGATGAAAATATTCTAACCTGGAGACATCACAGGCTAAGCTTGCTAGGAGCTGATGTTTCATCCTGGCAACAGAATCAGCACCGGGTGAGTGGGACTGCCCTCCGCTCCCTCGTGCCCAGGCCGTGAAGGGCCATCTGCCTGAAACAGGCAAAGCTCTCAGCTGATGATGCCTCGGTTCTGCTGGGAAAAAGCAGGGAGTCATGGCAGGGCTCTTCTCTGGAGCTAGACTCCTCTGGGTTTGGACTTGGCTCCCCACCGTGAGGTGGTGGTTTAACTTCTGTGAGCCCCGGTGTCTGTGTAGCAAGAGCTTAACAGTAAGAACCTCACAGGGCTGCTGGAAAGACTGGATAGGACATGATTCAGAAAGCAGCAGAAATAATGATGGGCCCCTCCCCTATTGTAAGAGTCAGCACTGTCCAGTAACACCTGTCTGTACCATAGTGAGTTCCCCATCAGGGGAGGCATTCAAGAACTTATGGCGGAGATTCAGAGAGGACTTGTGCACAAAGAGGAGTGTTTCCCAGAGGACCTTGAGGTCCCATCCTTCTATAATCTCTCTCACCTTGCAGGTGTTATTATAGCTCCTTCCAGGGCTGAGCCTGCTGTACACAGAGCTCTAGTGTTCTCCAGTTCCTGCTCATTCCACAGTGACAGTGACCCCAGGACAGAGGCCACAGCCTGAAACAGTGTCCTACCCATTTCACTCTAGAACCACTTCTAAGCAGTGTCCACTACTGGCCCCGAAATAAGCAAGTTAATTGTATAATATTTTATTAGGGTCACTTAAAAAATGCCAGCCTCGCTTTAAAAACTCTGAATCGCAGATCTGTGTGCTTTTATATCCGCGGCAATTCCCTGGAAGAGAGGCTCTCAACCTTGGGCCCCTCAGTGTGACCCCCTCTTGGATCTCAAGTTTTGAAACTTTTTTTGTTGCTACTAAATGATAACAGCTTCCTCATTCCTTATTCATCACACACACTTATGGCAGCCAATCAGAGCATGAGATAATCAGCACAGTTGTTGCCAAAAGCAGTGAAACTTGACCTAAAGTCACTCTGATTTTGGTTCATGTACAATTTCTCTTAGGCTTTGTGAGACTATGAAAATAGCTCCTGGGTCACCATCGTAATCTGCTTTGACTAATGGAGGGGGCAGCCTGTCTTCCTTCATCCCTCTCTCCCTTTCTTCCTTCTTTCCTTCCTCCCCTCCCCATTCTCTCCCTCCCTCGCTCCTTCCCTCCCTCCCCACTTTCTCCCATCCTCTCTCCCTCTTTCTTTCTTGCTATCAATCCATCATGCCTTTAACCAAGCATTCAATTGGAGATGTATCCCCGAAATCACCCATCCCTCCATCCATTTGCTCAACAAGTCTTTACCGAGTGGACACTTGTGCCTGTGTTAGCCCCTGGGGATCCAGGCTGGATATGCCAATATCCTGCTTTCATAGGATTCTTGCTGGTCCTGGGGATCGGGTAAAATGCTGCATGTAGCAACCAGGATTTTCAAAATGATGAGATGAGGGAAATTCTGGACCCGTGGGAGAACTGAGGGTGCAGGAGTGGGGAGAATTGGCTGTGAAGTTCCAGAAGGGGCGGAGCTTGAGTTGGATCTTGAAATGGGAGTTGGAGTTCAAGTAGGGAAGGGTGTTTCCGGCAGAGGGAACAGCATGTGCAAAGGCTGGGAGGACTGGCAGGGCCTGGGAGGTTGGGGAGTGGTTTGGGGTGGGAGAGTGTGTGCGCGTATGACTGGAGGGAGCGGGAGGCAGAGATTAGATTATGCATGCCCTGGTGAGCTGCTTGGCCGGTTGTGTTTGAAGCAGGCAGCAGCTGTGGTCAGATGGGCCATGGCCCGAGAGGATACTCTTGAGTCAGGACCAAGTCACAGGCCATAGGTCCCTTTCGAGGGCAGCTCCTGATGTGGGATGTGTACTCGTCTAGTACAGTCTACCAGAACGCAGGTTCCAGACTTTCCCAGCTGACTCTAGATATCGCAAGTTCAGTGCATTTAGAAGCAGCTCATAGTTAACACCTCTAACAAATGAACAGCTCACCTCAGGCCACGTAGGAAATTGCCTCCCTGCAATGTGCTGGAGCTGGAAAGACACATTTAGCATGCCCAGTCCCATATTTGAGGTCAGTACAGCAAAGACATCTTTGCCCACCAGCCTTTTAATCCCATGCACTCCCCGCCCCTCCCCCCACAGCTGCTAGGAGGGTCATGTGACTAGTTCTGGCCAATGAACTGGGAGTTCATATAATGCATGGGCTTCCAGGTGGAGGTAGTGAAAGGCACCGGGGAAGTCTCTGGTTGGCCCCTTTCCTGCTCGAAGACCTAGGCAGTGGTGGTTTGCAGATGGTGCAGCTACAAGATGGTGGTGTTGCCAAGAACTTGGGTTCCTGAATGACCACCTGGGGCACAGCACCCTGCTGACCCTCATTGGATGCGGGAATCAGTGAGAAATAAACCTTTGTTGTGTCAAGCCATGGGAATTTGGAGTTTAATTCATTCCCAAAACATAATCTAGCTTATCCAGACTAACAGAAATTGGTGCCAGAGGGGCATGTTGCTCTAGCAAAAACCTAAAACAGTCAGCGTTGGTCAGCGATCAGCAGGAGGCATTCCAGAAAGGTGGGACTATAACCTGCAGTGGTAAAACCTGCAGGAGCTCTGGATGCAGCTTACAAACATGATGAACTTGCAGCTTTAGGGAAAGAAGTTGGAACGTGATTGGTGCCACTTGGCAAAGTGCAATGAAAAAGAGACAACTCAAGAAAACGCCTCACTTGCAGCAACAACGAAAGGGAATCAAAGGTCTTGCAGTGCCGAAAAGCCAGATGCATCCCAACCCCAGCAACAAAATAGCAAAGCTGAAAGAACATGAGACACAAAGATCCGGGAAAACCTTTAGAACTGATTTTAACTCATTAAGTGCAGACGAATAGAGTGGTACCCAGTCAATCCTTCCAGTCGGGCAAAAGGACTCATGGCAGAGATTACGGGTGAGACCTTCCCAAGGAAGCCCAACAAGTTCAGTCCGGAAAGAGGAGCATGGGAGGTGAGAAAGCAGAGACTAGTGTCTGAGCATGATGTCTCCACATGCCACGTGGGCATGTTTATGGGCTCCTGAGATTGACTGCAGTCAAATACCTTCTGAGAAAGTGCTGCAGATCCCCAACGTCCACTTCATAGGTGGCCCAGGAGGAGGAAGAGCAAGGAAGAGCCGCCCAGGGGCTTTGGAGAAGAGTGTGACAGGGAGCTCTGGTCAGGGTGACTTTCCCACTCCAGGGCGGCACCCTCCAGGGCTGCTCAGTTGGATTTGAGCGATGCCCGAGACCAGTGACGGTGTGCGCCCTGCACAGGAATGTTAACCGAGGTTATCCTGTCCCTCCTTCCCATGTCCCCACTCTGTACATCAGGGATGGATGGAGGACAAATCACTTTTTAATTCAGATGTTCCACTAAGAGTCTCCACATCTGAATCTGCCAGAGAGACCCCCGTGCCTACCCCTAAAGATCCTGGGATGGGAGCTGGGATCGATTCCAGGTGAGACTTCCAAGTTGTCCTGCTTGGGGAGGGGGTGAGTATGTCGTTGTGTGGGAAGGAGAGAGCAGAAGGGCAGACTGTAGCAGAGATGATAACACTTACTGTTACATTTAGCTCTGATTGTGTAACAAATGGCCCCAATGCTTAGTGGTTTAAAATAATTATTTCTCACTACTCTATCGCCTTTGTCGAGGGTCAAGACTTCAGAAAAGAGCCCTGGCCGGTTTGGCTCAGCGGTTAGAGCGTCGGCCTGCGGTACAGAGAGACCCGGGTTTGGTTCCCGCTAGGGGCACGTACCTCGGTTGCAATTTGTCCCCGGCCCTGGTTGGTCGTGCGGGAGGCAGCCACTCGATGTGTCCCTTTCATGTCAATGTTTCTCTCTCTCTCTTCCTCTCTCTACCTCCCACTCTATCTGAACAAAAAATGGAAAAATGTCCTCGGGTGAGGATAAAAAAAAAAAAAAAGACTTCAGAAAAGACACAGCAAGGTTGGTTTGTCTCGCTCGGTGATGTCTGGGGCTCAGCTGAGCCGCTGGGGCTAAGAGCTGGTGGGGGCCAGACAGCTGGCTCTCCCCCTCTGCACGTGGCAAGCTTCTGCGTCTGCAAGCACGCGCCCCAGGGTGGTCGGGCTCCTCACTGGCCATTTCAGGGCTTCCAGCGGGTGGAAGAAAGGGACTTCAGTGCTCTGAAAGCCAGGCCTAGTGTCGCTGCTGATTTTCTCAATTGGTCAAGGCAGTCAGAGCCCACCCAGACTCAAGAGGGTCCCACAGGTCTCTCTCTCAGAGGGAAGAGCCAAAGAGCAGAATATCGTACCGGCTCCACATGACCTGACGGGAGCCGGTGTCTCAGCTTTGCCCACACACAGCCTCGGTGTGGCCGGGGCACGGCGACCCGGCTCCCTCTCTGCCTCAGGCCCTGGGCTGCAGCTGGGGCAGCTCCAAAGGGTCTTCTCTTTCCGGGATCCATGTGGCACTAAAACGGAGTAAAGCCACAATGTGGATAAACCTTGAAAACGTTACACTGAGTGAGAGACACTAGACTCCAAGGTCACATGGCGTATGATTGCGTTTATATGACATGTCCGGGTGAATTCATGGAGTCAGAAAGCAGATCTGTCGTGGTGATTGCTAAGGGTAGGGGGCTTCTTGTTGAGGTAGAAAAGTGTTCTAAAATTGACTATGGTGGCCCGGCTAGTGTGGCTCAGCGGTTGAGCGTTGACCCATGCACCAAGAAGTCACCAGTTCGACTCCTGGTCAGGACACATGCCCAGGTTGTGGGCCCAATCCTCAGTGGGGGGGCATGCAGGAGGCGGCCAATCGATGTTCTCTCTCATCGATGTTTCTATCTCTCTCTCCCTCTCCCTTCCTCTCTCTCTAAAAATAAATAAAGAAAAAAAAATTTTTTAATTGACTATGGTGGTGGTTGCGCATATCTCCCAATATACTAAAACCTGTTGAATTGTGTGCCCAAAAAATAGCATTGGAGGTAAAACTACCTCTTGGTTATTGATTGAAATAAAGGATTGACTTTTTTTTTAAAAAAAGCAATATGTTATCACAACCTTCCTCTCATCCTCCCTTTGGTCCACGGAACAAGATGGAAATCACACGGGCTGAGGCTTTGGGGTCAAGTCCCGGGCTGCCCCACGCTGCTGTGTGACTGCAGGCGAGCTCCTCGACCTCCCTGAACCCTGGCCGCTGCATCTGAGCAAAATGGAGTCATAAATAACAGCACCTGTCTCGTAGGACTGTTATGAAGATGAAATACAATAGTCCAGGGCCGTGCTCTGAGCGTGTCTGGCCAACAGCGAGCTCTCAAGAACGGTGCTCGTCACGCTTGTGGCTGCGTTTGCATTTTAAGGAGGTACGTGTTGAGTCCGGTGAGGTGATTCTCGCAGGGACTCCGAGCCAGGCCATTCCTGTCCCTTCCTGGAGATTCCGGCTGCTGGCCCAGCTGGCAAGGGGGGCCCTGGCTGACGGGACCAGCTGCATCTCCCCAGGCCCACGCGGGCCCAGCCGCAGGGCCCGGTGCCTGCACGGTGCGGAGGCCAGCTCTTCAGCAGACCCTGCCGTTGTGGTTGGAGAAATAAACGACATGCTGATGACTTAATCCCAGAACAACGGGAATTTTCTCTTTCTTAAGGGGCAACGACAGGAAGCTGGCAAGGTGGCAGAACTGGACCCACGCGTCCCGGGCTACTTTCTTGGGGGTAGAGGGCAGTGTGGACTGTGACACAGGACTGAATGGGGGTGGGGGGTGGCCTTTCCCTGCCTTTTCCTCTGAGGCACAGTGTCGCTCTGAGACCACTGCTCTGTGCCATGTGCTTGGCTCCCGCCTGATCCCAGCAATCCTGCTTCCCTGAGTCCTGGTTTAAATCTCTCCTAATGATCTTTCTAATGTCATGTGAGAAAACTGAGGCCCAGGCACACAAAGTGACCTCCTAAGGTCTCAGGGCCAGAGCTGCTGCTGGGGGGCTGTCTCCCGCCCCTCCTGAGCCTCCTTCCCCCTCCTGGGCTGTCCTTGTTTATTCCAGGAACTGGTTGTACAATCGAAGGCCGAAGCACTCAGCAACAGTTGGTCCGATTCTCTTTTTTTTTTTTTTTTTTTGAAAAGGAGACCAAAGCTCAGAGAGGTTGAGTAACTTGCCCCGAGCCACTCAGCTAGAGCAGCATCACGAAAGGATTCAGTTGCAGATTGGGGACCTGGGCCACGGTTCCTGAGGCCTTGGCCCTCGGCTGCAACCTTAAATCACTTCATGGTGGATCTTGAATCTGGCTCAGGGAGTGCTTTGTCTCTCTCGGGCTGCGTGGACCCCAATATCAGCCCGCTCCCAGGGCTGTCCCCTCCATGTGCTGGCTCCACAAAGAGCAGCTGGGGGCCTTCTCAGCTGCGAAGGCGGCTGTGCCTGTGCAAAGATCTCAGCATCTCTGACAAGTGAAATGCTCGGTGCTGATTGACAAATGAGCTGGTACCTGAGCGTCTCAAGCAGAGTAATGACACCGAGTGTTAGCCAGAGGGCCGACCAGATAAAAACAAAAGGCTGGGAAGGTCTGGGGGCAGCTGGCTGGGCCCCTCCGGCTCAGGGTCTTCATGCAGGACCCGGAATCAGTCACCCCTGAATGCTAAGTCGGGACCTGCAACTGCATGCTGGGTGGTCCCGTGCTGGCCGCTTGTCAACTCCCACTTCTCCCACACCTCTTTCCCTTCCCTGGGTCTTGCTGATGTGACAGTTCCCTCCCGTCAATCACTCGGCAACTCCAGTATTTATTAAGCCAGACACTGCCCCAGGCTAGCAGTAATGACAACAATGGGACAACAATAATAGTAAGGGTCTTTAAAACTCGCTGTTCGGGAGTATGACTGGCATTCGTAATTCATTTAATCTTCACAACAACTTTTTTGAAATAGATACTGTTCTATCAGCTTTTATAGATGAGAAGCCTGGGTTACAGAGAGGTGAAGCAATTCATGTAGTAAGTGTTGGAGACAGGATTCATTAACTCACGAGCACATTTGTCTGGCTCTAGACCAGTAAGGGACACTCGGGTGGAAAGGACACAGTTCTTGACCTCTAGGCTTTCTTGTTCTTAGAAAGAGACACAAAGGAGAAATACTTTGTTTCCTTCCACTGCACACTGCAACATCTGCAAGCGATAGCTGGAACCCTGGCAATCATTTTGTGACATTGAGGAAGAGGCGACCATGCTGAAGATGGAAGATAAGCAAGAGGGGAAAACATGGGTTCTTGATGATGACACTGAATTAACTAGTCCTGGAGCCACTGAGCCTCCACATTTCTTTTTCAGCCAGACAATACATTTTCCTTAGTGTATAAACTGCCTTGAATTGGGTGTTGGCTACTTAGAGCCAAATTCCTCCTATTTGATTCATAGACTGAGAAGGGAAACACCTTTTCAGTAAGCCTCCTCCAGCGAGCTTCTCCACAAATATAAGAGCTCAGTAAATGGAGGTTATCACGATGATGGAGATGAAGAAGAAGGTGATGATGATGTCGCTCACGGTTCTGCTTTTCCTAGCCGTTTGGGAGAGCTGGCTTTTAGAGACGGCAGGCTTAGCATTTCCAGCTCATGTCCATTCAGACTTGAACAAAATGATCTCAGAAAAGGCAAAGGATACAAGGAGCGCCACGGTGGGTTGACCTTGGAATGCCAGCTTCTGCTCTTCTGCCCCTCAGAACCATAGCGCGTGCGGGGGCTCGGGGCTGGGCGGTTACTGGTGTTAACACAGTCAGTGTTCAAATCCATCCCGTGAAGGAGGTTCTATCCTAATGCTCCTTTGATAGATGGGGAAACTGAGGCCCAGAGATGTTGACACAGGAGGAACTGGTGGAACCAGGATCTGACTTCAGGTTTGACAAGCTGTTGAATCCGGAGAGTGAGGGGGAAATGGGGGCGTTCATCAGAGCCGACGGGAGTGTAAATCCCTGTGATCTTAAAGGCAGCCACATGCAACATGTACACAGATGTGGCCCAGAAATCTTTCCTCAGAAAATCCATCCTGTGGAAGGAAGAGCTCCAGTGTATAAGGATGTTTACAGGGATATCTGTTACAGCATCACATGGCATGAAAGCAAAAAACCAGACAAATAAACTAAGCAGCCTGGACGCAAACAGACGTCCCTCTCGGGGGGAGGGGCAAGTCATGGTACAGCCAAGCTATGGGGTATCAGCTGCTGATGCAGAAGGAATTGGAGAAGCATCAGGAAGGCTGTCCAGTGAGCAGAAAAATAAGCTGATGTGCAGAGTTGTGTTTATGGTTTAATCTCTTTTAGGTAAAAAATAATTAGAGGGGAAATCTCTATTTGGGTATATGTGGTTACATTTCATTGTATAGCATATGACAGGCATTGAAGGAAATATACCACACTGTTCACACACAGAGAGGTGAGGCGGGGAGAGCACTGCAAAGTACTCCTTTGACAAGTACACGATCTGTGTTTAAACCTACAGGAAAATAGAGAGAGAACGCCAAAATGACCATGAACCATTTCCTCAGATAACTCATTAACATTCTGTAATTAAACGTGATTATGGGTGTGTGCTAAGTAAAATTAAGATGGCTCCCTGACCTGTCCCCACCTCTCACACCTTTGTGAACCCCTCCTCTTGAGTGTGGGCACCTGTGACCTGCTTCTAACTGATAGAATATGGCACAGGTGAAGGGATTTTGCAAATGTAAGAAAAGTCCTTAATCAATTGATTTCAAGTTCATCAAAAGGGTGATTATCTTGGGTGGGCCTGGCTTAATCAGATGAGAGCCTATAAAAGAGAGACTGAGCGCCCAGCTGGTGTGGCTCAGTGGCTGAGCGTCAACCCATGCACCAAGAGGTCGCCAGTTCAATTCCCAGTCAGGGCACATGCCCAGGTTGTGGGTCCGATCCCTAGTGGGGGGCATGCAGGAGGCGGCCGATCGATGTTCTCTCTCATCAATGTTTCCATCTCTCTCTCCCTCTCCCTTCCTCTCTAAAATCAATAAAGAAAAAAAAGAGAGAGAGAGAGAGAGAGACTGAGGTCGTCCTCGACGTTGAAGATTCTCCCTCCTGTTGGCCTTAAAGACACAGGCCACCATGAGTTCCATGGCTTTAAGAAAAACAATTCTGCCAAAAACCTGAGGGAGCTCAGAAGTCCGTCTTTCCCCAGCTGAGCCTCCAGTGAGAATGCAGCCTGGCTGGCACGTTGACCGCAGCCTTGTGAGATCCCCAGCAGAGACCCAGAGAAGCCGTATCCAGACTCCTGACCCACGGAAACTGTGAGATAGTAAGTGTGTGGTGTTTTAAGCCACTGAGTTTGTGGTAGATTGTTACACAGTAATAGAAGAATAATACGATGCTAATGGCTAGAAAATTGAAACAGTACAGAAGGGAATAACATACAAAATCCAGGTCTGGCCCCTTCATTCCCCACCCCCACCCCTGCCCACAATCTCTCTGCGGTGTCCAATGTCTCCTTTAAGAACAACTTTCAATAGTATGGAGAGGGTTTGTTTTCAAGTATATGCAAAAGATCCCCCTCATTTACCACCATAGAATATGGAACACACCTTGCCTTAAACACATTTTTTTATATTTAATTTAACAATGTATTTTACAACCTTTTTATTCGTTTCCTCGGGCCCCCTGAATTCTCTCTCTAATGAAAATGGGTCCAACTAGATCTCTCCCTCCATTGTCTCTGGAGATCTGGACCACAGGGAAACCACCTTCCCCACTGCAATTTCCTCCTGGTGAAGGTTTGGCAGAACCGTGGATAACTTTGACTCTCAGGTCTCTGAAAATGATTAGGTCAGCTAATGGAGGCTTAGAGCCTATAAAATTCACGAGGCTGTCAAATCATTTCCAGACACGGGAGGAGGGGGCAACAGAAGAGCCAGGAGCTGCGAGCCTGCCTCAGCGGAGGGAGGGAAAGACGATGCTTTGGGGAGGCAGGAGGATGAGGGAGGGAGTGGCCCCGCTCTGCTCTTAGGGTACTTGGGCAATTTGAATATATTAATTGGATTTTTTCCACTATGAAAAATTTTATGATTCTTTAATAAGCCCAATGATTCAGAGGTAGATAAAAAGACAAGCTAGGAATTCGTGAAAGTGCACCAAGGTGTGCTCAGGAGTATAACTACCGCACTGCTAGTGATGGGACAAACAGAAACTCCCTGGTCCGTTGGCAGGAGACTGGGTAAATACAGCATGGTGCATCCACAGGTTAGAGCACCAGGCAGCTGTGAGAAACAAGGATGGGGTGGCATTTCAACGCAGTGAAATATTACACAGCAACAAGAATGGAAGATTCACAACCACCGGTACCAACATAGACACATCTCGCCTACATAGTTTGAGCAAAAGCAACCAGAAACACAAGAACACACACTGCAGTGTTCCATTTATAGAAAAGCATAAACACAGCCAAGCTGATCCATGCTGCTGTAAGTCAGGATAGTGATTGTCCCTTGGGGGAGAGTTACAGAGAAAGGAGTTTCTGGGGGCTGGTAATGACTGTTGTTCCATTTGGGTGCTGGTTACCTAGGTGTGTCCAGTTGGTAAAAATGTATTCTGCTGTACACTTATGATTTCTGCAGTTTTCTGTAGGTGTGAGACTTCATTTAGAGTTTTAAAATGTGGTACTTCTTGTCATGACAAAATGTGATCATGCTTATAATTCAAACATAGCACATTGTTACATATGATATATTTTTAAAAAATTTTTAAATGTCTATGAATGATTTCAAGTCAAAAATTAATTATTTTCATTTTAAGAAAATGAAACAGTTTCAGGGGCTAATAAAAGAGAGTAGTAGGATATACTGTTAAATGAAAACAGTGGAACTGCAGCCGTCATGTATGCCTGTGAAGCAGGAAGAGGCAGAAAGCAGAATCCAGGAAGCACTGGTTTCCTAGCAACAACCCCTTTCTCACATTTCATTGGCCAGAACAGTGTCACATGGCTATTTCTAGCTGCAAGAGAGCCTAGGAATGGTAATTTTTCAGTAAGTTCTGCTGGTAGGGGAGAAGCACAGAAAGGATCTTGAGTACACAGTGGAATATCTCCTCTACACCCATACAGAATAAAACCCACCTAGTGAGCCCATTTTCAGGGGTCACCAAGGATGAGGAAAGGAGATGACTTTTGGTTTGAAGACAGGGATCTTCGAGGGCTGAGCAGGCCTTGGCTGACTGCCTGAGTATCTATCAGCTCTGCAGGGACCTGCCAGGACTGCTTGACTACTCAGGGTCATTAAGAATTAAGGCAATTATGGACAATTAAGAAGAGGAGGAAAAGGAAACTGCCATTTCTCAAGTACTTCCCATATGTGAGGTTTGTGCCTCTCATGAGGTTGCACAGCATCCTGAAAACTGAGGAATTATCACCCTGTTTTATAGATGAGGAACGTGAGGTGAGCACTATATGGGGGTTATTTTATGCAGGTCACTGTGCATGCTGCGTGCCTTGCCTGCATCGCTCTAACTGTAGTTCTGGGAAGCACTATTGTTTTGGTTTTCATGACTCTTGCACAAATGAGCTCAATGTCAAAGGAATTGACCCTGACTCTGTACCTCCAAACCCTAGCTTAGACTCTCTCCCTTCACTGCCTCCTGCCAGAGGCAATTTGGCAAGTCCGTGTTGAGGCTGGTGACTGTGTACTAGAAGACTCTGGAAGGAACAGCATGCCCAGCCCCGCTGCCATGACCCAACACGACCGGCCCTGCCACCATGACCTGGTGCTCCCGGCCATCTGTCTCTGCTGCCACAACCTGGCACAACGTGGTTAGGATTGAGCCTTACAGTCAACAAACCTGAGGGGAGATCCCACCTTCAAATGGAGCATCAGCAATCAAGACCCAAGTACAACAGAAGAGTCCAAATAACCCACACAAGGGACATTTCTAGAGCATCCAGCTCAGGAGATCAAAGAAGATCCACCACTAGGTCCCACAAGACACTTTCTACACAAGGCCATCCCATGAAGACTGGGAAGCATAGCAGTTCTACCCAATATACAGAAACAAACACAACAAGACAGCTAAAATGGGGAGACAAAGAAACAACCCCCAAATAAAAGAAAAGGAGGAATCACCAGAAAAGGATCCTAGACTTGGGATCCTTAACTAAAAGTTTCAAAGCAGAAAATAATCTTTAATTTCTCAGGCAAGGAACTTCTGAGCAGGTGTGATCATCCCCTCCCCTACACTCCACCCCCTTCCTAGAGAAATGCTGGGAATCATTTGTACTAGCAGATGGGAATATATTTGAGGTTGAGGAGCTGGGGCCACTCTTTTTGTCATACCTCAAATGTCAAAGGCCTTGATTTCTCAGTAAGAGTCTCTTTGTATCAGATTCAGAAGGCATTTAAGGATTTGGGATGGGGAAAAAGGGGCCTGGGCTGGATAAAAGGCAATGCTGAGTGGGGAAGACCAGAGCAAGAATGAACCAGAGAAAGGGATCCCTCTTGTCCCTAAAATGTACTATAACTGAAAAATGACATATCAATTTTAGTGGCAAATGAGCTGGAGCCTGAAATACTAACCTGCACACATAATATATTAGCTGAATTATCATATCTGTAGATTGATTTTCTCAGTCCACAGATCTATATGGTTATACTGGCTTCTTTTGAATACTTCCATCAGGTTTTCCCCTAATGACATGGGATTACAACTTCATTCACCGGAGTTGATCCTAAAGCCCATAAATGAGGTGAAAATAGGATTCAAGGATATGCTCTAGAGTGAAGTCTGGGCTGGCTGGGAGCTAAATGTGGTCCTAACTGATTGATGTGGCTTATATATCCCCTCACATTCCTGGTTCTGACCTCTCATTCTGTGTCCCCACAGAATGGTGAGTTTACTATGCACAACAAGGGAAGCTCAGGGTAATGCCCTCTTCTGGTTGATCAGGTAAGATGGGAGCATGTTTCCTTAACTCACCATTGTATTACGGATCTGCAGGGTACCTGCTGCTAAACAGGCTGCTCGCTGAACTGCCATGAAGCCATCAGAGAAGCAGTTTAGGAAGCTTGGGAGAAGCTTGGTGGTCATGAGCTTGAGCCCACCAATCAGGGAAAGGGCTTCCACAAGCTCTTGGGAATTTCCTTGACCCAGCTTGACTCTATAAAACACAGGTGCTTTTATTTTCCCTCCTTAAACTTCTTGTGCTCCCCTTCCTCCCAACAATGCCCTCAGGATAAAATCCAACCTCTGTAGGCTCTCCATTATCCATTCTTATCCTTTCCCAGTCAGCCTTATCCCCATTAGGTTAAATTTCATTGGGTAGAGACTCAACTGTCTTATTTACTTGCATCCCTATTACCTAGCATGTGTTAGACACTGAACTATGTTGAATAACCACATAAAAGAAATTTTCAAACATGCAAAAAACAAACAAACAGATAAACAAACCAATAACCTGGAAGGGCTCAACAGTAGATGAGAAGAAGCTGAGGACCAAATCAGTGAATTAGAATACAGGGTAGAAAGAAACACTCAATCAGAGCAGCAATTAGGAAAAAAAGAAAATTTGAAAAGCAGGAGGATAGTTTAAGGGAGCTTTGGGACAATATGAAACATAACAACATCCACATCATAGGGGTACCAGAAGGAGAGGAATCTGAGCAAAGAATAGAAAACCTGTTTGAAGAAATGATGAGAGAAAACTTCCCTAACCTGGTGAAGAAAAACATAACACAAGTTCAGGAAACATAGAGAGTCCCAATCAAGATGAACCCCAAAAGACCTACACCTAGATACATCATAGTTAAAATGGCAAATGTTAAAGACAAAGAAAGAATTTTAAAGGCAGCAAGAGAGAAACATAAAGTTATCTGTAAGGGAGCTCCCATTGAACTGTCAGCTGATTTCTCAATAGAAACAATTAAGGCCAGAAGGGAGTGGCATGAAGTATACAAAGTAATGAAAAGCAAGGAACTGAATCCAAGCCTACTCTATCCAGCAAGGCTATCATTTAAAATTGAAGGCAAAATAAAAAGCTTCCCAGACCAAAAAAAAAAAAAAAATGGCTAAAGGAGTATATTACCTCCAAATCAGCACTGCAAGAAATGCTAAAGGGACTGTTTTAAGAAGAAGAAAACAAGAGAGAGAGGAACAAAGGTATAAGAAAAAAAGTGGATGACTGGCCAGTGTGGCTCAGTGGATTGAGCATTGTCCCATGGACAGAGAGGTCCTGGTTCGATTCACTGTCAGGGCACATGCCCAGGTTGTGGGCTCGATTCCTGGTGAGGGGCATGCAGAAGGCAGCTGATCGATGTTTCTCTCTCACATTGATGTTTCTATCTCTCTCTCCCTCCCCCTCTCTCTAAAAAATAAATAAAAACATATTTTTTAAAAAGATGAAAAAAATGGCAAAAAATAAGTATATATCAATAATAACCTTAAATGTAAATGATGAAATGCTCCAATAAAAAGACACAGGGTAGCTGAATGGGTAAGAAAACATGACCCAAACATATGCTGTCTACAAGAGACCCACCTTAGAACAAAAGATTCACACAGACAGAAAGTGAAGGGATAGAAAAAATATTCCATGCAAATGAAAATGAAAACAACAACAACAACAACAACAACAAAAACTGGGGTAGCAATACTCATATCTGACAAAATAGACTTCAAAACAAAGGCTATACATAATAAGAGAAAAAGAAGATCACTACATAATACTAAAGGAATCAATCCAACAGGAAAATATAACCCTTGTTAACATATATGCACCCAAATAGGAGCACCTAAATATATATATATATATATATATATATATATATATATATATATATATATATATATATATATATAAACTCTTGATGGACTTTAAGGGAGAGATAGACAGCAATAAAGTTATAGTGGGGGACTTTAACAACCCACTGACATCACTGGTAAGATCTTTCAGACAAAAAAGTCAACAAGGAAACAGTAGCCTTAAATGACACACTAGATCAGTTAGATCTAATTGATATTTACAGAACATTTTATCCAAAAGCAGCAGAATATACATTCTTCTCAAGTGTACATGGATCATTCTCAAAGACAGACCATATGTTAGGGCACAAAATAGGCCTTAACAAATTCAAAAAGATTGAAATCATATCAAGCATAGTCTCAGATCACAATGGCATGAAACTAGAAATCAACTACAATAAAAAACTCAAAAACACTCAAGCACGTGTAGGCTAAAGAGCATGTTATTAAACAATGAGAGTGTTACCAATGAGGTCAAGGAAGAAATAAAAAACTTCCTGGAAACAAAGAAAATGAACACATAACAACCCCAAATCTATGGGACACGGCGAAAGCAGTCCTGAGAGGGAAGTTCATAGCATTACAGGCCTACCTTAAGAAACAAGAAAAAGCTCAAATAAACAATCTAACCCTACAACTAAAATATTAGAAAGAGAACAATAAGAAAAGCCCAGAATAAGTAGAAGGAAGGAAATAATAAAGATTAGAGTAGAAATAAATGACATAGAGACTAAAAAATCAATACAAAAGGTCAATTAAACCAAGAGCTGGTTCTTTGAAAAGATAAACAAGATTGATGAATCTTTAGCCAGACTCATCAAGAAACAAAGAAAGAGGACCCAAATAAATAAAATCAGAAATGAAAGAGGCGAAGTAACAATTGACACCACAGAAATTCAACAGATTGTGAGAAAATGCTATGAACTACTGTAAGCCAACAAGCTGAACAACCTGGGCAAAATGGACAAATTTCTAGAAAAATACAATCTTCCAAAACTGAATCAGGAAAAATCAGAAAACCTGAATAGGCCAATAACAACTGATGAAATGGAAGCAATAATTTTAAAACTCCCAGCAAACAAAAGTCCTAGACCAAATGGCTTCACAGGTGAGTTTTACTAAACATTCAAAGAAGAACTAACACCTATCCTCCTCAAACTATTCCAAAAAATCCAAGAGGAAGGAACACTTCCAAGCTCTTTTTATGAGGCCAGCATTATCCTAATTCCAAATCCAAATAAAGACATTACAAAGAAAGAGAATTATAGGCCAATATCCCTGAAGAACATAGTTGCCAAAATCCTCAACAAAATATTAGCAAATCGGATTCAGCAATACGTTAAAAAAATCATACACCATGACTAAGTAGGATTTATTCCAGGGATGCAAGGCTGGTACAATATTTGCAAATTGATAAATGTGATCCATTACATAAACAAAAGGAAGGATAAAAATCACATGGTCATATCAATAGATGCAGAAAAAGCATTAAAAAAAAAAAAACCAGCACCCATTTTTGATAAAAACTCTCAGCAAAGTGAGAATAGAGGGATCATATCTCAATATAATAAAGGCCACATATGACAAACCTACAGCCAACATCATATTCAATGGGCAAAAACTAAAAGTGTTTTCCTTAAGAACAGGAACAAGATACGGATGTCCACTTTCACTACTCTTGTTCAACATAGTACTGGAATAGTACAGCGATCAGACAAGAAGAAAAAAATCAAAGACATCCACATTGAAAAGGGGGAAGTAAAATTGTCATTATTCGCAGATGACATGATATTGGACATAGAAAAACCTGCCCTGGCCACTTTGGCTCAGCAATTAGAGCATCTGCTCACAGACCAAAGAATCTCGGGTTTGATTGCCAGTCAAGTGCACGTACCTCGGTTGCAGGTTCAATCCCCAGCCACTGTTGAGGTCATGCATGAGGCAATAAATCGATGTGTCTCTCTCAGACTGATGTTTCTCTCTCTCTCTTTCTCCTTTCCTCTCTCTCACTCTATCTAAAAAATCAATGGAAAAAATATCTTTGGGTGAGGATTAAAAACGAAAAACCTAAAGACTCCACCAATAAATGAATGTAGCAAAGTAGCAGGATACAAAATCAACATGCAGAAACAAATGGCATTTTTATATATCAATAATGAACTCTCAGAAAGAGAAACTAAAAAACAATCCCATTTACCATCACAACAAATAAATAAGATATCTTGGAATAAACTCAACCAAGGAGGTAAAAGACCCCTACTCAGAAAACTACAGGACATTGAAAAAAGAAATAGAGGAAGATACTAACAAGTGAAAGCATATGCCATGTTCATGGGTTGGAAGAATCAACATCATTAAAATATCCATACTACCCAAAGCAATCTGTAGATTCAATGCAATTCCTATTAAAATATCAATGGTATATTTCACAGATGTAGAACAAATATTCCAAAAATTTATATGGAACCAAAAAAGACCCCAAATAGCCGTAGAAATCTTGAGAAAGAAGAACAAAGTTGGAGTAATCACAATACCAGATATCAAATTATACTACAAAGCCATTGTAATCAAAACAGCCTGGTACTGGCACAAGAACAGGCATATCAATCAATGGAACAGAAAAGAAACCCCAGAAATCAACCCACATCATTATGGTCAATTAATATTTGACAAAGAAGGAAAGAACATACAATGGAGTAAAGACAGTCAATTCAATATATGGTGTTGGGAAAATTGGACAGGTACAAGCAAAAATATGAAACTAGACCACCAACTTACACCATGCACAAGAATAAACTCAAAATGGATAAAAGACTTGAATGTAAGTTGCAAAACCATAAAAATCCTAAAAGAAAACGTAGGCAACAAAATCTCAGACATCTCACATAGCAGAATTTTCACCGATACATCGCCTAGGGCAAGAGAAACCAAAGAAAAAGTAAACAAATGGGACTACATCAAACTAAAAAGCTTCTGCACAGCAAAAGAAACCAGAATCAAAATGAAAAGGGAACCCACTGTATGGGAGAATATATCTGCCAATGATATATTGGATAAGGGGTTAATTTCCAAAACATATGTAGAATTCATACAGCTCAACAAAAGGAAGACAAATAACCCAATTAAAAAATGGGCACAGGACCTGAATAGGCACTCCTCCAAAGAGGGCATACAAATGGCCAAGAGACCATGAAAAAGTGTTCAACGCCACTAATCATCAGAGAGATGCAAATTAAAACTACACTGAGGTGTCACCTCACACCTGCCAGAATGGCTGCCATCAACAAATCATCAAACAACAAGTGCTGGTGAGGATGTGGAGAAAAGGGAACCCTAGTACACTGCTGCTGGGAATGCAGATTGATGCAGCCGTCAATCCGAAAACAGTATGGAATTTACTCAAAAAATTAAAAATGGAACTACCATTTGACCCAGTGATCCCACTTCTAGGAATATATCCAAAGAAACCTGCAATACCAATCAGAAAGAATATATGCACCCCTATGTTTGTAACAGTTATTTACAATAGCTAAGATCTGGAAACAGCCCAAGTGCCCATCAGCAGATGAGTGGATAAAAAAGCTGTGATACATTTACACAATGGAATACTATGGAGCTATACAAAAGGATTTCTTACCCTTCACAACAGCATGGATAGACCTGGAGAGTATTATGCTGAGTGAAAGAAGCCAGTCAGAGAAAGACAAATACCACATGATCTCACTTATAAGTGGAATCTAAGGAACATAATAAACTGATGAACAAAATAGGTCCAGAGGCTTGGATGCATGGAACAGACTGACAGATCTCAGAAAGGAGGGGGCAGAGACAGGGAAAGAATAACCAGAGAACTTAGATACATATATGCATAACCAATAGACAAAGACTACAATGTGGTGAAGGCCTGGGGTGGGGCAGGGGCTGGGAGGAGGGTGTAAAGGGGGAAAAGTAGGGGGACGTCTGTAATACTGTCAACAACAAAATTTTAAAAGGACTCTGGAAGAAAGCTGGGACTCGGAGAAGTTGAGGAAGTCAGCCAAAGCCATGTGGTTAGAGGGAAGTGGGCCCAGCATGGAAACCCAGGTCGGCCTGACACCAAACAGCAGACTGTTCCCACTGCGCTCCCTGGATGCGTGGAGTCAGCTTTTCCTATCCCCCCATCCCCCCATATGGAGCCCATCTGAGCGACTCCTCAGCCCTGTGGACCATGGAGTCCTGCGCTCTGCTCAGACGAGGAACTCCAGAGTTTCTAGCACAACTAGTCCTCAGAAGGTCACGAGCAGCGCCTCTTATCCTTGCCCTCCCCCCTTTGGTCATTCATCCAACACACCTAGCCCAAAGGACTCCCCCCAAGTGATCTGGAGCTCTGGGTTCACAGTAAAGACATTACGCCTCCATCAGGCTTCCCAAGGCCCAGATTGTCACGATGGCATATTTGGTGTGTGGACATGGCATGTGTGGTCCGTGCTGCCCATCACAGCCCTCCTTGCTGAAAGCGGCACTGAAGCCCACAGGGAGGGCGCCTTAGACTGGCCCACGGCATCTGCCTGTTGGCCTATGTTCTGGACATTCCTTGCTAATGAGAAATCCCGGTCTTCTGGCTTCATTATCTTTGCTCCTTTGCTAAAGAATCCGATTCCCAATCGGCATCCTGCCCTGGCCCCTCCCAGGTTGGTGTGCAATATACAAAGAAGATAGCTCTTTCTAGGATGATATATGGGCCCCTTGTTGGGGGTCCCATCAGTTTCCTCAAGACCTGGCTCCTTGGGCCAGATATTGCTGAGGTCATGGCCCTGGGAAGGTCGCCAGAGGTCAGAAAAGGATGATGTTCAGTCTGTCAGTGGTTCCCCTGCTGGACAGACCCTGCATGCCAGGGCTCTGCTTGAGGAATTAGTGCGATTTGTCATGGGGTTGGAGAGTGAGTGGGGGGACATTGCTGGCCAAGGCACAGGTTCACTTTGTCTCAGTGAATGAGTGAGCGCCCTATGGGTAACAGGCATGCCCCATACTCTTGCTAAGCTGTGCAAGGCCCAGCATGCCCTACAGGACCCAAGCCCAAGGCGGTATAGAGAATCTCTCGAGGCAGGCAATTGAGTTCAAGTCCTAGCACAGTGCACAGCCCATAGTAAATGATCATTAAATAAAAATCGAATGAATGCATGTATGAATGAACTTGCTATATGACCTTGAGGTGGTGCACGTCCATGTCTTGGGGCTGCCCAGCATCACCCCACCTTCCTTTGATCAGAGTCCTCTGACTTGGCCTGTGTTCTGGACATTCCTTGTTAATGAGAAAGCCCAGAAAAGCCCTGTCCTCTGACTTCATTATCTTTGCTCCTTGGGGAGGAATTATTCCTTCCAATAAAGTCCTGTACAATTATGGTGTCCTGCACTCCCCATGTCACAGGGTGGACTGTGACTCATGCTTAGAAAGCAGGTCTTTCCTTGCCTAGAAACTGGTCTGTACATATTAGCAAGAAAGGACCACCAATGACTGGAGTCATTCATTCCAGGCAAGTGTTTCTTGGCTGAAGAAGCACAGAAAAAAGTCATCAGCCATTCTTGGGAGAGGAAGGGGTTGCATGCATTATCTCCTACCCTCACCCTCTCTGCTTTGGTCATTCATTCATTTATCCAACAAACACCACTTATGCCCCCTGTTCATGCCACATTCCACAGGCGCTGGCAGAAAGAGTCCGATCCACAGTCCTGTGAGTGACAGATGGGCCACACAGAGTTAGATGGCAGAGGGCCAACTGGAAAAGAATGGCTGTTTATGCCTTGGTCGGTGTGGCTCAGTTGGTTGAGCATCCTCCCATGCACCGAAAGGTCGCAGGTTCAATTCTTCATCAGGGCACATACCCAGGTTTCAGGCTCGATCCCTGCTCAGGGCGTGTAAGGGAGGCACCCGATTGATGTTTCTCTCTCACATTGATGTTTCTCTCTCACATTGATGTTTCTCTCTCTAAAAAAAAAAAAAAAAAAAAAAAAAAAAAATCAATAAAAAAACATATTTAAAAAAAAGAATGGTCGTCCAGGTTCAGGGAGCCAGGTTCGGGCTGGAGTCAGTGAAGGGTGGACCATGGAGTGAAAAGGAGGGAAACCATCTCTATCCCAAGTAGCTGGAGGTCATGGGGGTGTCCTTGGGTGCATGGTGGGCAGAAGTGGCTGTGGAGATAGGAGACAGCTGGAGAATCCGGGTCTTTCCCCTCTCGGCTCTGTCCCTGCTCCTGTACAGATGAACCTTCATACGGAGACTTACAAAAAAGCATCAAGAGACCCATGGGTGCCAGACCTAAGTCCCCACCCCCACCATCGTTTCTGGAAACAGCAGCACAGGAAGTGAGCCTTTCTGCACACCCAGTCCTGCGGAGCAGAGTGAGTGCCCATGGGAAAGAATTCTCTTTAGCTTTTTGTTTTCTTCTGGCATGAGCAACTCTTTCAAAGGGGGATTTTCCTAGCCAGTTTTGTTATGTGCTGTTTTGTTTTTCGGGGGGAGGGCTAGGTGCTGAGTAACAGGCTCTTTGAACCCTAGTCCTCGATAATTATAAATTGGCCCTGTCTTCCCCGAGGACTGCGCGCACAGTTCTTGGAATTGTCCTGCTCGCTCCATTATGTTACAGAAAGTGCAACGCTGGAGGCCTTTTCTGGAGAATCAAGATCTGAAATCAACATTATCTTACTCTCTCATTGTTGGCACGGCCAGAAAACCCGGCCCTTGCCAAGTGAAACATGTCAGACTTCCATCAAGTTCCCGAAGGTTGGAACCTTCCAAACTGGTGAATTCCGATTTCACCTTAGGAAGACCCGGAATGGAATGCCAGGACGCTGGGTATTTTAAGCAACCTTACACATTAAGTAGAAAACAAAAAACAATAATAATGAAAGGAGATCGGTGGTTGAAACCCCCCACCTGGTGAAAGCAGCAAAGGAATGAAAAACAAAATACAAAAAGATCCCTCAAAATGCACCGTGGGCCCTTGTTCTCTCCGTCGTGGCTGCTGCTTCTGCTCTAAACAGCCCCCCTCTTCACCTGTCAGCATCTCATTTAACCTCATTAAATGCAGGTTAGACGCCTCGGCTCAAGACACTTTCCCTAAAGCCTCCAGTCCAAACCGGAATCTCTTCTCTGCAGACTCACATTTAGTGTGCTATACTACCTGGTGTGTATTGTCGTTATTTTGGCCTGAGAGTATGACTAGTCATGAGCACACCTGTCTCCGCTACCAGGTCACAAGCACCCTGATGGCAAAAGGCTTCAGGTCTGTACATTTTCCTGGGTGCCTGGCCCATGGCCAGGTCCTTGGCAGGGGATTCATACCTGTTTGCCTCAATTAATTCACTATTTTATAAACAATCATCTCCTTATTCACATGATTCTATCTGTGACCAGGGTGCCACAGCTGTGAATTTGCACCGGTGGGTGTGTGTATACCTTTACTATCGATCAGCCACTAAATGTAAAAAGGGACTGATGCTCACTGACAACCTTTAAACGCACACGAACCAGGAGAATGCACCGTTAAAGGCCAAGCCGGCATCATGTAGAAGAGGAAAGACCAGGAATCTGGAATGCGTTAGGTGTTTCTAATTAAACATAAAATTTTACTCTGAACTTCCTGGCAGCCAAGACAAAATGGAAATGATTCAGGATCATCAGCGTCTTCCTGTTATTCAATTCGAGGAGGACGTTAAGGAGTAGGTTCCTATTTAAGGTCGGTGGAAAACGGTTTTGACTTCTATTTTGTTAAAGATACAGAACAGTCACATATTCAAATCTGAGGTCACCCAAAGGTGATAGGAAAAAAGATGTAGGGAGGACAGAAACACAGAGAGCTCAAGCCGTCGGACCTAGCTGGGACTGTGTATTAGTTATGGTGATCGCTAGCTGCTGTGACAACTCCCCCCCCGCCCCCTCGCTGTGTTTCAGGGCAGTAAAAAGCCACTTCTTGCTCATGTGTGAGTCATGTGCAGGTGGTGTCCTTTGGGGACCCAGGATGCTTCACTTGTGGCCCTGTTGCTCTCTTGCCTCCACGGTTCTCTTCTAGCTGGTGTTTGGAGAAGAGGAGAAAGAAGCAGCCACACCCACTTCTGAGCCACTGTGACTAGGCAGTGACATCCACTCACATGTCACCACGAGAACTTGTCCCAGAGCCACCTTTGAGGCAAGGGGCTGAGAAATGTAGTTCCTGGGTTGGTAGCTGCCCCCAGTGACAACTCCTCTAAGGAAGGGGGCTCACAGCTATATATCAGAGTTTCCAAGGAAATACTTTTAAACCCATGTGCTGGATCCAGAGATTCTAGCCCAGTGGGTCTGGGCGTGTGAGAGCATCTGGAATCTCTAAGAGGTCTTCTCCGATTCTGATGGGTGGTCTTGACTGAGGAACCCTCTGATGGTCTCTCTCCACTATCAGAGGTTTCTCTGACCACATGCATTGGACTGGAGAGTGCCCCTTCCTCCAAATTCAGGTCCTTCTCAAAACCTCGGAATGTGACCTTATTTGGAAATAGGGTCTTTGCAGATGTAATTAGTCAACTTAAGATGAGGTCATACTAGAGCAGGGTGGGCTTTTAACCTCATAAGAGTGAGGTCCTTATAAGAAGAGGAGAAGACACAGAGACAGAACACAGAGGAGAAGGCCATGGTGCCCCCAGGAAGAAGGCCTGTGGCAACTGCCAGCCAAGGATCGCCAGCAACAGCCAGAAGCTGGAGGAGGGAAGGGGAAAGTCTTCCCTTGAGCCTTCGGAGAGAGCGTGGCCCTGCTGTTTGGATGTTTGGCTTCCAGAACTGTGGGAGAATAGATTTCTATTGTTTTAAGCCCCTCAGTTTACGGTAATTTGTTACAGCGGTCACAGGAAACTCATACACCATCCGACACCATAGTGATTCTGACCGGACTCAGGCATGAAGAGTCTGGGAAATCGGAGGAGCTCTGTAGCGTGCAGGGCAGCTACCCAGGCTTTTGGTCCTCACACTAGCAGGGGCCCGGAGGGCTGTGCTTGAAATTAGACACCAGGCAGCCAGACTGGATTTGGCCCCCACTCGGGCTCTGAGAACCTGTGAGTGCCTTCCCCCTTCAGCTCCTTTTCCTCAGCTGTAAAATAAAGGGTTTGACGTAGGAGTGGGCTTCTCAAAATACAGACCATGAACCACTAGCAACAGAAGCACCTGGGGGTATTGCCAAAGGTGCAGCTTCCTGGCTCCACCCAGGCTCTGAATCAGAATCAGCAGGGGTTGGTCAGGGAGTCAGGCTGTCAAGGATCCTGGTATAAGGGGGTCTGACACCCACCTTCCAAGGAGTGTCCTGCAGACGTCTCAGACATTGGCACTCTTCGTCCCTGGCCCACGGTCACGGGGAAGCCCTTTAAGTATTTAAGCAGCTAATGTTCCTCTTCTCTATCTGCCTCTGGGACTGAGCTCTGAATTCCTCCGTGTGGATATGCTTAAAAAGATGCCGATTATGGGGTGGAAGGGGGAAAAGAAACTTCTTATTACATTGGAATAACAACTTCAGCTGTGCGTCAAGCAAATCTGGAAAGGCATTTTTTAAACACAGACTCATTATCCAGGCAAAGAAGGTTAGTAGTGAACAAAACACATGAACCCAGCGGACTCCGAAAGCCAAGTCAAACTTTCTTTTTCTAGAACAGAAGTTTACGACGTCATCGTGAGTACTTCTCTCGTTCCTGCGTTAAGGAGGTTTTGCCCAATTTAATATTTACTAATTGTTTCCACACCAGTTGGGGAAAGTTACGTTTCCTATCTTTCCAAGTTTATAGGGAGAGAAAGAAATCTTAAAGAAAAAGATGCATGCATTTAACCGTGTTCAATCTTTTTATTAATCCATTAGAAAGTCAACAAGAAACTAAGTAAAATGTTGGCAACATCTGTGAAAGATGGTCTGACTTTCTAATTGGCCTCTAGAAGACAAAGAAGAAATTAGTTCTGATAAAGGGCTAATACAAATTAAAATTCTTAATATGCAAATGACACCAGTCCATAAGAGCAAGGCAATTATCTCAACAGAAAAAGGCAACAAATATTTCCAAGCAGTTCACGAAAGAAGGAATTCCAACACAGAAACGTGTCCACCGCAGCAGCCGTCCAGGGAACAAACGGAAACACAGATGTCCTTTCTTTCTGCCGGCCACACTGGCTAAGGATTTTTTGAAATTATGATGCTCAGTACGAGATTTTTGAGAAAAGTACTCTTTTTATTTATTGCTGGTAAGATTGTAAATTGATAAAACCTTTATGGAGGGCAATTTGATAACAGGCACTGAATACACACCTTCTAAGGCAGTCATAATTGTAGGAATTGATTCAAAGAAAATATTCAGAGATGCTGCTACAAATGTATATATAAAGGTAAATAAATATGTAATATTTATATAATATATAATATTATATTACATTGTGTATATACTATATTATATAATAAGTAAATTATAGACTATTATGTTATATGATATAAATAATAACATTATAATATTCTATAATATATACTTTATTATATAATATACAGTGTACTTATATTATATTATATTATATTATATTATATTATATTATATTATATTATATTATATATTTGTTACAGCATTATCCATATATTCTCGAAAAAATGGCAGTTACATAAATAACTAGTAACTGGGAATTGGGCAAATACAAGATGGGCCATGCCCACAAAGAAATGTTTTGAACCATGTCCTTTAAAAAATATTTAAAGGTAGAAGAAATGTTTACAAAATATAGTCACAGAATAAATATATACAAGAAAAAATCGGTTCCACAGCAGTACATGTGTTATTGATTTTAAAATTAAATATTTTATTTATTAGCCTTGGCAAAAAAAAACACCCCTTGAAATGAATCTGAACGTCAGCCATGACGATCTTTGACTTCCATGCTCAGGTTATTAGACGTGAATGGGGTCAAGACCGCGAAAAGATCATTGCTGTATGCAATTTTTCATTTTAGCTTAGGTGCTTATGTACGTTTTCCAGATTTTCTACACTGAACATGTGTTGGTTCTTTTTTTTTTTTTTTAAAAGATGTGTGAAATCCTCTTGTCTGGTTCCTGCTGTGCTTTGCCTGTGCGCTCAGGTGGGCCTTAGACACAGACTGTACTATTTGAGGGAAGATGGGAGAGGGATCTAAGACATAACTGCTGCTTGGTGGCAGAATAAAAAGCTGTGAAGGCTCTTCCTGGCCTAGCTCACCTCTGCTGGCGGGGGACCAAAGGCGCTGACTTACACAGGGCGGCTTCCTGGAGGAGAATCTTCTCACCGCCCGGCCTCCACCCCACCCCCACCGGCTTCAATGGGCTTGACATGTGGGGTTTTCTGGAAATACATCTGAACAAAGGGCTCTGTGCATTTCAATATTGTGATTTATAATAAGAACTATATTCTCTGGCCTTTGTCCCTGTTCCTGGAGTAGAGCTCCTCACATCCTTGGAATTTTCTAAATGGGGAGCAACGAGGTGGCGCCCCTGGAGCCCCCGGGGTGGGGGTGGGGGTGGGGGTGGGGTGGGGTGGGGGCGGGGCGGCACCTCGCTTTCAGACTCTGGCCTCCAGAGCTGAGTGGAGGAATTTCTATTGTTTTCAGCTCCCAGTTTGTGGTCCTTGGTTATGGCAGTCCCGGGACACGCAGATGGAAGGACACCCACTAGGGCACTTCTTGTACCTACTTGTGCATCTCTGCGCCAGTGGAGAGGGGCAGGTCCATCCACGCAGGAGACCTGCTCGGCATCCACCCGGCTGTGCCTCCCAGCCGCCCGCCCGGACCTAGAAATAGCTCTGGCCCGAGCGCCCTTTTTTGGTTAATGGACTGGGCTTGTGGTGCCTGCCACCTAAACAGCTCCACCAGCCAGGAGGCCGCGGGGAGCCGGGCTCCTTCCCTCCCTGCCCTGCTTATCATGATGGATAGCCGCTCGGGAGGGGATGGAAACTTAGAAATGCCCTGCTCCATCCGCGCAGCTCTGGGCCATGCCTTGCTGGTTTTATTCGCAGATCCAGGGTCGTAAACTTTTAAAAATAGGTGCAGGGCTGCCAGTGTCATTAAAGGAGACAAAGATTTATTGAGGTGCACCGTCATCTTCTGTAGATGGCTCTGGAACGTGCTGGAAAGACCCTACTTGTTGTGAGGGTGATCCATTTCTTTTATTCCTCCTTGGCTGTCAGTTTTCTTCCCCCCGTGGAGATGGTGATGTCCTTGAGGACTTTCTGGGTTCTGCTCTTCGTGGGAGGCAAACATGTGGCGTTCTGTAAATGCTGGTCTGATGGCTTGAGCTGCAGCGGTAAGCCCCACTCCAGGGCTCAGAGGAGCAACTGTCTAGAATCATGTTTTTTTTTTTTGCCATTTTTATTAATTTATTTTTGTTACTGATGTTTTTCCTTTTCCCCCCTAGACACCCTCCTCTCAATCCCGCCCCCCACCCCCCAGCATTGTTGTCTATGTCCATTGGTTAGGCATACATGCATGTAAGTTCTGTGGTTCATCTCATCCCTCCCCCCACGCCCCTCTCCTCTGAGGTTTGTCAGTCTGAACCGTACTCCTTTCTATGTCTCTGGGTCTATATTGTTCATCAGCTTATTTTGTTCGTTATATTCCACAAATAAGTGAGATCATGTGGTATTTGTCTTAGAATCGTGTTTTTACGGAGTGTGTCAGAATGAACGTGTCTGTAAAAGGGGATTAAAAAAACGGGGAAGGGAGTAGAACATGTGCCACTCTAAGAACGCTGCTGTTAAAAGTATATTTAGCCAACTCTATTTGGATAATAGTGGAAAATAGAATTTTGCCAGGGACTCGGCTGACCCCTTTACAACTGAAATCAGATCCGCTCATCGGAGTGAAAATGCAGACGCGCTTCCATGTCATCCTTGTTTTTTCTTTTATGGAGGCAAGAAAATGTGGAGACAGTCCATAAAAAGAAGGTCCACTTATAATCCCACTGCCTAAGGAAAATCCCCTGACACACTGGGTATAACTCTCTTTTAGTTTTTTTCATACATCTTGTGCGTATACCTAAAATAAAATTTGCATTCCATACTGTTGTTTATAACCCTTTCTCCCCACTTATTGTACAGAGGTTGTCAAGAGTAGGTTTACAATTACGAGTACACGAAACACAGACTTTATTCTTATGTTATTATTATCTTTTTCCATACAAAGAACTGTAAACCTACTTTTGCCCACCCCTGAATTGTGAACATTTTTTGTAAGCATTATGTATTTTATGGCATCCTTTCATTTATTTATTTATTTATTAATCCTCACCTGAGCATATTTTTTCCATTGGTTTTTAGACAGAATGGAAGGGAGGGACGGGAGAGAGAGAAACATCAATGTAAGAGAGATACATCGATTGGTTGCCTCCCGAATGACCCCCGCCAGGGCCAGGGATCAAACCTGAAACTCAGGCATGTGCCGTGGACCGGGAATCGAACCTGCGACCCTTCGGTCTGCTGGCTGATGCTCTAACTGCTGAGCCACACCGGCCAGGGCTGTGGCATTGTTTGAAATGCATGGGGTTCTGCTACAGAGATGTACTGTCATTCACTTTACCAGCCCCGTATTGTGGCATATTTGGCATAATAATCTGCTTCAGGACTAATTTTTCATTCTTAGGGTTGAGCAAGAGGCAGATTCTTTTCCCCATAAATTCTTTTTCCTCTCTCCACTGAGCACACGGACCACGGTCGATGCCAGTTTTTGTCCTCCTGCTGAGATTAGATGTGGTCAACAGAGAATGTTCCCTCACCAAGTGGTAAGTTAAAGGCTGTCATTTCAGAGCTTTCCAGGCAGGGTTTGGAGCATGCCGATGACAGAGAGGGACAGGCTCCAACAGTCTGTGGGTCCCTAGGAAACTGAGACATGCTCTATCTGATAGAGAAGCAACAGCATTTCCGAAAGTGAGTTTCTGTGGGTACAGCAAAAGCTCCAGGCAGGTTCTGTCCTGGACAGTAGGCTATCGGGACCGACCCCTGATGGAGTATTTCATTTGGCAACTACATTTGAATGCCACTGGCAGAAATCCCCAAAGCGTGGCTTAAACACGCCTGGTATATTTTTTTTCTGAAGTACTGAGCAGTCCCGAGGTGGCAGCAGAAAGCGCTGTTTCAGCTGAGATCTTGTCAGTGTTCTCGGACTTTCCTTTATTGTTGCCTCGTGGCATCGACATGACTGTCTCATCTCCACCATTGCGTCTATGTTCCAGGCAGAAAGGAGCGGGGCATGAAGGACAAATAGACGAAGTCCATCTGATGCTACTGGGACTCTGCCACTCATTGGCCCAAACTCTGTGGCCTGACCACACCCATCTGCAAAGGAGGGATTTCTAAACTCGTGTGTCTTCAGGAAACCCCACAGCATCCCCTGCACATGCTCTGACATCCTCTGTGTGGGCAGAAAATCAATGGCGTTCAAGACCAAACCCAAACAGGAAGAGTAGCGTTTTCAGAATGCTCCCTCCACGAAAACAGGGTCCTCTTTGATTTCACTTAGGGGTTCTAAGGGTGGTGACGTTGTCAGGAAATGCACCTGGTAGCAGCTTGAGGTTCTGGGGGTGTAGAGAGGTGAGCTCCCAGACAGACCTGGAGTCAACCCTTCCCTCCGTGTCTCCCTAGGTCAGCGGTTCTCAACCTTCCTGATGCCGCGACCCTTTAATACAGTTCCTCATGTTGTGGCGACCCCCAACCATAAAATTCTTTTCGTTGCTACTTCATAACTGTAATTTTGCTACTGTTATGTCTTAGGCGACCCACAGGTTGAGAACCGCTGCTCTAGGGCCAGTTACTTTGACTCTCTGGACTTAAGCATCCGTGCCCAGAAGGGCGAGCGGCGCCCCTTCTCCCAGACCCCATCAGTGCTTGCCCACCATGCCCGTGCTTTCAGAACTCCGGTCTGTGCAGAGCACGCTCGCGATTCCTGTGCTGTCGCGTATTTACTAACATTTTTCTTTAAGTCCATTCAATGTTTACCAGGACAGATTGATTGTTCAAGGAAGTTTTAAATCGATCGGCATGCGGCACCCCAGGAACACCTGCTACAGGTAGACAGGTGACTCTCAGAAAGCACATGTGTCGGGAACATGTGTCACTCGTGCTGGATACAAATGCCAGCTGGAGCTCCGGGTCTGCTCTCTCCTTGGCACGAAGGGAGATTGGTGCGTTCTAGGTGCTAAAGACCTATTGCACCCCCCTGAGGCTTTCTCTCATCAGGGGAGGCCGTGTGAGGAAAAGGGGCCATGCGTCCTTAGCCAACGTGACTTAACACCACTTCACCTGACGATCACGGCCCCCATGCCCAAGTGCCCTGTGTCCCTAGGGCTGCCCCTCTGAAGACCTCAGTGCAGGAAAACGGTCTTTCCTTGAGCAAATTGTTTATCCAAACAATTGCACTTTCCTCAACTCTGGGCTTTCCCTGGAGCCATGGGCTGTTCCCCCTCACTCCCCACAGGAACCCCCTGGCCCCTGAGACCAGAACTGTGTGAATACATCCAACCTGAGACCCTGTTCTATATACTAGAAGTCTTTGAAAATGCTGGACACGTATCCGTTCTCATCATCCCGCCCCCATGTGACACGTAGTCCCGTAAGAGCAAATATTCTGGCCCAGTTAGGTTACTGGCCTGGCCCCTAGAGAGCTGAGTTTGAGACCCCTGATTTACACAATAAGCAGTCTTTGAAACACACTCCACAGGTCACGAATTCATATTTAGCGCAGGATTACCTCCGAGCCCACGGTCATTTTTTCCGGAGGACATCTCGCTCCCCTCCCGCAACCCGACACCACGGTTGTCTGGTGTTTTTTCCATCCGTCATTCTCAGTCACCTTCTCCAATTCCCATTTGCGAGCTGAGGCCGGTGCCCATCCACCGAGGGAGGCCGCTCAGATTGGCATCGGGGAGCGGGAGGGGGCGGCGAGGATGACCCCGTGCTAGTGTGCTAGCTGCCTTCACAAGGTACCACAAACCGACAACGTAAACAGCACAACTGATTCTCAGCTCTGGAGGCCAGAAGTCCGAGATCAGGGTGTCGACTGGGTCGGCAAGGGGGACTCTGTCCGGGCCTCTCCCGTCCTGCTGCTCTGCCATCGATCTTTGATGTTCCTTGGCACCCCCTCCCTGCCTCCATGCTCACATGGCGTTCTCCCTGTGTGCGTCTCTGTGTCCAAATGTCCTCTTTTTATTTTATGGTATTTTTTAAAATATGTTTTTATTGATTTCAGAGAGAGGAAGAGAGAGAGAGATAAAAACATCTATCGTCTGCCTCTTGTATGCCCTTCACTGGGGATCAGCCCGCAACCCAGGCATGTGCCCAGACTGGGAATCGAGCTGGTGACCTCCTGGTGCACGAGATAACGCTCAACCAACTGAGCCACACCAGCCGGACCAAATTCCCTCTTTTTATAAAGACACTGATCATTTTGGATTCGGGACCCACTTATTCTAGTATGACCTCATTTTAACTTAACTAATTACTATTTCTAACAACCCTACACCCAAATAAGGTCACATTCTGAGGTACCAAGGGTTAGGATTTAAACATATGAATTTTGGGGGACACAATTCCGCTCACACCAGCACCCCTGCCAGACTGAAGTGTCATAGAAGGCAACATCCAACCTGTAAGCTGGGCAGGAATTAGTTCAGCTAAAGAAGATGTGAAGAGTACTCCAGGCAGAAGGGACAGCACGTGCAAAGGTCCTGAGGATGCAGAGAAGAACAAGAAGTGCTTTCTGGGATAAACAGGGATAGAAATGCTTGGAGAGGTGGGCAGCTGAGACCAAAGAGCTTACCAGGGTATATTAGATATGCACACAGTGTGATCTCATTTGTAAACTCACAGACACATTCACATATACCCAGGGCAAAAAAGCAGCAGAAGGAGAAATCCTCACATGTTCCCAGGATCATCCCTGGGTGGCGTGGGCCAGCACTGGGGGCTCAGGGGTTGCTGAGAAGCAGGCAGAAAAGACTGGTTCCCTAACCCCGTCACTCCCATGAGGATGCATTTCCCAATGCAGAACGGAACGGTCTGGGCTGAGCAATTACGAAAACTTTTAAAGGCTTATGCAGCAACCCCTTCCAGAACGCTTCATTTCAGCCCTCCTCGTAAACAGATTGTAAAGACGCAATCAGCCCAGAGCCCACTCCGCTGTGATAATCTGATGTAAGCCAGGCACTGATTTATATGCGCCAGTCCAAACAAACATACCTGTAGACCATCAAACTGGAATTTCTTCCATACTTTCTTCTTATGCATTAAGGAACTGCTTTCATTTCTCTTTTGCCGGAGGGAAGTGGTATATTTATTTTGCGGAAGGAGAAAAGCAGCGTGCAAGATGCTAGGTGAAGAGCGGGAACAGAGCTGTGGGCCTAATGGGGAACTGAGGAACTAAGCAGGCGTCATGTCCAGTGCATGCCACGTTTATGCTTGAAAACCACTTACATAGCCCTGGCCAGTTTGGCTCAGCGGTTAGAGCATCGGCCCGCGGACCAGAGAGTCGCGGGTTCAGGTCCCGCTAAGGGCACGTACCTCAGTTGCAGTTTGTCCCTGGCCCTGGTTGGGGTCATGTGGGTGGCAACCACTCGATGTGTCTTTCTCACATCGATGTTTCTCTCTCTCTCTTCCCTCCTATCTCCCTCCTGCTCTATCTGAAGATAAATGCAAAAATGTCCTCGGGTGAGGATAAAAAAAATTAATAAAAACCACTTATGTAGAGCTTATTACGTGCCCAGCGCTATTCTGAGAACTCTATAAATATTAACACAGGAACTCCTTCATCCCCTTTTCGGAGGTGGGTACATTGGCGCACCAGGGGCATCCATTTCTCCCTCATCGAGAGCTGGGTTTTGCTTTGCCTCCTGCCTTCTCCTCCCATCACTCTTGAGCTCTCAAGATTTCAGACTGGATTTGCCAACGTTTTCCTGGCTGGTGAAAACGTTGAATTCAACACACTGTCTCCTTCACCTGTTCATCCTTCTTCTCTCCCACCTCCCTTCTTTTCATGCTTCTCCTCACCCTCCTCCTTCTCCCTGTCCTTCAAATAACATGCCTGCCATGTTGGGTGTATCACATCACTGGCTTCAGTCCTCAATGCCCCTGACATCCATGACTTTCGTCATGTGACATTGCAGTTTCCCCTGCACCAAAGGGACAGAGTATGTTTCCCCTCCTCTTAACTTGGAGCTCATCTATGTCACTTTCTTTGGTCATTAATGAGGCAGAAGTGTGACAGCATGCCAGTTCTGAGCCCCAGCCTTAAGGGACCTCGCACCTTCTCTGTTCCTCTGCCATTGCTGTGCGCACATGCCCAGGCCGGCCCCTGACCCCAGAAAGAGGAAGAGAGACCCGTGGAGCAGAGCCATCCCAGCTGAGCTCGACCAGGGTCAGCCAGCTCTCAACCAACCTTGAACTTGGGAGCTAGATAAATGCTTCTCCTTGCACACTGCCGAGGTGTGTGGCTGGTTGGTATGCAGCGTTTTTGCATACCATAGATAACTGCTACAATGTTCATTGTAGAAAACTTGACAAATACAGAGACGTGTGTGGAAGACAAAGTCAGCAGAGTTTCACCACCCAGAGGTCAGTCTCTGTGAATATCTGGGTACCTGTGCCGATTTGCCCTGGGTATACATGAATGTGTCTATGAGTTTACAGAATGAGACGACACTGCACGCATATCTTATGCATGCTGGTCACCTCTTAAGACTCAGCTGCCTCTCTCTCTCTAAGCATTTCTGTCCCTGCTCATTCCAGAAAACACTTCTTGTCTTCTTTGCATCCTCAGGACCTTTGCACGTGCTGTCCCTTCTGCCTGGAGTACTCCTCAGCTCTTCTTCAGCTGAGCTAACTCCTGCCCATCTCTCAGGTCCTACTCCACTTGGGTGTTGCCTCCCTGATCCTCCAGACCAGGTTGAGTACCACTCCTTGGAGTACTCACAACTCCCCGTCTTCAGACTTTTCCCTAACTGCCTGCCTTGTGTGTGCCTGGGTGCTGGCTGGCTCTTCCCCAGACTGTGAGCTCTGTGAGGGCCAGACTCTGTCTGTTTTGTCTAGGGTCCCCGGGGCCACAGCTGGTACACAATTAACACTTGTGAAAAGGAGTTATAACACGATAATGTCACGTGATATTGACATAACAAGATAATGTGAGCAGATTTTCCCACGTCATTAAAGGCCAACTTGCTTTTTCGATGGGAAGTTGTCCTAGGCTGTCAGAGATGCGTGGCATTTCACATGGCTACAGAAGATATACCTGCCTGTTTTCTTGAGCGAGGGCTTGAGGAGTACTTATAGCAGACGATGGACTCTTCTCCAGATGAACAGTTCTGTGGCTGCACCCTGCCATCTCCCACTCCCAACCACCCTAGCTGCCAACGCTTGCAACCCAGAGCACCACTATCATCATAGCCCTTCCCCTGCTCAAGAAACTTCAATGGCTCCCCAGTTCCTGCCAGAGTGTGTATGTAGCCAGGCTCATCACTTGGACAGAAGGTAGGAATGGATCGTGGTCAAGGTAGAGACTGGGAGGAGGAGAGATGGGCAGGACTCTCCTTGGCTCCCCTTGGGCCCTAGCCCCTGCTCCAGTCTACCTCAGGACTGCGTGCCTCTTGAGAACAGAGAGCCGGCCTTCTTTTTGTCTCTTATCAGGGTGAGGAGGCCTCCTGTCCATCTCTCAGGTCCTATGGATGTTGCCTCCCTGATCCTCCAGACTAGGTTGGGTACCACTCCTTGGGGTACTCACAGGTTTGGTGACGCAAAAATGACCAGCTGCCTCTTACAGGCTCCTGGCCTCTGCTAAATGCCTCTGCACCAGGGGTCCTACAATGACATGCCTGGGGTGCTGACCATCTGCACCTGGGGTCCCACTACGACATGCCCGGGGCCTGACCATCTGCACCTGGGGTCCTACTACGACATGCCCGGGTCCTGACCATCTGCACCTGGGGTCCTACTACGACATGCCCGGGTCCTGACCATCTGCACCTGGGGTCCTACTACGACATGCCCGGGTCCTGACCATCTGCACCTGGGGTCCTACTACGACATGCCCGGGTCCTGACCATCTGCACCTGGGGTCCTACTACGACATGCCCGGGGCCTGACCATCTGCACCTGGGGTCCTACTACGACATGCCCGGGTCCTGACCATCTGCACCTGGGGTCCTACTACGACATGCCCGGGTCCTGACCATCTGCACCAGGGGTCCTACTACGACATGCCCGGGGCCTGGCTCTGTGCCCGATACTCCTTTCTGGGCCCCTGGGTGGCCTGGCTTCTTGTGTCTGGGTTTCAGGAGGCGTGGACCTAACTTGCTTTGGTCTCACCCACTTTGGTTTTTAACTGTCAACCTCTTAAATCGCTGAGTTTGCCTTCCTGGGGGGACGGGTGTCATCCAGACTCTGTCGTGTTGGAAGGTTTTCCTGACTCCTGCCTCTAGGCACCTTCAGGAGCACAGCCCTGCCGACATCGCGGTTCCATACTTCTGGCCTCCAGAACCGTAAGACAACACGTTTCTGCTGTTTCGATCTACCCAGTTTGTGGTCACTGGTGACAGCAGACCCGGGAAACTGATGCAGACACCAAGCTGTGTGTTGCTGGGCAAGTTACCTAAGCTCTCTGAGTTGGCCTCCTCCTCTGTTATTGGGCTTAGTACTGCCTCGTAGGATTGTGGTGAGGGATATAAGGACCAAACACTATTCATATGTCATAGTCGGTGTCAGAAAAATCACCACCCCCCTCCACATCATCACTTCTCTGTGTCTGGAGGAGGTGAGCTTGGTTTAGTCCCTCAAATGGGCATTTTCAAACCCTGCTGGAGGAAGGATCAGTTACTACAGCCTTTCTAGAAAGAAATGAAATTATAGCCACCAAAAGCCTCAAAGTGCAACTAGCTTTTGATTCCACAATTCTGAGGCATTCCTCTAAAGAAAAGAATCGCGTACATGCGCAAAGATTTAACTACAAGGAAGCTGAGTGCAGTGTGATTTTGTCCGCACTCAAACAAAACACACAGCAAAACACGGTTTGCAAGTTGGGTGGGAAATGCCTCAAAGTGAATATCGATTAAATATGGGGTTGCTTTCTCTTTTACACCAGAGGCTGGGAAGTGTTTTCTGCAAAGGACCAACAGTAAACATTTCAGGCTTTTCGAGTCATAGTTTCTATCTAACTAGTCAACTCCCCTGTTGTTGTGGGAAACCAGCTATAGAACACACATAAGTGAAGGGGCTGGCTGCGTGCCAATAAAACTTTATTTACAAAAACAGGTGGTGGGCCACATTTGGCCCGCAGGCCATAGGATGCTGACTCGAGTCGTAGACGGAATATGAGCAAACCACGAAAACTAACAGCGTGGGAGCGACCTACTCCTACACGGGGAGTCAGCACACGCTCCGAGGCCGTCTGGGTCTAGGGTCCCCCACGACATGAAGATCTGAGTACTTGGAATTTATTTGGGAGGCGACCCCAGGAAACACCAGTGGGAGAGAGGGCAGTGGGACAGGGAAGGGAGGTGATCAATAAAAGGGACATTTTCTAGGATGTTCCCACTACGGGCCCCTCGGGCCCAGTGCACCAGGACCCTGGGAGACGGTGCCGGCCACGTCCCAGCGCTCTCCACCGCCCCGTGGATTTCATCCACGAATTTCCTCTTCCTCCTTGTTGAGGGCTATTTCGGGGGAGCAGCGAGAGGCCGTCGCTCCAGCACTTCTGTTTGTCCCTTGTGAGGACCAGCGTCCCCAGGAAAGGCGGGCTCGGGCGGGAGGGGCAGGGTTCCCGTGGGCAGACCTAGGTGTGGGCAGGGGGTGCAGCCCAACGGAAGGGGTGGCCAGGCCAGAGGAAGGGATGCGGCCAGAGAACTGTACATGGCGTGAGACCACGTCTGCTCCGATAAACAACACGTGGGTATGTTTCTCGCGGAGCAGAAAAAGCAGGCAAGGCAAAAACCTCACCCGCCGTTCAGCCAGCCACGAACAGGGTGGGACGGGGACCAGGGAGGCGCTCCTGCGCTCCACTCGCTCCTGCGCTCCACTCGCTCCTGCGTTGAGTTGTTACAGAGAGCACGCCTCATCCTGGTTGCGTAAAAGTCAATAAAAACGTACAGGCAGGCTGCAGGAAAAATACTAATGATAGGGTTTGTGGTTATCAAGCTAGTATTAAGTTAATAAAGTTAATGTGAAACAGGCCGCAGAGCTGTTCCATTTTTACGTCCGTCTGCGTGTGTATGTATACAGGTTCTGTGTATGTGCGTGGATGTGCATGGATCTGTATGCACATGTATGCCTTCTCCATGCACGCGTCTGAGTGTCTATCATCTCTCTACCTAGGGAAGAGCGAGAACATCACTGGTATCTGGTAGGACACATACGGCCCTGGCCGGTTTGGCTCAGCGGTTAGAGCGTCAGCCCTCGGTCCCCGGCCCTGGTGGGGATCGTGCGGGAGGCAGCCAGTTGATGTGTCTCTCTCACCTCGATGTTTCTCTCTCTCTCTCTCTCTCTCTCTCTCTCTCTCTCTCCATCCCTCCCTCCCTCCCACTCTATCTGAAGATAAATGGAAAAATATTCTTGGGTGAGGATTTAAGAAAAAAAAAAAGTGAACTATGGTTTCTTTGGATTTCACTCCCCCCCCCCCGCCCGCCCAGAGTTATTAGATCTTCCAGCTTCTGCATCGAGGTGTGTGGGGTGTCTGAGAGGCACCTGGGCAGGCCCAAGGGAGCAGAAGCAGTGAGGTGATTCTCTCCATGGAGGCGAGGGCAAGGGCCACATGCCCCCTGGGGCTCATCGTGTCAACTGCCGTGTGTAGATGGGCCCCTCCTGGAGGAGGGTTTGCTCCCAGCTGGCGCTCAGGCTAAGGACCAGAGGTGGTTGGAGGGCTTGCGATGTGAGACGAGAAGGGGATGTCTGTAACTGCCATCTGAAAGCCCGTAGTCCCCATTCTGTTCCCTCTGTCCCCCGGGGGAGGGCAAGGACCTGGACTCTCCAGTCCACAGCCGCATCCCCAGTGCTGGGACATAGTAGATGCTCAATAAAGCGTAGTTCCCACCACAGGTCTCTCCTCCCCCTGGAGAACAGGATTTGAGGGGACTGTTGGGGTCGAAACCATGCAAAGGAAAAAGACTTTAAAGTGGGCTAGCTGGCCGCGCGTCGCACTTCCTGCTGGAGTTCAAAGCCAGCCCGGCCCCTGGAACTGCCATTACGAGTTTAGATTGTTCCAGAACCCCGCTGCTGACTGTTCAAAAGGCTCCCAGCTGCTATCAGGAAATAGCTCAGGAAGGTCTCCATTAAACACCAAGAAACTGAGATGCAATCAGCCAGGCTGGAATTCAGGAAAGTGCTGGCTCTGGAGTTTAAGAAAGAAAGAACACATTTCAGGGCGAAAGGAGGCAAATCTGCCAGCTGAACCCTTTTTCCCCTTCCACCTGTCGGGCAAGGCCAAATCCGCTTCTCCTGGCCCGCCACTAACCGCAGGAAGCCACGGGCCTCCAGCCCCGGGCGCGGCCACCCGATGGCAGAGCTGGGACCCACCGTCTATGGACAAGAATGCCCCATGATTGCTACTTCTGGTCGTTGGCATGGGCCCGTCATCTTTCAGTTGTGGTCTCGAGGGCCAAACATGAACCAGGATTTTCCATTATGGTTGCAATTTTGGCTTGTAATTTTATCGCTCGAATCTAAATCCACTTCAGAAACGCCATAAACTAATTGTCACTGAATAAACTGAAACTTTTGAGGAGTTTATAAAAGTGATTTAATGAAAAAAAAAAAAAAGCAAGATAGAAAACAAATGTTGCCTACAGAATTGCTGGCAAAAAGGTAAAAACTCTCTGTTTTTTTTGAACGCGTGCCCTGGTGTCGGCCGAGCCCCGGCCGCCGCGGCCTCGGAGCCCAGTGGCGGAGAAGTGGTTTGTGTTGGGCCCCGGGAGGCCGGTTGTGGGCACGTCCGGGACCGGGGCATGGGTCGGGTCAGCTGAAAATAAATGGGGACAGATCAGATCATATCCTCAACCAGCCGAACACACGTCGTTTCCTTGATTAAAAATACTAATAATAACAAAGTGCTTGCTGGGGTTAAGCAAATGCGAGTTAATTACCACGCGGTGACCGTTTTCACAGTTTCTGGAGCTAAACACTTCAACGCGTGTTGTCAGTTTACGTTAGGCAATAATTTGAATGACTACCGGTTAGCTGTTTCACTTCATTCATATTAAGAAACAATATACAAAGGGTATAAAGTGATCAGCTCTGTTTATGCTGAGAGGAGGTTGTAAAGGCAGCGCACGGGAGCGGGGCAGAGGGAGAGATTGTTCCTGGCTGTGGATGGGCTTCTGCGGATGGTTTATGAATGAAAATCTTTAGAGACGTTTCTGACTGCCGGCAGCCTGGGGATGGTCAAGCGGAGAGGAGCCCACCAAAGCGTTCCCGGGGTGAGCGGGGAGACCAGGAGAGCCTCCTGAAGGGCGAGGCTGGTGGGCAGGAGAGTGTGTGTGAAACAGAGATCCTTCCGGGATTTGGGATCTGTTGAACTCCTGTAAGAAGAATCGAGCTGGGACCCATGAGAGCTGGATTCCAGCATCTTCCATGGGGGTGGGGGCTTTTGTGGAATTCTGAGCTTCCTGGTTGGCTGAGGACAGTGGGATGTGGACCTACCTCCCAAGTTGGCCTCAGAAACACCCAAGAACCTCTTAGCTTCAAACCCCAGGAATCTCAGGTCTTCTGTGCAAATGAGACACACGGGTGTCAGAAGGAAGTCTGAAATGTCAGGAGCCGTGGCCTCTCCCGTGTCTGTGGTAAAATGACAACAACAAAACCAGCAAACGTGTTTTCTTCAGCTAAGCCTCGCAGAATAGGAAGTAAGGAGAAGCACCCCAACTGTCCATCCGCAGATGAAGAGACGAACAAGCCCCGGCCGGGTGGCTCAGTTGCTTGGATTATCTCCCCGTGCGACGAAAGGTTGCGGATTCAGTTCCCCATCTGGGCACATACCTGGGTTGCAGGTTTCATCCCCGGTTGGGGCACATAACGCAGGCAACCTATCGATGTTTCTCTCTTACATCAATATTTCTCTCTCTCTCTCTGTCCCTTCCTCTCTCTAAACATATCCTCATGTGTGGATTTTAAAAAAAGAGAGAGAGAGATACACAAAATGTGGCATATACATCCAATAGAATGTGATCAACCCTAAAAAGGGAGGAAATCCTGACACACGCCACAGTGTCGATGAACCTTGGGGACCTTATGCTGAGTGACATGAGCCAGTCACGGACGCGCAGACACTGTGGATTCCACTCCTACGAGGTCCCCGGAGTAGACAGACTCACAGACACAGGAAGTAGAACTGTGGTCACCAGGGGCTGGGGGGAACGTTTGATGGAGACAGACAGAGCCTCGGTTCGAGACGATGAGGGAGGTCTGGAGGTGGGTGGTGGTGACGATTGTACAACAATGTGAATGTGTTCAATGCCCCCGCACTGTACGCCTGAAAATGGCTACAATAACAAATTCTATGTCACGGATTCTTTACAACAACAAAAGAAAAACAATATAAAATAGGTATGAAGTTGAGATGAAATGATGCCTCCAAACAATTTCGGTTTGGTTGGAAAAATAATACGTGCTTCATATATGTAAGTATTCATTATCATCATTATCACTGGTACCCTATGCATGCTTGTGAAATGCTTTATGAGGGAGAGAGAGAAAGAATTAATTTCTATTGATCTACAGGGGGGTGCATCTAGAGTGGTTTATAGTATTAAATTGATGAACCAGGTCTTGAAAATGAGAGAGTACCAGATGGTCTCCTCTCGGTCCCGTCCCAGGAATCCCAGCTCCTTAAGCATTTGTGGGGCATCTGGCACGTTCTCTACAGCCTAACGTTGGGGTCCACCAGACCATCTGGTGCCATTAAGGTCCAGGACACAGGACCTCCTTGTGTGCTGCCTCTTTCATTTCAAACCAGCTCGACTGTCTTTCAAACACTCTTGAACTTAGCTTCATGTTCCATCCTCTCCACGACGCTGTGTGGAACAAGGCAGGAACTGTTTATGGATGAGGAGACAGAGGCGGCCGGGTCCTTCCCTGCCAGAGTTGTCTCCATCTGGGACACCCTAGCCTGAAAGTAGAAACCACCTACCACCCCGGTTTCTGTCTCATTGTGGGGCACGGTCTCCTAATGGCCAGATGTTTTTAGTCAATGGCTGCCCATTCTGGCTGGCATTGCACTAACATAGGGAAGGAGCAAGAAAGGAGGACTTTGTGCTTTAGATGTCCCCCCCCTCTAACGGCAGTGCTGGTCTCCTGGTTGATGAGCAAATTCCTACAGACACCTTCTCTTAGGGGACTCATGTCCCCCTGGAACTAGACACACTAAACCCATAATCTCCCTCTCCCTGTCCCTCTCTTCCCCTCCCTTCCCCATTTCCCTCCTCTCCCCCTTCCCCTCCCCTCTCACTCCTCCTCCCTCTCCCCCTCCCCCTCCCTCTCCCCCTCCCCCTCCCTCTCCCCCTCCCTCTCCCTCTCAGTTTTGGGTGGCTGCCAAGAGAGAGACAGAGACCCAAGGCTGGGTACCAAGTCCAACTTCTGTGTTTACTAAGGGGCCAAGAATCTTCTCTTGGAGAAGGAAGAGCACAAGGTTTTTGTTTTTTATTTCTTTCATGTGAAAACCACCCATGTGGCTGGGCCATCAGAAATGTACCCACTTTACCTAGCGCCCCCCAAGACCCCGCAAAGGCCAACTTGGTTGTCCAAGGTTTAGGATGCAGGACTTGGGGGGCTAACACCGAGATGAGCTGGTCACCCTTGTCCACAGGCCAGTCTTCTGACATCTCCAGTTTTCCTCTCGCTTGAGGCAGACGCCTGCAGCCCAGTGCAGCCTGGACTGTCATCAGAGCCCTGCCTGCTGGACCCTAATAGGATCTCTGGCAGTTAAAGACGACATCTGATCTTATCACCTTCTTCTCTGGCGAGGCTGGCTCCACCAGAATAACTTTTATCTGGAAATAAAATAATGCAGTTAATGTCCTGGCTCTCTAAAGCCCTCTCGGGTGATCTCAGCCCTAATGATTTAATGAGTGTCCTCCGTCTGCTAATTACCTGGAGCATTTATGAAGTCAAAGGCATTTGGCTCAGAGGCAAAGGCACGGATCTGCGAGGACCTGGTGCGGTGCAGCGAGTCCCCGGGCACGGGGAGTTGTTCCTTTTCTTTCTCCGCTTGGCTGGAGGATGGCTCCATTCCCCGCACCCCACCACTTCCCGGGGCAGGAAAAGTGCACGCCACTCGCAAGTGTCCTGACTGCATTTACGTCACCTAAGAATTTTCTTTTTCTGGCCGGCTCTGGCATCACCCGGCTGAGAGGCTCCAGGAAAATCGTAAACCCTATTGAATGGCACCGCGGTCACGGCCTGTCCCATTGGAACACGTTTGTGCTTTTTGTCTTGTAATGTCAAAACGAACTGGCCGGGAGACTCTAGCCGCCAGCTGTGTGCAGGTCGGGCTCCCGGAGTTTTGGGGGGAAGGCAGGCAGCAGAGTGGGGGTGAGCCCCAGCAGGCGCCCTCCGCGTCCTGCCTCATCTCCTTCTTCATCTGTAAAATAAGCCTGCGACCCTTTTGGAATTGCCCCAACGGCTCCATGAGTGCTTCCAGAACCTTCTTTTCCACACTTAGGGCTAAGTGTATCACACAGGGAAACCTTCTTTTCTACACTGAGGGCTAAAGCGTATCACGCAGGAGAGGAACTGAGCCTGGCTCTGCCGCTGGATAGCTGTGTGACCTTGGGAGAGGCGCATCACCTCTCTGAGCTCCCGTTTTCATGTCTCAGAAATGAGGGGAGATTGGACTGCTCAGGTGTTTTGCACTTTGGCTCATCCTGGGTTCATATTTTCTAGGAAAACCTTCCCAGGAGATGATGTTTGTAAAAGGGCTGAACATTGAGAACTGTTGGAGGCAGACAGGTGGTGGCCTGGCCCGTCTGCTGAGGGCCCCCTGCCATGATCCTTGGGGGGGGGGGGGGCCTAGGGCTCTTCCCACCGTTTAGTTAATATGCCGGGAAATGCTCTCCGAAGAGAGTTCAAGCTGGTGCTTCGGTGTTCTAGGATTTGCCAAAACCTGCATCAGCCTGTCCGTCCAACCTACCACCTTTCTCCGTCTCTCTGTCCCTCTCTGTGTCTACCATCTGTCTGTCTGTCTCTCAGATTCATCTTCATTTCTTCCCAAACTTTAACCTGCCTGAGAGTTGCCTAGAGATCTTGTTCAGACACGGACATCGTCTGTGATTCCGAGGTGGGGGCGGGGATCCGGAGTTGTGCGCCTTTCTGACCCACTCCAGGTCACGCGGATGCTGCTGGTCCTGGATCTTCTTCTGCGCCTGCTAAACACAGGGTCTCTTCATGGCGGATTTCAGACGCTTTTGGAGAAAGCTACGAGTGTAGAGAACACAGTTAGCACTACCTCTTTCTTACATGCACTAGGAGCGACAACCCACAATGTACTTGCGTCCAACTTACTTTGCTGCAATTTGGGGGGCCTAATAGCATTTGCATCATGGACTATTTGCAGTTATTAAATTGGGGGTTTTCCCCCTTTATGGTTGAGGCATAAAACTCTGACCAGTTAGTAGTCAAACTGGGTCCACATACCCTAGGACCCAGCCACATCCCATCCTGGGCACATTGTCCTGCAGAATTCTCACACAGGTGCACTGGGACGTGTGCAAAGATGTCCACTGGAGTGTTGTTTATGGGGAGAACTTAGGTACCTGTCACTGGGACAGTGGCCAGTACAGTGAGGGGTGCCTGCCCCAGAGTGCGAGACACCAGTTAGGGACACCTTCTGTAACTTCCTGGGGGGCCTCTTCCCATCAGCACAGGATGCCTGTCGCCTGCTCCCCTGCCCCGGGGTGTCCACAGAGCAGGGGGCTCTGGGCATGGTCAAAAGATAAAGAGAGAGAAATGCAACAAATCATCAGGCTTCCCTCTCCTTTGTTCTCACCCCCTCATGGTCAGTACTGGGCAGGACTGTCTTTGTGGAGTTCTAGTGCTAAGTCCATCTGTGGGTGACACAGACCAATGGTCCATGGACCTGGCAACACCATAATCAACCACGGCACTTGGTGAAAAAAAAAAAAAAAGGAACTAAACTACTAAACTAAATGCCCAGGGCCCACTGCATACCAGGCTCTCCATGGGGTGAAAGAATCTGCAGATTATTTTTTTAAATGTTTTACACAAGTTTTTCAGGTGTTTGGAATGAAACCCAAGTTAGAACAAGGAGTGTAGCCCCAACCTGAGTCTCCAGATGCGAGACAGGACTCTCCTTCGCCCCCTGGTGGCAAGGATGAAATGCTCGCGGCGCTCCCTGCCTGGCGCGCTCAGGGGCGGGTGGAGGCCAACAGGAGCCTGGCCTATGGCTGGTGTCTGGTGGATGCAGGTGGAACCATGGCCCCGTGCAGGAACGTGGCATCCCTTGCTTTTCACCCTGTCCCACAATTTATCACCATCAGCATTATCTAACTTGATCTTATTTGCATTTTCAGATGTGCCTTTCCTGAGTCCAGAGGAATGGCTTCTATGGTGGAATTTTAGCTGCTGTGGCCAGACATCAGCGAGCTGGTTTGCCGGAGACCTTTTCTTCCTTTCACTCACATCTGTTCAAGTCTATGCTTAGGTCAAGTTCCCTGAGTCCTTGTCACTCCTCACAGGCCTCTCAGATGGTACCCAGTGAACAGGACATCATTGTACTTACATCTCAGCAAACAGGAAGAACGCTGGCGCTGAGCAGCAGGGCGCCAGAGAAAGAAGTTTCTGCATGTTTTATCTTGAGAGGTGAAGGGCTCCCACTCTGTTACGTCCAGCCACTGTGGAGAACCAGCACGAACCGGACTGTGCTGGGGGCTGCTGTGTGTCGGAGTGTGAACACACATGGCCCCTGCCCTCTGGGAACCTAGAGTCTATCAGGGAAGATAACATAGTCCAATGACCACGAAAACAGATCATTAGATTTACAAACCCTGATTAAGTCTACAGGGACTGTCGGGAAAAGAGCCCATAGAAGGGGGGAACAGAATGTGCAAAGGCCCTTTGGTAGGAAAGGCCCTCTGGTGCTAAGTGTGGTTGGGGTAGAGACCAGAGAGGGAGTCCATTGGAGGGCTGGGGCCATGTCCTGTGAGTCCCAGGGGTCGTGGGCAGGGTTTCAACAGGGGATTGACATTATCCAATTTTTGTTTTTGTATTTTTGTTTTCCCTGATGTCTTAGTGCACGTGGCTAAGAAAGACCAAATAATCCTGGGAGCCTTTGAATGAAAAACACTGACATCCTGCTTTATTCCAACCCATCCCCAGTTCTATTCCCCAGAGTAACCATTTTGGTTTGGGGGTTTTTGTGGGTTTTTTTTTTTTTTTTTTGGTTTGTTTATGTTTTCATTCTGTTCACAATAGTGGAGAACATCAACCATCCATCAATCAATCAATCAATACATTAATTAATAAATTCATTCCCATCCCAAACCCAGCATGGCAAACTCAGGAAGGAATCCACAGAACAGCCGGTTAGTCAACTCCCATCTGTGGCTCTTCCCTGCCCCCTGGGGAGGCCTCTGCCGGGCCCCGCTGGGCCAGGCTCTCCACGGAGGGGGTGCTATGAACCTCGAGGAGACTTGGACTCCAGGAGCACTCTCTAGTCCTGTGTGTGTAGGAAGCTGATTGTTGGAACTGACTGCGAGTGGGTGCAGGGACCTTTTGTTTCAGAACATCAGTCGTTGGAAATCTGACAGGAAAATACATTTCCCAGGAGGACATCTATTCACGTTCATCGGAAACGGCAGTGATGGGCCCAGAGTGCAGGGAGGGAGAGGTGGGGAGAGGGTGATTCATTCATTCATTCATTCATTCATTCATTCATTCATCCATCCATCCATCCATTCATTCATTCAGCTAGTGTTTCTGAGCACCTGCAGTGTCCCAGGTCCTGCTCTCTGTGCTGGAGATGCTGGCAGTGACTGTCCTCAGGAGCTTATACTCCAGCACAGGCTGACAGGCGGCACAGAAGCCGACGAGGAAGCCAGCAGGACGCCTGCAGGTGTGGGTTCCAGGAAGAAAAACCAAGCAGCACAAACAGGACAGGAAGTGGGTGGTGCTCTTCAAATAGGACTGTCCTGCAGCCTCTCTGAGCAGGTGACATTAGTGTGGGAGCCAGGAGGAAGGGCAGCTGGCCATGATGACGTGAATTCCTGGGTGTCTGCACTCCTAGCAGACTTGGCTCCATAGCGGGGATGGGTGAGGGGCAGAGGGCAGCGAGGAAGGGGACAGGTGGGGCCAGGGAGCAGCAGGGGCCAGTTCAGGAGGTCCTGGACCATTTTAAGGACCTTGGGTTGCAAGAGAGGGAGAGAGAGAGAGAGAGAGAGAGAGAGAGAGAGAGAGAGAGAGCGGGGGCTTGAGCCTCTTGGGTTCCCACGCCCGGCTTCCTGCTGCCTGGGCCACCTACTCCCAGCTCCAGCACTGTGGCCAAAAGGACTTTACATTTCTTCCTGTAACATTACATGAAGGTGCAGAGCCCCCCCGCATGTGTGTCCTTTTGGCTTCAAGCAGGTAAAGTTTGCCTTTGCAGATGGACATGGACTGAAGGGCCAGATGGACACTGAAATATATATGTTACATATTTTTGTAAGTGCCTCTAACCTTTTCAAGATACAGCAACACTATTTTATTTTTATTTTTTATTTTTATTTTATCATATTTGTTTTGCTCTTTCTTTATTTTTAATTTATATTTATTGTTGAAAGTATTACAGACGTCTCTCTTTTTTTTCCCCATTGACACCCTCCTCCCGGCTCCCACCCCCACCCCTGCCTTCACCGCACAGTTGCCTGTGTCCATTCGTTATGCAAATAAGCATGTAAGTTCATTGGTCTATCTCTTCCTGTCCCCCTCCCCCCTTCCCTCTGAGGTTCCGCAGTGTGTTCCCTGCTTCCCTGTCTCTGGATCTATTTTGTTCGTCAGTTAATTTTGTTCATTAGATTCCACATATAAGTGAGACCATGTGATACTTGTCTTTCTCTGACTGGCTTATTTCACTTAGCATAATACTCTCCAGGTCCCTCCATGCTGTCTCAAAGGGTAAGAGATCTTAAATACGTTATATTTAAATCTATTTCTATACAAATACACTTATTTTTTATGATACATTAATAAATTACATATTGTATCACATATATAGAAATTATATTATATAATATTAATTATAACTATATTTATAAACTATATATTTATATTTTATGTAAGTATAAGTTTATATAAAGAAAATTATGTATTTTATGTTTATAAAGTATAATTATAATATAAATATTATATTTATATAGTTATATTAAATAGCACATTACATAAATATATAATATACAAACTATAAATTATAGTTTATAAAATATACTTATTTCCTATAATATGCAGTACAAAAATAAATATATATAATATACACAGATAAATATATGTAACTTTCCACAGAGATCATTCTGCATTGTGTCTAGACAGTCATCCCCACAGGGGCAGGGATGAGTCTGCCTTTTTGGTCAGCCCTGACACCCAGCCAGCTATCTTCCCCTAAAGGTGTTGAATGGATAGAAGCCATTCCTAGCGGGACACCTGAGATCCCAGGGACTGAGTTCTATGCGAGCCCAGGCTTGGGTCCAGGGTCCCTGGCTGACCTCGAGAGTTGAGTCAGGAATGTCCCCTCACCCCGCCCATCTAATCTCAGGGTCCCTGTGAGAGCTGGTGGGAAAAGCACATAAAATGCCCCTCCAAGGTTTACAAGGTTTACAGGCAGTCAGTTCCTCCGGGCAATGCCCCCAGATAAGAGAATGTTAACATGTGAGGGAGGACTCCTCTGGAGATGCAGCTCCCTGAGAGAAGGGAACCTCCCCCTCCCTCCTCCCAGCCCCTCCGGGTCCTGCTCCCAGCGGCCCTGCACCCATTACTGATGGAGTGGACCTTCACAAGCCCCAGCCCTGGGCTCGGCCAGCCAGGCCCTGGGAACTCACAGAGAAGATAAGGCGCTCCCTGCTTATTCTTCCGACCCAGGAGCCTGGCAGACCTGCTTTGGGAACTTGATAAGCATTGTGATAGAAAATAACCGTGGTAGCAACACTTAAAAGCACCCTTGGGAAAAAAAAAAAAAAAGTGCATATTGAAGTATCCAGAAAGTGTGCAAATCATAGACATGCAACTTGATGGACTTTTTCTAAATAAACACAGCCCTGGGACCAGCCCCTGCAGCCCCCAGGGTCCCCGGGCCCCTCCCAGCTGTGCCTCCCACTCTTTGGGTTCCTGATTAGGCTTATCAGGCCAGGTTCAGTCAGGGAGGCAGAACTGCCTAGGGATGTGGGATAACAGATTTATTGCGGGGATTAGACCCTACACGATTGTGGGAGGAGTTGGGGAGGGTCGAGGACAAGGCCCACCCCGTCTTCCAGAAGCACCGCACTGTGATGAGCGTGGCTTGCAGGAGTTGCTGGAGCGCAGGCTTGCACGTGGTCTCCAGATTGGAACCCAGCAGGGAGCAGCGGAGAAGCCTGTGGACAGCTCAGCTGCCTCTGCAACTGGTGGTCTGGGGGTTACTACTGGTGCGTGACACTGGCAAGAGGGAAGGAGCTCTGTGCCTTTTCTGACCAGGGCAGCTGCCAGGACTTTGGAGGGCAGTGGCCACTGTTCCACTTCTACCCTTCAGATCGAGGGCACGTCCCTCCTTCTGCCAGCTCCCACCTGGGACAGCCCGACACCCACCCAGATCGGGGCACCTGCTCGAATAGGTGTCTGTGCCGGCTTCTTTCACTCAGCATTATGTTAGTGACCTTCACCCATGGTGTCGTATGTAGCAAGAGCTGTTCATTCTCACGTTTGCATAATATTCCATTGCATAACTATCCCATAATTTATGTATTCGTTCAATTGTTGAAAGGCATTTAAGTCGTTTCTAGTCATTAGCTGTTACAAATAGTGCTGCCTGAGTATTCTGGTGCGTGGCTTAGGGTGGGCAGACCTACACATGTTTCTTGGACATATGCCCAACTGTGGAACCTCTGGGTCATAGGCTAGGCTCATGTTCGGCTTCAGTAGATACACTCAGTTCCCCAAAGCGGTTGCACCATCCTCTAATTTTTAGTGCTTCTTGTCCTTATTTGGTGTGTGTATTGAATCCAGGCTTGTGCCAGATGCCCGAGGGGCTGAGCCCATACAGCAGGAGGAATAAGAGACCCTCAGTTATATGTAAACTCATTTACATTTTTTGTTTACTTGTTTATTGCCTGCCTCTCTCTCTCACCCCCACCTCCCATCCCAGACTGTGAGCTCCACGAGCCTGTGTTAGCAGAATGATGTACCCCACAAAGATGTGCAGGTTCCCCACCCCCAGAACCTGGGAATGTGTTACCTTACATGGCAACAGGACATTAAGGCTGCAGGTGGAACTAGGGTTGTCAATCAGCTGACCATTGGATGGGGAGAGTGTCCTGGGTTATCCAGGTGGCCCCAGTGTAATCACAGGGTTCTTGAAAGCAGAAGGAGACAGAGAGAGAGCAAAAGAGCATGAGAAGAACTGAAGCTGTCATTGCTGGCTTAGAAGACAGAGGAAGGGGCCAAGAGCCAAAGAATGCGGGCGCCTCTAAAAGCTGGAAAAAGCAAGGAATCGGATGCTTTCCTGGAGCTTTCAGAAGGAACCAGCCCTGCCGATGCCTTGATGTTAGCCCAGGAAAACCAGTGATGGACTTCTGACCTCCAGAGCTGCAAGAGAACACAAGTGTGCCATCCAAATTTGTGCATGGTGTTTGTTACAGCAGCAGCAAAAAATGGATACTGTCTTGTTCCCTGCTATGTCCCCAGGGCCTGGTCCACAGTAGATTCACAATAAATACTCACTGACTGAGTAAATATAGTGAAGGGAACTCTTTGCTAAGAGCCTTCCGCGAGGCAGCCCCTTGAGACCCAGTTAGGGTCGCCACACACAGCCAATAAAAAGACAGAATGCCCAGGTAAATATAGCCAATAAAAAGAGACAATGCCCAGGTAAATACAGCCAATAAGAAAACAGAATGCCCAGGTAAGTACAGCCAATAAAAAGACAGAATGCCCAGGTAAGTACAGCCAATAAAAAGACAGAATGCCCAGGTAAGTACAGCCAATAAAAAGACAGAATGCCCAGGTAAGTACAGCCAATAAGAAGACAGAATGTCCAGGTAAGTTTGAATTCCAGATAAACATCGAACCATTTTTATAAAAGTATGTCTGGTGCTGTACTAAAAAAGAAATCATTCATTGTTTAGTTGGAATTCAAGTTCACCTGGTGTCTTGTGTTTAATCAAACAACCCTTTATGGAGTCATTTCTCAAACAGCAAAGTGTGCCCCAAATTCACAGCTCGTGGGGGGAAGACCCAAGGCTTGAAGGTAGACCTGTGTGATTCCCACGACCCCTACTCCTCCCCCCAGCATCCGCTGCTGCTCAATGGAGCCATGGAAATGAGCCAAACACACTAGCTCCCAGCAGCCCTCCCACCTGTGCTCTGAGGAAGCAGGTTTAAGGGACACCTCTGCTGAGCACCACCAGGTGCCCAGTCTGTCTGGTCCTTCAGGAGGAAGTCGAGGACTGAAGTGGGACCCTCGGCCAGACAGCGGAGGCTCCGAAAGACCTTGGCCGTGTGTGTCTTCCTGCCAAGCCGGCATTCCCCTGCGCAGGGGTCTGAGGAAGCCAGCTAAGGAAACAGGAGGCAAGGGAAGTCCTTCCTTCAGAGGGAGCGCTCCAGGAGGCAAAGCCACCGGGATGCAAACTGGACAGAATCTCGCCGTTCTATTTCGGGGAAAACAGTACAAAAATAGGGTCCACATGGAATTCTCTTTCCCCCCGCAGCGCGCTGGAGGAGGGAGAGTCAGGTCCTGATGCCCAGCGACCCCTGGCTGGCGCGGACGCTCACAAACACCTCCAGGAAGCGCCTCATCAAATACGCTCACATCCATGCACCGGCACACAAAAATAACCTCCGGCAAAAGCACCGAGAAGGATCGTGAACTTGCTTTTGCAAAGGGCTCTCCGTTTTTGCTCATTAGTGAGGACTCCCAACCACCTCAGATTTTTCAAAGGAAATCAAAATGCAAGAGATCAAGGGATTTGCCCAAGGTCACGGAGTACAATAGACGCTTCCCAAGTCTTCCAGTTTCCAGGCAGTTGCTTGCCCTGAGAAGTTGGATGGCCTCTCCTTTAAAACTTTAAATACAGTAAACACGTAAAGCCCCCCGCCCGGCCCAGCCCCCCACCCAGGTCCCTTGATCCCCGGCAGGAGTATTCTAGAATGCTGCCAGCTTCAGATAGATTTTGGTACTTGTCAGCTCTATGTGACCCTGATGTTCTTGGAGTTGGAGAAGTGATTTTTGAGTCATTCCCCAAAGAACAAGTGAGGGGGTGGGTATTGTCAGGCTTCTGGGAGCAAAGGAGCTAGTGATGGAGTCCATTTGGGGAATTCAAGGAGAGCTGGACAAAAGGCCCATTTGCAAAGTTGAGGGCAAGGTGTGGGGACTGTAGTGGGGGAAGGGGGGTGCTGTTACTACCTCAGTGCCTGAAAGAATGAGGGGAGAGGAAGCTTGGAGAGAGAGGCAGCCCAGCCCGAGCTGGGAACACAGCCAGACAACCCGACTGCAGCCAGGTCACCGGAAGGACATGGCAGCCCCATACCTGAGCAGGGTTGGGGATCTATTATCAAATACTGTGAGGGAGGGAGGCCCAGGGGGCCATCTTGGGGTAGGTAGAGTGGGGTAGGTTAACCGAGACAACAGCCCCCCTCTCCCCAGTGGCCGACTATAACCTAACTGACTGACAGTCAAACCTTGTAAACCAAATCCTATCTCCTCGGGAAAATTACGATTTTGTGTCACAGTGTAGAAGTTGATCATGAAGAGTAGATAAAATATGCACTGTATCAGGCAAATGCCACGTCTGAAACGCCCAGCTTGAAGTGTTCTCACTTGAGCTCCTTCAGGGACTCTGGGCAGGGGCTGCTCTGGCAGAGGCTGTGGGGGGCAGTTTGGGGGGCTTGGCTTCCTGAGGGCAGAAGCTGGGGTGACCGACCCTCAGTTGCAGGCTGCCCAGCACACAGCCCCGGCTCCAGAGATGGATGTCCAAGGAGGGAAGGGACGCGGGCTGCCACCGTTTCCCTGACAAACCTCCTCGAAGCACAGAAAGTACCACTCACTGCTTCAAGGATCTCCCAGCGTGGTTTGAAAGGAGGTTCATCTGTCTGGAAAATTTGGGTTGCTGACTCCATGTCCGCGAAATGCTTTGGAAGGTCAGTTCCGAGGGACGGACCGGTTTCCATGGCGACACAGCTCTCTCTGAGGTAGCCTTGCTCCAGGCTCAGCTGAGTCACTGAGATGTGGGCAGTGACTCACGCGGGGGTCAGAGTTCACAGGGGATGGGCCACCCTGTGAACTTATTTTGGAGTTCTCATGCATGATTATAAGGGCCCTTCAGGTGGGTGCTGGGGATGGGAAGGGTGCAGGTTGAACCTCACTAAGAAGGAGTTTTCCCAAGAAGAAGGGGGACTGCAGGCTGGCTTCAGAGAGACCCGGGATTAGATCCTGTGATCCTCCTGGGCTGTGGGGCCCTGGCAAGTTAATTCACTTAAACAGAGTCGAGTGTCTGTGCGCTCCCCCGCACGGCTGGTGGGAACAGTCAAAGAAAGAGATGGTATTTGTAAAGTGCCAGGCACATGGTCAGCATCCAGTAAGTGCTGGGATTAGAGACAGTGTGATTTCTTATCCTAGGACGGAGTTGTCCTATCAGTTGAAGATAGCTGTCGTCTGTGAAAATCCCTCATCTTTTTGTCTCCGCAACACGGGGTCCAGCAAAGATACTTCATGTGTTCATTTCCATCTTCCCAACTGGCCAAAAAGAAAACAGATGCTGGGAAGGGAGCCAAGTGCGTATGATCTGTTCTTTCCCCAAAAAACATTACAGCATCTCTTCTGCAGGGTGATGTAGGGATGAGGCCTATGCCATTGACATCTCATAGCCGCCAAGTATGCCAGGAATCTGGTTCCTGTGGAAACCTCTGGGCTCTGTCCTCAAAGCCAAGGCAGGCCAGTCGTCCTCCAAATCCAATTACCTGCAATCATCAGTGACTTTGGACGCGTCCCCAGTTGAATGTTCAAATCATTCGTTGCTGGAAGCAGTCCCATCAGCACACAATGCGGACTCGAGCTCTGGGGCCTCAGTAACTGCTTCAGCAATTTCATGAACCCTGAAGTTGGGGGTTTTCAAGTCCTTTGTCGATGGCTATTAAGAGAATTACGGTAACAAGACCATCTAATCCTTACCTGGCAGGGGAGATGCCATGATCATGAAGGTGGTTTTCCTAGGGCCAGGCTTATCCATTGCACTCTGGACGTGGGAAATTTGACTGCAAAATTTGTGGTCGCACTCTCCCCTGGCTGAAAAACAAACAGAAACACATCAAAAGAACGCCATCTAGCATGGCCCTGTGGCCCTTACATGGACAATTGGGGGGCTATGAATCGATATAACAACTTGGTTGGCTTCCGTTGTCAGTGACCTGGCGTGGTTGTTTGGAGAAAGGAATTGGATGAAACAGTGTGAAGACGGTTGAGGAAAGCTGGCCAAGCCAGACACATTTCTGAGGATTTCCTATCCTCTCCACCCACCACCCTCTTGTATTCTGGTTTCAAGAGGAACGTGTTGCTTTTTGTTTCACTTGAGGTGTACTAACAATGACCATAAGAGCTGCAGCCACTTGCCATGAGCACTTGGGGTGAGTGAGAGTGGCACCGAGCTGCCAGGGACAGCACATGGCAGAGACCTGAGGGAATGCGCTGGGGCGGGCAGGGGAGGCCATCCAGGGGACATGAGTGTGTGTGTGTGTGTGTGTGTGTGTGTGTGTGTGATGCAAAATCACTTCTTTTATTTTAAGATATATTATTTGGAAATGACTTCAGATCTTCAGAAAAGTTACAAAGGAGTACAAAGATTTCTGGTATACCTTCCGCTGAGATTTCCCAAGTGCTAACATCTTACCATATTTGCTTTGTCACGTCTGGTAACCATGATGGCCCCTGGGGACACGTTTTACATCACCGCAGTGTTAACAAAATGAGGAATGTATGCCTGATATAATGCTTTCATCTACTTCAGAGAGCTTGTTTGAATGTCACCAATTGTCCCATGAATGTCCTTTATAGCCAAAGGGGGGAGAACACACACACACACACACACACACACACACACACACTTTTTCTGGTTCAAGATCCAATCCAGGGTCACAGCTCGCATTCAGCTGTCCTGTCTCTTCGGTCTCTTTTATTCTGAAACTTCTTTGGTCATGTTTAGTCTTTCATGACTGTGACATTTTTAACATGGAAGGCTCGTTATCTTGTTGAAAGGCTCTCCGTTTGGGTTTGTCTGCTGTTTCCTCGTGGTTAGACTCCGTGTAAGAATTTTTGGCAGAAATAAACCAGAAGTGACATGTGTCCTTGTCAGGGCGTCCTATCAGGGGCCCATGATGTCATCTGTCCCATTGCTGGTGATGGTAACTGATCACTTGAGGGAGGTGATGCCTCTCTGTAAAGGTAGTTTCCCCTTTGTAGTTGATACATTCTGTATAGGAATAGAAAGATACTTTGAGACTAGGCAAAATCCTTCTACTTGCCATACTTCCACCTACTAGTTCCAGCTTCCATTGCGAATTCTTGCCTGAAGTATCGCGAGAGCGGCTTCCACACGGTGATGGATGTCTTATCCCGCCCTTCCTGCTAAAGGTTTTCATTGCAGTTCTAGCACAAGAAAGCGCTTTTCCTTCTCCCTCATTTATTCCATCACTATGGATCCAGGAACTTTTATTTTATTCTCTGGGTTACAACTCGTTATTACCAGCATTCTTTCTGTTGCTCCAATTGTCCTAAGTTTGGCCAGTGAGAGTGCCTTCAAGTCGACCTGTCCCCATGGTCCACTGAGCCCTTCCTTATGTCTGTCACGACGGGATGCGCAGGCTCACCTTGGATTTTCCCTGGCCCATCTTGGAACGAGCGATTCTCCCTTTCCCTCCCACTTCCTTTTTTTGCGATATTTCCATCCACCATAACTGGCATTTAAATCATCTGGTTTGCACCCAGGTACTGTCTATGCTTTCATGCACCTGCTCGGGCTCTTCTCAAGAAACAGACCATTCAAGGGCCAGCGACTGGGAGGGAGGACTGAAATGAGGTGAGTCCAGACAGGCATTTCACATCCTTGCAGATCATCCAGTGTGTGGTTCCGGTCTAAGGGGCATTTTAATACCCCGGGTTCACTTTAGCCTCACCCATGACCTGCCTCCGTTTTGTCCCAAGCTCCTGCCAACAGAGCCCAGCTGATGGGCATTCTTCTTCTTGTAAACAGTCATTTAACTTGGAGAACAGAGGATTAAAACAACACCATTCGTGATGGAGCGACTGCAGCTCCCCGCCAGGATAATGCTGGAGGCCAAGAATGCCTCCTCTCCAGGGAGTGCCCCAAATCCCCAGGACTCAACGTGCTTTCAGTACTTTGTTTTGCATTTCAAAGTCTTGGTGAGCAGAGAGGTAGAAACTTCACAAAGCCAGGCGGTTTACCAGCCAATGATCTAAGCTGCCTGCCACTTGCCCACAGGGTGTCCTTGTGCAAACTAAAAAGAGGTGCTTTTTCCCCCTGGTGAATATAGCCCTGAGTCGTGTACAGGGTGTGAGCACAGTGTGGGCTAGGTACCTGCCTGCCACTTGCCCCCTTGGCTAGGTACCTTGTGCAGTGAACCACCTATACAACGGCACCCAGCAGCCCAGGGTCCAAGAGAGCTAACGCCCGGCTGGTGTGGCTCAGTGGTTGAGTGTCGACCCATGCACCAAGAGTTCTGGATGTTTTCTTAGTGCCTTCCACAAGGAATGCTGTCAGCCCACCAAGAATAAGAAAGGGCAATTGCATGGTTAGATGTCAGCAATTGGTTGTATACACATGTCAGCTCCTTGAAGTCCTTGCTGTCACCTGGGCAGGCTCAACCCTTGCTAAGGAGAAACGAGGTTAAGAGGACTCTTTTCTGGCACCTTGGCTTTGTTTGTACCTCTGGGGTGGAGGCAAGAGTACAGAAAGGCTCAATCAGAAAGCTGCCTGGGGAGGTTCTCCCATGGAAGGGAACATTTCTGGAGCTGCTATGATGTCTCGGTGTCCAGAGCCTTAATCAGCTGTGACATACACATTGGTGTGGTGTCAGTCACATGTCATGTATGTCTGAGAATGTGGGAGGACATCTTGGAGGGCAGAGACAAACTGTGAGGATAGAAGGAGGGAGAAGAAGCGGGAACAGGGAGTTCAGGCAAGGGGGGCAGCCCCTCCGTGTCATGCTTGTCTCATGTTGGCATTTTTATTTTCATTTCACAGACACAAATTTGTGTGTAAACAAATAATTATACCCCAAAGTAATCATGTGACAAAACTCTGCCCTGATTGTATAGGTGGTATTTTAGTCTTGCTATGGAATGCATTCTTTATATATATAATATTATCTCACTTTTTCTTTGTAGGAGTCCTACGTTTTTATAGGTAAGGAGTGTAGGTAGTAGAAATAGGTGCAGATATATTTAACAGAAAACATAAAATAACAGTGATTGTAACAGATAGGGCTTATTTTTCTTTTTTATAAAATAAGTTTAGAAAAAGGGAGTCCAGGATTAATCGTGGTTCCACATTCATCAAGGACTCAGAGTGCTTTTGTATTTGCTCTATCATCCTTAGCACCTCATGGTTCAAGGTGGTTGCTGAGCTCCTGCCATCATGTTTGCATTCCAGGCCACAGGAGGGTAAAAGAATTTTGTGCTACTGTCTGCTTATCTCTCAAAGAGCTTTCCCAGATGTCCTATCCAATAATATTCACTTACATTTCATTAGCCAACTCTAGCTGCAAGGGAAGCTGGAAAGTTATAGTCTCTTTATTAAGCACATTACCTCCTGAGATAAACTTCTGTTACTAAGCATATTAGGCAGGGCAGGCCTAGTGCTGCAATAAACAATCTCCAAATCTCAGAGATGTAATCAAATAAATGTCATTTTGTGCTCACATCACAGTATAACACAGATTGAGGTAGGATGGGGGCTGTGGATGTCTGCTCCACCAAGTCACTCAGAGACCCAGGCTCCTTTTGTCTTGTGGCTCCTCCCTCTTCTAGGTGCTCGGAGGTAGCGAGTAGAGAAAGACAATGAGGATGGGCCACAAGAGGTCTTTATGGTCCAGACCTGGAGGGAACTTACCCTACTTCTGCTCCTATGACATTGACCAGAACTTGGTCACATGGCCACCTAAACATGGGTGACTGGGAAATGTAGTCTCTGTGTACACAGAAGGAAGAGGGGCTCACGGTCAGCGGGAAGCACAGTGGCCATTGGGTAGACTGCACAGCTGGCCAGGCTGCAGAAAGGGAAGTCCTTCACCCATGCAGAACTAGAATGAAAACCCAGGGACCCAAGAAGGACGAGCCAGCTTCCCTCAGCAGCAGAGAGCCAGAAGCCCAGGGCCTCCCTGGGATGATGCTCATGGCTCAGTGACATCCCTTCCACGGGAGCAGGAAGAGTCTCCTCCCCGGAAACATGGGGACCAAAACAGCGCCCTGACAAACTTCCTCTGAAGGATACAATTAGTGGAGCTCTCCAGACAGGGGCTGGAAAGTGCAGCCTCCCCCCATGACCTGAATGGATCATTTGTGGCTCAAATGACAGACAAATGCAATAATTAGGCCTATTTAGTAAAGAGGGGTGAAAGGTCAAAGTGGGAGGCCAACCGTCTCCTGTTACCAGCCTGGTGACCAAGTCGGGTGATGTTTGTACAATAAACCGACACTGGCCACCGCCGCCCTGCCCGACCCGCTGCCTGCCGCTGCCCTGGGGCTTTCCGAGGCTGGGTTCACACACCGAGAGCTTGGGTTCCAGGAGGCCGACCAGGCTTACGGGATCCCAGGCCCTCGGAGGAGCACCGTACCCCTGACAAGGGCCCCGGGGCTGAGGCACCCACACTCACCATGGCTTTCCACTAATGAGACTGCCCGGTGCCGAGTGAGTGGCAGGGTCAGGGCACATGGACTCGGTACTCCACCGGGCAGTGGGTCAGAGCCTCCTCCCATCCAGCACTGAGTCCCCAGCTTATCTCTTCTTTTTTTTACCTAAAAATCTGATTTCGCTTTCTTTTAATCCAAAGCAGATGATTCAGCAGTTTCTCAACCTCCTCGCAGCTCCCTGCCTGGGAGGACTTTCTGAGGATCCCTCAGACCTGAAGGGGGAGAAAGGCAGGGGCTGCTGGGCACGGGCGGGGCCGGCCTGGACCTCCTCCCGGAGCAGGGAGATGCATGGGTGCGAGGGAACGATAAACACCTGGGGTGCATGGGTGCGAGGGAACGATAAACACCTGGGGTGCTTGCGCCGGTCTCCCTCCCTTCCCCTCCTCCTCTCCGTCCCATCCCCCCATCCCATCCCCCGCTCCTTCATCCTAGTAAAGACAGAGGGGACTGGCATCCTTTCAGATGACAAAGCCAGCACTGTCCCTTGAGCCTATACCTACAGCCGGTCTCAGAGAAGGACAGATCCTCAACAAACACCTTAAAACACCTGGAAAGGTGGGATGGTTCCTTCACAGCCTGAACTGGGTATCTCAGCCCAGAAGACGGGAAGCTGGGAGCAGCCCTATCCCTCACAAGCCCCCTCCCCTCCTGCGGTCTCCAGGGGGAGGGGGGTTTCTGATTGGTTTCACCTCCCAAAATCACTGATGGTGAGTAGGGCAAGGGGTTCATGACTATAGGGTCTGAGAGGTATTAGCGGGTGTCAGTGGGAAGTCTTCCGCTCCCCGGGACTCAGTTTCCCCATCTGTGAAATGGACTGAATGCAGGGCTCATGTCACAGGGTAGATGTCAGGATCAAAGGCAGGCAGTGCCTAGGTTGGTTGGAGAGAGGATTCTCTTTTTTTTTTTTTTTTTTTTAATGATTATGCAAAGCCCTCACAGGACGAAACTTGGTTCTTTTTGCTTTCAGGACTGCCCTTGTAAAATCCCCTACCTTTCCTTCCTCTTTCCTACCTGGTTGCTCTTGCTTAAAAAGCTAGACTCAGCTGGGGAGGGGGCAGAGGTGGGGAGTCCTGTCCTGAGAGAAGGCTTCCTCTGGCCTGGTCACTCAGGAAAAACGACCATCCCAACATTCTGTCCCTTTTGGCCTGGCAGCAGCCAGGAGGCAGAAGGCGCCAGGCCAGAGCCGGTCTCCACCCAAATTTGGCAGGTCCTGCATCTGAACTCATGAGCCTTCGGTGGAGGTTGGGGTAGGGGGAGGTGTCGGTTCATTTGCTCTCAGACAAACACAACTTCCTGGTTCACGGGACAGAAAGATTAAAAGTATATGTATTTTTAAAAGCTTCAATCTCTTTCCTGCCTGTCGCATCATTTTTTTTGAGAAGCAGCACGGGGGTGAACCAAGGTACAGGGATCCGAAGCCGATGGAGCTGGGGGTGGGAGGGCCGAGGGGAGGCGAGCGCACAGAACATCCTGTCCTGGCGCGTGGGGGACCCAGAGGCACTGGAAAAAGCGATGAAGGACACATGAGACACTTGTCCAAGCTCACTTGGCTGCCTGCCCCCCACCGTCCAGGCAAACTCCCCACTGAGACCCAGAGGATGGTGGGGCTGACAGCTGACGGCGCAGATGACCGGCCCCTGACCAGGAGGCCTGGCACCCTGCGCCTTTGTTGCAAGGAGAGCGGAAGGAGGCCTGATTTGTTTGTTTGTTTGTTTGCGGAGGAGGTCCTTACATGCCCTCAAAACCCCCTGCCCTCCAGGGCACAAGCCGTTCCCTCAGGAGGGGCTATTTTTGTTTTATTGTACAAATTAGAGCCCAAGTGTTGAAGCCACCCAAATATATAGCCCTTGACACGAAAGCACTGAAGATGAGCTGGGCCAAGGTGGCCAAGGCAACCTTGTCCCAAAACATGACGGAATTCAGCTCAGGAGGTGCCGGGGACCCTCCTCCAGTCAGTGAGGGCTGGGCATCTCACGGAACATAGCCGTCACCTGAGTAGCTGTTTCTGTCCTGCTAACTGGCCACCGAGTTGGCGTCTTGTTTCCAGGGACTCACCTTGAACCCCACGTAAAATCTGAACGTACCCGGGACTCCTCGTCTTTGGGCTCATTGGGAGCCGGAGATAGGAGGCAGCTGGGCATGGGAGGGCTCAGACCAATGCCTGCCTTGGCCTCCAGGAGCTGGGAGATGTTGGGCAAGTCATTAGCAGTAAGCCCCTCATCGGGGGCTTGTCGTGGGGCTCGAGAGAGGAGACGACAGCTGCCACTCGCTGGCCCGCGTGATGTACCTGTGCCACTAAGTGTCCACCTCTATGACCTCAGGTACCCATCTCACCCTCACCAGGACATCAGTGCTACTGTTACCGCCGTTCTACAGATAAGGAAACCGAGGCACAGAAAAGGTAATGGCTGAAGGCCACGGGTAGCTGGTGAAGGCAGGCACCCAACCACATCCCAACCCGAGTACTAACCGCCATTCGAAACACAGACGCTCTTCCCTCTGGGCCTGGTACACGTTTGTTGGAACCATATCATACGTCAACCCCCAACTGCTTTTGACCCACAAAAATGGCAATTCCGCGCAGCCCAGCCTAACAGGAGGCGTCCAGTGATGGGAGCCCGAAGCCGAGCGGGGCGCGTGCTAGTCGCAAATCACCGAGACATGCGGGCCAGCTGGTGGCCCGAGCGCAGCGTGAGTGCGTGGGCGGGAAGAAGAAAGGGATCATGGTGGATGCCTCAGAAGGACGTGCTGACCCTGGGAAAGAGCATCACTTGCAGAGGAAAAAAAATCAGCCGGGGCTAGAGGACAGAGCCAGGTTTTGTTTTTTTTTAATATATTTTATTGATTTTTTTAGAGAGAGAGGAAGGGAGAGAGAGAGAGAAACATCGATCAGCTGCCTCCCGCACACCCCGCACTGGGGACCGAGCCCGCAACCCGGGCATGTGCCCTGACTGGGAATCGAACCAGGACCTCAGTCCATGGGACGATGCCCAATCCACTGAGCCACACTGGCCAGGCCAGAGCCAATTTTTAAGTTAAAGATGGAAAGGACCATCTCATCTTAGATTGTGTAGGTCCTGTATTTTGCTTAACCTAGCATTAGGAAATCAGATTTTTCAGGGTGAGTTAAGAAATATTAATACCAATTACACATAGCCAAGCTACACACGTTGATTCTAGTTCCTTGCATGTTACATGAGTGTTGTATTCTCACCCAAGTCTTTCGAATTTTGAGGAAATAATCTGATACTTTTGTCCCCATTTTAAAGATGAGGAAATCGAGAGACATTGGCTGAGCGTTAAGCCAAGAAGCTGCATTTTAAAGTTCCCGATCTCTCATGCCAATGAGTTGTAACCGTTTTCTTCTCTGCTATTATTATTTCCTCAAGAGGTTTGTTTCCGGCGCAGTAACTGAAATCAATTAAAAGGCTTAAGCTGGTACCTCACTCTTAACCTAATGCAAATTAGATTTAGTAATAATCTGATTTCGGCTCTCGTCGTGGGTAAAAAAAAAAAAAGAAAACTCTCTTTTCTGTGAGATTTTGGGTTTGGTGCCTAATTAGTTTGGTTCTACCATTATTGCGTTTTAAAAGTAAAACATGATTGTATAATGAACAGTGAAACCACAGACGAGATGGTGTTGCAATTGGAATCGTTCAGATAAGCAAGAAAGCTGTACCAGATGCTCGCATGCCTGGGATGGGGAAGGGGGGGGTGCGGCCGAAATCAGATTTAGCAGATGTTCTGATGTCTGGGGTTGTCCCAAACATTCCATGTTTAAATGCCTGGCCCGTCCCTCAGCTCTTCACTCCATCTGAAAGGAACATGAGAAAGGGGAGGGCGAGAGTGATGCAAACTAATCAGAACCCGTCCCAGCATCCAGCCAACGCCGCATTCTCCCTCCCAGCCTAGAACTTGCCGGGCTGGTTCTCAGCGGCTGTCGTCCCCACCCACCTCGTGTCTCCTGGCTTTCTGGTTTCTACCCTGGTGCAGACAGAGATGGCCCCAAAGACTTGGACGCAGGTCCTCGCCAGGGGGAAGTTCCAGGCCAGCTGCTTTGTCTGGCAGAGGTTCCGAGCCTATCCCCAGCTTGTCCTGATGATGGGATTCTAACGGGAGGACAGTTCCTGAGATCTAGGAGGCTCCCCCTCCCCCTCCCCCTCCCAAAAGTGCTCACAGGAGGAACATAGTTCTATTTGAAAACACAGAAAAACTTGACCTGGGGGCTATGATTACTCTGGAAGGTGCCTGCAGCCGGGAAGTAAGCTGAAGTCAGTAAAAGGTGGGGAGGGTGGGCAAAGGAGAGCTTTGGTGGGAGGTGGATTTAAATTGGCCCCCATCACAGGGCTGTCAATCAAATTCCCAGTGCCTTTCCTCTCCCCTCCCCCTTCCCCGACATCTATCAGAATTGTATACCCAGAGGTGAAAAACCTTCAGAAAAGGAGAGAAGAAAAAAAAAGAGGACTTTAAAATAAAGATCTTTCAAATAAAGTACCTTAAATATATCAATTGAACTTATTGCAAATCAATGGTATAAGTATCCAGTATATGCATTATCAAATGAAACAATATAACTAACATTTTATTGGGCCAGCATTTATTGAGCACCTACTATGTGGCGGACACTGCACTAGGCGCTGGAGATAGAGGAGAGGATCAAACAAACAAAAATCCCTGCCCCCATGGAGCTTTCGGGAGAAGACAATAAAACAAATAAACAAACAGGATGCCAGATGGGGATGTGTGTTTTGGAGAAAAGAGAGGAGTAGGTAGAGGCAGGGGGATGGGTATTTGCCGTTGTAAATAGGTGCTCAGAGATCACTGCCAGGTCGCCTTCCGTGCGGCTTGAGATGCCCATTTCACAGTCGCGGGAACTGAGTCTCAGCATTAGTTGAATGGATACCCTGAGGTCACGAGTGGCAGGATTCAGGTTGACATCTGGATTTGCCTGAAGACAGTGTCCAAGCTCTTTGCTATTCATTGATTACTCCGTATATCATGTTTTTTCCTAATCACTTCACTCGCTTGCTCGTCTCATAGCACCCTCCCAGCAGAAACAATTGTCGCTTTTATGGATGAGGAGACAGAGGCCCAGGAAGTAACTTGCCTGGTCCCACCAGCGCCGGACAACCGGCCACAACTGGCTGTCCCCGAGCGTAAGGTCAGCAGATCGTCCCACCAGCTCTGCCCGGCTGGGGCCACCGGGTACATCTGAGAGCAAAGGACCCTCATCTCTGGCCAGATCTTTAAAAAGGGACAGCGTGACCTCTGACATGGTCTGGTCTGCAGAGCTCCATCCAGCCTGAGCGGGCCATAAAGCTGGGAGCATGCCGATTGCAGGGGAGATTGAGGCGTTTATCACAGGAAGCCCTCCCGAATTGCTGTAGACTTCAACCCCTGCTACCCTGCGTGATGGAGGTTTTGATCTGTGCCTCTAGACTCGGGGACAGAGAAGGGGACCAGACCTGCCAAAGATCTTCAGGAGACAAGCAGTGGCCACTTGATGTCTCTTCCACGCGTCTGTTTGTTTTTGTTTTGTTGTTTGTTGTTTTTAAAGTGTCAAAGTGAGCCTGTGTTTCGACTCACTGGAGCTGGTTTCTGACGGGCAGGGCTGGCGCGGAGAAGGTGGAGGTGGCCTTCCCGGAGCCTCTGGGTGTGTGGCATTTTGCAGTGTCATCGTGGCAGGCGGAGCCTGCAGCTGGCAGGGTGATGTGCCCTTGACCGGGGGCAGCCTAAAGCTTGTCTCAGAACAGCTCACCGAGGCCTAACCCAGCCTCCACTTTGAGAAATGTCCTGGGGGAAGCTTTCTTCCCTTTATATAGTCAAGTACCCCCCCACACACCATTGTTTTAATTAAGAAAGAAATGGAAGCTTGCCTTAACAAATTCAACCAATACAGACAAACACAGATACAAAGTACATGCCTCCCTGTCCTGATTCAACACCCTGTAGAGAAAACCACCATTGGCAGAAGATGGACTATCATTCGGAATTTTTTTATACAGTAGCCCCCCTTTATCTATGGGGGCCATGTTCAAGACCCCAGTAGATGCCTGGAACCACTACATATACTATGTTTTTCTCATAAATGCATGCCTATGATGACGTTTAACTTATAAACTAGGCACAGTAAGGGGTTACCAACAACGACTAATCATAAAATAGAGCAATTATAACGATATACTGGAATGGAATTCAGTGAATGTGGTCTCTCTGTCTCAAAATATCTTATGATGCTGTACTCACCCTGCTTCTCGCGACGATGTAAGATCATATGATTCCTACATGATGAGATGAGGTGGGGGGAAGGATGTGGACATTGCCTTGTAGTGTTAGGCTGCTATGGCCTTCTGAGGACATGTCTGAAGGAGGGTCATCTGCCCCGGTGACCCTGGATCATTGAGCCATGATGATGTTTATGGTTGGATGTCAGGAGCAGACAATGGCAGTGGTTGGGAAAAATGAATAATTTTGGACCGGGGGTGACCGCAGGTAACGGAAACCGTGGAAAGCAAAATCACAGATAATGGGGGGACTGTTGTATTTGTTCAAAGCTTTTTATTCTGTGCTTTCTCCACAAAAAGGGATCACTGTATACATATTGTTCATCAACTTACTTTTCCACGTACTAATTTACCATGGATAACTCTCAAAGTCAATATGGAAAGTTTATTCTTTTCCAGTCAAAGTATTGGATCAATTCAGTGAAAAACAGTCAACGCACTTTCTGAAAAACATTTTCTTTGAGCAATGAGACTCGTATAACCAACCTATTTCTCCCTTTCTTTTGGCTGCCAGGAAGCTCAAGATAAATTCCGTTACTAGCTGAAGTCATGAATTCCTTCCCCTGTTCTCTCCCAGCATGATGTAGGTGACACTACTCAGCACCTTCCACATTGTGACATCAGAGTTGTTTTGTACACGTGTCTACTGCCTGCTCTAGATTACAAACTTTTTGTAAGGAGGAGATATCTTTGTACTGTCTGCCTGCATCCAGGGCCCTCAATGATGTCCAGTAGTGCTCAGTGATGACTGATGATGCTCAGTGATGCTTGATGATGCTCAGTGATGCTCCGTGATGCTCAGTGATGCCTGATGATGCTCAGTGATGCCTGATGATGCTCAGTGATGCTCCATGATGCTCAGTGATGCTCCATGATGTCCAGTGATGCCTGATGATGCTCAGTGATGCCTGATGATGCTCAGTGATGCTCCATGATGTCTAGTGATGCCTGATGATGCTCAGTGATGCCTGATGATGCTCAGTGATGCTTGATGATGCTCAGTGATGCTTGATGATGCTCAGTGATGCTCCGTGATGTCCAGTGATGCCTGATGATGCTCAGTGATGCTCCGTGATGTCCAGTGATGCCTGATGATGCTCATTGATGCTCCATGATGTTCAGTGATGCCTGATGATGATCAGTGATGCTTGATGATGCTCAGTGATGCTCCATGATGCTCAGTGATGCCTGTTGATGCTCAGTTATGCTCCATGATGTCCAGTGATGCCTGATGATGCTCAGCGATGCTCCATGATGTCCAGTGATGCCTGATGATGCTCAGCGATGCTCCATGATGTCCAGTGATGCCTGATGATGCTCAGTGATGCTCCATGATGTCCAGTGATGCCTGATGATGCTCAGTGATGCTTGATGATGTCTAGTGATGCCTGATGTTGCCTAGAATGAATGCCCAAAGATGCCCAGTGATGCCCAGTGGGAAGGGCTCTTTCCACAGCCCCAATGCCAGCCCACTTGAGCACACTCCCCCTGCCACAGAGCCAGGAAGGCTCCTGGTCCTGTCTCATCTCATTTCTCTCGAATCTTCTCCTCAAGTGCCACAGTCCCCGGTCCCACACTCCCCTGTTTGGGCCCCGCTCATACTGATGGACAGTTGCCATTACTCCAAGCCATCGTGTTTAGCTCTTGTAAAGCCTTCCTGACAAATCTGTTCAGTTCCTTCCTTAATCATCCCTGTTGCAATTCCCTAAACAACCTCCGAGTTGTTGACATCTCCAGGATGTGGAGCCAAGGGCTATACACAGAATCCAGGTGCAGTTTCAACAGCCTCAGATAAGGGGGGCTGAGGGGAGAGTGCCCCTTCCCGGGCCAAGGGGGTTCTTCGGCCGAGCCCACACCAATTAAGCCAGTGGAGAGAAGGCCAACTACCCAAGTCATTTTTGACAGTGTGGATAACGCTGGCCAGGAGATGTCACTTTCCCCGACGTTCAGATACTTTAATTTGGTTGGCATATGTTCATTATAGGACAGTGAGAGAGTAAATGGGTACAGAAAGAAAAGGGAGAGAACACATCTGTAATGCCAGCCCCCCGACACCACCCCTGCTGGCCCAGGGCCTCCGTCTGTCCAGGGTAGGTGAGCATGCGCGTTCTGGAGTCACCTACCTGAGCCCAGTCATTGCACCTCTCTCCACCTGTGTCCTCACTCTGACCGGGAAGCTGACAACAGTGCCCCTGTCATTACATAGCTGTGACAAATAACTCCAAGGTAACATAACAAGATACACAGTGTCTCAAATGCTCCTGGGTGAATAAACGTTTCTCTCTCCAGAGGGCATTCCCCACGCGTGCGTCATTCTGAAACGTCCATGGTACTATTTATAGTGTCTTGCTCAACCTGGGTTTTAAAAACCTTGCAGTAGACTGTGAACTTTTTATTTCAATCGAGACTCTTCCTCAAATTCCATGTAAAGGTATTTAATATTGCAGAGGCTGAAAGTAGCATGTCATTTAACGCTTTCTGTATTGTGGCACTTTCAGGCTGGATCCCAGCTTGGTGGCCATCCCTGCAGCCTAATTAGGCCCACGCCATAATCGGGTCCCAGAGATCTGGAAATATACGTGTGTGAATGAACGTACTGCTGAGTCTCCTTCTGGAAAGTTCTACCCACTGGTACACCCCAGCAGTGCAGGAATGTCTGCCCCAACGACAGATGGTTTAAAGCTTGATTTCCCCAAATCACAGGCCCTCACTCTTGGCTGCATTAGAACCACATGGGGAGATGTTTAAAAGGAAAGTACTTTTTCTTTTTTATTTTATTATGTTTTTAATTTTTTTTTCCCTTTATTCATTAGAGAGAGAGAGAGGAAGTGAGAGGGAGGGAGAGAGAGATAGAAACATCGATGATGGGAGAACATCGATTGGCCGCCTCCTGCACGCCCCCCACTGGGGATCGGGCCCACGACCTGGGCATGTGTCCTGACTGGGAATCGAACAGGTGACTCTTGGTGCTCAACCACTGAGCCACACCGGCCAGACAGGAAAGTACTTTTTCAACAACTCCCCAGGTGGTTATGGTGGGCATGTCGGGCCCGAAAACCACCCAAAAGGTGAAAGGTGATTTGTTTGCTCGAGCATCCTTCTTCTGAGACGTCGTCAAGTATGTATTGAGCACCTACGACGGGGCAGACTCCTTTCTGGGTCTGGGGCTCCGACAGACAAAGGCCCTGTGCTCGTGGCGTGTGCGTCCTTGACGAGCTAGTACACGTGCTCTGTGTGGGGGAGACATCCCTGCTGTCTGCAGCCCAGCTCGGAGGGGCCCTCTACTTGGGATCCTGCTTTGTATTTGCTTCTTTATTTGTGATTCCTAGTCCAGCCTGAAATGACTAGCCTGCAGGAAGGGGTGGGCCACGGCCTGGGGAATTCGGCCCTTTGGAGTCATCCGGGAAAGAGCCTGCCATTGGAAGAGCTGAAGCCCACCAGCTAAGGGAGCAGGGCCCAGGCTGCTTCAGGCAGAGTGGCCCACCCTGTCGTCATTCTCCCTCCTTCCTGGTGGCCCTTATAGGTGAGATGAAAGATTAAGACCTTCCAGCACAGACACCCCTCTCCCCCTTGTCACTTGGCCACAGAGAGTATTGGTGGTGGGTAGGCCTTTCTGGGGAGCAGCAGAAGGCAGTCTGCACCCCCCTACAGAGCACGAGGCAAGGATGTGCTGACCAGGTCCCTTCTTTCCTGCCCCTCTCCACCCCAGCAATTCATTCTTTCTGGGGCTGGTCCAGAATCGATGGCTGCCAAGCTGAGACTTACAGGCCTGGTCTGATGGGTGCTTTTCCACCAAGCCATCCCCGCGGCATGCCGTACACAGCACGTGCGTTAGAGTCGCTTAGTCATTGGTGCATTCACTCATTCATCCATGCGCTCATTCCTTTCTTCACTTCTCCACCCCCTGGCTAGCAGGACCAGCAGCTGTCTAAGCTCCCTTAACCAGTCGGCGTCAGAGCTGGGGTAGGACCCTGGCCTAGCACAGTGCTGTGCACATAGTAGGTGCTTAATAAACACGTGTTGGTTGTTGAGTGAATCAACTCATCTCGTCTGGGTCCCTGAACATTCGTGAAACCTCTTCCCTGGGCCAGGTACCGGGCTCAGGCTGGGGTTCAGAGACAAATAGAAGGTTTGGTGACTTGGCAGAGTGAGCGCGGGGAAGGGAACTGGGATCTGAATCAGGACTGTGCCTGTGCGGGGCATGAAGAATTTGCGGACAGTCAATATCAGCCAACACGTCATTGTTCTCCTCTAGAGAAACAAAGGCACCGGACTGCTGCGGCTCCTTAGGACTCCAACTGTGCAGTGAAACACTTTCCTTCAGGAATTTGGAGGCTCGTGAGCCACTTTCAAGTAATTTGCATTAAGTTTTCCTTGAGGAAGAAGGCAGCTCAGCTCAGGGGAAGTCGGCCCTTTCGTAAAACCGAGACAGCCTTCTTGAGCTGCACTGTGTGCTCAGAACGGCCGGGAGCAGGTCAGCGAGGGGGGGCCAGCCGCAGGCTCAGAGACCGCCCGGGAGCTGGGCCCTGGAGTCTGATTCCGACGCTGGCACTCAAGGGCTCACACTCTGGGAGACACCCTAGTGGGGCCTCGGGGAATTATTTGCGTATGAGGACTTCCTGGGGGTCTTTTCTGGGAGGGGACAACCAAAGGAACAGCTTTGACACGGTCCTTCTTGCAGACGGGTGAAAATGGAGCTGAAGGTACAGGGTGGTTGCTTGAATGAAAACCCAGCATCTACGGGAAAACAAAAGACACGGTCGTGGGCAGCTGCCCAAAGTCACACCCACGCTGCCACCTTTCCCCGGGAACTTTCAGCATTCTGCCACAGGAATGCCAGGCAGAACAGGCACCAGATGCCCTGAGAGGGCTTGGGGGGCTGGTTCACTGGAAAAGTCAGGTTGGGCACAAACACGGGGCGTTCAGCATGAATGGGGTGGGATGCTTAGGGGAGGAGACAGAGGGAGAACGAAGAGAAAGAAAGAAAGAAAGAAAGAAAGAAAGAAAGAAAGAAAGAAAGAAAGAAAGAAAGAAAGAAAGAAAGAAAGAAAGAAAGAAAGAAAGAAAGAAAGAGGGAGGAAGGGAGGGAGGGGGGAGGGAGGGAGAGAGAGAAAGAAAGAAAGAAAGGAAGGAAGGAAGGAAGGAAGGAGGGATGGGAGACAGACAGTGGGAGGAGGAAGGACCATGAGATAGAGGAGGAGGAGGAGAAGGAGGGAGGAGAAGGGAAGAGAAGAAAAGGGAGGAGAAAATGGGGATGGAGGGAGGAGAGAGAATAGAACCCGACCACAGCCCTGTGAACACGGCTCGTGCTGTTTCCCCTGGAATCTCCCCAGAAGCCTGCAGCTAGGTGCTCCTACGTGTACGAGCAACTGCACAAAGCCTTCGTCACGTCTGTGAAGTGAAGGGGTGGGACGTGGCGTGCCTTCCATCCCTTCCAGCTCCCATGTTCTAGAAGTCCATGCAGTCATCACCACACGGGGCCCTGGTCAGGGCTAGCCACACCGATCGCACCAGGCCCCGCGTGGGCGCTGCGTTCACAGTAAGTGAATGTGATTTCATGACAGGAGCAAATCATTATTATTGTCCAACGGAGGGCAAATGGGGCCCAGGCATTACTGAAACCGTGCTCTCGAGGGCTCTCCGCTCCTGTAGGAAGACATCAATCTCTCCTCCCCGGCAGTGAAGCCTGGACAAATCCACTTTTAATCACCGGTTGGCACTGACTTAATGTGCCATGGCTATCTCATCACAATGAAAGTACACGTCTACTCAAGATATTGAAGTTAAAGTGATGTCCTTCATTTCCTCATGGTTTCCAAAGTTTGTGTTAACGTTAACCTGCTAGTCTGCACATGCATTCTTTCTTTGATTCCTCGAGTCGAGCCCCACCCTTTGGCCTCCAGTCCCTTCAGGTCCCATACCCTAGCTTAGGTGTGTCGTCACTGCCGCAGTCTCATTGAACACCAGTGACAGCGCTGGTTTGCATTTGTATGGCGCCCTTCGATTTAGATGAGGCTTTCAGACCTGTGATCATTACAATGCTGGCTGGCACTGACTGAGCCCTTGCTGATCATCACCTCCTGGCATTGACCCAACAACCTTGTAGGCAGGTGCCATTATATGCCCATTCGTGGAGGAGGGCGAGGCCTGCCCACACAGCTTGTGAGCAACAGAACCAGGAACCCATCCTATGTCTGTCTGCCTCTTGAAGCTGACCTTTTAAGCGTGGTGCCTATCTAGACAGATGTCACACCCTGGGTGCAGCGGGAGTGGGATGATGGTGGGCACTTAGGGTGGATGGGAGACTATGGCGCATTGCCAAAGCGTGACCCTCACTCTGAGCCTCTGGGTGGCCATAGCAGGCATCCTTTGGTCTCCTTTGAAGACAAGCATGTCCACGTTCAGGATGAGTGACTCAACCAAGATCACCATGTTAGTAGGTGACGGTCCACATGGAAATCTCTGACGAGACCCGAACCCTCCCTCTGTGCCCTTCTTTCTAGATGACGTATCATTGTGCCCTGTCAGTGGGTACTACTGTTGGGCCTGCAGGGAAGGACATGGGCTTGGGAGCTTGTCGTGGTCACACAGGCCTGAAGGGGCAGGACCGGGTCCGATCCAGAGTTGGAGCGCAGGTTCTACGGGCTCCCGTGACATGTGATGCTGCCTTGCGATGCTGAGGCAACTCCCTCCGTCTGTTTCTTGAGAAGTCCTGAAGACAGGGGAGAAGCTAGCTGTCAGCACGCGTTCTGTCTCTACTCAGGGATTATTTGATTTGAATGACACCTTCCCCCAAAGGCAGCGGAATCGTCGGAAGGCATCACGATTTCCCCAGCTCTGCCTCCTCAAGGCCTCGACCAAGTAGCTTCTGGTAGATTATATTTCAGGGAAGGAGCTGCCTCTTTTGAATCTGACAAACTTTTGTTAACAGACACACACACACACACACACACACACACACACACACACATATGTATATTTATTTTTTTCTTTTTTTTAGAAAAGAAACTGTATGGATATTTCTACTTAGAAGAGCATGATGTATGAGATGGTGACCCAGATCACAGACTCTGGGGCTGGACTGCTAGGTCTGCCCCCTGGGTCCGTAGCTCACAGGCCTGGTTACCTGAGACCATCTATGAGCCTTTATGTGTCTGTCTCATCACCTGCAGAGTGGGCCAGACAGTACTCCAGGCGAGGGCCGCGTGAGAATTAAGTGAGCTGTTCTACAATGAGTGCTTAGCAATTGTCACATAAGTGTGAGGTTTATTATTAATTAATTAATCAATCAACAAGTGTACTATCTATGCCAGGTATTTTATTTTATTTATTTATTTTTAAATTATTTTTTTTATTAATTTGTTTTTATTACAGATGTTTCTCCTTTTTCCCCCATGCCAGGTATTTTATTTACAAAATGAACCCACAGACGTGGCTGGGGAAGTTGTCAAATGGAACCCTACTTGAGAAAATGCCTTTCTGTTTATTTACATCCCCCCATTTTTTGGCTATCCCAGATATGTGACTATGTAGCGGGTTTTCCCCCTTCTTTTCTGAATAACTGATTCAATGTATCCTACAACATTGTAACATCAATTATTCCCAAGCCCTCAGCAGTGAAAATGCAGTCACTGTATTCCGTCCCTTCTTCTCAAAGCCTCCAGGCACAGAGCTTTATTTTAGCATTCTGTTTGCATCTCAGGATTTTCCAAGAGAACTAACAAAATACTTCATCATAAGTAATGTGTTGACTGTGCCCCGGGTGCCAGCGTGTGCCAAGCAGTTTCCATGCCTTCTTTCCTTTCATGTTCACAACAGTGCTGTGAGGCAGACACCCCATTTTACAGATGAAGAAACTGAGGCTTTCCGGAGTGTGGTGAACTTCCCAAGGGTGTCCTCGGAGCCTGAATGCTGAAGTCCGACGTGATGCTATAAAAAAATGAAATTACAAACCGAAGGCGGTGAGTATCAGAGAAGAACATGCTGCACTAATGTTTCCTGGAGGGAAAAGGAACTGTGTCATTCCTAATTCCATCAAACATCTTATAATGCATAAAACCACGTAGAATAAACAGGAGCGGCTGTCTCATTCTCCACCGGCTGAAGCCACACTCATTTTGTAACTCTTTAAGTGTGTGAAATATGTTTGTTTCGGATTTATACAACTCGTTAAATTATCTAAAAGTTTCACTTTTTTCGGTAACTTTCTTTTGTGATGGCTTAAGTTTCTGAGAGAATTGTACAGTTTCTCAATGTTTTCAAAAGCAAAAAGTTTCTCTGTTACATTGTGTCAACGGTGAGTGCTCAAAAAAAAAAAAAAAAACACTCAAAAGTTTCGTGTTCCTCCCAGAATTACGAATGGAAAAGATTCAGGAATAATTTTGGAGCTGAGTCACAGGGATTCATTAATCCAGCCCGGGGACCCGGGGAGTACTAAGGGGCTAGGTAAGGGCTCAGGGGTCGGGGGCCCAGAAATGTGTGGGCTCTGCGGACGCCTGCTCCCAGACACAGGCCCCACGCTTTCTGTCATCTTGTTCTCGGTGCAACTCATGACTCACAGACACAGAGCAGGCCACCCTTGTCCCCTGTCCCAGGGAGGGACGCCATTCACCTCGCCACAGAGCAAGCTCAGTAGAGTCTGAGCGGGACCCACCTCGTCCACAAGGAAAGGGGCTGGCCACTCTCCTTCCTCCGGTCACTATCGGGTCAATATTTGGACTCCACCAGGAAGAAGATACTTGAGTTAACAAAAAATGTCTAATATTTTTTACCTAATTTCAGGAAATCACAAATAACCATTCCAGAGCAGCTATTCTATTTTTTTCCACAGAGAAAGGAAGTTTGCACACTTTAAAACATTTTTTTTTTTTTTTACCCTAGAGGAATCGTAAAATAAATTATGGCACTTCCAAAAGATGGCATATTAGGCACCTATTAAAATTATGTTTATGAGGGACTTTAATGAGTGGGGAAAATGCTTATGAAATATTGACAAGTGAGCACAGCACAGTATAAATTTTTTTGGATACTGGCTTTGTAAAGGGTGTGTTGTAACACACACACACACGCATTAAACAAAGAAATGTACTACTATGTTAATAGTGCTTACTTCTGAGCGGTGCAATTTCATGTCAATTTAATTTTCCTTTTCAAACTCTCCTAAATGTTCTCCAAAGAAAGTATTAGATGTATAACAGAAACCAGAGACTTGTTAATAAAACATTGTCTCTCTGAAAGAAAAGATCGTAGCGAGCACGTCCGTAGGAAGGTTTTGGAAAGATCTTTCAGAACGTAAATGCAAATCTTCAGGTTTGATTCCTACTTTTGAAAAATAGCAGCCCAATTACATAGGCTTATTTATTCCGCATTTAGGCACCAAAGTGGAGGAATAGACCCCAGTTTCCATGCCTGCCGGGAGACACGTGGACGGTTTCCTTTCAGTTCTGTAAGAGCTCTGAGCGCTTTCCAGTTTAATCTTCTTTCCGCGTCCCCCTCTCTGCCCTTCGGTGTCAAAGTCCAGACGATCAAGATTCACATCCAATTTGTGGTGTCGCCCACAAAGAGAGAGGAGTGAACCCCATCCAGACTAACCCCTTCTTTTTTCTTTTTTCTTTTTTATCCTCACCCGAGGACATTTTTCCATTTTTTGTTCAGATAGAGTGGGAGGGAGAGAGAGGAAGAGAGACAGAGAGAGAAACATTGACGTGAAAGGGACAGATCAAGTGGCTGCCTCCCGCACGACCCAACCAGGGGCCGGGGACAAATTGCAACCGAGGTACATGCCCCTAGCGGGAACCGAACCCGGGTCTCTCTGGACCGCGGGCTGATGCTCTAATCGCTGAGCCAAACCGGCCAGGGCCTAACCCCTTCTTTTTCCATCTAAAAAGCAAGGCAGGTTGACGCAGGCCTTGGGACAGTCTCCAGAGAGTATGGAGCATGAGATGGCCGGTCACTGCAGATCCGCTTTGCAGGACATTCCAGGACTGAGGCGAGCCCAGAGGGCGCCTAGCTGGAGGGTGACCCTGATCTACCTCTCCTGAGCAAGGGTCCTCACCCCAACCCCCAAGGAGCCCCTTGCCAGCCCCAGCTCCCTCTCGTCCACATTTTTCCCAAACTGGCGAGTCTGGATGCAGGCCCCGGGGTCAGTGCCAAGGCGGGGCGCAGCTCTGCAGAGCTCACGCAAGGGCCCTCTGCCTGAGGATGGAGTAAACAGACTCTCCTTAAAGGTCACTTCTTCAGGCTCTGGCTCTGGCGGCCAGAGGAAGCTGCAATCATTTTTCAGGGCTGTAAATGCCAAAAGAAAAATGCACTGAGTCACAGCTTTCCTCCATGCCCCTGGTCAGCGAAGCGCCTTCTCACAAGGCATTTCCTTGCCAAATAAAGCTTCTTTTTTTCCGCCTGAACCCAGAATAGACCTCGAGTAACCTTTGCTCAGGGGTCTTGGGATGCAAGCTTTTAAATTTAGTTTACAAGCCGCGGTGGTTCCCAGCGAGCAGGCCTCAGTCCCAAAGAAAACCTTCGGCGACACCCGTGTCTTCTCTTTATTTGCTGGACTAAAAGATCTCAGCCCAGGAAGGAATCTTTACATTCAAAGAGATCACAGTGTGCGGTTTGTGTGTGTGTGTGTGTTTCTGTTACTTTTGCTTAGTTTGGTTTGAAACACAATGAATGATTTCATTTCTACGGTCCAATCTTCCTCGGATTAGAAGCAATCCACCCGTAGCTTAACTTGTTACTTTTATGTACCGAGGACAGAAAAGTAATCAAGAAAGCAGAAAGGGCAGCTGAGATAAAATTTAAGGATTCATTTCAGTGGAGCTGAAAAGTGTCCCACCAACTAATGGTATGTGTCTTCCCCACTGCCCAAATCACAGACATCCATCTTATGGATGAAAATGCCACCTTTTTTTTTTTTTTTTTTAAATGCATATGCTCCTGGTAGAGCCCAACTATTTAAGTCTGTTAGACTAATTCATACTAAAGTGTGACTGATGTGAAAGCCTTTTTCTCAGAGACCTGAGACTAGACACACAGAAAATAAAGTTTTAGTCTGGCTGATGTGGCTCAGTGGTTGAGCGTCGACCCATGCACCAGGAGGTCACTGGTTCAATTCCCAATCGGGACACATGCCCAGGTTGTGGGCCCAACCCCCGGTGGGGGGCATGCAGGAGGCGGCCAATCGATATTCTCTCTCATCGATGTTTCTGTCTCTCTCTCCCTCTCATTTCCTCTCTCTCTAAAATCAATCAAGGGAAAAAAGAAAAAGAAAATACAGTTTTAAAGAAAAACTTGAGGCCTAGGTAGGTAGCTGGGAAACAGGTGCCAGCTAATCAGAAAGGCAGGGCCAGAGAGAGGACAAATGAGGTCATTGCAAAGTATGCCCGTGTTTTGCTTAAGGACATGTCTGCAGATAGAAAATCTAATCTCTAAAAAACAGTTCCCAGTGGAAAAAGTAGAGGTGAGAGCTTTGGATTAATTTGGGGTTTATACCAATTAAATTCTAACTTTAGACATGTTTGCCTAATGTAACCCATGAGCCAAAAGCCAATGGGCCAGTGACACCCTGAGTCCACTGGGACATCTCTGAGGCTGGGCTGGCTTCCTTCTTCTCAGTAGCCTGAGGAGCCATCAGGGTTCTGGGCACAGGACTCAAACTCAGTGGGTATCTGTCTGTGGCTCTAGTTTCCTTCTACTAAAGAAAGTGTCCGGCCCTGGCCGGTTTGGCTCAGCGGTTAGAGCGTCGGCCCGCGGACCAGAGAGTCCCAGGTTCAGTTCCCACTAAGGGCACGTACCTCGGTTGCAGTTTGTCCCCAGCCCAGTTGAGGTCGTGTGGGTGGCAACCAGTCGATGTGTCTCTCTCACATCGATGTTTCTCTCTCTCTCTTACCCCTTCTCTCCCTCCTGCTCTATCTGAAGATAAATGCAGAAATGTCCTCGGGTAAGGATAAAAAAAAAAAAAAAAAGTGTCTGTAAGAGACGTCTTTAAAGTTATCTATAGTTTGAGACAGTGTTTTCTAAGTTAGATCTCTAAGCATCTGACATTTCCTTTGTGAGCTTTTGAAGTGGTGCGGTTCCCCGTGCCTGAGGCGCAACGCAGTCTAACCACTTGCCCTGCCGCTAGAAAGCACGTGCCTTCGGCCAGTTACTCAGCCTTTGGTGTTTCAGTGACCTTGACGGACTGGAACAAAGACGGACGTAGCAATGCGTGTTTCCACCTTTGTTGAAGGCTTCAGAAGGTTTGTGGAAGGCCTCACACAGTTCCTGACACAGCGTGCCTTTTCCACGTGTGTTGTCTATTACAGGTTAAGAAGGCAGAGCTGGGAAGGCAAGAGGCCATCTCAGGCCATGGTGAGCACCCATCTATGGGCGTGTTTAATCCCAGGGACAGGACAATCCCTTTTGAGAGAAACATTTGCACTGATGAGTATTCCGTGAATGAATGGAGGTATGAGGGTGGGCGTTGGACCTGCGGAACCTTAAAGACCTTTGCAACATCAAGATCAAATCTTGAGGCACCGGTTTCCTGGTGCATAGATGACTGACACATACTTGCAAAGTAACTTTCTCAAAGAGAAAAGGCAGCAATGAGATGCCACTTTCTACCTACAGTGTCGGGAGGTTGAAAGGATGGTGTGCTACCCAGTGTGATGTGGGAACGGGAACTGGGACCCAGCTGTAGCTGGTCTGTGGAAGGACGATCGTTAATTCCTTGCTAGCTGCCCGTTTGCTCAGACACATCAACATTTTACATGTGACTCGCTTATAACCCAGCTAGCCTGCCTCCGGAAATCTAACCCAAGGAAATGTTTAGGCATATGTGCAACGGCTGTTCATTGCAGTGTTGTTTATAATATATAATAGCAAACTTGGGGAAAGTGTAAATGCCACACCAGGAGGCTGTGGAATACTATATGACTATGTATAGAGGACGTAGACCCGTCTTTGTTGACATGGAAATACATCCAGGCCATATCACTGAGCTAAAAAGAAAAGAAGGACAGCGGCGGGTAGAACACGATCTCACTTTTATAAAATAGTACACTTTCATCATTATGGATATAATTTGCATAGACAGATGTTTAATGAGATTTTACCAAAATATGATTTCTGGATGATGAGGTTTGGGTGATTATTCCTTTTTCCTTCCTATTTTGATTTTTTTTTTCCATTTTTAATAAAAATTTTATCAGAGTTTTAAAAGAGTAGACATGTCCTAAATTTGAAAATAAAATTGAAACAACTGTCTGAGCCCTGCAGAGAGTCTCTAAGCGATCACATCAAGGCCTGAGCCACCTAATAAGATGACATTCCAGGACAGGGAACTTTCAATGACGACGGAAGACAGTTGATGGATGGCAGAGCCCGTGGCCTATCTGGGCTGATGGGGTGATAACCCCTCATGCGGCCTGGCTCGCTTGGGACCACAGACCCCGCAGTCCCCAGCCTCCCTCAGAAGTAAACAGGAAGCAGAGCCAGCGCTGAGAGCTGGCGGAGGACTGGCCTTCCTGGCGGAGAGCAGAGAGGACCTGGCCCCCCTCGCTCCACACGGACTGAAATTCCCAGGAAACAGGCTGCGGGCGTGGACGCTGGACACCGTGGGGGCACGAGCTGTGAACTGGGCTGCTGAGCTCCCCCGAAAGGGGTGGGACTGAGGTGGATGTGGCAAGATAGGCAGACAGAGGGACAGAGAAGGGCAGTGACTGACAAAGGGAGAAACAGATGACCGACCCACTTTATTGCAGGGTCCTTTCTCAGGAAATAATGATGGGGATGGGGATATAAAGCGGTGAAAAGCCTGAAAACTGCTGATCACTCCCCTCAGTGGGGACACTGGTCGTGATCACTCATTGCCACCCCAAACACTCGATGACACGCACCAACCTAGACTGAGAGGACGCCTGGCCTCTCCCTTTCGGGTCCACCTGGCTGGGCCCTGGAAAGACAGAATCCCATCTCTTCTCCTGACCACATGGGGTTTTGAAGGCAATGGAAGGACAGCGTGGGCATAAAATCATTTTAGAATTTGAAATACTGCACCAGTGCATAGTATTACGTTTACATTCCAGATTTACTTGGAGGAAATTAAACTGAATCTCAGGTTCCTTTAAATAAATTTTTTTTAAAAATTCACAGAAATTATCTGTAAAAAAAAAAATGTTCCAAAATATCTCACAGAAAGTATCCTATTCGTATGGTTTATTTCATTTTCCATTCATTCATTTGTTCATTTGCGATTAATTATTGAGCTCTTCCTATGTCCTCACTCCTGTCCTATCCCAGAGGATAGTACAGTAAACAAAAGACAAAAATCCTGCCTCCACGTGGTTTATTTTCCACAGGAAACAAGCAGCGTTAGTGGGAAGTGTGTAGCAGGTGGGGCCCCACAAAGCCACGCAGCCCGTGATTACTTGACTGATCAATACTGAGCCAACGGCGAGTGCCGGTTGTCCCTGTTCCAGGAGAGAAGGTAGAATGAATGCTTGTGAAAACATGACGCTAAAAACCCAAGGCCCGGAACTGACAACGTAACCTCAAGCTTCCAGGCCCGCCAACCCAGACAAGCACACGCAGACCCCGTAGCGTGGGACGGTCGGCACCTGCGGGGCCCTAACTGAGGAGGGAGCAGCTGTCCCACGCAGCGTATGTTGTGTGCTTGTTTGTGTCCAAGGTGAGCAGTTCCAGCGGCTGGCTGTTCTGGGACAAAAGACACGAACACATCTACGTGTTACAAAAATATTTTAAATGAAGACTTATCAGAATAGAAGTTTTATAGGGTTTTGCCTTTTTATTACCACTATTTTTGTCACGTTATTGTTTGTGCAATAAATATTTGAAGTGACTTTAAATGAAAGCTCTGAGAATAGCAATCTCCCCTAGAATGACATTCACAAAAGTCAGCCAACTATGGGCCAGAGACTCTTCTCAGTGATTTGCATTTATGAACTCCCTTGATCTACTCAACTATGATTATCCCCATTTTGCAAAGGAGGAAACCCACCAAGGCACACAGAGAGGTTGAGTAATTTACTCAAAGTCACACAGCTGGCAAGGGCAAAGCTAGGATTTGAACCCAGGCCCTCTGGTTCTGTCATTTGTGTATGTAATCCTTTTACCACATGGCCTGTAAGTGGGGATGAGGGAGAAGATGATGAGAGTCACTGGGACGTAAAGCCTGCTCCCCGTCAGGCTCTGCTGAGTCATCTGCGTTCTCATCTCTCATTAGCCCACACCTTGTGGGGCTAAGTTCCAGCCCCATCCCATTTTTCCAGTGAAGGGGGGACATCAAGCAACCCACCCCAGATCACAGACCTAGTGAGTGGTGAGGGCCCAGCTCACATCAGGTCTACATGACACAATGGCTGTGTCTTTCCATGACCGTTCATCACCTCCATTCAATAAAACATAGAAAAACAAAATAGCGTCTCTGTGTTAAATAATGTTTTCACATTGATTCTATGAGTCCTTGAGTCCTTAGAGAGGAGAAACATTGTGAGAAAGTAAAAAATCTTCCTTAAAAAACAAACCAAGTTAGCGTTTGTCCCAGGAAGAACCAGTTTCAGAGACCGTACCTTAAAATACTGAGGGGTGCTGGGAGTCATGGAGCACCCTTACCCCACGGGGACGCCGGCTCCAGGGAGCCTCTCCCCTGGTCTGCACAGACCCAGGAGAGAATTCCTCAGGAATGTTTGCTGAATGCCTACTAGGCTATACGGTGAACATGTGCCTCGGACCCAGCAGACCTCAGAGTTCCACAGTCCTCCCTGAGCGCTGCCTGGGGGGCTCCCCCCTGCAGAAAGCCTCCTCCTCGCCCCCCTTATGATGTCCTGCTCCAAACGTAGGTAGTGAAACCGGTCTCTGTGGGGCCAGACTCCTTTCTCCCGCTCCCTGCAATGTGCCCATAGCCTCTGGATTGCATTAAGCTGCATAAATAACAAGTCTGTTGTCAGATTTCCCCCTGGTGAGGAAAGGGCAGATGGGGAAGCCGGCAGGGCACGACCTTCGTGTTTCTCAGCGGGAGTCAAAACGCCTCCCATGCTGGGGACGGAGAGGAGGGTCTGTGTTATGCTTGCACTGGGCCCTGACAGGCGAATGTAATTCCTGTGCGCGCTGGAGGGGCGCTGGGATTTGTTTTATAGCCTGGTGCGTTTCACTCTGTCTGTTCCGCGGCCAACATCTGGTGGAAGACGGAAGTCTCAGGCCGAATCTTCCAGGCTTGGGCTGCTCCTGGGTGTGGGCAGCCCTCGCTGGGATGGGGCAGGGAGCGGGTCTCGTGAACTGAAGCGTATGAACAGCAAGGCGCCTGGCACAGAAGAAGGCAAGTGTCAGTGCCCCTTGATCCCAAAGACACGGGGACTTGACTCTTTGGGAGCTGGCACGTCCTCCTCTGCCACCGGTCCTGCTGTGGGCAGCCACGTAGGGAGGTACACGAAACTTGAACCCTGGGCCGAAGAAGGCAATGCCCAGAGCGTGCATTTCAGGCTTCGGCTCCTGACCCTGACCCGCCTCCCCAGGCAGAGGGACAAGCTCTGACGCGTCCCTTGCTGTGGTGGTTTTCAGGGTCCTCCTTGGTATTTCTCCAGTTGTTTAAGTGACTCTGCAATAGATTTTAGTGGTTTTAAAAAAAAAGGATGGGGTTCAGCAAGATATAGGAGAAGAAAGGGGGGGAGAAGGGAGGGACAAGGGAAGGCAGGTTGACTCCTCACCTGTGATGTATGGGACCCGTGCTTCGACTTTTAGAACTCAGTCTTCACAATCCTCTCGGGGTGGGGTTGTTAGGCCCATTTCACAGATGAGTACACTGAGGTTCAGCGAGACCGGGTAACTTGCCTTGATCACACCCTCCCGTGGGGTGGGGTCTGGATCTGGCGTAGAAACAGTAGCCAGCTCACATGTCGTAAAGGTATTCTAATGAATTCCGCACTCACCTCCATCCTGTGAACATCCGTTTGTTCCCCTCGTTCTGACTTCACAAGCCACGGCAATGCCTGTTTTAGCAAGAAGAAAATGATTTCAGGTTGCTTTCTACGCTTATCACGATTCGCTAATAATGTAACATCATCATCCCCCAAGGAATGGGGTGAGGTGATTGATGGAACCCTGAGGGATGGGACCACGTCCTTCCTCCCTGCCCAAGACGGTAGAGCTTCTCCGGCCTCAGTTTACCTCCACCCACGGATCAAATGTTGAGATTCTCTCACGGTGACAGTCACCACAGCCGCCAGTTCTCCAGCTCTCACTGAGGCTTTGCAGGTATGGCCTCATTCAGTCCTCAGAGGAACTAGGAGTGGGGGTATACTCGTTGTGCCCAGTTTCCAGATGAGAAAACTGAGGGCTGGTGCGGAAGGCAGAGGCCTCAGGGGCCAGGGAGCCGGACTTTGAAGGATGATTCCCATTAAAAGATGAACCCATTCTCACTTGACAGTATTTTCAAAGAATGTCTGATGTCAAAATTCAGATGAAGCCCCCCCCTTCCCCCAGAGAGCTGCTCTGATGATGGCTTAGAAGCCACCTACCCAGCTTCCAGGCTTCTCTCCCCCACTCTCCTGTTTAGCTGTCTTTGCTTTCTCCTTGCTCTCTGAGAAGCGGATGTTCTTCTCTGCTCCTTGTCTGCTTCTCCCTCCAGAGGACAAGGCTGCTGTCCTTGGTGGTCATCACTGTGTCCTCAGAGCCTGGGCCGGTAACCCTCATAGTAGGTGCTCAATAAAAATGGACGGAATGGCGGAGGCATGTGCCGCAGTGCACAGTTCAAAGGCTCGCCTCACCCCGGTCCTCCCAGGGGCTGCTCCCCGAGCCGCCGGGACTGAAAGTTCCCCACGACACGGGGGATGGCCCGGGGCTGCTATTCCCCTTGCTCTGATTTGTAGAAGTGCAACCTTAGGGGGCCCGCAGAGCACATCTGCCCATAGATCAAACCTCCCCTCAGAAGTGACAGCCTCCCATCGCTCACCTCCCCGAGCAAACCTGCGCAGTGAAGACAGATGGCCCCGGTCAGCCGCAGGCCGAGCTGGGAGCGGAGCCTGCAGATGGTGCCATGGGCGGCCTGCGGCCACACACCCCACCCGGGGCTGTGGTCTGGGGTATCACTGGGATGGAGACTTGCCTGGTCAGCCTGCGTCCCCTCCGTCACCCTGGGGCCAGTGTCTCTATTGGATAAGCCTGGTGAGTCTGAGGAGTGGGACCCTTTCGTGGCGAATGCCCTGACCCAAACAGCGAGCCGCGCCGCGGCCAGTGGGCAGGGTCTGCGTTTGGCTGACTCCTCATTAGGGAGGTGTCCGGGACTTGGGAGCCCTCTCGGAGACTGGGGAATGGGCTGAGGAGGGGTCAAGACTTCACCCTGGGGTGTTTGAAGGGAGGGTGCTAAAGAAACGTGGATACCCACCCATCTTGGCTTCCCATCCACCTTGTGCCTGCAGAAAGGAGCAAAGGGAGGTCTTCGCTGGGGCTGGGGGGGGGGCTCTCTGCATATTCGGGGGGTGGGGCAGCTACAAGCAAGCATCGCTCAGAAGGGAGAGGTCCAGAACTATTTCTAGGCAGGAAGGTGGCTGCCCACTAAGACATGGCCAGCATTTGGGGCACCGGTCTGGGTGCAGAGCAGCCTGTCACTGCTCACCCCAGGCCTCAAGAGGGGTGCAGACCACTTGCTGCAGGGGAAATAGTAACGGGAGAGTCCGAAGGGTGGGTGAGCCATGCGCCCTGAAAGGCAGGTATCCATGCATCCCCCGGACCAGCAGCTGCTGTGAGCACCCCAGCTCACAGACGGTGAAACTGAGGCCCGAGGGGTGACACAACAGCCCTCGTGCCCACAAAGCACGTGGCCTAAGGTCCTGCCGCTCCGCTTCTTCCAGCCCCGTCTCCAAGGCAGATGCGCCAGAGCTGGTTTGAGGGACCCTAGCGGGGTCCCTGGAAGAAGCAGGGTAGCGTGTGGGTGCTTCTAGACGCTTCTCCGAATCGCCTGCGGTGCAGAGGAAAGGCACCGCGAGGCCGGGGCGGCCGTGTGTGCGTGTGGCACGGGCAGGCCGGGCAGGCCGGTGCCTGTGTGGTCCGAGGGGGCTTCGTGTGTGTGGTCCGCCACCAGCCCCACGCTGATCATCTGTCCAAAGGCTGCTAACTGCCTGCCCGATGACCAGTCTGTTTACTTTAGTCCTGTCTGCACCAACTGAACTCCGAGCGCTGTCTCCTTCCAGCTGGACCTCCTCAGGGGGAGAGGGAGAGAGGGAGGGAGGGAGATGAGAGAGGAAGGGGGGAGATGGAAGGAGAGAGAGATGGGAGAGGGAGGGAGGGAGCCAGAGACAGAGAAGAGAATCTGGAGAAAAGAGAAGAGAAGGAAAATGACGTCCATGGGGCGCTCTACAACAAATAGGCTGTCGGTGGGGTTCCGGATAAATCAAGACACCATTTACGGGGCATTTCACCACCCTCCTGTCTCCAGCACCTTCCAACCTCCCTCCGTGGGCCTTGCACCCCTATCTCACCCACCCTCACGGCACATTAGCTCACACAGACCAGGCTCATGAATCAGCCGTGTTGAGCGCGGCCGAAGCGCTGCTCATGTTCCTGACCACTGACATAAAGCTGTCCTTGTCTGTGCTGGACGTGCGTGCGCGCACGTGTGTGCAAGGAGCCAGTCGCCATGGCGTGTGCGTGTTCTGCACACGTGGGGTGCAGGAGAGAGAGACCAGTTGGTGTGGGGGTTTGGGTGGGTGTTGGCGGGGGTCTGCGGGCCTTCAGTGTCTGTCAGCCCCATGAAGAGATTTCCAGCCTCTGTCCACCTCTTAGGAGTCCCATGAGGGTGAACCAGTGAGTGTCCTCTGGAGGTAAACACCCGACGTCATGTGTCGTGGAGCTGAATGGATGGCCAGCTGGGCGCATTTCATAGCCGCAGCGTACGTGTCCTAATGATTTCCCCTCTGGAAATCCCGCTATTCAGCTCTAGTCTATGTTTCTTCCAGTTTTACCCGTCTCATCGATGGTTTACTCCTTTTAAATGTGTATGTCCTGTAAGTCATCTCCATATTGTATATAATGCAGAGGGATGGAAAGAAGAAAGCGAGACGGAGGGAAAGGATGCTTGTCTGGGTTCTGTGTTCCGGACGGGAGGTTCTGGAAGGCCTGGTTTCAGTGGGCGTCAGATCAGAACCTTGTGTCAGGGAGATAAGATCTGCGTGGTATGTAAGAGAATAATCAGATGTCCTTCGTGAAAATGTTTCCTTCTTCAGAACATTCGATTTTGTGTCCCACAAGGAACGCTGCCGATTATTTCGCTGTGTCCCATTTACAGAGAGTCCCTTCCTCCGGGTCACAGAAATGCAGTCAGAAATAGGGTCCCTGTGCCTCACACCCACCAGTCCTCTGACGACATCGCTGTCCTCCAAACCAGGTAAATTATTAAATACATAACTGGAAGATAAACAGATAACTCGATTAGGTGGCTTGTTTTTCCGAGGGGGGACCAGGCATTTTCTTTTCAATTGAGGTCAGATTCACAGAACAGAACATTAACACTTGAAAGTGAACAATTCAGTCGCATTTAGCACACTCACGATGGATGTTGTTGCAGCCACCAGCCCGGTCTGGTTCCAAAACATGGTCATCACCCAAAGGAAACCCATCCCCAGGAAGCCCTTTCTCCCCATGCCCCTTCCCTGTCCCCAAATCGGCTTTCTGTCACTGAACTTACCTAGAAAATCGGGTGCTTCTTATTCACCAAAAGTGCTCAATGAAAATATCTTAGTTGCCTTTTTTTTCATGACAAAGATAGCACTTGCTCGTGTAGAAAATGTAATCATTACAAAAAATATAAATAAGACAATTTTTTAACCGTGCCTCCCAATTTCTCACCCTAAGTAACCACAGGCGGCATTTGGTGGCCCCCAGCCCCCCCGGGCCCAGACGTCTCCCTGTGTCAACACTGAACAACACGCCCCGTTTCAAGCCAGTGGGATTGTATTAGACTGCTACCTTGGAACCTGATTTTTCTAACCTAACAATACATGTCAGGGACGTATTTCCATGTCAACACACACAATTCTCCCTGACCTTTCATGTCTGCCCAGGGCTCCTTCCTGCAGACGTACAGTTGGTTTAACCAGCCCCTGGGGACGGGTGATTAGGTATAAGCATCCAGCTTTCATTCAGACGGATTGACTTTCTGGGCTGCGTTAATTGATTGGATTTAGGGGGCTTGCTCACGGGCGGGAGGGATTGAGGGAGGATTTAAGAATTCTATGGAAAAGCTCAGGACTTACTGACACCACACAAATGAGAGCTGAGTGACAGGCAGACACACCTGCTCAGGGCACCTCTGCAGAGGTAGGTAAGGAGCAGACATGACCAGCCACGAGACCACGGACGCGGGACCTGCCAGCAAGTCCACCTGAGAAGGCAGTGTGGGCCACTTATGCCCCGCAGGGGGCAAGTCCCCGCTGTGGGCTCCTGGTCGCTCTGAAGGCAGGAAGCGGCGCTGGGAGTGAGGGAGGAAGCAGGAAGGCTGGTATCCCTTCTGGGGTGCTGGCTGGTGTGTGTGTGTGTGTGTGTGTGTGTGTAGCAGCCAAAAAGAAACGAGGAATTCCCCTTGAAGGGTGGGATGTGTCAGTTTTCCAGAATTGTCCTTAGAACTTTGCAACTCAATTGGACCTTTGCCTTAACTAGGAAAGTAGCTGCACATGGAGATTTCCTTAAAGCCAGTGCTTTGGTCAGAGTTTTCTCAGGCTGTACTCTCTCTCCCCGCAGCCCTTCAAATTCTCTCAGGCTCAGACAGAGTCTCGGCTGCTCCTGGGAGGCCTCTGTGTCACCCCAGGTGGTCCAGGGTGAACCTCCAACTGTGCTCCCCTCTGACCACTCAGTCACTCACGGAGCCTTGAGCCTCCCCGTCCTGTGACTTCACTTTTTCTGCATATCCCCGTCTCCCCAGATACACTGTAAGGTCCAAGGTTCAGGGATTTCTTAGGACTTGGCCCTGGTGATTTGCACGCAAGTGAGCACAGTGCGGTGTGTGGCTGGAAGTCAAGCATTCGCCCTGCGCTGCAAACCGTCTGAAGCCCCTCCCGTCTGGGTTCCTGAGGACACTCAGGGGGCCGAGATTATTTACTGGGCAGGGACAAAGGGGAGGGAGGGTGACACTCACCTGAGGCACGAACTTGAAGGGGGCTCTGAAAAACTCAGTCATCCAGAAGAAAGCTCTAAAACAACACGAAAGTAAATCCCGGAGAAGCAAAATACCAAATGTTTAAATAAAGCCAGGACACAGGCTCAGGACCTGGTGAGACATGCCGAGGGTCGATCCTATCTCTATGTAAAATTCGGATATTTTGTGCATCGTGGGTTTTTTTGTATTCATTTTGATTTTTTAAAAATAGGATGCATCTTGATGACTGAGTTCCGTGGTGCCCCCTTCGATGCTGTCTGTGAGCTACGTGCTCACCCCTCATCCTGGCCCTGCTGGCATGCCTTGTCCAAGGGCATCAGTAGGAGAGTTGGATGTGAACCCAGGGTCCCAGGTGCCAGAGCTTTCCTGTTCAACTGTTGGCCCAGGATTGGAACAGCCAGCTAGACCCCCAGCTCTCTCTATGACATCAATATTGACCTGCCCGGGCACCTCGGGTTACTCAGGTGAGCAAACGGACAGAAGGAATGAATTGGGCCAAAGCACCCACGGGCACTCGAGGTGCTGGAACACAGAAACCGCTCAATAATTCTTTCCGTTCAGTCCCCACCCCACCCAGCCCGCCCCAGCTCCGATGTCTGCCGCAGGATTTCATTAACTGTTTGAGGTTAGCGGTGCACTTAAAATTTACTGGCGTTGAGTTTCTATCAGTTCAGGGGATTGTTCGCCTGGGCATCACAGTGGCTCCATTTAAAACTCGTAGGTGAACACCCCTGAACAGTTTTACAGAGAGGGGTCACGGATTCTGCGTGAAATAGACACTTCCCCGTGCATTCATCACGGTGTTGATGACAAAACATTTTCCCCTTTTTACTTTACGTCTGATTTTGTGAAAACAAAATGTTCCCCAAACCCAGACCCTCAGAATCTGGAGAGGGAACAACAGTTTATAGGCTACATGGGAAGGGTCATTTATAAATTGATTTCACTGTTGAGCAAATAGTTTTGCCAGTCTTTTATTTTTTTTTTAATGAAATGATAACATTCTTAAGCCAAAGGCTCACCACTTCCCCCATCCCCCCAAGGCAGAGCTCTGTTTTGCTAAGATATAGGCTTGCAGTATCAACCAGGCTGTCTGCAGTCCTGCTCCGTGGCTCTCAGCCTGCCGGCTTTAATTAAACCGATGGACCGATTCAGTTAGAAAAACAACAACAGTGTAATTTCTTGGTGGCACTGAGCAGTTTTCCGAGCTGAATTTGATCCACCACGACAGCGGCTGGGGAAGGAAGCCGTAATAGTGGCACAGAGGCCTGAGTTGCTCCATCCCATCCCGGCCAAATGACTCTGGGGCTGACTTGAGCTTCTCAGAGCCTTGGCCTCTTCATCTGGAATGTGGGGACCCCAGACCCTCTTTCCAGAAGGTTCTGATCAGATAGAATGGGATGCGCAGTGCCTCTGTCTCAGGGCCTGGTGCCAGAGGCAGTCAATGTTCCCTCTGCCCTTCTCTTCCTCACCACACCAACCCCCACCCCCAGTTAGAACAGATACTGTGCTGAGAGGCAAAGTCATCTCAGGGGTCCAGAAAAACTGTCTGCCTAAGACAGTAAAGTTTTTGTTGGACCTTGATGTGGCTGGGGAGGTTGTGAAACATCCTTTTGAGAAAGCATTACTTCATAACACGTATTGATCATCTAGTATTTGCAAAGGGTCCTGCTAAACTACTGCAGGAAATCCTAACACCAGGCTGCGGGCGGGGCTGCGTGCAGGGCTGGCCAGCCGAAGGTTTCAGAGCCTCACCTCCATTCCAGTGTCTCCACTTAAGAAGGTGCTAAGCCTGCCCGGCCGGTGTGACTCAGTGGTTGAGCGTCGACCCATGCACCAAGCGGTCACCAGTTCGGTTCCTGGTCAGGGCACATGCCCAGGTTGTGGGCCCAATCCCCAGTGGGGGGCATGCAGGAGGCGGCCAATCAATCTTCTCTCTCATCAATGTCTCTCTCTAAAATCAATAAAGAAAAATTATTTTTTTTTTTAAAAAAAAGAAGGGGCTAAACCTGACTTTTCATGTTTCTTAAAGAAAACTTGTAGAAATAGTTTACAAAAGTAACACATGTTTATTGTAGAATATCTGCGAAATCCACAACAGCACAAAAGGGGGAAAAGAAACACGAAAATGCTACCACCAGGAGATCATCACTTTTCACATTTTGGTGGTGATGTGGGCAAGTCACACACACACACACACACACACACACACACACACACACCATTGTGGAGCAGAGTCAGCAACCAGTAAGCATTCGCTGTTGTTATTATTATCATTTATTTTCTCTGTCCTTATAAAAACAGGTTCAAATTATGCATGTGTTACCTTTACAATATTTTCTGTCTTTAATTGCTTGAACATCTCCCAGCCCCTCAGTATTTTTCTACAATATATTTCTTCATGGCCATAGAGTAAAAAATTGTTTTAAAACTCTCAGCTGTCCCCAGAGCTCCCTTCCCTGGACCTCTGTGTAGCTCAACCTTCCCGGAAAAATCAGAGTGGAGGTGCGGGCTTCCCTGCACTTCAGGGCTCCACACACGGGCTTTGGGGAGGCTGCGAGGAACAGAGTTCAGCTAAGTCAACAGAAACCTGCCATTTCGTGAATGCAGCTCTCTAGTCTAAGCTCCTACGTCCTGTGCAGATGCCGCCCAGGGGAAGGAAGGGACCTAGCGAGGCAGCTGGTACACGGAGCTGTCCGGTTTGCAGCTCAAATCAGGGGAACAGTAAAGACATCTGGGGGGGCTGCCTTCCCCTTCCAAATCAGACTGTGGCATCGTCGCAGACCCAAGGGGGCACGGTGCTGAATTCCAGGGGAGCAGGCAGCACTCCCGCCAAGGCTCATCATTCATTGCAGACGCGCGGGACCCAGCGCAATCAAGGCATGGACATCGAATCCCAGTTTATGTGTGCGTGTGGATCAAATGGTGAATCCTTTAACAGCGGCAGCAACAGCACTAACGCTGAACACTCACTGGGAGCCAGGCAGTGCTCCACAGGCTCTCCCAAGAACTCATTCAATTTTACAGCCGCCTTGGAGGTGCGGACCTCATCGCTCTTTGCAGCCGCAGAGACTGACTGAAATGGCCAGCTAGGTTCTGCATCGTCCCAACTTGCCTGTAATTCCTCCCTCCCCCTGCCCCGTATGATCCATCCTTGTTTACTTTACTTTAAAAATCATGTTTGCAGTATTACTCTTTGGTCCCATTGTAATAAAAACAGCAAATGTTTGTTGCCCAAGTTTCAAGCCCCACAGAGAGAAATGACTTAGAATGAAGGTCCCGCGTGGACCCAGAGAAAACCACTGCCTGTGAGTGGGGACTCCTTTCCAAGGAGATGGCAAGTCAGAATGACGATTTCTTTGCCGAAGTGGGGCATCGCCACCCTGTCTGTCCTGGAGCTGGCCTTTCCCACACTCGCTATTCTCTCTGGCCCTGGTCCTCTCTGATTATAGATGGATTCAACCAACGGGAGGGGCAAAATGCTGCCCCAGGGCAGCCTGATGACATTTCATGGAGGAGTTTGGGTCCCATTTCTGTGATGTTCAATCTGACCACCCCTGTCTCTGTCATGCCAGCTGGGCTCTGACCCCCCTCCGGTTCTGAAAGTGGGCACCGGGATCCACACCTGCAATGGAGCAGGCCCCCACATTGACAGGTCACCCCTAATATAGATACTGCCCCGGCGTCTTCCTTCCCTCCGCACTGAAGGTTCCCAAAACCAAGGGTATGAAATGTTCCCGAGTTGATCCTCGGGGTGACAAACCCTAGTCTGTGGTCCTCGGCTTAATAGGCTGCTGCCCTTTTTCTTCCTAACCTGAAACATGAAGTCCCACGAACAACCCCCTTTCTCCACCTTCCTCCTCCCTTTCCAATCACAACACCGGAGGAAATGGGATTATCTGTGATTTTAACTCTTTTTCTTCTTAGGAATTTCCCTCCTCTGCTTTTCAAATAAAGTTTTAACATCACAGGCACAGACCGCGAATAGGATCAAGGTTCAGTTGGACCATCCCCCTACCACATTCTTACTTTTATTGGAAAGGGAAATGGGTGCCCAGCTTGCTGGGACGATGCGGGTCTAATGGGGGCAGTGGCGGCAGTGGTGGCCCGGAGCTCCCCAGTCCCGGGAAGAGGAAGGGGGCTGGGGACACGACTCCACGTGCTCGGAGCTGTGCGGGGATCAGTCACCGACCTTCCCCTTCACCTGCCGGGCTGGACTCTGGCCGCGACCCGAGCCAAACAGCCCCTGCGTGGCTGGCACCGGGAGGGTGCGAGGCAGGGTCGTCCTAGTGCCTAGGGTCCTGCGGTTTCCGCCGAGCTTTTCGGGGAGGGGCAGGGAGGGGAGAGGGGCTCGGAGAGCGGAAGGATCAGGGGATCCCAAGACCGAGAAGTGCAGGAGTGCCTGGAGGGGAGAAGGTGCGAGGGACGCGGGAGAAGGGCGAGGATTGTGGCCAGGGAAGTTGTGAGGATACCCAGGGCGCGCATCACTCCTGGAGGGGAGCGTGGGGCGGGAGCTGCAGAGCTGAGGACAGCGAGCACCTGGGGGGCAGGGGAGGAGGCCAGGAGGAGAGGGAGGGAGGCCGAAGCTCCGAGGGGGAAAGAGGAGAGAAACGTGAGAGCAGGACCGCAGGCCGAGCGGGGAGGGAGGCGGCAGTGGGGGAGCTGCTCCCGAGACAAAGGTGCTTCCAACCCGCTTTGGCCTGTCGGTCTTGCGTTCCCTTCGCCTGCCCAGTCCCGCTCCTCGCTCCCAAATCTTTCAGAAGGCAACACTCCCCACCCCGCGCTGCCGCGGGGGGGGGGGGGGGGGGCTGCGACCCCAACTCGCCCCAGCTCTCCGTGGCGGGGGCCTCCCATGCTCTGAGAGCCCCTGCGCCCTCCCCCTGCGGACCAGGAGCCTACTGACAAGAAGGAGGAAGGAGGGCCACTGTGTGGGAGCGCACATGCCTGGGCGCTCTGCAGGCCGAGCCCCACCACTCAGCGAGCCCCATCCCACCCCAAACACACCAAGAGGTCGGCAGGGTCCCCAGGCTCCTCTTCCAGGCAAGGGGATTGAAACTGAGGCTGGGAGAAAGGTTAAAGCCTGAGCAACTGTGGCTCAGAGCCATTGACGCCAGGCCCCAGCTCCCCCAACCCCCACCAACCCCCTGTGATCCACGGAGTGAGCTCGCTCCTAACAGGTGAGCAGGCAATGACACCTTGGGCCAGCCAGGTTGCATCGGAATCACCCTGATGCCTAATACATACAGAGTCCAGGGCCTCAAGCCTGGGCCTGCTGGGTAGGAACCCCCAGCGGAGCAGCCCACGAATCTGGATTTCTAGGGCGTGCCTTTCGGTGACCCCCAGTCATGTGAGTTCCCGGCCTCTGAACTCAAGGCGATCCACATCTAGAAATGGACAGAGGCACGGGCGTGCCCCAGGCGCCGGACCTGAGTTAGCAGACGTGGAATACATCGCTGTCTACACAGCCCTCATGAGAGGGACGTTCTGAGCCCTGGAGAGAGGGGGTGGGGATGAGTCCGGTGCGGCTTCAGAGCCCTGTTACAGCCGAGGGGCTGGGTTGTTCCCCAGGTTTTCCAGCTGTCCTGCACTAAGTGCTTTCGGGCAAACCACTAGTCATAATAACAGCAGCTACTTACTCCTAATGAAGTCACCAGGATCTTTGTGTCTGGTCTCTGCTCAGTCCTCATGGTGGCACCAGGCACCACTTGCTCCCGGACCCACATGGGTGAGCGGGGCTCTGGGCCTGCCCCATGGCATCTGCATCCCTGCGCAAGACAGTGGGCTGTGCCAACGCAGGACGGGGAGCAACGCGCCCCAGAAGGGGGCACAGGAGCCTAAGTGCTTGCTCGAGCTTCCACTGGGGCCGGTGGGGTATGGTGGTGATTGTGGCCGCGGGGAAAGCTGGGAGCACGGCGCACAGGGATCTGGGGCTTCAGGACCATGCCCCAGAAGCTGCAAAGAACTAAAACTGTGTGAGGCTGAGTGGGTGGGGAAGGGGAGAAGGGAGCAGGGAGGGGGGAACAGAGGAGGAGTATTCTACACTACGTGTGGAGGGGGAGGGGGAGGGGAGAGGTGATGGATTAGAGCAATCCAGCTGGAAGCAGATCCTGCAGCCTGTGGGACCTGGGCTGGTGTGGGGGTTGGGGGAGGGGAGAAGAGGAGGGGCACATCTGGCCTCGGTCACAGCTCCCTAAACCCTGAAATCCAGTTGCGGAGAATTCAGTGAGGTGCTGCCAGGGCAAGTGCGCATGTCCTCCAGGCTCCCGGGAGCTTCACAATTGGACTCAGGAGTGCCATCCGGCACCGGTCCAATTCCGGGCCCCTTTTCCACACCCCCTCAGTCAGTCCCCATAAAGCAGCCACAGAGGAGCTCCATTTCTCAAGTGGGAAAACGGGCCCCAAGTCATTGAGCAGGGAGCCTAAGGGCCAGGGCCCGACTCCTTCCAGGCTGTGAGTTGGAAGAAATGAGCCAGGAACTGGACAGAGACTTTCACCAAGGGCTGCCGGGTTCACACCAAAACCACAAAGCCCCTCGTATTAGATGTTCCCTCAATGCCAAGACTGTGCTCATCCCCGTGTTTTTATCCTTCCAGATTTTCAACAACCCTGGGAAGTACATTTTATAGAAAGGGAAACTGAGGCTCCACCTGGAGGGCATTCCTGTGCTGATTCTTTGAGCATCTGCGCAGGTGCTTCTCATAGAACCCGGGTTTTGCTTTTTCTGATCTTGCTGTATCTCCACTTCCCCGCCGGGGTGGGCAAGGCACACGGGCTGGGTTCTAAGTGAAGTTGGCAGACCTCCAGAGCCCAGGTCTCAGTGTCAGCCCCACCTCCCAGGAAGCCTTGCCATACCCAGAGTTTCCGCGCCAGGGGCTCCGGCCTTGCCCCTTCCTCTCCTGCATGCAGTGTAGCCAGCGCTCCGCTCCAGAGAGGAGTGTGCCTTCTCCCTTGTTGATGGGTGGAGTAGCAGTTTAAAAATAACACCTGGAGACCCTAGGACGCCAATTAGCTGTTGTGTGTTAATTCTCTCTTGGCCAAGTCAAGGCACCTTGGGAAGAACCCAACACAAGAATATTTCAAGTCAGTGACATCATCCGTTATGCAGCTTAATGGAACCAGCGTCCGAGTTCCCGCTGGCCTGTCTGAATGGGTGTGGCACTTTAGGGTCCCTGAGATTCAGGGCCAGTGTCCGCAGCTCGACCTCTCGGGAAGGGAGCCTGGCACACCAGAAGGCTCCTTGGGACTTCCCTTGCCATGGCTGGAATCCGGGCTGAGATTTGGATCTTAACATTGAGCCGGCTGCCCAGAGGTTCCCAAGAACATTCAGAAGAAACAAATGTAGTCATGGGTATTTCCCTTGAAAGGCAGATGTACTACATCACACCCTGGCTTGGGAGAAGACAGAAGTGAGAATTCAGTGCTGAGTGTTTCCTAAAGACGCGGTGTAATTGGCATCAGCCTGGGCTAACGGAATAGCCTCAGTGAGTGTGAAACATTTTCATCAGTAACATGTAAGTGATGGGGGGTATTCCTTTTGTTCTGCTTATTCTTATATGTAGCAGATCACCCCAAACTTACTGGCTAAAGCCACATATTGTTCTGCTCGTGAGTCTTGGCGTCAGGGCTGTAGGAACGGCTCCCTGGGCGGACCTCACTGGGAGTGTCTCATTTGGTTGTGGTCAGATTTTGAGTTGGACATTCAAGAGGGCGCACTTCTATGGCTGCCAGTCCACGCTTGCTGCCGTCCAGGAGCTGAGCTGGGCTGTGGGTAAAGCACCCACTGTGGCCCCTCCAGCATGCTGGTCTCTGTTGTTGGGCGGCCAGCTCCCGCCAGAGCCAGTAACAACCCATTTTATAGATGGGGAAGGTGACCAGGCAAGAGCTGCCGGGAGTGTCAGGGTCCAGCCTCGGAAGTCACACACAAGCACTCGCACTGCACCCATTGCACAAAGTGGTCACAAAGTCACAGGTTCAAGGGGAGGGGACATAGACCTGACCTTCCCCTGGTGGAAGAGCATGAGGGATGGGAGCTGCGGTCCTGGCTGCCTTGGGAAGATGCAGTCTTCTGCTCCTTCTGCTGGGAAGCTGCGCACTCATCCTGGAGACTCTTTCTAAGGGTCCAAGGAATTAGAAACCATAGACGTGTGTTTGGAACAACGCTGGGAATGATTTGATCCATGTACAGACAGTCCATTGAGGTCCAGGTAGGGCTAGATGGAAGCCGCAAACCTAGACAGAGGCGGAGCTGGGAGCAGCCCTGAGCCCAAGGGGAGGGCGCAGGTGCGTTAGTGGGTGACGCAGGACTTCCAGAGTCAATGGGTAGGTGGAAGGGGGACTCAGGCCGGTTCACCCAGTTCCGGGCAGAGTGGCCTTGGGCACATCATTGAGCAAACCCCTGGCAACTCACAGTCACACTAATTGAAACAAAGGTTGAGTACCTACTGTGCACCAACATTCTAAGTATTTTCATGGGTTAACTCATTTAACCCTAACAACACTGGATGAGGTGCAATCATTATTTTCGCCATTTCCCTGATGAGGAAACTGAGTCACAAAGAGGTTTAATAGTTTGACCAAGGTCATGCAGTCAGCAAGGGGTGGAGTCGCGTTTGACCCCAAACGCTTGTGCTGCAGAACGCTGGTCCCACCCGCTATGCTAAATGTAGCTGCAGCCTTTGGACGGTGATGACTAATTGAACAGAACGCTGGGGCTTGCTAATGATGAAGGTGAGAAGTGAGCCGTCTGACGTGTCGCACAAACATGGCAGGACTTCGGCAGCCACCTTTGCAGGCTGGTTTCTTTGTGGAATCCTTAGTGGGTTTCTAAGAGCAACCGGTTCTCTTCGTGCTACCTTTTGCTTAGCGAGGGCGCATCTGTCTTCTGCATGTTTATCTAAAACAAATTAGTGCTCTTCATACAAGTTCCAACGAACTAACAAGCATTCTGTGTTCCACAGCAAGAGTGTGGAGGTAGGAGGGTCACAGAGCGTGCAGCCACTCAGCCATATTGTCAGGGCCCTGGGCTTTTCTATCTTTCTGCTCTGCTATTTCCATCCGTGTGTGTGTGTCCTCGTGGTTGCAAAAGGGTTGCTTTACCTCCGGAAACATGTAATGATGGCCAACATCCTCACAGCCTCCCTATTTGTCAGGTGCTCTTCCCACGGCTCTGCATATATTAACTCATTTAATTCCTCCAACAACCTATGAAAAAGGAATTATTTTATTACAAGGGCACTGAAGCCCAGAGAAGATAAGTCACTCTGGAGCCAAAGTCTCAGGCCTGTAAATGGCAGTGTTGAGTGTGACACCCAGGAGCCTGGCTGGTGTGGCTCACTGGTTGAGCGTCGACCTATGCACCAGGAGGTCTCCTGTTCGATTCTCAGTCAGGGCACATGCCCAGGTCGTGGGCCCGATCCCCAGTGGGGGGCATGCAGGAGGTGGCCAATCGATGTTCTCTCTCATCGATGTTTCTATCTCTCTCTCCCTCTCCCTTCCTCTCTCTCTAAAATCAATAAAGAGAAAATATTAAGATGGGTGAAGGCTGAAGACTATTGGAGAAGCTAGCAAAGGCTGCCATGCAGGTCACTTATCTTTCTGTTCACCCTATAGCAGAGGATGGAGCCCAGAACTCGGGTATTCAAAGAGGTTTGGCCTCACAGAAAGGGGCTGGGTCGGCCCAGCGGCCAGCAGGAACTCCACAGCCCAGTGGCTTAGGTGGCTGTGGGTCAGGACTCAGAATTAGCCACCAGCCACATGTGTTTAGAAACATCAGATAGAGGCTCAGCAACCCCTTTCCTGGATCCATCTTAGCAAGGGCCAGGCGGACAACTGGTCACCCTTGGCTGGCGCATCAGTGTTGGCCATCAGCAGTGTGCTTGCTTGTTCAGTCATTCGTAGCAGGCGATGCTGTGTTAGCCAGGCACTCCTTGGCGGCTCAGCGCTCCCCATCAGGAGAGCCCAACTCCCTCTGCTGGGGTAACTGGGAGCATTTGTCTACACTGGGTTTTAGAGTTTTCCCAGCAGGGTTGAGCTCAGTGGCCCAGCAGAGCTAAGGGGCCCAATGACCTACCCTCTATTGGCTGCCCTCTGTCCCCATTTCCCTTCCCCACTCATCCACTGATGTTTCCTGAGAGCATCAGCTAAACAAACTTCTTCACTTGAATCCTTGTCTCTGCATCTCTTGGGAGGGAACCCAAATTAAAACAGTCCCCAAGGAATCCGGCCGCCTCCTCAAGCATGAAGTCTTCCCCAGACCAGCCCTCCGTGTAAGACGCTCCTAAGAAGTAAACACAAGTAAAGGACCTCAGACTCATGGCGACTTGCACAATTAGGACTGCCCCAAGCGAGACTCAGGAAACAGCCCAGAAACCATTGCCCTGGACATTGCCCAGCTGCAGGTCCTTGAGTCATCGGAAGGATTTGGTTTTCAGCAAAACAAGATACACCGCCCCCCCAACTGTCACTGAAAGTCAAAGGCGGGGATTTGGGAGAAGGAGCTTCAGCTAGAGGTTGGAGAGGGGTCTTGAAGGGGAAGACCCTGTGGGAGGATCAGTCACAGGTCTCAGGCAGTGCTCAGTGGGTCCTGGGGAGCAGAGGTGGGCCCACTCAGCCAGACCGGGTGTCATGATGACCTGGTCTATATCTTCTGGAAATTCATGAGCAAGTCTCTGAGTTTGGGCACTGTTGAAGGACATGTGGACGATGGATCTTCCATCCTGAGAATGGCAGAGGCAGTAGCATAAAAGAACAAGCAGTGGGTTGAGGGCTGTGTTGGGAAGAAATCTATACTCATGGTCAACTTAGAAAGGGAACTTACTGCATTGCATAGCTCAATGGCCGGCCATAAAGATGGAGAACCAGGATCAGGAAAAAAGAAAAATAAACAACAAAAAAACAGAATGTGGCAGAGTCTAAGGAACAAGAACTATTTGATGGTCTTCACAGGTCACCAATATTGGGGGTTATTGTATTTTTAAAACATATATATATATATATCTTACCATTAATTATATACGCATGTGTGTTTAATTCTCATAACAATCCTGTAAGTAATATTATTATTTCTGCATTTTAGACAAGAAAACTGAGGCACAAGAGAGTTTAAAATGACTTTCTTGTGGTTAGCAGCAAGCAGAGTGCGAGGCAGCGGGGTTAAGATTTAAGCTCAAATAGTTCGATTTTGAAATATTATTGCTTTTTCCATTAAAATAAGAGTCCAAAAAATAAGGGATCTGGCTATTAGCTCCATAAAGATCTTCAGACATCTTTCTTATTTTGCAAACTCCTTTTTGCAAACTCCTTTCTTTGAGGTCTCAAAGCCCAAGAAGGCTGCTGGAGCTCCATCGATTATATCTACATTCCAGGTGTGGAAAAAAAAAAATGGTGGTGATAGGAGAGGAAGACAAAAGGCAACCCTTTCAGCTGAGTCAACACTTTAAGATATCTTCTTGGAAGTCTTACACATCTCAACAACAATAATGAATAGGTCAAGAACAAATATGGTAATAATACACAGAATCCCTTGCGCCAATCCCTTTTCTTTTTCTGGGACCAGGTAGTAAGAACCAAGTGAAATTATAATAAAACCTGCCATACCCTGGTTAACACTTAAATTCCTATATCTAAAACTGCATTGGGTGACTAGGGACCAGAACAGCTCTTAAAATGTAGGCATGGTGCACAGTTATTAGGATGCTGGGGAAGGTTAGAGTGAGCTGTTGAGACCTTCTAGTTTCTGTATTTAGATTTAATAGGCATTAGCCATTCTCTGTGGCAAGGCTTGCTTTCAAGTTCTTATTGGTGTAATTAAGTGAGGTAGTTTGCAAAGAAGACACGCCCCTGTTTACTTTTACACCCCAGGAGACCCAGCAATTACCTCCTCCAGCCCTGGGAAGGTGTGACAGCCAGATGAGGCCCCATGTCCTGTTTCACGAATGCAGAACACAGCACACCATCAAACCCAAATTTAAGCACCAAATCGTTTCAAGTAGATGTCTGGTGTTTGTTTGTGTTCCCATTGGGACAACGTCACCCCTCAGTGTCTCTTTTGGGAATGTGAGGATAGGTGGGTGCTGGGCTGTTTGGGACCGATTTCGGAGTAGGCTTCCCCTTAGCTGTTTGCTTTTGGCCCCTGAGCCTGGGGGATGAAGTCTTAGCTAGCTAGCCACCCACAGACAACATTCCGAAGGGATTTTGAGTCTCGACACTGCCTCTAGTTAGCTGTGCCATCCTGGGAAAGGTGGCTTACCCTTCTGGGCCTTAGTTTCCTGTCTGTTAAGTGGAGATGATCACAGTTAATAAGTAAGAGGTGTTTCCAGCCATTGTCCTTGTATTAGCCACGAAGCTGTGCAAACACAAAGTGCAGAAGAGGGGAGCTGAAATCACGGGGAGCAATCCGCTTTCTCCGCCCCCAGAGATCTTTCCTCCACCCGTGCATTTTTTATTCCCCATTTTGCACTGCCTCCCCTCCCCCAAGCTGCTCCTTCTAGGCAGGGACATCAAGAGGGAATTGTTCCCAATTGAGACCTGTCAACAAAAGGGACAGCTGATGACACGAAGGGTACACGTGCCATGCGGCGAGCAAAGGCTCAACTAGCTGATGAAAAGCACTTAGAGCAAGGCCCCCAGGGCCGGTGCGCAGACCTGTGCGCGGGGCATTAGACCTGCCAGTGCCTCGGAATCCACTCCCCCGGGGTGTTCCAATTTGATTTCCTTGGCTGGAGATCTGTGTGTGTGTGTGTGTGTGTGTGTGTGTGTGTGAACATAATTTTCTTCCAGAAAGTTCTCAGAATGCTGTGGTAATATGGTTTAAGAATGTGTTGCCGTGTGCCAGGACCCAGGCCAAGCGTATCCGTGAATCGTCATGACACTCAACAGGTGGGGATTGCTTTACGCCCATTGTAGAGATGAGGAAACTGAGGTCAGACAGGAAAGCTGCGGCTCGCCAGGCTCACCTGGGTGGTCAGGAGTGGAGTCAGGCCCAGTCCCAGGGCTCCTGCTGCCCCTTGGTCATAGGAAGGGGTCCCACTAAGAAGGATAGTGCCCAGCCCCGATTCTGGAACTTTCCCTGAGAGTTCTTCCCTGTCAGGGCAATGCCTGCACCTTCTTCATTATTAAGTGAGGACAGGCCCAGGCTCCCCACGCATCCGTGGCTGGTCCCCGAAGCCCACCACCGCCCGCCTTTCAGCGCTAGGGAGCGTGGGCCACTTTCGTCCCTTGGCAATGCGTCATGTCCTCCATCTCTCACCTTTCCCCTCTGCTGGCCCCAGGATCTCAGGGCTTTCTCTAGCCCTCTTTATTCCTCTGCCAGAGGCTATCAATGGTCCCATGTCACCACTCCCCCGGGACAGGGTGGTACCTCTCCAGGCGGTCTTCTCCTGGCCACTTTGCACCTGGAAATCTGTGCCGATGTTCTCCATCATCAGATCCTCAGGCCAGAAGGAAACTCGAAGACCACGGAACTCATCCTTTCGAGGGCAGGAAGAGTCCCATGCAATGCTTCTAGGAGGGATCCAGAGTAATTTCTGTGGTGATCCCCTTGGTAGCAACATTTCACAGGTTTGATTGTACTTCACGTCTGGATGGATTTCCTTTCCTTCCGAAATCAATCCCAGCCTCAGTGTGAATCCTAGATCTGCCACAGTACTGTGTGACCTTGGGCAAGTAACCCAACCTCTCTGGGCCTCATGTCGTCATCTTAAAATGAGACCAATAGTAACACCTGCTTCCCGGGATCACTGTGGAGACTGTGTTGGTTAGTGCTCATGGGCTTAGTGCAGCGCCTGGTGGTACACAGTGAGCACCGAGGATTTGCTGATGTTTCTTTCTTTGTCTTCAGCACATTTTCAGGCTTTGAGAGACTCGAGCGCCTCTTTGCAAATATAAGTGACGCGGTCCCTTTGTAGCCTTTGTGGCCCTTGAGAGTCAAGTTGAGGTATATCTCAATGTAAGCCCTAGAGACAGTTCCCCTTTTAAAAAGCAAATTGCACAGAACCCTGTCTTCTTACTGCGCTCCTGTAGGGAAAGTGATACCAAATAAAATCAAATCGTGTTCCAAATCGCAACCTTAAATACCAATCATTAAAGAAAACATGGGATTTTTCTGGCATTAAAAGACTGTTGCTCAAAATAAACTGGAGAATATGAATACCAAGACGTTATGGCTGCATTGTGGTCCAGGAGAGTCCTTGAAGGGCTGCTCACCAGGGCCGCCAGATCCGGCCGAGCCTCGGGCGCCCCAACAGCACCCTGGTTTCCACCAAGACACTTTCTCATGACCCCGCAGCAGAATAATCCCACAGTTCTAGAACCAAGCAGGTGCTTCTGGTGTTCGGAAAGGAGCTGGTGTGTCCGGAATACGCAAAGAGTAACAGGGACATTTCGGACAAAGAGTAACAGGGTATAAACATGCTCTGAGAGGTGACATGGGGATGTGGAATTTAGGGGAGCGTTTGCAAACACACAGGCAACAGACAGAAGCAGAGGGCTCCTACATGGAAATGCACGCCACGACAACTTGGTGAGGAACAGTGAGACCTGATGGTTTGGCCACAAGCCGCCCAGTGGTGAGATGCGGATCAGAGGGACACAGGTGCTTCCAGTCGTCTAGGGCAACGGTGTGCTTTGGGTACCTGTGGCAACCTTCCGGGCACCCAGATAATTTAGCCATCGCCTAAAAGGAGTTCATCTGCATTGCCGAGGCTGCCCTGTCCCCCGGCTGATTCAGCTGATGGTGATGACCCGGCTTGTCCCAGGGGTGAACGTCCCTTGGCCCCGTGAGCTGCAGAAACGTGTGACGGAGCAGCCATAGCTCTGGGTGGAAACCGAGGGGCCTGGGACTCGGTCGCGTTTTCAAGTTCCAGACCCTCCTGGTCCTCAGTTTCTTCATTTGTCCCTCTGAGATGAACAGCTTTGCGACTCCAGAATCCGAGGGTGAAGGAGTTGCTGCAGAAGAGGAGGCTGGAAGGGGGTGATGGGAGACTTGCCTGAATGGAGATGGCAGCTGTGGTCACGGAGGGACAGTAAAGAGTCAGGGGGAGCCCTGGCCAGTGTGGATTAATTGGTTGGGCTTCATCCCATGCCCCGAAAAGTTGCTGGTTCGATTCCCGGTCCAGGTTGCAAGTTCCATCCCCAGTAGAGGGCATGCAGGAGGCGGCCAATCAATGCTTCTCTCTCTCCCTTTTCCTTCCTCTCTCTCGAAAAATCCATTAAAAAAAAAAGAGTGAGGGGGAAGAGGATGTCATCACCAAACACTGCCTTCTAAGTCCAAACCTTAGTTGTATAAGGTGGACCCCTTTCCTTTCCGTGTGTTCCTTTAGGTGCGATAGCTACTTTCACACCAAGCCTGGGGGTCACTGTGGTTCTGTGTAACCATTTACTGACCCGCCCACCAAGATCCGTCCACGGCCATGTGCCCGCTCTGGCTCTCACTGCCTGTAAGACAGTCATGTGCCTAATTTAGGAAGAAGCTTCAGCTTATATGACAGAGACCCAAAGGTCAACGGTTTATTTCTCTCTCATGTAAGACACAGGCAACCCAGTTTGAACGGGAGCATTACGTGAAGAATGTCAGAATCGGGGGTGTCGGGTCTCTGGAAGGCCAGGAAGTTGGAAAGCTCGTCAGTGGGTGCTGGAGTCAGGATGGAGGGGAAGACACTGGGACCAAGGTTAAAAGACCTCTAGCTGATAGGTCCATGGTGACCTCCGACAGCAGTGAGGGATGGTCCAGATGCAGGACAACGAGCAGGAAACGGCAGAGGCGGAGAGAAGCCTGACCAGGCAAACATTTCTCTTTGTGTGTGATGACCAAAAAGGATGAAACCAGCATTCCCCACGGGGAGGGGTCTTCAGGGAAACCACAGAATCAGGAGATGCATAGTTTCACTCGTAAAAATCCCCAACCTTTTTTACTAAGTTCAGACATTACCCTCCCTTCTCATACCAGCCCATTCTCAGACAAAGCCCCAAACTGCCTTTGGGGTGAGCGAAAAGATGCTCGAATATTTCCCCGGCTGCACCAGTCTCTTAAGCCGAACTGCAAACCCGAACTAGGGGAGAAATACGTGCTGGTTCCCAGATTTCTACAGCTTCACCTCCTTTGGTCTCTGCTGTTGATGACTGGGAGGCCTCGGTTCCTGGAAGAGACCGCCTCTGTGTAAACAACGCTGCCACATTCTGATGTCAGGGCTCGGGATTTTATAACTTCCAGTTTCTAGTCTCTTCTATGGGACTTTCCACATTCTGCCCCCTTTCCCAAATTTAGTGCGGAAAAATGAATTCGAAATAATAGGGATTTAGAGCCGAAAGAACGTGTGTAAGGACTCTCAGTTATCTGAAACATTTGGTTCTGTGATTGCATTGATGAAAGACCGAAAGGGAAACGGGTGCAATAAAAGGTTAAAGAAATAATTAATAATGATAAAATAATCGTTGTTATTACGTGGGCCTTACTCATGGGCCAGGCACTGTGCTTATTAATTCCTACATGGGACCCCCACCCAGTCACAACAGTGCTGGGAGCTAGATGCTATTATGATGTCCACGTTACATATGGGGACGTGGGAAACCTGTTTATTTTCAGTTGTCCTCATTGATTGATAGATTGAGGTAATACTCAACTTCTGCAGATAACTCATAGCTTACACATTTAAAAAAAAAACAAAAAACGGCGGGAAGAGATGCGCTGTCCGTGTTATAGTCTGTTTCTGTAATTTACCACAGATAGCAGGCCAGCGGGCAGTGACCTTGAAATTTGGCTCTTTGCACCTTTCCTGCCTTTCCTGGCCTCTGGAGACCTTGGTGGGCCCAGACAGATCCAGTCTCTCCCATGTGTTTGCTCTCTTCATGTTGGATGAGATTAAAAGCTTTTTAGCATGTGTTGGTGGATTTTCCTTGGGCCACCCAAGAAGTCATAGACCAAAGAATTAAAGGGCTCTCTCCCCAGTGTCTTTTCTAGAGGGGACTAAAGGAAGGGAAATGAACGTGGTGTGTCAGGTGAAGGAACTTAGGTCAGACGGTTGCTGAGGCCTCCCCAGGAAGAGGTCGGAGCCCACGCTTTGAGTCAACCTCCGACTGAGAGCAGGTGTGGAGGGTATATCCCAGAACAACATCACACAATGCCCCGGTAACCCAGTGAGTATGCTCACCCACGACTGACCGAAGAAGGCGGGGGAAAGGTTAGCGTGTCTTACTCCGAGAGCCCCAAGTGGACTGTGACTTTAGCACTGAGATACATGTCCCTGCAACACAGGGGTTGGAGGCAGTGTGGTGGGTACACAAGGTGAAAAGCAGCAGCCCTGAAAGGAGACAGGCCTGGGTTCAGATTTTCACTCTGGGGAGACTTCTGATTTCGGCCAAGACGGAGGAGTTCCACGCTCCAGGTCCTCCCTCTTACAACTAAAAACCCTGAATATACACAACAAACAAATATATATAGACTGTGGAAGGTGGGGTGAAGAAGGAAGGTTGCTGAGGGACCTCGGGACTCAAGGAATGACTCAGCAGTAAGTTCCCTGAGTTTCATTATCGTCTCCCAACTATCCCAGAGAGGGCACTGCAGAAGCCTGGAATCTGGAACCATTCGCAGACAAAAACATGGTCCAAGAACAGCTTGTTTTCCCTAGAATGATGTACCAGGAAAAGGATGGACTGACAGAACAGAAAACAGTTATGACCATACCCACCCTACTCCAGCCAACCAACACCAGTGGAAAGACTCCCTCTCCGCCTGCAGTTTCACGGGGCTGAGTGGAGAGTTCGTCTCTTTGCCCTGTCACCCAAATGCATGGAACTTTGTCATCTTCCCAAACTGTATCCAACCCAATCCAATCTCCCACCCAATGTTACTGGCACTGCTGAGCAGGGACCTAATCTTCCATGTCCTGCTCAATAGAAGCAGGTGGTGCTCCACCCCCCCTGCTGGGGTGGTGTGATTTCCTCAAGGAGGGAGCTGAACCTCCACCCATCCAGCAGCCACTAGCCTGAGTGAGGCAGTGTGGGGCAGGGCTAGTCAGCACTCCAGTCCTTTACCCCCATGACTCCCCCAGCCAGCGTGAGCAAGGCATGGTGCTGAGCCTCCACCCCATCAGTGAAGCTGAGCGAGGACAGGTAAGGCAAGGCTAGCTGGCACCGCTTCCCCTCCCTGGTATCACTGGCACACAGCAGCAAGCTGAACATCCACTCCCACCCTAGACCTACCTGCTACATCCAAATAGAGTGACTGCCTGCTGACAAAGAAGATCAAACAGGATCCAGACTTGCACAACATAATCCCCCAGATGTCCAGATGCACACAAAATTCACTCATCATCCCAAACACCAGGATAACTACAACTTGAATGAGAAAGACAACCAGGAAGTTAAAAAAAAAAAATGAGATGATGTAGAAAGATCTGAAAAGGATTATGAACAGCAATCATGAATATACTTGAAACACATAATGAAATTCAAAGTCTCAGCAAAGAAAAAGAAGACATAAAAAAGAACAGAAAGAATATTATAGAACTGAAAAATACAATCACCAAAATAAGAACATTGTATGGGTTCAATAGCAGAATGACTATGACAGATGAAAGAACATGTGAACTTGAAGATAGAACAATAGAAATTGAACGAGAAAGAAAAATAGTAAATAATAAATAAATACACAAAGCCTCGGATAGCCAGAAGGAGAGGAGAAAGAGTGTGGGGCTAGAAAAAATGTTTGAGGAAATAATAGCTGAAAAATTTTGAAATTTGCTACAAGGTGTAAAACAGCTGAATAAAACCTGAACAAACCTACACTAAGACATATCATAATCAAACTTGTGAAAGCTAAAGACTAGTGAAAAAATCGTGAAAGAAGCTAAAGAGAAATGACAAATTATCTCCAGGGGAACACCAATGCTATTAACAGTGATTTCCTTCTCTGAAACCATGCAGGACAGGAAGAAGAAGCATAATATTTTTCAAGTGATGAAGGAAAAGAACTGCCAACCACAAATTGTATACCCAGTGAGACTATCCTTCAGGATTGAATGGGAAATGAAGAGACTCTCTGGTAAAGAAAAACTAAGAGAATCCATCTCTAGCAGACCTACCCTTAAAGAATGACTGACAGAAGTTCTCTGAGGACATTCCGAAAGGAAATAAAAATGAAAGAAACATGATAGGCTCTACTGCTTCTCATCAGCTTCTTAGATTGCATTTTTTATTATTTTATTTTTATTTATGTGTTTATCTTTATTGTTGAAAGTATTACTTAAATTGCATTTTTTAGTTGAAATAAAAATCATAACACCATCTGAAGTGGTGCTTAATATGTAAAGAGGAAAAGCCTAAGACAATTTTATTTTAAAAGTAGGGAGGATACAGGGCCCTAAATGGAAACAAGTGTTCAAAACGCGACTCCATGGGGTAAAAACTTGATATCAGAAAACTGTGATAAGTTATGTGGGTATACTGTAGTATTTAAAACAGCCCTGAGGAAAACTATGACAGCCATGTACCCCAAAACATCATAAGTAAATCAAAGTGAAATCCAAAAAATGTGCAAGTATTTTACCAGAAAGCAGGGAAAGAGAGGTGGAAGAATGAGAAACAGGTAACAAACAGAAAATAAATAATAAAGTGGCAGAACTTAAGCTGTAACATACCCAAACTTGCTTTAAATACACATGGTCAAATAGAACAATGAAACACAGAGATGGGCAGAGTGGATTTAAAACACACACACACACACACACACACACACAACTGAGCTGTATGCTGTCCATAAGAAACTCACTCCCAATATAATGACATGGGTAGGTTGAAAGTAAAAGGATGGAAAAAGATACATCATGCAAACAAACATGAATTTAAAAGAAAGAGTAGCTATATTAGTATTGGATAAAGTAGCCTTTAGAACAAAGACAGCCAGCAGGGGGGAAGAGGGAAACTACGTAATGACAAAAGGATACATCCAGCAAATCTTTCCTCTGCTATTTGTCATCTCTATTGACAAGCAACATAAACTCTTTGAACCTCTTCGCCTCTACATGGAGACAATAAACACTTTATAAAATACTACGAAGATTAAATGCTGAATATAGATTAGCACATGGTAAAGGCTCAGTAAATAATAGCTCATCCATCATCTTAAATAATGTGTATCACATCATCACCATTGAAATAATTTGTATCAGCCAGATCAGCCAGGAAAACAGGAACCACGCAGTCGGGTGTGTGTGTGTTAAAATATATACATAACATAAAATTTACCATTTTAAGTGTATGACTCAGTGGCACTAAGCACATCCACATGGTCGTGCAGCCGTCACCACCATCCATCTCCAGGATGTTATCATCATCCCAAACTGAAACTCAGCACCCATCAAACACATCAGTTATTTTGACAGAGATCATTTAATATAAAGAACGTCTAAGCCAGGTATTGGAAGACCGAATAGGCAAAATGCAACCTGAGACACTGCCGAGGTGGGAGCCACAGAGGGACCAGCTACCACCTCTAGGGCTGCAGGGACAGAGGGAAGAGGTGGTGTTGATGAGAATTTGGGAGCTAGGAGGGGGGGGTTCTGTGGAGCTGGGACACTGGCCCCTGAGGGAACAGCTGAGCTCTTAGGTCGGAAATCCAAAATTAAGATCAGCAGGGCCGCCTCCCTCTGAGGACTCCATGTGCCTTCCTGCCTCTTCCAGCTCCTGGGGGCCCAGGTGTTGTTTGAGTGTGGCCACATCACTCTAACCTCTGCCTCCATCCTTACAGGCCTTCTCCCTGTGTCTCTGTCTGAACCCCAATTCCCTCTTCTGATAGGTCCACCAATCGCGCTGTATTAGGGCCCACCCTAATTCACACACACACCACAACTCAACCCATCACAGGTGGGTTTGGAGCTGAGAGACAGGAGTCTAATTACCAGCACAGGGAGTGTTCTGATCATCAGGGAATACAGGCCCCCTTCTGTCCACACAAGTCACAGAGACCTTTCAGAGCCTCAGTCCACCCATTCGTAAAATGGGATGGGATGGTTGCATTAGCAAACAGGTGATGACCAGCTCTGTGTGGGGCTCATTGACACACGTGTGGGACATGCAATAACAAGATCCTTGTCCTGCTCTTGAGTGCGTAAGGTGGGTGGCAGCCCAGGACCAACAGGTGACTGCAAGGGAGGGAAGGGACACTCAAAGGCCGAGGGGAGCACGGGTCACTGAGTTCCTGGACTGAAATTCCCGTTTGATTTGACCAGGGCAGACGAGGACTGCCTCGCTGGAGTGTGAATGGGTCCGTGAATTTATAGGATTGAGATGCCTTTCTAGAAGCTTTTTGATGGGATTGAAGGATCCCAGACGGGCACAGAGCTTAGGTACACGATGTAAAGTGGTTTTCAAAGCGCCGGGCTGCAGCTTCCATATTCATCGGACCCAGAGTAATGTAAACTGCCTTCTCCACTAGCCCTACGGTTTATTTGTACAGTTTGGGCCATTTCTGTAAATGTTTGACCCGTTTGGAAATCCAATCCAAAGGGAAAGCAAATGAAAGCTTTTATTTTGTGTGATGGAATTCGCGGTCCGCAGCGGTGACATTCTACCTACTGCACTGTATTGAATGCTGCATTCAATACGCCAGATGAAGACAGGACCCGTTTCGTTTTGTTTTGTCTTGTTTTGAAACATCTCAAAACCTAGGGAGAAAGAAAAATGCACGGCTTTGTGAAGAGTAAAGAGGTGTGGGACCCAACACGCAGGGCCCTGCGTCTGGGTGCCCAGTGAATCTCGGATGGAAGGAATGCCCCAGAGACACAGTCAGGGGCTGCCCTGGGGGCAGAGTGGGGTGCCCAGGAGAGCAGGTCCACTGCGGGGCACACTGCTCCTCCTCCTGTCAAAGCACTGTGAACCCCTTACAGGCCACATGCTTTTCTTGCTCGCTGAACACACTGTAAATACGACAGGGGGCTTGTTAAGAAAAAGATATGCCCCTTTCAAAATGAATGACTAATTTGCCACCAACTTCTCTTTTTAAAAAATTAATATATAGCCCTGGCCGGGTTGGCTCAGCGGTTAGAGCGTCGGCCTGCGGTACAGAGAGACCCGGGTTCGGTTTCCGCTAAGGGCACGTACCTCGGTTGCAGTTTGTCCCCGGCCCTGGTTGGGGTCGTGCAGGTGGCAGCCACTCGATGTGTCCTTTTCACGTCGATGTTTCTCTCTCTCTCTTCCTCCCTCTCTCCCTCCTGCTCTATCTGAAGATAAATGCAAAAATGTCCTTGGGTGAGGATAAAAAAAAATTAATGTAGACTTTCATAAAGGAGGACTTGCCACTACTATAATATTAGAGGGAGAGAGAGCGTGTGAGCAATGTAAGTTATTATATACATAAGTTCCTGGTTTTTCCATTATTATTATGATGTTGTTGTTATTGTTATAATTTTCTGGGATTGGAGGTGCACTGCAAGCAGCAGAAAACTACAAATGAGGAATGAATGAACACATAAGCTAGTTCCTTGCTTAAGAATTCATGGGTGATTTCCCAAACCTTTAACTGGTACGAACGGCCTGGGTCCTGGCCATTCACATGATTGCTGTTCACAATGCCAGTTCCGTGCCCACCAGATGGGACACAGTCCTGCTTCATGGAAGGTGTCACAAAGGACAATAGGCAATCACTCTGGCAGCTTAGAGCACGGTACTCGGCCCTTGGCAGGGGCCAAACTTCAGTGTACGCAAAAGTCCCTGAGGATCTCGTTACATTTCAGGCTCGGGGCCCTGCTCCGAGCTCTGGTTCCCTAGCCGGGGCGGGCCCAGAGTGCACGCGTTCCAAGGCCCCGGGTGCCGGCCTGGACTGTAACGCTCTGTGGGAACGGAGACCCCACCTTCGCTGTTCTCTGCACTGTGCTTGGCACACACAGCTAGAAACACGGCAAACATCTGTGAAGTGACTCGATTTCCGAGAAGAGAATGTGCAGTGACTCAGCCAGGGTCCCGATGGGAAGCAGATGGACCACTCAAATTAGGAGAATTTCAGGAGGATCTTCTTACAAAAAGATTTTTTTATACTGGCGTGTTTGGGTGCAGGGGCTCCTGAGGGAGGATGAGGACGCTGAGGCGGTAGCGGTAAGATTGTCACCTTGGTTCTAGGGGACAAAGGGAAAGCACAGTAACAGGACTCAGGAGAGAGGGCCGTGTCGCTGTGACCACATGAGAGGAGCAGCGACCTTGGATTGAAGGACATGCCAGCCCAAGGTGACATCCCAGGGAGGGACTCCCCAGAGGGAGAGGATAACTGCTCTTCCACCCACAGGCTGTGGTGTCCCCATGGCTGAGCTCTCTGGGAAGCCGAGGGCAGAGAACCCCAGGGGTGCTCTTCAGAGGCTCACAGGGCAGAGAGAGGGTCTGCAGGGGCCACAGAAGGAATAGCCTAAATTTTCCTAACTTCTTCCCAAATCCACATTGAGCCTATATCCTGCTATCAATCGCCGCCACCATCATCTGCCTCAAACCTTCATGGTTGTTTTTTTTTTTTCTTCAATCCTCACCTGAGGACATTTTTCTATTTATCTTCAGAGAGAGTGGGAGGGAGGGAGAGAAAGAGAGAAACATCGATGTGAGAGAGACACATGGACTGGTTGCCTCCTGCACGACCCCAACCAGGGGTGGGGATGAATCGCAACCGAGGTACGTGCCCTTGACCAGAATCGAACCCATGACTCATTGGTCCACGGGCCAATGCTCTAACCACTGAGCAAAACCGGCCAAGGCCCTTCATGGTTTCTTGACTGGTTTATTGTCACACCTTCCGAACTGGTCCCCTCCCTCCATCTTGCCCAGAGACCCCGATTTCTAACAGCCACACCAGATCGTGCCACTAGCCTATCAGATCCCCTCCAGGGCACCACTGCCAGCAGGACAGCCCGTCCCCATGCCCAGCCCCCAGGGCCTCCTCCAGCGTTGGACTCCTACTCCCCAGCCTCCATTGCACTTGTGCAAACAGCACTGTTGGAGCTCCCAGCGATTTCCCATCCTTGTGCCTTTGCACACCTGCTGCTTCTGGTTAAAATTCTTTCCCCTGGTCTTGGAGGGTCCCTACACCTCCTTCAAGATCCTGCTCCAGTGCCACCTCCTCCAGGAAGCCTCCCCAAAGCTGCATCAAGCCTCCTCCCTCTGAGCTTCCACATCGTTTCCATCCCCCGTAACCAATGATCTCCTGTAAATGAAGTTCACGTAGGAGCCTTGTGTTTGCAGGTAGATGTGGACACTCAAGGTAGGGACGCAAGGGAGGTCCCTCTTCCCCAAATGTCAGGGAGAAATGAGACTTGATCAAACAAATAGCATCTGTATATCAGGTCCTCCCATAAGGAAGCTTCTGGAGTCAGGCATTTAGCATTGCCTGGATTTGGTACCAGGTGGGCATGGGCCGGGGGCACGTGCCAGGCTCAGCTCTGCTCACTAAGAATTTGTCTGGATTCAGTAAACACATTGTCCTTCAGCCACATTCCCCTCTTAACATGATCCCAGAGCCTTTAACCCTGAAGCGCGCAGTGTCCTGGGTGACTGACTGCAGGGGACCCACCAGCTGAGTGATGGCTGGAGACGCGGGGAGGTGGTGTGAGGGGCGAGAGTCCTCAGCCTGAGAATCTCTATCCCAGAGCCCTCGCCAGCCGTGAGACACCCAGATGGGGTTTGGATTGGGTCCTGATTTGGAGCACAGTGAAGGCTTTATGCTGCCGGAGCTGAACACCGGCCCGTTCGGGGCATTCACATTTCAGTGGGGTTTGCGGTCACATCCCAGCTGTTCAATTTCACCGAAATCAGCAGCACACGGGGTGTCGATCTCAGCCCTGTGGGTTTGGTGACCATCAGTGCCAATTACGTGAAACGCCAGTCGCCGGGGCAATTCCACCTTCGCACAGGCCCAGAGAAGAAAACAAAAGTTGTTCCTGACGTTAATTGAAACCAAACCGAGAGACCACATGGCTCCTTTTGGGGGAACTGACCCCGGCCCCTTTCCCATCTCCGTTTCCTCCCGTGGTGTTGCGGCCGATCCCACCAGCACACGTTCTGATTTCTGAACAATTCGCCTTTGTGCGATCCAGTGGATTTCTCTGAGTAGCTGGGTGAACCCACAGCCCCCCGTGGATATCAGCATTCGGTGGGCAAACTGGATCACTTCTCCGTGCCCCCGATTGTGCGGTGTGGATTATCGCCTTCATGGGGGCACTTGTAAGCTCCAGGATTTTAAAAAGTCGAATCGCAATAACTGGCATAAAGAGGGAGGGGAGGGGCTGAGTCAGTGGGAGATTGAGTTACTTCTGAGATCAGCTGACTTCTAGAACCTGTCCAACCTTCTTGCATGTTGGTGGTGGTGAAATTTATTATGAATCAATCCACCAGAAGTTCGTCTGGCAAGAGTCTGAGTTGGGCTCCTTCTCTGGTGTGTCATTGACTTTACTTTGAACCACGGCTTGGTTAATAAGAAACAAAAATTACTTAAGAGTGTAATCTTCATTCCTGAAACGTCCATGATGATGGATTGAGTTTTATCTTACCGTCATGGGCTATAATATTTTTTAAAGGTATCTTTTCTGAAGAGTTCATTTATTTTAATTTACATTTGAGGCAGCTTTATAGTGATATAAATTCAGATATCATGCAATTCACCCATTTAAAGTGTGCAGTTCGGTGAGTTTGGGTATATTAACCTTTCTTTTAAAATGTGGTAAAATACATGTAACATGAAATCCGCAGTTTTAACTGTTTCTAAGTGTAAATTCAGCAGCATGAATCTCTTTCGCAAGGCTGTGCAACCATCTCCGCTATCTATTTCTAAAAATTTTACCCCTCAACACCCCAATTTTCAAAGGAGCCTTTGTTGCCTCCCCACAGATGGTGAGAATATCCAGATGGAAAGTGAAACTATGTTGTCAACCTTCATAAGGTATTAACTCCAAAGTGCAAACACCTGGCTCACTGGTTACTAGAAAGGTCTGGAAGGTGCTGGTTTTTTAACCTGAACTCCCTGGAGGAAGAGAACTTGGCTCAGTGTCTCCAACGTCGAGAACAGTGTTTGGCACGTGTAAGCACTTAGTCAACGTGAGAGAGATTTGTTCTTGGAAATGTCTTAAAGTCGGGGTACTGTGTTGGGACCACCAAGGTGAGGTGTGGGATTGGTGGCTGTGGAGGCAGGCGTCTTCGTGGTGCTGTGGGGGGAGGTGACAGGGGCTGGATCTGGTGTGTCCCGGGAGCACTCCGGACTTTGTGCCAGTCACCACCCACTTCCTCCGTCCCATCAACCACCAGAGGGCCTTGCCTCTGTCATAACACTGGATGGTTTTCTAGGACATGTTTTTTAACTTTGGAAGACTTTTAATACAATGAGAAAATGCTCAAATCATATTAATAAAAATGCAAAACTATATATTGTTTAAAAGCATTGATATGTCAGCTGAGATGACCCCATGACATTCTGGTCCTTTCCCCGTGTACTTCCCATCTCACCGAGCCCCCTACTTCTCTCTCTCTCTCTCTCACACACACACACGCACACGCACACACACGCACACGCACACGCACACGCACACGCACACACAGCTCCAGCCAGGCGGGACTCCTGTCTACTCCCCAAGCATCTCAAGCTCACTTCCACTTTGCATTAACCATTCCTTCCTTCTGGAATGGTCTCCCCCAATTTCCTTCTCAGCTTGCACGGCCCCTCCTCTGAGAGCCTCTCCTGCCCACCCCTCACCTCCCTCTTCACCTTTCCTCCCAGATCCCACCTAGACCTGACATTCCTGGTTCACGTTCTTTGTTCATTTTCTATCCCCCACCCCCAACCAGACCGTGAGCGCGTCCTGTTTGCCGCCATAGTCCTAGTGTATTTTTTTAAAATACGTTTTTATTTATCTTAGAGAGAGCGAGAGACAGAGAGAAACATTGATGTGAGAGAGAAACATCGATCAGCTGCCTCCTGCCAGCACCCTGACCAGGGATCAAACTCAAAACCTGGGCGTGTGCCCTGACCGGGAATGGAACCAGCGACCTTTTGGTGCAGAGGACGACGCTCAACCAGCTGAGTCACACCAGCCAGGGCTATGGCCCCAGTGTACGGGACACTCCTTGGCACATGGTAGGTGCTCAGCTGACATTTGTGGGCTGTTCCAAAGTCACCCAGTGGGCCGTGGGTGGAGTCCCACCCCACGACTTCTCAGCCCTTGGCTGTGTTCGCTGGCTCCCTCCCTGGCCCTGAACCCCAGTCCTCACCCCTTCCCCTGCGGGATAGAATAATGCTCCGTCCACACCACGGGGCTCACAACAAAGGCGGCCCCAGGGACGGATGTTTGGGCATTTGGGCTTCAACAAATCAGCACATTAAACAACCGCCGATGTGGGGGTTCCAGGCCTGCAGGAGCTGGCGAGGAGAGTGATTTATTCTGCGGCGGGCTGCAGCCTCCCTGCACAGGGTGCCTCTGGAGCCGCTCCAGCAGCCAGCCCTGCTTCAGAAGAGGCGCCATTCATAAGTCTGTGGCTCCGGCAGTGACAAGATAATTGTCACTGAGCTCCTGACGCTGGCTCCTCCAGTGTCCTTCCCGCCTGGATGCCTGGAGCCGTGGGGTGATAGAGAGACCCAGCTTCCAGCCGGGCTGTCCCTGGGGACAGAGAGACCCATATCTTGCAGGGCTGGTGCCAGTGACTTGACAGAAGGCCGCTGCCCGGCAGTGGAAGCAGAAAGTCTATAGAAAGGATTTGGAGGGCACAGCCCGGCTGGTTATTCAGCACTGGGCGTCCAGGACTCCCATGGCACAGGGCGGACCCCGTGGGAGGGAATGGCCTCATCAGGGAAGACAAGAATCCGGACGCCACGGAAACTCCCAGCATCGGCCTGCTGGCCACGACTTGCTGGGCAGAGGGTCAGGGGAAGCCGTGGACCCATGGCACTCAGACTACGGGACACAGTCCCCCTTGCTAGGGCCCTGAGAACTTAGACAGATGCTGGTGCCTCCGCAGGAACCCGGACTTCGCTGGGACCAGGCACGGTAGAGAACCCCACTTATTAAGGCATAGCGTTCAAAAAGGGTCGGCTGGAACTTGACTAACAAGACGTGGGTGAGACACTCCCGGTGGGGATCCTCACATAGCAGGAAACGTCCTCGTTCAGGGCCCCCTGCTCTGAGCCACGTCTGCACGCACCTCACACAGGCCGCCGTCTAGGTTAGGAATCTGTCTCTTCCCTTCTAAAAACGGGACCTCCACAATAATAATAATAATAATACCACCACCTGCTGATGTTTGCACATTTTTCCTCCTTCTTGACCTCCCACAGCATCCCCCATTCAGACACGTACAGACACCCACAAGCAGCAGCCCAGACAGCACCCCCAGGCTGCCGCTCAGACGGATTCATTCGCAGACGTCTGCTTCCTCCGCGCCTGGCGGGGGGAGCAGGGAGCCCAGTCCCTCATCTGTCCCAGGGAGCTTGGCTTCTAGAGACACACATAGAAGGTCCCCGAACCCTGGCAAGTGCTAGGATGGAGAAGTCCTGCCCAGGAGATAGTAGCCTAAATAGCGTTGCGTCCTGGGGTGTCGGAGGCCCAGATAAGTGAGTCTGCGCAGTGAGACAGCTGGAAGGGGGGAGGAGTCAGCCCTGAGTCCAGGTTTCCTGTTGGGCCCCTCCCAAGTCCACCCCAGGAATGGCACCCACTAGGGATCAATAAAGAGCGGTTGAAAGTACAATTGGGTACTGAGCCGCAAACCATCATCTGGATTGGAAACTCACATGGATTTTCAGAATTCATCTTCCTATGTGTGTTTCCCAATGGACTCCACCTGCGGCTGCACCGTACCCTCCACAACACCCGTGGATGACTGCATGTGCCCCGTGCAAGTGTGCAAGGCACGTGCAAGAGTGTGCACAGCGCGTGTGAGTGTGTGTCTGAGAGTCCACAGGCCAGGGCACCGCGGAGAAGGTTCTAAGTGCAGGTTGCTCGGTGGACTCCCGTGACCTCTGCCAAGGACCGCTCCCTCTGGGCGCCGTCAGTGAGCGGGCAACCTCGGCAACACCAAGAGCAATGCCAGGGCTCTTCCAAAGGAAGCAGCCTCCTGGCAGGTGTCTCAGCACCTGGGGGGAGCTGGTGGCAGAGATGATGGTCTGTTGGTCACCAGGTCCCCCAGGAGGAGACTGGAGCTGTCCTGGGAGTGGCCTGAGAAGACTATGGAATTGCCCTGCCTTTTAGATTTGGGGAGCTCGTAAAATGCTTTCTATGATCTTCATGTCATCTTCACGATATCCCCAGAGAGTAGGCAGAAAGAGGGAAATAGTCTTCATTTTTTTTTATTCCTCACCTGAGGATGTTTATTGATTTTTAGAGAGAAGAAGGGAGAGAGAGAGAGAGAGAGAGAGAGAGAGAGAGAGAAACATTTATCGGTTGCTTCCTGTATGCACCCCAATCTGGGATCGAACCCAAAACCCAGGTATGTGCCCTGACCAGGAATCGAACCCACACACTTTTTGGTGTACAGGATGACACTCCAACCAACTGAGCCACCCAGCCAGGGTTGTCCTCAGTTTTTGATGCAAAATGTAAAGTTTGATGAGGTACAGGGACTCATCCAGGTCACAGTGAGTGGAAATGACCAAGCTTGGATAAGATTTGCCATTCCCGCCCTGGCCGGTTTGGCTCAGCAGTTGGAGCGTCGGTCTGTGGACCAGAGAGTCCCGGGGTTCGGTTCCCGCTAGGGGCACGTACCAAAAAAAAAAAAAAAAAAAGATTTGCCATTCCCTGCGGAAACTCCCCGGAGACACAGCAATGGGAATGAAGCTGTCTTTTCTAGGGAAGTATTTTCTTAGGTGCCCATGGGTGCATCATGCAACTCTGAAAGGTTAAATTCCTTTCCCTCTGCCTTTTACTATCCTAGTATTCACAGCTTTTTAATGTCACTAGTTGCCCTGTTTGCTAGTTGCTTGATTGTATTATTTCTTTCATTGTTTATCCCCAATATTTACATACCTGTTTGAGGTAGCTGTTTGGAAAAGTGTTTTGGGATGAACGTTCATTACCTACACCTCTCGGCTTCATCCCATCTGGACTATTTGGCGAAAATCTGGGCAGCTCAGCCATTCAGATGGTTTGTCCGCATGTCACCAAAACGTATGACATACTGGACCTTTCCTGGGCCTTCAGATGTTTGGGGTGACACAGACACAGCTGTACAGGAGAGCTGGCCATTTATTTACCACCATCCTTTGGATCTCACGGGGGTCTCCATAAAAACCTCCTGTGGAGTCCGAGGTTTATGCTCCAGGTTGTGTTCTGGGGAGTTCAGATTCTGCCTGTTTGGGTTGTCATTTTGAGAAAAGCCACACATTTTGTTTTGCTTTAAACAAAGGAATTTGGGGATTTGTGGGGAAGCTGAAGAGAACCCTGCATCCTGCAAAAAGGGAGAAAACATTTTATGGGGCATTTTTAAAGGACATAGAAGTTGCAAAGATTGGGGACCATTTATCTGGGGGTTTTCAACCTTCAATTCTAAAGTTCTTAAATCTCTCTCTCTCTCTCTCTCTCTCTCACACACATACACACACACACACACACACACACACACACACACTGATAAAACAGCTTAATGAGGCCAAAGGGAAAGCTTCAGGGGGAAAAAAAAAAGTTATCTCCACGAAGTCTCCAAAGACTTCATACCTCTCATACTCAAGCACAATGCGAACAAGTTTGCCCAGGTAAGACTGCGTGTTTGTGTTTAGCTAGAATGTCACGTATCTTTGACAGAATGTCACGTATCTTCGTCATGTCTCGTTTCTTCCATAAAGAAGGTAACGTGTATAGCTAACGGAGTTATATTCGCCTCCGTGCCCAGTTTGTCTTAAAAGATTCAGGAAGACGTCGGGGGCACTTTCCCCCACAAAGAGCAGTGTCTCCCACGCTCTCCCGAGCGCGTGCGGGTGTCTGAGGAGGGAACAGTGCTGCGGGCTGCAGGGAGCGGCGTCCTCTGCCTCCCTCGCTGCTGCGAACTCCGGAGCGGCGCAGCTGTGCTGAGAAGCCCGGCTCTTTCCAGCCTCTTCTATTCCCTCCGCGTGACTTTTGCTTTCAAGAAAAATTCAATTCAGAAAAACTGGAATTCTAAGAGCCAACTTTTGCTAGGCAGGGTCATTCGAAAAAAATGTATTTAAATGTAAATATCACTCAAGAAACACTGCATCTGTTTACATGCTTGTGCGTATTAAATGCGCAAAGTCATCTCGAGCGGGTGCCGGGTTTCCCAGGCGTCCACACTCACCGACACGCGTGTTCGTAGGTTCGCCGTGGATAGAGATGTAGCTCCAATCAAAATGAGTGAGAAGAACTCTTCTAATAGCTCAAACTTCATAGTTAGGTTTGGGGGGGGTCTCACGAATAAAGCACCCTTTATTTTGGCAGTGGGGGAATTCGTTCATGAAATAAAAAACACACACAATATGTAGCTCATGAGGCAACGCCCAAATGGGGGGCACTCGGTGATCACAAAGAGCACTCTCACTTCCCCACAAAACAAAGATTTTCAAACGACCCCCCCCCGAATAAATTACAGCAGGCTGTTGTCCCACGAGGGCGCTGCCCTGGTGAGGGGCTGGTGCACTGTCCCCAGCCACCATGCTTCGTTCCAGGGCAGCCCCCTGGAAAGGAAGAGTAGTGCTCAGGGGGCAGTCCCCCAAGACAAGAGGGGGCCCCGCTGGCGTGCCATATTCCCAGCGGGCCGATGACTGCTGTTTGCACTGTTCAAATACCGCGTCCCCCACATCTGGTGACACCAGCACATTCTACAGAAAGGGAGAGAGTCAGGGGATTACTGGGATGTCCCAACATCATCAGGGTTTAAAAAAATCCACGTCGGACAGAAATTGTGTCTCTTGACTGACTTCATGTGTATGCCTTTCATTTGGATTTCTGGTGTCATAGATGCCATCAGAAGTATTTCGGCACTGCGTCCAGAAATGCCTGTCCCTATGCGAATGTCCGCCTCCGCGATCATCATCCTGCCTCCCACACGCGGATGAGAAGTAGGGGTGGGCGCCCCGATTGCGGCTTCATGGAAGGAGTGAGCTGACTAAGCCTGGCTTTGCTCCCGCCCCAGCGCAGGCCGCCCACACTGGGATGTCCCCCAGGCCTGCTGGCTCCCAGGCTGGTCTGTGTCCCCATATGCCACTGCCTATCATTCACAGATCGGACGGCACAGCCCAGGTTACACCTTTTATTACTAATGTCACCCTTTCACTCTCAAATGTGTCCCGACTTAGATGATAAATTAAATGATCGCCCTAAATACAAATAAATGTATACATATACATCCCCTTATTTACATATAGTAAGCAGGATATGTGGGTGGCTACATTCATGTGTATATTTTTTCATAATCTTAGACAAATGAAAGAAACCTTGGAGCCCCCCCCCCCCACACACACACACACACACTGTAGAGCCCTCTGAAATGTGTCCACAGGATGCCTGTGTTCTTGTAAGGAATTGCACAGCCTGCATTCTGGTGTTGATTGCAACTTCCTGCAAATGCTGTGTGTGAGTGTGTGTGTGTGTGAGTGTGTGTGTGTGTGTGTGTGTGTGTGTGTGTGTGTGTGTGATGGGGGGACTTGGGAGAAGGGAGCTGGCAAAGTGGGGTGGCACAAACTAGGGGAGCAGAGAATGAAGAAAGGGGAGGAGAAGCAATGACACAAAAGTCCAAACCCTTTCGAGTTGTAAAACATCGAGTGTTTAATTTGCTGCAAAGGGGGAAAGAGTCTACCTCCCCAGCTGACTCCTGGGCGAGGCTTCTGATCACTGCAGCTGAGCTGTGGCCGCCCCTCTGCACGCAGGGTGGAGAAGGAGGCGGGAAGCATCTTGACTAAGTAGGAGCAGTGCATTCTCAGAGTTCAGCCCCATGGAGGAGCAGTCGAGAGGAATAAGTTGCTAAATTCGAAAGTATGGAATGAGGGTCTGTCGGAAGAGGTGGCGGACAACTTCTGCTTTGGCCCAGGGGTGTTTTTTTTTTTTTTTCTGCCATCTGTCCAGGGAGAGGTATGGGGGAGACAGAGACAGTCTCGGTGTCTAGGGGCTGGTATGCAGGGAACAGCAGGGGCTGGGGACCGAGGGTGGGGCCTGGCTGGCTCTTTCTGAGTGACTGTGGCCAGGTACCGATCCTCAGGCAACTCTGCCCCACCTCCCCCCAGATGTGGGTGGCCTGGGGGAGGGGTCTGTACACCAGGATTCCCAGGCCACCCAAGGAGAAGGTTATGCCTAAAGCAAACCATCTTTCTGTTCTTAATGGACACAAGTCTGGTAGGGATCACACGTAAGGTTGAGGTCTGATCGAATTCCCAGCGCGGGACAGTTATCAGCCACGGCCAAGCTCTCTCTCACTCTTGGGAACGAACCTTGGCTCAAAGCAGCCATGGGCAGTGGCATGGGACTCCTAGCCAGGGATGCCACCAGCCCTGGTGACTCAGTCATTACAGACGAAAGTGCACAGTGTGGGAGCTAAAGCCATTAAGATGCCTTAGAACTGTTCGGGACAGTCACCCCGGGCCCCATCAATAACCAGTTGTCCAGGTGGGCAGGCTTGGTTTAACAGCCCCTCCCACCCAAGATTTTATTATCAAAATTAGCACAGGATCGTCCCCAAGACCCCCAACACACGCAGCCTCAGGAGAGAGGGAAGGGAGGCAGAGCTCCTGGGCTCCTTCTCTGGGGGGCACTCCCTTTTCCTTGGACACCCCCAGGAGGACCCTGGCCCACAGTTCCCCTTTGCCTCGGCCCTGGGCCACAGCATCAGCCTACATGCAGCCTCTGGCTTTGTGAGAGTGTCGCGAGGTCAGGGCACGAGAATGACTGAGAAAAATGCCTTCTGTGATGAAGAAAATGGAAGAGCAGGGACGTGGCTGTTTAATATTTTTAAATGTGCGTGATGCCCTCGCCCACCAGCGTGGCTAAAATTAAACGTTGGCAAGGATGTGAGCAGATGCTGCTGGGCATGTGAACGTCCCTGTGGAAAAGGACTTGGGGGTGTCGTGCCTGCAGCTAGCCCAGCCGTTATGCTCCTAGGTACACACACAACAGGAATGCAAAACATACGTGCACCCAAGAATGTGCACACGTGCCCTATTTCTACAGCCCCACACTGGAAACTGCCCAATGGTCCCTCGGCAGGAGAATGGACAAACGAGTGTTGGTGAAGAGTTATACAGTGGAATACTACACGGCAGTGAAGACGGACCAGTGCAATGCAACAGATGGATGTCGCACGGTGAGAAGAAGCCACATTACCGAGAGTGCATTGCATGATTCCATTCATGGAACGTTCCAAATAGTCGAAAGAGCTCCCGGATGTTAGTCAGGAGCCAGGAGAGCAGCTGCCTTAGAAGCAAGGTGCATGATGGGGCGGGACCCCAGGGGTTTCTGGGAGGCTAGCCTCATTTTACTTCTCGATGTGGGTAAGGATTACGCAATGCATAGAGCTCTACGTAATTACCCGATGCTTTCCTGTATGTCTCATTCAGAATAAAAACTTTAATAGAAATGATCTAAAAACACATTTATTCACCAGATGGTAGTAGGGAAAGCAGTGGACTGGCTGGGGGGCCGAGGCCAGATGCACATCTAACTTGCTGGGTAGCCATGGCAACAGGCTCTCTGCTTCTTCCTCTGAAAAATGACGGGTGCGCAAGGTCATCACCTGCATGAGACCATGGGCCCCTCTAAAACACTATGGATCCTTGCCCAGAAAAATGCACGGTGCTTTGCATGCAAGTTCTGGGGGCTTGTGGATCTCCCTGAGGGACACCCTAAGGGGTTCACAGACCCCAGGCTGAGGATATCCGCACCGAGCAACAGTGGGGTGCCGGGGTTAGGAAGCAGGCCTGACAGCCTGAATCCAGGCTCCACCACTTTCTCGCTGGGTATTGGGCAAGGGGGCTTGATGTCCGGGTGTCCGTTTCATCTGTAAAATGGGGAGAATAAAGGTCCTGGAGAGGATGGGAGGAGTGGTGGAGATAAGGGACTGCCGCACTTAGCCGGTCCCCCAGTAAGAATGCTGCAAAGTCAGCGGCTGCTGGAAGCCTCCTCCAGCGCTGACATTCCGGGACCTATCATCTCCGCAGCATTCCACCCTGAGCTCAGAACCGCGAGCCACGAGTCGAGGTCAGCTTTCCTCGACCGGCGTGGGTTTGGCGCTCAAACTCCCTGGAAACCAGTCAGCTTGCAAATCAGGAGATGTCCTGCGTGTCTGGTAACAGCATCACGGGCCTGCTGCGTGCAGAGAAGTTTCCAGAAGGACATCCGCTCCAGCCCAGAAACCGCTGGACAGCCCGCGTGCCCTGGGCTGCCTGACTCCGGTTTTACAGCCGTCAGCCCGCGGCCAGACGACTGCGTGGAGCCGCCCGGGGAGTCTGCGAGCTGCAGTTGGGAAAGGCAGCTGCATGCCTGGGATTCCCGGGGGGCCGCCCAGCCTGCGCTTCCCTGGGCGGCCCTGCTCTTCCTCTGCCCCCGTTTATCTCCTTTCGTGCCAATAAAAAAGAAATATTTGCTGCAATAATAAAATCGGCCCACAGATTAACTGTGTTCCTCCCTTCGATATTAGGAAAATGTTTGCCTGACAGGGGAGCGACCTGGGATTAGGAAGCTCCTGGCGGGAGAGCCGGGGCTGAGGGGAGAGACAAGGATGCTCTAGGAGAGGCTGGACGTCCAGCAGGCAGCCTTGGGGGGTTGCTCTGCCCCTCAGACCCCCGCCTTTCCACCATCAGCATGACTCAGCTCTCCAGCCGGAGCCTGTGCCCCGAGCCCCACCATTTGAGGGTGGCTGGGTCAGAGGCCAGGGTCATAACTATTCCAAATGTCCCACTGTGGAAAGGGACCCCAAAGCACGGCTGGTCTTATGGTGGTTATCGCTACTGGAACTGGACACAGGTGACGTCCACAGGGATGGGCACTCTCAGGCGAGGGCTCCTACGCTCAGAGGTGCGTGGAACACTCGCCGCACCTTCTGAGCGAGGGTTCGTTTATGCCCATTTTACAGGAGAGAAACTGAGGCTTCAGGAAAGTAAGTGTCTTGACCACAGTCCCCATGAGTGAGTGCAGGAGCTGGGATTCAACCCCAGGCAGAGCCTGTACCCCTCCCCTCTGTCACTCAACATTCCCACAGGACAGATATGGGACCGTTTTATTCACTTCCCACTTGACAAAAGAGACCCATACATGGACGAGGACAGTCGTTAAAATTAACACAGACCTCAGTCTAATCTTGAGCAAACACCAGACAAATGCCAATGGAGGGACATTTTACGAACTGCCTGATCCCCCAAAACTATCAAGGTCATCAGAAACAAGGCAAGTCAGAAACTGTCCCAGCCAAGCAGACGCTAAGGAGACATGACGACTCAATGTCATGTGGGATCCTGGAGCAGAAAGAGAACATTATATAAAAACTAGGGACAGCTAAAAAAGTATGGGCTTAATAATAATACAACAATAACATCAATCGTGGTTCACTCATGGCACTCATGTACGATATCAATGTAAGATGTTAACAATGGGGGAACTGGGTGTGGAGTATATGGGAACTCTCTACTATCTTCTCAATTTTCTGAAAATCTAAACCTGTTCTAAAAAAAAAATAGTCTATCAGAGAGTAAGATGACTGGCTGTCTGGATGGATGGAAGCATGAATGGGAGGATGGAGGGGTGGATGGGTGTGGATGGGAGGGAAGGAAGAAGGGAGGGAGAGAAGGAAAAGTGATAAAGCAAGAATCCCAGAATGCTGACAACTGCAGAATCCCCGTGATGGCTACATGGGTACTCACTATGGGCAACTTCTCTGTACGTTTGACATTTTTTCTTCTCCAGCGTTGGAAGAACAAAAAGGATCAGAGGCTAGGGGATGTACACGAGTCTCACCACAACCAAACGCGGTGTGCCTCTTGCAGGTGATGGGGGCGGAGGGTGGACACAGCTTCCCGTGGAGGAGGAGCACCCCTTTCATGTTCCCGAGAACCCCATCATCGCACAACTGCCAAACACGGCACCCCGAGAGTTGCACGGTCCCCTCTCACTTCCAATGTGGATCCAAATTTTGATAGGGCGTCCAAGGCTACGAATGCCAGGGCAAACTGGGGACTAGGGGATGCAGACAAGGGACCCTGGTTCATCACCCTTTTGTCCCACGGCGCTCAGAGCCGGCCCATCAGAGGGCATCCTGGGATATTCGTGAGATGGAGCTTTGCACTGGGCACCTCCTTCTCCACACAAGGAGGCAACTCATACCCGGGACTAAAGAATCTGTCAGCACTTCGGAGAAGTGTGACAAAATGGGAAACGGGAATCTGGTGACAGGCGGAGAGCACTGGGGGGCGGGAACAGAACGGGCGTGTGGCTGCTACCGGGGCTGCCCCGCCTCTGCCCGCTGGAGTTGGGGAGGCACAAACAACCCCAAATGCTTCCAATCTGGTCCTTGAGGAGAAAGGATATTTGTGGTAACGGAGAAATTTGCCACCCAGCGCTGTTGCCTTTGGTGTCGTGTTTCTGTGGTCTCGAGTTATTCGTCCCAAATTGGTCTCTGTTAGGAAACCAGAAAAAAAAAAAATTCCATACCATAAAATGAGATTTGAGGTGATCTCCCATCCTGGGCTTGATATTTGGGGAAGTGAAAAGAAAAGAAAAAAAAAAAAAAAGCAAAAGCCAAAAAAAAAAAATTGTTATTAGATTGAAGAATTCCTTGCAAGTCACCCCTTAAAGGTGTTTCTCGAATTCTGATGTTAAGTGCTGGGCTTCCCTTCCCTGGAGCAAGGCTGGTCTTCCTGCCATCGCTTGGAATGTCTCTGTTCTCCCTACCGTGGATATTGGGGCACGTTCTCCAAAGGCTGAGAGTTAGGGAACACTCAAACGTGGACCCCGATTCAGAACGTCGTAAACACACTGCGGAATCCCAGTAAGCTGGCAGAACTTGAGGGATGGATGGATGGATGGATGGATGGATGGATGGATGGACTCCAGATCTCCCTAGACTTGTCTTCGCCATCTTCCTGTTCCCTCTCTGAGAAAAGACGTTTTCTCAGTCAGCCTTCTGGTCCAGGCCCTGGAAAATCCTGTGGATGTACACAGTGGCGGCCTGCTTGCGGGGAGCACAGACATGGGGACCTGGCTGCTCCCCTGCCCACACATGCACCCCAGGCTCTCCACCTGCAGACTGGGCAGCTGCAGCCCCTCGGGAGCTGACCAGCCCCGTCCCACAGCACCCAGCTCAACCCTGACCCTCCAGAGGTGCTCAGACTGGGGTCCAGTCTCGGCCCTGCTGTGTGACCTGTCTGGTTGCTTGAATGTTGCTAATTATGTACAAAATGTACACTGGGGATTTGTGGAGAGCGGGGGAGCTGACCTACGCAAAGCACTTACCAGGGCTGGGTCCAAAGTGGCCGCTCAACAAATACCCCCTTCATTTTCAGGCAGACACAGTGCTGAAAGAGTCTAACATTTTCCTCCAGATCTGGGCCTCACTTGCCTGCAGCTACAAGGAAAAAGAGCTAGGGGTTGCAATCTGGGAGTCTGGGCTCCTCGTCTTGCTCAAGGAGTGAAAAGCAAGGTGTGGCTGGAGGCCAAACCACCCACTGACGGACCGCCTGGCATGACCTGGAAATGCCTTGGTTAGCTCGCCCTACGCCCTCCTTCCCACTCCTCACGGCAGGTGACGACCAGGGAGAAATCCCACACTGCTGGTCCTGCCCCGCCCTTCCAGTTCCACTCCACCCTGGCATCTGCTGTGCCATTGATCACCACCCACTGCCATACATTAAGCTTCCCTTTCAGTGAGCTCACCAAGTTCTGTGCCAGAGAGAACAGAACCACACGACTCTTCCTCGTCCCTCCTTGACGTTCCCCAGAATGTCAAAGGCAGCTGGTGTCTTTGTGCCAACACTCTTTACAATGCAGCCAGCTTTTCTTACTGTTTTTTTCTGGGGAAAGGACAGACATTGTGAGCTCAGTAGAGAAGGGGGTGAAAGTTGCCAGATGCCCAGCTCCCCAACTGGCTCAGCCGGAGAGGATGAATATGAGATCGTCTTGGGAAGGGTCCACAGGAATGCACGAGTGTTCCCTAGGCACTGACCAGCACCACACGCCCTGAGAAAGAGTCCATGTCTGGGAAGAGGCTTCTGCACCCCGCCACCCTCACTACGCTGTTTATCCTCTGCTTGCAGGAACCTGGGACCCACAGAGAGCGTGAAAGGCTCAAGAGGTCAGAGGCCTGAGGCAGTTATTGGTTGGTTTTCCAGGAACTAGTGTACCCTGATATCATTCATTTCTTCAACTATCTATTTGTTCATTCATTCAACAAACATGCCATGGTATCTCCTCTGGGTCCAGCTTTGTTCTGAGATAATGGGCACTGAAATACCTCTTCATCCTCAAAGCCTAGACCAATCTAGGAATGCATTTTTGAGGGAGGCAGGGAGGGCGGGATGGATGGATGGATGGATGGATGGATGAATGGATGGATGGATGGATGGATGGATGGATGGATGGATGGATGAATGGATGGATAGATTGATGGACAGACAGGTGGATGGATGGGTGGGTGAGTGGGTGGATGACCTTCACTCTCCAGGAAGGTAATCTTTGCTATGTCCACATGAAATCCAAACAATAATCCCTGTCTTTCTCTCTCACTTTCTCTTTCTGGAAAGAAGTGGTCAGACCTCCCCACAGAGGTACAGACCCAGACTCTCATTCCTACAGTTTCTTATGTTCAACATTGATTGGACACCTACCACGGACTCAGCACCATCCTGGGTCCAAAGAAATAAAGTGGTGGATAGGCTTTGCGCAGAGGGTAAGGATCCTTTGTTCCCAACCCTGTGGAGAAGGTCTCCTTATCATGCCCCTGAACAGAGGCGGAAACTGAGATCAGAGAAGGATTTGGTCAAGGTCACTCTTGCAGCTGCCCTGAGAGGCCAGATGCCAGTGGCAATAAGACTAGGGTAAGAACAGGTGACGTGCAATTGTGTGACCAGTTCTAACCACTTGGGATTTGGAGGAGAAGAGATGGGAGAGCTGGAAGAACCGAGGAAGGATTTAAGGGGGACAGAGCCAAGTTTTCAGTTGGAGGTGGGTCAGGGCACCACAGGCTCTGAAGAGCACAGGGTGAGAGGAAGCAACTCAGCTAGGCCAGCAGCTGAGACACCCTCAGATAGAACCGGCCCCTAAGATCAGGTCTCCCTTCCTCTCCCCTCTCCCTCCCCTCACCTAACACCACTCATCATCAACCACCTCAACAACAGCAATGACAGCTAGACAGATCTCACCCAGAACGTGCGCAGGGCACTGAGCTGAGAGTTCCATGTGCATCCTTTTGCTCCATTCTCCGGAGGGAGAGCTATGACGGAAGCACTGGGTGGCATCCCACGGTATAGACGAGAAACTGAGATGCAGAGCAGTTGAAACGTTTGCCCAGACGCACCCGGCTAGACCTGAGTCAGGATGTGAACCCCGATGTTAGACTCGGAAATCAGTGCCCTGGATGGCTCCTCCTCATGGCTTCAGGTTCACAGCCATCTCTACGAGTGACCCTTGGGCAGGGGCCGCGATGTCCCCGCTGGGTCCAGAAGGACAGGATCCTCAAGGAGGTGGAGAATCTTGCCCCTGAGAGTGCAGCAATTTGGCGGCGGGTCTGCGCTTTGATCCCGCAGCCCGGATCGACACCACCGCGTGCCGCCTCCTGCCCTGGCAGCCCATGCTTCTGGGCCTGACTCTAGTTTACCTCTCTGGGCCTCAGTTTTCCCATCTGCAAAACTAGTGGATTCATTGATAGCAGTGGTTCTCACCCAAGGGTCATGGTGACCCCGGGGGCATTCAGCAGTGTCTGGAGGCATTTTGATTTGTCACAATGGAGGTGGGGGGTGTGCTGCAGCGTCTAGTGGGTGGAATCCAGGGGTGCTAGGCAGCTCAACACCCTTCAATGCACAGGACAGCCTCACCCCAAAGAACCACCCAGCCCCAAGTGTCAAAAGTGCTAAGGAGGCAAAGCCCTGATCCTCGTGCGTCTCAAGCACCCAGAACCTAACTAGACCCCAGGCTGGTCAGAAATAGACTTCTCCGTCAGGATCCCTAAAGAAAAAAAAAAGCCTTTCTCCGATCTCCTAACTCCAGCCCCAGAAAACACGCTCCCCAGTCTCACACACAGGAATCCCGGCAAAGCTGGAGTGACAGCTTGAGAGTGATCCAGACAGGAAAGCGACTTAATTTCCCAGAATGGACCCTGACTTTATGACAATTTAATATCTGCACACAGTTGCAAATCCTTTCGTACTGCTGCTCAGCGCTGGGGCAGCGATTTCCTTTTTTTTTTTTTCCCTTCCCCTCCCTGCTGCCCTCAGATCGAAGCTCGGTGAACTCTGGCGTGGGTTGTAAGAAGGTCTTTATAAAGGGTTGCATGAGATTTCTGACTCTATCGGAGTTCCTGAGGGTGCTGTATCACATTACTAATTCCCTTAATTGCATGTCTGGGCTAAAAACAGACTTTCTTAGTTTTCCTAAGAAGTTACTTTCTTAATGACATTAAAACACTGTGGTAAATGAAGCTAAATGTTAACCGATGTACTTAAATCATGAATCAGTATATAGAGTGTTTACCTAAACGTGTTTACCCTTCTTGGTCACTCATTTGGTAAGTTTTGCCAAAACTGGGAGAGGAATAGTGGTGTCGGATTCAGTCTCTGGAAATGACTCAAGAATTTGTGTTTTCTTTCGATTTTTAGCCCCGGACTGAGTGGATGCTGCAATCATGTAGTAATCAAAGAATTAGAAAGAGCAAAAGGCTGCAGGCTGGTTCGCTTCCCCGGATTTTTGCAGAGGGTGAGGACGGCGGTGAAACCGTGTGGGGGGGATGACGTTTTCCCCAAAGGAGGAAAATCTTAACCTCGCATTGTTTGGTTCTTTCCAAGTCAATTTAAAAAATAAAAAGCAAAGACAGGGAGATGTGCGGTTGATTTATACAGGGACAAGAGCTGAGGAGCACCTAGTAGACGCCAGATGTCTGTCTGAACACGGTGCGGAGTTAGCTCCCAGAGCTCTCCCCACAGACCCAGGAAGCAGGAAGCAGCATCTTCCCAGATAAGGAAGCCGAGTGCCTTCTCCAAGAGGACATAGCTAGCCAGCAAAGGGACTGAGATGTCAACCCCTGCAGAACGAGGCCAGCACCCCTTCTTAATTATGCTGCCTGCCTGAGAATCTTAGCTGTGAGGGTTTCGAAAGGAGACAGGCTTTCTGGTAACAGGATAGTCCATCACGGAGACCCATCTGTAAAAATCTCTATCGCTTGTAAATCCCTCTCCATTAGATAAGTTATCACGTTGACTTCATGATGTTTTTTTTCCCTCCCTGTGGGTTCAAAATGCTATTTTGATTTGTCTCAGTGCTCTTCCCTTTCTCTCTCTCTCTCTCTCTCTCTCTCTCTCTCTCTCTCTCTCTCTCTCTCTCTCAGCTATATTTTATTAGTAGATCATTTCTTTTTAAAATAGGTCAATGCATTCTCAAAATCATTAAACAAACACTTCAGATCTGTGCATTTGACTCTCTGTGGGTTTTATTTTTTTAAAATGCACAAATACTGAATTCTGGTTAATGATACATGGGCAAAATATCTGCAGTTTACTTTGAAATGCATTTAAAAAATTAAGAGAGATTTATAGACAGAAGCATAGGTGGATGGATGGATGGATGGGTGGATGGGTGGATGGGTGGATGGGTGGATGGATGGATGGATGGATGAGTGGTAAGTCGAGTACAGCAACAAGGTAATTACAGAGCTGAAGAGGTAGGTACATGGATGTTCACTGTTCAGTCCTTCAACCTTTCTGCATGTTTGCAAATTTTCATTAAAAATATTGAGAATACAGACACTTGATAGCAATTCAAAGGGCACAAGTTAAAAGTGAGTCTTCCTCCTCTTCATCCTTAGTTAGTCTTCTAGTTAGTTAGTCTTCTAGTTTCCCTAGCAACAGCACTCCCTGTTAGCTGTGGTTCTGGGGTATGCTTCCAGGGTTTTCCTATGCCCACATCCGCACGCATGTGGCTTCTTTTCGATGATGATGGTTATTATGATGTGATAATAGTAATAACAATGACTAAGGATTATACAGCACTTGCTATATACCAAGTACTGTCCTAAATGCTGAACATATGTTGACTCATGAAATCTCTTTGGCAGCCCTGCAAGGTTGGTGCTATTATTATTTCCATTTTACAGATGAGGTAAGTGAGGCCCCGACGGGTTAAGTAACTTGCCCAGCATCACCCAACTCATCGGAGGAATAGATGGCATGCCTACTCTTTCACGCCTCAGAGGTTCCCACGGACATGTCACAGACATGGTTCCATCTGTGTACTTCGAATCTGCCTCTTGACTTTCGATGGCTGCATCGCTTTCCATTGCATGGATACGCCATGACTTATTTGACTCGTCCCTATGAACAAGCATGTAGTCTGTCTCTGAACTTTTGCTACTGCAAACAGTGCTTCAGTCAATAAGCAAACCTACGCATATTTCTGAGCATGCACGCGTACTATCCTTGTGGGACAAATGCCGAAAGGGGGATTGCGGGGTCCAAGAGAAAATGTTTTCAGTTTTGCCAGGAAGGGTCAAATGTCTTTCCCAAAGGGTGGTACTGACCCCCACTCCAGTGAGGAACGTGTGAAAGCACCTGATTGCACACCCAGTCCAGCACACGTATCAGTCTCTGCTCATGCAATCCCTGGCACAGTGCTGCCGTCCGCCTGACTGGCGCCCCCTGCGGTTGTGCGGCACACAGCTTGTGTGGTCACACACAGCAACCTTGAGATCGTGATAAAAAGTCTACTTGTGGTTGAAATTTCTATTTCCTTCAATATAGATGGGATAGAGTATCATTTTATAGGTTTAAATCCATTTCTGCTGACATTCTTTGGACTAGACCTCCCCCAGCCCCAAACTGTAGACTTCAGGGGTTGACACAGGCTTATTCCGCCCGCCCGATGCGCTCACTGAAGGTAGATTGGAAAAAAACATTCACTGAGAAAACATTTATTACTGCCCCGAAGGAAGAAGAAAGACTATAAAAGGAGCCAGGGAGAACATGATGAAGAAAGAAGAAACTGAAGTTGGGCCGTGGAAGCCAGCAAATCGCCCACTTGAATCTCATTATGGTCAAACGCTGTTGCAACATTTTCCAAAAGAAAGAGGGACATGCTGGAAACAGAGAGGCGGGGGACTGTATCCAGAGCGAGTGTGCTCGGGTGTGTGTGCGTGTGTGTGCACACACACTACACGTGCATTTTAGACTCCGACTGATACAATCCAGGCAAAACCAGCAAAAAAGAAAAGGGGAAAAACACACGGACATTATGCACGGAAAGGCAACATGCGAGGGAATGTTACGAAGGGATCTTAATCGTTGTGAGAGTCTTTGCAGGTGTGTCCTGCACATCTAGAACATTCTGATCCAGGGCTCCTCTGTGTCCTCAGAGGAATTGTGTGGGTCCCAGTGCCCTCTGAGTAATTTACTGGCATTTATGAGAAGGACACGGCTTAGCTGTCTTTTTCTGATCTAACTCATTTGGAACGTAACTTAGGACAGTGCTGTGTGCTTTCTTGCGAAACTGTTCTGCAGCCCTCCCCTTTCCCCCCCAAACCTTCAGTTCTTGGGGACACTCAGGCAGCTCCAGAACTGGCCTCATCAGGGAGGGATGGGCCACAGGTCTGGGATAGGAAAGACCAGCCTCATTATTGGGTTTTTTTTTTTTTAATTGTGATGAAATTCAAACTTACATCCTGAGACTAAAATTAAATGGAAGGAAGGTCTGACGTCGTGGGTGGTCTCCCTCCATCCTTGGAGGGAGGGGTGGGGTGGAGCGGGAGAGCTCGTTTAGCAACATTTCCAATAGGGTAATGACAGCAGTAATGATGGCTGCCCCACTTGGGAAGGGGAAATCGAAAAAGCCTACACAGGGACAAAAATAAACAAGCGTGCAACGCTGGCCCAGGGGGCCTGGGTCCGTTCTGAACTTGAGAAACATCAAAGCGGGGCCAGTTATCAGTCCTTCCAGGCTCCAGGCTCCACTGCGTCCTGCCCAGCACTTTTATCAGCCTTGGATGAGCACAGAGGATGCCCGGCCAGCACAGCCGCGAGGAGGACGGACGGACACGCCGGACCTGCAGTCAGAAGGGAGAGGATGTGTCCAGGCTGCGGCCGACGGCTGGGGGAAGAAGCCGAAATGGAACAGGACGCACGGAACCTCCTGCATTTCGATTCCAACAGTGCCAGCCCCCCGGAAGCAGCAGGCAGAGCGAGAAGAGCCCAGACTGCAAGCCCGCAGAGTGGGGGGGACCCGCAGAGTAGGGGGAACCCGCGTCTGTGTTTAGCTCGGGAACACGGGGCTGTACCCGAGCCCCCGCGTCCTCATTCACAGAGAGGGGTGTCGTGAGGATGAAAGGCACCCAACATTCAGCCAGTAAATCCCTTTTGAGTTTCTGCCATGTGCTAGGCATGGTTCTCGGCACTGGGAATAAAGTGGGGAGGAAAGCAGAGTTTAGGAGACTCTTGAAGAAATCAGATTAATAAAAAAGACTTCTGAAGAAAGCAGATTGAAAACATCTTTGTAGGGGATGGAAACATCCTGGACCATGACTGTGGGGCTGGACGCAGGAACCTACATGTGTGATCAAGTGACAGAGAAACAGGCACACACACACATACACACTCACACATGTGCATACACACACTCACACGTGTGCACACACTCACACATGTGCACACACACACATACACACTCACACATGTGCATACACACACTCACACATGTGCACACACTCACACATGTGCACACACACATGTGCACATGCACACACGTACACACACTCACTCACACATACACTCACACATACACACACACACACACACACTCACACACACACACACGGGCCCACATGGGGGACACTGGATGAAGGGTACACTGATCTCTCTGAATTCTTTCTTACAATTACATTTAATTTACAATGGTCTCCATACAAATTTTAATTAAAACAGAACCAAACACGGGCCTCCTGGAGCTCACGTTCTGGTGGGAACTGCTGTGCAGGACTCTGGGGAGACAGAGGTCTGGGGAGCCCTGGCCCCCGTTAGGTGTCAGGTGCATGGGCAGCGGGTCACGCTATTCGCGATGATTAGGGACACAGGACGATCAGGGGCCTGCCAGACTGGAAACAGATGGTGACAAAACTGGGTTTGACGTTGAAGAGGGCTTAGTAAGGAAGCGTTGGCTGGGTGTGGGCCAAGTTCACGGACTGGGTGAAGGCTGGTGCAGGACCGTAGGCAGGCATCAGTGGGGAGCTGCAGAGATGAGGGGATGGAGAGGGGACAAGGCCCACGGTGGGGTGTCTGCATGGAGAGGCCCCCATGGGAGCCGTGCCTTAGCTAGGAGGACACAGTGAACAAGGCCACCCAGTGGAGCGGAGGCAGGGAACCCACAGGCTCCCTGCCTTTCTTATGATCCACGGAGTCCCTGGTGGCAGCTCCAACTAGAAGCAGAGGCTGGGGTGAGATGGTGGGGTCCATGCTCATCAACCCCACCCCCCACCCCAGGGCCAGAGAGAGGCCAGAGGAGGTGGGAGTGAGTCTGGAGGGGGAAGCAGAAGACAGCATCGTGAGTCACAATGAGCTGAGTTAGGACAAAGACCAGGGCAACCCTCCTCGCCCCATCCCATCCCAGATGGCACTGAGGGCGAGCGTGCTGGCCCGTAACATCGGGGACAGGGGACAGAACTGTAGCATTGAGAGGGAGCGCCAGGGAGAGGGACTGCAGACCCTCTCCCCATTTCCCAGAGCTTTGTAAACCACGAAGACCCTCGCACCCCCGGGTGGTGGAGGTTGAAGCAGATTCAATGTCCGACGTCAGCACAGCCCCCCGCGCGGGTGGGCCTGGGGCTCTGCAGGCGGCTGACCGCCTTGGAGACTCGGGGCTCAGAGAACCAAAGCCCCGGGCACTCCCGCTCCCTGGTGCCGGGCTGGAGTTGTCTCTGTCTTGGGCACGGGGGCCACCCCTGCGGACAGCACGCACACAGCCTTGCCCTCCTTACAGGTGCAGTGGGGGTGGCCCAAGGATGAGCTTTCAAAAGTAAAATAGAGAGAAAATTGGAGGGGACATTTGTTTCCTGGGGATGCCATAAACTGTGACCACGGACAGTGGACTAAAACACAGGACTTTCTTCTCTCCCAGCCCTAGAGGCCAGAGTCTACAATAGGGGTGTCAGCAGGTAGACCCCTCTGAAGGCTCCAGGGGGGATCCTTCCTGCCTCTTCCAGTCTCTTGAGGCCCAGGTGTCCCTGGGTTTGTGGCCCCATGACTCCTGTCTCTGTCCCCATCTTTAGATGGCTTTCTCTCCCTTCATCTCCTCTTCTGTCTCTTATGAGGACACCAGTCATTGGAGTTGGGGCCACCCAGGTAATCCAGGGTCATCTCACCTCAAGATTCTAACCCTAGTCACATCCGAAAGACCCTCTCCCCAAATAAGGTCACACTCACAGGTTCTGGTGGTTAGAAAGTGGACGTACATTTGGGGTGCCACCTTTCTGTCCACCCCCCTCCCCGAGATGGTTGTAGGTAATGGGGAGCCTAGCAGAGAAGAAGAGGGAGAGGGACTGTGTGCGTGGGGAGAGACACGGAGAAGGGGCAGGGAGGGGCTCGAAGTCACCCGGGACACACAGCCAACCGTCCTCTGAAACATGATGGTGACGATTGTCCTGAGCCCGAGATGAGGCCCCAGGGGCTCCCCAGGGGGCCCTGTCCTGCCCAGACTGGGTGCTGCGCTCGGCCGCTTTCCCACGGTGGCCGGGGTTGCTCCTCCGCCCGCGTCCACGGTTCAGGTGGTTCCCCCAGCTCTGCGGGCAGCAGCCTGTCTTACAGCCTCAGAGAGCTCCCTGGCTCGGAGACCACGTCAGCAGCTGGGCCTGGGAGAGGAAGAACCCCTCCGGGCAGGGCTGGCTGCACACTCGGGGGCCCCGGAATAAATGGAAAGGTGGGGCCCCTTATTCAACAATTCCACATTGCAGGACAGCAAGAGCCGGGCATTAAACCCAGCGAAGGCCTTTCCAACCGGCTCCCGGGGGACACCGTGCCGCAGGTAATCAATCCAGGGTCACGCACTTTGAGTGACAACCCAGGCTGCTCAGGAGAATCACCAGGGACGATACAAAAACCACCACCAGACAAACAGGGACTCTGATGCCTGGCCCCCTCCCAGACCAATGAAGGCAGAGTGTCCAGGTGGCCCAGACACCTGCGTGTTGTAAAGCCCCCTGAGCCTTTTCCTCTCCACGGGAGGCGTTCGCTCCCACACCGCCGCCTCTCCTTAGCCAGCAGTGGGCTGAGCTGGCCTGGCCAGGAGCGTGTGTGCATGCAGAGGAGAAACTCAGCGTGCCCCTTTGTGCCTCGGGTCCTCCTCTGCGAAATGGGAGAGCAAAGGCTGGGAGCTGACGGGCAGACAGGAGGACGGAGGGAGTTCATTTAGGTGAAATTCTTCCAGGGCCGCCCAGCCCCTGGCAGACCCTGCTGACGTTAGCCGTCTTAACCGTGACGTTTAACCGGGCTCCCCACCTCCACCCCCAGTGCCAGCACAGCACTTGGACACCACAGGGCTTCTGCAAACACTTCCAAATCAGCGAGGTCCCGGGTACAAGAATGAATGAACGAAAGCAGGAGTCTGAGGCCTGCAGCGTCCGGGGGTCCTCCCTGGCTCCTGCTCACCCAAGGGGGCGATGTAAACCTTTGCCGAATGCACCAGCCTGCCCCCACACTCAGCCCCGTGCAAATCCGCTCCCTCCGTGGCCCAGCACACACGTGTGGTTATTTTCCGTGCCCTTTGCACTTCTCCCTTTATGGTTCTTCCAACCTGATGCTAAAACTCTGTGTTTGGAGCCCGAGGCACAGCCCTGAAGGCGCACCCCTGGTCTTCATGCAGCAGGTCAAAGGGGGGGCGTCCGACACTGGGCACCCATAGGGTTTTGCATGGGTGCCCACCATCTGGAACCCAGGGGAGGCACAGAAAAGTCAAAGATATGGATGGACTCCTGCAAGGAGTCAGCACTGTGATGAAGAGGAAGGAACCCATGGTCCGTGTGGTATCCGGGTCCCGTGGTGAGCCCCAGCCCAGTCAAAACGAACTGGTGATGGTTGGCGTCCCCAGAGGTGAGACTGAATGCCCTGGTCCGCACAGTCCAGTACGGTGGCCCCGAGCACTTGAAGGATGCTGTGGGAACTGAGATACGCTGGAAGTGTAAAATGCACACTGTGTTTGGATTAATTAGTATAAAGCATTTAAATATCTTGATAATGTTTATGTGAATTACAGGGTGATATATTGGGTTAAAATATTTTAAAATTAATTTCTTTTTTTTTTTTTAGTTCTTTTTTAACGTGATTGCCAGAAAAACTTAAAATTACATTCACGGCTTATATTATATTTCTATCGGACACCAATGGCCGAAACACTTCCCTTTTCCACGTGTGCAAAGCAATGCGTGCTTCTCGGGGAGCACTTCTTTGCCTTTCTTGCTTCATTTGATCTCACAACTCTGTAAGGTGAAAATGACTTATCTCCATTTTAGAGATAAAAGTGTACCCCTTGGAGAGATGGGCGATCACAGCGGGTTGGGAGGAGCAGAGTCCAGAACCAGAGCTCTGCCCACGGTCAGGGCATGTCCCTGTCCTCCTCGGAGAGTCCACCTGCCTGGTCTCCGCCCAAACCCGGGCCTGCCAAGGCCTTGCAGGGCACCCAGCCTGGAGTCTGCAGGAGTCTGGACTTCCAGGGGACGTTTGGCTCTGATCCCAGTCAGGGCATGACCCTGTTCTGCTCAGATGCTTGATCCCGTAAGCTGTAGGGACTCGAGGGGGTTGCAGGATGACCCAGGGGAAAAAAACAGTGCCCCCCTGCCCCCCTGCCTCCCCCTGCTCCCCTGCCCCCCCACCTCCCCCTGCCCCTTGTCTCCCCTGCCCCCCTCTGCCTCCCTCTCCTCCCCCTGCCTCCCTGCCCCCACCTCCCCCAGCCCCCTGCCTCCCCCGTCCCCCTGCCCCCCTGCCCCCCTGCCTCCCCAGTCCCCCTGCCCCCCTGCCCCCGCCTCCCCCTGCCCCCCTGCCTCCCCTGCCCCCCTGCCTCCCCCTGCTCCCCTGCCCCCTGCCTCCCCCTGCCCCCCTGCCTCCCCTGCCCCCCTGCCTCCCCTGCCCCCCTGCCCCCTGCCTCCCCTGCTTCCCCTGCCCCCCCTCCCCCTACCCTGCAGCCCTCCGTCCCCCCAGGAGAGCATGGCCACATTGTCCCCCCGAGCCTGTTTCCATTAGGGTGGCTGTTGACAGGAACGTGTCACGGCAGAAGATGGATGCTGGTTTGGGCCCATAAGCCCTCAGCCCTCAGTGCCAGAGGTGGCCCTGAAAGGCCTTTTCTCAGTAAATTACTGCATTTATTTAGCCCTCGAAGGGTTGTATACAGAGCCCGCCAGGCCGAGGAGGTGGCCACATCCGGTCCCTCCTGGATGGCCATCCGTTCGGGATGAGGGCTGTCCCCACACACGCGAGAACCATCCTGGTTCAGATCCCCCACCTGTGGGCGTTCCCGCACACAGCAGAAGCACATTTTGTTATTCTTTTCCGTCTTACATGTGGTCTAGTCATACATTTTACATTACTGACAGCAACGTAGTGTAGTGTAAAGAACATGGGCTTGGGGGTTCCCAAATCGGGGTGCATCTTATGAGCCCCCCACATGCTTTCAGGTGGGACCTAAGAGCCTCTGTTACACAGCGCCACCCTGTGCCCAGCACTGCACTCGGGGCAGCCCTTCAACTGGACTTTAGTGACCCCGTTTTCCAAAGGAGGGCATCGAGGCAGGAGAGGCGCAGGGGTGGTCGGAAACGAGTCTTGGACCGTGCCGACTACGGAACAGAGCAGGGGCACCACCGTCCCCACCGGACCAAGCTGGCACATATCTGGAAAGGTACCGTTAAAATAAGCCCGCGCTAGAGAAATGGGGACTTCTCCGCATTGCTGGTGAGAACACAGAATGGCGTAGCTGCTGTGGAAACCGTCTGGCAGCACCTCAAAACGCTAGACTAAGGGTCGCCCTGTGGCCCAGCAGTTCCACTCCTGGGTGTACCCCCAAAACACTGAAAACAGGCACGTAAACAGAATCTGGTATATAAATGTTCACACTTGCCAAGAGCCAGAAACAACCCAAGTGTCCATCAATAGATGAATAGATGAACAACTGTGGTATATCCACACAGTGGAATGTCATTCAGCCATCAGAAGGAAGTACTGAGCCCTGGCCGCTGTGGCTCGGTCCCGCGCACCGAGAGGTCCCGGGGTCCATTCCCGGGCAGGGCACATGCCAGAGTTTCCAGCTCGCTCCCCAGTGTGGGGCATGCAGGAGGCGGCCGATCTATGTGTCTCTCTCCCTCCCCTTCCTCTCTCTCTCTAAAAATCAATAAAAACTTTTTTTGTGTCTGTCTGTGTGCGTGTAAAGGAAGCTCTGATACACACTACAAACGCATGAACCCTGAAGAGACGGTGCTAAGTGAAAGAAGCCGGACACAAGAGTACATATTGTATAATCCCCTTGACGTGAAATGTCTAGAATAGACAAACCCATGAATCTATGGAGACAGCAAGTGAATTCGTGGTTGCCAGAGGCTGGGGGAGGGCTGGGAGTGGGGAATGACGGCAGGGTCGATGTCTCTTTTGGAGACGATAAAGATGTTTTGGGATTTGATAGGGCTGGTGATCGCACCACCCTGTGACTGTGCTGAACGCCACTGATCGGTACACTTTCAATGGTTCGTCTAAGGGTATGTTGACTCCCCCTCGATATTTTTGACAAAGGTCAAAACCACCCTGGGTGAGCAGAAAGCCGGACAACCTGGGATCACAGCTCTCCTGTGCGGTCTGGAGCGGGGGGCCCAGCACCGCCCACCGGACTGTCTCGTGTTGTCTTCCGTGTCATTATTTCTGTTTGTGTGTTTCTTAGGGCAGGACCTTGTCCCGTCTTGTCAATGCCCGTGTCAGAGTGGCCAGGTGCCGGAGCTCTGGTTGGACCAGTGCCACCGGCTTCACAAACATCCCACCCGCTCAAGCCACAGCCCTGCCACCGGGGTGTGGGTGCTGCGGGTGGATTCTCCGGCTGGAGAAGGTGCACCACGGGACCATTTGCTCTTTACAGGGAATAGGCTCCTTATCTCAAGTGGCCTTCAATCACGGGGGAGAGTTGGCGAGCCCTTTTCCCACCAACAAATCGCACCTCAGTGCACTGCCCTGGCCCAGGTGCCCCCTCAGGCTAAGCAAATCCCCCCGAAGGCAGCAAGATTGACACCTGCCCAGAGAGGGGCCCAGCCCCCACGCCTGAGCCCTCCAAAGGGGTTGGAGGCTTTTACAGAAACAGCTCCAGGTTCTCTGTTTCATAGCACCCAGGAGTGGCTCTCCCAGGGCCTTCCCGCTGATGGATTTAGAGCTTCAGAACGAGGTGTCAGGAACTGAAGTCAGGTGTTTCGGAACCAAATGGGCGATTCAACATCCTTGCTCCTTAAATTGGCGAGAAAGAAAAAAAGTTACGTAGAGGTCTTACTACTCTGTTGGCAAAGGCCTGACGAGACCAGCGTTTGCTCTGCCGCTGAGAGGTGGGGACACGGATTTACAGCCTTTCTGTGGGCTGATTTGTTCGCATAGACCAGGGGCTCAGACGGGTCCGCACCGTCTGCTCCGTGACTCTATGTTGGGGAATTATTGAGGGAAATCAACGGGCAGGTGCACACGGATTTATGTTGAAGGGTTTACACACACGATATGTATAACGGTGAATACGCAGGAACAACCGAGCGGCCATCAGTCGGGTTAAATAAGTCCGCCAGGTGAACGCCGACGTTATGTCCTCCCTGCTTCGGGCTGGCTTTCCTGTTCACGGCAGATCCTCTCTGTTCTCTGGCCTCGGCCTTCTCCATCTTCCACAGCAGGATTTGAGCTCTTTTATTCCAAAGTATAGATGTTCCCAAATCATATTTAAAGACATGGCAACACATCATGATAAAATACTAATGAGAAAAAAGGATCTAAAATATTTAATAATTCAAAGTGTATTAGAGAGAGACAGAGATGAGAGAGAGACATCGGGAGACAGACAAAGAAATAAAATCTACCAATATACACAAATCAGCCCTGGCCAGTGTGGCTCGGCAGTTAGAGAGTCGGCCCGCGGACCAGAGAGTCCCGGGTTCGGTTCCCGCTGAGGGCACGTACCTCGGCTGCAGTTTGTCCCCGAACCCGGTTGGGGTCGTGTGGGTGGCAGCCACTCGATGTGTCTCTCTCACATCAATGTTTCTCTCTCTCTCTCTTTCCTCCTCTCTCCCTCCTGCTCTATCTGAAGATAAATGCAAAAGTGTCCTTGAGCGAGGATAAAAAAATATATATACACAAATCAGTTAATTCCGGGATGGCAGGGTTATAGTTGATTAATAAATTTGTTCTTGAATGCTTCCATTTTTAATACACTTTCTATCATGAACGTTGTGTTTAATAAACATGCTACGATTGTGGTACATCACATGTTTTGCATTAAAAGGTCCCAGGCGGGATACCTGTCATCCTGGGGGCAGGTGTGGGTTGTGGAAAACTCTCTGGTTTTGTGGGACTGGAGACCAGTTTCTAGACCTGGCGCCAAATAGCAGGTGCTAGGTGGCCCTGCTCTTTGCCAAAACTTCTTGGTGCCTCACCTGTGAGGTGGAGATAAAACCACACCTCCTGGTCAGGACGCCGCTGTGGGTAAACACTCTGGACTTTCCCCGGGCTCCAGGAAGGAACCGCAAGTCCCGGGTCCGGCGGAGATCGGCACCGACATCCTGAGCGTGGCCTCCCCATCCTGGGCGGAACCTGTCCTCTTGTCCAGTCCCGGCCCCGCTCTCTGCAGCCCTGCCTGGGCCACCTTCAGCTGGCAGGGACCTGCTGAGGGCCTGAGAAGGACTCCGAATCCTTCTCCCCACTTCTGCATCGGCCACAGCCTTGACCCCAGCTGGCCGCACGCTGGCACCTGCGGCTTGCCCTCTCTCTGGGCCTGATGCCCCCACTGCACAGTGAGGGGGTCACTAGGTCAGCGCTTCCCAAACCACACCATGCAGGGCTTTGCCACAGCTGTTTGCCATCACCCTGTACTTATCAACTTATTATTTCTCTTGAAATCAACTCACTTTAATTTTTTAATTAAATGTTTTCAAAGACAACTTTGTACGGCTCTTATAAATGGGAAGGGATCCCCCACAAGGTAACTGTACAAATACGTTCCATGAAAACGAAACGCCGTCACCGAGTTCTTGTGACACCGGGAGCCCGGTGAGTTTCTGCTCGCCGGGCCTGTGCGGAGAGGCGGGGGCGGCGAAGGGACACTGTCTCTTTGCTGTCATCAGAAAGCTGGGAAGAGATGTGAACGAGAAATAGCGTTCTGGCTTATAATGAAATACAGTTCCCCCCTGCCCCGTTCCTGGTAGAAACGAGCCACGAAGGGCCCGACCCTGGGAAGGAGTCCACTCCCCGCCAGTCCTGTGAGTCCTGGCAGGGTTCCGGGGCTCAGGGCCACTTGCTTCCCATCAGGCCCCAAAACAACGGAGGGTGTGAAGCTGTTTATTGTTTCAAGTCAGCAGAATTAGCAGCGACCATGCGTGGCACTTAGGCCCGTGCCACCTTCCAGAAACCCAGCCCCCTTCAAGTGATGCAAACTGTTCTCAACTCTCTTATTAGCGACGCTCTTAACTGCTGAAAGATCACAGGCCGTTCCGGGGCCAGACACAGCCCAGAGACCTCGGAGAGCCGGGCGGGCCTCCCCGAACGGTCAGCGACGCGGCGGGGATGCGGAGGCGTCTCCCTGGGCACACGGCTCAGCCTACCACGCCGTGAGCCCGCTGGCCTCCACGCGGGGACAACTGGCACACCTTGCATGGCCTACTCCTCAGGTGGGAAGGTTCGGCCCATTTTACAGATTTTTAAAAGGAGCTCAGAAAGGTTCCACAGCTGTGTGAGAAAGCATCATTCATCCACCCAGCATTTAAAAATGCACACTGAGCCCGGCCGGTGTGGCTCAGTGGTTGAGCATCGACCCATGCACCAAGAGGTCGCCGGTTTGATTCCCAGCCGTGGCACATGCCCAGGTTGTGGGACCGATCCTCAGTGGGGGGCGTGCAGGAGGCCGCCAATCGATGTTCTCTCTCATCGATGTTTCTATCTCTCTCTCCCTCTCCCTTCCTCTCTCTCTAAAAATCAATAAAGGAAAAAAATTTTAAATAAATAAATAAAAATGCATACTGAGCCTTGGCTGGTTTGGCTCAGCGGTGAGAGCGTCGGCCCACAGACCAATGAGTTGCCGGTTCGATTCCGGTCAAGGGCACGTACCTCAGCTGCAGTTCGTCCCTGGCCCTGGTCGGGTTGTGCGGGAGGCAACCAGTCGATGTGTCCCTCTCACATCGATGTTTCTCTCTGTCCCCCTCTCTCTGTCCCCCCCTCTCTCCCTCCCTCCCACTCTATCTGATGATAAATAGAAAAATATCCTCGGGTCAGGATTGAAAAAATTAAATAAATAAAAATGCATACTGAAGCCATATGCGTCACGCCCTGTCCTAGGCTCTGGGCAAGAGTTGCGGACCTCGTGGAACTCTCGTTCCCTGGGGAGGTGTAGACTCAGATGTTGGACTGCCAGGCGGTGATGAGAAAGGAAGGGAGGACAGGGTGAGTGGTGGGGGTGGGGGGGGGCGCGCAGCAGGCATTGTCCCTGCTCCCTCCAGCTCCCTCAAATCCCTTTTGCCATTCTGCATGAATCACGTGGGTGGGTTGTATCAGTGTCATTTCCTGGATGTGACATTGGACTGTGTAAGATGTCACCCCTGGGGAGAAAGACGTCACCACGGGGGGAAGCTGGGGATCTCTCTGCATTATTCCTTACAACGTACATGTGACTCTCCAATGATCTCAAAATAAGAAAGTACTTTGAAATTCAACAAAGCGTCATTGAGCAAAACCCAAGATGATCATTTCCGTCTGCGGAGGCCTGGAGACACTAGAAAAGCTGATGGTTCACAACCCCTCAGCTCCATGTGTGGCTCTGACTAAATTCCATGACTGCTTTGCGCCTCAGTGATTACATCTGAAAAATGGGTTCAGAGGGGAGTAGGAATCCAACGTTTACGGGCAAGTGCCCCACCCGTGCTGTTCATTACTGTTACGACTCTGTGGAAGGTTCCAGAAGCCTCTGAGCTGGCCTTATGTAAGCATGGAGGAGCGTCTCCCATAATCCTCAGGGCCACGTTTCAGATGCTCCGTCCACCTCCCAGCTGAGAGGCGGGGGTGTCCCAGAGCTGAGGTTGAACCTGTCTGTGTGGGGAGGAGACCCGGACTCCACCCTGCCCCCCCCGGGGGTGGGACTCCAAGGCTGGGGATGGGGCTTGGCTTGAGGGGTTCTGGCTCGGCAGAGACCATAGCCCCTGGAGAAGCTCTGAGACATGGCGTCCTCCGAGCATGGTCGGGATTTAGAGATCCCCAAATCTCTGCGAGTGAGGGCCTGGTGTGTCCTCCCACCATCCCGTAGAGCAGCTGGGACAGAAAGTCCTCTCTCTCCCAGAATCAGAATGGCCAGGGGCTGCCACGCCGGCCAGGGGTCCTGCTTCTTTCCCCGGCCTGCTCCGATTGCTTTCTGCCTCCAGCCCCAGGTTTATTATAGCAAAGAGAGTTTGGTATGTCCAGAAAGGGCCCTTCTCTTCCCTGAGAACAGACAGACCCCAGCTTGTCACACGGCACGCTCAGGGCTCAGGCGCTGGGCAGGATGAAGGACAGCGGTGGCCCTGCCTATGGAGGGTGGGGGCTGCGGGCAGGGGCAGGAGCATCCTTGGGACCACCCAGCTGTGGGCCTTGCTCGTCCCACTCTACGGGAGAGGGAGCTGAGGACAGGCGAGTCACGGGGAGCAGCAGAGCTGGCTGGGGCTGCCGCTCCGGCATCATCTAAGAAACTCTCCTCAACGAAAGTCGCATTTCCCAGATCACTGCCATCCTCCCTCCTCGGTACTGCGGCCCGCGGAGCCAGGCCTGTGGGCTCGTGGCGGAGCTCTGCACCTACTCGCCTGCTCTCTTGTGCTTTCAGCGAGTTGTCTGTGCCTCAATGACCCCATCTGTGAAATGGGCACAAAAACACCTGCCCCATAGGGTCGTTGCCACCGTGAAGAATGAAGCCACGGGAGGCTCCCCAAACAGTGCTGGGTTTCCAGAGACTCTATATGTGTTAAGTCGCATTAAGGAGGCCTGTGATGTGCGAGAAAGTAAGTGTGCCCACGGAACAGCATCATTACTTAGAGCAGATGGCTGGGATGTGTGTTCCCATTCATCCAGGCTTGAATTTTTTCCAGAAGATTTTAAATGTTTCTTTGTTTTGTCTCCACACACTCACTAAGAGAAAGCCACATGCTGGCATGAGGGAGTCTGTGGAAGTCGTGTTCCTGGCCTGGACTGTTCGGGCCGGTCCGTTTATTCTCTTAGTTAGGATGGCGAGGCCCGGGTTGGGGTGGGGTGCACCAGGTTCCTCAGACCCCACCCATGAAGGAGACAGAGCGGACATGGGCATCTTGGAAGTCTTTCCCACGTTGAGTGTTTCTGCCTCACCAAGACCCGACTCCAAATGCCCTCCCCCAAAGCACACCGCTCCCGGGTGGCCGGTGCGATGGAGACGACGCTTCTCAACTGATGCTGTGGCCCCTGGACCACGGCTAGCCCACTGCCTAGACAGAGGGCTGCAGAGTGTGTACATCAAAAACAAACAAAGCTGCTGAAGTCGCCGGTCAGTCAGGTGGGAGCTGGTAAGAGAAGTTTGAATGCAGAAGTTCGGGCTCAGGGCAGTGGACTCGGTCCCTGGCTGGGAGCCGGTAAAAATTACTGAAGCCGTTTCCACACCCGGACTGACGTTTCCCAAACCTCTGGGGTGATGCTGGGCACCTCTACTGTCGGTGCTCCCTAGGGGACCCTCGGGACAGTCAGGTCGAGAACCATTCGGACGGGGACAGGAGGCCAGGTCGGGAGCAGCTGGAGACACCGTGTCTCGAGCAGATGGGCGCAGCCAAATGGTAAAGGCCAGAAGGATCCAGATCCCACCCCGCTCCTTCCCCTCCCCTGTGAGCCCTCCCACCAGCCTCTTTTCATCTCCCCCTCTTCCCACCCGCCCCATCCCACCTTCTCTTCTCTTCTCAGCTCCCACCTGGCTGTGAACAGGCGCCACCCTCGTCTTCTCTCCAGGTCTCTAACCCTAAGGCTGCCTTCCCTGCCTCCCACCCAGTCAGTCCATCTGTCACCCCTCTCCCGGACCTGTCTAGTGTCTCCTCCCTGTGTCCCAGGGGCCACACACCCAGTGCTACCGACAGGGCCTCCCCCAGGCCTGGCTCTCTCCCGCGTGGATGCCCGAGAGGTGGAAGGTGCGCAGCCCGATGCAATGCGAAGCCGGCTCCCGGTTGCTCTGACTGGGGAATGACGCAGCACCCGCGCGAAGCTGGTAAAAAGCATCCTGCCCGCCCCACCCGAGCTTCAGGCCGCACGTGGAGACCCTCCCTCCTAAGGAGTCTTCAGCCACACCTTCGCCTCTGGGTGACAAGGGCCTGGACAGGAATGGCTGGGCCGCCTGCCGTCCCGCTGTGCTGCTCAGTGCCCATCTCCAGGGCCACTGTGCCTCCCGGCAGGCTGCACCGTGGTCAGGGGTGTCTGCTAAGAAGGGCAGTGACCCCTCTCCAGGACGAGGAGGTGCTAGGTGGAACGTGCCTGAAATCGCCCGGCCCTGGCCCCAGAGCTGCAGGGGCCATCGCTCTGTGTCACCTCTCAGCGGGGCGTCACCAACACGTCTGCAGGACGCTTTCATTTGCTGCCGGTGCCGATGTCCGGTGTGACTTCCCAGGAAGGAATCAGGGTCTGAGCTCAAAAGCAAAACGCTCCTCTGTCTGTGTTGGGGGAAGGGGAGACAGTCTCCCAAACAAGGGCCCTGGGGGAGATGAGGTTTTATGAAGGGAATACGCAGAATCTCGCTGAGAGAGAGGTGACTAAATGCCACGCAGATAAGTCAGTCTGTTGGTCGTTCATTCCCGTTGGGTCTGTGGGTCAAGTCGATGGACAACGAAAACAACACAGTGAATGAAAATAACAGCTTGCGTGGTTGAAGCACCTTTTGAGGACACCCTGCTGTGGGCTGCCTGCCTACGGCCACTTTGAAGGATGAAGGGAGAAAGACATCGAGGAATCCACTCCCCAAACTCACGCTCACGCGGTGGCCTGGGCAGGACTTCACCAGCCCTCCCGGCCGGCCGGTGCTCGATACTCCGCTCTGCCTCTCCCTGTGTCGGGAGAGTTTAACGAGCGAGGGCGCTCACTGAGAGGGGCAGAGTCTCATCGTTAGGACGAGCCTGGGCAGTTATCTCCTTTGTACAGAAGGAGAACGTGTGGCCCAGAAATCAAGAGGTCCCCGCAGGGTCGCAGAAGGTGGAACACTGCCCAGCCCCCACCTCCCTCACTACGGGGGACCCCAGCTCTGACCTGGCTCGCACACGCGCGCGCACACGGTGGGAAAGCACCCATCCCTAGTAAGCCACGGCGAATGTGGGGAAGGGGTGGGTTTTTATATTCCCAATGATTTCTTTTTCTTTTGAATGTAGACATCTGGTGTCCTATAAATAAAATTGAAAATGTAAATATTGTAAAAGCCATTAGAGAGTGGTTTTAGGTTTGGTGAGAGCACGGGTCAGCTGCTACCTCGCTGCACCGTGGTGGGAAAACATCACCCACACGCGGGGGTTCCCGGCGCGTAGCACGTCACCCGTGTCACCGCGGTGGCCAGGCTGCGCTTTGTCTGACTGAACAAACATTAAAACACGGGTCAGTGGTCTCATATTTATCATAGGGCATGAACGGTTGGCAATAGCTACCTCCAGACATTTCTGCTTTCATTTTATACATGGAAAAAAATAACTGGTGAAGGAGAGGATCACACTTGTGTCATGAGAACGCACATTCCCGTGCTCGCCGACTCAGCCCCAAGACACGCAGCCAGCCAGATTTACAATATCGGGTTTAAAACGCTCTCCAAGAGACATTTTCTGTCCGAGACATATTAAATAAGCTTTATTTAATAATGCTCAATTGGACTTATCCAATTTAAATATTTGCTCTGATCGGCAACCATTTGATCCCGGCTTCATTTCGGGCGACAGAGTCATTTCTCTGGGTTATTTTTCTTTGGTGCAAGGTTGATCCTGGAGGCAGAGCAGCCGCTCTCGAGTTCTCTGCGTCCCTCAGCCGCGCCGTGGGTGGAAAGGAGCAGGGCCGCGAAGAGCCGCGCGCGCTGCAGGCTGCTTTTATAGTGTTTACACTGCGCGTCCTCACGTCTGTCTGGCTGAAGACAGAGATAGCATTTAAAAGACTCCTCCTAGCCAGATAATTATAAAGAGAGTTTTCAGGGTTTTTTTTGTTTTGTGTTGTGTTTTGTTTTTTTTAAGTAGGGCACCAGAATATAAAGAAATTCCCACGGAAGTGAACTTTCTGAGATGTACTCTGCCCCCTGCTATCCCCCATTCAGGGATTTTTATACACCAAATGGATGGTCGCTCATTCGGAGTCAGGATTTAAGGCAGCGGGAGGAGAGATGTGTTAATATTTTAATCCAGCATGCCTTCAAAGGGGGAGTGCTGCTTTGATCTCGACTAACTTGGGTAATGTTTCACACAGATCTTTTGGTGATCGCTATTGCTGTTATGGTTTTGACTAGCATGATATTAAAAAACAAACCATTTTTTTTTTTAGGGTTTTATCTTCACATGCCGCCTTCAAAAACAGCCACCTTAAAGCCCACAGCCCTGGCCCCCGCTCCAGGTATCATAAAGCCATTCATAACGACATAAACCTCTGTCAGCTCACTCCGATAGGAGCCGGCCGGCCGGCCAGTGGCGCGGGTGGGAGTGCTCTGTGCGTTGTCTGCAGACCTCTATAAAGGGGCTCTGCTGCTCGGGAGCGCAGGCCAGCCCGGTTTACGGACCGGCTGGGGGAGGATGCCACCCGAGCCGCCTGCAGCCTCGGCAGCCTGAAGTGTTTACCGCTGGGGTGATTTACACGGTCCAGGTGTGCATTTGGGGAACGCTCGGCTCTGAGCGGACACGGCGATCGCTTTGCATGTGCGGATCGAGTCGTTATTCTGTTCAAAGAGACAAAGTCCCGGCCCAAAGTGGTTCGCCCCCTGTGATTTTCACACAGCAGGGCCGAGGAAGCTCTTAGCCCAGCGCCCCCAAGTCCTGCCCAAACGGGGGGACTTTGCTGTCACTGAAATGACAGCTGTCCTCTGACCTCTGTCTCATCAGACTCATCTGTGCTGTCGGCTTGTTCTTCGGCCTTTCGGGGGCTGCGTAGACGCCCGCCAGCTTCCCCGCTGTGTTTCCGCACCCGGTGCTTTCCCGAGGGTCCTGCCGAGCAGATTCTTTTCTCATTCGGGGTTTCTCAGGTCCCCCAGACACCGTCCTGAGAAGGAAGCCGGGATCCGCGTGCTGGGCCCCCCGGGGCAGCCCTGCTGGGCGGGGAGCTCCTTCCCGCTGCTGTTAGTGTTGCTCACGTCTCTGCAGGTGGTGTGGCCGCTGCTTTGACCCTCACACCTACGCTGGGGTAGCCTGTCACCTGCACATGCTTCAGGAAATCACAGTGGGGTTTCTGTTGGTCAAAAAACGTATTTTACATTTTGTTTTATCATACCCATCCCACCCTAGCGAAGGCAGTTTGGACATTTATTACATATCCAGTTTTTACACTTGTACTAATCTTTTCTCCAACCACTTCGGGTAAGTCTGATGAAAAAGAAAGCACATGTATTTTTGCCTCATAGAAATACACACACACACACACACACATTGGGGGTGGCGAGGTGGGCGAGGATGCTTGTGGAGAAATTGAGAATGATTCTTTGTTTATGTTTTCATTTTTACAAATACCTTTTTTTACCGAGCCAGAGAATACCGGGCTGATTTTAAGAAGTCATTTCAATTGAGCTGTTTCTCTCTCCTTGATGAAATGTCTCCAGAACCCATCATTCCCCCTCCTTCCACGATCTGCAGACAGAGAGCATTTGGTCAGACGCAGGCGGTAAACAGTAGGGGCCACCAGGCCCAGGTTCAGCAAATGATAGAATTCCTTCTGCGTGGGCTTCGGCAGCCAAGATAGCCTTTCAGCCAGTGATTTGAATACTAACAAATTTACTTCAAAAGCATTCAACTCCCCTCTGCTTGTGTTCCTTTCTCCCAGATTATAAATAGGTAAGCTTCCCCAGCCTAGAAAAATAGATTGATTTGCTGCACTAAACAGGGACACTGTTTAAAATTACCAGCCCGGGGGCGAGAGAAAAAATTCCAGCAATATAACAAAAACTTTTATTTCCAAACATCAGGTGATGGTGGGCTGCTCGGGAAAATGACTGTTCTCTGTTTCCGCTCACAGCCTCCTATCGGGATGAACCATGGAAAATACCACGCTGATCAAAGGGAAAAAAGATCCAATATCTAAAAGAAATATTTTTTTTTGCCTTTGCTATAGATTTCTTAACTGTGTGCCTCTGTGTATCTCCATTATGGATCTAAATAAGATGCCTGAACAGACGTTGGTTTTGGGGATCAGACACATGAAAATACTTGGGAACACGGTGTATTTTCAAGAATTGCCTGCGAGCGTTGAATTCCCAAACACACGACACAGCGCCATGCCGTCAGGGCGCAGTTTCACTGAACTGCCGAATTCATTTATTTTCACCTCTGCTGGAACTGCCCCCCCCCCCTCAAAAGCAGGTGACTATTGAAAGATTTTTTTAAAAACTCTAAATCACAAGAGAGATAAAAATGAATGTCGCGCTATGAGGTCTGAACGTTAAAATGTAAGAGGGAGCTAGCCAGGGTCTGGTAAATGGCTAAGCAGATCAGTAGCCCTACTTTTTAACATATAAACATCTGAAACCCGTTTCCTGTTTAAGAAGAAGAAGGAAAAAAAAAAAAAAGTCTAGGTGGATGACCTCGGGCACTTTTTTTTGATTAACAAATGTGAATTGTACATCATGGTGGGAAAAAAAAATGGCCCACGCTTGGTGGTCTTTCTACAGTCTGTATATGGGAGAGAGAGAAAAAAATACAAAAATAAACGTTACCTTCTCACTTTCAGGGTGGGCAATGCCATTTCTACAGCGGCGTCCAGGGCTCTGGCAAATGTTAAGGCTGTCACCGCGGACAGATTCCCCATGGTCTATGTTCCTCCACAGAGGCTGAAGGAAGGAAAACATTCCGGGCATTCCTGCTGGCTGTGCCTATCTCCAGGCCTCGGGCTCGGCCCCACAGACCCGTGTCACCCCCGCCAGCGGCGGAGGACATGGCAGTTCTGCACCCACGCCTTCCCCAGCCGGCCCTGCGGCAGGGTGGGAGCCGGGAACGAGCTGCTGCTCGCCCCGGAGGACACCCAAAGTTGACTGTCAACCTTCAGGATGAAGCACCAGCTGCGGTGTGTTTGGCTGAAAAGAGCTTAGTGGTTCTGACACATTCTGACAAGATACATTTTATAGGGTTTGTGCTAAAATTTGATATTGGAAGTTGGGATTCCAATTTTATGTCTCGAATGATAACAATAGCAGCTGGGATCCCTAAGAAATGTGTGTATTCCTTCTATTTAACAGTTACATAATAAAAGCTATTTATGTCAAACACCTTATAAGGGCAAGATTTAGCCTGCATGTCAATATAACATATAATACTTTTTTATATTCAGATACAAGAAAACATCCATTATGAGTGTGACACATTATTTGGGGTTTGGGCTGTTAGTTATATGGGAGCTTTAAAATTTTTAAGTCAGCATCTCCTTGCTTTAATTTACAAATCCATTGAGCTGCTTTTGAAAATATTTTTCTGTGTAAAAAAAAAAAAAAAAAATGCTGATGCATCGTGATTTGTTTTTTCCAGTCCTTCAGATGAAAAGACACAAAGAGGGGCAGCGTTTTCTGGTGTCCGATTTGACTTTTATAATTTCCAAGCATGCAATAACAAATGGAGGCTCCTTTTGTTTTCTGAAAGAAACTGTAGTTTCGGAGAGTAACTGGGTGGCCAGAAGTTTGGTAGTTCCGATGACTGGACGGGGCAGCGGCTCTTAGGAAATGCTTTCCCAGGGAAGGCAGGGGTACCCCAGCGCGGCGTCCGCCCGCAGCTAGATTCCGAGGGGCTGAGAACCGCCGCCAGCTCTCCTGGTGCCATCACAGGATGGTTTCCGGGGAGACCGAGTCTCCTGCCAAGCAGACACGGATTCTTGCTGGTGTGGGGACACTTGGAAATGACCACGCGGCCCTGTCAGGCGGGCTTGTTAGAAAACCCCAGCTTCCTTCTTATCTTGTCTGCTCAGACACAGAGCAGAACCTAACTGAGATGAGACGAGAACCCCAATTAGCAGAGCCAAGAGATTTCCATCCTTCCCGCACCCACAGCCGCGGGTTCAGTCCCCCACCCCCTTCACTTTTCTTGGACTTATCGGACGGGTGTGACCGCGGGTTAATGAGAAAAGCCCAGCTGGGTGGTGGCAGAAGTGGTCATCCTGACTCTCCATGCCCCCCGCTGCCCCAGCTCCCCCACAGAGGGACAGGGACCCAGACGACACCCCTCAGGCGCTGCTGGAACCAGCTGACACCAACTTAAACTCGGCTCAAGGCGCGTTTAATCTCCTTTGTTCTTGGGACACAACGTGGATGTAACAGCTCCTAAGCAAATGTGATCTTTAGAAATAATTTACGCAGCCTCTCCCTTCTCTCCTCTGTCAGAAAGCCGCCCCGGTGCACATGGCAGGCAATCCCCTGCTCTCTCATCACACGTGGGCCGCCTCGCTTCACCTCGTCCTTCCCTCGAGTTCTCCAGCGAATACCAGCATTCATAAAGGCGATCGCTCTCCCAGTTGACTGTGCTTTAGGACGCTGGATTTAATGTCGGTCCCGCGATTATTGTCAGAAAGAATCATGCTCCGGGCAAGGGCTGGGAAACGCATCTGAAGACAGAGCGAATATGTGAAATAAAAAGAGGCTGGTCCACAGGTTTCTACAGACGCCGGTTACCTGGAACAGCAGTTTGATCTACATCCTCCCCCATCTTCTCAGCGACCCTGGTGCTGACGGTCCTTGTCCACATGACCAGGAGATGCAGGGAAAGGAAACCAGCTCAGCTTCACAGAGATGACAGGTGGGGCCCGGCGACACCTAGTAACAATCGGGTTAACAACAGGTACCTTCCACTGGAGGTCTGCCGGGCGCCAGGCGCTTCGTGCCGGCACGTCGGCGGACGGGAAAGCTCCTCTGACCCCACAACCACCTCCGGAGGCGGGCGTTCTTGCCGCCGTCATTTTACAGATGAGGAAACTGAGGCAAGGAGAGGTCAGTTAATCACTGACGACCAGGTTGCTGGAATGTGACAAAGGGGCAGTGTCAGGAGCTACAGTCAGGCCATCTGCTGGCAGATGCCAAACTGTAGCCTCTGTGTTGTGATATCAGGGGTTCAATGTCAGCGGTCACAGCCCAAGTCACACTGCCCAAGGGTAAACCCTAGCCTGTCCCCTGGGCAAGTTGTTTCACCATCCTGAGCCTCACTTTGCTCATCTGTAAAATGGGGATAGTAATGTACCCCCCACTCATGGAGTGGTTTCAGGACTGCATAAAATAGAGCATGAAAAGTGCACATCACATCGGAAGTGTGAGGTCTGCGACCTCAGCCCACGCTTTGGGAAGCCCGTCCTCCTCTCACTCGAGCGGGTCACAGCCTGCAAGGATTGCTCCAGGAAGCTATCTGGGAGCTTTGGCTGTGTTCTCAAACACCAGGATCATAAAGCTGTTGGAAGCATATGGTGTGGTCCCCAGCAGCAAGGACTCAGCCAATCTGACCAGCGTGTGTCCCACAGGAGCCCTGGCTGGCAGCAGATGCCCTGGGGTGCCCACAGGGAGGGTGGGCACAGCACCCCCTGCCCCAGCCCTTGGAGGGAGGGAATGTTTGGAGGCCCCAGGCCTCGCCATAGGGGAGACATGATTTGTCATCAGATGACACACAGGAGACCCTGCAGGCTTGCAGGCCACCCACCAGCCTTTCAGCCACCCTGGCCGCCCGCTGGTTTCTGTTGCATCTGTTTGGACAGCAAACCCCTCAGGGAGCCCTCCTTCTCCACTCTCTTCAAAGTCCACAGCCCTTGCCCTTCCAGCACGTGCTTATGGTCGCACAAGGAGCCCCAGGAACAATAAACAGCCCAGCATCCCCAGGCTGGCTCTGCTCGAGGCCTGGGGGCCTTTCTGACCCCCACTACCTGCCCTGCCACGGAGGCCAGGCAGTCCGGCTGCTGGGGGCCTGGGTGTCCCCCAGACCCAGTTCCAATACTGCTTCTGCGGCCTCCTAGGAGCTGTGTCTACTCAGGCCAGTAGCTTGCCCTCTCTGGATCCCAGTTACGCTGTCCATAAAAGAGCAGCCAAGACGGGCAGAGTGCTGGTTTGCAATAAATATCAATTCTCATATTGCTGTTTAAGTCAGGCAATAAAACGAAAATACCTGAATGTGTTGAAAGCAATAACTCATTTTTTTAAAATGGGATGCAGTCTGGCCGGTGTGGTTCAGTGGCTGAGTGTCGACCCATGCACCAGAAAGTCACCAGTTCGATTCCCGGTCAGGGCACATGCCCAGGCTGTGGGCCCAATCCCCAATGGGGGGCATGCAGGAGGCGGCCAATCGATGTTCTCTCTCATCGATGTTTCCATCTCTCTCTCCTTCTCCCTTCCTCTCTCTCTAAAATCAATAAAGGAAAAAAAAAAATGGGATGCAGCCATATCACGAGAAGGCCTAGAACAAAGGGACAGCCAGGCACAGTGATGTGGTGGGGGTAGGTACAGAGGGAAACCCTGCCATCCATCAGGGAACAGGGTTTGGTTTGTGGTCACTCCTGTGCAGTGTAACCCTGGGCATATTGCTCAACATTTCTGGATCTGTTCCCCCGACTGCAAATAATGATCTGTACGTTTTCTTCCTAACTTCCTCCTTTAATCACGAAAAAAAATCTTCCACCGTTGAAAAAACACCTCAACATCAACATGCTGTTCTCAGAAGCACAAGCATATTCTTGAAGTACCTCCCCCCACCCACACACAATTAAAATATGCGGTCATTCTGCAAATATAGTGGTAGGATTAGGGCTGATACATCTACATTTTTTTCTTTATTGATTTTAGAGAGAGAGGAAGGGAGAGGGAGAGAGAGATGGAAACATTGATGAGAGGGAACATCGAATGGCCGCCTCCTGCATGCCCCCCACTGGGGATTGGGCCCACAACCTGGGCATGTGCCCTGACCAGGAATCGAACCGGTGACCTCTCAGTGCATGGGTCGACGCTCAACTACTGAGCCACACTGGCCAGGCAGGGGTGTTATTTTATATTTTCTATAATATACCTTTGATTCATGTCTTGTGTCTTTTTTCCAACTTTTTCTATGAATTCCTTTTGATAGACACATACAGTGGTTGTAATAATAGATGTGGCTGTACGCTCCGTACAACCTCACGCCTCCCTGCGTGGACCCTGAAGTGTGTGGACAATACCCTAATGGGGAGCCAGACTCCCCCCGACTGTTGCCCACTTCCATTATTTCACGTTTATGTTATGCGTTTATCTCTGTAACGGGAACATTTTACCCATAAAGCTTTCTACCATATTTTGGTTTATTTCTTTGGGTTAGAGTCACAGTAAAAATAAAACAAAGTCAAAGGCAGTACGATGACCCTTCATACGTGTTAATGGCACTCCAGGAGCCCCTTCAGGGGGACATGAAGCACCTACACCCCAGCCACACCCCTCGGGCTAAGTCCAGTGGAAATGATCCCAGGTCTTTGCCTGTGAATTGAAAGGACCTGCGCGAACTCAGACTTTTACCGAGAAATGGACTTTGTGGGGAAGATTGTTATTTTTTTTTAATCGGCACGAGTTGGGGGAGAATAGTTTTACAGATGAGATCAGTATTAAGGGAATTATTTACAAAGATTATGAAGAAAACATGTCTTCTATTAAGGATGTATCTTAAAAAATAGTCAAAGAAAAAATATAAGTTGCCATACCAATATAAGAATAGACACCCCCTGAACCACATCAGCCCTTAAAACCCACCGCCACAAGGCGTGGAGGGCAGTGGGTGGGGCCAACCCACAGACTGCCAGGGCTGTCAGGCACCTGGGAATCAGCTTGCCCAGGTCTCTCTGTGCAGCAGGAAACGCATTCCTGGGGTCTGGCTAAGGCGCAGGTTTATGGGGCTGAGACTGTCCGTCACTAACCAGCACAGCAGGACGCCTGAATTCTCTGGTCCACGAACCACTCAGAGTGGCCAGGGCTCAGAGCAGACAGACCACTGATTTCACCTGCTTGGTGGGCGTGGCTTCCCAAGCTCCTTGATTGGGAGTCAGCATCTCGACTTGGACTAATCACCAGGGGAGATTTTTAAAAAACCCCAGTGCCTAGGCTGCCCCCAGACTAATTAAATCAGAATCTTTGGTGGTGGGGCCCAGGCATCAAGATAGTATTTTCAAAGCTCCCAGGTACTCCGGTGTGCGGCTGGTGTGGAGAGCAGCTGACTTCGATGCGTCCTTCAACAGTGCAGAAAGATCGGTTGGTGATGCCTGCCAGGAGGGAGGCGCGGTGGCCTGGGCACCATGAGTCTGCCTTCTGAACTAACCTCTGCAGAGGGTGAGGGGCTCACCTAAGATCTCCATGGTGGGAGGGTTATTGGGAACTAAGTCCTCAGACTGTCACCTTGAGTCTCCATTTTTTATTTAAGGCTGACACATACTGGTAGAGGTTCCCACACAAATACACTTTTCAGTTCAAAGTTTTCGAGCTCTCCTCGCACTGTTTAGCCAAGAACAGTTTGGCAGGGGTCTGACGTTGACCTTCTCGCTCAGCAGTGGGGAGGCTGAGGCGGGGTGAGGAGAAGGCCATGAGAAAATGACCAGTGCTGGGAAATGGGGTGCATGCAGGTGAGCCCCCCACCCTCTGGGATCCTGGAAGTTCACAAGGAAGGGTCCAGACCGCGGTGGACTGCCCAAGGGCGGAGTTAACAGACCCCAGCAAATCGTGCCATCCAAATCAAGAACATGAGCAAGAAATAGGATATTTTCCCAAATACACTGAGGGTAGGAGTCAGAATAGAGCCACATCTGGGGAGAGTACAGACTGAGAAGGGGCAGGGCTGACGGGGGGACCCTTGGTGCTGGGAACAGAGTGGTCTCTACAGGGGTTGTACACCTATGGGAAACGCATCCCGCTGTACAGTTAAGATCTATGCACTCTGTCTACTTCGCTGGCTGGAAGTGAAACTTCCGGAAAAAACAATAAAACCCAGAAAGATAAATCTCTAACAAGCAAGATGGCTGTAGAAGCATCAGAAACCCAGAAGCAGAAAGAACTCCCACCCACTGGTAAGAAAATGTCAACCCAGTAGAGGGGAAAACAGAGACATATATGACCAAAAAATGGGGGGGGGGAATGAAAGGGGCAATTAACGGAAGATGAATCAATAAGAAAATCACATTAAATATGCTTGCCGTAAAATATAATTATAACCCTCAGCTCTTTGCTGGATTTCCTTACTTTTTCTTTTTCGTGGTTTAGTATTGCTTTTATGTTGAATTTTATAGGCACATGGGGACGGCACCATAATCTTTTTAAGGTTTGTCTTAATCTGGCTGGATGAAATGCTCAGATTGATCAGGTGGTACTTAAAGACTCACAGGGAGTGTTTCCTCTAAGGAGGCGAGCTCTCAGAGGTTTTAGCAAGGAGACTTTATAAAGCAGCCAGGGATGGATGAAGTCGAAGCCCTAAACAAGGCTCACAAAGATGTAACCGAAATAAAATCAATACTAAACTATAAAGCTGAAATTACATTCAAGCTTTCTTTTCTTGTATCAACTTCATTTTTTAAATTAAAAAAACTTTATATTTTTGGAGGAGAGGACCCAGGGACGGGCCTGTTTTTCCAGGTGAGCTAAGCACAGGTTGCCCCCGGAAGTGGGGTGCAGGATGATTGGGAAGCTGGCTTCAGAGAAGTGAGGGGGTTCAGACACTCCAGAGGGCGTGTCTGTAATCAGAGGAGTAAAGTGAGATGTTAGGTGTACCAAGGTATGTCTCTAGGAACTGTCCCTGCAGAAGCAGTTCGAGCTACAGTGTTCAGGGCAGGCTGGAGAGCAGAGGGCCTGGAACTGGGTGTTCCTTGGAAAAGGGGGACAAGGGTGGTCCGCGTGTTATCACAGGCACCCCTGGAAAGCCTCTTCTGACCTGCCTGGTCTCACCGAAGTGGTGTTCCTGGGGATCACGTCTTACTTTCATTCACAATGAAACGTGATTTATAAAATGCCCCCCACCCCTCCAATAGGGATGGAAAGGCAGGGACAAAAATTCATACCAAGGTGTAAATGACTACCTGCAGGCCCTTCCCAGAGCCAGGATGGATGAAGAGCTTGGGGAAACTGAAGGAGAACAGGGAGGGGGCAGAAGGAGGACCCTCCAAAGCAGGAAGAGTGGGCCAAATCATTGCCCACTTTGAATGTGCATCCCTTAAAGCAAGCAGAAAATATACACTGGGTCAGTGTTTCTTCTCACAATTATCATGGAAGATGCCCGTGAATTTGTGCACCGTTATACTTTCTAGTCCCTTTCAGCTGGGTGCTGAGGGACTGTCAGAGACTGTGTGTAGCTCTTAAGTCCACTGCAATCAGAAGGCGGACACAAACGTTAACTTAGGTCCGGTGAGGGGTTGGCCTGTGAGCTCAGACCTGGGGAGCAAAGCCTGAAGGTGGGAAGCAGCCCCTCCTCCAGACAGAACTTAGTCCTGAGTCACCAGATGAGCGCGAACGACCACGTCACACGACCCAGCAGTGTAATTAGCTGTGGGGGCAGCAGCCCCGGCCAGCAGCCCAGGAATCCATCCTCTTAGACATGCTCCTTCCTCCCTGCACAGCCCCTCTCTCGTGAGAGGATGCTGACGGCTGCTGAGAATGTCCCCTCCAGTCCTGCATTTGGGAAATAACCACAAGACCAGTTTGGGGCCCACTGGGCCCACTTTGGGACAGACCTGAGCTAAAGCCCATCAATCTGCCAACCTGTAAGCCCATACTCAGACTGGCGGACCCCAGTGACACTTTGGGTCTCCCAGAATTAGTGTCAGTTCAGAGTCAGTGTCCAAGAAATCTCCAGTTCTGATGACGTCCTTTCCCCCAGTGCAGTCATCTGGTCACCCGCTGCTCTTCCCCCACCACCTCGGCCCCTCTGACCCATTCTCGCACGGCAGCCACAGTGGTCTTCCACGCCACGAGGGTCCAAATGTCATCTTCTTGCTTACAACCTTTCAAAGAATAGCTGAGTCATTTATTCTTCAAACCTGGACATTTTGAGAGTATACGGGTGTTAATAATTAGAGGAACAACAGCCGCAACTTGGGACAGGCAAACTGGGACAGGTGGCCACCATCACCCACGGAAGGCAGCCTAGAATCATCTGTGTGATCCACGGGGCTCCACAGCCCAGCGCACCCGTCTTCCCTCCATTCACTTTCACTCTGAGCCTCTGCCGGTCCCTCTTCTGGTTCCTGAGCCCATGTAGCAAGGGCTGCTCCACTGTGCGGCCCCCCTTCCTGTGACCTGCATCGCACTTTGGTCTGTCACCTCTGCTGGACGGTGAGGACAGCACCAAATGTGTCATCCCCACGGATCTTCACGCTCGGCAGTGGCCGGCACACAGCAGGCAATCAAAGCACTGGCTGAATGGACGGGGGAGCTTCGTAGGGCCTCCTACAGCAAGGAAAGGTAGTAAAGCAGCTACAAGTCTGCTGAGGTTTCAGCAAACAGATGCAGTTGGAGGATGCTTTCTGACACGAACATTTTCTGGCTTTGAAAGCTAGCCATCCAGTAGAGAAAAAGGAAAAGTCTAGACAATGTGCACCACTAGCTAATGTTCCCACCGAGAGCAGGCCCGGGACTCTTCCCGTCCAGTTACCGGACCAGCTCCTAAGACACAATGTGCAGAGGGAAGGACGGTCTGGGAAAGAGGCTCTCTGGGGACAAAGGGTGTAGGTGGAAATTGGCCAAAAAAAGAGTCTAGGGAAATAGAAACAGACAGGACCACCATAGTGTATGCCGTGCCTTTGCAAGAATTATCAAGACGGCACCGCTCCGGGCAGACCCAGCCCTGCACCAGGTGAACAGCTTGCTGAGTTGCCGGTGGGTGGAATGCCAGCCCCACCTGCCCCCTTCGCCAAGCTCTGCGGGGCTGCTCAGAGCAGAGCCCTGGAACGTGGAAACGAAGGACCGGGACCACGGAGCCCTTGCTCCGAGTTAGGGTTCCGCACTGAGCCCCCCTTCTCCCCTTTCCTCTCCTGAACTCCAGTTTTGGCCTTTGTGAAACCAAACCACGGTGGTGCTCCACAGCGCGGCTGCACTTGAAGCCATTTCTTCATCCGAAAGGCGGGAGCAGCGGCTTCTCCTCGCCCTGGTCATACCCATGTTATTTCCTTTTATTATAAATAGGAATTCTACTCAAAGGGGTGCAGCCTAATACCCCTCGGCTGCTTTGTACTTTAATCAGGGCTTTCCTGCTGAACATGTTTATCTTCCAGCAAAGAGGTGCTAATTTTATCTTGCAAAAGTGGGTATCTGCTTACGTCCCTTCTACCTTCGAGAAAGATAACCAAAAGCGCATTATGTCATCTAAATACAGCATCCTTGGAGATCAAAAGGCGTAATGTACACATCTGCCAAAGTTGATGGAGCGGCCATTGGCGGGCTCTTCCGCCCCGGGTGCGTGTGCTTCATTGATAGACACACTTGGCCATTTCTATGAAAGAGACTCCCAAACGCTCTGTTTGTGCCAGTTGATTTCGGTGATATTGGGAGGTTTTGAAATGAGAATCCAAAATAGATCTGCCCTTCTCACCCCTCTGTGTAAGCCCTCGCCACAGGAAATGGCACACGTTCAAATTTTTGTAATGGAAGCAACGTGGGACTAGATAAGAAGTATGTCCCTTGCAGGGACATTTTAATGTTTAAAGTATAGTCAAAATGATCCATAGCCCAAATCCACCTGAGTGTTGGTCTTTTGACTCCAGTCCCATGTCTAGTTCTAGTTCAATGTTTTTCACGTTCTTGGATCCCATTCTGTTGTAAGAGTACATGTCCCAACACAGCATGTGTGCACTTGCAGGCACATGCGTGTACACACAGGTATATTTGAAATAAATGTTCCCCAAACTAGACGTAATCTTGTGATATGCGCTGCACTCGGATGTGTTTTGTCTATTCCAGTAGAGCTGGACATCTTGTCCCTTAGTTCTCAAAGTGTGGCCCCTGGGCCAGTGGCACTGGCATCATCACACAGAATGAGGCCCCGCGCCAGGCCGGAGCAGTGACAATCTGCAGGTTGACACGCTTCCCAAGCAGGGTGATGATTCACAGTCAAGTTTGAGAAGCACTGATCTAGTCTATTTCATGTTTTTTTTGTTGTTTTTTTTTTATGTTTTGGTTGCAACTCTCAAAATGGACTCATCACTCATCTGTGCTTCATAACCCCAGGTTTGACACAGTGACGTTGGGACACGGAGCCAGGGTTCTTGGGGCTTCAGGTGACTCTGTTGTGAGAAGAAATTGATGTTTGCCTACAACTCTGCCCGTGGGACACGCCTTCCCCAGACACCCTCCAGTACTGCAGCCCAGGGAGGGGAGGGGATGTCCAAGCCCTTGTCCTCCAGCCATCCTCCAACGTCCCCATAGGTCCAGTGTGCTCAGAAATACGGTTTCCCACGCGATGTGGTTACACAAGCTTTGTCACAAACTGGAATCTGAACATCCATGCCCTGAGGGGTCTGCAAAGGGCCCTAAAGAGTAAGAGGAACAGCATGATGGACGGCCATTTCATTCACTTACCCTGCAACCTCAGGAAGGTCTTCTCTCGCCCTGGTGACTTCATCTCAGGGCCCGCAGAGTCAGGGCAGTCTCTGGGACAAGGCTGCACGTGGGCGACGTGATACTGAGTGACAGAAGGAAGTATCAGATCTCAGGGAAGAAGACTGGCTCTGCCCTCCTGGAATCAGAGTTGAAAATAAAATTTAAATGCCTGAAACCTCTTCAGATACCCTCGCAAGCAGGGCAGTGATCTGCCTCAGCTCAGGACAGATGTGTGAGGACACGATGAGATTGCAGACGTACGCAGCGTGGGAGAGCGGAGCGCACCATGAGCTTCCCGGGCCGGAGCACCAGGACAGCGGCCCTCCCCGGAGTTCAACACTGTGCCGCAAAACCAACCAGCTCACATATGTTCACCTTTTTGAAATTTTCAAAAACAATTTCTATTTTGGAAAAACAGACAATCGTACAAAGAAACAACAAAAATCACCTATATTCTCTTTACGGAGAAAAACGACTTACCACTTGGCTGGGTATCTTTCAGTGGTTCTCAGCCTTCCTGATGCCGCGACCCTTTAATACAGTTCCTCATGTTGTGCTGACCCCCAACCATCAAATTATTTTCGTCGCTACTTCATAACTGTAATTTTGCTACTGTTATGTCTTAGGCGACCCCTGTGAAAGAGTCGTTCGAACCCCAAAGGGGTCGCGACCCACAGGTTGAGAACCGCTGCTTTAGACCCTTCTATGATTTATACATGCAGCAAGTTGTAGGCATGTAATGGTTTCCGCCTTGCGTTGTTCTTCACGTAAACAGCACAACACTGAACACATTCAGAAACGCACTTGTTCTCCCCACGATGTCTTAGAGGTCTTTTCATTCCACAACACTATCAATCTTACTTTTTAAAGCGATACTCAGTTTTCAACGGGGAGATACCAGTTTGCTTTACCATTTCTGTATTGACAGTCACTTCGGTCAACTATAATAAACTTGTTTGCAGTGAATATCCTCAGATCCACCTCTCTGTGCACATGGGAGTATTTCTTCCCCAAAACTGATGTCTAACAGGGCAATGGCTGGCTTGTAGGGTTTATGGGTTTTCAATCTGAATAAACACTGTCCAATGGCTTCCAAAAACAATGTATCCATTTATGGATGACCAAGGGGGTAACCTACTTCCTGTCTCCACTGCTGGCCCTGGTCAATCTTTTAACTATTACTATTGTTAATGTTTTCTGTTTGCTGGTGCGTTTGCACATCTTTTCAGATCGGACATTTGAATTCTATGCCAATGGGCTGCCTCTCCTCAGCCTTCGGACGTGTTTCTGTTTGTATGTGTATGTGTGCATTTATATCTTTTTCAATCTGACATTTGAGAGTGCTTTAAATACTGTGGCTATTAGTCATTTCTGAATTTTATGTTTTGCAAGTATTTTTTCCCGGCTGGTCACTTGAATTTTTGCTTTGTTTATAGTGTTCATTGTTGCATAGATCTGTCACCTAGATAGTCAGATGTATCACTGGCTTCCTTTTTTTTTTTTTTTTTGCTTTTGCATGGATAGTTTTAAGAAAATGTTCTCTCTCCGCAAAGTTGTAAACATAGTCTTCTTAATTTATTCTAACGTTTTTAGTGTTTTACTTTTGCCAGTCGTCTCAACACTGTTGACCGAGTGGTTGATCCTTTCACAGGGTCCAGAGTGTCTTCTTTACCACGTACGACGGCCCCAGGTACACACGCATCACTGCGGACTATCATTCTGTTCCATTAGCCTGTTTGTTTTACTTCCAGCTATTTGGTTGTTGTTTTTTTTTAATATTCTTGTGTGTGAATAATTGCTAGTTTAGTTTCACTATGGTCAAAGAATATATTCTGTATGATTCTAATCTTTTTAAATTTATTGAGACTTATTTTGTGACCTAGCATAGAGGAAGGGCAGGTTTTTCTGTAAAGGGCCGGACTGCAAACATTTTAGGGGTTGCAGGCCACATAATGTCTGTTACATATTCTTTTTTTGCTTTGCTTGGTTTTATTTTCTGCAACCTTTTAAAAACATAAAAACCACTTTTAGATCATGGGCTCTACGAAAGCAGGCCGTGAGCCACAGTGGTCTAGGTTGTGGTCCACCTTGGTCACCGCCCCCCGTGCACAGGAATGGAGTGTGTTCTGCTGTTGCCAGTGACATGTTCTATCGAAGTCAGCTGGATCAAGGTCGTTCGTAGAGCTCACGTCTACTACACCTGTCATGATTATATCTGTCTGCTCGTTCTATCAGCTATTGAGAGGGGAGTACTGGAATCTCCCACCGTGACTGTGGGTTGTTCTCTTCTCCTGTTTGTTCTCAGTTTTTGTTTCCTGTTCTTCAAAGTTTAAATGTCTGTTACATGGCCTTACGAAGGACGAGTACATCGAGCTGCTTTGTCATAACTGACATGCAATTCGTGTCTGTGTGATGGGCAGTTCTAGCTGTAACCGCCTCAGATTCTGGGTTGTGAAATGCTACTCTTCAGGGTGTGGTTTTCCCAGAAACCAGTGGAGGACACGTTGGTCCTCAGTTTTCTTAGGAGTGAAATGGGTTATAATAGAGCCCCTTGGTTTGCTGGAAAGATTAAACAGGATGAAACATGTAGGACCTAGTGTGATGACTGGCACAAAGCAGGTGCTCAGTGCAGTCCAGCTGCAAGTGTTAGCATTAGTATTGATTGGCATTATTTCCTACGGTGACAGAGGCAAGTAAAAGGAGGCTTTTGCAAAGCATGTAGCTGGAGTTGACCAGGAAGGAAAAGAGCTTGTTGGGGGGCTTTATCAAACAGGATGAGAAGCAATTCGGAGCAATAAATGGCCAGACTTCAACCACATGACATGGATTATATTCTGACTTCCAGAAACTTTCCAAATCACCTTCCTCCCACTCCCTCTAACAACCGCGAAAGATAAGGCCCCGGGCCCAACTTCAGCTCCTATGTTCTCCAGAACATTAAATCTTAGGCTTTGCTGCGAGTGCTGATAAATATAGAACCGCAGTAGAAACAGAGTGTCCAAGTGGAAGGGACAAGGATGTTAAAGTCAGACAGACTCCGGCACAATCAGCAAACCCTGACTGTTATGCAGGCCCATTTCCCCAATAATAACCACATCCAAGGTCCTGCCTAGCACCCAGCCATGAGACTACAGTCACCCCGGGAGGATCTCGACTCTTTCTACACCCCCCACAAAGACTAAAATACGACCATTATTTGAAGAGCCCAGCAGAACTAGACATTTCCATTAGCCTGAGGATAACACGGACACACATTTTCCTACTTTGAGCCAAATTTTTTAAGTCAATCTAATTACGATAAAATATATTTGCAATAAAATGCATCCATTTCAAATTTTGACAGATGTGTGCACCATGCAACCTATACCCCAGTGAACATATAGTTTATTTGATTCACTTATATCACCACAAAAACTCTCGGGGCCCCTTCCTAATCAATCCAGGCAACCATGGACCTGATGTCTACAGTTAGAGATTAGTTCAGCCCATTCTAGAAAGTCATTTAAATGGAATCATATAGTACATACTCTTTTGTATCTGGCTTCTTGCCCACAAAATAATATTTTAAGCTCCATCAAGATTGTTCCAGCCCTGGCTGGTTTGGCTCAGCGGTTAGAGCGTCAGCCTGCGGTCCGGAGAGACCCGGGTTCGGTTCCCGCTAAGGGCATGTACCTCGGTTGCAGTTTGTCCCCGGCCCTGGTTGGTTGTGCGGGTGGCAGCCACTCGATGTGGCCCTTTCACGTCGATGTTTCTCTCTCTCTCTCTTCCTCTCTCTCCCTCCTAACTCTATCTGAGCAAAAAATGAAAAAATGTCCTCGGGCGAGGATAAAAAAAAAAAAAAGATTGTTCCATATACCAGAAATGTGTTTCTTTTTATTGCTGAGTGGTGTACTATCATAAAGATTGGCCACAATGTGTTTATCCATTAACTTGATGGACATCTGGGTTATATGCAGCTTTTGACTCCTATAAATAAAACAGCTCTTGCCATTTACATGCTATCTTTTTGTGAATGTGTTTTAATTTCTCTTGGGAAGAATACCTAGGAGCAATAGAATTGCTAGGTCACTCAGAAAGTGTATGTTTATAAGAGACTACCAAACTGCCTTTCGGAGTAGTTTGGAAATGCCGCTCTACACTCCCACCAACAATGCATGACCCTTCCAGTCGCTCTTCACCCTTGTCAACACTTGGGAGTTTCCGTTTTGTATTTTATTTTAGCCATTCTGGTGAGTGTGTAGTTTTAATTTGCATTTCCTGATGACTGATGATGTTGAGCATCTTGTGTGCCCACTAGAAATTCATGCCTCTTCTTTGTGAAGGGTCTCAACCATTTGTATAACTGGGTCAACTGTCTTCTTAATAACGAATTGTAAGAGTTCTTTATGTAATCTAGATACAAGCCATTTTCCTGATACGTATTGTCAATATGTCTTGCAGTCTGCGGCTTGCTCTTTCATTTTATTAGCATTTTTAAAGAGCAAATTTACAAACGTTGGATTTCAATTTATCAATTTTTTATCCATACATTTTCTATTACATCTAAGAAATCTTCGACTACCCCAAGTTTGTGAAGATATACTTCTTATGTTTCCTTCTAGAAACTTCATTGTTTTAGCTCTTGCATTTAGATCTTTGGTGCATCTTAATGTTTTATATGGTGAGAGGTAAGGGTCAGGGTTCATTTTTCCCCATGTGACTACCCCATGCTCCTACCAGGTTAAGGAAGTTCCCTTCTAGCTGTTATTGACTGAGTGTTGAATTTTGTCAAATGCTTTTTCTGCACCACGTCATTGAAATATAAACAAGCTGAACTGCAGAAATAGATTGATAATAATCCCCAGGATTATGTAATTGGGAATGGAAGGGGGAGGCCTTCCTTTTGGTGAGTTTATTGCCTCAACAGCTAGAGGTACATGACAAACACTGTCAGTCGGTGGCCCAGCAGCCACTTGCGAATCCCTCTTACTTACCTATCCGTATAATCACTTTTCCATCTCTCTCAGTGAGCAGTGAGCAAATGACCCGGTTTGGGCCAATGAGCCACAAGAGAAAGTATGCTATACGACTCCTATAAAAGAGTGTTTCTCTCCAATGAAAGGAGAGAGGTCATTTCTTCATCTATCTGCCCTTGGAGGGAGTCACATGAGGATATGACGCCTAAAGAAACAACTGCCACCTTGTGACTATGCTGGAAACTCACTAGGAAACTCATTTCATCGCGGGATAGAGAAACTCACACTTCCTACTAAGTAATTTACTTCTTTACTATGTATGCTACATTGGTCTGTATTTTATGATTTATAAACCATACAGTCTTCTCCTCCAAGCCTTAAACCCCAGTCCAGTCTAGACTGGACCTTCTCTAGAGCAAATCAATGAAGTATTTTCATGACTGAGTCTCTTCAAACATGAAAATCAGAGGAGAGACTGACTCTATAAGGCGCAGGGTCCTTACCAAACATAGTGGAAAGATCCCCCAGCCTGGAAGTTACAAGTCTGGGTTCTCAGGCTGCCAGCCTCCCCAGCGTCTCTTGGCGTCCTTCATTTTCTCCATGTCCCCTGCCCCTTCCCCTGTTAGAGCCTTCCTTCTGCCTGAAATCGTCCTCTCTACTTCTCCTCTTTGCTTTGTCTGGCTGGTCCTACTCAACCCTTCAAGTCTCAGTTTGAAGATTACTCCCTTAGGGGGTCCTTCCAGATCCCTCAGACTCTCTCTTCACACCCTGAACTTTCCCACGAAGCAATGATCCCAACTGAAATTAAAGTGATGTGATTTTCTGTAATCCGTCTCCTCCACTGGAAACGTAGGCTCCCTGAGGTTGGGGATCAGGGCTGCTTGTTGGGGCCCTGTGCTCAGCACCCAGGACGGTGCCTGCCACACCAGGAATGTTCGGCTCATATCTTTGATTGATTGGATAAAGGATGGATAGATGGTGGATTGAATGGCACTACCATCAACTTGCTGCATGACTTTAGCCAAGTCACTTCCCCGTTCTAGGCTGTAGTTTTCTCATCTGTCATGTAAGGAGTTGGAACTAGGTGGAATCTCAGAGTTCTTCCACTGCCAACTCGTTGTCAAATTGAATCCAGATGCTTGGATGTGGTTTTGTTTTTTAAATTGGCCCTCCCCCACCTATCCATTTACTTCCCACCACTGCTGGTGACCCTGCAATTATCCCAGAAGCTCATTCCATATAAGCATCCCATGGATGACAGCTGAAGCCGGTCGCCTTGACTACCCTAGGATGCCAGGGGTGGTGGTTTCCAGACGCAGGGAGGCTGCAGCGTCTGGTGGTTTCTCATGATGCCAGGTCCCTGGTCCCCTGGTCCTGTAACGGGAAGGCAGGAATTTCGGTGGGTTGGCAAGTAATTGTCAGAGGAGGCCGTACCTATATTTGCCTACATTCCATCACATCTGTTCATCATCAGGCACATGGCAGATAAGAAGAGTCCTCTTTTCAGATTAAAGATCCCAACCTGTGCGATTTCCTGGCCACAAAGGGCTTCTATATCTGCAGGGTGGGTGCTGCAGGGACTTACTTGAGCATCTGACGGCACATGAGAAGCTGCCCTAGAAACCCACAGCACACACACCTGTGTATCAAATCCCCTTGTCATAACCCACAGCGGAAGCAAAGGCTAAGACAAGTTCCATTGCTTTTACTTTGTTTTTTGTTTTGTTCCGTTTGTTTTGGTTTGGGTTTTTTTCACCCATTCCTCAGGTCAGAGTCACCGGCTCCTCCGCCCTTCCCTTCCCCTAGCAGGAATCACGATGAGAGGCGACCATTTACTGAGCCCCACTGTGCCAAGAACAGTGGACCTTCTGTACTTTCTCTCTAATCCTCACACTAATGCCTGAGTGTGCATTCGCATCCCCCGCTGACAGATGGGGACACTGGGGCTCAGAGGCATGCTCAGGCTTGCCCAAGATCACATAAACTGAAAGTGGTGGGTCTGAGACTGGAACCCAGACCCGATCCCTCCAGGCTGCCCATGGGCACCCCTCCAGGTTGCCTCTCCAATAGTGATCAGTGGCAGGGGCTAGACAGGGAATCGGAGCAAGCCAGCCAGCTGCCTCCCCTTGCCCATCCCGACACCCTGCGGGTGAGGCAGGGCGAGAAATGAGACGCAGCGGGACCTTCATCTGGGTCCCGACCATCCACCCCAATAACCCTCCACTTGAAGCCCATTCCCCACCCTGAGATGATCATATATCTGTCTAAAATGGGGATGATGGCATTTTGTTAATAAATGGAAATGGATGTTTAGTAGAAAGGGAGTGGGGAGGGCAGGGAATGTGAAAACGCGATGCTTAGAGCTGCTACAACATCCTGGGATGGATGCTGAGAAAATCTCCAAGACGCCACCTCAGAGCATTGATGCGTTAGCCAACCGCTGCCTCCGTCCTTCTTGACCTGTGAGAAAAGTCACTTCCAGGCTTGCCTCCTATTAGTCATGAGTGAGTTACTTTCAGTGGACAGCATTCCTAACTGATACACAAATTGGGCCACACACCACCTTTAACACACTCAATGCCTTCCATGGCGGTCTGGGGAGAAGATCTAACTCCATCACCTACTTTCAGGGCCTCCGTTACCCAAACTTCTGAACTTTACCCCAGTTCATCTCAGGCAAGCCACCCAGTATAGTTCGCTTCTCCTCTGCAAAACCCCACAGCAAATTCCAGCTGCTGCATTGTCAAGGGATCTTTATCCAGTGGGAATAATAGCCACTGTCTGTTCTCTAGCCACATTCCCAAATTAAAAACAAAACAAAACCCAAAAAAATCAGAGGGAGTTAGCCTTCCCACATTCCCAGCTCAATAAATACAATCAAATGATGGGAGATGAAAATCATCCAGCCAAGCATTCCATCTGAATTGGGAAGCTGCAGCCCAGATCTCCTGGTAACACATGCCTCCCGTCACCGCATCATTACCCAACCCTGCCATTAGGGAAGGCAAACCCGTACTTACAATCAAAGTGAACGGAATATGTAAGCAGGAGGCCGCTCACTTCCAGGAACGGCCAGCCGGCAGAGCCCGCCCCATCCCCAAGCCGCCCTGCCAGTCTCCTTTCGTCACCAGCTCTTGGCTCTGTGCTCAGCCGAGGTCCCCGATGACGTCAGAGACCTAACGCCTCCTTTCCCTTCTGCACTGTTCTCCTGCCTCCTGGTGTAACAGAAGTCCTCTCTTTCTCTGGGCATCTTCATCAGGTCAGATGCTAATCTTTGCCTTTCTGATAAGGCTCACTCTGGCCTTCAGTGGGACTGCAATGGACAGTCAAGATCTCAGGGCCAAAGATTTTATACTTTGCAATGAAAATGCACATTGTTGGGCATCGTGTGGGGAAAGAGGAAACAAGGATCCTCTATTTTGCTTCCAGTTAGAGCAAGCAGCCTGGAGGGCGAGGTGGTGAAATGTAGCCAGGTCCTTCACAATGTGTACGCTCACCGACCTAGCAAGTCCACCTCCAGCGATGTCATCGGAGGAAATATCAGAGATTACACACAAATGTGTGCATATGGGTACACAATGAAGCATTATCATTAGAGCAAAGCACTGGGAACAGCCCAGCTGGTCAACAATACGGAATTGTGAAATCAATGAAAAGAAAGAATGTGCAGCCATTAAGAAGCATCTTTGTGAAGAATGGTTAATGCCAAGAAAAATTCATAACTTATATACCTGAATGAAAAATGCTGAGTGAGACAAATAATAGAACAAGATACATTAACTGTATATCACCTACATCATCTCAGTTTCCATGTACAAAGAATGAAACCCACCGTTTGCAAGAGTGCACTCGATAACTATCTTCTGTAGCACTTACCATGAGCAGGGTACTGTTCTAAGCACCCAACTAGCTAAGTAACGCATTCTAAGTGTATGCATTTATTCACTCAATTATCACAGCAACCTTGTAAGGTATATAGATTACTATGTCTATTATTATTAAAATATTAATTGTTATTAATTTTAATAAACTTATTAAAATGCTATCATTATATAAACTGAGGCTTCAAGTCACACTTAATCTATGTCAGACCAGGGATTTGACGGCAGGAAGTCCAGCCTTTCTCTCTATGCTACAACAGAAATGTTCACTTTGAATATATAAGAGGCTTGTCCGCAGAGAACGGAAGGGCATGGGGGACAAAAGGAGTAAGCAAACCGACAGGCAGGGTCTTGCACAGTGGGATAATGCAACCCTCTCCTCGTGAGGTCCAAGCAAGGGAGGAAAGGAGAAAGGAGAGAGGAAAGGTGGAAGGGAAGAATGAAGATGTATATAGATGCAGGTTTAGATATAGATCAAGGGATAGATCTAGATAAGGATATCAATGTGGATATGGACATATACACTGTATCTATATTATATCTATATTATATATAGATACAGATATAGCTACAGATACAGACATAGAGATAGATATAGGGATGGGAGAGAGAGAGATGTAAACCCTAGTGTGTCCCTGCTTCCTAGGAGAACGCTGTACCTCGGGATCCCACATCCCCCACCTACTCATCTCCTTACCCTGGTCACATCTGACTCGGTCAAGGCTGAGCACTTAACCATAGGAAAAATAATTCACAAACTGGCCAGCAACCTCTAACCTCAAAAATGCTCAAGAAGTTCACTTGATTCACGCAGGACCCAGAGAATTTGAACTTAAACACATGGAAGGAGTTGGCAGAGCCGGAGCAGAGAGGGGGTGATGCGGAGGGCACTGAGGGGCTGCCACCGAGCAGTCCAGGGGACGCCACCCACAGATGCTGCGAGGTAGGCTGGCTGGGCAGAAAGAACGGGGGTCGTGGGCTGTGCAGAAGGTGGAAAAAGCGAACCTCCCAGGGGCAAATGGAAGGGAAGACAGGCAGAGAGGAAGGAAACAGACCCCACTGAGCTGTGCCAGGCCCAGGCATTCTGAATCTAAGCCCATTCCATCCTAACAGCAGCCCTCTACACAAACAAACCGAAACATGGCAAAGGCCAAATGTTACTCTTCATTAATTGTACAATGCACCCGTATTTTGTGAACCACAAAAGCACCTTGAAAATAATTTCTAGGATGCCATCAGTGGTATGACGCGCCCTGATTTCACAGATGTTAAATAGTGGGAAAATGTGCATCTTAGATCCATTTCTAAGCATGCAGCTACTTCCTATTATGCTCTCCGGGGCAGACATGACTAATCAATCATGACACTGTCTTCCACCAGCTCGAGATGTGGTCTCATCCACACCCGGAACCACCTGCTGAAATGAGACCCATCTGTGAGCCCTGGTCTGGGCCTAGGGTTTCTCGAATGAAGTCATGAAGAGGTCCACGGGACACATCTCCACTTCCTTGCTGGAGAAATAAGTCCATGATTTGAGGAGGCCGCCTAGAAAGTGAATTGAGGGCTAGGTCCCATTGTAAATAACCCTCCACTTAATCTGTCTCTTCCCTCCCCAGGGAGACCTCTCGGATGGGCTCTCATGGGTGACTGTCCAGAATTTTGGGATTGCTTCTGGAACACCACACGCAGCACAGACAAGTTTACCAAGAGACAGTGCTCTGTTAGCTGCTAGCAATGGAAAAGTATAAGCACAAACACACACCCCATCTGCCAGGCATAGTCACTCGTCTCTGAGGCTCGCCATTCAAGGTTATTTTGTCCTCTGCTGGCCAACAGATACTAGCCGATGCCTGAGGGTTCGGAAAGTCTCTGGCAGAAAGATTTGAGAGACAGTGGTGCCCACTAAGCGTTCTATCTGCCCCTCATTTCCTAGCCCCCTTCCATTCAGGCAGGTCCACGTGACTACCGGTGAGGGCTGGGAGTGGCCCATCACTTCCAGTGTGATGCTTAGAAGAGCCAGCACATGACCTTCCAGGTGTCCCCCACTTCGGTGACCAAGGAGTCTCTGTAATGAAGTGGTGGATCCACAAACGTATGCAGGCCCCCCCACATGACAGACAGGCCCCCCCAGCAGACCGTGGGAGTGAGAAGTGAGCCTTGGTTGTGCTAAGCCTCTAATTTGGGGACTACTTGTTACTGGAGCACAACGCACTTAATCTTGCTAATATACTGAGGAAATGCCTTTCTCTTGCTTAACTTCTTAGTAACGTGACTTCCATCTGAATCCGAGCCCTGGACGCTGCTGGGGGGTCAGGCATATTTGTTGGAGAGCTGAGCGAACCTCCTTTCAGGGGACGGAGACACCTCCGGGAGAGGACTCAACCGGATGCTACGACTCCGTGACAGTGCTCAGCTGTTGGAGAAGGGCCATTCTGAGGACAGCCAGGTATCTGTCCTTGAATTTACCCCAAGTCTGTCCTTTCTCACAGCGGAAAGTGGCCAGTCCAGGTAACACCTGATGAAGACTGTGGTGTGGGGGCCTGTGGGGACATGGAGGCTGGGCTTTCCTCCTGGAAAGTGCCCGGGCTTCTCCCTGCAGCAGTGGCTTCCGAGGAGCGGTCCACAGCGACAGCAGCGCTTCAGGTGCCTTCAGACCCAGACTCAGAAATGAATGGCGGCACTTCTCCCACGTCCCAGGGTCAACGGAAGTCACAGAGCCACTACAGTCGGCCCTCGTTATCGGGGTGAATCAGTTCCAGACTCTACCGCGATAAACGAATTTCCGCGAAGTAGGATTCTTTATTTACATACAGTCGTCCCCCGCCACTTCGTGCTCTGACTTTCGCGGCTTCACTCTATCGCGTTTTTTTCAAACATAGTATATATAGTACAGTGTTTGAAAAAACCGCGATAGAGTGAAGCCACGAAAGTCAAAGTGCAAAGTGGCGAGGGATGACTGTGCTTCCCCATGGGACCCCCCCCAATTGCATTTTTTAACTCAAAAGTCTGTACCTAGTCCTCACCTCCCATGTCCCCCACCCCAGCTCTTGCTTAGCAGTCCCGCCCCGACTGTGAGGTGTCAGTCACATTCCACGGTGACAAGGGGAGACACGGCACCCCGGCTCTCTCCTTTGCCTTCAGTCTGGCTCTTACCCCTCCCACCACCACCACTGTCACGCCTCAAACTATTCTTTATGTAGATTTTCCAATTTGGCTACAGATCCCACATGCATATTTCTCTTTTTTCTCTCTTGTTAATTCTTGAAGGAAAAAAAAAAAAAAAAAAAAAAACGACAACAACTCAGCTTGACCTTAAAAACACAGAAGACTTCACCAGTATTGACAATTTGTCTCCATCAACCAGTTAGCACTGGATTGGCGCTCCCGAGGGACCGGGAGGCTGAGCGGATGGAGTGGTTGAGCTAAACCGTGAGCCTGGGAGCCGGCTCCAGGCCTCTTCTCCGCGTGGATCTGTGTGGTCTTGGGGGCCACTCATCGGTGACCTCAATGCCTCTGTTTCCCAGCAGAAGTATAAATATCAATGCCCTTTTCTGCTTGAGGCTTTTCTCCCCTAGAAATTCAGAGGTTGGACTAAAAATATTTGTTCCAGTGTGAAAATGAAACCGTAGAAAGTCTTATCCGTGTAGGATCATGGGGTGATCTTTTCCTGTGTGAGTGTGTTGTCGAGTCCAAGGGGCTGTGACTAACCACTGCAAGTCCAGGGTTCCGATCCCGCCCGGAGAGGAACCTGATGCCTCCTCACCTCCCGGGCCCGTCTGCCACGTGTGGAGAGAGGAATGCTGGCCCGGACAGGCCGTGCTCGGCCTCGGTGGCACGTCGGAGTCATTCCGGGAGGATGTTTTTAACTGCTGATGCCCACACCCACCACGGCCCCATGCAATCCAAATTCCTGGCTGTCGTGTCTGGGCCTTGGAATTTTTCTTTTTAATTCCTGGAGTGATTTCTAGTGTGGAGCTAGGGTTGAGAACCCCTGAATTGGATTCGTGATTTTAAAACCATATTTATTCAGAGATCCATTTCTTTAAACAAAACTCACACTAGCGGCCGTGTGCGTAGAGCTCGCACACATGCGGTTGTTCTGTGGAGCCCAGAGGGGCCCGGAGCTCTGCCCACTCTGCCCCGGCATCTGCCCGCTGCTCTTCCAGCCCCAGAAACAGCCCCTGGGACCCCTTTTTGGCCCTGGAAGCCCTCACAGGCCTTGGAACCCTAGCGTTCTGATGCAGACCAGACAACTTCCAAGACTGTTTAAAGAACTAAACTTCTGAAGTCACGTGAGAACGGTCAACATCTGGAGCGCTATCTGGATCATAAACTTCCTCACAAATCTATCTGCCTGATGGAACCTAGTCCCTGACCTCCATCGTGTCTGGCTGTGGAGCCAGGGGCCAACCTCGGCCACAGTCGGGGAGCGCAGCCAGCTCTGCCCACCCTGGGCTCTCAGCAGCCGCTTCCCAGGCTCCCTTTCTCTGAGACCAAGGGGGAGGCGCAACGGGGCTCGTGGCACCGGGCAAGGAGTGGTTTCATCCAGAACGCCCTGGAACCACGCAGCGGGCGCTGTGGGGGGCAGTTTATTCGTGTGACATAGGAAGTGCAGGGAATCCATGTTCGGGCTCGACAGAGAGCACTCCCGGAGTCCCAGTTCTAGCCCTGGAATATGTCAAGCAAACTCCCTTGGCTGTACAAGGTCAAAAAACACAGAGGTGCCAAACACAGGCCTGAGGGAACAGGGCCAGAGTCCCCCGACCGGTGTCAAGCGGCAGGCAGAGCCTGAAGACATGGAGCTTCTCCTCAATGACCAGAAAAGTCAGCGTCGCCATCACAGGCCAGGGCCTGGGCCCGGGCCAGGGAGGCTATTCAAGCATTGCCCGGCCGGCAACATGTACGGGGCCACCCACTCAGCAATGAAAAGAAAAAATATCTTAATGCCATACTTTTCCAAAAGCCAAATGAATGCAAACAATTCCATGATACACAAAATGTGAAAATGTGAAACAGAAGATCAATCCTCATCGCCCTCATCATCATCACCCAATAGCTATGATGACAGGGCTTACCAGGGTGTGGAGCTTTTAACCAGTATTTCCTGCATTTAATTTCTTCTCGTGCTGAGAAGTGTATTACTATTTTACATGTGCAGAAACGGAGGCCTCAAGCGGACAGTGATTTATCCAAGTGCGAGAGGAGATGTGCCCCCACTCCCCACCCCCGCCCAGAAAACCATCTTCAGAACCCAGGAGGGGAGGAAGCCTCTAAGCCAGACAAGAGCAGAGTATTCCTCAGCCAGGAGTAGCTGGACATGAATGGCACCAGGGCCCACCACGTGGCATTGGTAATGGCTATCTTTAATTGTGATTATGATAACTTTACAGGAAATAGGATACAGTGTTTACATTCTATTACGCTCTTGGCAAGTCGCGTCCACTTTGCATGTCAGTTTGTTCTGTTGTAAAACAGGAGGTGGGCCTAATTGATCTCAAAGCATCTTAGGACATTAAAGGGCCCATGCCTCAGGCATCCTCATCCTCCATGACAGCTCCTGGCCTGGCTGGGCAGTCCCCTTCCTTTGACTGTGAGGCTGCAGCTAGGCACTGCCTGGACCTTTCCCTGGGTCACTGGAAGTCATGCTCCAAGGCTGAGGAGGAAACTCCATCAGTTTCGCCTTCAGTCATGTTTCTTTTTCTGCCTTCAGTCTTTGCAATCTTTTGGGCAATCTTTGTAAAGCTTCGTGGTAGAGAAGCCCTACCACCCTTCACCAGCCTGGCTTCTGATGGGCATATCAGGTAGGCAGCCCCCTTGCTTAATGCGAATTCAAGAGGGTGAGTTTCTGACTCAAGCACCTACAAGATACGTTTATTCTGAGCACAGCATACCCCCTCCCGCTCACTCCTCCCGCGGAGACCCAAGGACACAGGAGGTACAGGAATGACAGAGAGACAGACAGCAAGACAGAAGACTGTGCTCAGCCGAGGGGTCTCTCATCATCAAGAAGGAAAGGGGAGCGAAGACATGGAAAGAGCAGGAGTCACCTACAGCAGAGAGAGGGGTTTCTCTTCCCTCGGCTCCTTCCCACACCCACTTTATTCTACTGTTTAGGAATTTCCAGGAATCTGGCTAACAGACCTGACACCTGGGGCTTGGGTATATACAAAAGCAAATGGTCTTAAAATGAACAGAAACAGAGAACACTACTTAGTTCAGAGCCTAAGCCTGGAAGGTAGCTGAGTTCCGTGCCTGTTGAGAATGTTTTAGTTGCACGTATCAGGTACAATCTGGATAGACTGGGGGGTGTGATGAGGTGGTGTGGGGGACATTATCTGCTTTCTCCCCTTCTACCTGGACACAAGGCTGGGCCGCATTTTCTAGAATCCCTAGCAGTTAGAAGCCATCAAGTGCATATAAGCAGAAGTGATGAGTTCCCCATCTACACCTGGCTTATCAGCACCTCCCATGTGCTGCCCTTCCCTGTAGGGACCTAGGGGGGCCAGAGCCATAAGATGCAGAGAGCTTGGTCCCTAAATATTGGCCTGGAGCAAAGTACCCTGAGATGTTGGGGTCATTGTTTATAGTGCTTGGTCATCTCCAACTAATACACACACAGGTGGGAATGAGGACATGTCTGAGGAACTGAGTTCATGGATTCACTCTCTGGAATGTTCCATTAATGGGGCTCTGCTCAATTCAAAATTTCAAGTTCCTGGGAAAAGATTTTGATTGGCTCAGCCTGAGTCAGCTGACCTCCTCTGGACAATCAATTATGGGAAGGGGGAGTCAGGGTCTTGCAGGTCCATCAGGGCTGCTGGGGCCCAACCCTGGGTTCCAGGGGCTCTTCTTAAGGAAGGGGGATTATGAACCATCAGCCACCCTAAGAGGTGTCTCTCTCCCACAGCTTCACCTAGGGATGAAATGATGTTTGAATCTTTTTGTCCCTCCCAATCTAGTCCTTCTGTGTTCTTTCCCTGTGTCCTGAGATTTCATCCACCCTGCCATCAAGACAGAAATCTTGGAGGTGATTTCAACTCTCCCTCAGTCCCCCAGTTGACAGGTCAACCAAGAACTTCCACTTAAATGCCTGCCCAATTCGTTGCATCTCTAAGGTTCCCATCCTGCAGCAACACTCTCCTAATGGGTCTCCTTCTTCCAATCACACCTCCTCTGAACTCATCTCTCAGCATGATCAAGTCCAGAGAGTGATGATGAAAATGTGTCACCACCAGTATGGCAAGAGCTGGACCCATCAAGACAGTGCAGCAACCAATCAGAACATAAGCCATCAATATGGGCATACTGGTGTCTCCAGGATACCCACTGAAGCTAAATATACAACTATCCTAGGATCCAACACTTCCAGTTCTAGATACATACTGAAGGAAATGAATGTATATGTTCACCAGAAGATATATACAAGAATGTTTATAGCATCTTTGTTCATAATAAGCCAAACTGGACACCTCCATCAACAGGTGAATGAGTAAATAAATTGCGGTATGTCCATATGATAGAATACTATACTGGGAACAAAAGGAATGAATTACTAATACTGGCAATAACATGGCTGAACGTTGACTGAAAGAAGCCAGGCACACAAGAATCACACATACTGTATGACTGCATTCAAAGTTCAAGAACAGGCAAAATTAATCTATGAGTTTAATGAAAGTCAGAGTAGTGGTTTCCTCTGGGGAGTTGAGCATTGACAAAAGAGGGGCCCCAGGGAGCCTCTTCTGTAGCTTGACCTGGATGTATGCATATTTCAAAATTCACTGAGCTGTACCCTTCAGAACTAGTCGTTTCATTATATGTATGTAATTCTTCAATTACAAATAATAAATAATGTGTCTTCTCTGTTTCACCACCTTCAGTGGCTCCTATCGCCTTCTGTCTTTAGCAAGGGACAAAAGTTCTTCACCACTTCTCTTTGCTATCCTCATCACCCACATCCCCTCAATACCAAAGTCTTCACACAGTTTTCCAAACAAGCTGTGCTCATCGGTGGTCTGTGTGTTTTCACATGCTATTCACATGCCTGGAGTCAATCTCTCCTCCCTACTCTGCCCAGCAAATTCTTCATCATTCTTAGAGCTCAGTTCAACTGTCACCTCCTCCTTTAAGCACTCCCTGATTCTCCAGGGAAGAGAAGCCACTCTTCCCCCATGGACCCAAAGGTCTTTATGCACCTATACTGTGGCCGCCTTAACAAACCACCCCAAACTAGGTGGCTTAAATCAAGAAAACTTTATTCTGAGAGAGGCAGAAGTCTGGAATCAAGGTGTCAGCAGGACTTTGCTCTCCCTGAAGGCTTGAGGATGATTTGTTCCATGTCTTTCTCTTAGCTTCTGGAGTTGCTGGTGATCCTTGGTGTTCCTTGGCTTATATGTGCGTCATTCCAATCTCTGCTGCCCTATTCCATAGCCTTCTCCTTGTGTCTGTCTCTGTGTGTCCTTTTCTGTCTCTTATAAAGCCACTCTCACCGAATTTAGGGCCCATCCTAATTCAGTATACTCTCACCTCAATCCTTACCTTAAACATATCTGCAAAGGCCCTACTTCCAAATAAGTCACATTTTTAAGTTCTGGATGGACTTGAACTTGGGGGGAGGGGCGGCATTTTCAATCCACCACACACCCTTTTACTGTGGGTCCCATTTGTGATTATGGCACGTCTGTCTCAGGTAACGGTCACCTTTTAGCCCTTCTAATTTGATTTCCTTTTACTCAATGGCTTACCCATTTACTTAAACACCTTGATGAGGTTTCCCCTCCAAAGGAGTATGTGAGACACAAGAGCAAAGAGAGAACTGAGTTGCTTTCATGGTATTCAGCTCCCTTTACTTTAGCTGGGTTCCAGAAACTCTCAAAGCCAACAGCCAGAATGATTTAGTAAGTCTCAGGACTCCAAGGCTCTGCCACTGAGGAGCGTGATGGGAAAGATCAGATCTTGCTGTTCTGTGTGGGCGGAGGGGCCTGCTGTGAACATGTTCCAGGAAGCAGATGGAGGGCAGAGCTGGGTGACTATTTATGAGTGTTTGTTCCAGCTGTTGGTTGGCTATTTGGTTCCTGGAGCAGCTGGAACCAGGCAGCGAGGCCTCAAAATTCCAACCTGCTTTGCAACCTGCTTTGCAATTACCAAGAAATTATGCGGCCTGCAAGTTAGATAATCCCTGAAAAACCCGAATATCCCCAGGAGCAATGGCAGTTGCTTAGTGTGAATGGCCAGCCTCACAGGCTGTGGGGCCACGTGCAATCCAAGGACCTCAGCTCGCCCACACCCCAGGGTCTGCAGGTTGTTTCTGGGACTCTGCAGATATGCCACACATGGCCAACCAGGCCTCTCTGTCCTACCCCAGTCTCCTTGCTGATGCCACTTCCTGTGCAAGGCCTGTTACTTGGCACTCCCGAAGCTGAGCCACCTGGACAGGTGGTGAGTTTTCAATGTGCTGTCCTTCATGCAGAAACAGGGAGGCTTCTTCCTCTGGCCTCCTGTGTCCTGCTGGGACCCAGGTTCCATCCACCTTGTTAAGTCCCCAGCATATGGCCCCTGCCTTCTGGTTGCTGAGGAAAGAGAGGAAGTGGCAGGTAGGCAATTTCCTTAGAAAAAGAAATGCAGAAGCTGCATGATTATTTACACTCATGTCCTCAAGGTACAAACTTGGTCACATGGCCACATCTAATTTTAAGGGATGATGTAATTGGATGGTCATGGGCATAATTAACACTCAGGGGGTCCCTGGCTGGTTTGGCTCAGCAGTTAGAGCGTCGGCCCGAGGACCAAAGGGTCACAGGTTCGATTCCTGGTCAAGCGCACGTACCTTGGTTGCAGGTTCCATCCCCGGCCCTGGTCAGGGTCGTGCAGGAGGCAGCCAATCGATGTGTCTCTCTCACATCGATGTTTCTTTCTCTCTCTCTCTCTCTCCCTCCCTTCCACTCTATCCGAAAATCAATGAAAAAATATCCTCAGGTGAGGATTAACAACAACAAAAACCTCAGGGGGTTTATTAACAAAGGAAGAGAGGGAGAAGGGCAGGGGGGCAGTTAGCATCATCTACAGCAGACCCTACACCAGACCTACTTCCAGCAGTGGTTAGGGCAGCTAAGTGATGATGTAAATGCACGCTGTGGTTTTGAACTCACTTCTCTCCGGACCTGGGAAAGGGGAGGGGGATATCTCTGTTCTGTTCCCTTTTAGGAGGCACACAAAAAATACTCAAAATTAAATCAGGACAAGAAATCTTGCATACTCTTGGAAGGTTATATTTTGCAACAAACTATACAATTTGGAAAGAGCTATCAAAAATTTTAATGTATAAATTAAAATTTATACATTAAATTTTAATAATAAATTATTTCACCTAGCAATTAAATTTCTAAGAATTTACTCTATGGCTATGTTCACATAAGAGGTTTTTAAAATGCGCATAGTAGCATCATTTGTAATAGCAATATGCTAAAACTAACCCACCCCCATCAATAGAAAGCTGATTTAGTAAATTATAATATATAGTGGCATACTATACAGCTCTCAAAAGAATAAACTATATCTGTGTGTACTGACATAGAACAATCTTCAAGATACACATATTTTTTAAATGAGAGAACCAGAGAGAGAAGAGAGCAGAAACACCTAGAAGGCAGAGACTTGACCTTGCTCCTCTCTATAACCCCTATCTATGCCTTGCACATAGTAGGTGTTCAATTAATTCTACTCTATGAGTTGGCCATTTCCGAGTGTGTGGCTGGGATGGGAGTGGCGACCATGCAGCACGCACACTTGCCTGTTCACGGCCTTTTGTCATGTCGCATGGGGCACTGGCAATGCTGGTGGCTCTGAGCACAGATACGGCATCTGGGAGACGAGGAAGAATTTCTTCCACTGCGTGCTCTTCTTTGTACATGATGGTTTTAGCAGTCTTGTGCATAAATCATTTCATTTAAAAATAACAAGACAAATGAATGAGTAAGTGGGGTTTAAAGGTTGATGGGGGTGAAACCTTCTGTCTCAACAGCTCCCAGTGCTGCTGGGGTTGACCTGAACCATCACTGCCTGGTCTTCCACCAGAGCTTGTCCATGGCCTGGCCAGAGGCCCCCTGGCCAGGACGGATGCCTGGCTCTGGCTCTGGAAACGATCGTGGTGACTCCCCTGTTTGTGAAACCTGAGTTCAGCAGCCACCAATGGAAACTTCCAGGTCCCTGGACATGCGTCTTTCCCAGCAGTGACTGTACTGCTACGTGGTTGTCACTACAGTGTTTACCAGGTCTCCACAGCCTAATTCCATCTGTTCTGTCCAGAAAACAGACATTCAAAGACTTGTCAGGACATAAACCCTCTCTACGCTGCGATTCCACACTTGTAAAAAACATCAACAACACAAACATGAAACAGCAGAACCAAAACAGGGTGTCTGGGATTGTATGTGCCAAGGCGCCGTGTGGCTTCTTCTGAAGTGGAAGAGGGGGTCTTCTGTCTTCTTCTTTTTGATTCACTGTCTGTTTTCCTTTTTCCAAAGTGAATATATAGCAAGTAGTATGAAAAACAAGGAAGTTTAAGAAATGTATTAAATATATTATTGAGATATCATTCACCTGCCATACAATTCGCCCATTTAAAGTGGTCTGATTCATTGGCGACCTGTGCAGCTGTCACCACACTTGATTTGAGAACATTTTCATCACTTCCAAAAGAAACCCCACGCCCTTAGCAGTCACGACCAATTTCCCCGTAACCCTAGGAGTTGCCTATTGATGGAACCGCACACTGTGTGGCCCTGTGTCTGGCTTCTTTCAATACCACGATGTTTCCAAGGTTCATCCGTGTCGTGGCCTGAGTAAGTACTCCATTTCCTTTTTAATCTCAAAATTTTATTAGTGATTTAATAGCAATTCAGTGATGTATTTGCCCAGCGCCTCTCAGCTTCTGTCAAGATCCCACGACTGTTTCCCCAGATTCTCACTCTACCTGCTGGAGTGTGGAGGTCACCCGCCCATCAGGACCTCCCGCCCCAGTTCTTCCCTCCCTGCAAGGTTTCTGGACATGGCAGCTCACCTTCCACCTTTGACTATGGCTCCTAGTCTAATTCTCCAAGTAAGAGCCTAGACCTCAAGACTCACAACATTAATGAAAATTCTAGGCCAAACATACCTTTCCTCAGCTGGACTATGGGCATCCTGAAGATGAACCAAGCCTGATTCATCTCTACAGAGTAGACCTGGCACACACCGGGTCAATTAATATTTGATGAATAAATAGATAGATAAGTGGATGCATGCATGAATGACTTTGTCTTGCCAACTAGAAACACCTAGAAGGCAGAGACTTGACCTTGCTCCTCTCTATAAACCCCAATGCCTTGCACATAGTAGGTGTTCAATTAATTCTACTCTATGAGTTTGCCGTAAATCACAATCATTTCTTTTAAAGAACTTTGAACTTTTCCCCCTCTTAGTTGGATTTTTTCTGTAAAACCCTTTACTTTTAAAGGATAACGTGGTAATACAAGCCAAACTGGACTATCTGTTTAATCCTCTTTCCCCTAAATATTAACTCAGCGGGAAAAGAAGCCTAACCTCTCTGTATATTTTTCTCTGTGTATACTTTCGGCCAGAAGGCTGGAAAAAACAAGAATAAAGCAAGATGCTTAGAGATTCTGAGAAAAGATGGGGCGAAACCAGCTGCCAAGGAAGGAAAAGGGGGTGTCAGGAGGGCAAGAACAGATGTGACACAGCTCTTATAGAAAAGCCTGTCTGAGGATGTGCCCATCGCACATGTGAACAGTTCTCAATGACAAGCCACTTGCACCTCCGTGACCCCGAGGGGAGGACAGTTTCCAGCTGGGCAGCTGCTTAGACCGACCTGAGCCAGGCTGCAGTGCCCTTCCAGATTCGAAAAACGCTAGTGGACCCTTCATCTGGATCCAGCTCCAAAGAACACATGGGGCTGGACTGGGTCGACGGCTGCACAACTTAGCCAGTTCACTAAAGATCAATGAATTGTGCACTCAAACTGGGTGGATTTTATGGTGTGTACATTATACTTTAATAAAGCTGTTAAAAAGTAAAACACGATTATCAGAAAAATTATATATACATCTATACACATACATATGTGTCAGTATGGATGTATACACATATCTACATATGTGTATATTATAGATACACATTTATAGGTACTTATCTACATATCATAAACATGTATATGTGCATACATATACACACATATGCATGTGTGCACCTGGAGTTTAATGCATAAAGAATGAAGGCCTTTTCCAGTGGGCAGAGTCCCAGACTGAGAGGCAGGAGACCTGATTCTAGACCTGGCTCTGCCAGAAATGGGCAGAGTAACCTGAGCAGGTCACTTTCTCTCTCGGGACCACATCTGTCCACCTCTTCCTTTTCTCTCTAGGAGTTTCTCAGCACAGAGGCCAGAGTGACCCTCTGAAATCGTCAGTCTTCTTCTCGATCCTCCAACGGTTTCCCAGGTCTGCCGGAGTAGAAGCCACCATTCTTAGATGATTTTTACAAGTTCTTACAAGGCCCCAGAGTAGTGCTGCCCAGTAGAACTTTCTGCCATGATGGAATGTTCTAGATCTGCACTATTCAACACGGTAACTGCCAGCCACATGTGGCTATTGAGTTCTTGAAGTGTGTCTAGTGTGGCCTAGGAGCTGACTTCTGGCTTCATTTTACTTTAATTAATGTAAATGCATGCCCTGGTTTGGCTCAGTGGTTAGAGCGTCAGCCCGCGGACCAAAGAGTTGCGGTTTCGATTCCGGTCAAGGGCACGTACCTCGGTTGCAGTTCAATCGCCGGTCCTGGTTGGGGTCGTGCGGGAGGCAACCAATCAATGTGACTCTCTCACATCAATGTCTCTCTCTCTCTCCCTCCCTCCCTCCCACTCTATCTGAAAAATATCTTCAGGTATTAAAAAAAAATTAATGTCAATGTCAATGTTAGGCGCCACATGAATCCAGTGGCTCCCGAACTGCCCAGTGCAGCCCTAGACCACCTGCCTTCCCCCTACTCCTCCATTTCTCTGCACTCATCCCCCCGTTTGCCCTCGTTCTCTCTGCTCCAGCCACACTGGACTCCTTGCAGCTCTCCACCTCTCCATACATATTCCTGCCCCAGGGCCTTTCCACCAGCTGTTCCCTTTGTGCAATTTTCTTGTTAATTCTGTTTCCCTGATCACTGTCTCCTCCCTCCGTCAGCCCCGTGGAAACAGGGCCCCTGCCTGTTTTGTACATGCATGCTTCCCAAGCTTCCAGAACAGTGCTTGGCACAGAGCAGGTGCTCAGCAAATACGGGTTGAAGAAAGCAATTGAACAGTGACTCCTGCTCTGGTTTTGCTTGTGGACAGGACGGTCTGATCAGTCATGTGCTGCATCCAACCTCGCCTGGCTCCTTCTGGCTCATAGGGTTCTGAGCCCCTGAATCTCCCATGTCCGAGCAGATGGAGAGACTTTGACTGAAAGAGCCAGCCACCTGTTCCCGAGCATTGTGGTTTTATGTGACTCATGCAGATGATTTCACGCTTGACTCGGGTGAAATGGGCTGGCCAGGGAGGGGCGTGGCCTGGAGAGGTAGTGCCCCCCTTTGGAGGCTGAGTCCCCCCAAATCCCCTCTCCCAGCTTTACCCCTCACGCACACTTCCTGGACTCTGCTGTCCCGCACTAGGGAGAAGCTGGAGTGGTGAACACGTGCTATTGCAGAATCTTCCAGCTCTTCTATCCCCATCCACCTTCCACATGTCCAAGAGAGAAGGCTGAAGGCTGCTCTTTAGCGGGAAGATGTGGGTTTGGATTCCCACAAACACATGCAGCAAAAGGGGACCAAAGACTCATTTCCCCTCCCGGACCAACCACATCATATATGTTTCCTGGTCTACAGGTTGGTCTAGTTTCCCCTTGAAATAGTTCGCCCTTTGACACTCATCTTGAACCTGAATGCTCCCAAAACATAGATGCATCCTAGACTTTTCCCCATAGAAACTCTGGTGTACTTTCCTTCGTTCTGGAGCACGGTGTCCACGTGACAATGCCCAGATCTCCTGAGACATGGGGAAGGCTGTTTGCTTCCTGGCTGATCGATCCCCTCATCCCTGCCCCCTGCAGCTCCGACAATTTATAAACCCCAGGCCACTCGGCTCACTCGAGCAGCGCTTTCGTCTTGTGGCCAAACTAAATCTGTAAATGGTGGAGAGGCATTTAGATTTCTCTTCTGCCCAGCTGACAGTAGGTTTACAGTTGATAATCTGGCCTTTGTAAAAGCATTTGTCAGCCTGGATATTTCATTTTAAGCCCGACCACCCATGCAGAGGGACAGGCAGGAAGCGGCCCTTCACTTGCACCCCCAGTCAACTTGGAGGCTGGCTGCAGAATCACAGAATTCAGTCGCAAAGGGGGACTTTTTTGGCATTATCTCCTTCGCATCTCGGCAGCGAAAGCAGCCCTTGTTTATATGAAGCGATTCCTGAATGCTAAATTTGGAAATTCTACGTATTCCTCTAATCCACCAGGCCCCGAGCAGGATGGGGCCTCCTCTCAGAAGCGTCTCCGCCTCCCCGGCGTTCCTTGTTCCTCAGGTCTCCAGTTGAATCTCCCAGCATAACAGGGAAGGCCTTGAGCGCCTGGGGACTGGGCAACCAGGGGCCCACACCAGCACCCAACCTAGCACTTCTCCTGCGAGCCAAGGAGGCACTCCCAAGGCCAGCCGGCGGTTTCATTTCTAAGTGTCTGTGTCCACATGTATATAATATGGCTCCCTGTGGGCCAGCCCAGCCTGAGCTTTGGCAGGATCTCAGCGCTTTGGTCCATGGGAGTGGACTGGGAGGAGGGGGAGGCCTGTGCAAAGAGACCATTAATTGATAAGGAATCTCAGTAGCTCAAGCTGGCATGATAGCAGGGAAGGAATGTAATATAATAAATAACACTCACATTTTATCTACACTGCTTGAAGACATTTCCAAGGGAGGAAATAACACCGTTTCGGGGGACAGATAAAGGAGATAGAGTCAGCGATGGTTCATGTACAGAGCATGCTCCCCCACCCCCAAATCCTCTACCTGAGCGAAAATGCTGGAATTTGGCTTTGCGCCTTCCTGCTGCCGTTGCAACATCTTATCACATACCAGCTGCCTCCCCGAGGCTGCACCCATCCTCCCCGCTGCCAGGCCCTCTGCCATCAGAGCTCACACCTCTAGTGGTCCGAACTCCCTACACATCCCCACCTCCAGGGAATCAAGGATGAGCTGGCTGATGGGGACATGGATGCCTAAAACCAAGGTGGAGCTCCGAGGACCTTCAAACTCCCTGCCTTCACATCTCTCCTTATCCTGGAGCTGGGGCTATTTTTTTGCCCCCCGATGAACTGGGCATGTTCCAGGCTCCTGGACCTACCCAGAGACAGAAGGAAGAAATCACTCGTGTGTTTGGAGCTTGGGGTATATGCCAGCGACTCACTTACATCGGGTCACTTTATCCTGTCTCCGGTTGGGGGGCTCCCAAGCAGAGCCTGAGACAAGGATTCTCACAGTAAGTAGATGCCCTAGGAAGCAATCCCAGGACACACCAGGAGGGGAGTGAGGACAGGGGACAGGGAAGAGAAGGAGCCAATGCAGGGCGCCTTGTCAAGTGAGTCATACTGAGGGCCACCAGAGCGTAATCCCTCTGGGGAGCCCCGCAGAACAGAGCAGAGCGGGCACCCCAGAGTTTTCTACCCTCAGGAGACAGGGAGCTAGAGGAGTTACCCACTCACTCACTAACTCTGTCCTCCTTGGCCAGGAGGCACTGGCTGGGTGGTGTTATCTCCCTGACACTGCTGGCCTACTGTGTGCACGGTGGGGCCAATCCTTACAGCTAGAATAAGCCCTCAGACAGAGAAACACAGGGCGGGCAGAGGGTGGGGGGAGCCAGACCAGCATTTGTTAAAATGGCAATAGTGAGGGGTACAGATGGGTACAGAGGACTTGAGGTCACTCAACTAGAAAGTAATGAACCCACACCTAGGTGGTCTTACATTCTTTTTTTTTTTTTTCTTTATTGACTTATTTAGAGAGCGAGGGAGGGAGAAAGAGCTAGAAACATCAGTGAGAGAGAACATCGATTGGCCGCCTCCTGCATGTTCCCCACTGGAGATTGGGCCCACAACCTGGGCATGTGCCTTGACCTGGAATCGAACCGGCAACCTCTTGGTGCATGGGTCGACGCTCAACCACTGAGCCACACCAGCCAGGCTGGGCTTACACTCTTAACCGTCACCCCACCGTCTCACCTCTCAGATGGGAAACCTGGTTTGGTCAGCATAGAACCCTCTCTCACACCAGGCTTTGGTTTCTGTTCATGCCTTATCAACTCAAATAAATGTCCGTGAAAGCTCCTGGTTTCTCATAAGGGACACATATTTTATTTGGAAAGATTTCTCATGTGCCACATTGCAAATACAAATACTCCAACCCCAAAGACTAATGATACCCTTAAAGTGGCTAGAACCAAATTCTATTGGGACTATCCAAGTTATATCCAGATTCAACAGAAGTTTATGCCAAAACATATTTTACCCTCTAATAAATTAAGCCTCTAGTGTGTAGGAGAGGGGTGGAGACTAGTTTTTATGAATGACTATATGGACACTGGGTTGGGCTGAGTACTTACTCATGGGGATATATGTGGAATCGCTCCTGATCTCCTATATAGTGATGACCGAATGCAATTTCTTCTCTAAGAATAGACAATCTAACCAAGAATAGAGACAGAATTCACTAATGTTGTTAATAAAGATATTACAAACCTGGGGCTGAGGGTAGTGGTAGAGGGATGGATACAAAAATGGTTCAAACTCATTTATCCAGTGAAATACATTGTTGGCATTATACTAATATTTATTTTTACAGACATTTACAGGTTATTTTACATGTTTTGAAAGATATACCATTCCCCCTAATCAGACGATGAATTTAGCTCATAACAGAAATTATTATCCCATACTCTTTGATATCAGAAAAGCTCTAAAGGGATGCCTGCCTCCCCAAAGTCATTTGCTAATTATGCTCATTTAGACCAACACACTGATTTTACTGAATGTCACGCAGAGCAGGTGTGTAACCTAGAGCTATTTATGTAGTGGTTTCTCAATCTGTTCATTTAACAGACATTCTTACAATGAAGCCTTATGTAGAATTTCAATATGTGAAACAGATAAACATAAAGCTGTTTTGACAGAAATCAGGTAAGAGATTTCTTATTGAGACCACTATTCCCCTCCTCAAATGCTACTTGCTCAGGCACCTCCACGCAACCCCACAGACCTAATAAAACAGCATGAAAACCACTAAGACCAAATTCTACATCTGACATAGGAGAAATGTAAGGCCAAGTGATGTTAAATCATTTGGGTAACATAACAAAGCAAGCCTGAAGGGCAGACCCAAATCAGAACTCAGCTCTGTGAACTCTGGGCTGCCCCCTCTAGAGCCACAAATAAGCCAGGATACTCAGTAAAAACTCCAGAAGGGCCATCCATGCCTTAGCATGTATGTAAAGGCTACTCTAGATCTCCCCTAACAAAGATTAAAAACAAGCCTCAAAACAAAGGATCAAGCTGATTTTCAAGTACCTTAATTTCCTGCCAAAATAAATTTCAGCCCTGTTTAGCTGAAGACAACTAAATCCAAAAACTCAATAACAAGCATTTGTAATGTTTGGCATCCATTCAAAAAACACTAGACATATAAAAACCAATAAAATGTGAACTACAACCAGGATAAGAATCAGTCAAAAGAAACAGAGCCAAAAATGACAGTAATGTTAGAATCAGCACAGGAGGACTTTACATGACTTTTATAGAATGCTCAAGGATTTAAAGAAAAACATGAACATAATGCAGAAAGAATTGGAAGATATAAAAAAAGAACCAAATGGAATGTTTAGAGCTGAAAATAAGATACCTAAAAATAGAATCTCACTGGGTGGGCTTTACAGCAGATTAATCATTGCAGAAGAAAAGATCAGTGAACTTGTAGACATCGCAATGTAAACCACATAAACCGAAGCACAGTTTCATGGGACAATACTGTCTAATGTGCATGGAACTGAAGTCCCAGAGGAGAAGAAAGAGAAAGGAGTAAGAAAATACTTGAAGAAACAATGGTCACATTTTTTTCAAATTTGATGAAAACTATAAAACTATTGATCCAAGAAGATCAATGAAACTTAAGCAAGATAAATACAAAGAAAACCACACCAAGACACATTATTATGAAATTGCTGGGGAAAAAACAGTGATAAAGAGTAAAATTTAGAAGCCAAAAGAAACATTGAATTCAGAGGATACTCATGGACTTATCAGGAACGACAGTCATCATGGCTGCAGGAAGCTAATCAATAAGGACACCCAGCTGAATTAGGACACCACGGTTAAGCTGCTGGCTGAAAAACCATGCAATGATCTATGCTGGGAAAGTGTGTACTTCACACAGTTTCTCTGCTCATGAGATTCAGGCCCTGTGGTAGATAGGATCATTGTTCAACAAATATTCACTCCCTCCCCAACCCCAATCTCCATGAAAGGAATGCAGTTCTCCACTGCTTGACTCTAAGTTTGGCCCTGTGGCTTGCTTTGGCTAGGATATTAAGCAGACATCACACTAGCAATGGCTTGACAAGAGCTTACACAGTTGGGTTTCCCTCTTGCGATCCTTTCTTTGACCATGAGAACGCAGCCTAGCCCAACCCACAGCTCAGAGCCTAGCCCAGCAGAGCCCACCCTAGATCACCCAAACCCCAGCAGATGCGTGAACAAGAAGTAAGTGCTTATTCTTGCATGCCAGTGTATGGCCCTCTTTGCTTTAAAACACACTCTGAAATATGTTTTTGTATTCATTATGTTGTCCAAATGTGTAACCTAAAGCAAACCGCTTAACCACACTGGGTCTTAGTTTTCCTCTTCTGTATGTCAAGAGGATGTCAGATAGAATAGGTGGGTTCCAATATTTTCACCATAAAAGACTTATTATTTTTCCACTCAAAGCACATTTAGAAAATATCTATTTTACATAAATAAACTGACTTTGTTAAGTGATAATTTTATAAATAAGAAAATAGAATAAAGGCATATATAACTAGGAGTAAAATGGGCTCAAGTACATGAAGGAGTAGCCCACTGGGAGATATGTAATTAGCACAGGCAAAAAATCACCAGGAAAGGTACATGGGATCTTGTAAAATAATGAAATGAGTCCTAGGAACTTTCCAGACCACCTCCCAAGGATCTGTGTTGGGAATTCTCTCAGACATTTGTGTCTATAAGCTCCATTTGGCCTAACTGGGTGTGGAGAGAGGTTCCTGCCTCTCCAGAATTAGCAGAGAGAAGCTTTTGGCAGGAAAAAATGCACCAGTGCATCCTCATCACCTCTCTCTGGCTCTGTGGTTCCGCTGGTACTCACTCTTGAAATCTTGACCATTCTCCATACTCTACCCTTTAGCTCTCAGGCAAATCTCCTAGTCCATGAATTTGTGTTTTCTTTGTTGTCATTAGTTTGTTTTTAAAATGTTGGCCTCCCATTCTTCCCTGTCCCTTACTTTCTGCCCAGTATTTGATCCATTGCCTCCGTATAGCAGCTGTCTCAGTGTTGGTCCCCTGAAGACAGACCCCGAGACAAGGACTTGAGTGCCCACAGTTTCTTCGGGAGGTGACCTCTGGAAGCACAAGTGAGCAAGTGGGGAGTGAGTCAGGGAAGAGAGACAAGCCAACAAAAGGTGCATTAATGAGAGGACTCCCACTGTACATAACAGGGATTCAATGTCACGGGATCCTCTGTCAAACCGTATAGAATGCACTTCAAAGTTGTCCCACTGAAAGATGGACAACCTGGGGCATCTATCCACCAAATCTCACCCCTCGCTGATTGAGGGTTACTCCTGGAGGCCTTAAATCACAGCATTGCTAGGCAGCCCTGCAAGTGAGCTGGTAAAGTTCCCACAGTGCTGGAGAAAACTATCAGGCAGAGGCGAGAAGAGATGCAGAGGCTGAGATGGGAACCACCCGGCACAGCTGGAGGTGGACTTCAAGATGTGCACCAGAAGGTGGTGGCAACAGCACCTGCTGCAAAGTAATGATCACTACCTACTATTGTCATATGCCAGATTCTGTGCTATGCTCTTCATAGCATTATCTACTGGCCTTCTCACTAATTCTATACGACAGGTATTACTGTTCTTCCCACTTCATAGATGAAGAAGGTAAGGCTTAGAGAGGCTACGTAGCTAGCTCAGTCATCTAACTGGTGACTGAGATAGCCAGGATTTGGACCCGAGCCTGACTCTAGCCTCATGAGCATCAGGCCATCCTCTTTTTTTTTGGCCATGACTCCGGAGGCTCTACCAGCTCTGACCTCTGACCTCTGGTACATCTTAGCTTTATTTAAAGTATCACCTACTCTCCTCTAAGTCCCACTGTCCACCCTTGGTGCTCTTTGCTCATTAGGGGATGCTCCCCACTTTAATCCCAGAGCCATGGAGAATTACAGGGGCTGCCACCACCAGGCCCTGCTCTAATGGACATACCCAGGCCTCCTGTTGCTTACAGAGGCCTTGCAGATGTGTGCAATTAGAGGGCAGGGGAGAGCCCACATCGGAAAACATAATCTGCAAAGGATGCCACAAGGGCTTTGTCAAGAATACCAGCCTCATGTGATCAGTGCTGGGAGCAGGGAGGGCAACCATCATGCCTCCTGGGACAAGCCTAAACCCTCCTCCAACCGCATTTAAGAAAAGGCTTACAGGAAGAACAAAGAGTTAGCGGCCAGAAGACCCGCACGATCCTGGCTTGGCTGGTTGGGGTAATTCCAGGACAGACAATGATTAAACTGCTTACGGTTTTGGCTTTGAACCCACAGAGCTCAAGGCAAAAGAAGAATGATCTAAGAGCCAGGCCCATGTGGAACCTTCAAAAAGGAATCCAAAGGCTGTGGCAAAGCCCACCCACCCCCTAAGCCATCTGTCCTCACTGTCCCCGGGTGCCTCATGCGTGAGTGATGCCGTGGGAGAAGAGGCTCTGGGAGTCAGAGAGACCTGGGTTCAAGTTCGTGTCCTGTTATTAACTTAGTTGATTTCCAAGGGCCTCCATAACAAAGTACCTCAAGCTAGGTGGCTTAAAAGAACAGGGTTTGATTCTCTCACAGCTCTGGAGTCCACAAGTTCAAAATCAAGGTGGCAGTAGGGCCCAGTCCCTCCAAAAGCTCTGGGGAAGAAGGCTCCCTTACCCCTTCTGGCTTCCAGCACTGCTAGAAATCTTGAGCGTTCCTTGGCTCACAGTAATTCTAATCTCTGCCTCTATCTTCACACGGTTATCTTGTCTCCTGTCTAAATTTCCCTCTTCTTATAAGGACACCAGTCATTTGATTAGGGCCCACCCAAATCTAGTATGACCTCATTCTAACTTAATTACATCTGCTAACACCCGATTTCCACATAAAGCACATTCACAGGGACCAGGGGCTTAGGACTTGAACATATATTTTGGGAGGACACAATTCAACCCACAAGTGACTTTGCATAGGTCTCTTAATTTCTCTAGACAAAAGCTACTTAAAATGTGTTCAGAGGACCAACGCTGGTCTGCTTAGAAATTTTTATAGCAATTTGATGTGGCCATGACATCCAATGTTCCCTCCAAATCTAGATTTTTTAAAAATGTTTTTATTGATTTTTTTTTTTTAGAGAATGAGAGGAAGGGACAAGGAGACAGAAAAATTGATTGGCTGCCTCCTGCACACCCGCTACTAGGGATCAAACCCACAACACAGGCACGTGCCCTGACCAGGAACTGAACCAGCAACCTCTTGGTGCATGGGATAAAGCTTAATCAACTGAGCCACACCGGCCAGGTTAGATTTTTAAATTCCAATTCCTGATGGCTAGTTCCATAGCTTTACTATTCATGCCTAAGTACTCCGTTCTCACTGCCAGCAAGCCCCCTGGTGAGTCTGATTGACAGCACCAGGGCTGGTGCTTGCTGTTCAGTGAGATGAGTCCACTGAATGGGTTGACACAGAGCTCTGTGGGACGTGTGCGTGTACACACACACACACACCGTGTTTTCCTACTGGAGCTGATGCTGGTGACCTTTATCCTCAGCCCCCTCCCCCGGGTAGCCTGGCCTTTGCCTTTGGAAGCCTCGAAGGTACGCCTTGCCTCCTCAGTTAGCGACATAACGCGTCAGAGCTCTGCATTCTGGTCATCATCTTTCTTGTGGGAAAAATGCAATCTTGTGAGGGACCTTGACAGTCAAGAAACAGCTTAGAAAATCTACAAACAGGGCTGTGACTAGACCTTATGATAGGTTTCATGGCCCAAATTTAAGACCAAGAAGCACCCCACGGGTAAACAGAAATTAAACAACGCTCCCAGGAGAAACCTGCTTCCTGTGCCATGATCCCAGTTTACCCACACATGACCCAACTTCGCAGAAGGCGGTGAGGTGTCAGAGCCTTGGTGAAGGAGGAGATGACCCAGCAGCTAGAAGGCTGGCTTGGCCACTGCCCCAGGTGCCGAAACAGATGAGACTCAGTGGGTCTCTGAGAGTTCCCTACTCACAGCAGAGCAACAGTGAGAGTGTCAGCACGGTCACGGCATTTCCTCTAAGCCAAGTCCCACGGGGCACTGTGCTGAGCCCAGATGGTGGTTGCGCACAGAGTGTGCTGTACTCCAGCTGAGGAGCCCAGGACCAAGGGCTCAGCACCCTTTGTAAGAAGCAGTAAACAAGATGTGGTCACCTTGACCTTCTTCACTGTCTACAGGACCAGCTACAGAAACGGCTCCGTGTCAGAAATGGCCAGGACGGGCTAGCATCTTGGCCTAATGCTCAGTAAGGACATGCGGTGAGACTGGGCGCCCATGGCTCTTCCAACAGAGCCCACCCCCCAGCTTAAGAAATAAAATTTGACAGATACAACTGCGGTTCCCTGGGTGGGCCTCTCTCCTTAACTGTACTGAACAGTCTTGTGCCAGTCTTTATACTTTTACTATATAACACATGTTCACGTATGTTAATAACACATAGTTGAGTTTGACACGCTGCTCAGTTTCATATAAATAGTATCACACCGGGGTCCCCTTCTGCTCCGGCTCTTTTCACTCACTATTACTTTATGGAAACTCACCCATGGTGATGTGTGTAGCTCAAATTTGCTCACTCTTCACCACTATGCAATATTCTATTACGTGAACAGATGACAATCCCTTCTGTTGAGGAGCATGTCAGTGGTGAGCATTTGTTTGTTATTACAAATTGTATGACTAGAAACAGTCTTGAAGTAGTTTCCTTGTACACATTTGGGAGGCTTCCTCTAGGAAATGGTTCTAAGTGGGGTCCTCAAACCGGCAGCATCAGCATCACCTGGGAACTTAGGAGAGATACACATTCTTTGCCTCCCACAACCCACTGAATCCCTGCGCACGTGAATGAGGGTGAGTGAAGGGACGAGTGCGTGGGGGAGCAGAGACGCCATCTCAGCCCGCAAAGATCTCCTGAGCCAGCAGCAAGGAAGAGACATGAACAGAAAATCACAAAGACAAACAACCCAATTGAAAAATGGACAAATGATCTGAATACACGTTTCTCCAGAGAACATATAGGAATAGCCAAGAAGCACATGGAAGATGCTCAGCATTACTGTTCAGTAGGGAGGTGCAAATCAAAACCACAGCAAAGTAATACTTGACACCCACTAGAATGGCTAGAATCAAAAAGATAACAAGTGTTGGAGAAGATAGGGAGAAACTGGAACCCTCATCCACTTCTGGTGGGAATGTAAAATGGTGCAGCCACTTCAGAAAACAGTCTGGCAGCTGCTCAAAAGTGAAATACAGCATCACTCGATGACCCAACAATTTCACTTTCAAGTGTATATACCTAAGAGAAAGGAATACATATGTTCACACAAAAACTTGTTCACAGATGGTTACAGCAGCATTATGTATAACAGCCAAAAGATGGAAACAACCCAAATGTTCACCAACTGATGAATGGTAAGACCCAAAGGGGTCTAGCCACACAATGGAATATTATTCAGCCATAAAAGGAATGAAGTTCTGACACAGGCTACAACATAGGTGAACGTCAGAAACATTGTGCTGCCTGGAAGAAGCCCAGCACAGAAGATCACAGAGTGTAGGAGTCCATGTATACAAAATGTCCAGAAGAGTAAATCCATGGAGACCGAAAGTAGATCAGTGGTTACCCAGCGGGAGGACGGAGAAAGGGGGAGTGACTGCTAAAGGGTGCGGAGTTTCTTTTCGAGGTGATAAAAATATTCCAAAATTAATTGTGGTGATGGTTGCAGAATTTTGTTATACTAAAAACCACTGAATTATACACTTTAAATGAATGAATTGTATGGTATGTGAATTACACCTTAATAAAGATGTGTGTGTGCGCACACACACACGGCAATCACAGTAGAAATGTCTCTGAACCACGTTCTCTGTTTTTTCAGCAGCCTGGAGAATAAGTAGAGGACACTGAGTAGACACACCTGGATCCTAATCCCCTCCGCCACGGATGAGTCATATCAACCGAGATGAGTGTCTTTCCTTCTCCACTCTTCACTTTTCCTCCTTTGCAAATACGCATTAACGGAGCCTCGCTCCAACGGCGCCTCTCTCCAACGGCTGCTGTGGGGGTTAAATGAGTTCAAATGTGGGCACTGGCCACAGGGCTTTGGCACGTGCTGGGGCTAGCCTCAGTGTCATCAGGCGACCCCTGATGTTGCCAGCCACGGGCTGAGGGCCTCTCAGGAACCAGAGAGAGCTGCACCCCAGGGGAGATAGCCTGGAAAGCCCTAAGTTGGGGCAAAGGGGATGTCAAACACTGTCCAGAAGGCATGTGGGATGAAGTTGAAGAAGCTCCAGCTCCTATGAACATGTTTGTTCCTGGCACAGAGATTGACAACACTCCTCAAATCAGAGAGGGTCAGAGAGATCCTTCTAAGCACGAGGAAAACCATGAAGAAAAATGATACAAGGCAGGGGCCATTACCCTCCAACTTCAAAAGGCTGCATCTGAGCCAGGCCTGGTGCTACCAGGGTCTCCCACCCAACCCCCACCTCAGCTTGGAGGGGAAAAAAAAAAATCCTTGGACAGGATCCATCTTTAACTCACTTGCTGTGTCTGAGGCCCAGACACACGCTGTTTAGACAGCCTGTTTCGGTGGGTGGTCAGGCCGGGAGACCCGCGTGCAGAGTTTACAGAAGGTCCTGGCACAAATGAACTGTTGACGACCAATTGGAAGGGCTCAGTGAAATCACAACATGTAAAATATGAAAAGGGGGCCCTCTGCCATGCGGGGGGTGGGGAAGAAAAAAGGAAAGAAAGGCCCATTTGGAAGGAATTCAAGCAACCACAATAAGGCCACGCACAGAAGTCTCGCCGTCAGACACATGCGTCCTCCACAAAAACCGCCCCCCTTCCCTCCCCACCAACACACACGGCCTTTTTTTTTTTTTTTTTTAAAGTTTCATAGATTTAAATAGCTTTTCTGCATCAAATACAAGAAACAGACCGACATTTTCTCATCCCCTGTTATGTGGAAGGCTAATATTTGGCCATTTACGCTCCATTGGAGACCATCTCTGGGAGAACAAGGCCCCTTTCCAGGTTGGTGGCCCACCCGCCCGACTGGCCACCCGCACCCACCTTGACCGCCAGTGCAGGTCTAAGTGGGGAGGAGCCGCCCCTCTGCTGGTTGGAGCACAAAGGCTTGGCTCGGGCAGTGTGGAGCTCAATTCCCTAGTCCAACAAATCGAAAAACTCATTCTGCAGCACGGGTGTTGGAGGGAGGAGGTGGCAAGGCCCTCTCTGTGGGTGTCAGCACCCAGTAACACTAGGGTGTGAGAGTCCGTGAAGTGCAAAATCTAGAATCTGCCCACGGGTTCTTTTCGTTTTAAGAAATAGAACATTACAATGGATCTGAAGACTCTGGGGGACCCCTCCCCACAGAGCCCTCCACCCCAAAGCCCCATGTCATTCCCAGGGGTTTTTTCCTCTTTTGCTCTTTACAATTACTTTCACATGTATTCAAGAAGAACCTACAGCTTTATTTTGTATTTTTTTTAAGGGTATAAAAGCATCCTATTGACATTTCCTGTTGAAACGGTTTCATTGCGCTCCAAAGTCCTTTAAGTCTGTGGATGTGGACACCACGTATTCCGTGGAGGAACTGTTTTGTGTTCCTGAAATGACCAGGGTGCACACCCACCCACTCTCCTGTAAGGTAGGTAGGCAGTTGGACTATAGACTGTTGCTGGGATCATTCTCCCATGTTCGTTCCTGCATATAAAATGCACATTTGCAAGAATTTCTCCAGGAATGAAAAGTGCGTCCTGGGGCGACTTGTCTTCAATTTTACTAGCTGTTGCTAAGCTGTCCTGCAAGGAAAATGCTCTGAGGTCCATCCTCACCACATAGACAAGACTGCTCAGTGTACGGGTGAAACTTGGTGTTGTCACACTTCTAAGTGCTGTTGATATGATGAGTCCAAAAAATTATTTCATCGTTTTTTAAATCATTCTTTTCCCAGCTATGAGTGAGAATATGCACCTTTTCAGTGATATATTAACATGTGGTTTCATCTTCTGTGATTTACCTGCTCATATCCTTGAATGCTGTTTGGTTAGGCAGTTTTGTTTACTGATTTGTTTTAAAATATTTTACAAACCTGAATAATTACACTAATGACAAACCCGAGGGCCTGAGATGCTTTCAGTAACGCTGTAAGCACATCACGGAGACGTCACGCGCTCCAGCCCTCCAGCCATTCACAGGTGGGGAGCCAGGGAGACTGCGGCAGGGCATGCTGGTGTACAACTGCCGTGATGTCGGTCGACTGCCAGTGGTCACTGAAGATGGAAACACCTTCTTCCACCCTTCCCATTCTGTTCATGGTGTGTTTAAGAGAACTGTGTGTTTTAATTTTAATAGGGTCAATTTAACAAACTCCTTTAAGGTGTATGACGTTGTGTGTTGTTTAAGAAAGCTCCAATGCCAGGAAGATATTCTTTTAAAATTTCCTTTTACAATTTTAATTTTGCCTTCCATCACTGGTTATACATCTAACTTTGTTTCTGTAAACATCTAATTTTATTTTACTTTATTTTATTTACTAGATGAACATCCACCCTGACTTTGTGGATGCACTGATCGATTATGGATTGATAAGTGCAGCTGTCTGCAGACTGAGATTACCTAGGAGCTCAGCAGTGGCGTGGGAGCTGCTAAAACAGTCATCAGAGGGTGTTTTGGTCATAAAAACATTGAGAACCCTTGATCTGCAAGCAAAGTTTATTGCCTTTAGGATTATTTGGAGAAGAGACAATTACAATTGCACAAAATTCTTTTAGGTCTTCTTTGGTCCTGCGTTACAGACTAATCCTACACCCTACCTGGTGACAGTCCTGCGGGATTCCCCGGTTAAACGCTCCCAGGCCCACAGCTGCAGCTGAGACACGGGCTCTGCTGGGAAACCAGTCTTTGCTGAGCGCTTCTGTGTTACTTCATTTATCCCCTCATCTCTGCCTGTCTCTTGAAGTGTGGTACCTGCATTTACAGATGCTGAGACCCTGGGGTTCAGGAGATGACAAGCCTTTGCTGAGGTCCCAGAGCCGGAATTCAAAGGTAAACTGGAGGTCAACACAAGTGCTCCTTCTCAGTCCCAGAATTTCCCAGAGTGGGATGTCTGCTTCTGGCGGCATGCCAAATGATTTAAGCGGTACGTAGGGAACACCTGTTTGTTTCCTCAGGCAGTTCACGTCCACTCCCTCGTGCTCCGTACATCCTATACGCCAGGTAGGAATTTCCCTGGGGAGCATGTATCCCGTACAGTAGCTGGCACAGCGTCTGTACTGTACAGAGGAACAGTGTGTTGAATGAACCCACGAGGGAGAGGGGGTGAAAGGGAGGGGATGCTTCCCCAGCTCTTAGTCACAGCAGATTAGAGGCTTGAGGCTTGGCTTTCTTCCCCAAAGACCCACCTGGGTGAGAGCTTTCCACCCCTGCTCCCTCCAGGCCCCCGCTTCCTGCCTGGAGTCTCCTGCCTCTCTGGGATGGAAGCAAGGACATCAGTCTCATCAGCTGTCACAGGCGGTGGTCAGACATGAGGCTCTATAGGAGGTTGCATGAGGCAGTGCTCACCTCGCCTCCTCCATGTGTCCTAGGAGCACCAGTTCCAGGGTCCAAGGTCACACAGCCCGGCCGCATGCCTGCACAACTTCCTGATCTCATCGGTCTCATTTTCCTCATTTTCAAAATGAGGATAATAAAGCACCAGCTCTTAGAGCAGTGCTGAGACTCAGGGGGGTCATGCAGGCATGGCAGTGCATGCTCATTTAATGCTGGCTTCATCATCACCATTTAGTCACCAAGAGACACTCTTCCAGTCAGCCTGGCCAGCAGCTATCTATATCAGAGGAGGAGGGGAGGGGGAGGGGGAGAGGGAGAGGGAGAGGGGAAGGGGGAGATGGAGAAGGGCAGGGAGAAGCAGGAGGGGGGAAGGGAGGAGTCAGTTTGAGCCCTGTGAGAGAGTGGGCCTAGGATTTCGAGTTTTCATTTCAAATTCAGGCTGTAATTACACATATGGGTTGGAAAAGAAAAATATGAACTCCCAAGAGGGTCATGACCTCTGAATATGTTTTTAAATACATAGAGGAAATTTCCAATTTGATGCTGCTGGATGGATAATGTTCTTATTCTTTCCCCTCATGAAAATCTGGTTCATGACCTTCAGCCAAAACACAGTGCTACCTTGACACGTTGCTTTCAACATTAGGAAAGGGTTGCAGCTGGTACTGCTGTTATGGATGAGATGCCCGTGGTGTGAACGTGGTCCTGCCGCCGTAAATCAAGCCAGATGCACCTTCTGTTTATAGAACTACAGAGCCACCTTAGGAAGGAGAGAGCAAGAGAGAGAGAGAGAGAGAGAGAGAGAGAGAGAGAGAGAGAGAGAGAGAGAGAGAGAGAGAAGGAAGCTAAGCATATTGGCAATTTCCAACTTCACAAATGAGGGTGTTGCATTCTTTTCTATCAAAAACACATGGCAGGTCAAGCATCTAACTTATGAACAGAGTGTAACCTGGGCCACCAGGCCTGGTGGTCGGTTTCCTAGGCAACAAAACTGTCGTGACCACACTGTAGCTAAGCGGGCCACTTAATCAGGTCCCCACATTATTTGTGCGGCTTTCATCAACAAAACTTGTTCTTTATTTCAAACATTTTTATGGAAATTTTTTTCCAAAATGACTTGCACATTTCTCAGAGGGTCTGAGACATACTTTGAATTTCTCCGAATGCCTCGGGCCACGGCTGTGAGTGTGGACCCATGGGCTGGCTTCCGAGGCATGCCCTCTCAAGGGTCCTTCATCCATTTTAGCAGGAGCACCCAGCATGCACCAGAGCTACTGCGGGCCCTGGGGACTCATCGGGAAACAAAACAGACAAGATCCCTGCCCTGGCCGATGTAGTTCAGTTGGTTGGAGTATCGTCCCATGTACCAAAAGGTGGCAGGTTCGATTCCTGGTCATGGCACATACCTAGGTTGCAGGTTCGGTTCCCAGTTGGCGGAACACGTACAAAAGGCAACTGGTCGATGTTTCTCTCCCCTCCCCCTCTGTCTTCTCTTCCTTCCCCTCTCTCTAAAATCAATGAAAAGCATATCCTACCCTACATACCCTCAGGTAAGGATAAAATAAATAAATAAAAAGCCCTGGCCAGTATGGCTCAGTGGCTAGTGTGGGCCCATGCACTGAAGGGTCTCCAGTTCAATTCTGGTCAAGGGCACATACCTAGATAGCAGGTTCAATCCCCAGACCCAGTCGGGGTCGTGTGGGAGGCAACAAAGCAATGTGTCTTTCTCACATCAATGGTCCTCTCTCTCCTCCTCCCTCCCTTCCACTCTATCTAAAGATCAATGGAAAAATATCTTGGGTGAGGATTAACAAAAAAAAAAAAAAAGCAGACAAGATCCCTGCCCACCGGATGCTGACATTCTCAAAGGGAAAGCCAGCAGGAAACTGAAACCCTGCGGTGCTCATGTTAGCAGCTCTGTGCTCTAGACTAAGATGGCGAGGAGATTAGCCACGGTCCTGGGAATTTCAGTGTATTTGCCTCTGTACTCAATTTCCCCCGCCTGCTGTTCCTTTGATGATCATACTGATTATTTTTTATAATATTTTTCTTTCTCCTGCTGTTGTCATCCTTGGATGGGAATTTCTGAGCAATCAAAGAAGTGGCACTAAAGAGCTGGGTGTACTACAGCCCTCCTGCTCACCCACAGCCCCTCGCCCCGGGCTGTGCCCTACTTCGCCCAGTGCATTTGCTTCTCTGGCTGGCGATGCGAGCACACGCTAGGAGCTGAAAGGTACAAGGACTGCCAGAGGTGGGAATGCAGTCAGTAGGAAGAGGCGGAAACTGGGTTTTTAACCCATTGTGATGGCTCCAAAGCCTTTTATTTATTCATTTTTTTTTTTTTTTTGGTACATACCCCTAGCGGAAACCGAACCCGGGACTCTCTAGTCCGCAGGCCAAAGCTCCAACTGCTGAGCCAAACTGGCCAGGGCATTTTAAATTTGCTTTTGGAGACCTGCTAAATTCTGAAGGGGAGTGTCCTGGCTCAAAGGGCGTGGCTCTATTCCTGCTGTACTCAGATTTATAGACGGGTTTTGCTGGGTTAACTGGAACCTTACTGGAGGAACGGCGGTGATGAAGGAACATGGTCTCTTCTATCTGTTCTGCCCCACTTAAACTGGCTGCCCAGGCCTCGCACCAAGGAGACAGGGCAGCCCTGTGACCACAGTTCTGAGGCCCCACTGTGTGCTGTGCACTGGAGCTGGCCATCCTACTTCACCCCTCTTCTGCCTCAGCATTCCCATCTCTAAAGTGAGAATAAAAATAGTCTTTGCTTCATAGGAACGCTGAGAGAAGAGAATGAGTTAATCCATGTAAAATATTTAAAACAGCGCCAGGACAAGGTGCCCGGTGATTGTTACCTATAATTCTCGTCACTGACGTTCAGTTTGGGAACTGTGTGAGGTAGGCATTGATATCAGCCCTGCAGTGCCTACAGCTGACAATGCAGCACAAGTCCTGGCAAATCAAGAAATAGCTGCACAGTGAACCACTCAATGGGTCTCACACTCTGCTGCACATGAGCATCACCAGTGACCTTTAAAACTCCTGATGTCCCAGCCAGATAGACACCAAGTAACCAGAACCTCGGCGCTGGGAGCCAGACAGCAGGAGACAGTAAGTTTCGCAGAGCATTTCAACGTGCGGCCAAGTTGGGGACCCACCCATGTTACTCTAGACCAGAGGCTCTCAGAGGGGTCCCTGGACCCGCAGCATCAGCATCAGTGGGCAGCTGGCTAGAATGTAGATTCTTGAGCCCCAGCCCAGACCTTCCGAATCAGAAATTCGGGGGTTCTTTCACAGCTTGTGTTATGAAACACAACAAGGCATTGACGAGAACCCAAAAGTTCCTTCCACTGTGTAAAGACCTGGGAGAGCAAGAATTGCAAAGTGAGGTTCCTGCAGGGCCTGGGCCTTGCCGCCCCCCCCCCCCCCGAGTCCAGCTCACTGTGGGAGAGTGGGCTGACCCTCCCTCCTACACCAAACTATCTCTTGTTCCTCCCCCAACTCCACACCCCCACACACACCCCCACACACACCTCCCAATCTCGCTGCCTCCTTTACACAGCTCACCAGGAAGCAGACCGTATCGCAGCCATTTTTCTCCTGTCTCAGCTCTGCCGTGTGGATGATAAAGGCAGCCCTCTGCTTGTGGAGACTCAGGCTAATTAGATCCAGATGTGGCCTAATTAGTCAGTCGGCAGGAGGGCCTGGGCCTGGCCTAGGCCTGGTCGCACTTGAGCCCTCCCAGCCCAAGAGGGGCATGTGTGTCGGGGAAGGAGGGCACAGGCATGAGTGCGAATGGAGGTCTCCCTGTCCCACAGGCTCTGACAATAACTGCTGTATGTGGCAGCCACTGAGGGCAGGGGACAGGCGCACCTGCTGAGAAGGGGCACAGCTGAAACTGTGTGTAGAGCTGTCATGGGGCAGTGGGAGAGGGATGCTGCCTCCTCTGTCCACTCCAAGCCCATCAACTGGGCTATGTCTGAGACCTCCCAGAGGGGACTGTCCCACAGGCTCCCAGCCCAGCTGGGTTCTCTGGAAACCATGAGGCAGAAAGGGTTCTCCACTGGACTTTATGGCAGTGCTCAGACCTCTGAAGGGCATGTTCCCTCCCGCAGGCCTTGCTCTGGAATGAAAGAGCATGTGTTTTCCTCTGCTCCTCAGAACCTTCTAGATGTGTAGCTCTCAAACTGTCACAATCACCTGAAGGGCATGTTAATATGCAGATTGCCAGGGTATAAAATCCTCAGGTGTGCTGTGGCCTAGGCTTTGTCCCACTTTGCCTGGGTCTTGAGAAAGTGTCTTCCAGGAGTGAGCGCCTAGAGAAGCAGTCATGCTGAGATCGGAACTGGAAAGCCCAGGATGGACCCTGGCCCAGCACTGGAGAGGGTCACTTCTCATTCTCAGAATCCAAAATGGGTAGTGCTGACCAGGCTGGTGGCCCTCGTCCAAACTGTGATCCTCCTGTTTTGTGGCTCTGCCTCTTCAACCACTGGTTTCCAAGGTCGATGCGTGCATCTCAGCCAGGCTGGCAGGAGGTCAAGGAGCATGGAGGACCGTGGAGAGGTCAGGCCTGGAAGTGGCAGCCATCACTTCTGCTCATGTTCCATTGATGCAACCTGGCCCATGGCCTCCCTGACTGCAAGGACTGCTGGGAACTGTGGTCCAGCTGCGAGCCCAAGAAGAAAAGGAAATCGGTTGTGAACAGCTGGCCAGTCTCCACCACATCCGGTAAGACTGAACTTAAATAACGCCAGGTGAGTTCCACTCCTAGGTACTTTTACCCAAAGAAATGAAAACATTTCCACAAAAAGACTTGTCACAAAATGTTCACAACAGCCGTATTCCTACCAGCCCCAAACTGCAGACAACCCAATGTCCACCTACAGGTGAGAGGATGAACAAACAGGGTCTGTCCACACAGTGGAATACTACTCAGCTGTCAAAACAAATGGGAAACTGGTACACACAACACATGGATAAATCTCAAAAACATCACACTGAGTGAAAGAAACCAGAAACAAAAGAGTACATTCATGTGATTCCACTATATGAGATCCCACAACAGGCAAAACCACTTTCCAGTGACCAAAAGCAGACTGCGGTTGCCTGAGGCCAGGGTGAGGAGAGGGGTGGGCTGCAGAGAGGTGGGGAGTCTTTCTAGGAGGGTGGAAATGCTTTGTCTTCATGGGCCGAGGTATATAGGTATATACATTCATCAAAATTCATCAATATGCCCACGTAAAATGGGTGCATTGTACTGTAGGTAAAGTAGTCCCCAGTAAAGTTGACCTACAAAGAAAACTATGGGTAGATATGTGTACGGAGCCACCTGGCTTCATGGATAGCTGTCCACGTCTTCTGCCCCACGCCCTGCGGTGCTCCCTGTGGAACCCTCTTACCCCGTGGCCAACACCATGCCCCACATTTCGCAGCTCGCTCAGCAAGTTCTTCTGGAATGAGATGAAACTGACTTAAACTCTCTCAGATAGAGGTAACCAAAGGAGCCCCTCCAAATCAGCCAGAGCTGGGGGCATTCTAAAGCCCGTACACCTCTCAGATATACCTGAAATGACATGAAGTGGGGGCCCGCCAATCTTATAGGACTATGGCCCCAAACCTATTCCTTTTAACCAGCTGGAACCGCCTGCCCCAAATCTCCAGTCCAGGCCAAGGGCACTTCAGCTCCACCCACATCCACCTGCCCCAGGCACCCTGGTCTTGGACTTCTGTTCTTCCCCACGTGCCTCTGACTCTTGAACTCATCTCCCTTCTTCTCCCCTTAACCTTGACACCCACACTTGGCTTCTTCTTCTTTCTTTTTAATTTCCACTTTTCATAATAAATATAGTATCTTCTGAGTGCTCACAATGCCCCAGCACTTTTCTCCATGTATTAGATACATTAACATGCTTACTCTTTACAACTGCCTTCTAAATTTCCTTCTACAGATGGGGAGACTGAGGCATGGGGAAGTTAAGTAACTTAACTTCCGGGGTCACCAGGTGAGAAGTGGCAGAGGCAGGGTTTGAACTCAGGTTGGCTGGTCTCGGGGACTGGACATATACCCAGTAACCAGTACACTGTACCCTTAGAGAGTATTTTACCCACAGCATCGCAATTTTCACAAAAAGCCCATGATGTAGACTCCATCACCATCCCCGCATTACTGACAAGGAAGCCCTGCCTAGTGGAGGTGAAGACGTGCCCATGGTTGCACTGTAATGAGAAGAGGAGATGCGGTTTGAACCTGTGATGGCAAAGCCCCTGCACATAGCTCTGAGTATTCCCTAGGGATAGGGGCTCTTTCTTCCCGCTCTTCTCACTCCCAGCCCCTCCGGAACAACCGCGGCCAGGGCCCAGACGCTGACACCGACCCGCCTGGCACACTGGAGGGTCAGCAAGGCCATGTGACTGGAGCACAGAGGGCAGCAGTGAGATACTTACAGAAAGGGGTCTGGGTGGGTGGAGCTGGTCACATGGGAGCCTGAATGCTGTCATAAGTTTATTGGCTTCAGGTGAGTCAGGAAACATTCAGAGCATTTTGAGTAGAGGATCAATGTGTTCTGGCTTTGAATCTGCGCACTCTGGCCAATACTGGGAAGAGGCCATAGGGAACAAGAACAGAAGAAGTCTAAAAATTTACTTGAAGTCAGCAAACTAGTAAACGGTAGAGATGGGACTTGAACCCAGGCAGTTTGGCTTCAAAGACCTGGCTCTTAATAGTCACATGATTTTGCCTCCAGTTAACCATTCATCCATCCATCCCTCCAGTCAGCCAGCCATCTACCCAACCATCCAGCCATCAGTCCACTCAACCATCCTTTCACCCAAACATCAATCCACCCAAACATCTATCCAACCAGGCATTCACCCAGCCATTCACCCATCCATCCATCCATCCATCCATCCATCCATCCATCCATCCATCCATCCATCTATCCATCCATCCACTCATCCACTCAACCATCCTTCCAATCAGCCAGCCATCTACCCAACCATCCAGCCATCAGTCCACTCAACCATCCTTCCACCCAAACATCTATCCACCCGGCCATTCATCCATCCATCCATCCATCCACTTAGCCATTCAACGAAACATCTACTCAACCAACCATCCATGATCCATCCAAACAAACAGCACTTATTGAGTACCAGCCATGTGCCAGGCACTGGAGCTACAATAATGAACAAACTATATACGCTCCTCATACTCTTGGAAATTTTAGTCTACATGGAGAGGCTGACATGAAAATTAAACCTTGGAGGATGAGTGAGAATGAGCCAAAGAGTGTAAACAAAGACACATCTGTTGGTCAGAGGAATTGGCTCCACCTGGAAGAACTGTCCTTGCACATAAAAGCCAGAGCTTGGCTTGAAGTGGCTGAGAATTTGTTCAAAAGTTCTACTGTGACAAGGCTTACCCAGGAACAAAATTGTGAAATCATGCAGCTTGTCCACAAACTTCTCTCTCTGTTTGGAAACGTCCAGCACCCACACCAGGAGCTCTCACGCTATCCTCTGGATGCCAGAGCCTCCCACTCAGACTTCCTGAGCTCCAGAATTCTCTCTCCCTCATAGTTTACTTACTCCCTGCTCCAGGACCTCAAGTCCCTGCCTGTGCTAAATGGCAATGGGTGTTAATGACTTAATCAGATAACTCCAATCCCTGTTAATATGCTAATGATGATCACCCCATTAGGGTAACAGAAGGTTAGGACACAGGGAAGAGCCCTGTTCTTCAGAGGGTCTTGAGGGGGACGTGCCAAATGGTGGCATCTCAAGCACTGTACTGGATAGGCTTTGTTTGACCACCCAACCTCCATTGCTGCTGCTCCAGGGATCAGCCTCTCAGTGTCCTTTTGAGAACCCGTTGGTCACTCATCACAAGATTCAGGTATGGATGACACCAAGTTTCAGGGGTAGACACAGGACCCAGACCCAGGCAACCCAAGTCACAGTGATTGGTTCAGAGATGTCACATGACCAGGCCAATATGAGTCAACCCCAGAGTGTTGCTGGGACAACTGAGAACGAAGCATACTCGTCACATTGACATCAATCGCTAAACTGGTGGGTATAGGTCCAGAGTTGCCAGAGGCCAGAACAGAGAGGAAAGCTCCCTGAAGATGAAATCAACCTAGAGCAAAGCAGCACTGCGGGAAGGAAGAGAGACAGACTCCTACCACATTATTCAAACCCTTCATCCAACTGTGCCTGGTCTCCTGGGATGGGATCCTTATATTTTATAAATCATAGCGTCTTTCCTTTTTCTTTCTTTTTTTTTTAACTTAAATGTGAAGTGAGTTTCTGTCACTTAAAATTGAAAGAATCTCGACTACCATGACATAGGAGGAGTCACATAGGACCACACAGAGAGTCAACCCTATAATAACAAGTCCTGATGTCACTTCCTCCAAGGAGGTTCCCAACTCCACCCTCTCCTCTCCCAGATAGATGCAAACCCCCTCCAGGGGGTCTAGAGATGCCACTCCAGTAGCTGTGTGGCCCTGAGCATGGGAGTCGCCCTCTCAGGCTCCATTTCCTCACCTGTGAAGGGGGTCAAAGCAGCATAAAAGCCCTGCCTGGCGTCCTGGAGAACTCAGTGGGCTGCAGTCAAGAGGCCTTGCAGAGCTCACCTGCAAGCTTGGATGTGCAAATGGCTGAAGGGGAGGAAGGCACCCCTGGGGCCTGACAAGCTCTAGTCAGCACAGTGACTGAAGCGTTAGGCTTCACAACCTCAGGGCCTCTTAGTTTCTCAGTGAGGCCATGAGTTTGTCATTATATTTTTTAATGTAATTTAGGCAATGTGCTGTGCACAGGTCAGCCTCCTCTCCCAAGGTCAAGGAGAGAAATGTGTGCCTGAAAGGGGGCTGGTGGGGGCTGGGGGTTGGGGGAGAGTTCTGGAAGGCTATAACCAGTGTTAAAGGTGAATTATTTCTGGGAGGTGGGATTTCAGATTATTTTCATTTGATTCCTTATGCCTTTTTGTTTAACATTGTACCAATTTTCTATCATGAAGATATATTCCTTTTCTAATCAGACCAAAAATAAATTTTATTTTAAAGGAAAGAAGGGATTAAAAACAGAAGTAACCTGGACTTCAAAGTTGGCAGGAGAAAAGAAGTTGGTCTCTGACATAAGAGAACCAAGGTGGAGGGGATTTTCCTCATGAAGACCACTAAATTTCTGACGTTCCATTGCCCTTTGGAATTTCAGTCCATGGTACTTTATCTAAAATGGCAGTGAACATGAGGTTTTCTTGCTAAGACTATAAAGAAAACAGACAGCCTGGGAGGCAGAAATAGACAAGGCCACCCAACTAAGATGATCAGAGTTTTCCAATGATAAAGTCTTCTGACGTAGAAGGCAATGTTTTACCTAAATCCAAATTTCAGACTTGGAGCCAGGAGCTCCAAAGCTCTCCACACCCATTCCCATGCAGACATCACCAATTGACCACTACGCCCCTCCCACTGAGCCCAGGCAAAGCTTCAGCATGGCTTCTCAGGAAGCCACCCCAGTGGATTGAGTTGGCCTAGGGGATGAGACCTGGATGCCTCCCCAAAGCCTCAGGAAGAGCACCAGACTGGAGGAATGGGGCTGAGAGCGCCAGAGCAGAGAGCAAGCAGGCCTGTGTCAGGGGCCAGGCAGAGGCTCTCAGGCCTACATCAGAATCACCAGGAGAGCTTGTGACAGACATGCGCTCAGTTACTATTCAGCAGGCCTGGGCAGGCCCTGAGAACCTGCATTCTAACAAATCCTCAGGGGATGTGGATGCTGCTGGTCCAGGACCCCACTCTGAGCATCACAGGATTACAACAAGAATCAAGAATGAGTTAACGTAGTGATTGAGGTTATTTAGAGGCCAGTGGTTCTCAACATTGACTGCATTCAAATCAGTGGGGAATCTATAAAATAATCCAACCTGATCCCTCACCTCCACTCCCAAGATTTTGATTTAGTTGGGCTGGGGGGCGGGGGGTATCAATGTGGATGCGCTTTAAAAACTCCTCAAGTGATTCAAATATGCAGCTAGCGTTGAAAACCACTGCTATAGACCTATCTTAAGTATTAATATTAGATTTATATTGCCTTCACCTTTTGTTTCACATAATCTCTTTTTTCCTTTTTAAAATTTATTTGGTATAAATTACTGATGGCTATAACTTCAGCTCCTAAGATGGAGTTGGTGGTGGGCATTTAGTCATTCGTTTCTGAACGACTCATTTCTCTGATGAGTGATGGAGGAGTCCCAATGTGGTTGGAACAGGAACTACAGACACGTCTCGTTTATTGCACTTTGCTTTATTGTGCTTCACAGGTGTCGTGTTGTTTTCCAAATTGAAGGCAAGACCCTCCACCAGCAAAATAATCACGACTTGCTTTATTGCAGTACCTCTGAGGGATACCTATACTGGATCTAATGGGAACTACTGAAATTATAACCGAAAAGTCTGAAGAAGGGCTATTTAGTCTTATAAATCTAGAATATACTATTTGGTCCGAGAACAAGGTGGATAAATCAGCCATATTGAAACCCTTATAACAAGTGTAATAAAAGAGGGAGGAAGGAAAAAAGGAGAAAGGGAGGGATAGAGGAAAGGACGGAGGAAAGACAGGAGGGAAGGGGTTGCTTCTGGAGCATCCCCAGCTGTGTTTTAAAGTAGAATTTGAAAGATACTTGCACCCCATGTTCATTGCAGCATCATTTACAACAGCCAAGATATGGAAGCAACCTAAGTGTCCATCAGTAGATAAATGGATAAAGAAGATGTGGTACATCTACACAATGGAATATTACTTGGCCATAAAAAAATAATGAAATCTTACTACTTGCAACAACATGGATGGACCTACCATGCTTAAGTAAGTCAATCAGAGAACGACAAATACCATGATTTCACTTATATGTGGAATCTAAAAAGCAAAATAAACAAATGAAACAGAAACAAATTCATAGAAACAGAGAATAAACTGAGGGTTGCCAGATAGGATAAAGGGGTTTGGAGGGGATGAGTGAAAAGGGGGAAGGAGTTAAGAAGTACAAATCACCAGTTATAAAATGTCATGGGGATGTAAAGTACAGCATGGAGGATACAGTCAAAAATACTGTAACAACTATGTATGGTGCCAGGTGGTTACCAGACTTTTGGGGGGGGGGTGTCACTTTGTAAATTACATAAATGTCTAACCACTGTGCTGTACACCTGAAACCAGTATAATACTGCATGTCAATTGTAACTGAATTTTTAAAAAATTTTTAAAAAGAGGGGAGAAAAGAATTGAGCTAAATAAAAATATTTTGAGATTTTTTTTTTTTTAAAGTTGATATCATGCAGCTACAAGCTGATCTCTTGGTTGAAATGCCCTCTCCCACCCACTCCAACATCCACACCCTCATGCCTTTCTTCACCCACATGCCTGCCACTTTTTCTAACTTTGCTCCAGTCCTATGATAACCATACCCTTGTGGGATCCTCCTCATTCACTTACGTCATAGGTATTACTTTCAACATCTCACACATGAGGTAAGTGAAGCTCCCCGAGGCGACAGCTGGCAAAGCAAGGATTTGCACCGTGAAGCCCAGGTTCTTAAGAAGCCAAAGGGAGCCCTGCCTCAGCATTGAGCCCGAGTTCCAGAGGCCAAAGCCCTTGGTCTGAGGGTAAAGCCTGGGCTGAAGGGCCCCAGCCAGGAAGTCCCCACGACATCATTCCTGGTCCCTGGAGGCAATGGACCAGGCAGAGGTTGTGGGCAGCACAGATGGGAACCTGGTTCAGCTGCAGGCCCAGGAAAGCTGTGATGAATGCATGGCCTCAAGTTCAAGATTCCAGAGAGCTGAGGCTGCTGGATGTAGGACTCTGGGGTGGGAGAGATGTGGCTGTGCTGTTGCTCCTTCTCACTCTCACCTACAAGCTACCTGCATTCCAGGACTTCCAAGGGAACCCAAGTCCAAGGGGCTGGACTATAGGGCCAAGATCCCCTCATGGGATGTGTCCAGCCGAGAAGGCAGGAGGAGGGGGCCAGCAAGTCCCACAGCCCAGCCCCGAGGCCACACGTGATTGCAGGGCTATTTTTAAAAAGATACCAATCTGCACAAGGGCCTCAGCAGGCAGGCCCCTCCTCCCACGGGGCATCTCTGCAGGCCAGGAGAAGGAGACTGCTCCATCCCAATCACAGTTTCAGGGATTGAGACGTCTTTCTCTAAATAAGTAAATTAGCTCTAATACCCTTATTTGCTATCAACCTTATAAACCTAATGCAAACCAGATGGGCTTCGCTTCCCGAGCCCCCCACGCCGTATGGCTCAGCCTCCTTGGGTCCACCTTTGGCTAACTGGCTTCCTTAGCCCCTGTACCCCTCCCTCCTCATTCCCATGTAAACAGCCCCTCCAAAAGGAAAGTGCATTTGGATTGCTGCCCATGCAAGAGGCTTCCTGGGGGGCTCCCAGACCTTCCCAGGAAGCAAGCTCAGGAGCTAAACTGAGATTACTCATTTTCAGGGTCAGCCCCAATGGCACATTTTGTTTCCTTATCTCATAATTTATTATTTTGTAATAAAAAAGCATTGATGATTTTTCGTCCTTATTGGCAAAAGTAATGTTTTCATTTCTGAAACATTAGAAAAGACAGACATGGAAAGAAGAACATGTAAAATCGCCTATGATCTCTCTGCAGAGATGGTTAACATTTTGGAAACCACCTTCCCAACTTTCATCTAGAGTAGAAGTCAGCAAACTTTGTCTGTAAAGGGCCAGATAGTGAGTATCTGGGGCTTTGTGGGTCATATCATTTCTGTTGCAACTACTGAACTCAGCTGCTATAGCATGAAACAGCCATAGACAGTATGTCAAGGAATGGATGGGCTGTGTACCAATAAAACTTTATTTACAAAAAAACAGGCATTGGGTCACATTTAGCTCACAAGCTATAACTTGCTGACCTCTGGTCTGGAGCAGTGCTGTACAATAGAAATAAAGTCTGAGTCACATATCTAATTTAACATTTCTGCTAGTCACATTAGAAAAAGTAAAGAGAAATATGTGAAATTAGTATTTATATTTTATTTAACCTAATACATACAAAATATTTCAATGTGAATCACAATATAAAAATATATCAGTGAGCTGTTTTACATTTTGGGGTACCCAGTCTTCAAAATCCAGACCTCATTTACACTCATAGCACATCTCAGTTCCGATTAGTCACATTCCAGGTGTTCAATGGCCATGTGAGACTAGTGGCCACTGTACTGGATGGTGTGAGTCTCCACCCCACTTCGCCACCCACTTTTATATTTTACGGGGTGGCATGCTCCACTCACTACACACCTGGCCATTATCAATTAACCTTTCTGGGTTCTAGTTTCCTCATCTGTCAAGTGAAGGTCATAATGCATATCTCATAATGTTAGTATAAGAATTAAATGAGAAAATGCTTAAAAATCTAGCCTGTGGTTTGGCAAACAACAGATATCTAGTGAGTGTAAAGTCTGAGGTTAGCTGTTAGCATAAAGGCAAAGCCACAGAAAAACATTTTCTTGTCAGCGTTCTCATCATCCTGGTCACCAAAACTGCAAGAGCCTTCAGAGATCAATCATCCAGCCCAACTCCCAATGTTGGGAAGGGCCAGCTTGAATCCCAGAGACATTAAGTGACCTGCAAAGTCACTCAGCAGAATGGCCTAGAAGCCATTAGTAATCATGAGTACATGAAGTATTTTAAAATAATCATTTTTTGTTCATCAAAATCCAATTAGTTTTTTAAATGTTTTTCTATTGATTTTAGAGAGAGAGGAAGTGAGAGGGAGAGAGAGATAGAAACATGGACGAGAGAGAACATCGATTGGCCACCTCCTGCATGCCCCCCACTGGGGATTTGGGCATGTGCCCTGACCGGGAATTAAACCAGCAACCTCTTGGTGCATGGGTCGATGCTCAACCACCGAGCCACACTGGCCAGGCAAAATCCAATCAGTTTTAAAATCAATGAGTGTAATTTACCACATCAATAGATTAAATGAGAAAAACTTATTTATGATAATCTTAGTCAATACTGAAAAAGCACTTGACAAAATTCAACATCTATTTTTAACCAAAAAAGAAACTCTCAGAAAACTAGGAATACAAGGGCACTTCCTTAAGCTAATAAAGAGACCTACAAAAAAACCTATAGTTAACATCAGACTTAATGGTGAGAGACCGAATGCTATTCCTCATATTATACTGGAAGTCCCAGCCAGTGCAATAAGGTAAGAAAAAGAAATAAAGGGCACAGAGATTGGAAAGGAAGGGGAAAAAAACTGTCTTATTTGCAGTTGATATGATTATCTATTTAGCAAAATCCCAAAGAATCTTTTTTTAAAAACCTACTAAAATAAATAAATGAATTTAGCAAGGTAACCGGATACAGGTCAAGATAAATTTTTTTAAAATTCTAATATTTGACACATACCTCACACTTTATACAAAAAGGAGCTCAAAATGGATCATTAAGCTAAATGTAAGGTGTAAAACTATAAAATTACTAGGAAATAAAATATACATTATCTGTGTCTGGCAATGAGCATTTATATACGTCACCAAAAGCATAATCCAAAAGAATAAACTTAATAAATTTTACTTTATCAAAATTTCAAAAATTTACTTTGTGAAAGATAATGTTAAGAGAATGAAAAGACAAGCAACAGACTTGCAGAAAATATTTGAAATCATATATCTGATCAAAGGACGTGTATCTAGAATATATAAAGATCTCTGAAAACTCAACAAAAAAAACAAACAAACCTATTTTAAAATGGGGAAAAGAACCCCGGCCTGTTTGGCTCAGTGGTTAGAGCTTGGCCCTTGGACCAAAGGGTTGAGGGTTTGATTCCCAGTCAAGGTCACATACCTGGGTTGCAGATTTGATCCCCGGTCCTGGTTGGGGTCATGCAGGAGGCAACCAATCAGTGTGTGTCTCTCACATTGATGCTTCTCTCTCTCTCCCTCCCTCCCTTCCACTATCTAAAAGTCAATGGAAAAATGTCCTCAGGTGAGGATAAAAAAAGGGGAGGGGGGCAAAAGATCTAAACAGACACTTCACCAAAAATATACATATGGATTGCAAATAAGTATGTGAAAAAATGTTCAACATCATTTGTTATTAGGAAAATGCAAATTAAAACCACAATGAGATATTGCTACATGCCTATTAGAATGGCTAAAATCCAAAAACCCAACAGGAATTCCCATTCCTTACTGGGACCACAAAATGTTAGAGGCACCTTTAAAGACAGTTTGACAGTTTCTTATAAAGTAAAAGTAAACATACACTCACTATACTACCTAGCAATCCTATTCCTAAATATTTACTCAATTGAAAAAACTCATATTCACACAAAATTGTTTATGTGAATGTTCACAGCAGCTTTATTTACCAAAACCTAGAAACAACCAAGATGTCCTTCAACGGGTACATAGAGAAACAAACTAGCATATTCAGACGGTGAAATACCACTCAGCAACAAAAAGGAACGTGCTACTGGTTCATGGAACAACATGAATTAACCTTAAATATATTTTGCTAAGTTAAAGAAATCAGATCCAAAAGGCTATATTACATATTCCATTTATATGACAGTCTAGAAAAGGAAAAACTATAGGATGGAGAATATATAAGTAGTTGCCAAAAATTGGGGAAGGGGAGAGTAATTGATTATAAAGGGCCACACACAGGAATTCTGAGGATGTTTGGAATTGTTCTGTATGTCGCTGGGCGATGGATTAGATAAAATACATTAATGGAAACATGGGTGAAATCTGAATAAAGTCTGTATTTTAGTTAATAGTAATGTACCAATGTTAATTTCTTAGCTTTGACAAATGTTCCATGGCTGTGGAAGATGATAACACTTGGTGCAACTGGGTGAAAGGCATATGGGAACGCTCTGTATTATCTTTGCAACTTTTCTGTAGATCTAAAGTTACTCCAAGATAAAAACTTTTTTTTTTTAAGTCAGTGAGGTTTGTTAGTCATTCCTTTCATTGTCCAACCTCTACATCAATCTAGTCCATTTTAGTTTTCGGTGAGTTTTCACAGGTCTTATCTCCCTTGTTCTCATCCACACATGGCAACAAGGCTTGGTGGTTTCAGGCACAGGAGAGTGAAACAAGGGCAGATCTAAATCTTCCCACTTACTGAGAAGGAACTGAGATGCCCAGGGGAGGGAAGGAACTTGCCCAATGTCACAGAGGATGTAAGTGCTGGCACTGCTTTGTGACTCCTGCCTGATCCTCCCTCCATCCTACATAGGACACTCACTAACCACCTACTTTTAAAGTGCTGGGTTGGACCCATACATTGTTTCCAACGTGAATGTGATGGTCATCGGTGTTCTTCACCCAGCATTTCCAGTCCTCCTTCCTGTAGCACATGGGATGTAGGGTTGCACTTCCTCCCCTTCGTGGTTGGATGGGTCATGTGACTACATTTTGAGCAGGAGTAGCATGTGTCACTCCAGGCCAGAACATCTAATTAGAGGTGTGAGACCCTCCAGAACTCCCACTTCCCTCTGGCATGGGCACTGGCAACAATCAGAGTGGTGGCTGCTCTGACAGCCTAGGGCGCTGAGTGACCACAATGAGAAGAACCCCTGTCCTATCCTGCATTGAGCACAAGGGGTAAGTGAGAGATGAGCCTTGTTCATATTAAGCCACTGACATTTAGAGATTACTTATTACTGCACCATAACCTAGCTTATCCTGACCAATACAGTAAGAGCAGGCTATTACTAGATGGTCAGTCTGTAAAATAAAGAGGCGGAATTCCAGGTCAAATTTGCTTGGAAAAATTGGATCACTCCTGACACCTGTTTTTCTCACATTACCTATTCAGCGTGCATGCGCTGGGCAAAGCGCTGATACTTTCTCAAGAGCTGTCTCGCTAAACCCGAAATTTCAAATGAGGAAACTGAGACCTCTGAAGATGAGCCACTCACTCTGTGTCCCACTGCTGGGTGCCCTCGTCCGTCCTCCCCGGACCCCTCTGCTCTGCTGCTGCCTCCTGACTGCTGCGTAGTTGTGGTGTGGAAGAGGAGGGGTTCAGGAGAAATCTGTCTGCATGCTGTGGGATGTTGAGGAGGACATCCTGGGAGAAGCGGGCTTGTGGGTGAATTGTCAGCTTCCCCAGGACTCCACCTGCTGCTGCTGTGACCTCGGGCAGCAGTTTAAATACCCAAAGACTCCGTTTCCCCCGCCTTGCTCACAGTGGAGTACATGGGTTGTTGTGAGGATGAAGAGTTTGCACAGAGTGCTTAGCTCATGTCGTGGGCTGATAGCCCCCAAAATGATGGCCCCCATGTCCTAACCCTGGAACCTGTGCGGCCTTATCTGAAAAAGGGGTCTTTGTAGATGTGATTAAGTTGAGATGATCTTGGAATATCTGGGTGAGCCCTAAATCCAATGACAGGTGTCCTTATAAGAGAAGGACAGAGGAAGATTTGAGAGACAGACACAGAGAAGTGGTCATGTGAGGACAGAGGCAGAGACTGGAGGGATGTGGTCACAAGCCAAGGAGTACTTGGAGCCACCAGAGGCTAAGGAGGCAGGAAGGATCCTCCCCTGGAGCCTTCGGAGGGCGCACCGCCCTGCCCATGCCTTGATTGCAGACTCCTACCTTCCAGACCTGTGGAGGATACATTTCTGTCATCGTCAGCCCCCAGTTTTATTACAGCGGCCAGAGGAAACGTGGACGGCCCAGTTCCCAGCCCCTGGTTCATGCTCAGTAAACAGCTGTTCTTTATTCAACAGGTGTATCTCCACACCTGCCACAGGCCCCCTGGTCTGGCACTGGGGACACAGCAGTGAACACCACCGGAATTACATTAATAACATTGTACAGTACATTGTTCTCATTCATCCTTGGGCCTTTTTACTGGACACCTTCATGACCATGTCTAAAACACAACAAACCTTAACCTTAACCATGCAGCACAGCAGAGATGGAATGCCACAGCCCTGCACCTCTCTACCTGGGTGCCTCTTTCACCTCAATCCTTGGCACAGGTTGCCGGCTCTCCCAACCTGGGACTTAGGGACAGTCCTTCAGCTCCCAGCACGATGGCCTCAGCCCTGGGAAGCACGAGCCCTGTGCACACACAGCTGCCAGCAGTCAGAGGATGTCTGAAGTCTCAGGGTGGGTTCCCAGCCAGGTAAGCCTGGGTCCGTGGAGAATTCTGAGGCTTCGAGCTTCCAAGTTAGGATTCTAAGCTGCCCCTTCAGACTAGAGAGCTCAGGGAACTGAGGCCTTTGAGATCACACCAATGTCTCATTAGCTAGGTAGAAACCAACACAGAGGGGTGACTGGGCTCCCATCACTGTTCCCACTAAAACCCTCCAGGGGCTCACACACCCCTGAACCCAACCAGAGCCAGGCTGCTGGGGCCAGTGACGCCGCCTCCTAGGCACAGTTTCCTCATCTATAAAATGGGACTTTCCAAGCACTTAACACAAAATGCCTGCATGTTGGATAATAAACAATAGCTATTATGATAGTTATCATCTGACTTAAATCAGGAAGTATGCAAGGTGAATATCAGCAGTCTGTTCAAATTAGGGACATCCTGGTTACAAGCCGAGTGTCCACCAGCTCTTTCCTCCTGGAGAAAAATCAAGTCAACCCCTCAGAATCTGAGCTCTGTGATACTGGGAAGGTGACTTCATCGGGAGCTGGCCCAGGAGTGGCTGAGTCCTCCCAGGGCCACCCGCCACCAAGCCCAGTGGTGACTTAATCCATCCCACATGGAGCCCTGGTAGGCACTGACCTTTGCCCATTAACCCCAGGCCCTGGCTGCCCCGGCAGAGAACTACCGTCTGTCCCCGATAACCTCCCCGACATAATTCAACTGGCCTCTCGAAGGCTGCAGAGATGGGCTGATAACGCCGCCCGTTCTGGGGTCAAGTTAGCGGGGCACGGCTGACAGCTCTCACTGCCTATTAAAAACAAAAACCCACGTCGCCAGGCCTGCGAACAGACACCGCTGCACTCTGAACTGCCTTTGCTCTGCAAACCTGGAGGGAATAACAGAAGGGCCGAGCAGGGACTGACAGACTCCATCCTGGCAGACAATGGCCAAGCCCACCCCAAAAGAAGTTTACCATGGGCCAAAAAGCTCCTAAGCCTTGTGATCTGGCTGGGGGGAATCAGCCATGGTGCTTGACTCATTTGGTTTTTTCAGATACAAGCTGTGAAAATGGACCCAAGAGTCATAAAGCCATGAAGCTCTTCTGCACCAAGCTGGGAGCCACATCTCAGAGGCTCCAGAGCTCACCTGGAGGTGACCGTGAGTACAGACTTTGCTTCCCAGGTGGGAGCAGAACCCTCCCTTGGAGAGCTCTGGCATCAGCCAGGCCTGAGTCCAAGTCCCAGCTCCACCACTTCCTACCTGAGCAACCTCTGGCAAGTTGCGTATCCTCTCCTGGCCTCAGTTTCTCATCTGTAGAATGGGGGCAAGAACAGGCCTATGGTAGGGATTGGAGAAGCTCCTAGCACAGCAGCTAACAGGTATTACTGGTTCAATCAGTAGCATCTCCCACTCTTCCTGGCCTCAATGCTGGGTTACCCTGGTGTCTCCTCACTAAGAAGGCAGGGGAGTCAAGAGGAGATTGGTGAACCCCAGCTAACCCCTCAGGCCTCTCTCCCTGAAGGCGAGTCTTGTGCTCCTGGTGCTGTAGGGACAAGGTCCGCACCCCTAGCCCTACCCTGACTCCCCCCATCTGGGCCCCGGTTCCTGGCCTGTAAACAGGGGTCACCCACTTGTCCTCTGAGACTCTTCCACCCTGAGATGACCGTGAATGTGACCCTCCCCCTGCCCTTTCTAGGAAACCCAGCTCTGGGGAGAAAAGAGCACCCACAGGTGTGCTCAAAGCCCCCAAGTGTCTGCGGTGTGGTGAGGGGTGTCATCTCAGGGTGAGAAGGGCGCCCACCTCTGGGAGTCCTGGTGTCTGAGCCAGTACACCAGGCTGGTCACTGAGACTGGCATAAACACAGGCAAAGTGTGGGCCAGTGCACACTGGCCATGCTGGGGCCCTGAGTGGAGGGATGCTGTAAAGAATACCTGAAAGTGTAGGTGTGGCTTTGGGTAGAGGCTGGGAGAAGTTTGAGGAGCATGATAGGAAAAGCCCAGAGTGCCTTGAACTGACCGTTGACAAAAATATGGATGTTAAGGGGCTGCTGGTGAGGGCGCAGGAGGAAGTGGGGAGCACAGCGGAGAACACCTGAATTCGTGTATGTCTTTGGAGCCTGCAGTCAGCCTGCACCTGGTGCTCTCTGGCACTGGAAAAGCATGAGACGAGGGAGGAAGGAAGAATGAGATCGTGGAAGTCAAAGCACTGTGAACATGTAAAACCATACCCAACAGAGTCTCTCCTTCACGACCCGCTGGAAGCTGACAGAGAAGGTTGTGTGTGGCTCATTCTGATTCTTAAAAAAATGGGAAAGGGGCATTCCTTTGGAGCCCACTTTGCCAATCTGGATTAGGTAGTTCAGAGACTCTACGCTCAGTGTACTCCACACCCAGCAGCAGCAGCATCGCTGGGGAGCTCGCTGGAAATGCAGGCCCTGAGGCCCCACGCAGACCCACTGGGTCTGAGAGTCTGGGGTGGGGCTGGCCATCTGTTAAAGAGCCCTTCTGGGGTGCTGATGAATACTGACTGCTGAGGAGCTGTGCTTCAGAGTCAAAAACACTGTGGGGTTCAGGGCGCCCCAGTCCCATATACCTGCTATTGTCCTTGTAAACATGTCGGCTTTTCTTCTTCTATACCTATTTATAACATTTTTAACAACAGCAAAACATATGTACTTAAGCAGATATACAAACACATATATTTAATTAGAAATATGTATTTACAAATTCAGTATTTATAAGATTCTTTTAGAAATTTTCTCTTTTCTAGCAATTCAACTTGTGAGTGGTATTTTTTAAAAGGCTGAATAGCAATGTCATTTTTCAGATGCTACACATTCCTATATCTTTGCTTTCTGAATGCTTTATTGAAGTATAAAATACACACAGAGAAGTTCATTAATCATATGCATACAGATCAATGAATCTTCATAAAGCGGACACACCCATGTAGGCAGACCCCAGACCAGGACACAGAAGGTGACGCCTGGGCCCCTAATGCCCCTGGGCCCCTCCCAGTCACTACTGCCCAGCCAGAACCATGATCCTGACTCTAATGGCCCTATTTTTGCCCTCCCACCATATCTCATCAAACAAGAAGAGTGTAAGGAAGTACACCCACGTTATGATTTTTCCCATATGGCTGTTTAGACGCAGCTACACCAACATCCAGTATGAAGTTACTGCAAAAGAAAATGTCTACCCCACTTTACTGGGCACCCACTCGGTCACTGAACCAAGGACCTGGCTCTGGGCAGCCCCTTCTCTGACCTGGAGCCCCTCTCCATTTGCCTGGGGACCCTTGCCTGTCCTGATCGAGGAGGATGGACTATGGTTCAAATGCAATCCCCACCGCTCAGTAGCGGGGTGCCGTGGCACATCGATTTCTCCGAGCTTCAGTTTCCTCACCTGCAAAATGGATGTCATAACAGGCACCCCTCCCAGGTGGCTGTGAAGATGAATTACATGAGCCAGGGCCGAAGAGCCTGCGGCAGCCCTGCAGAAAGGATGCCCGGCCTGGCAGGCCCTGGGAACCCCAGCCTCTCTGCCTGCTCGGAGCCCTGGCTCCCTCAACCATGAGCTTAACAAAACACCCTTACAGGGTTAGGGTGAAGAATGGTATTTGTAAGAGGTCTGGCACGTAGCGAGTCTTGCAACCACTATTTATTATATATATATATTTTTAAATATTTATTATCTTCATCTACCTGGCTGAGGAGGGTCACCTCCTTGAGGCAGGTGGAGGTCACCCACAGGGCAGCTGGGGAAGTCTGGCCCCCTGGCTGCCCACCCCCGACCTGGGAGATAAAGTCCAACACAGACCAGCTGGGCCGGGAAGTGTCAGTTGTAGCCTCTATGAGAGGAGATGTGTCATCGGCCAGAGGCCAGCTCCCTGGGCTGCAGATAACCTGAGACCCCTCAGGGATGGAGCTCACCCACTGAGAGGCTAGGAGACCCTGCTGGGCACCCTCTATGCAGGAGCTGACAGCCCTGCCCTCCCCCACCCCCACTTCCCTGCCCCACTTTCAGCTGGCCACCTCCAGGGACAGGAGATACTCAGATACCTGTTTCATGACTGAGCCACATTATCAATCACCCCCTCCCCGATCACCCCATCTTCCCTCCACCCAGGACACTGGCACTTGGGAATTTCACCTGTCTTTTCAGATCTGCAGGATCTGTGGCCCAGCAACTCAACATCTAACAATTTGTTCTTCGGAATTCTTCTACCAGGAAGCAAGATGGCGTATTCACCATTGCCCATCTCGTTTTATGTAAGATGCAAAAAATAGTCTGGACACAACAGAAGTCTTACAATAATGGTGACACTGATGATACTCTTGCCCATTGCCTATTGGAGGGGCCAATCTGCCAAAAACAATTAGCTTCAAAAACAATATGGCTCTGTTTTATTTAATTACATACCTCATCCAAGTCCACAGAAGAAATGGAAACTGCGCAAAGAACATATACATCACCTGTCCTGCCTCACCACAGATGAGCATCGTTAGTCTCTGGGCCACAAAAACTCACCAAGAGCTGGAGATGACCAAGCAGCTACAGGACCAGGGGGCCAGAGAGAGGAGCGAGGGCATCTGGAGGCCTGAGCTGAGGGCAGCTGCAGCTGGTTTGACTAATGGACGGGCCCCCGCTTCGACAGGGCTCGCAGGCACCAGGCCAGATAAACGCATCGCCTGTCCAGGCCATTTTTCCTCTGCTATCTCTTGTTGAGGCCGTGCTAACACCCCGTCAGCCTGCCAAGTGATGGATGGCCTTGGGAAGCCACCCACCCCACTCCCTCTGGCCGACCCTCGGGGGTGGGGAGGGCTTTCCAGAACCTGCCTGCTAATCTTCAAGACTGTTTCTCTTTGGGGTGAAAAGTCAGCACCCCAGATTGGGGCTTCACACACTTCTACACACAAACATGCCTACACACACACACGTGCACACACACACACACGTGCACACACTACTACTTCAAGACAGCCAGCTTTGAAAGCTTGGAACTCAGCAAGCCCAACTCCCAGGAACTTGCCCAGGATCACCCAAACACACGTTTAGCGTATTACTAACCCTTTGCAAGTCTCTATGGGGGCCACTCTGAAGTTTTTAAAAGGCTAATATGCCAATAGAGCGATTTTGGACAAAGAGGCCAGATGACTCAGACCCAACTATTTCCTGGGGAAAGCTGGTCAATGGTTCCTGACCCCCCAAAATCCTCAGAGGCAGAAACAGCGAAGTGATTAGAAAGCCGTACACCAAACAGTCCGCTGTTAAGCCATAAACTTCCTGTGAAGCAAAATAGAATTCGCTTCACGTGCTCCAGTTATGAAATGAATGTGGACACGTCATGTGGCCAAGCTGGGTAAACAGCCGGCTTTCCATTTGTCCCGACCTCTCCTCGGACACATTCATGCCAGTCTCAAACCCCACCCTCACCCGGGCTATCTCTAGGGAAATGACAAACACCGGATAGACCCGATGGGACCCCGGAGCCCGGATGCCCACCATCCAGCACTGTTTATGTCTGAGGCTGTCCTGGAAGAAAAATGTGAGAACGCCTTCTCAGAACATGGTGGCCCAGCGCGGCCGCCCGGGTGCCAGGGAAGCCACACAATAGGGCACTGCATATCGGAAGGATAGGGCTGGGCACTGCCATGGGAGACGGATGGGGCAGACTGGGCCCTTCCCTCCGCTTTCTGCCCAGATGCTGCAGAAAGGCACCTAGACTCTACTCCCCGCCTGGTCCTCCCATTGACCTGCTCCCTCCACCACCAAGTCCTGTGAGCAAATCCTTGTTTACTTCAGCTATAAGAACATCGATCTGGGGCAATGGGCATTCAAGATGGACACACAATATTTCCCTTATGAGGGCTATCGGTTCAAGTCCTCTCTAGAAGCAGATCTTTTATTTTATTCCAGCTCAAATGCTTTTGTTCATTCAGAGATAGGGTGAGTTTCTGTAAAAAGAGAGGCTCTCTGAACAGACAACGCTCCTTATAAAAGACACCGATCTTTTAGCACCGAGGAATCATGAAGCGTGTAACTTCCCAGGAATCGCCAAGAAAATCAGACTCTTAGGGAATGTCACCATCACCAGCCTCACATCTCAATAATAACCACATTTTTTTTTAACTCAACCCAGAAAGGAAAAAGGCAGTGTTTATTAAAACTCCACCCTGGCCCTGGCTGGTATGGCTCAGTTGGTTTGGCGTCTTCCCATGCACCAAAAGGTCACTGGTTCAATTCCTGGTCAGGGGCACCCAAAGGTCGCCGGTTCAGTTCCTGGTCAGGGCACATGCCCGGGTTTCGGGCTCAAACCCTGGTAGGGGTCATGCAGGAGGCAGCCGATCAATGTTTCGCTCTCACATTAATCTTTGTCTCTCTCTCTCTCTCCCCATCTCCCTTCCTCTATCGCTAAAAATTAATTCTTAAAACCTTTAAAAAAAAAAAAAAAAAACCCACCCTGTGCGAAATGCTGTTGGTTATGTAACTCACCAGTCCCTGAGGGAAAAGCTGGTTGCTCTCGTGAACCAGGGACACTCCTCATGGATTTTCAGAAAACTAGCTTTTGGGAGAATGTCAGATCTATGTTTTGAATATGGGTTCTGCCTTTTTATTAGCTACGTGGCTGCAGGCAAATGACTCTGTCCCTCTCTGCCTGGGTTTTCTCGTCTTCAAAATGGAGACAGAGCAGTGCCCACCTCCCTCGAGGGGTGGCTGTGAGAAGCGAATTAAGTGATGCATATAAAACTCTTGTAGCCATGCTCTTGGCCTCAGAAGTCTGCTGTGGGGAACAGACAGTGGAGCTATGTCTGACTGAGACCCCAGTAAACTAAACTCCATTTCTCTCACTCATGGAAGTCCAGGCTCTGCTCTCCATCTTGCTGTTCCCCCACCCCTAGGAGCTGTCCTCATCCGCATGGCCCAGAGCAGCTCCGCATCCATCCACAGTGCTCCCCCAGGGGAGGGATAAAGGATGCTGGGACGATCCAGAATTGCATCATCACCACCCACTGGCCAGCACTTGATCACATGGCCATACCCAGTTGCAAGGAAGGCTGGGAAATGGAGTCTTTATTTTGGGCAGTCATTTCACTTGCTTAAAATTAGGGGTGTTATTATGTAGAGGAAGGGAAGATGAATATGGAAGGCAATGAGCAGCTGCAGCCATGACCCTATGAGGTAAGTACCGTTACTTTCATTTCACAGATGATGACGCTGACGCTCGTGGAGGTGAGGTAAATTACTTCAAAGCACATGGATTCTTAAAACCACCAGCCTTACCCACTGGGCAACCCACCTCCTAAGCAGTGGCCAGAGGGGGCATGTTTTCTCTGTGCCAACTCAAACTCTTGTGAAACAAGCACTGCGGTCATTTGGGGGCAGGGTGGGCATCGGGAGGCATGGGTCAGCGGATGCATGCCATTGGAGCCTCCCAGGCAGAGCCCACAAACGCAGGCAGAGTGTTCTCAGGAATGTGGCTGCCCCGAGGTGGGAGGCGCCCCAAAGAGGTCTTTCCATACTGGTCATTTTTTTCACTGTCTCAAGGGATTAAGATAGCAGAGAGGGAGCATCTCCTTGGAGAGTGTGGCAGCCACAGCCCTGCTCCCTGGCCTCGCCCAGCAGTGTGCAGTGGGGCAGGATGGCCTGATACAGACGCTGTCTACTCCTGCTCTATACATCCTCTGCTCCTGCTGACACTGGCTGAGGGTTCCTTGTGGGCCTGGCAATGAGCAATACCCCACAGAGGTAGGTACTGCTATGTCCCCATTCCCCAGTGAGGAAATTGAGGCACAAAGGCATGTATCGGCATGCCCAGGTGACTCAGGTGGCCCAGGAGGGCCTTGGAACCCAGGTCACTGAGCACCATGACATCAGCCTGGTCCCACACAGAGCCTGTCTTCTCAGATGAGGTGAAATTCCATGTAAATGCAGCTCAGGACACCCTCCCAGTAAATGCTTCCACCAAGTGTCTTTTATATAGCAGATAGGTCTTCAAGCCCAAGAGATTTGGGTTTAAAAAGAATATCGTTGCCACTTAAGCATTAGGCTTGGGTTGCTTGTGTATAAATCGGCTATACTTCCTCTGCTGGACACTTCACCTTCCTGAGACCCAGCTTCCTCGCTTGTAATACGGGAGGAGAGTGACCACTCAGGGCTGTTGGGAGAAAACCACCTCTCAAATAGTAACAGCGACTGGCATCACTATCCTTATTTGTATTTTCCTTTGCATTTGAAATGAGATAAAAGTTTAAATAATCAAATGCAAGGGGGAAAGAGATGGAGGGAAACCTACAGGTGACCAGAGACAGGACAGACTGCAGCCGACTGAAACGGAGACCATGGTCACCACTGTTGACCATACACCCTTTGTGTACTTGGTGATTGCAGAACCACGCAAATGTGTCACCAGCAAAAAAGAAATACAATTATAGTTTTTTAAACTTCTTAGATTTTAAAGCCTCGTTCTTGCCCGCAGAGAAACGGGTCTGGACACAAAGAGCCCCAACCAGGAGACAGGCATGAGGGTGAGGTTGAGACCAGCCCTCGAGTGTGCAGGCCACAGACCAGGCCCGGTTCCCACACTAATATCTCCTCAAACAAAACAGTGCCTCTGGCGGAGCCTCATTTCAGTGAGGACCCTGAACCTCAGGAAGTCACCAGCACAGGTCATGCCACTCATCAGTAGAGGGCTGGACTGCTCTCCAGTGTGCCTGCTTCAGAGCCCCAGCCGCGTGCCAGGACTGCCAGGTGACACACAGAGAGACCCGGATCTGACAAGGATCTGAAAGCAAGTAGTTTATTTGGAGGAGGGGGGTGATCAGAGCACCAGCAGGAGGTGAAGAGGGACAAGGCAGCCCTAGTGGGGGCTTAGAGAGTAGGAGACTTCATGGGCAACTCCCGGTTCCTAGGGCATGCTGGGAGGTAAGATGTCCATGCAAGGGGTGAGGAGTTTTCATTCCCGCCCTTTCTGGCCTCCCCTGCGGGTGGGCTTCCCCAAGCCTCAGGCAGACTCCCAGGTACCTGGCACAGGAACCAGCAGCTGGTTCAGGAGCCTTAAGTGCCAAGGGGATGTGGGCAGGGCTGCCAGGCTGGGCCCTCTGTGTCTGCATAAAACCTCTGCGCCGGCCCTCCACTGCCTCGCTCCCTTCCCTCCACTACATTCTTCTATGTGTAAGTAATAGCCCTTATAACAAAAAAAAAAGAGTAATGAAAGTAACTGTGAATTTTTTAAAAAGACACAAGAACAGTGTGCCCCCAATTTCTCCCCAGAATAGTCAGCTCTGTAGTGTCACAGGCAGGGGGGGACCTGAACAGTTTCCTTCCAACCAGGTCCCTGCCTCTGGCCACACGCCCCCGCCCTGCATCCTCAGACACCTGTGGCCCATCAGGTGACACGTCATTATATATGTGAGCAACTACTGGTGTCCATCAGCAGCCTGAGGCCATTGCTGGCCAGCTGTGATAACCCGGGCCTGACAAGGGTCCCTTAAGATAGAAATTCTTCACTTCTTGGTGGTCAGGACTGGACTGGCCCATTGTGGGAGAGTACTCTTTTTATTTTGATACATTCAAATTAATAGTAAAACCTTGCCCATAGGAGGAAGCACCCACGATGCAGTGAGCACCTGGGCTGCGTGGCGACCTGAGGTCTCCACACGAGCTCCCGTCTCCTCCCACAGCCCTACTAACCTTGAGGTGATCCAGGCCTGTGAGTCCTGACCCCTCCTGAGCCCAGCCATCCAGATGTCAACTGTCTTAGGTGGTTAATGGGCAAACTTTTTATTTTAATGAGAAATTTATTTTCATGCTTATTAGAAAAAATTCAGAATTAAGTATCATTCCCATCATTTTTTAGGAATTATTGAGACTGAATTTCCTTTTCTATATTTAAATGTCTTCTACAGTGAACCTATTTACTTATTTATTTATTTATTTATTTTAATCCTCACCTGAGGATATTCTTCCATTTATCTTCAGATAGTATGGGAGGGAGGGAGGGACAGAGAGAGAGAGAAAGAGAGATAGAGAGAGAAACATTGATGTGAGAGGGACACATCGACTGGTTGCCTCCTGCATGACCTCGACGAGGGCTGGGGACAAACCGCAACTGAGATACGTGCCCTTGGCCGGAATCGAACCTGCAACTCATTGGTCCGCAGGCTGATGCTCTAACCACTGAGCCAAACAGGCCAGGGCTATAGTGAACTCGTTTAAAGAAAAATATTAGTAAAATAGTACAGGGAGAACAAAAACATGGCAGGAATAGATGAAATTAGGTTGGAGCACCACCTGGAGTGCCCTGCCCCCACCATAGCCCTAGCCACCTGAGTCCTCAAAGCCTGTACCAGGGAACTGCTGGGCCCCGCAGAGGGAAAGCCTGGGAGTGCCAGGGAACCTTCCCACTGCACACGACGGGCTTCCTGGGGAGAACACACTGGCCTCCCACTCTGCAGGGACAACTCTGAGGCATAATCTGGGCTGTGTTCCTTCTGGAAGCTCTAGGGAGAATCTGTCCCCTCATCTTTCTCAGCTTCTAGAGTCGCCTGCATTCCTTGGCTCCTGGCCCCTTCCTCCACTTTCAAGGCCAGCGGCAGTGTAACATCTTCAAACCCTCACCCTGCACTGTGGGAGCCAGTGGGAGACTTTTGTATGGAATGTGACCTCATGCTGCTAGGACACCCACTCAGGTCCCAACGGACCCACTGTCAGCCAGTGTTCCTGAAGGCTCTTTGGTTTCAGCTGTCTGCAGGAATATCAAGTTTTGTCTCAGAGTTGGCCCTGACAGCCTGCTCCCCTAACAGAAAGACCCTGAATGAGACAATATCAACTGCTCTTCCCCAAAGAACTCAGAGCCCCTTTGTCTCCAGTAGCTGAAGCCCCCACCGGCACAGAATAGATACCCTGCTGGGCAGAAGCAGGGAGGCTGCAACAAATGGGGGTCACTGTTGGGAGAGGAAAGCTTTTTCCCTAAAACCCTGGACTTGGGAGTAGAATCTGGCTGTCTGGGTTCAAAACACAGCTCTTCCACTTTCTAGCTAAGTGAAACTGGGCAAGTCACTTCTTTTCTCTAAGCCTCCATTTTCCCATCTGTGAAATGGGATAATAATATTTACTCACCTCCAGGGGTGATATTCAAAATGTCTAACAACTCCTGTAGAACAGGCATCAACCATTCCAAGCAGGGCCAGGCATGAACAATCAATACAGTGGACCTTGTTCTAAGAGCCAAGCCCCAGCCTCACTCACCTCCTGAGCCGTTATGAGGTTTGATGAGAGAGGCATTTAAACACAGTATGCTTTCAAGCAATGGTGGCTGTGATGAACTGTCATTCTACCAACATCATCCAGGTTATATCATTGTGCTAATGGTTAGTCCCTTGGCTGGATGCAAACTGGTCTTTTGAAAAGCAAGTTTAAATAACTGCACAGAAAGCAAGCATCGGTAATTCAATGCCTGGGACCATGCAACAGAAGCCAAGGCTGTGCTTGAGGGAGAGGCAGAGCTGGGATTGGCCACAGCTCCGCCAAGTCTGGACTTTATCTTGAAAATCAGAGCATGTCTCATTTGAGGCTCGCACCAAATTGCTCAACTAGAGCATCACATCTTGGCATCTGCCTGTCCCGACAGCGGGCCACGTGGATCTGAGTCTCTGAAGCAGGGGTCCCCAAGAGGTCAGGAGGGCGCTAGTACAGGGAAACTGCCGCCCTCCTCTGGGAAGGGAGGGCGGGCTGCTGGCCAGGCTCCGAAGCTCAGGAAGACACAGGGACAGTGTGACCTGGAGCCTAGAGAGGCCAACATCTGCAGATTCTGTCCAAGCTGAAGCCAGAGCCCAAATGTTCTGTTATCTATTAGGGGACACGAACTCTGTGAAGGCCCGGCCTGGTTTTGGAAACCAATATGGGTGATTCCTACACTCTGAGTCACTCTTGGGAAAGAGTGTTGGTGGACCATGTTGCACAGGGTAGACCCCTGTTTCCCATTTTGCTCCCCCACCTTTGCATCCTGTCTTGGGCCTGCAGGGAGGTGGGATGGAATATGGAAAGAGGACATTCCCTCACCTTGGGGATCTGGGGGAGAAACAAAACAGAGGAAAATGATGGATGGGACAGACACAGCATCATTCCTGCCTGGCATCACAGAGGCAGTCTACCAAAGAGGACTTTCCCTCCAGGCAGCCCAGGAGGGAGGGCGGAAGTCTGAGCTGATCCTACAGCTCTGTCCACAAGCAACTCAGAGTTCAAGCACCAAATCCACACACAGTCCCAAAACAAGTACTATCATTTGTGCCACAGAACCCTGTACATGCAGGGTGGGGCAAAAGTAGTTGTACAGTCATTCATATACAAAATAATAATAAATAATACAAGAATAAACTGTTTTGCACACTCATAACTTTTGCCCCACCCTGTATATTACCTCACTCAGCCTTCACAGTAACCTACAAAGTAAGTACTAGGCATCAATCTCATTTTATAGATGAGGAAGCTGAGGTCCAGAGAGGTTAAGTAACTTGCCCAAGGACATGCAGCCAGTGAGGGGTGGAGCCTAGACTCACCAGCTGGTCTATGAGATGCTAAAACCCCTTCAACACTCAGAGGGATAGAGCTAAAGATGAGCAGTGTGTCTTCTAGACATATACCCGTTGAAACCTAATCAACGGCATTAACCTAAGTGAACAAAGAATGAGGTTGTGCAAAGGAGAACTTACTCACTCAAAAGCGGAGATGGTTCCAAAGAAGATCCAGACACCAGGGCCAAGTCCTCTGACCACGGAGCCCCAAACGAAACCCTATGGTTTGCTTGCCAGCCTGACTACTGGCAGGAACTGCCTCTGAGACTATCCCTTTCAGTGCCTAGAACTTCCAACTGCCAGGGCCAACATCTTTGTGCCTGGAAGCTTCATAATGTACAGGGTTGAACAGTGTCCTCTCAAAAGGCATGTCCATTCAGAACCTGTGAATGTGGCCTTATTTGGAAATAGGGTCTTTGAAGATGTAATTAGGTAAGATAAGGTTACACTGGATTAGAGTGGGCCCTAAATCCAGTGACTGCTGGCCTTACAGGAAGGCCAGAGAAGACACACAGAGGGGGGTGGCCATGTGAAGATGGAGGCAGAGACTGGAGTGATGCAGCCACAATCCAAGGAACACCAAGGATCACCGGAGACCACCAGAAGCTGAGAATGAGGCAAGAAAGGGTCCTTCCCTAGAGCCATCAGAGAGAAGGTTACCCAGCTGACACCTTGATTTCAGACCTCTGGCCTCCAGAACCGTGAGAGAATGCATTTCTGTTGTTTTATCTCCCGGTTGTGACACACAGTCTTGATGATCTTAGTGCCTAAGTCCTGAATGTGTCCCTTTCTCTCCATCTCCCTTCAGGGCAGGGACCTTCTCTGTCTGCTTTGCAGCTGTACTCCCAGTGCTGGCACAAAGTAACTATATACTTTAGGGGAACATCCACTGTGGAAATTTATGTCTCATATATGTGACAGTCCAATGTGGATGTTCTTGATCAGTAATTCATCTTGCCACACAGTGATTCAGGAACCTAGGCTCCCTAAGTATGTGGCCTTGCTGTCCCTGGGATATCTGCTGCTTTGGCATCCAGCCAGGAAATGGGGGAAGACAGAAAGTATAGAGAACCCAATTCACTTCCTGAACACCTTAAGAAGCAGCAGCAGCAATCTTTAGCACTCACTCCTATTGGCAGGCACTAGTCACATGACTGCATCTGGATGCAAAGATAACTGGGAAATGTAGTCCCTGTACAGGCAGCCACTGCCCAAAGACAGTTCTACATAACAGAAAGGGAGCACAGCTTTTGGAGGACAGCTAGCCATTGCTGCTTAATAAATATTTGTTTGATTCACTAATCAATGCTAACACTAATGAATGAACAAGCAAACCTCTTGGAAAGAGGCTTCATAACGGTGGTTGAAATGTTGAGCTGACTCAAGGATCCTCATGATTGAACAGACTGCGATACAGATCTGGGTGAAGAGTTCTCTGCTAACATTCCCACCCTAGGGCCCCCTACTATGCTCCCTTCATGTCACCACTCGGTGTGTCGCCTACTTATAGGGCCTTAGAGGGGCCTTGGAGGCCAGCTAGCCAGTCTCTGTCTTTCCCATCCAAGAAAGAGGCCCAGGGTGACATGGGGACTTGCCCAGGGTCAAAGGCAAGTTTGTCAGTGAGGAGCCAGTCCCTGGACGCCTGACCCCCAGGCCAATGCTTGGGCCACTCAGTAGCTGCTGGACCCTCATTGTTCAGCTAATTACTGCAAGTCCAGGTCTGTGGAGCGTCTGTATGGGGACACTGTGTAAACATTTCCTCTTTGGCAGAGCAGGAAATGAAGGGATGACGAGGTCAAGTGACTTCACTCGGCTCCTGCTGCCCTGCCCATCATCCCAGGCCCCCGCCCGTGCCTGCTGGAGGCCCTTCCCAAGACTCCTGAGGAGGGTCAGAGGAATGGCCAAGCAGCTATGTGGTCCCCTTTCGCCTCCTGTGCCTGGACTAGGGAGCCCTGCGGTTGAATCCTGATCTGAGCACTCTCAGGAAAGTTGCTCAACCTCTCTGAGCTTCCATTTCCACATCTGCCCAGTCCCTTCCTCACCCAGTTGTGAGGATAGAAGGACATGATGTGGGCAACATGTTTGGCAGACCCTGACAGTGCATTCTTACCATTGTTTCCCTGTTATTTTTAAGCTCTTTTTAAAAGGTTATTCACTGAAGTGTACACTTTAAAATGGTTAATTGTATGTTATGTAAATTTTACTCCAACATAAAAAAAAATGTGTATTAGATTGTTCTTCTTCACTGTCCACCATCTCTCGCTCTCTCTCTCTCTCTCTCACACACACACACACACACACACACACACACACACATTCATTTGTTATCACGTTGAACTCACAACATGCCTGCAAAGGTGTGCCATGTCTCCAGATGAGTAAACTTAGGCTCGGAGAAACAAGCTGCCACAGGGCAAGCATCCAGTGAGTGAAGGGCCTAGTGTTAGCCTCAGTTCCCCTTCAAAACCCGAGGTAAACACTGACTGCAGATCAATCTGAGTCCACCATGTCCCACACAATTCATTGGCATTTATTAAGTACCTCTCCAAGGCCTGTCTTATCCCAGGTACCACGCCAGGCTAGCAGCCCTCCCCTCTCCTCTGACTTTTGTGCTCAAAGTAATTTCAAGATGAATTAAGCCAGCACCCCATTTAACAGAAGAGTAAATAGACCAGAGAGGTTAAGTGACTTGCCCAGGGTCACACAGCTAATTAGTACCAGACCAGACACACAGCTGAGGCTTTCTGGCTCCCCAGCTAGGGCTGCTCCTGGACTCACTGCCGGCATCTCCAGGGGAGCTCTGCTCCAAAGAAAGAGCCCTGTGACCAGGATGTCAGCAGGCAAGCTGGCAGTGATGGCTGTACCAATCCATCAGGCTTTTAAAAATCTTTAGATACCAAGTTCTCTTCCTGAGCTAGTAAAATCGAAGGCCCATGCCACAGGTCTCTCAAAGTCCTGAAAAGAGAAAAGTTGCTTTAAAACTTAGGAGAAAATAATTTCCCAATTGTCTGTGTATCAAATCAAGCTATTTTCCCTCTTGTGTGGACTTTGGGATTTTAATATAGATATATATATTTCCCATTAAACTTCAAAAATAAGTTCAAAGAGGAAAAAAGAAATGAGCCCTTCGGTGCATGACAAGAATTCCAAGCTGTCGGGAATTGGCTGCCCTCTGCTGGTCAAAGTAGGCACTGCACTTTTATGGATTTTTAGTTCGGTATTCTTAAAGAACTATCAAAGCTTCTTTTTCAATCCCCAAAATGACCGTGGCTTCTACGTGACAGTAGTGCTTTTCACAAATTGCCTTGCATTCTACTCATAACTAACAGCTACTCAGAACTCAGAAATGCATTTAAGTATGATCTCTTTTGCTTCTTCATTCATTCACCCCACCACACATCTTTATTGGGCACCTACTATCTGCTGAGAGCTGTCCTGGGACAGGACAGAGAAAGCCGTGTTCTGCATAGCTAACCTGTTCCAGTTGGGGCCACAGACAATAAGCAAATGAACAAGCTGGCATACAAAGCAAATTAACCAGGAAGCCAGGAGGTTCTAAAGGCTGTGAAAATACATCATAAAGGCAGGGAAGGGGCAGGCTGCCCAGAGCACAGATCTGGATGCAGTGAGTGGTGGAGCTGCATGGAGGAGTGGTGCTCCTGGCAGATGGAACAGCCAAGGCAAAGGCCCAGGGGACGGGGAGTGTTTGACTGGTCAGCAAGAGAACAAGGGGCCGGAGTTCTGAGATGAAGGGATTCAGGAGGAGCCGCAGGAGATGCAGTTGGGGGACCAACCACACAGCCCCAAAAGCTTCCCAGAAATTAGAGGAATCTGGGAAAACATCGCAGGAAATCCAGCCGCACCCACTCTAGTGGAAATCACTGCTCATGCTTGGGAGAACTAACTCCATTCCAAGCCCTTTGTACCGGCTCAGAGGCCTGGGCTTCCCTGTCTCCTGATTCCCACCTAGTCACCCGTGTGGAGGTGGCCCTTGTGGAAAGCTACAGCAGGGATGCACAGCGGGCTGGAAGCTTCTGGGCACTCGCGGACAGAGGTTGGCCTCTCCGGAGTATACTGTGCCTGGGTACCCCTGCCTGTCTGGCCAGGCTGGGCCCGTTGTGCTGAGCAAAGGCCTCCGTGTCCAAGGCCACCACTACCCCCACTGTTTCCTCTCAGGAAGGGGCCCTGCCTCCCCCTGGCTTAGGTCATGATGACAAATGGAGGACAGCTGACCCCTGGCCCAGGGTCAGAGGGCACAAGTGTGCACCCACAGCCAGGCAGTGTCCATAGGGCTGAAACCTGGAGACAGATAGGGCTGAAGCCTGGAGACGGACAGGCCCAAACTCCTTCAGTACGTTGGACCCTCTTAGGAGTAGGGAGGCAGGGCAAGGACCATCCCATTATTAGGCTCCCCCCAAGCTGCCTTGCCCTCAAACTAGAGAAAGTGTCTTTGGGCACTGCATCAGCATCACGGGGACCTGAGAGAAGCGCAGAGCTGGGGCCCACCCACACCCACCGAGTCAGGCTCTGCCTTACCACGCCCACCTCACTGGGGTCTTGATGCACAGGGCTAGTGAGACCCGGCCTTGAAGCTTAGAAAGGACCACTCGGCCCTACCAGGCTGCTACTCACTGCTGGCAGCATTGTGTGAAATGATGTCTCACTTTCTCTCTCCACCAGCAATCCCTCCACACAGGGCATGAAGGCCAGCTCTGGGCTAGTGCTGGGTGCCCACCCCGGGACAGCTCTGGGACAGCCCTCTGCCCTACCCCACCAAGGCCACAAAACTCAAGTGTCTTCTTCCTGCCCTCCCCATCACCTCCCTGCACCCCACCTTTCTCGGCAGACCCTGCCCAACCCCCATGCAGCAGTGGGGCCATAATTAGCTCACACCCATCAGCACTTTCCAGCAGGCCCCCCAGAGAGGAAAGCACTTCTCAAAGCTGACATGTGAATGTGCCTGGAGGAAAAGCTGCGCTGGGACAACCTGGCTCCACCACCCTGGGGCTGGGGCAGCTCCTGGGACAGCTGGGAACTGGGATCTGCCAGGCTGTGGGGACAGGGTGTGGCTGCAGCACTGGGGTAGGTGAGGGACACGTGTGCAGCCATGTGCTGGATTCAGGGCCCCCAGAGGTGCCGCCTAAGACTCCAGGGCAGGAAAGGATGACCTGGCCAGCTGAGACGGGCACCCGAAGGGCTGTGGTGAGCCAGCAGCTCGGGGACGCAGCTCCCACTTGCTGAGCAGTCCGTATGTATAGACACTTGCCACAGGGGTCTTCCTCCCTCACCCAAATGTTTTATATTTCATTATGACATTTTTCAAACAGAGAAAATCAGTAATAAAAGCAAATGATTACCATTACCCACAACTTAGACTCAACCATTACTATTTTTTGCCAAGTTTTCTGCTCAGCAGGTTGATTGTTGGATGGATATTACTGAACCACTATAAAGTATCTTACAGACATGCAGACTTCTGCCCTAAATATTGTAGCAGACATCTCCAAAACAGACATTCCTCCATGGGATCACAATGCTATTAGCTCACCTGGCAAAATTAGCAGTAATTCCCAGTATCCGCACCCACGCCTGTCCTTCCTGGCAAGGGGCCCCAGCGACTCAGCATCCACAGACACAGGACCAGGACCTGTGTGGCTGTGGCCAAGTTGGGACAAAGTGCCCTGAGGAGTATCAGCCACAGCTGCCAGAACCCCTCTAGCTACAGCTCCAACTTTTGCAGAGGCCTGGGGTGGGCTGGACAGGCAGGCCTGGGGGTCTCCACTCAGAGAGCTGGGGGGAGCCTGGGCGCTGAAGGGACGGGAGGAAAAGTCAGCCAGTAGCAAGTTGGCTGTGTGCTTGTCTGTCCACTTATTCCGGCCTCGATATTTGAGCACTCCACTGGGCACCAGGCTCCCTCCCTTTCTCCATCAATGCTGACTTCAGGTAGACCCTCCCAGGCCCCATCCTGTCTCCAACAGGGAGGGGTTTCATTGACCCCAGCTGTTCCAGCAGAGCCTTGGTAAATGCTCAGAAATGTCTGGAGATTGAAGGAGGGAGTGGACATGAACAACAACAATGACAACAATGATAATAGCTGACACTCTCACCTGGCAATGAGCCACATACTGTATTAAACACATTACTAGCCCCATTTCACAGGTGAGGAAACTGAGGCCCCGAGAGGTTGTGACTGCCCCACATCCCACAGCTAGTAAGTGATGAAGATGGTGGACACACCTGAGCTCTGGGTGGAAGGTGAGGTGGGGAAAGTGAGGTGGATGCTGGGATGTGAGCACCGGGTGCTGGGGCTGCCGAGACTAGCCTTCTCCCTTGCTCAGGGAGCTGAAAACTAAAGCTTGAAAGGTGGCAAGTGATAACCCAGTTAAGACAGTTGAGCAGTCTGCCAGGGATGGACTTCAACAGAGAGAACAGTGCAAGGGCCTAGGGGGCAGGTGATCCTCAGTTCCGGGCACAGAGACTGATCAGGCCCAGGCCCGGGCCCTGCCCCCCCCCCCCACCCACCCAGGGGTCCTGATTTGCATGCAGCCAGCTCAGGACATGCAGACCAATTAAATGTTTGTCTGTCTGTTTGTTTAACTCCTGCAAGGTAAGCAATGACTTGGCTTCCAGATGTCAGAGATTGGTGTGAGAGCTGGGATTTAATTCAAATGCCTTAGAAAGTTCCAGAGCAAGGATAGCACTGTAGTGGTGGATGAGACTGAGAGGTAGGCAGGGGCCAGATCACACCAAGAATGCCACATCAAAGAACTTGGATGTCACCAGGAGGGCATGAGAAGGTCTCCTGCCTGCAAGTCTCCCTGTGCAGTCAGGGCCCACTCTGAAGGCTAGAAGGAATTGAGGTGACACCATCTGGGGGCTGAGGAGAAGAGGTGGCAGAGTAGGATCTCCACCGACAGGGACCCAATCCTTGGCTGCAAGCCTGCAGGAAAACTGGAGCCCCCGTGTCTGTCCAACCCTCTGAAATGTGAGCCCCATGAAAGCAGGGGCTGCCCCAAGGTTCACTGCTAGATCCCCAGCAAGTGACCCAGTGTGTGCACATAGTAGGTGCTCAATAAATATGGGGTGAGTTGTCAGAAATTCAACACAGGACATAGGGGCAACCACCCAGATGACAAAGAGGGAACCAGCCCCCCTATGGGACTCAAGCACTAGAAATGTTCTGACTACCTCCTCCCTGCCCCCTTCCCCAGCTCCTTCCCCCTTCTCCTCTCCCCTCCCCCCTTCTTTTTCTCTGTCTCCCCTCACTCTCCCTCCCTTCATTCTTTTGCTCTCTTCTCTCTTCCTTCTTCTCCTGTCACCCTTCCTGACAAGCTGAGGGAGCCCACTGCCAGCACACCTGTCCCAGGACACATGGCAGTATGCAAGTTTACAGGAAGGGGAGATTGAGGGACAGGCCCATAAACGATATTGAAGGGGAGGGAATCACAGAGGTGTGGCCGGAAGAAATGGGGAGACTGAAATCCCGAGCACTTCAGCCGCTGGAGAACAAAGGGTCCGAGGAGAAACTGGCCCAAAGTCACCAGCAAAGCGATGCAAAGGGTGACCTAGCTCCAGTGGCTCCATGGTGAATGAACATGAGCCACCCACCCCATCCCCCACCCCACCCCAGCCCTGAGGTCCCTGCTGTAGCGATTAATCTACAAACAGGGAGCAGACACCCTGGGTGCTCCACCCAGAGGACATCCCATCACTGTTACAGCTTTGGTGTGTGCTTCCCCCAGCATCTCTGTGCTTCTGTGGGCGCACGGCTGGGACTGTCTTCTGAGAACAGTACACCTACTGGGACCACTCGGTGCAGCCCCAGGCAGCCCTGAGCCACTGGCTTGCGGTGGGACTCTGGACATCTGCTCTGCAGCATCCCTCACCCTAAGAGCCCCACGGGGTCAGGCTGAGGCTGAGGATGGGGCTGTGCCTGAAATCGCTACTGGCTGGTGTCTTCCCTTTTCTTCTCCTGCTTTCTTTACCCTTTCCTGGTCTCTCCCAGAGCGTTTTTAATCATTTACCCACAAATTCTGCTTCAGGTCTGTCTCCTGGGAACCCAATCTAAGACAACCAACTGATTACCTTCCCAGTTAGCCTTTTGAGAAATCTAACAAAATCAATGCAGCTGCTTCCCAGGGAGAATGAATTACATTTACATAAATATGCATACAGTTCTGGATCCCCCCAAAGTCTGCCCCCTTTGACACCTAGCACCCGGGTTAAGATCTGCCACCTTAGTGTGTGTGTCCACAGTGGAGGGTGACTGGCAACACCTGGGCTCGTGTTTGGCTCTCAGCCACCCACCTGCAGGTCGAATAACCTTGGGCAATTTCTCCTCTCCCGGCTCAGTTTGGGTGTAGTAATAGTACCATCCTCACAGGATCCTCGTGGTGACTGATTATAACAATCCGTGTAAAGTGTTAGCACAGCGCCCGGCATGTGGACAGCACAGTATCAACTGAACCAATATGATTATTGCTGTTATTTTACTGGAGGTTGTTTCAAGTCCCTACTGATTTGCTTGTTATTAGAATAATTAAACATGTCAAGCCACTTAGAGGCCATTTAGAAACATATAGAAAGGTTTGGTTCGTTTCCAGGATCCACATATATAAAATCAGTAATAGCTACTTCCCTGGCCTGTGTGGCTCAGGGGCTAGAGTGTCGGCCCTCGCACTGAAGGGTCATGGGTTCAATTCCTGGTCAAGGGCACATACCTAGGTTCCAGGTTCAATCCCTAACCCTAGTCGGGATGCTTGTGGGAGGCAACCAATCAATGTGTCTCTCTCACATCAATGTTTCTCTCTCTCTTCCCTCCCCCTCTCCCCCCTTCCACTATCTCTAAAAAAGTCAATGGAAAAATATCCTCAGGTGAGGATTAACACACAAAAAAGAAGCAGTAGCTGCTTTACTTTTTCCTTTTTTTTTTCCCCCTTTACATGTAATCTCGATTAAATCTGTAAACAAGTCCTGTGAAGGATGATGTTATCAGACAAGGAAAACCAGATAGAGAAAGTGGGGACAGGTAACCCGCCCAGGTCACAAACCTAGCGGAGTTCGTGAAGTGGATGTCTTGGGACCTGCGCATGGCTCCCATCCTCGGAGAGCATTGGATGTGCCCATTCAGAATGCTGTTGGGGGACCCCCAGGTGCCACACACAGTGTTGCTGCTTTTCTGGAAAGAGATCTTGAGGAGCGGAAACCTGGATCTGTTGTCTTAACTCCCATGTCTTTTGCTGTTCATCAACCTGGGAACACAGCTGCTAAAATATCACTTCCGCCTCATGGGTTCCCATGCAAACTGCTCCCAGAGCTGGGGAAAGTGCAACGCTTTCCATAGTTCACAACCTTTGCCTTTTCCTCTCCTTTCCAATTCAGGAACTGAGTTGAGTTCCTTTCTCCCCAGTGCCGGGCAAGAGAGGAAGCAGTTTCTGCCCACCACAGCCTGTGCAGGCAGAGACTTGGGTGGCCTGCTGGTTTCCTGCCTGCCCTTTGCCCCCTCCCAGTCCATCCTCCACTAACAAATGGGCCACCTTCTGCCACACATTCCCACTGCACCTGCCAGGCAGCCCACCTAGATTTCACCCACTCACCAGAGAGGAACAGATGAGAGTGGCCAGGGGTCTCCTTTAAATCAAAGGATGAGCTTCACTCACCAATGACACAGCCATCTGTCCCTCTCCACGGGGAAGCCACCGATTACACTGGGGCCCCTGTGCTCACAGGTCATGAGTAGGACATTTTTCACATGACCACCCTATTGCACCCCTAATGCCAGCTCAGTGGAGAAACACCTAGAGCAAAAAAAAAAGAATACCATAATGATGTCGGTAAGATGAGAACAATAACCAATTACCGTGAAGGACTTACTGGGCCAGGCACTATTACATATTTATATATTCCTCCTTCGTGTTCATCCACTGGCTAGATTCCAGTCTAACTCCATGCCTCATCCAATGCTTGAGTCACCAAGAAGCTGTCATCCAGCTTGCATGCTTCTAGGAGTGTGGAGCTCATTCCTCTCCCAAGCTAGGAAGTTCTTCCACATAATGAGATGAAACTGGCATCCCTGCCCCTTCCTCCATCAGGCCTTTGGAACCAACCCCACAAAGAAAGCCTGGTTATGACCTGTTAGACCCTAAATACAACTGTCCTTCCTCCCTTTTACTTCCTTCATCCCTTCTCTGGGGTTGGTCCCCATCCTGACCACCTCTCCCTGGTCAACAGGAGCCAACACTGACGGAAGACGCCCTTCATGCCAGGACTCGGTGGCTGTCCTCTCAGTCCTCACAATACTGCCACGGGAGGACCATTGCTATCTGCTATACAGGCGAGCACACCTGAGTGTCAGAGAGGTGAGGCCATGTGCACAAAGGTGCACAGCCAGAGTCGAAGGACCAGTCTCAACCCTTAGTCCTTAGCCTGGAAGTACTTTCATGACCCAGAAGTACTTCCATGAACCCGGAAGTGCTTTGGCAAACCCAGAAGACTAGGAAGTCTTTCAGGGCACCTATTAAAGGGTTATGAGCAGAAGAAGATGGAGGGAGTGAGTTAGAAACTGATGTGGAATGCTTTCCATAACACACGTGTGTGTCTGCGCCTGCTCAGATCTGCCTGGAAACCATTACAACTCATTGCCCGGGGTGGGGGGAGGCATTAGGGCACCAGGAGTGAGGGATGAAGGGGAGAAATCCTTTTCACTCTCTATTCTTTTTCACTGTTTGAAATTAGCTTTACCCTTTATAATTATTACCTCTTTTGAAGTATTTTTTAAAATGAAAAAATTTAATATGAACCCCTGAAGGGCAGAGACATGAAATAGTTGTCTGTCCCCGCGAGGTTTAATATCTGTTTGAAAGGAGAGGGTGGAGGGAAAGGGTAGAGGAAAGGAAAGAGAATAGCCTAAGATAGTCTCTTGGAAAATGTTATCCAAATTTGTATTCTATTCAAATTTTGTCACACAGCAGGCATGGTGTACTAAGCCACTTTGGTTCAGGGAGGGCACTGGAATGTGCTTGAAAAGGACCTGTTTGCAGCTTTTATTTCTGCTCTGTCCAGCTCTGTAGATACAGTGGATGAACAACTTACGAAATCGTTACCTTTCGTGCTGACCACAGCAACCATCTCTCAGACACCAGTTGGAAAAGATGAGGGAAGCGTCTAATTTGAGCTGTGCTCTGGCCCTTGGCCACCAGCTCCACCCACCCATCCCTGCCAGGCCCCAGGGAGGGTCCCTGGTCAATGCCCCAGGTCACGTGGCAGGAGTGACCTGAGTTGGTGGTGTTTGCTCTCGGGGTTTGGCTCCCAGCCTGGCCTGCTCCCCAGCCCTGCCAGGCAGAAGGGCCTCCCACCTTCAGGCCTCCCTGAGTGCCTGAGGGAGAGAAATGCTCCAGCAGCTCAAGTATTCCTCCCTGCAGGTGCCAGGTCCCTCCCCAGCGCCTCCACCCACAAGCCCTCAAGAATAGCAGAGGCTGCAAGTTTCATCAGTTCATGTCTCTGAGCAGACTGAGCGGGCAGAGAAACACTCAGAGGTGGGAGCCCACAGGAAATGGCCGGCTGGCTCCTGGGATGTGCCCTCAGGGGCATCTCACACACTGCCGAGGGAAATACAGATCTGACAATGACCTGCTTCTGGGCAGCCTTAACGGTGTCCATGTCAACCAAAGAAGCCACTTGATGAGTGAAAAGGCACGAGTCCGAGGATGTTTAGCTCAGTGTGGTTATGATAGCAAATAATGGGCAGCAGCCTAAATGTCCCACAGGCAGGGCCGGGTGATGTGAAGGAGAATGAACCACAGGATGCGATACTTCCACAGCCATTAAACATGTGGGTATGGAAGTACTTTTGTGGATGTGGAAATATGTTCTCAAGATGCTGCTCAATGGCAAAAGGAAATTACAAAATAGTGAATGTTACATGACTCTGATTTTGTAAAACACAACACATACAAAGAAAATGTCTGCAACATCATTTGGGCTGTACTCCAAAATATTTACAGGATTCTTTCCAAGGGGCAGCATTACAGGAGATGCCTCTTTCTTTCTTTCTTTCTTTTCTCTTTTCTTTCTTTCTTTCTTTCTTTCTTTCTTTCTTTCTTTCTTTCTTTCTTTCTTTCTTTCTAGCTTTCTTTCTAGCTTTCTTTTTTCTTTCTTTCTATTAATATGTATATTCTAAATTTTTTGTGAAATGATAACTTTTCTTAACTTTTTTGAGGAATACTTTTCAAACCATAAAATGTACTTACTTGAAGTATACATGACAAGTGTGTGGACAAGTTTATACCACCCGTGTAAAAACCACCAAAAACAAGATACTGAACATCCCATCACCCACAGAAACTTCCCTTAAGCCCCTTTCAGGACATCCCTGCCCCCACCCCCAATCCCAACCCAAACAACCTTCGATCTGCTTTCTGCTACTCTGTCAGGTTTGTCTATGCTGGAGTTTCATGTAAGCGGAATCATACCGTATGTTCTCTTCTGTGTCTGCCTTCTTTCACTCAGCGTAACATTTTTGAGATCCACCCATGTTCTATGTATCAGTAGTTTTTTTCTCCTTTTTATAGCTGAGTAGTATTCCACTGTATAGATTTCCCACACTCTGTTTATCCATTCACCTCTTGATGGGCATTTGGACTGTTTCCAGTTTGTGGGGTTACAATGACAGCGTTGTTTTTCAGGCTCAAATCTTTCTGTGGACGAATGTTTTCATTTCTCTTGGGGAAATGGGTGGGAGTGGAATTGCTGGGTCATATGGTAAATGTATGGTTAGTTCTATAAGCAACTACGTAACTGTTTTACAAAGTGATGATATAATTGTACATTCCTACCAGCAACAGAAGTTCCAGTTGCCCCAAGTCCTCACCAACAGTTGGTATTGTCAGGCTTTTTAATTTAGCCATTCTAATGGGTGTGTATCTCCTGGCTTTAATGTGCATCTCCCTGATAACTAGTGTGGTTGAACATCTTTAAAGATTCATGTATCTTTTTGTGTGAAATGTCTTCTATTTTCCCCATTTTTTTTCATAAAGTTGCTGGCTTATTATTGAGTGAAACAGTTTATTTTTCTTTTTAAATATACTGGATACAAGTTCTTCATCAGATATTTGCATCGTAAATATTTTCTCCCAGTCAGTGACTGGAAGGGGTTTTTCCATTTTCTTAATATGAGTCTTTTAAAGAACATACGTTTGAAATTTTGATTAAGTTCAATTATCAATGTTTTCCTTGTATGGTTTATGCTGCTTGTGTTTTATCTAAGAAATCTTTGACTATCTTGAGGTTATAAAGATTTTCTCCTGTGTTTCCTCTTAAAGTTTTATAGTTTTGGCTTTTATATTTAGGTTTATGGCCCATTTTAGTTTAATTTTATAAATGGTGTGAGATAATCTTTGAGGTGCATTTTCCCATAATCTAAGATCAAGAACCTTTGGCTATCCCTTGTTTGACTGTACGCTCACTTTCCACCATCAGCTCAAAGGTGGCCTGTGAAACACTCACGCCCTCGACACAGGCAGGTGTCCCTATGCTGCTTTGCTGAACCCTCACATAGTAGAATTTCTGGTTCGTTCCACTGCCAGGGTAACTCAGAGGAGGAGAGACACCTTGATGCTTTAAGCCACTTCCAACGTCAACATCCCTGGATCCTCTACCGCCTTGCAGGGAAAGGTGACTGCAGGGCTGTGGTCACGGAGGTCCCGGCAGCACAGCTTGACCACAGAAGCCTCAGACCTCTGCCTGTCATCAGGTTCACTTAATTCCCGAAAAGAAACATTATAATCTATGGCATCCTCGGCAGGATTGAGGATATAAAGTATGATTTATTGCTCCTGAAGCATGTCCTTTTTATTTCCAAACTGCCTTGGGGAACAATTCCTCACCATGTCAGCAGCTGGCTCAGGAGAGGAAGAAAGGGGGGAGCATGAGGAAGAGGGAGCTGGGACTGCGCATGTGTGCCCTTCCCCCAGGGACCCTCACCCGGGACCCCTGCTGACCACCTCAGGCCAGGAAGACGTCTGGCCTCCAAGTCCTAGGAAGGAGACTCCAAGGACCTTGGTGTGACCCGGGCTCCTGGGCCCATGGGAGGAGCCCTGGGTCTTCCATACTTCCTGCCCTCCCCGGCCCAGCTGCCCTGGTTTTATTAGAACCAGTTGCAGATGAGTTTTCTAGAAACAACAGAGCTGATCTCATCTGCCTCTCCCTGAGCAGAGGAAACACACACAGCGAGAGCTGAGGTAGGTGAGCTTTTCCCTTGGGTCCTCCCCAAGTCCTCACCCAGGAGGGCAGTCTGTCCCCTTTGCATTGCACAGGAGGGGGACCTCCTTGACCATCCCACTGTGTTAAAATTTCAAGGTTCGCATTTCCCTGACACTCCTGCCTGGGTCCCAGGCCAAAGTCCTAGTTCTAATTAGTGTGGTAAGTGGATTTCTCAATTTCCAGTCAACCAATAATTTCTAAGCTCCCCAGTGCCCCAGGCCCCGGTTAACCTGTGGTGACACTAACAAGGACATAGTCCCTGCCCTTGGGAAGCTCCTGGCCAGGCAGGGAGATGGGCCCATCCCCACATAACTACTGCCCAAGCAGTAGGAACTCTCAATCACATCTCCTGGGACCTGGCTTCTCTGGCCTGAGAAGGGAGAGACACTAACGCCTGGGGAATCTGACGGGACTTCACGGAGGAGATAATGGAGTTTGATGGGCTTAGGACAGGGTTCCTCAACCTCAGCACGGTTGGCATTTGGGGCTAGATACTTCTTGTGGTGGGGGCGTCCTGTGCATTGTAGGGTGTTGAGCAACATCCCTGGCTTTGACCAGAAACACACATACCACCAATTTTTGACAACCGGAAATGCCTTCATATATTGCCAAATGTCTCCTAGGAGCAAAATCACCCCTAGTCGAGAAGCACTGGTGCAGGGAAAGGAACAGGACCTTTTCTAAGTGGAGAATAAAGGAAGAGCATTCCAGGAGCAGAAACAATCCAAATGCAGGCACGTTTAAGGTAAGGCTGAAAGGTAGGCGGCGTGGTAGTGGGCAATGGCAAACTATGAAACTGGAAAGGGGAGCCTAGGCTGGACTGGGAGAGCCTGGGATATCTCACTAGGAAATGTGGACTCTATCTTATAGGCAATGGGGAGCCATGGAAGGTTATTAAGCAAGGGAGTGACATGATCAGGCTTACTATTTTAAACAACCACTCTGTCAGTGATGTGGAGGCAGGGAGAGCTGTTAGGAGGCTACTGCAATGGTTCAAGCAAGAGAGGACATGCACAGACACAAAGAGGAACGTCACTGTACAGGGGTGTCACCAAAGAGAAATGTCACCAGGCAAGATCTGTCAAGTGCTACAGGAATGTGGAGGAAGAATATGCTCAAACAACGGTTGAGGGAAGTCCCAGCCAATGGAAGCTTTGTGTTAAGCCTTGAATGGGGTGGCCAGGAGGGAGAGAGCATTCCTTGCCACTGGAGAGCTGCATAATCGATGAGGCGGGGCTGCAGGTCAGCCTGGCTGAAGTGGAGGGCATCACCTTCAAGATGCCAAGCTAAAGGACCTGCGCTGGGTCCTAGGCCACATGCGCAGAAGGACATACACAGTGGTTTAGGAAGATGTTAGAAGATGGTGTGCAAGATGACTCATGCTCGCACATCTAACTGCCATGCTGCCCCAGGGGAGGGGAATCCAGGATAAAGCCCCTTACCCTCCATGTTCTCACAGTTATCTGACCCTAGAGGACTTTGCAGATGCACAGAGAATGGGTCAAAGGCTGTCCTGCCGAAGTGTCTCCCCATCAGCCAGAACAAGCCCAACAATTTCCTCAGAGCAGGTGTAAATCCCAAAAGGAGAAATCTGATTTCATGTAGCCAAAAATGGGAATGTGAGTGAACCCAGGTGATGCAGAAGGCCGAGCCTGAGTACCCTTTCGCAGCCCCTCCCACCACACCACTCTGTGTGTCCTGTATCTTACCGCATTGGGCCCTGTGAGGTCTGGGAGGTCCTGTGGCCACACCCAAGAATGGGGCCAGGACTTCTTCACTGTGGCACACCCTACATGTCTGGCTCTGTGCCTGGAACTGATGCTCAAAGAATATGCATGAGGCCAAGCTGCTGCTTTGCCCATTAGACAGGTTCTGGAACCATCCCATAAACACACCTTTAAAAGACCAGCTTCTTCTGCGAAGCTATGTGAGGAGTCAGCACCTTTTTATCCAAAGATAGAACTCTGAGCCTCTTTATCTGACCCACAGAGACTCAGCAGGGCCTAAGCGTTCTGAGCAATGTGCCCACACAGAAGGTGGGAGAGAAGCATGAACCATCAACACAGATTACCTGGCAGGAAGAATAGCTCTCTCTGTGCAGCAGGGGCAGTTCTCACCGTGGACACCCCATGTTCTGGCCCCAGGGACTGACCTTCTCGCGAACAAATATTTGTTGATTGAATTTTTGCTGCTGTTTTCTCCCCCGGGTCTAACTGCTCTGATGGATAATGTTTAATGGCGATAGGAATGTGGTAGGAAATACTTGGGGGGTTGTTCCTGTAGCCAGGTGCTGAGCTAAGCTCAGGCGTCTCATCCCAGCCTCACAGCCACACTCTGAGGTCACCCCTGTTGTTTGCTCATTTCACAGACGGGATGGAGGGTGTGAGATTCAGGCACATGCTGTGCTCTGCTGCTCCCCAGGAGCTCATGGAGGGAGGGGGGCTCCCAACCCCCGGCCTGGCACACAGAAGGGGCTTCATCAGCATCACTCTTCCTGATGAGCTCCAGCCCCCTCAGGTGCTGCCTCCACACTCGGACGTATTGGAGTGTTTGATGCTCTCATCCCCTTTTTACAGATGAGGACACCAAGGCACAGAGAGATTAGATGTCTTCTCCAAAGCCACACAGCTACTGAGCAATAAGCTGGGAGTGATGTCCTTAACTAGGAAACTACACAGTCACCCAGTTGCTTGTACTCAGTAAACACATGCTGAGTGACTCAGGAGTGAAGTACATGAATAGGATGTGAGAGCCAGGGTGCCTGGTCATGATGAACATCACCATCACCACCATTGTCACCATCATCATCATTAGTAGTACTAGGGCAAGGGGCATGTCTTTCTCCAGGCTGACTAGGAACAAGACAGTGATTAGAGCCAGCTCCCTGGATGCCCAGGCCAGTGGTCTCGGCTCTACTCCGAGCCTTAGGTGTGCCCAACGAGGTCCACCTGAGCATGGTCACCCTGCTGAGTCCACTGGCAGCCCTCCCCGCCTCTCCCTCCTGGGGACCTGAGACCAACACCTTTGCCCCCAGGGTCCCGGGCTTCTTCCTACACAGAGTCTGGGCCAAGTGTGTGCCCCAACTTCCTGCCTGGAATAGCCCAAGGGTCCAGGTGACACAGACCAAGAGTGTGGGCTTGGAAGGTGGGTGGACCTTTGCTGCACAACTTGGCTGGGCAGTTTTCCTAACCTCGTCTCCCTCGTCAGGACAATAGGGACAGGAACAGACCCATCTCATAGGGGCATCATTTCCTCTCCCAAAAACAGTGGTGCCCACATTCAGCTCCAGCTCTGACAAGCTCACACACATGAGCTCCAGTGGCCAGGCCTGGGCATAACAAAGCACTCTTCCACCAGAGCCAACACAGGGCATCTCAGTGGGTTGTGGGGATGGGGCAGGGTGGGGGGGGGCAACAGTGCTGCCCACCTGGCCAGGTTGTACCTAGGGCAGTGTCCCCAAGTGGTCATTGCCATGGACCCAATGGTCATTGCCGTGGCCCAGTGTTCATTGCCAGGGGCCCACTGGTTTGGAAGATTCATCTACACTGTTGCCTATACTGATACTGCTGTTTCTTCTGTTGCTGAGCAGTATTCCACTGTCAGACTGTACCACAGTTGGTTCATCTATTCACTATCCATGGATGCTTGGGTTATTGCCAGCATGGGGCTATTATCAATGAAGCCAGTGTGGACATTTTTGTGCAAGTCTGTTGGTGACCTATGCACTCATTTCTTTTGGGCATCTCTAGGAGGGAAATGACTGAGTCGGTTTCCCAAGTGCCTGCATCAGTTTAGCCCCCACGGGCCATGTTTAAGAGCTCCAGCTTCTCTGCCTTGCCTCCAACCCTTCATACTCGGGGTAGGGTGAGCTATATCTCTGTGATTTTGATTCGCATTTATCTGGTGAGGAATGATGGGCAGCAATATCTTATATGCTTCCTGGACAGTTTGTATCTTTTATGGAAGTGCCAATTCGAAGCTTTTGCCCAGCTTGCCAAAAATATGCATTTGCCTGTGCTCCATTTCTTCCACCTCAGCCCTGCAAACTTCACAGTCAGGAGGTCTCATCACTGTACCCAGCCCCTGGCACAGCCATGGCTCACCGTGGGGGCTCCCCAGATATGTGGCTGACATAACCATTAGCTTTGCCCCTCAAAGCCCAAGCTGCCCCTCACTGCCTTCTGCCTTGCTGCTCAGATAAGAAAAGACACAGCCCTTTGATGGAGCTCCCAGGTTCTGAAGGCGAGACTGCAGAGAGGACTTCCAGCTGCCCCGTGATAACCACCTCTGACAGCTTCCCCGGGGAGCTCGTCTTGCAGAAGACACAGTACTCAAGTCACCTCCCAGCCTGGTCCAGACACCAGGGCATCCCTGGGAGCTCAGATCTTCCTCGGAGGTAAGATCAAAGACCCAGCTCCTCTTAAGAGGCAGGCATTTGGATTGTGGAGATAATTGGGTCATGGGGTGAGTGAACAGAGATAACTGTGGGGAGATTACTGGGTCACCTGAAACCCTAATTCCTTGAGTGTGTAGAAGACTCTGCCAGATCCTCACACCCTGGGAAGCCCCCGGTTTAGAGAACTCAAAGGGGAAAAACTCACCCAGGTGTCCAAAAACCTAAAAGGATATCACAACAAATCCAGAAATCCCCTGTGTTGAAGGCGGGAGTTCATACGAGTCCAATGACTCTGGCAATCCGTCTGACAGAATCTATTAAGTCTAAGCATAAGTGTTGTTTCTTTGTATGGCAACGCTACTCCCAGGTGTATGCCCCACAGAAATACACCCACAGGTTCACCAAAAGGCACATTCTAGAATGTTCATAGCAATACTAATACTAATAGCCCCAAACGGGAAACTACCCAAATGCCCATCCACGGGGGTTGGTGAATAAATTGGGGTGTACTAATGCAATGGAATACCCTAGACTAGAGCAATGAAAATGAACACACTATCACTACACACAGCACAGGGGAATCTCACAAACACGATGCTGAGAAAAAGAATCCAGACAGAGAAGAGTAAATACTCCATGAGTCTATTTGTATGAACTTCAAAAACAAATAGCCTAATCTGTGCTGTTAGAAGTCAGGAGAGGGGTTGCTCCTGGGCTAGGGGGACCAAGAGGAGGCACAAGGGGGCTTTAGGGTTGGGTCAAGTTCTGTATTTTGACCGGTGCCGGTTACTACACTACTTTCAGTTTGCGAAACACCACTGAGGCGCCCCTTATCTCTGTGCATTTCCGCACATGTATATTAATTACGCTGCCGTCAGGGTTTCTTTTTAAAAGGGAGAATCCTTGGTATCAGAGACACCTAAGCTTACACCTGGAATCCATCCCTTGGCAACTAACTTTGCCTCCCGCCCCTCACCTCGCCTGTACGATGGGAGAGTAGCACTCCCTCTCTTCTTGGCCTGTGATCAGGATGCTGAAAAGAGAAACTGCGCGTGTTCAACGGACCCATGGAAACGCCACTGGAAGCCCTAGGAAGCCAGTACCCGCCAAAAGGAATAAAAGGAAAAGAAACGTTACAGTATTTGACAGGGTACCCCAGTTTTATTCAAGGACTAAGAAATAAGGATGAAAACAGGGCTCAACAGAACAAAGCGTGCCATGCACGGAACAGACTTCCCTTTCAACCCAAAGACAGACTATTTATTTGAACAAGAACTTGCACACGTCTCTTTTTATCCCTGTTGGAGCATATTTTATGTCACCACGAATTTCATGGTTATTAAGAGCTACAAAGAAAAAAAATCCCTTTAAAACTGCCTGTTTTTAGCAAGAGGCAGGCAGGTTTTCAAAGCAACAAGAATGGCAAGGATTTAGAAGGGCCTTTGAAAGTTGACAGTCCACAGAACTGACTGAAATGGAGCGCACACACTGACCAGGACCCAGCCCTGCCACTTCTGGGTACCTCCCCAACCAAAAGAGGGATGGGTGCCCACCAAAAGACACCTGCTGGAACGTCTGTTTGCAGCCACCCTACCCAAACAGCCATTGATGATGGTAAAATGGATAAATGAATCAGGACATCTTCCCACTGTGGACTACTATATAGCAATGAACATGAAAAATACAGCCACACACCCACAAACATAATTATGAGCAAAAGAAGCTGGACACAAATGTATACACACTCTATGACTCCATGGCCATAAAGCCCCAATTCAAACAAATCCGCTGTGTGGTGATGGGGGTCAGTATAGTGGTTCCCGGAAAAGGGTAGTTGTGGGAAGGGGGCACAGTGGGAACTTTGGGGGTGGGGTCACATTCCGTCCCTTTACCTGGGAGCTGGTATCACGCTGTGCACACTTAGTGATAGTCACCCACTGCTGCATTTACGATGGGGTGCTTTTCCGATGTGCTCTGTATTTCAATACAAAAGCAGGATAAATTAAAGCACACTTTAAAATGTGGCCTGGAGAAACCTTGTATGAAGAGTTGGAAGATCTACCTGAACCTGAACCTAAAGAACCCCTTGGAAAGTGAGGGTTAATGTACCCAGAGTCCGCACACACACACACACACACACACTTATTGGGTAATAATAATTCTAGGCAGGTTATTTCACGTCTGTGTCTCAGTAGCCTCGTCTGTCAAGTGGAGATAATATCAAATACCTTCGTCACAGAGTTATTGTGAGAACTGAGTAAATTAGTATATTTGAAGAAGAAGATTGCACAGAATAACTTTGTAAGTATTAGCTATTATTTCCTACACAATGGAATAAAAAGGTAGTGCATTTCTCCCTCCATGTCAGAGTAGGGGGCTGGGCTAGATCTGTGTTCCCTAAATGTCATTCCCGTGAAACCATCACTACGTTTACTGGATCGGCCTGCCATCTGTATCTTTTGCTTACTTAATATATTTCTTTCAATCAACTTTTTGGAACTTAGAATTGTATTTAGAAGGGAAACCGCCTATCAGCAAGATAAAAGGGAAATCAGTCTCACTTTCCATAACTGAAAGGGAACCCTAAAAATCAGCACAGCTCCACAACCTTGTCCACAATCTCAAACTCCAAAGCTCCGAGAAGAACACAATTTTGGTGGTTTGGTTTGGTTTGGTTTTTAATTTCTTTTTTTTTTTTTTTTCTAAATTTGGTGCATTCTCATTTGATGGCAAAACATGACCTGCTCAGACTTGAGGCTTTTCTGGCTATTTATTCCACTCAGCATGAAAATCATGTTTCACCGAAAAAAAAAAAAAAAAATAGAAAAGAATAGACTCCATTAATGATATTCAATAAATCACCGTATAAGCACCATATTGCCTTTCTAAAATGCAAAAGAAACACGGATTTCAAAATACTTCTGACTCAAAATTGTGGCTAGAAATTTTGTGGTAGAAACGAAGTTATGAGGGAATAGATAAATACACACACACCCCACATCCAAAGGGAATAGGAAAAAGCCTTACGATCCTAAAAAGCTCCAGATGCCGACGTCCACTGGCCTGGACGTCCAAGCGGGCCCTCTCGCGAGGCTGCAGCTGATGCCGCGGTCGTCCGAGCTCGGCCGCGCAGGGCGCGAGCACCCCGGGGCCGCTCCACTGTGGCCGACGGTTACGTGGCAAGTAGGTCTTCTTACGTGGCAAGCTGGACGTCGTACAAGTTGGACGTCGTACGTGGCAGCTGGACGTCGTACGTGGCAAGCTGGACGTCGTACGTGGCAAGCTGGACGTCGTACAAGTTGGACGTCGTACGTGGCAAGCTGGACGTCGTACGTGGCAGCTGGACGTCGTACAAGTTGGACGTCATACGTGGCAAGCTGGACGTCGTACGTGGCAAGCTGGACGTCGTACAAGTTGGACGTCGTACGTGACAAGCTGGACGTCGTACGTGGCAAGCTGGACGTCGTACAAGTTTAACGTCATACGTGACAAGCTAGACGTCGTACAAGTTTGACGTCTTACGTAACAGGGTAGACGTCTTACGTGGCAAGCCGGACATCGTACCAATTGGACATCTTACGTAGCAGGCTGGACGTCGTACGTGGCAAGCTGGACGGCGAAGGTGATGGCTGGCTTCCCCCAGATCGAGAGTCTTGATGGAGCCAGGCGGAAGCTGCTGCTCTCCCGACGTAGCCTCAGACGTCATGCGGCCTCGTTTCTGGTAACTCTCAGTGTCACATCGTCACAGATGCAAAGGTGGACACAGAGATCCCACCTGATAAGGAGAAGAGAATCAAAGACCGCGGTGGTCGTGTTCTAAACGCGCCAAGCTTGTACTTTTTTCTAATTAAAAAAGAAGACACTTGCATATCTGTTTTCTTTGCTGTGTGGGCAGTGAAGTCCAAAGATCCGAACTCCATCATCTACTGAGGATGTGCGGTCGAGTGAGTCACTGGGCCAGCAGAGTGACCTTCCCAACTTGGACGTGTGCTCCACAATTGATCTGACCCCTTTCATACAACTTTGACAGTTCTCTCGTGTCTCCATCAGTTACCCTTGTGCCCCATTGGAGGCTGGAATGCTAGCTGGAGGGAGAGACCCCCACCAAGTCCCCCTAACATGCTACGCTGGAATGGTGACCCTTTGGGAATTTCCCTCCAGCCCTGTCCAGTCCCCTTCCTTCCCCACCCCACCCCACCCCCACCTCCCTCCAGATTCCTGCGCGCTGGGAAGTCCAGAAGCCTCCAGCATCCTCCATCCTCCCTTCTTGTGCCAAACAAGGGCCCAGAGGGAGAGAAGCGCCTCAAGGCTGAAGGAAGATGGTTATCCTGGTGTTTGGAGGCCAGCGGCCCCTCTGAGACTCCGTAAGGACAATGCTCGGCAAAACAGCTTAGGAGTTCTAGGTGGTTTCCATGGCTTGGAACTTATAACCTCATTTTCTTTTTTTCCCATGTAGAGAAAACGCTTTGGCTCCTGCCCAGCCTCTGACCAGCAGCTTCTAATTACCCATGAGGGGAGAAAAAGGCAGGCTGGAGACAAGCAGGGGGTGCTGAATCACGGAGAGCAGGGACAGGAAGCCCAGAAACTTTCCCCCTCCACAGGCCATGAGGACGCTGTGCCGGGGAGAGGGCTCCAGTTTGGGGAGGACTGGACCTGTACACTGAGGCTACGCCCACCGGATTCCCTGTGACCTGGAAGTGCAGCCCTTCAGGGCAAAGGAAGACCAGTCCCTCTCCGAGGACGGTATTAGTCAATACACTAGCTGCTGTAACAAATGGGCCCTGAAGTTTCAGCGGCATCACACAAAGTTTATTTGTCACACTGGACTTAATCCAGGGGCTGGTTAGAAGGGAGCACTCACTCATTTAGGGACTCAACCTCCTTTCATCTGTGGTTCTCTGGCCCCAGGGGCGTACAGTTTCCTCTCTCAGATCCTCCCTGTCCTGTCAATAAACAGGGGAGGGAGAGAAGGCACACTGTTCTTAACCATGGAGTTAGCCAATGCTGCCAAATATATATATATACACATATATATATATATGTATATGTATATATATATATATATATATAGTGAGCCACACGTATAATTTTTAATTTTCTAGTTACCATATTTTTAAAAGTAAAAAAAGGGGTAGATATTAATTTTAATAATTTATTTTTAACCCAATATACCCAAAACATCAACATGTGATCAATATAAAAAAATATAACATTTTACATTCCATTATTTCACAGTCTTCAAAATCTGGTGTGTATGTTACACTCACACGTCTTAATTTGGATGCTAAATTTTCACTGGAAATACTTGATCTGCATTTAGAGTTCAGAAAATTTTTAGTTGGAAAGGTCGATTCACCTACCAAGTTGTTGCAGATAGGCTTAAGAGTTTTCTTAACAGCTGAATCGAGAATTCGTTTTCAAGTTAAAATTAATTAAAGTTAAATAATATTGAAAATGCAGTCCCTGGGTCACAGGGGCCACATTGCAAGTGCTCTGTGGCTACACTTGGCTCGTGGAGACCGTGTAGAACAGAATAGCTCTGGAACTTGGACCAAATCTACAATTACCCCTGGGATCCCTTATTACAGGGAAAATCTGTGAGAATTACTTCTTCCCCAGGCTCATTTGAGAAAGAAACAATCGTACTGGGAAAATAACAGAGGCGCTGAGACTGGTCATTATTCTTATTTTTCTGCGGTCGTGCCTCTGGTTTCCCAGGGCTCTTGTCTGACAAATGGCAGCCTTGTGTCCCCCAGGCCCCCACAGGGGAAGGCAGCCTGAATCTTCAAAAGAACAGACCCAGGTGGCCATCAGTGCCTGGGGACAACCTGGATAATTCCTGGACAGTTCTCTGTTGGTGGGAAGACTGTAGGTGGGACGCATGGCTTTTGAGCAGAGCCAAAGCCCTGAGACCCCGCAGGCCAATGGGCCACATGGCCCGGGAGGATCTGGATGCAATTTCGGTCACTCACAGGACAGGGCTCCAGGTCACCCACTGGGTCCGTTATGTAGGGCTGCTGCATGAGTGCCACCAACTAGGGGCTTAGAACAACAGAAATGCGTTCTCTCACAGTTCTGGAGGGCTGCTCAGGCTGTTAGCAGGACTGGTTCTTTTCAGAGGCTCTGAGGGAGAGTTCTTTCTGCCAGCGCCTGGGGTCATTGGCCATCCGTGGTGTTCATTGGCTTGTAGAGGCACCACTCCAGGCTCTGCCTCCCTTTGTGTCTGTCCAAATGTCCCTCTTCTTATAAGGACACCAGTCAGATTGGCTTTAGTACCCACTCTAATCCAATATGATCTCATCTTAACATCATTACATCTGCAAAAACTCCACTTCCCCAAAAAGGTCACATTCACAGGTATGGGGGTTAGGACTTGAACATATATTTGGGGGAGACCCAAGCCACAACAGCATTTTACAGTCATCTATTCATTGAACCTCAATCCACCCTAGGAGGTTAGTGACCCTGAGATCCCCATTTCACAGGAAACGGAGACCTGAGTAGTGGAAACCCAGCTTGTCAATGACAATCCTAAGTCTCAAAACTGGTCCTTCCCCAGAGCCTGCTCACTCAATCACTCCCTCCAGTCACTTCCTGGGACTCTCTTGGGATCTTCCAGCTCAGAAACTAGGATAGTTGTTTCGAAGGACAATTCATAAAACCCCAGGCAATCTGCTCGGGTTCAAGCCTCCTCTGTTCAATGACCTGGGATGCCAGTTCTGATGGATGACAGGCACTTTCCTATGGACTGGACCAGGGTTCTGAAAAAGGCCATTTGATATTTCTCTGCTCCTTCCAACCTCAGCCAGCCTGGAACACAATATGGAAAACTCCAGACACAACATGTAAAGATGAGATTCTCTTCTGATTAGCTAATGAGAGGCCAGGGATGGCTGTCCTATTCCTGCAGAGGGCATGCCCCCACCTGCTGGAGCCCCTTCCCCCAGTCTCAGCATCCCTCCTCACACCTGGCCAGGGGCCCCTGAGGACAGCATTGACGACAACAGGGCCATCAGGAGTGACTTTGCTGCCCCCGACCATTCCTCAGCAAGCTGAAGGCTCTCCCCCAAGTGACAGTGAGAGGAAGGGCCCTCTGCACACCCACGGCCTGAACTTGGGGAGGTCCAGGCTTTGATCACAGCCCGGCATGCCGGCTGGAGCCCAGCCATTCTCCTGCATCTCATTAGGGGAGCTCCCCCCCACCCCAGAACATCAGACAAGCCTGGCATTCTGTTTGACCTAATAAAGCCTGACTAAATTGCACTGTCTCATTCCCGGAGAAATGAGCCCTCCTCCAATTACTCCCCTCAGAAAAGCCTCTTAGAAAATGCTGGAATGAGGGCAAAGGAAGGCGCTTTCTGCCTGCTCGGGAGCAGGACTCAGAAATCCCAGGCGTCTTCTCCAAACAGCCCCTGAGAGGAGTCTATCTATGTGGAATGTGGGTACTCTGGGAGAAGGCAGGGCCTCCGGGGGCCTCTAAAAGGCAGTGTTTTCCTCCCACAGGCTAGGGGGCTCTTGTCTCCCAAATTGGCAGGTGACATTGACCTGGCCTGGCCAGGTCAAGGTGGAGGTGGAAAGAATTTGGCTTTGGTAGGAATATAGTCGGGGGGCTATAGTCGGGGGGGCGCAGATATTGAGCACCTTTCACAAGGTGCTGGGTTCCCCAGAATTAACGACAGAGTATAGCCCTGCGGAACTTGGCCTGAGATTACCCAATCTGGATTGGGAAAACATGGTAGGATTGATTTGGATGCTTCTTGAAAATATTCACTTCCTCCCCTCCCCCACCACCTGATTCCTGGCTTGCAGGAAGTTTGGGGGGAGCTCTCCTGGGAAGGAAAAGGAAGAGAAGGAGGCAGGCCTGGGTGCTGGGAGAAGCTGGTTTCAGGAGAGGCCTCAGCTGTCCCCATGGAGAGCAGCAAGGGTTAGGTGACCCTTCAGAACCAGCCCCTGTTGGAGCAAGAGTTCAGGGCCTTAAAACTCCCACGTTGCTCAGTCATTGGGTGTGAGCTGCCCCACACTATGGTAAAGTGTTATAAAATTATACACAGCATGCCCAGCCAGTGTGGCTCAGTGGATTGAGCGTCATCCCGTGGACTGAGAGGTCCTGGTTCAATTCCTGGTCAGGGCACGTGCTCAGGTTGTGGGCTCCATCCCCAGTAGGGGCGTGCAGGAGGCAGCCCATAGATGTTTCTCTCTCACATGGCTGTTTTTCTCTCTCCCTTCCTCTCTCTCTAAAAAAATTAATAAATTATGCAAAGCAACTGTATACATTGGTCTAAGAATTAGCTTAGAGTTGCAATTATACAAAATCTTAGTAAACAGCATATTTTTAAAAGGAGATTATTTTCATAATTTTTTTAAAGTTAAAGGCCCAATTTACTATGAAATGTCAGTCCATTTTAAGCAAATTCCCTTTTTCAGTTCGTAGCTTACCTGCCAATACTACACCCACGGCAGGCATCGCTAATCAATCACGGGGCACACCAGACTCTAATTCACACTCCTTTCAATATGACGCTCTCTCTGACCGAAGCACCCTCTCCCTCCCTCCCCCTGGGCTGGGTTTCAGTTTAAATTTTTCTCCAAAACTATTTTCCAGGCCATTGCCAAGCTGGGTCATCTGTGCCTTCTCCAGGCTTGCCCTAGGTTTCTCACCACACTGCAGGTGTCTGCTTTCTTGTCTGTCTGTCCCATCAGGTTAATGTCCTGTTCACCATGACCCTCCAGGGCCTGGCACGAAGTCTGGCACATAGTAGGAGCTCATGGTGAGCATTACAGAAGTGTCCCCAAGATCCCTTCTATCCTGCCTCTTTGTGATTTAGACGTAGGTGTGAAGGAGGGGCTGGTCCTACCCCAAGGTTCAGGTGTGAATCCTTATCAGAGAGATCAGCCCAGGTTAAGTCAGACCTAAACTAATCAGAGCATGTTATTCCTCTGGCTGGAAAAATTGGACCGGGAATGGGCATATGATCCATCTGAAGCCAATGAGATGTGATGGGGAGCCTATTGGAGGTTTCTGGGAAAGAAGAGTCTTCTCCTAGGAACCAGCTCTTTCTCCTTATGAATGGGGTGGTATGTGGAGGTGACGCCTGGAACTCCTGCAGCCCGTTTGCAACCTAGAGGGAAACAAGCCTGAGAATAAGCTAACACTTCAGAAAGAAAGAAGTCAGGCCCTTGGTGACACCACAGTAGTACTAAACCAAACCAAGATGGGCTGAGGCCCACCCCATCTCTGGAACATTCCTTGCATGTATTGATTGGCTATTGTGTCAGCCAATACAACTGGGCTGAGCCCCTGGTTCCCGCCTCTCTGACTCAGCCTCTTTGCCTCCTGATCCTGGGATCCAAAGGTCTTGAAAACAGACAGCCTGGGTTCAAAGCCCAGCTCCAGCACTTTCTCACCATGGGACTTCGGGCAAGTCCCATCGCCAACTTGAGTCTCGGTTTCTTCAGACCTAAAATGTGGTTAATGAAAGTCCCCTGGATCAGGTGTTAGGCACCACTTCTCTTTTCACGCTGTCTCCCTGTGTTCTCACTCCACCCAGCCACAGCTGATGGTCACAGAGTGAATGGACAACCCCAAACACTCAAGCAGAGGGGGTATACCAAGGATCAGCGCCTCTGGGTGCTGGCTCTTTCTGGAACCAATAGGTATATTTTTTTTCATAAACGTTACTATAGCACTCACTCGACGCCGGGCTGTTCTACATGCTTTGCAGATATCAACCTGTGTGTCATCAACAAATACATGAAGTGGGTACTGTGGCTACACCTATGAGAAAACCAAGGCCCAGAGAGATTGAGTGACTTGCCTGACATCACAGAGGCAGTGGGTGGTGGAGCCTGGGTTTGAACCCAGGAGGCCTGTGGCTCCAGTTAGAACATGCAGCCACCCTAACATGTCATAAGAAGGTGTGTATTTGCTGTGTCTAGACACTTTACATAAAATAGCTCATTTGACCTTCACAGCAACTCCAGGAAATAGACATCATTATTATTACCCCATTTGACAGAGGGCAAAGCCATCTCTGAGAAATAGAAAAAAAAACTTCATTCATGGGTGGGTGAATGAATGAATAAGTAAATGAATGAATGATGGTAGGCCAGACCTGTTGAATGGCCTTGACTTGATCCCTGTGTTCCTGGCCAAGAATCGACTCAGGAAGTCCCAGTTGCCCCCAGAGTGTGCTCTTGGGACAAGAGCCTCATCCTGTCTGGGATCCCTGAGAGCAGCCCTGGGCACTGAGTTCCCAGTAGCTTCAAAGGGAGCCCGGAGCCAGCTGAGCTCCCAGGAGGCAAGGACAGCGGGAAAGCTGGCCTGGCCCCCGGCTGCTGTGGACTCGGCCCCGCTGTCAGACGTCAGAAGCGTCAGGCAGCTTTGGTCTCAGGCCTCGGCTGATAGAACCGGGGCAGCATGGAGCCAGGCGCTTCTGGGAACCGTGCTGGCATTTCCTTGTTTTGTCAGCGCTGCCGAAGCGCCCCAGAAACCACATGCAGAACAAAGTCTCTGGGATGCTGCCTGGAAGGCGAGAGGATTAGAGAGAGGGAGAGGAGCGGTGCCGCTGGGCGAGCCTCCTCCAGGCCCTGGGAACTTCTTCTGGCCTCCCCTGAGATGTCACTCCACCAGTGTGTCTCGGGACCTCACGCTATAAAACCACAGCCACCGGGCAGCAGGGCCACCATGTACTGAGCATGGGCTTGGCAGCCAGGTGTGCCGGTCAGATGTACCAGCCAGGTGTGCCGAGCACGCACAGGTCTGCTCTCGGCCATCCTCAGACCTCCCCCCGCCCCAGGGTAAGGACCTTTGTCGTCCCCATTCTACCAATGAGATAAACAAGGCCTGGGGTAGTGCAGTCCCCGGGCGTGATGAGGCCGGGTGTGCACAAACCCACTTCATCCCAGGGTCTGTACCCGGGATTTTCACTTGCTTTTCTGTGTGTTTTGTTTTCACAGATAACATGGCTCAAAAAGGAGAACGTACAAGAGGTATTCACGAAGAGTCCCTGCATCCTCGACAGATGAGAAAACTGAGGCCCAGAGAGGGGGGTATTTTTTTTTTTGAGGGCTTCACCCACGGCACCCTGTGACCCACACCACACAGGTTAGAATCTGGGTCCTTTGTTACACGTGGAGGCGGGGTCACCCAAGTCCATTGGGTCTGCTCAGCCACCTGCCCTCTGCTCAGGGTGAGGCTGGAGGCCTGGGCGAGCTTGGCCCTTAGCCCTGGACCTGCTCCCAGGATGAAAGGGTGGGTCTCAGGATGCGAGAAGGGGCTCCTCCGGGCGAGGGAGCCAGCATATACACTCATGTGTACACAGCTTCAAGATGGGCACACGCACACACATACACATCTTCTCTGTGTACCCACAACCCAAGTTCCCACCGGCTGCCCCAGGCAAGGCAGAATGAGGGTCCTGGCAGGGTCAGGGGATGTTCCCAGGTAGGCTGCTTAACCCCTAGACAAGGAGCCTCCTCCCCTCCCCCAGGGCCGCCCCCCTCCTGCCTGTCTCCTCTCGCTCTTTCTCCTGTCTCTAGGTGTCGCTCGGACACTCTGCGTGCTGGTGCCTTTGCCTCTGTGTGTGTGGCTCTCTCTCCACCCGCTCCTGATCACCTGAGCGCTACTGCCTTCTCTCTCCGAGGCCTTCTCACTCTCTCCCCCTCCCTTTGCTCTCCCTCTCTCCCTCCCTCTCTTTCTCCCTCTCCCACCACCTTAGAGGCCCCTCCCATGGATATTCCAGGACAATCCTCTAACGAGGCCCATGGCTGACCCACTTTGGGACCTGGCCTCTCGTGACCCTTGGAGCCCTGCTCAGCGCCAAGTTCCTGGAATCGGGAGGCGGCCAGGAGGCAGGAGCGTGCCCTGGATGGGAGGCTTCTGTGGGAATTTGCAGGGAGGCAGGAAGCAGAAAGCAGCTGGATCCTTCTCCCCTGTCCTCCGCAGGGGGTGGGGGCACCTCCTATCTGGAGGGGTTTGCATCTTATCAGAGGCCACTCCCCCCACCAGCCCTGGGGGTCGGGGCTCGGGGAGCAGCATTCTTGAGCTACCCTGGAAGGTAGCAGGAACCAGCTCTGCTCTCCTGGAGATAAACTGCCTGATTGGGTCTGAGTTTTCGAAGTGTAGACAGCGCCAACCTGCTCTCCTTCCTTCCAGACACCAACCTGCTCTCCTTCCTTCCAGACGTGGCCTGTGTCCACTTCCAGAGCCCCGAACCTCCTGCAGGGAAGGGCTGAGTTACAAAGAAACCCAGGTCTCCTCTCGGCTGGATATTTGACCATTTGTGTCTTCTCAGAAGTGGGGTCAGCACGGCCCTCAGCCCCGGCCTCCTGGGGTCCTGTAAGAGAAGGCCAGCCAGGGGAGGGCTGGGGGCTGCGGAGCCCAAATGGGGGACAGAGACAGGGAGCAACAGAGAAAAGCAGGCACTGAGAGACGGTCAGAGAGACTGCCAGGGAGAAGCCAGGGCAGCCTGGAGGCACCTGGGAAGAAGGGACAGAGGCTCGTGCTGGTGGCGCAGCAAGATGCCAGAGACGGAGGCCACTCGCCCTGTGTTTGGCAGCCTTGGGGACACATGGGAGTGACAAGCTGGGTATGTGACCGCAGCTCCATGGATATTTCCAAACAGCTAACAGAGCCACGTCCTCTCCCTCTTCCTCACCAGGAGTGCAGAGACCCTCCCGGCAGAGGGCCGGAGACAGGCGTGGCTGAGTACAGGGTGACCCAAGCTTCAGACCACGCAGCCCAGTCTCACGGGTGTTGCCCATCACCACACCTGCCTTAGGGGACATCTAGCATGGTGGTCAAGAGTGTGGGCTCTGGAGCTAGGCGGGCTGGGTGCAGATCCTCACTCTGCCGCTTACTGGCTGTGTGACCGGGGGCAGGTGATTTAACCTCTCTGTGCCTTTCTTCACTTATCTAGAAAACAGGGATAATAATCTACATGGTGGGGTTGTCATGCTACTTCCTGCCGAAGACACAGAACTCGAGTCATGAGGATGCATCAGACAAACCCAAATTGAGGGGCGTTCTACAAAATAACTGGCCTCGCCCAGCCGGTGTGGCTCAGTGGTTGAGCATCGACCCACACACCAAGAGGTCACTGGTTCGATTCCCGGTCAGGGCACATGCCCAGGTTGTGGGCCCGATCCCCAGTGGGGGGCATGCAGGAGGCAGCCAATCGATGTTCTCTCTCATCGATGTCTCTATCTCTCTCCCTCTCCCTAAAATCGATAAACAAAAATAAATAAATAACTGGCCTGCACTCTGCAAATGTCTCAAGGGTGCTGAGTCGCCCCCAAATACATAAATGAATAAATAAAGGAAATTTTCAAAATAAAAATAAAAGAGCGACCATCCGTACTGGGACATGGCAGCTCAGTGCCGCGTGGGGTCCTGAACGGGAGTCTTTTGTTGCAAAAGGGTCCTGGGGACAATTGTTGAGACCTGAACAGGGTCTGAGGACCAGGTGACAGTGATGGGTCGGTGCCAGCTTCTGATTCTGATGGCTCTGTTGTAGTTCTGTAGGGGATGTCCTGTGCGCACGACACTCACGCGGAAGCATCTGGGGCAGTAGGAGCTCGGGTCGGCCGTTTACGCTCAGGAAGCCAGCTGCCCCAGGCCGGCAGCTCTTCGGTAGGTTTGAGATTCCTTTTATTTTCTTAACATATGAAAAAATGAAAAAGAATACATTTGTATCTGAACCAAACAACAATAACAGTAAAACCCCAGGAGAGATGAGCAGTGTGAGGTGTTAAAGGCCACTCTGAGACTTTCTTCTGGATGATCAGAGGCCTGAAAGCCTTTTCTCCCCGAGAGCGAGTCAGTGTTTTTTTAGGGCTCAGCCCCAGCCCTGCCTGGCCCCACATTTGGGAAACGTTGAGGTACTAGGAAGACACTGAGCTGTAGTGTCTGACAGACCTGTCCAAACCCCAGCTCTGCCTTCTAGCTGGACAGCCTTAGACAACTTACTCACCCTCTCTGAGCCTCAGTTTCCTCATCTAAAAAGTGACATGCTGATACCTACCTTCAAGTGATTGCAATTAATGAGACAAGTATTTGAAATGCCATAGAAAGGTAGCTCCTTGGGAGGCGGTTGTTAGAAGCTATTTTTACGTCGGTCCTCCAAGGCCAGGGTTCTTGTCTTTCGTTTTCTTTGTCTCAAACATGGGCCTCCAGGCCAGCAAGCTTCCTGGGCCAAATACAGGCCACCCCCTGGCTGGATAAGGTCCCCTATGGAGCCACTGAGCTCTGATTCAAGACCTGGGGGAAGTGGGGCCATAAACCTCCTCTGCCCCTCCTGTCACTGGAGATCAAACCGTTATCAGAATCAAAGCCACCCAGCTGATGGATGAGCCCGCAGGATCCAGGGGCCCAGGCCTTCAGCCACCTCACCAGGAGCCTGGGCACAATTCAATCTGGGCCAGAAGGTGACTGTTGGGTCCTCAGGAAAGATGCTTATCTCTCTCTGAAGGGAGGAAAGAGACTGGAGGTGTCACACGCAGGCAGGGTGAAGAGGCCATGCCGATAGGGAGGGCCCACCTCAACGGTGTCACTCGGCTGAAGTGTGGATGGCTGGAGCCCCAGATGGCTTTCAAAACCCGGAGAGCCCCGAGCTGACATTTTGGCAGCAATTAACAGATTGACCGACTCAGAGCATTTTGTCTCAGGAGTCTTTGGTGGGGAGAGACCATGGGCAGTGTCACTCTGACACCCTCTGGACTCAGCCTCCCTGGAAAAAGACCCGAAACCCAGGGGATGGAAGATTCCAGAAGGACCTGGCCCATCGGAGAGCTACCGAGAGCCGCCTTGGGGACCCCTGAAGGAAATCACAGAGTTGTCGGGGATGTAATGTTTTACCGTGTCGGCGTCTGGATGCTTCAGACAGAACCTTGAGATGAAAGAGACGCAGTTGCTGTTGTTGGGACACCAGCAATTCATTGCATCTTCACTGCCTGGGCTCGTCCTGGATCCTGTCTGTGACCCCTGGGAAACCAGGATGGCCAGAAGTGCATCCTTCCCAGTGTCACTGTGTGGACATGCCTGGGGTTGTATTATTAGTCATCACTGCTAGGGAATGGTTGTGATATAATGTCAACTTAAAATTCAAGTGACAGTACATGGGTGGTGTGGCATCTGGAAGGACATACACCAGAATGTCAATAGGGATGGAATCAGCCTGCAACGAAGGCTTCGTTGTTTTATTTATGTATTTTCCAAAGCCTTTTGAATGAGCCTCTATTCCCTTTTCAGATGAAGAATCAAAATCTAAGAAACTCTTCAAGAGACACCCTGTGCAGCCAGGCGGAGAGCAAGGGGGCTGGCCCTCCTGGCCCTGCCTCTTAGAGCAACCCTGAGTCCTGCGGGGCCACACTGCCCCTCCCCCCAGCCCCTCTGAGTATTCACAGCTGCATAAACTCCTGCCGCTGTGCAGAGTTACTTGAGATGATTGTATCTTTACCACCTTATGTTACCAGCAGCTTCCCCACACATGCTCCGAGACTGAGTTCCTCCGGGCAATGCCCCCAGCCCCACAGCCCTGCGTGCCAGCTGCCTGCCCAGGGTCAATCTGGTTCCATGTGCAAACGCACTTTTGGCTTCAGCTTCCCTTGGCTGAATGAATGAATGAATGAATGAATGAATGAATGAATGAATATGAAAATGAAAACCCTCTGGAGGAACATTGTTGGGTGGGATGGGAGGAGGAAGCTTGGGCGTGTAGCAAAGACCGGTTTTCCTCGCTCTTAGGACTGGAAAGCCAGGAATTAGAGGCTTAGAGGAGAAGCAAAGGGACCCTGGAGGCAAGAAGGCCTGAGTTCAAATCCTGCATCTGTCCCCCCACTAATTGTGTGGCCCTGAACAAGGTGCCTAATTCTGGGAGCCTCGGGCTATTCAGGTACAACATTGGTTAACAATTCCTCTCTTGTGGGTTGTCTGTGAGGGTCAGAAAAGACGCTATGTGAACAACACTAACATATGACACGTGATCACTGAATGTAGTCATGAACACGACAGAACATCGAAGCCCATCCAGTCCAGTGGCTCTCAACTCCAGCTGAGAATGACCTGGGAGAGCTTTACAAATATGAATGCCAGGGCCCAAGAAATAGCTAACTCCAGGCTGGGCAGGAAAAGTCAAGATGAGCCCAGAACTAGTCCTTCAGGGCAGGCCAGCTTCGGGGTGCTAGGTGCAGGCTGAGTTCCTCTGAGCTGAGGCCCCTGGAGGAGACACATCCCTGGAGCGCTCTGTGCACAGTATTTCCCTGGCGTCTCCCCACAGCTCTGCCCGGTGCATGCTCTTCCATATCCATGTTATGAAGCTCTGAGGGTGAAACCACTTGCCCAGAGCCCACAAAGAACCAGGATTTGAATTTAAAAATCTCTAACTCAGAAATCAATCTTTCTACTACCCCATATAGACCCCATTCATATTTTCACGGCGGGGGAAACTTTGCAGGAATCTCTGGGTCACCCCTAAAATCCCTTAGAATTAATTTTCACATCATAATTCCAAATTACCCATGATGCATAGTGTGTGTGTGTGTGTGTGTGTGTGTGTGTGTGTGTATGTGTGTGTTTCAGGAGCCTGGTCCTTTTGGCTGTGTGACATTGGGGAGGTTGTGTCCCCTCTTTGGGGAGACTAGAAGCACCTTTGGACACAGTCATCCAGGCGTCATATTGCATTTGGGAGAACAAAAGCTGAGCATGTGAGTGTGAATCGCAAGAGCTCTAAACTGGGCCGGAGCATGCCACTTCTGCAGAAGGCCAGGGTCCCTCAGGCTGTGCGAACCCAGTGTTCAACAGTGACACCATGTGGCCACCACCGGAACAGCAGCTTGAACAGGAGTGGGGTTAAGGGGAGGGGGGGTCAAGCACCTTAATCAAGTGTGTACTGCCCCTCCACCTGCGGTCTGCAGATGTCAACTGACCTCTGCTTTGCACTGAGAACATTCCCAAAGCTCTTGGACAAAGGTGGAGGTCCTCAACAGGTGACACCAGACTTGGGATAAATAAGAACAAGTTGAACTTGATTACTTTTTATAAAATGTGATCATAGTTGACCTCCAAACTGGGGAAAGCTGGTCAGACCAGTTATATGTCATAGTTCCCACAATGGCTTTTTGGGAAGCACAGCCCTGGGATCCTATTCTCTGTCAATGAGAAAAGGATATTTGATTGGCACACATTTGATTAATACAGACATTCCAGGGGTAGACAGGTAGGTGGGTCTGAGCTTTGGAGACACTTGCCCAGTGCTGACTCTGACCACTTCCTCTTATTCTTTTATGTGCGTGAGCTCCCCCGAGGGTCTTTCCTTGCCTGACCCTGCCAGTGTTCTCACATGGTTCTGTTTTTCTGACAACAGCTGGTTGCCAAGGAAACACAGTGGAGCCCAAAGTCAGAGCCTGTCTTCCCTGCAGGGAAATTCAACCCTTACTCATCTCTCCATCCACAGCCGCCTCTTGACTTGACCTCAGAAAACTCTGCCAAACCCCAAGCAAGGAGCCCCCTCCCTCGCTGGGACCTTTCCCTGGGGCTGAGCACAGCTGAAAGAAGGAAGCAAGGCTGGGCTGAGAGAGCCAGGACCACAGAACCAGAATGACCCCTAGACACCATATCACCCCAGCTCTTCCTTGTTTTTCCAATGTAAGCTTTTCATCAGTGTGTAACCTATATAAAGTGCATAGTCCTGAACGCACTGCTCAATGAATGTCACAAACCGAACACTCAGTCACTAGCACCCAGAAAAAAGGAACAAACGTCATCAGCCCACCAGAAGCACCCCTTTGCATCCACTAGTGGCCACTCCTCTCCCCCCATGCCCAGAAAGGTAAGCCCTCTTCTGACTCCTAGCAGCGGAGACTTCATCCATTGTTGAGCTTAACCTAAGAGGAATCCTGCCGTGTGCGCTCTTCGGAGTCTGGACTATGTTTTTAGCACTGTGTTGGTGAAAGCTACAGTGGCAATAGTTTGTTCGTTCTCACTGCGGTGGCATAGCCCATTGTGTAAACTTCTCCCAGCACTATTGATGGGCATCAGGGCAGTTCCCAGTTTTTGTCTAAAAGGAGCAATGCCACCCTGAGCATTCTTGTCCATGTCTTTGGATGAACATATATTTATATGTCTGTTGAGTGTACACCCAGAAGTCAAGATTCTGGGTCATAGGGATGGATCTGGTAGCCACTGCCAAGAGTTTTCCAAAGTGCTCGCAGCAAATTTCACTCCCACCAAACAGTATGAGTTTAAGTTGTTCCACGTTCTTGTCAGGACTTGGTGTTTTCTCTTTTTCTTTTTAGCCACTTTCCCTTCCCTTTCATTTTACTGAGGCCAAGGAGATGAGCCATCAGCCAAACCCCAAAAGCAGGGGCGCTGGCAGGAGCCTGGAGCCAGCACTCCAGTCATGTCATCCTTTCTATTGGGCAGAAGGCACCTGTTCTGTTCTCACGTTAAGACAGTCTTGTCCAATTAAACCATCCTCACAAATCAGAGCACGGCAGGCACTCCCCTGAGAAATAACAGCAGGTTATTAACCTGTCTGGTGGGGTAATGGGAGCCGAGCAGTTCTTTCCCAATCTCTTTCAGGTTTGTCTCTCTTTGGACTCAGTCCCAACAGATGTATAAATGTTTACCTTTTCAGAATGTGCTAATCTGAAAATTACGTTTTTCCAGGATTAGATAGCTAAAGAAATCTTTCCAGAGATGCATGATTTTCAAGTGATTGACATGTTAAAGCACTCTCCAGTGTATATGCATGTGCTCATGCATGTGTGTTTGTACATATGTGTGCACATGTGTGTATTCTCATTGCCTAGTTTCATTCCAGGTCCCTTTACATCAAGTCAAAGCATTGCAATCCAGAATCATCTGAACCCCAAGAGGCCCACACCAAGACACATAATCATCAAAATACAAAAGGTTAAAGACAAAGAGAGAATCTTAAAAGCAGCAAGAGAAAAGCAGTTGGTTACCTACAAGGGAGCTCCCGTAAGACTGTCAGCTGATTTCTCTAAAGAAACTGTGCAGGTCAGAAGGGAGTGGCAAGAATATTCAAAGTGATGAAAAGCAAGAAACTACAACCAAAATTACTCTAGCCTACAAAGCTATCATTTAGAATCAATGGACATACAAAGATCTTCCCAGACAAGAAAAAGCTAAAGGAGTTCGTCACCACCAAACCAGTATTATATGAAATGTTGAATGGTCTTCTTGAAGAAGACGATCAAAAATATGAACAATAAAATGGCAATAAATACACATCTATCAACAATTGAATCTACAAACAAAATGAACAAGTAGAACAGAAACAGACTCATAGATCCAGAGAACTTTTTTTTTAATTTTTTTTAATTTTTTTATCCTCACCTGAGGACATTTTTTCATTTTTTGTTCAGATAGAGTGGGAGGGAGAGAGAGGAAGAAAGAGAGAGAGAGAAACATCGACGTGAAAGGGACGCATCGAGTGGCTGCCACCCGCACAACCAACCAGGGCCGGGAACAAACTGCAACCAAGGTACGTGCCCTTAGCGGGAACCGAACCCGGGTCTCTCTGTACCGTAGGCTGACGCTCTAACCGCTGAGCCAAACCGGCCAGGGCCAGAGAACTTTTTGTTGGTTGCCAGATGGGAGGGGAGTTGGGGGAATGGGTGAAAAAGGTGAAGGAATTAAGAAGTACAAATTGATTATTAGACTGTCAAACCTCAAAGGGAAGGGGGGAGAGGGGCGGGAAGAGATAAACCAAAGAACTTCTATGCATATGTGCATAACCAATGGACACAGACAATAGTGTGGGGAAGGCAGGAGGGGGGCGGGAGCAGGGAGGAGGGGGTCAACTGGGGGGAAAGGGGGGACATTTATAATACTTTCAACAGTCAAGATAAGTTAAAAAAAAAAAATCATCTGCCTGAGGGGTTTGAGGGCCTCAAACGCTGGTCCTTTTATTCACTCATTCATTCATTGACCCAACATTTATTAATTTATCTCCAGATGCCTGGCCCAGAGGACATCATGATGAACCTCTGACACAGCCAGTCCCTGCCCTTGCAGAACAAACAGCCCAGCAGGAGAAGACAGACAGGTGACCAGGCAAATTCAGTGCAGTGTGAAAAGTGCTATGATGGAGACACGCGGGTCACCAAGGGAGTGCAAAGGACTGCCCTGGCCGGTTTGGCTCAGCGGTTAGAGCGTTGGCCTGCGGTCCAGAGAGACCCGGGTTTGGTTCCCGCTAAGGGCACGTACCTCGGTTGCAGTTTGACCCCGGCCCTGGTTGGTTGTGCGGGTGGCAGCCACTCAATGTGGCCCTTTCACATCGATGTTTCTCTCTCTTTCTCTCTTCCTCTCTCTCCCTCCTACTCTGTCTGAACAAAAAATGAAAAAAATGTCCTCGGGTGAGGATAAAAAAAAAAAAAAAAAAAGGAGTGACCGGATCCAGTTTTGGGAGGACAGAAGGCTTCATGGGGGGAGCTGACACCTACGAGATGAGTGGGGTGAGCCAGGAGAGTCGGAAAGTGTGCTCCAAGCAGAGGGAACAGCAAGTGCATAGAGAGAGTGCGGTGCATCAGGGAACCTAACAGGCAAAGAGGCTAGAGCACTTATTTCTGGGGATGTTGTTCTTATTGCGCTAATTTAATGTGCTTTAATATGCTCATCTGCATTGTGCGTCTCCAAGAGCCGTTCCCAAGCTCTTTGACCAAGGAATAGAGTTATAAAAGGGTAAACCCTGCCCTGGCCGGTTTGGCTCAGCGGTTAGAGCGTCGGCCCGCGGTCCAGGGAGACCCGGGTTCGGTTCCCGCTAGGGGCATGTGCCCTGGTTGCAATTTGTCCCTGGCCCTGGTTGGTCGTGCGGGAGGCAGCCACTCGATGTGTTCCTTTCACATCAATGTTTCTCTCTCTCTCTCCCTCCCACTCTATCTGACCAAAAAAATGGAAAAATGTCCTCAGGTGAGGATAAAAATAAATAAATAAATAAATAAATAAAATAAAAGGGTAAACCCTTAAAATTTACAAAACACCTCCATGTGCTGTCTCTTTAAACCCTTCTGATCTGTATATCAGCAGCATTATCATTGCTGAGGAACTGGTTAGAAATGCAGTCTCAGTCCCTGGCTCAGACCTACTCAGGCAGAATCTGCATTTTATCAAGATCCTGGGTGACTCGCATGAGAGTTCAGAAGCCAGTTTTATTGCACCCATTTTAAGGTAAAGAAACAGAGGCCCAGCAAGACAGAGATCTCGCTGTTCACAAGTAACTGGTGACTCCAAATCTCGTTGCTCCCTCTCTAGTCCAAGTTACTGGTCTTATGGATGAGAATACAGAGGCCCAGAGAGGGAATGTGTGTTGCCCAAGGTTACACAGCTAGACTGGCAGCCAGGTCTTCAGACTCCACATGCATTCATTCAGTGGGCTTTCCCTGACCCCAAATTTCCGGGAGCCGCAATTCTCAGTGTGGTCAGTGGACCAGCCGCATCAATGTCACTCTGAACACTTGTTAAAATGCCCATTTTGAGGTCCCTCCTCAGACCTATTGCATCCAAATCCCTGAGGATGTGGTCCTGGAATCTGCAATTTAGCAAGCCCTTCAGATGTTTCTTAGACTCAGTAGAAGAATTGCTGTGAACCTTGCAGGAATCCCATGCAATGCAATTCTTTGATCTATTCACTAGAGGGAGCCAGCGCCCCAGAGACACAGCCTCTCTGCTTCCCTGACAGCGGTTTCCCAGTGGTTTTCACTGGCTGGCTCATAACATGGTTGCTGCTCAGGAGAAATCCTCAGGTCACACCAGTTAGTGGTGCTCAGGAAGGGGAGCCCTTTCATTAATACGGGAGGCAGGAAACCTGAGTTCAAATACCACCACCTCAACCCTCACCATCCATGCCTGTTGTAGGTTCACCTTGAAGCCTCACACAGCCCTTCACTTCCCTGAGCTTCACTTTCCTCATCTGCAAAGCAGGGCTGTTGTACCCAAGTGGCTTTTGTGTTTGTTTGTTAATCCTCACCCGAGGATATTTTTTCCATTGATTTTTAGAGAGTGGGAGAGAGGGAGGGAGGGTGTGAGAGAGAGACAGAAACATCAATGTGAGAAACATATTGATTGGTTACCTCCCACACGCACCCAGACTGGGGCTGGGGATCGAACCTGCAACCCAGGCATGTGCCCTTGACCAGAATTGAACCTGAAACCCTTCGGTACACAAATGATTTGAAAAGAGATAAAGAAATGCTGACCAAGTCTCTATCTATACAATGATGATGGTGGTGGTTGTGGTGGTGGAGATGGTGGTGGTGGAGATGGTGGTGATGGAGATGGTGGTGGTGGAGATGGTGGTGGTGGAGATGGGGTGATGGAGATGGTGGTGATGGTGGTGGTGATGGAGATGGTGGTGGTGGTGATGGTGGTGGTGGTGATGATGGTGGTGATGGTGGTGGTGGTGGTGATGATGGTGGTGATGGTGGTTGGTGGTGGTGGTGGTGGTGATGATGGTGGTGGTGGTGGTGGTGGCAGTGGTGGTGGTGATGGTGGTGGTGGTGATGATGGTGGTGGTGGTGGTGATGATGGTGGTGATGGTGGTGGTGGTGGTGATGATGGTGGTGATGGTGGTGGTGGTGGTGGTGATGGTGGTGGTGGTGGTGGTGGTGGTGATGATGGTGGTGGTGGTGGTGGTGATGGTGGTGGTGGTGATGATGGTGATAGTGGTGGTGGTGATGATGGTGATGGTGGTGGTGATGGTGGTGGTGGTGGTGGTGGTGGTGGTGGTGGTGGTGATGATGGTGATAGTGGTGGTGGTGATGATGGTGGTGATGGTGGTGATGATGGTGGTGATGGTGGTGGTGGTGATGGTGGTGATGATGGTGGTGGTGGTGGTGGTGATGGTGGTGGTGGTGGTGGTGGTGGTGGTGTTGATGATGACAATTAGGTTAATTATATAAATCATGATCCTTGCCCTTACTAGTACGTATAATGTCCCTGCCCTTGGGCCACGTGCCTCAGCTATCTCATTCACTTTTCTCACTCCCCCTGAGTTCTTCGTCCCCAGGCTCTGAGGAGCATGAATACCTAAACTGTGGTTGCCTCTGTGAGTTGGGACTCACAGTATTGCCCATGGGGGTGGGCAATGGGGAAAGCATGGGTTCAAATCTTAGTCTTACTGCTTCCTTGGCATACGACTCTGGAAAGTGATTTTCTGTGTCAGCTTCTTCATCAGGAAAATGGGGGTAGCACCGTCCCTACCTTAGAGTGTAACAATTACATGAGATGCTGGGCACAAACTACTGAGACAGACACAGTAGCAGGTGCCCCGCTCTTTCCCTGGCCCCGCTGCCCACAGAATCTTGGGAAGTCTTACTTATCGCTGCGACTGTAGAGATACTTGCTGTGGAAACTTTCCAATCACTCTTCAGCAGCACAGGCGTCCCTTAGAGAAATTGCAGGTTCTGTTCCAGACCACTGCAGTGAAGGGAGTATCGCCATAAAGCCAGCTGTGATCCATTTGTAAAAAAAAAAAAATGCAGTATCTGTGAGGTGCCATAAAGCAAAGTGAATAAAACTAGGTGCAATAAAACGAGGTATGACTATAGTTACCAAACTCTGCCAACACAAGAATCACCTGTGCAGCTTGGAAAACTCTGGACACCTGGCGCAGGCCTCAGGAGAGTTGAATTGGAAACTCAAGGGATGGGTCCGTGGTTCACAAAGTTCCCAGGTGGTTTCAATGTGCAACCCATGTTCTAGATCACGCTGCCCATCAGAAATATTATGTGAGCTGATGACCAGAGAAGTTAATTTTAATACCACATTTCATTTAGGCCATATATCCAAAATGCGATTATGTAAACATGCAATCCAATATTAAAATGATGAAAGGTATTTTACACTTGTGTCCTGTACCAAGCCTTTGAACTCTTCTCAGCATTTCACACTTAGGGCACAGCTCAGTTCAGACTCGCACATTTCGAGTGACAAGTGGCTACCATGTGCACACTCACCTGGCAAGACAGGCAATCCCCACTTCGCAGATGAAGGAACTGAGACTCAGAGAGATGACGGGACCGGCTCAGGCCTCATGACTGTGAAGTGGCAAGGAGGCTGGAGCCCAGGTGCCCAGGCCACAGCCTGGTGCCCCTTTCCTCCCACACCAGCTCCAGGTGGTTTCTGGCTTCCACATCCTGTCTGGAGACTGCCCCCAAACTGGGAGGGGGCAGCAGAAGCACCCCAGAGGCTGGATTACCCCCAGCCTGGGGCTCCGAGGTCCCTCCCCGTCTTGGGGCTGGTCCATTCTCGGGGATGATTTCTCTATCATCCAGCCTCCCCTCTCCAGACACACTCAGTGGCTGGATTTGGGCTTCTTTGCCCAAAATTCATACCTCGTCCAACACAGTGCTCAGGGCACAATAGGAGCACTGGATGGGACCACAGAAACTAGGGGGTGTCTCCAGGAACCTCTGAAGACAGCCAATCAGTGGGACAGATATTTTCAGAGGTCCCAAGATAATTGCCCCTGGGGCAGTGGCCACTCTGTTCTCGTGGCTTGGACATCCCCTCCTGGTGGCTTTCCTCAATAGAACCCTTTCAGGTCCTTGGGGACTCTCAGCGGCCCACCCCCACACCTCCTTGCGGTTTTACTTTCTCCACCGTCGGGGGTATGTCTCGGTTGTTTGCTAGTGTCTGTCTCTCCAGCCGGATGGAGCTCCAGGCAGGCTGGCTCTGCGTCTGTTCAATCCCCCACCCCCGTGCGTCAGAGGGGCTGACACCCAGCTGCTCCGCAGACACCCGTTAAATGAGTAGTTGCGAAATCCAAGGAACCTGGAAAGGTCATTGCGGCTTCTAAAGACTCCCCAGTTTGAACAGGGCCTAACTCGGGCCTGGAAGAATCCGATTCCGTGGGCCTGTGGGAGAGGAAGCCACGGTGTCATTTCTGGCATCAGATTAACAGTTTGTTTCTATTTTCTCAGTAGAAGTTGCATAGTGTGTCACCGACATCCGCCTAGCACAACCCTCTGTGGGGTCTTTGGCGATGACAAAATTCGATCAGGGACTTGGGACCCAGCTTTCCACCCAAGGCGTCTCCCAAGTGGAGGGGAAAGCGTGATTTCTTACTCTGGGGAGGAACTAGCACTTTGGCATATTTTTTTTTAATTTTTTTCTTTATTGATTTTTTTAGACAGAGGAAGGGAGAGGGAGAGAGAAACATCGATGAGAGAGGACATCGACTGGTCGCCTTTTGCATGCCCCCCCCCACTGGGGATCGGGCCCACAACCTGGGCATGTGCCCTGACTGGGAATCGAACTGGCGACCTCTTGGTGCATGGGTCGACGCTCAACCACTGAGCCACACCGGCCAGGTGCACTTCGGCATAGTATAGACGTGTAGTTTCTCTAAAGCTCCTGCACGTCTCATCCTGTCCTGGAGTCCGCCTCCCGGAGGACCTGGACGCCCATCACACAGCTGGCATGACCACGAGCTCCACGGGTGGGCGGTGTCCCCTTTTCAGCACCTCCCCAGCCAGTGTTCCAACAAGCGCTTTGTGGAGGAAGCCCTCTGGAGCCTTGTATCCTATCTGAAATTTCAGAAGTATGCTCAGAAAACACATGCTCAGAGTGTCTGGTGGATGCCATAGCCCCTTACAGAGCCGAGGAAGACCCACTATCTGTGCTTTGGGGAAGTAAGAAAACTCTTGCTTTCTAGGAAATGTCAGCAAACCTCAGAACAAAGCTCAAGAATATTTACCAACAAATCCCCAAAATATCTAGCATCCAACAGCAACAAAAATAGTGAACGTGAAGATCTAGCAAGAAACAAAATGACCCATAAAGATGGAAAAATAATGAACAGAGCATCTGTGAGCTGTGGGACAACAAGCAGGCTATATAGATATAACAGGGAGGAAGGAGGAATCAGAAAAAAAAATACTTAAAGAAATAATGACTAGGTCTAAGAAACTCAAAACTCAATAAGAAAACAAATAACCCTATTTTTTAAATGAGCCAAAGACCTTAACAGACACTTCGCCAAAGGAAATACACAGGTGGTGAGTAAGCATGTAAAGAGATGTTCCGCATGGTATACCGTCAGGGAAACGCAGATTAAAGCAGCAACGAGATACCGCTGCACACCTATGAGAACGCCAGAATCCAGAGCCCTGACAGCACAGACCGGCGAGGAGGCGGGGCAGCAGGAACTCCTCACCGCTGGTGGGAACGCGGAATGCTACGCTCTGCCACTTTGGAAGACAGGTTGGCGCCTTCTCACAAACTAAGCATACTCTTACCATAAAGTCAGCAATCGTGCTCCTTGGTACTTACCCAAAGGAATTGAAAACGTATGTCCACACAAAAACCTTCCAAACTGCTATAAACATAATTGCCAAAACTTGGAAGCAACCCAGATGTCCTTCAGGGGTGAATGAATACATAAGTATTGATACATTCAGACAATGGGATATTATTCAATGATAAAAAGAAATGAGCTATCGCCCTGGCCAGTTTGGCTCAGTGGTTGGAGCGTCGGCCCGCGGACCAAAGAGTCTCGGGTTCAATTCCAGTCAAGGGCACATACCTCGGTTGTGGTTTGGCCCCCGGCCCTGGTCGGGGTCATGCAGGAAGCAACCAATCAATGTGTCTCTCTCACATCGATGTTTCTCTCTCTCTCTCCCTCCCACTCTATCTGAACATAAATGGAAAAAAGAAAGAAAGAAATGAACTATCAAGCCATGAAAAGACACACATATTACAAAGTGAAAGAAGCCAATCTGAGAAGGCCACATGTCATGTGATGTCAACTCTATAACCTCCTGGAAAAGGCAACTCTATGGAGACAGTGAGAAGATCAGTGGCGGCCAGGGGCTAGGCACCCAGATAACCGGGAATAATCTCCCTACTCAAGGTCCATAGCTCCAATCACATCTGCGGAAATCCCTTTGGCCATATAATGTAACGGTACACAGATTCTAGGGAGAAGGGCATGAGCATTTTGGGGAGAGGGCTCCTTCTGCCTACCACCGCATATGTTCATGCAAATACTTGTGTGCAAATGTGCATGGCAATTTTATTTGTAATCACCAAAAACTGGAAACGAGACTGCCATGGGGGTGGGTAAACAAATTGTGGTGCATCTACACCATGCTCTGCTCCCCGGCAAGCAGTGGCATGAACTACTGATACGTGCTGCCACATAGATGCACCTTAAAGTAATCACGCTGTGTCTGAGAAGCCAGACCCCTTCCCCAAAAGCAATGCAAAGCATGTAATTCCATCTGTATAAAATTCCAGAAAATGCAAACTAATGTATAGTGACATTAGTGTAATGTATATAGTGTAATGTATATCAGAATTTGCCAGGGGCCAGAGGTGAGGTACCCGCAAGGGAGACCTGGTGGGAGGGGTTATAAAGGGGCCTGAGCAAACTTTTGGGGTGTGGGGTACATTCATTATCCTGAGGGTGGTTGTGGTTTCATGAGTGTATACATATGTCAAAGCTGACCAAATCGTACACTTTAAATATGTGTGGTTCGTCGTACATCAATTATACCTCAGTACGGCTGGTATTAAAAGGCATTTCTCTACAGTGGGATACGTACTTCCTAAAAGAAAGAAAACATTAACACGCCAAATGTTAAATTGTTGAAAGCAGACAGTGGTGATACAGGTGATCATCAGACTATTCTTTCTACTCCTTGAAATACTTGAAAATTTTCATAATAAAAAATTGGGAGGAAAGGACCCAGGCTTTGGAGCCAGGCGTCCAGGGAATCCAGAGTGATTCTGTCGTATCCTAGCTGGGTGAATCAGGCGAGTGACGATCCCGAGCACCTCCTTCCTCACTTGTGAAATGGACGTAATCACCACGCTGAGCTCACTGACGGTGTGCGTGAAATTAGATCAACGCACCAAGCAGGCTGAGTAGGGCTGGGATGTCGTGGGTGCTCACTTCATATGGTAGCTGTCACTGTACATCTAGCTCCCTTAGCTGAGAGGCACAGAAACTGAACTAGAGAGGCCAAGAGACTTAACTGAGGTCACACAGCTACCGCCAGGTCTGAATCTGAGCTACTACCTCTTTGGGACACCAACTTCTGAGAACCCTGAAGTCAATCATTTATGGAAACAGCCCTGGTCGGTTTGGTTCCGTGATTAGAGCATTGGTCTGCAGACCAAAGGGTCTTGGGTTCAATTCTGGTCAAGGGCTCATACCTGGGTTGCAAGTTCGATCCCCGGCCCCAGTCATGGTCGTGTGGGAGGCAACCAATCAATGTGTCTCTCTCACATCCATATTTCTCTCTCTCTCTCTCTCTCATTCTCTCTTTCCCCCTCCCTCCTCCCTTCCACTCTATCTAAAAAATCAATAGAAAAATATCCTCAGATGAGGATTAACAAAACAAAAAATATTATTTATGGAAACAGTGGCCAGGCCACCCACACACCCCACTCCCAGGGGAAGCCATCCTCACTCTGGTCAGCAAAGGAAGCCAGAGCTAGCACCCAGATGTATTTTTAACAAGGTGAAGATACACACTTTGCATATCTTTTTTCCCCACAGTTTGAGGCTCAAGGTCCCAGTCCAAATTAGATGTTTCCTGTGTTCGTTTAGATAGATGAGATCTCAAACTCCGTGATCAGAACTCTTTCTTTAAAAAACAAAAATTATTTTTATTGTTGAAAGTATTACAGATATCCCTCCTTTTTTTATCCCCATCGACCCCCTCCACCCCGCTCCCACCCCCACCCCCCACCTTCACTGCACTGTTGTCTGTGTCCATTGGTTATGCATATATGGTTTATCTCTTCCCCCCTTCCAGCCCCTCTTCCCTCTGAGGTTCCTCAGTCTGTTCCCTACTTCCATGTCTCTGGATCTATTTTGTTCGTCAGTTTATTTTGTTCATTAGATTCCACAAATCAGTGAGATCATGTGATACTTGTCTTTCTCTGACTGGCTTATTTTGCTTAGCATAATAATCTCCCGGTCCCTCCATGATGTCTCAAAGGGTAAGAGATCTTTTTTACAGCTGCATAGTACTCCATTGTGTAATGGAATGTACAATGTACTACTGATGGACACAGGCTGTTTCCAGATCTTAACTGTTATCAATAGTGCTGTTATGAATATAGGTGCATATATTCTTTCTGGTTGGTGTTTCAGGCTTCTTAGGATATATTCCTAGAAGTGGGATCACTGAGTCAAATGAGAGTTCCATTTTTAATTTTTTGAGGAGACACCATACTGTTTTCCATAGTGGCTGCATCAATCTGCATTCCCACCAGCAGTGTACTGGGGTTCCCTTTTCTCCACATTCTCACCAGCACTTGTTTGTTGATTTATTGATGACAGCCATTCTGGCAGGTGTGAGGTGGTATTTCATTGTCAATTTAATTTGCATCTCTCTGATGATTAGTGATGCTGAGCATTTTTTGACATGTCTCTTGGCCATTTGTTTGTTTTTTGTTTGTTTGTTTTTTATCCTCACCTGAGGACATTTTTCCATTTTTTGTTCAGATAGAGTGGGAGGGAGAGAGAAGATGAGAGAGAGAGAAACATCGATGTGAAAGGGACACATCGAGTGGCCGCCTCCCACACAACCCAACCAGGGCCGGAGACAAACTGCAACCGAGGTACATGTCCTAGCGGGAACCAAACCCGGGTCTCTATGGACCGCAGGCCGACGCTCTAACCGCTGAGCCAAACCAGCCAGGGCTCTTGGCCATTTGTATGTCTTCTTTGGAGAAGTGTCTGTTCAGGTCCTCTGTCCATTTTCAATTGGATTGTCTTCCTTTTGTTGAGTTGTATGAGTACTTTATATATTTTGGAAATTAACCCCTTATCTGATGTATCATTGGCAAATATGTTCTCCCATACAGTGGGTTCCCTTTCCATTTTGATGGTTGTTTCTTTTTTTTTTTTTTTCTTTTTTTATGGTTATTTCTTTTGCTGTGCAGAAGCTTTTTAGTTTGATGTAGTCCCATTTGTTTATTTTTCTTCCCCTTTGTTTCTCTTGCCCTAGGCAATGTAACAGTGAAAATTCTCCTATGTGAAATGTCTGAGATTTTGCTGCCTACATTTTCTTCAAGGATTTTTGTTTCATGAATTACATTTAAGCTTTTATCCATTTTGAGTTTATTCTTATGTATGGTATAAGTCAGTGGTCTCGTTTCATTTTTTTGCATGTACCTGTCAAATTTTCCCAACACTATTTATTGAAGAGACTGTCTTTTCTCTATTGTATGCTCTTGCCTCCTTTGTCAAATATTAATTGAGTATAATGGCTGGAGTCGATTTCTGGGTTCCCTGTTCTATTTCATTGCTCTACATGCCTGTTCTTGTGCCAGTACCAGACTATTTTGATTATGATGATTTTGTATAATAGTATAACCTGATATCCAGTATTGTGATCCCTCCTACTTTGTTCTTCTTTTTCAGGACTGCTGTGGCTATTCGGGGTCTTTTTTGGTTTTATTTAAACTTTTGGAGTATTTGTTCTAGATCTGTGAAATATGCTGTTGGTATTTTAATAGAGATTGCTTTGAATCTATCGATTGCTTTGGATAGTATGGACATTTTAATGATGTTGATTCTTCCAATCCATGAGCATGGTATATGCGTCCTTTTTTTTTTTTTTTTTAATATCTTCCTCTATTTCTTTTTTCAATGTCCTGTAGTTTTCTGAGAACAAGTCTTTTAGCTCCTTGGTTAAGTTTATTCCTAGGTGTCTTAATTTTTTTTTTTTTTTTTTGGTAATGGTAAATGGGATCTTCTTTCTTTCTTTCTTTCTTTTTTTTTTAGTTTCTCTTTCTGAGTGTTCATTATTGTGTATAAAAATGCCATCAAGTTCAGCCAGTGTGGCTCAGTGGTGGAGTGTCATCCCATGCACCAAGAGGTCGCCAGTTCAATTCTGGTCAGAGCACATGTCCAGGTTGCAGGCTCGATCCCCAGGAGGGGGCGTGCAGGAGGCTGCTGATCTCTGTTTCTCTCTCATTGATGTTTCTATCTCTCTTTCCCTTTCCCTTTCTCTCACAATCAATAAAAACATATTTTTTTAAAATGCCATTGATTTCTGGATGTTAATTTTGTATCCTGCTACTTTGCCAAATTCATTTATTAAATCTAGTTGTTTTTTGGTGGAGTCTTTAGGGTTTTCTATGTACAATATCATGTCATCTGCAAGTAATAACAGTTTCACTTCCTCATACCTCAACAGAATAAAGGCCATATATGACAAACCTACAACCAACATCATCTTCAGTGGACAAAAACTAAAAGCATTTCCCTTAAAAACAGGAACAAGATAGGATATTCACTTCACCACTCTTATTCAATATAGTACTGGAAGTCTTAGCCACAGCAATCACACAAGAAGAAAAAATAAAAGGCATCCAAACTGGAAAGGAGGAAGAACTCTTCCTTTAAAGTAGAATCAGATTGCATAGATGCATTCCTAAAAACACATTTATTTGGTTACTTCCATTTGTACGGAAGCCTAAGACGTCCAAGGGTCACACAAAGATTGCCCAGAAGTGTATGGCGTAGACTCCATGTAGGGGTGCTCAAGCTGTGCAAGCCAGTAGATGCCCACTGAGTCTGCAAGTGAGGGGAAGATTTTCTAGAATTGGGAGGAAATTTTGTGCAGTCATTCCCCACTCAACCTATTGGAATATTACCACTTGATTTGCTAAGTGGTTTTATTAAAGGGAGCAGAGGGGTATAAAGGAAATCTGAATGATTGGAGAGGAAAGGAAGTTGAATGGTAATTACTGTGAAGGGAAAAAGAAACTTTGGGGATCGTGATCTTTTACTTGTCTCCTTAGCCACCTACCTACCCACCGAACTGGAACACACAGTAAGAATTCAAGCCTTTTGGTGACCATGACATGAGAAGCACACCTGCTGTGTTGAATTATTTATCGCAAAGAATTCCTTTCAATGAGTGGCCACAACAGTGGCTTAGGACACATCCCTCCTACCAGCTATTCCAAGGTGGTGCATGTGCCGATCCATGCACTGTTTCGGGTGCACAAGGAATGAAGAAATTGAGAGGAAGAGTTTGGAAACTTCTGTAGCAATTTGACGGAGTAGTTCTGTGTCTCTTACTAATGACTTGGGGGCTTATATTTTGCACCTCTTTGTTATTTTATTTTTCTAGTAATTCATTTTTACTGTATTTTCGAAGAGTATCAATGTGCAATGGATTATTTATAAAATAATATGCATAGTTTTTCTTCTGCATCAGTTCCATATATTTTCATTAGAGATCAATCACGATTTTTTAACTTTATAAACTGCAGTCAAACATATGGCATATATATATCACAAACATTTCCCTATAGCATTCACCTTCAACTGGAAAGTGCCTCTTCCTAAAAACAGGATAGAGACTCACCTTCCAGGTAAATGGTTACTGTGGATGTTTAGTAGAGGAAAAAAGATAAACTATGTATCCTATTAATTTGCCTCTAAACAGGGCGAAGTATATTTTTGTCACCTGGATAAAACAATAGTGTGTCGATCATCCTGGTCTCCCCCTGCCCAGTGAAAGGTAAAGCATTTCACCTCCAGCACGAACAATGAGTGCTGGCGTGTCTGAGTTCTGAACAATATGCAGTTCATGACATTTCAAAGGTAACAAATCCAAAGTCCATCTATTCTCTTAAATGTTGCAAAGTGGTCACTAACATTTTCTCTTTCCGTTTTAGTTCACGATATGCCAGGCATTTTTTTTTTTTTTAACACTCTAACCGTCCTGTTTATAAAGACAGCGAGTGAAGGCCTAACTCCAGCCCCACCCCCGAACTCCTTTGCAGAGGTCCCAGGTCCTACTCCGTAACCCAAGGGCACCAAAATTCAGTCCTCTGGGAACATCCTGCCAGGACAGACAGGATTTTGACATTATTCCTTTATATCTCTGAAGAGCCTACTTCCCTTCCTGGTGACATTCCCATGTGGGAAGAGCACAGATGGACTCTGGCCTTGGACAGTCCTGAGGGCCGGAGCCCTCTGGCCTCTGCCATGCATTGGCTGCGCCGATTACATCACTCCTCTGGGTTCTGCCATTCTGCACTCCCACCAACAGAAGCAGCAGGGCTCCAGTGGGCACAATGACACTTGCATGGCATTCCATGGGCCAGCTGGAGTCCCAGACCAGCCCAGATTCCAGGCGTGTGGAACTCACTCCGCCTTGGGGAGAGGAGCTGCAGAGTCACATTGCAACGGCATGGGGGTCAGAGAGGGGGACAGTGGTGGCTGTTTTTGCAAAAAAAAAAAAAAAATCTACTGCACAGGGATTACTGCACTTAATCCTCACAGCAAGCCCTGGACAGAGGGGGAAACTGAGGCACAGAGAGATTCATTTCCTGTCTCGGCCAGGAACTGGAACAGAAACCCAGAGTCTGGGCTCTCGCTCCCGACACTTGGGCCTGGGCTGTGTGCTGGGGACCAGAGAGAGACACATGCCCTTATTCTTGCCCCCAGCACTCACCACCCTCACCTCCCAGTGACTACAGTCATGCTTAGGCACCTGGAAATGGTGGGAGGCAGGAGTGGATTGCTCTGGCCACCTCTGGCTGCCCCAGGAAAGTGACTGTCCAGTTCCTCCTACCCCTCCTCGTCCTTTTCTGAGAAAGTCTGTGGCTTTCATCAGAGGCCCTTGAACCCTGTGCTCAGGTGTGGGGTTACAGACTGGCTGTCCTCTCAGTGGCCTTCATCAGAACCCCATTGGTGTGTACACTGGACTCATAAATTATTCAGGCTGGCAGTTCTCCGGGGAGGAAGCGAACATCCAGTGTTCACAGCCGGGGCTGGCTGCAACAAGGGCCAGGCGAGCCACGCTGCAGAAAGGGAGGCAGAGGCTCCCAGAGTCTCAGGTGGGCTCAGGAGCTCAGGACCACGCTTGTCTTGCAGAAGCTGTGCACCTGGGCCCTGCGGGTGCTCAGAGTGCTGTGAGATGCCTGCCTCTACCCCAGAGGATGGAAGCTAAATCATGCCAGGCATTTTTAATAACTGGTCCTTCCCCACAGCTAATTTGAGAAGGACTGCCTCAGGGCATAGCTGTGTGATAGGGTGGCAGAGTTTTGCTTCTGGGCATTCCACACAGTGGTCCACCTACCAGACAGTACATACGAATCGCCTGGGAGCTTGTTACACATGCACACGGTCCAGGCCCAGTCACCAGGAGGCCAAGGCTAGGGCACAGGTCTTTGACTTTAGAGGCTCCCACCCCATGATGCGGATTCAGCTGGCCCACACCTGTGCTCGGGAACCTCTGTGCTGTAATATACCACCCCCGCTTTGCCAGTCATCTCCTCATCGTCCATGCACCTGCTCCCAGTCATCTCCTCATTGTCCATGCACCTGCTCCCAGTCATCTCCTCATTGTCCATGCACCTGCTCCCAGTCATCTCCTTGTCCATATATCTGCTCCCACCTTCAGCCTCAGCTGCACCAAAGGAATACTTCATGAAGAAGATAGTATTCGGGCTGGCCCTTAAGGACTTGGTAGGATTAGAATATGCAGAGAGAGGGATAGGACTGGAGGACAAGCACAGATGCAGGAAAGTATAAGGAATATTGTGGTGGGCTGAAGAGAGAGGCCCAGTTTGGTGAAAAATAGGTTGGCAAATACATATCACACTCCACCCTTCCTCGCCCATAGCGAGCACTCTTACAGTGAGCCCAGTGACTCCAGTGACTCCACAGAATGTTCCAGACACACAACTACTAGCCAATCACAGTTTGCCCATGGAATGTCAACTCAGGGCTGAAGAGTGGAGTGACTCTGCAGGTGAAAGAAAGTGTTGAAAGCAAGAATTAGTATAGAGGTGAAATAGTCAGGAATTCATAACATCCCATCGGGTTGGGGAGAGAGGGAGGAGAAGTTGGCAATGACTTGGAGGTTTGGAGCCTTGGTGACTGGGGCATGGGTTGGCACCATTCACAAGAATAGACAAGACCAGAGGAGAAACAAGGAGGGAGGGGGATGCTGACTTCAGTTTGGAAATATTTAATTTGTGCGGCCAGAAGATCACACAGGTGGAAATTTCCAGCAGGCAGTTGAACCTGTAGGCAGAGAGAGGAGAGGTCAAGCTAGAAAGAGCCACTCAATCACAGTACCGGACATCAGGTTATACTGCAAAGGCATTGCAATCAAAACAGCCTGGTACTGGCACAAGAACAGGCATATAGATCAATGGACCAGAACAGAGAACCCGGAAACTGACCCAAGACATTATGCTCAACAAATATTTGACAAAGGTGGCAAGAGCATACAGTGGAGTAAAGACAGCCTCTTTAATAAATGGTGTTGGGAAAACTGGACAGCTACATGCAAAAAAATGAAACTAGACCACCAACTTACACCATACACAAGAATAAATTCAAAATGGATAAAAGACTTAAATGTGACTCAAAAATCCATAAAAATCCTGGAAGAAAATGTAGGCAACAAAATTTCAGACATCATACACAGTAGAATTTTCACTGATCCAATGCCTAAGGCAAGAGAAACAAAGGAAAAAAGGAACACATGGGACTACATCAAACTAAAAAGCTTCTGCACAGCAAAAGAAACAAGCATCAAAACGGAAAAGGAACCCACTATATGGGAGAGCATAATCACCAATGATACATTAGATAAGGGATTAATTTCCAAAATATACAGAGTGCTCATACAACTCAACAAAAGGAAGACAAAGAACCCAATTAAAAAATGGGCAGAGGACCTAAATAGACACCTCTCCAAAAAGGACATACAAATGGCTAAGAGACATATGAAGAAATGCTCAACATCACTAATCATCAGAGAGATGCAAATTAAAACGACTATGAGGTATCACCTCACACCTGCCAGAATGGCCGCCATCAACAAATCATCAAACAACAACTGCTAGCGAGGGTGTGGAGAAAAGGGGACTCTAGTACACTGCTGGTGGGAATGCAGACTGGTGCAGCCACTGTGGAAAACAACATGGTGTTTCCTCAAAAAATTAAAAATCAATCTGCCATTTGACCCAGTGATCCCACTTCTAGGAATATATCCTAAGAAGCCTGAAACACCAATTAGAAAGAATATATGTACCCCTATGTTCATAGCAGCACTATTTACAATTGCTAAAATCTGGAAACAGCCCGTGTCCATCAGTAGATAAGTGAATAAAAAAGCTATAGTATATATACACAATGGAACACTATGCAGCTGTAAGAAAGAAAGATCTCTTATTCTTTGAGACCACATGGAGGGACCTGGAGAGTATTATGCTAAGCGAAACAAGCCAATCACAGAAAGACAACTACCACATGATCTCATTTATTTGTGGAATATAATGAACAAAATAAGCTGATGAACAAAATAGACCCAGAGACACAGAAAGGAGTATGGTTCAGACTGACAAACCTCAGAGGAGGGGGGCGGGGGGGAGGGGAGAGATGAACCAAAGAACTTATATGCATGTATGCGTAACCAATGAATATAGACAACAATGCTGGGGGGTGGGGGCGGAATGGGGAGGAGGGTGTCTAGGGGGAAAAAAGGAGAAACATCTGTAACAAAAATATATTAATAAAAATTAAAAAAAAAAAAAAAGGTAACGGGAATGCACCTTGACATTGCTGGTGCCCAGTGTGCAATGTGAGGCTGGCAGTGGGCTCCCGCAGCCTGGGCAGCCACTCCCGTGTACCACCCTCCCCGCTCCAGCATACAGGAACCATGCGGCTTCTCCACCCTCTCGCCCCATACCCACTAATGACTTTCTGGTTTTCAACTGCCTGGAAGGGAGGCCGGGCTTGGTTTCTTTGAAGAGTGTACAAGTTGGTTTCACAGAAGGTGGTGTCCACATCCCAGTTTCTACCTGCTGGCTGCAGCAAGGTGACAGCTGAGAGGCGGTGGCGTGGCGGCGGCTGTGGCTTCATGTGGGAGGCCTGCGGTGTCTGTGACTTGAAATGAGATTGATGGGGCTCCACCAGTTCCCTCTGGAGATGCATCACATCTTCAACCCCACGCCTGCTACGAGCGCTGTGCCCTGGCCCGAGGGGTGGTCTGCAGGAGGCCCGGCCTCTCAGGACCACCCGCAGAAGAAGAGGGAGGCCCACCAGCTGACAGTCCCAGGAGGGAAAAGCCAAGGACCACATTACTCCAGGAGGCCCTTCAGGCCTGCCCGGGGTGGGAGAGGGTGGGGTAGTTAAGCACCTAAATATGTTGGAGCTGAGATTTAAAATCCAGAGTGGGAAGGACTTGAGAAATGGGGAATTGGGGCGCAGAGAGGAGAAGTGGTACACCAGGACCTCGCAGGGACGGGCTGGCTGAGCTGGGACTTGAACTAATCCCACTAACGTTCTTCTTCCCTCCCTCTTCCATTTCCTTTTTTCTTCCCTCCCTTTTCTCTTCCTTTCTTCCTCCTCTCCCTTTCTCCCTCCTTGGCGCTCACTCATCCATCCATCCATCCCTCCCTCCTCCCTCCTTCCTCCTTTCCTTGTGACATTGAATAAACACTTTCTGCGGACAGTCATGACAGTGGTGAAAAGACAAGTGTCTCTGTTCTCCTGGGAGGGAGGCCCACTTTTGGAGGACGGGCCCCTCGTTTTCATTGCATTTCAAACAGAACTACATGCTGTGGCTGACCTCAGCACCAGCAGTGATGACTAAGGACCCCCATCCTGGTGCTGACCAGTCAGGCTAGACCACAACCCCGAGGAGACAAACCTGAAAGCTGAAGAATATTCCCCTGAGATCCTCCCCTGGGACCTCCCCTGAAATCCACACCTTTGGAAAGTAGATAAAAACCTTCAAGACTAGGAACCCAATTCTTTCTCTCTCTCTCTCTCTTCTCTCTCTCTCTCTCTCTCTCTCTCTCTATTTCTATCTCTATCTCTATCTCTATCTCTATCTCTATCTCTATCTCTATCTCTATCTCTATCTCCACCGAGCCTTCTTCCTTTAGGTGGCTCTTGGCTTGCTTTCTCCTAAGCTCCAAGGGCCCTTCTTTTTCTCTGTAACTTGTTTTCTGCTTGTAAGAAATAATAATAATAAAACAGAGCTATACTTCACATAACATGAAATTGACCATTTCAAGTGCAATTCCGCGGCCTTTTGCGTATTCACAGCGTCGGTGTGTTTTCAGGGACCACAGGGGTTCCGTGTCCAGGCTTGGCCACCCCTGGTTTCACAGAGCCGATGGGAGATTCTGTGATGGAGCACCCAGTAGGTGACGGCCATTAATTACCTACTCAGTGCTGGGCCCAGGGCTGCATGTGCGCAGAAACCACCTTCCAGAGACTCGCAGGCTGGGAGAGGAGCTCACTCTCCATTGCAGGAGAGAGGAAAACAGAAAGAGGAGGTTCCTAAGGAACCGTTCTCACGGACTGCGAGCGATCAGACGAGAACGTTTCAACAGAGCGAATAATCTGTCTCCTGACTCTCAGCCACCTGCTGGTTTTCTGGCGTCCACCTCACCCTCTCTTTTTCCAACCTCTAAACTAAGACATTCACATGATTGAACAGGGCAGGGTGGGTATGCCGCCCCCTGGGCAGGAAACTGAAAACAGGTGTTCGATTTCCACTGCACGGGGCCCGCTGGATGTGGGGGCATGCGGGTCATTCGTCACTCCAAACGCCAGCCCTTCCTCCTTTGGCCTCCAGAGAATGAAGGCACTGGAGTGTGTGCACCACCAGGATTCCAACGTGACCCACTTCAGAGAGCTGGGCGCCAGTGGCTGACCCCTCCCCGCCCCCCAGGAAAGCGCTCAGCATCTCCGGAGCTCTGTGCCTGCAGGACGATGCTTCAGGTCCCAGCCCAGCCTGGTCCCAGGAGCAGGCACCAACCTGATTCCGCCACCCAGTCCCTGAAACAGACTTTCCGCCCCCGGCCCACTGGCTGTTGAGCATTTCCCGGAATGTGCATGGCCCAACTGCAGGCTTTACTTCTTTCTGTTTCTGTCTCTGTGCCCCAGATGACTATGTAGCACACAGTCGATCCCCTTAAATGTTCATTGAGCGAATAAATAGACCAGAGGTCCACAGCTCCCATTTGCCAAATCCCAGAAGGAACAAAACACCAAGGAGTGTGTGCGTGTGCGTGTCCGTGTATTCCATGAGCCACAAGAAGAGACAAATGGGGAGCAATTCAGGCCCCTAAGGCAAACTGGAACCGACCCTCCAGTCTTCTCAAACTGATGACCCAGAACAAAACTGGAACATCCGTGTTCTCCAGCCTGACTCTCTGCTTCATCAGAAGAGTTCCCGTTTCCAGCAAAGACCTGATGTAGTTTCTACTTCATCTAGACCAGCAACCTTCTGACTTGGCCCAGCAGAGAGGAGATCACTGTGTTCCAGGATCCCAGGTAACTAGCATCAGCCCCCACCCTGGAAGGCACAGGAGTAACAAGGGGTGTGAGGCCAGAGGGCCAATCTTCCCACAGAGGAAAAAGGAGACTCATCTCTGCAGCTGACTCGGGGTGTGTTTGATTACACGTGGTCTTGCTGCCCACACGCATACCTGTTGGGGTCAACAGAACGCTGCACTTTCCTACCTGGGAGGAATGTCCATGAACTGTCCAGTGACCAATGCACATAATTGAAGACCATAAGAAAGTCATTTACGGCCCTGGCCGGTTTGGCTCAGCAGTTAGAGCGTCGGCCCGCGGACCAGAGAGTCCCGGGTTCGGTTCCAGCTAAGGGCACGTACCTCGGCTGCAGTTTGTTCCCAGCCCCAGCTGGGGTCATGTGGGTGGCAACCACTCGATGTGTCTCTCTCACATCGATCTTTCTCTCTCTCTCTTCCTCCCTCTCTCCCTCCCGCTCTATCTGAAGATGAATGCAAAAATGTCCTTGGGTGAAGATTAAAAAAAAAAATTTTTTTTTAAAGAAAGTCATTTATGGCCTCTGAAAGCAATGACGAGGGGCATTTTTTTTTTTTTTTTTTTTACCAAGGATGATGCTTTAATTCTGTGACATCAATTTCAAACATGTGCTCATAATGTCCCCTGGAGAGTTCATTATGGGTTGGTCATCCATGAAATCACAGTACCAGATCCAGACAGACCTGGCCTGAACTCCAGCCCTGACACCTGTGTCCTATGGGATCGTGGGCACAGGACGTGGTCTCTCCGAGTGCAGTCCCTGTCCTGGCTTTGCCCCTTATTGGACAGGTGCGTCTCTCCAAGTTCAGGGTGTCCACATGTGATAAAGATATAGTAATAGTTGCCCGGCCGGTGTGGCTCAGTGGTTGAGTGTCAACTCATGCACCAAGAGGTCACTGGTTCGATTCCCGGTTAGGGCACACGACCAGGTTGTTCCCCAGTGTGGGGCATGCAGGAGGCGGCCAATCAATGTTCTCTCTCCCTCTTCCTTCCTCTCTCTCTAAAGTCAATAAAGAAAAAATATTTTTTAAAAAAAGAGAGAGAGAGATAGTAATAGTTATCACAACTCACAGAGTGCCTGTGAGCATCGTAGGCGGTGGCCGCAGTCACTGGGAACGTGACCTTTGACACCAGCAGTCTCAGTGCAAAGCTTGGTTCTTCCATTTGCTATCTGTGTGGGAAGCATGGTGGGTGCTCCTCTTAAACTAAACCCTTATTTTCCTCCTCTGTAAAATGGGAACAATAATAGCACCTATCACGTAGGACTTGGGGAAATTGACGGAGGTAAGCAGGTAACATTTGAGCACAATGCCTGGTGTGGAACCTAGTTTCTTACCCTTTGATGCCACCCATCACAGAACCCACTTCAAACGTCTGCTCCCATCAGCGGCTCCCAAGCATGTGTGCTCAGACCTTGAGGAGTGACCCCATTCTGAAATTAGATTCATCGTTCCCTTACGACCTACCCACCTTCAAGAAAGCCTGGAAGCCAGCTGCTCATGAAAGAGCAGCTGAAGTGGTTAAATGATGAAACCCTCAAACATCCATCAAAGGCCAAGAGCCAGCCAAGAAATGGTACCTAACACAGCTTTGAATGGCAAGGTGAAGGCCCAGGAAACTTTGGCTGATGGACGCTACTGCCTCTGAGCATAGCCCTTACTTTCTCTCCCATCCGTCTTTCCCACCTCCCATACCCAGCTGAGGTTCGGTGATTTATAGCTTCAGTCGTGACCTTGACAATGCTCTGAATGCCCAGAATTCCAAGGTGCTGGAGATGATTCTCTTTGTACGGGGCCATCTGATGTGCTGTTGTTAGCCCAAGTACTTCATCTAATTTACTGTCTGCGGAGGGGGAAAAGCACAAGAGGCTCCCCTTCCTCTGGAAAAATATAATCAGAATTCACGTTTTCTCTTGAAAGAATGGTGGGCAGCTTCTGAGGAGCACGATGTGAGTCAGCAAAGGCCACGGAGTAGAGTTTCAGGGAGGATTGGGGTTTCTTGTTTTTGCGTTTCACCTTTCACATTCACTTACGCCACTAGGAGACAAGAAGCATCCTCCTAATGTGAATAAACACGGTTGTTTGTGCTGCTGATCGATGTTTTTCAAACACCGTCTGTCTTTTGGCTGTCCTAAGACTTTCGGAAGCATTTCGGGTGATTCTGCAAATCACCAAATAGCTAGCATGAAGATGGGTTCTTTTTAGAGGGTGTCATTTGCTGTGGAGGATGGTGGAGAGCCCACCGAGCCTTCAGGCAGGGTGTCCCGTCCTCAAAGCCTGGGCGGCCTCCCCCTGTGCTCTCGGGGTGGCGAGGGCGTCGCGCGCCTGTGCCCACTGCTGGATGCGCGCTTTAAATGTTTGTTTGTTTTCGTCTTCCTAAAAACCCAAACACGATGCAATGTTTTCTGCTGTGGGACATGATCAGTCCCATAAACTGAGAGAGGAAGAACAAACGAAGATAATAAAACACAGTGACGCCAGGATCCTTAGACACCGTTTCATCAGCCTTCTTCCCTTAGAAATGAAGAAACCAAGGCTCAGAAAATCCAGGGCGTGACAGAGCCTAAAAGGGACCCAGTAAACAGTTCTTAATCCCCAGTCTGAGGGTGTAAGTTAATATGCGGGGGACTCCGAGCTCCTATGTCCCACGGGCTGTGCTTCCCCCCACTTTGGGCCAGCAGAGGGGCCCCGCTGCCAGCCTCTGGGCATCACTGGCAGCTGGCCATCAGGTCAGCGTTCCCGTCCTGCTCGAAACAGACCCCCCCGCCTCGAGCTGGCCGTTTCGTTTCTCTTTGCAGCATCTCACTCATGGTGTAAAATTAGCTCAGCCATGAGTTTCAGGAACAAATACCTGCAGCCCCTCCAGCAGCAAGAACAAGAAACCAGTGGGGACTTTCCTCCTTCGCTGCCAGCAGGGCTGGGCCCCCAGCAAAGCGGGAGTGCGGGGAGACCTTGAAGGGACACTCTGCTGTCACCAGGGGCCCCCACACATCACCTGGGATGCCCAGGAAGCAGAAGAAAAGTCCTAGGCCTTTCTCCTCTGGTGGCCTCTGCATCCCAGGCAACTGTTCACACAGCGCGCGAAGACCCTGTTCTTCGGGTGCTATTGTAGACGTCATTGCTGCTCTAGGGCACACTCCTGAAGTGACATTCCTGCAGAAGAGTGCCAGGTCTGAGCACTGAGCACCCCATGGCAGCATTAGGTGAAGAGAAGACACATTTGCCCCCCAGAAACCTCCTCATGCCCCCCGCCCAGTCACTACTCGCCCCCCAAGGGTCACCTCCATCCAATACTGTGGATCAGCTTTGCCTGGTTTCGAACTCTACACATAGATCAGACTGCGGGCTGCTTTGTTTCTGGGTTATTGACTGAACATCGTCTTTGGGAAATCATCCGCATCGCTGCGCGTAGCTGCAGGTCCTGCGTCGCCAAGGCTCTGTTCTCTCTTCTGTGAACGCACCACGGTCTGCAAGGTGACAGGATATGACACTACCATTTTCATAGGTTAAAAAACAAAAAGCAGTAAAACAATTGGCCATTTCATGCGATTCCACCTAGTGTTTATCCACACATTTTATTTCTGGCAAATACTTGGGATTGGGTGGTACTCTCTTTCTGGTCCTTTTTGTAAAACTTGACGTTTGGGTTTTAAATTCACCTGTACACCAGTCTGAACGGCCGCAGAGCCCTGCGCGGGGCACGTCCAGCTCATGGCCCACCCCTCGCCGTCGGCGTCAGATGCTCCCACACTCCCCAGCATAGAGGATCCTCATCCGTGTCCCCTGATGGACCCCGGTGGGAATTTTGGGGGGGATATATGTCCAGGAGTGGAATTGTGGAGTCACTTGTGTATTCTTGGGGGGCCACGTTTTTAAAAACACGCACTGCCCCGACACCCTGCAGCATGACCAGCAGCCCCAAAGGCAGTATATGAATTAAATGATGAGCCAACATACTGCAGGGTTAGGGGAATTGTGACGGGGGTGCCATGACCAGCCAGCAGGGGGTGCTGCTTCCCTTGGGATCCTCAAGGCCAAGGGTCCCAGGAGGCTGGAGAGGCCATCTCATGGCTGCTGTTCCAGGTACCCCAATGCCTTCTCAGTGACCCCCAAAGAGTCCATCTGGAGTTGGGCTGACCCCCCGGGTCATCCATTGGTGGAGGAGGGGTTACAAAAGTGTGCTGGGCAGGAAGGGGTCTTCGTGTCTCCACACACCCATATGTCCTCCTCTGCCATCACTTGGCCACCAGGAAAAAAAGCAGAAGGCAACGGGATACCTTTGGGGCCATCTTAGCACCTCAGGCTTCAGCCCCCCATCCCCTAGAACCCAGCTTCCAGCCAGCAGCCTCCAAGCATTTTGCTGAGGCATGTCCCTTTCTATGGCCCTGCCCTGTTTGGCACCTGGATTTGGAATTGCAAGGGTAAGAAAGAAAGTGAAAATGAAAAAGAAAGTTGAACAAATATTGACAGCAGGCGCCATGGTCTGGAGGACAAGTGTCCCCTTATCCACCATGATAAGTGCTGATCATTTGAACCTTGGGCACAAATCTCAAATCTGATGACAACCCTAAGTTTAGACACCAGAAAATGTTCTTGTCTTTGCACCTTTACCTGTGATGACCAAGTCCCATTCATTTGTTCATTTGTTCACTCAGCATTCACTGGGCACCCACTGTGTGCTGGGCAGGGTGTCAGCACAAAAGATCCAGTGGCAACAAGGCCAGAGCCTCAGACAGTGGGACAGGCCTGTGGCCTCATTCACAAAGAGTCTCAACGTTCGAATTCTAGATGCTTCTACATGCACCATCCTGGACATTAAAGGAAGACGTCCACCATAGAGTGTTAAACTTCTGTTTGCTTTTGGAGCTCTGTTCTGGCATGTCTTGATTAAAAAAATAAATAAGTAAACCAACAGTATGAACCAAACTGGAAGTGGCCCATGCCTCATTCAACTTCTGGCAATCCCTGGACAAGACAGGGAAGGTCCTCAAGGGGAAGGCTGCTTATCTTCCTCGGGCTGCTTCTTTCCCACACTGTGTTCTGAAAGCAACTGTTCACATTAAATTAAGGCTCGAGGTGTAGTCAGAGTCACAGTAACAATCACCGCGTGCACGCACTTCTATCCTAAGCACTTCACGTTGATCGACTTATTAGGATCCCCATTTCACAGATGAGGAAGCTGAGGCACAGAGAAGTCAGGAAACTTTCAAGGCCACCTGGAAAATCGGTGCAGAAAGAGGGTCCAGCCCAGGCCACCTGGCGCTAGGGCAGCCTGTATCCTCTGTGCTTCTGGGAAGGCAACACCCTGAGATTTTATGGCTCCTCAAAGCCGGGAGCAAGACAGCATTCCCAGAAACGACGGAGGCTTTATGACAGCTCCGCATCCGGTCTATAAACGTTTGTTGGACTTTCCTTTTCACTTTCTTTTTGTTTCGGGAGTTTTATTTATTCCCCACCCCGTGTTTTGTTCTCCCCGGCCCCAACTTTGTGTTTTCCTGTGCTTTCCAGGTTTTTTGCACTGAGCCCATGTTATGTTTAGAATTTTTTTAAAAGATACTTTATGTTAGTAGATGAATAAATACTTACTGTCTCGAACCCAGGGGCCACGGGGCGGGGGGGGGGGGGGGACGAGGGAATCAGTATATTCAGTTGTGAAATGTTCTCAGCATATTCTTTAGGCCAATGGGGCCTCAAAGAAATTTCTTTGAAAACACTGCTCTATTTCAGCGTGAGGACATGATGGGGCCTGACAGTGCGGGGGGACCCTGGGGGCCCCTGCTGGCAGTACTACAGATGAGGAAACTGAAACCCAGAGTGGTTAGGTACTGTTCCCAAGGCCACACAGCTGTGTCTCAACCTCACCGGGACCAGCGCGGACCTGGGAGCTGCCGAGGAAGGCGGCAGGAACACAGCAGGGAGGGGAGCCTGGCCCGCTGCCCCCTGAGTGAGACACGAAGCCCCCCCGCCCGTCTTCTCCAAGGCTCGTTAATCAGCATGTGCGCTGCCCCCACCCGGCTGTGCTCTGATGAGTGTAAAATGGACCCTAAAGCAAAACCCCCTTAGCGAAAGGAATAGAGTGGTCCTCTCTGCAGTCACATTGCTGCAAACAGCAGATGGTGCTCAGAAAAGTCACTTCCCCTCTCCAGGCCTGTTTCCCAACCTATACAACAAGAGGGCCAATCAAGAGAGTAATAACAACTTGCACTATGAAGGGTTGGTTATCTACCAGGGACAAGCTCACTGAAACCTCAAAAGAGCCCTATACAGATCGATAAACTGAGGCAGAGTGTGGCTAAGTCATACTAGAGTGATGAGAGGACTATGAGCAAAGCCGAGAATTTAACCAGGGCCTCTCACCAGAGCCTGGGACCCGATCTCCATAGCCTCTGATTCTGGGAGGTTCTGCAGCCCTGTTGGCTCTGCCCTGCTCCCCAGTCTTCATCTCCACAGTCAGAAAGAAGCGGGTCCAAGGATGTCCCCGCGTGAGCTGGGACATTTAAGCGGCACCATCTACCCTCCCCGGGGCAGCATGTAACGGTCCTGGTGCTGACCGTCTGCACTTGATTTTCCACAAGGGAAATACTGGGGCGAACTGGCTTCCACGACATGCAAGAGGCTAGCAGAAGAAGGGAAAGAGGTCCCAGCAGCTAAGCCAGGAGCCTGATCCATCTTTGCGTCAGAACGTGAGCTTCACTGTCCCCACCTGCCGAACGGGACAATGGGACTGCGGAGAGATACCACTGCCTGGCCAAGGCAGAGCTCAGACCCCTCTCCCCTCCTGAGAGAAGGTGACAAGCAGAGTTTCATGCAGGGAGCACTCTCTACATGGCCTCTCAGTGCCGAGAGTGTCACACAGGTAAATCATTAGTCCTAACAACTGTCCAGTGAGGTGGAGGCTGTTACTGTCCTCCTGTCCCTAATGAGGAATTCAAGGCACCAAGAGGATCAGTGACCCCGCGGCTAAGAAAGTTGGCGGGGGACAGACTGGAAGGGGAGCCACACAGCAGGGCTCCAGTACCTGGGCTGGGGCACCACACCACAGACATCTCAAAGGTGGCGCCACTATTGCCACCTGGTATGCCAGGAACTGGGGCCACCTGTGTCATTCACCCGTCATGCATGTGACCACTGTGGACAGCCCCAGAAGGAACGGGGGTGACAGGTCTGCATTCCCACCCCAAGGCCAGCACCCCGACGCACTCCGCTCTTCATGGGAGGAAGCCACCTCTGAACAGCTGCACAGCTGGACACCTGGAAGGAAATCAGACTGCGCCCTGCTGTCCCTCCTCCGGGGCCAGGAGGCACTGACCCGCGAGGAACAGGAGGCTGCAGGGGCAGGCATCTTCCATCAATCCCGGAGCCTCGCTTCGACGCCACTTGGACTGTCCAACATATAGATTTTGAGCTTCTCTGAAGGCACCAGCAAGGTGCCAGTGTCTCCCTGGAATGTAACAGAAGGGACATAGGTTTAGAAACAGGTGGAAAATGTTTCAACCCTGCTGGAGTGGTTCTTAGTCGGGGGCCTTGGAGCTGCACCCCCTACCCACATGGTCCTCCAGCTGTAAGTCAGGCCTAAGTACGGTCTCCCTGCAGAGTCGCCGAAGGGCTTAGAAGCCCCAAGAAGGCCAAGGGGCCCACCTTGCAGGCTAAACGTGGGCAAAAGAAAGTGGCCGCCCCGCAGAGCATCCTCTGCAGCCTGGGTAGCTCCGGCTGTCGCTCTCCCACCAGGCAGTGGAGTGCAGTATTAGGGCATCAGCCCTGGATCCAAGCCTCCTGGCTCCTCGCCCCATCGCTGTGTGGCCTCAGGAAAATGACTTCACCTCTGTGGATTTCAGTTCGGCTCCATCCAATGGGGCTAAAAGTAGTTCTTGTCTCACTAGGGCATGGGTTACATCCATTGGAGCTATGAACATAGCCTGGCACATATAGCAAGAGCGCAATTCGTTATTTTATTATTATAACGGTGTGTCCCTTCCAGACCACAGCAGACCAGGATCCATGCTGAGGCCCAGCCAAGGGCTTTTCTGACTGTCCTTGGAAAAAGGCTACCCAGGGGACACCCTCGGACCCTGGTCTTCAAGGAGGGCTGTGGGAGCCACTCACTAGCCTAACACCAGCACATGAGGCCACACATGCACACACATGCATGCACACCCTACACAGTCACACTCACATGCACAGGCACACGTGCATCCACAGGCACACATGCACACACACAGAGGCACCCCAGTGGCTGCCTCTCCTCCCTGTCCTCTCCTCTCCTCTCCTCTCCTCTCCTCTCCTCTCCTCTCCTCTCCTCTCCTCTCCTCTCCTCTCCTCTCCTCTCCCCTCCTCTCCTTCCAAGGGAGCGGGCAGGGTGGGGCAGGCAGTGGGTAGGGTGCCAGGGCAGAGCCCGATTGCTCAATGCCAGGACCACACTGGGTCTCAACGGTCAGGGATCTGGCTGTCAGAGAGCCTCGCAATCCAGCCTCTGCGGGCCACGGGCTTATGATATTTTTAGAGAAGTTGGGTTTCTGCCAAGTTCCTCTGCTTCAGATTCTTCCTGGAGCTGGTGGGTTCCCACCCACCGAGGTCCTCAGCCCCGCTCTTCAGCTTCTCTGGGGGCTTTGCAGAATCAGAGAGGCCACCACCTCTGACCCCACACAGGGTGCCCAGCCAGTCAAAGTGACTCCCACTACCCTTGCCTTCACATTGTCTTGCACACACCAAGGACCTTCAGTCCCCAGGACCTTTGCACTGGCTGTCTGTCTTCCTGGACATCCCTTCCCCCATCTTCAACACCAGTCCTTTTCCTTCCCAGCTGGTTTCTTCTCATGCTTAGATGGACTCCCTCGAAGAGAATTCACCCTGAGCACCCATCTGAAACAGGCATCTCATTGCTCCAGAGGGCACCCTATTATTTCTTTCAGGTTTTCATTCTATATCCACCCATTTGGTGGCTGATTGTCCAGAATGTTGATCATGCACTTCTCTTTGTTGACCCAGTGCCCAGCATCCTGCCTGGCAGTCAGTGAGCTCTCTTGGCACTTGGTGAATAAGTATGGAAACCCAGCCCAGCGGCCATCAATCTAAGTTAGCAAACCCTTCCTGGGGCCCTCCTATGGCATCGTGTTAGGGACTGCACGCCTCGGGATGAAACACACCCAGAGAGAGAAAGAGAAATGAACAGATCTTCAGAACATGCGAGGTGCCTGCGGATGGGGCCATTCTCAGACCGTGAGCAGTTAGCACTGAGCACAGTCACCGACCATCTCCCTGAAGCCCCACAGCAACCCTGTGAGTGAGGGAGGGCTAGGATTCCTGCCCCCATTTTAAAGATACAGAAACTGAGGTCCAGTGAAGTTACTCAGACCACCCAGGCCACAGAGCTGGCGTAGGACTCCGCTCCCTGGTCTCCAGTCCGCTGCTCCCTCGGCTGCCCTACGGCTTCTCGGCGCCTCTCTAATCTTGGCAAGGAGGGCAGCCCCACCACGGCGCTGCAGAGAAAGCATCCACTCCCCTTGAGCCCACAGTAGCAGGGAAATCGGCAGTGTCTCTCCAAGGTCAGAAAGGAGCGTGTGTTAGGAGCCCCCATTTCAGAGCCAGTGCTCAGGTACCAAATTCATCAAGCAACTCAGCCCTGCCCTGTGTCCCCCACCGATGCACCCCACTGACACTGGGAATTTCCAGCTTAATCTCAATCTTTCCAAGCAGGAGAAGAAGGGGAGATGACCAGCCAGGGAGCTGAGCTGAGCAGGATCTGGCTGGAGAGGAGGTGGACTGCGCTCGGCCACACAGAAGAACGGGCAGAGGGCTCGGATCTCCAGGACAAGCCCGAGACGGCCCAGGGATAAACCAAACCAGGGATCAGCTGGGGCGTGGCCCTCATATTCCTTGCTAAGGAACAAATCATGACTGTGTCTGTTTTTACCTAATCTTCATCATTCCAGTGGTACAAGGGCCATGACAATGGAGGAAGTAGGGGTGGACTTTTTTTTTTTGTTCTTACTCAAAGTGCAAAACTTTTCCTTGAAGATTCCAGCTTTTGAGAGCGTGTGCTGGGGCCCACGGGGCAGGCAGAGGTGTCAGCTTCTCCAAGACGATCCCTTCGTTCACCCCTCCTGACATGAGGCTGGAAGGCCATGGCTGCGTCCCTGTGGGTCCCGCGTCGGGGTGGCCCTGCCAGCTGTGTGTTGTGACATCTCCAGGGTGGATCGGGCACGCGCTCAGGGTGCAGGGTTGGTTTTTCAGATTGCCCTCGAGAACTCTCGCCCAGAGCCCTTCTTTCATAATGTGGCTCACAACATTCCCACAAACCGTTACAAAGTATTTTAGGCGACACATTTCTATAACTGTAATGCTCCTTAAAACTTTTTTTTTTCAGTTTGCCCTTTTGCAAAATAACTGTTTGTATCCTGATTCAGAAGCTCTTTCTCAGAATTATTCTGAGCCAGAATGGCTCTAGCCGACAGCACTCAAGAGAACGCTGAGACCAAACGCACCATTCCTGTGTCTAACCCGGCGTCGTGCTGTGCCGTTCCAGCCCAAAGCAGAAGAAGCCACCCACCCCACCCCACCCCCGCCTCAATGCTGAGTCCCCAGAGAGGGACACTCCGCATGCGCCCTCCCATTTTCTCCTCCATAACAGGAAAGCAACCAAGAAAACAAGGCATCCTTCTGATATCCCACAGGCAGGAATCCCAGACACAGGGCTCTCCAAAGCAGGTCACTCTCGGGTCCACATCACAGTGAAAAGCAGCCCCTAGGCACCTGTAACATTCCTCCACATGCGAAATCGAAGCGCAGCGCAGTGTGTTTGCTGTAGCCCTACTTTTGTACACACACACACACACACACACACGCTAGCAAACTACTGGCGTCAGTTACCCCTGGCTTGGCTATCTGAGGGAGACCTTTTCACTTCCTGCATAGTTCTCTATTGTTTAAATTTTTTGGCAATACGCACTCATTTCTTATGTGTGCTTCTTAGATGTGTGTGTGTGTGTGTGTTTTCTTTGAAAACAATAAAGGGAAATATGATTGTGCGCCCAATACCTACAAGACACTGAATTGGATGCTGAATGTCATACAGAAATGAGAAGTGGTCATAAAAGCAGTAATTACTGTTTAGTTGAGGGTTTACTACATGCCCGGCGCTGTTACAACCGCTCTGCTCACGTGACCTCATTTGCTCCTTTAACAGCTCTCTGAAGTGGTTTTCGCTATTCGTTCCATCTTACAGGTGAGGCGTGAATGTGAGACGCAAAGTTAAGCCATTTATCCAATGTCATCAGTACCAGTGACAGAGGGTGCCGGCAAGGTTTGAACTCGGGATCCTCCCCTCTGAACACCGTGATTCAGCAGTGTGTAGCTGGGGCAGAATGCAGCGAGAAGAGGCTTTGAGCTGGGCAGCACCTGGAAGACACTAGGGGTGGGACGGTGTGAGCTAGGACGGGTCTTAAAAACACCTACACGTTCAAGCCCTGGAGACACATCTGGGGAGAGGGGTGAGTTCAGTGTTGACAGCCCTCTGCAGTTCCCTTTGAGAGTCTCGGTTCTTAATGATACACTCTAATTTTTTTAAAGCCACTGTTATACATCTGTTGACACGTCACCTGTCAATACAGGTATATCAAGCATGAAGCTCAAGAACGAGCCCCGTTCAGCCCCCCGATAATCTGTGATAAAGCCACGCAGTGATGCCAGCCTCTGCTGAGACCTCTGAAATCAGCACCCTGGAGACAGCTCCCCCAGGGCATTCAACCTCAGGCCAGGAAGTGTTGGAAAGGATGTTTTAAAGTACGGTTGGCATAACCTAAAACTCACGGACTCAAGAGATGGCAGCCCAGAAGCAGTGTCCCCTGAAACCGTGTCAGGAGAAGTCTGACTTACAGCAGCAGGCGTGTAACACGTACACATTTGGTTTTGGGGGGAAGCAGGTGCCATCTAGAAATTTGGTTTGAGGGCATTGAATTGCACATCACAAAAGTTTACTTTGTGACTTTTTTCCACCTGCAGTGTAGCAACCAGGGTATTTTTGAAGAATGGAACTACATGGCTGGCAAGAGGCTACACCACGGAGTTTCGAGACCAGTGGCTCGGGGGTCTGAAGCAGGGCTGCGCATGCGCAGAGCACCCAGCTTTCGAGCAGAGGTCAAACTACAAGCTGGGCATTGCCCTAAGAGAAAGGGCCTCCTTTTTTTTTTTTTTTTTTTTTTTTTGCACAAAGGCACAGCTGTGAGCTGGTCTGCATTCACCCAGAGCGGGCACCTTTTCCTGACCCACTTTCCCAGCAGGAGTGCCTTTTTCCAGCTCACATGAGAGTGCCATCTAGGGTGGCTGGCCATGCCTGTAGGCTGAGCGACAGTGGAGTGAGAGGGGAGAGGGGCAAGGCAGACCTTCAAGAGGCTCTAACTCAAGGTCAGGAGGGCATGTGGAACTTTCAGGAGCCCTTACCTTGAGCTCAGCCATGAGCCCTTTGTTAAACATTGACATAAATGGATGGCCACTCCCATCTGGCATTCCCTTCCAAGCCATACCTGCAGTCGTGGGTTTGTACAGGACCGTGTCAGGTAAGGATGACCTGGCAGGAGCCAGGCTGGTTGCCTGCAACTGGCATGATTTTGATGCAACAGCCCTCATGCCTGCTCACCTGAAATCCTTTCATCAAGAACTGGTTCGTCCTAAAATCAAGAAAAGGTACCCCCTGTGGTTGCTCTCCAGGAGGGGTGTTGATTTAAATCACATTGAGGTGTAAGTGGCTGATGCTAGAACCCCTGAGAACAGGGTGTGACAGAGGAAGGGGGGACGCCAAGGCAGTCCCAGCTGAGGAAGGAGGGCATCCCAGAGGGGAGAGGGTCGGGGGAGCAGAGCGAGACAGAGGGAGAAAATGGCCAGCACCAGCCCTGTGAGTGCAATGTTGTACCTCTCCATTCATTCATCCCTGAGCAGGCGTTGGCCTCTGCTGTGAGCCACTCACCCAGCCAAAGCTGGAAAGAGGGAAATTAGGGCATTATCCTTGCTCTCAAAGAACTGTCATCTCTGAAGTAGTATAAAAATAATGGATATTTATGGGGTTTCCTGCGTCAGGCATTCACCAAGCACTTTTAGCTGCATTAGCTCATTAATCCTCATATTCCTCTCCGGAGGCAGGTGCTGGTTTTTGTTTTGTTTTGCTAATCCTCACCGGAGGATATTTTTCCATTGATTTCTAGATAGAGTGGAAGGGAGGGAGGGAGGGAGAGACACATCAATGGGTTGCCTCCTTCATAACCCCAACTGGGACCAGGGATCAAACCTGCAACCGAGGTATGTGCCCTTGCCTGGGAATCGAACTCGAGAGCCGTAGGTCCGTGGGCCGACGCTCTAACTGCTGAGCCAAACCAACCAGGGCCAGGTGCTGTTTTTAACCCTCCTTTCAGAGAAGGAAAAAACAGAGGCTCAGAGACAGAAAGCGATTTAGCTGAGCTCACACAGCCAAGACCATCTGGTTCCAATCTTGCACTCTTACTGACTCAGAGACATCCTTTTAAAACAGTGATTTTCTTTTCTTTTTTTTTTTTTCTTTTTTGGTTACAGATGTTTCTCCTTTTTCCCCATTGACAGTGATTTTCAACCAGTATAACGTAAGAATTTTTTAAATATGCAACACCTGACTATTTAGTCAGGGGCACTGACCTCTTTTTCCTTAGATTGTCGAATTAAAAAATGACAGCAACCAACACAACAGCCGTCCAGTGTGAATGTCTTGTCTGGAATCATAAATATACAGGTCATGTAACAGAGTTGCCTCTTTTTTTTTTAATCTTCACCCGAGGACATTTTTTTGCATTTATCTTCAGATAGAGCAGGAGGGAGAGAGAGAGAAACATCGACATGAGAGAGACACATCGAGTGGTTGCCACCCACACGACCCCAACCGGGCTGGGGACAAATGTGCCCTAGTGAGAACCAAACCCGGGACTCTCTGGTCCGCGGGTCGACGCTCTAACCGCTGAGCCAAACCGGCCAGGGCCAGAGTTGCCTCTTGCAGGGCACATTACATAATAACGTTGCATCTGGTTGGTTAATTCTTGGTACCAGAAATCCTAATTTTTAAAAAAAGTCACTTTGGAGCAAAAAGGGTAGGTAATTAATATTATCAATTTTTTTGTAAATCAATCAAAATTATACCTATTTTTTGTCAGATCAGCAAAAAATATCTTTTTGGTGTGCCACAAAATTTTAGTAATTAGTTTGGGTGTGCCGTGAGATGAAAAAGGTGGAAGATCGCTGCTCTAAAGGAATATTTTACCTGTAAAATGTGTCAAATATTGGGTAATTATAGGAATAAAGAGGTCTGAAACCTTGTACTGGATAACGAACTCAAAACTATCACTGAACAGAAACTGAACACGGAGTTTATATGAGCGAGGAGTCAGCAGCTTGAGTGACAGAGCAAAGGTCAAAAAGTGGGTCCACAGAGAGACGGGACCCCCCAAGGTGAGAAAAAGAAATAGTTGTGGCAAGTCTGAGCTTACATGATGTAAAGCCATCCCTTCCTTCCAGCTAAACTCAGGTTCAAGGTGAGATCACCCCTACACAATGAGCGATGGGCACACCAGGCTACCTCCCAGCCTGGGCTGTCCCTAAAGGACACCAGCCCAACATCCCAGGACGGTCGACTGAGGCTCAAAGAGGCTGGTGTTGGAGAAAAACTTAAGGCGAAATTATGCAGAGGACATGGCCTAAAGGAAGCTGGATGGGCATTCCTCCCTCCAAGCGCAAGTAACAGTACTAACTGTAGCAGGGATCCCAGCAGCAACAGCAGTAACCATCATCACGTAGTAACTGTCGCAGTGGTAATAATGGTAACCACAGGAGTGATCATGTGATTGGTAGTGACCGTCATCGCAGTGGAAGAAATCAGGTGGCATGATACACGGTGGTGGTAGGAATATAGGAGCTGCTGTACTAACAGCAGGTGCAAACACCCTGGGGCAGGAGAAAGCCAGGCATGTTCAGGGGCAGAAAGAAGGCAGTGAAGGAGGAGGCAAAAACCTCTTTCCATTGCCCTGGAGAGGAAAATATTTTCCATTAGAATTTTTTTTTTTTTTTAATATTGAGAAAATACACACAACATAAAAGCATCAACCAGCCCTGGCCAGTGTGGCTCAGTTGGTTGGGCGTCATCACTTTACACCAAAAAGTCACCGGTTCAATTCCCAGTCAGGGCACATGCCCGGGTTGCAGGCTCGATCCCCAGTAGGGGGCACGCAGGAGGCAACTGATGATGTAAGGCTCTCACACTGATATTTCTCTCTCTCTCTTCCTCTAAAAATCAATAAAAAATCTTTTTAAAAAAACCATCATCCATAATCTCACCACTTTTGCAGTTATATAAAGAGGAGAAAATTCCCCTTTTCATCCCCCAATCAAATATGGGAACTTGATTGGCAGAGGACGTAAGCCTATCAAAGTGTGTAAAGTCATTTGCATTGACACAAACTGTCTCAGATGTCTCTGTTTTTATCACTGTCTCAAAAGAACGTGACCGTCCTTCCTCAGCAGCTCCCAGCCTGCCTGTCTCTGGCAGCACAGCACACAGCTGTGTCCCGGGAGCACTGCCAACAAGAAAGTTAGAATTGTGTGTAAACGGAGATCGACAGTCTCTGGGCAAAAATTGCAAGTCCTCCACCCTGTCCACAGGGCACGGGCTTGACCCCCTGGTCTTTAGGTCACATGTACGGATCAGAGCTTTTTTGTCCTCATTCTTATTTTCATAGTTACTTTCTGGATGGTTGGAATTGCGGGGGGGCGTCTGACTTGCAGAATACAGCGTTGCCCCAATAAGAAGGAATGTAACTGCCAGAGCCAGGACGAGCCAGAGTACCGGACCATGTGGCTGAGACAGACACAAACCCCTCCAGCAAGGGATCCACCACCTACATTCACAGGAAAGCCCTGGGCAAGTCTTTCAGAAGGAGGTAAAGATGGGTTGATAGCAGCATGACAAAAGTCAGTTCTGAGGGCTATTTTCAGCATGGGGTGTGGATTGCAGCCACAAAGGCAAATGAAAACTCAAAAGTAATGAAATAATCTAGCCAGTGAAAGCTACCTTGGGCAGAAGAAATTTTCATATTTTAGGTAATTTCTTCAAAGATCAAAACTAATTATGGGCAATCCCCTCTACCAGAAGTATGAGGTCTCTCTTCTCAGTCTCATGTTTAGTTCCTGTCATTCATTTCCTGCTCAAATAATTCTTACGATAAACTGGAAGCCAAATGCCCTTTCTGGTGTCTTCTCTTTTGTGAAACTCCATCCAAACCTCGCTCATTCATTCTGAAAAAAGTCTCAATACTTTATTCTGATTCTATTTGATATTATTTCTGAAACACAAACCCCCAGTAGAATGCCATTGAATATGTAAGAGAGCCTGGCTGGTGTGGCTCACTGGTTGAGCATCGACCCCTGTACCAAGAGGTCGCCAGTTCGATTCCCAGTCAGGGCACGTGCCCAGGTTGTGGGCCAAATCCCCAGTGTGGGGCATGCGGGAGGCGGCCAGTCGATGTTCTCTCTCATCGATGTTTCTCTCTCTCTCTCTCCCTCTCTCTCTCTGCCTCTCTTTCTAAAACCAATAAAGAAAAAATAATTTTTTTTTAATATGTAAGAGAAACTCAGACACAATTCTGAAAAAAACTGTGCTGTTCTTGAATCTCATTCTTATGTTCGGGGAGCTGGTGGTGCATGTGGCAGGCGTCACAGCCTCTGCCGCTCTGTGCCAGAGTGATGGAGGTGAGATTAAAGCAGGGGTGAGCCCTGGACGGTGTGGCTCCGTGGATAGAGCATCGGCCCGCACAACATAGGGTCACAGGTTCAATTCCCGGTCGAGGGGGCATGCCTGGGTTGCAAGTTCAATCCCCGGCGCTGGTCGGGGCGCATGCGGGAAGCAACCAGTCGATGTGTCTCTCTCACATTGATGTTTCCCCTTCTCTCTCCCCATCTCCTTCCCTTCCACTCTCTCTAAAATACAATAGAAAAAAATATTCTTGGGCGAAGATTAAAAAAAAAAAATTAAAGTAGGGGTGAATCTTGTGTCCTAATCGAGACCTCTGGGGCCACCTGCCTGTCACCCGAGTGTTTTCTTTCCCCACTTAAGTATTTGCTTTCAGTCTTTCATGCATTGTGGGGACCAGCCAACCTCAGGAACCATCTTTTTGTTTTTTTTAAAACCTACTCAAAACTTCCAACATAATTCCCCTCCAAGTGGTAAGACTATTTTTCATCTTTGCTACTCATACTGCAACCAGCACCATCAGGGCCCCTGGGAGCTGGTTAGAAGTGCGCCGGTCCCAGACCGTCTGACTCAGCCCCAGGACGCCACGTGCCGTGCGGGAGCAGAGCTCGACATTGCATTGCATCGATCCATTCGCACAACGGTTGTTTGAGCGCTTGCTGTTCTCTAGGGGCCAGCCTATTTCCCAGGAAGAATATAAAACATAAAATACCACAGTGTCTTTATATAAATTCAATAAAAAGGAGGGGAAAACATAAGATACCTTGCCTGCTGTCAGGTGCCCGCTGCCCTGGGGAAGGCAGACGCCAACCCTGCCGGCCTCTGCTCAATGCCACACGGAGGAAGCCTTGGAGAGTGAGAAGCAAAGGGCACTGCAGAGAAGTCGTATTCATCCACCCCACCAGGTCAGACGGCCGCAGTGATGTCCCATAGCACCCAGCTCTCAGCCACTCGGTAGGATTTTCTGATCCTCCGTCTCCCCGATTCACAGCAATCTCCCAGAGCTCAGGAGCTGTGTCTTATTTGCATCGTGTGCCCAGAAAATGTGTGCAATTGAAGTGAATATGTGTGTAACTGAATTACACAGCCAAGGTTAATTGTAAACCCAGTTCCTATTATGTCCAGTCCGGTCCTCACCTCTTTGCTCTTGTCTGCCCACAGCGGGCACCATTGAACCCCCTTAGCAGGGCCAACCCCACCTGCCTTATCCAGGGCAGACACTCCAGCCAAGGCCTCTTGAGTCTCAGCACTAGTGCTTGGGAAACTCATCAGACTGACCTTGAGTTCCAGCTGTGACCTTATCATTAGGTTGACCTTGGACACCTGGGTCTTTTCTTCCTTGTTTCTGAGGCTTTTCTCTCCACCTTGTGCTTCAATGAATAGTAACAAGTTTCTTTCTTGCTTAGTACATCTGACCCCTTGTCTGGGGCCCTGATTTCTTCTTCGTAACTATCCTAAAGCTCCCCATTCACATGTAGGTACAGCTGTTCCCTGACGACCTAGAACCTGACCTCTTGCTATCAGAGCTTCCTGCACTGACCAGAGCTGCCTGCACAGACACTCGTGTCCCCTGTTCCCAAATTCCTTCAGCTCTGCTCTATCTGACTGTCAGGACTTCCTGACTTCCCCTTGACTGGCTGCACTTTAGCCTATGATAACCTTTCCTTACAGACGCAGGCCCCCTGGCCTGGATTTCCCCTGCTCCCCAGCATTGCAGCTGTGTTTGTGTTCCTCTCCCCTGCAACCCTCAAGCCCATACTTAATCTCCCATTTTTAAGTATTCCATACTTAAGTGCAACAAATATTTCTGGATGAATGAATGGACGGATGCATGGTGGTTGGATGGATAAATGGATAGATGGTTAGAAGGGGGGGAAGATGGATAGACAGACAAGTGAATGAATAGATGGGTAAATGAATGGTTGAACAGATGGCGTGGTGGGTGGATGGATGGATGATAGATAGATAGATAGATAGATAGATAGATAGATAGATAGATAATAGATAGATAGATGATAGATAGATAGATAGATAGATAGATAGATAGATAGATAGATAGATAGATAGATAGATAGATAGATAGATAGATGATAGATAGAGTAAATCAACCAAGCTACCTCAGATCTGAAAGTCCAACACACCTGCAGCAGAAATTGCTGGATCAACTCAAAGGGACTCCTAGAAAGCCTACCCATGTGCCTGGAACCAGGGTCTACAGAGATGGCCCTGCCCTCATGGCACCCAAAGTCTAGAGTACTTGGACCCCAGTCTTCAGTGGGAGTTGGATGGACAGACCACAGTCAAACTGAACAAGCCCCTAGTCATATCCAATGCTCCCTTCGTGGTCAAGATCACTGCTAGGATGGTTTCCTCGTCCGTAAGGTGGGGACGATGATGCCCATTGTGCCCACCTGTGTTCATTTCCTGTGGCCACTGTAACAAATGACCACAAATGGCATGGCTTACTACAACGGAAATTGATCTTCTCACAGTTCTAGGGGCCAAAAGTCTGAAATCAGTTTTGCTGGGCCAAAACTAAGGGGTCAGCAGGGTCATGCTTCCTCTGGTGGCTCTAGGGGACAATCCTTTTCCTCGCCTCTTCCAGTTTCTGGTCCCGATGTCTTCCCTTGGCTGGTGGTCTCATCATTCAGTCTCTGTCTCTACAGTTACATGGCTTTTACCTCTTCTCTGTGTCAACTCTCCCTCTTATAAGGACACTTGAAATTGCATTTAAGGCCCACCCAGATAATTCAACATAATCTCCCTACCTCAAAAGTCTTAATTGAATCACATCTGCAAAGTCCTTTTTTGGCCATAAAGGTAACATTCCCAGGTTCTGAGGATGAGGACATGGATATCTTTGGGGGATATTATTTAGTCACCACACTACCGCATGGGGGTAAACTAGGTCATACCTAGTACACAGCATCTACTCTACAGATATTCTCTGTCTCAATAATAACAAGTATTCAACATTGTACTGGAAGTGCTTGTGAGCATATGAGGAGAAAAAAGAAATTTTGTTCCTTCTATGAGTCTCTCAAATGGAACCATCACTGTCTCACATGTTTGTTTGGAGAACGGATGTATTTGATGCTTAGCACAGGCTCTTGGCTTTTTTGTGGCCACAGGCCCTGTGGCCACTTTCCTGAAAAGAGTCCGTCAGCATAACTTACTCCCTGAGAAACCTAATTTGGAGGAATTAGTGCTTTGGTGTTGGAGTACAGACGAAGCAGAAGGCTACCAGTCATCATAGTATTATTCAAAGTCAAGAGAATCTAAATCAGCAAATGCTAAGAAGGAGAAACAGAACCCACTTCCAAGCCAGCTGCTGGACGCCAAGATGCATCATCTCCTGCCAAGACCTGGGAGCCATCCCAGGACCACGCACTTGAGTTGCAGATTAAAATGCCATCTGGGCCCTGGCTGGTTTTGCTCAGCAGTTAGAGCATCGGCCCTCAGACCAAAGAGTCTTGGGTTTGATTCTAGCCAAGGGCACGTACCTCAGTTGAGGTTCGGTCCTCAGCCCAGGTCGGGGTTGTTCGGAGGCAACCAATCGATGTGTCCCTCTCACGTTGATGTTTCTCTCTCCCTCTCTCCCCAACCCCCCACTCTATCTGAAGATAAATGGAAACATGTCCTCGGGTGAGGATTAAAAAAAAAAATGCCATCTGGTTTCTGCCCTATGTGTGACCTAAAAACAAAAAAATCACTTTGAGAGGTGTAGGTGGGGATAGAGAAAAGAATAAGTGGGAAAACGGCATATGTTTTTCAATGCATTTTTGGTCATTTATGAGCAACCTCATTAACCTCTCAGAGGCTGGAAGAAATTTAGTTTCCTTACAGACCTAAATAAATACCAAAGAGAGAAGCATCACTGGGAAATTTAAATAGGGGCTGGATACTAGAGATGCTACACAATTTCTTTGGTGTGATCATAGCTTTGGGATTCTGGAGGAGGACGTGTATTCTTAGCAGACCCCACGAAAGTGTTTGTGTGTGGTCTGTCAGCATGCCTGTGACTTACTTTCAAATGGATCAACAAATACATAAACACAGATCTATAAAGCAAATACGGCAAAATGTAACAGCTGTTGAATGTGGGTAGTGGGTAAATATTGGTGTCCATCACTCTTAACTTCTCTGTGTGTTTGAAAAGTTTTCATAATAGAAAGTTGTTGGGGCGAGGAGAAAGTAAAGATGGTTAAGGGAACCAGAGAGTTCTACTGATCGTTTTTCCAAGATTCAACTTGATGGGCAGAGGGCATGGTTAGGGGACAGCCTCAGAGACCAGAGGCTGTGGGAACAGAGACATCAAACCTGGGCTTCTAAGATGAGGATCAAAGAGGGAACATGGAAAGGGAGAGAGAACTGTGGTTGAGCTGCTCTCTGGGCATCAGGATGTTAGAAGAACAAGAGCCAAAACACCCATGGAGCCGTGGGGCATGCACTGGTGAATCACCAGGTACAGCTCAGGAAACCAGATGTCAGCCAAGGAACACGTCAAAGGTTGGTCAGTACAGGGGTGAGGGCAGGGGTGGGCTTCTGAGACTTGGGGTCTCAAACACAGCTGCTCTGACTCTGCTATGTATAGGGACTCCACTCTGTCCATTTTAACACAGAAGAATTAGGAGGTCTGGATTTCCAGAGGAAAGAACCCCACAAGGCTCAGAGAATCATGGACTTTTAGGCTGCAATGGATATTGAGGTTGATCGCCCTGAGCTGTCCTTCCATCCTCTGTCATCAGTCTAATCCAATTATTTGTCCCATTCCTCCGCAGTGATTGGTTCAGGAATAGGCATGTGACCCACTTCTGGTCAATGAAATATAAGACAATGTTGGGCAGGGAGATTCTGGAAAAAGTCTCCTCACTTCCAGGAGAGGTCCGTGGAAGAGAGGGTCTCTCTTCTTCCTCTGGACCCTGTCACCTGAATGGTATGCCTGGAGCCACTGCCACCATATTGTGACCAATGAGGGGACAAAGCCAATGTCAAGGTTGGCAGAACAAGGAGATGGAAAGGACCTGGGTCCTTGAGGACATCTCTGAGCCATGGAACCAGCCGACCCTGAAGCCCACTGATAGCTTCCTGTTATGTGAAGTAATAAATGTCCTTATTCTGCAAGTCTGTTGGATTCCATTTCGGTTACTGATATAAGACCAGGAAGCTGAACCAGTGTGGGCTGACATGGTGCTTTTGCCTGAGTTCTGAAAGGTGTCCCTTCCTCCAGGAAGACACCCAGCCTATGGCGTGGGATGCAGCTGGCTTCAATCTTCATGTGGCCCCGATTCCAGGAACCCCCCACCCAGTGAACATCCCACACAGTGACCATACAAGACATGTGGTGAAACCACCAGGTCCCACCTGCAGGCTGGTACATCTGCAAGGACTGAGAGCTTACTCCCTCCATTTCTGGATGACCCTGGCCTTTGAGAAGTCCAGGGTGGTGCCAAGGGGTGAGTGCAGCCCCCACCCTCCAACTCAATCAGCCCTTCATGTCTGTTTGTTCTGACAACTCGAATTTCCTTGATTCTCATTCAAAGTGCTATTTCAGCGTGAGTTCAAGCCCCACCCCACTTCCTGTCCAACCAGAGTAACCCCTGAGCACTCCTTGATGGAAATCCTGGAGAGGCGGCCTGACATGCGCACCTCTGACTACGCTCCTCCTTCTGCTTGCACTCCACCCAACCCAAAGGTGCGGGGGGGAAATCAGGGCAGCTAGCTCACGGTTTCTGGGATCCCACCATCTCTTGGCTCAGTGAGGACCCAAGGGTGAATGGATACAAGTTTCCCAAGCAACATCAGGAGCCAGATGTTTCTAAAGCAGACCCAAGCCTCTGCCGCACCTGGGAAGTGAGGAGGTGTTGGTGGGGCTCAGGAATAAGGGGCAGGATGGAATTCAAGGGCAAGGAGAGTAGTTCAGTCTTGACTCATGGAACTCCATGCAAGAGGTGACCAGGCCATCAACTTCTGCTTCTCATCCAAAAAGGAGACATCCTCTTCCATCGCGGCGTGAATTCCACCGCTGGACCGTGGAGATCCAGGTGTGGACCAGGCAGTGGTGGCAGCCAGGAAAATCCACCTGCCTTGATGAGCACACTCACCGGCCACCTTCTCCAGCTACAAACACTTGCTGACCCTCTCTCAGTTCCAGGAGCCAGGACACCCCAAGGAGGCCACTCAGTGTGGTGGTCAAACTGAACTCAGTTGGATCCAAGTTCAAGTACCAGCTCTGCCTGTTCCCAGCTGTGTGACCTTCAGCAAATGACTTCACCTCTCTGGTCCTATTTTCCCGTCTACAAAATGGGAGTGTTATCAGCAGCTTTCTCCAGGGGCCTTTTGGCAGGACGTAATACACACAAAGCAATTAACATGCTCCCTGGTGCACACTAAGCATCCATAACCGTGGCTAGTTACTGGTAAGAATGCATAGCACTTTACAGTTTGCAAAGCACCTTCATGGCTGTTATCTCATCACCCAAAAGAACAGTTGCTCTGGCTTAAAAGGCAAAGAAAATCCGTCCTGCAGCCGAAATTCAGATGATTCCTGGCCCCATTTTCCCTTCCACCTCCCTCCCAGTTCCCTGCTGCCTCTAAAGTCATCGACTCCCCACCCAGCTCCCTGAGAGGCCAGCAGTCAGCCCCAGGTTGAGTTTCAGTGTTGATATTAACTTGCTGAATGGCTTTGACTAAGTTGCTTTTCCTTTCTGTTCCCAGTTTCTTCATCTAAAAAGTCCAAAGCTGCATCATCTCCAGGGTCCCTTGCCTTCCACATGCTGAGATTTGCTGCTAGAACTGAGGTCTGCCTTATTCTGTCTTCATACTGACGGTGGCCCTGGACGGTCTGGCTCAGCGGTTAGAGCGTCGGCCCACGGACCAGAGAGTCCAGGGTTCGGTTCCTGCTAAGGGCACGTACCTCGGTTGCAGTTCGTCCCCGGCCCCTGTGGGGGTCGTGCAGGTGGCAACTACTCAATGTGTCTCTCTCATATCGATGTTTCTCTCTCTCTCTTCCTCCCTCTCTCCCTCCCACTCTATCTGAAGATAAATGCAAAAATGTCCTCAGGTGAGGATTAAAAAAAAAAAATACTGACTGTGGGCTCCCCCATGCCAGACTCAGGCTGGGCACTATCAACACACTATGTCTAAGCCTCGCAGCAAACCTTGGGAAGGAAGCCATTTTATCCCCATCGTACAATGGGAAAACTGAGACTCCAAGGAGGCAGGTCACCCTGAGAGTGAGTGGGAGAAATGGGATTTGAACCCCCGTTGGCCAGATTCCAAACTCAACCTTTTACCGCAGTGGTGCCTTCCATCAGGCCCTCCCTGGCCCCTGAGCTGCTTTGTCAAGGACCAGGTGTTCCCTGTGATCGATCAGCTTGGAATGGAGTGGTGTCGGTGATACAAGGAAGACCACACCTGAGGGCGGAAACAACACTTTCCCACGGGGAGGACCCCTGTGAACCCAGCACCCACTCATTCCATGGACACCCACTGCACACCTGTCCTGTGGGGGTCCTGTTCTAGATGTGCAGTTATGTACCAGAGGAGACAAGCCCAGAGAAGCCCACCGCCCAGCGAGGAGCACTCTGAGTCATTAGACCACGGAGTGTGACAAAAACCCGAGAAAAGCGCACAAAGTCCGTCAGGTGCTGCTCCTCACTGCAGCTCCCCTGCATATCCTCCTGTCGCGTTCCTGAGACATCTGAGCCCCACCCAGCGAGTGTCAATGACTCTCGCTCACGTCTATATCGCCAGTGCCTAAAATAACACCTGGCACGAGGTTGGTGTCAGTAACTATTTTCTTAATTAGCTCAGGAATAAGTGAATGGGTCCGCGGATGAGGGAATTCATGGGCATAGCGCTTGAACCCAGAGCGTGTTGTCTACTGTGTGGTCTGTGTGTCTCTAGAGCCCGCGGTGCCCTTTCATTTACAACAATCTTTATTTACCTGGGACAGGTCAGTTTCCAAATCACTACCCAGCACTTAGGACTCAATGTATGGGCACAGAACTTACTCGCCTGCAGGTCAGGATCCGGGTTCTAACACTGGCTGTGCTACTGGTTCCCTGAGAGACTTACAATGAATTTTTCCGTGTCTCCAGCCTCATTAGATCCAAGTTTTTTACATGCCACAGAGAAATCTGAATTCAGTGCCTCCCCCCCAAAAAAAAAGGTTTACAAGGCTAGTGATGTGCTGGAACCAACTGTTTGCATTCTTCCTAGTTCAGTGATATCACATTGGTGGCTTAATACGGTCATGGTGGGAGTGTTTACACCATGGAAATTGGCAAACACTCTTTTTTCCCCCAGAAAATCCATTGTTAAGTGTCTACCGCTTTTAAAGGCCCACATTTCCTTGAAGTAGCTGGTCTTTAAAATTTCTATTTATTTTGCGATTATTTCACAAAACACATTATTTTTCACTTTAAGAAACATTTTTTTTTTTTATCCTCACCCGAGGACATGTTTCCACTCTTTGTTCAGATAGAGTGGGAGGGAGAGAGAGGAAGAGAGAGAGAGAGAGAGAGAGAAACATCAACGTGAAAGGGACACATCGAGTGGCCGCCTCCCGCACGACCAACCAGGGCCAGGGACAAACTGCAACCGAGGTACATGCCCTTAGCGGGAACCGAACCCGGGTCTCTCTGGACCGCGGGCCGACGCTCCAACCGCTGAGCCAAACCGGCCAGGGCGAGAAACATTTTAATTACCAGTTTTATTGCTTTATTTCCTCCCCCCAAATCTTTTACTAAAGTAAGTGCTCTGAGAAGGCTGCCATGTTTATCCTGTGGCTCGAAACATCTGCCCACAACTGGATTTTCCAGTTTAAAAAAAAAAAAAAGGAGCATTGGAGAAGGAGGGGTGAATAGGTAGAGCAGAGAGGGTTTTGGGGGCCGTGGAACTACTCTGTATGATATTATAATGGTGGACACATGTCATTATTGACCAAACCTACGGAAAAGATGCAGATAAGCGTGAACCCTGATGCACTCTGTGGACTTTGGGTGGGTGATAACGATGTGTCAGTGTAGGTTCATCGATTGTAATGAATGCAACTCTGGTGGAAGACGTTGATAGTTGGGGAGATTGTGGAGAGGCCAGGGCTGAGGGCAGGGAGCACATGGGAAATCTCTGTACTTTCTGTTCAATCTTTGCTGTGAACCTAAAACTGCTCTAAAAAGAAAGTCAATTTTTTTTTTTAAATCAAAATTGAAAAAAAGCAACAGCACTGCATGATGTCCAGGTGTCCTTCCAGATCTAAGAGTTCGCAGGGTTTTGTCTCCTGTCTTTAATTAGCGCCAGTGAAAGCAGGCTCTCCTTGCAGTGGGTGTGGGGAAAACAGGTGGCCAGCCATTCAGCATCAGATGTCTTCCCTGCGTGGTCACGTCTGGGGAAAGTGAGCCCCGGGAAGGTTCGATTCCTCCAGGGCAGTGGTTTCTCCGAGTGTCCGCAGCCACCTGCGTCACGATCACCTGCTGAGTTTATGTAAATGCAGATCCCCAGGCCCTCCTGAGACCTTCAGACTTATACCCACTGAGGAGGAGGCCCCGGAAGAAGAGCCTTATTCAGATCTCTGCTTGCAATGGACCACTCCACAGCTCAGCAGCCCAGGTGGACTTTGGGCGCTGTCTCTCGCGATTCATGGTAAAATGCCATGTCCTGATTCCGACAGCCCTGGGCACCAACCCCGCCTCCACCACTTACTGAGTAATCGCCCACTTCATTGAGCCCCTGTGTCCTCAGCTGTAAGTGGAGCTGGTGCTCACCTCCCAGGGTTATCGGGAGAATTAAACTAGACATCCGGGTTGGAAAGCACCCTGCAGGCCGTGAGCCCTCGGAACATGGGCGTGCTCTTGCGAGCATCACCTCCTTGCACATGCGGGGCCCCCTCACTTTCCACCTGTGTCTCCTTTGATCTCATGCCAGCCTGAAATTGAACTTAGGACAAGCATTTGGTCCCTGTGTTCACAGGTGGAACGGGGCCCTGGCGTCTTTCAGACACTGGACCGGTTTCTGGCAGGGACCGAGTCAGCTCCCTTTTCCGAGTGGGCCGAGGGTGACCCAGGCCACATGGACCCTTCACCCCACCCAACTGCCTCCTGTGTAAACTGAAATGCAGTGACGCACCTTCCCTCGCCCTCTTGAAGGGGCCTTTCCCGTATTGATGACATTAATCCTCACTGGTTGCTAATACCAAGGGGCTTCCCGTGTACCAGGAGCTAAACACCGAACTTGGACTTTTCCCTTCATCTTTCCCTTTAACCGCAGGGCCCTCAGAGGGGGGAGTCCCATTGTGCCCGTGTGGAGGTGCAAACACTCCTCTCAGAGGGTCTAACCCCGTGCCCGAGGCCGCCCAGATTGGAAGGGGCTGCGCTAGGACTGGGAGCCAGGGAAAGCCCTTAATCGTCACCCTACAGTGGTTTGCCTCCTAGGTCCTGGGCGCTGAGTCGATAGATTTGTTGAAATAAACCCCAAGACACAGCTTCACAAGGGAACTAGCATCTCCCGAAATCGAGGGTCCACTGTGTGTGAGGGTCCACTGTGTGCGAGGGTTCACACGGGTTATCTTACTTACTGGAGGTGCTGTCAGTGGGGGGAGACTGAAGTGGTAAGCATCAAGCCGTCCTCCTATCTCCCCACCCCCATCCCACAGCGAGCTCTGTTCCAGCCTTTTTCCTCCCTGGAAAGTCCAGACAGGAGGATGCCGAAACTCAGAGAGGGTGAGGGACAGGCCCAAGGTCACACAGCAAGTTGGTTCAGAGTCTGTCTCAGAACTCAGGATTGTGCTTTCCTCTGCGGGTCCTTGGGTCACACCCTGGGCCATCCAACCAGGTTCCTGCGACAGGGGCTAAGCCCAGCCAAGGAGGTGAGCTCCGTTCCCGGAGAAGCTGTCCTCAAACAGTAGGGCAGCGTGAGCTGATCCACTTCTTCATTTCTCCTCTGTGTCAGATTCAGGGTCAAGGCCCCGGAGCTGAGACGCTGGCGTCTGGAGCTGGGTGAGTGTGGTTCAGGCCACCCTGGGGGCAGGTCAACATCACCTGGACCACATGTGTTCTGGCTTCTAATGTGGGGTCATCCTGCCACAGGGAATGAATGAGATCATCCTCACAATGCTCCAATTTGGTCCTGTAGCTGTGACCTAAAATCTCTAGGACTCAAGTGGTCAAACCGTGTCTAAAATGTCGCTTCTAAAGGCAGAGACCTATTCTTCCATCTGGACCCACCCTAGTGCCACCAAATTAACACCCAGAACGTTTTCGTGTGGGTGTCTTTACAGGCATGAACGTCAGAACCACTCACCAGGGAAAATCCCCAACTGAAGTTGCCCCTGGCCCCGAGCACCTTCCTGGGAACCGGCCATGGACCAGCACCTTCCATAAACAACGTAGTCATCCATGTCTTGGGACCTGAAAATGCCGTCACCCTCCATATATTCAAATGCTCCTTCAGCAAGTGCTGCCAGGCACCTGCGGGAAGCTGGAGATGCACCAGTGCACAAGGCACAGTCCTCATGGCACTTACTGCTAGTGGGAAGCCATCAACCGCATCAATGTCACATGGTGACAAGTGCCCCCAAGAAAAATAAAGCTGGGCAACTACAGAGACAGTGAAGACAGCTCTCTCTGAGGAGGTGGCAGCTGAGCAGACCCTGGATGTAGTCATGGAAAAGCCCCGTGAACAACTGGAAGGAGAGTGTTCTGGGAGGATGGAGCAGCAAGCAGTGCAAAGGCCCTGAGGTAGCACCAAGATGAACAAGGCTGAGGACAGCAAGGAGGCCTTGCTGTGTGGCTGCAGCGGAGTGAGGGTGCAGGGGGATGAACTGGAAAAGTGACCAAGGTTAGATCAGATGGGCCACCCAGTAAGGCCATTCCTGGACTTATCCTAAGAGAGCAATTAAACAGAAGCAAAAAATCCCCACACACGGGGATCAGAAATTTCCAAACCACTCAGATGATCTATGTAGGATAGTTTAATGGAAGGTGGTACACCGGCTCCGTCGGTGCTATCGAACTCTCCACAGACAGTCATGAACTTTGTAGCGACGAGGAAAACGTCTATGATATAATAAGTTCTAAAACTGATCTCCCGCCAGAATGAAGACCGAGAGCTGTTAGGTGTGTGTCGGGGAGGGGGGGGGGGGGGCAGGATAAGGAGGAACAGTTCTTTTTTTCCTTTTTCAAATTTTATATAATGCGGTTTCTGCATTATTTTTATAATTTAAAAAAATCCAAGGGGGAAAATGTGTTCAGACCAAACCAATGGTGGAGTGAGGGGAGGGCAACGAAACAGATTGGTTTCCCTTCCTCATGATACCAACCCCGCCACTGATGTTTCGGGTTTTCTCACCACCACCTTCTGGAACCGAGCCAGCCCAGGGAACACGGCCTCCAGCCCCAAAGGGCCACGCTGATTCTTTGGAATGTGAGAATCCTGTCCCCAACAGCCGTCTTGTCCAAAGCATAACTAGATTTCCAGAATGGGGATGGGGGGTGTCACATGTTCTTATAGGACAGCTGAGAAAGCCCTCCCACTCCCCCCCACCCTCCGCCCAGAAGCCTCCCAGGCTTCTGCCCGAAATTCCACCATTTGAGTCCCCATTGGGTCACCAGGGGTTCCCTTCTGATCACTAGTGGAGAGAATCGCCTCTCCCTCACGCCCCGTACTCAATCAATGTAAGGCCCAGCCCGGCTGCCCCAGGTCCAGACTTACCCCTCTGACCTGCGGGAGCTAGGCAGCCCTCATGCCCCACTCCCTCAGCCTCGTCTGCCCCCTTTCCTAAAGCCCCCCCTTACCCAGGTGCCAGCCCACCCAGCTGGCTGATGTTTCTTTTTTTATTTTTAATCCTCACCCGAGGATATTTTTTTATTGATTTTCAAATAGAGTGAGAGGGAGGAAGGGGGAGAGAGAGAGAGAAACATCCATGTGAGAGAGACACATCGATTGGTTGCCTCCTGCAGGACCCCGACCAGGGCAGGAATCGAACCTGCAACCGAGGCACGTGCCCTTGACTGGGAATTGAACCCAAGACTCTTTGGTCCGCAGGCCGATGCTCAACTGCTGAGCCAAACCGGTCAGGGCTGGCTGATGCTTCTTAAATGACACTGGACATTCTCCTGCCTCTGGGCCTTTGGCCATGCTGCTCCCTGGGCTTTAAGCATCCTGCCTGCCCAACTCCGAGCCCTTGACACTCAGCTCAGATGTCCCCTCCTATGAGCAGCCCTCCCTGACCTCGAAGAATCCCAGTGTGGATCAGGAGCCTATCCTGGGTACCCCTGCCCACACCAGCACCCGCCGCATCCAGCCAGAGGTGGGGAGCCTCTCCGCGTGCCCCTCCCACCCCACACCCCTGGGAGTGTCAGCCAGAGGTGTGAGGCTGAGGAACCCATGGGTTGGAGGAGCACCGAGACAAGGGAGCACAGATGGCGTGGGGTGGAGGGGGTGCTCATGTGAGCTTGGGGACGGATGAGGGCCCAAAAGGACCTGTGGTGCCCGGGTGGATCCCTGCCAAGAAAGCTGAGGTGTGGGCTGGAATGTGGTCACAAGCCCAGGCTTGGTGGGGAGAAGCCCCCTCCAGCAGGCAGCCAGCAGCATAGGAAGTCACTGGGAGGGACAAGCAGGCCGGCCACACCCCAAGCCTGGCTACCAGAGTCCCTTTGCCTTGCCCATCTCGTGGGGCATGACCCCCATCAGCAGGGAAGGGACCTGGCATTTGTTAAGTGAGGCCCCCCGGAAGTGGCGACATCTGAGCCCGCACTGGCCGACAGGGGACCCCTGTAGGGCCTGTGCACTGAGCACCGAGGGCCGCGTCCAGCAGCTGCATGCAGAAAAGACGGGGTTTCCTGGGCAGGCTTCCAGGGGATAAGAGTCTTGACTTTGTTTTCAAAATTGAAATAGTATATAATTTGCGTCCTCCAGTTATTAAAAAAAAAAATTGTTCGTTGCAAAAGTAAATTCAGAACACACGGAAGAAAATACAAAGATGAAACCCAACACTGGACCCTTTCCTACGCCCACCCTCAGAAGGATCTGGAGAGTATAAAGAGAACTCTGCAGGGAGAGTCTCAGCCATGACCGCACACTGGAATCACCCGGGGAGCGTTTTGAGTACAGATGTCCGAGCCCTCCCGCAGACGCTGGATGAAGCACAGGGTTCTGGGAGGCGGGCTGGGCCTGGCTGATGGGCTGCCAGGTGCACATCCCAGGGAGACCCACAGGCCCTTGAGAGGATGGCCGTGCATCCAGGTAACCCCGCGTCTCCACCTTCGAGTGTCTGTTCTCAGACTCCTGCAGAATCTTCAGGAGGGAAGCATGGCTTCAGGAGAGGACTCCATGAGAGGGAGGAAGGGGAGACAGGCGGGAGAATCTTCTAAGATGTGTCGCAAGCCTAGGTTGGGGTCTCAACATACCTCTCCCTCTCTACGTGGCCTGGGCCGGGCAGGGCCCCTGGGGCCTGTGTCCTTACTGACACATGAAGGCAAGTGATCTCCAGTGTCTGTCTCTACGGGGCTTTCCAGCCCTGAACTCTGCCTCAAGTTCGATTGTCCTGATTCCTTGGATGTCGAGGAGGCACAGATGCCTGTCATCTTTGGTGCAGACACCGCCTCGTTGGAGATCTGGTCCTACACGTCCAGCGTGCTTCCCCCAGATCGTCCTTCTCGCCCAAAATGCTGAGTAAATGTTGACTCCCAAGCCCACCCTAAAGGGACCCACAGGTGGAAAACCAACATGCAAGAGGTGAGAGCTTCTAATGAGCCAATCTCCAAAATCAAAAATAAAAAGCCTGGAGAACCGTTTCGTGTGAGTTCCGGAGTCTCAACGGTTTCTTATTTTTGTCTCCCTCTCTGTTCCCAGCTGGTCTCCACTCAACACACAATGGGTCCGATTAAATGAACAGAAACTGGCCTGGAAGGGTGTGGTGAGGTGTTTGGTTGAAGCCCATCTGTGAATCGAGGGGGCTGGGAATGGGGTGGGGAGTGAGCGGGCCCCCTCCCCCTCTTCGTGTGTGTGGTTTCTGCATCTGCTCGGGCTACAGGGATGGGATGAGCCTCTGTGTCATGGAGAATGAAATGCGGAAGTACAGGGCCCGAGGCAGGCCCACGGGGGCTGAAATTGGAGAAGGGTGGTCCCCTGACCTCCACGCGAAGAGTTCGGGGATCTCACTAGGGCCCTTCCTCGCTGTGTGGTCTTAGGCCACTTAGCCACTCTAAGCCTCAGTTTCTTCATCTATGTGATGGGAACAATGAGCTAATGTAGGGTGGGCAGCAGTGGTACTCCCACAAAGATGTCCGCATTCTAAACCCCAGTAGCTGTGGGTATGCGAGGTCACATGGCAAAGGGGACTTACTATTGAAGACAGACTTGACCTTGCTAATTAGCTGACTTTTCAATAGATTGTCCTGAATTATCTGGGTGGGTCCAGTGTAATCATAAGGGTTTCAAAAGTGGAAGAAGGAGGCAGGAGAGAGTCTGGGTGGTGCGAGGTAAGGACTCGCCTGGCCGTCACTGGCTTTGAAGATGCAGGAAGGGCCCTGGCCGGTTTGGCTCAGCGGTTAGAGCGTCGGCCCTCAGACCGGGGAGGCCCGGGTTCAGTTCCCGCTAAGGGCACGTACCTCGGTTGCAGTTTGTCCCCACCCCGGTTGAGGTCGTGTGGGTGGCAACCACTCAATGTGTCTCTCTCACATTGAAGATAAATGCAAAAATGTCCTCGGGTGAGGATGAAAAAAAAAAAGAAGATGCAGGAAGAAGCCATGAGCCAAGGAGTGCAGGGGCCTCGAGAAGCCGGAAAAGACAGGAAAGCGGGTTCTCCCCTCGAGCCTTCGGAAGGAACACAGCTCTGCCCACACCTTAGGTTTAGCTCAGTGAGACCCGTCTCCAGAACTGATCTGGTCCTGGTCTCCGGAATTATGAGATAATGCCGGTGTGCTGTCCTAAGCCACCACGTGGGTGCCGAGGTGACAGCAGCAACTGGGAACGAATCACATACCTTGTCTGCAGAGCGGCACTCCGCACACTGGAAGCCCTGGGGGAACGTTAGCTGTTTCCATCACATCTGAGAGTGGTTTGGGGTTTGGTGCCACCCACCTCCCTGAGATGCCCCCAGTTCCCAGGCTTCCAGCAGCCCCAGGAGCAACCAGTGAGGTGTGCCTTCTAAAGATGGTCCTGGGAGGTAGCAAAACTGGGCCCTGCATCCCCGTGAACAGACCCTGAGAACCGCCCATCCTGGCTCAGTCAGCAGAGCCCAGACTGAACTAGGAGAGAAGTTCTTCCCCGATTTTCTCAGCACCAGATCAAGAACAGCCACTCTCTGCCCTGGCCGGTTAGAGCGTCGGCCCGCGGACCAGAGAGGCCCGGGTTCGGTTCCCACTAGGGGCACCTACCTCGGTTGCAGTTTGTCCCCGGCTCTGGTTGGGGTCATGTGGGTGGCAGCCACTCGATGTGTCTCTCTCACGTCAATGTTTCTCTCTCTCTCTTCCTCCTTCTCTCCTTCCTGCTCTATCTCAAGATAAAAATGAAAAAAAAAGAAAAGAAAAGAAAGAAAGAACAGCCACTCTCAGCTCTGATAGCACCAACTTATCCCTAACCTTGAGGGGCAGGGGGCATCCCTATTTTTTTAAAGCCCCCCGTGGTTCCCATGGGCAGCCAGGGCCGAGAATTTAATCTAATCTAGAAAGAAGGCTGACCGCAGATGGACGCAGCTGACCTTTATTGTGTAGATAATAATAACAAATGACTCAGTGCTCAACCATCTTACATAGGCTGTTCGTTAAATCCTTAAACCTGGGTCATGGGTGAGCATCCCCACTGTACAGACGAAACAGAAGTTCGGGAACGTGGAGAAACTCGCCCAAGGTCACTCAGTTATCAAGGAGCAGAGCCCGGGTTTGAAGTGGTAGGACATCCACACCCTTCCCCTCGGTCGAGAATGTGTGAACCCTCACCCAGCTCTCCACGAAGCTGCAGGGCGTGGCCACCCTCAGTTCCTCCAGCGCCCAGAGGCAGACGTGGGCAGACGTGCCAGGTGCTCCCCTCCTGTTTACAGAGGCCAGGCTTCAGTTTGGACTTGGGGAGAAGGCAGGAAAACGTCTCTTTGCGTCATTGAATGTACATTCCGTCTAGGTCTGGGGCTTGCTTCGATAAGTGCAGTCTTCCTGAGTCCAGCCCTATCGATATGAATAGCTTTGAAAAATGAATTTCACGTTTTCAAAAAGTTGCTTCGTGTATAAAGCAATGGAGATGTGTTTAGTTCAGAGGGCTATATGTTTCTGAGAGTGTTGAGACCCTCCAGCCAAGACCCGGGAGCTCGTCAGGGAAAAACAGTCAAGTTTACTCCTTGTCGCCACCAGGGAGGACCCTCCCCAGGGGACCGTGGAGAGAGGGTGTCAGAAGAGCCTGGGTGGGACTGGGCTTTGGGCCGGTGGTTTGGGGAGGGTCTGAGGGAGCGGTTTCACTCTCAGTAGCATGCTGTTGGAATCGGGGCAGTTGTCTGGTGGGGATCCCCTCAGTCTCATCTGCAGGGGGAGCAGCACCGGATGAAGCTGTGACCCCTCACTACAGCTGAGGGGGGAGCATGTTTGCTGCTGTGTGGGTACCACAGTCACCTGTTTCCTGTCCCTTTATTGTGGACTCTGACAACCTTGTCTGAGGTTGGTGTTGACACCAAGCAGGAGGACAGCCCGGCCCGCCGGGAGCCAGGACAGTGCCCAGGGTTCCAGAGGCCTTCTTGCAAGAATAATAAGAATGAACCCTTTTAAAAATAGTCTACAATTCCTGCTTTTCACATTGGCCTTCCTTCTGTGCAGACTGTGGCTAGGTGTCTTAGACATTTCCCCGCTCCACACCTCAGCTGGCCCATTTGCAGAATTAAGCCATGTTTTCCAAAGCATTTTCCGTATAACACTAGTTTCCTGAGTTTCATGGGAGTGATTGGGAAAAAAAAGGGTTCCTTGGAGTACTGAGTTTGGGAAGCACTGGATTCTTTGGTGCTGGACTTCTCAGAGCCTTTAATATGCTCCTGTGCATGATAAAATGCACAGAAAGCCCTGGCTATCTGGCTCAGTTGGTTGGAGCATCGTCCCATACACCAAAAAGATTTCAGGTTTGATTCCCAATCAGGCACAGACTAGATGGCAGGTCCCCATTGGGACGGGTGCGGGAGGCAACTGATCGATGTTTCTGTCTCACATCAATTCCCACCACACACACACACACACACACACACACCTCCCCCACCACTATCCTTTCTAAAAAAAATCAATAAAAACATATGCTCAGATGAGGATTTTTTTAAATGCACAGAAAGAACTGGATTACTTTCCAAACTTGTTCGACTACAAAACCTTTGGGTTTGTTCTGGTCAGTTTAGCTCAGCGGTTAGAGTGTTGGCCCACAGACCAAAGGGCCATGGGTTCGATTTGGGTCAAGGACACATACCTGGGTTGCGGGTTCGATCCCCGGCCCCAGTTGGGGTCATGCTGGGGGCAACCAATCGATGTGTCTCTCTCATATCGATGTTTCTCTCTCTCTCCCTCCCTCCCTCCCTCCCTTCCAGTCTATGGAAAAAAATCAATGGAAAAAATAAAAACAAAACAAAGCAAAAACCTTTGGGTTTTAGGGGGGCTTGGGGAGTGGAGGCAGTGTCCTATGGGACAGAGTTCATAAATTACTGAAATAAAGGGGAGACTAAAAAATGCTGTCCAACAGATACGGCATGAACTTCTGAAGAGCCCAGGGAATCCTCACGAGACGTTCCCATTGCAAATGTGTACGTAGCTACTGCTCAGACGGACGAGAGACTGCTGTGATTGTTAACGAAGGACAAATCGTTGGCTGGAGCATGCAAGAGAATGACTTTAGCACAGCTTCTGATAATTACGGAAATTTTCAATGCGTGTTCAAAAATGCCCAACCCTACAAGCCCTGAGTGATCGGATCTCCCCCGACTCGTCCTGTGTCCTCGGCTTGCTCTGCTTTGCCTTCCTTCGCTAACCCTCCTGCTAATAACAGGCCTTTTGCTCTTCTGCCATTGAGTGTGTTCCTTCCCAGCATAGCCTCCTCTCAGGATCTTCCTCTGTCAACGGCCACCCCCCATCTCCACTCACCTGTAGGCACCTGCCCTCACTCCCCGGGCAAGGGGACGTCCCCTGCTTGTTTCTCTAGTGGGTCTTTCCTAGTTTCTGTTCTAGTACCTTCCACGCTGTGATTTACATGGACTCCTCTCAGTGTCTGAATAGGACTGTTTCCACCCCTAGAGACCGGGCATTGTCTGTTTTTCTCCCTGTTACATCTACAGCCCAAGTACCCAGGTGTGACATACAGCAGGTGCTCAATAAACATGTGTTAAGTGAATAAATGAATGTGAGGCCTCCCTGAAAAGTATTTTAATACTTAAAAGGGTCCCAAGACTCAAAGCATTGGAAACCACAGGTTAAAAGGATGCATAAAAGTATTAATAGTAAAAAAAAAAAAAAAAAAAAAAGGAAGGGGGGTATTAACAATAGGTGAGAGGGTGGCAGCTGAGGGGTGTGGGGCTTTTGGGAAATTGAGTGATGAAAGTGTTCTATAATTGACTTTGATGTTGATTTCACAGTCTGCGAATATACCAAAGGCTATTGAATTGCACATGTTAGATAACTGGATTGTATGCTATGTGAATTCTATCCCAATAAAGCTATGACAAAAAATAGATGAGTCGCGGTAGAAAGGATGAGACTGTCCTTTGCACTATTCTTACAAATTTTCTGTATGTTTAAAATTATTCTCCAATAAGTTTTTTTAATTGTTTTTCCTTTATTGATTTTTAGAGAGAGAGGAAGGGAGAGGGAGAGAGAGATAGAAACATCGATGAGAGAAAACATCGATTGGCCACCTCCTGCAGGCCCCCCACTGGGGATTGGGCCCACAACCTGTGCATGTGCCCTGACCAGGAACCGAACCGGCAACCTCTTGGTGCATGGGTCGATGCTCAACCACTGAGCCACACTGGCCGGACTCCAATACGTATTTTAAAGGGATGTATCAAATCCCTCTGTCTCGAGTGAACAGGATTTTAGGAACCCCTCTTCCCCTCCCTCATCCATAAACATTTTCTTTCCATGCCACACTTGTCACTGGAAGGAGCACTTGACATTCGTTCAACCTCCCTGTGAGGGAGGTTCTATTAAGTTATCCATTGTACAGATGAGAAAGCTGAGACCCACTGAGGGGAGTAGCTTGCCGAGAGAGCCCAGCAAGCAAAGAGAGGAGACAGGACCCAACCCAGGAGATCTGACCAAAGAGTCTAGACTCTTTGCTATTGAACCGGCCAGACCCAAGTGCCAGCTTCCGGCGTAGATGTCAGTTATGGGGTGTGGGTCCAGAGATGAACCCTGCAGAAAATTAGGCAGGGTGGTGTGTTTTTTTTAAGGGGGTCTAATTCAGTCTCTCACACATGTCTTGCCCACAGCACCTGGGCTGCCTTCTCACTGGAGGGGCCGCAGAAACCTCAGCAGCTCGTGTTGCAACAGTGTGGCCCTGCACGTGGCAAAGCTGGGAGCTGCTCAGGAAGGCGCAGCCTCTGGTGCCAACACAGGTACCAAGACAGGGACCCGCCACCCCGCAAAGTGCAGCATGGACTCCAGCCTTGGAGCTCGGGGCGGCAAGACCCTCCCACAGCGGGAAGGCAGGGAGCCCTCCCTGACCCCCCACCGGCAGTGAGGTGAGATCCTGAAACCAGCCTCCCCCACCAGTTCCCCTTCCATCGCCAGCGAAACGTGGGACTTCCACTAATGATTCCTTTTTGGGAGTCGCCTGTTCCTGAGGGCAGGACGTGGAGAGCTGGATTCAGGAAGTCTCCGGACTTCAACTTCGCCTTTTCGCTTTTCTTATCAGAAAGGTGTCTGACTAATCTCACGAGCCGGGCACCTTGTCGCTGTGGAACTACCTTGATGTTCACGGTCCCCGAAACCTTGCCCAGCTCTCGTGTGTGTCAAGGTAGGGGCCTGAGGCAAAACGAAATTCAGAATGAGAAGAGCTGAAATAGAAACGAGAAGAGTCGGGACAGGAGCTGGTCACATGGCCCCGGAGCTGAGGCTGTCGCTCCTGGCGGGGTCTCCGCACAGGGCAGGGGCGTCTACGGGCAGAACCCGCCTCAGAGGCCTCCCTGGGAACAGCACTGGCCGATATGGACCCCGCTTCTGAGCCGCACAGACCTGGCTCCATCGGTGGGCCTCCTGACACACGAAATCACTTCTCCTCCCTGAGCCTCGGTTTCCCCATCTGTAAAATGAGGCAACAATAACACCCAACCCACCAGTTTATAAAGGATGGAGTAAGCACGCCCACCCATAAATTGGTACCATTAATTCTAATAATAACTATGACTTATCGAGCACATATTTACTCTATCAGTCATACAATATGATTCAACAGTTAGGAACTGCCCCCCCACCATGCCCAGGGCATTTCCTGACGTGATCATTACAGCCCTCCATTCAGTGAGGAAGGTCTCATTGCTCCTGAGGTTATTCGGGCCAAGTGGCCTGCCCAGATTGAATCTAGGTTCGTGGCTTTCTGCTTCAACAACTTAGGGTCCCCCTTGAAGATAGAGTACACAAGGCAGCACCCAGCCCAGTGAAGAACCAGACCAAGAAATGAGCCCAAGGGCTTCACCTTCTTCAGCCCCTGGTTTGCCTGAAGCTGAGCCAGGATCCCCCCAAGACTGGGTGATCCCAGCGCCTGCACCTCAATGTCCTCCACAGGCTAGGAGACTCCAAGAGCGCCCAAAGCGCCGAGAGCTCGCAGAAGACGAAGGGCTCTGCCTTCCTGGGCCAGCCAGCAAATATGTCACCTGGGGTCTTGCAAGAGGGGTCAGAAAGGGGAGAGGATGGAGAAGAACAGACATGGGAGTATGGAGGCGCCAGGGGAATAAAGGCAGGAGCATGGGGCTGAGAGTGGGGTGCGTGGAGGAAGGCAGGGAGAAGCAGGTGGGATAGGTCGATGAGGGGCAGCCAGGAATGTGAATGCGGCAGCCACTGTTGGTTGAGCGGAGGGTGGGAATGGGGCACTGGCCCCATAAGAGAGAGATTCTAGAACATTCTCTCTGGCTCTTGTATGGACGATGGAGCAAAGCAGGCAGCCTGGAGACTAGTTGGGAGGTTGTCACGACTTTGTTTGAATGAATTTAAATGTATTTAGCCCAGTGCTAAAGCATCATAAGGTTCAGGGTGGGGTTGTAACATGATCATGTTTGTATGGCTACGTGATGACTGTTCACTGTGAAGAGAGCAGGTGGAAGGGTGGCCGAAGGTTTGCAGGAAAGTAGTTACCACACTATGGCAGCAATCCAGACGAGAGATGATGGTGGCCTGTATCTGTAACTGAGGTACTGAAGCCAGGAGGAGGGCCAGCTTTGGGGGTGAGGGCAGTGGTTGAAACAAGGAATGTGGGTTAAGACATTTTGAGTAAGGTGCCTGTGGGCCGTCTTGGCAGAGAAGTCAAGGGTGTGTTCCTTAGACACTTCTGAAATCTGTCGCATTTCTATCACATTAGTGCTAAAGACAATGATTCAGAAGTCATCAGCCGCCCTGGCTGGTTTGGCTCAGCGGTTAAAGCATCGGCCTGCAGACCGGAGAGTCCCGGGTTCGGTTCCCGCTAAGGGCACGTACCTCAGTGCGGCCCCGGTTGGGGTCATGCGGGTGGCAACCAGTCGATGTGTTTCTCTCACATCGGATGTTTCTCTCTCTCTCTTCCCCCCTCCCTCCCTCCCGCTCTATCTGAAGATAAATGCAAATGTCCTCGGGTGAGGATAAAAAAAAAAAGAAGCCATCAGCCAATGGCGGTGGTTGTGTCATGGGAGTAGATGTGGTCACATGAGAAGGTCCTAAGAAATGGCAGGTGAAGTAACAATCCCCACCTGATGATACCAACACACCTGAGAAATGTTTGACCTTGGGGGCACTATCCCAGACACCTGAGTAGCAGTCGTTGCGAACCCCCATACTCCTCACAGTACCCCTCCAGTGCCAGCTGGATGCCCTGCATGTCTTCACCTGCTGCCTGGGCCAGAAGGGCCAGGGAATCCAAGCCCCCTGGGAACAGCACTCACATATGCGTTCACTCCCCTTCCCCTCACAATCACCCTGAGAAATAGTGCTGTCAGTCAGTATCAGCACCTGGTTCCAGACTGGAAGCTGGAGCACTGGGAGATGGGGCACTTGCCCAAAGTCACACAGCTGGTAGGTGGCAGAGCCAGGATTCCAGCTGGGATGCCTGTCACCGAGCAGCACTCATTGTCATCATGTTCCTGCCTCCTTATAGTGACACCTCAATCATGACACCAGCAACGGGCCCACGTGATTCACCTGCCTTGACACTTGGCTGTCAGGATATTAATGGCTGCAAGTGTTTAGCTGTTGCTCCCAGACCTTGGCCCATGCTCTCTGCGTGCGTTTTACCCTGCCCCACCCAGAGGGTCTCCTCGTTCCCACCTCCCACTTCAGGTCCAGGGCTGGGGTTGACGCTTCACTGGAGGAAGCTTCTCTCTTCATACTCTAGAATCAGGGTTTAAAAATAAAGAAAAATAAAGCTTGGTTCAAAATTAGTCTTGGTTCAATACTCGCTACAAAGAACACAAGACACAGTTTCCTGTGTTTTTTTTCTTCAGTTTTTTTAAGACTTCCAGAAAAGTTTCCTCTGCAAAACTGAGACCAAAAGGGTAAAAAATGCAAATATGATGGTCCAACCCTGACCAATCGTCTTATGTACCCAGCCCAAGAAATCGAGAGAGAGACTCAGGAGAGAGAGAGCCACAGAAGCTCCAAATGGGAGCTGGCTAGAATTGTTTGGGATCACTAAGTCTGTGGATTCCTTTAGGGCTGGGGCGATTCCTTTGTCCCCGTGTCCTGAGCTTGGTACCATTCTTGGCTCAATGAATGGATGGATGAATGGATGGATGGGTGGATGGGCGGATAGATGGATGATAGTTGGGTGGATGGATGAATAGCTGATGGATAGATGAAGGATGAGTGGGTGGATGGGTAAGTGGGTTGATGGGTGGATGGATAGATGATGGATGGGTGGGTGAATGAATGTGTAAATGAACAAACTGTGGTCTGAAAACTCTATCACTTGGTGGCTAACAGAACCAATATGAAGGGAAATGCAGCCAGATGTTTATCATTTCAGATTTGGGACTCACGCAGACCCAGACCTAGACATGGGCCCTCACTCTGATCTCACTGGCAGGGTGACCTGAGAAAAAGGCTCACCCTGCTGAACCCCCATTCCCTCATCCACAGGATCAAATTGCTAATCCTGGTAGTTCCTGGCCCATAAAGCTGAGATTACATGTGCCACCTGAGAGACCAGGGGCCCTGTGTGAGACTCAGGACACGTAAAGGTTGTAATTAGCCAAAAGAGAGTCATCAGGTGAGGCAGTATTCCAAATCACTATCCTAGGGAAGAGGAAGCAGCTCTGTGGGATTCAGGAGGACAGGCCCAGACAGATTGGTGGGACAGAGGGAGGCAGGAATCAAGTCAACAGAAAAGACAAACTTTTCAACATCCTAGCCCACCTGCGATGGCACAGGCTCTGTATAAAGGAGGAAGCTCCCCATCACTTCACACGGTCAAGGCCATGAATGGCCAACTGTGGAGGATTCAAGATGACCACAAACTATCCAACACCCATCCCATTCAGCACTGAGGTCTGTGTCCTCTCCTTCAGTCTAATGAGTGCTGTGCCTTTGGCCAGCAGAACAGGAAGAGATGGCACTGTGTTCCCTCACAGAACTGAGCCCTACGAGTTCGGCAGCTTCCACTCCCCGTCTCTCGGAACACTGGCTCTTGGTGTTCTAGGGCCACCATGCAGGAAGTCCATCAACCCTCCTGGAGAGACAACATGGAGAGGCCCTGAGGCTACAAGGAGACTGAGCCCGCCTCCCTGTATCCCCATCAGTGAAGCAGGCGAGTGAGTGAAGCCACCTAGGGCCCTCCAGAGCAGCCCATCAGGCAGCTGAGTCCCACCGAGGGACCCCAGTCAAAGCCACGTGGAGCAGAAGAACCAGCCAGCTGAGCCCTGCCTGAGCTCCTGACCCACAGAGTGATAAGTCAGAATAAAGTGGTTGTTGTTTTATACCACTGAGCCTGGGGCAGGGTATGTTGTCACAGTGGAGAACTGGTATACCAGTTGCTGGAAATGCCATGGGTGGGGGCATTCTGGCAAAGAAGAGGTGGCCTATGTGGTCCATGAGACACTGTGAACCTGTACTGTGTGGCTGCAAGACCAATAGAGTCAGAGCCTTCCAATTTTACTCCCACTTTGGTTTGATAAAATCCAGATGAGCAGACTGGAATATAGACCAGAGATTGGAAATACAAAACTAGCTGACTCAAACATTTCATTTCATCCCACTGGAAATGTACTCTTAAATGCCCCCTAAGGGAAGGGAAAGGGATGGGGAGAAGCTAATATAAACTCTAAATGAGACTGGTCCCTCTGTGGTGTCCAAGATGTCTGGTACCCAAGTCTTCCCCATTCACTCATTTCGTCCAACAGACACATACTGAGCTGAGCGCCTGCTGAATGCCAGTTGCTTTGTGATACAGGCTCTGAGGGTACAGCAGTGAACACAGACAGACATAGTCCTGTTCTCCTCGAACTTAGTGTCTTGTAGAGGAGACATGCTAATGAAGAAGAAAAACTCACACATGATTGTGTAAGTGTTCATTGAGATGGTGTGTTATGTTAGTGTGTGTTGGGGGAACAGTCCTAATCTGGAGGGTGGTGAGGAAAGGTTTTGCTAAAGAAGTGGTACTTAAGATGGAATCTAAAGGAATCAGGAGTTAACCAGTCCAGCAGGAAAGGGAGCAGATTCTAGGCAGAGGCGATTGCCTGTGCAAAGGCCCTGGGGTTGATAGAAGGGGCTGGGGGAAATCCAGGGCAACTGGAGGTTGGTTGGCAAGGAGATAAGGCTCGAGTCATTGATGGAGCAAGAGCAATCAGAGCTTTATAGACAACACAAAGGGTTTTGGTCCTTCTCCTGAGAGTAATGGGAAGCCACAGAAGGGATATAAATAATAAAGCACCATGCTCCTTGGCTTTTGAAAAGATCGCTCAGATCAACTTTCTAATAACAACTTCAATAGCTGTTAAATGAAGGGCATCTTGCCTGTATCAAAACCCCTGAAACAGCCAATGCTAGAAGGGCCGTGGAGACTGTCTCGGCCACTGCTCTCCCGTGCAGACCAGACAACAGGTTCCCAAGCAGAGGCCAGGGCCCGAGCCTGTCCACCACTTCCTATCTCTGTTACCCTGGGAAAGTCCCTCAGTGCATCTGGGCCTCAGTTTTCTTCCAGAGCACAGGACGGAAAGGGGGAAAAGAGAAACTGGACAAACGCTACTTCAGCCAGTGATCAAGGTCAACACCATGAGGGGTCAAGGTGATGCCAGGCACCTTTGATATGATGTGAGAAGGCAATCTTTCTCCCCAAACCCATAATCCCAGTCTAACCATGACAAAAACAGCTAACAAACCCAAACTGAGGAACATGCTACAGAACACCTGACCAGCACCCCTTAAAGCTGTCCAGGCCAGTCTGAGAAATTGTCACAGCCCAGAGGAGCCTAAGGAGATGTGAGGACAAAAATGTAATGCAGGATCCTGACTAGGATCCTGGAGCAGAAAAAGGACACTAAGTAAAAACTTAGGAAACCTGAATACAGTATGGACTTTAGTTAACAACAATGTAGCAACATTGGTTCATTCATTATAACAAATGTACCCGGCTCATGGAAGACGTTAATAACAGGAAAAACAGGGTGTGAGGTTCATAGGACCACTCGGGCTATCTTTGCCATTTTTCTGTAAATCTAAAACGGCTCTAAAAAATAGTGCTTTTTTAAGATTTGGATGTCCGAGTCCCATCTTGAGAGACTGATGCTGGCCTAGATGGGGCGCAGGGATTGCTCTTTCTTGGAGCTCCCCGACTTGCCCCAGGGGCCAGTCAGTGGCCCTGCTGTATACCGTCCAGCCTCAGGAGAAAGCGCAGCCGCTCTGAGCTGGTCCGTGAGCTGAGTGCCGAGGCGCTGGGCCCACAAAGACTGTGGGTAACCGTCAGTCACAGTCTGTGACTGGGATCCTTTTCCTGGGTGGGAACATGGAGCTAGATGCTCCGAAGTTCCTGTCAACTGCAAGAGTCTATGATTCTAGAAGGAAAAGGCCACCAGGTTCAGGGAAACTGGTGCAAGAAATGTGTCCTTGGCTTAGTGACCTCTGGGCTCGTTTCCACATCGGCAGAGAGAGGGCTGGATTTGCACCCTAAAAGCTGTGCACCTCACCCTGGCCAGTTTTGCTCAGTGGTTAGAGCGTCGGCCCCCAGACCAATGAATTTCAGGTTTGATTCCGGTCAAGGGCACATACCTCGGTTGCAGTTTGTCCCCGGCCCTGGTCGGGTCATGCGGGAGGCAACCAGTCGATATGTCCCTCTCACATCGATGTTTCTCTCTCTCTCTTTCCCTCCCACTCCACCTGAACAAAAATGGAAGAATATCCTCAGGTGAGGATTAAAAAAAAAAAAAAGCTGTGCTCCTCGGACGGAGCATCACGACAGGCTAGCACACAGCACCCCTCTTGTGCATGGGCTGCCAAATTTTGACCAATGTTAAATTTAATGCTTTGCCATAACAGCAATATGTTCTGTAGTGAGCATCAGAGGAGAATAAAGGTCAAGTGCAGGAGTCTTCATTCTGATGGCTGCGCCATGGATTCACAAGCTGTGTGACCTTGAGCAAGCTGCTTAACCTCTCTGGGCCTCGGTTTCCTCATCTGTATCAGAGGATTGACAATAATAATGACCTCACAGGGTTGTTGTGCAACTAGAGATGATACAGGAAATGCAGCAAAAGCTGTTGTCCAAGAGTGCACAGGCTCCACTGGACAGGACTCTCTGTTTTCACTCAGTGATATAGACCAGGCTTGGCACATGGGTGTTTAGTCATCATCCATGGGACTGTCCACTAATCCACCAAATGTCTGTAAGATAAAACTAGTGTTCTATAGCGGCACATGGTGAAATTGGCTACAAGACATACAAAGGAAGGAAAGAAGATCTATTTCCTGGAACTGGGGAAGACACCCTACTGTCCATACGATAGACATTTATTTCCCCTACACACTAAATCCCCCCACAGAGCCTTTGCGATCACTGGCATACTTAGTGAGCCAAAGTCTTTTTTTTTTTTAATCTTTATTATTGAGACTATTACTGATGTCCCCCTTTTTCTCCCCCTCTGCCCCCCTCCACCTGGTTCCCGCCCTGCCCCAGGCCTTCACGTTGCCTGTGTCCAGGGGCAATGCCAAAGTCTTCCTATCTGTTTCCTCTGGGCTGGGAGAAGTTGCTCATGCTGGAGGTTTCCTCCATCCTAGGCCTCTGGCTCAGGGAGTTTGGGCCATAGTGAATTCCATGCTATTCACCACATGCTATGTCCACCGTAACAGCTGAGGTCATTGGTTCTCACCTGATACACGGTTCAAAGTGGAACAGAGAATCTGCATTAGAGGAAGAGAATAAGGGTCAGTTCCGGAACACTCGGTTGCTTCAGAATTTATAGCTTGCCCACTCATCCATTCATTCATTTGCTTGCTCATTCAACACACATCTCTTCAGCACCTTCCATGTGCCGGGGAGTAAACTAGATACCTTGTTGGCAACTCTTAGGCTGAGTTTCTGTAGTAAGCACAGGCTCTTGAAAAACATCTTTGGCATTTTGAAGGACAGTGATCTGAAATGAAACAGAAAGTGGAAGCCTCCATGAGAAAGTAATTCCTTTCCTCCCACACAAGCTAACACAATGAGTCTGATCACATTGTTCAGATTTTCCACTTACAAATCACCTTTAGGTCAAGCCCAAGAACTAAATGGAAGCTGAGGGAAATTTACTTTGCTACACGAAGGGTGGTTTTGAGTGGAACTATCTTATTGACTGCACCGTGGTTGAATTTACACCAGACAAAGGAAGCACCGACTTTAACCTCAAAACGAGGAAGACCGTAATAGTCACAAAAAAAAAAAAAAAAAAAAAAAAAAACAATCTTCTAAACCAGAAACCCCTAGTTGCTGCCTGCCATCTGGCCTCGGAACACATCGTGGATTTTTCCAAGGAGAGATACTGCAAGGCCAGCCTGGAGATGCCAGAGAGCTTGGCACACGGAGGACTTGACATGGGAGGGGATGGAGGGAAGGAAAATGCCAGAGAAGATGTGGCTGACAGAATCGAGCCAGGAGGAAGTGGCTTTGTGAGCTGTCGACCTCATAGCAGGCTAAGAAGCAGAAACTTAACTACACAGGGCACAGATCTATTTTCTTCCTTGGGGTTTTTACCCTATGTCCCCATGTACTCTGGGCAGCATACCTCCAGCATGACACCGTCAGGGCCCTGGACTCACCAGAAAGGACAGAAGAGAAGGCAGGTCCAAGAAAGAGAGAGTCCAGGGTGCATAGACGGCGTGCCCCGCTGTGCAACCTTGGCCACGTGAGGCCCAGAGGGCCTCGATGTCTTCATCGGCTCACTAAACACTAAAATAAAATAAACAGGGTTCTGTATAAGTTCCCTCTTGCTGCTGAAACACATGACCCAAACTTAGTGGCTTAAAACAATACACATATTCTCGCAGTCTGCAGGGCGGAAGTCCGACACAGGTCTCATTGGTGTCAGCAGGGTGGCTCCTTCTGGGGGCTCCGGGAGGCTCTGTTTCCATAGCTGCCCCAGCTTCTGGAGGGCCCCAAATTCCTCAGCTCACGGTGTCTTTCTCCATCTTCAAACCCAGCAGGGTAGCACCTTCCAGTCTCTCTCTGACCCTCCTGCCTCCTCCTTATTAGGGTCCTTGGGATGACAACAGGGGCCCCCAGATAATCCAGCATCATCTCCCATCTCAAGGTCTTTAACTTATTCACACCTGCAAAGTCCCTTTTGCCGTGAAGGTCCCATCCTCACAGGTTCCTTCTGGGCACTAGGATATGGACATTTTGTCGATCACAAGTTCCTTCCCTCTTGAACTCTCTGAGTCTGGGTAAGAGAGAGGAGTCTTCTACAAAACTCACCATCAGTCACAACAGTGGCTAATGTTCGTGGAGGCTGTGCTTCCCCCGTTCCACAGCGTCCTGTCTGATCTGTCTGCATCCCGACGAGTTAGGTCCCATCCTTATCTCCGGTCCACAGAGGAGGAGGGTAAGGCTTGGGGTGAAGAGTGGTAATGCACTTGTCCACCTTCACACTGAAGTGAACAGCAAAGTTGGAAAGTTGAATCCACATCTTGCCAGAACCTGAGCCCCTGACCACGCAGACACACAGTCGCCCTGGTGTCAGAGGCGGGAATCCCACTTACCTCGTCGAATCGTGATGCGTCAAAGACAGGCACCTTGAGGACGTAAGGAAAAGACAGACAGACAGATGAAAGAGTGGGCGAGAGCTGAAGCTAACAGCACCTCACCAAAGAGCTCGTCCCATAAATATACGGCAAGGAGCCCAGATCCGTTAGCTACCAGAGAAATGCCGAGTAAAACCGAACTGAGCCATCATGACACCCACCAGAATGGCTGCCACATAAACTACTGAAAGTACCAAGTGCTGGTGAGAACAGGACACACGAGAAACGCTCATGCTCGGTCGGGCACGGGGGAGACGGTGGAGAGTGTGCGGCCAAGCTGCCCGTGCGCACACCTGGGGCTCAGAAACCTGAAAGGGTGCGTGTCCCAGTACATTCAAGCAGCCAAACACTGGAAACAAATCAAGGTCTCACGCATGGCAAATGCGATGCAGTCACACCACAGAACGCAATAAAGCCACAGATGTGAATGCATGACGCCAGTGACACACAGCAGGGGTGACACCACATGACGGTGAACGAGGAAGTCACGCAGAGGAGCACTTACCGTACAGCCCTGTCTGTGGAACATCCCCAAAGCAGGTGTGTGTTTAGGGGCTGCTACTTGGTAGTAAAAGCATAAAGAAAAACACAGATGCCCTGAACGGTTTGGCTCAGCCCTTAGAGCATCAGCCCGAGGACTGAAGAGTCACGGGTTCAATTCCAGCCAAGGGCATGTACCTCGGTGCAGTTCAGTCCCCAGCCCTGGACGGGGTCCTGTAGGAGGCAACCGATCGATGTGTCTCTCTCACGTCGATGTTTCTCTCTCTCTCCTCTCACTCCCTCCTTCCCTCCCACTCTGTCTGGAAATGGATGGAAAAATATCCTCGGGTGAGGATTTTTTTTAAAAAGGAAAAGCAGGGAGGTGGTTACCCTAAAAGTCAAGAGAGTGCTGTCCTTCCAACCAACACCTTCCCCCTTGGTGGAGGAGAGAAGAGTGTTAACCAGGCACAGACATGGGGCTCTGAGCCAGCAAGCCCAAGGAGCAGAGGGTGAATTTCCCCGGGGTTACTCTACAACCCCCAAGGTCCTTGCACAAAACATAACGCCAGATAGGAGGAGGGTGGGGGATGGATAAAACAGGGAAGGAATTAAGATAACATTGAAATGACTATGTATGGTGTCAGACGGGTACTTAACTCGGTTGATCACTTTGTAAGTTATATAAATGTCTAGTCACTTTGTTATACACCTGAAACTAATATAATATTGTCAACTGTAATTGAAAAAAAATTTTTATTTAATTTTAAAATCTCATGCCAGGTGAGGAAACAGAGTCAGGGAGGTCACAGCATCACAGATGTGGGCGCGGTGGGCAGAGCGCACTGCCCGCCCCTCCTTTCCTGGCCAGCGCCGTGGGCAGGGTCTGAAGCGGAGGACGCTGCTGACCTTTGGTGCCCACGTGTTCACGCCTGCGACGGAGGGAAGTGCTCTCAGCTAATGACACCCTCAGGAAATGAAAGGCGCGCTGGAAGGAATTACCTTGAGTTTCAGAACCGCCCGAGTCCCACACCTTCGCGGAGACTTCCGAAAAGCAGGCTCGTCTTGAGTACAGCTGCCTGAGCTGGAAGTCCTGCAGCTGTGGCCGGGCCGGGCCAGGGCAGCTGTCTGAGATCTGCTGTTTCCCTTCTGGCTGCACAGGAGCAACCTGTGCACAAAGCCCCTGGTTGCTTCTGGAGATCCGCAGATCGGTCCCTGTCTGCTACCCACACCAAGCCCAGCGTCCGGGCCTCAGCCCAAGACATCTCCCCATGGGCCCCTCCATCCTCCGTCTCCATCAGGGGTCGGCCAACACCCCCACACACACTCGTGCCCTCTGTCTCCATCCCCTGAGCCCCCGGTGTCCGCGTCACACCCTGCCACATGGTTCATACAGTGCCTCAGGAAGCATGGTTCCTACTGGACAGTAAGCATTCACTTATTCATCAGAAATTTTTTTTTTTTTTTAGCAAAATACTAAATGTGAAAATTTAGTAGTAAGACAGACACTCTACCTCTGTGAAGATGAATGAAAAGCTGTCAAGATAGTATTTTAGGTTGGGGGGGTCACGTGATCTCTTTCCAACTACTCAGCTCTGTCCCTATAGCTCAAAAGCAGCCACAGACAATATGTAAGTGAATGAGTGTGGCTACGTTCCAATAAAACTTTATTGACAAAAATAGGCGATGGGCCAGAGTTGCTGACACCTGGTCTAAGGGAACCAGAAGAGACAACACAGGAACCAGGACTGGCAATAGCAGAGCTGTCGTCACCCAAAGGTGGCGGTGCCCAAAGGGACAAGGGGAGGAAGTGGTTACTGGAGCCCAGGAAGAGTCCACTGCCTGGGGAGAAACATAGCTGACTCAGGACGACTATGAGAGAAAACGGGGGTGTAAGCAGCCCTGACCTCTCTCTCTTCCCTCCCTCCGATCTCCTACAGGGGCTCCCATTGCCCGAGCTCTGCTGGAAGCCAGAGGGCAGAGGAGCCTGTTAGTGGTCCGTGGAGGTCAGTCTCCCAGGGAGCAAGCAGGGTAGGTATTAGGGACAATGAAGACATCCAGCGTGACAAACTCAGAACAGTGTCTGCTCAGTAGATGCTCAAACGGTATTAAGCTACCCTTTTGAAAATCTCTTGGCACTCTCTTTTCCATTTCACACCCACGAAGCAGACTCCCAAATTGCTGTCCATGTCGCCTGCCCACAGGGAGAGCCTCACCCAAACACTCTTCCTCGGGTGCCAGGCTGCATTATCCCATCATTGTGTCACTAGAATCATCCCAACAGCGAGCATTTCTCCAGCACTGACTGTGTGCAGGGGCTTTTCGAAGCACAGGTGATCTCGTTTAATCCTCTTAACTACCCCAGGAGGTCAGGGCAATTGATCCTCAAGGCATCCATGTGAAATGGGAATGATTGGATAATTGACATCCAAGGATACTGAGATTCAGAGCAGGGAAGCCATCTCCCCAGTGTCTCACAGCGAATCAATCAGCAACCGAGTCAAGATTTGATCCCAGGTCTCGCCGACTTCTCAGCCCATATATATGGCCTTTGCATCGGCCCACACTGGAACTGGGTAAGAATTCAGGCACTTTTCCCAACCTGTTCCCCCTTCCTCCTTCTCCTCTCCAAACAATACCCTCCCCTCCCCTCTAGGCCTGCCTCGGGACCACCGAGCCTGCAGCCCAGCACCCCCAGGGGTCCCTGCCTCTGTCCTGCCTGGTCCCGTGATGCAAGAGCTCCAGCCAGCCTTGCAGTTGAACTATTCTGAAATGTACAGTAGGCCAGGCCATCTGCTTCCTCCAAACATCGCCTTCTGCCCCTGCTGGGACCCAGAGCAGACGCACACGAGCACCGAACAACAGTCACTTTATTTCTGGGCTCAGGATTTCTAACTGGCTGGATTGCTCAATGCCTCATTTCAGACGGAGGAGCAGGGAGGAGGGCAGAAGAGAGGCTTCTGAAGATGCTGCAGGAGGGGAAATGCCGGATGGCGAGAGAACGTCTTCGTCTGCTAAAGGCACTGTGATTTCCTCCCAAAGGCTCTTCAACAAAACAGCGGGGTCCCTCCTCTGATGTTTCTCTGAGAGATGTTTAGCTTCAAGATCCTTTATTGTTTCTAACTCCCTGTGATCTTATGACTTATTAAAAGGTGAAGGAGGAGATGACGATTTGGTACCAGGCCCTTGATATATGTGTGTAACCCATATCAAGCCAGGAGCCATGGGGCTCAGTCTCAGAAATGTCCCTCTTGATAAAACAGAGCTCCACAACCAGATGGACTTTCAGAGGAGCTCAAATCCCCTATTTTCGTGTCTTGAGGGCCAAGAGGTAGATCACACAGCGAACTTATCACAGCGTTTGTCAAAAGCCTTTTCCTCCCCCATGCACCGGCATGCTCATCTTAAAACTCCCTCGGCACTCAGCTGTGGTCCTCTTCCCCTTCCTGGCCCCCGCCCTTTCTTTATCCTATAGATTAACTGAGTCTCTCTCCAGCAAGAAACAATTCGTCTAGAAAGGGAGGAGAAGGCAAAAGCTGAGCTTACGATGAGGGTTTTCTCTTTGGAAGACTGGAAGGAGGGCAGAGATCTGTGAACAGACTCCCAATAATTTCTGCTGCCAGACTTCTGAGTTCACGTCACCTCACAGAAACCCTATGAAATCCCTCTCTGTTTTTCACTTTTTATGGGGAGAACGGGATGGGAAGGGAACTAACATGTCTTGAGCACCTGCTATGTGCCAGGCAGCTTTGAATACTCTGTTTCCTGTAGCTCTATATTCCTCGGTGTCCTGGGGGGCCGCTCCCACCCAGGGCTGCTTTCGCCACCAGAGAGAGCCCAGACCTACACACATTCACCCGCCACTCACTCAGTGAGCGTGAACTGGGCACCACTATATTCCCGGCACCGGTGAGTGCTGGAATCCGCGTGCTAGCAGGGCAGATGGTCCTTCCCTTGCACAAGAGCAGACAGTAAACAAGAGATGACATTATAATTACTTAACAATGACATTATAATTACAGTAGTCCCCCGTATCGGCAGCTTGAGTTCCCTGCAGTCAACCATGGTCCGAAAATATTAAATGGAAAATTTCAGGAACAAACACTTCGCAAGTTTTAAATTGTGCACCGTTCTGAGCAGCCTGAAGAAACCTCACGTGGTCCCACTTCATCCTGCCCGGGATGTGAGTCGTCCCTTCTCCAGTGAATCCACGCAGTAGACACTACCCGCCTGTTAGTCACAGGGCTGTCTGGGTTATCAGCGAGAGGGAGACCACACTCACATACCTTTCATTACAGTATATCGCTATCATCGTTCTATTTTATTAGTTATTGTTGTTCATCTCTTACTGTGCCTAATTTATAAATTAAACTTTGTCATAAGTACATATGTATAGGAAAATACATGTATGTGTAGGATTCAGTACTATCTGAGGTTCCAGACATCCACTAGGGGTCCTGGAACGTATCCCCTAAGGATAATGGGGGACTCATGTATTTAATTATTACATAATTAAAATTTACATGACAACAATACAAATCATTTAATTATATAATCAGTTGAATTATCAATGTAATTATAAAGTTAAATAATTATAATGAAAGATAACCAAATAAGTATATAAGTATATAATGTATCAAATTATTAAGTAGTCAATAATTAGCAATTATTAAATAATTGCATAATTGTTTACGGTTAACTTAATTATAAAATTTTAATTATTTATGACATCAATATTTTATAATAAAGTAATTTAATTACATAAATTATAAATACTGTACACTTTTTTTTCCCCTTTATTGATTTTAGAGAGAGAGGAAGTGAGAGGGAGAGAGAGACAGAAACATTGATGGGAGAGAAGATTGATTGGCCGCCTCCTGCATGCTCCCCACTGGGATCTGGTCCACAACCCAGGCATGTGTCCTGACCGGGAATCAAACCAGCAACCTCTTAGTGCATGGGTCGATGCTCAACCACTGAGCCACACCGGCCGGACTAAATACTGTACACTTTTTTAGCACTTACTCTGTGCCAGGTACTGCTTTCTTTAAGCTCTTTATACTTACTTAGTCACTTAATCCTCACAATAAGTAATATTATCACCCCCGTGTTATAGATAAGGAAACTGAGGAACAGAAAGTGTAAGTGATTTTCCCTAGGACACACAGCTAATAAGCAGTGAGCTGGAAATTGAACTGTGGACTGTCAGGGTCTGGAGGCTGCTCTCTGGCGCTACACATTCTCCCTCAATAACTGAGGCAACACTTTATGGAGCAGATGACTCAGTGGCTGAGGTTTTTCTGTCCACCAGGGCCCACTCTACCCGCACACAAGACAAGCCAGAAGTACCAAGTAATTAACCACCCCTGGGAGGCTTTAAGTAATTAACCACCCCTGGGAGGCCCTCACCCAATAACTGATGGAGATAAGTGTATGAATACCCTGCGCCCTCGTCCTTGGGGGCCAGCTCTGCGGGCTGTGCCTCATCGTTTCCCAGAGTCCGGCAGGATCACGCTCCAGCAGCCACAGCATCACCAGCTTGCTAATACACCTTCATCGGCTCAACCCCTTCCCCTACCAGCCTTTCTTGCAATGACCTCCCACACAGACTTATCCTGGAATCCTTGTCCCTGGCAATGGCTCTGGGGGAATCCAAACCAAGACCATGCACGGCTTCTCAATAATGACAGCTTGTGTTGATAAATTGCTGGTTCTTTGCCAAGCACTGTTCTAAGTTGCTTGCCTATGTTAACTCACACAATCCTCACAACAAGCCTACAGATAGGGAAAGTGAGACGTGAGGGATTTTACTAACCTGCCCTCTTCCACTCCTAGAGGTGAGTTCAACCTGGGCCCCACAATAACCAAAACCAATGGCATAATCTTTCAGAATTTTGGAAGAGCTGTAGATTTGGGGATGAGAGGAGGGAAGGGTGGTCCTGCCTCATGCTGGAATGATGAACAGAAGGATGGAAGGAAACGGGAAAACTCCGTCAGGGGCTCTTGCCATAGCAGCCAAAGTTAACCCTAACTGGAAAGTTCCCTGTGTGCCCATCTTTACTTCTGGTGGGACAGCAATCTTTTTCACATAGTGACACATCAGAGTCCCGCCCTGAGAAGTGATCAATACTCGCAAGAACAAGGCTACATTCTGAAGAAGGTAGGTGTCCAGCACTGTGTTCCCCAAGTTGGAGTGAGGAAAAGCTCTACCTGTCCGGGACTCAAGGATTCAGGGCAGAAAGAAGCCAGAACTTCCAGGGAGAGGGCAGAAGAATTTTAAAAGGTATATAGAATGAGTTGCAAAGGAGAAGACGCTTCTGGGACCCCGTGCCAGTTTTAAAACATGGCTGCAGATTCCTTGACAGTCCTATCATCAGAAGGTGGGGTCTCTGCCTGTTCTGAACCTGGGCGGCCTTGTGACTGCTTCAACCAATAGAGCGTGCCAGAAGTGATGCTAAATGGACTTTGCAGCAGAGCCATGAACAGCCCTTCAGCTTCCCCTTTTTCTATTGGTCTTCCCCAAGGCCGCCATATTGTGAGAAAGCCCAAGTTACACGGAGAGACCATGTATCAACATTCCAGCTGTGCCCAGCCTTCCAATCCTCCCAGCCTCCACCCCCAGGCACTCCAGTCACCCTCAACTGCTCAAGCTTTCCCAGATAAGGCTGCAGACATTGAGGAACAGAGAAAAGCCAACACCACCGGACCCTGTCCAAAGTCTAACCCACAAAATCCATAAGCAAAATAAAATGTTTGTATGCCATTAAGGTTGGGGGTAGTTTGTTACACAGAAAGAGATAAGTGAAGCCATCCCCACCCTGGCAGACGCCATCTAAACTGAAAGACAGGCCAATGAGAGCAGGAAAGAAATATGGACTTACGCAGCACTCACCCATAGATACATTGCAAGGCGTAACGTCAGAGCAAATACATTGGGAAACATTGGATTAAATTAGTTGACCATGAGCAAGACCTTTTAACATGCTGGTGTACAGTGCACCTGTCCATGAGGGAGGTATAGATTATGAGTGAGTCAAGACGCTTGCTGCTTCCCTCCTACTTTTAGTAAAAGCAGCCGGTCTTTCCACTGAGAAAACACCCCTCCCCCACTCTCAGCCCACTAAGCTGTGACAATTACAGTCATTAATTATAGATCATTCTTTAGAACGAATTTCTAAATATTTCTGAGTAATTGAGTTGCAAAACTTTCTATTGTGGAGATTCTGAGTCACTCACACAAATAGGTTCCCACAATTGCTTCTTTGTGGAGAGATTTGTCCCCATAGTACACTGGGATGCCTGCCCTTCAGCAGGATTCTCCCAGGATTCCCAGGGCCCAGCAGAGCCTGTGGATGCTTACCCCTGGGGTCATCATCTCAATCCATCTGTACATCGCAAAGAAAACAAAAATTTCCCATCCCAGATGTAGTTTGCCAAAGTTAATGCACTAAGTGGCACTCGGAAAGCAATAGTTGAAATATCTTAATTTCTTAAAATGTTTTAAAATACAAAGTGTGAAGGCTGTTTGTTTTCCAGAATGTCTCATCGGCTGTTCCCACTGGCTGACCTTCAGGTCCTGGAGAAAAGTCAGTATCTCAAAAGCTAGTTCACATCTATGATCCTAACAGCATTTGCTAGAACTTCTAGTTATACCTGAAGCATTGTGTCCCCGACTTCCCTCCTCACATCTCCGAGGTTGCTGTAAGATGCTGAGTGGGAAGAATTTGTCAATTGAGCTCTGGGGAGAAGCAGACTTTATCGAGTTGGCCCTGAATCACAGGACAGCTGAATCCACAGGCTTGCTTATAAACAAAATTCCTACTTGCAGCTTGCGGGAATGAACGTAACTCACTGCAAAGATTTCTAAGAAAGTCGGCGATTTGACAAGCTGCTGCCTTTTCCACGTGGTGCTGGTGGCTAGCTGGCTTCAGCTCGGCAACAAGATGTTGTCAGAAAGCCTCCCAGACTGAGCTATCCCCCTGGGTGCCAATGACCCACAGTCAAGCATGGACCCATGCCTCGGGTTCCTCATCTATAGACTGGGAATAAGAACAGCCCCAATGGCACTGGGCTTGTCTGAGGCTGCAATAGCCATTGCCATGGAGACGAACGTGTTGGGTACCACCTCTCCACCTGGGTTGGCCAGAGCCCATACCTCCCTGCAATTGACAATTTGTCCTGCGTTGTTCAACAGGCATGTTCCATTAAATTGGAAATAATCTCCATGTTTGCCAAACTGGGTCCCTCATGTCCCTGCCCTATTCCTAGGACCTAGCACAATGAGTATGTGTGTGAATGGAAGGACACTTGGCCCCATCACATATGGTCAACCCAACCCAGGTAGCCCTCCTCCAGATCATGTCCAGAGCTTCCAGGAAGTGCTGTCGATGCCCAGCTCCTACTTTCTCCACACCCTCTGCAGTCATCAGTCCGCTCACAGAAACCCAGACAGGCCCTCAGGTTTTAATAAAAACATGGTGTGCCCCCACGTTTTCTCCGGGAAATTCTGTAGGAGCTGAAGTCTCCAGACCTCTTTGCTATTTTTCTGGGGACGAATAAAACCAAACAAGCAAAAAATTCTTAAAATCACAGTGCAGTATTATTTTTTAATTCCCCCTTTAAAGTACCTAGCTAGAATCTGGTGAAAATGATAAAGTATTTAACAGTGACTTAAACAAAAACAAAAAAAAAGAGAGAGCACACATTAGCTCTTAAAAAGAGCACTTTCAGCCCTGGCTGGTTTGGCTCAACAGTTAGAGCATCAGCCCACAGCCCAAAGGGTCACGGGTTTGATTCCCTATCAAGGGCACATACCTGGGTTGTAGGTTCAATCCCCAGCTGTGTGGGAGGCAACCAATCGATGTGTCTCACATTGATGTCTCTCTCTCTCCCCACCTCCCTCCCTCCCTTCCACTCTATCTAAAAATCAATGGAAAAATATCCTTGGGTGAGGATTAACAAAAAAAAGAGTGAGAGTACTTTTATTTTAATAAAGAATAAAGATCGATATATTTTTTAAATGCATACAAAAATAAATATTTATTCAGCATATTAAAGATGTGTACTTTGCCCAGCTGGTGTGGCTCAGTGGATTGAGCATCATCTCATGGACTGAGAGGTCCTGGTTCGATTCCTGGTCAGGGTACATGCCGGGTTGCAGGCTCGATCCCCAGTAGGATGCATGCAGGAGGCAGCTGATCGATGTTTCTCTCTCTCTCTCCCTTCCTCTCTCTCTAAAATAATCAATAAAAACATATTTAAAGACATGTGCTTTAACATTCATTTGAGCTACAGACTAAAGCCTATTTGTTATTTTACAAAATTTCAGAAAACAGGTCTGTTATCCTTAAAAACATAATGTTCACTTTGCTGGCCAAACGAGGAAAGCTACCTTTACCGGAGTTTTCCTATCTTCTCGCATGAATTCAGACACATCCAACGGCCCTATCGTGACGAAGTCTGGCTGCACTACGGCTGCATCACCCTTGCAGCAGTAACACAGGGAAAGTAAATGGCCATTCTTTGGCCTTTCAGATTTGAGATCAGAGACTCTTGTAGTTACAAGGCCACCAGGTTGGCTGAGCTGGGCCAAATTGTCCCCCAAATCCCAACTCCTCCCATTTCTCAAAATGAGGGCTGACAGGTGAGCCCCCTTGTTGTCCTTCCATTGTGAGATTCTAGTCAGGGATGGTGGTGACCCAGGCTGTGTGATAAAGGGAAAAGGATACAGAAAAGATTCTTCTCCCCAACCCCAAGAGACCGGAAGCAAAGCAAAAGCACTCTCCCAACCCCCCAAACCTGCCTGATGTCTGCACCCACGGTGGGACTCACTCAGCCAGATCAACAAACTCTGCACCACCAAGAAGAGGGGCAGGTGCTCGACACACCGTGGGTGCCCATCTCTGCCAGTCCTTGTGCACCACAGGACACACAAACAAGAGGCACCCCAATCTCCCAAAATACAATGTTTATTTAGAAAAACAAAGTCCAAGTGCTTTATAACAGTGAAAGCGTTTTAAAGGGACTGTGGCGATGCAGTCTACTGCATACTGACAGGTCAGTGAGGGGGCATGACCTGCCCTCGCCGTTCAGCCAGGCGACTTTCCGTCTTCTGCCCCTGGCTTTTGGTTTGCATCAGGATTTAGGGTAAACACTGTGACACACTGTGGGTAGTAAATGCATTTTATTTGCTAGAAAATAGGGTGAGTAGGGCTAAAACTGGGACTTCTCCATTGAAATGCCACTGGATGGCTCTGTTGAAGAATTTGGTGTGTGGTAGGGCTGTCCTGAGCCTCGAGGAGTGGTAGGGGTGGGGGAAGGCATTTTCCCAGCCACAGACCGTCCCATGACCTGAGTAGTGGTGACAGGCTAACATGTCATCCAAATCCCCCAATGCCCTCTAGCCGTGCCTACACACTAAACACCACCGGCTGGTGAACGGAGCGACTGAATCCCGGCACAATCAAAACGCTCATATAAAATGCTCGTGTTTTTTTAACTTGTGGTTTATAAAAAAAAAAGTTTCAAAGTAGTTTACAGTTGGACAATGGTTTTTAAATATTTTTTAAAACCATTTAGAAAGAAGGAGATAGAGAAGTATCTGGGATGACCTAATTACAGAAATGAAAAAAAATAAATTTAATTCTAAAGCTTCTGCCACAAAGCGCCAAAGGGAAAACTTTAATTGTATGAAGATAAAAACACACTATTTTACCTGGTAATGGCAACACCTTCCTAGCACCAAATTCTGGGGAGAATATACATTCTCCAAACAAGCCAGAGCTCCGCTACCCTTATTAAAGGAAGGCTGGTATCTAAGTATTATTAAATCCTGAATCAAGCATATGAAATCATACATCTATAGCTCTAACAGAAGATAAAGATGAAAAGCACTGTTGTCCTCCCAAGTGGATCTTATCCAAATTTCTTTACTGGAAGCAACTAAGTGCTAGTCAAATTGAATAGAAGTCTTTGGAAATCTCAATATCCAAAATGCTGAAGAATCATAGCAACTAATGATAATTAGGGGGAAACAGAGGAAATGAATCAGAGTCTGGTGAACGAGTCCTCGGAGAATGCCCTTACTAAATTAAGAGCAGAGTGAGGAGTCCCACCCCAGGTCAGAGGGATCTATATCCTTAAATAATTACAACAGTAATTGTAATAATGAAATGTGAGATGTGGGCGGGGCGGGGTGCCTGAGAGAGAGACTTAAACTGTGATCTGTTGGTTTTCTCTGAAAAAGGGTCTCTGGTGGGAGGCACAAATATCTGGAAACATCCGGAAGACTTGGTCTGGCTGGGGCTCCTCGGGGGCTGGCATCATGGACCCAGCAGCACAGTTCTTCCCAGCTTCTTCTACCAGCTGCCGGACGTAGAGTTGTTCAATCTAAAGGGATGGTGCACAAGGTCAGAGAGAGCAGTGAGAAGGGAGGTGGGACTTCCTTTGACCCTAGTCAGGGTCTTTGATTACCCCAGTGCAAAGGTAGCATTTAGAACCTCCACATGAGTTCCAAACAAATGCACCTAGAACAGGGAGATGCAAAGAAAGGGCAAGAGGTATTCCTATAAAGACTCCTATATATGCTTTCTCAGTATTGTCCCAACCTGGCTGGCCAGTGTCCAGAATTTCACCATTAGAGCTTCATTACTTTGACTGGAGTTAAATAAGGGCTGGCAAAACCCTAATCTGTCACTTAGACCTTAAGGCCAGGCGGAATCTTTCTGGAAAGGAGGTTTTGATTTTGAAAAACAAACCAAACTAAAAAAAAAGGCAGGGGAGACACATAGATTGTGAGAGTCCTAGAACATGAGAAGATGGTTCAGAGGTGGCAAGAATCCACTGCTGTCACTTGAAGGTCTCGCCCAGGCCTGCTTCTGCACACAAGTGGAGTACCCTAGTCCTTGCTGCCTGTTGTGCAGTGCCAGGATAAACTGGGTCCTGATGTACTGGCTGGGAGATCTGGCCACAAGCTCTGAAGCTGCCTGTTCTTACCTGCACAAGAATGAGTTTGGAGCGCAAGGGGGTCATATCTGGAAACTCTTCTCCAAAGCACAGCACCACCCTGCTGTCGGGAAGCCGGCTCTGGCTGTTATAGAAGTGCTGCAGCTCTGCAAAGACACGAGGGGGAAGGGGCCGGTGTTTGCAGCTCCTCGGTGCTTTCACACCTGAGCTCACACATGCCACTTCGCCCACCTTTCCAGGGCCCCTTCTCCAGGAGTCCTCAGGCCAGGTGGCAGGAGAGATGTGACACTAGCTCCTGGCTGTAACAGGAAGAGAAACAGAGAGCTTTGGGAGCACAGAGGAGGGTTCCCACGCAGTGCGGCAGACAGCCCGGCTGATTGATTTCAGATACCCTGACCTTCTAGGAGGAACACACACAGTGAGATCCTATTTATATGCCTCACAGAATAACAACAGCTGATGTGCAGCACTTCAGTGTGTGGGTGCTGTCCTGAGGGCTGTGTTTACAAGGTCAGCACACACCAAACCCCTGGAACCTGGCCAAGATGCAATTTCTGACCCTGCAGGCATAAAGGAAGGAAATGCGTTCTAGCCAGCTCCCAGGGTGCAGGGACAGGCCACAGCAGAGCTGCAAGGTGCTAAATTCCTTCATGCTCTCAGCAGCTGTGCGAGGAAGGTACAGTACTGCGCCCCCATTCTACAAGCAGGGAAGTCGAAGCACAGAAGTTTCCCCAAGATCACTCAGCAAAAAAAGTGCAGAGCAGTCCGGATGGTGTGGCTCAGCGGTTGAGCGCGACCCGTGCACCAAGAGGTTGCCAGTTCAATTCCCGGTCAGGGCACATGCCCAGGTTGTGGGCCTGATCTCCAGTGGGAGGCATGCAGGAGGCAGCCAATCGATGTTCTCTCTCATCAATGTTTCTATCTCTTTCTCCCTCTCACTTCCTCTCTCTAAAATCAATAAAGGGGAAAAAAAAACTTGGAAAAAAAAAGTGCAGAGCAGAATTCAAATGCAGGGGCGCCCCTGCTGCAGCCGTGCCTCTGGCCCCTCCCCTACATGTCCCCACAGCAAAGGAGGCACAATCTTTTAAGATCCCAGCAGCAAGGTGAGGGCGGTACTGACCTCGAAAGAACTGACAGGTGTCAAAGACCTTGACCACCTCGTCACGCTCCAGCTTGTTGGGCCTGTCCTTGCTCAGCACGGTGTTGCCGCTGTAGAACACGCGGCCCTGGCACAGCCGCTTGACCAGCACGCCCTGCCGGCTACTGTGCAACAGCACGCCGCGCTCCAGGTGCCCGAACAGCTTCCGTGTCACCTGCCTCTGCCGCTCGCTGGGGATGGTGTCTGCAGGCGGGAAGCGTACCAGTTCCAGGCCCTCGGGCCCATACAGCTTGGCGCTGGGCAGACCCGGCTGGCTCAGGGACAGGCGGCAGCCCTCAGGGCAGGTGGTGGTGGTCTGGCCCACCAGCTTGCCCCCGTAGTAGAAGCTGATGACCATCTGGGAGAAGGCTGTGGGAAAGAGGGGGACAGGTCAGGGGGCTGAGGGGAAGGGAGCTCCCTGCTCCTTCCTGTGCAGACGCCCAGAATCTTCCCCCAAAACTGGGAGGAACTTCACTTCTTGTGTGCCTGGGATCTTTTTGGCATTCTGGGAAGTTCATGCACCCCTTCTAGAAATAATGATTTTATAAGCATGAATAAACACACATAGTTACTAAGGAAACCACTGATTCAGAATCTAGAAAACTACTTTAGTGCTCTCCCTACTTCTGGGAAGGGTTGGCAGCTGCCACAATTCACCAGTCATCCTGAGAGTAATGAGGTTTTGACAAGTGCATTTCTTTGGCAACTAGCCCCGCCTCACAGGCACTGTCCCACGTTATCCTACACATAATACAACATTGTAAACAAGTAACATCGATTCTTAAGGTGAAACCCAGGGACCCTGTGGCTCTGTCAAGAAAAAGATTATATCTTTATTTTCACAACCCTCAAATTCAGATCTCACATATCCTTCCATTATGAATGTAGGTAACAGGCCACACTGTTCTAGAGAATAGATGGCTATATACCCAGGTAACACTGCATAATGTATGTGTGTATATTCTCTCAGTCTCTGACCACCTCAAAACAAAGCCCCACTTTGGTGCTGATGGATCTTTAACACCTAATCCTGACAACCACCCTTATCACAAAGGGGCAGCCGTTGGGGCTCTAAGCCTTGGGCAGGTGGTAATATCTCCAGAATCTCTAAACAGTGTTCAGTGAATTTGCTTTGATCTCCAACTTCCTACTTATAGCAAGTGACCCTGGTTCTCCTTTTCCAGGCAATGAGGGATGGCCCCCATTTAGAATAAATGTGAGTTTTTGCCCTGGCCGGTTTGGCTCAGCAGTTAGAGCGTCGGCCTGCGGTCCAGAGAGGCCCGGGTTTGGTTCCCGCTGAGGGCACGTACCTTGGTTGCAGTTTGTCCCCGGCCCTGGTTGGGTCGTGCGGGAGGCAGCCACTCGATATGTCCCTTTCACATCGATGTTTCTCTCTCTCTCTCTCTCTCTCTCTCTCTCTCTTCCTCTCTCTCCCTCCCACTCTATCTGAACAAAAGGTGGAAAAATGTCCTTGGGTGAGAATAAAAAAAATAAAAAATAAAATAAATAAATAAAATAAAATAAACGTGAGTTTTAAAAGGTTAAGATTTAGAGAAAAACGGGATGTTAATAATAGTCCAAGTGGTACCCAGATATGCAAACCAAGTGTGAAGGTGGGGCTCCAAGAGTGGGAACCTCTAAACTAAGGTAGGAATATAGACAAAAGCTAAATTCAGGGATCCTCCTAGAGACATCTGGGCTTTAATAGCCTTAAACTAGGAGAATTACATGTCCTATCAATGAGTGTGGTGAGATGGGGGAACCTTTTAAAACCAATCCGGGGCTGACCCCTCAAGCCACATAGGCTGTGAGCTGCTCGACTCGATGGTGCCCCCTAGACTTGGGCCGTGCACACCCACACAACTGTCAGGGGCAGCCTGTGGGTGGCCACCTAACTCACCCGGGTTAACAATGCTGCTCTGCACCTACAGTTCCTTGGACCCTCCTGCTGGGCTTCGCTCAAGAAATATTCGCTCAGTCAAATATTAAGACGCCCACTACTCTTCACAGGCTCTACTTTCTCCCACGTTGGAGGTAAGTGGCATTCTAGAACCAGGCAGGATCGGGAATCAGAGCTGCACGGGCTCCAGTCCAACTCATTTATTTGATATTTGGGGAAACTAAGGCCCAGGTGGGGTCACCCAGCAGGTAAGTAGCGGCACCAGCATCAGACCCCACATCTCATTACCACCCCCTTACCATCCTCCCACCCCCCCAACTCTGCAATGTCCACATCACCTGATGTCTTGACACAGTCCACTTCCTTCACTCCGAAACAATTCTGAACTTTGTCCCAAATGAATGGAACACTCCAGATGACTGTCACCACTCTGCCCCTTTGCCCTGTCATGGCTGTCGCCTTAGTTCACACTAGTGTTTCGCGACCCTGTGAACTGACTGCTTCAGAAGGAGCAGCAGACAAGGTGTTCCAGAGGTGCCCAGGCAGGGCTGTCCTCGTGACCCTAATGCCATAGGACAGCTTAGGCTCCAAGGAGGTTCGAGCTAGAAGGGCTTGGGCCATGACTCGCTGCACCCTACAGGTGAGCGGCGGAGACCCCCAGTGCAGGAGCCGCTCATCAAGGGTCTCCACTTACTCAGTCCAGCCCTTTGCAATTCTACGAGCCCCGCCGCAACCCTGTCCTGCTCCCGTTACAGCTACCCGCCCATCGAGGACAGCCCTGCCAGGGACGGTCTGACCACAGAGCGCACACTCTGCAGCCCACTGCCTGAGGCATTATCCCAGCTGTGTGACCTGGGGCAGCAGCTTCGCCACTCTGTGCCTCGGTTTCCCCATCGGCAAAGTGGACAGAATAATATTCCCACTTCACTGGGTGGCTGTGAGAACTGAATGAGCTTACATTTGTACTTAGCAGATGTCAGCACCATAGAAGCGGTTATTAAATAAACTGGGGTAATAGGGCAAAAGATTAGCTACATAGACAAGACTGCTGAAGTTATAAGCCACGGTCCCAGGTCTGCACAGCACATGCCAAGTGCTCTTCCCAGTGCTTTCGGCCTCTTAGCACATTTTATCCTCACAACAACCCCACGAGGTGGAAATTACTAATAATTACACCCATTTTCCAGGTGACAAAACTGAGTCATAGACAGGTTGAGGTGCTTGTTGTCAATGGCACAATTGCTAATTGGGGAGTTTGGATGCACTGCCTCCCCAGCAGGCTGGCTCCATTTCTGTGTCTTTTTTCTTTCTTTCTTTCCAATATCTTTTTATTGATTTTAGAGAGAGAGGGAAAGAAACATCGGTGTTGAGAGAGAAACATCAGTTGCTTTCCATATACACCCTGACCGGGGATCAAACACTCAACCTGGGTATCTGCCCTGACTGGGAATTGAACCGGCAACCTCTCGGTGCATGGGACAATGCTCAACCAACTGAGCCACGCTGGCCAGGGCACCACATCTGTGTTCTTAAGCACCGAGCCACACTGTCCATTTCAAACGTCACCCTTTATCCCAGTTATTTCAAATACATACAGTTGGGAGCACAAACAGGCAGGCACAGACCTGACTGGATCCCCAGCACAGTGGGGCGTTATGAACGTAAATCTGCTGCCAGGTTTTTAAATGGGAAAATTTCACCTAAAAATCCAGACCTCTGGTTCCTCTAGAAAAATGGGTAAACGAGCCTGGCTGGGTCTGAAGGTCCACAGGGCAGGAACCACCACAAGCAGCCCAGAGGAGTGTGGCCCCTCCGCTTGGCCACCGTCTCTGCCACTCCCTGTTGTATTTCTCCTGACATGTCACTCATTACATTACCTGCCCCTGCCAGGCTAAGAACTGGGGACTCTTGACAACTTATGTACATGAGGGCTGGGGTTGTGTGAACTGAGCAGAGGTACAGAAGTCCACAAGTTCTAGAGGAATATTGCAGGGTTTTCTTTGCACGAAGCAGTGGCTGTGAGTCGGTCCACTTGCTGCCCGCTGAGACAGCTCTGGAATCGCTTGAGGAAGCTTCCTCCTTCACCATGTCTCCTTACCCAGGCACCGCAGCCTGGTGCCTGGCTCCTCTCCTGCCCTCAGGAAGCACTGGTCAGCAGACTCCCTAGGCCACAGCCCATAGCTCACCAGGTCAAAGGCCCAGTCCCATGACCCAGGGCCTCCGGGAGCTGGGCCTCTGGTGAGCATGGCAGCTTCCTGGTGCAAATCTAAAAACAGACTTGAAGCCTGGGTTTGAAGCCAGCAACCCCGCTTACTAGCTGTGTGATCTTAGGTGAGCGATTTCACCTCTAATGCTCCGTGTCCTCACCCGGGAAGCCGGAGTTGTAACAGTCCGCAGCTCACAGGGCTGCTGTGCCATGGGTAAGAGCTCGATTGTTTGCTTTGAAAGCTTCCTGCCTGGGTGAGAACCTGCCTCTGCCACCCAAAAACACCCATCCCGTGAGGGCCTGGGTCAAGACACTTCTCTCTGTGCCAGGAGGCCTCGGGTCCCCAGCCCCAACGTTACGTGGTCCATCTTGATGAGTCAGGCTGTTCCCTTCTCACAGACCCAGCCACTGTTGGGGAAGACACCAGCTTCCTTGGCTCTGAAGACACCGCAGGGAGCCTGAAGCTCAATTCCAGGGCCCACTGGCAGGAATGCGGTCCAAGTCCCCAACGTAATTAGACAACAACATTGCACAGGGGCCACCTCTGTCTTCTGGGGGGCAGGAGCATGGATGGGACAGCCTGCGGCCATACCCCAGCTCTGGGGTCCACCAGTTATGTGATCAGAGGTTTCTGAGCTGGTGCAATGGGAATAATAACAGCACCTACCTAGGGGCGGTGGGAAGTGATCATGACATTAGACCATGAAAGTCTCACTGCTGATCCTGGACCCAGTCAGCATTCACTAATGTCAGCAGCACCATCATCATCACCATCATCACCACCACCATCATCACCATCACCATCATCACCATCACCATCATCACCACCATGAGTTATTACAAACTTAGGTGTGGGGGGGGAATAAAACAAACTGACACTGGTGACGTCCACGAACCAGTATGTCCCACCAGAAAGTTTTAATAAGACTATGTTTAATCCTCACAACACTCCCACGAGGTAGCTGTCATTACTGTTCCTACTTTACAGATGAGAAGACTGAGGTTCCAACTGGTTCAATTACTCTGCCTGGGGACACATGACAGGGGCAGAGCTGGGCCTTGAGCGTGTCTGTCCCCACACTCTGTCTCCCCTATAGTGAAACCTACCAGGGGCTCTTGGGATCTATGTGTTGGTCCGATCCGAGAAGAGGCTCAAAAAGCCTAGCCATTGGTTCACTCCCAAACCGAACAGTAAAAAGGAGGAATCAGGGGCCCGACTTCCGACGCCAGATCACGCTCATCCAGGGGCCCACAAGAACCCACACAGGTCCTGCGAGTTTTATCTTCAAAGGGCCCCACCACGCCGCCCGGCCCGGAGCGCTTCGTACCTGAATGGTGCGCGTCATAGGCGCTGTACGCTGTCACCAGCGGCAAGCCTGCTGGAGAAAGAGAAAGCAGAGTCAGACCCAGCCAGACTCAGTTGTGTTCGGGGGAAGCAACCCAAATGCTCCCCCCTCTCCAAAAGTTTCTTAAAAAGCCACATATGGCGTGCTCCTGAGGCCCTGCCACAGGCTTCCGCTGAATTCGGTGTTTTTCCCTCTCAGTGCGGCGACCCATGTTTCATAAACGCAGAAAACCAGACCTCAACCCGACCAGCATGGAGGGGGCAGACTTCCTCTGTGCTGTGGGATTTCTGACCATGTGTCAGTGTGACATTGTGGGGCCACATTTCCTTCCCCCTGAGGGCCTGCTCCGAAAATACTGCTGGACCGCGTGCCCACCATCCAGGGCTTGACTCACAGGGGAGCCCGGGCCAGACCTCGCTTTCTCAGGGGTGCTGCTGAGTACAGGAAGAGGGGGCTCTCTCAGGGCCCCTGATGGGACACCACTCCACCCCCTGGCAACCTTTGAGGCCCATTAGATCAGCTATCACCCCCTGGCCTCCCACAGGGGACAGTGGGGGAGAGGCCAAGCAAGGCAGTAAAGGTGCTTATGTTCCCGGAGGGAACGTCATTCTAAGCAGTGGCGGGGGTGGAGGGTGAATGCCTTATGTAGATTCAAGACCCTGTGGGCCAGTCCTGGTGTCTGCATTACTTAGATGAGCAAACTGAGCCTCACATAAGATATGGAACTTCTCAAATTCAAATCCAGGGTTCTTAGCGAGCAATTGCCCACCCCTGAGCTCTCCTGCTCTCCAGCCCCTCTGGGCTGTGCTTGGCTCTGAGGGGTCCCTAATGTCCGAAGAAACTGCATGGTGGACCTCACAGACCTAATGTGGCCCAGAGCTGTGAGTCCCCTCTGGTCTTGGAGAAGTTCAGTGCACTCCCTCCACTCTGACCTTCCCAGAGTGGAAGGGAAAGCGACACCTCCTATGGGAAGGACACAAGCATCTTCCCGGGAGGCCCTAAGGGTGTGGCTGGGCTCTGCCCTCAAGGGCCATCTCTCTGGGATCAGTTACCTTCAATAAAATAGGGATCATAGCAGTACCCATAGCAGTACCCCCGCCCCCACCCCACCCCAATTGCTATAAGGCTGAAACCATTCAAATAAATCCAGCACCCACACCACTTGGAGTGGTCCTGGGCCCCCATCCTCACCTGCGCTGGGCTGCTGCACCCACCAGTCTGGGAGGAGCTGATTCCTGCAGGCCTCAGGTGGGGAAGGGCTCCTTTTGACTATCCCCATGTACTCATCCACAGAAGGCTGTGCGATTGGGGACAAGACAGAAGAGCAGTGGTGTCACTAGGCTTCCAAAGCAGGACCCGGTGTTGTAAAGATGAATGGCTCATGCTTAACCAAAGCCATATTGTCACCTTTAGCTCATAAGACAAATGGAAAGTTTTATTTTGCATCTTGAAAGATCCAGGACAATCCAGCAGGCTTAGTGATCAAACCACATGACTGAATGACTAGCCTCTTCAGGGCCCCTAATAAGGTGATTGACCTTTTACATGAAACTGCCTGTTGCCAGTTCCGGGACCTCAGTGGTCCCTGACTCTGAACGGACTCTGCCATGCTGTCGTGAATCTCATTCAATGCACCACGTCTAGACTTTCCATCTCTGACCCATTTCTTAAAGGAGGTTGGTAGATCCACTTAGGGAACGTTTTTGAAATCTGCTTTTCCTGTGATCCCGGTGCACCAATCCAGTTATTTCACTCTCTTAGCTGAGTCAGCAGAAAAGCCTCATATGGAAAACGGGACCCTGTTGGAGTGGCACGAAGCCAGAAATTCAGTTGATCTGCTGCCAAAGACCACCCAGACAGGTAATAGTTGTCATGTGCTTTAGAAAAGTCAGGCAGCTTAGAGTAGATTGTATTTTGTTATCTGCATTTTCTGACTGCCAAGCTACTCCCAAGGATTCTAGCATTGCTGTGTAAATTAAGAATTTATATAGCACCCACACCACTTCTTACAAGGGCTATGTAGGGTTATTTTAGCTGTGCAATGTCCTCCTTGTAATAGCCATAAAGAACATAGTTAAGCCCTGGCCGGTTTGGCTCAGTGGTTAGAGTATCGGCCCGCAAACCAAAGGGTCTCGGGTTCAATCCTGGGTCAAGGGCATATACCTGGGTTGCAGGTTTGATCCCTGGCCCTGGTCAGGGTTGTGTGGGAAGCAGCCAATCGATGTGTGTCTCTCTCTCTCCCCCTCCATTCCACTCTATCTAAAAATAATAATAATAATAATGGAAAAATATCCTCCTATGAGGATTGACAACAATAAAGTTAAAAGGCTAAAGGTAGAAGAAAATAGCATCCAAATAGCTAAAATTGGTATTCAAATACCCATTGCCTGAGGCCACATGAAGCCTTTACTTACAACCTATTGTAAGTATTGTATTACATACGATTCTAAAAAGCTTGGTTATATGGTTTTCCAACCCATCAAGGATGAAAAGCTGTGTATGGAAGGCAGGCAGCCCACCAGCCATGAAAGCTGGTACAATAATCATGCCAAGGGACACCCCCACGCAGGAAGGAAAGCGTCCATTTTGTTCACTGAAGCCTACTAAGAAGGCAAGAAAATATACGATGCATTACAAAAGACTGCCACTCGGAATGTTTACATACGCAAAGTCTAGAGTCTGAGGGAACATCACCAACACAAAGCGAGCGCTCTGCCCAGCCCTTGGGATTAAGGACCAGACACCAGGTGAAGGGGCTGACCAGCTGGCACAGGCTCGCTTCAGACAGGTGGCCCAGTCCTCACATTCTGTCTCTGTCAGGGTAGAGACAGGGTTTGCCGGGAGAGCCCAAGGCTCTGGATGCCTTGAGTGGGCAAGAACGATGCCACGGCTCACCAGAACGCATGCGGCTTCGGCTGTCAGGCCCCACCTCTGGAAATGCTGCCCCCACGTACCTCCTTAATCAGCTCGTCAATTTCGGAGTGACCGCACTCCATCTCAGTGACTTCATTCACACAGCCAGGAGTCGTCACGCCTAATTTGCCTACGGAAAAGCAGACACACAGGACAAAACATGACATAGCACTGCGGCATCACAATCATCACAGAGGCCATGATCAGTGGTTTGTTTTTAAGTGCTGAGTTGAAATAAATAAAAGTCAGTGTCTTCCTTGGTTTGGGAAAGGCCTCGAAAATTTGTTCCCATGCTTCTGCAGTCATCTGATCAGCAGAATCAAAAGGGAGAAGTTGACTGTTGTTGTTTCAAACACTTAAGAGGACAAAGAGCACTTGGGTCTCTTCCTTCTGTTTGCAGAGATCTAAAATGTATTCCTATCAGATACCCTCTACCCCAGGCGTCTACCACCCTACAGGGGTTAAATTTACAAGCTGGGGCACTTGAAGACACTCAAAGGTTTCCTGGCAAAATGTGTTCAAAGGTTAGAGTCTTTTTTTTTTTTCTTTAAGTTAATTGGCAGGAAATCTCTTTTTGGCCTTTCCAAAGATACGTGTGATCTGTACACACACACACACCACGCACACGCACACGCACAGCAGCACACCACAGAGACTTGCCCGTGCCCAGTCTGAACCTGCCTTCACCGGGAATCACTAAAGAGACACGAGCATCTCCACAACAAGCACTCTGGACCAGGCGAGTCTCTTCCTTGCTCTTCTACCTCTTCTCTAGCCAGAAACCGCCCTCATTAAGATTATCAGTGGGAGATGTATTATAACCAACAAACACCTGTTTGTCAGAATTCATCAGTCCCAGTGATCTACAGAATTGGCCTCTTGTTTCATCCTCATTGAATTTCTATTCCATTTTGGTAGATTCGAGAATTCGCTTAGAAGCTGTGATGAGGGAAACAGGGGGCAGGTGGGGCACCCCCATGTAGCTTGCAAACCACTGAAGTACAGAGGAGAGGTGGGTCCATGTAGGTTTTATGCAAATGCAACGTTTCTTTGCCCCCCCTGAGAACCTGCTTCTTTAACATCCACCCTTGCAGGTGATGCTGGCTGCGACCCACGCTATATATAAACAAGTTGGGGTCATCTGCCAGTTCAAGCTTGGCTGATCCTGGGGGGCAGGGGAGTAAGAGAAACTTCTCTATTCCTTCACATCACAATTTCCTTTGTGATGACAAAAAAAATATATCCAAAACTGGAAATACAGCAGAAAGATGACTGGCCTTGCAACACCATTCCAGAGGATTATCCAAGAGGTCTCCCCTAAGGGTCATCTCATTTTCCAGGGCAAGTCCGTTTGTTCGACTTAGTACTGACCCTCGATGAGGCTTCAGACTCAGAAAAGCCAGGCATTGATTTACAGGCAATTCAGCTACAAATGACCAGCAGAAAAGATAACCCCTGAGCCATTGTATCACCAGGTCAGACACTCAGCCTTCTGTCCTCCACTGACCTTGTATGCCAGTGTGTCATATTCTGTCGAACAACCTTTGTCATCATGCTGGTCCCCTCATCAATGAGTCAAGTCACTCTCTGACCCAGGGTCACTAAATATTTGTTCGGGTCACAATCTTAACTTGTTTTAAACTATACATCAACTTGTTTCACCTTGCTATGCTCAAACTCAGAATTTCTGCACAGCCCTAACTAGAGAGTTCTATTTCTTTCAGGCCTTACTGGACTTCTCCAAAGGAGAAAAGAATATTCTAACCGCTACATCTAATGGCTAAGAAAATCAATGTGTTGACAATATTTTAAACCAGAGATGGCAATTCGATTTTATCTCATGGGCCAGCTCAGAGCCCCGGCAGCTGCATCGTGCACCACCTGGAAAAGGATTCCGAGGCCAGACCCGAGCTCCAGGCACCCTGACTGATTAGTGTCGACTGAGGGGAGCACGGGAATCAGGCCTTCAGAGATGTGCCCTACATTGTTGCTGTCCCCGCATTAAATTCTTCACAGATGCTTTCCTGGAATTTTAGAACTGGAAGAAACTTCAGGAATCATCACATCCTGTGTTCCCAAACAATAATCAGGATCTAACAATATTGGGTTGTAGCAATGAAACTAACAGTGCCATCATCCACAAATTCACTCGAGAACTTGACCCTCTGTCCTCATCAGCCATACCTTCTCTGTCCACCTTATTTTCCCCTAGCCTCCTTTGAGAGTAGCTAGAAAACAAAAGGAATTCCTTCCACACTGTCAGAGGATCCCTGCTCCTGCCCAACCTCATCCCTGAGCCCCAGGGATAGCCTCCAACTCGCTCCTGGTCAGCAGAGCTGGCCGCCACCCAATGTCCCCACCCTTTCCTTCCATCCGCGCCACCTCTCACTCAACTGGAAGCTGCCACTTGGTCAGCAGCTGGTGGGTGAGATCAGCGGAAAGAGATCTCCATATCTGCTTATACAAAGGACAGAACTATTTTGTTTAGCTAAAACCACTTGCCCAGACCCTGTGGGCGGCGGCTTCCACCCCAACCCTGGGCCTTGCAGCCTCTGTTGGACTGAGGGCCCATGAAGGATAGTTACATTTTTGCTCTTCCTCTGGGACGATGCGGTAAACTTTGTATGGCTCGGAAATGTCCAGCTGGGACCGGTCTGTCACTTCCTCAAAATCTGGACTCTTGTTCAAAGCACAGCGTAGCCTTGTCTTCCATGTGGCTGGTTCAGCTTTGTCCCCTTCCTTAAATTTCCCTTTAAAAACTGCCCAGGCCTGAAGGAAGAAAAAGCAGCACATGAAACACACGGCCAGCCCCTCGACCACAGATATCCAAGGCCACAGCCATTTTTGGCCAGCAACTCTCATTCAAGGAATTTCGGGGCTCAGAGACCTCAATCAGACCACTTTCTTCGACTCAGGCCAGGAAGGGGTCCCCCCAGACCTTCCAGCTGAGCTGAAACTGGAACTCAGGCCAGGCACCCCCACACAAATCCTTCCCTGGACCAGAGAGCCAGGAGGAGCCTGAGGTCAAGTAGCTCAAGGAGGAAGTGCACATGGTTTCACTAGAATGTTCAAAACAAAGAATAATTTGTGTGTATGTGTGTGTTTTTTTTTTTTTAATCAACCCCTAGCATGAAAATTTAGCATGAAAAGGAAACATTTGCAAAAATTCTGAGTGTGATCATCCACTGCCATGCTTTTAATAGAAATTTTGTTTTGCATTTTGGCATTTAGTCTAACCTTCCCCCCACCTCCCCAGGGCACTGTTTAAAATGCAATGAAATGTTCTCCCTCTCTCTTGGCTTTTTTCACAGCTCTGTTTTCTGACCTCTTTAAACCTTAGACTCTGAACTAGGAGCAAAAATTCAAAGCTGGAAATTTAAAAGGCAAATGTAGAATGGGGCATAATTTTTTTAAAAAAATCAAATGTGAATGGGCATAGTTTTCATTTCAAAAATAAAATACAGGACACATCGATCAGGTCACTACTGTCAGGTGAAAATAACCTTCGGCGTGAGGCAAAATCAGACACATCTTCCCACCTAAAATAATACCAGATCTAGAGGAAATTCTCAATCCCACTCAGGAAGAATGCAATTCCGAGGGATAACTTTCCCAAGGTGACTCTGTATGGGATTAAAGCCAGCTGTCCTCGAGCTTAATGACAATCCCCTGGGAACTCGTGAAATGCAGATTCCTAGGCCTGCCCCTCAAGACTCTCATCCGTTGGTGTGGGTTAGGTCTGTGGTTGTGCCTCTTTAGCCAGCATCCCAGACTTAGGTGCCCAGGAGGCCACATCCCCTGAAAATCCTTAACTCTCCTAGAAGTCACAGCTCCATTTAAAATAGTCTTGGTGCCCTGGCCGGTTTGGCTCAGCGGTTAGAGCGTTGGCCTGTGGTTCGAGAGACCCAGGTTCGGTTCCTGCTAAGGGCACATACCTCGGTTGCAGTTTGTCCCTGGCCCTGGTTGGTCATGCAGGAGGCAGCCACTCGATGTGTCCCTTTCACGTCGATGTTTCTCTCTCTCTCTCTTCCTCTCTCCCCCTCCCACTCTATCTGAACAAAACATGGAAAAATGTCCTCCGGTGAGGATAATTAATTAATTAATTAATTTAAAAAATAAAATAGTCTTGGTTTTTTTTCTCCTCGAAGACAGTGCCTCCTGGTTCACTGCCAATGTTCCCTCCACTGTTGATGCCCAGAGTTTAGATCTCACACCTCTGCTCAAGGCAAAGAACCTGTGAGAACATCCCTACTAGTGAGCAGGAGGGGTCATTTCCTTTTCGGACACTGATGAAAAACTCCCCTTTAAAAGATGCTTAAAAGTAAGTGGTTTTCAATTCTTTACAATCTTTTTTTCAATCATGTATTAACTGCATCAGAGAAATGTAAGGGCAAACCATGTACACAAAGAACAGTGATTTCAAATACGTATCACATTAAATCATTGTTTCTACCTCAGCGCTACTGACATTTGGGGTCGGATCATTCTGTGTGTGGTTGGAGATCTAGCAGCTTCCCTGGCCTCCGCTCACTAGACGCCACTAGCACCCCCACCACCATTGTGACAACCAATAATGTCTCCAGACATTGCCAAGTGTCCCCAGGGAGGTAAAACCATCACACACACAACACACTCTTGAACATCACTGGACTAGTCCATATTACAAATGGGCCTTGAAGGGCACGGATTTGGGGGCAATGTTAGGACCAGCTGGTACGTATCCAGAACTGCACAGCCTACAGGGTACTGTCATAGCCACTGGCTTATTCAAGGCTCACACTCACTTCATGAAAACAGCCAAGACATCATAAAGCAAAGCAGGGCCCATGGGCTGGAAGCGCCCTGTGCTGGCATCAGGTACCCCGCTTCCAGCCTGCACTGACTCCTTTTGAGGGTTCTCAGGCTGGCTCTAAAATAATCCCAGCTGGACGATCTGTCAAGACTCTAAAGCTAACCCTACAGAGAACAGAGTGATTCTGAGTCCCATCAATACAGCCGCCACGGCTGCCCAGCCCCCACCGCAGCCTGTGCTTCCCGTCCGCAAGGTGCTCTGCACTCGGCAGCCGCCAGCATTGAACCCGGGACCATGAACTCTTCCTGACTTAACATGATCGTCTCATCTTGTGTTATAAAAATCAAAGGCTATTTTCTTTCCCCCAAGGCCTACTGAATTTGAAATATCTGTGCTACTAAGTAGGTTCTAACCCATTCAGGACTATCACAATGTCTGGTCAATGAGAAAACAACCAATGAATGATAGATAGCCTCCCCTCCACCCCAACTCGAGTTCCCCCCTCCACATTATGAAAAGGAGGCAAAATACTTTTTTTAAAAAATAAATAGGAGCTGATATCAAGGCGTCATCAGTATACCCAGGGATGGTACACACTGAGCTAAATGTCTTTTCCAACCTCCCATCTCTGGTCTACCTCATGAAGCTGACCTCGGAATGACGCCTCTGGACAAGGAAGGATCCTCTGGCATAGCAGTTTCTTCAGACCCACGTACTAAGGCAGGGAAACAGGCTGGTTTTCTCAACTCATATATTTCGAAAAGGTTTTCTTTGACTGTGTGAAACTGAAAGGTTCTCCGCTTCCCCGAAGATCCCTAAGCTGGCTCTATCTCACCAAGGGCTGCCCACTGACTCCTTCCAGCAGCAGACACATCCGGGGGGCATCGCGGAGATACGCCCCCCAGAGGACGGCGTGAGCTAGCACCACTCAGGGAAGCTCCGCGTGGCTTCTGCCCGCCTGGATTTCACCAGCCCAGGTGTCGCCCTCCCAGTGGCCACCCAGCTCTGGGTGGGTGCCCGTGTCTCCCTCCCGCCCCCATTCCTGCTGAGATTGTACACTCATTTCAGATTGCCACACTGAGCGACTGCGTAATCAACGGAAACATTGGGAATCTTGCACATTTTTCTCAACGCTGTTGAAACGGCCATGAAGAACATTGCATAAGATGTATAAATCTGGGGCTTTATTTCATTGCCCCCTGAGCATAAGCTGAAGCAGGGAGCAGTGTGAAGGGACAGGCCCTACATCTCCAGCAGCCAGCCACCAGCCAGGGTTATGCAGCCTCCTGGTCCAGCCCCATCTACTCTCCTCCGGAACAAGTTTTACTGATGGGCAACCTGGGACTATGCCCTCAGCACCCCACGCTTCTGCTTAAATCTGTCCCTCTTGGCCATGGTCAGCTCCTAGGGAGGGTTCTCAATGTGGAAGGGGAGAGTGCACCCCCAGGAGGCATCTGGCAATGTCAGAGGCATTTTTGGTTGTCACACTGGGGGGCAGGGGCTGCTGGCATCTAGTCAGGGGAGGTCAGGGATGCTGCTGAATGTCCTCCAGTGCACAGGACGGCCCACAACAGGACTATCTGGCCCTAGATGTCAACAGTGCCGACACTGAGGAGCCCTGGCTTATCCCAGCTGACTTTGGATGGATAGATGGACCCTGAGCACTGTTTAAATTTAGCTAGAGTCATTCCCAAGAGAAGTTCACCATAATACTAAAGGTAAAAAAAACTCTACAAGAGAGGAATCCACATTCCTGCAAGAATGAGAAAGGAAACACTAGCAGCTCAAACACCTGGCAGAGTCCAGGCTCCTGACCTGGGTCCTTGCTGGGGAAAAAAATCTGCTGGACATTCAGGCCAGGTGGGACCCCTTGGAGGTGAGTGCAAAACACCCACACATGTGCCCACTTTTCTTGGAGAGGGCTGGTAACTAGCATCAGATTCTCAGAGACCTGCGACCCCAGGTGACCTTTAATAGAATTGCCACATGTGTAGCCCCACTGCAAACGTCAGAAAGAACGGAAATGCCTCATAAACCAACTCTGACCTACTTATGCTCCACGCCGAGGTCCAGGTATGGTCTTTTTTCAGAAGATGGTCATCCCTGGCTAAGAGCCTGAGCTTTGCTCCCCTCATTTATCCAAGGTCTCTGGTCTGATTCCGGCCCTCCCAACTCAGCCTCTGCAGTCCTCCTCCATGCTCACTCACTCTCCCCTCCCTGTCCCGGGGCCCCCAAATGCCCACAGAACCAGCACACGGCAGCAGCAGTTTGCAACCTGGGCTCTGAGTCAGACTTGCGGTACGTCTGTTTGAAAAAATGGAAGCCTGGACTCACCTGGACCTAGGGCTACACATCTCTCAGGGGGTGGAGCCTGCACTTCTGGAGCCTTAGAGAAGCCCACGGGGGACCCTGATGACCCGCTGGGCTGCAGAGCTGCACTGCCCTGGCTCCTGGCTCCTGGCTCCTGGCTCCTCGGCCTGGATCTAGGTGTGATGGCAAGAAACCTCTGTTTATCGGTACTGCTAGGGTTTGGGAGCATGCGCTCAGGGCTGGGCCCAGGGTTCGAACACTGGCTCCATCATTCAAGAGCTGCGAGATCTTAGACAAGTCACTTCTCCTCTCAGTGCCTCTACAGAGCAAGGACAAGGACAGCACTTCCTCACAAGACCGTGTGAGAGGCAAGCGCAAACCCTGTGGGGCCAGGCCAGCCACAGAGCAAACTCAATCAACACCAGCAGTCACGATGCAAATGGTAGAACCCGAGAGCAAGTCCCTCAGAGCTTGGGGTACTCGCTATTCTCAAGGGAAGCCAGGCTATTTCTAGACACCTGCGGCAGGACATCCCAAATGACCTGGCCCCAAAGTAATGACAGATGGTGTCTCTCTCACAGAGCTGACCTCACACTGCCCAACAGAAGTACAACTTTGCAAGAACGAAGTGTCCTTAACCTCATCGAAAAAACACCACAATGTACAACTGACCTCAAAGTGATTAAATCACATAATAGCTGCAAAATCACCTAGTATGTTTTTCTAGACACATTCTGCATTCAATCAATGTTTGTTTTTTGGAGGGGTTGTTTGTCTGTTTTGTTGTTAATCCTCACCCGAGGATATTTTTCCATTGAATTTTAGACAGAGTAGAAGGGAAGGAGGGAGGGAGAGAAAGAGACATTGATGTGACAGAGATACATCAACCGGCTGCCCCTCTCCCCTGCACAACCCTGACCAGGGCCAGGAATTGAACCTGCAACCCAGGTACATGCCCTTAACCAGAATCGAACCTGAGACCCTTCAGTCCGAGGGCCGACACTCTAACCGCTGAGCCAAACTGGCCAGGGCTTCAATGTTTGTTTTTAAAAACTGGATTAATTTTCAAGAAAGTTATCACTCACCACCTCCACCGGCTGGTGAGGGAAGAGAGAAGCTACCCGCATGGTCAGGGGAGGGAAGTCCAGCCTTTACCTTGAAAATGGAGGCATCCACTTCCTGATTATAATCTTGTTTGCCAGCATGCTTCCAAGGGATCCGGAACATGCTCTTCTCGTCGTTTTCCCAAATCAGCCCTGGGTACATGTTGCTGTCAATTTGCTCAATCAGCCACTGCCGAAGCCGCCGGCCTCCATTCCGGTCACACATCCTTGGAAAGGAAAGGAAAAAAAACAAATTCTAAGACATTACAAATAATGTCTCATTCATCAAGCACCCCAGGTACTCAACAGCCAAGAAATGCTAACAGGAAAATCAGAGGGTGGCAACACAGGTGCCAGCTGGGGGAAACCCACAGATCCAGAGCTCTGGGCCACCTGCCATGAGAAGGCAATGTCTGCCTCCAGGACCTCAGACCCCTGAATGAAAACTGAAAGTCCCCTGGGAACTCGGCAGCTGCCCCTCACCCAGATGTTGGCCCCAACTACGGTTCCGTCTGTGCCCTTTCCAGCTTTTCCCCCTGTTCCCTTTCAGGCACATGTAATGACATCATTCCATTTTTAGCACAAGATAAGGAAAAATCACTTTTACATGTCCTGGTCCCTTCAATGAGCACCCATCACTCTAAGAGCCAATTCCATTACTTAATGCCCAGTCCGACCCGTGTTTGTGAGCAAATCGGACATTTGTGTCTCCAAGAAAGAGGAAAGTCTCAGGCTACACTTCTAGAATGTTCTTTCACAGCTGGTTTAGTGATAACAGCATGAGTTTGGGAAGGGCAGAGCTGGGGTCCCATTTGAATCCTGCCATCTCCCAGTTAGGAGACCTGGGAGCATCATTTAACACGAAAGTGTCATCCGGCCGGTGTGGCTCAGTGGTTGAGCGTTGAACCATGCACCAGGAGGTCGCCGGTTCGATTCCCGGTCAGGACACATGCCCAGGTTGTGGGCCCGATCCCCAGTGGATCAGGAGGCGGCCAATCGATGTTCTCTCTCTTCGATGTTTCTGTCTCTCTCTCCCTTCCTCTCTAAAATCAATAAAGGGGAAGAAAATTTAAAAAAAAAACAAAAAAAACACTGAAGTGTCAGCTACACTGGCTGAAGCGCTGGGACAACTACTGGTACTTGGCATCATCATAGTGGGGACTCAGACACGCATGTAAAGCCTCTGAGACAGTGTCTGGACCTTCAAAGATTTCTCGAAATAACAGATATTGGTATTATTATCCCAACTTTCTTCCTCAGGAACTCTTATGACCAATTGGGAGAGAGCAGACAAGTGTGAGGAAGTCAGCTGTGGCTACAGCAAAGCTCGCCTGGATCGACTCTTCCGGAAGGCACCAGATTGGGGGGCCTCACCATCCCAGGGCGCCCAAAGACATCCTTTGGAAGCGCATTCCTGCCAGATCAGGCAGCTGACCCAACAGCCCAGAGAAAAAGAGAAAGCAACCATGCCGTATCAACTCACAGCCCACACTTACAAGAACAGGGGTGGAAATCCCCTGGCAGTTGGACAGACGCCCACCCAAAAAAAAAAAAAAAGGCATTTCTATTCTTCTGATTAAAATGTGACCTCTTCAGTAAACAAGTCTGAAACAATCAGTAGTGACAAGACATAATGTCCCCAAGAATATGGTCACATCCAGAGCCACTCTGGTCCATAAAGCAAAAAGTGGGTGTTATGAAAACTCCAGCTACCCTCAGGAGGCTGTGGATCAGAGAGGGTGTCCAGGTCCTGGGGAGAAGGAGGCGAGGTCCCACGAGCTCCAAACGTAATGTTTTCATCCAATAACCCCAGCTGCCCAGTTGTGAATTTAAAAGGAGTGAAGTGTGTGAAATAGGAGTCTCAATTTGAAAACTGGAGACTCTAGCAAAAGCTTTCCTCTAACTAGACCTTGGTTAGGTCCCTTGAACCTCTCTCTGGGGCTCTCCTCACCTGCAAAGTGAATGGATCTCAAGCGTTCCAGAATTCTAAAACAGTCCCGTGGGTTTATAAATACGGACCGACTTGAGAGGAGCACTTAATGAGAGAAATGAAATGACACCACCAAGCTCCCCCAGAAAATAACTTGGCAGGGTACAGATTCCTACGGATCTTTCCTGTTGGAAAGGCAGGAGACGTTCCCCTACCCTGAGAAGGGAGCTGTGTGGAGGACAATAAGAGGGGGCCAGAACACAAGAGAAAGGTTAGCGTCTGTGGATCTGTCTATTAAAGGATATGTTCCTGCTCATTAGCATTTTGCTCACCCCCTTAGAACAAGGTTCATAAAATAGAGTCCATGTTCCAGGAGCATCCTGAAATGAAAAGCCCTATTTTGTTTGTATGGGCATTTTCCCAGAAAGTGATCGACACCTTCTCATCGGGATTTTTAATGGATTTGTAACCCCAAAATTGTTAAGGACAACTGTCTTGGTGATTTAAGGAAAAGAAAAAAAGAAAAGAAAGTAAGAGAGATGACATTAAGAGGAAGAGGAAGTCATTGAATATAAAAGCTGGAAAAACTTTAGAAATCATCTAATCCAGCCCCTCTTGGTTCAAAAAATGGAAAAGCTGAGGCCTAGAAAGGCACCCCGACACCCAGACACCCAGCAAGGGGGCCTTATTTTACTCACTCTGCAGAGAAAAACCATGGTTAAATTATAAGATCTCAGCACATGGACAGCCCCACCTGAATTTTCAGTGAGATCACCTGAAAGATTCTAAGCACCATTAAAAGCCTAAGATTCTAATACAATGAAGATCCATAAGGATCTATTAAACACTAACAAGTTAATTCCACCAACTGCTGAGCCAGGAAAATTTTATAAGTCCAGTCACATGTTTATAACTTCCTCTTCCTTGATTTTTAGGTAATAATTCTCTTTATGGGCTAAGTCCTATCTGGAGCTAATCTACACCCTATAAATGGGTCCGGGGGTCAGGCTTCCCAGGTGGCAGGTGATATGAGGCAGCCCTGGGCCCAACCAACCCGAGTCCAGGATGTGCCTGAGAGGTGGCGCAGGACTCACCTTCTCCCACGCCTCTCAGGGCCCCTGGGCATCTGCCCTGGCCACCGCAAACCCCCATCCCCACGAGACCCAAAAGCATCAAAGCCACTTCTCCCTCTGGCCCCAATCTTGCTAAAATGACTAAACCACCCCTAATTCTTCACATGGGGAAACCTGCCATAATCCAAAAGGACACTCTCAGACCATCATTTAAGGACTGGCTCCTAACATATGCTTAAAAATTTGTGCTAGCCCAGCCGGTGTGGCTCAGTGGGTTGAGCATCCTCCCAGTTCGATTACCAGTCAAGTTCAATTAACGGCCAGGGCACATGCCCAGGTTGCAGGCTTGATCCCCAGTAGGGGGTGTGCAGGAGGCAGCCAATGGATGTTTCTCTCTCACATCGCTGTCTCTCTCTTTCTCTCTCTCTCTCTCTCTCTCCAATACTCTCTCTCTAAAAAAATCAATAAAAACATATTTTAAAAAATAATAAAAATTTAAAAATACAAATTAAATTAAAAAGTGTGCTATATCCCCCCCATATGTTAGGGGAATCATCTAAAATTCTGGAAAATGCAGTCTCTAGTTTCCACTCATGAAGCCCTTCACAGCTCTGGGTAATATATCTCACCTCCCCTCCTTAGAGAGTCTGCCCTTTGCCTTGGGGTCATTTTACACCAAATTGCTTTTGTTAGTTGTGACCCCATACAGACTTCTTGCCAGGGGAGACTGGGCTATGATGGAAGCAAAGGACCTCAAACCCCACTCAGAAATCCTAACTGCCATGGATCAAAAGAAAAAAAAATCTAGTTTGCCCCCTTCACAAGCTAACTAACCCACACAAGCACTGCTGGTTATTGGGCAGTTTCACGGTTACGACCCTCCAAGTAGTATTCCACGTAATCGGATTTGAGTGGGATAAAGGAGGTCTCATAATAAAGGGTAAAAATTTCCCTTCATTATAAGAGCCATTCTAAAGTCGTCCGTGCAAATCAGATTTTAAGAAAAATGAGATTTTTTTTTTTTTTAAGCCTCAGCCAGTCTTTAGGGGCAGCCATACAATGATGAACAACTTGGACCTTCGTTTGGATTCGGGAGAAATAGAGGGGTGGGAGAAACGGTGCGGGGGGGCAGATCGCGCTGGCCCAAAGACGGGGTGGCAGCGGCACCCGTGCCGGCCCGCCCGGCCCCGGCCGCCGCGTGGTCCTGCGCCCGCCCCGGCCACCTACCTGCCGCCGCCGCCCGCGTTCCCACGCTCGCCCGCCGCGCTCGGGAGATGCGGCCGCGGCCCCGCGCCCGCCTGCCTTTAAGGTCGGGGGCGGGCCCGGCACGCCACGCGCCGGTCGCGCCAGCCAATGGTCGCGGGAAGGCCTCCGGAGCCCCGCTGGGCGCGGCCCGCCCGGCTCGCCTTCTTCCGAGAAATCACTTTGCAGAAAGTACACTGCCCCTCCAGGTCCCGGCGTCTTCCGGGGTCCGCGCCGGGTCGGGGAGGCGCGGGCGGGCGTGCCCGCTGGAATTCCCGAGGGGCCGCGGGGGCGTCCGCCCGCCCACGTGAAGGTCAGGGCGAAAGTGGGGGTCCGATGGGGAAGGTCAGGGCTGTGGGGTGAATGGTGGGTGTCAGATGGCCCGGATAGGGTCGGAGGTGGAGATGAAGGCTGGGATGGTGTGGGTCCAGAGGTCAGTACCGCAGACAGTCGGTAGTTCCCGCAGAGTGATCCCCAGTACCCACCCAGGCCATTGACTGTGGCTCAAGCTCCCGGAGCTGCGTGGGAGGCATCCCCCAGCCGGATGAAGCCCCTAATAACGTGTCCCGGCCGTGACCAACAGTCCACCTGAAATGCAGAAAGGACCGGCCACTTACAGATGGGGTCCTAGATGACCAGGCGCCTGCACTTGACCAGGAGTGGCAGAATAAAAGTAGAAAAATGCTCAGCTTTAAAAAAAAACAAAAAAACAAAAAAAAACACACTGTTCTCTGAAGATCAGAAATAAAAACAGGAGTGTTTAACATGTTCCTGCTAGAATGTCCAGTGAGGGAAATTTTAACCATAAATTATTTTCCCCAGAAAACATCAGCTGTGTTGAGGTAGGATGCCCTGTGTGTCTGTGTCTTCAGTTCCCAGCCTCTCCTGGATTTAGCTGGCACTTATTGTACACATGGGAGTGGAGTGGGAGAGCAACACTGCTGGACGAAATGAGGAGGAAAGTCCTGGAAACAGAAGGGAAAGCGTGCTTTCCCTTGTTCCTTCTGGGATATCTTAGAATAGAGGAAAATGAGAGTCTTCATGGACTTTATTGCCTAGTTGTCCAGTCATACACAAGCAGCAATGTTTACTGGGCCATTTCATTCCATGGGCCTTTTTCAAGGACCTATGACAATGTTTGAGACTGAAAAAATTGTATTGGCCCCAAATTACCAAAAAAAAAGTACACTGCAAATTTGAAACTCACAAATATTCAAAGAAAGCTCCCCATGACATAACATGTCAACTTCATCATTGTAATGTATTTATTGATAAACATTCCGTTATAACTACATCTGAGTTAGAAATCACTTAGTAAGAATTTCCAAATACCGTGATTTCTGGGAAGTCACAGCAATTATAAATTAACTAAGTTCCCTGTCGCCAAAGAAGTTCCTATGAAAACTGTTGTTTTTTTAAGGTCAAATTCTTTAAGAGTATTTAGATAATGTGGGAGTATTTTAATATATTTGTTAGGATGTGGGATGAGCTTCCAGAACTCAGAGTGCCTAGGACGTAAGAAGTTCTTAAAATAGCCTGCTGTGTGTGTTTCTACTCATATCTTTTCACGAATGTGCCCCTTAAGCCTACCCAGATGTACGTACCTCCAGCTGTCCCTGCACAGAGATGAGTGCTCCAGTTTCCACACAACACTCCACTTAGGTAAAGATAGGAGAAAAGCATACAGAGCAGTCAGCTGTGGACGGGTCACAGCGTATGTTATTGGCAGTAGGTGTCACTATATACATTACAGGAATCATTCACAATACACGGGCTTGCATTAAAACTGATCTTGAAACCCCATATTTTCAGTGTGGTGATTCCTCGCCACCTAGAAACAATTTCTAACCTTACCTGTTTAGCTCTATTCTTACATCATGGGCATTTATTGAGCAACTACTATGTGCTAGATATGTTGCCAAGGACATGTGATTCAAAAAGTGTCTCTTCAGTCATCCCTTCCTCGCCAGTTACCTGCCAGGATCTCCTAATTCTGATAAGTGTCATCTGATTTCTCCAGCAGCCTACTCACCTTCCTGCCTCCATATCATGTCTCTGTTTATCCTACTCTTTGCTCCCACAGTTTAAGCCTTTTCATCTCCAGTGGTCTCCCCGAAGCTGCTACAGCAGGTCCAGATGCCCGTCCTGGTATCTAAAAGCCATATTCTACCAACCTGATCTTTTACCATTGTCCAATAAGAACCTCCATTTCCGTGGACAGCGTCCTGTCGCCACAGTGAGAACGGCAGGTTGTGGACTCAGATCTCACTTCAAATCCAAGCTCTCTGGCTCGAGAAATGTGTGACCTTCAGCAAATGATTTGACCTCCCTAAGCCTCAGTTTCTTCATCTGCATAATGGTGTGGATAATATTATGTGAAATTGCCAATGTTCAACTGTTCTGTTTTTTAATCCTCTCCCCAGGATATGCTTATTGATTTTAGAGCGAGGGGAAGAGAGAGAGAGAAACATCAATGTGAGAGAGAACATTGATTAATTGCCTTCCACACATGCCCCGACTGGGGATCGAACCTGCAACCTAGGTATGTTTTTGATCTACAGAAAGGGCGCTTTCATATGGTTCAACCTAATTATCCCTGCCTCTCAGGATCAGTGAGATGTGTGGGGAGGTTGGAGACTAGGTAAAGGAATTGCTGAAGAGATTTCTGGGGAAGAGCTTTTCCATTTTCGAGTCACCACCTCTCCCCTTGCACTTTCCAAGCCCATGCTTCACAAGGGGGTTTTCAGCGAGCTCTGAAATGTGTTTGCTGAGGGTACGGGTGTCAACTCACTCCCAAGAAGTCTGTGCTCCGGGAGGTGGGTTGTTTTTTATACTCCTCTGAGTTTGGGGTTCTCTGAGAACACCCCAGTTTCGGAAATCGCTAGGAGGACTTGTGGACTCAGCATATGGCTGTGCTCACAGCCATGATTTATTACCGTGAGAGGATGCAGAAAAAGATCAGCACAGGGAATGGTGTGGGGTGAAGTCCGGGGTACCAGGCACCAGCTCCCAGAGTCCTCTCCCATGGAGTCACACAGGATGTGCTGAACTCCCCAAGCAATGAGTTGTATAACGCGTGTGAAATGTTGCCCACCAAGGAGACTCAGTGCCCAGGGTTTTTATCGGGGGGCTGCCACATGAGCACCCTCTGCCTTCCACAAATTGGGATTCCCAAACTCCCAGGGGGAAAGCAGGTGTTCAGCATCATCCATGCTTTCGTACAAATGGGTTAGGCACAGGCAGCCACTGTTCAGTTCTGGAGTGGTGGGACCCTCCTGAATCCAAATTCCCAGACATCAGCTGAGGGCCAACCTTGGACGCAGGTCTTTCTAGGGACCACAGTCTCAGGCCTGCTATGTTAACTCTTTTCTGCACATGTTCCTCATGCTGAGGGGGTTTTGTCATGCTGAACCTGCTACACTCATTCCAAAGGTGCTCACAGCTGCATTTACCTGCCATTCGCTACCTGTATTTACCTGTCATTTTTAATTTTCTCAGCTTCACTGGGGCCGAGGGCTCGTGTTTAAGGATGAAGCTGCTACATGCCAGCATTCAGAGGATGGCAGGTGTGACGATGGCAGGAGAGGGGCAGAGTCTTCTAGGGAGGGGAGGGGACCCTCCTAGCTACTTGGCACCTCCCCAGTGATCTCTCCACCTGGGAACCCCAGCTCTTCCCAGTCACAGAGCTCATGCTGACTTAATCAGATAACCAAAACAGCAGAATGAAAGCTCTTTTTCTCTTTTCAGCCTTAAAGTTCTCCATTTAATCTGCTCTCTGGATTGCCCACACTCTGTTATACCTGCTGGCTCCCAGCTCCATCAGTCACGTGGATCCCAAGGTACTTCTCTGTTTTTTCCTTCTTCCCGAGTTTGACCCCAGTGCCCCGAAAGTGCAACTCTTGGCAAAAGACAGGTGTAAATTTTTGAAATTTTTCCTGATTGCCTATTTCCACAAGAGACCTTCTGCTTAAAACCACATCGACACAATGACACTATTACCTTCCTCCAAGAATGGCCATGCCAAATCAGAGAAAGAATCGTGAATTGTAAGAAATGGTACCAAGGCTGAAACTGAATGGTCAAACCAGAAGAAACTGAAGAGACAGGCCCAAGAAATGGGGAATAATAAAAGATCTATCGGTCAGCAGATCATTGACCTGGATGGATAAGAAAGGCTTTGAAGAATACAGAGTGTAATGGGGTCTGGGCAGGTGGGAGGTCAGAAATACCAAGCAGAAAAAACAGGACATTTGCTAAAAATCAATCTAACCATTAAGAAAACAAAGCGGGACCCTGGACGGTTTTGCTCAGTGGTTAGAGCGTCGGCCTGTGGTCCGGAGAGACCGGGTTTGGTTCCCGCTAAGGGCACGTACCTCGGTTGCAATTTGTCCCCAGCCCTGGTTGGTCGTGCGGGAGGCAGCCACTCGATGTGTCTCTTTCACGTTGATGTTTCTCTCTCTCTCTTCCTCTCTCTCCCTCCCACTCTATCTAAACAAAAAATGGAAAAGTGTCCTCGGGTGAGGATAAAAAAAAAAAAAGTGCGGGGAGGGGCTAGATAGTCAAAGATGTAAGATCAGGCGGAGAGCACTAGCCATAAAAGAAAAGATAGAGCCCTGGCTGGTTTGGCTCAGCAGTTAGAGTGTCGGCCCGCGGACCAATGAGTCGCAGCTTTGATTCTAGTCAAGAGCATGTACCTCGGTTGCGGTTTGTCCCCAACCCTGGTCAGGGTCGTGCACGAGACAACCAGTCAGTGTGTCCCTCTCATGTTGATGTTTCTCTCTCTCTCTCCCCCTCCCTTCCTCCCACTGTATCTGAAGGTGAATGGAAAAATATCCTTGGGTGAGGATTTTTTTTTTTTTTTAAAGAAAAAGAAAAGATAGATAAATTGGACTTCATTAAAATTAAGAGTTTATGTTCATTAAAGGTGGTAAGAGTGCAAAAGCAAGCCTAGACTGGGAGAAGATATTCACAACACATATTTTCAAGAAAGGACATATCCAGATCATAAAAAGAGAAATCCTGTGAATCAAGAAGAAAAAGATTCCACCTCGAATTATCAAGCAGAGAGAGTTTATTACATGGATCTTCTTTGCTGTCAAATATCACAGGTCATTTTAAGTTAGAAGATGTAATATGAACACTGACTGCTATAGAAATGCACTTTGCTCAGTAATGTTTGACTTGTTGCAATACTTAATTATCCACTTGGTCATTCACAAGAATTCTCAATGGTGATTGGTGGCTGTTGCTGTAATAGTACATGTCCCATACTTCTATCTCTTGTGCTATCTTGAGCCTGGGAGGGCCTCGGGCTTTTTAAAATAAACATGAATTACTTGCATAAAGCTGATCAGTTTTGAGAGATCGTTGATGCCTTGAATTGGTTTTTGTGAGTGCAAAACAAATAGTAAATTTGAATCAGCCCCTCTTGTAAGAGTATGGAAAGTAAATCTGCTTAACTTATGAAGTCATGTTTATGCTCTGATTTATGTACTATCAATATGTGTCTGTCAATAAACACTGTAATACTTGAAGAAAAAAAGAAAATAAAAAAATTAAATGACCACTGCACCAACCAAATAGCCAAAAAGCATATGAAGCCCGGCTGGTGTGGCTCAGGGTTGAGCATCGATCCATGCACCAAGAGGTCGCCAGTTCGATTCCTGGTCAGGGCACATGCCCAGGTTGTGGGCCCAATCCCCAGTGTGGGGCATGCAGGAGGCGGCCAATCAGTGTTCTCTCTCATCGATGTTTCTGTCTCTTTCTCCTTCTCCCTTCTTCTCTCTCTAAAATCAATAAAGAAAAAATATTTTTTAAAAGCATATAAAAATGGTGATCAAAATCATTAAAATCCACATTAACACCTGAAACCAATATAATATTGTATGCCAACTATACTTTAATTTTTTAAAAAAGAGAAAGAAAACACAATAAGATATCTAAACACCCACCAGAATAGCTGACGTTAAAAAAATTGACCATACTATATGTTGGAGAAGATGTGGAATAATTAGAACTTTCATTCACTGCTGGTAGGAGTGCAAATTGATACAACTGCTTTACAAAACATAGGGTAAACCTATGCCTACCCTAAGCCCAGAATGTCCACTCCCAAATACATCCCCAAAGAAATGAGTGCATGGAGTCCACTAAAACACACATTGAAGAAACACAATTGCAGCTTTATCCCCAGTAGTCCCAAATGCTGGCCTGGAAACAGCCCAAATATCAATCACCTGGAGACCCGGTTAACCAACTGTGCTCCATCCATACAATGAAATACTACCTAACAACAGAAAAAACATCATGGCTACACTCCACCACAAGGATGAAGCTCCCGGACTTCATGCTGAGTGAAAGAAGCCGACACAAAAGAACACCTGGGAGTCTGACAACGTTCAGGAACAGCCAGAACTGAGGTGACCCCCCCGGCTGGTGTGGCTCAGTTGGTTGGGTGATGTCCCATGCATGGAAAGGTTGCTGGTTCAATTCCCAATCAAGGTACATGCCTGGGTTGTGGGTTTGATCACTGGTAGAGGGCCTGCAGGAGGCAGCCCATCAATATTTCTCTCTTCTCCCTTCCTCTCTCTTTAAAAATCAATACACCATTTTTAAAAACTGAGGTGATAGAGATCAGAATAGAGGTCATCTCAGGGGTGGGGGTTGGGGGCAAGAATTGATTGGGATGAAACACCAGAGAGGATTCCCGGGGCTGGAACGTTCTACACCTTGATCTGGAGGTGTTTACATGGTGTGTATATGTGGAAAATTCATCGTGCTGTACACTTGAGGTTTGTACGACAAAAATGAACATGATGGCAGTTGACAAAGATGTTGGCTCAAGCCAAGACTCCTAATACTCCTTCACCAGGTCAGGAACGAAGACCCAATCATGTGCAAGGGCAGCCCTGGGCCCACAGGTGCAGGAAGGTACATGATTCACCTGGGAAAACCAATTTGTACTAGAAAGTTGGCCGTTTATCCTGGCAGATAAGGAAAAGATTCATTCATTAGTTTACTCAACACACAACAAGTGGCTACAGCTTATCAGGCAGTTAAACACACAAGAGGTAGGGGTGTGCGTGTGTGTGTGTGTGTGTGTGTGTGTGTGTGTGTGTGTGAATTTTTTCATGTTAAGAGGCTATCTTCCAATATAAGTGAGGTTTCTTCAAGGTGGTGAATCAGGGCTGACTCCAGAACCTTGGAAAGGAAGATATTCAGAAACTGGGTAAAACCTGTCTATTCTAAAGATGTGAACTTTGACCCTATTTGCCTAGGGTAGTTTCTCTTTTACTGAATTGATTGCTCTAAGTATTCAAGGTGGATTTAGATGATAATTTACTGGTTGCTAATATTGCCCCAATCTATTTATTTACTCTAGAAAGATAAATGAAAAATCCAAGGTAAGTCTATATTTGTGTATACACTAATGCATTAGTTTAAAACATATTGTTCATTCATTTAGTGGATATTTATTAAATTCCTGCAGTGTTCTGTATATCTACTTCATTACCATCCTCCAAGGAGGGTCCACGCATATAAAACTTGAATGAAAAGAAAAAAATTGCCTTAAGCATTTGTTAATTCTTTTTTTTTTTTTTTTTTTTGATTTTCAAAATGTAAATTTTATTATTAGGGGACGAGCTCCTTGGAGTAAAAAGATTCTAAGCATAGATCAAAAATATCTGTAACATTTGGGGCTATTGCTAGGATCTACTGATTTGCCAAAAATATAAACTCTGATGTAGCATAAATGAGTGATTTTTCATTTTAAGAGGCGTAAGTAACTTGGGGCCCTTATTCAGAAATCTGTATCAGCAGGGTTCAGAAATCTGCGTGCTTGACAGCAAGGTCAAATACTCCCGAGCAGGTTTACCCATATCCATCTCCCAGTGACCTCAGACATGCAACAAACTGATCTCTAACAACTGTATGGCTAAAGCAAAAAAAAAAAAAATATATATATATATATATATATGCGTGTGTGTGTGTGTGTATATATATATATATGTGGTGCAATAATAATATATATATATGGTGCAATAATAATTATTTACCTCTAAATAAATTAACAAATTTTGAGGATTCTAAAAGACTTTTAAAATGGCGTGCTAGAATTCCATCTTTGCAGTGGTTCTGAGGGACAAGACTGGAGACTGACGGTCTTTGTAAGCACTCTTCATGTCAGGTTTTCGTGGCGTATGGTAGTTGTACGTCAATGGGCAGGATTTGCTCCCATGTTTACTTCAATCCACTTAATAATGAGCTGTGTTTCAGTAATCTCTGTGAAATGGGGTGTGGTGCCTGGGGAGGTGGGGAGCTGCCTCTCCCTGGAAGTTGGATCACCCGTGAAAGATTTTTGCAGGTAGTGTCCCTGTGTCACCTGGGAGAGTGCACTACTTAATCCGTAATGTCCCAGTTCCCTCCAGGGTTAAGATTCTGTGATTCCAGTTCAACTTTTCTGTCACCTAAGGGATCTTCGGTCAGTATTTCCTGAACCGAGGCAGTTAAATTGACACTGGGTCATAATTTCTTTCGCTGTAATTGCATGATTGGCTGTGATGTGCCACATAACTAGCTATAAAGAAGGAATGCAAAGGACAGAAGGCAGAGGTGAGCCAAGACATAAAGCAAGATCCTTTGATTCCTCGCACTGCACAGAGAATGAAGGGGAAGCATGAATTCGCCGTGTGGTCCTGAGTGAGACTAGCAACACCAATTTCCATCTGCAACTTGCTTTCTCTGTGACAAAATGCTTGCTCTTGAATCTTCTCATTTGATTCTCAGCCGGAGCCAAAGGGTATGATTCACACCTGTTTCCTCTTCTGGAAAATGAAAGGGTTGAACTAGTTAGGCACTGGAATTTCTTCCAGATCTAAATAAATACCTGATTTCTCCAGGCAGAGTTGTTCTACAAACCAAAAGAATGAGCCAACTGGAATCTTGGTGGGGGAGGGACTGGGGAGAGGACACAAATGGCTGAACTTCCTTTCGGAGTTAGTCATTTCCTTCCTAGCTGCCTTTTATTCTAAGTTCTTCCTTTAACCCTCCTCACCCATTCATGCAAACAAATGCATCATCACTTGTGAGTCCAGCTAGAGGTATGTACAAACAATTCCTGTCTCGGGCTCCGCTCCTGGAATGTGAATAAATCTCCATTTGTACGAGGGTCATGTAAGTTTATACCAAGCCTGGGGATTGCATAAGTTCTCTTTCCTCGCTCAGCTCCAGCTCTTTGGGATACCCCTGGCACCCTCAAAGGTTTAGGATTATCTCTTTGTGGAATGATTTCCAGGGATTCTTTTTCAGATTTGAGTAAATGAACAACCTGATAGTTTCATGCAGCATGTGGGATTCAGGAGAGGCAGTATGTGCTGTGTAGCTGTCTGAGACTCCCCTGCTCTGAATAGGTTGCTTACCCTTTCAAGATGTGGATGTCAGTCCGGCCGGTGTGGCTCAGTGGTTGAGCGTCAACCCATGCACCAGAAGGTCACTGGTTCAATTCCTGGTCAGGGCACATGCCCAGGTTGTGGGCCAAATCCCCAATGGGGGGCATGCAGGAGGCAGCCAATAGATGTTCTCTCTCATCGATGATTCTATCTCTCTCTCCCCCTTCCTCTCTCTCTAAAATCAATAAATGGAAAAAAAAAATTTTTTTTTAAAGATGTGGATGTCAGGTTTCTTTCCCTAGAGACTATTCTTATGCTTTTATCTCCTCTTTTGTTGCTTTCATTAGGTTATTTACTATTTCAACACATAAATTTCCTTGAATGCTGCTGTGGGCTGAATGTGTGTATCCCCTAATGTCCAATGTCATGGTGTCTGGAGTTGAGGCCTTCAGGAGGTGATTAGGTCATGAGGAAAGAGCCTTCATGAATGGGGTTAGTTTCTTTATAAAAGAGGCTCCAGAGAGACCCTTGACCCCTTCCACCATGTGCGGTTATAGCAAAAGGCACCATCTATGAACCCGAAAGTGCCCTGTTATTGGAAGTTACAAGAGAGAACATGACTGAAGAGAGACTATACCATGTTCATGGATTGGAAAGAGCCAAGACAATTTTGAAGAACAATTGGAGAACTTACCCTACCAGATGTCCAGTCTTGTCATAAATCTGTTGGAACTAAGAAAATGTGATAGCAACACGGTTAGAGGCTGAAATTAATGGAACGGCAGGACCAGCCCAGAAACTGTCCCCCTGTGTACATGAAAATGTGGTATATGGTAGAGGAGCCATTAGAAATCAATGGGGGGGAGGTGGGCTGCGTAATGTATGGTGGAAGGAAACTTACTATCCATATGGAAAATAAAAGGAAATTAGTTCCATGTTGTAAAATAAATATACAGCAAAATTCCATGGACGAAAAGTTGAATCGTAAAAGGTAACAAGTAAAAATTCTTAGAAGAAAATATAGGGAAATAACTTTATAAACTCAAAGTAGGAAAGGATATTTTAGACAAGACATAAAAAATCACAAACCATAAAGGAGATGATTAATACATTTAAACTTTCTATACCACAAAAAAAAAGAAAATGTAAACAAGACCACAGCCTAGAAGATGTATAAAACAAAGAGTATAAACTGTTACCTGAAAACTATAAGAATTCCTATGAAACACCAAAAAAAAAAAAACAGGCAAACGACTATAAGAAAAATATGCAAATGATATAAATAAAATATAGAGTAACCATATGACCTAGCAATTCCACTCCTGGGTATGTACCCAAGAGAAATAAAAACATTCATTCATACAAAAACTTGTACACAGCTGTTCATAGCAGCATTATTCATAATAGCCAAAAAGTGGAAATGATCTAAATGTCCATTACCTGATGAATGGATAAACAAAATGTGGCATATCCATGCAATGGAATGTTATTCAGCCATAAAAAAGGATGGAGTACTGATACATACTGCAATATGGATGGCCCTTGAAAACATCATGTTAGATTTTTTTAAAAGCCAGTCACTAAAGACCACATATTGTCTGATTCCATTATTTGAGACATCCAAAATAGATAAATCTGTAGAGACCGAAAGGAGATTGGTGACTACCTAGAGATGAGGAGTTTGGAGCAAAGTGGGTAAAGGTTTTCTGTTATTGGTGTTCTAGAACTGACTGTGTGATGGTTACACAGTTCTATGAATACACTAAAAGCCTTTGAATTGTACACTTTAAATGGGAGAATGGTATGGTATGAGAATTGTGTCTCAATAAAGCTGTTTTTAAATATTTTTATCTAAATGGATAATTCATAGAAGAGAAAAAGCCAATAAGCATGCAGAAAGATGCTCACCTACAATGGCAGTGAGGAAAATGCAAGTCAAAACCGTGAGGCAGAATTTCATGCTCTTCATATCTGCAAAAATCTCAATGTCTAACGGTACCAAGTCAGGCCAAGAAGGTAAAGAAATAAGGAGCGTTAAACATGCTGATGGTGTGAAGTTAATATCACCTCATCAAAACACTCTGTGCCTGTCCAAAAAGAATGATGTCACTCATACTCGATGAGTCAAGAATTTCACTTCTAGGCAAAGACCCTGGAGAAATTCTCACACGTGTGCTCAATAAGACAGAGCATACAGCCCGGCCGGTGTGACTCAGTGGTAGAGCAACGACCCATGCACCAAGAGGTTCCTGGTTCGATTCCTGGTCAGGGCACATGCCCAGGTTGTGGGCCAAATCCCCAGTGGGGGAGGCGGCCAATCGATGTTCTCTCTCATCGATGTTTCTATCTCCCTCTCCCTTCCTCTTTCTCTCAAATCAATAAAGAAAAAACAATTTTTTTGTACATACAGCATACATATGTATGTGGTCAATGTCTGTTCCAGTGAAGATGTAGAAGCAAACCAGAGTCCCATCAGCAGGTGAATGGCTAGACTGTAGTCTATGAATACAATGGAATACTATATCGCAGTTCAAATGTTTAACCTTCGAAATATAATTTTGAGTCAAAACCTCAAATTGCGAACTAAATACATGCAAATATCATGTCATCTAGATAAAGTCTGAAAACATGCTCAACGGAATTGTGTGTTGTTTACTGAATCACCCACGTGTAGAAATAAAATGGAAAAGGGCACAGGAATAACGTAGTCTAAGTTCACGGTAGCTATTACCTGTGAAGAGGAAGTGAAATGAGACCCACCTGTGAGAAGAGTGCAACAGCCTTGGCTGCCTCTGTTACATTTTATATAATCAAAATAATCTGAAGCAAATGTCTCATTGTGTTAAGATTGATAGAACTGGAGGTGATGTTCATTGAGTCATTCTCTTTTTTTATATGCCTCAAAGTTGAACAGCTTAGGAGAAACCGCATTGGTATCTATTGTTACCCTGAAATGTTCACATGAACACACATGTAGTAAACATGGAGGTTGCTATGTAAGCTCCTTGAGGAGGTGTCCAGAAAGACTGGAAGCTGGTCTGCCAAGGCTCAGGGTCCAGAAGGAGCAGGGTGCGGGATTTAGAATTGAAACTGGGTGACGACAGGAAACCTAGAGCCAGGGCACCAGCAGGTCGAGCCCAGGGCATATAATGTGCAGGGAGGAGTGTGTCTCGGAGTGAGAGCCAGCAGACAGAATAACTTCAACTGAAAGCAGAAATCAGATGAAGGACAAATGCAGAGGTCGGAACCAGGTAGAAAAGGGAGAGACTCGGGCAAGAATCAACGCACTCACACGGGAACACAGAAACCAGACAAATACTGCAAGGGGCACCTCCAGGACAAGGAAAGAATTTCCCATTGGCCCTTGAACCAGGACTGACTTGCAACCTAACTGCTTAGAAAACGCACACACGCCGTGTATGACGAATGACCAGGAGGAAGACAGAAGAGGAACCATATCTTCTTTCTGAGGAGTCTAGAGCCTGTCTAGTGAGACAGATGGACAGGTGCACAGATTGCTGTCATTCAAAGCAGAATATGCGGTTAGAAGAATCTGAGCAGGACCCGAGCCATGGGAACCCAGAGGGAAAAAGAACAAGACCTTGTGCCACGTGCTTCAAAAAAAACCTGTGAAGCTCCTTCCCATAGGCTTCTTCCCCAGCAGGTCGACCCCCGGGCAAATAATGTGCAGGTAGGATTGTGTCTGGCAGGTAGACAGGCCGAACCCCAGCATCCCCACTATACACTTGCAAAAACTAAGATACGATGAGAAGCCACCAACCAGGCATGGAAGAGAAGGGAAAAACCCGGGTTCTCTGCTGTAAAGGAAATGGGGCTTACCCCCTGCATTGCATCCATCCCCAATTGAAACAATCAGGAAAGACTTCCTGGAGGAAGCAGCATTTGAAATGGACCTTAGCCCTGGCCGATTTGGCTCAGCGGTTAGAGTGTCGGCCTGCGGTCCAGAGGGTCCTGGGTTCGGTTCCCGCTAAGGGCACATACCTCGGTTGCAGTTTGTCCCCGGCCCTGGTTGGGTCATGCGGGTGGCAGCCACTCGATGTGTCTCTCTCACATCGATGTTTCTCTCTCTCTCTCTCGTCCTCTCTCTCCCTCCCACTCTATCTGAACAAAAAATGGAAAAATGTCCTCGGGTGAGGATAAAAAAAAAAAAAAAAAATGAAATGGACCTTAAAGGTTGAAAAAGGCTTTTTACAAGTAGAGGAAGAAAAGACCCAAGCAAGAGAAGTCATGCCAGAGACCCCTGGGAAGGTAGAAAACCTGGTTTATTTCTTGGAATCAGCAGTACCCGGTGCACATAAGGAGAAGTGTGATCGGGCACATGTCAAGCACGCCAGGGGACAGCAGCAGTCACAGTGGACTAGTGTCCAAGTCACAGATAGGAGAGTAAGGCACACACTGGGAGGGGCTGGGAGCCGTGCTGAGAAGGGCTTTCTCAATCAGAACTGGAGTACCGGTGCTGGGCAAGCTCCTGAGCGGGGCTGGGACACGGATGGAGGTGTCCCTTAGAAAGATGGTGGGGCAGGGAGACTCTGTGGGCAGCTGCCTATCAGGTTGGCAACAGGATAAAAGAACGTATTATGTCATTCAGAAAAGTTTTCCGTGGGTAGTTGGTGTCCCTGACCATGAACCTGGGGGTTTCCAGAGAAGCACTTCTTCCCCAGCTCACACTCCCCGCGGCCGTCCAGCTCGGCAGCGCCCCGTCCACCGTCTTCTCCTCACACCCGGGCCCCTGAGTAGAGACTCTGTGCAGACTCCTAACAGAGCCTGCACAGCAAATATTAATTTTTCATATCTTCAGGTTTTTAACAATGTGGTTTCCATGCCGTGTGCCTTAAAAAACACTACACAGATTCCATACTAGACAAAGTTTTTTTTTAACTCTTTGCCTCTGCAGGAGCACTTGGGTCAGCCTTGGGAAGGCACTAAAATCCACCGACTCGTATACTTTCAAATGGTGCGTTTTATGGTGTGTGAATTCTAACTCAATAAAAAGCGATGAAGAAAAACACACTCACAATAGCGGTAGTGGGTCTGGGGAGGGACACGTTTCACGCCCGGTATAATGGTCGATTTTTAGCTCCTGTCCATTTCAGAAAAATTATAATTAAGTAAAATCACCCAACTTTCATTCTACATGTACTGAAGGACTGTTTTCACCCGAGGTTTTTCACTTCTCTCTTCTGGTCTCGACAGGAGGAAATTTAAAAATTATGTCATCCAAAACATTGAGGTTGCCTGTCTCCTTGCTATTTCGATATCATCAGTAAAGAACAAAGGAGGAACAGGAAAGAAAATACGAGAGACCTCAGGGCAGAAGGGGTTGTTCGGCATCTTTGAGATGACATTTAAGTCGAGAACTGAAGAGCAGAAAAATGGCCATGTGAGCCGAAGGGGAACGGGTTTTTCAGCCACATGAAGTCATGTGGGTGAAAGTGGTCTGTCAGCTGCCAAGCCCCAGCCAGCTCTGACCCAGCAGCGGCTTCCCGTGTCTCGGGAGAAGTGGCAGTGGGCAGGGGCATGTGGGTGTCAACCTTGAGACCGGATTACGTGAAACAGGAGCCCGAAGCTGAGAAGCGTCACCCCGAGCGCTGCAGGAGTTTCCTCCTGCCGGAAAGCAGTGAGTGAGTGTCACCTGCAGAATGTACATGGGAGAGATTTTAAGTCACCTCCATCCAGCGGTTTCCTGCTTAGATGATTCTTGAGAGTTAAAAAGAAAGGTACTTGTCAGGCTCCACCATGGCTTAATCTTGTTCGGAAGTTTCTAAAGGGCGGGGCGGGGTGGAAAATGCATCATTATCTTCAGTTTGCAAGTCAGGAATGCAAGCAAGTGACAGCAGCAAAAAATCATGAAAACGCCCTGGCCGGTTTGGCTCAGCGGTTAGAGCATCGGCCCGCAGACCAGAGAGTCACGGGTTCGGTTCCCGCTAAGGGCACGTACCTCGGTTGCTATTTGTCCCTGGCCCTGGTTGGGTCATGCTGGAGGCAGCCACTTGATGTGTCCCTTTCATGTCGATGTTTCTCTCTCTCTCTCTCTCTCTCTCTCTCTCTCTTCCTCTCTCTCCCTCCCACTCTATCTGAACAAAAAATGGAAAAATGTCCTCGGGTGAGGATTTTAAAAAAAAAATCATGAAAAAGTGAGATTTTGACAGGAAAGATCAGTGATCCTCTGGGAAGGTCACGGGGTGGGGGATGGGGATAGGAGAGCTTAACCTTTTTTGTGTCATGGGCTCCAAAGTGGGTTGAATGGCAACCCCTCCCAAGAGATATGTTCATGTGCTAAACCCCAGGACCTGTGAATGTGACCTTGTTTGGAAAAGGGGTCTTTGAGGAGTGATTAAGTCAAGACTCTCAAGATGAGGTCATCCTGGATTCAGGGTGTCCTTATAAGAAGAGGACATAGGCACACAAGGAGAAGGTCATGTGTGGATGCAGCCCCAAGCCAAGGAAGGCGCCAGGTGGCGGAACCACCAGAAGCTGGGAGAGAGGCATAGAACGGGTCTCCCTTCAGAGCCTGCTGACACCCTGATTTCAGACTTCCAGCCTCCAGAACTATGAAAGGGCAATTTCTGTTGTTTTAAGGCCCCTAGTCTGGGCGATTTGTTCCAGCAGCCGCAGAAACGCCTTTAGCAGACTTCTTTGGCCATCTGGTGCGGCCAATGAGCCCCTTGTCAAGAATAATGTTTTTGAAATGCATATAATGAAATGTAGAGGACTGAAAAAGAAACCATTGGCTCCGGTGAAGAGCTAGGAGAAACCTCTAGGGCTCCCACTGGAGGGTTTCTTGGTGCTTGTCCCTATCTGAGAACAGAAGACATCCCAGGAACCCTGCTTCCACGCAGCTGGCCACTTCCATGTATCTGGCCAAGGAGGGGCCATCTGTCACTCGTGGCCATTTGTGCATGCTGCCGTAGACACGGTAGTGTCCTGAGGCGTCTTTCCTAGGAAATTCAGACTAGAACACAATGCCTAGCGTCAGTGCCAAGTGACCAACGTAAATGTAAAACCCCAAACGTTTAAAAGATCCCTGCCTTCTCACAGGGATAAAGGAAGACGAAACGTTTCTGGTAACTGTCTTCTATTTAACTTGTATGTAAAAGAAGTATCACACGACGTTTATTTCAAGGAATAGGCACACCGACACCAGGTTCTTCAAGAGGCCTGGGTGGTCCTCCAACAAGGATCTGCTCGTCGTAGCCATGCTGAGAGTGAGTCTGCACTGCCTCTGTGATCAGTATTCCTCCTCCTGGAACGGGATCCAGTCCTCACAATCGGGGAAGAAAAGATTGTGATGACTAGCCTTTTTTTAAAAATACGTTTTTATTGATTTTTTGAGAGAGAGATAGAAACATTGATGTGAGAGAGCAACAGCAATTGGCCGCCTCCTGCACGCCCCCTACTGGGGATCAAGCCTGCAACCTGGGCATGCGTCCTGACCAGGGATCGAACTGGGACCTCTAGTCCATGGGACAACGCTCAATCCACTGAGCCACACCGGCCGGGCATGACCAGCCTTTTGAGAGATATTGTTTTAGTTTCCAAAATATTTGAGGTAATCTTGCCCTACAAATGCCACTGCATTCAGCCTCGGAAACCCAAAAGGACCAAAAGTGTTAGCGTTAGATCACAGTGTCCTCTAATCTATGTCCTTAGCAGGAGGATCAGTCACCAGTTGGCCTTGGTCAAATACTTGGGAAGATCATTTGTTCAGAGAAAAAGAGAATGCCCAGGAGCAATGGCCAGAACCAGCACTAGATCAAATGGAAGTGTGGGATCTACAGATGCCCTCATCCCTGTCAGTATTCTCCCATCCCTCAGCTCCAGAGAGCCGTGGCCTCAAAAGGCCCCATAAACCTTATTGTGACATCCAAACCAAGTAGGCAAGAAAGCCTGCCACAGACTGAGCCTCGTCTCCATCCATCTCTACTTGTAGTTACGAGGGGAACAGAACCCAAAAATGGCCCCCAAGATTTCCCACCCTAATTCCTGCCACTCTGAAGGTGATGAGACATCACGCCCTGATTATGTTACGTTCCATAGCAAAAGGGATTTTTCAGGTGTAATTTAGGCTACTCATCAGTTGACTTTGAGTGAATCAAAAGGAAGATTATCTGGGGGCATCTAATCTAATCACGTGAGCCCTTTAGAAGCAGAGTTTTCTCCAGCTGGTAGCAGACAGGAAAGTCAGAGATCAAAGCATGTTGGGGCCACATGGAAAGCATGAGAAGGAATGTGGGTGACCTTTAAGAATAAGAACTGGTCTCTGGATGACAGCCATCAAGGAAATGAGGAACCTCAGTCCTACAACCGCAAGGATCTGAATTCTGCCAACAACCTGAGTGAGCCTAGAAGCAGTGTTGCCCAGTCAAGTCTTCCATGAGAATGCAGTCCTGCATCACCTTTACTGCAGTCAGTGAGACCCTGAGCAGAAAGCCTGGTTGAGTTCACATGGACTTCCGAGCTACAAAACTGAGTGGACAAATGGGTACTGTTTGAAGCCACTAAGTCTGGGGCAAGTTGTTACGTAACAGTAGGAAACTGACACAGGTAACATTCCATGGGGAGAGTGTTGACTGCTTGGCCAACTGGAGCTGGCAAATTCACAAAGGGAGGAAGTGCCAGAAACAGTCCACACAGCATCAGGTACTGAGCACTCCCTTCATTCCAGGCCCTGTCTACTACGGTTCCATCCAATATGGCAGCCACTGGTCACATGTGGCCACTGAGAATTTGAAATGTGGCTGGCATGAATTGGGAGGCTCTGTGAGGGTAAAATACACCAAATTTTGAAGACTTAGTATGAGAAAAAAAATGTAAAGTATCTCTAATAACTTTGTATTTATCACATGTTGTATTGATAATTTTATGAATCGATTGGGGTACGTGAAATATATTAAAATTAATTTCACCTGTTTCTTTTTAATGTGGCTTCTAGAAACTTTAAAAATTAGGCTGTGGAATACATGGTATTTCAACTGGACCGTGCTGATCTACGTATTATCTCATCTAATCCTCACAGCAAGCCTGTGAGGTCAGTGCTACCCCATATTTCAGATGAGAAAACTGAGATTTTGCAGAGAAAAGTAAATAGGTCAATGTCACACAGTAAGGAAGGGCAGAGCAGGATGGGAAGCCTGGGTTGTCAGATCTCCAAAGCCCTCTCTCTTACTGCTTAGTGAGTTACCCTCCCAAACAACAGAAGTTTACATTTTCATGGGGCATCTGATGCCTCGAACCAAACAAATGGCTAAGGACGGTGACAAGACCATAAGCTGATCACCTTAGGGGAGTATTTTGGGGTAGTGAGAGACCTTTAGCACCCTTCAAAGTATACTCTAGGAACTGGCTCTGATGATCCCAGGAAACTGGGTCTTTTCAGTGAATGATAAAGCAATCGTTAGGGAAATTTGGAGATTCTTGGTCTCCTTCCCCATGACATCTAAGGACATTTTATAAGAAAAGAAAGGTTACAGTCCATACAACGTGATCAGTTTTTATAAATGCCTCTTATAAGCCCTAAGCATTTGAATGACTAATATAAGTAAAACATGCTGGTTTTCTATGTAAGTCCAAGCCAAGGTCCTTCTAGTCACCCAAAACAAAGCCACAGCGAGCCAGCCCCTGGGGGGCACATGCTGGGTCTCCGTTCCACTTGGACACAGTCTGGGAGCAGATAGGGCAGTGGGCCTGTGCTCCAGCAAGGAGTGAAAAAGTAGGACACGGTCCCTACGGTTGCCCAGAAGTGACTGGGGGTCAGAGGGCATCTTCAACACCAGGAGAAACTGAGAGATATTTGCAACTGTTTCAAAAGCGGCAATGTAATGATGTGGCCTGGTCCCTCATCATCACTTACTGTTCATCCATTTTGCTCTGTCTACTAATCCCAAGACACTCTGTCATCTTTTACAATCTTTTAGGGTCCCTTTTCAATGTGTATTCAATTTTCACTGCCCCTTAGAAAACTTTAATTCATGTACAATTCAATATTTATTACATTAAGGACGCTGGTTCCAAGTTCCTCCCATAGGAAACCTGTTATTATCATTGCCACGCCCATCATCAAGGATGCAAAACCACCTCCCAGAAGCCCGCTGTGATTGTTCTCAGGGTAGGAGACTGAAGGAGGCTGAATGGTGTTGGTGGGGGAATCTCCTGGGTCACGTTTTGAAATCTGTTCTGTACTGGTTTGGGGTAATAACATGTGACACTCTTTGTTACTTCTCAAAAAATATTGCTCCAAAGATGCTGACCTCGCTGACCTGGATAGCTGACCCAGGCCGAGCATGACCCAGGAGAACATGCTTCCTTCCGAGTCACACGACCCCCAAGGGCAACTGTGGGCCACGAAAAGACAAAGCACTCCACTCAAGTTCTCAAGATCTTGACAAGCAGGTTATAGTTTTCCTTACCCTGGAAAAGAACCAAAATTCTTGGTTTACGAGCTATGGTTCTGCCATGAAGCCTTTGTATATTTTAATTTATTGAAATTTTTCCCTGCCAGCATCTCATGTGGCTAACTTTGGGTGCACGTGTCTTAGTGTTTAATGGAAACAGAGTTTCAGTTTGGGAAGATAAAACAATTATGGAGCCCGGACGGTGTGGCTCAGTGGATTGACCATCATCCCTCGATTCCCAGTCGGCACATGCCCAGGTTGCAGGCTCGATCCTCAGTGGGGGCATGCAGGAGGCAGCCAATGGATGTGTCTCTCTCACATCCATGTTTCTTTTTTTTTTTTTATCCTCACCCAAGGACATTTTTTTGTATTTATTTTCAGATAGGGAGGGAGGGAGAGAGGGAGGAAAAGACAGAGAGAAACATCAATGTGAGAGAGACACATCAACTGGCTGCCACCCACATGACCCCCCAGGCCGGGGACAAACTGCAACCGAGGTACCTGCCCTTAGCGGGAACCGAACCCGGGTCTCTCTGGTCCGCAGACCGATGCTCTAACCGCTGAGCCAAACAGGCCAGGGCTCACATCCATGTTTCTATCTCTCTCTCCCTTCCTCTCCCTCTAAAAAAAAATCATAAAAACATATTTTTTTTAAAAAAAATTGAATTGAGACAGATATAAAAATCAATTTCCATGTAATTCCATACGAACTGCTTGTTTTCATTTACTCAATCCTTTGCTTCCCTGCTCTTCACTATTGATTTATTTTAGGGTAACCCCCTATTAAAACTGGTTTTAATTTTCATAAAGATAAAAGATACTTGTAGGAAATCTCCACAATGTAGAAAACATAAGAACAAAAAGTAAAATTTCCCCAATATTCAACCACCCAATATAAACACCATTATCATTTGGCTAACATTTTCCAAACCCTTCACTATTGTAATGGATGTAGCTAGGTAGATTAGGTAGACTAGAGGGATAGATAAATGATAGGTAGGTAGGTAGGTAGGTAGGTAGATGATAGATGAGTGATGGAGAGATAGATAGATAGAAAGATAAGATAAAATAGATTACATTTACATAAATAAAATAATTATATTTGCTCTTTTTTTACTCAGCAAGATGTAGGGGAGATATATATATGTATCTTTTATAAAACATAATATATATTTAATATAAATATATATCTATTTATATATTATATAAACATATAATATATATTTAAATTAAATATATTTTTAATAAATAAATAAATTTTAAAATTTATATACATATAAAAGAATATATACATATTCTTTTTAAAGGCTGATTGATATCCCAGTGTGTGGGTAAACCATGGTATATTTAACCAGTCCCCTAATGTTGGACATTCTAGTTGTTTCAGTGTTTCCCTCGCTAAACGATGTTGTGATGATCATTCTAACCTGGATGCCTCTGTGAGCTTGTCCAGGTATCCTCTAGCATAAATGTCTAGGTCTAGAATGACTGTGTCAAAGAATGTGCCCTTGAAGTGTTTGAACCTTTTCCCAAATTGCCCTCAAGAAAGGTGGTGGAAATCTTCCGCTCCCCCCAGCGCTGCAATGAGCGTGCCCCCATTTCCTGCGCTCTCACCAATGGGAGTCAGGCTGCTCGCCTATCTGCCAACCTAATGAACACAAGGCATCTCGCTGCTGCTATTTGATTTTCCTGAATCGTACTGAGGTTGAATGTTTTTTTCATATACTATAATTACAGGCCATTTTATTTATTTGTATTTTTATTCCTTATGTCCTTTGCTCACAATCAGAGTATTTATCTTTTTTATTATTATTATTTTATAGGTTTTTAAAATATACCTTTATTCTTTGTCTATTATATGTGAAAGTATGCTTTCTCGGGTCATCATTTTGAACTTCGTTAATGATATTTTGTTTTGTTTGACTGTATAGAATCGTTTTATTTTTAGGGAATCAAATCTATAATCTTTTCTTTAGTACTTCATGTCATTTTCATGTAAGAGTCCTTCACCCCAAGATCATAAAACATTCACCGAAATTTCCCTCAAGTAGTTCTATGATTTATTTTACATATAAACATGTCACTCTCTCCTGAACTTATTCTGATAGAAGAAGTAGGGTATAGCCCTGGCCGGTTTGGCTCAGCAGTTAGAGCATCGGCCCTAGGGCCCAAGAGTCTCGGGTTCGATTCCAGGTCAAGGGCACATACCTCGGGTTCGGGTTCAATCCCCAGCCCCAGCTGAGGTTGTGCAGGAGGCAACCAAGCGACGTGTATCTCTCATATCAATGTTTCTCTCTCTCCATCCTTCTCTTCACTCTATCTTAAAAAAAAAAAAAAAAAAATCAATGGAAAAATATCCTCGGGTGAGGATTAAAAAAAAAAGAAGTGGGGTATAGATCCCACTTTTCAATCCAAATGGTCATCTGGTTGTCTCAACATCTTAGTTCCCCCCACTGACTTAAAATGCTTCCCCGCATGGTTCTCGTGTGATAGTAAGTTGTTTCTGCATTCTCTCTTTCTCCTGGTTCTGTCTATTTATTCCTCCCTCATTATCAACACGATTTGGATTAGTGTGGCTTTCGACACATTTCCTGGAACTTTGGATCCATCCTCTCTCCCCCTGACTACAACCAAACCCTGAACAGACACCTGAAGCGAGTATGTGAGGACTGTTTTTCTCAATTACAGTTTACTTTCAATATCATTTTGTATTAGTTTCAGCATCGTGGTTAGACAATCATCTACTTTACAAAGTCAAGTCAATCATCTACTTTACTCCCCCCACCTCGATATTGCCAGTACCCACCTGGCACCAAAAATATTTATTAGAATATTATTGACTCTATTCCCTTTGCTGTACTTTACATCCCATGACTGTTCTGTAACTACCAATCTGTACTTCTCAATCCCTTCACCTCTTCCCCCGGGTCGCACAACCGCCCTCCCCATCTGTGAGGACTTTGAAAAGTCAATAATAGCAGGTGGATTCAGGAAGGAAATAAAAATTCAAAGGACAACCGTTAGGGCAATGAGCTCCCTGAGTTTTTTCCTCCTTATTTCTTGACTGAACTATAGGAAAGCCTGAATCCTGAAAGAGCACGGGGGTGTGAACAGAAAAAGCCCCAAGAGAAACTCTCTTTCTGGCCAGAGGATCGGGAAGGGGGGCTCTTGAAAGACAGAAAGTGGAAGAAATTCTCTATTCTTTTTTCTTTTCACTGTCCTGGCCCTGCCCCAAAGCAAAGCCCATCACAGATCTGCACTCCCCCGGTGGTGCCCTTGGCTGTGTGAGTTCAAAGAAAACCAACGCTGAGAGAAAGCTTCTTCTTTATGACCAAAGGGACTAGGAAAGGGGGTCCTGGTCATCCAAAGACTGTGTGGGACTCCTCACTATTTCTCTCTCTTTTCTCTTGTTGCTTCACCCTGAGGCAGATATACCTGCCAGAATTGTGCAGTGGTGCCGGGAGGCTAACACCCTGCCTTTCTAGCCAGAACACCTGGAAGGGGGCCCTCCAGAGAGGCGGGAGGCGGAGAAAGGGATCTTTTGAATCTGTGGATGAACTCCTGGGTTTACCTCCAAGTTGCACGGGTGTATAATTGACCTAAAGGCACAAAGCAAAGGTTTTGAGAACTGATCTACGGTGCAGCCCAACACGCATGTCCCAGTCTGGCCGCTGGGTAGTATACATGCGGAGTGACCAGATTACGCGTACAGAGGCTTTGGAAACGAAACGGCCTTTGGAACCACAGCTCACAGGAGGCAAGTCAGCACTCTGCAGTCTGACCTTAACCAGACTGACAATCTGCTAAAACATAAAAAGAAGTGTTCTCCAGAGGAATTTAGCAGAAACCAGGGTTTCATAGCATAATATTCCAAATGTCCAGCCTACAATCCAAAATTACTTGACGTACAAAGAATCAAGAAAAGCTCAACAACTCTAAAACCCAAGGTGACTCAGATGTTGAAATTATCACAGCCTTCAAAGCAGTCATGGGAACCACGTTCCGTGAAGTAAGGGTGAACTCTCAGAACAAAGTAAAGGTAGAAGTTCTCAGCAAAGAAATAGAATCCATTTTAAAAATCATATGTTAGAACTCTGTCAGATTAGTTTTTCTCTCAGTGGTAGCATTTCTGGAATAACAAAGGAAAAGATCAAAAAGAGAGGAAAAACAAATTGAGACATACTCCAAATAAATCCATTATAATTATACAAGTCCTATGCCCAAGGTGATCTGTATTTTGTTTCATGCTTTATAGTGAAGCCATAGTTTATGCCATTAAATAAGTTCAGTAATCACCAGCAGAAAAAGAATCACATAGAAATTTGAAAGCTAAAAATTTCAATAACAGAAATTTAAAAATTCACAGTTCAGTAGCAGACTAGATTACGGAAGAATTAGTGAGCTTTAAAATAGATCAATTGGACAGATCTAATTTGAGCAGTAGAGAGAAAAAGGAATTTTTAAAAATGACCTGAGCCTCAGAAGCCTGTGAGACAACATAAAAAAGTCTAACATTCATGTCGTTGGAGTTCCAGAAGGTAAGGAAAAAGAAATTGGTGCAGAAAAATTATTCAAAGAAATAATGGCTGAAAAATTCCCAGATTTGGTGAAAGACAAAAAATTATAGATTAAAGAAGTATAAAATTCCTAAAAAAAAGATAAATCCAAAGAAATCCACATCTTGACATATCATAATCATACTGCTGAAAACCAAACATGAAGGGAAAATTACTGGAAGCAGACAGGGAAAAGGCATCCCTTACATATAGGGCAACAGTGATCCAAAAGATTGGAGATTTCTCATCAGAAACACTGGAGGCCAGAAGACAGTGGAACAACACTTTTTTTAGCACTGAAAGAAAAGAATTATAACCCATAATTCCAAATCCTATAAAAATATCCTTTGAAAATAAAAATGAAATAAAGACATTCTCAAATGAAGCAGAACTAGGATTCACTGCCCGTAGACCTTCTGTAAAGGAAAAGCTAAGAAAGTTATTCAGGTAGAAGGAAAATGGTAACAGAGGTAAACTTGAACTTCAGGAATAAAGGAGAAGCAACAAAAATGGTAAATACAATAAATTATTCTTCTTAGGTTCTGTAAACTATGAATGACTGTTGAAAGAAAAAATATAACACTGTCTGATGGGTTTTTTGATGTATGTAGACATCACACTTCTGCAAGTAAAACATAGGAGAACTGCAGGAATATCTATGGCCATAAGTTTTCTACATTTTAATTGATTTTTAGAGAGGGAGGAAGAGAGAAAGAGAAAAAAACATTGATGTGACAGAGATACATCGATTGGTTGCTTCCCGTACATGCCCCTAGTGAACCCACAACCTAGGTATGTGCCCTGACCAGGAATGGAACCCATGACCTTCAGTTAGATGATGCTCCAGCCAACTGAGCCACACTGGCCGGGGCAAGTTTTCTACACTGCACTTGAACCAATAAAATATTAATTCAAAGTAGACTGTGGAAAACCCTAAGTAGGTGTGTATATTGTAACCCCCTAGAGCAACCAGTTACAAATGATATAAAGAAATATAGTCAAAAGCCAGTAAATAAATTAACAAGGAATGCTAAAATATTCAAATATCCAAAAGCAGGCAGAAAAGAAGAAAGAGGAATGTAAAATGGAGAAACAAACAAAACAAATAAACAGGTAGAACTAAATTCAACTGTATCAATAATTACATTAAATGCAATTTACATGAAATGTAAATAGTCAAACACATGAATTAAAAGATAGAGATTGTCAGATTGGATTTTTTTAAATATCCAACAATATGCTATCTACAAAAAAATCTACTTCAAATATAATGACATAAATAAGTTAAAAGTTAAAGAATAGAAAAAGATATATCCTAAAAACACTAATTTAGAAAAAGCTACTCATAAAGTTAAGTACAAGGTTATCATATGACCCAGCAATTACATTCCTAAGTATATAACCAAAAGAAGTTAAAACCTATGTCCACACAAAAACTTGTACATGAATGTTCATAGCAGCATTATTCAGAATAGTTAAAAAGTGGTAACAGCCTGGCCGGTGTGGCTCACTGGTTGAGCACTGACCCATGCACCAAGAGGTTGCCAGTTCGATTCCCAGTCAGGGCACATGTCCACGTTGTGGGCCCAATCCCCAGTGAGGGGCATGCAGAAGGCGGCCAATTCATGTTCTCTCTCATTGATGTTTCTCTCTCTCTCTCTCTAAAAAAATCAATAAAGAAAAAAAAATTTTTAAGTGGTAACCACCCATATGCATATCAACTGATAAATAAAATATGCTATCTCCATACAATGGAATATTATTCAGCCATATAAAGGAATGAAGTACTGATTCAGGCTACACCATGGATGACTCCTGAAAACATTATGCTAAGTAAAAAAAAAAAGTCACAAAAGACCACAAATTGTATGACTTTACTCATATGAAGTGTCAAAAATAGATACATTTATAGAGACAGAGAGAAGACTAGTGGTTGCTTAGGGCTTAGAGAAGAGGAGGAGGAGAACAGAAAATGAGTCTTGATTGCTGATGGGTATAGGATTCCTCTTGGGGGTACAAAACTGTGACCAAATTGGTCAGGGCGTTGTTCTGACACACTGTGAATATTACTAAAAAGCAATAAATTATATACTCTAACTGAATTTTAGGGTGGGCGAATTATAGCTCAATAAAGCTGTTTACTTTCTAAAAAGAAAGCTAGAGTGACTACATTACTCTCATACAAGATAGCTTTAGAACAAAGAAAAAGAAGTAAAGAAGAATACATAGTGAAACACAGGTGAGTTCATCAAAAAGACATAACAATCCTAAATGTGTATGCACCTAACAACAGAGAATCGAAATCATGGAGAAATAAATAATAGAAATGAAAGAGAAATGAACAAATTCTAAAATTGTACTTGGAGACTTGAACATTCCTCTCTCGGTAATTAATAAAGCAAGTAGACAGAAAATCACCAAGAATATAAAAGACCTGAACAACACCAGCAACCAGCTTCACCCAGTTAACATTTATAGAACACTCCATCCAACACCAGAGTACAGCTTCCTGTCGAGTACATGGACTTTCCTCACGATAGACAGTACCCTGAGTCACATCACAAACCTTAACAAGTTTAACATCATTGAGATCATACAAACTATGTTCTCTGGCTATAACGGAATTAAACTACAAATTAACGACAGAAAGATATTTAGAAAATCCCCCAAATGTTTGGGAATTAAACAACATACTTCTAAATAATCCCTGGGTCAAAAAGTAAGTCACAAGGGAAATTATAAAATATTTGAATGGAATGAAAATGAAAATACAACTTATCCAAATGTGTCGGATGCCAGTAAAGCAATGCTTAGAGGGAAGTTGAGAGGTGTTAAATGCTTATATTAGAAAAAAAGATAGTTTTCAAATAAATAATCTAAGCTTCTACCCAAGAAACTGGGGGGAAAAAGAAGAGTGAGCTAAACTTAAAGCAAGAAAAATAAAGAAAACAATAAAGATAGGAACAAGTGCTAATTTAAAAAAAAAACAAAAACAAAAAAAAACAACTAGATAAAATCAATAAAACCAAAAGCTGGTTCTTTGAAAAGATGGAGAGGACTGATAGACCTCTAGCCAGACTGACCAAGAAAAAAAAAAAAAAGGAAGATAAAAATTACATACAGAGACCCAGAAACATTAAAAGGAGAACAAAGTAGTATTATAAACAACTCTATGTTACATTTGACAACTTAGATGAAATTAATCAACCCTTTCAAGGACACAACTACCAAAACTCACTCAAGAAGAAATAGATCATCTGAATAGTCCCATATCTATTAAAGTGAGTTTGTGATTTTAAAACCTCTAAGAGCTCTCAGCCTTAGTGTTATCTTTTAGAAACCTCTGTGTCATGAGAGCCAAGTAGAGGAAGCGAGCGCGCAGGCTGAAGCCCAAAAGAAGAAAGATGAGACAGAGGTCCAAGTGAACCACTAGCTTGTGCACCTGTGGAGGCCATGGGAGCAGAAATAAGGGACGCCAGAGGCCAGGGACACTGATACAATAGACTGCATACCTGTTTTCTAGAACTTCTCGATGGGTCTAGACATACATGCCATGTGATCTCCAAGGCCGCCTTTTGAGAGACCCACCCTGCTCCTACAGAAACTGTCCCTTTTAGTCCTTTGCCCTGGACCTGCGACATTCTGGACTGGTTCTGTTTTCAGTTGTGGCTGAATGTAACATACACAATAAATCATCTCTTCTGTCTTAGCTGAAGGGAAAAATAAAACCCTCCAAGAAAGAAACCCAGATATTTAATAAAGGAATAATACGGATTCTTCACACACTCTTCCAGGAAATAAACGATGAGAGACACTTCCCAAGTTATTCTATGCAGTCAGCATTATCCCGATACCAAAACCAGAGACATATTACACAAGAAAAGAAAACTGCGGATCAATATTCCTCAGGATCATAGATGCAAAAGTCGCCATCAAAATATCAGCAAACCACATCCAGCAACAAGGAAAATACACCACCACCAAGTAGAGTTCATCCCTGGAATGCTATATTAGATCAACATTGGAAAATCAACCAATGTAATCCACTATTTTAACAAATTAAAAATAAAACCCACATTACTGTCTCAATAGATGCAGAAAATTCATTTGACTAAACCTAACATCTATTCATGATTTTTTTTTAATCCTCACATTAGGAATGTAAGGGAACTTCTGTAACCTGATAAACCACATCTACAAAAAACCTACATCCAACTTTATACTTAATGTTGAAAAACTACATGCTTCCCCCCTCATAAAGGAATGAAGCAAGCATGTCCACCCTCACTGTACTGAATTAAAAAATGTATGTCCTTCCAAATACCTGTACACAAAATGTATAGCAGCTTTGTTCATAATTACTAAACATCAGAAATAGCCTAGATGTTCTTCAATGGATGACTGGATAAACTGTGGTATGTTCGTTTCCATACAATGGTATGGTATATTTCCATGTGATGGAATATTACTCAGCAATGAAAAAGGAACAAACCGTTGATTACACACAACATGGATGAATCTCAAATACATTAACCGAAAGAAGACAGACACAGAGATTACATTCTGTACGATTCCATGCGTATGATGTCCCTTAAATGGCAACACTAGAGGGAGAGAGAAGAGGTCTGTGGTTTCCTTGGATTAGGGGTGGAGGGAGGGTCTGGCTACAAAGGAGCTGCACAGGGAACTGGGGGTGGGGTGGAACTGTGTCCTGGTGAGGTGGAAGCTACACAGCTTTGCATTTGTCAAAGCATCAAGCACTGCACACCAAAAAAGTGAATTTCGTCGTGTGCAAATTTTATAATAAATTGTATAGAAACCAGCAAAACACACATTTCCTGGCCATCTCCCCATCTATACAGTCTTATAGATAAACTTTATAGAATAATTGTGTTTTTTAACTAAACAAAAAGAGAAACTCATGGGAAAGTTGCTTGGAACTGCATTGAATTTATAGATAATTTATGGAGAATTGACATAGTTTTAGTGACAAGTTTTAGTGACAAGTCTTTCTATCTAAGAACAAGTCATTTTTATAACGTCTTTGATTTTTTTACACTTTGGCTCCTAGACATTTTTTGTGAAAATTTTCCTAGGTTATTTAATGCCTTTTGTCATTGTGAATGAAATTGTTTTTTCACTACAATTTTTAAGTGAGCTTTAGTGGTTTAAAGGAAAAAGATGTCTGAATACTGGTTTTATAACTGGCCACCTCATTAAATCTGCCTTATTGGTATTAATATCAGCTATTAATTAATATGATGACACATGCTTACATCACCCACAGGGACTGCTCTATTCCAGTGGTTACATGCATGACTTCCCTCTTTCAATTACGATAACTAATACCTCGAAACGATGTTAAGTAATTCCACTTTTATTTTCTAAGTTTCACCCCCATGTAGATGAAACGGCCGTTTGTTCAGCTCTCAAGCATCATTTTTCTGCACTGAAAGAAGAGAGTGGAGCCTGTCTACACTTGTGTCTATATTTCTCACAACTTTCCATTAATGAAGAATTAACGACTCAGCAACTTTGAAAATGTGAAAAGGAAGAAAGCAAATCATTCCCCATTCCACCAGTCCAACCAACCAACCATCTGTTCTCTCTCCTGCCTGCTTTCTGTGCTTAGCCTGTGCCACTGGTATTCGACTGTCATCGTCACCGAGGAGATGGCAGTCCAGAGGTTGGAAGCACTTAGTGAATGCTACATACAATCTCCTAGACAGTCACCAGACACATTCCCACCTCTCTGTCAGAAATGGGGGCTAAGCCCTGGCCGGGTGGCTCAGTTGATTGGAGTGTCATCCTGTATACCTTTCAAAATTTTCAGGTTCGATTCCGGGTCAGGACACATACCTAGATTTTGGGTTCTATCTCAGATGAGGCTGAGTACAGGAGGCAATGTTTCTCTCTCTCTCTTTCTCTCTCTCTCTTTCTCTCTCTCTCTCTCCCTTCTTCTCTCTCTAAAAAAAAAACCAATAAAAACATATCCTCGGGTGAGGATTTTTTAAAATGGGGATTAAAAGAATTGGTAACAGGAAAAGATCAGAGTGACAAGCTCCTCTAAGGATCAAGACAGGAAGAAAGCAAGAAAAGGAACTGGGCGTGGTAGCTGGCCCCATATTCCCTCACACTCCCTAAACGATGTCAAAGCTGGCAAGGACTTGAATAGCGAGAACGGTTTGCGATCGCAGCAGCACTGTGGAAACGGAGCGGGATGCTCACGCAACTAGAAAGCCCAGGAGAGCTGTTCTTGGTTCATTCCCTGGCTTTCACTAGCTGAGTGACCTTGGACACATCAACGCCCCTCAGTAAGAGCAGCAGATTGAATTTCAAAGGACGCTTCCAACTCTAATTTCACATATCTGTTTCTTTGGAAAAACTGGGCAGCTGGGATGGGGGTTGGGCCATCAGAGCAGACAACTGAGAAGCAATTCCAGGTGATTCCGGATCATGAAATCACTTGCTCTTTGTGTTGGAAAGGACCGTAGGGGTGACCTAACATAACTTCCCACCCCTTGCAGGAATCCCCTCTCTAAAAACCTTGCCAGCCTTCTTGGAGTTATTTCAGAAAAACAAGCAATTTGCTATCTCGTAAAGCAGTTTGCTTTTTAACAGTTTAATGTTTAGAAAACTCTTAAATTGAGACAAAATCCGTTCCAATCCAACACTCAGACATTGATGGGTCTGTCCTCTGTAAAAACACAGATACAGCTCTTCTCTGCAGCATATAACTCTCTTTTCAGTGACAGTGAATTCATTGGCAGTAAATAAATTGTAGTGATGTTTATAAAGACTTTTTGTAACACATAGCATATTATTACATGCATTTAAGTAGAGAACATCTGTTCTATAGACATTCTATTCATAGGTGAAAGGATCGTAATCACAGGTTATGTTCCCAAAGTTCCAGTTTTTCTTCTAGTTTGAAAAAATCTTTAAGATGCTGCCCGGGCCGGTTTGGCTCAGCGGTTAGAGCATCAGCCTGCGGTCCAGAGAGACCCGGGTTCGGTTCCCGCTAAGGGCATGTACCTCGGTTGCAGTTTGTCCCCGGCCCTGGTTGGTCGTGCGGGTGGCAGCCACTCGATGTGTCCCTTTCACGTCGATGTTTTTCTCTCTCTCTCTTCCTCTCCCTCCCACTCTATCTGAACAAAAAATGAAAAAATATCCTCAGGTGGGGATAAAAAAATAAAAATAAATAATAAAAAAAAGATGCTAAGGAGGGGAAAAAAGTGAAATAAAAATGGTTGAGTTAAAAAAATGAAAAAAAAAAAAAAAGATGATGGGAAAAGTCTAACATTAATCCAAAAGAAAATGTAAGTAAATTTGCAATGCAATTTTGTCGCCATCCTAAGACACAAAACGGGAAAATGAATGCGGAAATATTGTGTTTGTTTTCAACTACTACTATAACAAATTACCGCAAATTTAGTGGCTTAAAACAACACACATGTATTATCGCACAGTTCTGGGGGTCAGAAGTCCAACACGGGTCTCACCGGGCTACAATCAAGGCGTCGGCAGGACAGCGCTCCTTTCTAGAGGACCTAGAGAAGTCCTGTCCTTGTCTTTTTCAGCTTCTAGGCAGCCTGCATTCCTTGACTCCTTTCGAGTCGGCACACAGCATCTCCCAAACCCTGCTTCCACGGCCACAGCTCCTCTGACTCTCTCTCTCCTGCCGCCTTCTTCCACTTATAAGGACCCTGTGATAACATTGGACCCACCTGGATAACCCAGGATGCGCTCCCCACTTCAAGGTCAGCTGATTAGCAACCTTAATTCCATCTGTGACCTTAATTCTCCTTTGCCACGTAACCTAACATATTTGAAGGTCTGGGGAAGTAAGGAGCGGGCATCGTTGGGGGCCATTAGTCTGCCTACCCGGAGTATTTATTCAGTGCTAACTGAAAGAAAATTTGAGGGAGATAAGCAAGTGTATACCCACTTTGTCAATTTCAGTGGACATCTGGTAACTTTTTTTTTTTTTAATTTTTTTTTTTTTCTCCTCACTGGAGGACATTTTTGCATTTATCTTCAGATAGAATGGGAGGGAGAGAGGGAGGGAGAGAGAGAGAGAAACATCGGTATGAGAGAGACACACTGAGTAGTTGCCACCCGTACCACCCCAACCAGCGCCGGGGACAAACTGCAACAGAGGTACGTGCCCTTAGCGGGTACCGAACCCGGGACTCTCTGGTCCACGGTCCGTCACTCTAACCGCTGAGCCAAACCAGCCAGGGCACATCTGGTAACTTTCAAGAATGCTGGTGGTCATTGTCACTGGTTAGTGCTTATCTCTATGGTCCCATAGCCAATGCTGTGGCTTTCCTCTGCTTTCGTGTGACCCCTATCTCTCTCAGTTCATCAGTCTGGTAAAGGGCTTGGTGAAGGGCTTCCGTTCATAAGTGGAATGAAAGGGGAAGGCTGATTTTTCTCCAGATAAATGGGCAGGATTTGAAAGAAATCTAGAAAGAGGGAGCTTAAAATTGTGCACCTGAGAAATAGCGAAAGTGAAGGAGGGGAGAACAAAGAGAGGCGGGGAAAACTGGGGAGACAGGCGTGTGCACCTAGGTTCTCCTGAGGGGAGGAAGGGACAGATGGAGGGCAGCTGACTGATCCACTGGTCCCCACTCCCCTCCGGGCACCTTCATCTCCAGAAGAGCCGTCAGCTGGATTGGGTCACAGGGGAAAGTGCCCGCAGACTACACTGTCCTCTCCTGGGTGTGTGTATCAGACGGAACTGATACTCAGACTTTCTAACACCCTAATGAGCCAAAGCTGAGAAAACATTGTCAGAAGATTCAAGTTAGAAATGAAGTGTGGGTAACACTCAGTTTCATGAAGAAAGTGACAGACCCCGTTTTGCACCCTGCGACAGTCTGATTCCAGTCCCCTGCCCTTTCTGTGAATCTCGGTAGCAGTTCAGGGACAAAGCCAGTCCGAGACAGTCTCGTAATTTGGGGCTAAAATACCCTTTCATTTATGCATGACACTATGTGGTCGTTGGCTTTTTAAATGAGCTCATTACCAAGTTAAAGTATCGACTCCCCAACACACACAGGGTTTTTCGTTTTTCCTACTGGTCTTGGAAACATAAAAGAGAAAGAAGCCCTAGACCACACCTTATATGATAAGATTTTTCATCAACAAAAGTAGAGTAGAATAGGAGAGCATCTATGTCCCTATACACATGATCAAGACTAAATGAGAATATAGAAATACGGCTTCCCTGGGGCGAGAAAATAAGTGCTTTTTTTACCATTTCCCCTTACACACTGCGTGGCGCATGTCCCAGCATGAGATGGAAATGTGAGAACGATCAAGTTGTGTAACACGAGATTATCTACAACGATGAACTTCTGTATTCATTACTATGCAAAGGCACAGAAATGCACCTAGGTGGCCTCATGCCTGACATTTGAATAACCACAGAAAAAAAAACATTTTTTTTAAATCCTCACCTGAGGATATTTTTTCCATTTATCTTTAGATAGAGTGGGAGGGAGGGAGAGAGAGAGAGAGAAACACTGACATGGGAGAGACACATCCATTGGTTGCCTCCTGCACGACCCTGACCAGTGCTGGGGGCCAAACTGCAACCGAGGTACATGCCCTTGACCAGAATCGAACCTGAGACTCTTTGGTCCTTGGGCCAATGCTCTAACTGCTGAGTCAAACCTGCCAGGGCTAACCACACAACATTTAAGATGTTCCTGGAAATTAGGAAACGCTACTCAGGTGCAATGACATGGAGACCTACCTGTGTTTAAAGCAGCAGCTCCCTTCTAAGTTTGAGTCAGAAGTTTTCTTGCAGACTCATTGACCGGGAGTTGTGTAAGGTAAAGAAAGGCAGAACTAGCCTGGCCGGTGTGGCTCAGTGGTTGAGCATCGACCCCATGCACCAAGAGGTCACTGGTTCAATTCCCAGTCAGGGCACATGCCCCGGTGTGGGTCCAATCCCCAGTGGGGAGCATGCAGGAGGCAGTCAATCGATGTTCTCTCTCATCGATGTTTCTATCTCTCTCTCCCTCTCACCTCCTCTCTCTCTCTCTCTCTCTAAAATCAATAAAGGGAAAAAAAATTTTTTTTAAAGAAAGGCAGAAATAGGTGTGAGGTATACAGTTCAGATTGTTATATCTCATTCTCAAAGTCATCAGACCATTCGAACCATGTGTTTCCGTAAGTTACAATATTTAAATCGGGCCCAGCTATTAATGCTTTTGGCCAAAGCACACTACAAAGTTGCACAAAAATAAACTATAGTCTTCAGAGTAGTAACATCAATATTCTAATTGGCATCCCAGATAAATACATTATTTGTTAAAGAACGAGTAGAAGTGTTTTCATGAGAGCCGCTGTACTTAAATCTTACTTTTTCCAGTAAAATTACAACAGAGTCTAGAAATAGAGCCACATATACATGGCCAATTGATTTTCTGCAAAGGTGCCAAGGCAATTCAATAAGAAAACAGTAATTTTTCAACTAATGGTAGTCCCAACAATTGAATAATTGGGCATCCATATAGGTGATAAAAATGAACCATGACTCAGATCATATATAAAAATGGACTCAAAATAGATCTAAGACATAAATGTAAGAGCTACACCTATAAAACTTCTAGAAGAAAACTTAGGAGAAAATCTAAGTTGCCTTGGATTAGGCAAACTATAAAAGAATTATTTGGTAAACTGGACTTCATCAAATTTTTTTAAATTTTACTCTTCAAATGACATTAAGAAAATGAAACGGCAAGAAAAGCACAAAAAATAGTTGCAAAACATATATCTGACAAAAGACTTGTATCTAGACCATATAAAGAACTCTTGCAACTCAATAATAAGAAATCAAACAACCCAGTTTTTTAAAACAGTTAAATGACATGAGCAGACATTTCATCAAAGAAGATATAAAAATGGCAAATAAGCACATGAAAACATCACTGGTAATTAGGGAAATACAAATGAAAACCACAAATCGATACCCCTATACGGTCATTAGAATGGTTGCAATTAAGAGACTGATAATACCAAATGCTGACAAGGCTGTGGAGCAACTGGAACGTTAATACAATGCAAAATAGTGCAGCCACTTAGGAAAACAGTTTGGCAGTTCCTTTAAAAATTAAACATAAAATTACCATATGACCCAGCAATTCCACTTATAAGTACTTACTACAAAAACAGAAAACGCATTAATTCCTGTAAACAAATGTTTATAACAGCTTTATTCAGAGTCTCCAATAACTGGAAACAACCCTAATATCTGTTAACTGGTGAATGGATAAACAAACTATGGTGTCTTCAACCCCCAGCCCCTTGGCATAGTATTCAGCTGTAAAAGGAACAAACTACTGATTCGTACAACAATGTGGATGAATTATAAATGCATTACATTAAGTTTTAAAAGCCAGATATAAAAGACTACATACTGTATGATTCTGTGTATACACGATTATTTAAAAAGAAAAAAAAAAAGCTGCCCTGGCCAGTTTGGCTCAGCGGTTAGAGCATTGGCCTCTGGACTAAAGGTTCTCGAGTTTGATTCCGGTCAAGGGCACATACCTGGGTTGCAGGTTCGATCCTCAGTCTGGTCGGGGTCATGCAGGAGACAACCAATTGATGAGTCTCTCTCACATCAATGTTTCTCTCTCTCTCTCTCTCCTTCCCTCCCTCCCTTCCACTTTATCTAAAGAATCATTGAAAATGTATCCTCAGGTGAGGATTAACAAAACAAAACAAAAAAGCCAACCACAGTGATAGAAAGGAGATGAGCAGTTGCCAGGTTGCTATGGGCAGAGGGAGGAGACTAACTACAATGAGAGATGGGAGAACTTCTGGAATGATGGAAATGTTTTATGTCATGATTGCGAGGGTTACATAACTGTACACATTAGCTAAAACTCATCAAATCATACACTTAAAATTGGTGAATTTTATGATACATAAATTATTCATTGACAGAGCTGACCTTGGAAAAGCATCAGAGTCTACAGTTCAAGGGCAAGTCCAGGCACGGTAGTCACCAGGAGAATATCAGTGGGGAAGCAAGATTTCAGTTTCATTTTGCCAGAGGATTCCTCTAAATGTAGGTGAGTGAAAGCAAAACAATGTGCAGAATTTTCATAGTTTTCCTGGTGCCTCCCCCACCCCCAGACCAGTAGCCTGACCATGGCGGCCCTCCCAGCACATGGCCTGAGACTCTCAGTTTCTCTTCTTATTAGAGGGATTTGATCACATGCTCAAAAGGGGTTTTGGTTCTCAACTGCCATGTCAGCATGTACTTTCCAAGCTGCGTTCCCCGTTGGGCATCCCAGACCTACAGGCTCGGCCGTCTGTGTATGCTCACACTGACCCTCATCCTTCATGTTCAGGTGACACCTGGCCGATGTTTCCATCAAGGGCAGTCTTGAAGCAAGAAGGGTTCTCCATTGACCCATCATGGGATGACACGCGTGGAGTAAGAAGGGAAAGCGATTGTCAGGTGCACAGCTCAGATCTCAGCTTCCAGGACGTAATCGCTCACCCTCGGAAATAGCTTGGTACACCCCAAGACTGGGCCTGGCACCTTCCCCTGAATGCTTGTCCCCAGTGGACAGCGCCAGCCCCATTGCCCAGCCACCAGGAGCTGTTGTTGCCTCATTGGAGGTTGTCAGGGCTTCTCTGCCTTTCCCCACAAATGCCCATACCTGGAGAGTCCCCGACCCGCGCGCTTCCTTGAGGACCCAGCCCACACGCCCCTTACTGATCACTGCTGCTCCAACTTCCTTTCTCACCGCTGTGGTGGCCAGGTCCTCCGATGTCACCGAGCAAGCCCCAGGCTGGACAAGGCAGAGAGGCCCACCCAGCTCCTCTGTGCCCCACCCCGCAACAGCCTATGCAAAGCAAAAGATATCCGAGGTGGGACTTAGTCCTCACAGGACAGCTCCTGCCACCAAGATGCCATACTCAGAGGTGAGAGCCAAGTTAGTGGGAAATGCCCCCAGCAAGGTCAGGCTGGTGTGAGCGGTGACCAGGGGGCCCCTCACCAACAGTGCCACCCTGCCACATCCAGGTGCCCAGAACCTCCTAAAGATGGCACAAGCCACCATGTCACCATGAGACAAAAGGTTCAACCACGATTGTCCAGAGGGAGGAGGTGTGGGATGTGCAATCGTTTGTGTCAAAGAGCCAATGGCTGATGACCCGCTCTCCTGTTTGGATAAGGGGTCATCCGAAAGGATGCTTCATATGGAAAAGATCAAAAGCAAAACCCAGAGCCGCAATATAACGTCTCCATTTTCACATTTTGCCTAAATGCCACGTCACAAACTCGAACTGCTGCTCAAGAAAAATAACAGTGGAGCCGTGGCCAGTTTGGCTCAGTGGTTAGAGCATCCGCCCTTGGAACAATGAGTCGTGGGTTCGATTCTGGTCAAGGGCACATACCTCAGCTGCAGTTCGTCCCTGGCCCTGGTCGGGATGTTTGAGAGGCAACCAGTCAATGTGTCCCTCTCACATCGATGTTTCTCTCTCTCTCTCTCTCTCTCCTCCCTCCCACTCTATCTGATGATGATAAATAGAAAAATATCCTCGGGTGAGGATTAAAAAATTAAATTAAATTTTTTTTTAAAAAATGGAACTTTTTCCATTGGCTCCTTGTCCTCCCCACCTCAGCCAATCCTTCAAGTTATATCAGGCCCCTGGTGACATTTGGGGCTGGATCACTCTCTGTGGCCAGGCTGTCCTGGGCATTGTAAGGTGCTGAGCAGCACCCCTGGCCTCAAGTCACTAGATGCCAATAGCACCCCTTGCTATTGTGACCAAACGTGCCTCCGGATGTTGCCGGAGTAAGGGGGGTAGAATCGCCCCCAGCTGAGAACCACTGAGTTATGTTTCTTCCTTTTGCTTCAGTCTCCTTCAGATCTCCTCCCCTCTACTCCCTGTCTCTCCACTCCCCCTCTCTCTGCTCCCCAAACCACAGTCGCCCCATTGGCACTGCTCTGAGCCCACAGACCCTCCACAGGGATCCAGGGGAGAAAGGGTCTCTCAGCAATGGCAGAGGCAAGAGTTCCCCCATGTGGGACCACCCCCAGCACGGGTCCAGGGAGGCGATGGTGGCTTCTAAAATGACTGAGTGAGCCCTGGCTGGTTTGGCTCAGTGATTAGAATGTCAGCCCGAGGACCAAAGAGTCTCGGGTTTGATTCCCATCAAGGGCACGTACTTCGGTTGTGGTTCAGTCCCTGGGACTGGTCAGGGTCCTGCAGGAGGCACCCAATCGATATGTCTCTCTCACATCAATGTTTCTCTCTCTCCCTCCCTCCCGCTCTATCTAAAAATAAATGGGAAAATATCCGCGGGTAAGGATTTAAAAAAATAATAATAATAAAATGACTGAGTGAGCACCTAGGTGAGCACCAGCCTGGCGGGAAGCAGCCTAGACCGTCTGCCAGGTATCACCCAAGTTTTCTCCAGACCATTTGGGGACACTCTGGCTCCAGGATGCCCACCCTTTGCCTGCCAGTGCCCAGGCACTCCGGGAGGTCTGAAAGGCAAAAACCCACAGCACAGAAATTCCTAGAAAGGGCCTTTCCCAGCCCATCTTTGGTATCAGAGTAGCAGGACTCAAAAGGACCTCATGTGAAAGGAAACTAAATTAAAAGTGTCACTTTCCATTAGCAGGACCTACCACAGCAGGAAACTGTGGGAGTCCCTCAGGCTGCCTGAGTCACACATGTGGCCTATAAAAGGCACCGAGAATACACCTGTCAGGAGAAACCACATCACAGCCAGAAACTTCATCTTCAGACCTCTTGGCCCCTGGTTTTTTCCCACTGTCTGTCTTCACGGGCAAAGACAGACCAGGCTCGGCCATAATCCTAGGTCTGAATGGAAAATAACTTCTGAGCGTGTTAAATATCATATGTTGCTGTGTTCTGGTCTCAGTTGACCCACTATAACCAGAATGTAAGTTTCTTGGGGACTTAGACTTTCAGGAACCCCATCTGTCCAGCTCGTGGTGGACACTCACACCATCACATGAATGTGATGATGGTGATAGAACTCTGCCTCTGAGGTAAAGAGTCTCTCTGGCCGGTTTGGCTCAGCGGTTAGAGCGTCGGCCCACGGACCAGAGAGTCCTGGGTTCGGTTCCCGCTAAGGGCACGTACCTTGGTTGCAGTTTGTCCCCAGCCCCGGTTGGGGTTGTGTGGGTGGCAGCCAGTCAATGTGTCTCTCTCACATCAATGTTTCTCTCTCTTTCTCTTCCTTCCTCTCTCCCTCCCGCTCTATCTGAAGATAAATGCAAAAATGTCCTCGGGTGAGGATTGTGCGTGGTAAGTTCTCTCTGCAGACACAGTCCCTGGGGGGAATCGCGTCTGAGACCACATCCACCCGCAGCTCACCTCCTGCCACAAGCTGGGTGAGATCAGATTAAAATTAAGGGCAGCCTTGAAGGAAGGAACATGGCAGTGTACCTGGCTTCTACTGAGAATGTTCTGGATGCTTGGATGTACATAAGCTCCCACACTCCCACCTCTGAATCAGCCACCCTCAGTCCGCAGTGGGAGGTCCCACCCACTCTGCAGAAAAGGAAGGGGAACCCGTTCCCACAGTGTTACCCACTGGACAAACAGTGAGCCTGGCTACACGCCGCCCTCAGCTTTCTCCAGTCCTGCGCCCCGAGCTGAGTGTGGGGGAGCACCACGTGCAGCTGTGTTGGCCAACCTCCCCCTCCAGGCTGCCCCTGACCTTCAGCAAGCCTCCCTGCTGCCCAGGGACCACACCCATTTCTCCATCCTTTTCTTCTCTCCTCAACAACTATTCCACACGTTCTCTCTCCTTGCACCTGCAGCACCCCTTGACCTTGTTCCTATTTCACGGAGCCGCAACCAGAAGAGAAGGGACGTGGCCTCTGAGATGAGAGCCGAGGTCTGCTGCGCAGGGGGTCTTCGTGGAAGGCGACTCCCAGCCCCCGGGTGCCCTGGCACCCTTCTCCTCGGTCGGGCACTGCCCACAGCACGACGTCACGTGAGGAGGCCACAATGCTTACCTAAGTGCGTTACCCGGGACTGGCTGGAAAGCCCCTGGGCTTGGCCTCTGGAGTCGGTATTTCTTCCTCTCTGGTTGGACAAACACATGGCCTGCGAATGGGTAGGAACAGATAAAAGGAGAGCATTTTTCTATTGGAGGATAATTGAACCGACATTCCTTTCTAGGTCCCAGGAATATAGCTGTGAAGGAGAAAACGGAGTTTCCAGAACAGCGGGGGAGATAGACCTGAAACACACACATACAGGATTGCAAACTGCATCCGTCCTGTGAAGGAAAGAAACCAGGAGGGGAGGGGGAGGGGGAGAGGGAGAGGGAGAGGGAGAGGGAGAGGGGAGAGGGGAGAGGGGACAGGGGACAGGGGAGAGGGGAGAGGGGAAGAGACAGAAAAGAGAGACTGAGAGAGACAGACAGAGACAGAGATGGAGACTTGAAGGTGCCACATTGTTAGCTCTGAAAACGGAGGAAGGGGCCACAAGCCAAGGACTGTGAGCGGCCTTCCAATTCTCCCCTGGAGCCTCCGGAAGGAACCAGCCCTGCGACACCTTGACTTCACCCAGTGAGACCCATGTCAAACGTGTGACCTACAGAACTGTAAGATAATAAGTGTGTTGTCTCAGTGCACAAGGATTGTGACCATTTGCTCCAGCAGTACGAGGACACAGGGCCTTCAGTGTGTTCTGCTCCAGTCCATTCCTTGAATGATGAAAATACTAAAAAATGACAATTAGGTGCTATCACACAGCAGCAAGGCAACATATATTAGGCACTAAATCAAATGCAAAAATAATAAGCACATTGACAGGTGGGGAGTTCAGCAAGAAGATTCCTAGGCTGCTGAACAGAACAATCTAGAACAAAGGCTCTCCTGGCTCACAAACACAAGAGCAGTTTACCTGAGACATCACCTTGTGTCAATTCCGTCCAACAGCCCTCCGAAAAAAGATGAAGACTGGGGAACAGTTAAGTGCCTGTGTGTGATGGTTCCTGGCTTAACGAGAGTCCCACCTCATGCCTCCGGGAAGATTTCATCCTAGATTCTGTAGGGTACTCACCACGAGGAGCTCTGTACACACACACAATCAGGAACAGCTTGATTGGACCACAGAAGATTTTACGTTCCTGTGACCTAATCCAGGCCCTAGGCAAGTCCTAAAACACAAAGACGGATAAAACATAGTGGATGCCCTCAAACTGCTCGCAGTTCGGATTAAACAAAAAGTGCTACAGTGTACACATAAAATGTGGCTTCCAAAGTTGTAGATGCACAGATGAGAAATATTTTATGGTTTGCCCTGGCCGGTGGCTCGGTTGGTTGCAGCGTTGTCCCGTGCACTGAAAGATTGTGGGTTCGATTCCTGGTCGGGGCACATACCTAGGTTGTGGGTTCAATGCCCGGTCAGAGAGCATACAGGAGGCAACTGATTGATGTTTCTCTGTGACATCGATGTTTCTATCTCTCTCCCTTCTTCTCTCTCTAAAAATCAATCAACATATCCTCGGGTGAGGAATTAAATAAAAGAATAGAAAGGAATATCATTCATCCTTAAACTGGGCAACTCTTTAAAGAACATGGCCAGTGAATGCCCATGCCATACAAAATATCACCATGGTCATACTCAACCTTATTGCCAATTACTGCAAAGCATTGAGATAACATAATCTTTGATTCACTAAATCAGACATGTGAGAGGCCATACCTCTCAACATGCCCTCACCTGCGTGTCTGGGTTGTGGAGTGTCCCCTCCTCCCCAAGGGTCTCTCTGTCCCTACAGGACTCAGGACATGACCACAGAGGGAGAGCACCAGTGTCTCTCCACTTCTAAACATTAGTAAAGTTAATTTTATTTCTAGACAAACAAAAATATAAATGGAGTCTTAATAGTTTCTTCCTTGACCCTACTGGGCCCCCAGAGTCCCCTCTGGGTGATACAACTCAGAATCCTCCCATCCTGTGACACTCTGGAGGAGGGAGACAGGCAGTGGCTGCACTGTGGGATCACTGAGGAATGGACACTGCTCAGCCCAGTCATGAGAGACATATGAAGTCTCTCCTTGTTGCTCCTCAGAGTCAGAAGCCTGTTGGTGAGTTAGGGATACTCCTGGGAAATCCATGGGATTCCCAAAAATCCCATGGATATTAGAACAGCACGCTGCCATGGGAAAGAACAAAGTCAGGAGTCCTGGGTTCAGGTTCTGCCTCTGCCAGGCATTGGCCACAGCATCTAGCGAGATTGTTAGAATAATGACCCTCTTTCTTAAATCAAGCTTCCTGCATTCTCCCCCCTTAGTCATGTGGCTTTGCTGCTCCTCCCATCAAGAAGTAGAAGAGTCTGTTTCCCCACTCCCTACCTCTGGGAGGGCCCCGTGACACGCTTTGACCTACAGAATGGAATAGAAGTGATTTGAGACTTCCAAGCCGAGACAGCTCCTACTTTGACTCTCTTGGGACACTCTCACCGTGGTTTGAAGATGCCCAGGATGAAAGGATTCTCTGTGGGGTGCTGCCACATTAGTAAGCCCACGTAAGACCAGCTGAAGAATCTCCCCGTCCACCCACAGGATCGTGAGGAATAACAAGTCATCACTGTTTGAAGCCACTGAGTCTGTGGGTAGTTTGTTATGCAGCAATGCTGACTGATACATCACTCTAGTCCATCTGTTCCTCTTCTGTGCATCTGTTTCCTCCTGTAAAACATGAGTTTCAACTAGATGGTCTCTTGGCCTCTTACACTCTGAAGCTACAGTAATAAAACAGTGATAAAGATGTCAGGTCAAGCTCCAGCAGCTAAGTCAAGATGGATCAAAGTTAAAGTGGTGGCCATGGTCCTGGAGGTGGCAAGAAGGTGACAAGGACAAGAAAAAGAAATACGAACCTCCTGTACCAACTAGAGTGGGGGAAAAGAAGAAGAAAACAAAGGGACCAGAGGCTGCCAGCAGACGCCACTGGTGACACCCCACACTCAGTGCTGGTTAAAATGATTGACGTTAGAATTAAAAACTGTCTTCTTGCAGAGGAAGAATTCATTACAAATCAGAAACAAATGAAGTCTTTAGAAGAAAAGCAAGAAGAAGTTATTTGCAAAATAGGTTCCTAGCTTTTGAGATGAGTTGCGTTTCTATCCAAACTCTCAGAATGAAAGAACAACAAAGTTAAAAATGATTCATTCAACTCTGGAGTCCAAAGATCAAAGGTGGATGATCAGAGGGGGACCCCAATGTTGGTAGAAACCTTGGAAGACGTCATTGGTAATAGTCACGCCATTGTGTCTACATCTGTGGGCTCAGAACACTATGTCAGCTTTCTTGCATTTGTGGACAAGGACCTGCTGGGACCAGGCTGCTCTGTCCTGCTCAACCACAAGGTGCATGCCGTGATAGGGATGCTGATGGATGACACGGATCCCTGGTCAGTGATGAAGGTGGAACAGGCCCCGCCGGAGACCTATGCTGACATTGAGGGGTAGGGAACCAAATCCAGGAAATTGAGGAATCTGTGGAACTTCCTCTCACTCATTCTGAATATTATAAAGAGATGGGTATGAAGCCCCCTAAGGGGGTCATTCTCTATGGTCTTTGTGGTGCAGGTCAAACCTTATTAGCTGAAGCAGTAGCAAACCAAACCTCAGCCACGTTTTTGAGCGTGGTTGGCTCTGAACTTATTCAGAAGTACCTAGGTGATAGGACCAAACTCGTTTGGGAATTGTTTTGAGTCGCTGAAGAACATGCAGCATCCATCGTGTTTATTGATGAACTTGATGCCATTGGAACAAAACAAGATATAACTCAAATTCCGGTGGTGGGAGAGAAATTCGGAGAACAATGTTGGAACTGTTGAACCAGTCAGATGGATTTGATTCAGGGGGAGACATAAAAGTTATCACGGCCACAAACTGAATAGAAACTTTGGATCCAGCACTTATCAGACCAGGACTGACTGACAGGAGGATGGAGTTCCGCCTGCTCGATGAAAAGACCAAGAGGCGAATCTTTCCGATCCACACAAGCAGAGTGACACTGGCTGGTGACGTGACATGGGCGACTTGATCGTGGCTAAAGATGACCTCTCTGGTGCTGACATCAAGGCAATCTGTACAGAAGCTAGTCTGATGGCCTTGAGAGGACATAGAATGAAAGTACCAAATGAAGACTTCAAAAAAATTTAAAGGAAATGTGTATAAAAAACAAGAAGGTACCCCTGAGGGGGCTCTATCTAGCAAAGTACAGTTGCCTTCAAGGAAATGGTTGGGAGTGCCCTTGGAGGGAGGAGATTGGGGAAGTTGCCCAGAGGAGCCCCGTGCCGGCTGAGCTTCATAGCTACACATTCCCTACACTGTGTACTTCCTGAGCATCATGTGTAGGGTGATGCCCGTGCAGTGCTCTCTTCCCAATAAAGCATGCACTTTCTCAAAAAAGAAAAAAAAGATGCCAGGTCAGAGAGAGCAGCGCTCAGGAATGAGCAGCGCCTCCTTGTGGCTGGAGTCTGTCCCATTCCAAAGATGCTGAGCAGGGCAGCAGGTCTCCTCCAGCTGCGCTCACAGAAGCGTGGGCTGTAGCACCAGACAGGTGAGCTCGGCCACAGAGGACATGACCTGCCTCCCCCATACCAGCTGTGTGCTCTTACTTGAAAGTCCCTGAGCCTGTCTTTCATTGCAAACCGCAGATATAAATAACTACCTCAAGGAGCAGTTGTGAAGATTCAACGAGCTATTTGAAGTAACGGAGCCTAGTGAGCACTGAAAACCGGTAGTTACAATCTGCATACATCAACGCAAAGGTGCTTGGAGGTGGTCACCTCCAACCGTAAAGAGGAAGAATGATGATGGGAAGCAGAGGACAAGAAGTCAGATGAGTTTTGTTACCTGCAGCCCTCAGAACTCTCCTTAGTCCCAGCAGCCTCCTCGCCTCGTGTCCCAGTGTCGTCCTCGTGTCCTGCAGTGAGCTGCGTCTGTAGCCAGTCAGTCGTCCCTCCCCGTCGGTGAAGGGCGGGGTTGCTTTTGTTCGTGTTGTGGTTGTTGTTGTGTTACGTTTGCTGGGGGAAAGTGCATTTGGCCAAAAGAAATGGTGAGTGAAGCCTGTTGCAAGAGAGTTAGGTTTGTTGTTGAAACACAAAGCATGTGAAAGTGCCCTTAAAATACATGTGATTCATTACCTGTCACCTGCATTCTAAATCGGCAGTCCAAAGTCTTCCCTTCGTGTTGGCATCATCGTGTCCAATCGGCCCTTTGTCCAGGCGCGCGAGCCGTGTGGCAGCGCAGTGGAAAGGATGGCTGTCGCCCTGTTCACCTACCACGCAGTACGCAGTCCCAGTTACCTTGTGAGTCCCCGAAGATTAAATTTTACTTCAAACGTAAAAAAAAACAAAAAGATGTCAGGTGATTTTGATCATGGCTACAACTTAAATGATTAGTACTTTTAAGTGCAGAAGGGCTTGAGGAAAGACAGATGGGGAAGTTGGAGGGGAACCCTCCCTTGCTTTATAGGGATGAATGCAAACCTTATAGTAAGTCGCTATGCAAGATGCCAAGGTTGGTTGCACATTCCTCGGGCCATAAACCAACAGTTGGCCTCCCCATCTAAGCAGATGGGTACTTTTATTTACTTATTTATTTTTTTCTGTATTGAATTTTAGAGAGAGAGAGAGATAGAAACATCGATGAGAGAGAACATCGGCTGGCCGCCTCCTGCACGCCCCCGCCTGGGGATCAGGCCCACAACCTGGGCATGTGCCCTGACTGGGAATTGAACCAGCGACCTCTTGGTGCATGGGTCTATGCTCAACCACTGAGCCACACTGGCCGGGCCAGATGGGTACTTTTAAGAGCAGCAGTCCCGGGTCACTTTACCTCCCAGTAGTTGGGTCATTCTATTTTTTCCTAGTCCTTCCCTAAACTCTTAACTTCCCCATTGCAGAATCTTATTGAGTTGACCTCTGACTTCAGGCTGATTTCCAGAAGTGTTTAGACTCTCTGTTCTAAAAGTCTCTTTCTTTAAAGTAAATATTTAATTACGCCCTTGATTCTTACTTTCCGTGTCTGTATGAGGGCATACAGACAGCATTTGGCTCCCAAATGATAGCTGCCCTTGAGGACATGAGTCTCGATCTCTCCACCTAAATGTATGCATGTTGTGAAATCCAGGGTGTAGAGGGATGTTCAGAAAATAGCTTCTTGACAGGGCTTCCTTCCTGTGGCCAGTTTCATGCAGACATGTCACAACTGCAGGGGGGAAAAATGAAAGGTTAAAAAAATACACTGGATTTGCTGAAAAAGTTATTTCTTGTAAAAGCTTCTCCCTTCCACTTAGGAAGACATGAACACGCAGATTCCCTTTGATTTCCTAACTGTGTAAAGGTAAAGAAAACCTCAGCTCAGCAAGTGTTCTGTGCCTAAGCCAGCGACCCTCTGCCCAGGCAGGGGGTGAAATTAACATCAGTGGAGGACCAGACCAAACCCAGTCCTCACCACTGACTACACGCACGGCCTGTCCATCAGGTTCTGTCAGAACACTTCTCATGACCTTGAAAAAAAGTAGTGGGTTGGGGGTCTGGGTGGAAAAGGTGAAGGGATTAATAATAAGGATAACTTGGTAGTTACAAAAGACTCACGGAACATCAAGTACAGCGTAGGGAATACAGTCAATAACATTGTAAAAACTGTGTATGGTGCCAGTGGGTACTGGAACACTTTGTAAAGTACATGATTATCTAACCACCACGCTGTACACCTGAAACTAATATAGAATAATATAGAATGTAAACTGTAACCAAAAAATAATTTCTTAAAAAACGCAATGAGCTACAATGATGTATATATAGCCTATGACCCACAATTCGCATCTAATATACACCTAATAGACACGTAAAGTCCAGAATACATATAATTTATATAATTAAGTATATATAACATATATATAATGGCAGCATTGTTTGTAATTTCCAAAAACCGGGGCGGGGGGGGGGAACAAATGTCCCCCAACATTAGAATAGATACATCAGTTGTGGTACATTCACGCAAAGGACCAACACATAGCGATGAAGAGGAGCGGCCCAGGGATACACAAACATGGATGAATCTTTAATAAAATATTGAAAGAAAGGATCCAGTCCCATCCACCCCAAAAGTAACAATATCAGTCTGGAAACAAAACTAAACTGTGAGGTTTAGGGACACACACACAGGCAGTTGATGTGAAGACAAAGTCAGGAACTGATAGCCATCTCCCTTTGGCCTCACTGAAATCCTTTGAGGTGGGAATTCCTAATGTCCTTGTTCTGCAGACAAGGGCTGTGACACTCAGAGAGGCTGAGTGACTTGTCCAAGACCATAACCAGTGGAGGATGTAACTAGAACTTGAACTCGCCTCTCCTGTAGCCAAATCCCACTTTGCTTCCCAATCAACCACTCCTGTAGAGATGATCCCATATTGTGGGGCTGAGGAGCAGAGAGGGAGCAAAGGATCCCACCTGAGAGGAGAGGAAGTGGGGTAGCAGGTGTAGACCACACCTTCTGGCAACTGGGCAACCACAGGCACAAGAGCACGGTGCTGAGTGGAGAAAGGATGGAACAGGTGATTGCACAGAAGAGATCTACACGCGTGTGAGTGACAAGGACACGCGTGACCTGGTACTGTGAGGAGGCTCTTGACACACATTGTTCTTTTATGCCTCAACAGAGCCTGGTGCACAGGATTGCTGCCCTTCCTCCCTCTTATAATTGAAGAGTCAGAGGTCCTAAGTGGCACACAAGTCCCCAGGTGCAATAAGGCAAGAGTTTAAGGGCACAGGCTCTCAGGTCAGGTGGACCTAGATTTCAACCTGGCTCTGATTCCCAGCTCCAGTTCCCATCTGTAAAATAGGATAGCACTGGCAACCTCACAGATACCTGTTATATGTTCAATTGTGTTAGCTATTATTATTCCTACCACTATTATTAAATCATAAGAACTAGCACTTGCATAAAAATGATGGCTTATGTCTATCAAGCACTTTACATGTGTCAGATACTTTGTTAAAGTTTTGTAGGTAAGAATCTGTATTTTTTTTTTCCTTTATTGATTTTAGAGAGAGAGGAAGTGAGAGGGAGAGAGAGATAGAAACATCGATGAGAGAGAACATCGATTGGCCGCCTCCTGCATGCCTCCACACTGGGGATCAAGCCCACAACCTGGGCATGTGTCCTGACCAGGATTTGAGCCGGCGACCTCTTGGTGCATGGGTCAACGCTCAACCACTGAGCCACACCAGCCGGATGAGCCTGTATTTGTTTAATCCAATTCAAGCACCATTTTCACTATATTATGTCACTTTGTTGTAAGAAACAGTCTATTGAAAGGAAGAAATTGAAGATGCTTACAAATAAGAGGCTCACCCTGGCCAGTTTGGCTCAGCGGTTAGAGCATCGATCTGTGGACCAATGAGTCTCAGGTTCGATTCCAGTCAAGGGCATGTATCTCGGTTGCAGTTTGGTCCCCGGCCCTGGTAGGGGTCATGCGGGAGGCAGCCAATTGGTGTGTCTCTCTCACATCGATGTTTCTCTCTCTCTCAATCCCCCTCCCACTCTATCTGAAAATAAATGGAAAAATATCTTCGGGTGAGGATTTAAAAAAATAAAATAAATAAGGGGCTGGCTGAGAGCACAAAGGCAGGAGAAGGGCTGTGGTGGCCATCGGGTGCAGCCAGGATCTGTTCCCAGGGAATGGAGAGACACACAAGGGCATGATGTGTGCAGTGGAAACCCAGGGATCATTACTCCTCCCAAATGTCCACTGAGAGCTTACTGGCCACCAAGCATTGTTCTGGGTGCTGAGCAAACAAAAAGAACATTTTATTAAAACTGCCAAAACTTTTCATGCATTATTTCCTCACCACAATGTCTGCCAAGTAGGTTAAAGTGACCCATTTTACAGATGAGGACACTAAAACTGAGAGACATTAAGTAGCTTGCCTGAGTTCACAAAACCACAAGTAGGAAATGATGGAGCCAGGTCTGTGTCTCCCCGAGCTGTCTCGTATACCATGTTTCTTAACCTCTGAGACACAGCACGGGAGGAGAGCTAACGCCAGGCCCAAGCTGAGAAAGGTCTGGAATGTTCTTTCATGATCTATCAAAGCATGGTGTGCCCTCCCTACCCCTGAACCTTGCTGGGGGTGCAGAAGCTGTGCCCCAAAGAGAGACAGCAGGTTTTATGTATGAGATGGTAACAATTGGGGGCCCATCCTCATGACCTAGATGCCCCCATGGACGTTCCATCCTCCTTGCTTGATCAAATAGCTGTCCGTCGACGCTCTCTTATCCATCCATGTATCCATTACAAAGTAGGATGCAGACATCAGTACCCTTGACCTAACACCTTAGTATGCTTATTAACCTGTGCTTAATATTTGTTTATAGTTTTTTCTTTCAATGTGAAATTTACAAATGATGAAATGCATACATTTTTCTTATATACTTGTTGAGTTTTGACAAATGCACACACCTGTGCGACCCAAACACCCTGGCCGGGAGGCTCAGTCAGTTGGAGTGTCGTCCCATGCACTGAACGGCAGTGAGTTCAATTCCCAGTCAGGGCATGTACCTAGGTTGCAGGTTCCATCCCTGGTCAGGGCACATATAGGAGGCAACCGATCGATGTTTCTCTGTCACATCAATGTTTCTCTCTCTCTTTCTCTCTTTCTCTTTCTCTCTCTCTCTCCCTTCCTCTCTCTCTAAAATCAATAAAAATATATCCTCAGGTGATATGAAAAAAAAAAGTCAGGCTACTACCATTGCATAAGCTGGAAACGCCCAGCCACCACCAGCACGCGTGGCCAGCACACAGAGCCCCTCCGCAGGGCCTGCTTTCACCCTCTCACGGCAAGAACCTGCCAGTCCCAGCTCCCCTCGGACGTCCCTCCTGTCCTCCTCTGCATCCCAAGCTGAACACCCAATCTTTCTGCGCCTGGCTTCCCTCCAGACCTCGGAGTCAGGCCGCTTCTCTGCCCTAAGAGTTGTCATCTAGGCCCCCAACAAATATCTGCTGATGGCTTTTCTTTTTCCCTTTACGCTGCTTGTCTGGAATATCCGATTTCCAGGTTCCCTTTGGCTGTCTGTAAAGTCTCCAAATCTTGTGTTTGCAGTAGAATCGTGGCTTTTAGAGTTCAAACACACCTGAGAGATCACCCACTCCAGCGCAGGCCTTCTTGTGTGTCGCTCCTGTGATCCGGAACGTTCTCCCCACCCCACGCGCCAGCTGGCCACCTGGTGCTCAACTTAAATCACCAGGCTGCTTATGACTGCTGGATCTGAAGGCCCTGTCATCTCGCTCAGAGGACCCTGCTCTGGGGCCCCTGCAACCATCGCCAGGAGGCAGGCCTAGACACCAGGACCTTGCAAATCCCCTTTGGCGGGATCCTCAAATCCGTGTCGGATTCTTGAAGTCTGGTCTGAAACTGCCCAGACAGAGACTCTAGGGCCCAGGCAGTTCGAGTGACAAGCACGGGTCCAAGCTCCTACTTTGGCAGGTACAATGGGCCTGCCCCACCTGGAGTCCTCCCGAATTAGCTGCTAGTCTGCCCAAAACCTTGGGTTTGGGGTCCTTTTGAACGTGTCTTACTTCCACTGACACATCCAAAGCTCCGTGAGGGTGTCATTTTACATCTGATTGTTTTCGTGATCCCGACAGTGTGTGGCCCAGCATATCTTGCCCATAGAAGGGTTTCCATAAATATTTGTGCAAGGACGGGAAGGCGGGGACAGGGAGGGCCAGCGAGCAGCCTGGAAGGAACACCACGAGAGACCGAGATCGCCTTCGCAGAGAGTGTTTTTCTTGCCAGTGTGTAAATATGGGAGTTCTAAGATATACACTGCTTTTTTTTCTTGATGGTAAGTCCGAGGACGAGGCCTTGGGGGGAAAGAAAAGGGGGCCATAGAACTGCCGTGAACATTGGGATTCAGACGAATGCCTGAAGGGACAGGTTCACCAACCACGACCTTGGCGCATAGAGCCTCCTTTGGGTTGAAAAGGGGTGTCCTGTGTTGAATATGCCCGAAGCATGTGCAAGAACTTGGCCGAGCCTGGAGAGGAAATCCATGCTTCCTCATAAATCAGCAATGCGTGAGCAAAGTCTCCTTGCCACCAGCGCGGACCCCTCGTCGCAGTTGTTCTGGGACCACTGACCGCGGACCTCTCCCGGCCACCAGGGGGCATTGACAAAGGCGCAGGATTTATGTTTAAGGTAGACCCTTTGCGGTGGAACGGGACCCGCCCCCAAATTCTTTGGTCAGCGCTCTGACTTGAAGAAGTGGGAACTTTCTGGAAGCCGCACCACACGGGGAATGTTCAGCCTGTCAGATGAGGTCAGTAGCTTAGACACAAGCTGGCTACACAACCCAGAGCTCCAGCCTCGCCATCAATCTCCCCTGCACCACGGAGGAGTTAAACTCCATTTGACCTTCAGAAACCCACAGGCGTGTAAACAGTGTGAGATAACACACAGCCCGAGATAGCCGCTCTGGAGGGGAGAGTGGCTGAGAACCTCAGAGAGGGAAGTGGCCGGGTCGCCGAAATGGAGCACGCCAGTCGCTCGGTCCCGGGTTCCTCCCAACAGCTGCCTTTGGCTATTTTATTAGAGCAAAAGTCTCCTTGGCTCCAGAAACGTATGTGGGAGGAGTGCAATGAAGGGGTCAAAGTAATAATCCTCGGGAGCAGACAGGCAGAGACGGGGATGTGGCGGCACCGCGGGAACACGCGTGCGCGGCACACACGGTGTGTCTCCCGCCCGCTGGCGGCAGCCTGAGAATAAGGAATAGACGTGTCCTCAACCGGAAAAACTAAAGGGAGTGAGATCCAGCATAGAAACCAACTGATTTATTAAAGATCTGGAATGGTGTCTTTCTAGTTTTAAAAGCCCGGAGTTGAAACGTTAAAACCGAGGCTAGAACCAGTCCTTGCACTGGGGCAGCGTGTCTTACGTGTGTGATGAAAGTGACAAAAACGCAAACTGAATGTGGCAGCCCATGAAAGAGGGAGCTGGAGTGCTGGGGTCCCACGTGGAGGTCTCTGTTATAAGGACTTTGGGGGCCAAAAATAAAGCGTGGGGAGGGTAATGGGAGAGGCGCTGGGATTCTGCAGAGGTGTTTGGGAAGTTCCAAATGCCAAACGCCTGGTCATGGCGAGGCCAAAGCGGGAAGTAGAGGGAATCAGGACAATGTCACCGAGGAGAAGAGAGTTACCGCAGCAGGCCTGAGCCTGCCGTCCCAGAAAGGCCAAGGTGGGCCCTTGGCGGACGTCTGGGAACTTGGATTTCGGGGGGGTCCCACCACTCCCAGAACTGATCAGAGTGGCCCCCTGTGCCTAAACCGTCTGTACAACAGAGTGGTGGGTGCTGAGCACCTGCTTCCCTCCTGGGAGTCTGGGATTTGGCTACGTGCCTGGCAGAGGGTGCTCACAAGGCCGGCCCCCAATAAAACCCCGGGCACTGGGTCCCTACGGAGCTTCCCTGGTGGACAGCACCCCACACGTGCTGTCACCGCCTGTTGCTGGGAGGGGGGTTCAGCATGTCCTCTGTGACTCCCCCGGGGGAGGGGTGCTCTGGGAGCTGGTGCCTGGTTCCACCTTTACAGTGGCAAAGCTGGACCTGAAACCCAGGTCAACCTCACGTTTCAGCCACCAGCCACACCCCTGGAAGGTGGAGGACGGGCCTCTAGGTGAGGACAGTGAAGGAGGGAACAGCGCTCTTAAAAATCCAGCCACACGTGGGCCAGTTAGAGGCCACATACAAGTAATGACAACGAAGGTCATGAGTTACCACAGGGATGGTTAAAACCAAATCAATCAGTACAACAAGCCATGCTCTGCTTTTTTTTTTTTTTCCATAAATATTTTTTTTTCTTTATTGATTTTAGAGAGAGAGAGGAAGGGAGAGGGAGAGTGAGATAGAAACGTTGATGAGAGAGAACACTGACTGGCCACCTCCTGCACGCCCCCCACTGGGGATCGGGCCCACAGCCTGGGCATGTGCCCTGACCAGGAATCGAACCAGTGACCTCTTGGTGCATGGGTCGACGCTCAACCACTGAGCTACGCCGGCTGGGCCATGCTCTTCTTTTTGATGGAACTTCCAAAATTAATGTGTTCTAAGCTCTATTGATTACCAAAAAATAAAATAAAATCAGGACTCAGTTTCCCTCTTTGTTGGGGGTTGAATTGTGTCTCCTGAAAAGATACATTGAAGTCCTAACCCCGGTTTCCTGTGAATGGGACCTTGTTTGGAAATAGGGTCTTCGCAGATGTAATCAAGTTAAGACAAGGTCAGGCTGGATTCGAGTGGCCCTAAGTCCAATGACTGGTGCTCTAAGAAGGAGAAGGTAGTTTGGACCCAGACACAAGGAGAAGGCCATGTGATGATGGAGACAGAGGTTGGAGTAACGCATCTACAAGCCAAGGAAAACAAAGATTGCAGCAGCCACCAGAAGATAAGAAAAAGGCAAGGAAGGCTCCTCCCCTCGAGCCTCCAGAGAGAGCAGGGCCCTGCCCTTAATTTCAGACTTCTGGCCTCCACAGCTGGGAGAGACTGCATCTCTGTCTGAAGCCGTCCAGCTTGCGGCACCGCGGCCCTGCAGCCCGAGGCATCTCACAACCAACCTAAGTCGGGGTGGAGAGTGTATAAGCAGAAGGCGTCTTGCTTCATCCAATGTAAGATCAAAAGCTTTATCCACCCGGACGTATTTCAGAAAGACTCCATGAAACTGTTCAGTCTGTGTAGAAAGGAACCAATCGACTTTAGCACACTGAATGGCACGAGTCACAGTCGTCAAAGCAATCGAACTATCCATCAGGCATGTCTGCTCCGGAGAGGAGCTTCGCAAAGGCGGGCTGACTCAGGGCCAGTCTGAATAGGTGGTGGCAGGACGTCCTTCCCTGACAGGTGGGTTTGTTCTCTGTCGTCAGAGGTCGGGGATGGGGGGTGGCTATAAATACCCGGGCTTCCTGCCACCAGGAGGGAGTAACCACATGGGGCTGTTCATGCATGGGGAAAATATTTTTAAATTCTGTGTGTTGCCTGGCAGGTGTGGCTCAGTGGTTGAGCGTCGTCTCATGGACCGAGAGGTCCAGGTTCAATTCCCGGTCAGGGCACATACCTGGGTTGTGGGCTCGATCCCCAGTAGGGGGCGTGCAGGAGGCAGCCAGTGGATGTTTCTCTCTCACATTGATGTTTCTCTCTCTCTCTTTCCCTTCCTCTCTCTCTCAAAAATCAATGAAAACATATGTTTTTTAATTCTGTGTGTTAGAATTGAAAGAAAAAAAGTCTTTACCACCAAAACCTAGGGTGATTAAAAGTTCAAAGGCAGACTTTGGAATATTAATACTACAGAGAAGGTTTTAAATCACAGACATGCCCAAGAGTACCCAAAAGCACGAGACAGGGTCCCTGGCCCAGGCAAGCTAGAGATGGGGACACATGGAGGTGGAAATGGACAAGTGGATGGATGATTCACAACTCAATTTGGGGGCAGGGGTGATGGCCAGGCAGACGAGGGGTTACCCTAACTGTTATCATGAGGAAGAATTCAGATCCCAGAGGCCCTGTGGGGACACCACGTGAGGACACCAGTTCTCCCCAGTGGTTCTGGATTATCCAACAGGCAGAGGACACGGCCGGGTGTGCATCCAGGTGTTACCCTTTACGTGGCCGTAGCCTGTCTCCTGGACCCTGGGAGGATTCAGGGAGCACTGCAGGACCACCAAGGCTCCTGGTAGGTTCCCACACTCCAAAAACAGTAGCATAGAGGCTGCCTGCCCTCTCTCCCTGGGGATCCTGGGGATCAGACGGAACTGAGTCCCTGGCTCTGCCCTGACTAGCGTGTGAACATGGCTCGTGGTCTCTGGGGCCGACACTACCAGGTGGCTGGAGGTGAACACGCCCCAGGCTGGGGAGCATCTTGAAATGGATTTAGACATAGAATGCCTTTGGGGGGGAATGGCAAGAAGTCTTGCCCCTGAGACTTAGGACTATTTCTGGCTTCCAACTTGTGGGTAAGAAGAATTGTCCCTGAGTCACACACACAGGGAGCTTTGGGATTTGACTTTCCTCGGATCTGACTGTCCCTATGGCCACCCCGAGTTTTAGAAGTGGGCTGTGTGGCCGTGGCTGGCCGTTTGCAGGCCAGAATGGGAGGGCACAGAAAGACTTTGCTGAAAGGTATCCCTCCTCTCCCGCCACGGCCACCACTCCGGCTCGGCATCCGGATCCTTTTATGCGGCAGGCAGACCTTAGTAGGTGCTCCTCTGAACCCGACGTGGTCCCAGTCAGGGCCCTGGGAGCACCGGTGGGAAAGGCCAGCTCGTGTGCTTCCCAGGGCGCCCTCTGTGTGTGACCCAGCTCTGTGTCTGCAGAGCTAAGGAGACCGGCACCAGCGGTCACGTTCTGGAGTTGGGGAGTGTGGTGTCCCATGTGGGGAAGAAAAAAGGCAGAGCAGGGGAAGGAGAAGGTCTTGAGAGGGGCCTTCAAAGGGATGGTGGACTGAGTCAATGTTTCAGTACCAACTAGTGAGAGGGAGTTTATGCATCATGTCCCGTTTGGTCCTCCCAGCGACCCTCTGCTATAGATTGTATTGGCCCACTTTCCAGCGGGGGCTCAGAGGTCAGTGACAGCACCCAGCTCATGTCGGGCAGCCCTCGAAGCCCCGCCTTCCCCTGCACCACACGGCCTGCTGAGAGCCAACGTCACAGGCCACACTGGCTCGCACCTGTGTCCCCATCCGGCTGGGACAAGCGCTGGCGCACACAGCCACATTCCCAGCCGCCCAGCCAGCCACAGGAGAGGCACCGCAGCCTGTGGCCAGGCTTCCAGCTGGGTTGGGCAGCAGCAGCCCTGGAAATGGAGGGCTGATGGGGAACTGAAAAACAGCAGCCCGACCCACCTGGACGAGGAGCCAGTTCTCAGGGACTCGGCCTGGGGACAACGTCAAAACCACACTGGTGTTTATGTTTTGTTCATCGATCGTTTCTGGACTACCATCTGCCTTCTCTGGTATCGGTGCACCACCTGCCTTGTCCCCAGGCTTCACACAAATCCTGGCCAACACACACGGGTTAACCAGCTCGCTGGAGCCAGAGTTCGCCAGCACCGAGAGGGAGACTGAGCCCACGGGCAGGGCCGATGTGAGACAGGGCAGAGGAAGAACAGAGGGGCATCAGGGCCTATGCGGGCACCGTGCACAGAACAGGGCCAGCAACCTCACTGCTCCCTCCGCATCCTCTGAGTCTCACAAGTGCCCTGAGCCCTGGGCACAGGGCCCTGCCTGTGCCACCCCGTGCTCACTGCTGGAGGCGCCTGGCTGCCTTGCCAGGGACACTGGCCCTGAGATGTTCACTGAATAACATTGCGCCCCTCTCTTCTGGGACTTCCATCCATGCCCGCCCCCCTCTCAATCACTGAGGAGCCAACTTCCACTCGGTTCTCAGGGGTACACTCAACACCGCACCCACAACTTTCTGACATCACTGCACGTATCTTGTCCACTCCGGTTACAGCATTTTTTTTTTCCAATATTTTTTTTCTTTATTGATCTTAGAGAGAGAGAGGAAGGGAGAGGAAGAGAAATGGACACATCGATGAGAGAGAACATTGATTGGCCGCCTCCTGCACGCCCCCCACTGGGGATTGGGCCCACAAGCTGGGCATGTGCCCTAACCGGGAATCGAACCGGCAACCTCTTGGTGCATGGGTCGATGCTCAACCACTGAGCCACACTGGCTGGGCAGCATTCTTCTTCTTCTTCTTTTTTTTTTTTTAATCTTCACCTGCGGATATTTGTCTATTTATCTTCAGAAAGAGTGGGAGGGAGAGAGAGGGAGAGAGAGAGAAACATCAACGTGAGAGAGACACATTGACTGATTGCCTCCTGCACAATCCCGACCAGGGCTGGGGACGAAGTACGTGCCCTTGACCGGAATCGAACCCTCAGCTCATTGGTCCGCAGGCTGACGCTCTGCCGCTGAGCCAAACCGGCCAGGGTGGTTACGGCATTCTTTACTGCATGGACGGGGTGGGAACGGGTCCTCTTGGTCAAGAGCAGTGTCCACAGGCAATGCTTGAGCTCTCCTTCCCATGCAGATGACTTTGCCTCCCCCACCTGATGCTGAAGCTCATTTATTTTGACCCCATTCTCTAGGGAGTCACCCCACTTCCCTGCCTGGGAAACCACCTGTGAACACGGCTCGGTGGCCGCTGAGCAGCAGGGGGCAGGAAAGCCTGCCTGCTGCCCCTCTGGGAGGGGACCCAGGCTGTGTCAGAGACGGAATGCCTGCGTCCGGCCTGTGATCTAATGCTGTCACCTGGGGGAGCCACCCTGGGGGCTCTGAAAGACTGAGCTGTGAAAGGGGGCCAAGGACTCACCGGCAGGGTAGGCGAGGAGTTGAACTGAAGGTCTCCCGAGTCCCTGAGCTCTCGGGTTGAGGATTCTAACTTGCATGACGGCCGTGGGCCGTTCCTCGTGAGACTGGGGGCTGGCTGAGGACGTGGAAGCCCTTCCACTTCTAGTTCAAGAACCATTCTCCACAGATGGTGTCGCAGAGGTGGGTGAATCCACACCAGCTCGAGGATACCCCCGAGCCGAAGCCCCTCCAGTCGCGTCTCCTGCTAACGCCAACATGCTTTCTTATCATTTGCCTCTTTCTCTGAGATGGATTTTTTTTTTTTAATTCCCTTATTCGAAGTTCTAGCTCATTAGGAATTTTCAGAACAACATTCTCTCCTACTTTCCAGTTTGGACTGCAAAGCTGAACAAACCATTTTTGACTTTGTTATTTCATTCTGAGAGTTTGGGTAGAAACTCAGCTGATCTCAAAAGCTGGGAACTTGTTTTGCAAATAACTTCTGCGGAAGCTCCGATGTGACTGGCAGCAGCCTTTAAGCCTGCTTTTATTAGCAACTTTTACATCAACTTTCAAGCTGAAAGCTTTACACGCACGTGATTCCATTTGCTTCTCCCAACAACACCAAGGCGGTGGTCCTGCCTCCTGTGTGACGCGAGCCCAAAGACAAGAGCTGAGGCTCAGAGACTGTGCCTTCCAAACCCTCCCTGGCTAGACTCACGTCGCACACCCAAGGGGCTGAGCTGACATCGTTAGCCCTTTCCCACGCCCTGCACAGCCGGCTGATGTTGGTTCTAAAGCTCGAGGTTTTGACAACCAAGTGTCATTTAGTAGTGGCTGCAAACCTCTCGTTCTGCAGTGCAGGGGTTCTCTGTTCTGTGTGACCCACTTTCGAACGTTCAAATCTTGCACAGCTCACTGAAAAGCATGAAAAGATTCAACGCCGTGGTCGATGAGATTGCAACAGTGCAACCAGACTGCCAGAGCACGGCAGGTCCCTGGGGGCCACAGATGACCTGGAGCTGTCACCCACAGCCATGTGCTGGCCTGACTGTGGTCTCCTGTGTGCCTCGTGTCCTTGGGCACAGCAGGATCTGTTGGCTTCAAGAGATACCTTTGAAACCTCCCTAAGGACCCTTTTGGTTATGGCTTCCATGGGGAAGAGGGTAATGTCCCCCCGAGCACAGCGAGAGGGTAAATGACCTACAGCCCAGTCCATCAGGTTTCCAGACCAGCAAGAACAGTGAGGCAGGGCGCATCTCTTTCCAACTCCGTGTTCACTGACGCCGTGTTGGTAGCTTGCCATTGACCATGGTGGGAGCATTTACACCACGGTGATAGGTTAGCACTGGGGCATCGGGGCTCTCCCCCAGCCAGCTTGTTGCTAACATGCACCAGCACACCATCAGAGAAAGGAGCCCAGAGCAAGCACTGGGCTGTGTTCTGCTCACTCGTCCAATGAGAGGTTAGATTAGATGAGCTCCGAAACCCCTACTGGCTTCTGAACCAATATTCTTTATAGCGTTGCTGCAAAAGGGTGCTCAGAGGGAGGCCCAGAAGCCCAGAGCTGCTGCCCTGCCCTCCATCTTCTCCCTGCCACGTCAGCACCCCCACGTGTGCAGGAGCTAAGGGCTGTTTAATGTCTGTGGGGCTGTGTGACAGGCGCGATGAGACAGAGGAACTCAGCCTGCCATGGCTCTCCTGGCTGAGTACTTATCTTCTGTTCATTATTTATAAGGGGCCTGCTCCCTTCCAGAAAGGTTGGAGGGGCACTGGCAAGGAGCTTCCACATCCAGAATCCCAAACCCCATCCTGATACACCAACAAGCAGCACCTGTCACTGCAAAGGAGAGTCTGGAATGTGAACCAGGGCTTCTGTCCCCCTGCCCCATTAATTCTGCTTCTCCCAGACCTGCCCGTCTCAAAGATGCAGAACAAGTGCAGATCCCAGGCCGTTAGACTAGCCCAGGAAACCGGAATGCTGCCATATTGATGGGCACTGAAAATTCTGCATGTCAGGGGACCGGAACACGCTTGTCAGTGTTAGCTGCGTAGTCTCTCCCTAGATGGATCTGCATGGGAAGCCGAGTCATAAACAGGCAGAGTCTTGGCAGGCTCCGGGCCAGACAGCAGGAGCTGCGTGAAGCCCCAGCTGAGAGGTCCGGGTCACCCATCCTGCAATGCAGGGGGCATCCACAGCTGGTGGGACATCGTGGGGCGGAGCTGACCCCTCTGCCCCCGCACTGTCTGCAGGCACAGCAGCCTCTGGGATCCTCCCTTCCCCAGGTGTCCACAGCCTCCTTCCACCGGGGAAGCTGGTCTTTCTTCTGCTATGCCAACGCACTTTGTGGGGCCCTGTCAGCCTGTGCGGGTGTGGAAGCCACGTCTGACTCTCTACCTGCCTATCTCTGCGTTGGTCCAGTATGCCAGATGGCCATGCCATGCCAGGTCAAAGCTGCCCAGGTTCCCGTCCTGGCTCTTCCACTTGCCAGCTGTGGATGTGGGGTGGGTCACAGACCACCGCCCACCTCTGTTTCCTCAGCTGTGGAGAGCAGAGGCTTGGAGGATTGCACCAGTTGATACCTAGAGGGCTCTTGGGACAGCACCTGGCACAGTGATCACAACAGAAAGGTTAATTATTACCAAATGTGGGGTTTGACTCTGAGATCAATTTATTTTCCCCCTCTCTTCCAGGCTTTCGGGGAATTCCTCAGTGGACCAGAAAATTTTCAGCTCTTTATTCTTGAAAGTACACTGAAGTGCCCAAAGTTGTCCCCTCAACCAAATGACCAAGGAAAATCCATCGTGTTGTGTTAACTGACAGGTTTTATTGTTAAAATGCTTTATCACATTTAGTTGAAATCTGCCCCCTGGACCTTCCACCCAGGGCCCCACAACCAGTCTAGTTCCAAATTCCTTTTCCACATGACAGGCTCTGTACAGCTGAGGCCCGCACCTTTCCCCAAAGAGCCTCCCTTCTCAGGGCAAACAGCTCCTGTTCTCGTCGCCGCATACAGCTCCTCAATCCCGGACTCTGGCTGCACCCTCGCTGATCCATCTCCTGGCAAACGTGTGCAGTTTATCACCAGATAAAAGTCAGGAGCACCACCTAATCCCAGTCACTAAAATGCACACCATGAAGAGCTGGCATGTATCCTTGCAGCGGTATCTCTCAGGAGAGAAGCTATTTTCTTAAACAAATGAGATACAAGCTGAAGTGTGGTATGTTCCTTCCATGCATCCCACTCAAAGCAAAGAGGTGGTTCTGTCTCCCTTTTCTCCTTCTTGTTGACGGGAATGCAGACATGATGGCTGGAGCTTGAGCAGCCATTTTAGACCATGAGGCACTGTGCTAGGAATGACAGCACAGCACAGTAGAAGCTTAAGGTGCTGATGACTGTGCTGTGCAGCAGCTCTGCCAGCCACGAGCAGCTGCCTCTGGAGTTTTCTTTTTTTAATATGTGGGAGAAAAGTAATCTGTTTGGTGAAAAAAAAAAACAAAACTGTTCTTCTCTCTCATTGCTTTCCCTATTCTTCCTTCCCTCCTTCTTTCTCTCTTTTCTTTCTTTTTCTTTTTTTTTTTTTATCCTCATCGGAGGACATTTTTGCATTTATCCTCAGATAGAGTTGGGGGGGTGGGGAGAGAGAGAAACATCGATGTCAGAGAGACACATTGAGTGGCTGCCACCCACACGACCCCAACCAAGGCCGGGGACAAACTGCAGCCGAGGTACGTGCCCTTAGCGGGAACCGAACCCGGGTCTCTCTGGTCCGCGGGCCGACGCTCTGAGCCAAACCGGCCAGGGCCCTTCTCTCTTTTCTTTAATCTTTTATTTTCCCTTCCTTCCCTCCCTCTCTGCCTTCCTCCTTCCTTCCTTCCTCTCTTCTTCCTTCCTTCCTTTTTTGCACCCAAACTTAATTCTGTCTGATACTCGGCCTGGCGCTGTTCCATTTCACCCATAAAGCAGATCAAGCAGAAGAATAAATTGAGTGGAGCCGTCCCACCACCTGCTCTGCAGGAAAACACCATCCATCAGAAGAGTCAGCTCTTTCCAGACAAGCCGGTGCTGAGGAGGAGCAGAGACCAGCACCCGGGGTGCAGACACTCCCCAGGCGGGTCTGGAGGACAGTCCAGGACGTGGGCTTTGTGCCTGCCTCTGGCACTCGTTCCCTGGCAGCAGGGAGGTGGAGTGAAGGGAATTAGCCTGACATGCATAGAGCTGTGTGTCTGTGGGAAAGGGGGAAAGAGAGAGGGAAAACCAGCTGAGACCCCTTGTCTAGAACCCCTTGTTAGGCAGCCCCACCCCCAATTCCATCTCAGATTTTGGAAAATGCACTAAACCTCTGTGCCAGAATCTTCCATCTGCCTCCCCCCCACCACCACCACACACACACACACACACACGTCCACTTCCCATCCACTCCTTCCTGCCCTGGGAGGCTGACCGGTGTGCCCGTCAGCCGGGCTCCCCTGGCTCACAAGCTGGGCTAATGGGGAGCCCCGTGGGAGACTAGAGGGAAGGAGGAGAGGCTGTTGGGCATCTACTCCCGCCCCCCCCCCCAATCTGGCTGTGTCCCTTGATGGAAAATCACTGTTCCCCTTAGGGGGACCTGCTTGAAATAACTCTCTCCTTCCGGTTCCAGAAATGTCTTCCTTCCCTCATCCCTCCCGGCCTGGGGTAGGGACAGCTCCTCTGCTACCAGCCCAGGGTTCCAGACTCTTCCTTTAGGTTCTGCTCACCTGCCACATCCTTTGAAATGGCCTCTTGTGAACAAAGGACTGTCCTAATTGAGGGTGCCATCTTTGCACGGGGACCTCTGACAACCTCACCGGGCTCAGGTCCTCATCTGTAAAGATGGATGGTGATGCCCGTTTCCACTGTTGCAGTGGGAATCAAGCTGATGACAGATATGGAAAGGCTTCCACGGTTACCTGCTCTGCAGACACAGACTTACCAAAATGGACGGGAGAAAAGGCATTCTGTTGCCTGTAAATTCAGCTGAGTCAGCGGTGGGCCCGGGGCTGCCAAATCCAGCTGGCATCTGGCAGTAGGACCTGGAGTCCCGAGGAAGGGAGAGGAGAGGCCTGCTGGTCCCCTCCGGTCAGGCCACAGGGAGGCCCGTGTTCACTTCAGGCATCACACCTGCAGACCAGACTGAGATCAGAGCAAGGGGCTGGCGAGGGGCCCGGAGGCAGGACGGGGGGTTGGAAGCACCATGGTCTATACCTGGAAAAGGAAAGCTGTGCGGGGCCTGAGAGCCACCTTCGCTCTCCCATGACCTGCTGGGTGGGTGAGCACTTGAGTTCAGAGCTCTATGGCTCCTTTGAGCAGAACTGGGACCCCTGGGTGGATGGGTTCCAAAGGAGGAGGACGTTTCCAGGGATTCGAGCTTCTAAAACTGAACTCCCCCCACGAGGGAAGAGGGTTCCTGCACAAGGATATTTATTGCAGTGTTGTTGGGGGGAATCGGAGATTAAGGGACCATTAGTAGAACTGTCATATCACAGAACAACAGGCTGTATTTAGAAAGAGCAAGGTGTCCATGGGTCCTGCTGGGAGACAAGCTCTGTCCGAGATGGCTGAGTGACAAAAGCAACTCACAGAAATGCACGTGTAGTTGAGGATGAAAATAAATATCAGCAGAGTTTGGCTTTGAATAAAACAGGGATCTATAAATGCATACTGGTGTGCGTGCGTAAGTACACGAGGAGAAAGGGAAGCTCTCAGAGCCGAATGCCCGCTGCTGTATGAAGCACTGGAATTCTGAAATCACCACCTGGCCATCCCAATAGCAACTGTTCATTAAAACAACAAATATTCACGGACACTAAAATTAGTGAAAGAGGAATGAGAAACAGGATTTTACGTGGTCTCAAAGTATATCTCTCACCAAAACCATGTATGAAATACAAAAGGGGAAAGTAACTGTACAATGAAGAAACTGAGTAGACAGCATCTTAATCAAGTGATCAAAGTTAATGCCACCAGGCCCGGCTGGTGTGGCTCAGTGGTTGAGCGCTGACCCATGTACCAGGAGGTCACCGGTTCGATTCCCGGTCAGGGCACATGCCCAGGTTGTGGGCCCGATCCCCAGTGGGGGGCATGCAGGAGGCGGCAAATTGATGTTCTCTCTCATCGATGTTTCTATCTCTCTCTCCCTCTCCCTTCCTCTCTCTCTAAAAATCAATAAAGGAAAAAAAAATTTTTTTTAAGTTAATGCCACCGGGCTGGACAAATCTCCGTCATGCACCTGCCAACCCCCGCCCCAGCAGGATGCACTGAGAAGACTCAGCATCATTTCTGTGATTTTCCGGCCGAAATGCCCAACTTGCTTCCTGTTGTGAGGGAACATCAGGCAAATCCAAACTGAGAGGCTTCGGGCAAAAGATCAGTCTGTAAAATTCAAACAGGTCAGAGCTGTGAATGCCAAGGAAGGACCTCGGAACTGATCCAGATCGAAGACTGTCCAGCGTGTCGTTGAGTCGTGCCCTACGGAGCAAGTGACCAGAACAATGGCTTCCATCTACTGGGCAACTTACATGGGGTCTCCGGGCAAAGGGCACACGGGAATTCTTTGAGATAATTCTTATGTTTCTGTACATGTGAAGTGATTTAAAATTAATAGTAACAATAAATGTGAAGGAGAAAAAGCACAAATAAACAGAACAGAAAGCTATGGAACTGACTTCAGCGCCTCCTGATACAAGGCACTAGGGAAGGCACCCCCTGAAGCATTCCTGCCCAAAACGGACCCCAAGTCAAGCCCAGCCCCAGGGGACAGAGGACATGTTCAAAAACACATGGAGACACATCACCCAAGTCAGTATGTGAGACAGTCTGAAGGACCACGACCCAGTTTCTTCAACAAATAAATGGCAAGAGGTAAAGGAGACCTAAGAGACAGATTGACCTTTTTCAAAAAAAAAAAAAAAAAAAAATATATATATATATATATATATATTTGATTGATTTTAGAGAAAGAGAAACATCAATGTGATTGATCAGTTGCCTCCTGCGCACATCCTGACCAGGGATTGAACCCACAACCTGGGTATGTGTCCTGACTGGGAATTGAACTGGCGACCTTTCAGTGCATAGGACAACACTCAACTAACTGAGCCACACCCGCCAGGGCCAGATTGACCTTTTTAGGATCCTGATTCAAGCAAACCAACTTGAGGAAGAGTTCATGAGAAAATCGGAGAAATCCGAACTGTCTGGACATTAGATGGTATAAGGGAACTACTGTTACCTTGTCTGGATGGAATCATGGTATTGCTATGATACACTTCTTTGTTTTTCTTTATTGATTTTAGAGAGAGTGGAAGGGAGAGGGAGAGAGAGAGAGAAACATCAATGAGAGAGAACACCGATTGGCTGCCTCCTGCATGCCCCTCACTGGGGATTGGGCCCACAACCCGGGCATGTGCCCTGACCAGGAACCAAACGGGTGACCTCTTGATGCATGGGTCGACACTCAACCACTGAGCCATACCGGCCAGGCTATGATACACTTCTTTAAATCCTCATCTCTGAGAGCATTTATGGATGAAACAAGATGATCTCTGGAATTTGCTTAAAAACACCAGGGTCAAACAACCTAAATGTCCATCAAAAAAATGAATGGATAAACAAAATGTGGTCTGTGCATACAATGGAATATTATTCAGACATAAAAAATGAAATTCTAACACATGCTACGCCATGGATGAACCTTGAAAACATCGTGATAAGTGAAAGAAGCCAGACACAAAACGTCAAATATTATGTCCCTTAAACGAGGCAGCTACGTAATCAAATTCATGGAAACAAAAGTGGTTACCAGCGGCTGGGGAGGAAGGAAGGGGAGTTCATGTTTAATGGGTACAAAGTTTCAGTTTGGGATGATAAAGAAGTTTTGGAGATGATGGTGGTGCTGATTACAGAACAATGTGAATGTCCTTAATGCCACTGAATTAAACACTGACAGATGGCTACAACAACAGCTTTTAGTTATGTATATTCTACCAGTTTGGGTTTTTTTTTAAGCCCAGGGCAGGTGAGCCACACGCCTATAATTGTTGAAACTGGATGATGAGAACATGGAGATTCCTTTTACTACTCACTCTACTTTTATATATGTTTGGAATTTTTCCACACTACAGTGCTTTTTTATATATATAATTTTTAATTGATTTTAGAGAGGGAGGAAGGGAGAGGGAGAGAGAGAGACACATCAGTTGGTTCCCTCCCGCACCCGCCCCAACCGGGGATCGAACCCACGACCTTCCGGTGCATGGGACAATGTTCCAACCAGCTGAGCCACACTGGCCATGGCTAGAGTGCTTTCGTAAAAACTTACAACTAAAACAACAGTCCGGCCCTGGCCGGTGTGGCTCAGAGGTTAGAGCATCGGCCTGCGGTCCAGAGAGACCTGGGTTCGGTTCCCGCTAAGGGCACATACCTCGGTTGCAGTTTGTCCCCGGCCCTGGTTGGTCGTGAGGGTGGCAGCCACTCGATGTGTCCCTTTCATGTCGATGTTTCTCTCTCTCTCTTCCTCTCTCTCCCTCCCACTCTATCTGAACAAAAAATGAAAAAATGTCCTCAGGTGAGGATAAAAAAAAAAAACAACAACAGTCCGAACACCCAGGGCTGATGAGAATAAGTATGAAAACCACAGCAGAGCCCTGGCTGGTTTGGCTCAGCAGTAGAGCGTCGGCCCACGGACCAATGAGTCGCGGGTTCAATTCCGGTCAAGGGCACATACCTTGGTTGAGGTTCGTCCCAGCCCTGGTCGGGGTCATGCGGGAGGCAACCAGTCGCTGTGTCCTCACATCGATGTTTCTTTCTCTCTCTCTCCCTCTCTCTCTCCCACGCTATCTGAAGATAAATGGAAAAATATCCTCGGGTGAGGATTAAAGAAAAAAAAAACAACAGCAGCCTGGAAAAATGTTCATGAGATTATGTTGGGTAAAGAGTTGGCCCCCTAATTGTGTCCACACTATGTTTATGTCATATGCAAATATAGGCGTGAGGGGGAAATATGGAAGGAAATACACCAAAATTACAATAGCTATAGTGTCGGGGTGGTGAGATAATAGGTAAGTTTCGTTTTCTTTTTTAACACTTTCTCTAATAGAGTTGCTCATATAGTTATTAGAAAATAAACTACATATACTCCAAGGCATCATAGGAGAGTGGATGGTAAGAAGCAAGGTATGAGAAGGGTGCTGAGTGATCAAATAATCCTTGTAGAGAGTTCTAGGGGCTTCCTGGGAGAGGACTTAGGAGAGCTACAAGCCCAGAGCAGGGAGTCAACACGCTCTCTGCCCACCTACCGACCCTTGGGTTTAAAGGCGCCCACCCGCACAAAGGGGCCCGGAGTCCAGGCCGGGGGCGCTTCCTGTGCCAACGCCTGTGGTTGTCCGGCCCCAATCTGGGCTGGGAGTTCTGGGAGTTGTGCAACCTGCCATGCCTTTCCTTCTTCCCCTTTACCCAAGCGCGCGGCCTCTGCAGCATGGGCTGGGGCTCTGTGGGCTCACCACAGGGAAGAGCCAGCTCCCTGCAGAGCCGACTCCCCCCCCCCCAAGAGCTGTTTCCACGTCTCTGATTGTTTTTCCCTCCCCGGGTTGCTAAACAGCTTATGAAGAAACCCCTTTCTTTTGCTTTTTTATTTTGGGGAAGGAGTCCAGTGCTGATTGTTTGTGAAGAGGCTAGGACGGTCCAGCCAAGGTGGGGGACGAGCCCCAGTGTACCCCAAGAACAAGGTGAAAGCAGCTCCCCCTCCTCCATCTCCATGAGAAACGGTGCCCGAATGTGTCTGGAGGTTGCACAATAATAATAACCACTAATATTTACCAAGGCTTCCTGTCCACCAGAGTGGGGAGCGAGCCCAAGTTCCCAACAGCCCTACTGAGGGGCCCCACCACTGCTGTGACCCCTGGGGTTTGGATGAGGAAACTGCAGAGGCACAGGGAGCTGACACAGCTGTCCAGGACCAGGCGGCATGGGGGGAGGGGGAGGGTGTCCACCAGAACCAGGACTGGGCCACTCACTGTCCCAGGTGCTGAAGGGCCTCAAAGGCCACTCTGAAGGCTGCAGTCCGGGAGGCTCAGGGGTCCTTGGGAAGGAGGAAGAATCACTCCCAAAGTCACACTTTTTGGAAGGAAACTGAGGGGCAGGGAAAACACCTAGGTGGAGGAGAATGTCACTTCTTTGGGGGATTGAGAATTGGAGGGGTGATTGAGAAGGGGTCTCCGTTAATGTTTCGTTTCTTAAGCCAGATGACGAATCCATGGGGTCCGTTGTATCATCCTGTAGACAATTCTGTGTGTCTGAAATAGTTCATAATGTTAATTAGAGCAAAACCCAAAACCCACCTGTGCTGACCTCTTCCCTAACACTGAGTAAATACTCTGAGAAACACTGGCCAATATTCTGGTGGTCGGTCTTTGCATCAAAACTGTGTAACCCAAAACATGACCTCAGGATTTAAGCTCCCAACAGACAATACAAAAGCAAAGCCAGGACCTCCCTGGCCCAAGAACCACAGCTCTGACAAGGGCCCCTGCACAGCCCCCGCTGGCTCCGAGGGCCACCTGGTCTTCTTTATAAGAACCCGAGGGAGACCATCCACAGCAACCTGGGCTCAGAGGAATCGGCTGTGTTTTTCAAGCCCAAGGAAAGAAAAATTCAGGCTGCTCAGACATCTGAAACAAACATTGGCTTCTCTGATTCTGAGACCTGCGGGGATCTTTATTATGTAAACATCTGAGAGATCTGTTCTCCGCAAATGGACAAAAATACATAATTCACTCACAACGTAAATAGCTCAGCGTTCAACTGCTCCAGACCCTGGTTATATATTATTATTTGAAAAATCTCGTGAGGGTTTCATGGCCAGTGACCAACTCTCAGTCTCCATGAGCGTAAGTCTGGCGACAACAGGCTCTGTGTGGAGTGAACTCAGGGAGAGCCTGGACTCAGGGCAGGGGCATGGTCCCCGAGAGCCCGCATCCCCACACCCACCCGCTGGCTCCTTCTGTGCCAGTGGTGTTAGGGCAGGGTCTGGATTGCCAGGTTTTGTTTTCTGGGGTTGCTTCAAGTTGAAAACACTTTTACACAGTAGCAGGCTATTGTTGACACCTGTGCAGCTCACCTCTCTGAACCTGAGCTTTTCACCTATGTCTTAGAGGGAGGGTGGACTAGATCCATGGTTAAAAGGTTTCCAACTTGACCCATGAAGTGTTTTGAAGTCAGGGGTCTTCAGCTACCAGTAACAGGAACCCACCTATTCTGACTAAGCGGAGGGAAAAGAAATTTATGGACCCACGTAACTGAGCAGTCCTAGGGTGGATCCAGCATGTGGGAGTCTAGAGACTTAAAGCTGTCAGTATTCAGTGCGTGTGTGCATGTCTGTGCATGTGTGTACAAAGGTGTGTGTGTGTTTGCATGTGCATGTGTTCATGTGTGTACATGGTCCTGTATGCATGTGCACATGCATTGTGTTGCATGCATGTGTGTGTTTGAGCATGTGTGTCCATTGTGTGCGTGTGTGTGCAAGTGTGCCTCCGAGCCCAGGCTTCACAGAGAACTTGTGGTGACTCCTGGGGCGAAACCTGGAGTGGAATTTTACTGTGTTTGCTTCAGAGTCTGGTCAAGAACTAAAACACCTCACGGAAAGAGAGGGGCCCCTTGTTCTCCTCCAGATCCCCACCCAACCCAGGGGCAGCCCCTTCCCTGAAGGTGCACGATCCTGCGTGCCCACAGTTGTATCCTTTTCCACAGACGAAGGTGTCCATGAGGACGGAACATCACTGCCTGGTCTAACATCTGTCCATCATGGCTTCACACGGTTGACACCCTCAGCACCTCACGCTCTCCCTCCACCGGGAGGTTCCAAGGTCTTCCTGGTGATACATGTGGATCTGCTGCGTCCAGATCAGCTGCTGGCTGTGACTCCGTGGTGTGGCCACACCATAGTCCATCCTGACTGGGAATCGAACCGGCAACCTCTTGGTGCATGGGTCGATGCTCAACCACTGAGCCACACCAGCCAGGCAAGTTTTTTCCATTTTAAAACAGTGCCACTGTGCATATCCTCAGGTGCTGTAGGGGTCCACACGCCCAGTATGGCAGACAGCTCCCCAGTGTGGTCCCACCAACCTAATCACCCCCCAGCAGTGTTTGAGGACATCTTCTCCTGCCCCAACAAGGCAGGAAGGGAATGCTACGATGACTGCTGTTAGAGGAGAGGAAGGAGCCCTGCTCAGAGCAGGAGATAGAGGCATGGATACTCCACACTGCCACGTCCTCTGGTGAGTCCGGGAAGAAGAGAGACACCCACACATAGCTCTGTCTCATCTAATCTCAGGACCTAGAAAGGCTCCCGTGTGGGCTTCCAAGAACTTTTTAGCTTTTTATTTTCAAATCAATCTCAGCCTGAGAGCTAGAAGGTCCGTGAAAGAGATCCACTGAGCCTATGGGCTTGATCACATGCCCAAGTCTGTGTGTTGGATTTTCAAAGAGGGTGGTGATTCCAAACCATTGAACCTGTATTTTTCAACTGGGCTCTTTCAATTATGATTTTTTTTTAATCCAACTTAATCTGGCTTGAGCGAATAAAAGAGAAAAAAGGAATTTGTTGGTTCACCTGGGCAAAAGGTCCAGGAGTAGCTGGGCTCAGGTAAGGCTGAATCCAGGGGCTTATATCACACCAGAGAGCCCAAGTCTCTCCCCATCTCTGGCTCTACTTTCCTCTGTTGGCTTCATTGTTAGGTGGACTCACTCCACCCAGGTCCCCCAGTAGGTTTACTCACCCTCACAGCTCCACCTACAGCAGAAAGGGGTACTTCCCCAGTACCTTCGGCAGGAGTACTGGAATCCAGTAGACCAAGGCGGGTCATGTGCCCATCCTCTGGCAGAGGACTGGGATGCTCCAGGGGGCTCGGGGTCATGGGGAAGAGGGGTGGCAGGGACAATAGATGCCCCTGCACTCTGAAGAAGGCTACCTCCTTAAGCAAGTTCAAGCTCAGATGCTCTGGTCATTTATTATGACCAGCCATGGTAGAGACCTGGTAAGCCTGGTGCCATATGTAGGGATGGTCTAAGGGCAGCAATGCCATCTGTTTGGGGTTAAACTGTGTCCCCCTAAAAGATATGTATAGTTACTGAAATCTAACCCCTGGTACCTGTGGTGATCTTATTTGGAAATAGGGTCTTTGCAGATGTACTTAGTTGAGATAAGGGCATGCATAGGTAGGATAGGACCTAAACCCAATGCCAGGTGTCCTTAAAAGAAAGGAGAAGAATATTATACAGACACAGGGAAGGCCAATGTGAAGACAGAGACAGAGATTGGAGTGACGTAGCCACAAGCCCAAGAGTGTCTGGACCCACTGGAAAAGGCAAGAAAGGATCCTCCCCTAGAACCTCCAAAGGGACCGTGGCCTTCCCACACCTTGATTTCAGACTTCTGGCCTCCAGAACTGAAGGAGAATAAATTCCAGTTGTTTTAAGCCCCCAGTTTGGGGTAATCTGTTGTGATAACCACAGGACTCATACACCAGCCAACCCTGATGTTCGGCTATGACCTAACCGTGAATCCGGGCACCTGACGTGAGTCCTGGTCTCTCCAGCCCATCTCCTCTGCAGCCCCAGAACGGTGGCTCTCCCAGACTCATGAGGATCCCAACCTGGTGTTTTCCAACGTGGCCTCGGAGAGGTTTGAGGAAGTGGTGGCCCTAATGGCTGGGAAAGTACTCCGGGGCAGCTTTGTGATTCTGCTTTGCAGGTGACCCCAGCAGGCTACTGATCTAAGGGGAAATCCATGAATCCCTCTCCCACCCAGCATGGCCACAGCATGTGTGGAAACACCTGGGCAGCACCAGGACCCAATGTGTCCACTAACCAAGAAGCCCCAAACATGAAATTGCTGCCTAAATCTTCTACTGGCCACACCTTCTGGACACACGCAGTCAACTCCAGCTGGTGCTCTCTGGTATCTGGACACTGAATCGTCTCCGTATCCAACAGAGAAGTTAATCAAAGCCATCCCTGACCAAGCCAGCCTCAAGGGTTCATGCCCTCTGAGCTCAAGTCCTACCTGATGGCTGTAGCAGGAGCCTCAGGCCACCACGGTTCAGAGTGGAATGGCCAGGCTCCGCAGCTGGACAGACTGGGGTTTAGATCCTGGCATGCAGCCTTTGGAAGTTGTTGAACCTCTCAGTGTCCCCATCTGGAACAGATAATTATACTTGCTACCTCTTAAGATTATAGTAAGCAGTAATTGACATAATACACAACATAAATGTTAGCATAATTAAATGATGAAGAGGCACTCATTCAGTAAATATTTATTAAGTACCTAATATGTGTCTGGCAATATCCTAGAAGCTATAGTTACAGTGGGGAACAAAACAGACACAGGTGTTTTGGAGCTTATGAAGATGGAGGTGAGGATGATGATGATGATGAGGATGATGATGATGGTGATGAGGATGATGATGATGGTGATGAGGATGATGATGATGATGATGATGAAGCTAAGACTCCTCTCTAGACCATGCGATCCTCATGAGCAAAAGCTGTCTCTCCCATGTACTGCCCCCCCCCTCAATGTCTAGCACAGGACCTTGCACATAGTAGGTACTCAAGAAATGTTTGTTGATGGACTTATTCTTCAAGTTGCTTTAAGCAGAAGAGAGGAACCCCTCCAAGAGTAGCTCAAGCTGGCCCATGCAAATCTGTTTGAAGTCATGTGTCTTATCTCTAAAACTGACTTGAGCGTTTCATTCCATTCAATGGTATACACGTTTGTTTTACTTATAAAGATTTTTTTTTCCAAAACTTTGAGTGAAAACGGTGCCCCAAGAAAACATGCCATTTATCCCTGTGGCTTTTGAGACACAGACTACACACACACACACACCAGCCCCCACCCCTGGCCACCCCCACAGACATCAGAGGTCCACAGAGCTCAGGGCCAGAAGCACGACCCAGGCTGGTAAACACTCCGGAGAAAACAAGTCTCCGTCGGGGTGGTGAGGGGCTGGGGGAGCAGGAAGGGAGAAGGCCTTCGAGGGCAGCTCGAGCACCGCTCTGTGCTCTGGAGGGCAAGGAGGCTGAGCCTGGACTCCGTGACTTTATGCTGAGAGCCAGAGTCAAAGTAAAAAGACCCTGAAGGGGTCTCTGGAAACCTTGTTTTCCTCTTACAACCCAGTGCTGTCAACGTGAGAACCACATCATCGACCTGGACAGACCCTGGGTTACGAAGTGGCAGCATCAGTTCTGGGGGTCTCTGAGTCCAGTGGGCATTTAGGGAGCTCCGACTGTGTCTGGCCAGAGTTTTAGGATTTGTTCAGGAATCTTGCCAGCTCCCCGGTGACAGGCAGAGAAAACAGGCAGGAAGAGGGAAGGCACAGCCAGGTACCTCCAACTTGATTCCGAGCCGGCTTCCCCACCTCGCACCGCCCTCCCCTCTGAGCTCCCTAAGTTTCTATTTCCCCATTTCTAAAGTGTCTTCGACCGGCTCTGCCAGATGGTTTTCAGCTCCTTTACAGAAGAGTCATCCTCAGGAGCTCAGGAGCGTAGAAATGGACAGCAGTTCGTGCCTAATTTGGTAACGACACGTTTATAAGTAAACTGGAATTTACTGAGATGAAAATGCTTCCCCAGCAGCTGAGCCTCGATGAGGACATGAACAACGGGGTCAGTCAGTCTCGCATCTTCCCCTGCATATGCCAGGAGGTAGACGTATGGCCCAGTCGGTAGCTCTGAGCTTCTCAAGCCAGAGAAGGCCCTTTCACCTCTGCCATGTGCAGTGCTGAGAAGCCTGCAAAAGCATTTTTCAGGGAGGGGGGGCAACTGTACTTGTAATTTGTGGAAGTAATTATTTCTACATTAAAACAAATACAGCCGTGTCATGGGGCAAAATAAAAATTCCCATGATTTTCACAATCAGACCCAAGACTTTTAAAGGAATGTCACGCACACGGCAGAACAATTCAGGCCATTGCCCCACAGTCCAGATTGCGCAAAATCTCCATCTAACTTTTTAGTAGGCAAGTTTGATCAGAGAAAAAAATATTTTAATGCAGAGCCAGCCTCTGTGGGCTCAAGGGCAAGCACGGAGCCTGGATGCCACCTCGTGTTCACATGGGATATGACACCCGGTTCCACGCAGCCTTAGTGTGGATGTCAGAGTGTGGGCAGATGGGGGCCGTCCTGAGAGGTGCTGCCTGTGTAAATGGTACCTCGTCACCCCTCCCCCACCAACCTGTCTCAGCAGCTGGGACCCCTTGTTAACGGGCTTATTTGGGTGAAGTGGAGCCTCCCCCGAGCCTGGCCTCAATAGCACCTGTGGGCTTGCTAACCCCAGATTCACTCCCTGGAGATTATGATCCAGGAGCCCTTGGTCAGAAAAGAGGTCGGTTTTCCACCAGTTTCCCTGGCAACCTGGAATGAACGCAGTGGTTTGAACCTGCAATTGAATCACCTGGGGCAGCTTTTAGACCTTACAGATGCATGTAGAATAAGGCCCAGGCCTCAGGGCCTTTTTTTTTTTTTTAAATCCTCACCCGAGGATATTTTTCCATTTATCTTGAGACAGAGTGAGAAAGAGGGAGAGAAACATCAATGTGAAAAAGACACATCGATTGATTGCCTCCCGCATGACCCCGACCAGGGCCGGGGACTGAACCACAACTGAGACATGTGCCCCTGACTGGAATCAAACCTGCAACGCATTGGTCGAGGGCCGACACTCTAACCACTGACCCAAACCGGCAGGGCCTCAGCACCTTTAAATAGTTGCCCAGGTGACCTTAATGTGCAGGCTGGACTGAGAAACACTGGAATGAAGACCTGTGTCATGATGAATTTCCTAATAAAATGTCAGCATCCTTGGGAGGGATGCCCAGCTCATAACATGGTTCCTTAGTCAAGTGAACAACCCTTCCACAGTTATCTTGGGACCAAGGCGTTCCGGGATGTGCAGACTGCTGCATGGACATGTCCTGTGCTTGGTGGTTTGTTCTTCCTCCTGTTGGGCTGCGTCAGGACACCCTACATGTCCTGGGTGAAAAAGGCGAAGGGATTAAGAAGTACAAATTGGCAGTTACAGCCCTGGCCGGTTTGGCTCAGCAGTTAGAGCGTTGGCCCGTGGACCGGAGAGGCCTGGGTTCGGTTCCCACTAAGGGCACATACCTCGGTTGCAGTTTGTCCCCGGCCCCGGTTGGGGTTGTGTGGGTGGCAACCACTCGATGTGTCTCTCTCACATCGATGTTTCTCTCTCTCTCTTCCTCCCTCTCTCCCTCCTACTCTATCTGAAGATAAATGCAAAAAAAAAAAAAAAATGTCCTCAGGTGAGGATAAAAAAATAAAATTGGCAGGTACAGAATAGTCACGGGGATGTGAAGTACAGCATGGGGAATATAGTCAATAGCATTGTCATAACCGTGTATGGTGCCAGGTGGGTACTAGACACGGGGGGAAATCACTTCGTACGTTATATAAATGGCTACCCACTGTGCAATGCACCTGGAACTCATGTAATATTAAATGTCAACTGCAATGTAAAATTTTTTAATTTTTTAAAATAAATTACAAAAATACCACAGTTAGAGCTATTTTCTGCCCCAGTAATCAGCAGAATCGATCTGCTAAATTGCAACACTAGACCTGCAGAGCTTGAGTGCTAAAACTGGGAATGTCCCGGATAAACCAAGACAAGTTGGTCACCCTCCTCCTCAGACCTGCCTCAGACTAGGAAGAATTGGGGCTGGGTCTCAATGACTGCATTTTTGAGAGTAGCAACCAGAACATCCATCGGATTCTTAAAGGGGTCTAATCCCCAAGGATGACAATCCTGCTTTTCAAGTATCTGCCACTCATATAATACAACATGCCTAACACCCATCCCAGGAAGAGGTGCTGCCTACAGGGCAGGGCAGGAAGGGGGCTCAGGAAGTAACTGGTCAGTTGGAGAGCAATGGGCATCTGAGTTTAGCTGATTTCGTTGTTGACTTTTGGTTTGGTTTGGTTTAGCTGGGAGGTGGCTGTTAAGGCAAAAGATGAGGAAGTCCTTTGAGAAGCCCCTTAGGATTTGGGGGTGTTTGTTTATTCAATAAACATTTACTAAGCACCTACTATGTGCTAGGAGTTGTACAAGGTACCCAAGCAAAAACAGCAACATGGCAGGCATTGACTGGGCTCTGGCACAGGCCAACAGGAATGTGAGGCCCAGCTCTGCTTTCACTGGCTGTGTGGACCTTGGGCAAGTCACTTAACCTCTCTATGCCCCTCCCTTAATCAGGACATTGAGGAGAATAACCTCACAGCTCAAATGAGGAAATAATACACATAGGGCAGGAAGCCAGGGCTGGGACCAGGCAGCCTGAGTTGGTGACCGTCCACTTAACCCCTTGCCAGCCTATTTCAAAAATAAAGTCCTGCCCTGGCCGGTTTGGCTCAGCGGTTAGAGCATCAGCCCGTGGACCAATGAGTCACGGGTTCGATTACAGTCAAGGGCACGTACCTCAGTTGCGGTTCGTACCCGGCCCTGGTCAGGGTCATATGGGAGGCAACCCGTCGATGTGTCCCTCTTGCGTCGATGTTTCTCTCTCTCCCCCTCTCCCTCCCTCCCTCTCACTCTATCTGAAGATAAATAGAAGACTATCCTCTGGTAAGGATTAAAAAAAAATTTTTTTTTTAATAAATAAAGTCCTGTGCACTTTGACTTAGAGTACAGTGGTGTCAGAAGTTACCTGCAACTGGCTCTCAGAAACATTTTTTTCCAGTTTGTAAGCCTACATCACACCCTGGTACATTATGTTTTGCTTTCAGGATCTGTGCCAAATCAGAGCCCATGCCAAGATCCTTGGTGGTGAAATGAAGTTTCCAGCCCACAGAGCTGCCACCTGGAGCAGGGTGTCCCCGTGGGCCTGATGATTCTGCAGGACAGAAAAAAAGCATCTAGAGAGGAAATCACAGTGAATGCCTGGTGAGTGATGGGTTTGGCCAGAGCTGCCCTGGGAATCCCTTGCCTATAGGTGAAATACTACTATGAGTAGAAACACATGAAGAGGAGGGTGTGTGAACAAATGTGCCATCCATACCTCACCCTCTGGACTGGAGAAAGCTCCAGAAGAAAGCCCCTGCTCGCTCTGGATGCCCTTCTCTACAAACAGAAATGGTTAGGTCTCCACGCACCCTCTGCTGTTCAGAACTGAGAATGCAGCCCACTGAAATACCAGGTCTAACTCTCCACAACGCAGGTCCAATTGCAGGATTTGAGATACCTACAAGCTGCAGAGAACCCTTTAAAAGGCATCTGAGCCCCTGTTCTGGGTCGGGAACTGCGGTGCAGGAGTGATGAGGACACAAGCACAAATTACCCATACCTCAAATGGGCAAAGAACCTGAATAGACATGTTTCCAAAGAAGATATACTAAAGGTCAACAGGTACCTGAAAAGATATTTAACATCGCTAGTCATTAAAGAAATGCAAGTTAACACCACAAGAAGATATTACCTCACACCTATTAGAATGGGTATTATCAAAAAGATAAGAGCAGTTATCAAGTGCTAGCAGGGATGTAGAGAAAAGGGAACTCTTGTGCACTGTTGGTGGGAATGTAAATTGGTACAGCCACAATAACAAACAGTATAAAGCAGCGGTTCTCAACCTGTGGGTCGCGACCCCTTTGGGGATTGAACGACCCTTTCACAGGGGTCACCTAAGACATAACAGTAGCAAAATTACAGTTATGAAGTAGCAACGAAAATAATTTTATGGTTGGGGGTCACCACAACATGAGGAACTGTATTAAAGGGTCGCCGCATTAGGAAGGTTGAGAACCACTGGATAAAGGATCCTCAAATTAAAAATAGAACTACCGCCTGGCTGGTGTGGCTCAGTGGTTGAGCACTGACCCATGCACCAAGAGGTCACCGGTTCAATTACCAGTCAGGGCATATGCCTGGGTTGTGGGCCAAATCCCCAGTGGGGGGCTTGCAGGAGGAAGCCAATCAATGTTCTCTCTCATCCATGTTTCTATCTCTCTCTCCCTTCCTCTCTCTCTAAAATCAATGAAGAAAAAAAATTTATTTTTAATAAATAAAATAAAAATAGAACTACCATACTGTGGATGGAGTCAGTATCAAACATGTCTGAGACTTGCAGGAACAGTAGTGGTAACTCCTCAAACCTAGAGAAAACTTCACGTTTTGAAGTGAAATTAGACACAATAAGGTGTCTAAATGAATTTCTGTAAAGTTCTCTGTGTCCAAGGAAATTCAAAAGATAGCACTAGCTACACTCCTAACCTATTAAAGCTTTTCCCCTTCAAAACCAATCAATATCAAAGACAAATTAAAAATAAATGTTCACTTTATTCAGTTGTTCTTCTAAAAAAAAAAAATTAACCATGCCTCCCTTTCAGAGAGCACCCTGTGACACCTCATGGGACCCGGGATAGCTTCCCAAAGCCCCATCTGACAGCCTCTGAGCTGCACAAGTCATGCAGACACCCCTCAACATCTCAGGCCTTGCTGTGTGCTGCTCCGCACCTGTGCCTGGGCTTCTCAAAGAAATATGCTTAGGCTGATCCTGCATGTGTGGAAACAACCGAAAACTCACACAGCTGCTGCTACAGAAAGAACGGTCACTGCTGGGGTGAACACACATGCTGGGTGACACTCACAGGAAGTAAACAGGAAGCCGATAGGAAGCAGACAGGAAATGGAGACAGGACACAGAAAGCAAACAACAAGAGCTAGCTCCTTTCTCCTCCAGCCTTCTAGGCTCCCTGAGAGTCCCTAGTGACAGGGGCCAAGCCAGCTGGCCAAGCTGAAATTCAGTGTGCAGCATCCCGGCGCCAGCGTCCATCAGCCAGTAAGGAAGGGTGGTTTTGAAGCTGAGAGACAATAACTTATCTGGCACAGCCCATCTCTTAGGCTACTCAGAGACTATGCACATTGCTCTACACATTTATGAACCTCCATATATCAGAACAAGTCTACATCCCCACCAAGTAAGATGCAAATAAAGGAGCTTGCAGATGGAAAAGGGCCCGTGAGGCCCCCAGCCTGGAGCTTGACAGTAGCCTGAAGTGTTCGGCTGCCTTAGGGGCTTTACGTCCTTTGAGTTTGGAACTATTTCCACCTGCACCCCTGCTTTCATTCGTTTTGGGGTGAGTAGATTCTTCCCATTCAAGTCTCAGCTCACATATATATTACCTCCGCGTTGAGGCCTCTCCCAGCCAAGTTCAATTGTTCCCAGTGGGTCCACCCAAACACCCCTCCCTCAGCCCCAAGGAGCACTGTTAAATCTTCTCATTATTTTATCCATTAGTTTTACTTGTCCTTCCTGAGGGTGAGGGCCCCAAGGATCATGTTCATCATTATATCCCCATGACATGTAGATGATCAATCAGTGGTCAAGTAGACCCCCAGCTTAAGGATGGTCAGTTGAATCTAGTATTAACTCTGCTCCCTCCCAAATTCCCACTAAAATGGCATTAAAGGGATTTTTTTTTAAGGACAAAGAGAACAGAAGAGGATGACAGAAGTCACATTTTGGAATCTGAAACTGATGTACAAGTGGCAATCCTCTTAGCAAGTTCAAGATAGCAGGTTCCTACAAGGTAAGGGGAAGGCCCAGGAGAGCCTGATTACTCCATGGAAAATCTCAGGCTCAGGGGGAACTTCAAACACCATCTTTACCACCTCCTCGCTTCCACTCAAGCAAAGTCCTCTGCCTCCAGCCCATTCAGTTCCAACATGCAACCCAGGGTAACAACCTCTTCTCTAGGGGTTGTTCTGAGCAAGGTGGCATTGGAGTGCCTGGCCCAGGGTACGTACACCACCAACTGTCATTTAAGAGCCAGGTGATGGGCCAGGGGTGACCTTGGACCAGGTCAGGCACCTCAGTCCCACCACAGGAGCCCACCTTGGGAAGAAACTGAAATGGCATCACCCAGTGGGAGGCCCAAGCTTTGTAGCCAAAGCCATCTCCCAGCCAGACTCCCATGCTCCCAGACACTTCCTCTTTCCCACCAGGCAGGGAGAGACTCCCAGGGAAGTCAGCTGGCCCTTTGAGAGTAAAGGATCAAGAGCATTTCTAAGCAGCCGGAAGACACTACTGTCACAGGTTACATTTAACCTACTCTTAACTTTAAACTGGTAACTATCTAAAGCCCTCCTCCCATGACATTCCCTTAATCAAGCTCTAGGGGCAAAGTTCCTTTCCAACTTAATGCTGGGCTTCTCCAGGGCCACCTCCCACCCTCGCCTCATTCCTACACCAATACTGCTGGGACATCCCTTTGCACTAGATTCTCTGTAGCTCTTGCCATGCAGCTTGTGTTCCAGGATTTGTTCTGCTTCTCCATACGTGTCTCCAGAGACCAGCAAAGGGAACTGGGGTTAGAACGCAGCAGAACAAGACAATGGGATGAGAATCCTAAGCTTGCCAAGGGCCAGGATAACACTCCTTAAATCACTGCCTTACCTGGCATTGGCTTTGTTGTAGCTTTTTGGATCAAAGGCTGACTAGCCAGGAAGCTGAGCAAACCATAAGCAGGTGGAGGGGAATGAGTCTACCATGGAGACCTCCTGCCCTTCCCAGGCTCATTGTCCACCAACCCCAACCAACATTGATCATTATAAGGGGGGAGGGTCAGTCCCAAAAGAAAAGTGGTCATGGTGACTTCTGCCAGTCTGGCTACTATAAAGGAATTTTACTCACAAAAATCTCATCATAAACCTAATTAAAACATCCCACATCAGAGGAGTCTATATTTTTAGCTTGTATATGATGTCCCTGTATACAATTTATTTTTGCCATTTCATTTATACCCAAAACATACTTACTTCAGACACTTGCGAGAAACCTATTGTGTACAAATGACAGACACTTTCATTTAGTTATCATCAAGGAATCGATCACAAGGATTTCATGTAAACTGCTCATTTATTAGCATTGGGACTGCAGCATAAGAGTTTCCAGTGAATATACTCAACCACAAGGAAATGACAGAGGCAAGGTTCAGGTATGTGAATGGCGGGTTCTTATTTCTTCCACTCGTTCTTGTCGTAGTCCCACTTGGCAGAGAAGCCCTGGATCGGGCTGACCTTCATGTCGAGCATCCTCTTGGTCTGCTTGGCCACCCACTCCTCTTCAAAGGTATGCGGGATGGGGCCATACACTGCAGTCCAAAACAACTTCATGAGGTTAACACTGTCTTGGCTAGCTGTTTCTAAGGCAATGTGCTATATGGGTTAGGTCTGCCACAACACACTGGCAAGCAGGTCAGTGAAGCCATCTGCCCCTCAAACCAATGCCTACCCAAAAACACTGGTTTTGAATTCTGGGCACTGACAACTCTTGATAGTTCCAAATTATTCCTTTGTTTGTAAGTTAGCAATTAAACACTTAAGCTAAAATGAATATGTCTTCTCTATAGCATAGATAATAGGGTCTACAGGGTAGCACAGAGCATAAACAGAGCCAAAGGTGACTTGGGAGAAGATCAAAGAGATGGGCACAGGTCTGTTAACCCATGTCCACAGTCAAACCACAAACACAGGAGTATACCTACTCGGAATGGGAAAATACCTATTCTGCCTGGACAGAAAGAACCTGGGAGAGGAAGCACTAAAATGAATAGACAACCCCAACACGAAGGAGAAACTATTAGGTCTTCAGACCCAGAATTCTAATTAGTGAGATGCAGTCCCTGAACAGCTGAAACGGCCCTTCAATAAGTTGTTTTCTTCTCTTTTATTGAACCTTTACTCCATCATCTTCTAATAACTGACTGGTGAGTAGATAAATCATCTACCGAAAACATGGTATGCTGTACAAAGTAGGTAAGTAGTTCACTACCAAGCAAGTGTGGCCCACCATGAATGAGATTCTGGCTTATACAACTTCAGTTCACACCAGCCAGTTTCACAACCTGATCAACAATCCTGGGATGGAACCTAGAATGAAGGTCCCTATCTCGTTGGAGCCCTGCCCCAGCTCACTCCTGGGCACCGGAAGATGAAGCTGTGCCAGCTAACTCCAGCTCCTGTGCTGCTGGGGCCTTTTCAGCTGAACCACTCCAGGCACACAGCCCCACATTTCCTCTCTACTCACCATAGCGCTTCTCCCAGATCAGAACGAGAGCAGTGAAGCCAATGAAGAACATGGCAGCGCCCACGACTGTCTTCCACTCATTCGTGCTCCTGTTCATTTCAGCAAAGCTCTCGTTGAACTTAATGCGATACACTGGAAGCAGAAAGAATCGCCATTTGTGGGCATGAGCTCTGTGGACCAACCACTCCCTCGCCCACAGTGCTCCACCATTTGTCCTTGCAACAGTGAGGGATGAACATGGAACTGAGGAATTCAACAAAAAGGCCTGAGGCCGAAACATGCTCATGCACATGCACACACAAGCTCTCACACACACATAAGGGGTGAAGGAGGGAAGAAAATGCATGGAGTTTGCTTTGGTTAAAAAAAAAAAATTATTAAAGAAATTAAAAAACTGAAATTCTTCTATCGATTACAGTGTAAGGGTCAACCTAATCACATTATTTTCATTCTCCTTTCCTACCTGACAATGTCTTGCTGATCTTCCGTCAATAATTTACAGTAAACCCGGGCCCCCCCAGCAGAGGCACTGAGACATTGTATCCACATGCTACCCAATGGAATGACCCAAACTCAGCTGCTTTGCATCCATGTTCATGCTTCTCCCCAGGGGCTGGAGCCCCATAAACACAAAGGAGCCTGGGCAGCGGTCCAGGCAACCAGAAACTGGGCCTCCTGAAGCAGCCCCACAGAAACACACCACACCGAGCCTCCAATGTATGCTGGTCTCTGGGCAGTGCCCCAGGGCTCATAGTACACATTCTGCCTCACACAGTGTGCCTTGCCTTCAATACTCACATTCAACTTTTTCATCAATTGACAGACTGCTCCAGGGGTTCTTCTCCTTCTCTTTCAAGGCCTTCTGGCTGGCAGAAAGGTTCTTGACGTGGGCCACATCAGGCAAGGGATAGTCACGCCGATCAACATAACTCGGGAGAGCAAAGTCTTCACTCTTCACAACACTCCCTAAAAAGCACATTGGATAAATATTTGAAATCACATAGGTTCAGAGCTACAAACAACATGGTACTTTCTAAAAACCAAAATAAGTACATGCATGCACACCCTGAAAACCTGTCATCCCAGGGAGCTGCAGCCACTGTGTCAAACAGCTGAAGGACTCTCATGTGCAACAGGAAGCAGGCTTATCCTGCCTGGCCCAGATGGCAGAATGAAGATGGTAGGTAGACAGTAAAAAGTAGCAGTTTTCATCACAGCAAAACAGAAACCTACCAGGAGCAACTACTCAGAGAGGCAGCAACTAATAGTTGCTTACAACTAATAGTATTCAGACAGAGGTCAGACAAAGGCTCCCAGGATTCCCTGCCCTGGACAGAGACTAAACTAAATGAAGGCCCCTCTGCAAGTGACTCAAACTAATGAGGAAGAACAAAAACAATGTAAAACATAAAAGAAATGTTGAGAAATGTTCCAAGTTGAGAAACAAAGACATATGAAAAGATGGTTACTGCAGGACTGCTTATTATAGCCAAAAAACCTGGGTCCAATAGAGAATGGAGTTAGCTAGACCCTTAGAAATGTTATCATGGAGCCATTCATTCACCTGATCAATAAATGTTTTACTGAAAACCTGCTATTATGCTAAGCATGGTTCTAGACATCTGAAATCATCAGTGAACAAAGATTCCTACCTACTGGTGACTACATGCTCAAAGTGGGGAACAAACAGTAAACATAACAGACGTGTAAATTACAGAGCATGTTAGGAAATGAGTACTCTGGAAAAGAAAAAGAGCAGAGAAAGGGAACCAAGGGGATGTGTGTATGGCAGGAAACAACTCAGAACAGTAGAGAGAAGGAAATCCATGTGTTCAAAATGGAAAAACAATTGTGTACTCACCAAGTCACAGAAAACAATATCAGGATTGTTTTGTTCTTCTTGTTTTTTCATGTAAATCATGCAATAGACTCACATTAAGAAAAAAAACTCCTGGCAAAGTAAACTCAAGCTATCAGGGGAAGAGGAGAGGATGAAATGGGGATTTCTGCTCAAATACAGTAGTAAATCTTTGATTTTGAGGACCTCGATTTAATGAACTTCAGAATTAATGGGCAAAATTTCGAGTCTGTATGTCACATGTTAAAATTAACACCCTGTTAATTTAAAAATGCTTTTAACCAAGATATGCTTATAATTAAATTAACAGGTTTTTTTGTTGTTGTTGTTGTTGTTATTAATTCACTGTTATTTTAAACAAATGTTAGCAAATAGGCCATACATTGGAAAAAACACTAAAGTAATTTTGCCAACATAAACATTACTTATCTAGCCCTGGCTGGTTTTGCTCAGCAGTTAGAGCGTCAGCAGTTAGAGCAGACCAGAGTCATGAGTTCGATTCGGGTCAAGGGCACATACCTCAATTGCAGTCCAATACCCGGCCCTGGTTTGGGTCATGCAGGGGGCAACCAATCGATGTGTCTCTCTCATATCGATGTATGTTTTTTTCTCTCTCTCTCTCCTCCTCCCTCCCACCCTCCTACTTTATCTGAAAATCAATGGAAAAATATCCTCAGGTGAGGATTTTAAAATATATATATATATATATATTACTTATCTACAACTATAGTCTACATATTTAAATCTAAGAGTAACCGCTCATAAACAGTTGGGCAAATGATTAGCAGGTGATGACACCACAATCACACACACGATAATTGGTTCTGTTGTCACATGGTGTGACTTTCTGCAGTTTTTATGCATTGTTCCAATATCGTCGTTCCAATGTGTGCTAAGCCACACCCCAACGGTGTGCATTTGTTCACTCTTGGTGACTGGTGAATGCACACATTTACTAGACCTATTCAGCATAAATTTAAAATTATAGTAATACATACAGAAACTTTTCTATGAAATTAAACTTTTCATACACACTTAACTTTAATTACACAAATGTGCCTACATAAGTAAAAACAGGTAAACTAACTCATTTGTCAATTTTTTACGTGTATTCGGAAAACCTGTTTTATTACATAATGGACTTTCGGCTTTAACAGACACCCCTCACCCGAATTAGTCCATTATATCGAGGTTTTACTGAAGGTAGAAATTTTAGTTCCTTAAAATGAGCATACACCCATGTATTACTCAAGTAAAGAGGAAAAAAGCTCAACCGCAGAAAAGAAAGGAATATTTTAATTTTTATTTGGGGTTTTCTCACTGCTAAACACTGTTTTTTTAATTCTATCCAACACCTGCAAGAAAACTATGTTCCAAATCAGTGTAGAAGTATGAAGTCCTACAAAAATGCTTTCCTTCCATTAGCTTAGTTCAATTGGTTAAAATCGCCCAAATCATGTTAACAATAATGAAATAAAACATTCAGCCTAAAGCAAAGCAGTCTAATTTCTCTAGATACTTATTTTTGCCATATAAATGACTACCACACTTATATATTTATGTTCAACCTTAACCCAAAAAGATCCAATATGAAAATGGCTAGAATTACTTCCCAATTTTACAATTCCAATATCCTATTAAAATGGGTGAACTAAAAATAATGGCTGTATACTAGCACTCAGCTTACACATGAATTATTCAAAATACACCTAATGTCCAGCCAGTGTGGCTCAGTTGTTGAGCATCGACCCATGCACCAAGAGGTCGCCAGTTCAATCGCCGGTTCAATCCCCGGTCAGGACACATGTCCAGGTTGTGGGCCCAATCCCCAGTTGGGGGCATGCAGGAGGCAGCCAATCAATGTTTTCTCATCAATATTTCTTTCTCTCTCTCCCTTTCACTTCCTCTCTCTCTAAAAAAAAATCAATAAAGGGGAAAAAAAACGCTTAGTGATGTCACAGCCTAACGTAGCGCAACGCATTACACAACACTTTCACGTCTGTGGTGATGCTGGTGTAAACAAACTTAGTGCACTGCCAGTCTTATAAAAGTAGAGCACATACAATATGTACAGTACATATAATACTTGATAATAAATGACTACGTTACTGGTTTTTACTATACTGTATTTTCTATTGGTATAGTGTACTCTTCCTACTCGTAAGTTTTCTGGCAGACAGTATGCTGTTACACTGGCAGCAGTCTCATACATCTCGTGTTCACCAGTCTTGATCGCATCATTTTCTCTTGTGCTTGATTTAATCTCATGTTGTTTTGTTCAGTGGCATGCTGCACAGGTTTGCAGCCAAGGAGCAACAGGCTATGCCACCACACAGCCTAGATGTGTAGTAGGCTAGACCATCTAGGTTTGTGAAATCACCTAACGATACATTTGCCAGAATGTATGCCGGTCGTTAAGTGGAGCGTGACTGTAAACATTTGTAACCTTGGAGCACTCTAAGCATAAAATTGCATTTTCTAGAACAGTCAAATTGTGATCTCAGGGCTGCTAGAGGTTCTTCAGTACTTTGGGCCTGATCCCCCAGCAAATGGAGGGGTGGGGAGCAAAGGTTAACATACCAAACTATTCTAAAATAACATTTGCAAGGAGGGAGATGATTAGAGAGAAGTAACCATCCACAACTCAGGAGCTAAGGCAGGAGGGACCAGCCTAATGTGTATGAGGAACAAAATACTGTACCACTGGAGGCTGGGATCGTGAGCAAATAGGGAGAGCTGGCTGGGCTGTTTGCTTGAGTATGATGTAATGAGATCAGAAAGGTCAACTTCAGATCTTACTCTAGGCATGAGAAGGCACTGGAGGGTTTCAAGAAGGGACTGATTTGAACTTACTCCCTTGCTGAAAACAATACCTAAGAGTAAGTCATGGCCAATACCACTATAAGGAGACAAAAGTTGGCTTCTTATAAAAGAGCAGAATGACCAAAGGGACATGAAGGAATTTTGGGGGTGATGGAGATGCTGTATGTCCTGACTGGAGTTGTTGTTACACACGGTGTGAGCTTATGAAAACCCATATTTTACTTTCCATAAATTATACCTCAAACAAACTAAACAAGCAAAAAACTACTGGCAAACCAAAATGGGAACAAAATGTGAACTTTGTCATAAGTGACTTCCTAGGCTTTTAATGAAGGTGTTTCTTTCTGTATGAAACAATGAATTTTTCTTTATGACTAAACTTGTTTAAATAACAGACATTTCAGTAATACTCATACTAAAATGATCTGTGTTAGAGTCCATATCCATAGTGTTATACTGGGCAATGAGAAATATAGAGAAATTTAATAAGACTACAGTATCACTAATGAAAGGACACAATTTCAAGGAAAAATTAACATATAAAACAGTTCAGTTAATAGAATTTACTGGTTATTGAGCCTCTAGATACATAAACCTTGCTCTCCAAGTTCATCATCCATCATTCAAGCCTTGCACTTGACCCATCAGTAACATACCTTGTCATGTTGATTCAAATTTTGTCCCTTTGCTTACTTTCCCTCTGCCTAGAATGTCATTCCCCTTTTGAATGTGAGGTTAAACCTGCTAGTCTTTCAGCAAAGCAAAACCTCTCCTCCAGAAGCTTCCTCTGAACTCCTAGTTGGGCTAAATGCTTCTCCTCAGGGGCCATCTGTTACTAAAACATTGTCTTCATACATCTGTCCCTTTCCAGAATGCAAACATTCTTATGGAAAGATTCCATATTTCATATTGTTTTTATTCTCAGTGTCTGATACAAAGAAGATGCTTGCTAAGTGCAAAAGTGAACTTGCTATGTACCAAGCACTGAACTAAGCTCTTTATATATATTTCAGGTAAGAAAACAGATTCCCTTACAAAACTAGAGCAAGCAGCTAGTCTAAAACTACAATGAGATTAAACCCAGCTCAGGTTAGGAAGCCCAAGCTCTTTCTCTTCCAATGCCCAATAATATAGACAGTATTAAAGATAAGTGGTTGGAAGGTTTTTTTGAGGGGAAGGAGATCAGGTATATTTGAGAATTCTGGAAAGGGGTAGAACTTGAACTTGAAAAATTTTAGAGGAAGGAAAAGAGAAAAATCAAAGATCTTTGTAAGCAAAGATCCAGGACTAGTATTCAATAATTCATAAATAATCTTTAATCTAGAACTATGTATCCCCTGTTAAAATGTATCCCTCTCCTCAAGTCCCTCAATAGCAGGATCTTAGCCATCTGTGTCTGAAACTCCAGCACAGGGTCTTACACATAGCTAGAGCAAAATGAAATTAACTCAGCCTATTTAAAAGCAAGAAAAGTTAACTTACCATGTGCTCGTACACACACCGAGGTGGAAATTGCTCGCTTGCCAATTAGGCTAAATACTCTAGTAGTCAACATTCTGAAAGATAAAAATGTACACTTCCTCTATGAATGAGGGCAAACACCCATTAGGAACGATTCTTCTTTTTGCCCCAGTGCATTTTCGAAGTCAATGCAATTCTTTTGTTTTCTTCTCCCCGACATAAATGGTCCCGTTCATTATTGACTCTGAATTCACCAAATAATCTAGGATAAAGTTTTTCTTAGTAGTCAGTACATCTTTATGGAACTTCATTATAAACTAAGTGCCATAATATATACACGCTTCAGGCAATTAGTAGAAAACTGGCTTCCTTAAAAAACACGGAGAAAAAACTTTAGTAAGGAGACGAAAAAAGCTAGAAACAGAAAAAATAAAGTGCTGTTGGCAACTTGCGATTAAAAATTAAAAAAAAAAAGCTAGAAACAGGCCCTGGCCAGTTTGGCTCAGCGGTTAGAGCACCAACCCATGGGTCTCCGGTTTGATTCCCAGTCAAGGGCAAGTACCTGGGTTACATGTCAGATCCTGAGTCAGGGTCGTATGGGAGGCAACCAATCAATGTCTCTCTCTCACATCATGTTTTTTTCTCTCTCTCTCTCTCTCCTCCTCACTCTATCTAAAAATAAATGGAAAAATAACCTCGGGTGAGGATTAACAGAAAAAGAAGGTAGAAACGGTAAAGCATTGTGGTGCCATGATGGAGAGCTCCACTGTTTGGAGGGAAAGGGTAAGGAAGGGCTCACAAGCATTGTGACATGGGCTGCATTCAACTTAGTATCTAGGAAGGGGTCATCAGGGAGAAAGGCTGCAACATGGCCCTGGTTCAGTTCCAATCCCTGCAGACAATCGGTGGCCCGCATGACCCACACCTCACCTGGGCCCTTCCAGATTCAGGCCCATCTCCCCTACCTACCCCTCCTTTAAAACTGGACCTTTCCGGGGACTGTTGATGATGAATAGGCTCCCCAACACGTGCAGAAAATATCCCACTTAGGGCCGAATAAACAGAAGCATGACGTCAGAGCTTAACTCCCTCCGGTCTCGACTCTATTCTCCCCCAGCCTGGCCCGCTCGTGGGTGGACGCTGGGAGCCTTCCAGGCAGGGAAGCGGAGCGCCTCTACCCGAGCCCCGTTAAACCCCGGAAGGTGGTGCAGACATCGTTTGAAGGGGTCAGAGCAGAGCCTGCAACGCAGGCCCCGGGGCCGCTCCCGGAAGGCCAACAGGGCGACCCGCCTCTTGGGTCCGCGCCCTCGGCTAGCGGGCGATCCAAGGTCAGAGCCCGAAGCCAGTCCGCGGTCGGGGCAGGGCAGGAGGAATCGGGAGGGATGCTTCTGGGCTGCACGTAAACCGCTACCCGGCGGGCCCTGAGTCTGGAGCCCCGCGGTCCAGCCTCAATGTCAACGGGTCTGAGGGCCAAACGCCGCTTCCTGCTAGCGCCCGGCCGCCGGGCGGCGGGCATCCAGGCCCGATGGCTTCCGGCCCCCGACCCTCCCCAGCCTCCCGGGGGAGCGGGCCGGCCACCGCTTGTCTCACCTGCCGCCGCCCAGCCGCAGCCCACAGTGCCCGCCGTGCCCGCCGCGACCGCCCTCTACACCCCAGCTGCTCGCGACCGGAAGAGAGCGAGGCCGTGCCGCAAAGCACCACGGGATCGTGGAGGACTCCACCTCGCGCCTGGCCGCCCTAGAGGTCATTGGAGAGGAAGGAGGGGAGCGCCGCGAACGTCGTAAAACGCCGAGGCGGGCTGCTTTCCGGCAGGCCCTAGGGACCGCTTTCCGGCGGCGCCGGGCGAGTTGCGGGAGTGGAGGCTGAGGCGCGCGCATCACTTTCTCGTGCCGGAGTCGGTGTCGGAGGAACCCATCCCAAAGCAGGGGTGGGCCTGTGGGGGCTTCCGCCAGTCAGGAGGCCGCGTCAGGCAGCTTCGGCCTCGTCCCACTTCTCCGCTGAGGCGCCGCGCGGCCGGGAAGCGGATCCAGGCCTCAGCCGGCGCCCAGGGCCTCCGGGGCTCTCCCGGGCTCAGCATGCCCGGGGTGAAGCTGACCACCCAGGCCTACTGCAAGATGGTGCTTCATGGAGCCAAGTACCCGCACTGCGCCGTCAATGGACTGCTGGTGGCTGAGAAGCAGAAGCCGCGCAAGGAGCACCTGCCCCTGGGCGGCCCGGGCGCCCACCACACTCTCTTCGTGGACTGTATTCCCCTGTTCCACGGCACCCTGGCCCTCGCCCCCATGCTGGAGGTGGCCCTCACCCTGGTAAGCGTGGGAACGGCGCCTGGCCGCCCCTCGGAGATTGGCTCGCCACCGGTTTCCACGCGGTCCCAGCCGGAAGCTGCCAGGTGTCCGGCGGGAGTCTAGAACCCACCCTCTGAGGCCGCCGAACGGTGAACGGGATGACCCGCGAGAGCGCGGAGATCTTTGCCCCGCACTTAGGAATTGCCCCGCAGGTGGCAGCTTGCGGTAGCAGCGGCCCAAGGAACCACCTTAACCGCCGTGGGTGCTTTTAAAGGCGCTTTAGGCGACGAATAATACATTAATTTCCTCCAAACAGTAGCCTTTCTAGAAACAAGCCATCGTTAACTGGGTAATGAATCGAAGGCGTTTCCCTTTGGGATTTTTGAGTCGCGGGAAGTTTTGATGCGTTGAGACCTAAACGCTGGAGTCTGATGCGTGTGCCCCTTCACCGAGCCGGTTCCCTGCCCGGCGTGGGTGGGAAGGCCGTGGTTCTGTTCGTGTTGGTACTCCGGAGTCCCAGCGTTGAGACACGTTTAGAGAGGGAGTGTTGACATCACAGGCACTGCCCCCTTGAGTGTGGGAGTGGTGTGTAACGAGGATTTATCTGTTCCTGTTAGTGACTTACCCAGCATGCTGCCATGGTTTTAAAAGCTAAAGATGTGAAATGAAAAAGCGGGAGCAGTCGTACCTTCTCTCCACCACGCTTTTATGTGTCTGCTTGCAGCGACTGCTGAATTGATGCGCAATGGGAAAGACTTAGGCCACAGATAAACTGGATGGTCATTGCATTCTAGACAGTAGTTTGTGATCTGGGGTATTGGGATCAATGAAGGAAAAAAGACCACCTATAAATTCCAGTGAGTTGGTAAAACCTTAGAGAGATAACAACTAGCCTCAGACCTGCCTCAGTACCTGAGCTGAGGTACTGTGTTTCTTTTAAGTATAAACTATGCCTAAAAACATGTTTAATTCATGTGAAAAGTAGGCCCCGGCCCCTTTGGCTCAGTAGTTAGAGATCGGCCTGCGGACTGAAGGGTCTCAGGTTCGATTCCCGTCAAGGGCACCTACCTGGGTTGCAGGTTCAATCTTGGCCAGTCAAGGTTGTGCAGGAGGCAACCAATTGATGTGTCTCTCACATGGATGTTTCTCTCTTCCACTCTGTCTAAAAATCAATGGAAAAATATCCTCGAGTAGGGATAAAAATCTTTTAAGTAGTTAAGTTTGAGATGGTATAGGTAGAAATTCTATCTCTGTCCCACCATTTCATAATTTACCTGATTATGACATCCATGTAAATTGGGAAGCAGGAAGTACCTTTGGGCAAATGGCCCTTGCCCAAGGTTACTGGGCACATCTTTGAGTGCCTAATAAACTGAGTCATTGTGTGAATTTCTTCATATCATCTCTAGGCAAGAGATAGATAAGAAGTAGATGATACTTATAAAATCAACCGTTTTAGCTTCTGAAAAAATGTACTGTCAGTACCAAAACATCCCTGGGGTGTGCATGTGTATGTTTTAATGTACGTCTTTTCTACCAGCTGTCTTAATTATTTTGTTTGTCAAGGGGATTGCAGGCTGATTGGATATGTACTTGCAGAGAACTGGATTTACCAGTTGCATTAATGCAGGATTATTTATTTCTCCAATAGTGCCCTGCCTGCGATGGAGGGATATGGCTGTAGATCAAACACAGTACCTGCTTAGCAGTTGAACTTGCGCCAACCAGACAAACACAACACCGAAGAATAAGTGCCATATGTAGGGTTAAGCAAAAAGTGGTGAGAAGTCCCAGAGAAAAGTCAGCTAACCCAAGCTTGCAGAGTTAGGAAAGGCAGGCTGCCCAGAGAAAGGGACATGCAAGCAGTGGCCCAGTGGGCCAACCCTAGTAATCCAGGCGCTTGAGGGAGAACATTCAAGGCAGAGGGACCAGCATGTGCAAAGACCAGAAGAAAATTGGGGATGGAGAAAGAGCTAGAGTACAAAAGGGATAGAGAGGTGAGCAGTGGACAGATATCATTGTAGAGGACCTTGCAGATCACACATAGGAGTTTGGGCACCATCATGAGGACAGAGGGAAACCACTGGAGGAGAGTTGCCTGGTCAGACTTTTTTCTTGGAGCAATGGTTCTATCCTGCAGCAAAGAGAATGTCGGAGATAGGAGTGTATACAAGACTACAAGCAGAGAGGTGGCCTAAACTGAGTGAAATGTGAATGCAGAGAAGGATCAGGGGGAGCCAGGAGGGACAGTCCACAGGACTTGGTGACTAATCTAATGTGGACATAGGGAAAAGGAAGCAAAGGGAAATCCTCAGTTTCTGAGTTGTGCATTAGAAGACAGCGATGTCTTTCATTGAGGGAAAGTGATGACAGCCTAGTGTTGAAAGTTGAAGTGCTTCTGGAGCTCAGAAGATGGATGGGCTGGTGACATAGATTGGGAACCAGTAACTTCTCAATGACTTTTGAAGTTGTGAGGGCAGGTCATGTTGGCCAAGACTGTGTGTGGAATGAGGAGAGAGCTATGAACCGTAGCTTTTACAGGGTGGATGGAAGAACAGGAGTCGGCAGGGTAACTGCCAGAAAGGTAGGAGGAAAAGGAGTGTTGCTTTAAATCCATATACAATCCTGCCCGACCGGTGTGGCTCAGTGGTTGAGTGTTGACCCGTGCACCAAAAGGTTGCCGGTTCTGTTCCCAGTCAGGGCACATGCCCAGGTTGTCAGCCAAATCCCCAGTGGTGGCTATGCAGGAGATGGCCAATCGATGTTCTCTCTGATTGATGTTTTTATCACTCCTTGTCCCTTCCTCTCTCTCTCTAAAATCAATAAAGAAAAAAAATCCGTATATAATCCTGTCAGAAATACATAGATAAAGACAGGCTTGAACTGCACTTGGAATTATAAAAACATTACTAATTCTTCTTATTCTTAAGTCACCTTTACAAAGTTAAAGAGTTATGTTCCTATTATGAGATATGAGTGCAGTACTTGAGAGAATGAAATGTAAACAACTGCATGTGAGTCACCTTTACATGAATTTTCCCCAAGGAGCAGGGCTCCTTCCCAAACCACTTGCCTGGGGAGGGAAGATGCCCAGAGGAGACCTTGACTCAAGATGGGCCTACTACCCCAGCTTGTTAAGAGAGAAAGGGCACTGCTGAGGCCCTGTTCTAATCTTTCTCATCCTGGGTCATTACACTCTACCCTCCAGACTCTCAACTTCCATCACTTCCCTCTTCATTGTTTGAGTCTCCCATCCAGAATCTAGTCCAAACTAGATTCTCTGCAGTAACTTTTTATCAGCAGTAAAAACAAACAGCCCGAGTTCTGTCCTTACCAAGCAGTGGTGGTTTATGCTGGCTTTTCTTACTTACGTTGACCAGAACTTTGAATCATAGCCTCAGTATTGGACAAATAGGAAAAAAGATGCCAATGGACTACAAATTAAATAACTTTCAGAGTCAAGTTATAAAGGAAAATTTGCAATCTGAGTGCATCCAAAATTTTGTGTTACAATTAAGGTATTTAAATTTATATCATTCAGCTTTTGACTTAGCAACGTTGTAACCTGAAGACAATGAAAGATCTCAGTGCAGGGAGCCATAGTTTATCAGTGTATCAGCCATGGAAGATGTAATTTTAATAAAGCACCTAAATCCATGAAACTGTATAAATGAGACTTTATTCTCATGTTGTTTTTTTTTCTATTTAAGGAGTTTCATATTGTAATTATTTTTGACAAGTGGGAAAGGCTGACTTGACATACAGCCCATCAAAGAGCAGCAGCAGATTCCTTTGAAAGGCTTTTCATTATAATTTTCCTTTTATTTAAAAAAAAAAATCCTTGCATTTCTGGGTGCTTTTTATCTTTTTTTAATACTTATCCCTGTTATTTTATTTATCCTTATAACCCTTTGACGTAGGTAGTGATGGAATTATTTCTAATAGCACAAGCCCATAAAATGTTAGTAGGAAAATTAGCATAAACCTGCTGTTTCTCTAAGCCTTTTTGCCCTTTCCCCCTTTTGATTTCCTAGTACAGTAGAGCAGCTTTTGATTACATTCTGCTCAGATGACTTTCTTATTTGCCAGTTGGCCTAATCACCATGATTTTGATCCAGAATTCTTTCTGCTGCCTCCATGTGTGCCTTTATGCTCATTTGCAAGGGCTGCTGTCCTCTGGCCCTTTCCTTAGCCCCTATTTCCTTCTGCCCCTTGTTTTCTCCAGAACATTCACGTGCTAGCCTGGGAGAGGGGGATGGCCGCTCTGGTCTTTCTTTCAGTTCTTCCCCTGACTTCCCCTGACTTCCCCATCCCATACCTCCAGAGCTCTTCTATTATGGATCCAGCTACTACTTATTCCACAGAAAACTCAGCATCCCACTTGAGAAAGAGCTTTCCGTCTGGCTGGTGTGGTTCAGTGGTTGAGCGTCAGCCCATGCACCAAGAGGTTGCCGGTTCAATTCCCAGTCAGGACACATGCCCAGGTTGTGGGCCTGATCCCCAGTAGGGGACATGCAGGAGGCGGCCAGTCGATGTTCTCTCTCATCGGTGTTTCTATCTCTCCATCTCCCTTACTCTCTCTCTAAAATATCAATAAAGGAAAAAAAAATTTTTTTTAAGGGAGAGTTTTTCTTCTCAGTGAAACTAACAAACCCTCTACTTTTAGCCTCCAAGGCCTGCTTGTTGCCACAGACAACTTCAACTTGTAACAAGCCCTCCTCAGAGTGGCACTCTTATCAGTTCTGTGTCTTGCCTACATTATGGCTATTTTATAGTCACAAGAGATGGGTGATAGTGCTTTGAAAGTGTAAGGTGCCTCACATATGCAAATATTAGCAAGTTTTCTGAGAGAAGCTACTTCCTTTGTGCTGTGTCTGATTGGGAATGAATGGGTTGAACCCAGCGCCTTTGGTAGTTCTAGTGTCTGGACTGGACTGAGCCAAAAACTGCATTGAACAGAGAGGATAGCAGGCTTATGCCAAGGTTAAAGTGTCCTTCTTTCTTTCTGAAAAGTAAAAGAACGTGCATGAATAAATACGGAATTGGGAGTCTCGTATTCAGAGTCAGTTTTACTAAGTTGACATCAGGTGTCAGGGTGTTATGAACTTTGATTTTTATTTTGATTGTTCACAAAATGCCTGACAGGAGTAGGGAATCATAGCAGCAAGGTAAGGAAAAAGGAAATGGATTCACTGAGAACAGGTCAAACAGCTTCTCACTTCTTTTGCCTTACCCTGCCCCACTTGGAAGGAAGCGAGTTGCCTGTACTGAGCAAGCTACCACTGAAATCCACTAGGATTTTTATTAATTAGCCCTTGGGTTTACTGCAAGATTCTGAAGGCCCTGCCTGCCCCATTTCCACCCCAGCCTCTGTCCTCACTGCTCATCTTCCACACACTGAGTTTTACTTACACCAAGTCGCTCTCACCTGGTAATATCTGGTACCATTTTCAAGACTATAAAAGAAAACTCTTCCCCTCTTATTAAAACTTGTTGCCTGGCCAGAGTGGTTCAGTTGATTTAGTGCTGGCCTATGTACCGAAAGGTTGCCAGTTCAATACCTGGTCAGGGCGCATTCCTGGGTTGCCAGTTTGATCCCCAGTTGAGGCACATAGGATGTTTCTCTCATCGATGTGTTTCTTTCTTTCTCTCTCTCTCTAAGCATGTCCTCAGGTAAAGATTTTTTTTTTCTTTATTGATTTTAGAGAGAGAGGAAGGGAGAGCGAGAGAGAGATAGAAACATCGATGAGAGAGAACATCAGTTGGCTGCCTCCTGCATGCCCCCCACTGGGGATTTGGCCCACAACCTGGGCATGTGCCCTGACCTGGAATCAAACTGGCGACCTCTTAGTACACGGGTCGACGCTCAACCACTGAGCCACACTGGCCGGGGGCTGAAGATTTTTTTTAAAACAACTTGTTTACCCTACCTCTGTGGGCTCTGATGACTGGCTGGGAGGCCTTAGTGAGTTCTTCTTTCCTCACTTTCATGTCCTTCATTCCTCAATTGGTGGCCGGTTCGGTTTTGTCTATAATCTGGACAGCTGGGGACAGGCTGTGCATGCCCATTATAGACACCCATACAGTTAACTTGGTTATTCTTGTTTAAGTCATTCGAAAGTTCTAAAACCAAGCCAGAGCTTTGTAACCTGGTTCACTTTTGGATAGCCTCTTCAGAGAGTTCTGCTAGAAGTTCAAGGTCATGACATTATTTTTATGCTGGAAGTTGGTTAGGCCCTTGAAGTTTTTCATACAGGAATTTGCCTTTATCAGCTAAAATGTAAGTCAGGGTATGCAGTGTGGCCCTGGCCGGTTTGGCTCAGCGGTTAGAGTGTCGGCCTGCGGTCCAGAGAGACTCGGGTTCGGTTCCTGCTAAGGGCACGTACCCCGGTTGCAGTTTGTCCCTGGCCCTGGTTGGGTCGTGTGGGAGGCAGCCACTCGATGTGTCCCTTTCACGTCCATGTTTCTCTCTCTCTCTCTTCCTCTCTCTCCCACCCACTCTATCTGAACAAAAAATGGAAAAATGTCCTGGAGTGAGGATTAAAAAAAAAAAAAAAAAGGTATGCAGTGTGTTTGCTGAGGAGTCCTATGCCCTTGCCTTCAGCCCAGGAATGGGATCTAGGCGCAGCATAGACGGTTCACTAAACACTGCTGCTGGGGCCCTGGCTGGTTTGGCTCAGCGGTAGAGTGTCGGCCCGCAAACGAGTGAGTCTCGGGTTCAGTTCTAGCCAAAGGCACGTACCTCGGTTGCGGTTCATCCCCGGCCCTGGTCAGGGTCATGCGGGAGGCAGCCAGTCAATGTGTCTCTCTCACATTGATGTTTCTCTCTCTCTCCCTTTCTCTCCCTCTCCCTCCCACTCTATCTGAAGATAAATGGGAAAATATCCTCAGGTGAAGATTTAAAAAAAAAACCTGCTGCTGGGGATGGTCAGGACATTGCTAGTAGCAAATAATTATTTTATCCTTATATTAAATGTAGCTGTGATCAGCCCAAAAATAGCCCCCCAAAATGTCCATGTCCTAATCCCTGGAACCAGTGAATATGTTACCTTACATGGCATAAGGGACTTAGCAGATGAGATTAAGGGTTTTGAGATGGGGAGATTATCCTGGATTATCTGATGGATCCAGTGTAAGGGTCTTTATAAGAGAGAAGCAGAAGTTCACTTAGAGTCAAAGATGTGATGACAGAAGCAGAGGTCACAGTGATGTAGCCACTAGCTAAGGGAATGTAGGTGACCTCGAGATACTAGAAAAGACAAGGATAGGATTCTCCCTGGAGCCTCCAGAAAGAATCAGTCCTGCTGACCCATTGTAGACTTCTGACCTATAAGGTAATAAATCTGTGTTGTGTTAAGCCACTAAGCTTGTGTAACTTGTTACAAGGGTAATAGTAAACTAAGACAGTAGCCAAACTTGGGACACACCTCTAGATCTGACTTGGGATATAAGGACAACCCATACTAAAGGGCAGGGAGAGAGACGCCAAAGTGGGCAGAGATAGGGTCCCCTTGAGTGAGGACACACTCAGGATGCTGGTCTTTGATTAGAAACAAAGGCTACACTAAAGAGGGGAAACTAATCTAATGGATCTGATTTAGAGAATGGGGCCACATGCCACATTTTAAAGCTAGGCTATGCCCTTTGGTGTTACATAGAGATGAGTTTGTTTGTTTATTTGTTTTAATGAAAGAAATTGCTGCTGTAAGCAACAATAGAAAGTTTCTAGAACACATTCCTTTAAAGGATAATGGAAACATGAAAAGCAAGAACCTATAACCAAGATTACTCTATCCTGCAAAGCTGTCATTTAGAATCGATGGCCATATAAAGAGTTTCCCAGACAAGAAAAAGCTAAAGGAGTTCATCACCACCAAACCATTATTATATGAAATGTTGAAGGGTCTTCTTGAAGAAAAAGATAAAAAATATAAACAAACAAAATGGCAATGAATACATATCGACAATTGAATCTACAAACAAAATGAACAGGCAGAACAGAAGCATTCTCATAGATACAGAGAACGTTTTGTTGGTTGCCAGATGGGAGGGGGGGTGGGGAATGGGTGAAAAAGGTGAAGGGATTAAGAAGTACAAATTGGTTGTTAGACTGACAAACCTCAAAGGGAAGGGGGGTGAGGGGTGGGAAGAGATAAACCAAAGAACTTATATGTATATATGCATAACCAATGGGCACAGAGAACAGTGTGGGGAAAGGCAGGAGGGGGACGGGAGTGAGGAGGAGGAGGTCAATAGGGGAAAAATGAGGAACATCTGTAATACATTCAACAATAAAGATAAATTTTTTTTTAAAAGGATAATGGGAACAAAATATAAGTAATTTTGGAGTCATTTGCAACAAAGTTACAGTGAAAGAACCATTATAAATATTTTGGAGACATAGCCCTAATCTTTTGGGTGGATGACCAAAACATCTAATTGGTTCACTAAGCCTTGGTTTTGACCCAATATCGTAACTCGTGAGCTCTTAGGAGGCCAGAATTATTCTAATCCTCTCCTGTGAGCCAAGGAACCTTGAACTGTAACCGTCTTGTAATGTCTGCTTTTAGCCATAAAGGAGACTGAGCTCCAAACCAGAATTCAACAAAGAGAGCCATAGGGCTATTTTAAACAAAAAATGAAAAAGAAAAATCGAATTCATTTTTAACCAATGAATTCGCTGTGAAAAAAGCTAGGATCAATTTTTTTCTTCTTCTGCAGACTGATGATAGAAGTTATTGCAGTGTATTAAAATTCCATTGTGGCAAAACTGTTAGGATGACCTTTTGTTTTTAATAATGGCATTAGATCTGCAGAAAACTAAATCTGATGAGAGAAGAGTGGCATAAAACAGACAAAAAAAACTTCGGCCACCGTGTTCCCATTTAAAAGCATGCCACAGCCCTGGCCGGTTTGGCTCAGCGGTTAGAGCGTCGTCCTGCGGTCCAGAGAGACCCGGGTTCGGTTCCCGCTAAGGGCATGTACTTTGGTTGCAGTTTGACCCCGACCCTGGTTGATCGTGCGGGTGGCAGCCACTCGATGTGTCCATTTCACGTCGATGTTTCTCTCTCTCTCTTCCTCTCTCTCCCTCCCACTCTATCTGAACAAAAAATGAAAAAATGTCCTCGGGTGAGGACAAAAATAAATAAATAAAATAAAAGCATGCCACAGGGAATTGAGTGTGTGCATCTCTGCCTGCATCTGCCCACCTGTGCATGTGTGCCTGTTTACCCCACAAAAAGCATGAAGGCTTTTTCATATATGTTGCTAGGAATACCGAAGTGTAGTATTAAAAGGCTTGGTTTCAAAAGAGACTTGGATTCCCATCCTGCTTCTGCTCCTAGCTGTGCAAATTTAGAACCTCTGAGCTTTAGTTTGTGTATCTATAAAGGATTGATTTAAATGATCTTAAGTATTTTTCAAGCCCCGGAATGTCTCAGTTCTTTATATTGTAAGAGAAGGTGGGTAAAGATGGTCTCCTCTCCCCTACCTTCCTTCTACACCACACCTATTTAATATGTCTCAACATTGGAGCCTTCTGAAGGGACTTGGCGAGGTCATTCCTCATGTCTAGCCCCACCCCTTCTGGCCATTACAGGGTCCTCATCTATGGGAAGACACACCACCTCAGTGAGAGTGAGGGGCTCTTCTGTGCTTTCTCTGGCCTCACATGGACTGTGAAAAGCAAGTTGGTGTGACCTTTTTTCTGTGAACACCCATTTCATTATGTAACCCTTCTTCTGGGGAGAAGGATACAGGTTTATGTAGTGTCTTGTCCCAGCATTTGGGAGGGAAGGATCTCCTATGTTTATTAAGACTTGATACTTAAGAGAAAATTATTTATCTCTTCTTCCCAATTTTTGTTCCTCTTTCAGATTGATTCATGGTGCAAAGATAATAGCTATGTGATTGCTGGTTATTATCAAGCTAATGAACGAGTAAAGGATGCCAGGTATGTTCATGCCAAACCCTTCTATGGTCTGAAAGAATGATCATATGACAGACAGAGACATCTCTGGTGTGCTTTTGGACCTTCTGTAGGCTCGAGATTCGAAATCTGTGAGAACAAAACCCCTCCCCGCTTGGTTATAGTATTTGAGGGGAACTGTGGGGTGGATAATTCCAAACAACAGAAAGTCTAAACATTTATATTAACTTTGGGATTCTGTTTTGTATCTTCTTTATTTCGCTTGAAGAAAATCCATACAATGAAAGCAACAGTCCTCTGATTTCTGTCCCCACTCAGCTCTGCCTTGCTTCCCATTCTCAAACTAGGAATGATGGACAGAGCATAGGAAAGAATACCCCTCTCTTTTGGAAATAAAACAACTTTTAGATTTGGTGCTCCGAAGGTCTGATACTATGATGAAAATATGGTGTGTGCTGCTTCCTTTATATTGGCTCCTGGTTCCTTTTTCATTAATGAGCAAAGCAGAGAACTCTACTTTATTTCTGCCTCAGTCTCAGTCCCAACAGAAAAACAGATGACACACTAAAATTAGGATAATTTGAGGAGGGCTTAGTAAGTGGATTATTTCCAAAGGCATGGGAGGTGTGTAAAGAGACCTTACAAGACACTAGTGCAGTAATCCAAAGCTGATAGTACAGGGAGAAAAGTTGAGTAAAGAAATCCACCTTGGGCCCTGGCCGGTTTGGCTCAGCGGTTAGAGCATCAGACTGCGGACCAGAGAGTCCAGTCCTGGGTTCGGTTCCGGCTAAGGGCACGTAGTTTGTCCCCGGCCCTGGTTGGGGTTGTGTGGGTGGCAACCACTCAATGTGTCTTTCTCACACATTGATGTGTCTTTCTAGCACATTGATGTTTCTCTCTCTCCCTCCCGCTCTATCTGAAGATAAATGCAAAAATGTCCTCGGGTGAGGATAAAAAAAATCCACCTCGGGAAGGGATTAAGATGTACAAATTTCAGGTTATAAGAACAGTCGCAAGGATGTAAAGTACAGCATAGGGAATGTAGTCAGTACTATTATAATTGTACTATTGACTTATGGACTGATCACTTCTTAAGTTATATAAATGTCCAATCACTATGTTGTATACCTGAATCTAATTTAATATTGTTTATCAATGGTAATAGAAAAAAAACTTTAAGAAAAAAGAAGTCATCCTCAAGAGGAACAATGCCCTTTGGTTGAGGGACATCGCCAGCAGTTAGCCTGATGTGACCTCACAAAAAGGGTCCCAAAGAAGTCTGAGTTCCCCCAGCAGGGGCCAGGGCAGATGGGAAGCCAGGAGCACAGTATATAATGGGAGGCACTGACATGCTTTCCTCATATTAACTGACTCCGGTGTCCAGGCAGTTAGATGTAGTGAAGGACCTCAGACCTAAACTACTTCTGGAACTATGTCCACTTGCCCAGCATAGGTGAGAGGTTGGACTCAGTAGCATTTTTGGAAATAATACAATAAGCTGGTGACCAAGTGTTGCAATCACTGATGAGACACAAATGCACCTAAGGGACTTAAACCCTCTTACCCTTGGAGGACTGGGTCCAGTAGGGATTCTGAGGGAGGCAGAGTAACAAGCAAAATGCAGGGCTCAAAACAACAATTGAAGCCTCCCGTGGGATGACAGTGTATAGGCACTTTCTGAGCCCCGGTTCCTTGGCTTCTCCCACTACCTCTCTAACTGTTCTTTCTCTGAGCCCAGGAGCACCACATATTTCTCCTCTGGTACATCTCTTACTAACCTCACTCCTCCTAATACCTCCTGTCCATTTGATTCTATCTACCTCCCATGTACTGATGACTCAATGTCTGCATTCCCATCTCTCATCTAGAGCCAATCATGGGGCCCATGTCAGGCTTGGTCTTTGACTGGACACAGAATGCCTGCTCTGAATGGCCAAGCTCTGTGCTGAGCACAGCTAAAGACTCTTGGCCCTTGCCTACAGGTTGCTGGGTTGCTAACGCAAGACTAACACAAAACAACAGGCCAGTGCCATGAGAGTGGTGCAGAGGGCTGTGACAGCAGGAGCAGGGAGGAGGAAAAGCTCACAGGGAAGGGAGTCATTTGAACTGGGCACTCAGAAGTGGACAGGGTCTTGTCAAGTGGGGACCAGGAGGAAGAGCATTCCAAGAGGGGACAGCATGATGAAGACACCAGCTGGAAAGGGGGCAGGGGCATGAGATGCCCACACAGAGGCAATGCCAGCAAGGGAGTCTGGAAAGGTAGGGTGAGGCCACACCCAAGGCTCTAAAGTACAGTAAAACCTCAGTATAACAGACTAATTCAGGCGAAGGGGTGTCCATTAAAGCCAAAAGTCCATTTTATAATAAAGTAGTTTTTTCCGAATGCATATGTTAAAAAATTGACAAATGAGTTAGTTTACCTGTTTTTACTTATGTAGACAGGTTTGTGTAATTAAAATGAAGCATGTATGAAAAGTTTAATTTCACAGAAAAGTTTTCTATACGTATTACTGTAATTTTAAATTTATACTGAATAGGTCTTTAAGTGTGAGCATTCACCAGGCACCACGAGTAAACAAATGCACACTGCTGGGGCAGGGTTTAGTGCACGCAGGAACATTGCAGATACATATTAAAACTGCTGCAGCCCTGGCTGGTGTGTCTCAGTGGTTAGAGCATCGGTTTCCCCCCCCACCCCTCACCAAAGGGTCACAGGTTTGATCTCCTGCCCCAGTTAGAGTGCATGCGGGAGGCAACCAATTGAACTAACCAGTGTATTTCACATCCATGTTTCTTTCTCTTTCTCTTTCTCTCTCTCTTTCTCTTTCTCTGTCTCCATCTCCCTGTTCCCCACCCCCTTCCACCCTCTCTAAAAATCAATGGAAAAAATATCCTCAGGTGAGGATTAAAAAAATTTTTTTTTTTTTAATGCTGCAGGAGAAAGACAAGTACTACATGGTCTAACTTATTTATGGAATATCGTGAACAAAATAAGCTGTCGAGCCCTGGCCGGTTTGGCTCAGCGGTTAGAGCGTCGGCCTGCGGACCAATGAGTTGCGGGTTCGATTCCGGTCAAGGGCACATGCCTTGGTTGCGGTTCGTCCCTGGCCCTGGTTGGGGTCGTGCAGGAAGCAACCAATCGATGTGTCCCTCTCACGTTGATGTTTCTCTCTCTCTCCCTCTCTCCCACTCTGTCTGAAGATAAAAGGAAAGATATCCTCAGGTGAGGATCAAAATAAGCTGTCGATCAAAATAGATCCAGAGACATGGAAGTGGAGAACAGACTGACAAACCTCAAAGAGATGGGGAGTGGTGAGGGTGGGAAGAGATAAACCAAATATATGCATATATGTAAACAACCAATGAACACAGACAATAGTTTGGGGAAAGCAGGAGAGGGGAGTGGGAGCGGGGAGGAGGGGTCGCTGGGATGGGGAAGACGGGACATCTGGAATATTTTCAGCAACAAAAAACTGCTACAGAAAGTCAAACCACACAACAACAGAACCAATTACTACATGTGATGTGATGTGATCACCTGTTAATCGTTCGCCAAACATTGTTTATGAACAGCGACTCTTGGATTTGAATATGTAGACCATAGTTGTAGCTGTGTAATATTTATTTATGTCAACAAAATTACTACAGTGTTTTTTTCCAACATAGGGCCTATTCACTAAATTTGTTAAAAATAGCAGTGAATTAATAACACAAAATAACCTGTTTATTATAAGCAAATCTCGGTTGAAAGTATTTTAAAATTAACAGGACATTAATTTCCACATGACACACGAACCGGAAACTTTGTCAGTTAAATCGAGGTCCACAAAATCCAGGGTTTACTGTATTTTGAACTTTATTTTCCTAAATAGGAAAGGACTTAATTCAGATTTGACAGCAGAGCTGTCAGATTTGACAGAGAGACTATAAATAAGACCCTGAGGAGGTCAGGATGGATGGGCCCATGGGTGGGAGGAGGTTTATTCCTGAAATAGGATAGAAAACTGTGTATGAGGCATAGCCAGGGTGATAAGGGAACCACTCTACAATTCGTTTTATTGACTTAAGGTAGAAAGTTGTCATTTATCAAGGTTGGGATGGGACGGGGCCAGAGCTAGCAATTGAAAGGTGCTGGAACATGGAGAAGATTTGGAATGCTTGGGAATTTTTTTAAAATTTTAAAAGAAAAAGCAAGCGACTCAATTGCCAGCAGCTAAGAGGTGGATGGAGTCACTTTGGGAACTTGCAAATGGAAAAGGTGGGCCCGTGAGGCTTCCAGCCTGGAGCTTAACAGTAGCCTGAGGTGTTCAGCGACAGTTCATCCAAGTGCCTTGGGTAGTGCTGTCCACTGCGTTCCAGGGAGCCCTTCCATTTAGAAGATGCCTTCTCAGGATCCCCTTCACAAGGGCTTCCTGGTGGGATGAGACAGGACCGGCTTTGCACTGTGCTCCCCATTGCCCATATAGCATTCCCTGTCCTTGGCACAAGTCATTGCAGCTGGACCACTAGTCTTTTTATCATTGTTTGTTTACTGTAGAGTCTACAGTGTAGACAGTGTTGAGTGGCATTAACTAGAACGTGGTACAGTCACTGATTCTTCTTTTGTAGTCCAAACCAGGTTGCAGAAAAGGTGGCCTCCAGAATTGCTGAGGGCTTCAGCGATACCGCTCTCATCATGGTAAGTCACTTGATTGCCTGTTGTGTTTTCTGTTTACAGGATGGCTACTGAGCATTTCCTTGCTAACATAGAGCTTTGCTGTGTAAGCCATCTTTCTTTCTCAGATACTTCAGACCATTGCCACCTTTTTCAGTCACAGCACACAGATCTCCAGAAGGGGGGAGTCATTTCTCAAAGTGGGATCCCCATGCTGGCCGCATTAACACCAGCTGGGAACTTGTTAGAAATGCAGGTTATTGGGGCCCAGCAATCTGTGTTTTAATATGCTTCCAGATGATTCTGAGGCACACCCGAGTGTGAGAACCATTCAGTTAAAATAGCCAGCATAGCCTGTAGGGAAAGAAGGAGGAAGGAAGGAGTCGGGTAGATAGGTAGCTAACATAAGAGCCTTGTTAAATAAACTCAATTCAGACAGAATTCTAACAGGGAGGGGAGAAGTAATGTTTGAAAGGTCCACTTTTATGAGAAAAAAAAACAATGAAATATTATTTATCCTGCATAACACACAGTTTACCTTAGGCCACACTTGTGATACGATTCCACACATCACACTTGCAGTGTCTGCACACTTTAAGGCAGGGTCACAAGGAGGTACCTAAAGACTTCCAGAAAGGTGCTGGCCTTGACTTTTTGTTAGCTCTGTTCACAGCTGTGTCCTTTGTCTTGTGTGCAGGTAGACAACACTAAGTTTACGATGGACTGTGTGGTACCTACGATCCATGTGTACGAACACCATGAAAACAAATGGCGGTGCAGAGACCCACACTAGTGAGTGCTGTGTTCTCAGGATAACCTGTGTGCAGAGTATGCTGGGGCCTGCTCCCGGCTACCCAGATCCGACAGGAAAGCTGATCCCAACCTCCTATGTTTTTCAGTTAGCTTGTTCTCCAGAGGCGTGTACAGCCCTCATACAGAAATCACACGTGTTTCTTGGCCCCTCGGGGATGAGGCCAGTGTGGCTTCAGAACAGTAGAGAGAACCTGAGTGTTACTCAGAGTCTTTCCACCCCAGACCTCAGGGTACCTGTCCATAAGCCAAACCCTCTTTCCAGGCATATGGTTTGGTTTCTTTGTAATCACTCAGAAAGCATCAGTCATCTGCCTCCAGCTTTGTCAGCATTTCATTTGGAGGGTGTCTTATTTTAACCAGGTTTTATGTTGTTGATACACATCTTTATGTGTTTAAAATGTACATGTTTGTTAATATGCATTATTGTCTTTCTTTATACCATTCTGTGTGTGGCTGGTTTTCTGTTTACTCTATTGAAAAGCCAAATTTTTTTTTCGTTGAGAGGTTGATTTCTCCTGTTTCACCTTGTAGTGATTACTGTGAAGACTGGCCAGAGGCCCAGAGAATCTCGGCATCACTCCTGGATAGCCGGTCCTATGAAACACTCGTCGATTTTGACAACCACTTGGATGACATTCGGAATGACTGGACAAATCCAGAGATCAATAAAGCTGTTCTGCACCTGTGTTAGGAAGGGATGTCAGTGTCTAGCCTCTGGGCATTTCTACTAGGCTGAAGAAGAAAAGCTATTTTTAAATGTAAATAAAATATTTCATTTCGTGTGTGGAAAGCTGACGGTTTTCAGAAGTGACATATGCCTTGAAAGGGCACAATGTCCCATCAGTCGTCTTTTTAATGCAGTCTCTAGAAGAGGTACGGACTGTCCAATCTGATCATCCCTGTGGAGTTCTTCCCAGTCGTATGTTGCCATAATCCTCCCAGTCAAAGCTGTTTCTGCTTGTCCAAGATTGTTCCTATTAAACAGTTTTAACTAACCTTTTTAATCTGGAGAGGATACTTTTTTAAGACTTATGAACTCTCTCTTTTTTTTTTTTTTTTTTTCTTTTTTTTAAGCCCATGTCTTATACCTGAATGAGAGTGTGAGTTTTCATCCAGTTTGAGTTAATGTCATCCAATCCTGGGATTGGGCCGGCGTGCAGTGGGCTGGTGCCCAGCCACTGTCTGAGAACCTGTGTGTTGGTGTTCGGCCGTCAGGAGGCAGCTGCAGCTATGAACAGCACTGCCCCCACATGGTGTGGAGCTAATGTAGCTGCTGCAACTCTACACAGTGGAATAAAGCCACTGTTGCCTGGGAAACCTTCATCGCTGAGGGTAAAAACAAACATCGTTAGTAATGGGAGCACAGTGTAATGCTTCTCAACCAGCCAGAAAGTTTGTAGCCTGCAGAATCAAAAAAGGAAAAATGGAACAGTACTAAGATTATTTTTAAAAGGCAAGAATCAGTCCTAACTCTAACTTGCATGATTATTTAAATGATTTTACTAATTTATGTCTTCAAAATAATTATTTATTTTGTATTTGAAGTAACAGGAGCAAAGCAAAACGTAGATTCCCCAAGTTTTACAGAGCCTGTCTATAATGTTTATACATGGAACTTATTATGGTTAAACTTTTTGACCCGCTCATAGGAAGCTGATGGGGAAATTTGATGGTACCATTGCGTTTTTTATATGAATTATTTTGTGCAGAGTTCAGAGAATCCTATCTTTCCTACTGTCTTTTTCTTTGACTACGTGAAGGAAATTTGTAACAATTGGCATGATCTATTGAAAGGGTTTGTGACACAGCATTCATTATTTTCTATTGACAAATAGAAAAAAATTTTCAGACATTGCTTATAATAGATGTGCTTTATTTAATCCACCAAATTCTCTCTTCCCCTTTCTTCAAACACCCCTTAAGTTTTTTGGGTTTTTTTATATCCTCACCCGAGGACATTTTTGCATTCATCTTCAGATAGAGAAGGAGAGAGGGAGGAAGAGAGAAACATCGACGTAAGAGAGACACATCAACTGGCCGCCACCCACACAACCCCAACCGGGGCCAGGAACAAACCTCAACCGTGGCACGTGCCCTTAGCGGGAACCGAACCCGGGTCTCTCCGGACCAAGGGCGGACGCTCTAACCGCTGAGCCAAACCGGGCAGGGCAAACACCCCTTAGCTTTTGAAGCTGACGTGAATTTGTTTGGGGAGCACAAATGAAGGAGTGATGGATCAGTGCACTAGCTTTCTCACTGTCCTCACCTTCGAGCCTAGGACCGTGGCCAGTCTTGTTCCAAATGGGTTTGTGCTTGTTTCAAAAAGGGGTAAGAATCGCCTCCCCCATTTACCACAGAAGGGCTGTCTTTTCCTGGAATTCAAATGAGTGTGCTATCTCCAGTTCAAGGTCAGAGCTACTTGGCATCAAGGTGTGGCTAAGGCTAGTTTGGGAGGCATTTTAAATACAGTCCTAAAACCATCATTGTTTTCCCTCATTTTTACCTCTTTGTGGAATTCTTACACTTGATTCTCCCACCACCTTCCCAGAAACAGGTGCCATCCTCCACTTTGGATTTCAGCCTAGAACCAGATCCTTTCCATGGCTGAGTCGGGCTTAGCTTTTTAGAAGAAAGCATATTAAATATTCGGAAGGGGAGCCAGTTCCAAGGTTACAGTACCTGCTCCTATATCCTTGTAGAAAGGGCAAAAGCCTCTACTGAGCCCCCAGCCCCTGTGCTGGGCTCCCTTCCTCTTGTCTGGCTAAGCCTTGCTGTGTGGCCTCTGCCTCCAGGCTCCCTGGCCCGAGGAACTGGCTTCGTTTTTCCCCACCCAGAAGAAAAGTGGGAGCCTATCAAATAGAGTATGCTATGTATTCATACTCTGCCTTTGTATAAAAAAGACTTAAAGGAACAATACAAAGTACATTTGTACATTGAAGAAATATTTGTCCATCAAAAGGTTCTTAAATAATTCTTAAATCTGAGGGGCTTAGAGAGGAGAGAGGGTATGTGTGTGTGGAGATAGCCCCTGAGAGCCATCCATGCGCTTAAAATCATTCTGGTGAAAATGTTTCTCTCGCATAACATCCATCCATTGAGAGATGAGTAGTAATGAGTAATTCATTATTAATTTATATAAAAATTGTCATTTCCTGCCCTGGCCGGTTTGGCTCAGCGGTTAGAGCGTCGGCCAGTGGACCAAAGAGTCACAGGTTCGATTCTGGCCAAGGGCACGTACCTCGGTTGTGGTTTGTCCCCGGCCCTGGTCAGGGTCATGCAGGAGGCAGTCAATTGATGTGTCTCTCTCACATCAATGTTTCTCTCTCTCTCTCTCTCTCTCCCCCCCTCCCATTTTATCTGAAGATATTTGAAAGAATATCCTCGGGTGAGGATTAAAAAAAAAATTGTCATTTCCCATTTCTAATCATGGTTGCATTTAAGAACTGAGGATACTAAACATGGAAAAGTAAGCAGTAACTTCATAAATAACAAAAAGCAATGTGCTTGCTAAGGAGAAATTGATTTTGCTACTTCTGATGGAATTGGGTTAATATAGAATAGAAAACAGCTTAGATATCTTGAGTAATTTGAATTTTCAAGTTAATTTTCCTGCGATCTGGTATTTTTAAGTCTCATCAGCATAAAAAGGTCTGTATAGTTAGCTTTGACTTAATAGCTTATTTTTCTGATTGATGTACTTGGGAAACCTATTGTTCCTGCATATAGTAATTCTCACCTTTCATCACCTACCTTTTGTTTTTGTTTTTGTTACTACTCACCCAAGGATATTTTTTTCACTGATTTTTAAAGAGTGGAAGGGGGAGAGAGAAACATTGATATAAGAGACACATCAATTAGTTGCCTCCCTCACATGCCCCAACCAGGGCCAGGATCGAACCTGCATTCCAGGTATATGCCCTTGACCAGGAATCAAACCTGTGACCCTTTGGTCCTCAGGCCAACTCTCTAACCGCTGAGCCAAACCAGCCAGAGCTCACCTACCTTTTTTGTTTTGCCTTCAAAAGAAAAATACTTCTAAAACTGACCCTTTTTAGTATTTTGTCTATCTTTACACAGTAGCTACTTTATGACATCATGGTAAGTGGAAAATAGCCATGGGCATTAATCTCCATACCCTGTGGACATTTTTAGCAATTTTAGTGAAGAGAGCTGGATTTAAAAATAGACTTCCGCTCACTAATTGACATATGTTAAGGCTTTCCATCAACTCTGACTCTTAAGCATTGGATTGTTTTCTTCAGTTCAATAGAAAGCCTGACACAAATGTTAGTTTGTGTTCAGCCTGCCAGCTCTCCAGTAGGTAATACGTTGATCTAATTTCATTTCCATACACCTCAGAATCCAGAGGATAAATGTTTATTCTCATAATGTTGACTGTTACCCCTTAAAATGCTTAAAATAGCCCGGCCGATGTGTCTCTGGTTGAGCATTGACCCATGCACCAAGAGGTTGCCAGTTCAATTCCTGGTCAGGGCACATGCCCAGGTTGTGGGCCCAATCCTCAGTGGGGGGCATGCAGGAGGCAGCCAGTTGATGTTCTCTCTCATCGATGTTTCTCTCCCTCTTCCTTTCTCTTTCTAAAATCAATAAAGAAAAAAAAAAGTTTTAATCAAAAAAATGCTTAAGATATTCTTGAAATCTGATCAAGTTTATTATTTCCTAGAAATAAATGGCCATTCTGAGGAACCTTTTCTTCCTTAAGGATCCACTTCTTGGGGTGGATATTTCCTTGTAGTGATGTGGAGATTTTTCTTCAGAATGTGAGATCTAGTCCAGCTTTAGAACTGCAAGAATTGTGTTCTCCTGGTCTTTGGCTTTTAGAATATGGCAAGTGCCAGCCAAGCATCTACTGGAGTTGGACTGGAGGGAACCTTTGGTTGAACTTGAGTCGCCTTGTACGGCAGATTAGCATCCTATATTTAGTGCTGTCTGAAACGCATTCCAGATGCCATTAATAAATCTGTGAATAACTGAGTTTCACAATACTCGTGAAGTTCTATGGGCAAGACTCCTTGAGGTGTTTGCCAAGGGCCCTTGGTGCTCACCAAGCCCAGGATTAAGTGAAAACCTAAGGTAGACCAGATTTAGTGCCCTCCAGGTCCCTTCTCCGTTTACTTCATTACTAAAGAAGAGTTGGTCGTTTCTCAGGATTGGATGTTCTCAAAGGAGAATCTTCCTGTCGCCCCCAGCAGTGCCTCATTTCTTCCTCAATAACTCCAAAGCTGCAGCATGCCTAGTACCAGCTAATAAGAGGAGGTGTGTGGTAGGGATTAGTCCGAGTGCCAGCTTTGCCGTTTTCTAGTTCTGTGGTTGTGGGCGAGGTACCTCTCGCGTCTTGTGTGAAAGATGAAGGTGATAACACCTACTTGCAGTGACGTCGTAACGACCAGAAGAAATCATTCCTGTGCTAGCACTTAGCAGAATGTTGTAAGCTTGCATTGAAAAAAGTTCTTAACTGCTAACGTTTTAACAATTCTAGGACGTACTATTGACCAGACTGGTAAGTGCTTATTCATAGTAAACATTCAGTGAATGTCTATTATTCAAATGAGTAAGTGAGGTGAATTAAAGCATTTCTTCTCAAAAGATAATGGCAGCTTACATGTCTTGCTTTTTAAGGTTTATATTGCCTTCCCAGCCTGTGATGTTGAGGAATGAGTGAAGAAACAAAGTGGAGGCACTATCATCAGTCTGAAATTACTAAAATCAAGTAGAGGCAGAGGAAACAATATCTTGCTTTAACTAGCCAGGGAACTTAAACTTTTGAACCCCCCAGGAGATATAGATGTATAGGTCCTAGAGCTAACCCTCTGATTACCCCCTGAAGGACTCAGGAAAGAATGCTCACGGGTCCAGAACACCAGTCATCTAGAGGATTACCACCTTGGACCAATCCAGAGGCTAAGAATGCAGGACTGATTCTTCTTTAGAGCATATTTTTTACTGTAAGAACTCAGTTTTTCTTCTTCAGAACACTCTAGTTACTTCCTAGTTGTGTTTATGATTTGCAAACCTTGAATAAATCTTTACCATTTATTTCTAGCCAAAGCCTCCTGACTTTTGTGCTCTGTTGGGAGGGCTAATACAGATATTAGCTACAGTTAACATTCTTTTTTTGTTGTTTTTTATTGGCTTTTTAGAGAGGAAGAAAGGGAGAGAGATAGAAACATCGATGTGAGAGAGAAACATCCATTGGCTGCCTCCTGCATGTCCCCCACTGGGGATCGAGCCCACAACCCGGGCATGTGCCCCAACCAGGAATCAAACTGGGACCTCTCAGTCCATGGGACGACGCTCAATCCACTGAGCCACACCGGCCGGGCTGCAGTTAACATTCTTGTATGTGCTTTTTCATGCACACACGTACACAATTCTTTCGGGGTTTTATGTAGACGTGAACCTGTTGGGGGGTGTTCATCTTTTTAAGACATATTGTCAGTTGAATACCCTACGCACGGTGTGTGAGAGCTCCGGTTTCTCCATATTGGAATTGTTCTGCTAATCACCCAACACTTTGTTATTGGTCTTTTTAATTTTAGACATTTTGGTGATGTTTAATGGTACCTCGTGGATTATTGGCCTAAATATGAAAAGTAAAATGAAAGAGTTTCCAGAATGTAACAGGAGAATGTATTCTTGACCTTGGGCTTGCCAAATACTTTTAAACAGGGCACAAAGAGACAATAAAATCCAAAGTTTGTTCATTAAAACACAATTCAGATGTTGAAAAGGAAAGTCAGAGACAGAAGATAGCCATTTATAATACAGTTACCCCACAGAAGAATTCTATCCAATATATCCAAATATATTCAAAATTACAGGTCAATTTAAAAAAAAAAGACAACCCATTTGATCAGGCACTTCCCAAAAGAAGATACCCAAATGGCCAATAAGCATATGAAAGTATTTTCAACTCATCATCAAGGAGAAGCAAACTGAAAACCTGAGAGTCCGTTTTTTAATGGGAAGAAGATGTCAAGAAGCAGAATCTCCCACATGTGCACAGTGCAAATGTCCTGGATACCCCAGGACAATGTCACCTACTGTGACTCAGTGTCAGCAGGAATCCAAAGAAAGAGCAGCCTCCATAGCTCAAACAAAGAATGCTGGGCTAGGGTGCTCTCTTTTTTTTTTTTTTTTTTTTTATTGATTTTTGGAGAGAGAAAAACATCGATGAGAGAGAACATCAACTGGCTGCCTCCTGCATGCCTCCTACTGGGGATCGGGCCCACAATCTGGGAATGTGTCCTGACCAGGAATCAAACCGGTGACCTCTTGGTGCATGGGTCAACGCTCAACCACTGAGCCACACCGGCTGGGCTAGGGTGCTCTTGAAACTCAGCTTTAATACCTGGCCTAGGCAAACTGAGAGTAACGATTTGGGGTTGAGGATCTCGGCTGTGGGTTTCTCCTAGCCTCCGTTTCCCTCTGCAGACTTTCAGGAAGACTACTATTCATGTGGCCACCTCTACCATCCTGGCCTCCCACCTGGTCCTGCCCTGCAGCTCAGAGCTAGACCTGGAGTGCAATTGTTCTGCTAATCACCTATAATTCCTGGGATTTACTCAGCGCCTGACTTCTGAGCTCAAAAGCCCTGTGTAGATCCCGCTGATAAAATGGTTGCCTCAGATCAGGTAAGCTCTCTGCCAAATTACTTCTGGGCTAAGAAGCAGTCCTCAAAACTCGACAGAGACCCAGGGTGCCTTTATAGCAGGCCCTGCACAGCTGGAGGCCTGGGGAGGAGGGCCCTGCTCATCCACACATTATGGGATTACCCAGGAGGGATGGTGATGCACCTGCCTATGCAGCCACACACCGGGCTGCCACTCACATCTGGGCTGAGGGAAACTGAGGCAGGGCTGGGCAAGTCGGGCAGGCCAACAGCAGAAAAGAGGGAAGTGTGTTTTGGTTGGGGGACCAAACAGATGGGGAGAAGCCCAGGACCCAAAGGAAGTTAAGATTCAACCAAGTCGTTTTCTGTTTTCAGAAAGGGATCTCTTGGCTCCCTTCCTAAATGTGTTTCCCAAGTTACCCACCATGGAGACAAGCCCCATGTGGGCATGGCCTAGGTCACTCTTCTGTGGACCCCATCCCTTCCCAGGGCCTGCAGGAAGATCGGGAGATGGGTGCTGGGAACTGGCCCCCCACCCCCATCTCTGAAACCTCTAACCCAGCTGACTCACTGCCCTTCCATTAGCCCTTTGGATGCTGTGTTTGGAACAGTAGAGGCACAGAGATGGACAGAGCCAGGATGCAGGTGGCAGGGAGTGACCCGCCCCCAGGAGTCTGGGTGCAGAATGTGGGTGAGGTGAGGCGAGGGGTTGAGATAACTCAAGTGTTTCCTATCTCTGGCCACTGCCTCGCCTGTGCTTGGGCCAGTTCCTTGTAGCTCTGCCCGCACCATACCCGTGGGACTAAGGATTGGAGCCTGGCAGTGGGTGTGGGAACCATCGGCCCAGGGGTTTGGGCCTGGGGGCAGGGACGCAGCTGACTTTCCATCTCCTTTCCTTGGCACCTCTGATGCCTAGGTACCTGTTCATCCAGACTAGGCTGGGTCCCCCATGTCTGGCATGGAGAAGTGTGAGTGGGTGCTAACTGGAACAGACTCCATGGGGCAAGGGGAGAGGGCATTTAGGAAGGGATGAAAATCTTTACAGGGAATCAGGAAAAGGAAGTGGTCTTCTGTGCATACAGATTTTCCTCCTCTCTGCTAATGACCAAGAGGCTCCCTGTAATAAGAGAACATGTGGGATTTAAGAGTTTACCCTCCCTCCTTCCCTCCCCCAACCCACTTCCCACCTTGCCTAGTATCTCCTGTGAAACTGCCTTTGCTGGTTCCAGTTTACTGAACCACCTGGGGGATACCTGTCACAGGCAGACCCCAGCCCCACCCCAGACCCCCGCCCCCTTCCCAGAAACAGAAGCCACAGGGAAAGGACCTGGTCTCTGACAAGCCCCTCTAGCAGAGCCTGGCTGTCTGCCTCATTGTCTCTGGGTTGATTTGGGTAGGAGATTGAGAGTCATTAGCTAAGCCTGGAGCCGAATAAATCTTGTCATTTATTGTCCCCTCTCCACTGGGAGCTGTCAGCTGGGGCAAGACCTCCAGAGCACCCCAGACAGTTCAGCTGTGGGTCTCCTGTTTGCTGAGTCACTGGGGAAGGAGCACTACGGACTGACAACCGGTTGGGTCCCACTGCATCACAGCTCATCTCTCCACCCCTCAGAGAGACAAGTTTGCCATCAACCCCCACCCCCACCCCTGCCTGCACCCCTCCCAGGGCCAGGAGGACCATGGTTTTGTGCTGGCACATTTAGCCTTCCTTAACCAGAACCTTCCACTGCCCCAGAGCCAGCAAAGCCTCCCCAGTCAACTAATGAAAAGGTGAGGCCACAGGGCCTCTCCTGGGTCAGACCTGGCCACCCACCCAGACGCTGGCAGGACACAAAACCCCCACACTGCAGGGCCTCCTGCCTTCAGCTACGTGTGGGAAGTACACACAATCACCAGTTAGCAAGCTGGGCTGGGGCTGACCGGGCCTACAGTGATGTTCAATACTTAGCCCCAAGCCCTGGCGCAGGGCTCCTGTGACAGGCACTTCCACTCAGCTGAGGACTGAAGAGGCTGAGGTTAGCCAGATGGTCCTTTCGGGCCTTAACTCAGTCCCTGTGACAGCCCGCCTTCACCTGCACCCTTTCCACCCTAAGCAGAGGGACGAGAGGAGCAGCTGAGCTGGACTAGCACTGGGACTGTCCTGGGCCCTTTGACAATTCTAGAGGTCAGGACAAGTCTGGGAAAACTGCCCCCATGACCATTTCCTTCCCAGCTTCCAGCTGCGCCTTGGGGCTCCCTCATTACTGCAGGAGCCCTGGGTCCCACTCTGCCTCCAGCTCCTGTCCTTTGGAACAGCTGTTAAACAGGATGGGTGGGTATTTGCAGTGGCCAGCCATCAGCAGTGTTTAATTTACATCCATTTTCAGAATCGTAGAACCCCTAAAGGAACTCTAGGAAGAAGAAGTCACTAAGTTGTCCCACGGCAGTGACAAGAGTGAACCCTCAGGGCCTTCACTAGGCTGAATATGGTCACACGCAGGCTCTCAGCAGGGGGCAACGACCCGTCGTTTTCTCCCTCTTCAGCCTGATCTGATTCATGATGCAGAAACCAAGGCTTCCGCTTCTCCCACTCAGGGATGGCGGTTTCTAGGCATGGGAGTGGGGATTAGGGCTCCGGGACAGCCCACAACCCCCTGCGCCCACCTCTTCTTCCTGTGCCTCCCAGGGTCGCAGCCGGCTTTAATTCCAAGAACATTCTTTACTCCTGACAAGGTCAGACGTGAGCCTTTTAATGATGCTTTCATTTGAGCCCCAAGAGGCTCCGGAGCTAAGTGGCAGCCTGGGGAGAAGGTGCCGGGGAAAGAGGCCTGCCTGCTCACCGCCTCGGGGTCTCCCCTCTCAGAACGGGTGTGAATGAGTGGGTTCAGTGGTTTTCACGGCTCTGAGCAGACATCCTTGCTGTGGCTGACTTGGCTCTTATCAGCTTGCTGGAAATCCCAGTCTCTCCGCCTGGCTGGTCTTACCACCCACTCCAGCCCTCAGCCATGTGCGGAGACCGTGCAGCTCTCAACCCTCACTGTATCCATGTGCTCACCTGTGTCTGGCCTGTTTCAGCTCGAAGTCCCCAGGCCAGCATCAGGGCTGCTCTCTCGCTCTGGGGTCTGCCATCTCGCGTGGGCATCACTGGAGCACAACACTCTGATGCACCACGATGAGGGCTCCTGCTTTTCCTCCCCAAACCCCCACCTCGCTCAGAGAGCTGAGGCCCCAGGCAGCCTGCTCACAGGGGCGTCTGCCTGGAAACCCTCCCTCCCGGGCTCTCTGTCAGTGGTCAGGTCAACCACCCAAATAAACCGGTGTGGTGATCGCATGCCTGACACACCCGAACTCAGGGAACTTGAGGGTCTTGAGGCAGTTCACCCCAGTTCTGACTGCCAGAAATTTCCCTCTCTGCTATATATAAACCATTTCCTGAAACTACCCCACAAGGGCCCCATAAGAGTCCCTGGAGAGCCTTTCAGAAGCAGTCACGTCCTTCATCTCCTTCTTCCTCCCCCATCGTGGTTCTGATTCCCTTTGCCACGTGGGTTTCTTTCCTCTGCGTGGGCTCCAGTTGGTCCATTCCTCTATCCTCAAGGCCAGAACTGGGGGTAGGAGCCAGGGATTAATGGCACGGAGTAAGCTTCGAAAGCCACGGGGCCATTGGAAGGCCTGAGCTTAAAGATAATTTCCCTTCTCTGCAAAGGGCAGGCATTTAGTCCAGATGAGCCGAGTCAGGAGAGAGTCAGGCCAGCAGGGGACAGGGAGCAGCCACAGCCCAGATGGCCACCCCAGAAGATCAAGCGACTATCCCCAGGCTGAGATGCCAGACGGCCACTGATCTCTTCCCCTAGAGGTAAGAGGGGGGTCACTGGGAGCCTTGCAGGGTCTTCCCCCCAAGGCTCGGAGGGAAAGCAGCCTGGGCTGGTGCTGCCTCCAGAGCCCTGGGGGAGGAGCCCTCTTTTCGTGGCTATTTAACATCACCGCCTGTGTGCCCAGCGGTGTGGCAAGCACTTTTCTGTACCTCATTTCCTGTATTGTAAAAAACTGTACCTTTATTTTCTTACAGCAGAAGTCATATACATTCCTGGGTTGCTTTGTTGTTGTTGTTGTTTTTTTTTTTTTTTTTTTAATGTAAAGACTACAGAAGTTTCTACTAGAGAAAGAAGCGGCAGAGCTACTTTCTCCCACCCTCACCAAACCACGGTCCCGTGGGAGTCGCTCCCATTTAAATTAAATGAGATATTGAAATTAAATGGCATGGAGACAAGAAAGTTCATTTTCCTCTCACTGTTGGCTGCCAGTGCCCGGGGGAGCATAGTATTCATCTGTTGCACAATTCATTTGCTCTGAGAGTGGGGCCTGCCGCCAAGGAGAGAATTTCCGAGCATTTAGTTTTGTCTTTAGGCTTCGAGGGAGCTGTGGCCCCCTTCACTCCCCGCTGAGGCTGCCAGGCCTTCCCAGGAGGTGCGCTGGTCCCAGCGCAACTTGAAGGCAGATCTAAGATTCAGAACTCCCCCTTCTGTGTGCCCCCCTCATTGAATATTTGTGTAGCTGGGAGATGTCAAGATGAGGCTGCTGGTGGCCACGTCCTCAGCAGCATTTAATAAGCTGATTGGACTTGGTCTGCATGGGGGCCCCCTAAAGTTGGCGGGTAGCACTTTGGTCTTCCAGGCGGGCTTGTCCGCCTGGAGAAGGCCCAGCACCGAGCTGTCTGCAGCCAGAGTGGTCCCCACCTACCTCTCTCAGGATTAAGCTGGGCCCTGAGCACTGGGGAGTGATTTGTACCTGCGGACTTGAAAAATGATTTTTAATCTCCAGCAAAGGAAAGAGGTACAGCACTGATTATAGGCAGTCTATGGAAGGGTGTCAAAATGCCAGTCGTGAATCTAGCTGGCTGAGCTCAGATCCCGGGTCTTCCACTTACTAACTGGTGCAGCTGGGCAACTTAACCTCCCTGCCTCAGTGTCTTCAGCTGTAAAATGGAAATAAGGATGCCTTCCTTTTGTATTTGTTGTCATTAAGTCAGTTTATTTGTGTCCAGCACATAGTAAGCCCTCAATAAACACTCACAACAGTTATGGGTTAAGGGCTTCTATTCCTAGATGCTGGTCATGAAAAAATAGCTACATTGTTGCCCCACATTGTAGGTATTGACATAGGTATTGTTATCCCATCTTTCCGATGTGAAAACCACAGCGCAGAGAAGATACGTGAATTAATTCAGGTTTTTAATTCAGAGGAGTTTTGCTTGTTTATTGTGAAACAGTTCAAGTGCAGGAAAGTACAGAGGATACCTGCACGGGGACTCGTAACATGTACGTAACATAGATTAGCCTTTGCCCATATTTGCTGAAGTTTTGAAAGCTAAAATGTGGAGATAATCCCCCCTTTGTCCTTCTCTCCCGGAATCACCCACTCATCTGAAGGCCTCTCGGAGAGTACTGTAGTGCGTTCTGCACGTTTATAAACTGCTTTGTCTTCCTCCAGATGTTCGGATTGACATCATACCATCAGTTTTGCTTTTCCGCCACTCCCTAAGCTTTCGAGTGTTTCCCCAGTGGCTGCATGTAGAGCTAGCTCCTCCATAGTGGCTGCTGTGCGGCTTCCCATTGAATGAGTAGGTCAGGATAACATGCCGCGGGTGGTCTATTCATTCTTCTGACACAGAGCATGTCCAAGTTCGAACTTTTACCCAGGATGCTGCAGTGAACGCCCTCACGCCGTCTCCTCATGGTCACGTGTACACGGGTTTCTGGGAGACACCTCCATCAGGGGAGTGGCTGGTGGCAGGGGATGAGCTTCCCCAAACGTTGTGAGGTTGCCCTCCAGGAGCTCCACTTCCATGCATGAGCATGGAGAGAGGTCTCAGCTCGCTGGCCAGGACCAGCACTCGGAAATTTTCAGGCATCTCACGCCCTGGCCGGTTTGGCTCAGCGGTTAGAGCGTCGGCCTGCATGACCAAAGAGTTGCGAGTTCGATTCCGGTCAAGGGCACGTACCTCGGTTGCGGTTCATCCTGGCCCTGGTCGGGGTCGTGCAGGAGGCAACCAGTCAATGTGTCTCTGTCACATCGATGTCTCTCTCTCTCTCTCTCCCTCCCTTCCTCTCACTCTATCTGAAGATAAATGGAAAGAAAGTATCCTCAGTTGACAAATTTTCAGGCATCTCCCTGTGATTAATTCATTAAATGCCTACCAGCACCTGCAGCTCGCCAGGCGCCATGCAGGGGTACCAAGTGACAAAGCAGGCCCCAGAACCTGGTCTCCGGAGCCCACACAGGAGACTGTAGAGCAGCAGTTCTCAACCTGTGGGTCACGACCCCTTTGGGGGTCGAACGACCCTTTCACAGGGGTCGCCTAAGACCATCGGAAAACACACATTTCCGATGGTCTTAGGAACGGAGACACTGCTCCTCTATCCGTCTCCAGGTGGGTCCGCCCCCATGCAGATACGCCCACATACAACATGAGGAGCTGTATTAAAGGGTCGGGCATTAGGAAGGTTGAGAACCACTGCTTTAGAGTCTAGACAGACCAGCTCACTCTGGAATCCTGTAGCTCTCACCAAGCTCTGATTTACATAATTGGCTGTTTACATGTCCCTCCCCTTAACTGGGCCATAGTCCCCTCCAGTAAGGGGTCTGGGTGTTACTATTTTTAGTCTCTCTAGATCTATGCTTTCTGATGTGGCAGCTGACAGCCACGTGTGGCTCCTGGGGACTTGAAGTGTGGCTGGTCTGATTCAAGATGCTCTAAATGTAAAGGACACACCAGCTTTGGAGGACTGAGTACGGAAAAAAAGAACGTAAGCGGTCTTATTAACAATTTTTATATTGATTACCTGTTGAAATGATAACTTTTGATTACATGAACTATGTTGTTTAAATGAATTCTGCCTGTTTCTTTTTACTTTTTAAAATAAGGCTACACCCTGGCTGGTTTGGCTCAGCAGTTAGAACATCAGCCCGTGGACCAGAGAGACCCGGGTTCGGTTCCTGCTAAGGGCACGTACCTCGGTTGCAGTTTGTCCCCAGCCCTGGTTGGGGTCGTGTGGGTGGCAACCACTTGGTGTGTCTCTCTCACAACGATGTTTCTCTCTCTCTCTTCCTCCCTCTCTCCCTCCCACTCTATCTGAAGATAAGTACAAAAAATGTCCTCGGGTGAGGATAAAAAAAAAAAAAAAAGAATAAAATAAGGCTATAGGAGATCATAAATGGCACCTGTGACTCAGATCACATTTCAGTTGGATGGTACAACCCTAGACTTTGCCAGGTTGGTGCCTTGTGGCAGGTGCCCAGGGAAAGCTGAATGGATGAACGATGCTTGAGAACAGGAGGGCCCCTGTGTATTTGAGTCCCCTCTGGCTCCATCTCTGGCTTTCTCAGGCACTGCAGAGGCTGGGCTCTTACATAACAGCCCTGACACCCTCCCCTTCCTCCCGTCTTCTGCCCCAGAGGGAGTGAGGGAGCGTGCTGCCCATGGAGGAAGATGGTTGTCCACCAGGCCAGCCTCCCCTGAGCAGGGCCTCACAGAAAGCCCCACATATACCAGCGAAAAAATGTCCTTCGGGGTCTAGTGAGCACCCTCAGCCCCCTCCCAGCTCAACCCTGCTGGCACTGTCCCTGAATGTTCATCCAAAGCCCACGGGAGGCCAGGGCCACACTGTAGAGGGATGTGAGCCAGCTGCTCTGAAGAAGAATGCCAAGGATGCTCGGCCCCCGGGCACAGTGCCCAGGCCCTGCACCCCACAGCACCGGCTTTGATGCCTTGCAAAAGGTTAACTTTGAAGCTGCCAGTCAGGTGGCTGAACCAGGCAAGGCTTGAAAAACAGCTCTGTGGCCTCTAGTCCGCAGCCTCCTGAGGAGTGACCCCTGAGCAGATGGTCTGAATTGTCTGAGAATTCCCCTCTCTTTCCAAAGATGTGTGGAAACCTTACCCAGTTGTAATCTTTGGGAAGAAATAGATTTCACTTGAGGTTTCCAATGACCGGATCGTACCCCTTTAGGCACAACGGTTAAACATATTTTAGTGGTTTTATGTGGGGAATGTTTAACAACAGCCTGTATCCTTTTCTCTGTGACAAGTGGTGACCATTAGGTATGAGGCTGGAGCACTGAACGGTGATGCCCTCGGGTGCTATTGAGCATGGAGGACTGTCCCTCCACCGCTGTCCCCAGTGGCCACACTTTCTGTGTCTTTGGTCCGCTTTTCACAGGCTTCCTTCTCCTGCTCCAGTACCAGGCTCTTCATCACCAGCACTTCTGGCTGCATCAGAGCGGTTGCCCACCCCCACGCCTCCTGACCTCATGTTCCCCAGGCCCATCCAGATCCCCTTTGAAATGACTCTACTAAGCTGAGCTGGGAAAGCCAAGCTTATTCAAGTAGATGTAAAATAAGGGCAGCCCTGGCCATTGTGACTCAGTGGTTAGAATGTCGGCCTGTGGACCAAAGGGTCATGGGTGCAATTCCCAGTCAGGGGCATGCACCTGGGTTACAGGTTCGATTCCCAGCCCCAGTCCGGGTGCCTGCAAGAGGCAACCAAACAATGTGTCTCTCTCACATCGATATCTCTCTCTCTCTTTCTCTCTCCCCCTCCCTTCCAAGCTCTCTAAAAATCAATGGAAAAAATATCCTTGGGTAAGGATTGAAAATAAAATAAGGGCAAATGTTTGGACCAGGTCCTGCCTCTGAGCCCTGGGTGGTCTTTGGCACAGGGCTTTAGGGTATGGACAGGTGAGGTCCCCAAACATCCTCTTGAATAAATGGCATCACTGCCCTTATAAGATCACAGTGGTATATGAACGAGAATGCCTGCCCAGCTGGTGTGGCTCAGTGGTTGAGCGTCGACCCATATACCAGGAAGTCACCGGTTCGATTCCTGGTCAGGGCACATGCCCAGGTTGTGGGCCTGATCCTCAGTGGGGGGCGTGCAGGAGGCGGCCAGTTGATGTTCTCTCTCATTGATGTCTCTATCTTTCTCCCTCTCCCTTCCTCTCTCTCTCAAATCAATAAAGAAACATTATTTAAAAAAAAAAAAAAAGAATGCCTAGCAAAAGCAACAGTTTCCCTGCAGATCACAAAGGACCAGTCTTTTTGTCTTCAAGATGGTTCCAAGGTCTGCTCTTTCCCTGCATTTGTCACAATCTAAATTAATTCAACAAAGCAAACTCACCCATGGACTTCAGGAGGCATACGACAGGGGAACCATCCTTGATCGTTCCTGCCCCTGCCACATCCCACTGCTTCCTCCCCACCTCTCAGGAACTCTCCCGTCTCTCCATACCCCCACCTCAACCCCAGCCCAGATGACGGCCTCTGAATCTCCTGCCTCAGTCCCACCCTAGAGCCTCGCAGACACGAAAATCCCACCCAAACCCACCAATACACACCAGTGCTCTTGAAACATTTAAAAAATAATTCTTATGATTTTTCATTTGAAATTACTTGTCTAGGAAGTCACTTGTTCAATTTAACGTTGGCTTTGAGTGCTCAGAGGACTGCCTGGGGAGGAGGTGAAACCTCAGTGTGTTTTCAAACGTACTGAAACTTCTGTGAAGACTGGATTTAACGACAAACAACATTTCAATGTCTTCAGTGAACTTTTATTAGCTTCTGCTTTGCAGTTTTCTCTGTAGAATCCACGGATTTTTTGTTATTGTTGTTGTTGTTGTTAATCCTCACCTGAGGATATTTTTTCCATTGATTTTTAGAGAGAGTGGGAGGTGGGGAGGGAGGGGGAGAGAGAGAGAGAGAGAGAGAGAGAGAGAGAGAGAGAGAGAGAAACATCGATGCAAGAGAGACACATCAATTGGTTGCCAACCAGCGCCAGGGATCGAACCTGCAACCCAGGTATATGCCGTTGACCAGGAATCAAACCCAAGACCCTTCAGTTCATGGGCCGACGCTCTAACCACTGAGCCACACTGGCCAGGGCAGATTTTTTTTTTTTTTTTAATTTAACTTTTGGACTGGGTAATCCGTTCTCCTGATTCAGGTTTCAAAAGGGACAAGGGGATAAAGTCCCCCAGGCCTCTGTCCTGGCCCTCCCTCCCACCTCACAGGCAGCCCCCCAGAGACAGTTTGTGTAGATACATAAGCAAAGTCAAGGCCATGTTCTTCTCCCTTTGTAATGAAAGGGTTAAACCTTTGTGCACTCTCTGCACCTTTTATTTTCACTTGGAGATCTTTTCGTATTAGGCCATAAAGAGCCGTCATTCTCATTGTAGAGCAATCTTTTGTTTTTGTTCTCTGGAACAATCTGATAGGCTCATGGAGAGCCCACAGGGCCAGGCACATGGCCTCCTGGTGCAGCACCCCTCCCCCTCCAGCCCACCCTCCCTGAAGCAGAGTGGAACCAGCTTCTCTCCGATCTGACCACTCCCCTGAAAACGCCTCAATGACCAGCTGCACCCATTGTCAGAGTCCAAATTCCTGAACACCATCCCAGGAGCTCACTGGTCTGGCTGCCCCTGACCTCCGGCCAGGGCTCACATGGCCCTCACCTTCTCAGCTCCTCCCCCAGGCCTCCTTCAAGCCCTCAAGGCAGGACTGCCCTGCTGTCTTTCTCATCCTACCCTCTCCCCTCAGGGACACCTCGCCTGGTCCCTGAACCCTGCCATCTGCCTCTCTGCCCTGAACTTTGCTTCTACAACCCCCATTACGCAAACCATCATATACTTCAGGGCTCTCTGACCCCCACCTGCAGACACCATGAAGCAGGGTCTTGCTTGTCTGTTCCCCAAACTGCCAGCATCTGACAGAGTGCAAATGCTCGGTAAGGAATGAATGAAGGGATGACTATAGCTCCATGTGACTGGACCCCTGATCCCACACATTCCCCTAACTCACCGGGTCCTGATCCCACACATGCCCCTAACTCACGGGGCCCTGGGCCACCCTGTCAGTTTGACTTTCCTCATCTGTGTCCTCAGCAGGTGCTTTCCCAGGCAGCTGGGGTGTGGCTCCTTTTCCCTTGGTTTCTCCACTTCCATCTCCTTGGGTTCTCAGGTTGCTTCTGCTCTTTGTCTTCTTTCCTATCTCTGCCCTCTTCCTGCCCGTTCTTCTTCTTTTTATTTATTCATTTATATTTTTTAATCCTCACCTGAGGATATTTTTCCACTGATTCTTTTGGATACAGTGGGAGAGAGGGAGAGAGAGAGAGAGAGAGAGAAACATCAAGGTGAGAAAGACATCAATTGGTTGCCTCCTGCATGCCCCCGACAGGGGCCGGATCGAACCCACAACTCTCTGGTCCACAGGCCAATGCTCTAACCACTCTAGCCACGGAGCCAAACCAGCCAGGGCCTGCCTGTTTTTCTTTAGGACCTTTGCCCTCAGGCCTCCTCTCTACTGGTGGTTAGTCTCCCCTTCCCCAAGCAGTCCCCAGGCTTCTCTCTCTGCTGCAGAGCCTCCCTCACGCTGCTGGTGGGTCATCCACCCTCGCTCTTTCCAATTGCCCCAGAGCCCCATAAGCCTCCCCCCTGGCAGCGGGAGTTGTTCTGGCATCTTCTGGTCACCTTGTCATTCTAGTGCCCCCAACGTCCTTGGAGGAGGTGCCTCTTCCTCTCTTGGCTCTGTGACCTCCCCTCACTCTTTGAAAGTGTTTCCCTGGGGCCGTTGTTGTTATTTTACAGCTTTAATGAAATGTAACTTACATACCATAAAATTCACCCATTTTAAGTACACAATTCGATCATCTTTAGTAAATTTACGGATCCCTCTACCCATTTACAGTCCCTCCTCATTCCCAGCCCCAGCTCTTGGCAACCAGCAGTCTGCTTTCTGTCTCTAGTGCTGGTTCTGGACATTTCATACAAATGGAATCATGCCAGTAAGTGGCCTTTTGTGTCTGGCTTCTTGCATTGAGCAGAATGGTTTTGAGGTGCATCATTCCTTCTTCTGGCTGTGTAATAGTCCACGGTACAGCTAGCCCACACTTTGTTTTTTCATTCATCAGCTGATGGACATTTGGGTTGTTTCCACATGTTTTTTTTTTAATTTTTATTTTTATTTATTTATTTATTTATTTATTTATTTATTTATTTATTTATTTATTTTATTAATTTATTTTTGTTACAGATGTTTCTCCTTTTTTCCCCATTGACACCCTCCTCCCCATCCCTCCACCCCTTCCCCAGCTTTGTTGTCCATGTCCATCAGTTATGCATACATGCGTATAAGTTCTGTGGTTTATCTCTTCCCTCCCCCCCCACCCCCTCTTCTGGGGGTTGTCAGTCTGTACCCTACTTTCACATCTCTGGGTCTACCCTGTTCCCCATACTGTTATGTTTATTATATTCCACAAATGAGTGAGATCATGTGATATTTTTCTTTCTCTGCTTGGTTTGTTTCGCTTAGGATAATACTCTCGAGGTCCCTCCATGTCGTCTCAAAGGATAAGAGATCTTTCTTTCTTACAGCTGCATAGTACTCCATTGTGTATATGTACCACAGCTTTTTTATCCATTCATCCACTGATGGGCACTTGGGCTGTTTCCAGATCTTAGCTATTGTGAATAGTGCTGCTATGAACATGGGAGTACATATATTCTTTCTGATTGGTGTTTCAGGTTTCTTAGGGTATATTCCTAGAAGTGGGATCACTGGGTCAAATGGCAATTCAATTTTTAATTTTTTGAGGTAACACCATAGTGTTTTCCACAGTGGCTGCACCAGTCTGCATTCCCACCAGCAGTGGACTAGAGTCCCCTTTTCTCCACACCCTCGCCAACACTTGTTGTTTGATGATTTGTTGATGGCGGCCATTCTGACAGGTGTGAGGTGATACCTCATTGTTGTTTTAATTTGCATCTCTCTGATGATTAGTGATGTTGAGCATTTCTTCATATGTCTCTTAGCCATTTGTATGTCCTTCCACATGTTTTTTTTTTAATCCTCACCCGAGGACACTTTTGCATTTATCTTCAGATAGAGTGGGAGGGAGAGAGGGAGGAAGAGAGAGAGAAATATCGATGTGAGAGAGACACGTCGATTGCCACTCATACGACCCCAACCAGGGCTGGGGACGAACTGCAGCCAAGGCACATGCCCTTAGCGGGAACCGAACCCGGGTCTCTCTGGTCCGCGGGCCGACGCTCTAACCGCTGAGCCAAACTGGCCAGGGCTATTTCCACCTTTTTAACTACTGGGAATAAAGCTGCTAGGAACATTCGTGTACAAGTTTTTGTATGCACATATATTTTCATTTCTCTTGGGTTGGGACCTAGATGTGGAATTGCTAGAGTATATGGTAAATAAATGTTTATGTTTCTCAGCATCTGTCGAGCTAGTGTTCAAAGTGGCTGCATCATTTTGCACTCCCAGCAGTCATATAAGCATTTCTCCACATCCGCACCGATATTTGGTTTATTTTTTTTAAGAGATTGAAAGTATTAATCATTTTATTTTAATTAGATTTTTTTTAATCCTCACCTGAGGATATTTTTCCATTTATCTTCAGATAGAGTGGGAAGGAGGGAGGAAGGGAGGAAGGGAGGAAGGGAGACAGAGAGAGAGAAACATCGATGTGTCTCCTGGTTGCCTCCCGCACAACCCCGACCGGGGCCGGGGATGAACCACAACCAAGGTACGTGCCCTTGGCCAGAATCGAACCCGCAGGCCAACGCTCTAACCACTGAGCCAAACATTTGTGTTTTTTTTTTCCTGTTTTGATTCTAGCCATCTGTGAGCACGTGAAGTGGTATCTCGCTGTGGTTTTAATTTGCATTTCCCTAAAGACCAAGGATGTGGAGCTGCTTGTCATGTGCTTCTTGACCATTTATATATCTTCTTTGGTGAGATGTGTATTCTAATCTTTTTTAATTTAATTTTTTATTTAAATTTAAGTTTTTAATTGGGTTATTTGTCTTCTTGTTATTGAATTCCAAGAGTTCTTTATGCATTCAGTTCCTCATCAGAGACATGATTTGCAAATGTGTTCTCCCAGCCTGTGGCTTGGCTTTTCATTTTCTTAATGGTGTCTTTGGAAGTTTTAAATTTTGATGAAGTAGCCATCGATTCTTGTGACTTTCCATCTGTGGGCAGATGCTGCTTTTTCTGCTGGGTGCAGCGGCCTGGGCTTTCTTGGGGCTGTTTTCTGCTGTGTCTTTCACACATGGAGAGCCCCTGATTTTGACTGTGTGGGGAGAAGACTGCTACGTTCTCATGCTGACTCTCATCAATGGTGAAGGGGCAGCATCGTGCGGAGACCCAGGCTCTGTCACCCACTAGCCCAAGACCAGGGGCAAGTGCCGGCACCCCTCTAGGCCTCGGTCACTTCATCTGTCGTAGGAGGTATAACAGTACCCATCTCGGAAGGCCTGCAAAGTTAGTACCCAAAACAGTGCCTGGTACCTAATGAGCTCAGAACAAATGTTAGCTATGATTTGTCTGGTTATTTCAAAGCTACAGTGAATTTACATCACTCTCACTTTGGATCCTTACTGCAGCCTCTGAGCTGGTGCTCCTCACCCCATTCTAGGGGTGAAAAACTGAGACTCAGAAAGTCTGAGTGACTTGCCTAAGGTGTCACCGCCCCTGAGGGGGCTAGCTGAGGCATCCACCCAGGTTCGGGGGACTCCGGCCCAGTGGCTGCTCCCCCAAGGCCAAGTGAGATGTTCTACGATCCAGCAAGCACAGGTGGATGCTGTCTCTGACCCCCAGGGCTCCATGTCAGCACTGCTCATTAAGCCAACTTGTGTCAGACTCGGCTGGAACAGGGGACACAGAGATGACAGACTCATCATTGCTGCCCCAAGCGGAGTCCTTTGCCCCCAGGGAAGACGGAGCTGCCATAGCACAGCGTGGTCTGTGCAAGGCTGGAGGGCCTGGGTTTTGGGGAGCACTGAGCAGAGGGCCAGACCCAGTCTGGGGTACAAGGAGGGGCTCCTCAGCCTCTCCCAGGGTGCAAGGTGATTGTGTGGCTCTCAGGTGACTCACTTAGGCAGACGGGCCCACAATGACTGGGGCATGGTTGGCTGTGTGGCCAGCCTATCCCTCCCCGCCCCTGCCGACCCCCATGCTCCTGAGGCCTGTCTCCCCAGGGCCTGTGTCTGTTTTTTAACTTGTATTTAGGGCATTTTCAAACATATATGTGAAGCGAGAAGAGCACAACTACTCCTCCTGTACCCACCACCCAGCTCCAACAATGACCATTGTAGGACCATTGTCATCTCTTCTCCCATCCACTGAGCACATTCCAGGGGTCACCTCATTTCATTCCTGTGGCCCTCGTTTCCAAACTCCCGCTGTACACATGTGCACAAAAGTTGCCCCAGAGAGAAAACACCACCCTCCATCCAGTCGGGATTGGTGGGTCCTGGTGAGAGAGGCCAGTCTTGCCCTTTTCCAAGCATGCACAGCTGGGCCCAGCTGTTTCACCTCTCTGAGCCTCATTTTCCTGACCTGTAAAATGGGGCACCAGTGCCTACCGCTGTCAAGCTGACCACGGAGACTTACCACGACTATAGACTGTCTGTGGATGCACAGGTACACAGCAAAACAGAAGGCACAACAGGAAGGTCACCCCAACATCAGGATGGGGAGGGAGGGATAGAAGAGAATGGGATGGGGGAGGGGTACACACAGACCTCTGAATATCTGTAACAACAACTCTCTTAAGGGGAAAAAAGTTAAGCAGATGTAGCAGGTTGTTCCAGTTGGGTGGTTGCTGAATATATAGGAGTAGCTTTTCTCATCCTCCATGCTTTTTTTTTGGACATTAGGATTAGTTCGTAAATCTAATTGCAGCAAATTAAAGGAAGCTTAAAGAAAGCGGTAACTCAGAACATGTCTGCGCTTGGCACATAGGGGGCGCTTGTTTCAGTCATGTCTTGCTGTGTAATAAAACATCCCAAACTTCAGTGGCTTAAAACAACAACCTTCTTTTTTTTTTTTTTCCCATTTATCTTTAGATAGAGTGGGAGGGAGAGAGGGAGGAAGAGAGAGAGAGAAACATCGATGTGAGAGAGACACATCAACTGGTTGCCACCCACATGACCCCAACTGGGGCCGGGGACAAACTGCAACCGAGGTACGTGCCCATAGCGGAAACCGAACCCGGGTCTCTCTGGACCATGGGCTGATGCTCTAACCGCTGAGCCAAACCGGCCAGGGCAACAACCATTTTATATGTTCTCCCACTTCTGTGGGTTTCCTGGGCTCAGCCAGGTGGTTCTTGGGTAACTCATGACACCGGCTGAGGCTGCTGTCACCTAAGGAGGACTTGCCTGGGCTGGATGTCCAACCTGACTCATACACATGGCGGTGGGTGGTGCTGGGTGTTGGCTGGGAGCTCAGCTGGGGCTCTCCCCATCGTGTGGGCATCTCTCAGCATGGTGGTTGGACTCCAAGAGGGAGCCTTCCTGAGAGTAAGTGTTCCAGGATGGAGGAAGCAGGGCCACCAGGGCTCAAGGCTTAGTTACCTCTGTTGTATTTTGTTTGTTACAAAGTCACAGGGTCACAGATTCAAGGAGGGGGAATACGCCTCGCCTCTCAATGGGGAGAGAGAGGGATGAAGAATTTGCAGTGTCTTTAACCTACCGCTATGCTCAGTAAGTGATTGTTGAACATGGAAATGGATTTCAGAGACTTGCCTCAGATAGGGAATTAACTGCGGGTGGAATTTGGGGAGCTGTGAGTGGAAAGATCTTGTCCCTCTTAGACTCGCTTCCCACCCTCCCTTGTGGGGACCCTCTGGGCCCAAACACCTCCAAAGCCGCATGTGACTGGTTTGTGCTTCCAGAGCTTGGGGAGGCCGCGCCACGGTGATCAGGAAGGTCCAAGGCTGCTCAGAGCCACACAGTGTCTGCTAGGAGGCCAGTGTGCAGGGACCCTTACTCTCCCCCCATGCTGCCATGGCCGGGGGGCTCCCAAGAGCTCCTGTTCAAGGCTGTCCTGAGCCGGGGTGATCTTCAGTCAGCACTCGGGCCCCACTGAGCCGCAGGCCCGCCCTGACGTCCTTCCAGGCTCATAAAATGTCTGGGGGCAACCACACCTGCTGGCCAGTTTGTCTCAGCCCTGCCCTCCCTTTGCTTCCTCTGGTCCCTGTCCCGGTGTGGCCCCAGTATAGCCACCATCCCGCTCATCACCTATGCTGCCACTTTCGGGCAACTGAGAAGGGGCACAAGTGAGTGAAGCCATGAAGACAGAACCAGCCTCCCCCCTGTTCCTGGGCACAGCAGCCTCACAGAGACGCTCTCACCCCTGCTGCTCCCCTGGGCAACTCCACTGCTTTGGCATTTTGGCAGATGGCTTGCTTTGGGAATGGTCTGTGGCACCTGCTTCTTTACTTGGAATGTGTCTGGTCCCCTGGTCCCCCGGAAACCTTCTGAGGACTTGCAGTTCTTCATTCACTCACTGAAACCCCATCGGTTCTGCAAGGAAGCGTGGAGTACCTGCACTGTGCCGGGCCCCGGGCCCCGTGCGTGGGGGTAACGCCAGCAGTGCAGACCTGGTGCCTGGAGTGGAGAGACAGCTCTGCAGTAGCCACGTCGATGCACCCACACAGTCTGCAGTGCGCTGGATGGGGTTCAGGCTGGCAAAGAGACACTTAGAGCCCTGGCCAGTTTGGCTCAGCGGTTAGAGCGTCGGCCTGCAGACCATAGAGTCCTGGGTTCGGTTCCCACTAAGGGCACGTACCTCGGTTGCAGTTTGTCCCCGGCCCCGGTTGGGGTCGTGTGTGTGGCAGCCACTCAATGTGTCTCTCTCACATCGATGTTTCTCTCTCTCTTCCTCCCTTTCTCCCTCCCGCTCTATCTGAAGATAAATGCAAAAATGTCCTCGGGTGAGGATTAAAAAAAAAAAAAGAGGCCCTGGTCAGTTTGGCTCAGCGGTTAGAACATCAGCCCATGGTTCAGAGAGACCCGGGTTTTGTTCACACTAGGGGCACGTACCTCGGTTGCAGTTTGTCCCCGGCCCTGGTTGGGTCGTGCAGCAGGCAGCCACTCGATGTGTCCCTTTCACGTTGGTGTTTCTCTCTCTCTCTCTCTCTCTCTCTCTTCCTCTCTCTCCCTCCCACTCTATCTAACAAAAAATGGAAGAATGTCCTCGGGTGAGGATAAAAAAAAAAGAGAGAGACACTTAGAGCTATGAAAGAGTTAACTGCGCAAGGGTGGGGGAAGGAAGGACCTCTCAGGAGGAGGGAGCTGGCCCACAACCCTGATCCTTTTCTGCCCTCCTTGGGCCACACCTTGAACCCAGCACCCCCACAGCAAGCATTTCCTCCTAATAGCCACATGGCTTCCCCACTCCCCTCAGGGGTTTCCTTCAAGGCTGCCTTCTCAAAGAGTCTCTGCTTGTCCACCTTGTCTAAAGTTTTAGCTCCCCAACCCCACCCTCTACAGCCTCCTACTCTGTTTTCTTTTTCCTCCTCAGCACTCAGACTCTAGCATCCATGAGGGGCAAGGGGTTTTGCCGTCTCGTTCTCTTGCCGTGCTCTCAGCACCTAGAACCGGGCCTGGCACATGGCGGGCACTCGGTCAGCGTGCACTCCTGTTGAATCATGCACAGGAAGTTGCTCTCCAAACCGTTAATCCTGGAGGGGAGGGGTGGGGTGGAACTGCTCTAATTACTTGGCTCCCACTTCCTCTGCTGAACAAGAGGTCTTGGGCTGAGAAGGGAGGGCTTTGGGGGACAGATGTCAGGGGCTAGCTTCACACACACATACAGCAGGCCCACCCCTAGGGATCCCCACCTGGAGATGTCCCAAAGCTCCAGGGGACTGTGATCACGGGCAGGTGTGGGCTGCTGGGTTCAAGGCTGCCCCCTCCTCTTCAGTCTCTCCGGTTGCTGCAGCTGCTCCCAGGTGGGGGGTGTAGAGGAATCCCCTGAGCTTGACTCTCCTCCCAGAGCCCAGGGGTCCCTACCATCACTTCCCACTACCCCCACCCCAAAACCAAGGCCAAGTTCCTCAAACACATATAAAAATATAGTATAATAAACCTGCATGTACCCACCCCTTAGCTTCCACAATGATCATGATTTCATTATTGTTTCATTTCTCTCCACCCCCCACCCTCATTCTGCCACCTTTTTATTTTCCTGAAGTCTTTTATTATTTTATTATTATTTTTTTTCATCCTCACTTGAGGACATTTTTCCATTTTTTGTTCAGATAGAGTGGGAAGGAGAGAGAGAGAGAGAAACATCGACGTGAAAGGGACACATCGAGTGGCTACCTCCCGCACGACCATCCAGGGCCGGGGACAAATTGCAACCGAGGTACGTGTCCCTAGCGGAAACCGAACCCTGGTCTCTCTGGAACCGCAGGCCGATGCTCTAACCACTGAGCCAAACCAGCCAGGGCTCCTGAAGTCTTTTAAAACAAACCTAATCTTCATATTAATTCAATCATAAATACTTTTCCATATGTTTCACTAAGGGCTTTAAAGACACAGTGATACCACTATCACATCTATTAAAATTAGTAATAATTTTGCCCTGACAGGTTTGGCTCAGTGGTTAGAGTATCGGCCCGAGGACTGAAGGGTCATGATTTTGATTCCCAGTCAAAAGCATGTACCTGGGTTGCAGGTTCGATCCCCAGCCTCAGGGTCGTGTGGAGGCAACCAATCAATATGTCTCTCTCACATCGATGTTTTTCTCTCCCTCCCTCCCTCACTCCCTCCCTCCCTCCCTTCCACTCTGTCTAAAACTCAGTGGAAAAATATCCTCAGGTAAGGATTAACAACAACAAAAAATTAGTAATAATTTTTATATTATTTAGTACCCAGGCTGTGTTCGATTTTCCACTATTATCTCACAAATATCTTTTCCTATTTGTTTTGTCCAAATCAGGATCCATACAGGTTTCATACACAGCATTTCCCTAATTTGCCTCTTCAGTTTCTAGGCTTGCCAGTGGACTGTGACTAGCTTCGAGGTTCTTCTCCATGGCGGCCACTGCTTAATGTCACCTGCCAGTTTTTTGTTTGTTTGTCTTTCCTAATGTTTGTTTTTTTAAAAAATCCTCACCTGCCCTGGCCGGTATGGCTCAGCGGTAAGAGTGTCGCCCGTGTACCAAAGAGTCCCAGGTTTGATTCCGGCCAAGGGCACATACCTCCGTTATGGTTCGTCCCCGGCCCTGGTTGGGGTTGTGCGGGTGGCAACCAATCGATGTGTCTCTCTCACATCGATGTTTCTCTCTATCTCTCTTCTTCCCTCTCTCCCTCCCACTCTATCTGAAGATTAATGTAAAAATATCCTCGGGTGAGGATAAAAAAATAATAAAAAAATAAAAATTCTCACCCGAGGATATTTTTCCATTTATCTTCAGATAGAGTGGGAAGGGGAGAGAAAGAGAGAGAGAGAGAGAAACATCGACGTGAGAGATACACATCGATTGGTTGCCTCCCTCATGACCCCGACCAGGGCTGGGGATAGAACCGCAACCAAGGTACGTGCCCATGACCAGAATTAAACCTGAGACTCTTTGGTCCTCGGGCCGACGCTCTAACTGCTGAGCCAAACTGGCCAGGGCTCACCTGCGACTTTTTACAAAACACTCATGTCTGAGCCCTACCTGGGCCAATTAGGTCTGGATCCTTGGGTGAACTGGGCCTGGGGGTTTGCTTTATTCATTTTTATTTATTTATGTGTTTAGTTCCCAGTGATCCTGGCATGCTGCCAGGGCTGGGAACCACTGGAACATACTCAAGGATTATCAACTGGCATGAGGGGTTGTGTCTCCCAGGGACAGGTGACACTGTCTGGAGATGGTTTGGGTTGTTACAACTTGTGAGGGGGTGGAGGCTGGGGAGGCTGCTCAACATCCCACAGTGCCCAGCACGGCCCCCAGGACAGAAGGATCCAGCCCCAAATGCCAAAGTGCCATTGAGAAATTCTGACACTGAAGCACAGACCCCACTGTCCTCAAGGTGGGAGGCCAGGGATGGGGTGGGGAGCAAATTAAACTGGAGTCTTTCCATTCCTTATCTCAAGCCCATACAGTTGACAAAAGGAACCCTCCTGGGCCTACTCTCATTAGTGCTCCATCCCCTCCCTCAGCAGCCTGTGTCCTCTGCCAGATTAGGGTTGGGCCAAACTCCCCTGAGACAGGTGGGATAGGAGGGCCCAGGAATGGAGAGAACCACACAGCTCAAAATGCACCACTAGCCCGGCCGGTGTGGCTCAGTGGATTGACCACCCTCCCATGTACCAAGAGGTCGCTGGTTTCATTCCCAGTCAGGGCACATGCCCGGGTTGCTGGGGCTCAATCCCCGGTAGAGGGTGTGCAGGAAGCAGCCAATTGATGTTTCTCTCTCACATCCATGTTTCTATCTCTCTCTCTCTCTCTAAAAAATCAATAAAAAACATTTTTAAAAAAATGCACGGGCTGCCCTGGCCGATTTGGCTCAATGGTTAGAGCATCAGCCCGCGGACCAAAGAGTCCCGGTTTCAATTCCAGCCAAGGGCACGTACCTCGTTTGCAGTTCGTCCCTGGCCCTGGTTGGGGTCATGAGGTTGGCAACCAATCTCTCACATCAATGTTTCTCTCTCTCTTTCTCTCTCTCTCTCCCTCCCTCCCACTGTGTCTGAAGATAAATATAAAAATATTCTCTCGGGTGAGGATTAAAAAAAAAAATGCACAGGCTGCATGACCTGTGATGTCCCTGTGCTGCAAGTCCCACACCTGGTATCCTGTTCACCATGGTACCCTGGTTGCTGGGGCAGAGTAGATACTCAAAAGTGTTTGTAGAAATGAATGAATCCCCTGGAAATCAGGGCCCGGAAACAGGCTGATCTCACAACCAGCATCCAGCATTTGGCCTACTCAGGGCTTCTCAGAAAAGGTCCTTCTCCGCCCTTCTGGAGCAAGAATGGAAATCCTTGTGCCCGCCATCCCAGGGCTTCCCCACACCGCTGTTGCCACCACTAGAGGAGACAAAAGGACACAGGACCCTTGGCAGCTGGCAGCCCACCTTCCCTCCAAGGGTGGGGAGTAGGGACAGGTGGAAGGGACATCCTGCCCCTAACCCTGCCCCTTCTGTCCTGTTTGGGGAGGACATAATACATTTGTCTGTCACTCTGGACTTGACGCGGTCAGGGGAACCAGGAGATTACAACATCTTTAGGAATGACTCAAGGGGAGAACACAGCTCGGATGCTGACTCTACTTCCTGCAACTCAGCTCTTTCCTGCATTCACCAAAGGAGTGTCCTTGTCCTGCTCTGTGACTCAGTTTTCCCTTCTAACCCTCCAGAAGGACACACAACACTGGGGTGTGCAAACCTGGGGCTTGTAATATGGAACTGGCACGACAGGATTGTGACAATGACAGGAAGAACACGTGGCAGGGGATCGCTCTTGTTCCTCCTGGCAAGCTGGGTATGTGCCTGCAGAGGCTGCCTGGTGGTGGGAGCCTCCTAAGAAACCCACGTGGATAAAAGGCCCCGCACCCACACCAAGGGGACTGGGGAATTACTCCCAGCTGGGAGTCATCAAAATCCTGAAGCCGGCTTAGCAACCAAGAGGCAACCCCCTCTTGGGCCCACCCCCAGAAGTGGGGTGCGAAAGTATGTGCGGAGAGCCAAAGGCCCAGACCCTAAGACGGGGAAGCCTCCCTTTGATCACGAGGGCCATCTGAAGCCCCACAGCTCCAACGACAAGATGGAGGGGGAGAAGGGGGAGCACTGCTTGTGTGACCCCAGGGCCCAGCGCACGGGTGTGGGGATGTGGATGGCGAGATGGGGAGCCTCCCACTTCGCTCCTTCCCTCTCCGCAGCCAGGCGGTGGGGCCCACTCAAGCATGGCCACCCGGTATGGGGAAATGTGGCAGGCAGCTTGGCACCCCGAGCCGGGGAGGGGCGCACAGTGGAGAACCCCCACTGGACTGCGGCCCTAACTTTCCAAGGGTTCCCTCCGGGTCGGGCGAGAGGACAGTGAGGCTGGCAAGGGCAGCCCGGGATGCCGGAGGCACTGGCGGGCGCGCCCCAGGCACTCTCCCCTGGGAGGCGGCGGGCGGGTCCCGCTCCGCCCCCGCGCCGCCCCCGCGCCGCCCCAGCTTCTGGCCAGTGCGATCCGGCGCCCGCGGGCAGGGCGGGGCTCAGTCAGCGCCGCCCCCAGGGGCCGGGAAGGGGCTGTGGGAGGTGTGCGCGCGCGGCGGCGGCCCGGAGCGCCGTTCTGGGCGGAACGGTCCCCAGCGCACTCCCCGGCCCGGGCCATGACCTCCGCTGCTCTCTCTTGCAGGCTCGTTGCCGCGACCACCCGAGTCCGGCCGCCACCAGCGCCCGGGCGAGCCCCGCGCGCCCCGGGTGCGGCTCCGCAGTGAGCCCACCAAAAAGCGGTGAGTGCCCCGCGCCATGCTCGCCCCGGTGCCTGGCCCGCGCTGCCCACCCCACCCCTTCCAGAGGACGCCGCTCTTCCCAGGTGCCGCAACCCCGCTGAGCGGCGTCCACGCCCCGAGAGCTTCGGCGGCTGGAGGGGCGCGCCCCGGGGAAGGGTAGGGGGCCCCCGCGGGCCCGGGAGTCCCCCCAACTTCTCGCAGACTTTTCTGCAGAGAAGCGGTTTTGGGGAAAGTTGGGGCCCCTCTGGCCGTGTTGCAACTTACACCGGGCGGGTGGGGGTGTGTCCCTGCGCGTGGAACCTCTGGCCCCCACTCTTCACCTGACACCCTGCGCTGTCACGAGTTCCTTGGGAAGGGACCAGACCGTCGTCATTCCTCAAAGCTGGAAAGGAGCCCGGCCGGGGTGGGGGCAGGAGGCCTCGAGAGGAACCATTTCCCCTCTATCGAGTATTTCAAAATATATTATTTATGAACCGCCTCACTTAGGGGCCCCCTTCGCTTCCAGGGCATCAAAGCACGTTTGCAACCGCAAAGGGCGACCAGTGTGAACGCACGCGCGACTTCTGGCCCACTCTGCTCAGTGGAACTGGGGGGAGGCACTCTTTACAAAGGAGGACCCACAGCTCTTCTGGGCTGGGTCTGGGGTGGTGGAGACTTCTCTCAGACTGCTCCTGGCTGGCTGTGAGGCCTGATAGAAAGGAGAGAAAAGTCTGAGCAGCCCTGAATCATTGAGGAAGAGGAGTTGAAAGGCAGCCCCAGGAAGGGGGGATGGGCAGGGAGGGTGATTTTTCACTTTAAAGGGGGCTACACCTATGGCAGCCTCGATGGTGGAATCGTTCACTATGTCCTGGATGTAACCTCGGGAAGGCACTTGGGAGATAACAACCTTTGTAGAGCAAACACCCCATCTTATAGATGAGGAGACTGAGGCTCCGACAGGCACACCTGAATTGACAGACACTGGCATTTCCTGTCCAGCTCCCGGGAATGCTTGGGAGCCCCTGTTTGGGGCTGGATTAACTCTAGGAAACACCCCCTTACCTGTCCAGGCCACACCCACCTTGGGTTCTGTGTCCCCACCCCTGGGTACTCCTTTCTCTGGTTGGGAGGGAGGCAGTGTATTTATGGAAAGACTTAATCCCTCTGCCAGCTCCAAGGAGGCTGAAAGCTCTGATGCCTAATCTCTGCTCCCTGGAATCCCTTCTCTTGCTGGTGGGGTCCTTGAGCCCCAGGTTAGATCACCTCTGGAGACTTGAAATTGGAACTCCCCTAAGTGTGCAGGAGAGCACTAGTATTGAATGTTTACTGAGCACTTGTGTGCCAGACCCTGCACTAAGTGCTGGTGCCCATCACCTGCATTTTCTCTTTTCATCCTCTGACCAAATACTGTTATATCCCCATTTTACAGATGAGGACACAGAGGCTTGTAAAGGTAAAATGACCTAAGGTCACGGGTGGGTAAGTGGCAAGGCCAAGCCTTGAACCCCTAGCCTTCATATTGAGTTTCTCTTGAGTATAGCAGAGGCTAGGCCAGTCCTCTGGGACCACCAAGTGTAACCCCCCACCCCCCAATTAAAAGGTTAAGATATCATATACATACAGTAATATGTATACACCAGAAGTGTACACCCAGATCAAGATACAGAATTTCCCCAGAAACCCCATCTGGCCCCTCCCCGCCCCGTCTCTCCTTGGAGCCAGTGGGTGGTTCTGTTTCCCACAGGCAGTACCACATTGTAGTTATTTTTTATTTGGTGCAAAGAACACATTAGTTTACTTTAATCTTTGCACTGAAGACCCATAGAGGGTGAGCTGGCAAGCACTCACTGCTGTGGGCTGTAGTGTGTAACTTCTATCTTCAAGGCTGCTGTAAAAACAATTACATGCTTTTAAATTAACCCCATGGTTAATTAATCATTAACCTGACTTCTAATAGCATACCCCTGATTATTAAATGAACATTTCTATTGACATAACGTGGAAAGGTGCACAAATCATAAGCCTTGAGCTTGACCACACAGAGGCCCAGAGGAGCAGTGGGCAAGTATTTTGCTTAAAGTTACTTGACCAATCGTTGGGAGGCCAAGGCTGGACCCCAGGTGGCCCAAGACCCTGCCCGGTGACAGAGAAGCAGCTGGGCATTTTGGTGGGCACCCTGCCCCTACCCTCACCCCCACCCCCATCCTTTTTCAGTTCCTGTTGGTGAGTCCCTGTGGGCCTGACAGCTGCCCTGCCTCCCCAAGAGGAGCTCACAGCCTCCTGCAGGTCTATGGGCTGAAGCCAGGAAGATGCTCATGTTTGCACTCTGTGTACCAGGATAGAAGGCATGTTAACGCTTATAGCATCTGTTCCCAGCACAGTCCCTTTGGCTGGAATTGCAGGAATTCTAATCCTGTGGCAAAAAGAAAATGCCTTTTCTAAAGAAGGAAGAACACCAAGATTTGCCATGTGCCTACATGGGAGCCCGGCATGGCCCCGTTAGTACTTTCTTCCCTGTGTTTGCCTAAGAGTTTGTCCAGATTCTCCCAGCAGGGAGCGGAGTCTGGTTCCATCTTGTCTGGTGGGTCCACCCACCTAGGCAAACAGTCACATTCCTCAGCTGTGATTCTTCACCCCTGCGCCTGGTCCTCAAGTGAGGTCTTTGTTAAGGAGGTAAGATGAGGCACCATGGTGAGTCAGGACCTCCAAAGGGTTATTCTGATTTCATCGGGGAGGTGGCTGTGCAGAGACCAAAGTCAGACTTCTAGCCTGACCCTGCCTTTCACTCACTTTTTCTCTCTGGGCCTGCACAGCCTCCTCTGAGAAACCCAGGTATTAGAAATAAGACAGCCTCTGTGTAGGGTTGCCAGATTTAGCAAATAAAAATACAAGACGTGCCCTGGCTGGGCGGGTCAGTTGGCTGGAGCGTCATTCTGTGCACCGGAAGGTTACTGGTTCAATTCCTGATCAGGCCCATACCTAGGTTTCGGGTTCAATCCCTGGTCAGGGGATGTACAGAGGCAACCGATGGATGTAGCTCTCTCAAATCGATGTTTCTCTCTCTCTCTCTCTCCCTCCTTCTCTAAAATCAATTAAAAAACAAAACAAGCCCAGCCGGTGTGGCTCAGTGGTTGGGCGTCAACCCATGCGCCAAGAGGTCCCTGGTTCGATTCCCAGTCAGGGCACGTGCCCAGGTTGTAGGCCTGATCCCCAGTGTGGGGCATGCAGGAGGCAGCCAATTGATGTTCTCTCTCATCGATGTTTCTATCTCTACTTTTCCCTTCCTCTCTCTCTAAAAATCAATAAAAATAAATAAATAAACAAAATGAAAGAAGACATGCCCTGGCCAGGTGGAGCATCGTCCCGATCACCGAGGTTTTGATTCCTGGTCAGGGCACAGAACCAGGTTGCAGGTTCAATCCCTGATTGGGACACACACCTAGGTTACAAGTTGGATCCCCAGTCGGGCTGCATACAGGAGGCAACTGATCAATGTTTCTCTCGCATCAATTTCTCTCTCTCCCTTCCTCTCGCTCTAAAATCAATGAAAAAGAAACATCCTCAGGTGAGGATTAAAAAAAAGAAAAAAAAAATACAAGACGCTCTGTTAAATTTGAATTGCAGATGCATAAAGACTGATTTCCAGTATGCGTATGTCCCGTGAAGTAATTGGGCATCCTGTGTCTTATCTGATAACCTTCTATCCACAGCCACTTCCAGGCCTAGATTTGTTTATCTAGGAAGGTTTATCTCACACTCTAGAGACAAACATTCATGATCCAGTAGTAACTGAAGGGAACCAGCAGACCTTGGCGCCAGAATTATAAAAGCGGGGTCCCTCCAGCCAGCGAGTGGTTCTTGTGCCTCCCACAGGCGGTGCAACATCTTAATTACTTTCTACTCTGCGCAGAGGACACCTTAGTTGACTTTGCCTTCTGCATTGAAAACCTGCAGGCGCTGAGCTGGCAAGCACTCTCTGCTGTGGGCTGGTAGTTTATGGTTTCTATCTTCAAGGCTGCTGTAAAAACAATAACAGGCAGCTTGGCCAAGTGTGTCCTCTCCCCTGGAGATGTACATGGTTTTCGAGAGGGCTGTGTGGTGTGCAAAGCAGCAGATATCCATCTTTCTCACCGCCGCTCGGAGGAGGGGCGGGCCCCTGCAGGAGGAAGTGAGTTTTTATCATGGTCCCTCTCTGTCACCAGAGAGGATCCTGTCATGGCCATTTGCCAGGGTGCAAGAGAGAACCTGTTCTGCTTCGGGCTGTTGTGCAAATAATTAACAATCTGATGTTTTGAAGGGAACGTAAACAGAGCCCAAATCAATATGAAAGTGAGTTTTTCACACCCCTGCCAAGGTGTGAAAGAGAGAACATTTATACCTAAACTAGCAGTTCTCATGGACCTGACTGAGTGCTCCTACCATCTTGCCAAGCTAAGGGGCCCCTCCCGTGAAATCTTCATTTTCTAATTCTGAAAACGTGTATCTTTGTAACAAATTCAAATGATGAAGTGCGGCATGTAGAAGGATACAGCTCCGAAGCATGCGGCTGCATTGACCTGGCCGCCCAGAGCTGTGGCTTAGTAGCACTGGACCCCTCGGAGCTCCATTCCCAGCTGGATAATGGGGACCGCGCTGATGTTCCTCTCTAAGGGTATTGTTAGGGTTCAGTGGCATCATTTCTATGGCCTCTTGAAAGCATTAGCTTGGGCCCTGGCCGGTTTGGCTCAGCGGTTAGAGCGTCGGCCCACGGACCGGAGAGACCCGGGTTCGGTTCCCGCTAAGGACACGTACCTCGGTTGCAGTTTGGCCCCGGCCCCGGTTGGGGTTGTGCGGGTGGCAACCAGTCGATGTGTCTCTCTCACATCGATGTTTCTCTCTCTCTCTTTCCCCCTCTCTCCCGCCCGCTCTATCTGAAGATAAATGCAAAAAAAGCATTAGCTTGGTGTCTGTCAGCTGTTACTGTCATGATGACGATGAGGTAAGAGTGGTTGTGTCTGCCATTCAGACGAGCTTTGACCCCTTTCCAGACATCGCAGCCCGTCTGCTGGAGCGGAGGGGTCCCCTCCAGTGAAAGCATCTGTAGCCTCTGCTGGGGGCTGGCTCTCCTCCTGGCAGCCCTGATCGTAGAGGAGGGAGTAGAGTGGATGGGACCTGTCCACACTCCCAAGTAAAGCACCCCTGGGGGCACCTCCTCCTGACACAACAGGCCACACGGGGGACCAGATTAGGGACCCTATTGCCCTGGTGCTTCTGGCAGTCCTAATGCAGTGCCCTCACAGGAGTGTTCAGTAGTGATATTCCGACAGTGACAGCAGGGCCTGTCCCAGAGGCTGAGGGCAGGATGCTTGTCACAGGTGAGGGCCCCCAGCCTGGGTGGCAGAACTTCAGCACCTCAGTCGCGGAAGTGATTTGTCTAAGATTACACAGCTCCTTGGGTGCCTCTCCGCCCCTCCCCAGCCTGTACAGGCTGCCTTCGTTCTGTCCTAGTGGGAAAAGCACAGCAACAGGGTTGCAGCATCGAGTGTAGGGATAAGAAAAGTCAGTGTGGCCCGGCCAGGGTGGCTCACTGGTTGACCGTCGACCCATGCACCAAGAGGTCGCTGGTTCGATTCCCGGTCAGGGCACATGCCCAGGTTGTGGGCCTGATCCCCAGTAAGGGGCATGCAGGAGGCGGCCAATCGATGTTCTCGCTCATCGATGTTTCTATCTCTCTCTCCCTCTCCCTTCCTCTCTCTAAAATCAATAAAGAAAAAAAAAGTTAGTGTGTCAGCTCTCCACTTGGGAATTCCAGAAACGTGACACAGAATTGCTGCACATAGAATGACCCCGATGAGATGTTTGCCCGACTCTGGCACAGCCTCGTGTCCCCTGAATCCAGGCCAGGGCCACCCCGGGTCCTCGTCCTCTTGTTTTGTTTTGTTTTCTTCCTTTCTTCTTGGAGGGTTTTGAGATAGGTTTTTTTCAATCCTTACCCGAGGATAATTTTTCCATTGATTTTTAGAGAATTGGAAGGGAGGGAAGGAGGAGGGAGAGAGAGAAACATCAATGTGAGAGAGACACATCGATTGGTTGCCTCCTGCACAGCCCCGACTAGGGCTGGGAATCGAACCCGAGACCCTTTGGTCTGTGGGCCAACGCTCTAACACTGGCCAGGGCGAGATGGTATTTTTAAAGTTACAGGACAGCTTTGGGGACAAAACCTGTCAGTTCAGGACAACTCTTCTGGGAGGTGGTGCTCCTGGCACAGAGAGGTACTAGGAAGACGGGATCTGATACGCAGAACCGCACCCTGTGCGTGGCTGCTGGGAGGCCGTGGTGCTGGGCACAGGAGAGATGTAACCTCACGAGTGGCGCTGTCTCTGTCTGCTTCTCTTTCCTTTGGCGACTTCTTCACTTGAGGCGGTTTCAAGTTTACAGAAAAGTTGCGCTCCTGTGTATCCAGGTCCAGACACAAGCATTTAGCCGCATTTGCCTTATCGGCTGTCTCTGTACCTACCCGTGCATGTTATGATTTTCTGGCTGAACTGTTTGGAAGTTAAGTTGCAGAAATGATGACCTTGACCCCAAGCACTTCGGTGCTTCCTAAACGCAAGGACCCTCTTACAGAACACCGTACAATGATCAAAATCAGAAAATGGAACGTGGGCCCTGTACTGTCACCTGGTAGACCATCTTTCCTTTGGCTGTTTTATTTGGCTGTCTTTCCTTTGGCTGTTTTATTATTTTTCAGACACACAAGTATGTGATGAACTCCCATTTCCCAGCTTCAGCAGCAGACGGCCCCCTGCCCTCACTGTATGTCTGCCCTGCTCTTGATGCCTCTTGTTTTTCTGCAGTATTTTACAGCTCAGTCCTGCTATTGATTCATCTGTGAGGATTTCAGCATAAATCATTGTTCAAACCCTGGGATGGGATGTGACGTAAAATCTCTTGAGTGGGCTGTGACCAACGCTTAAAAAAAGAAAAGAGACTAGACTGTAAAATCGGAGTGCGTTGTGCAGACCAGATGTATACCGCTGTGATGTTAAGTGTCTTTCTTACGGTGGCCATCAGAGGTCCTGGGTTTATTTGTTGGTGATCTGACCTTGGCTGCAGGACCCCGGAGGGGGAGACCCAGCCTGGGGAGGGTTGGGGAGAGACAGAGGTCAGGTCCATACTACCACCCACCCAAAAGCTCTACGTTTGGAAGTATGGGCTTCCAAAGTGCTGGGCTTGGCCCTGGCCGGTTTGGCTCAGCGGTTAGAGCGTCGGCCTGCGGACCAAAGAGTCCCGGGTTCAATTCCAGCCAAGGGCACGTACCTCGGTTGGGGTTCGTCCCCGTCCCCGGTTGGGGTCATGCGAGTGGCAACCAGTCGATGTGTCTCTCTCACGTCAATGTTTCTCTCTCTCTCTGTCTCTTTCCCTCCCACTCTGTCTTAAGATAAATGTAAAAAAAAAATATCCTTGGGTGAGGATTAAAAAAAACAAAACAAAACAAAGTGCTGGGCTTGAATCCTGGTCCCACCACCTGCTATCCATATACCTTGTGCAAGTTTACTAACCTCTCTGTGCCTCAGTTTCCCTATCTGTGAAGTGGGGATACAAATGGTTCCAACCTCACGGGGCTGTTGTGAGGATTAACTGACCATGAATCTCTGCCAGGGGGCTCTGCCCAGGGCTGGGCACACAGTGAATACTCAAGAAAGGTGCCTGTTGTTCCCACAGGCCTGGTCTTGGCTTTCTCTTCCTCCAGCCTCAGCCCATCCTCTTCCCCTGAGAAGGATACTCTCTCCTTAGCATCTCATCCTGCACATTAGAATCCCTTGGAGAGTCTGGCTGGTGTGGCTCAGTGGTTGAGCGTTGACCCATGCACCAAGAGGTTGCTGGTTCGATTCCCGGTCAGGACACGTGCCCAGGTTGTGGGCCCGATCCCCAGTGGGGGGCGTGCAGGAGGCAGCCAATCGATGTTCTCTCTCATCGATGTTTCTATCTCTCTCTCCCTCTCACTTCCTTTCTCTCTAAAATCAATAAAGGTAAAAAAAAGGTAACTGTATCAGTTTAAAAAAAGAATCCCTCGGAGAGTTTTCAAAAGTCCCAGTGCCACCCTGCCAAGTTGGCTCAGCAGTTAGAGCGTCGGCCCGCAGACTGAAGGGTCTTGGGTTCGATTCCAGTCAAGGGCACGCACCTGGGTTGCAGGTTCGATCCCCGGCCCCAGTCAGGGTACAGGAGGCAACCAATCAATGTGTCTCTCTCAATCAATGTTTCTCTGTCTCTCCCCCTCCCTCACACTCTATCTGAAATGAATGGTAAAGTATCCTCAGGTGAAGATTAACAAAAAAAAATAATAAAAATAAATAAAAGTCCCAGTGCCAAGCTACACCCCAGGCCAACTACTTTGGGATAGGACCCAGGCATCCAAAAATTTTAAAAGCACCCAGGTGATTCTGTGCCGGGAAGATGCGGTGCTTAGCATTTCAGCAGTAAGGAGCATCCCCTGGGCCTTGTGGACATGCATCTCCTGAGCCTTCAGGAGGTGTGTGGGGTGGGGCCTGAGAGCCTGCACTTCTCACATGCTCCCCGTGGAGTGCGACCTGGAGAACAGGCCCCGATGGGGACTGATACCCCCGTTCCCTCCAGAGCAGCTGGCACTTGGCTTCGCTCCTTTTATAGCCTCACCCCGGACAGTCCGTTCTCGCTGCTCCTTGAGGCTGCAAGTGCATCGTCCCCATTTCAAAGATAGAAAAGTGAAGTCTAGGATGCTTAAGGAACCTGCCTGCGGTCACAGGGCTGAGCCAGGCTCTAGTCCCAGCCGGGGAGCTACTGCTCCTGAGTGGGAAACCCTTTTACACACCGCTGTCCTGAGTCTGTCCCCACCCGTTTCTGTCTGTCTCTCCTGTCCTCTCGGTATCGTTCTCTCTCCCGCCTTCCTCAGTCTCCCCTACTCCATCTTCTAGTGCATGTTTCCAGTCCACCTGCTACCCGCCCCACAAATCCAACCTGGCTAGAACTGAAGCCTTTATCCTGGCCCCTCCTCCAAACCAGCCCCTTCCGGGGCCCCACCATCTCCAAGCCTTCCAGCGGCTTCTCCGGCCACTGCCCCGCTGTCTTCGAAGTTCAGGCTCCGCACGTGTGGCCCAGAGCAGAGCTGCTCTGACCCTGACCAGCACACGGATCTGAGGGGGCCTTGTTAACATACTGATTCTGGCTCCGTCGTCTGGGTGGGCCTGAGATGCTGCACTGCTAACAGGCTCCCAAGGGTGCCGAGGCTGCTGGCCCAGCAGCACCGCCCATGGAGTGATGGTCAGGGGGACCTGCTGTTTCCTAGGTGGCCCCTGGCCTACACAGATTGCTCGAAGGCAGACTTGCTGCTTGGTGCTCTCAAAATAACCTCTGAACCCTGTAACCAGCCCCCAGAGCCCTCAAGGTGTAGCTCATCTTTGCTTCTCCGTGTCCTATCCCTGCCCCGACATCCCACCCTCTGGTTCCTCCCATGGACCATGCCCTTGTTGTCCTCTGGACCTTTGCACGTTCTATTCCTGGGGCCCGAGCAGCTGTTCCCTGCTTGTCCTACTCCTGCCTATCTTTTTTTTTCTTTCATTTTTTGTTCAGATAGAGTGGGAGGGAGAGAGAGGAAGAGAGAGAGAGAGAAACATCGACGTGAAAGGGACACATCGAGTGGCTGCCTCCCGCATGACCAACCAGGGCCGGGGACAAACTGCAACCGAGGTACATGCCCTTAGCGGGAACCGAACCCGGGTCTCTCTGGACCGCAGGCCGACGCTCTAACCACTGAACCAAACCGGCCAGGGCCTACTCCTGCCTATCTTTAGGGACATGTTCCTCAGGCTTCCCAGGCTGGGGCAGGAACCCTCCTCTGTTTCCCCTGGGCTCACCATGCCTCTATGTCAGGTCCAGTTGGCATGTCTGTCTCCCCTGCTAGTCTGAACAGCCTAGATTCAGGGGTGGTACCCCATATGGCCTATCCACCTGCGTGGGGTTCTCTTTGGCATCAGATGCCGGAATGGGGAACATGTGGGAAATGGGGATGGGAGGTCAGGAGGTCTGGAATGAGGGAGTCTGGAAGGGTGGAGATCACCCAGGAATGGTTGGTAAAGCCAGAGTTGCCCGTCAGGGGCACCTGCCGTAGATCCCAGCCTCTAGGCAGGAAAAGCAGAGGATTTCAGAGTAGAGGGCTGGGGCCCTCTCTGGTCCACACACCTGTGTCGGAGATCTGAGGGGCACTTCTCATGGCCACCCTTCACCCCTCTCCACTCAGCCTGCACACAGGGGGCTCCCTGTGGATGACGGGGTGAGCTCCCCACCACCAGCCTCTCAAAGACTCAGGGAGTCCTCCAAAGTGGAACCAAGAGCCTCTCCTTCCCAGGAAGCCCTGCAGAGCCTTGAAGGCCCTTGTGGGGTGGGCCCCAGCTGGGGGTCAGGACAGACCCAGGTTTGAATCCTAGCTCCACTCCCATTGTAAGCTGTGTGGCCTCGGGCAGGGGACACCACCTCTCTGGGCCTTGATTTCCACATCTGTAAGCTGGGGGCGCCTCACAGGGTTGTTGCTGAGGATTGAGTGTCAGGTGCTTGAGCACGGTCAGCTGCTGCCCCTCCGTCGATTAGTCAGAACACTGAGGATGCATCACATCGCAGGAAGACCGTGGGAACACTGGCTGGGACCATTTTAATGCTCATGGATGGGGACTCACACCCCTTACAGCTTAATCTGTCAGATTTTCAAAGAATCTGCACTTTAAAAGAGGGACACCCATCATGGTGGGCGTTGGGCCACCCCTGAAGCCTGGCGGAGGGTCCTCACATCATGAAGTCAGCCGGCATCTGTGGCCCCTAAAAGGAAAGGCCAGGTGGTGTGGGTTCCACATCGTCAGTTCCCCGACCACGCCCTCACTGTCAACTTTACCCGAGAGCGCAGCCAGCCTCCAGTATATTTAGCTCTGAGGCGCCTGAAAGTTTTTTCCACCAGCACAGACTCGAGTTTTGAGCAAATTCAGCCCCGAGGTAGTCAGCAGGCACCACAACCTGGAGGCCTCGCTTTCTCTCCCCACTACTTCCTGTTGTGCACCCATGGGGCTGGGGGTGGGGGCCTGGCCACACGTGGTCAATACAAACAAGCCTCTCCTTTCTCCGCAGGCTGCTGAGGCGCTGCCAACATGGGGCTTAAGCTGTCCTGTCTGAAAGGTAAGGCGCTGCTCCCCTTTACCGCTCTGATGTGGGTGTGGGGAGGGTGCGGGGGTGGGAGCAAAGGAATGAGGCAGGAGAGGGTGGGCGGTAACCCCTGAGACCCTAGTGTTGCTGTCCTGGAGAGGGAGGGGACCCTCCCACCTAAGGCAGCGCCTGTACACAGTAGGCACCCCATAAATGCTCTGGCTCTGAGGGCTCCCCAGGCCTGTCCTTTCATTGGCAGCTGAGTGGCGTGGGAAAGTTGCAGCGCCCCCTGGGCCTCAGTTTCCTTCTCAGAGGGATTCATCCCAGGCCGCGGAGATTAAGGGAGTAAGAGGCTCTGGACTAGGTGCCAGGCGCGCACAGGGTATTTGCTCTCCACCCTGCTGGCCTGTTATCACTTAGATAACAGGTTCGGGCCTGCCAGAGGCTGGGAAAAGCAAGCTGGGAGAGGGGAGAAAGTTCTAGAAGGACACAGAATCACCGTGAAGTGTTGGCAGAGGCAGCCCAGACCTCTGTCCTGTGCTCTAGACCTTTCTGTTCAGAGTCTGGATGACCTGGGGGCGCCCAGACGAATATGGCCCACATGGAGACCTCCCCTCAAAGCCCATTCATTATTCCATAGCAGATGCTTCCACCCACGTCTTCCCAGCCTGCAGCCTGGGAGTCTCCCTGGACGGCCCCTCACCCACGTGCCGCATGCTCACCAGCCCCGACTCTGCTCCTGGGTGCTGGGGCCTGACCCTGGCTTTGCCCTTCCACCACAGGAAGTCAGGAGGCACGGGAAGGTCGGGCTGGGATGAGGGACCATCGTTCAGGTTCCATTCCTTCAGGTCCCACAGCTAGGATGAGTGAGCTCCCGGAGAGCATCTGGTCGGTCCAGCTCAGGGCTTATGCCTGTCCCTCGGTGAGGGACGGGGCCGCCTGAGGGACAGCAGCTCCGGGACCACATGCAAGTAGAGAGAGTCAGGGTGTTGTTCGCAACATGGGCATGGGTGCTAAGGAGACCCAAACAACCCACGACCCTCTAGGGCCTGGTCCCTCTGAGGCTCCAGGCTGAGCCCAGGCAGGAGTTGGGGGAGGTGTTTGTTGAGTGAGTACCTCTGGGGGGGGGTGGAGGTCCAGAGATTGGGACCAGAGACCAGACCTTCGAGTTCTGGGACCCTCTTCTTTAGATTTCACTCCAGATCTCTCCAGTGCCCAGCACAGAGTAGGTGGTCAGGACAAGCTTTTTGTTTTGGTTTTTGCTGTGGTAAGGTACACATAGCATACAATGTAGCACTGTACCTGTCTCTAAGTGCGCAGGACGGCGACACTGAGCACATTCCCACTAGTGTGCAACCATCACCAGCATCCACCTCCGGAACTTTCCCATCTCCCCAAACACACTGTCCCCCTTGAAAACGAACTCCCGCCCCCCCCCCCCCCTCAGCCCCTGGTGCCCACCATCCTGCTTTCTGTCTCTGGGCTGACTGCTCTAGGGACCCCATGTAAGTGGAATGATGCAGTATTTGTCTTTTTTGTAACTGGCTCATTTCCCTGAGCGCAGTGTCCTGGAGGCCCATCTGTGTTGGAGCCTGTGTCCGCGTTTCCTTTGTCAAGCTGAGTGACACTCCGCCGTGTATGTGGAGTTTATCCAAACATCTGGTTTATCCATTCATCCCTCCACGGACACCAGGCTGTTGTGTCGGGACATCTTTGACAAAAAACAAGCCCCTTAAGGGACCTCTGGGGCAACGTGGGAGATACCCAGGAGCTGCAGATGCTGAGAGTCCCTGGGAAATTACCCCCCCCCCGCCCCCGCCACCCCCGGGACTGAAAGCCTGAGCAGCAGGCTGAGTGCTCCTGGGCCGCGAGCTCCAGAAAGGGCCTCCTTCCGGGCCGGGCCCCCGAGGAGCTAAGTGCCGGAACTGGAGCCCGCGGTACCAGGCAGGTTTGCGCATACATTTTTCATTGCCAGCTCTCTGGGGCCAGCCCACCAGCCCAGCCCTTCCCCAGCCTTGGCAACACAGGCTTGGGTGTGCCTGGGGGCGGGCAGGGCATGGAACCCCTCTCTCTGTGCTAAACCCAGACACCCCAGGCCCGCCAGCCCTGATGCCCCAGCGCCCTCTGCAGAGGCTTATTTTCACTTTTCCCATAAGGAGTTTGTCACATTCGAGGAAACCTCAGCACGGGGGACACCCTGCAGCCCTGTAACCCTCCCGGTTGTCCATGTGCCTTCTCTTCCCTGGCTCGTAGGCGTGGCCTGGTGCCGGGCACCGTCTTTTATTCCGTTACTGCCTCAGCGCCCTGCTGTCTTCCTTGAGGTGGTACCGTTCTCAGGTGTTCAATGCCTCTCTCAGGTTCTGTCAAGAGCTGGTCTTTGGGTTGTTTCCAACGTGTCGCTTTTGTAGATAATGCCATTTTAAACGTCTTTGCTTCTGGATTTTTAAAAACTGTTATTTCTTTGGGCTACGTTCCAGCGATCAGGATGCAGGTCAAATAATTCGGGTAAATGGTGAGTTCTTACTGGGGGGCTTAGCCTGGGCAGGGCCCTGTTCTCTGCTTTCTGTGCGGGCGACTCACCCATCCCGGCCCTTCTCCCATCGCTCGTGGATTTGTTGTGATTTTCAGTTTCCAGATGAGGGAGCTGAGGCCCAGAGAGCAGTGCGGTTTGCCTGGGGCCACACGCTGGGGCCCGTGTGGGGTTTGAACCCAGGCAGGGTGGCCCCAGAGGCCTGGCTTTAACCACCATCCTTACCGGTTTTTCAGGGGAAAACATTTTTTTATAAGTTTTTATTTTCTTTATTGATTTTAGAGAGAGAAGAAGGGAGAGACAGAGAGAGAGAGATAGAAACATCAGTGAGCCAGGCCGATGTGGCTCAGTGGATTGAATGGCGTCCCATGGACTGAGAGGTCCCGGTTCGATTCCCGGTCAGGACACATGCCCAGGTTGCGGGCTTGATCCCCAGTGGGGGTTGTGTAGGAGGCAGCCGATCCATGTTTCTCTCTCACATCGATGTATCTATCTTCCTCTCCCTTCTTCTCTCTCTAAAAAATCAATAAAAAACACATTAAAAAAAAAAAACTCTGAGAGAAAATAAAATAATAAAACTTTAAAAAAAACAAAAGAAAGAAACATCGATGAGAGAGAACATCGATTGGCCGCCTCCTGCACGCCCCCCACTGGGGATTTGGCCCACAACCTGGGCATGTGCCCTGACCAGGAATTGAACCGGCGACCTCTTAGTGCATGAGTCGACGCTCAACCACTGAGCCACACCGGGAGGGCCAGAGGAAAATATTTTAATTTGACCTTTAAAGTAGCCACTGTAACCAGAAACTATCCACACAAGCTCTTAAATCTTCACATTAACCCTGTAAGATGGTGTCTCAGTGTCCTGGGACCGCCATCACATGACTACAGACTAGGGTGGGGGTGCTTAAAACAACAGAAATGTATTTGCTCCCAGTCTGGAGGCCAGCAGTCCTAAGTCAAGGTGTCACAGGGCCGTGCTTCCTCGGAAGGCACTTGGGGAGGATCCTTCCTGCCTCTTCCGGCTCCGGGGGCTCCAGGCGTCCCTTGGCTTGTGGCCGCATCACCCCAGTCTCTGCCTTTGTCCCCACGTGACCTTCTCCCCTGTGTCTCTGTGTCCTTCCTCTTACACAGACGCCAGTCTTTAGACTTAGAACCAGTGTTAAATCCAAGATGATCTCATCGCCAGATCCTTAACTAACTACATCCACAAAGACCTTATTCCCAAATACGGTCACGTCTGAGGTCCTGGAAGGACTTGACTTTTGAATTTGGGGGGAACTCTATTCAACCCACTACAAGTCACTTTGCCTCTGAGCCTCCTGTGTGTGGAACAGGAATGTGCTTCTGACTGGCAGTCAAGACTCAGCCGAGTCCAGCCGGTGTGGCTCAGTGGTTGAGCGTCGACCCATGCACCAAGAGGTCGCCAGTTCGATTCCCGGTCAGGACACATGCCAGGTTGTGGGCCCAATCCCCAGTGGGGGGCATGTAGGAGGTGGCCAATCGATGTTCTCTCTTATCGATGTTTCTATCTCTCTTTCCCTCTCACTTCCTGTCTCTCTAAAAAATCAATAAAGGAAAAAAAAATTTAAAAAAAAAAGACTCAGCCGAGGTGGAAGATCATGAGAGAGACATTGGAGAGAGGAATACAATTATGCCTAAATCCTTTTGTTTCCGGTTTCAAAGGAGAGTGGGCACAGCAGTGCACTTTAAGTGGGGTCCCTGTAATCAGGGGCCTGGCCACAGCAGCTGTGACATATTGGGACGTTCCACTGTCCAAGAGCACCTCCCTGTGTCCTCTCCTGTACAGGCTGGCGTGTGCTGGGTGAGCATCCATGTGAACCTGGTACTGCTCCCTAAGCATGTACCCCCAATACGCCCAGGTCCTCCTCACTGCAACTGGACGACGTAGGTGACTTTACAGACAGGGAGACTGAGGCACAGGGGGGCTCTCACTGGCTCAAGCTCACATGGCCTGTCAGGAGGGGCTTGGTTCAGTAGACGGCAGGGAGAGGTAGTGGTTTCCCTTGTTCGTAAGCACGTTCTCTACCGGTCAGCAGGAGGTGGCACTGCCCAGGATACAGCATGGTGGGGCCGTGTGGTTCTCAATGGGCTCCTCAGACTTGCACCCTGAGCATCTCACCTGGGAACAAGTCAGACGTGTGAATTCTCAGGACCCACCTGGTCCTACTGAGTCCAAAGCTCTGGGGGTTGTTAACAAACCCTAGGGGGATTCTGGCGCCCACTCAAGTTTGAGAACCACCGGTGAAGTGGCTCAGGGGTCAGAGAGATCTGAGTTCAAATGCCATTCTGCCCCTGACTAACTGCAGCCTTGTGCAACTCACTTCAGATGCCCAAGCCTCAGTTTCCCCATCTGTAAAATGGGAACATCTCCAGGGCCAGGTTTCAAGGAATATCTGAGATGAGCACTGAAACGGATGTCCAGTGAACAGGATTTTCCTGTCCGCCCTGGCCCTTTGCACCTTCCCTGTCTGGACATAGCTCCAGGTGTGTGGAGACCTCCGCAGGGGAGAGTTAAACTGGAGGTGGGGGTTCCCACCAGGGCCACCTTGGGGGTCTGTGTGGTCCCCGGGGCTCCCTGGAGGGTGCCTGCTTCAGCCCCAAACAACTCCAGCATCACCATGGAGACAGGCTCCTGAGACAGGGCTGGTCCCAGCCTACTGGCCTTCTGGGGCCAGGAGATGGAGACTTTGTTCTGGGCTGGTGGTTGCTTCGTTTGTTTAATAGACTTTATTTAGCACAGAGCCCCCACATACCCCCAGCCACTTTGCCCTGTAGTCAACATCAGACATTGGTATGGTACATTCATTACAATTACTGAATGGATGCAGGCACATTATGTTAAAGTCCATACTCTATTCAGATTTCCTTAGTTTTTACCTAGTGCCCTTGTTCTGTCCCAGGATCCCACCCTAACATTTCGTCATCATGTCTCCTTAGGCTCCTCTGGGCTGTGACAGTTTCTCAGAAGTTCCTTGTCTTTGTGACATTGTTTTGTGTGTCTGTGACAACCATTTTGAAGACAGCTGGTCAGGTGTTTTGTAGAATGCCCTACTCTTGGGATTTGGCTGATGTTGGTGGGTTTTTACACTCCCTCCTGCTGAGTATGTGATGATGGTGATGGTGGGGACCAAGAAGGATACAGAGTCCCCCTCACCCCCGGCCACCTGAACACTGGGACCACTACCCAGGCATTTCTCCCGGCTCCCTTCCCAGGGGCTCAGAGCCTCTCCTCCACTCGGCCTGTGACCTGGGCGGGGGCGGGGGTGGTGGTTGGGGGCTGGCAGTTATGATGCCTATTTTTCTGATTGGTGTTGGAGGTCACGGTGAAAATGAGAGTCACACCGTATTGCCCCATTCTAGTGTGAACACTTGGTTCCCGCTGTCCCACCACTGTGGTCTAGAGTTGGTCGAGATTATTCATAGCACAAACATTGATTGCCTCCCTCCTGTGCACCAGCCCGGGAACAGGTTTGGGACTTCAGGGATGAGCAGGGCAGCCGTGGTTTCTTACCCTACGGAACCGGGGACACTGGGGGGAGGGATGTTAATTGGAACTGTCGCCTCAGTGCTAGCTGCTGCATGCTAGGATGGAGACCAGCATCCTGGCCCACCCTAGGGAGGGATGGCGTCACTGAGGAAGCAACCAAGCCTGGAAGAGCGGGCCTGGGACAGAGCAGGGAAGCAGACAGCAAGCGTGCAGACAGCAAGCGTCCAGGCAGCGGGAATAGCAGGTGCAAAGGCCCTGAGACAGGAACAGGCTTAGTGAGCTGATGAGCATTGAGGAGGCAGGTGTGGCAGGAATAGGGGGGTGAGCAGGAGGAGCTGAGGTCCCTGAGGCAGGCAGGGCTGTGGGACCTCACGTGTGATATCAAGAATTTCTTCACAGAGTAACAGGAAGCACTACAATCATCCCAGACCAGGGGCTGTAACCTCTGCGGCACATCAGGGTCACGAGGCGGGCTTTCGAAAAGGCGCAGACCTGGCCCACTCTGCAGGGTAGGGATTTGGTTGGTGCGGGCGGGTCCTGGGCACGGGTGTGTTTATGAAGCTTTATGCTGCCCAGGGTACAGACTGATTGCCCAGGGTAACAAGGGGGCAAGTTAGCTTGGCTGAGAACCCAGGTATGCAGGCTCCAATCCCGGGCTCCCTCTGGAACCTTCTGAACAGATCTCTGCCCAGGAGATAGGAGCTGGGGGCCTGGGGGACCCCCCAGCCTGCCTGCTCAGAGGAAGGGTGGATCATCCAACCCTGTTTTAAACACTGAAGCAGATGGCGCTTAAGTGTGGCCTGCCCTGTCCTGGAGAGAGCAGCCTCTGGCTCCCAGCAGGGACTTAGCCCTTGTCTTCTTAAGCTAAACCTCCAGCACCTGCTGTCTTCCCTAAGGCGGGAGGGAGGATGGGTGTTGAGTGTGGAAGTCAAGTGTCACAGCAGGTAGGAGGAGACAGTCCCTAACCACACCTGGGTCGGAACCAGCCCTAGCACACAGCGGTCAGTACTCAGGTGACAGTTCCCCCTTACTCACCCAGTTCTGCAGGGTCACAAACCACAGCTGCCCTGCTCACCCCCAAAGCCTATACCTAGCCCTGGGTTGACGCCCAGTGGGGACACAGTCAATGTTTGTGAAATGAACCATCTCTTGGAGACCGGGACTTGTGTCTGGCTGGCTGGGGCAGCCGTGCTGTCACTCAGCCCAGAGGGAGTTCAGTGCTCAGAAGCCAGGTTCCACTCCTGTCCCCCCATATCGAGGAGAGTTGCTCATCATCCCCAGTGTACAGATGAGGAAACAGAGGCATCAGGCGGTAGCACTCCCTGTCCAAGGTCACACAGCTAGAATGTGACTGCGCTGGGGCCCAGAGGGCGTCAGGAGTATGACTGGGCACCTAAATGTGTGCCACGCCCCCACCCCTACCTCTTCTGGCCTGGCAGGTTCCTCCGAGCCTTGCATGGACCAGGTGCTCTGGAAGTATTTAGAATGAATGAAGGATGAAGAGTGAGCCTCGGGAGGGGTCGGAAGGAGGAGAAGGGACACGAAGGACAGGGAGACGGGTGCTGGGACTCACTGTTTGGTTCTGGCTGCCCACAGTGGGGGCCTCCCTGGCTTTGTGTTGCTCAGGACTCCCAAGTAAGGTCTGTGCGAACCAGTAATCACCTGCCAGAATGCAGCTGGCCAGGAGGCTGAGCGGCCTGGTTGTCCTGGCACTGGGGAATTGCCCTTCTCCCGCCCGGGGGCATGGTTTCCGAGGAACCTTCAGATGCCGGGGTAGGGCTGCAGACACGGATCTGGACCAAGGCAGTGCTGCGCCCGGGTCCACCTCTGACCTCCCCTCCCCAGTAGGGACACAGTCCTACTGTGTCCCTCCTCCCCATCTTTTCGCTGTGTGCTTTGCAGGCCTCACGGTGCCCGAGACGGGCCAGTGCAAAGCGAAAGGACTCTGGTCTGATAGATCCAAATCTTGTGTGACTTGGTCTTCAACTCCCTGAACCAGAGCTTTTTGTTTTTAACTATAAAACGGGCACGGGGCAGGGCTGTTGTTGGGATGGCAGGGGGCATGCCAGGGGCTGAGAATGGCACCTGGGAGCGGTGGGTGTACAGAAATCACTGCTGGGGCCATGGTATTGCTAAGATCTGTCCATATACTTTCTGCCCTTTCGAAGTGTCTTTAAAATTGTATTTATGACTGTGGGCCAGGCCCTCCATGCCCAAAGCAATAATAGTGAGGAAGCCTGGTACCCACCTTGAGAGGTCACTAACTTGGCCGGGAGTCTAGCACACAAACTGATAACTGTCCTCAGCCTGTCCCGGGTGGCAGGACAGACCCGTGGCCTGGGAGGGCTCGTGGCATCATCACCTGCCATGGACAGTGGGAAGCCGGGCTGGCTGAGGGCGAGTTGGACTTCCGAGCATTGCAACGAGGCCTCCACAGTCCACGGGTGGGGCGCTCCGGAGCTGGTGTGGGCCTGCAGAGGTGTCCTGGATTGAGGGACACAGTCGTTTCACCTGCCCATCTACAGGACATGGGGTAGGGGCTGAACCCAGAGGGGGCATTGCCTCGGGCAGGGCTGAGACTAGGGAGAGAGGAGTGAGGCCCGTGCCTGGCCCTGGGAGCCTGGCCCTGGGAGCCTGGCCCTGGGAGCCTGGCCCTAGAATCTCCTTGCCTAATTGCCCTGAATTTCAACCACATCCTAATGATATGGCCCCACTAAGCCCTTGCTATTGGCCGGGCTGCCCCACACACCTTCCACGTAATGCCATGCATCCTTATGAGAGCCTTGCAGTTTCGAGTTTATGATCTAGGGTGCAAGTTCGAATCTTCATTCCAGCAAGGGGCCAACCATATATTGCCATCTATAACTTAGTCCGTTTGCAGCCGAGGAAACAGGCGTAGAGAGGGTAAGAGACTCGCTCAGTTCACACAGCTGGTGAAGGGCGGACTGGAGGTGCCAGTCCCGGCTTGGCCATCCGGTAGTTCCCGCCACGCAGGTGTGCAGTGGGGCCGCGGGGACAGAGGAAACGGCAGCTCCTGGGCATCGCTCGGAAGTGCCGAGCTCTTGTCCATATGGTGCTATGGTTGCTGTGACTTGTTACCTCCCAACTGGTAGAGTTGCTAGATAGAGGAGGAAAAAATACATAAAACAGGATGCCTAGTTACATTGGAATTTCAGATAAATGAGGAATAATAGTCTGGTAGACGTATGTCCGAAATAGTGCACGGGATGTACTTTTTAGCATACTAAAAGAAATGTGTCCTGAATTTTACCTGGCCACCCCACCCCCAGGGGACACTTCACAGAGTCTGGAGACATTTTTTGTTGTCACAATTGACAACCTAGAGGCCAGGGATGCTTCTAAACACCCTACCAGGCACAGATCAGCTCCACCACAAAGAATGATCGAGCTCCAAACCCCAACAGTGAGGAACCCCGAGTTACCCACATCAGGCATTCACCACAGGCCAGGTGGGTGCCAAGTATCTTGTTTATTTTCTTTTTTTTATCCTCACCTGAGAATATGTTTGCATTTATCTTCAGACAGAGTGGGAGGGAGAGAGGGAGGAAGAGAGAGAGAGAAACATCAATGTAAGAGAGACACATCGAGTGGTTGCCACCCACACGACCCCAACCAGGGCCGGGGACAAACTGCAACCGAGGTACGTGCCCTTAGCGTGAACCGAACCCAGGACTCTCTGGTCCGCAGGCCGATGCTCTAACCGCTGAGCCAAACCGGCCAGGGCTCTTGTTTATTTTCTTTGACTTCAGTTCCCACAGTGATCTTGGGTCGATTTTAGAGATGAGTAGACTAAGGGCCAGGAGGAAGGGCAGCTTGCCCAGAACCACACTGCTGTCTGAGCCTAGCCCACAGAACTATGGCTGAGGCCCTGAAGCATCCCTGCGGGGGCCGGGGCTAGGAGAAGGAGAGGCCATCTGCTGGAACTGGGAAGGGCTGGCCCGAAGGAGGGGCTGCCGGAGTCTCTTTTGGGGTCAGGCAGGTAGGTGTTGGACAGGGACTGTCTGGGAGGCGAACGCACTTCCCCACCTCGCTGTGCTAGAGCCTCTCAACAGCTCTTCCTCCCAGGTTCTCTCTCCAGCAGTTCATCCCTGACGCAAGCCAGAGCTTTTTCCTTAATTAAAAAGAGATTTAAAACATCCACTGCCATCTCCATTGGGCCGGCTGCCTCCAGAAGGTAAAACCGCCCCACTGCCCTGGCCTCATCCATAATAATGCAAGGCTTTCCCTTTAATTGGAATTAAAAAAAAAAAAAAAGATTAAGTGCATCTGAAACCCTCAGAGGCATTTGTCGGTTTTTTTTTTTTTTTTTTTGAAAGATCTGCACTAAATCCAGACGCCTGGTCATCTCTGAGGAATTAGTGCTGGCCCCAGCACCCCGTGTCCTTGCCCCAGGGCCTGGTGTCCCTGCCCCAGGGCCTTTGTGCATGCTGTGGCTGACTTGAGTGCCCTCTCCTCCATCTTTCCTGCTGCTCTCAGATTGGCCCCCTCTGGGAGGCCTTTTCAGATTCCCACATCTGTCCCATCCTGATGCTCCCTTCCGTCATCTTGCTCCTCCTGTCACTGATCCAGCTCTGGGAGGTGTTTATTTGCTTCCTGGCCCCAGGGTGGCCAGGCTCAGCATCAAATCCCACGTGACTCTGGGTAAGGCCCCCCACTTCTCTGTGCCTCATTGTCCCCATCTGGAAGATGGGCTTCTCACACTGTCAGCCTCGTTGGGAGGAACAATGATGAATTCCCACAAGGTGCTCACACTGCCCCGGCCTGGCCTCCTGGAGTGCCATCCTTACAGCTCAGCAGCATGGGCCTGTCCCAACAGCTGCCTGGATCACCAGGGACCCTCCCTATTTTTTCCCAGCTGACCCTGCCCTCTTTGGGGTCCCAGTTCTGCTGCTGGGGCCTAGAGGCATAGGAAGGCACGGTGTTGGGGAAGGAGGAGAGAGACATCTGTTGAGACTGTTTTGTTCTCTGCTGTGTTCCCAGCACCTGGAACAATGCCTAACACATAGTAGGTGCACAAGAAATGCCTGTTGACTAAGCACCTCCCCTGGGCCCGGCTCGGTGCTGGGCTTCATACCTGTGCTGCAAGGCAAGGGAGCAACAGACTCACTCTGCCAGTGAGAAAGCTGAGGCCAGGTGGGGCAGAGTCACAGCCAGGAAGCAGGAGAACTGAAAATTGGACTGTTTTTCTTCCTTCTCGAGCCCATGGCCATTCCAACCCAATAAGGAAAACTGTCTGGAGTGTTAAGTTGGAACCAGGAATATTTTGCTGGAGTCAGTCCACAAACAATATTTAGCTCCCACTCCAGCTGTGTGACTGCGCGGGTGGGACAAGGTCCCTGACCCAACTCAAGTGATGGGTGGCACCCAGGAGGTGCTCAGTGTTGGCTGAATCAATGAATAAGTGCTAAGACTGGAATCTCGTGCTGCTAGTAACAGCTTATGTTTATCAAGGGTGTGCTGCTGTGGCCAGCTCTGGTTTTCCCCTTAATTACCTGCAGAATGCACATAATGATGGCACCCAGCTGGGCTGAAGTGAGGATCTCAGTGTGGTTCTTTTTTTGTTTGTTTGTTTTGTGTGTGTGTGTTCAGATAGAGTGGGAGGGAGAGAGAGGAAGAGAGAGAGGGAGAAACATCAACGTGAAAGGGACACATCGAGTGGCTGCCACCCACACGACCCAACCAGGGCCGGGGACAAACTGCAACTGAGGTACATGCCCCTAGCGGGAACCGAACCCAGGTCTCTCTGGACCGCAGGCCAACGCTCTAACCGCTGAGCCAAACTAGCCAGGGCCTTGGTGTGGTTCTTAATCCACTCTGTGCCTCCTGGACGTCGGAACTACTATTCACCCCATTTTGCAGATGAGGAAAGGAAGTCCAGGGAGGTGGAGCCACTGCACAGGTGGATTGAAGCCCAGGTGTACGTTCTGGCCTCCCACTGCAGGCCCACTGTGTGTGAGACGGTGTCTTGGAAGGGAGTGGATGCCGTCCTAGGGACAAGGTCTCAGGCAGGGTCTCAGAACTGGCACCAGAGTGCCAGCCTGAGCATTGTTTTTTTAATGAACCAGCAGAGGGCGCCCTTGAGCCATGATGCCTGCAGAAAGGCAGCACCTGCTCTAGGTTTCAGCCTGTGGGTGGTGGTGGCCTGGGGATTGTTGAGAGCAGGCACAGGGACCGGTGCCCTGTCCCTAGGGACCTGAGGCATCCTGAACAGAGGATAGGCTTGTGTGGCTCAGGGCTTCTGAAGGCTGAGAAGTGTTAGCTGATACCAGAAGGGGCAAAGTGGGTGCTCCGGCCTGAAGCCACCTGGCCTCCACATATTTGGGGGGCACCTTTGGTTTTCTCGTCATAGCCATTCCCCAGGCCTTGGTTTTCTCATCTGGAGAATGGCCGTGTTCTTAGTTTCCACCGCAAGGGAGCATACGAGGATTAAGACAATAGTGAAAATGGCAGGCTCAGCCCAGTGCCTGGCGCAGGGATGCTTCCGAGGGGGGCTCAGCAGGAGGAGGCAACAGTCCTCATAGCCCCCCCAGAATCCCCCAGGCCCTCGTCAGCTGGCTCATGGTGATCATTTCTCCCCCACTTGGCAGCTACACGCCCCACACTAGGTATTTCATTCCTGCAAGATTGGCACCATAACTCCACTTTTATATCCAAGGACACTGAGGCTTATAGAGTAAAACCACCTGTTCCCACTCATCCTACCGTAGGGGTTCCCAGTCCTGACTAAGAGACTCTCCCAGAAGCTTTAAAAAACACACACACATATGTTTTTTGTTGTTGTTAATCCTCACCTGAGGATATTTTCCCATTGATTTTTAGACAGAGTGGAAAGGAGGGAGGGGGGGAGAGAGAGAGAGAGAGAGAGAGAGAGGAGAAACTTCGATGTGAGATACACTTGACTGTTTGCCTCCCACATGACCCAGACCTGGGCTGGGGGTAGAACCTGCAACCCAGGTACGTGCCTTTGACCAGGAATCAAATCCAAGACCCATCTGATTGTGGGCCAAAGCTTAACTGCTGAGCCAAACCGTCCAGGGCTTAATATGTTTTTATTGATTTCAGAGAGAGAGGAACATCCATATGAGAGAGAAACTTTGATCAGGCTGCCTCCTGCACGCCCCCTACTGAGGATCGAGCTGCACCGCAGTCATCAAATTGGCAACCTTTTTGTGCACAGGAGGATGCTCAACCAACTGAACCACGCCAGCCAGGGCCTCCTGGGAGATTTTCAAAGTTCTGGTGGTGCCCTGGCCAGTTTGGCTCATCAGTTAGAGCGTCAGCCCACAAACCGGAGAGTCCTGGGTTCGTTTCCGCTAAGGGCACGTACCTCCGTTGCAGTTTGTCCCCGGCCCCAGTTGGGGTCTTGTGGGTGGCAACCAGTCGATGTGTCTCTCTCATGTCCATGTTTCTCTCTCTCTCTTCCTCCCTCTCTCCCTCCCGCTCTATCTGAAGATAAATGCAAAAATGGCCTCGGGTGAGGATAAAGTAAATAAATAAATAAATTTCAAAAGTTCTGGTGGTAAGCAGTGACATCAGGCCCCTGGGGGTGGGGTCCCACATTAATGTTTTTAAACTTCCCAGGTGATTGCATTGGTCAGCCAACATGGAACACCACTGCCCTCCAGCAGTGCAAGGGCAGAGCCAGGTTGCAGAGGTCAGTCTGACCTTATGTTACAGCACCTCCGTATTTCAACCCACGGAAGGCCAGCTGGCCAGAGTCTCGGCAGTCTGGCTTGCTTTATCTCCAGGGTCCAGAACCAGCAGGGCCCAATCAAAGCTGCGTGAAGGCTTCCTGCACAAGTTTCCCATCACACCCTGAAATCTCTGAATGGCTCGGGGTGCTGGGATCCCCTCCCTGCCCCCTCCTCCTTGGATCCCAGTGCCCTAGAACCCCAGCCCAGTCCTTCCCCTCAGGAAATGAGCTCTTAATGGCCCGAGGTGGACAGGTAATTAACAAATAACAATTCTGGCTTTAGTACAAATGAGCTCCTTGTCTGGGGCAGGATTGGCATTTGTTGTTAATCCCCAAAGTTGGCTTTATCTCTTGAGAGCTTTTCCCTCCTGCTCAGGCAGCCTGGGGATTTGAGAGGAGCTGGAGTCCCGCCCTCCTCTCTCCTCTTCCCTCCTCCCTTCTCCCTTCCCTCCCTCCCTCTCTCCTCTCAGCCTCTAGCATCTCTCCAGGGCCCGCTGAGTGACCTGATGCTTCCGGATTAAGAATGTGGCTTTGTCACCAAGCTCTCAGAACACGTTAAAATGCAAATGTGGGGCCCTAGGAGGAGTGTGGCTTTTCTCTATTAGCATTCTATTTTAAGAACTTTGGAATATTCACTGAGGCAGGGGCCTCAGAGACCCAGGGAGGCTCCCTCCTGTCACAGATAACAACGATCAGAGCTTCCTTTTGTTGTGGGGGGGGGGCCCTCCATGAGCCGCTCTTCATGGATGATTACAGAGAAGCTAACAGGGATGGATCACCCCCCCCCCCCCCCCAGGCCCACTAGCTGGGTAAGGGCTTTCTGTGAATTCACTCGCTGCGTCGTGCCCACTGCCCTTCAGAGCCCGGTACTGTCACTACCCAACAGCAGCCAGGTTTGGGATTTTGTTTTTGTTTTTGGCATTTAGGAGCCTCAGGTTTCTGAGGGTCTGTGATTGCTTGTTAGGACACCGCGCAATCCCTGATCCAGACTGCACCAGGATGTTACAGAGCTGGCTTGGCAAACCACAGACATCCGGCCTGCCATCCCTTTTTGTAAATAAAGTTTTATTTACAAAATAAATAAAACTTGACACGCTGTCTGTGGCTGCTTTCCAGCGACAATGGCAAAGCCGAGTAGTTGTAACACAGACTGCATAACCCCCCAAAGTAAAAAATAATTACTATTGATAGGGGGACGGGCGCGTAATAGGAGTAGGGCCACCTTCTGTAATGATTATCCACCTTACTGACTATAGATAAGAGGTTTCTTTTTTTTTTTTATCCTCACCCGAGGACATTTTTGCATTTATCTTCAGATAGAGCAGGAGGGAGAGAGGGAGGAAGAGAGAGAGAGAGAAACATCGACGTGAGAGAGACACATCGAGTGGTTGCCACCCACACGACCCCAACCGGGGCCAGGGACAAACTGCAACCGAGGTCCGTGCCCTTAGCGAGAACCGAACCCGGGCCTCTCTGGTCCGCGGGCCGGCGCTCTAACCGCTGAGCCAAACCAGCCAGGGCAATAAGAGGTTTCTTACAGACCCTGGGAAACTGGAGGCCATGCTGCAAGAAGACAGACAGGGCTGTAAAAATGGTAAGATGCCTCAAAGCCCAGATGGGTCCATTGCTCAGAAAAGAAAATACATTTTGAGAGCAAGGGGCAGGACACACTTTGACTTGGTTGCTGTGCCTGGACCCTGACCCCTGACCCCCTCCAGGAGTTTGCTTCAGGAATGCTGACCGTTCTCCAGTCCCAGGAGTGGGCGGAGCTGTTTGTAACATCATAGACAATTAGTTACCTTGTTATTGGACTCCAAGATCCTGGAAGGAGACGCAGGGACCACAGACCCTACAGCTCTTCCCCTGCCCCGCTCCGCCCTGCACACAGCCCCTTTCTTACTCATCCTCTATAATCAGCTGGCTGTTAGGAGGTGGGACAGCAGAATTTCCAGGATGACCTGCTGCTCTCCCATACTGCCCGCATTATTGGAATAAACGCTCATAGATGATTCGACTCTGCTCAATTTGGCTCAAGTAGTGACAGGCAGCCTCAGACCGGTGTGTCCGGTATCACCATCTGGCCCTTTTCATAAAGTTTCCCAGCCCCATTATATAGGATTATGGTTCTGAGAAGCACCCATTTGTGGAATCAGATAGACTTGGGTTTGGGTTCAGATCCTGGCTGCACCACACACTGTTCAACTCTGTGTAAGTTCTCACTCCCTCTGTCCCTCAGTCTCCACATCTGAGAGATGGGGCTGATTGCACCTCCCGGGGTGGCCCTGAAGGCGCTCAGTGCTGTGTTTGCCACGTGGCAAATGATCTGTCAATGTCGACGGTTACCAGTAATACTAGGAAGGCATCCTCCAAGCGGCTTCCTTTTCCTTTATGTTCTGGGCTTCTGTGTAAGATTGCAAGAAGAACGTCCCTGCTGCCTTAAAGGCGGTTTGAAAATCACTGCTTTGCATCAAGTTGGCAGAGGCCTTGGTGGGTGCTCTTGAGGGACTCATAGTCTGATGGGGCCTCTTCCTGCAGAACTAACCAGGCTGGTAGATTCAGGGGGCTGCAGGGGCTCCCCAGGAAGGAAACAGAATTGGGGTTTCCAGGACAGGCAAGCTGTGCTGGCTGTATCAGTTATCTATTTAGGTTTTTATTTTATTTTTAAAGCACAAAGTGCTTCTTTTTTTAAATTGATTTTTAGAGAGAGAGGAAGGGAAGGGAGAGAGAGAGAAACACTGATATGAGAGAGAAACATCGAGGATTGGCTGCCTCCTGCATGCAGCCCAACCCGGGATCAAACCTGCAACCCGGGCATGTGCCCTGACCAGGAATTGAGCCAGCGACCTTTTGGTGCCCAGGACGACGCCCAACCAACTGAGCCACCCCTGCCAGGGCTCAGTTATGTATTGCTGCATAACAAATTACCCCAAAATGTAGTGGCTGCAACACGATCTCAGTTTCTGCGGGTCGGGAACTCAGGAATGCCTCCGCTGGGAGGCTCTGGCTCAGGGTCTCTGTGAGGTAACATTCAAGCCATTGGCCTGGTCTCAGTCTTACCTGAAGGCTGGACTGGGCTGGAGAACCAACTTCCCGGGTGGCTTCTTCACATAGCTGTTGGCTGGAGGCCTCAGTTCCTCAGCCACGTGGGCTTCTCCACAGGCTGCTTGCGTGTCCTCAGACGTGGCAGCTGGCGTCCCCAGAAGAAGAGCAAGGAGGAAGTTGTAGTATCTTTTATGCGCTCCCCTTGGAAGTCACACACCTGCCTTTCAGGTCTTATTCTATTCGTTAGAATTCATCCTAAGCCTGTCTCACACTGAAGGGGAGGGGACTTAGACTCCACCTCTTGGGGACGTACCTGAGAACCAACACACAGAGCCTATGGCGGTCATTCAGGAGCACTGTCCCAGTGGTGCTCAGGGTTGGCCCGAGAAGCCGTAGGAATAATAATCATCCCATTGCTCAGCTCCTGCTGTTGCCCAGGGCCTCAGATTCTTGAGCTAATACAATCCCAGTCTGGGGCTTTTTGGGGAAAAAATCACGAAGTGGCAAAGCATAGAGAGAAGAATTTTAACACCCAGTCCAGTGGTGCCTGGAGTTGTTTTTCCAGTTAAATTTAAAGCACTCCTCCTGCTCTGTCCCAGTGACTGTGCTAGACTCAAGTGAGATAGTGGCTACCCTCCAGATGCTCACAGTAAAGGAAGACAGAATTAAGAACTAATCATTTCCATACCGCATGATCAGTGCTGGAAGATTGATGAATGAACCAGTGTAGATGGACAAAGGAGGGAGGGATCAGATTTGCTGGGGCATCTTCCCCAAAGAAGAAACTATTGTGATGGGCTTTGAAGGATGAGTAGGAGTTCATCTCCATGGTAAAGGAAGAAGAGCTTTCTAGGCGGGGGGAATAGCCTGTACAAGGGCATGACGTGGCTGGGAGCCCAGTGGATTTGGGAAACTGTAAGCAGTTTGGAGAGTGGGCAGGTGGCAGGGAATGAGGCTGCAGGTTGTCTGGGCCAGATTGTGAAGGCGGAAAGCTGTGCTGAGAGGCTGACTTCAATGTATGATCAATAGTGTATTTTATGCCCTGGCTAGTTTGGCTCAGTTGTTAGAGCGTCGGCCTGCAGACCACAGAGACCTGGGTTCGGTTCCCGCTAAGGGCACGTACCTCGGTTGTGGTTCGTCCCCAGCCCCGGTTGGGGTCGTGTGGGTGGTAACCAGTCGATGTGTCTCTTTCACGTCGATGTTTCTCTCTCTCTCTTCCTCCCTCTCTCCCTCCCGCTCCATCTGAAGATGAATGCAAAAATGTCCTTGGGTGAGGATAAAAAATAAAAAATACATAGTGTATTTCATGACTCATGGTTCTGTGAGATGTTAACAGACTCTAAGTTTATTTAAGTTCAGAAAGCCCAAGGTTTAGCACAATGAAAGCAGCGTCCTTACTGCAGGACTTCCCACAGCCTTTAACTCTCTCCAAGAGAAGGATCGAGTAGATGGGATTCCGTGAACATTCAAATACGTAGGATTCCCAAACTTCTTTGATCATGGAACTCCCTTCCCAAGGGAGCCTCAGGAGTCCAGTGCTCCAGGTCACCCACTTTGGGAAATGCTGCTTGTAGGTATTGTCAAGAGTTAGTGAGTGTTCTAATGAGGTAGGTGGTCTGATCAGATTTGCTGCTTCTGGCTGTTGTTTGGACGGCAGAAGCCAGGAGATGGAGGAACTAGGTAGGGGCCTAAAGAAGGTTGTCAGATAGTGAGGGGGTGAGATCTGCAGGCCTGCAGGTTGATTAAATTGGCTGAGGGGTTGAAGGGTGAGGAGGGGAGGAAAGAATTCTGGCTGACGTTCTGGTTTCCGGCGGACATGATGTTATTGACCAAGGTGAAAGAATGGAGGAAAGTATTCGGTGGGGTGGATGGAGCGGGTACTTCTGTGTCAGGTGGAGATCGATAACTGGGTGTGGCCAAATTCCCTGCACTTAATTTATGGGAGAAGTGGGACAAGATATTTAACACCTTAGAAGAAATGGACTCATTCCTTGAAAAGCACAACTTACCCAAACGGACACAACATGGCAACGGAAAAGCTAACGAGCTCTGTGTCTATTAAAGAAACCAAATGTATCATCAGACGTCTTTGCACAAAGAAAATGCCAAGCCCAGAGCGTTTCACTGGTGAATGCAATCCAACACATAAGGAAGAATCAACACCCATCCTACACAAACTCCTCAGAAAGTCGTTCGTGGGAGAGGTACCTTCACGCATGGCTTCCACTCGGACGGGCCTGGCTTCCCACTCGAGCTCCGTTGCTTTTGTCCGTTTAGAGTCCTGTTTTGAGTACCTACGATGTGCCCGACGCTGTTCTAGGCACTGAAGTTACACCAGTGAGCAAAGCAGATAAAACTCACTGTCCTCGCCGTGTTATGCAGGCTCGTGGGGTGGGTCCTTTAACTGTCCTGAGCCTCGCTGTCCTCTTCTGTGAAGTGGGGACAGCAGTGCCCTCTTTCCTGAGAGTCAAGTCAGGACTCGTGGTGATGGTGAGGGGAGGGAGGCAGGCAGGCAGCCAGCAGTGGGCAGTTCCCCAGCGGCCACTGATGCTTGTCTCTCTGTTATGTGTGTACGTGTGTGTTCCACGGCCTGCCCTCTCAGGCTTTAAAATGTGTGTCAGCAGCAGCAGCAGCCACGATGAGGCCCCCGTCTTGAGTGACAAGCACCTGGATGTGCCCAACATCATCATCACCCCCCCGACCCCCACGGGCATGATGCTGCCAAGGGACTCCAGGAGGACAGGTGAGGCCACCCTGCTCCGCTGCCAGGTTGGATGGGGGAGTCGGGTCTGGCTGGGGACAACTCAAGGGGTCCCCAACCTCCCTGGGTTTGTTTGTTTATTTATTTATTTATTTATTTATTTATTTTTATCCTCACCCGAAGACATTTTTCTATTTATCTTCAGATAGAGTGGGAGGGGGAAAGAGAGAGAGAGAGAGAGACATTGATTGGCTGCCTCCCGCACTGGGGCCGGGGACCAAACCGCAACCCAGGTATGCGCCCTTGACTGGAATCGAACCCGCGACTCTTTTGTCTGCAGGCCGACGCTCTAACCCCTGAGCCAAACGAGACAGGGCCTCCCTGGGTTTATTAAAAATTGACCCTCGGATCTCCGCTGCGGGCCCCTCACCGTGGCTCAGCCTCAGCAAGATGTGGCATGTTAAGTAATTAGCTAGACAATCCCTGCTGGCAGCGGAGCCGGTGATGGATGGGGCTGGGCAGGCTCGCCACGGTAATTGATGGATGCACCTTCCCCTGCTGGCCAGGCCACTAGTGCTCCATCTCGCTGGCTGCAGAGGTTCAGCTACACAGGACAGGCTCGGAAACACACCCCTGCCGGGCTGGGCTGATGGCCGGGCCTTCGGGGTGCAGCTTACTGCAGGGAGGGCAGAGAAGACGGGATCGTTCCCAGAGAGAGGGTGGGAGGGAGAGGCCCAAACTGGTACCTCCAAGTGCCCCTCTGTCGACACTGTTGGAACTGGTGGGACAAATTGTTCATTCATTAAACAGATTTATTGAGCCAGACCTGTGCTAGGTTCTGAGGCTGCTGTTGTGAATAATAATAATAATAATAATAATAATAATAATAATAATAAAAAATAATGATTCTGATAGCAATAATTGAGTCCTAATAGTAATTCTGAGTTAGGTCTAGTTTTCATCCCCATTTTATAGATGGTAAACTGAGGTTCAGAGAGCTTGAGACACTCGCTATGCAGCTGGTAAGTGGCAGAGTTGGGATTTAGACCCGGGTGGCATGATCTGGAGTTCACCCTGTGGACCCTTAGCCTAGACGCCTCCCAGTGGCCAGCGTCACTCAGCCGACCAGCCACCGAAGTGTGAGTCCTGCCTGACGTGTGCGGGGCGCACAGGCTGACGGGCTGATGTGGAGCTCATGGAAGTCTGGTGGGGGGAACGTCGACACGCTTTTCCAAATGTGTCAAGTTTGGACTCAGCTTACCCAGGAGGGTAAGGGGCCTAGAGAAAGATGCTGGACTCTGGGCCAGGCCTGTGCAGTGACCGGGGCTAGGCCATGCTCAGTAAGGATTGTAATGGGTCACCTGCCTATGTCACATTCCCAAGTGGTAGGCGCTGGGCTAAATGCTTTTCATAAATCTTATTTCTCACTCCGACCCTGTGGGCTGTGAGTACCGTCCTGATCTCTGGTTTACAGGTGGGGAAGCTGAGGTCCAGAGAGGGAGAGTGACCCACCCCTGGGCATGCAGCAAGGTGGCAGAGGGCTGGGCTCCTGTTCTGATGTCTAATCGAGAGCTCAGTCTGGGCAGTGGAGGCCTAGATCCTTGGCTTTGCCATTACACTCCCATCCCTCTCTGAGCCTCAGTGTCCCCATTTGTTAAATGGGATCCCAGCCACCTTCCTTGCTTCTGGGGCCACGTGAGTACAGGGGAGGCTGTGGTTACAAGGTCTGTGGGGTGAGAACCTGGAGGCCCTGGGCCCCCAGGGGGATTCCTAACCCTGGGAGAGGTTCCTTTTAAACGTAAGCAGTTCAGCCCTGGCCGATTTGGCTCAGCAGTTAGAGCGTCTACCAGTGGACCTAAGAGTCACGGGTTCGATTCCAGTCAAGGGCACGTACCTCGGTGTCAGTTCGGTCCCTGGCCCTGGTCGGGGTTGTGCGGGAGGCAAACAATTGATGTGTCTCTCTCACATCCATGTTTCCTCTCTCTCTGTCTCTCCTTCCCACTCTATCTGAAGATAAATGGACAAATATCCTCGGGTGAGGATTAAAAAAAAAAAAAAGTAAATTTAAGCAGTTCTTGGCACAGATTAGTGCAGAGGGACCAACATAGGGGTCCCCTCCTGTCCTGTCCAGAGGCAGAGCTCAGACCTGACCCTCCGCTTTCCCATTCAGAGAAGGGAAGCATGGGAGAAGGGTGCAGGTTTGGAGTCAGAAACCCCTGAATTTGGATCCTGGCTCTGCCACGCATTGGCATGTGACTTTGAACAGGAAGCTTCACCTCCCCGAGCCTCAGTTTCTCCATCTGTAAAATGGAGACAATAATAGTGCCTCAGAGAGGTTACAGAAGTGAAAGAGGAGGAAGATCAAGGGCTGATGTCTGTGGTGAGGTGTGGATATTCTTGCCAGTGATATTCAGGGCAGAAGGAAAGACCACCAGCCCTGGGTGGCACTTCCTCCAGGCCTGAGGGCTCTGAGTGATGATTAGGTACCTGGGGCTTCCCCAGGCAGCGAGGAATAGGAGAGATCCCCAGAGCCCCAGCCCTGCCTGGCCACCTGCTGACTTGAAGCAGGTCTCCACTCTCTGAGCCTCAAATTCCCATCTTTAGAACCGCCCAGCCCTGGCCTTTAAGAGGCTGAGCCCAGTGTGGGCCTAGGGGATCACAATCCCAGGAACCTCAGCCAGAGACCCTGGGAGCTCAGCATTGAGTGAGGGATGATGGGTGCATGGGAATCCTGTGAGACCCAGCATCATTGGGGTCTCCTCCCAACAACCGTTGATACCACGGCCGTATATAGGGAGATATCAGGGAGGTGGTACAAAGCAAGGAGCCCAGAGGCACTGGCCTGGGAGGTCCCAGGGAAAGGGGGCCTGGATGGGGTGGGGGATCCGTCCACATGTTGATCCCCCTCTGTCTCCTAGTCTGGCTGGAAGAGACGGGGTCATGTCCGGAGGATGGAGAAATAGACCCTGAAGCCTGAGAAGGAGGCACAGTCAAGGATTTGTTGGCACCAGCTCCTGCTCTGGCCTCCCTCATTCCACATGTCCCCAAGGGGGTATAGCTGCCTGGGACAGATGTGCTGTTGGGAGAGTGATGTCAGCACTTGACCAGAAGAAGTGTGGCAAGATGAGCAAGGAATCAGCCCTGCACGCTTCCAGAATGACGTTTCCCTGGCCCCACTGAGTGGACCGGACCTCTAATGCCTACACATTCTAGCTGACCCCAGGGCCATGGTGATGGCCATCAGGGTGCCAGGGAGAGTCTTTCTTCTGGACAAATACATTCCCAGCACCCTGGGCCATGCAGAGAGTGCCCAGGAGATCAACACACACAAGAACTTCTTACAAAGGAGTGGCTACATTTTTTTACAAGTTGTTTTACAGATATCAAAACAGTCCGGAAGTGATTTATAATTCTTTTTGCATTATAAATAAAGATCCTCTGTAATGAATGGTGAACCCTGCTTCTTGGGCTGGGTGGAGGAGATGGAGCACACTCTGAGACAGAGGTGGGTTTAAGAGAATCGCTTATCACAGAGGTCTAGCTGGTGATGAACCTTTGGATGGTCTCAGGCCCCTTGATTTGCAGATCGCCGCATGGGCCAGGACATGGCCAAGGACACGGGCTCATAAGTCACACAGACCTTGTTTGAGTCCTAGGTCCATTCCTGCCAGCCGTGGGATCCTGGTAATAATACATCTCTGGGATGGGAGGCAATGGTTTTGTTTCAGTTTAAAGAACATCAAATTGTTGGTGTCCCCCTCTCCCCATAGACTGTCTGGTCATGGCACATGTGTTTCTGTTCATTTTCTTTGGTTTCTATCAGAGGCTGTGTGGCTTACCCTGACTGTGGTTGGTTCCAGTCATCGTTGGGTTCTTCCAGAAGCAGAGCCTGGGCCCTGGCTTTAGGAGCAAGAGGTCTGTCTGGGAGGTGGTCGTGGGATATATGGGTAGAGGAAAGGCAAATGTAGTTCCCGGATCCCCAAGGCCACACTCAGGTTCAATTCCTTGCTGAAAGGACTTAACTCAAAGAAACCGTATTTATTACAGCAGAAGGATGCAGAGCGAAATGAGCAAAGGAAGAAGCCCAGAGGGTGGGGTCCAGGAGAGACCAGGAGCATCCAGGAAAGTCACACCCAGACAGCACTTCTCCCAGCAGTGATGGTGACACACACATCCTAGGTGTCGCCCACCAGGAACACTGAATCTTGGTGTCCAGAGTTTTCCCTGGGGGTTGGTCATGTGGACATGTCTGACCACCCACGTGGTGGCCTCAGTCTCCAGCCCCTCCAGAGGTCAGGCTGATACCACGTGACCCAGGCCCCACCATTAATCACATTGTAGATGTCTTGTGTGGCCCAAGGCCCAGGTAAACAAAGACACTCCTATCAGGTAGGGCATTCCAGTGTTTAGAAGTCTCCTTTCAGGAACCAGAGGCCAAGGTCAGCTCTCTGGCACAGTTCATTCTTCACTGCACAAGAACTGAGGCTGGGAAGGGAAGGGGCCATAAAGGAGGTCTGGAGCCAGTCCACATACACCTGGGCACACCGGACCACTGAGTGCCCAGGTTGTATGGTGGACCCCACAGTCAGGACCAGCTCCGTGAGCCTGTGACGGGCACCATCCAACAGGGCCCACACTCAGAAGGACCCACACTCAGAAGGACCTCCACTCGGCTGTTGCTGCCTAGAAATTCTTAATCCTTGTTGAACAACGGCCCACATGTTCATTTTGCACCAGGTCCTCTGAATGATACAGTGGGTCCTACTTCCTACAGAGACGCACACAGCCTCTCAATGGGAGCGACGTCACAGGCACATTGTACGAAGAGCATGTGGGATGGAAGATGTTGCTGTGGCCATTTTGGAACCACAGTCCGCCACCCCATTCATGCAGTTTCCTGTCTCTGGAATGCCTTTGCTCCCCTTTCCCAGCCCAGCCCCTTGGCAAAGCCCAGGTCCATTGATGCCTGGTGCTGCCCCACACTGGGCCACAAAGCTTAAAGACTTTTCTATCCCCCCCGGCCCCCACAGCACCCTCTCCTCTCCTAGGGCAAGGCACCCTTTAATTGTTTCATAATCACTGGTGTGCAAGTCAGCAGAGGAAGGGGTGACCCTGTCAGCTGGGGCTCAGGACCTAGGGCTGGTATACCCACACTCAACCCTTGGGTACCTTCACACACGACCCTTAGAAAATAAAGCTAATTCAGGGACCATTGTGTTCCTGGACCTCACACTTAAGAGGTGCTCAGGACTTTTACTTGTTTAGCCCTCCTATCGCTTGCTGTGTGCGGGACTGTTCTAAGCCCTTTATGCATAGTTTATCTCATGATACTCATGGAAACTGGGATACAGTATATTAGTTTTCTTCTTGCTGTGTAACAAACAACCACTGCTATAGACTGAATGTTTGTGCCCTCCCTTTTCATAGCTTGAAACCTAACCCCATTGTGATGGTATTAAGAGATGGGGTCTTGCCCGGCCAGTGTGGCTCAGTGGTTGAGCGCCGACCCATGCACCAAGAGGTCACCAGTTCGATTCCCAGTCAGGGCACATGCCCAGGTTGTGGGCTCGATCCCCAGTGGGGGGCATGCAGGAGGCGGCCAATCGATGTTCTCTCTCATCAATGTTTCTATCTCTCCCTTTCACTTCCTCTCTCTCTCAAATCAATAAAGGGAAAAAAAATTTTTTTAAAAAAGAGATGGGGTCTTGCCCAGCCGTTGTGGCTCAGTAGATTGTCAGTCCCATGGACTGAGAGGTCCTGGTACGATTCCCGGTCAGGGCACATGCCCTGGTTGCAGGCTCGATCCCCAGTAGGAGGCGTGCAGGAGGCAGCTGATCATTGTTTCTCTCTCACATCGATGTTTCTCTCTCTCTCCCTTCCTCTCTCTCTAAAAAATCAATAAAAACATTAAAAAAACATTTTTTTAAGAGGTGGGGCCTTTGAGAGGTGATCAGACCATGAGGGTGGAGCCTTCCTGAACGGGATTAGTGCCCACAGAGAGATCCTTCCATGTGAAGACGTGGCCAACTATGAACCAGGAAGTGGGCCCTCACCAGACGCCGAATCCGCTGGTGCCTTGATCTTGGGCTTCCGGCCTCCAGATCTGTGAGTTAAAAAAATGTCTGTTGTTTATAAGCCACCCGTCTGCGGTCTTCAATTACAGCAACCCAATGGACTAAGCATTCCACCCTCCAAGCTCAGTAGCTTAGAAAGCAAGCATTCATCTCACTCACTGGCCTCTGGGTTGGCATGGCTCTGCCGAGTGGCTGCAGGAGCTGGGCTTTGTCAGGCTCTGGTTGGTTCAGATCTGCCTCATGTGTCTCCTCATTGTGTGGCCAGCAGCTACCAGAGTATGTTCTCATGGAGAATGGCAGAACCATGGAGCACAGGCCAGGCCAGGCAAGTGCACTACAGCTTCTGACCATGACTCGTGGCCCCAGTCCCGTTCCCTCTGGAACCCAGGGCGATGCTGGGCCTCAGGGCTGGGGCTGGGTGCTCACTCTGATTGCTGGCTCCGTCCACAGGCCGGAGGGAGCCCCACATCTCCCTGGGCACTGCGCAGAGGCCTCCAGCCCACTCAGCAACCTGCCGTGGCTAATCACTGCTTCGTCCAGGCTTTTAGTGCCCATGGCAACAGAGAGAAGTCCAGGTGGGAAGGCCAGCCTGAGGCCGCACAGGACACTGGACTTGGCTTTCTCACAGGGGCCTCTGGATGTCGGCAGTAATGCTGGTGTTTGCAAAGCTGTGCTTGAGGAGACCCACCAGGCCCACCAGCGCCGTCAACCTGTGGGGTTGTGTTCTACGTGGACTCGACCCTTCATGAAAGGTCGGGGTGCTGTCTAGGTGGGGGAGGGGGGCCTCTGTGGGCTGGTCTAGAATGACGATTGATTTTGAATTCAAAACATGGCTCTTTGATTCTTATTTTCTGAGTCAGTTCCTCCATTTAAATACATCCTGGGGGATGGTTACTAATGCCTGCAGTTTATTTTTCATTTATTTTTAATGCCAAAGCTGCACATACCGATTACAACCAACAATAAAAAAGCTTTGTAAATGGCTCCCCCCAAAGTGGGGGGTGGGTAGTGGAGCAGGGGCCGCAGTAAATGGCAGCTGAAGAGGAAATGGATGGAGGGCAACAGCTCTGGCCCCTGACAAAGCCCCTTGCCCCTAACCCTGGTGTGTCCCAGAGAAGTTCCCAGTTTCCGGGAGGCCAGCAACGTCCTATCCGAGACTTGGGATGTGTGCTGTATGCTTCCAGGAGGGGAGGCTGGGAGGGGACAAAAGTGTGAAAACAGATGGAAATGTAATTTTTTAATGACAGCAGCAGATGGCAAAAAGACACAAGAGTGTGTTCGCACCATGTCGGAGCCACTTGAGAGAGCCCAGCTCAGCCGTGATGTGCGCCATGCAGCTGGCATGATGGTTCCCCTGCCAAACCCTGGAGGCCAGTGAGCTGCAGGGAGGAACCTGCAGGCCCTCCAGGGAGGGGCAGGGAGTGCTGCCAGGCTGTGTGGGGCCACAGGTAGCTGGGGAAATACCTGTGGCCACCTGGGTGGGGTCCAGCAGCAATCAATGGGCTCTGTTTTCAGACAGCCCCTCCTTTGTGTCCCCATGCCTGCTGTCCTGGTTCAGGTCATCGCCACTGCTCACCTGGACTTCCGCTCACAACCTCCAGGTGAGTCTCCTGCTGCTGGACCGCACCCCACCCCTACTCCATCCACCAGAATTGTATTTCTGCATTGCAAATCTATTCCTGTCACTCAACCTCCATCCCTCAGGTGGCCTCCCATTGCACTTGGGATCACGTCCACGCGCTCAGAAGGGGCTGACAAAGCAGGCCCTCGAGAGCTGGCCACTGCATGTCTTTCTTGCTTCCCTTCCTGCCACACTCAACAGGGATGATAATGCCTCGTGGGGCTGCCATGAGCTAAAGAAACCACTCCTGCCTTGGCCTAGTACCTTGGCTGGTTAGAGCGTTGTCCCGATATGCCAAGGTTGCAGGTTTGATCCCCAGTCAGTGCACATACAAGAACCAACCAATGGCCCTGGCCAGGATGGTTCAGTGGTTAGCGTGTCAGCCCACGCACTGAAGGGCTGCAGGTTTGATTCCCGGTCAAGGGCACATTACTGGGTTGCAGATTCGATTCCTGGACCCAGTCGGGGTGCACGTGGGAGGCAACCAGTTGATGTGTCTCACATCAGTGTTTCTCTCTCTCTCTCTACCCCCTCCCCTATCCCTTCCACTCTCTTAAAAATCAATGGAAAAAATATTCTCCAGTGAGCATTAACAACAAGAATCAACCAGTGAATGCTTAAATAAGTGGAACAACGAATTGATGTTTTCCTCTCTCTCCCTTCCTCTCTAAAAATCAATAAATAAAAATTCAAAGAGCCCTGGCCGGTTTGGCTCAGCGTTTAGAGCGTCGGCCTGTGGTCCGGAGAGACCCAGGTTCGGTTCCCGCTAAGGGCGCGTACCTCGGTTGCAGTTTGTCCCCGGCCCTGGTTGGGTCGTGCGGGAGGCAGCCACTCGATGTGTCCCTTTCATGTCGATGTTACTCTCTCTCTCTCTGTCTCTCTCTTCCTCTCTCTTCTTCCCACTCTATCTGAACAAAAAATGGAAAAATGTCCTCGGGTGAGGATAAAAAAATATATATATATATATAAAATAAAAATTCAAAGAAAAAAACCACTCCTGTTCAGAGTAGGAGCCACTATCTGCTATGTTGGACACAGCTGAGAACCTTACAGGCTCTAGGAGATGATGACATTCAGAATAAGTAGAGCGGCAGCGGGGTGGCCCAAACCAATCAGGGCCACCAAGGTCAGTCCTGCAGGAGGTCATATTATCACCTCCACATTAGAGACTAGATGCAGGCAGGGGCTCAAGTCACAGTGTGAGCTGTGGCTCTTAGCCTCCTGGAGCTCCCTGGGGGGTCTAGTTAGGGAAGCAATTGCATCCTATTATCAGAGCCCTGCTCTGAACCACACCGCTGGCATGTTGCAGCTGAGGCAAGGTGAGGACGTCACCCCACCCCAGGAGGTGTTTTGCATTCTGCATTTCTCTTATGCTGCCATCACTGTAATTGGAGCCCCTTTCTTAGATGGGTGACACCACTAGCTGCAAGTCAGTGCTTTCCCTGAGTCCCCCTGGAGACCACAGGGGAGAGGCTTTTTATCAGAGCAGCGGCTCTGAGCTTCAGCCCAGGCCTGAGCCCCACACCAGAGGTTCCAACTCCTTGGGTCCAGGTGTGGCCCCAGCATCGGGTAGATGAGTCTTGCTCATGCAGCTTCGCACCCACCTCCTCGATTCTTCACTAATTCATCGCTTTCCTAGGCCGCTGGTCTCACTATAAGAACATCACTTCCACATAGCAGAGATTCAAACTAATCTAGGATTGAACGAACTCACTATGCACAGTAGACCACAGGTCCTTCCCAAACATGCTCAACCTGAGATCGCAGGTGGGGATGCATCGGTGGGCTGCTGGCCCAGTGTCAGACACAGAAGTAAACGACCCTTCAGAGCATCCTGGGTCCCCAGTCAGTCACTTATATTGCAAATGCTCAATTTCTACATGTGCCCATTGTACTGGCCGGAAATGTGTGGGACGTTTTCATCATTGCAGAAAGATCCATTGCCTTCGAGTCAGAAGCCCACGATGCTGGCTCATTTTGGAGCACTGTTCTGCTGGCCTAGATTCTGTGTGACCAAAGCTATTGTCCTGCCAACTACCCTGAAGGGGGCAATAGGTTCACAGCTTCGGGGGTGTTTTTAGGTTTCTGGCAAGGATCCTGGGGAGGCTTTTTAAAATAAACTTTTTCTTGGTAAGGATAGCTTTAGAGTTACAAAAAAGTTGCAAAAATAGTACAGATGGTTCTCATATACTGCCCACCCAGGTTCCCCGGTCGCTAATCTAATGTTACTCTGGCACATTTGTCACAATTAGGGAACCCATTTTGATACATTATTATTAACTAAAGTCCATACTTTATTCACATTTCCTCAGTTTTCCCCTAATGTCCTTTTTTTTTGTTCTGGGATCCCATCCAGAATCCCACATGACATAGAGTCACCATGAATTCTTAGGCTCCTCTGGGCCGTGACAGTTTTCTAGACTCTCCTTGTTTTTGATGACCTTGACAGGTTTATCATTTTTGTTTTTTGTTTTTTCAGAGAGAGAGCGATCAATTTGTTGTTACACTTATTCATGGATCCATTGGTTGACACTTGTGTGTACCCTGGCCCTGACCCCACATCAAACCTGCAACCTTGGTGTATCAGGACGATGCTCCAACCAACTGAGCTACTCGGCCAGGGTGACCTTGACAGTTTTGAGAAACGCTGGTCAGGTGTTTTGTAGAAAGTCCCTCTACTGGGATTTGTCTGATATTTTTCTCATGATTAGACCAGGGTTGTAGGTTTGGGAGATAAAGTGCCCTTCTCATCCATGACATCAGGGGTGCATGCTGTCACCATGGCTTATCACTGCTGATGTTGAGCTTGGTCACCTGGCTGAGGCTGTGTTGGTCAGGTTTCTCCACTGTCAAGTTCCTCTGTTTTTCCCTGTTTCCAATCTGTTCTCTTCGGAAGGAAGTCACTCTGGACAGCCCACACTTCAGGAGTCGGGTGTTGTCGAAGGTGGGCGTCTATATACATCATTTGGAATTCTTTGGCATGAAGGATTTGTCCCTTCACCCAATTAATTTTATCTTCAACTCTTAATTCATTGCCACCTGGGGCATTCATTCTAGCCTTCTAGGGGAGGCATTTCTTACAAGAGGAACTAATGGTATGAGGGCCTGCCCACCCCATCTCAAGTAGCAGCCCCACTTGCATCATTCCCCTCCTCCCCCTCTCCAGTTTTCCTCTTGTCTGTTTACGTCTCATTCCCCCTACTTTAAGAGGCTGGGCATTTGGATCCTCTCTGGATCCTGGGCATGGCTCAGAGCTGCACTGGATTGGGGCAATCACTTCCTCCCGTTTTCACCACATAAAAACCTCCTGGGGAGCATGTTAAGTGTGGGGTTTGAGTCAGAAAGTCTGAGCCTGGAGCTCAGGGAAGGGCATTTTAAAGAACAGCTTTATTGAGGAATAATTCACTTTTTTAAGTGTACAAGTCAGTGGTTTTTAGTATATTTACAGAGTGTGCAACCATCACCACTAATTCCAGAAAATTTCCACCACCCAAAAAAGAAACCCCATACCCATTAACAGTCACTCCCCACTTCTCTCTCCCCTTGCCCTGGCAACCACTAACCTCCTTTCTGTCTCTGCAGTTACCTATTCAGGATGGTTCATATAAATGGAATCATACATGGTTTTGGTGACTGGCTTCTTTCACTTGGCATAATGTTTTCAAGGTTCACCCACATTGTAACAGGTATCGGTGCTTCATTCCTGTTCCTGGCCAAATAATATTCCATAGTACAGATAGATCATATTTTGTTTATCCATCCCTCCATTGATGGACGTTTGGGTCATTTCCAACTTTTGGCTGTTGTGAATCGTGCTGCTATGAAGGGAAAGTCATCTAACAAGTCCTCCAAATGATCCTGATGTACACTCAAGTTTGAGACTCTAAGACACCACCATTTTGCAGTGTGTGATGCTGCACACTATCTCCTGTTCTCCCAACATTCCAGTGAGGTCAGCAGCAGCACTGTCCCCATTTTACAGATAAGGACACCAGGACTCCGGTGATGTGGACACTGGACTCTGCTCACTCTCCTACTCACCCTGCTGTGGCCTCTCTGAACCTTGGTTTTCCTTCAAGCTCTTTTCCTTTGCTTTTTTTTTTTTTTTTTTTTTTTTTTTGCATTTATCTTCAGATAGAGCAGGAGGGAGAGAGGAAGGAAGAGAGAGAGAGAAACATTGAAGTGAGAGAGACACATCGAGTGGTTGCCACCCACACGACCCCAACCGGGGCCAGGGACAAACCACAACCAAGGTACATGCCCTTAGCGGGAACCGAACCCAGGACTGTCCGGTGCGCGGGCCAACCCTCTAACCACTGAGCCAAACTGGCCAGGGCTCCTTTGCTCTTTTACAGGCTGCAAAAAGCTGGGAGGGAAGCCTCGCCAACTTTGGAACACAAATATTTGCCAGTGAAGAAAACATTCTCCCATCAATCAAAACCCAGACAAGTTGGCACACACTCTCTGCAGATGTCTGAGGGAGCTTCTATTTCAGGAGGGGCCAGGTGGCCCAAAGCTTCCCCTCCTCCTTAAACACCCCAGGCTCCTTCTCTTCTTACCTCTTTTGCAGATGAGGAAACTGAGGTTCGGAGTGGTCACTTGCCCTGGGTTACACAGCATCCAGAGGGACTTCCATTTATTTTCTTTGAAAGTATTTGTCTTAATACATGACACACAATGAAGGTAATCTCCAGGTCTGCAAATGACAATTTCCCGTGCAGATAAACAACAGACACAGCTTTCCATGCCATGTGAGTGAGCAGAACTAAATTATAGTCTTATTTAATCTTCCCAACAACCCTAAATGGGGCAGCTTCAGGGGGCTTAGAGAACAAAGCATGGGGTTATCTGGAGTGGGGTAGCTTTCCTGCCAGGATGCAGAACTGGAATCTTCCTGTCCCCTATGCTTTTTCTCGGGGCTTCAGGAACAGGATTTCGAATTCAAGTCCAGCCCACTGCCTGTCCTCACCAGTCCTGCACTGGCTGCCTTACCTCCCTGGAAACTTTCCTGGCCTATTAGAATCCCATCAGAATCCCCCACGCCCTGGTTAAAATTCAGCTTTCTGTTCCCATCCCAGACCCCTGTAACACAATTCCCCAGGAGTGTGCACATGAACTCAGAATCTTCTTCTAGGAGTTTCTGACACAGCGGGGAGACCGAGGACCACTGCTTTCAGGTTTCACACAAGCCCACTGTAGAGGGTACCTGTTCAATGAACAGATGAGCACTTCAATACTCATTTGCTGCAGTCTGCAAACTTGCCCCTGCCTAAGCCTCACCTGGGGTGCTTGCCAACGAACATATTTCGAGCCTTTCCCTGGCAGTTTCCGAATTGGAAGATGTGGGTGGGGTAGAGGAATCTACCTTTTTATAGATTTTTGACCAACGTGTATACAGACGGCAGAAGATTGTGAAATGAAAGGAAATGACGCCTTCCCTCACTCTAATGGGTGGGTCGGACTGTTTCAGGTAATGCTGGGACCCAATAAATGCGTTTACTCCTGGCCCCAGGAGTAGGGGATTGATTCATGGTGTTGGCAAGAGGGCGCCCAGGGCAGGTGCAGGGACACCTAGGCGCGGTGCCAGATGCAGGAAGGCAGGCAGCGCCAAGTGGGAGTGGGGTTCTGCCTGTCCACGAGGGTGTGGGGCCAGAGCCAAAACACAGGAGGGGGAGGGTCAGGGGCAAGGCAGGGGCGGGGCCGGAGCCGGGAGACAGGAGGGGGCGGGTCCGGGGCAAGGCAGGGGCGGGGCCGGAGCCGGGAGACAGGAGGGGGCGGGTCCGGGGCAAGGCAGGGGCGGGGCCGGGGCCGAGGCCGGGACCGGGACACAGGAGGGGCGAGCTGAGCTCTTAACCTCCTTCAAGCTCGCCAATCCGCGGGCTCCTAGCAGCCGCGCGCCCCCCCTCCGCCGCCCGCAGAGAGCCCCGCGTTTCTATAGACCCGCCAAGGGTTCTTCAGGCCTGGGGGCGGGCGCCGCGCGGGGGCGGGGAAGCGGCGGCCGCGGCACCTCCTCCGGGACGCTGAGGGGCTTCCCGCTTCCGCCGCCATGGACGCGGCTGAGGTGGAGTTTCTGGCCGAGAAGGAGCTGGTGACCATTATCCCGAACTTCAGTCTGGACAAGATCTACCTCATCGGGGTAAGGGCGCTGGCCAGGCATCTGCCCGAGGCTCCTGCCGGTGGAACTGGCGTCTAGGAGAGGCCAGGCCGCCCGGGCCACGTCTCAGATGGGAAGCCAGGGGGTGGATTCGGCGTGCCCAGCTCGCGGGGGCCTGCGTGGACCGGGTTGGGTCGAGGTCCGGAGCCGGGAGACGTGGGCGGGGGGGAGGGGGGGAGGGGGACTCCTGCAGGTACCCGCGCCTCCCGGGTGTTCTCGCGCTTCCTACTCGCCGCGCTTCGGGAAAGCGGGCACGGCTGTGCTGCCAGGTGTGCTGCCAGGTGCGGCCAGCACCCCCGCGGGAGGGCAGACGTGGGCTGCCTCCCGCGCCTCCGTGACCACCGGGGCTGGTCTTTGTCTCTGCACCGCCGTTTGCACGGGGCCCGTTCTGTTCCCGGACAGCTGCGAGGGCCCGTGATGCTCTGTGTGGACTTACCGGGGCTTGTTTTTCCTCCTGCAGGGGGACCTGGGGCCCTTCAACCCTGGCCTGCCGGTGCAGGTGCCTGTGTGGCTGGCGATCAACCTGAAGCAAAGACAGAAGTGTCGGTTGCTTGCTCCGGAGTGGATGGATGTGGGTAAGGAGTGGGCGAAGGGGCCGGGGTTCTGCCATCCACTCCAGGATCCGCTTTAAAATTAAAAGCGTTATTAAGACCTTACAGATGAGCCTGGCCGGTGTGGCTCACTGGTTGAGCATGCACCCAACACCAAGAGGTCACTAGTTCGATTCCCGGTCAGGACACATGCCCAGGTTGTGGGCCCGATCCCCAGTGGGGGGCGTGCAGGACGCGGCCAACCGATGTTCTCTCTCATCGATGTTTCTATCTCTCCGTCTCCCTTACTCTCTCGCAAAAAATCAATAAAAGAAAAAAAAAAGTACAAAAAAATGACCTTCAAGAAGCATTTGTTCTCATTTAAAAATATAAGTATGGAGACTAACATATTGAGGAATAGAATCATTACCTTACACGATACAGAATGCACGAAAATAATGCACCATCCATACAGGGGAATATTATTCGGCCATGTAAAGGAATGCTACAGTGTGGATGAAACTTGAAAACCTTATGCTAACTGAAAAAAAAAAAACACACACACAACAGCAACAACAACAAAAACACACAGGCAAACACCGTATTTGTATCAATCCATTTATATGAACTGTTCCAGAACAGTCAAACCCACAGAGACAAAGTAAATTAGTACTTGCCTAGGGATAAGGGTTTGGGGGTGATGGGGGGATTGTGGGGCGTCCTTTTTGGGGTAATGAAAATGTTGCCCTACTCTGAATATACTGAAAACCATTAAATTGTAGGTATACTTTAAATGGTTAAATTGTATGGTATGTTAATTATGCCTCAATAAAGCTATTAGAAGAAGCAAAACAAAACAAAAAATGCATCGAAGATGCAGACGGACTTTACACCGACTTTATCCTTTGCAATCTTTCTCCCTTCTTGGACATGTGAATGGCTCGTTATAGCAAAGGATCTTAATTTTTTGGTGGTGTAGAATTTGAAAAGCCCTGAGTGATTTTGATTGTCCACTCCGCACTGGGAATCTTTGGGGATACCTGCCTCCTGGAAGAAAGGACACTTTCAGCCGGGCACTCTCAAGTGTAGTTGAAGAAGGACTGCTTAGGCGTTTCCTCCTTACTCTGTCCTAAAGGAGTGAGTGGCCCTGGTGGTCCTGAAACCGTGGGAAACTCCAATTCCTTCTGCTTGGAAAGACTTTTTTAGCCCCACCAGGCCTGGCTCTGTTAGGGCTGCATCCCCACAAGGCTCATTTAAGATCACCTCTGTCAGTTTTGGCCAATCTAAACCCCAGCCCGAGTTTCTTCATAGTCGTGGGCCACACTGTGGTGAGAAGTAGTGAAACATCACTCGTCAGTCAGTAGACATTGCCCAAGAACCACCTACTTTCTGCTTCTGCCACCACATTGGTTGTACCTGTTCTTGGACTTCCTATAAACAGTAGCATCTAGTATGTCAGTTGGTCTCTGAGTTCTTATTGGACGTGTATGCGATTCACTGCTGTTGTTGCCTGTGTCATCACATTGTCTTATTGCTGAGTAGTGTCCGGTGTATGAGTATGCCACAGTTTGTGCACCCGTTTTTATGTTGGTGGATAGTTGGTGGAGAGTGGATAGTTGGTGAATAGTTGGTGGATCGGAGGGGGCGGGTCCGGGGCGGGTCCGGGGCGGGGCCGAGGCCGGGAGACAGGAGGGGGCGGGTCCGGGGCAAGGCAGGGGCGGGGCCGGAGCCGGGAGACAGGAGGGGGCGGGTCCGGGGCGGGTCCGGGGCGGGGCCGGGGCCGAGGCCGGGACCGGGACACAGGAGGGGCGAGCTGAGCTCTTAACCTCCTTCAAGCTCGCCAATCCGCGGGCTCCTAGCAGCCGCGCGCCCCCCCTCCGCCGCCCGCAGAGAGCCCCGCGTTTCTATAGACCCGCCAAGGGTTCTTCAGGCCTGGGGGCGGGCGCCGCGCGGGGGCGGGGAAGCGGCGGCCGTGGCACCTCCTCCGGGACGCTGAGGGGCTTCCCGCTTCCGCCGCCATGGACGCGGCTGAGGTGGAGTTTCTGGCCGAGAAGGAGCTGGTGACCATTATCCCGAACTTCAGTCTGGACAAGATCTACCTCATCGGGGTAAGGGCGCTGGCCAGGCATCTGCCCGAGGCTCCTGCCGGTGGAACTGGCGTCTAGGAGAGGCCAGGCCGCCGGGGCCACGTCTCAGATGGGAAGCCAGGGGGTGGATTCGGCGTGCCCAGCTCACGGGGGCCTGCGTGGACCGGGTTGGGTCGAGGTCCGGAGCCGGGAGACGTGGGCGGGGGGGAGGGGGGGGAGGGGGACTCCTGCAGTTACCCGCGCCTCCCGGGTGTTCTCGCGCTTCCTACTCGCCGCGCTTCGGGAAAGCGGGCAAGGCTGTGCTGCCAGGTGTGCTGCCACGTGCGGTCAGCACCCCCGCGGGAGGGCAGACGTGGGCTGCCTCCCGCGCCTCCGTGACCACCGGGGCTGGTCTTTGTCTCTGCACCGCCGTTTGCACGGGGCCCGTTCTGTTCCCGGACAGCTGCGAGGGCCCGTGATGCTCTGTGTGGACTTACCGGGGCTTGTTTTTCCTCCTGCAGGGGGACCTGGGGCCCTTCAACCCTGGCCTGCCGGTGCAGGTGCCTGTGTGGCTGGCGATCAACCTGAAGCAAAGACAGAAGTGTCGGTTGCTTGCTCCGGAGTGGATGGATGTGGGTAAGGAGTGGGCGAAGGGGCCGGGGTTCTGCCATCCACTCCAGGATCCGCTTCAAAATTAAAAGCGTTATTAAGACCTTATAGATGAGCCTGGCCGGTGTGGCTCACTGGTTGAGCATGGACCCAACACCAAGAGGTCACTAGTTCGATTCCCGGTCAGGACACATGCCCAGGTTGTGGGCCCGATCCCCAGTGGGGGGCGTGCAGGACGCGTCCAACCGATGTTCTCTCTCATCGATGTTTCTATCTCTCCGTCTCCCTTACTCTCTCTCAAAAAATCAATAAAAGAAAAAAAAAAAGTACAAAATAATGACCTTCAAGAAGCATTTGTTCTCATTTAAAAATACAAGTATGGAGACTAACATATTGAGGAATAGAATCATTACCTTACACGATACAGAATGCACGAAAATAATGCACCATCCATACAGGGGAATATTATTCGGCCATGTAAAGGAATGCTACAGTGTGGATGAAACTTGAAAACCTTATGCTAACTGAAAAAAAAAAAACACACACAACAGCAACAACAACAAAAACACACAGGCAAACACCGTATTTGTATCAATCCATTTATATGAACTGTTCCAGAACAGTCAAACCCACAGAGACAAAGTAAATTAGTACTTGCCTAGGGATAAGGGTTTGGGGGTGATGGGGGGATTGTGGGGCGTCCTTTTTGGGGTAATGAAAATGTTGCCCTACTCTGAATATACTGAAAACCATTAAATTGTAGGTATACTTTAAATGGTTAAATTGTATGGTATGTTAATTATGCCTCAATAAAGCTATTAGAAGAAGCAAAACAAAACAAAAAATGCATCGAAGATGCAGACGGACTTTACACCGACTTTATCCTTTGCAATCTTTCTCCCTTCTTGGACATGTGAATGGCTCGTTATAGCAAAGGATCTTAATTTTTTGGTGGTGTAGAATTTGAGAAGCCCTGAGTGATTTTGATTGTCCCCTCCGCACTGGGAATCTTTGGGGATACCTGCCTCCTGGAAGAAAGGACACTTTCAGCCGGGCACTCTCAAGTGTAGTTGAAGAAGGACTGCTTAGGCGTTTCCTCCTTACTCTGTCCTAAAGGAGTGAGTGGCCCTGGTGGTCCTGAAACCGTGGGAAACTCCAATTCCTTCTGCTTGGAAAGACTTTTTTAGCCCCACCAGGCCTGGCTCTGTTAGGGCTGCATCCCCACAAGGCTCATTTAAGATCACCTCTGTCAGTTTTGGCCAATCTAAACCCCAGCCCGAGTTTCTTCATAGTCGTGGGCCACACTGTGGTGAGAAGGAGTGAAACATCACTCATCAGTCAGTAGACATTGCCCAAGAACCACCTACTTTCTGCTTCTGCCACCACATTGGTTGTACCTGTTCTTGGACTTCCTATAAACAGTAGCATCTAGTATGTCAGTTGGTCTCTGAGTTCTTATTGGATGTGTTTGCGATTCACTGCTGTTGTTGCCTGTGTCATCACATTGTCTTATTGCTGAGTAGTGTCCGGTGTATGAGTATGCCACAGTTTGTGCACCCGTTTTTATGTTGGTGGATAGTTGGTGGAGAGTGGATAGTTGGTGAATAGTTGGTGGATCGGAGGGGGCGGGTCCGGGGCGGGTCCGGGGCGGGGCCGAGGCCTGGAGACAGGAGGGGGCGGGTCCGGAGCAAGGCAGGGGCGGGGCCGGAGCCGGGAGGCAGGAGGGGGCGGGTCCGGGGCGGGTCCGGGGCGGGACCGGGGCCAAGGCCGGGACCGGGACACAGGAGGGGCGAGCTGAGCTCTTAACTTCCTTCAAGCTCGCCAATCCGCGGGCTCCTAGCAGCCGCGCGCCCCCCCTCCGCCGCCCGCAGAGAGCCCCGCGTTTCTATAGACCCGCCAAGGGTTCTTCAGGCCTGGGGGCGGGCGCCGCGCGGGGGCGGGGAAGCGGCGGCCGCGGCACCTCCTCCGGGACGCTGAGGGGCTTCCCGCTTCCGCCGCCATGGACGCGGCTGAGGTGGAGTTTCTGGCCGAGAAGGAGCTGGTGACCATTATCCCGAACTTCAGTCTGGACAAGATCTACCTCATCGGGGTAAGGGCGCTGGCCAGGCATCTGCCCGAGGCTCCTGCCGGTGGAACTGGCGTCTAGGAGAGGCCAGGCCGCCGGGGCCACGTCTCAGATGGGAAGCCAGGGGGTGGATTCGGCGTGCCCAGCTCGCGGGGGCCTGCGTGGACCGGGTTGGGTCGAGGTCCGGAGCCGGGAGACGTGGGCGGGGGTGAGGGGGGGGAGGGGGACTCCTGCAGGTACCCGCGCCTCCCGGGTGTTCTCGCGCTTCCTACTCGCCGCGCTTCGGGAAAGCAGGCACGGCTGTGCTGCCAGGTGTGCTGCCAGGTGCGGCCAGCACCCCCGCGGGAGGGCAGACGTGGGCTGCCTCCCGCGCCTCCGTGACCACCGGGGCTGGTCTTTGTCTCTGCACCGCCGTTTGCACGGGGCCCGTTCTGTTCCCGGACAGCTGCGAGGGCCCGTGATGCTCTGTGTGGACTTACCGGGGCTTGTTTTTCCTCCTGCAGGGGGACCTGGGGCCCTTCAACCCTGGCCTGCCGGTGCAGGTGCCTGTGTGGCTGGCGATCAACCTGAAGCAAAGACAGAAGTGTCGGTTGCTTGCTCCGGAGTGGATGGATGTGGGTAAGGAGTGGGCGAAGGGGCCGGGGTTCTGCCATCCACTCCAGGATCCGCTTTAAAATTAAAAGCGTTATTGAGACCTTATAGATGAGCCTGGCCGGTGTGGCTCACTGGTTGAGCATGCACCCAACACCAAGAGGTCACTAGTTCGATTCCCGGTCAGGACACATGCCCAGGTTGTGGGCCCGATCCCCAGTGGGGGGCGTGCAGGACGCGGCCAACCGATGTTCTCTCTCATCGATGTTTCTATCTCTCCGTCTCCCTTACTCTCTCTCAAAAAATCAATAAAAGAAAAAAAAAAGTACAAAACAATGACCTTCAAGAAGCATTTGTTCTCATTTAAAAATATAAGTATGGAGACTAACATATTGAGGAATAGAATCATTACCTTACACGATACAGAATGCACGAAAATAATGCATCATCCATACAGGGGAATATTATTCGGCCATGTAAAGGAATGCTACAGTGTGGATGAAACTTGAAAACCTTATGCTAACTGAAAAAAAAAAAAACACACACAACAGCAACAACAACAAAAACACACAGGCAAACACCGTATTTGTATCAATCCATTTATATGAACTGTTCCAGAACAGTCAAACCCACAGAGACAAAGTAAATTAGTACTTGCCTAGGGATAAGGGTTTGGGGGTGATGGGGGGATTGTGGGGCGTCCTTTTTGGGGTAATGAAAATGTTGCCCTACTCTGAATATACTGAAAACCATTAAATTGTAGGTATACTTTAAATGGTTAAATTGTATGGTATGTTAATTATGCCTCAATAAAGCTATTAGAAGAAGCAAAACAAAACAAAAAATGCATCGAAGATGCAGACGGACTTTACACCGACTTTATCCTTTGCAATCTTTCTCCCTTCTTGGACATGTGCATGGCTCATTATAGCAAAGGTTCTTAATTTTTTGGTGGTGTAGAATTTGAAAAGCCCTGAGTGATTTTGATTGTCCCCTCCGCACTGGGAATCATTGGGGATACCTGCCTCCTGGAAGAAAGGACACTTTCAGCCGGGCACTCTCAAGTGTAGTTGAAGAAGGACTGCTCAGGCGTTTCCTCCTTACTCTGTCCTAAAGGAGTGAGTGGCCCTGGTGGTCCTGAAACCGTGGGAAACTCCAATTCCTTCTGCTTGGAAAGACTTTTTTAGCCCCACCAGGCCTGGCTCTGTTAGGGCTGCATCCCCACAAGGCTCATTTAAGATCACCTCTGTCAGTTTTGGCCAATCTAAACCCCAGCCCGAGTTTCTTCATAGTCGTGGGCCACACTGTGGTGAGAAGTAGTGAAACATCACTCGTCAGTCAGTAGACATTGCCCAAGAACCACCTACTTTCTGCTTCTGCCACCACATTGGTTGTACCTGTTCTTGGACTTCCTATAAACAGTAGCATCTAGTATGTCAGTTGGTCTCTGAGTTCTTATTGGATGTGTTTGCGATTCACTGCTGTTGTTGCCTGTGTCATCACATTGTCTTATTGCTGAGTAGTGTCCGGTGTATGAGTATGCCACAGTTTGTGCACCCGTTTTTATGTTGGTGGATAGTTGGTGGAGAGTGGATAGTTGGTGAATAGTTGGTGGATCGGAGGGGGCGGGTCCGGGGCGGGTCCGGGGCGGGGCCGAGGCCGGGAGACAGGAGGGGGCGGGTCCGGGGCAAGGCAGGGGCGGGGCCGGAGCCGGGAGACAGGAGGGGGCGGGTCCGGGGCGGGTCCGGGGCGGGGCCGGGGCCGAGGCCGGGACCGGGACACAGGAGGGGCGAGCTGAGCTCTTAACCTCCTTCAAGCTGGCCAATCCGCGGTCTCCTAGCAGCCGCGCGCCCCCCCTCCGCCGCCCGCCGAGAGCCCCGCGTTTCTATAGACCCGCCAAGGGTTCTTCAGGCCTGGGGGCGGGCGCCGCGCGGGGGCGGGTAAGCGGCGGCCGCGGCATCTCCTCCGGGACGCTGAGGGGCTTCCCGCTTCCGCCGCCATGGACGCGGCTGAGGTGGAGTTTCTGGCCGAGAAGGAGCTGGTGACCATTATCCCCACTTCACTCTGGACAAGATCTACCTCATCGGGGTAAGGGCGCTGGCCAGGCATTTGCCCGAGGCTCCTGCCGGTGGAACTGGCGTCTAGGAGAGGCCAGGCCGCCGGGGCCACGTCTCAGATGGGAAGCCAGGGCGTGGATTCGGCGTGCCCAGCTCGCGGGGGCCTGCGTGGACCGGGTTGGGTCGAGGTCCGGAGCCGGGAGACGTGGACGGAGGGGGAGGGGGGGGAGGGGGACTCCTGCAGGTACCCGCGCCTCCCGGGTGTTCTCGCGCTTCCTACTCGCCGCGCTTCGGGAAAGCGGGCACGGCTGTGCTGCCAGGTGTGCTGCCAGGTGCGGCCAGCACCCCCGCGGGAGGGCAGACGTGGGCTGCCTCCCCCGCCTCCGTGACCACCGGGGCTGGTCTTTGTCTCTGCACCGCCGTTTGCACGGGGCCCGTTCTGTTCCCGGACAGCTGCGAGGGCCCGTGATGCTCTGTGTGGACTTACCGGGGCTTGTTTTTCCTCCTGCAGGGGGACCTGGGGCCCTTCAACCCTGGCCTGCCGGTGCAGGTGCCTGTGTGGCTGGCGATCAACCTGAAGCAAAGACAGAAGTGTCGGTTGCTTGCTCCGGAGTGGATGGATGTGGGTAAGGAGTGGGCGAAGGTGCCGGGGTTCTGCCATCCACTCCAGGATCCGCTTTAAAATTAAAAGCGTTATTAAGACCTTATAGATGAGCCTGGCCGGTGTGGCTCACTGGTTGAGCATGGACCCAACACCAAGAGGTCACTAGTTCGATTCCCGGTCAGGACACATGCCCAGGTTGTGGGCCCGATCCCCAGTGGGGGGCGTGCAGGACGCGGCCAACCGATGTTCTCTCTCATCGATGTTTCTATCTCTCCGTCTCCCTTACTCTCTCTCAAAAAATCAATAAAAGAAAAAAAAAAGTACAAAACAATGACCTTCAAGAAGCATTTGTTCTCATTTAAAAATATAAGTATGGAGACTAACATATTGAGGAATAGAATCATTACCTTACACGATACAGAATGCACGAAAATAATGCATCATCCATACAGGGGAATATTATTCGGCCATGTAAAGGAATGCTACAGTGTGGATGAAACTTGAAAACCTTATGGTAACTGAAAAAAAAAAAAACACACACAACAGCAACAACAACAAAAACACACAGGCAAACACCGTATTTGTATCAATCCATTTATATGAACTGTTCCAGAACAGTCAAACCCACAGAGACAAAGTAAATTAGTACTTGCCTAGGGATAAGGGTTTGGGGGTGATGGGGGGATTGTGGGGCGTCCTTATTGGGGTAATGAAAATGTTGCCCTACTCTGAATATACTGAAAACCATTAAATTGTAGGTATACTTTAAATGGTTAAATTGTATGGTATGTTAATTATGCCTCAATAAAGCTATTAGAAGAAGCAAAACAAAACAAAAAATGCATCGAAGATGCAGACGGACTTTACACCGAATTTATCCTTTGCAATCTTTCTCCCTTCTTGGACATGTGAATGGCTCGTTATAGCAAAGGATCTTAATTTTTTGGTGGTGTAGAATTTGAAAAGCCCTGAGTGATTTTGATTGTCCCCTCCGCACTGGGAATCTTTGGGGATACCTGCCTCCTGGAAGAAAGGACACTTTCAGCCGGGCACTCTCAAGTGTAGTTGAAGAAGGACTGCTTAGGCGTTTCCTCCTTACTCTGTCCTAAAGGAGTGAGTGGCCCTGGTGGTCCTGAAACCGTGGGAAACTCCAATTCCTTCTGCTTGGAAAGACTTTTTTAGCCCCACCAGGCCTGGCTCTGTTAGGGCTGCATCCCCACAAGGCTCATTTAAGATCACCTCTGTCAGTTTTGGCCAATCTAAACCCCAGCCCGAGTTTCTTCATAGTCGTGGGCCACACTGTGGTGAGAAGGAGTGAAACATCACTCATCAGTCAGTAGACATTGCCCAAGAACCACCTACTTTCTGCTTCTGCCACCACATTGGTTGTACCTGTTCTTGGACTTCCTATAAACAGTAGCATCTAGTATGTCAGTTGGTCTCTGAGTTCTTATTGGATGTGTTTGCGATTCACTGCTGTTGTTGCCTGTGTCATCACATTGTCTTATTGCTGAGTAGTGTCCGGTGTATGAGTATGCCACAGTTTGTGCACCCGTTTTTATGTTGGTGGATAGTTGGTGGAGAGTGGATAGTTGGTGAATAGTTGGTGGATCGGAGGGGGCGGGTCCGGGGCGGGTCCGGGGCGGGGCCGAGGCCGGGAGACAGGAGGGGGCGGGTCCGGGGCAAGGCAGGGGCGGGGCCGGAGCCGGGAGGCAGGAGGGGGCGGGTCCGGGGCGGGTCCGGGGCGGGACCGGGGCCAAGGCCGGGACCGGGACACAGGAGGGGCGAGCTGAGCTCTTAACTTCCTTCAAGCTCGCCAATCCGCGGGCTCCTAGCAGCCGCGCGCCCCCCCTCCGCCGCCCGCAGAGAGCCCCGTGTTTCTATAGACCCGCCAAGGGTTCTTCAGGCCTGGGGGCAGGCGCCGCGCGGGGGCGGGGAAGCGGCGGCCGCGGCACCTCCTCCGGGACGCTGAGGGGCTTCCCGCTTCCGCCGCCATGGACGCGGCTGAGGTGGAGTTTCTGGCCGAGAAGGAGCTGGTGACCATTATCCCGAACTTCAGTCTGGACAAGATCTACCTCATCGGGGTAAGGGCGCTGGCCAGGCATCTGCCCGAGGCTCCTGCCGGTGGAACTGGCGTCTAGGAGAGGCCAGGCCGCCGGGGCCACGTCTCAGATGGGAAGCCAGGGGGTGGATTCGGCGTGCCCAGCTCACGGGGGCCTGCGTGGACCGGGTTGGGTCGAGGTCCGGAGCCGGGAGACGTGGGCGGGGGTGAGGGGGGGGAGGGGGACTCCTGCAGGTACCCGCGCCTCCCGGGTGTTCTCGCGCTTCCTACTCGCCGCGCTTCGGGAAAGCGGGCACGGCTGTGCTGCCAGGTGTGCTGCCAGGTGCGGCCAGCACCCCCGCGGGAGGGCAGACGTGGGCTGCCTCCCGCGCCTCCGTGACCACCGGGGCTGGTCTTTGTCTCTGCACCGCCGTTTGCACGGGGCCCGTTCTGTTCCCGGACAGCTGCGAGGGCCCGTGATGCTCTGTGTGGACTTACCGGGGCTTGTTTTTCCTCCTGCAGGGGGACCTGGGGCCCTTCAACCCTGGCCTGCCGGTGCAGGTGCCTGTGTGGCTGGCGATCAACCTGAAGCAAAGACAGAAGTGTCGGTTGCTTGCTCCGGAGTGGATGGATGTGGGTAAGGAGTGGGCGAAGGGGCCGGGGTTCTGCCATCCACTCCAGGATCCGCTTCAAAATTAAAAGCGTTATTAAGACCTTATAGATGAGCCTGGCCGGTGTGGCTCACTGGTTGAGCATGGACCCAACACCAAGAGGTCACTAGTTCGATTCCCGGTCAGGACACATGCCCAGGTTGTGGGCCCGATCCCCAGTGGGGGGCGTGCAGGACGCGTCCAACCGATGTTCTCTCTCATCGATGTTTCTATCTCTCCGTCTCCCTTACTCTCTCTCAAAAAATCAATAAAAGAAAAAAAAAAGTACAAAATAATGACCTTCAAGAAGCATTTGTTCTCATTTAAAAATACAAGTATGGAGACTAACATATTGAGGAATAGAATCATTACCTTACACGATACAGAATGCACGAAAATAATGCACCATCCATACAGGGGAATATTATTCGGCCATGTAAAGGAATGCTACAGTGTGGATGAAACTTGAAAACCTTATGCTAACTGAAAAAAAAAAAACACACACAACAGCAACAACAACAAAAACACACAGGGAAACACCGTATTTGTATCAATCCATTTATATGAACTGTTCCAGAACAGTCAAACCCACAGAGACAAAGTAAATTAGTACTTGCCTAGGGATAAGGGTTTGGGGGTGATGGGGGGATTGTGGGGCGTCCTTTTTGGGGTAATGAAAATGTTGCCCTACTCTGAATATACTGAAAACCATTAAATTGTAGGTATACTTTAAATGGTTAAATTGTATGGTATGTTAATTATGCCTCAATAAAGCTATTAGAAGAAGCAAAACAAAACAAAAAATGCATCGAAGATGCAGACGGACTTTACACCGAATTTATCCTTTGCAATCTTTCTCCCTTCTTGGACATGTGAATGGCTCGTTATAGCAAAGGATCTTAATTTTTTGGTGGTGTAGAATTTGAGAAGCCCTGAGTGATTTTGATTGTCCCCTCCGCACTGGGAATCTTTGGGGATACCTGCCTCCTGGAAGAAAGGACACTTTCAGCCGGGCACTCTCAAGTGTAGTTGAAGAAGGACTGCTTAGGCGTTTCCTCCTTACTCTGTCCTAAAGGAGTGAGTGGCCCTGGTGGTCCTGAAACCGTGGGAAACTCCAATTCCTTCTGCTTGGAAAGACTTTTTTAGCCCCACCAGGCCTGGCTCTGTTAGGGCTGCATCCCCACAAGGCTCATTTAAGATCACCTCTGTCAGTTTTGGCCAATCTAAACCCCAGCCCGAGTTTCTTCATAGTCGTGGGCCACACTGTGGTGAGAAGGAGTGAAACATCACTCATCAGTCAGTAGACATTGCCCAAGAACCACCTACTTTCTGCTTCTGCCACCACATTGGTTGTACCTGTTCTTGGACTTCCTATAAACAGTAGCATCTAGTATGTCAGTTGGTCTCTGAGTTCTTATTGGATGTGTTTGCGATTCACTGCTGTTGTTGCCTGTGTCATCACATTGTCTTATTGCTGAGTAGTGTCCGGTGTATGAGTATGCCACAGTTTGTGCACCCGTTTTTATGTTGGTGGATAGTTGGTGGAGAGTGGATAGTTGGTGAATAGTTGGTGGATCGGAGGGGGCGGGTCCGGGGCGGGTCCGGGGCGGGGCCGAGGCCTGGAGACAGGAGGGGGCGGGTCCGGAGCAAGGCAGGGGCGGGGCCGGAGCCGGGAGGCAGGAGGGGGCGGGTCCGGGGCGGGTCCGGGGCGGGACCGGGGCCAAGGCCGGGACCGGGACACAGGAGGGGCGAGCTGAGCTCTTAACTTCCTTCAAGCTCGCCAATCCGCGGGCTCCTAGCAGCCGCGCGCCCCCCCTCCGCCGCCCGCAGAGAGCCCCGTGTTTCTATAGACCCGCCAAGGGTTCTTCAGGCCTGGGGGCGGGCGCCGCGCGGGGGCGGGGAAGCGGCGGCCGCGGCACCTCCTCCGGGACGCTGAGGGGCTTCCCGCTTCCGCCGCCATGGACGCGGCTGAGGTGGAGTTTCTGGCCGAGAAGGAGCTGGTGACCATTATCCCGAACTTCAGTCTGGACAAGATCTACCTCATCGGGGTAAGGGCGCTGGCCAGGCATCTGCCCGAGGCTCCTGCCGGTGGAACTGGCGTCTAGGAGAGGCCAGGCCGCCGGGGCCACGTCTCAGATGGGAAGCCAGGGGGTGGATTCGGCGTGCCCAGCTCACGGGGGCCTGCGTGGACCGGGTTGGGTCGAGGTCCGGAGCCGGGAGACGTGGGCGGGGGTGAGGGGGGGGAGGGGGACTCCTGCAGGTACCCGCGCCTCCCGGGTGTTCTCGCGCTTCCTACTCGCCGCGCTTCGGGAAAGCGGGCACGGCTGTGCTGCCAGGTGTGCTGCCAGGTGCGGCCAGCACCCCCGCGGGAGGGCAGACGTGGGCTGCCTCCCGCGCCTCCGTGACCACCGGGGCTGGTCTTTGTCTCTGCACCGCCGTTTGCACGGGGCCCGTTCTGTTCCCGGACAGCTGCGAGGGCCCGTGATGCTCTGTGTGGACTTACCGGGGCTTGTTTTTCCTCCTGCAGGGGGACCTGGGGCCCTTCAACCCTGGCCTGCCGGTGCAGGTGCCTGTGTGGCTGGCGATCAACCTGAAGCAAAGACAGAAGTGTCGGTTGCTTGCTCCGGAGTGGATGGATGTGGGTAAGGAGTGGGCGAAGGGGCCGGGGTTCTGCCATCCACTCCAGGATCCGCTTTAAAATTAAAAGCGTTATTGAGACCTTATAGATGAGCCTGGCCGGTGTGGCTCACTGGTTGAGCATGCACCCAACACCAAGAGGTCACTAGTTCGATTCCCGGTCAGGACACATGCCCAGGTTGTGGGCCCGATCCCCAGTGGGGGGCGTGCAGGACGCGGCCAACCGATGTTCTCTCTCATCGATGTTTCTATCTCTCCGTCTCCCTTACTCTCTCTCAAAAAATCAATAAAAGAAAAAAAAAAGTACAAAAAAATGACCTTCAAGAAGCATTTGTTCTCATTTAAAAATATAAGTATGGAGACTAACATATTGAGGAATAGAATCATTACCTTACACGATACAGAATGCACGAAAATAATGCACCATCCATACAGGGGAATATTATTCGGCCATGTAAAGGAATGCTACAGTGTGGATGAAACTTGAAAACCTTATGCTAACTGAAAAAAAAAAACACACACACAACAGCAACAACAACAAAAACACACAGGCAAACACCGTATTTGTATCAATCCATTTATATGAACTGTTCCAGAACAGTCAAACCCACAGAGACAAAGTAAATTAGTACTTGCCTAGGGATAAGGGTTTGGGGGTGATGGGGGGATTGTGGGGCGTCCTTTTTGGGGTAATGAAAATGTTGCCCTACTCTGAATATACTGAAAACCATTAAATTGTAGGTATACTTTAAATGGTTAAATTGTATGGTATGTTAATTATGCCTCAATAAAGCTATTAGAAGAAGCAAAACAAAACAAAAAATGCATCGAAGATGCAGACGGACTTTACACCGACTTTATCCTTTGCAATCTTTCTCCCTTCTTGGACATGTGCATGGCTCATTATAGCAAAGGTTCTTAATTTTTTGGTGGTGTAGAATTTGAAAAGCCCTGAGTGATTTTGATTGTCCCCTCCGCACTGGGAATCTTTGGGGATACCTGCCTCCTGGAAGAAAGGACACTTTCAGCCGGGCACTCTCAAGTGTAGTTGAAGAAGGACTGCTCAGGCGTTTCCTCCTTACTCTGTCCTAAAGGAGTGAGTGGCCCTGGTGGTCCTGAAACCGTGGGAAACTCCAATTCCTTCTGCTTGGAAAGACTTTTTTAGCCCCACCAGGCCTGGCTCTGTTAGGGCTGCATCCCCACAAGGCTCATTTAAGATCACCTCTGTCAGTTTTGGCCAATCTAAACCCCAGCCCGAGTTTCTTCATAGTCGTGGGCCACACTGTGGTGAGAAGTAGTGAAACATCACTCGTCAGTCAGTAGACATTGCCCAAGAACCACCTACTTTCTGCTTCTGCCACCACATTGGTTGTACCTGTTCTTGGACTTCCTATAAACAGTAGCATCTAGTATGTCAGTTGGTCTCTGAGTTCTTATTGGATGTGTTTGCGATTCACTGCTGTTGTTGCCTGTGTCATCACATTGTCTTATTGCTGAGTAGTGTCCGGTGTATGAGTATGCCACAGTTTGTGCACCCGTTTTTATGTTGGTGGATAGTTGGTGGAGAGTGGATAGTTGGTGAATAGTTGGTGGATCGGAGGGGGCGGGTCCGGGGCGGGTCCGGGGCGGGGCCGAGGCCGGGAGACAGGAGGGGGCGGGTCCGGGGCAAGGCAGGGGCGGGGCCGGAGCCGGGAGACAGGAGGGGGCGGGTCCGGGGCGGGTCCGGGGCGGGGCCGGGGCCGAGGCCGGGACCGGGACACAGGAGGGGCGAGCTGAGCTCTTAACCTCCTTCAAGCTGGCCAATCCGCGGTCTCCTAGCAGCCGCGCGCCCCCCCTCCGCCGCCCGCCGAGAGCCCCGCGTTTCTATAGACCCGCCAAGGGTTCTTCAGGCCTGGGGGCGGGCGCCGCGCGGGGGCGGGTAAGCGGCGGCCGCGGCATCTCCTCCGGGACGCTGAGGGGCTTCCCGCTTCCGCCGCCATGGACGCGGCTGAGGTGGAGTTTCTGGCCGAGAAGGAGCTGGTGACCATTATCCCCACTTCACTCTGGACAAGATCTACCTCATCGGGGTAAGGGCGCTGGCCAGGCATTTGCCCGAGGCTCCTGCCGGTGGAACTGGCGTCTAGGAGAGGCCAGGCCGCCGGGGCCACGTCTCAGATGGGAAGCCAGGGCGTGGATTCGGCGTGCCCAGCTCGCGGGGGCCTGCGTGGACCGGGTTGGGTCGAGGTCCGGAGCCGGGAGACGTGGACGGAGGGGGAGGGGGGGGAGGGGGACTCCTGCAGGTACCCGCGCCTCCCGGGTGTTCTCGCGCTTCCTACTCGCCGCGCTTCGGGAAAGCGGGCACGGCTGTGCTGCCAGGTGTGCTGCCAGGTGCGGCCAGCACCCCCGCGGGAGGGCAGACGTGGGCTGCCTCCCCCGCCTCCGTGACCACCGGGGCTGGTCTTTGTCTCTGCACCGCCGTTTGCACGGGGCCCGTTCTGTTCCCGGACAGCTGCGAGGGCCCGTGATGCTCTGTGTGGACTTACCGGGGCTTGTTTTTCCTCCTGCAGGGAGACCTGGGGCCCTTCAACCCTGGCCTGCCGGTGCAGGTGCCTGTGTGGCTGGCGATCAACCTGAAGCAAAGACAGAAGTGTCGGTTGCTTGCTCCGGAGTGGATGGATGTGGGTAAGGAGTGGGCGAAGGTGCCGGGGTTCTGCCATCCACTCCAGGATCCGCTTTAAAATTAAAAGCGTTATTAAGACCTTATAGATGAGCCTGGCCGGTGTGGCTCACTGGTTGAGCATGGACCCAACACCAAGAGGTCACTAGTTCGATTCCCGGTCAGGACACATGCCCAGGTTGTGGGCCCGATCCCCAGTGGGGGGCGTGCAGGACGCGGCCAACCGATGTTCTCTCTCATCGATGTTTCTATCTCTCCGTCTCCCTTACTCTCTCTCAAAAAATCAATAAAAGAAAAAAAAAAGTACAAAACAATGACCTTCAAGAAGCATTTGTTCTCATTTAAAAATATAAGTATGGAGACTAACATATTGAGGAATAGAATCATTACCTTACACGATACAGAATGCACGAAAATAATGCATCATCCATACAGGGGAATATTATTCGGCCATGTAAAGGAATGCTACAGTGTGGATGAAACTTGAAAACCTTATGCTAACTGAAAAAAAAAAAAACACACACAACAGCAACAACAACAAAAACACACAGGCAAACACCGTATTTGTATCAATCCATTTATATGAACTGTTCCAGAACAGTCAAACCCACAGAGACAAAGTAAATTAGTACTTGCCTAGGGATAAGGGTTTGGGGGTGATGGGGGGATTGTGGGGCGTCCTTATTGGGGTAATGAAAATGTTGCCCTACTCTGAATATACTGAAAACCATTAAATTGTAGGTATACTTTAAATGGTTAAATTGTATGGTATGTTAATTATGCCTCAATAAAGCTATTAGAAGAAGCAAAACAAAACAAAAAATGCATCGAAGATGCAGACGGACTTTACACCGAATTTATCCTTTGCAATCTTTCTCCCTTCTTGGACATGTGAATGGCTCGTTATAGCAAAGGATCTTAATTTTTTGGTGGTGTAGAATTTGAGAAGCCCTGAGTGATTTTGATTGTCCCCTCCGCACTGGGAATCTTTGGGGATACCTGCCTCCTGGAAGAAAGGACACTTTCAGCCGGGCACTCTCAAGTGTAGTTGAAGAAGGACTGCTTAGGCGTTTCCTCCTTACTCTGTCCTAAAGGAGTGAGTGGCCCTGGTGGTCCTGAAACCGTGGGAAACTCCAATTCCTTCTGCTTGGAAAGACTTTTTTAGCCCCACCAGGCCTGGCTCTGTTAGGGCTGCATCCCCACAAGGCTCATTTAAGATCACCTCTGTCAGTTTTGGCCAATCTAAACCCCAGCCCGAGTTTCTTCATAGTCGTGGGCCACACTGTGGTGAGAAGGAGTGAAACATCACTCATCAGTCAGTAGACATTGCCCAAGAACCACCTACTTTCTGCTTCTGCCACCACATTGGTTGTACCTGTTCTTGGACTTCCTATAAACAGTAGCATCTAGTATGTCAGTTGGTCTCTGAGTTCTTATTGGATGTGTTTGCGATTCACTGCTGTTGTTGCCTGTGTCATCACATTGTCTTATTGCTGAGTAGTGTCCGGTGTATGAGTATGCCACAGTTTGTGCACCCGTTTTTATGTTGGTGGATAGTTGGTGGAGAGTGGATAGTTGGTGAATAGTTGGTGGATCGGAGGGGGCGGGTCCGGGGCGGGTCCGGGGCGGGGCCGAGGCCTGGAGACAGGAGGGGGCGGGTCCGGAGCAAGGCAGGGGCGGGGCCGGAGCCGGGAGGCAGGAGGGGGCGGGTCCGGGGCGGGTCCGGGGCGGGACCGGGGCCAAGGCCGGGACCGGGACACAGGAGGGGCGAGCTGAGCTCTTAACTTCCTTCAAGCTCGCCAATCCGCGGGCTCCTAGCAGCCGCGCGCCCCCCCTCCGCCGCCCGCAGAGAGCCCCGCGTTTCTATAGACCCGCCAAGGGTTCTTCAGGCCTGGGGGCGGGCGCCGCGCGGGGGCGGGGAAGCGGCGGCCGCGGCACCTCCTCCGGGACGCTGAGGGGCTTCCCGCTTCCGCCGCCATGGACGCGGCTGAGGTGGAGTTTCTGGCCGAGAAGGAGCTGGTGACCATTATCCCGAACTTCAGTCTGGACAAGATCTACCTCATCGGGGTAAGGGCGCTGGCCAGGCATCTGCCCGAGGCTCCTGCCGGTGGAACTGGCGTCTAGGAGAGGCCAGGCCGCCGGGGCCACGTCTCAGATGGGAAGCCAGGGGGTGGATTCGGCGTGCCCAGCTCACGGGGGCCTGCGTGGACCGGGTTGGGTCGAGGTCCGGAGCCGGGAGACGTGGGCGGGGGGGAGGGGGGGGAGGGGGACTCCTGCAGTTACCCGCGCCTCCCGGGTGTTCTCGCGCTTCCTACTCGCCGCGCTTCGGGAAAGCGGGCACGGCTGTGCTGCCAGGTGTGCTGCCAGGTGCGGCCAGCACCCCCGCGGGAGGGCAGACGTGGGCTGCCTCCCGCGCCTCCGTGACCACCGGGGCTGGTCTTTGTCTCTGCACCGCCGTTTGCACGGGGCCCGTTCTGTTCCCGGACAGCTGCGAGGGCCCGTGATGCTCTGTGTGGACTTACCGGGGCTTGTTTTTCCTCCTGCAGGGGGACCTGGGGCCCTTCAACCCTGGCCTGCCGGTGCAGGTGCCTGTGTGGCTGGCGATCAACCTGAAGCAAAGACAGAAGTGTCGGTTGCTTGCTCCGGAGTGGATGGATGTGGGTAAGGAGTGGGCGAAGGGGCCGGGGTTCTGCCATCCACTCCAGGATCCGCTTTAAAATTAAAAGCGTTATTGAGACCTTATAGATGAGCCTGGCCGGTGTGGCTCACTGGTTGAGCATGCACCCAACACCAAGAGGTCACTAGTTCGATTCCCGGTCAGGACACATGCCCAGGTTGTGGGCCCGATCCCCAGTGGGGGGCGTGCAGGACGCGGCCAACCGATGTTCTCTCTCATCGATGTTTCTATCTCTCCGTCTCCCTTACTCTCTCTCAAAAAATCAATAAAAGAAAAAAAAAAGTACAAAAAAATGACCTTCAAGAAGCATTTGTTCTCATTTAAAAATATAAGTATGGAGACTAACATATTGAGGAATAGAATCATTACCTTACACGATACAGAATGCACGAAAATAATGCACCATCCATACAGGGGAATATTATTCGGCCATGTAAAGGAATGCTACAGTGTGGATGAAACTTGAAAACCTTATGCTAACTGAAAAAAAAAAAAACACACACAACAGCAACAACAACAAAAACACACAGGCAAACACCGTATTTGTATCAATCCATTTATATGAACTGTTCCAGAACAGTCAAACCCACAGAGACAAAGTAAATTAGTACTTGCCTAGGGATAAGGGTTTGGGGGTGATGGGGGGATTGTGGGGCGTCCTTTTTGGGGTAATGAAAATGTTGCCCTACTCTGAATATACTGAAAACCATTAAATTGTAGGTATACTTTAAATGGTTAAATTGTATGGTATGTTAATTATGCCTCAATAAAGCTATTAGAAGAAGCAAAACAAAACAAAAAATGCATCGAAGATGCAGGCGGACTTTACACCGCCTTTATCCTTTGCAATCTTTCTCCCTTCTTGGACATGTGCATGGCTCATTATAGCAAAGGTTCTTAATTTTTTGGTGGTGTAGAATTTGAAAAGCCCTGAGTGATTTTGATTGTCCCCTCCGCACTGGGAATCTTTGGGGATACCTGCCTCCTGGAAGAAAGGACACTTTCAGCCGGGCACTCTCAAGTGTAGTTGAAGAAGGACTGCTCAGGCGTTTCCTCCTTACTCTGTCCTAAAGGAGTGAGTGGCCCTGGTGGTCCTGAAACCGTGGGAAACTCCAATTCCTTCTGCTTGGAAAGACTTTTTTAGCCCCACCAGGCCTGGCTCTGTTAGGGCTGCATCCCCACAAGGCTCATTTAAGATCACCTCTGTCAGTTTTGGCCAATCTAAACCCCAGCCCGAGTTTCTTCATAGTCGTGGGCCACACTGTGGTGAGAAGTAGTGAAACATCACTCGTCAGTCAGTAGACATTGCCCAAGAACCACCTACTTTCTGCTTCTGCCACCACATTGGTTGTACCTGTTCTTGGACTTCCTATAAACAGTAGCATCTAGTATGTCAGTTGGTCTCTGAGTTCTTATTGGATGTGTTTGCGATTCACTGCTGTTGTTGCCTGTGTCATCACATTGTCTTATTGCTGAGTAGTGTCCGGTGTATGAGTATGCCACAGTTTGTGCACCCGTTTTTATGTTGGTGGATAGTTGGTGGAGAGTGGATAGTTGGTGAATAGTTGGTGGATCGGAGGGGGCGGGTCCGGGGCGGGTCCGGGGCGGGGCCGAGGCCGGGAGACAGGAGGGGGCGGGTCCGGGGCAAGGCAGGGGCGGGGCCGGAGCCGGGAGACAGGAGGGGGCGGGTCCGGGGCGGGTCCGGGGCGGGGCCGGGGCCGAGGCCGGGACCGGGACACAGGAGGGGCGAGCTGAGCTCTTAACCTCCTTCAAGCTGGCCAATCCGCGGTCTCCTAGCAGCCGCGCGCCCCCCCTCCGCCGCCCGCCGAGAGCCCCGCGTTTCTATAGACCCGCCAAGGGTTCTTCAGGCCTGGGGGCGGGCGCCGCGCGGGGGCGGGTAAGCGGCGGCCGCGGCATCTCCTCCGGGACGCTGAGGGGCTTCCCGCTTCCGCCGCCATGGACGCGGCTGAGGTGGAGTTTCTGGCCGAGAAGGAGCTGGTGACCATTATCCCCACTTCACTCTGGACAAGATCTACCTCATCGGGGTAAGGGCGCTGGCCAGGCATTTGCCCGAGGCTCCTGCCGGTGGAACTGGCGTCTAGGAGAGGCCAGGCCGCCGGGGCCACGTCTCAGATGGGAAGCCAGGGCGTGGATTCGGCGTGCCCAGCTCGCGGGGGCCTGCGTGGACCGGGTTGGGTCGAGGTCCGGAGCCGGGAGACGTGGACGGAGGGGGAGGGGGGGGGAGGGGGACTCCTGCAGGTACCCGCGCCTCCCGGGTGTTCTCGCGCTTCCTACTCGCCGCGCTTCGGGAAAGCGGGCACGGCTGTGCTGCCAGGTGTGCTGCCAGGTGCGGCCAGCACCCCCGCGGGAGGGCAGACGTGGGCTGCCTCCCCCGCCTCCGTGACCACCGGGGCTGGTCTTTGTCTCTGCACCGCCGTTTGCACGGGGCCCGTTCTGTTCCCGGACAGCTGCGAGGGCCCGTGATGCTCTGTGTGGACTTACCGGGGCTTGTTTTTCCTCCTGCAGGGGGACCTGGGGCCCTTCAACCCTGGCCTGCCGGTGCAGGTGCCTGTGTGGCTGGCGATCAACCTGAAGCAAAGACAGAAGTGTCGGTTGCTTGCTCCGGAGTGGATGGATGTGGGTAAGGAGTGGGCGAAGGTGCCGGGGTTCTGCCATCCACTCCAGGATCCGCTTTAAAATTAAAAGCGTTATTAAGACCTTATAGATGAGCCTGGCCGGTGTGGCTCACTGGTTGAGCATGGACCCAACACCAAGAGGTCACTAGTTCGATTCCCGGTCAGGACACATGCCCAGGTTGTGGGCCCGATCCCCAGTGGGGGGCGTGCAGGACGCGGCCAACCGATGTTCTCTCTCATCGATGTTTCTATCTCTCCGTCTCCCTTACTCTCTCTCAAAAAATCAATAAAAGAAAAAAAAAAGTACAAAACAATGACCTTCAAGAAGCATTTGTTCTCATTTAAAAATATAAGTATGGAGACTAACATATTGAGGAATAGAATCATTACCTTACACGATACAGAATGCACGAAAATAATGCATCATCCATACAGGGGAATATTATTCGGCCATGTAAAGGAATGCTACAGTGTGGATGAAACTTGAAAACCTTATGCTAACTGAAAAAAAAAAAAACACACACAACAGCAACAACAACAAAAACACACAGGCAAACACCGTATTTGTATCAATCCATTTATATGAACTGTTCCAGAACAGTCAAACCCACAGAGACAAAGTAAATTAGTACTTGCCTAGGGATAAGGGTTTGGGGGTGATGGGGGGATTGTGGGGCGTCCTTATTGGGGTAATGAAAATGTTGCCCTACTCTGAATATACTGAAAACCATTAAATTGTAGGTATACTTTAAATGGTTAAATTGTATGGTATGTTAATTATGCCTCAATAAAGCTATTAGAAGAAGCAAAACAAAACAAAAAATGCATCGAAGATGCAGACGGACTTTACACCGAATTTATCCTTTGCAATCTTTCTCCCTTCTTGGACATGTGAATGGCTCGTTATAGCAAAGGATCTTAATTTTTTGGTGGTGTAGAATTTGAGAAGCCCTGAGTGATTTTGATTGTCCCCTCCGCACTGGGAATCTTTGGGGATACCTGCCTCCTGGAAGAAAGGACACTTTCAGCCGGGCACTCTCAAGTGTAGTTGAAGAAGGACTGCTTAGGCGTTTCCTCCTTACTCTGTCCTAAAGGAGTGAGTGGCCCTGGTGGTCCTGAAACCGTGGGAAACTCCAATTCCTTCTGCTTGGAAAGACTTTTTTAGCCCCACCAGGCCTGGCTCTGTTAGGGCTGCATCCCCACAAGGCTCATTTAAGATCACCTCTGTCAGTTTTGGCCAATCTAAACCCCAGCCCGAGTTTCTTCATAGTCGTGGGCCACACTGTGGTGAGAAGGAGTGAAACATCACTCATCAGTCAGTAGACATTGCCCAAGAACCACCTACTTTCTGCTTCTGCCACCACATTGGTTGTACCTGTTCTTGGACTTCCTATAAACAGTAGCATCTAGTATGTCAGTTGGTCTCTGAGTTCTTATTGGATGTGTTTGCGATTCACTGCTGTTGTTGCCTGTGTCATCACATTGTCTTATTGCTGAGTAGTGTCCGGTGTATGAGTATGCCACAGTTTGTGCACCCGTTTTTATGTTGGTGGATAGTTGGTGGAGAGTGGATAGTTGGTGAATAGTTGGTGGATCGGAGGGGGCGGGTCCGGGGCGGGTCCGGGGCGGGGCCGAGGCCGGGAGACAGGAGGGGGCGGGTCCGGGGCAAGGCAGGGGCGGGGCCGGAGCCGGGAGGCAGGAGGGGGCGGGTCCGGGGCGGGTCCGGGGCGGGACCGGGGCCAAGGCCGGGACCTGGACACAGGAGGGGCGAGCTGAGCTCTTAACTTCCTTCAAGCTCGCCAATCCGCGGGCTCCTAGCAGCCGCGCGCCCCCCCTCCGCCGCCCGCAGAGAGCCCCGTGTTTCTATAGACCCGCCAAGGGTTCTTCAGGCCTGGGGGCGGGCGCCGCGCGGGGGCGGGGAAGCGGCGGCCGCGGCACCTCCTCCGGGACGCTGAGGGGCTTCCCGCTTCCGCCGCCATGGACGCGGCTGAGGTGGAGTTTCTGGCCGAGAAGGAGCTGGTGACCATTATCCCGAACTTCAGTCTGGACAAGATCTACCTCATCGGGGTAAGGGCGCTGGCCAGGCATCTGCCCGAGGCTCCTGCCGGTGGAACTGGCGTCTAGGAGAGGCCAGGCCGCCGGGGCCACGTCTCAGATGGGAAGCCAGGGGGTGGATTCGGCGTGCCCAGCTCGCGGGGGCCTGCGTGGACCGGGTTGGGTCGAGGTCCGGAGCCGGGAGACGTGGGCGGGGGGGAGGGGGGGGAGGGGGACTCCTGCAGGTACCCGCGCCTCCCGGGTGTTCTCGCGCTTCCTACTCGCCGCGCTTCGGGAAAGCGGGCACGGCTGTGCTGCCAGGTGTGCTGCCAGGTGCGGCCAGCACCCCCGCGGGAGGGCAGACGTGGGCTGCCTCCCGCGCCTCCGTGACCACCGGGGCTGGTCTTTGTCTCTGCACCGCCGTTTGCACGGGGCCCGTTCTGTTCCCGGACAGCTGCGAGGGCCCGTGATGCTCTGTGTGGACTTACCGGGGCTTGTTTTTCCTCCTGCAGGGGGACCTGGGGCCCTTCAACCCTGGCCTGCCGGTGCAGGTGCCTGTGTGGCTGGCGATCAACCTGAAGCAAAGACAGAAGTGTCGGTTGCTTGCTCCGGAGTGGATGGATGTGGGTAAGGAGTGGGCGAAGGGGCCGGGGTTCTGCCATCCACTCCAGGATCCGCTTTAAAATTAAAAGCGTTATTGAGACCTTATAGATGAGCCTGGCCGGTGTGGCTCACTGGTTGAGCATGCACCCAACACCAAGAGGTCACTAGTTCGATTCCCGGTCAGGACACATGCCCAGGTTGTGGGCCCGATCCCCAGTGGGGGGCGTGCAGGACGCGGCCAACCGATGTTCTCTCTCATCGATGTTTCTATCTCTCCGTCTCCCTTACTCTCACTCAAAAAATCAATAAAAGAAAAAAAAAAGTACAAAAAAATGACCTTCAAGAAGCATTTGTTCTCATTTAAAAATATAAGTATGGAGACTAACATATTGAGGAATAGAATCATTACCTTACACGATACAGAATGCACGAAAATAATGCACCATCCATACAGGGGAATATTATTCGGCCATGTAAAGGAATGCTACAGTGTGGATGAAACTTGAAAACCTTATGCTAACTGAAAAAAAAAAACACACACACAACAGCAACAACAACAAAAACACACAGGCAAACACCGTATTTGTATCAATCCATTTATATGAACTGTTCCAGAACAGTCAAACCCACAGAGACAAAGTAAATTAGTACTTGCCTAGGGATAAGGGTTTGGGGGTGATGGGGGGATTGTGGGGCGTCCTTTTTGGGGTAATGAAAATGTTGCCCTACTCTGAATATACGGAAAACCATTAAATTGTAGGTATACTTTAAATGGTTAAATTGTATGGTATGTTAATTATGCCTCAATAAAGCTATTAGAAGAAGCAAAACAAAACAAAAAATGCATCGAAGATGCAGACGGACTTTACACCGACTTTATCCTTTGCAATCTTTCTCCCTTCTTGGACATGTGCATGGCTCATTATAGCAAAGGTTCTTAATTTTTTGGTGGTGTAGAATTTGAAAAGCCCTGAGTGATTTTGATTGTCCCCTCCGCACTGGGAATCTTTGGGGATACCTGCCTCCTGGAAGAAAGGACACTTTCAGCCGGGCACTCTCAAGTGTAGTTGAAGAAGGACTGCTCAGGCGTTTCCTCCTTACTCTGTCCTAAAGGAGTGAGTGGCCCTGGTGGTCCTGAAACCGTGGGAAACTCCAATTCCTTCTGCTTGGAAAGACTTTTTTAGCCCCACCAGGCCTGGCTCTGTTAGGGCTGCATCCCCACAAGGCTCATTTAAGATCACCTCTGTCAGTTTTGGCCAATCTAAACCCCAGCCCGAGTTTCTTCATAGTCGTGGGCCACACTGTGGTGAGAAGTAGTGAAACATCACTCGTCAGTCAGTAGACATTGCCCAAGAACCACCTACTTTCTGCTTCTGCCACCACATTGGTTGTACCTGTTCTTGGACTTCCTATAAACAGTAGCATCTAGTATGTCAGTTGGTCTGTGAGTTCTTTTTGGATGTGTTTGCGATTCACTGCCGTTGTTGCCTGTGTCATCACATTGTCTTATTGCTGAGTAGTGTCCGGTATATGAGTATGCCACAGTTTGTGCACCCGTTTTTATGTTGGTGGATAGTTGGTGGAGAGTGGATAGTTGGTGAATAGTTGGTGGATCGGAGGGGGCGGGTCCGGGGCGGGTCCGGGGCGGGGCCGAGGCCGGGAGACAGGAGGGGGCGGGTCCGGGGCAAGGCAGGGGCGGGGCCGGAGCCGGGAGACAGGAGGGGGCGGGTCCGGGGCGGGTCCGGGGCGGGGCCGGGGGCGGGGCCGGGGCCGGGACACAGGAGGGGCGAGCTGAGCTCTTAACCTCCTTCAAGCTCGCCAATCCGCGGGCTCCTAGCAGCCGCGCGCCCCCCCTCCGCCGCCCGCAGAGAGCCCCGCGTTTCTATAGACCCGCCAAGGGTTCTTCAGGCCTGGGGGCGGGCGCCGCGCGGGGGGCGGGGAAGCGGCGGCCGGGGCACCTCCTCCGGGACGCTGAGGGGCTTCCCGCTTCCGCCGCCATGGACGCGGCTGAGGTGGAGTTTCTGGCCGAGAAGGAGCTGGTGACCATTATCCTGAACTTCAGTCTGGACAAGATCTACCTCATCGGGGTAAGGGCGCTGGCCAGGCATTTGCCCGAGGCTCCTGCCGGTGGAACTGGCGTCTAGGAGAGGCCAGGCCGCCCGGGCCACGTCTCAGATGGGAAGCCAGGGGGTGGATTCGGCGTACCCAGCTCGCGGGGGCCTGCGTGGACCGGGGTTGGGTAGAGGTCCGGAGCCGGGAGACGTGGGCGGGGGGGAGGGGGGGAGGGGGACTCCTGCAGGTACCCGCGCCTCCCGGGTGTTCTCGCGCTTCCTACTCGCCGCGCTTCGGGAAAGCGGGCACGGCTGTGCTGCCAGGTGTGCTGCCAGGTGCGGCCAGCACCCCCGCGGGAGGGCAGACGTGGGCTGCCTCCCGCGCCTCCGTGACCACCGGGGCTGGTCTTTGTCTCTGCACCGCCGTTTGCACGGGGCCCGTTCTGTTCCCGGACAGCTGCGAGGGCCCGTGATGCTCTGTGTGGACTTACCGGGGCTTGTTTTTCCTCTGCAGGGGGGACCTGGGGCCCTTCAACCCTGGCCTGCCGGTGCAGGTGCCTGTGTGGCTGGCGATCAACCTGAAGCAAAGACAGAAGTGTCGGTTGCTTGCTCCGGAGTGGATGGAGGTGGGTAAGGAGTGGGCGAAGGGGCCGGGGTTCTGCCATCCACTCCAGGATCCGCTTTAAAATTAAAAGCGTTATTGAGACCTTATAGATGAGCCTGGCCGGTGTGGCTCACTGGTTGAGCATGCACCCAACACCAAGAGGTCACTAGTTCGATTCCCGGTCAGGACACATGCCCAGGTTGTGGGCCCGATCCCCAGTGGGGGGGCGTGCAGGACGCGGCCAACCGATGTTCTCTCTCATCGATGTTTCTATCTCTCCGTCTCCCTTACTCTCTCTCAAAAAATCAATAAAAGAAAAAAAAAAGTACAAAAAAATGACCTTCAAGAAGCATTTGTTCTCATTTAAAAATATAAGTATGGAGACTAACATATTGAGGAATAGAATCATTACCTTACACGATACAGAATGCACGAAAATAATGCACCATCCATACAGGGGAATATTATTCGGCCATGTAAAGGAATGCTACAGTGTGGATGAAACTTGAAAACCTTATGCTAACTGAAAAAAAAAAAAAAACACACACAACAGCAACAACAACAAAAACACACAGGCAAACACCGTATTTGTATCAATCCATTTATATGAACTGTTCCAGAACAGTCAAACCCACAGAGACAAAGTAAATTAGTACTTGCCTAGGGATAAGGGTTTGGGGGTGATGGGGGGATTGTGGGGCGTCCTTTTTGGGGTAATGAAAATGTTGCCCTACTCTGAATATACGGAAAACCATTAAATTGTAGGTATACTTTAAATGGTTAAATTGTATGGTATGTTAATTATGCCTCAATAAAGCTATTAGAAGAAGCAAAACAAAACAAAAAATGCATCGAAGATGCAGACGGACTTTACACCGACTTTATCCTTTGCAATCTTTCTCCCTTCTTGGACATGTGAATGGCTCATTATAGCAAAGGATCTTAATTTTTTGGTGGTGTAGAATTTGAAAAGCCCTGAGTGATTTTGATTGTCCCCTCCGCACTGGGAATCTTTGGGGATACCTGCCTCCTGGAAGAAAGGACACTTTCAGCCGGGCACTCTCAAGTGTAGTTGAAGAAGGACTGCTTAGGCGTTTCCTCCTTACTCTGTCCTAAAGGAGTGAGTGGCCCTGGTGGTCCTGAAACCGTGGGAAACTCCAATTCCTTCTGCTTGGAAAGACTTTTTTAGCCCCACCAGGCCTGGCTCTGTTAGGGCTGCATCCCCACAAGGCTCATTTAAGATCACCTCTGTCAGTTTTGGCCAATCTAAACCCCAGCCCGAGTTTCTTCCTAGTCGTGGGCCACACTGTGGTGAGAAGGAGTGAAACATCACTCATCAGTCAGTAGACATTGCCCAAGAACCACCTACTTTCTGCTTCTGCCACCACATTGGTTGTACCTGTTCTTGGACTTCCTATAAACAGTAGCATCTAGTATGTCAGTTGGTCTCTGAGTTCTTATTGGACGTGTTTGCGATTCACTGCTGTTGTTGCCTGTGTCATCACATTGTCTTATTGCTGAGTAGTGTCCGGTGTATGAGTATGCCACAGTTTGTGCACCCGTTTTTATGTTGGTGGATAGTTGGTGGAGAGTGGATAGTTGGTGAATAGTTGGTGGATCGGAGGGGGCGGGTCCGGGGCGGGTCCGGGGCGGGGCCGAGGCCGGGAGACAGGAGGGGGCGGGTCCGGGGCAAGGCAGGGGCGGGGCCGGAGCCGGGAGACAGGAGGGGGCGGGTCCAGGGCGGGTCCGGGGCGGGGCCGGGGCCGAGGCCGGGACCGGGACACAGGAGGGGCGAGCTGAGCTCTTAACCTCCTTCAAGCTCGCCAATCCGCGGGCCCCTAGCAGCCGCGCGCCCCCCCTCCGCCGCCCGCAGAGAGCCCCGCGTTTCTATAGACCCGCCAAGGGTTCTTCAGGCCTGGGGGCGGGCGCCGCGCGGGGGCGGGTAAGCGGCGGCCGCGGCACCTCCTCCGGGACGCTGAGGGGCTTCCCGCTTCCGCCGCCATGGACGCGGCTGAGGTGGAGTTTCTGGCCGAGAAGGAGCTGGTGACCATTATCCCGAACTTCAGTCTGGACAAGATCTACCTCATCGGGGTAAGGGCGCTGGCCAGGCATCTGCCCGAGGCTCCTGCCGGTGGAACTGGCGTCTAGGAGAGGCCAGGCCGCCGGGGCCACGTCTCAGATGGGAAGCCAGGGGGTGGATTCGGCGTGCCCAGCTCGCGGGGGCCTGCGTGGACCGGGTTGGGTCGAGGTCCGGAGCCGGGAGACGTGGGCGGGGGGGGGGGGGAGGGGGACTCCTGCAGGTACCCGCGCCTCCCGGGTGTTCTCGCGCTTCCTACTCGCCGCGCTTCGGGAAAGCGAGCACGGCTGTGCTGCCAGGTGTGCTGCCAGGTGTGGCCAGCACCCCCGCGGGAGGGCAGACGTGGGCTGCCTCCCGCGCCTCCGTGACCACCGGGGCTGGTCTTTGTCTCTGCACCGCCGTTTGCACGGGGCCCGTTCTGTTCCCGGACAGCTGCGAGGGCCCGTGATGCTCTGTGTGGACTTACCGGGGCTTGTTTTTCCTCCTGCAGGGGGACCTGGGGCCCTTCAACCCTGGCCTGCCGGTGCAGGTGCCTGTGTGGCTGGCGATCAACCTGAAGCAAAGACAGAAGTGTCCGTTGCTTGCTCCGGAGTGGATGGATGTGGGTAAGGAGTGGGCGAAGGTGCCGGGGTTCTGCCATCCACTCCAGGATCCGCTTTAAAATTAAAAGCGTTATTAAGACCTTATAGATGAGCCTGGCCGGTGTGGCTCACTGGTTGAGCATGCACCCAACACCAAGAGGTCACTAGTTCGATTCCCGGTCAGGACACATGCCCAGGTTGTGGGCCCGATCCCCAGTGGGGGGCGTGCAGGACGCGGCCAACCGATGTTCTCTCTCATCGATGTTTCTATCTCTCCGTCTCCCTTACTCTCTCTCAAAAAATCAATAAAAGAAAAAAAAAAGTACAAAAAAATGACCTTCAAGAAGCATTTGTTCTCATTTAAAAATATAAGTATGGAGACTAACATATTGAGGAATAGAATCATTACCTTACACGATACAGAATGCACGAAAATAATGCACCATCCATACAGGGGAATATTATTCGGCCATGTAAAGGAATGCTACAGTGTGGATGAAACTTGAAAACCTTATGCTAACTGAAAAAAAAAAACACACACACAACAGCAACAACAACAAAAACACACAGGCAAACACCGTATTTGTATCAATCCATTTATATGAACTGTTCCAGAACAGTCAAACCCACAGAGACAAAGTAAATTAGTACTTGCCTAGGGATAAGGGTTTGGGGGTGATGGGGGGATTGTGGGGCGTCCTTTTTGGGGTAATGAAAATGTTGCCCTACTCTGAATATACGGAAAACCATTAAATTGTAGGTATACTTTAAATGGTTAAATTGTATGGTATGTTAATTATGCCTCAATAAAGCTATTAGAAGAAGCAAAACAAAACAAAAAATGCATCGAAGATGCAGACGGACTTTACACCGACTTTATCCTTTGCAATCTTTCTCCCTTCTTGGACATGTGAATGGCTCATTATAGCAAAGGATCTTAATTTTTTGGTGGTGTAGAATTTGAAAAGCCCTGAGTGATTTTGATTGTCCCCTCCGCACTGGGAATCTTTGGGGATACCTGCCTCCTGGAAGAAAGGACACTTTCAGCCGGGCACTCTCAAGTGTAGTTGAAGAAGGACTGCTTAGGCGTTTCCTCCTTACTCTGTCCTAAAGGAGTGAGTGGCCCTGGTGGTCCTGAAACCGTGGGAAACTCCAATTCCTTCTGCTTGGAAAGACTTTTTTAGCCCCACCAGGCCTGGCTCTGTTAGGGCTGCATCCCCACAAGGCTCATTTAAGATCACCTCTGTCAGTTTTGGCCAATCTAAACCCCAGCCCGAGTTTCTTCCTAGTCGTGGGCCACACTGTGGTGAGAAGTAGTGAAACATCACTCTTCAGTCAGTAGACATTGCCCAAGAACCACCTACTTTCTGCTTCTGCCACCACATTGGTTGTACCTGTTCTTGGACTTCCTATAAACAGTAGCATCTAGTATGTCAGTTGGTCTCTGAGTTCTTATTGGACGTGTTTGCGATTCACTGCTGTTGTTGCCTGTGTCATCACATTGTCTTATTGCTGAGTAGTGTCCGGTGTATGAGTATGCCACAGTTTGTGCACCCGTTTTTATGTTGGTGGATAGTTGGTGGAGAGTGGATAGTTGGTGAATAGTTGGTGGATCAGAGGGGGCGGGTCCGGGGCGGGTCCGGGGCGGGGCCGAGGCCGGGAGACAGGAGGGGGCGGGTCCGGGGCAAGGCAGGGGCGGGGCCGGAGCCGGGAGACAGGAGGGGGCGGGTCCAGGGCGGGTCCGGGGCGGGGCCGGGGCCGAGGCCGGGACCGGGACACAGGAGGGGCGAGCTGAGCTCTTAACCTCCTTCAAGCTCGCCAATCCGCGGGCCCCTAGCAGCCGCGCGCCCCCCCTCCGCCGCCCGCAGAGAGCCCCGCGTTTCTATAGACCCGCCAAGGGTTCTTCAGGCCTGGGGGCGGGCGCCGCGCGGGGGCGGGGAAGCGGCGGCCGCGGCACCTCCTCCGGGACGCTGAGGGGCTTCCCGCTTCCGCCGCCATGGACGCGGCTGAGGTGGAGTTTCTGGCCGAGAAGGAGCTGGTGACCATTATCCCGAACTTCAGTCTGGACAAGATCTACCTCATCGGGGTAAGGGCGCTGGCCAGGCATCTGCCCGAGGCTCCTGCCGGTGGAACTGGCGTCTAGGAGAGGCCAGGCCGCCGGGGCCACGTCTCAGATGGGAAGCCAGGGGGTGGATTCGGCGTGCCCAGCTCGCGGGGGCCTGCGTGGACCGGGTTGGGTCGAGGTCCGGAGCCGGGAGACGTGGGCGGGGGGGGGGGGGAGGGGGACTCCTGCAGGTACCCGCGCCTCCCGGGTGTTCTCGCGCTTCCTACTCGCCGCGCTTCGGGAAAGCGGGCACGGCTGTGCTGCCAGGTGTGCTGCCAGGTGTGGCCAGCACCCCCGCGGGAGGGCAGACGTGGGCTGCCTCCCGCGCCTCCGTGACCACCGGGGCTGGTCTTTGTCTCTGCACCGCCGTTTGCACGGGGCCCGTTCTGTTCCCGGACAGCTGCGAGGGCCCGTGATGCTCTGTGTGGACTTACCGGGGCTTGTTTTTCCTCCTGCAGGGGGACCTGGGGCCCTTCAACCCTGGCCTGCCGGTGCAGGTGCCTGTGTGGCTGGCGATCAACCTGAAGCAAAGACAGAAGTGTCGGTTGCTTGCTCCGGAGTGGATGGAGGTGGGTAAGGAGTGGGCGAAGGGGCCGGGGTTCTGCCATCCACTCCAGGATCCGCTTTAAAATTAAAAGCGTTATTGAGACCTTATAGATGAGCCTGGCCGGTGTGGCTCACTGGTTGAGCATGCACCCAACACCAAGAGGTCACTAGTTCGATTCCCGGTCAGGACACATGCCCAGGTTGTGGGCCCGATCCCCAGTGGGGGGCGTGCAGGACGCGGCCAACCGATGTTCTCTCTCATCGATGTTTCTATCTCTCCGTCTCCCTTACTCTCTCTCAAAAAATCAATAAAAGAAAAAAAAAAGTACAAAAAAATGACCTTCAAGAAGCATTTGTTCTCATTTAAAAATATAAGTATGGAGACTAACATATTGAGGAATAGAATCATTACCTTACACGATACAGAATGCACGAAAATAATGCACCATCCATACAGGGGAATATTATTCGGCCATGTAAAGGAATGCTACAGTGTGGATGAAACTTGAAAACCTTATGCTAACTGAAAAAAAAAAAACACACACAACAGCAACAACAACAAAAACACACAGGCAAACACCGTATTTGTATCAATCCATTTATATGAACTGTTCCAGAACAGTCAAACCCACAGAGACAAAGTAAATTAGTACTTGCCTAGGGATAAGGGTTTGGGGGTGATGGGGGGATTGTGGGGCGTCCTTTTTGGGGTAATGAAAATGTTGCCCTACTCTGAATATACTGAAAACCATTAAATTGTAGGTATACTTTAAATGGTTAAATTGTATGGTATGTTAATTATGCCCCCATAAAGCTATTAGAAGAAGCAAAACAAAACAGAAAATGCATCGAAGATGCAGACGGACTTTACACCGACTTTATCCTTTGCAATCTTTCTCCATTCTTGGACATGTGAATGGCTCATTATAGCAAAGGATCTTAATTTTTTGGTGGTGTAGAATTTGAAAAGCCCTGAGTGATTTTGATTGTCCCCTCCGCACTGGGAATCATTGGGGATACCTGCCTCCTGGAAGAAAGGACACTTTCAGCCGGGCACTCTCAAGTGTAGTTGAAGAAGGACTGCTCAGGCGTTTCCTCCTTACTCTGTCCTAAAGGAGTGAGTGGCCCTGGTGGTCCTGAAACCGTGGGAAACTCCAATTCCTTCTGCTTGGAAAGACTTTTTTAGCCCCACCAGGCCTGGCTCTGTTAGGGCTGCATCCCCACAAGGCTCATTTAAGATCACCTCTGTCAGTTTTGGCCAATCTAAACGCCAGCCCGAGTTTCTTCATAGTCGTGGGCCACACTGTGGTGAGAAGTAGTGAAACATCACTCATCAGTCAGTAGACATTGCCCAAGAACCACCTACTTTCTGCTTCTGCCACCACATTGGTTGTACCTGTTCTTGGACTTCCTATAAACAGTAGCATCTAGTATGTCAGTTGGTCTCTGAGTTCTTATTGGACGTGTTTGCGATTCACTGCTGTTGTTGCCTGTGTCATCACATTGTCTTATTGCTGAGTAGTGTCCGGTGTATGAGTATGCCACAGTTTGTGCACCCGTTTTTATGTTGGTGGATAGTTGGTGGAGAGTGGATAGTTGGTGAATAGTTGGTGGATCGGAGGGGGCGGGTCCGGGGCGGGTCCGGGGCGGGGCCGAGGCCGGGAGACAGGAGGGGGCGGGTCCGGGGCAAGGCAGGGGCGGGGCCGGAGCCGGGAGACAGGAGGGGGCGGGTCCGGGGCGGGTCCGGGGCGGGGCCGGGGCCGGGACACAGGAGGGGCGAGCTGAGCTCTTAACCTCCTTCAAGCTCGCCAATCCGCGGGCTCCTAGCAGCCGCGCGCCCCCCCTCCGCCGCCCGCAGAGAGCCCCGCGTTTCTATAGACCCGCCAAGGGTTCTTCAGGCCTGGGGGCGGGCGCCGCGCGGGGGTGGGGAAGCGGCGGCCGGGGCACCTCCTCCGGGACGCTGAGGGGCTTCCCGCTTCCGCCGCCATGGACGCGGCTGAGGTGGAGTTTCTGGCCGAGAAGGAGCTGGTGACCATTATCCTGAACTTCAGTCTGGACAAGATCTACCTCATCGGGGTAAGGGCGCTGGCCAGGCATCTGCCCGAGGCTCCTGCCGGTGGAACTGGCGTCTAGGAGAGGCCAGGCCGCCCGGGCCACGTCTCAGATGGGAAGCCAGGGCGTGGATTCGGCGTGCCCAGCTCGCGGGGGCCTGCGTGGACCGGGTTGGGTCGAGGTCCGGAGCCGGGAGACGTGGGCGGGGGGGAGGGGGGGAGGGGGACTCCTGCAGGTACCCGCGCCTCCCGGGTGTTCTCGCGCTTCCTACTCGCCGCGCTTCGGGAAAGCGGGCACGGCTGTGCTGCCAGGTGTGCTGCCAGGTGCGGCCAGCACCCCCGCGGGAGGGCAGACGTGGGCTGCCTCCCGCGCCTCCGTGACCACCGGGGCTGGTCTTTGTCTCTGCACCGCCGTTTGCACGGGGCCCGTTCTGTTCCCGGACAGCTGCGAGGGCCCGTGATGCTCTGTGTGGACTTACCGGGGCTTGTTTTTCCTCCTGCAGGGGGACCTGGGGCCCTTCAACCCTGGCCTGCCGGTGCAGGTGCCTGTGTGGCTGGCGATCAACCTGAAGCAAAGACAGAAGTGTCGGTTGCTTGCTCCGGAGTGGATGGAGGTGGGTAAGGAGTGGGCGAAGGGGCCGGGGTTCTGCCATCCACTCCAGGATCCGCTTTAAAATTAAAAGCGTTATTGAGACCTTATAGATGAGCCTGGCCGGTGTGGCTCACTGGTTGAGCATGCACCCAACACCAAGAGGTCACTAGTTCGATTCCCGGTCAGGACACATGCCCAGGTTGTGGGCCCGATCCCCAGTGGGGGGCGTGCAGGACGCGGCCAACCGATGTTCTCTCTCATCGATGTTTCTATCTCTCCGTCTCCCTTACTCTCACTCAAAAAATCAATAAAAGAAAAAAAAAAGTACAAAAAAATGACCTTCAAGAAGCATTTGTTCTCATTTAAAAATATAAGTATGGAGACTAACATATTGAGGAATAGAATCATTACCTTACACGATACAGAATGCACGAAAATAATGCACCATCCATACAGGGGAATATTATTCGGCCATGTAAAGGAATGCTACAGTGTGGATGAAACTTGAAAACCTTATGCTAACTGAAAAAAAAAAAACACACACAACAGCAACAACAACAAAAACACACAGGCAAACACCGTATTTGTATCAATCCATTTATATGAACTGTTCCAGAACAGTCAAACCCACAGAGACAAAGTAAATTAGTACTTGCCTAGGGATAAGGGTTTGGGGGTGATGGGGGGATTGTGGGGCGTCCTTTTTGGGGTAATGAAAATGTTGCCCTACTCTGAATATACTGAAAACCATTAAATTGTAGGTATACTTTAAATGGTTAAATTGTATGGTATGTTAATTATGCCCCCATAAAGCTATTAGAAGAAGCAAAACAAAACAGAAAATGCATCGAAGATGCAGACGGACTTTACACCGACTTTATCCTTTGCAATCTTTCTCCATTCTTGGACATGTGAATGGCTCATTATAGCAAAGGATCTTAATTTTTTGGTGGTGTAGAATTTGAAAAGCCCTGAGTGATTTTGATTGTCCCCTCCGCACTGGGAATCATTGGGGATACCTGCCTCCTGGAAGAAAGGACACTTTCAGCCGGGCACTCTCAAGTGTAGTTGAAGAAGGACTGCTCAGGCGTTTCCTCCTTACTCTGTCCTAAAGGAGTGAGTGGCCCTGGTGGTCCTGAAACCGTGGGAAACTCCAATTCCTTCTGCTTGGAAAGACTTTTTTAGCCCCACCAGGCCTGGCTCTGTTAGGGCTGCATCCCCACAAGGCTCATTTAAGATCACCTCTGTCAGTTTTGGCCAATCTAAACCCCAGCCCGAGTTTCTTCATAGTCGTGGGCCACACTGTGGTGAGAAGTAGTGAAACATCACTCGTCAGTCAGTAGACATTGCCCAAGAACCACCTACTTTCTGCTTCTGCCACCACATTGGTTGTACCTGTTCTTGGACTTCCTATAAACAGTAGCATCTAGTATGTCAGTTGGTCTCTGAGTTCTTATTGGACGTGTTTGCGATTCACTGCTGTTGTTGCCTGTGTCATCACATTGTCTTATTGCTGAGTAGTGTCCGGTGTATGAGTATGCCACAGTTTGTGCACCCGTTTTTATGTTGGTGGATAGTTGGTGGAGAGTGGATAGTTGGTGAATAGTTGGTGGATCGGAGGGGGCGGGTCCGGGGCGGGTCCGGGGCGGGGCCGAGGCCGGGAGACAGGAGGGGGCGGGTCCGGGGCAAGGCAGGGGCGGGGCCGGAGCCGGGAGACAGGAGGGGGCGGGTCCGGGGCGGGTCCGGGGCGGGGCCGGGGCCGGGACACAGGAGGGGCGAGCTGAGCTCTTAACCTCCTTCAAGCTCGCCAATCCGCGGGCTCCTAGCAGCCGCGCGCCCCCCCTCCGCCGCCCGCAGAGAGCCCCGCGTTTCTATAGACCCGCCAAGGGTTCTTCAGGCCTGGGGGCGGGCGCCGCGCGGGGGCGGGGAAGCGGCGGCCGGGGCACCTCCTCCGGGACGCTGAGGGGCTTCCCGCTTCCGCCGCCATGGACGCGGCTGAGGTGGAGTTTCTGGCCGAGAAGGAGCTGGTGACCATTATCCTGAACTTCAGTCTGGACAAGATCTACCTCATCGGGGTAAGGGCGCTGGCCAGGCATTTGCCCGAGGCTCCTGCCGGTGGAACTGGCGTCTAGGAGAGGCCAGGCCGCCCGGGCCACGTCTCAGATGGGAAGCCAGGGCGTGGATTCGGCGTGCCCAGCTCGCGGGGGCCTGCGTGGACCGGGTTGGGTAGAGGTCCGGAGCCGGGAGACGTGGGCGGGGGGGAGGGGGGGAGGGGGACTCCTGCAGGTACCCGCGCCTCCCGGGTGTTCTCGCGCTTCCTACTCGCCGCGCTTCGGGAAAGCGGGCACGGCTGTGCTGCCAGGTGTGCTGCCAGGTGCGGCCAGCACCCCCGCGGGAGGGCAGACGTGGGCTGCCTCCCGCGCCTCCGTGACCACCGGGGCTGGTCTTTGTCTCTGCACCGCCGTTTGCACGGGGCCCGTTCTGTTCCCGGACAGCTGCGAGGGCCCGTGATGCTCTGTGTGGACTTACCGGGGCTTGTTTTTCCTCCTGCAGGGGGACCTGGGGCCCTTCAACCCTGGCCTGCCGGTGCAGGTGCCTGTGTGGCTGGCGATCAACCTGAAGCAAAGACAGAAGTGTCGGTTGCTTGCTCCGGAGTGGATGGAGGTGGGTAAGGAGTGGGCGAAGGGGCCGGGGTTCTGCCATCCACTCCAGGATCCGCTTTAAAATTAAAAGCGTTATTGAGACCTTATAGATGAGCCTGGCCGGTGTGGCTCACTGGTTGAGCATGCACCCAACACCAAGAGGTCACTAGTTCGATTCCCGGTCAGGACACATGCCCAGGTTGTGGGCCCGATCCCCAGTGGGGGGCGTGCAGGACGCGGCCAACCGATGTTCTCTCTCATCGATGTTTCTATCTCTCCGTCTCCCTTACTCTCTCTCAAAAAATCAATAAAAGAAAAAAAAAAGTACAAAAAAATGACCTTCAAGAAGCATTTGTTCTCATTTAAAAATATAAGTATGGAGACTAACATATTGAGGAATAGAATCATTACCTTACACGATACAGAATGCACGAAAATAATGCACCATCCATACAGGGGAATATTATTCGGCCATGTAAAGGAATGCTACAGTGTGGATGAAACTTGAAAACCTTATGCTAACTGAAAAAAAAAAAAAAACACACACAACAGCAACAACAACAAAAACACACAGGCAAACACCGTATTTGTATCAATCCATTTATATGAACTGTTCCAGAACAGTCAAACCCACAGAGACAAAGTAAATTAGTACTTGCCTAGGGATAAGGGTTTGGGGGTGATGGGGGGATTGTGGGGCGTCCTTTTTGGGGTAATGAAAATGTTGCCCTACTCTGAATATACTGAAAACCATTAAATTGTAGGTATACTTTAAATGGTTAAATTGTATGGTATGTTAATTATGCCTCAATAAAGCTATTAGAAGAAGCAAAACAAAACAAAAAATGCATCGAAGATGCAGACGGACTTTACACCGACTTTATCCTTTGCAATCTTTCTCCCTTCTTGGACATGTGAATGGCTCATTATAGCAAAGGATCTTAATTTTTTGGTGGTGTAGAATTTGAAAAGCCCTGAGTGATTTTGATTGTCCCCTCCGCACTGGGAATCTTTGGGGATACCTGCCTCCTGGAAGAAAGGACACTTTCAGCCGGGCACTCTCAAGTGTAGTTGAAGAAGGACTGCTTAGGCGTTTCCTCCTTACTCTGTCCTAAAGGAGTGAGTGGCCCTGGTGGTCCTGAAACCGTGGGAAACTCCAATTCCTTCTGCTTGGAAAGACTTTTTTAGCCCCACCAGGCCTGGCTCTGTTAGGGCTGCATCCCCACAAGGCTCATTTAAGATCACCTCTGTCAGTTTTGGCCAATCTAAACCCCAGCCCGAGTTTCTTCCTAGTCGTGGGCCACACTGTGGTGAGAAGGAGTGAAACATCACTCATCAGTCAGTAGACATTGCCCAAGAACCACCTACTTTCTGCTTCTGCCACCACATTGGTTGTACCTGTTCTTGGACTTCCTATAAACAGTAGCATCTAGTATGTCAGTTGGTCTCTGAGTTCTTATTGGACGTGTTTGCGATTCACTGCTGTTGTTGCCTGTGTCATCACATTGTCTTATTGCTGAGTAGTGTCCGGTGTATGAGTATGCCACAGTTTGTGCACCCGTTTTTATGTTGGTGGATAGTTGGTGGAGAGTGGATAGTTGGTGAATAGTTGGTGGATCGGAGGGGGCGGGTCCGGGGCGGGTCCGGGGCGGGGCCGAGGCCGGGAGACAGGAGGGGGCGGGTCCGGGGCAAGGCAGGGGCGGGGCCGGAGCCGGGAGACAGGAGGGGGCGGGTCCAGGGCGGGTCCGGGGCGGGGCCGGGGCCGAGGCCGGGACCGGGACACAGGAGGGGCGAGCTGAGCTCTTAACCTCCTTCAAGCTCGCCAATCCGCGGGCCCCTAGCAGCCGCGCGCCCCCCCTCCGCCGCCCGCAGAGAGCCCCGCGTTTCTATAGACCCGCCAAGGGTTCTTCAGGCCTGGGGGCGGGCGCCGCGCGGGGGCGGGGAAGCGGCGGCCGCGGCACCTCCTCCGGGACGCTGAGGGGCTTCCCGCTTCCGCCGCCATGGACGCGGCTGAGGTGGAGTTTCTGGCCGAGAAGGAGCTGGTGACCATTATCCCGAACTTCAGTCTGGACAAGATCTACCTCATCGGGGTAAGGGCGCTGGCCAGGCATCTGCCCGAGGCTCCTGCCGGTGGAACTGGCGTCTAGGAGAGGCCAGGCCGCCGGGGCCACGTCTCAGATGGGAAGCCAGGGGGTGGATTCGGCGTGCCCAGCTCGCGGGGGCCTGCGTGGACCGGGTTGGGTCGAGGTCCGGAGCCGGGAGACGTGGGCGGGGGGGGGGGGGGGGGGGGACACCTGCAGGTACCCGCGCCTCCCGGGTGTTCTCGCGCTTCCTACTCGCCGCGCTTCGGGAAAGCGAGCACGGCTGTGCTGCCAGGTGTGCTGCCAGGTGCGGCCAGCACCCCCGCGGGAGGGCAGACGTGGGCTGCCTCCCGCGCCTCCGTGACCACCGGGGCTGGTCTTTGTCTCTGCACCGCCGTTTGCACGGGGCCCGTTCTGTTCCCGGACAGCTGCGAGGGCCCGTGATGCTCTGTGTGGACTTACCGGGGCTTGTTTTTCCTCCTGCAGGGGGACCTGGGGCCCTTCAACCCTGGCCTGCCGGTGCAGGTGCCTGTGTGGCTGGCGATCAACCTGAAGCAAAGACAGAAGTGTCCGTTGCTTGCTCCGGAGTGGATGGATGTGGGTAAGGAGTGGGCGAAGGGGCCGGGGTTCTGCCATCCACTCCAGGATCCGCTTTAAAATTAAAAGCGTTATTAAGACCTTATAGATGAGCCTGGCCGGTGTGGCTCACTGGTTGAGCATGCACCCAACACCAAGAGGTCACTAGTTCGATTCCCGGTCAGGACACATGCCCAGGTTGTGGGCCCGATCCCCAGTGGGGGGCGTGCAGGACGCGGCCAACCGATGTTCTCTCTCATCGATGTTTCTATCTCTCCGTCTCCCTTACTCTCTCTCAAAAAATCAATAAAAGAAAAAAAAAAGTACAAAAAAATGACCTTCAAGAAGCATTTGTTCTCATTTAAAAATATAAGTATGGAGACTAACATATTGAGGAATAGAATCATTACCTTACACGATACAGAATGCACGAAAATAATGCACCATCCATACAGGGGAATATTATTCGGCCATGTAAAGGAATGCTACAGTGTGGATGAAACTTGAAAACCTTATGCTAACTGAAAAAAAAAAACACACACACAACAGCAACAACAACAAAAACACACAGGCAAACACCGTATTTGTATCAATCCATTTATATGAACTGTTCCAGAACAGTCAAACCCACAGAGACAAAGTAAATTAGTACTTGCCTAGGGATAAGGGTTTGGGGGTGATGGGGGGATTGTGGGGCGTCCTTTTTGGGGTAATGAAAATGTTGCCCTACTCTGAATATACTGAAAACCATTAAATTGTAGGTATACTTTAAATGGTTAAATTGTATGGTATGTTAATTATGCCTCAATAAAGCTATTAGAAGAAGCAAAACAAAACAAAAAATGCATCGAAGATGCAGACGGACTTTACACCGACTTTATCCTTTGCAATCTTTCTCCCTTCTTGGACATGTGAATGGCTCATTATAGCAAAGGATCTTAATTTTTTGGTGGTGTAGAATTTGAAAAGCCCTGAGTGATTTTGATTGTCCCCTCCGCACTGGGAATCTTTGGGGATACCTGCCTCCTGGAAGAAAGGACACTTTCAGCCGGGCACTCTCAAGTGTAGTTGAAGAAGGACTGCTTAGGCGTTTCCTCCTTACTCTGTCCTAAAGGAGTGAGTGGCCCTGGTGGTCCTGAAACCGTGGGAAACTCCAATTCCTTCTGCTTGGAAAGACTTTTTTAGCCCCACCAGGCCTGGCTCTGTTAGGGCTGCATCCCCACAAGGCTCATTTAAGATCACCTCTGTCAGTTTTGGCCAATCTAAACCCCAGCCCGAGTTTCTTCCTAGTCGTGGGCCACACTGTGGTGAGAAGTAGTGAAACATCACTCTTCAGTCAGTAGACATTGCCCAAGAACCACCTACTTTCTGCTTCTGCCACCACATTGGTTGTACCTGTTCTTGGACTTCCTATAAACAGTAGCATCTAGTATGTCAGTTGGTCTCTGAGTTCTTATTGGACGTGTTTGCGATTCACTGCTGTTGTTGCCTGTGTCATCACATTGTCTTATTGCTGAGTAGTGTCCGGTGTATGAGTATGCCACAGTTTGTGCACCCGTTTTTATGTTGGTGGATAGTTGGTGGAGAGTGGATAGTTGGTGAATAGTTGGTGGATCAGAGGGGGCGGGTCCGGGGCGGGTCCGGGGCGGGGCCGAGGCCGGGAGACAGGAGGGGGCGGGTCCGGGGCAAGGCAGGGGCGGGGCCGGAGCCGGGAGACAGGAGGGGGCGGGTCCGGGGCGGGTCCGGGGCGGGGCCGGGGCCGAGGCCGGGACCGGGACACAGGAGGGGCGAGCTGAGCTCTTAACCTCCTTCAAGCTCGCCAATCCGCGGGCTCCTAGCAGCCGCGCGCCCCCCCTCCGCCGCCCGCAGAGAGCCCCGCGTTTCTATAGACCCGCCAAGGGTTCTTCAGGCCTGGGGGCGGGCGCCGCGCGGGGGCGGGGAAGCGGCGGCCGCGGCACCTCCTCCGGGACGCTGAGGGGCTTCCCGCTTCCGCCGCCATGGACGCGGCTGAGGTGGAGTTTCTGGCCGAGAAGGAGCTGGTGACCATTATCCCGAACTTCAGTCTGGACAAGATCTACCTCATCGGGGTAAGGGCGCTGGCCAGGCATCTGCCCGAGGCTCCTGCCGGTGGAACTGGCGTCTAGGAGAGGCCAGGCCGCCGGGGCCACGTCTCAGATGGGAAGCCAGGGGGTGGATTCGGCGTGCCCAGCTCGCGGGGGCCTGCGTGGACCGGGTTGGGTCGAGGTCCGGAGCCGGGAGACGTGGGCGGGGGGGGGGGGGAGGGGGACTCCTGCAGGTACCCGCGCCTCCCGGGTGTTCTCGCGCTTCCTACTCGCCGCGCTTCGGGAAAGCGGGCACGGCTGTGCTGCCAGGTGTGCTGCCAGGTGTGGCCAGCACCCCCGCGGGAGGGCAGACGTGGGCTGCCTCCCGCGCCTCCGTGACCACCGGGGCTGGTCTTTGTCTCTGCACCGCCGTTTGCACGGGGCCCGTTCTGTTCCCGGACAGCTGCGAGGGCCCGTGATGCTCTGTGTGGACTTACCGGGGCTTGTTTTTCCTCCTGCAGGGGGACCTGGGGCCCTTCAACCCTGGCCTGCCGGTGCAGGTGCCTGTGTGGCTGGCGATCAACCTGAAGCAAAGACAGAAGTGTCGGTTGCTTGCTCCGGAGTGGATGGAGGTGGGTAAGGAGTGGGCGAAGGGGCCGGGGTTCTGCCATCCACTCCAGGATCCGCTTTAAAATTAAAAGCGTTATTGAGACCTTATAGATGAGCCTGGCCGGTGTGGCTCACTGGTTGAGCATGCACCCAACACCAAGAGGTCACTAGTTCGATTCCCGGTCAGGACACATGCCCAGGTTGTGGGCCCGATCCCCAGTGGGGGGCGTGCAGGACGCGGCCAACCGATGTTCTCTCTCATCGATGTTTCTATCTCTCCGTCTCCCTTACTCTCTCTCAAAAAATCAATAAAAGAAAAAAAAAAGTACAAAAAAATGACCTTCAAGAAGCATTTGTTCTCATTTAAAAATATAAGTATGGAGACTAACATATTGAGGAATAGAATCATTACCTTACACGATACAGAATGCACGAAAATAATGCACCATCCATACAGGGGAATATTATTCGGCCATGTAAAGGAATGCTACAGTGTGGATGAAACTTGAAAACCTTATGCTAACTGAAAAAAAAAAAACACACACAACAGCAACAACAACAAAAACACACAGGCAAACACCGTATTTGTATCAATCCATTTATATGAACTGTTCCAGAACAGTCAAACCCACAGAGACAAAGTAAATTAGTACTTGCCTAGGGATAAGGGTTTGGGGGTGATGGGGGGATTGTGGGGCGTCCTTTTTGGGGTAATGAAAATGTTGCCCTACTCTGAATATACTGAAAACCATTAAATTGTAGGTATACTTTAAATGGTTAAATTGTATGGTATGTTAATTATGCCCCCATAAAGCTATTAGAAGAAGCAAAACAAAACAGAAAATGCATCGAAGATGCAGACGGACTTTACACCGACTTTATCCTTTGCAATCTTTCTCCATTCTTGGACATGTGAATGGCTCATTATAGCAAAGGATCTTAATTTTTTGGTGGTGTAGAATTTGAAAAGCCCTGAGTGATTTTGATTGTCCCCTCCGCACTGGGAATCATTGGGGATACCTGCCTCCTGGAAGAAAGGACACTTTCAGCCGGGCACTCTCAAGTGTAGTTGAAGAAGGACTGCTCAGGCGTTTCCTCCTTACTCTGTCCTAAAGGAGTGAGTGGCCCTGGTGGTCCTGAAACCGTGGGAAACTCCAATTCCTTCTGCTTGGAAAGACTTTTTTAGCCCCACCAGGCCTGGCTCTGTTAGGGCTGCATCCCCACAAGGCTCATTTAAGATCACCTCTGTCAGTTTTGGCCAATCTAAACCCCAGCCCGAGTTTCTTCATAGTCGTGGGCCACACTGTGGTGAGAAGTAGTGAAACATCACTCATCAGTCAGTAGACATTGCCCAAGAACCACCTACTTTCTGCTTCTGCCACCACATTGGTTGTACCTGTTCTTGGACTTCCTATAAACAGTAGCATCTAGTATGTCAGTTGGTCTCTGAGTTCTTATTGGACGTGTTTGCGATTCACTGCTGTTGTTGTCTGTGTCATCACATTGTCTTATTGCTGAGTAGTGTCCGGTGTATGAGTATGCCACAGTTTGTGCACCCGTTTTTATGTTGGTGGATAGTTGGTGGAGAGTGGATAGTTGGTGAATAGTTGGTGGATCGGAGGGGGCGGGTCCGGGGCGGGTCCGGGGCGGGGCCGAGGCCGGGAGACAGGAGGGGGCGGGTCCGGGGCAAGGCAGGGGCGGGGCCGGAGCCGGGAGACAGGAGGGGGCGGGTCCGGGGCGGGTCCGGGGCGGGGCCGGGGCCGGGACACAGGAGGGGCGAGCTGAGCTCTTAACCTCCTTCAAGCTCGCCAATCCGCGGGCTCCTAGCAGCCGCGCGCCCCCCCTCCGCCGCCCGCAGAGAGCCCCGCGTTTCTATAGACCCGCCAAGGGTTCTTCAGGCCTGGGGGCGGGCGCCGCGCGGGGGTGGGGAAGCGGCGGCCGGGGCACCTCCTCCGGGACGCTGAGGGGCTTCCCGCTTCCGCCGCCATGGACGCGGCTGAGGTGGAGTTTCTGGCCGAGAAGGAGCTGGTGACCATTATCCTGAACTTCAGTCTGGACAAGATCTACCTCATCGGGGTAAGGGCGCTGGCCAGGCATCTGCCCGAGGCTCCTGCCGGTGGAACTGGCGTCTAGGAGAGGCCAGGCCGCCCGGGCCACGTCTCAGATGGGAAGCCAGGGCGTGGATTCGGCGTGCCCAGCTCGCGGGGGCCTGCGTGGACCGGGTTGGGTCGAGGTCCGGAGCCGGGAGACGTGGGCGGGGGGGAGGGGGGGAGGGGGACTCCTGCAGGTACCCGCGCCTCCCGGGTGTTCTCGCGCTTCCTACTCGCCGCGCTTCGGGAAAGCGGGCACGGCTGTGCTGCCAGGTGTGCTGCCAGGTGCGGCCAGCACCCCCGCGGGAGGGCAGACGTGGGCTGCCTCCCGCGCCTCCGTGACCACCGGGGCTGGTCTTTGTCTCTGCACCGCCGTTTGCACGGGGCCCGTTCTGTTCCCGGACAGCTGCGAGGGCCCGTGATGCTCTGTGTGGACTTACCGGGGCTTGTTTTTCCTCCTGCAGGGGGACCTGGGGCCCTTCAACCCTGGCCTGCCGGTGCAGGTGCCTGTGTGGCTGGCGATCAACCTGAAGCAAAGACAGAAGTGTCCGTTGCTTGCTCCGGAGTGGATGGATGTGGGTAAGGAGTGGGCGAAGGGGCCGGGGTTCTGCCATCCACTCCAGGATCCGCTTTAAAATTAAAAGCGTTATTAAGACCTTATAGATGAGCCTGGCCGGTGTGGCTCACTGGTTGAGCATGCACCCAACACCAAGAGGTCACTAGTTCGATTCCCGGTCAGGACACATGCCCAGGTTGTGGGCCCGATCCCCAGTGGGGGGCGTGCAGGACGCGGCCAACCGATGTTCTCTCTCATCGATGTTTCTATCTCTCCGTCTCCCTTACTCTCTCTCAAAAAATCAATAAAAGAAAAAAAAAAGTACAAAAAAATGACCTTCAAGAAGCATTTGTTCTCATTTAAAAATATAAGTATGGAGACTAACATATTGAGGAATAGAATCATTACCTTACACGATACAGAATGCACGAAAATAATGCACCATCCATACAGGGGAATATTATTCGGCCATGTAAAGGAATGCTACAGTGTGGATGAAACTTGAAAACCTTATGCTAACTGAAAAAAAAAAACACACACACAACAGCAACAACAACAAAAACACACAGGCAAACACCGTATTTGTATCAATCCATTTATATGAACTGTTCCAGAACAGTCAAACCCACAGAGACAAAGTAAATTAGTACTTGCCTAGGGATAAGGGTTTGGGGGTGATGGGGGGATTGTGGGGCGTCCTTTTTGGGGTAATGAAAATGTTGCCCTACTCTGAATATACGGAAAACCATTAAATTGTAGGTATACTTTAAATGGTTAAATTGTATGGTATGTTAATTATGCCTCAATAAAGCTATTAGAAGAAGCAAAACAAAACAAAAAATGCATCGAAGATGCAGACGGACTTTACACCGACTTTATCCTTTGCAATCTTTCTCCCTTCTTGGACATGTGAATGGCTCATTATAGCAAAGGATCTTAATTTTTTGGTGGTGTAGAATTTGAAAAGCCCTGAGTGATTTTGATTGTCCCCTCCGCACTGGGAATCTTTGGGGATACCTGCCTCCTGGAAGAAAGGACACTTTCAGCCGGGCACTCTCAAGTGTAGTTGAAGAAGGACTGCTTAGGCGTTTCCTCCTTACTCTGTCCTAAAGGAGTGAGTGGCCCTGGTGGTCCTGAAACCGTGGGAAACTCCAATTCCTTCTGCTTGGAAAGACTTTTTTAGCCCCACCAGGCCTGGCTCTGTTAGGGCTGCATCCCCACAAGGCTCATTTAAGATCACCTCTGTCAGTTTTGGCCAATCTAAACCCCAGCCCGAGTTTCTTCCTAGTCGTGGGCCACACTGTGGTGAGAAGTAGTGAAACATCACTCTTCAGTCAGTAGACATTGCCCAAGAACCACCTACTTTCTGCTTCTGCCACCACATTGGTTGTACCTGTTCTTGGACTTCCTATAAACAGTAGCATCTAGTATGTCAGTTGGTCTCTGAGTTCTTATTGGACGTGTTTGCGATTCACTGCTGTTGTTGCCTGTGTCATCACATTGTCTTATTGCTGAGTAGTGTCCGGTGTATGAGTATGCCACAGTTTGTGCACCCGTTTTTATGTTGGTGGATAGTTGGTGGAGAGTGGATAGTTGGTGAATAGTTGGTGGATCAGAGGGGGCGGGTCCGGGGCGGGTCCGGGGCGGGGCCGAGGCCGGGAGACAGGAGGGGGCGGGTCCGGGGCAAGGCAGGGGCGGGGCCGGAGCCGGGAGACAGGAGGGGGCGGGTCCGGGGCGGGTCCGGGGCGGGGCCGGGGCCGAGGCCGGGACCGGGACACAGGAGGGGCGAGCTGAGCTCTTAACCTCCTTCAAGCTCGCCAATCCGCGGGCTCCTAGCAGCCGCGCGCCCCCCCTCCGCCGCCCGCAGAGAGCCCCGCGTTTCTATAGACCCGCCAAGGGTTCTTCAGGCCTGGGGGCGGGCGCCGCGCGGGGGCGGGGAAGCGGCGGTCGCGGCACCTCCTCCGGGACGCTGAGGGGCTTCCCGCTTCCGCCGCCATGGACGCGGCTGAGGTGGAGTTTCTGGCCGAGAAGGAGCTGGTGACCATTATCCCGAACTTCAGTCTGGACAAGATCTACCTCATCGGGGTAAGGGCGCTGGCCAGGCATCTGCCCGAGGCTCCTGCCGGTGGAACTGGCGTCTAGGAGAGGCCAGGCCGCCGGGGCCACGTCTCAGATGGGAAGCCAGGGGGTGGATTCGGCGTGCCCAGCTCGCGGGGGCCTGCGTGGACCGGGTTGGGTCGAGGTCCGGAGCCGGGAGACGTGGGCGGGGGGGGGGGGGAGGGGGACTCCTGCAGGTACCCGCGCCTCCCGGGTGTTCTCGCGCTTCCTACTCGCCGCGCTTCGGGAAAGCGGGCACGGCTGTGCTGCCAGGTGTGCTGCCAGGTGTGGCCAGCACCCCCGCGGGAGGGCAGACGTGGGCTGCCTCCCGCGCCTCCGTGACCACCGGGGCTGGTCTTTGTCTCTGCACCGCCGTTTGCACGGGGCCCGTTCTGTTCCCGGACAGCTGCGAGGGCCCGTGATGCTCTGTGTGGACTTACCGGGGCTTGTTTTTCCTCCTGCAGGGGGACCTGGGGCCCTTCAACCCTGGCCTGCCGGTGCAGGTGCCTGTGTGGCTGGCGATCAACCTGAAGCAAAGACAGAAGTGTCGGTTGCTTGCTCCGGAGTGGATGGAGGTGGGTAAGGAGTGGGCGAAGGGGCCGGGGTTCTGCCATCCACTCCAGGATCCGCTTTAAAATTAAAAGCGTTATTGAGACCTTATAGATGAGCCTGGCCGGTGTGGCTCACTGGTTGAGCATGCACCCAACACCAAGAGGTCACTAGTTCGATTCCCGGTCAGGACACATGCCCAGGTTGTGGGCCCGATCCCCAGTGGGGGGCGTGCAGGACGCGGCCAACCGATGTTCTCTCTCATCGATGTTTCTATCTCTCCGTCTCCCTTACTCTCTCTCAAAAAATCAATAAAAGAAAAAAAAAAGTACAAAAAAATGACCTTCAAGAAGCATTTGTTCTCATTTAAAAATATAAGTATGGAGACTAACATATTGAGGAATAGAATCATTACCTTACACGATACAGAATGCACGAAAATAATGCACCATCCATACAGGGGAATATTATTCGGCCATGTAAAGGAATGCTACAGTGTGGATGAAACTTGAAAACCTTATGCTAACTGAAAAAAAAAAAACACACACAACAGCAACAACAACAAAAACACACAGGCAAACACCGTATTTGTATCAATCCATTTATATGAACTGTTCCAGAACAGTCAAACCCACAGAGACAAAGTAAATTAGTACTTGCCTAGGGATAAGGGTTTGGGGGTGATGGGGGGATTGTGGGGCGTCCTTTTTGGGGTAATGAAAATGTTGCCCTACTCTGAATATACTGAAAACCATTAAATTGTAGGTATACTTTAAATGGTTAAATTGTATGGTATGTTAATTATGCCCCCATAAAGCTATTAGAAGAAGCAAAACAAAACAGAAAATGCATCGAAGATGCAGACGGACTTTACACCGACTTTATCCTTTGCAATCTTTCTCCATTCTTGGACATGTGAATGGCTCATTATAGCAAAGGATCTTAATTTTTTGGTGGTGTAGAATTTGAAAAGCCCTGAGTGATTTTGATTGTCCCCTCCGCACTGGGAATCATTGGGGATACCTGCCTCCTGGAAGAAAGGACACTTTCAGCCGGGCACTCTCAAGTGTAGTTGAAGAAGGACTGCTCAGGCGTTTCCTCCTTACTCTGTCCTAAAGGAGTGAGTGGCCCTGGTGGTCCTGAAACCGTGGGAAACTCCAATTCCTTCTGCTTGGAAAGACTTTTTTAGCCCCACCAGGCCTGGCTCTGTTAGGGCTGCATCCCCACAAGGCTCATTTAAGATCACCTCTGTCAGTTTTGGCCAATCTAAACCCCAGCCCGAGTTTCTTCATAGTCGTGGGCCACACTGTGGTGAGAAGTAGTGAAACATCACTCATCAGTCAGTAGACATTGCCCAAGAACCACCTACTTTCTGCTTCTGCCACCACATTGGTTGTACCTGTTCTTGGACTTCCTATAAACAGTAGCATCTAGTATGTCAGTTGGTCTCTGAGTTCTTATTGGACGTGTTTGCGATTCACTGCTGTTGTTGCCTGTGTCATCACATTGTCTTATTGCTGAGTAGTGTCCGGTGTATGAGTATGCCACAGTTTGTGCACCCGTTTTTATGTTGGTGGATAGTTGGTGGAGAGTGGATAGTTGGTGAATAGTTGGTGGATCGGAGGGGGCGGGTCCGGGGAGGGTCCGGGGCGGGGCCGAGGCCGGGAGACAGGAGGGGGCGGGTCCGGGGCAAGGCAGGGGCGGGGCCGGAGCCGGGAGACAGGAGGGGGCGGGTCCGGGGCGGGTCCGGGGCGGGGCCGGGGCCGGGACACAGGAGGGGCGAGCTGAGCTCTTAACCTCCTTCAAGCTCGCCAATCCGCGGGCTCCTAGCAGCCGCGCGCCCCCCCTCCGCCGCCCGCAGAGAGCCCCGCGTTTCTATAGACCCGCCAAGGGTTCTTCAGGCCTGGGGGCGGGCGCCGCGCGGGGGTGGGGAAGCGGCGGCCGGGGCACCTCCTCCGGGACGCTGAGGGGCTTCCCGCTTCCGCCGCCATGGACGCGGCTGAGGTGGAGTTTCTGGCCGAGAAGGAGCTGGTGACCATTATCCTGAACTTCAGTCTGGACAAGATCTACCTCATCGGGGTAAGGGCGCTGGCCAGGCATCTGCCCGAGGCTCCTGCCGGTGGAACTGGCGTCTAGGAGAGGCCAGGCCGCCCGGGCCACGTCTCAGATGGGAAGCCAGGGCGTGGATTCGGCGTGCCCAGCTCGCGGGGGCCTGCGTGGACCGGGTTGGGTCGAGGTCCGGAGCCGGGAGACGTGGGCGGGGGGGAGGGGGGGAGGGGGACTCCTGCAGGTACCCGCGCCTCCCGGGTGTTCTCGCGCTTCCTACTCGCCGCGCTTCGGGAAAGCGGGCACGGCTGTGCTGCCAGGTGTGCTGCCAGGTGCGGCCAGCACCCCCGCGGGAGGGCAGACGTGGGCTGCCTCCCGCGCCTCCGTGACCACCGGGGCTGGTCTTTGTCTCTGCACCGCCGTTTGCACGGGGCCCGTTCTGTTCCCGGACAGCTGCGAGGGCCCGTGATGCTCTGTGTGGACTTACCGGGGCTTGTTTTTCCTCCTGCAGGGGGACCTGGGGCCCTTCAACCCTGGCCTGCCGGTGCAGGTGCCTGTGTGGCTGGCGATCAACCTGAAGCAAAGACAGAAGTGTCGGTTGCTTGCTCCGGAGTGGATGGAGGTGGGTAAGGAGTGGGCGAAGGGGCCGGGGTTCTGCCATCCACTCCAGGATCCGCTTTAAAATTAAAAGCGTTATTGAGACCTTATAGATGAGCCTGGCCGGTGTGGCTCACTGGTTGAGCATGCACCCAACACCAAGAGGTCACTAGTTCGATTCCCGGTCAGGACACATGCCCAGGTTGTGGGCCCGATCCCCAGTGGGGGGCGTGCAGGACGCGGCCAACCGATGTTCTCTCTCATCGATGTTTCTATCTCTCCGTCTCCCTTACTCTCTCTCAAAAAATCAATAAAAGAAAAAAAAAAGTACAAAAAAATGACCTTCAAGAAGCATTTGTTCTCATTTAAAAATATAAGTATGGAGACTAACATATTGAGGAATAGAATCATTACCTTACACGATACAGAATGCACGAAAATAATGCACCATCCATACAGGGGAATATTATTCGGCCATGTAAAGGAATGCTACAGTGTGGATGAAACTTGAAAACCTTATGCTAACTGAAAAAAAAAAAAAACACACACAACAGCAACAACAACAAAAACACACAGGCAAACACCGTATTTGTATCAATCCATTTATATGAACTGTTCCAGAACAGTCAAACCCACAGAGACAAAGTAAATTAGTACTTGCCTAGGGATAAGGGTTTGGGGGTGATGGGGGGATTGTGGGGCGTCCTTTTTGGGGTAATGAAAATGTTGCCCTACTCTGAATATACTGAAAACCATTAAATTGTAGGTATACTTTAAATGGTTAAATTGTATGGTATGTTAATTATGCCTCAATAAAGCTATTAGAAGAAGCAAAACAAAACAAAAAATGCATCGAAGATGCAGACGGACTTTACACCGACTTTATCCTTTGCAATCTTTCTCCCTTCTTGGACATGTGAATGGCTCATTATAGCAAAGGATCTTAATTTTTTGGTGGTGTAGAATTTGAAAAGCCCTGAGTGATTTTGATTGTCCCCTCCGCACTGGGAATCTTTGGGGATACCTGCCTCCTGGAAGAAAGGACACTTTCAGCCGGGCACTCTCAAGTGTAGTTGAAGAAGGACTGCTTAGGCGTTTCCTCCTTACTCTGTCCTAAAGGAGTGAGTGGCCCTGGTGGTCCTGAAACCGTGGGAAACTCCAATTCCTTCTGCTTGGAAAGACTTTTTTAGCCCCACCAGGCCTGGCTCTGTTAGGGCTGCATCCCCACAAGGCTCATTTAAGATCACCTCTGTCAGTTTTGGCCAATCTAAACCCCAGCCCGAGTTTCTTCCTAGTCATGGGCCACACTGTGGTGAGAAGGAGTGAAACATCACTCATCAGTCAGTAGACATTGCCCAAGAACCACCTACTTTCTGCTTCTGCCACCACATTGGTTGTACCTGTTCTTGGACTTCCTATAAACAGTAGCATCTAGTATGTCAGTTGGTCTCTGAGTTCTTATTGGACGTGTTTGCGATTCACTGCTGTTGTTGCCTGTGTCATCACATTGTCTTATTGCTGAGTAGTGTCCGGTGTATGAGTATGCCACAGTTTGTGCACCCGTTTTTATGTTGGTGGATAGTTGGTGGAGAGTGGATAGTTGGTGAATAGTTGGTGGATCGGAGGGGGCGGGTCCGGGGCGGGTCCGGGGCGGGGCCGAGGCCGGGAGACAGGAGGGGGCGGGTCCGGGGCAAGGCAGGGGCGGGGCCGGAGCCGGGAGACAGGAGGGGGCGGGTCCAGGGCGGGTCCGGGGCGGGGCCGGGGCCGAGGCCGGGACCGGGACACAGGAGGGGCGAGCTGAGCTCTTAACCTCCTTCAAGCTCGCCAATCCGCGGGCCCCTAGCAGCCGCGCGCCCCCCCTCCGCCGCCCGCAGAGAGCCCCGCGTTTCTATAGACCCGCCAAGGGTTCTTCAGGCCTGGGGGCGGGCGCCGCGCGGGGGCGGGGAAGCGGCGGCCGCGGCACCTCCTCCGGGACGCTGAGGGGCTTCCCGCTTCCGCCGCCATGGACGCGGCTGAGGTGGAGTTTCTGGCCGAGAAGGAGCTGGTGACCATTATCCCGAACTTCAGTCTGGACAAGATCTACCTCATCGGGGTAAGGGCGCTGGCCAGGCATCTGCCCGAGGCTCCTGCCGGTGGAACTGGCGTCTAGGAGAGGCCAGGCCGCCGGGGCCACGTCTCAGATGGGAAGCCAGGGGGTGGATTCGGCGTGCCCAGCTCGCGGGGGCCTGCGTGGACCGGGTTGGGTCGAGGTCCGGAGCCGGGAGACGTGGGCGGGGGGGGGGGGGAGGGGGACTCCTGCAGGTACCCGCGCCTCCCGGGTGTTCTCGCGCTTCCTACTCGCCGCGCTTCGGGAAAGCGAGCACGGCTGTGCTGCCAGGTGTGCTGCCAGGTGCGGCCAGCACCCCCGCGGGAGGGCAGACGTGGGCTGCCTCCCGCGCCTCCGTGACCACCGGGGCTGGTCTTTGTCTCTGCACCGCCGTTTGCACGGGGCCCGTTCTGTTCCCGGACAGCTGCGAGGGCCCGTGATGCTCTGTGTGGACTTACCGGGGCTTGTTTTTCCTCCTGCAGGGGGACCTGGGGCCCTTCAACCCTGGCCTGCCGGTGCAGGTGCCTGTGTGGCTGGCGATCAACCTGAAGCAAAGACAGAAGTGTCCGTTGCTTGCTCCGGAGTGGATGGATGTGGGTAAGGAGTGGGCGAAGGGGCCGGGGTTCTGCCATCCACTCCAGGATCCGCTTTAAAATTAAAAGCGTTATTAAGACCTTATAGATGAGCCTGGCCGGTGTGGCTCACTGGTTGAGCATGCACCCAACACCAAGAGGTCACTAGTTCGATTCCCGGTCAGGACACATGCCCAGGTTGTGGGCCCGATCCCCAGTGGGGGGCGTGCAGGACGCGGCCAACCGATGTTCTCTCTCATCGATGTTTCTATCTCTCCGTCTCCCTTACTCTCTCTCAAAAAATCAATAAAAGAAAAAAAAAAGTACAAAAAAATGACCTTCAAGAAGCATTTGTTCTCATTTAAAAATATAAGTATGGAGACTAACATATTGAGGAATAGAATCATTACCTTACACGATACAGAATGCACGAAAATAATGCACCATCCATACAGGGGAATATTATTCGGCCATGTAAAGGAATGCTACAGTGTGGATGAAACTTGAAAACCTTATGCTAACTGAAAAAAAAAAACACACACACAACAGCAACAACAACAAAAACACACAGGCAAACACCGTATTTGTATCAATCCATTTATATGAACTGTTCCAGAACAGTCAAACCCACAGAGACAAAGTAAATTAGTACTTGCCTAGGGATAAGGGTTTGGGGGTGATGGGGGGATTGTGGGGCGTCCTTTTTGGGGTAATGAAAATGTTGCCCTACTCTGAATATACGGAAAACCATTAAATTGTAGGTATACTTTAAATGGTTAAATTGTATGGTATGTTAATTATGCCTCAATAAAGCTATTAGAAGAAGCAAAACAAAACAAAAAATGCATCGAAGATGCAGACGGACTTTACACCGACTTTATCCTTTGCAATCTTTCTCCCTTCTTGGACATGTGAATGGCTCATTATAGCAAAGGATCTTAATTTTTTGGTGGTGTAGAATTTGAAAAGCCCTGAGTGATTTTGATTGTCCCCTCCGCACTGGGAATCTTTGGGGATACCTGCCTCCTGGAAGAAAGGACACTTTCAGCCGGGCACTCTCAAGTGTAGTTGAAGAAGGACTGCTTAGGCGTTTCCTCCTTACTCTGTCCTAAAGGAGTGAGTGGCCCTGGTGGTCCTGAAACCGTGGGAAACTCCAATTCCTTCTGCTTGGAAAGACTTTTTTAGCCCCACCAGGCCTGGCTCTGTTAGGGCTGCATCCCCACAAGGCTCATTTAAGATCACCTCTGTCAGTTTTGGCCAATCTAAACCCCAGCCCGAGTTTCTTCCTAGTCGTGGGCCACACTGTGGTGAGAAGTAGTGAAACATCACTCTTCAGTCAGTAGACATTGCCCAAGAACCACCTACTTTCTGCTTCTGCCACCACATTGGTTGTACCTGTTCTTGGACTTCCTATAAACAGTAGCATCTAGTATGTCAGTTGGTCTCTGAGTTCTTATTGGACGTGTTTGCGATTCACTGCTGTTGTTGCCTGTGTCATCACATTGTCTTATTGCTGAGTAGTGTCCGGTGTATGAGTATGCCACAGTTTGTGCACCCGTTTTTATGTTGGTGGATAGTTGGTGGAGAGTGGATAGTTGGTGAATAGTTGGTGGATCGGAGGGGGCGGGTCCGGGGCGGGTCCGGGGCGGGGCCGAGGCCGGGAGACAGGAGGGGGCGGGTCCGGGGCAAGGCAGGGGCGGGGCCGGAGCCGGGAGACAGGAGGGGGCGGGTCCGGGGCGGGTCCGGGGCGGGGCCGGGGCCGGGACACAGGAGGGGCGAGCTGAGCTCTTAACCTCCTTCAAGCTCGCCAATCCGCGGGCTCCTAGCAGCCGCGCGCCCCCCCTCCGCCGCCCGCAGAGAGCCCCGCGTTTCTATAGACCCGCCAAGGGTTCTTCAGGCCTGGGGGCGGGCGCCGCGCGGGGGTGGGGAAGCGGCGGCCGGGGCACCTCCTCCGGGACGCTGAGGGGCTTCCCGCTTCCGCCGCCATGGACGCGGCTGAGGTGGAGTTTCTGGCCGAGAAGGAGCTGGTGACCATTATCCTGAACTTCAGTCTGGACAAGATCTACCTCATCGGGGTAAGGGCGCTGGCCAGGCATCTGCCCGAGGCTCCTGCCGGTGGAACTGGCGTCTAGGAGAGGCCAGGCCGCCCGGGCCACGTCTCAGATGGGAAGCCAGGGCGTGGATTCGGCGTGCCCAGCTCGCGGGGGCCTGCGTGGACCGGGTTGGGTCGAGGTCCGGAGCCGGGAGACGTGGGCGGGGGGGAGGGGGGGAGGGGGACTCCTGCAGGTACCCGCGCCTCCCGGGTGTTCTCGCGCTTCCTACTCGCCGCGCTTCGGGAAAGCGGGCACGGCTGTGCTGCCAGGTGTGCTGCCAGGTGCGGCCAGCACCCCCGCGGGAGGGCAGACGTGGGCTGCCTCCCGCGCCTCCGTGACCACCGGGGCTGGTCTTTGTCTCTGCACCGCCGTTTGCACGGGGCCCGTTCTGTTCCCGGACAGCTGCGAGGGCCCGTGATGCTCTGTGTGGACTTACCGGGGCTTGTTTTTCCTCCTGCAGGGGGACCTGGGGCCCTTCAACCCTGGCCTGCCGGTGCAGGTGCCTGTGTGGCTGGCGATCAACCTGAAGCAAAGACAGAAGTGTCGGTTGCTTGCTCCGGAGTGGATGGAGGTGGGTAAGGAGTGGGCGAAGGGGCCGGGGTTCTGCCATCCACTCCAGGATCCGCTTTAAAATTAAAAGCGTTATTGAGACCTTATAGATGAGCCTGGCCGGTGTGGCTCACTGGTTGAGCATGCACCCAACACCAAGAGGTCACTAGTTCGATTCCCGGTCAGGACACATGCCCAGTTTGTGGGCCCGATCCCCAGTGGGGGGCGTGCAGGACGCGGCCAACCGATGTTCTCTCTCATCGATGTTTCTATCTCTCCGTCTCCCTTACTCTCTCTCAAAAAATCAATAAAAGAAAAAAAAAAGTACAAAAAAATGACCTTCAAGAAGCATTTGTTCTCATTTAAAAATATAAGTATGGAGACTAACATATTGAGGAATAGAATCATTACCTTACACGATACAGAATGCACGAAAATAATGCACCATCCATACAGGGGAATATTATTCGGCCATGTAAAGGAATGCTACAGTGTGGATGAAACTTGAAAACCTTATGCTAACTGAAAAAAAAAAAAAACACACACAACAGCAACAACAACAAAAACACACAGGCAAACACCGTATTTGTATCAATCCATTTATATGAACTGTTCCAGAACAGTCAAACCCACAGAGACAAAGTAAATTAGTACTTGCCTAGGGATAAGGGTTTGGGGGTGATGGGGGGATTGTGGGGCGTCCTTTTTGGGGTAATGAAAATGTTGCCCTACTCTGAATATACTGAAAACCATTAAATTGTAGGTATACTTTAAATGGTTAAATTGTATGGTATGTTAATTATGCCTCAATAAAGCTATTAGAAGAAGCAAAACAAAACAAAAAATGCATCGAAGATGCAGACGGACTTTACACCGACTTTATCCTTTGCAATCTTTCTCCCTTCTTGGACATGTGAATGGCTCATTATAGCAAAGGATCTTAATTTTTTGGTGGTGTAGAATTTGAGAAGCCCTGAGTGATTTTGATTGTCCCCTCCGCACTGGGAATCTTTGGGGATACCTGCCTCCTGGAAGAAAGGACACTTTCAGCCGGGCACTCTCAAGTGTAGTTGAAGAAGGACTGCTTAGGCGTTTCCTCCTTACTCTGTCCTAAAGGAGTGAGTGGCCCTGGTGGTCCTGAAACCGTGGGAAACTCCAATTCCTTCTGCTTGGAAAGACTTTTTTAGCCCCACCAGGCCTGGCTCTGTTAGGGCTGCATCCCCACAAGGCTCATTTAAGATCACCTCTGTCAGTTTTGGCCAATCTAAACCCCAGCCCGAGTTTCTTCCTAGTCGTGGGCCACACTGTGGTGAGAAGGAGTGAAACATCACTCATCAGTCAGTAGACATTGCCCAAGAACCACCTACTTTCTGCTTCTGCCACCACATTGGTTGTACCTGTTCTTGGACTTCCTATAAACAGTAGCATCTAGTATGTCAGTTGGTCTCTGAGTTCTTATTGGACGTGTTTGCGATTCACTGCTGTTGTTGCCTGTGTCATCACATTGTCTTATTGCTGAGTAGTGTCCGGTGTATGAGTATGCCACAGTTTGTGCACCCGTTTTTATGTTGGTGGATAGTTGGTGGAGAGTGGATAGTTGGTGAATAGTTGGTGGATCGGAGGGGGCGGGTCCGGGGCGGGTCCGGGGCGGGGCCGAGGCCGGGAGACAGGAGGGGGCGGGTCCGGGGCAAGGCAGGGGCGGGGCCGGAGCCGGGAGACAGGAGGGGGCGGGTCCAGGGCGGGTCCGGGGCGGGGCCGGGGCCGAGGCCGGGACCGGGACACAGGAGGGGCGAGCTGAGCTCTTAACCTCCTTCAAGCTCGCCAATCCGCGGGCCCCTAGCAGCCGCGCGCCCCCCCTCCGCCGCCCGCAGAGAGCCCCGCGTTTCTATAGACCCGCCAAGGGTTCTTCAGGCCTGGGGGCGGGCGCCGCGCGGGGGCGGGGAAGCGGCGGCCGCGGCACCTCCTCCGGGACGCTGAGGGGCTTCCCGCTTCCGCCGCCATGGACGCGGCTGAGGTGGAGTTTCTGGCCGAGAAGGAGCTGGTGACCATTATCCCGAACTTCAGTCTGGACAAGATCTACCTCATCGGGGTAAGGGCGCTGGCCAGGCATCTGCCCGAGGCTCCTGCCGGTGGAACTGGCGTCTAGGAGAGGCCAGGCCGCCGGGGCCACGTCTCAGATGGGAAGCCAGGGGGTGGATTCGGCGTGCCCAGCTCGCGGGGGCCTGCGTGGACCGGGTTGGGTCGAGGTCCGGAGCCGGGAGACGTGGGCGGGGGGGGGGGGGGGGGGGGACTCCTGCAGGTACCCGCGCCTCCCGGGTGTTCTCGCGCTTCCTACTCGCCGCGCTTCGGGAAAGCGAGCACGGCTGTGCTGCCAGGTGTGCTGCCAGGTGCGGCCAGCACCCCCGCGGGAGGGCAGACGTGGGCTGCCTCCCGCGCCTCCGTGACCACCGGGGCTGGTCTTTGTCTCTGCACCGCCGTTTGCACGGGGCCCGTTCTGTTCCCGGACAGCTGCGAGGGCCCGTGATGCTCTGTGTGGACTTACCGGGGCTTGTTTTTCCTCCTGCAGGGGGACCTGGGGCCCTTCAACCCTGGCCTGCCGGTGCAGGTGCCTGTGTGGCTGGCGATCAACCTGAAGCAAAGACAGAAGTGTCCGTTGCTTGCTCCGGAGTGGATGGATGTGGGTAAGGAGTGGGCGAAGGGGCCGGGGTTCTGCCATCCACTCCAGGATCCGCTTTAAAATTAAAAGCGTTATTAAGACCTTATAGATGAGCCTGGCCGGTGTGGCTCACTGGTTGAGCATGCACCCAACACCAAGAGGTCACTAGTTCGATTCCCGGTCAGGACACATGCCCAGGTTGTGGGCCCGATCCCCAGTGGGGGGCGTGCAGGACGCGGCCAACCGATGTTCTCTCTCATCGATGTTTCTATCTCTCCGTCTCCCTTACTCTCTCTCAAAAAATCAATAAAAGAAAAAAAAAAGTACAAAAAAATGACCTTCAAGAAGCATTTGTTCTCATTTAAAAATATAAGTATGGAGACTAACATATTGAGGAATAGAATCATTACCTTACACGATACAGAATGCACGAAAATAATGCACCATCCATACAGGGGAATATTATTCGGCCATGTAAAGGAATGCTACAGTGTGGATGAAACTTGAAAACCTTATGCTAACTGAAAAAAAAAAACACACACACAACAGCAACAACAACAAAAACACACAGGCAAACACCGTATTTGTATCAATCCATTTATATGAACTGTTCCAGAACAGTCAAACCCACAGAGACAAAGTAAATTAGTACTTGCCTAGGGATAAGGGTTTGGGGGTGATGGGGGGATTGTGGGGCGTCCTTTTTGGGGTAATGAAAATGTTGCCCTACTCTGAATATACGGAAAACCATTAAATTGTAGGTATACTTTAAATGGTTAAATTGTATGGTATGTTAATTATGCCTCAATAAAGCTATTAGAAGAAGCAAAACAAAACAAAAAATGCATCGAAGATGCAGACGGACTTTACACCGACTTTATCCTTTGCAATCTTTCTCCCTTCTTGGACATGTGAATGGCTCATTATAGCAAAGGATCTTAATTTTTTGGTGGTGTAGAATTTGAAAAGCCCTGAGTGATTTTGATTGTCCCCTCCGCACTGGGAATCTTTGGGGATACCTGCCTCCTGGAAGAAAGGACACTTTCAGCCGGGCACTCTCAAGTGTAGTTGAAGAAGGACTGCTTAGGCGTTTCCTCCTTACTCTGTCCTAAAGGAGTGAGTGGCCCTGGTGGTCCTGAAACCGTGGGAAACTCCAATTCCTTCTGCTTGGAAAGACTTTTTTAGCCCCACCAGGCCTGGCTCTGTTAGGGCTGCATCCCCACAAGGCTCATTTAAGATCACCTCTGTCAGTTTTGGCCAATCTAAACCCCAGCCCGAGTTTCTTCCTAGTCGTGGGCCACACTGTGGTGAGAAGTAGTGAAACATCACTCTTCAGTCAGTAGACATTGCCCAAGAACCACCTACTTTCTGCTTCTGCCACCACATTGGTTGTACCTGTTCTTGGACTTCCTATAAACAGTAGCATCTAGTATGTCAGTTGGTCTCTGAGTTCTTATTGGACGTGTTTGCGATTCACTGCTGTTGTTGCCTGTGTCATCACATTGTCTTATTGCTGAGTAGTGTCCGGTGTATGAGTATGCCACAGTTTGTGCACCCGTTTTTATGTTGGTGGATAGTTGGTGGAGAGTGGATAGTTGGTGAATAGTTGGTGGATCGGAGGGGGCGGGTCCGGGGCGGGTCCGGGGCGGGGCCGAGGCCGGGAGACAGGAGGGGGCGGGTCCGGGGCAAGGCAGGGGCGGGGCCGGAGCCGGGAGACAGGAGGGGGCGGGTCCGGGGCGGGTCCGGGGCGGGGCCGGGGCCGAGGCCGGGACCGGGACACAGGAGGGGCGAGCTGAGCTCTTAACCTCCTTCAAGCTCGCCAATCCGCGGGCCCCTAGCAGCCGCGCGCCCCCCCTCCGCCGCCCGCAGAGAGCCCCGCGTTTCTATAGACCCGCCAAGGGTTCTTCAGGCCTGGGGGCGGGCGCCGCGCGGGGGCGGGGAAGCGGCGGCCGCGGCACCTCCTCCGGGACGCTGAGGGGCTTCCCGCTTCCGCCGCCATGGACGCGGCTGAGGTGGAGTTTCTGGCCGAGAAGGAGCTGGTGACCATTATCCCGAACTTCAGTCTGGACAAGATCTACCTCATCGGGGTAAGGGCGCTGGCCAGGCATCTGCCCGAGGCTCCTGCCGGTGGAACTGGCGTCTAGGAGAGGCCAGGCCGCCGGGGCCACGTCTCAGATGGGAAGCCAGGGGGTGGATTCGGCGTGCCCAGCTCGCGGGGGCCTGCGTGGACCGGGTTGGGTCGAGGTCCAGAGCCGGGAGACGTGGGCGGGGGGGGGGGGGGGGGGGGGGGGGGACTCCTGCAGGTACCCGCGCCTCCCGGGTGTTCTCGCGCTTCCTACTCGCCGCGCTTCGGGAAAGCGGGCACGGCTGTGCTGCCAGGTGTGCTGCCAGGTGCGGCCAGCACCCCCGCGGGAGGGCAGACGTGGGCTGCCTCCCGCGCCTCCGTGACCACCGGGGCTGGTCTTTGTCTCTGCACCGCCGTTTGCACGGGGCCCGTTCTGTTCCCGGACAGCTGCGAGGGCCCGTGATGCTCTGTGTGGACTTACCGGGGCTTGTTTTTCCTCCTGCAGGGGGACCTGGGGCCCTTCAACCCTGGCCTGCCGGTGCAGGTGCCTGTGTGGCTGGCGATCAACCTGAAGCAAAGACAGAAGTGTCGGTTGCTTGCTCCGGAGTGGATGGAGGTGGGTAAGGAGTGGGCGAAGGGGCCGGGGTTCTGCCATCCACTCCAGGATCCGCTTTAAAATTAAAAGCGTTATTGAGACCTTATAGATGAGCCTGGCCGGTGTGGCTCACTGGTTGAGCATGCACCCAACACCAAGAGGTCACTAGTTCGATTCCCGGTCAGGACACATGCCCAGGTTGTGGGCCCGATCCCCAGTGGGGGGCGTGCAGGACGCGGCCAACCGATGTTCTCTCTCATCGATGTTTCTATCTCTCCGTCTCCCTTACTCTCTCTCAAAAAATCAATAAAAGAAAAAAAAAAGTACAAAAAAATGACCTTCAAGAAGCATTTGTTCTCATTTAAAAATATAAGTATGGAGACTAACATATTGAGGAATAGAATCATTACCTTACACGATACAGAATGCACGAAAATAATGCACCATCCATACAGGGGAATATTATTCGGCCATGTAAAGGAATGCTACAGTGTGGATGAAACTTGAAAACCTTATGCTAACTGAAAAAAAAAAAACACACACAACAGCAACAACAACAAAAACACACAGGCAAACACCGTATTTGTATCAATCCATTTATATGAACTGTTCCAGAACAGTCAAACCCACAGAGACAAAGTAAATTAGTACTTGTCTAGGGATAAGGGTTTGGGGGTGATGGGGGGATTGTGGGGCGTCCTTTTTGGGGTAATGAAAATGTTGCCCTACTCTGAATATACTGAAAACCATTAAATTGTAGGTATACTTTAAATGGTTAAATTGTATGGTATGTTAATTATGCCTCAATAAAGCTATTAGAAGAAGCAAAACAAAACAAAAAATGCATCGAAGATGCAGACGGACTTTACACCGACTTTATCCTTTGCAATCTTTCTCCCTTCTTGGACATGTGAATGGCTCATTATAGCAAAGGATCTTAATTTTTTGGTGGTGTAGAATTTGAAAAGCCCTGAGTGATTTTGATTGTCCCCTCCGCACTGGGAATCTTTGGGGATACCTGCCTCCTGGAAGAAAGGACACTTTCAGCCGGGCACTCTCAAGTGTAGTTGAAGAAGGACTGCTTAGGCGTTTCCTCCTTACTCTGTCCTAAAGGAGTGAGTGGCCCTGGTGGTCCTGAAACCGTGGGAAACTCCAATTCCTTCTGCTTGGAAAGACTTTTTTAGCCCCACCAGGCCTGGCTCTGTTAGGGCTGCATCCCCACAAGGCTCATTTAAGATCACCTCTGTCAGTTTTGGCCAATCTAAACCCCAGCCCGAGTTTCTTCCTAGTCGTGGGCCACACTGTGGTGAGAAGGAGTGAAACATCACTCATCAGTCAGTAGACATTGCCCAAGAACCACCTACTTTCTGCTTCTGCCACCACATTGGTTGTACCTGTTCTTGGACTTCCTATAAACAGTAGCATCTAGTATGTCAGTTGGTCTCTGAGTTCTTATTGGACGTGTTTGCGATTCACTGCTGTTGTTGCCTGTGTCATCACATTGTCTTATTGCTGAGTAGTGTCCGGTGTATGAGTATGCCACAGTTTGTGCACCCGTTTTTATGTTGGTGGATAGTTGGTGGAGAGTGGATAGTTGGTGAATAGTTGGTGGATCGGAGGGGGCGGGTCGGGGGCGGGTCCGGGGCGGGGCCGAGGCCTGGAGACAGGAGGGGGCGGGTCCGGGGCAAGGCAGGGGCGGGGCCGGAGCCGGGAGACAGGAGGGGGCGGGTCCGGGGCGGGTCCGGGGCGGGGCCGGGGCCGAGGCCGGGACCGGGACACAGGAGGGGCGAGCTGAGCTCTTAACCTCCTTCAAGCTCGCCAATCCGCGGGCCCCTAGCAGCCGCGCGCCCCCCCTCCGCCGCCCGCAGAGAGCCCCGCGTTTCTATAGACCCGCCAAGGGTTCTTCAGGCCTGGGGGCGGGCGCCGCGCGGGGGCGGGGAAGCGGCGGTCGCGGCACCTCCTCCGGGACGCTGAGGGGCTTCCCGCTTCCGCCGCCATGGACGCGGCTGAGGTGGAGTTTCTGGCCGAGAAGGAGCTGGTGACCATTATCCCGAACTTCAGTCTGGACAAGATCTACCTCATCGGGGTAAGGGCGCTGGCCAGGCATCTGCCCGAGGCTCCTGCCGGTGGAACTGGCGTCTAGGAGAGGCCAGGCCGCCGGGGCCACGTCTCAGATGGGAAGCCAGGGGGTGGATTCGGCGTGCCCAGCTCGCGGGGGCCTGCGTGGACCGGGTTGGGTCGAGGTCCGGAGCCGGGAGACGTGGGCGGGGGGGGGGGGGGAGGGGGACTCCTGCAGGTACCCGCGCCTCCCGGGTGTTCTCGCGCTTCCTACTCGCCGCGCTTCGGGAAAGCGGGCACGGCTGTGCTGCCAGGTGTGCTGCCAGGTGCGGCCAGCACCCCCGCGGGAGGGCAGACGTGGGCTGCCTCCCGCGCCTCCGTGACCACCGGGGCTGGTCTTTGTCTCTGCACCGCCGTTTGCACGGGGCCCGTTCTGTTCCCGGACAGCTGCGAGGGCCCGTGATGCTCTGTGTGGACTTACCGGGGCTTGTTTTTCCTCCTGCAGGGGGACCTGGGGCCCTTCAACCCTGGCCTGCCGGTGCAGGTGCCTGTGTGGCTGGCGATCAACCTGAAGCAAAGACAGAAGTGTCGGTTGCTTGCTCCGGAGTGGATGGAGGTGGGTAAGGAGTGGGCGAAGGGGCCGGGGTTCTGCCATCCACTCCAGGATCCGCTTTAAAATTAAAAGCGTTATTGAGACCTTATAGATGAGCCTGGCCGGTGTGGCTCACTGGTTGAGCATGCACCCAACACCAAGAGGTCACTAGTTCGATTCCCGGTCAGGACACATGCCCAGGTTGTGGGCCCGATCCCCAGTGGGGGGCGTGCAGGACGCGGCCAACCGATGTTCTCTCTCATCGATGTTTCTATCTCTCCGTCTCCCTTACTCTCTCTCAAAAAATCAATAAAAGAAAAAAAAAAGTACAAAAAAATGACCTTCAAGAAGCATTTGTTCTCATTTAAAAATATAAGTATGGAGACTAACATATTGAGGAATAGAATCATTACCTTACACGATACAGAATGCACGAAAATAATGCACCATCCATACAGGGGAATATTATTCGGCCATGTAAAGGAATGCTACAGTGTGGATGAAACTTGAAAACCTTATGCTAACTGAAAAAAAAAAAACACACACAACAGCAACAACAACAAAAACACACAGGCAAACACCGTATTTGTATCAATCCATTTATATGAACTGTTCCAGAACAGTCAAACCCACAGAGACAAAGTAAATTAGTACTTGCCTAGGGATAAGGGTTTGGGGGTGATGGGGGGATTGTGGGGCGTCCTTTTTGGGGTAATGAAAATGTTGCCCTACTCTGAATATACTGAAAACCATTAAATTGTAGGTATACTTTAAATGGTTAAATTGTATGGTATGTTAATTATGCCTCAATAAAGCTATTAGAAGAAGCAAAACAAAACAAAAAATGCATCGAAGATGCAGACGGACTTTACACCGACTTTATCCTTTGCAATCTTTCTCCCTTCTTGGACATGTGAATGGCTCATTATAGCAAAGGATCTTAATTTTTTGGTGGTGTAGAATTTGAAAAGCCCTGAGTGATTTTGATTGTCCCCTCCGCACTGGGAATCTTTGGGGATACCTGCCTCCTGGAAGAAAGGACACTTTCAGCCGGGCACTCTCAAGTGTAGTTGAAGAAGGACTGCTTAGGCGTTTCCTCCTTACTCTGTCCTAAAGGAGTGAGTGGCCCTGGTGGTCCTGAAACCGTGGGAAACTCCAATTCCTTCTGCTTGGAAAGACTTTTTTAGCCCCACCAGGCCTGGCTCTGTTAGGGCTGCATCCCCACAAGGCTCATTTAAGATCACCTCTGTCAGTTTTGGCCAATCTAAACCCCAGCCCGAGTTTCTTCCTAGTCGTGGGCCACACTGTGGTGAGAAGGAGTGAAACATCACTCATCAGTCAGTAGACATTGCCCAAGAACCACCTACTTTCTGCTTCTGCCACCACATTGGTTGTACCTGTTCTTGGACTTCCTATAAACAGTAGCATCTAGTATGTCAGTTGGTCTCTGAGTTCTTATTGGACGTGTTTGCGATTCACTGCTGTTGTTGCCTGTGTCATCACATTGTCTTATTGCTGAGTAGTGTCCGGTGTATGAGTATGCCACAGTTTGTGCACCCGTTTTTATGTTGGTGGATAGTTGGTGGAGAGTGGATAGTTGGTGAATAGTTGGTGGATCGGAGGGGGCGGGTCCGGGGCGGGTCCGGGGCGGGGCCGAGGCCGGGAGACAGGAGGGGGCGGGTCCGGGGCAAGGCAGGGGCGGGGCCGGAGCCGGGAGACAGGAGGGGGCGGGTCCGGGGCGGGTCCGGGGCGGGGCCGGGGCCGAGGCCGGGACCGGGACACAGGAGGGGCGAGCTGAGCTCTTAACCTCCTTCAAGCTCGCCAATCCGCGGGCCCCTAGCAGCCGCGCGCCCCCCCTCCGCCGCCCGCCGAGAGCCCCGCGTTTCTATAGACCCGCCAAGGGTTCTTCAGGCCTGGGGGCGGGCGCCGCGCGGGGGCGGGGAAGCGGCGGCCGCGGCACCTCCTCCGGGACGCTGAGGGGCTTCCCGCTTCCGCCGCCATGGACGCGGCTGAGGTGGAGTTTCTGGCCGAGAAGGAGCTGGTGACCATTATCCCGAACTTCAGTCTGGACAAGATCTACCTCATCGGGGTAAGGGCGCTGGCCAGGCATCTGCCCGAGGCTCCTGCCGGTGGAACTGGCGTCTAGGAGAGGCCAGGCCGCCGGGGCCACGTCTCAGATGGGAAGCCAGGGGGTGGATTCGGCGTGCCCAGCTCGCGGGGGCCTGCGTGGACCGGGTTGGGTCGAGGTCCGGAGCCGGGAGACGTGGGCGGGGGGGGGGGGGGAGGGGGACTCCTGCAGGTACCCGCGCCTCCCGGGTGTTCTCGCGCTTCCTACTCGCCGCGCTTCGGGAAAGCGAGCACGGCTGTGCTGCCAGGTGTGCTGCCAGGTGCGGCCAGCACCCCCGCGGGAGGGCAGACGTGGGCTGCCTCCCGCGCCTCCGTGACCACCGGGGCTGGTCTTTGTCTCTGCACCGCCGTTTGCACGGGGCCCGTTCTGTTCCCGGACAGCTGCGAGGGCCCGTGATGCTCTGTGTGGACTTACCGGGGCTTGTTTTTCCTCCTGCAGGGGGACCTGGGGCCCTTCAACCCTGGCCTGCCGGTGCAGGTGCCTGTGTGGCTGGCGATCAACCTGAAGCAAAGACAGAAGTGTCCGTTGCTTGCTCTGGAGTGGATGGATGTGGGTAAGGAGTGGGCGAAGGGGCCGGGGTTCTGCCATCCACTCCAGGATCCGCTTTAAAATTAAAAGCGTTATTAAGACCTTATAGATGAGCCTGGCCGGTGTGGCTCACTGGTTGAGCATGCACCCAACACCAAGAGGTCACTAGTTCGATTCCCGGTCAGGACACATGCCCAGGTTGTGGGCCCGATCCCCAGTGGGGGGCGTGCAGGACGCGGCCAACCGATGTTCTCTCTCATCGATGTTTCTATCTCTCCGTCTCCCTTACTCTCTCTCAAAAAATCAATAAAAGAAAAAAAAAAGTACAAAAAAATGACCTTCAAGAAGCATTTGTTCTCATTTAAAAATATAAGTATGGAGACTAACATATTGAGGAATAGAATCATTACCTTACACGATACAGAATGCACGAAAATAATGCACCATCCATACAGGGGAATATTATTCGGCCATGTAAAGGAATGCTACAGTGTGGATGAAACTTGAAAACCTTATGCTAACTGAAAAAAAAAAAACACACACAACAGCAACAACAACAAAAACACACAGGCAAACACCGTATTTGTATCAATCCATTTATATGAACTGTTCCAGAACAGTCAAACCCACAGAGACAAAGTAAATTAGTACTTGCCTAGGGATAAGGGTTTGGGGGTGATGGGGGGATTGTGGGGCGTCCTTTTTGGGGTAATGAAAATGTTGCCCTACTCTGAATATACGGAAAACCATTAAATTGTAGGTATACTTTAAATGGTTAAATTGTATGGTATGTTAATTATGCCTCAATAAAGCTATTAGAAGAAGCAAAACAAAACAAAAAATGCATCGAAGATGCAGACGGACTTTACACCGACTTTATCCTTTGCAATCTTTCTCCCTTCTTGGACATGTGAATGGCTCATTATAGCAAAGGATCTTAATTTTTTGGTGGTGTAGAATTTGAAAAGCCCTGAGTGATTTTGATTGTCCCCTCCGCACTGGGAATCTTTGGGGATACCTGCCTCCTGGAAGAAAGGACACTTTCAGCCGGGCACTCTCAAGTGTAGTTGAAGAAGGACTGCTTAGGCGTTTCCTCCTTACTCTGTCCTAAAGGAGTGAGTGGCCCTGGTGGTCCTGAAACCGTGGGAAACTCCAATTCCTTCTGCTTGGAAAGACTTTTTTAGCCCCACCAGGCCTGGCTCTGTTAGGGCTGCATCCCCACAAGGCTCATTTAAGATCACCTCTGTCAGTTTTGGCCAATCTAAACCCCAGCCCGAGTTTCTTCCTAGTCGTGGGCCACACTGTGGTGAGAAGGAGTGAAACATCACTCATCAGTCAGTAGACATTGCCCAAGAACCACCTACTTTCTGCTTCTGCCACCACATTGGTTGTACCTGTTCTTGGACTTCCTATAAACAGTAGCATCTAGTATGTCAGTTGGTCTCTGAGTTCTTATTGGACGTGTTTGCGATTCACTGCTGTTGTTGCCTGTGTCATCACATTGTCTTATTGCTGAGTAGTGTCCGGTGTATGAGTATGCCACAGTTTGTGCACCCGTTTTTATGTTGGTGGATAGTTGGTGGAGAGTGGATAGTTGGTGAATAGTTGGTGGATCGGAGGGGGCGGGTCCGGGGCGGGTCCGGGGCGGGGCCGAGGCCGGGAGACAGGAGGGGGCGGGTCCGGGGCAAGGCAGGGGCGGGGCCGGAGCCGGGAGACAGGAGGGGGCGGGTCCGGGGCGGGTCCGGGGCGGGGCCGGGGCCGAGGCCGGGACCGGGACACAGGAGGGGCGAGCTGAGCTCTTAACCTCCTTCAAGCTCGCCAATCCGCGGGCCCCTAGCAGCCGCGCGCCCCCCCTCCGCCGCCCGCAGAGAGCCCCGCGTTTCTATAGACCCGCCAAGGGTTCTTCAGGCCTGGGGGCGGGCGCCGCGCGGGGGCGGGGAAGCGGCGGCCGCGGCACCTCCTCCGGGACGCTGAGGGGCTTCCCGCTTCCGCCGCCATGGACGCGGCTGAGGTGGAGTTTCTGGCCGAGAAGGAGCTGGTGACCATTATCCCGAACTTCAGTCTGGACAAGATCTACCTCATCGGGGTAAGGGCGCTGGCCAGGCATCTGCCCGAGGCTCCTGCCGGTGGAACTGGCGTCTAGGAGAGGCCAGGCCGCCGGGGCCACGTCTCAGATGGGAAGCCAGGGGGTGGATTCGGCGTGCCCAGCTCACGGGGGCCTGCGTGGACCGGGTTGGGTCGAGGTCCGGAGCCGGGAGACGTGGGCGGGGGGGGGGGGGGAGGGGGACTCCTGCAGGTACCCGCGCCTCCCGGGTGTTCTCGCGCTTCCTACTCGCCGCGCTTCGGGGAAAGCGAGCACGGCTGTGCTGCCAGGTGTGCTGCCAGGTGCGGCCAGCACCCCCGCGGGAGGGCAGACGTGGGCTGCCTCCCGCGCCTCCGTGACCACCGGGGCTGGTCTTTGTCTCTGCACCGCCGTTTGCACGGGGCCCGTTCTGTTCCCGGACAGCTGCGAGGGCCCGTGATGCTCTGTGTGGACTTACCGGGGCTTGTTTTTCCTCCTGCAGGGGGACCTGGGGCCCTTCAACCCTGGCCTGCCGGTGCAGGTGCCTGTGTGGCTGGCGATCAACCTGAAGCAAAGACAGAAGTGTCCGTTGCTTGCTCTGGAGTGGATGGATGTGGGTAAGGAGTGGGCGAAGGGGCCGGGGTTCTGCCATCCACTCCAGGATCCGCTTTAAAATTAAAAGCGTTATTAAGACCTTATAGATGAGCCTGGCCGGTGTGGCTCACTGGTTGAGCATGCACCCAACACCAAGAGGTCACTAGTTCGATTCCCGGTCAGGACACATGCCCAGGTTGTGGGCCCGATCCCCAGTGGGGGGCGTGCAGGACGCGGCCAACCGATGTTCTCTCTCATCGATGTTTCTATCTCTCCGTCTCCCTTACTCTCTCTCAAAAAATCAATAAAAGAAAAAAAAAAGTACAAAAAAATGACCTTCAAGAAGCATTTGTTCTCATTTAAAAATATAAGTATGGAGACTAACATATTGAGGAATAGAATCATTACCTTACACGATACAGAATGCACGAAAATAATGCACCATCCATACAGGGGAATATTATTCGGCCATGTAAAGGAATGCTACAGTGTGGATGAAACTTGAAAACCTTATGCTAACTGAAAAAAAAAAAACACACACAACAGCAACAACAACAAAAACACACAGGCAAACACCGTATTTGTATCAATCCATTTATATGAACTGTTCCAGAACAGTCAAACCCACAGAGACAAAGTAAATTAGTACTTGCCTAGGGATAAGGGTTTGGGGGTGATGGGGGGATTGTGGGGCGTCCTTTTTGGGGTAATGAAAATGTTGCCCTACTCTGAATATACGGAAAACCATTAAATTGTAGGTATACTTTAAATGGTTAAATTGTATGGTATGTTAATTATGCCTCAATAAAGCTATTAGAAGAAGCAAAACAAAACAAAAAATGCATCGAAGATGCAGACGGACTTTACACCGACTTTATCCTTTGCAATCTTTCTCCCTTCTTGGACATGTGAATGGCTCATTATAGCAAAGGATCTTAATTTTTTGGTGGTGTAGAATTTGAAAAGCCCTGAGTGATTTTGATTGTCCCCTCCGCACTGGGAATCTTTGGGGATACCTGCCTCCTGGAAGAAAGGACACTTTCAGCCGGGCACTCTCAAGTGTAGTTGAAGAAGGACTGCTTAGGCGTTTCCTCCTTACTCTGTCCTAAAGGAGTGAGTGGCCCTGGTGGTCCTGAAACCGTGGGAAACTCCAATTCCTTCTGCTTGGAAAGACTTTTTTAGCCCCACCAGGCCTGGCTCTGTTAGGGCTGCATCCCCACAAGGCTCATTTAAGATCACCTCTGTCAGTTTTGGCCAATCTAAACCCCAGCCCGAGTTTCTTCCTAGTCGTGGGCCACACTGTGGTGAGAAGTAGTGAAACATCACTCTTCAGTCAGTAGACATTGCCCAAGAACCACCTACTTTCTGCTTCTGCCACCACATTGGTTGTACCTGTTCTTGGACTTCCTATAAACTGTAGCATCTAGTATGTCAGTTGGTCTCTGAGTTCTTATTGGACGTGTTTGCGATTCACTGCTGTTGTTGCCTGTGTCATCACATTGTCTTATTGCTGAGTAGTGTCCGGTGTATGAGTATGCCACAGTTTGTGCACCCGTTTTTATGTTGGTGGATAGTTGGTGGAGAGTGGATAGTTGGTGAATAGTTGGTGGATCGGAGGGGGCGGGTCCGGGGCGGGTCCGGGGCGGGGCCGAGGCCGGGAGACAGGAGGGGGCGGGTCCGGGGCAAGGCAGGGGCGGGGCCGGAGCCGGGAGACAGGAGGGGGCGGGTCCGGGGCGGGTCCGGGGCGGGGCCGGGGCCGGGACACAGGAGGGGCGAGCTGAGCTCTTAACCTCCTTCAAGCTCGCCAATCCGCGGGCTCCTAGCAGCCGCGCGCCCCCCCTCCGCCGCCCGCAGAGAGCCCCGCGTTTCTATAGACCCGCCAAGGGTTCTTCAGGCCTGGGGGCGGGCGCCGCGCGGGGGCGGGGAAGCGGCGGCCGGGGCACCTCCTCCGGGACGCTGAGGGGCTTCCCGCTTCCGCCGCCATGGACGCGGCTGAGGTGGAGTTTCTGGCCGAGAAGGAGCTGGTGACCATTATCCTGAACTTCAGTCTGGACAAGATCTACCTCATCGGGGTAAGGGCGCTGGCCAGGCATTTGCCCGAGGCTCCTGCCGGTGGAACTGGCGTCTAGGAGAGGCCAGGCCGCCCGGGCCACGTCTCAGATGGGAAGCCAGGGCGTGGATTCGGCGTGCCCAGCTCGCGGGGGCCTGCGTGGACCGGGTTGGGTCGAGGTCCGGAGCCGGGAGACGTGGGCGGGGGGGAGGGGGGGAGGGGGACTCCTGCAGGTACCCGCGCCTCCCGGGTGTTCTCGCGCTTCCTACTGGCCGCGCTTCGGGAAAGCGGGCACGGCTGTGCTGCCAGGTGTGCTGCCAGGTGCGGCCAGCACCCCCGCGGGAGGGCAGACGTGGGCTGCCTCCCGCGCCTCCGTGACCACCGGGGCTGGTCTTTGTCTCTGCACCGCCGTTTGCACGGGGCCCGTTCTGTTCCCGGACAGCTGCGAGGGCCCGTGATGCTCTGTGTGGACTTACCGGGGCTTGTTTTTCCTCCTGCAGGGGGACCTGGGGCCCTTCAACCCTGGCCTGCCGGTGCAGGTGCCTGTGTGGCTGGCGATCAACCTGAAGAAAAGACAGAAGTGTCGGTTGCTTGCTCCGGAGTGGATGGATGTGGGTAAGGAGTGGGCGAAGGGGCCGGGGTTCTGCCATCCACTCCAGGATCCGCTTTAAAATTAAAAGCGTTATTAAGACCTTATAGATGAGCCTGGCCGGTGTGGCTCACTGGTTGAGCATGCACCCAACACCAAGAGGTCACTAGTTCGATTCCCGGTCAGGACACATGCCCAGTTTGTGGGCCCGATCCCCAGTGGGGGGCGTGCAGGACGCGGCCAACCGATGTTCTCTCTCATCGATGTTTCTATCTCTCCGTCTCCCTTACTCTCTCTCAAAAAATCAATAAAAGAAAAAAAAAGTACAAAAAAATGACCTTCAAGAAGCATTTGTTCTCATTTAAAAATATAAGTATGGAGACTAACATATTGAGGAATAGAATCATTACCTTACACGATACAGAATGCACGAAAATAATGCACCATCCATACAGGGGAATATTATTCGGCCATGTAAAGGAATGCTACAGTGTGGATGAAACTTGAAAACCTTATGCTAACTGAAAATAAAAAAACACACACAACAGCAACAACAACAAAAACACACAGGCAAACACCGTATTTGTATCAATCCATTTATATGAACTGTTCCAGAACAGTCAAACCCACAGAGACAAAGTAAATTAGTACTTGCCTAGGGATAAGGGTTTGGGGGTGATGGGGGGATTGTGGGGCGTCCTTTTTGGGGTAATGAAAATGTTGCCCTACTCTGAATATACTGAAAACCATTAAATTGTAGGTATACTTTAAATGGTTAAATTGTATGGTATGTTAATTATGCCCCCATAAAGCTATTAGAAGAAGCAAAACAAAACAGAAAATGCATCGAAGATGCAGACGGACTTTACACCGACTTTATCCTTTGCAATCTTTCTCCATTCTTGGACATGTGAATGGCTCATTATAGCAAAGGATCTTAATTTTTTGGTGGTGTAGAATTTGAAAAGCCCTGAGTGATTTTGATTGTCCCCTCCGCACTGGGAATCATTGGGGATACCTGCCTCCTGGAAGAAAGGACACTTTCAGCCGGGCACTCTCAAGTGTAGTTGAAGAAGGACTGCTCAGGCGTTTCCTCCTTACTCTGTCCTAAAGGAGTGAGTGGCCCTGGTGGTCCTGAAACCGTGGGAAACTCCAATTCCTTCTGCTTGGAAAGACTTTTTTAGCCCCACCAGGCCTGGCTCTGTTAGGGCTGCATCCCCACAAGGCTCATTTAAGATCACCTCTGTCAGTTTTGGCCAATCTAAACCCCAGCCCGAGTTTCTTCCTAGTCGTGGGCCACACTGTGGTGAGAAGTAGTGAAACATCACTCGTCAGTCAGTAGACATTGCCCAAGAACCACCTACTTTCTGCTTCTGCCACCACATTGGTTGTACCTGTTCTTGGACTTCCTATAAACAGTAGCATCTAGTATGTCAGTTGGTCTCTGAGTTCTTATTGGACGTGTTTGCGATTCACTGCTGTTGTTGCCTGTGTCATCACATTGTCTTATTGCTGAGTAGTGTCCGGTGTATGAGTATGCCACAGTTTGTGCACCCGTTTTTATGTTGGTGGATAGTTGGTGGAGAGTGGATAGTTGGTGAATAGTTGGTGGATCGGAGGGGGCGGGTCCGGGGCGGGTCCGGGGCGGGGCCGAGGCTGGGACACAGGAGGGGGCGGGTCCGGGGCAAGGCAGGGGCGGGGCCGGAGCCGGGAGACAGGAGGGGGCGGGTCCGGGGCGGGTCCGGGGCGGGGCCGGGGCCGAGGCCGGGACCGGGACACAGGAGGGGCGAGCTGAGCTCTTAACCTCCTTCAAGCTCGCCAATCCGCGGGCCCCTAGCAGCCGCGCGCCCCCCCTCCGCCGCCCGCAGAGAGCCCCGCGTTTCTATAGACCCGCCAAGGGTTCTTCAGGCCTGGGGGCGGGCGCCGCGCGGGGGCGGGGAAGCGGCGGTCGCGGCACCTCCTCCGGGACGCTGAGGGGCTTCCCGCTTCCGCCGCCATGGACGCGGCTGAGGTGGAGTTTCTGGCCGAGAAGGAGCTGGTGACCATTATCCCGAACTTCAGTCTGGACAAGATCTACCTCATCGGGGTAAGGGCGCTGGCCAGGCATCTGCCCGAGGCTCCTGCCGGTGGAACTGGCGTCTAGGAGAGGCCAGGCCGCCGGGGCCACGTCTCAGATGGGAAGCCAGGGGGTGGATTCGGCGTGCCCAGCTCGCGGGGGCCTGCGTGGACCGGGTTGGGTCGAGGTCCGGAGCCGGGAGACGTGGGCGGGGGGGGGGGGGAGGGGGACTCCTGCAGGTACCCGCGCCTCCCGGGTGTTCTCGCGCTTCCTACTCGCCGCGCTTCGGGAAAGCGGGCACGGCTGTGCTGCCAGGTGTGCTGCCAGGTGTGGCCAGCACCCCCGCGGGAGGGCAGACGTGGGCTGCCTCCCGCGCCTCCGTGACCACCGGGGCTGGTCTTTGTCTCTGCACCGCCGTTTGCACGGGGCCCGTTCTGTTCCCGGACAGCTGCGAGGGCCCGTGATGCTCTGTGTGGACTTACCGGGGCTTGTTTTTCCTCCTGCAGGGGGACCTGGGGCCCTTCAACCCTGGCCTGCCGGTGCAGGTGCCTGTGTGGCTGGCGATCAACCTGAAGCAAAGACAGAAGTGTCGGTTGCTTGCTCCGGAGTGGATGGAGGTGGGTAAGGAGTGGGCGAAGGGGCCGGGGTTCTGCCATCCACTCCAGGATCCGCTTTAAAATTAAAAGCGTTATTGAGACCTTATAGATGAGCCTGGCCGGTGTGGCTCACTGGTTGAGCATGCACCCAACACCAAGAGGTCACTAGTTCGATTCCCGGTCAGGACACATGCCCAGGTTGTGGGCCCGATCCCCAGTGGGGGGCGTGCAGGACGCGGCCAACCGATGTTCTCTCTCATCGATGTTTCTATCTCTCCGTCTCCCTTACTCTCTCTCAAAAAATCAATAAAAGAAAAAAAAAAGTACAAAAAAATGACCTTCAAGAAGCATTTGTTCTCATTTAAAAATATAAGTATGGAGACTAACATATTGAGGAATAGAATCATTACCTTACACGATACAGAATGCACGAAAATAATGCACCATCCATACAGGGGAATATTATTCGGCCATGTAAAGGAATGCTACAGTGTGGATGAAACTTGAAAACCTTATGCTAACTGAAAAAAAAAAAACACACACAACAGCAACAACAACAAAAACACACAGGCAAACACCGTATTTGTATCAATCCATTTATATGAACTGTTCCAGAACAGTCAAACCCACAGAGACAAAGTAAATTAGTACTTGCCTAGGGATAAGGGTTTGGGGGTGATGGGGGGATTGTGGGGCGTCCTTTTTGGGGTAATGAAAATGTTGCCCTACTCTGAATATACTGAAAACCATTAAATTGTAGGTATACTTTAAATGGTTAAATTGTATGGTATGTTAATTATGCCTCAATAAAGCTATTAGAAGAAGCAAAACAAAACAAAAAATGCATCGAAGATGCAGACGGACTTTACACCGACTTTATCCTTTGCAATCTTTCTCCCTTCTTGGACATGTGAATGGCTCATTATAGCAAAGGATCTTAATTTTTTGGTGGTGTAGAATTTGAAAAGCCCTGAGTGATTTTGATTGTCCCCTCCGCACTGGGAATCTTTGGGGATACCTGCCTCCTGGAAGAAAGGACACTTTCAGCCGGGCACTCTCAAGTGTAGTTGAAGAAGGACTGCTTAGGCGTTTCCTCCTTACTCTGTCCTAAAGGAGTGAGTGGCCCTGGTGGTCCTGAAACCGTGGGAAACTCCAATTCCTTCTGCTTGGAAAGACTTTTTTAGCCCCACCAGGCCTGGCTCTGTTAGGGCTGCATCCCCACAAGGCTCATTTAAGATCACCTCTGTCAGTTTTGGCCAATCTAAACCCCAGCCCGAGTTTCTTCCTAGTCGTGGGCCACACTGTGGTGAGAAGGAGTGAAACATCACTCATCAGTCAGTAGACATTGCCCAAGAACCACCTACTTTCTGCTTCTGCCACCACATTGGTTGTACCTGTTCTTGGACTTCCTATAAACAGTAGCATCTAGTATGTCAGTTGGTCTCTGAGTTCTTATTGGACGTGTTTGCGATTCACTGCTGTTGTTGCCTGTGTCATCACATTGTCTTATTGCTGAGTAGTGTCCGGTGTATGAGTATGCCACAGTTTGTGCACCCGTTTTTATGTTGGTGGATAGTTGGTGGAGAGTGGATAGTTGGTGAATAGTTGGTGGATCGGAGGGGGCGGGTCCGGGGCGGGTCCGGGGCGGGGCCGAGGCCGGGAGACAGGAGGGGGCGGGTCCGGGGCAAGGCAGGGGCGGGGCCGGAGCCGGGAGACAGGAGGGGGCGGGTCCGGGGCGGGTCCGGGGCGGGGCCGGGGCCGAGGCCTGGACCGGGACACAGGAGGGGCGAGCTGAGCTCTTAACCTCCTTCAAGCTCGCCAATCCGCGGGCCCCTAGCAGCCGCGCGCCCCCCCTCCGCCGCCCGCAGAGAGCCCCGCGTTTCTATAGACCCGCCAAGGGTTCTTCAGGCCTGGGGGCGGGCGCCGCGCGGGGGCGGGGAAGCGGCGGCCGCGGCACCTCCTCCGGGACGCTGAGGGGCTTCCCGCTTCCGCCGCCATGGACGCGGCTGAGGTGGAGTTTCTGGCCGAGAAGGAGCTGGTGACCATTATCCCGAACTTCAGTCTGGACAAGATCTACCTCATCGGGGTAAGGGCGCTGGCCAGGCATCTGCCCGAGGCTCCTGCCGGTGGAACTGGCGTCTAGGAGAGGCCAGGCCGCCGGGGCCACGTCTCAGATGGGAAGCCAGGGGGTGGATTCGGCGTGCCCAGCTCGCGGGGGCCTGCGTGGACCGGGTTGGGTCGAGGTCCGGAGCCGGGAGACGTGGGCGGGGGGGAGGGGGGGAGGGGGACTCCTGCAGGTACCCGCGCCTCCCGGGTGTTCTCGCGCTTCCTACTCGCCGCGCTTCGGGAAAGCGAGCACGGCTGTGCTGCCAGGTGTGCTGCCAGGTGCGGCCAGCACCCCCGCGGGAGGGCAGACGTGGGCTGCCTCCCGCGCCTCCGTGACCACCGGGGCTGGTCTTTGTCTCTGCACCGCCGTTTGCACGGGGCCCGTTCTGTTCCCGGACAGCTGCGAGGGCCCGTGATGCTCTGTGTGGACTTACCGGGGCTTGTTTTTCCTCCTGCAGGGGGACCTGGGGCCCTTCAACCCTGGCCTGCCGGTGCAGGTGCCTGTGTGGCTGGCGATCAACCTGAAGCAAAGACAGAAGTGTCGGTTGCTTGCTCCGGAGTGGATGGATGTGGGTAAGGAGTGGGCGAAGGGGCCGGGGTTCTGCCATCCACTCCAGGATCCGCTTTAAAATTAAAAGCGTTATTAAGACCTTATAGATGAGCCTGGCCGGTGTGGCTCACTGGTTGAGCATGCACCCAACACCAAGAGGTCACTAGTTCGATTCCCGGTCAGGACACATGCCCAGGTTGTGGGCCCGATCCCCAGTGGGGGGCGTGCAGGACGCGGCCAACCGATGTTCTCTCTCATCGATGTTTCTATCTCTCCGTCTCCCTTACTCTCTCTCAAAAAATCAATAAAAGAAAAAAAAAAGTACAAAAAAATGACCTTCAAGAAGCATTTGTTCTCATTTAAAAATATAAGTATGGAGACTAACATATTGAGGAATAGAATCATTACCTTACACGATACAGAATGCACGAAAATAATGCACCATCCATACAGGGGAATATTATTCGGCCATGTAAAGGAATGCTACAGTGTGGATGAAACTTGAAAACCTTATGCTAACTGAAAATAAAAAAACACACACAACAGCAACAACAACAAAAACACACAGGCAAACACCGTATTTGTATCAATCCATTTATATGAACTGTTCCAGAACAGTCAAACCCACAGAGACAAAGTAAATTAGTACTTGCCTAGGGATAAGGGTTTGGGGGTGATGGGGGGATTGTGGGGCGTCCTTTTTGGGGTAATGAAAATGTTGCCCTACTCTGAATATACTGAAAACCATTAAATTGTAGGTATACTTTAAATGGTTAAATTGTATGGTATGTTAATTATGCCCCCATAAAGCTATTAGAAGAAGCAAAACAAAACAGAAAATGCATCGAAGATGCAGACGGACTTTACACCGACTTTATCCTTTGCAATCTTTCTCCATTCTTGGACATGTGAATGGCTCATTATAGCAAAGGATCTTAATTTTTTGGTGGTGTAGAATTTGAAAAGCCCTGAGTGATTTTGATTGTCCCCTCCGCACTGGGAATCATTGGGGATACCTGCCTCCTGGAAGAAAGGACACTTTCAGCCGGGGACTCTCAAGTGTAGTTGAAGAAGGACTGCTCAGGCGTTTCCTCCTTACTCTGTCCTAAAGGAGTGAGTGGCCCTGGTGGTCCTGAAACCGTGGGAAACTCCAATTCCTTCTGCTTGGAAAGACTTTTTTAGCCCCACCAGGCCTGGCTCTGTTAGGGCTGCATCCCCACAAGGCTCATTTAAGATCACCTCTGTCAGTTTTGGCCAATCTAAACCCCAGCCCGAGTTTCTTCATAGTCGTGGGCCACACTGTGGTGAGAAGTAGTGAAACATCACTCGTCAGTCAGTAGACATTGCCCAAGAACCACCTACTTTCTGCTTCTGCCACCACATTGGTTGTACCTGTTCTTGGACTTCCTATAAACAGTAGCATCTAGTATGTCAGTTGGTCTCTGAGTTCTTATTGGACGTGTTTGCGATTCACTGCTGTTGTTGCCTGTGTCATCACATTGTCTTATTGCTGAGTAGTGTCCGGTGTATGAGTATGCCACAGTTTGTGCACCCGTTTTTATGTTGGTGGATAGTTGGTGGAGAGTGGATAGTTGGTGAATAGTTGGTGGATCAGAGGGGGCGGGTCCGGGGCGGGTCCGGGGCGGGGCCGAGGCTGGGAGACAGGAGGGGGCGGGTCCGGGGCAAGGCAGGGGCGGGGCCGGAGCCAGGAGACAGGAGGGGGCGGGTCCGGGGCGGGGCCGGGGCGGGGCCGGGGCCGAGGCCGGGACCGGGACACAGGAGGGGCGAGCTGAGCTCTTAACCTCCTTCAAGCTCGCCAATCCGCGGGCCCCTAGCAGCCGCGCGCCCCCCCTCCGCCGCCCGCAGAGAGCCCCGCGTTTCTATAGACCCGCCAAGGGTTCTTCAGGCCTGGGGGCGGGCGCCGCGCGGGGGCGGGGAAGCGGCGGCCGCGGCACCTCCTCCGGGACGCTGAGGGGCTTCCCGCTTCCGCCGCCATGGACGCGGCTGAGGTGGAGTTTCTGGCCGAGAAGGAGCTGGTGACCATTATCCCGAAAGTCAGTCTGGACAAGATCTACCTCATCGGGGTAAGGGCGCTGGCCAGGCATCTGCCCGAGGCTCCTGCCGGTGGAACTGGCGTCTAGGAGAGGCCAGGCCGCCGGGGCCACGTCTCAGATGGGAAGCCAGGGGGTGGATTCGGCGTGCCCAGCTCGCGGGGGCCTGCGTGGACCGGGTTGGGTCGAGGTCCGGAGCTGGGAGACGTGGGCGGGGGGGGGGGGGGGGGGGGGGGACTCCTGCAGGTACCCGCGCCTCCCGGGTGTTCTCGCGCTTCCTACTCGCCGCGCTTCGGGAAAGCGGGCACGGCTGTGCTGCCAGGTGTGCTGCCAGGTGCGGCCAGCACCCCCGCGGGAGGGCAGACGTGGGCTGCCTCCCGCGCCTCCGTGACCACCGGGGCTGGTCTTTGTCTCTGCACCGCCGTTTGCACGGGGCCCGTTCTGTTCCCGGACAGCTGCGAGGGCCCGTGATGCTCTGTGTGGACTTACCGGGGCTTGTTTTTCCTCCTACAGGGGGACCTGGGGCCCTTCAACCCTGGCCTGCCGGTGCAGGTGCCTGTGTGGCTGGCGATCAACCTGAAGCAAAGACAGAAGTGTCGGTTGCTTGCTCCGGAGTGGATGGAGGTGGGTAAGGAGTGGGCGAAGGGGCCGGGGTTCTGCCATCCACTCCAGGATCCGCTTTAAAATTAAAAGCGTTATTGAGACCTTATAGATGAGCCTGGCCGGTGTGGCTCACTGGTTGAGCATGCACCCAACACCAAGAGGTCACTAGTTCGATTCCCGGTCAGGACACATGCCCAGGTTGTGGGCCCGATCCCCAGTGGGGGGCGTGCAGGACGCGGCCAACCGATGTTCTCTCTCATCGATGTTTCTATCTCTCCGTCTCCCTTACTCTCTCTCAAAAAATCAATAAAAGAAAAAAAAAAGTACAAAAAAATGACCTTCAAGAAGCATTTGTTCTCATTTAAAAATATAAGTATGGAGACTAACATATTGAGGAATAGAATCATTACCTTACACGATACAGAATGCACGAAAATAATGCACCATCCATACAGGGGAATATTATTCGGCCATGTAAAGGAATGCTACAGTGTGGATGAAACTTGAAAACCTTATGCTAACTGAAAAAAAAAAAACACACACAACAGCAACAACAACAAAAACACACAGGCAAACACCGTATTTGTATCAATCCATTTATATGAACTGTTCCAGAACAGTCAAACCCACAGAGACAAAGTAAATTAGTACTTGCCTAGGGATAAGGGTTTGGGGGTGATGGGGGGATTGTGGGGCGTCCTTTTTGGGGTAATGAAAATGTTGCCCTACTCTGAATATACGGAAAACCATTAAATTGTAGGTATACTTTAAATGGTTAAATTGTATGGTATGTTAATTATGCCTCAATAAAGCTATTAGAAGAAGCAAAACAAAACAAAAAATGCATCGAAGATGCAGACGGACTTTACACCGACTTTATCCTTTGCAATCTTTCTCCCTTCTTGGACATGTGAATGGCTCATTATAGCAAAGGATCTTAATTTTTTGGTGGTGTAGAATTTGAAAAGCCCTGAGTGATTTTGATTGTCCCCTCCGCACTGGGAATCTTTGGGGATACCTGCCTCCTGGAAGAAAGGACACTTTCAGCCGGGCACTCTCAAGTGTAGTTGAAGAAGGACTGCTTAGGCGTTTCCTCCTTACTCTGTCCTAAAGGAGTGAGTGGCCCTGGTGGTCCTGAAACCGTGGGAAACTCCAATTCCTTCTGCTTGGAAAGACTTTTTTAGCCCCACCAGGCCTGGCTCTGTTAGGGCTGCATCCCCACAAGGCTCATTTAAGATCACCTCTGTCAGTTTTGGCCAATCTAAACCCCAGCCCGAGTTTCTTCCTAGTCGTGGGCCACACTGTGGTGAGAAGGAGTGAAACATCACTCTTCAGTCAGTAGACATTGCCCAAGAACCACCTACTTTCTGCTTCTGCCACCACATTGGTTGTACCTGTTCTTGGACTTCCTATAAACAGTAGCATCTAGTATGTCAGTTGGTCTCTGAGTTCTTATTGGACGTGTTTGCGATTCACTGCTGTTGTTGCCTGTGTCATCACATTGTCTTATTGCTGAGTAGTGTCCGGTGTATGAGTATGCCACAGTTTGTGCACCCGTTTTTATGTTGGTGGATAGTTGGTGGAGAGTGGATAGTTGGTGAATAGTTGGTGGATCGGAGGGGGCGGGTCCGGGGCGGGTCCGGGGCGGGGCCGAGGCTGGGAGACAGGAGGGGGCGGGTCCGGGGCAAGGCAGGGGCGGGGCCGGAGCCGGGAGACAGGAGGGGGCGGGTCCGGGGCGGGGCCGGGGCGGGGCCGGGGCCGAGGCCGGGACCGGGACACAGGAGGGGCGAGCTGAGCTCTTAACCTCCTTCAAGCTCGCCAATCCGCGGGCCCCTAGCAGCCGCGCGCCCCCCCTCCGCCGCCCGCAGAGAGCCCCGCGTTTCTATAGACCCGCCAAGGGTTCTTCAGGCCTGGGGGCGGGCGCCGCGCGGGGGCGGGGAAGCGGCGGCCGCGGCACCTCCTCCGGGACGCTGAGGGGCTTCCCGCTTCCGCCGCCATGGACGCGGCTGAGGTGGAGTTTCTGGCCGAGAAGGAGCTGGTGACCATTATCCCGAACTTCAGTCTGGACAAGATCTACCTCATCGGGGTAAGGGCGCTGGCCAGGCATCTGCCCGAGGCTCCTGCCGGTGGAACTGGCGTCTAGGAGAGGCCAGGCCGCCGGGGCCACGTCTCAGATGGGAAGCCAGGGGGTGGATTCGGCGTGCCCAGCTCGCGGGGGCCTGCGTGGACCGGGTTGGGTCGAGGTCCGGAGCCGGGAGACGTGGGCGGGGGGGGGGGGGGGGGACTCCTGCAGGTACCCGCGCCTCCCGGGTGTTCTCGCGCTTCCTACTCGCCGCGCTTCGGGAAAGCGGGCACGGCTGTGCTGCCAGGTGTGCTGCCAGGTGCGGCCAGCACCCCCGCGGGAGGGCAGACGTGGGCTGCCTCCCGCGCCTCCGTGACCACCGGGGCTGGTCTTTGTCTCTGCACCGCCGTTTGCACGGGGCCCGTTCTGTTCCCGGACAGCTGCGAGGGCCCGTGATGCTCTGTGTGGACTTACCGGGGCTTGTTTTTCCTCCTACAGGGGGACCTGGGGCCCTTCAACCCTGGCCTGCCGGTGCAGGTGCCTGTGTGGCTGGCGATCAACCTGAAGCAAAGACAGAAGTGTCGGTTGCTTGCTCCGGAGTGGATGGATGTGGGTAAGGAGTGGGCGAAGGGGCCGGGGTTCTGCCATCCACTCCAGGATCCGCTTTAAAATTAAAAGCGTTATTGAGACCTTATAGATGAGCCTGGCCGGTGTGGCTCACTGGTTGAGCATGCACCCAACACCAAGAGGTCACTAGTTCGATTCCCGGTCAGGACACATGCCCAGGTTGTGGGCCCGATCCCCAGTGGGGGGCGTGCAGGACGCGGCCAACCGATGTTCTCTCTCATCGATGTTTCTATCTCTCCGTCTCCCTTACTCTCTCTCAAAAAATCAATAAAAGAAAAAAAAAAGTACAAAAAAATGACCTTCAAGAAGCATTTGTTCTCATTTAAAAATATAAGTATGGAGACTAACATATTGAGGAATAGAATCATTACCTTACACGATACAGAATGCACGAAAATAATGCACCATCCATACAGGGGAATATTATTCGGCCATGTAAAGGAATGCTACAGTGTGGATGAAACTTGAAAACCTTATGCTAACTGAAAAAAAAAAACACACACAACAGCAACAACAACAAAAACACACAGGCAAACACCGTATTTGTATCAATCCATTTACATGAACTGTTCCAGAACAGTCAAACCCACAGAGACAAAGTAAATTAGTACTTGCCTAGGGATAAGGGTTTGGGGGTGATGGGGGGATTGTGGGGCGTCCTTTTTGGGGTAATGAAAATGTTGCCCTACTCTGAATATACTGAAAACCATTAAATTGTAGGTATACTTTAAATGGTTAAATTGTATGGTGTGTTAATTATGCCTCAATAAAGCTATTAGAAGAAGCAAAACAAAACAAAAAATGCATCGAAGATGCAGACGGACTTTACACCGACTTTATCCTTTGCAATCTTTCTCCCTTCTTGGACATGTGAATGGCTCATTATAGCAAAGGATCTTAATTTTTTGGTGGTGTAGAATTTGAAAAGCCCTGAGTGATTTTGATTGTCCCCTCCGCACTGGGAATCTTTGGGGATACCTGCCTCCTGGAAGAAAGGACACTTTCAGCCGGGCACTCTCAAGTGTAGTTGAAGAAGGACTGCTTAGGCGTTTCCTCCTTACTCTGTCCTAAAGGAGTGAGTGGCCCTGGTGGTCCTGAAACCGTGGGAAACTCCAATTCCTTCTGCTTGGAAAGACTTTTTTAGCCCCACCAGGCCTGGCTCTGTTAGGGCTGCATCCCCACAAGGCTCATTTAAGATCACCTCTGTCAGTTTTGGCCAATCTAAACCCCAGCCCGAGTTTCTTCCTAGTCGTGGGCCACACTGTGGTGAGAAGGAGTGAAACATCACTCATCAGTCAGTAGACATTGCCCAAGAACCACCTACTTTCTGCTTCTGCCACCACATTGGTTGTACCTGTTCTTGGACTTCCTATAAACAGTAGCATCTAGTATGTCAGTTGGTCTCTGAGTTCTTATTGGACGTGTTTGCGATTCACTGCTGTTGTTGCCTGTGTCATCACATTGTCTTATTGCTGAGTAGTGTCCGGTGTATGAGTATGCCACAGTTTGTGCACCCGTTTTTATGTTGGTGGATAGTTGGTGGAGAGTGGATAGTTGGTGAATAGTTGGTGGATCGGAGGGGGCGGGTCCGGGGCGGGTCCGGGGCGGGGCCGAGGCCGGGAGACAGGAGGGGGCGGGTCCGGGGCAAGGCAGGGGCGGGGCCGGAGCCGGGAGACAGGAGGGGGCGGGTCCGGGGCGGGGCCGGGGCGGGGCCGGGGCCGGGACACAGGAGGGGCGAGCTGAGCTCTTAACCTCCTTCAAGCTCGCCAATCCGCGGGCTCCTAGCAGCCGCGCGCCCCCCCTCCGCCGCCCGCAGAGAGCCCCGCGTTTCTATAGACCCGCCAAGGGTTCTTCAGGCCTGGGGGCGGGCGCCGCGCGGGGGCGGGGAAGCGGCGGCCGGGGCACCTCCTCCGGGACGCTGAGGGGCTTCCCGCTTCCGCCGCCATGGACGCGGCTGAGGTGGAGTTTCTGGCCGAGAAGGAGCTGGTGACCATTATCCTGAACTTCAGTCTGGACAAGATCTACCTCATCGGGGTAAGGGCGCTGGCCAGGCATTTGCCCGAGGCTCCTGCCGGTGGAACTGGCGTCTAGGAGAGGCCAGGCCGCCGGGGCCACGTCTCAGATGGGAAGCCAGGGGGTGGATTCGGCGTGCCCAGCTCGCGGGGGCCTGCGTGGACCGGGTTGGGTCAAGGTCCGGAGCCGGGAGACGTGGGCGGGGGGGAGGGGGGGAGGGGGACTCCTGCAGGTACCCGCGCCTCCCGGGTGTTCTCGCGCTTCCTACTCGCCGCGCTTCGGGAAAGCGGGCACGGCTGTGCTGCCAGGTGTGCTGCCAGGTGCGGCCAGCACCCCCGCGGGAGGGCAGACGTGGGCTGCCTCCCGCGCCTCCGTGACCACCGGGGCTGGTCTTTGTCTCTGCACCGCCGTTTGCACGGGGCCCGTTCTGTTCCCGGACAGCTGCGAGGGCCCGTGATGCTCTGTGTGGACTTACCGGGGCTTGTTTTTCCTCCTGCAGGGGGACCTGGGGCCCTTCAACCCTGGCCTGCCGGTGCAGGTGCCTGTGTGGCTGGCGATCAACCTGAAGCAAAGACAGAAGTGTCGGTTGCTTGCTCCGGAGTGGATGGATGTGGGTAAGGAGTGGGCGAAGGGGCCGGGGTTCTGCCATCCACTCCAGGATCCGCTTTAAAATTAAAAGCGTTATTAAGACCTTATAGATGAGCCTGGCCGGTGTGGCTCACTGGTTGAGCATGCACCCAACACCAAGAGGTCACTAGTTCGATTCCCGGTCAGGACACATGCCCAGTTTGTGGGCCCGATCCCCAGTGGGGGGCGTGCAGGACGCGGCCAACCGATGTTCTCTCTCATCGATGTTTCTATCTCTCCGTCTCCCTTACTCTCTCTCAAAAAATCAATAAAAGAAAAAAAAAAGTACAAAAAAATGACCTTCAAGAAGCATTTGTTCTCATTTAAAAATATAAGTATGGAGACTAACATATTGAGGAATAGAATCATTACCTTACACGATACAGAATGCACGAAAATAATGCACCATCCATACAGGGGAATATTATTCGGCCATGTAAAGGAATGCTACAGTGTGGATGAAACTTGAAAACCTTATGCTAACTGAAAAAAAAAAAAACACACACAACAGCAACAACAACAAAAACACACAGGCAAACACCGTATTTGTATCAATCCATTTATATGAACTGTTCCAGAACAGTCAAACCCACAGAGACAAAGTAAATTAGTACTTGCCTAGGGATAAGGGTTTGGGGGTGATGGGGGGATTGTGGGGCGTCCTTTTTGGGGTAATGAAAATGTTGCCCTACTCTGAATATACTGAAAACCATTAAATTGTAGGTATACTTTAAATGGTTAAATTGTATGGTATGTTAATTATGCCTCAATAAAGCTATTAGAAGAAGCAAAACAAAACAAAAAATGCATCGAAGATGCAGACGGACTTTACACCGACTTTATCCTTTGCAATCTTTCTCCCTTCTTGGACATGTGAATGGCTCATTATAGCAAAGGATCTTAATTTTTTGGTGGTGTAGAATTTGAAAAGCCCTGAGTGATTTTGATTGTCCCCTCCGCACTGGGAATCTTTGGGGATACCTGCCTCCTGGAAGAAAGGACACTTTCAGCCGGGCACTCTCAAGTGTAGTTGAAGAAGGACTGCTCAGGCGTTTCCTCCTTACTCTGTCCTAAAGGAGTGAGTGGCCCTGGTGGTCCTGAAACCGTGGGAAACTCCAATTCCTTCTGCTTGGAAAGACTTTTTTAGCCCCACCAGGCCTGGCTCTGTTAGGGCTGCATCCCCACAAGGCTCATTTAAGATCACCTCTGTCAGTTTTGGCCAATCTAAACCCCAGCCCGAGTTTCTTCCTAGTCGTGGGCCACACTGTGGTGAGAAGTAGTGAAACATCACTCGTCAGTCAGTAGACATTGCCCAAGAACCACCTACTTTCTGCTTCTGCCACCACATTGGTTGTACCTGTTCTTGGACTTCCTATAAACAGTAGCATCTAGTATGTCAGTTGGTCTCTGAGTTCTTATTGGACGTGTTTGCGATTCACTGCTGTTGTTGCCTGTGTCATCACATTGTCTTATTGCTGAGTAGTGTCCGGTGTATGAGTATGCCACAGTTTGTGCACCCGTTTTTATGTTGGTGGATAGTTGGTGGAGAGTGGATAGTTGGTGAATAGTTGGTGGATCGGAGGGGGCGGGTCCGGGGCGGGTCCGGGGCGGGGCCGAGGCTGGGAGACAGGAGGGGGCGGGTCCGGGGCAAGGCAGGGGCGGGGCCGCAGCCGGGAGACAGGAGGGGGCGGGTCCGGGGCGGGTCCGGGGCGGGGCCGGGGCCGAGGCCGGGACCGGGACACAGGAGGGGCGAGCTGAGCTCTTAACCTCCTTCAAGCTCGCCAATCCGCGGGCCCCTAGCAGCCGCGCGCCCCCCCTCCGCCGCCCGCAGAGAGCCCCGCGTTTCTATAGACCCGCCAAGGGTTCTTCAGGCCTGGGGGCGGGCGCCGCGCGGGGGCGGGGAAGCGGCGGCCGCGGCACCTCCTCCGGGACGCTGAGGGGCTTCCCGCTTCCGCCGCCATGGACGCGGCTGAGGTGGAGTTTCTGGCCGAGAAGGAGCTGGTGACCATTATCCCGAACTTCAGTCTGGACAAGATCTACCTCATCGGGGTAAGGGCGCTGGCCAGGCATCTGCCCGAGGCTCCTGCCGGTGGAACTGGCGTCTAGGAGAGGCCAGGCCGCCGGGGCCACGTCTCAGATGGGAAGCCAGGGGGTGGATTCGGCGTGCCCAGCTCGCGGGGGCCTGCGTGGACCGGGTTGGGTCGAGGTCCGGAGCCGGGAGACGTGGGCGGGGGGGGGGGGGGGGGGACTCCTGCAGGTACCCGCGCCTCCCGGGTGTTCTCGCGCTTCCTACTCGCCGCGCTTCGGGAAAGCGGGCACGGCTGTGCTGCCAGGTGTGCTGCCAGGTGCGGCCAGCACCCCCGCGGGAGGGCAGACGTGGGCTGCCTCCCCCGCCTCCGTGACCACCGGGGCTGGTCTTTGTCTCTGCACCGCCGTTTGCACGGGGCCCGTTCTGTTCCCGGACAGCTGCGAGGGCCCGTGATGCTCTGTGTGGACTTACCGGGGCTTGTTTTTCCTCCTGCAGGGGGACCTGGGGCCCTTCAACCCTGGCCTGCCGGTGCAGGTGCCTGTGTGGCTGGCGATCAACCTGAAGCAAAGACAGAAGTGTCGGTTGCTTGCTCCGGAGTGGATGGATGTGGGTAAGGAGTGGGCGAAGGGGCCGGGGTTCTGCCATCCACTCCAGGATCCGCTTTAAAATTAAAAGCGTTATTAAGACCTTATAGATGAGCCTGGCCGGTGTGGCTCACTGGTTGAGCATGCACCCAACACCAAGAGGTCACTAGTTCGATTCCCGGTCAGGACACATGCCCAGGTTGTGGGCCCGATCCCCAGTGGGGGGCGTGCAGGACGCGGCCAACCGATGTTCTCTCTCATCGATGTTTCTATCTCTCCGTCTCCCTTACTCTCTCTCAAAAAATCAATAAAAGAAAAAAAAAAGTACAAAAAAATGACCTTCAAGAAGCATTTGTTCTCATTTAAAAATATAAGTATGGAGACTAACATATTGAGGAATAGAATCATTACCTTACACGATACAGAATGCACGAAAATAATGCACCATCCATACAGGGGAATATTATTCGGCCATGTAAAGGAATGCTACAGTGTGGATGAAACTTGAAAACCTTATGCTAACTGAAAAAAAAAAAACACACACAACAGCAACAACAACAAAAACACACAGGCAAACACCGTATTTGTATCAATCCATTTATATGAACTGTTCCAGAACAGTCAAACCCACAGAGACAAAGTAAATTAGTACTTGCCTAGGGATAAGGGTTTGGGGGTGATGGGGGGATTGTGGGGCGTCCTTTTTGGGGTAATGAAAATGTTGCCCTACTCTGAATATACGGAAAACCATTAAATTGTAGGTATACTTTAAATGGTTAAATTGTATGGTATGTTAATTATGCCTCAATAAAGCTATTAGAAGAAGCAAAACAAAACAAAAAATGCATCGAAGATGCAGACGGACTTTACACCGACTTTATCCTTTGCAATCTTTCTCCCTTCTTGGACATGTGAATGGCTCATTATAGCAAAGGATCTTAATTTTTTGGTGGTGTAGAATTTGAAAAGCCCTGAGTGATTTTGATTGTCCCCTCCGCACTGGGAATCTTTGGGGATACCTGCCTCCTGGAAGAAAGGACACTTTCAGCCGGGCACTCTCAAGTGTAGTTGAAGAAGGACTGCTTAGGCGTTTCCTCCTTACTCTGTCCTAAAGGAGTGAGTGGCCCTGGTGGTCCTGAAACCGTGGGAAACTCCAATTCCTTCTGCTTGGAAAGACTTTTTTAGCCCCACCAGGCCTGGCTCTGTTAGGGCTGCATCCCCACAAGGCTCATTTAAGATCACCTCTGTCAGTTTTGGCCAATCTAAACCCCAGCCCGAGTTTCTTCCTAGTCGTGGGCCACACTGTGGTGAGAAGTAGTGAAACATCACTCTTCAGTCAGTAGACATTGCCCAAGAACCACCTACTTTCTGCTTCTGCCACCACATTGGTTGTACCTGTTCTTGGACTTCCTATAAACAGTAGCATCTAGTATGTCAGTTGGTCTCTGAGTTCTTATTGGACGTGTTTGCGATTCACTGCTGTTGTTGCCTGTGTCATCACATTGTCTTATTGCTGAGTAGTGTCCGGTGTATGAGTATGCCACAGTTTGTGCACCCGTTTTTATGTTGGTGGATAGTTGGTGGAGAGTGGATAGTTGGTGAATAGTTGGTGGATCGGAGGGGGCGGGTCCGGGGCGGGTCCGGGGCGGGGCCGAGGCCGGGAGACAGGAGGGGGCGGGTCCGGGGCAAGGCAGGGGCGGGGCCGGAGCCGGGAGACAGGAGGGGGCGGGTCCGGGGCGGGGCCGGGGCGGGGCCGGGGCCGGGACACAGGAGGGGCGAGCTGAGCTCTTAACCTCCTTCAAGCTCGCCAATCCGCGGGCTCCTAGCAGCCGCGCGCCCCCCCTCCGCCGCCAGCAGAGAGCCCCGCATTTCTATAGACCCGCCAAGGGTTCTTCAGGCCTGGGGGCGGGCGCCGCGCGGGGGCGGGGAAGCGGCGGCCGGGGCACCTCCTCCGGGACGCTGAGGGGCTTCCCGCTTCCGCCGCCATGGACGCGGCTGAGGTGGAGTTTCTGGCCGAGAAGGAGCTGGTGACCATTATCCTGAACTTCAGTCTGGACAAGATCTACCTCATCGGGGTAAGGGCGCTGGCCAGGCATTTGCCCGAGGCTCCTGCCGGTGGAACTGGCGTCTAGGAGAGGCCAGGCCGCCCGGGCCACGTCTCAGATGGGAAGCCAGGGGGTGGATTCGGCGTGCCCAGCTCGCGGGGGCCTGCGTGGACCGGGTTGGGTCGAGGTCCGGAGCTGGGAGACGTGGGCGGGGGGGAGGGGGGGAGGGGGACTCCTGCAGGTACCCGCGCCTCCCGGGTGTTCTCGCGCTTCCTACTCGCCGCGCTTCGGGAAAGCGGGCACGGCTGTGCTGCCAGGTGTGCTGCCAGGTGCGGCCAGCACCCCCGCGGGAGGGCAGACGTGGGCTGCCTCCCCCGCCTCCGTGACCACCGGGGCTGGTCTTTGTCTCTGCACCGCCGTTTGCACGGGGCCCGTTCTGTTCCCGGACAGCTGCGAGGGCCCGTGATGCTCTGTGTGGACTTACCGGGGCTTGTTTTTCCTCCTACAGGGGGACCTGGGGCCCTTCAACCCTGGCCTGCCGGTGCAGGTGCCTGTGTGGCTGGCGATCAACCTGAAGCAAAGACAGAAGTGTCGGTTGCTTGCTCCGGAGTGGATGGAGGTGGGTAAGGAGTGGGCGAAGGGGCCGGGGTTCTGCCATCCACTCCAGGATCCGCTTTAAAATTAAAAGCGTTATTGAGACCTTATAGATGAGCCTGGCCGGTGTGGCTCACTGGTTGAGCATGCACCCAACACCAAGAGGTCACTAGTTCGATTCCCGGTCAGGACACATGCCCAGGTTGTGGGCCCGATCCCCAGTGGGGGGCGTGCAGGACGCGGCCAACCGATGTTCTCTCTCATCGATGTTTCTATCTCTCCGTCTCCCTTACTCTCTCTCAAAAAATCAATAAAAGAAAAAAAAAAGTACAAAAAAATGACCTTCAAGAAGCATTTGTTCTCATTTAAAAATATAAGTATGGAGACTAACATATTGAGGAATAGAATCATTACCTTACACGATACAGAATGCACGAAAATAATGCACCATCCATACAGGGGAATATTATTCGGCCATGTAAAGGAATGCTACAGTGTGGATGAAACTTGAAAACCTTATGCTAACTGAAAAAAAAAAACACACACAACAGCAACAACAACAAAAACACACAGGAAAACACCGTATTTGTATCTATCCATTTATATGAACTGTTCCAGAACAGTCAAACCCACAGAGACAAAGTAAATTAGTACTTGCCTAGGGATAAGGGTTTGGGGGTGATGGGGGGATTGTGGGGCGTCCTTTTTGGGGTAATGAAAATGTTGCCCTACTCTGAATATACTGAAAACCATTAAATTGTAGGTATACTTTAAATGGTTAAATTGTATGGTATGTTAATTATGCCTCAATAAAGCTATTAGAAGAAGCAAAACAAAACAAAAAATGCATCGAAGATGCAGACGGACTTTACACCGACTTTATCCTTTGCAATCTTTCTCCCTTCTTGGACATGTGAATGGCTCATTATAGCAAAGGATCTTAATTTTTTGGTGGTGTAGAATTTGAAAAGCCCTGAGTGATTTTGATTGTCCCCTCCGCACTGGGAATCTTTGGGGATACCTGCTTCCTGGAAGAAAGGACACTTTCAGCCGGGCACTCTCAAGTGTAGTTGAAGAAGGACTGCTTAGGCGTTTCCTCCTTACTCTGTCCTAAAGGAGTGAGTGGCCCTGGTGGTCCTGAAACCGTGGGAAACTCCAATTCCTTCTGCTTGGAAAGACTTTTTTAGCCCCACCAGGCCTGGCTCTGTTAGGGCTGCATCCCCACAAGGCTCATTTAAGATCACCTCTGTCAGTTTTGGCCAATCTAAACCCCAGCCCGAGTTTCTTCCTAGTCGTGGGCCACACTGTGGTGAGAAGGAGTGAAACATCACTCATCAGTCAGTAGACATTGCCCAAGAACCACCTACTTTCTGCTTCTGCCACCACATTGGTTGTACCTGTTCTTGGACTTCCTATAAACAGTAGCATCTAGTATGTCAGTTGGTCTCTGAGTTCTTATTGGATGTGTTTGCGATTCACTGCTGTTGTTGCCTGTGTCATCACATTGTCTTATTGCTGAGTAGTGTCCGGTGTATGAGTATGCCACAGTTTGTGCACCCGTTTTTATGTTGGTGGATAGTTGGTGGAGAGTGGATAGTTGGTGAATAGTTGGTGGATCGGAGGGGGCGGGTCCGGGGCGGGTCCGGGGCGGGGCCGAGGCCGGGAGACAGGAGGGGGCGGGTCCGGGGCAAGGCAGGGGCGGGGCCGGAGCCGGGAGACAGGAGGGGGCGGGTCCGGGGCGGGTCCGGGGCGGGGCCGGGGCCGAGGCCGGGACCGGGACACAGGAGGGGCGAGCTGAGCTCTTAACCTCCTTCAAGCTCGCCAATCCGCGGGCCCCTAGCAGCCGCGCGCCCCCCCTCCGCCGCCCGCAGAGAGCCCCGCGTTTCTATAGACCCGCCAAGGGTTCTTCAGGCCTGGGGGCGGGCGCCGCGCGGGGGCGGGGAAGCGGCGGCCGCGGCACCTCCTCCGGGACGCTGAGGGGCTTCCCGCTTCCGCCGCCATGGACGCGGCTGAGGTGGAGTTTCTGGCCGAGAAGGAGCTGGTGACCATTATCCCGAACTTCAGTCTGGACAAGATCTACCTCATCGGGGTAAGGGCGCTGGCCAGGCATCTGCCCGAGGCTCCTGCCGGTGGAACTGGCGTCTAGGAGAGGCCAGGCCGCCGGGGCCACGTCTCAGATGGGAAGCCAGGGGGTGGATTCGGCGTGCCCAGCTCGCGGGGGCCTGCGTGGACCGGGTTGGGTCGAGGTCCGGAGCCGGGAGACGTGGGCGGGGGGGGGGGGGGGGTGGGGGACTCCTGCAGGTACCCGCGCCTCCCGGGTGTTCTCGCGCTTCCTACTCGCCGCGCTTCGGGAAAGCGGGCACGGCTGTGCTGCCAGGTGTGCTGCCAGGTGCGGCCAGCACCCCCGCGGGAGGGCAGACGTGGGCTGCCTCCCGCGCCTCCGTGACCACCGGGGCTGGTCTTTGTCTCTGCACCGCCGTTTGCACGGGGCCCGTTCTGTTCCCGGACAGCTGCCAGGGCCGTGATGCTCTGTGTGGACTTACCGGGGCTTGTTTTTCCTCCTGCAGGGGGACCTGGGGCCCTTCAACCCTGGCCTGCCGGTGCAGGTGCCTGTGTGGCTGGCGATCAACCTGAAGCAAAGACAGAAGTGTCGGTTGCTTGCTCCGGAGTGGATGGAGGTGGGTAAGGAGTGGGCGAAGGGGCCGGGGTTCTGCCATCCACTCCAGGATCCGCTTTAAAATTAAAAGCGTTATTGAGACCTTATAGATGAGCCTGGCCGGTGTGGCTCACTGGTTGAGCATGCACCCAACACCAAGAGGTCACTAGTTCGATTCCCGGTCAGGACACATGCCCAGGTTGTGGGCCCGATCCCCAGTGGGGGGCGTGCAGGACGCGGCCAACCGATGTTCTCTCTCATCGATGTTTCTATCTCTCCGTCTCCCTTACTCTCTCTCAAAAAATCAATAAAAGAAAAAAAAAAGTACAAAAAAATGACCTTCAAGAAGCATTTGTTCTCATTTAAAAATATAAGTATGGAGACTAACATATTGAGGAATAGAATCATTACCTTACACGATACAGAATGCACGAAAATAATGCACCATCCATACAGGGGAATATTATTCGGCCATGTAAAGGAATGCTACAGTGTGGATGAAACTTGAAAACCTTATGCTAACTGAAAAAAAAAAAAAAACACAACAGCAACAACAACAAAAACACACAGGCAAACACCGTATTTGTATCCATCCATTTATATGAACTGTTCCAGAACAGTCAAACCCACAGAGACAAAGTAAATTAGTACTTGCCTAGGGATAAGGGTTTGGGGGTGATGGGGGGATTGTGGGGCGTCCTTTTTGGGGTAATGAAAATGTTGCCCTACTCTGAATATACTGAAAACCATTAAATTGTAGGTATACTTTAAATGGTTAAATTGTATGGTATGTTAATTATGCCTCCATAAAGCTATTAGAAGAAGCAAAACAAAACAAAAAATGCATCGAAGATGCAGGCGGACTTTACACCGCCTTTATCCTTTGCAGTCTTTCTCCCTTCTTGGACATGTGCATGGCTCATTATAGCAAAGGTTCTTAATTTTTTGGTGGTGTAGAATTTGAAAAGCCCTGAGTGATTTTGATTGTCCCCTCCGCACTGGGAATCATTGGGGATACCTGCCTCCTGGAAGAAAGGACACTTTCAGCCGGGCCCTCTCAAGTGTAGTTGAAGAAGGACTGCTCAGGCGTTTCCTCCTTACTCTGTCCTAAAGGAGTGAGTGGCCCTGGTGGTCCTGAAACCGTGGGAAACTCCAATTCCTTCTGCTTGGAAAGACTTTTTTAGCCCCACCAGGCCTGGCTCTGTTAGGGCTGCATCCCCACAAGGCTCATTTAAGATCACCTCTGTCAGTTTTGGCCAATCTAAACCCCAGCCCGAGTTTCTTCATAGTCGTGGGCCACACTGTGGTGAGAAGTAGTGAAACATCACTCGTCAGTCAGTAGACATTGCCCAAGAACCACCTACTTTCTGCTTCTGCCACCACATTGGTTGTACCTGTTCTTGGACTTCCTATAAACAGTAGCATCTAGTATGTCAGTTGGTCTCTGAGTTCTTATTGGATGTGTTTGCGATTCACTGCTGTTGTTGCCTGTGTCATCACATTGTCTTATTGCTGAGTAGTGTCCGGTGTATGAGTATGCCACAGTTTGTGCACCCGTTTTTATGTTGGTGGATAGTTGGTGGAGAGTGGATAGTTGGTGAATAGTTGGTGGATCGGAGGGGGCGGGTCCGGGGCGGGTCCGGGGCGGGGCCGAGGCCGGGAGACAGGAGGGGGCGGGTCCGGGGCAAGGCAGGGGCGGGGCCGGAGCCGGGAGACAGGAGGGGGCGGGTCCGGGGCGGGTCCGGGGCGGGGCCGGGGCCGAGGCCGGGACCGGGACACAGGAGGGGCGAGCTGAGCTCTTAACCTCCTTCAAGCTGGCCAATCCGCGGTCTCCTAGCAGCCGCGCGCCCCCCCTCCGCCGCCCGCAGAGAGCCCCGCGTTTCTATAGACCCGCCAAGGGTTCTTCAGGCCTGGGGGCGGGCGCCGCGCGGGGGCGGGTAAGCGGCGGCCGCGGCACCTCCTCCGGGACGCTGAGGGGCTTCCCGCTTCCGCCGCCATGGACGCGGCTGAGGTGGAGTTTCTGGCCGAGAAGGAGCTGGTGACCATTATCCCGAACTTCAGTCTGGACAAGATCTACCTCATCAGGGTAAGGGCGCTGGCCAGGCATTTGCCCGAGGCTCCTGCCGGTGGAACTGGCGTCTAGGAGAGGCCAGGCCGCAGGGGCCACGTCTCAGATGGGAAGCCAGGGCGTGGATTCGGCGTGCCCAGCTCGCGGGGGCCTGCGTGGACCGGGTTGGGTCGAGGTCCGGAGCCGGGAGACGTGGGCGGAGGGGGAGGGGGGGGAAAGGGGGACTCCTGCAGGTACCCGCGCCTCCCGGGTGTTCTCGCGCTTCCTACTCGCCGCGCTTCGGGAAAGCGGGCACGGCTGTGCTGCCAGGTGTGCTGCCAGGTGCGGCCAGCACCCCCGCGGGAGGGCAGACGTGGGCTGCCTCCCCCGCCTCCGTGACCACCGGGGCTGGTCTTTGTCTCTGCACCGCCGTTTGCACGGGGCCCGTTCTGTTCCCGGACAGCTGCGAGGGCCCGTGATGCTCTGTGTGGACTTACCGGGGCTTGTTTTTCCTCCTACAGGGGGACCTGGGGCCCTTCAACCCTGGCCTGCCGGTGCAGGTGCCTGTGTGGCTGGCGATCAACCTGAAGCAAAGACAGAAGTGTCGGTTGCTTGCTCCGGAGTGGATGGAGGTGGGTAAGGAGTGGGCGAAGGGGCCGGGGTTCTGCCATCCACTCCAGGATCCGCTTTAAAATTAAAAGCGTTATTGAGACCTTATAGATGAGCCTGGCCGGTGTGGCTCACTGGTTGAGCATGCACCCAACACCAAGAGGTCACTAGTTCGATTCCCGGTCAGGACACATGCCCAGGTTGTGGGCCCGATCCCCAGTGGGGGGCGTGCAGGACGCGGCCAACCGATGTTCTCTCTCATCGATGTTTCTATCTCTCCGTCTCCCTTACTCTCTCTCAAAAAATCAATAAAAGAAAAAAAAAAGTACAAAAAAATGACCTTCAAGAAGCATTTGTTCTCATTTAAAAATATAAGTATGGAGACTAACATATTGAGGAATAGAATCATTACCTTACACGATACAGAATGCACGAAAATAATGCACCATCCATACAGGGGAATATTATTCGGCCATGTAAAGGAATGCTACAGTGTGGATGAAACTTGAAAACCTTATGCTAACTGAAAAAAAAAAACACACACAACAGCAACAACAACAAAAACACACAGGCAAACACCGTATTTGTATCAATCCATTTATATGAACTGTTCCAGAACAGTCAAACCCACAGAGACAAAGTAAATTAGTACTTGCCTAGGGATAAGGGTTTGGGGGTGATGGGGGGATTGTGGGGCGTCCTTTTTGGGGTAATGAAAATGTTGCCCTACTCTGAATATACTGAAAACCATTAAATTGTAGGTATACTTTAAATGGTTAAATTGTATGGTATGTTAATTATGCCTCAATAAAGCTATTAGAAGAAGCAAAACAAAACAAAAAATGCATCGAAGATGCAGACGGACTTTACACCGACTTTATCCTTTGCAATCTTTCTCCCTTCTTGGACATGTGAATGGCTCATTATAGCAAAGGATCTTAATTTTTTGGTGGTGTAGAATTTGAAAAGCCCTGAGTGATTTTGATTGTCCCCTCCGCACTGGGAATCTTTGGGGATACCTGCCTCCTGGAAGAAAGGACACTTTCAGCCGGGCACTCTCAAGTGTAGTTGAAGAAGGACTGCTTAGGCGTTTCCTCCTTACTCTGTCCTAAAGGAGTGAGTGGCCCTGGTGGTCCTGAAACCGTGGGAAACTCCAATTCCTTCTGCTTGGAAAGACTTTTTTAGCCCCACCAGGCCTGGCTCTGTTAGGGCTGCATCCCCACAAGGCTCATTTAAGATCACCTCTGTCAGTTTTGGCCAATCTAAACCCCAGCCCGAGTTTCTTCCTAGTCGTGGGCCACACTGTGGTGAGAAGGAGTGAAACATCACTCATCAGTCAGTAGACATTGCCCAAGAACCACCTACTTTCTGCTTCTGCCACCACATTGGTTGTACCTGTTCTTGGACTTCCTATAAACAGTAGCATCTAGTATGTCAGTTGGTCTCTGAGTTCTTATTGGACGTGTTTGCGATTCACTGCTGTTGTTGCCTGTGTCATCACATTGTCTTATTGCTGAGTAGTGTCCGGTGTATGAGTATGCCACAGTTTGTGCACCCGTTTTTATGTTGGTGGATAGTTGGTGGAGAGTGGATAGTTGGTGAATAGTTGGTGGATCGGAGGGGGCGGGTCCGGGGCGGGTCCGGGGCGGGGCCGAGGCCGGGAGACAGGAGGGGGCGGGTCCGGGGCAAGGCAGGGGCGGGGCCGGAGCCGGGAGACAGGAGGGGGCGCGTCCGGGGCGGGTCCGGGGCGGGGCCGGGGCCGAGGCCGGGACCGGGACACAGGAGGGGCGAGCTGAGCTCTTAACCTCCTTCAAGCTCGCCAATCCGCGGGCCCCTAGCAGCTGCGCGCCCCCCCTCCGCCGCCCGCAGAGAGCCCCGCGTTTCTATAGACCCGCCAAGGGTTCTTCAGGCCTGGGGGCGGGCGCCGCGCGGGGGCGGGGAAGCGGCGGCCGCGGCACCTCCTCCGGGACGCTGAGGGGCTTCCCGCTTCCGCCGCCATGGACGCGGCTGAGGTGGAGTTTCTGGCCGAGAAGGAGCTGGTGACCATTATCCCGAACTTCAGTCTGGACAAGATCTACCTCATCGGGGTAAGGGCGCTGGCCAGGCATCTGCCCGAGGCTCCTGCCGGTGGAACTGGCGTCTAGGAGAGGCCAGGCCGCCGGGGCCACGTCTCAGATGGGAAGCCAGGGGGTGGATTCGGCGTGCCCAGCTCGCGGGGGCCTGCGTGGACCGGGTTGGGTCGAGGTCCGGAGCCGGGAGACGTGGGCGGGGGGGGGGGGGAGGGGGACTCCTGCAGGTACCCGCGCCTCCCGGGTGTTCTCGCGCTTCCTACTCGCCGCGCTTCGGGAAAGCGGGCACGGCTGTGCTGCCAGGTGTGCTGCCAGGTGCGGCCAGCACCCCCGCGGGAGGGCAGACGTGGGCTGCCTCCCGCGCCTCCGTGACCACCGGGGCTGGTCTTTGTCTCTGCACCGCCGTTTCCACGGGGCCCGTTCTGTTCCCGGACAGCTGCCAGGGCCGTGATGCTCTGTGTGGACTTACCGGGGCTTGTTTTTCCTCCTGCAGGGGGACCTGGGGCCCTTCAACCCTGGCCTGCCGGTGCAGGTGCCTGTGTGGCTGGCGATCAACCTGAAGCAAAGACAGAAGTGTCGGTTGCTTGCTCCGGAGTGGATGGAGGTGGGTAAGGAGTGGGCGAAGGGGCCGGGGTTCTGCCATCCACTCCAGGATCCGCTTTAAAATTAAAAGCGTTATTGAGACCTTATAGATGAGCCTGGCCGGTGTGGCTCACTGGTTGAGCATGCACCCAACACCAAGAGGTCACTAGTTCGATTCCCGGTCAGGACACATGCCCAGGTTGTGGGCCCGATCCCCAGTGGGGGGCGTGCAGGACGCGGCCAACCGATGTTCTCTCTCATCGATGTTTCTATCTCTCCGTCTCCCTTACTCTCTCTCAAAAAATCAATAAAAGAAAAAAAAAAGTACAAAAAAATGACCTTCAAGAAGCATTTGTTCTCATTTAAAAATATAAGTATGGAGACTAACATATTGAGGAATAGAATCATTACCTTACACGATACAGAATGCACGAAAATAATGCACCATCCATACAGGGGAATATTATTCGGCCATGTAAAGGAATGCTACAGTGTGGATGAAACTTGAAAACCTTATGCTAACTGAAAAAAAAAAAAAAAAACACAACAGCAACAACAACAAAAACACACAGGCAAACACCGTATTTGTATCCATCCATTTATATGAACTGTTCCAGAACAGTCAAACCCACAGAGACAAAGTAAATTAGTACTTGCCTAGGGATAAGGGTTTGGGGGTGATGGGGGGATTGTGGGGCGTCCTTTTTGGGGTAATGAAAATGTTGCCCTACTCTGAATATACTGAAAACCATTAAATTGTAGGTATACTTTAAATGGTTAAATTGTATGGTATGTTAATTATGCCTCCATAAAGCTATTAGAAGAAGCAAAACAAAACAAAAAATGCATCGTAGATGCAGGCGGACTTTACACCGCCTTTATCCTTTGCAGTCTTTCTCCCTTCTTGGACATGTGCATGGCTCATTATAGCAAAGGTTCTTAATTTTTTGGTGGTGTAGAATTTGAAAAGCCCTGAGTGATTTTGATTGTCCCCTCCGCACTGGGAATCATTGGGGATACCTGCCTCCTGGAAGAAAGGACACTTTCAGCCGGGCACTCTCAAGTGTAGTTGAAGAAGGACTGCTCAGGCGTTTCCTCCTTACTCTGTCCTAAAGGAGTGAGTGGCCCTGGTGGTCCTGAAACCGTGGGAAACTCCAATTCCTTCTGCTTGGAAAGACTTTTTTAGCCCCACCAGGCCTGGCTCTGTTAGGGCTGCATCCCCACAAGGCTCATTTAAGATCACCTCTGTCAGTTTTGGCCAATCTAAACCCCAGCCCGAGTTTCTTCCTAGTCGTGGGCCACACTGTGGTGAGAAGTAGTGAAACATCACTCGTCAGTCAGTAGACATTGCCCAAGAACCACCTACTTTCTGCTTCTGCCACCACATTGGTTGTACCTGTTCTTGGACTTCCTATAAACAGTAGCATCTAGTATGTCAGTTGGTCTCTGAGTTCTTATTGGATGTGTTTGCGATTCACTGCTGTTGTTGCCTGTGTCATCACATTGTCTTATTGCTGAGTAGTGTCCGGTGTATGAGTATGCCACAGTTTGTGCACCCGTTTTTATGTTGGTGGATAGTTGGTGGAGAGTGGATAGTTGGTGAATAGTTGGTGGATCGGAGGGGGCGGGTCCGGGGCGGGTCCGGGGCGGGGCCGAGGCCGGGAGACAGGAGGGGGCGGGTCCGGGGCAAGGCAGGGGCGGGGCCGGAGCCGGGAGACAGGAGGGGGCGGGTCCGGGGCGGGGCCGGGGCCGAGGCCGGGACCGGGACACAGGAGGGGCGAGCTGAGCTCTTAACCTCCTTCAAGCTGGCCAATCCGCGGTCTCCTAGCAGCCGCGCGCCCCCCCTCCGCCGCCCGCCGAGAGCCCCGCGTTTCTATAGACCCGCCAAGGGTTCTTCAGGCCTGGGGGCGGGCGCCGCGCGGGGGCGGGTAAGCGGCGGCCGCGGCACCTCCTCCGGGACGCTGAGGGGCTTCCCGCTTCCGCCGCCATGGACGCGGCTGAGGTGGAGTTTCTGGCCGAGAAGGAGCTGGTGACCATTATCCCGAACTTCAGTCTGGACAAGATCTACCTCATCGGGGTAAGGGCGCTGGCCAGGCATTTGCCCGAGGCTCCTGCCGGTGGAACTGGCGTCTAGGAGAGGCCAGGCCGCAGGGGCCACGTCTCAGATGGGAAGCCAGGGCGTGGATTCGGCGTGCCCAGCTCGCGGGGGCCTGCGTGGACCGGGTTGGGTCGAGGTCCGGAGCCGGGAGACGTGGGCGGAGGGGGAGGGGGGGAGGGGGACTCCTGCAGGTACCCGCGCCTCCCGGGTGTTCTCGCGCTTCCTACTCGCCGCGCTTCGGGAAAGCGGGCACGGCTGTGCTGCCAGGTGTGCTGCCAGGTGCGGCCAGCACCCCCGCGGGAGGGCAGACGTGGGCTGCCTCCCCCGCCTCCGTGACCACCGGGGCTGGTCTTTGTCTCTGCACCGCCGTTTGCACGGGGCCCGTTCTGTTCCCGGACAGCTGCGAGGGCCCGTGATGCTCTGTGTGGACTTACCGGGGCTTGTTTTTCCTCCTGCAGGGGGACCTGGGGCCCTTCAACCCTGGCCTGCCGGTGCAGGTGCCTGTGTGGCTGGCGATCAACCTGAAGCAAAGACAGAAGTGTCGGTTGCTTGCTCCGGAGTGGATGGATGAGGGTAAGGAGTGGGCGAAGGTGCCGGGGTTCTGCCATCCACTCCAGGATCCGCTTTAAAATTAAAAGAGTTATTAAGACCTTATAGATGAGCCTGGCCGGTGTGGCTCACTGGTTGAGCATGGACCCAACACCAAGAGGTCACTAGTTCGATTCCCGGTCAGGACACATGCCCAGGTTGTGGGCCCGATCCCCAGTGGGGGGCGTGCAGGACGCGGCCAACCGATGTTCTCTCTCATCGATGTTTCTATCTCTCCGTCTCCCTTACTCTCTCTCAAAAAATCAATAAAAGAAAAAAAAAAGTACAAAAAAATGACCTTCAAGAAGCATTTGTTCTCATTTAAAAATATAAGTATGGAGACTAACATATTGAGGAATAGAATCATTACCTTACACGATACAGAATGCACGAAAATAATGCATCATCCATACAGGGGAATATTATTCGGCCATGTAAAGGAATGCTACAGTGTGGATGAAACTTGAAAACCTTATGCTAACTGAAAAAAAAAAAAAAACACAACAGCAACAACAACAAAAACACACAGGCAAACACCGTATTTGTATCCATCCATTTATATGAACTGTTCCAGAACAGTCAAACCCACAGAGACAAAGTAAATTAGTACTTGCCTAGGGATAAGGGTTTGGGGGTGATGGGGGGATTGTGGGGCGTCCTTTTTGGGGTAATGAAAATGTTGCCCTACTCTGAATATACTGAAAACCATTAAATTGTAGGTATACTTTAAATGGTTAAATTGTATGGTATGTTAATTATGCCTCCATAAAGCTATTAGAAGAAGCAAAACAAAACAAAAAATGCATCGTAGATGCAGGCGGACTTTACACCGCCTTTATCCTTTGCAGTCTTTCTCCCTTCTTGGACATGTGCATGGCTCATTATAGCAAAGGTTCTTAATTTTTTGGTGGTGTAGAATTTGAAAAGCCCTGACTGATTTTGATTGTCCCCTCCGCACTGGGAATCATTGGGGATACCTGCCTCCTGGAAGAAAGGACACTTTCAGCCGGGCACTCTCAAGTGCAGTTGAAGAAGGACTGCTCAGGCGTTTCCTCCTTACTCTGTCCTAAAGGAGTGAGTGGCCCTGGTGGTCCTGAAACCGTGGGAAACTCCAATTCCTTCTGCTTGGAAAGACTTTTTTAGCCCCACCAGGCCTGGCTCTGTTAGGGCTGCATCCCCACAAGGCTCATTTAAGATCACCTCTGTCAGTTTTGGCCAATCTAAACCCCAGCCCGAGTTTCTTCATAGTCGTGGGCCACACTGTGGTGAGAAGTAGTGAAACATCACTCGTCAGTCAGTAGACATTGCCCAAGAACCACCTACTTTCTGCTTCTGCCACCACATTGGTTGTACCTGTTCTTGGACTTCCTATAAACTGTAGCATCTAGTATGTCAGTTGGTCTCTGAGTTCTTATTGGACGTGTTTGCGATTCACTGCTGTTGTTGCCTGTGTCATCACATTGTCTTATTGCTGAGTAGTGTCCGGTGTATGAGTATGCCACAGTTTGTGCACCCGTTTTTATGTTGGTGGATAGTTGGTGGAGAGTGGATAGTTGGTGAATAGTTGGTGGATCGGAGGGGGCGGGTCCGGGGCGGGTCCGGGGCGGGGCCGAGGCCGGGAGACAGGAGGGGGCGGGTCCGGGGCAAGGCAGGGGCGGGGCCGGAGCCGGGAGACAGGAGGGGGCGGGTCCGGGGCGGGGCCGGGGCGGGGCCGGGGCCGAGGCCGGGACCGGGACACAGGAGGGGCGAGCTGAGCTCTTAACCTCCTTCAAGCTCGCCAATCCGCGGTCTCCTAGCAGCCGCGCGCCCCCCCTCCGCCGCCCGCAGAGAGCCCCGCGTTTCTATAGACCCGCCAAGGGTTCTTCAGGCCTGGGGGCGGGCGCCACGCGGGGGCGGGGAAGCGGCGGCCGCGGCACCTCCTCCGGGACGCTGAGGGGCTTCCCGCTTCCGCCGCCATGGACGCGGCTGAGGTGGAGTTTCTGGCCGAGAAGGAGCTGGTGACCATTATCCCGAACTTCAGTCTGGACAAGATCTACCTCATCGGGGTAAGGGCGCTGGCCAGGCATTTGCCCGAGGCTCCTGCCGGTGGAACTGGCGTCTAGGAGAGGCCAGGCCGCCGGGGCCACGTCTCAGATGGGAAGCCAGGGCGTGGATTCGGCGTGCCCAGCTCGCGGGGGCCTGCGTGGACCGGGTTGGGTCGAGGTCCGGAGCCGGGAGACGTGGGCGGAGGGGGGGGGGGGGAGGGGGACTCCTGCAGGTACCCCCGCCTCCCGGGTGTTCTCGCGCTTCCTACTCGCCGCGCTTCGGGAAAGCGGGCACGGCTGTGCTGCCAGGTGTGCTGCCAGGTGCGGCCAGCACCCCCGCGGGAGGGCAGACGTGGGCTGCCTCCCCCGCCTCCGTGACCACCGGGGCTGGTCTTTGTCTCTGCACCGCCGTTTGCACGGGGCCCGTTCTGTTCCCGGACAGCTGCCAGGGCCGTGATGCTCTGTGTGGACTTACCGGGGCTTGTTTTTCCTCCTGCAGGGGGACCTGGGGCCCTTCAACCCTGGCCTGCCGGTGCAGGTGCCTGTGTGGCTGGAGATCAACCTGAAGCAAAGACAGAAGTGTCGGTTGCTTGCTCCGGAGTGGATGGATGAGGGTAAGGAGTGGGCGAAGGTGCTGGGGTTCTGCCATCCACTCCAGGATCCGCTTTAAAATTAAAAGCGTTATTAAGACCTTATAGATGAGCCTGGCCGGTGTGGCTCACTGGTTGAGCATGGACCCAACACCAAGAGGTCACTAGTTCGATTCCCGGTCAGGACACATGCCCAGGTTGTGGGCCCGATCCCCAGTGGGGGGCGTGCAGGACGCGGCCAACCGATGTTCTCTCTCATCGATGTTTCTATCTCTCCGTCTCCCTTACTCTCTCGCAAAAAATCAATAAAAGAAAAAAAAAAGTACAAAAAAATGACCTTCAAGAAGCATTTGTTCTCATTTAAAAATATAAGTATGGAGACTAACATATTGAGGAATAGAATCATTACCTTACACGATACAGAATGCACGAAAATAATGCATCATCCATACAGGGGAATATTATTCGGCCATGTAAAGGAATGCTACAGTGTGGATGAAACTTGAAAACCTTATGCTAACTGAAAAAAAAAAAAAAAAACACAACAGCAACAACAACAAAAACACACAGGCAAACACCGTATTTGTATCCATCCATTTATATGAACTGTTCCAGAACAGTCAAACCCACAGAGACAAAGTAAATTAGTACTTGCCTAGGGATAAGGGTTTGGGGGTGATGGGGGGATTGTGGGGCGTCCTTTTTGGGGTAATGAAAATGTTGCCCTACTCTGAATATACTGAAAACCATTAAATTGTAGGTATACTTTAAATGGTTAAATTGTATGGTATGTTAATTATGCCTCCATAAAGCTATTAGAAGAAGCAAAACAAAACAAAAAATGCATCGTAGATGCAGGCGGACTTTACACCGCCTTTATCCTTTGCAGTCTTTCTCCCTTCTTGGACATGTGCATGGCTCATTATAGCAAAGGTTCTTAATTTTTTGGTGGTGTAGAATTTGAAAAGCCCTGAGTGATTTTGATTGTCCCCTCCGCAATGGGAATCATTGGGGATACCTGCCTCCTGGAAGAAAGGACACTTTCAGCCGGGCACTCTCAAGTGCAGTTGAAGAAGGACTGCTCAGGCGTTTCCTCCTTACTCTGTCCTAAAGGAGTGAGTGGCCCTGGTGGTCCTGAAACCGTGGGAAACTCCAATTCCTTCTGCTTGGAAAGACTTTTTTAGCCCCACCAGGCCTGGCTCTGTTAGGGCTGCATCCCCACAAGGCTCATTTAAGATCACCTCTGTCAGTTTTGGCCAATCTAAACCCCAGCCCGAGTTTCTTCATAGTCGTGGGCCACACTGTGGTGAGAAGTAGTGAAACATCACTCGTCAGTCAGTAGACATTGCCCAAGAACCACCTACTTTCTGCTTCTGCCACCACATTGGTTGTACCTGTTCTTGGACTTCCTATAAACTGTAGCATCTAGTATGTCAGTTGGTCTCTGAGTTCTTATTGGATGTGTTTGCGATTCACTGCTGTTGTTGCCTGTGTCATCACATTGTCTTATTGCTGAGTAGTGTCCGGTGTATGAGTATGCCACAGTTTGTGCACCCGTTTTTATGTTGGTGGATAGTTGGTGGAGAGTGGATAGTTGGTGAATAGTTGGTGGATCGGAGGGGGCGGGTCCGGGGCGGGTCCGGGGCGGGGCCGAGGCCGGGAGACAGGAGGGGGCGGGTCCGGGGCAAGGCAGGGGCGGGGCCGGAGCCGGGAGACAGGAGGGGGCGGGTCAGGGGCGGGTCCGGGGCTGGGCCGGGGCCGGGACCGGGACACAGGAGGGGCGAGCTGAGCTCTTAACCTCCTTCAAGCTGGCCAATCCGCGGTCTCCTAGCAGCCGCGCGCCCCCCCTCCGCCGCCCGCCGAGAGCCCCGCGTTTCTATAGACCCGCCAAGGGTTCTTCAGGCCTGGGGGCGGGCGCCGCGCGGGGGCGGGGAAGCGGCGGCCGCGGCACCTCCTCCGGGACGCTGAGGGGCTTCCCGCTTCCGCCGCCATGGACGCGGCTGAGGTGGAGTTTCTGGCCGAGAAGGAGCTGGTGACCATTATCCCGAACTTCAGTCTGGACAAGATCTACCTCATCGGGGTAAGGGCGCTGGCCAGGCATCTGCCCGAGGCTCCTGCCGGTGGAACTGGCGTCTAGGAGAGGCCAGGCCGCCGGGGCCACGTCTCAGATGGGAAGCCAGGGGGTGGATTCGGCGTGCCCAGCTCGCGGGGGCCTGCGTGGACCGGGTTGGGTCGAGGTCCGGAGCCGGGAGACGTGGGCGGGGGGGGGGGGGAGGGGGACTCCTGCAGGTACCCGCGCCTCCCGGGTGTTCTCGCGCTTCCTACTCGCCGCGCTTCGGGAAAGCGGGCACGGCTGTGCTGCCAGGTGTGCTGCCAGGTGCGGCCAGCACCCCCGCGGGAGGGCAGACGTGGGCTGCCTCCCGCGCCTCCGTGACCACCGGGGCTGGTCTTTGTCTCTGCACCGCCGTTTGCACGGGGCCCGTTCTGTTCCCGGACAGCTGCGAGGGCCCGTGATGCTCTGTGTGGACTTACCGGGGCTTGTTTTTCCTCCTGCAGGGGGACCTGGGGCCCTTCAACCCTGGCCTGCCGGTGCAGGTGCCTGTGTGGCTGGCGATCAACCTGAAGCAAAGACAGAAGTGTCGGTTGCTTGCTCCGGAGTGGATGGAGGTGGGTAAGGAGTGGGCGAAGGGGCCGGGGTTCTGCCATCCACTCCAGGATCCGCTTTAAAATTAAAAGCGTTATTGAGACCTTATAGATGAGCCTGGCCGGTGTGGCTCACTGGTTGAGCATGCACCCAACACCAAGAGGTCACTAGTTCGATTCCCGGTCAGGACACATGCCCAGGTTGTGGGCCCGATCCCCAGTGGGGGGCGTGCAGGACGCGGCCAACCGATGTTCTCTCTCATCGATGTTTCTATCTCTCCGTCTCCCTTACTCTCTCTCAAAAAATCAATAAAAGAAAAAAAAAAGTACAAAAAAATGACCTTCAAGAAGCATTTGTTCTCATTTAAAAATATAAGTATGGAGACTAACATATTGAGGAATAGAATCATTACCTTACACGATACAGAATGCACGAAAATAATGCACCATCCATACAGGGGAATATTATTCGGCCATGTAAAGGAATGCTACAGTGTGGATGAAACTTGAAAACCTTATGCTAACTGAAAAAAAAAAAAAAAAACACAACAGCAACAACAACAAAAACACACAGGCAAACACCGTATTTGTATCCATCCATTTATATGAACTGTTCCAGAACAGTCAAACCCACAGAGACAAAGTAAATTAGTACTTGCCTAGGGATAAGGGTTTGGGGGTGATGGGGGGATTGTGGGGCGTCCTTTTTGGGGTAATGAAAATGTTGCCCTACTCTGAATATACTGAAAACCATTAAATTGTAGGTATACTTTAAATGGTTAAATTGTATGGTATGTTAATTATGCCTCAATAAAGCTATTAGAAGAAGCAAAACAAAACAAAAAATGCATCGAAGATGCAGACGGACTTTACACCGACTTTATCCTTTGCAATCTTTCTCCCTTCTTGGACATGTGAATGGCTCATTATAGCAAAGGATCTTAATTTTTTGGTGGTGTAGAATTTGAAAAGCCCTGAGTGATTTTGATTGTCCCCTCCGCACTGGGAATCATTGGGGATACCTGCCTCCTGGAAGAAAGGACACTTTCAGCCGGGCACTCTCAAGTGTAGTTGAAGAAGGACTGCTCAGGCGTTTCCTCCTTACTCTGTCCTAAAGGAGTGAGTGGCCCTGGTGGTCCTGAAACCGTGGGAAACTCCAATTCCTTCTGCTTGGAAAGACTTTTTTAGCCCCACCAGGCCTGGCTCTGTTAGGGCTGCATCCCCACAAGGCTCATTTAAGATCACCTCTGTCAGTTTTGGCCAATCTAAACCCCAGCCCGAGTTTCTTCCTAGTCGTGGGCCACACTGTGGTGAGAAGTAGTGAAACATCACTCGTCAGTCAGTAGACATTGCCCAAGAACCACCTACTTTCTGCTTCTGCCACCACATTGGTTGTACCTGTTCTTGGACTTCCTATAAACAGTAGCATCTAGTATGTCAGTTGGTCTCTGAGTTCTTATTGGATGTGTTTGCGATTCACTGCTGTTGTTGCCTGTGTCATCACATTGTCTTATTGCTGAGTAGTGTCCGGTGTATGAGTATGCCACAGTTTGTGCACCCGTTTTTATGTTGGTGGATAGTTGGTGGAGAGTGGATAGTTGGTGAATAGTTGGTGGATCGGAGGGGGCGGGTCCGGGGCGGGTCCGGGGCGGGGCCGAGGCCGGGAGACAGGAGGGGGCGGGTCCGGGGCAAGGCAGGGGCGGGGCCGGAGCCGGGAGACAGGAGGGGGCGGGTCCGGGGCGGGGCCGGGGCGGGGCCGGGGCCGAGGCCGGGACCGGGACACAGGAGGGGCGAGCTGAGCTCTTAACCTCCTTCAAGCTGGCCAATCCGCGGTCTCCTAGCAGCCGCGGGCCCCCCCTCCGCCGCCCGCCGAGAGCCCCGCGTTTCTATAGACCCGCCAAGGGTTCTTCAGGCCTGGGGGCGGGCGCCGCGCGGGGGCGGGTAAGCGGCGGCCGCGGCACCTCCTCCGGGACGCTGAGGGGCTTCCCGCTTCCGCCGCCATGGACGCGGCTGAGGTGGAGTTTCTGGCCGAGAAGGAGCTGGTGACCATTATCCCGAACTTCAGTCTGGACAAGATCTACCTCATCGGGATAAGGGCGCTGGCCAGGCATTTGCCCGAGGCTCCTGCCGGTGGAACTGGCGTCTAGGAGAGGCCAGGCCGCCGGGGCCACGTCTCAGATGGGAAGCCAGGGCGTGGATTCGGCGTGCCCAGCTCGCGGGGGCCTGCGTGGACCGGGTTGGGTCGAGGTCCGGAGCCGGGAGACGTGGGCGGAGGGGGAGGGGGGGGGGGGGGACTCCTGCAGGTACCCGCGCCTCCCGGGTGTTCTCGCGCTTCCTACTCGCCGCGCTTCGGGAAAGCGGGCACGGCTGTGCTGCCAGGTGTGCTGCCAGGTGCGGCCAGCACCCCCGCGGGAGGGCAGACGTGGGCTGCCTCCCCCGCCTCCGTGACCACCGGGGCTGGTCTTTGTCTCTGCACCGCCGTTTGCACGGGGCCCGTTCTGTTCCCGGACAGCTGCGAGGGCCCGTGATGCTCTGTGTGGACTTACCGGGGCTTGTTTTTCCTCCTGCAGGGGGACCTGGGGCCCTTCAACCCTGGCCTGCCGGTGCAGGTGCCTGTGTGGCTGGCGATCAACCTGAAGCAAAGACAGAAGTGTCGGTTGCTTGCTCCGGAGTGGATGGATGTGGGTAAGGAGTGGGCGAAGGTGCCGGGGTTCTGCCATCCACTCCAGGATCCGCTTTAAAATTAAAAGCGTTATTAAGACCTTATAGATGAGCCTGGCCGGTGTGGCTCACTGGTTGAGCATGGACCCAACACCAAGAGGTCACTAGTTCAATTCCCGGTCAGGACACATGCCCAGGTTGTGGGCCCGATCCCCAGTGGGGGGCGTGCAGGACGCGGCCAACCGATGTTCTCTCTCATCGATGTTTCTATCTCTCCGTCTCCCTTACTCTCTCTCAAAAAATCAATAAAAGAAAAAAAAAAGTACAAAAAAATGACCTTCAAGAAGCATTTGTTCTCATTTAAAAATATAAGTATGGAGACTAACATATTGAGGAATAGAATCATTACCTTACACGATACAGAATGCACGAAAATAATGCATCATCCATACAGGGGAATATTATTCGGCCATGTAAAGGAATGCTACAGTGTGGATGAAACTTGAAAACCTTATGCTAACTGAAAAAAAAAAAAAAAAACACAACAGCAACAACAACAAAAACACACAGGCAAACACCGTATTTGTATCCATCCATTTATATGAACTGTTCCAGAACAGTCAAACCCACAGAGACAAAGTAAATTAGTACTTGCCTAGGGATAAGGGTTTGGGGGTGATGGGGGGATTGTGGGGCGTCCTTTTTGGGGTAATGAAAATGTTGCCCTACTCTGAATATACTGAAAACCATTAAATTGTAGGTATACTTTAAATGGTTAAATTGTATGGTATGTTAATTATGCCTCCATAAAGCTATTAGAAGAAGCAAAACAAAACAAAAAATGCATCGTAGATGCAGGCGGACTTTACACCGCCTTTATCCTTTGCAGTCTTTCTCCCTTCTTGGACATGTGCATGGCTCATTATAGCAAAGGTTCTTAATTTTTTGGTGGTGTAGAATTTGAAAAGCCCTGAGTGATTTTGATTGTCCCCTCCGCACTGGGAATCATTGGGGATACCTGCCTCCTGGAAGAAAGGACACTTTCAGCCGGGCACTCTCAAGTGCAGTTGAAGAAGGACTGCTCAGGCGTTTCCTCCTTACTCTGTCCTAAAGGAGTGAGTGGCCCTGGTGGTCCTGAAACCGTGGGAAACTCCAATTCCTTCTGCTTGGAAAGACTTTTTTAGCCCCACCAGGCCTGGCTCTGTTAGGGCTGCATCCCCACAAGGCTCATTTAAGATCACCTCTGTCAGTTTTGGCCAATCTAAACCCCAGCCCGAGTTTCTTCCTAGTCGTGGGCCACACTGTGGTGAGAAGGAGTGAAACATCACTCATCAGTCAGTAGACATTGCCCAAGAACCACCTACTTTCTGCTTCTGCCACCACATTGGTTGTACCTGTTCTTGGACTTCCTATAAACAGTAGCATCTAGTATGTCAGTTGGTCTCTGAGTTCTTATTGGACGTGTTTGTGATTCACTGCTGTTGTTGCCTGTGTCATCACATTGTCTTATTGCTGAGTAGTGTCCGGTGTATGAGTATGCCACAGTTTGTGCACCCGTTTTTATGTTGGTGGATAGTTGGTGGAGAGTGGATAGTTGGTGAATAGTTGGTGGATCGGAAGGGGCGGGTCCGGGGCGGGGCCGGGGCGGGGCCGAGGCCGGGAGACAGGAGGGGGCGGGTCCGGGGCAAGGCAGGGGCGGGGCCGGAGCCGGGAGACAGGAGGGGGCGGGTCCGGGGCGGGGCCGGGGCGGGGCCGGGGCCGAGGCCGGGACCGGGACACAGGAGGGGCGAGCTGAGCTCTTAACCTCCTTCAAGCTGGCCAATCCGCGGTCTCCTAGCAGCCGCGCGCCCCCCCTCCGCCGCCCGCCGAGAGCCCCGCGTTTCTATAGACCCGCCAAGGGTTCTTCAGGCCTGGGGGCGGGCGCCGCGCGGGGGCGGGTAAGCGGCGGCCGCGGCACCTCCTCCGGGACGCTGAGGGGCTTCCCGCTTCCGCCGCCATGGACGCGGCTGAGGTGGAGTTTCTGGCCGAGAAGGAGCTGGTGACCATTATCCCGAACTTCAGTCTGGACAAGATCTACCTCATCGGGGTAAGGGCGCTGGCCAGGCATTTGCCCGAGGCTCCTGCCGGTGGAACTGGCGTCTAGGAGAGGCCAGGCCGCCGGGGCCACGTCTCAGATGGGAAGCCAGGGCGTGGATTCGGCGTGCCCAGCTCGCGGGGGCCTGCGTGGACCGGGTTGGGTCGAGGTCCGGAGCCGGGAGACGTGGGCGGAGGGGGAGGGGGGGAGGGGGACTCCTGCAGGTACCCGCGCCTCCCGGGTGTTCTCGCGCTTCCTACTCGCCGCGCTTCGGGAAAGCGGGCACGGCTGTGCTGCCAGGTGTGCTGCCAGGTGCGGCCAGCACCCCCGCGGGAGGGCAGACGTGGGCTGCCTCCCCCGCCTCCGTGACCACCGGGGCTGGTCTTTGTCTCTGCACCGCCGTTTGCACGGGGCCCGTTCTGTTCCCGGACAGCTGCGAGGGCCCGTGATGCTCTGTGTGGACTTACCGGGGCTTGTTTTTCCTCCTGCAGGGGGACCTGGGGCCCTTCAACCCTGGCCTGCCGGTGCAGGTGCCTGTGTGGCTGGCGATCAACCTGAAGCAAAGACAGAAGTGTCGGTTGCTTGCTCCGGAGTGGATGGATGAGGGTAAGGAGTGGGCGAAGGTGCCGGGGTTCTGCCATCCACTCCAGGATCCGCTTTAAAATTAAAAGCGTTATTAAGACCTTATAGATGAGCCTGGCCGGTGTGGCTCACTGGTTGAGCATGGACCCAACACCAAGAGGTCACTAGTTCGATTCCCGGTCAGGACACATGCCCAGGTTGTGGGCCCGATCCCCAGTGGGGGGCGTGCAGGACGCGGCCAACCGATGTTCTCTCTCATCGATGTTTCTATCTCTCCGTCTCCCTTACTCTCTCTCAAAAAATCAATAAAAGAAAAAAAAAAGTACAAAAAAATGACCTTCAAGAAGCATTTGTTCTCATTTAAAAATATAAGTATGGAGACTAACATATTGAGGAATAGAATCATTACCTTACACGATACAGAATGCACGAAAATAATGCATCATCCATACAGGGGAATATTATTCGGCCATGTAAAGGAATGCTACAGTGTGGATGAAACTTGAAAACCTTATGCTAACTGAAAAAAAAAAAAAAAAACACAACAGCAACAACAACAAAAACACACAGGCAAACACCGTATTTGTATCCATCCATTTATATGAACTGTTCCAGAACAGTCAAACCCACAGAGACAAAGTAAATTAGTACTTGCCTAGGGATAAGGGTTTGGGGGTGATGGGGGGATTGTGGGGCGTCCTTTTTGGGGTAATGAAAATGTTGCCCTACTCTGAATATACTGAAAACCATTAAATTGTTGGTATACTTTAAATGGTTAAATTGTATGGTATGTTAATTATGCCTCCATAAAGCTATTAGAAGAAGCAAAACAAAACAAAAAATGCATCGAAGATGCAGGCGGACTTTACACCGCCTTTATCCTTTGCAATCTTTCTCCCTTCTTGGACATGTGCATGGCTCATTATAGCAAAGGTTCTTAATTTTTTGGTGGTGTAGAATTTGAAAAGCCCTGAGTGATTTTGATTGTCCCCTCCGCACTGGGAATCATTGGGGATACCTGCCTCCTGGAAGAAAGGACACTTTCAGCCGGGCACTCTCAAGTGTAGTTGAAGAAGGACTGCTCAGGCGTTTCCTCCTTACTCTGTCCTAAAGGAGTGAGTGGCCCTGGTGGTCCTGAAACCGTGGGAAACTCCAATTCCTTCTGCTTGGAAAGACTTTTTTAGCCCCACCAGGCCTGGCTCTGTTAGGGCTGCATCCCCACAAGGCTCATTTAAGATCACCTCTGTCAGTTTTGGCCAATCTAAACCCCAGCCCGAGTTTCTTCATAGTCGTGGGCCACACTGTGGTGAGAAGTAGTGAAACATCACTCGTCAGTCAGTAGACATTGCCCAAGAACCACCTACTTTCTGCTTCTGCCACCACATTGGTTGTACCTGTTCTTGGACTTCCTATAAACAGTAGCATCTAGTATGTCAGTTGGTCTCTGAGTTCTTATTGGATGTGTTTGCGATTCACTGCTGTTGTTGCCTGTGTCATCACATTGTCTTATTGCTGAGTAGTGTCCGGTGTATGAGTATGCCACAGTTTGTGCACCCGTTTTTATGTTGGTGGATAGTTGGTGGAGAGTGGATAGTTGGTGAATAGTTGGTGGATCGGAGGGGGCGGGTCCGGGGCGGGTCCGGGGCGGGGCCGAGGCCGGGAGACAGGAGGGGGCGGGTCCGGGGCAAGGCAGGGGCGGGGCCGGAGCCGGGAGACAGGAGGGGGCGGGTCCAGGGCGGGGCCGGGGCGGGGCCGGGGCCGAGGCCGGGACCGGGACACAGGAGGGGCGAGCTGAGCTCTTAACCTCCTTCAAGCTGGCCAATCCGCGGTCTCCTAGCAGCCGCGCGCCCCCCCTCCGCCGCCCGCCGAGAGCCCCGCGTTTCTATAGACCCGCCAAGGGTTCTTCAGGCCTGGGGGCGGGCGCCGCGCGGGGGCGGGTAAGCGGCGGCCGCGGCACCTCCTCCGGGACGCTGAGGGGCTTCCCGCTTCCGCCGCCATGGACGCGGCTGAGGTGGAGTTTCTGGCCGAGAAGGAGCTGGTGACCATTATCCCGAACTTCAGTCTGGACAAGATCTACCTCATCGGGGTAAGGGCGCTGGCCAGGCATTTGCCCGAGGCTCCTGCCGGTGGAACTGGCGTCTAGGAGAGGCCAGGCCGCCGGGGCCACGTCTCAGATGGGAAGCCAGGGCGTGGATTCGGCGTGCCCAGCTCGCGGGGGCCTGCGTGGACCGGGTTGGGTCGAGGTCCGGAGCCGGGAGACGTGGGCGGAGGGGGGGGGGGGGGAGGGGGACTCCTGCAGGTACCCGCGCCTCCCGGGTGTTCTCGCGCTTCCTACTCGCCGCGCTTCGGGAAAGCGGGCACGGCTGTGCTGCCAGGTGTGCTGCCAGGTGCGGCCAGCACCCCCGCGGGAGGGCAGACGTGGGCTGCCTCCCCCGCCTCCGTGACCACCGGGGCTGGTCTTTGTCTCTGCACCGCCGTTTGCACGGGGCCCGTTCTGTTCCCGGACAGCTGCGAGGGCCCGTGATGCTCTGTGTGGACTTACCGGGGCTTGTTTTTCCTCCTGCAGGGGGACCTGGGGCCCTTCAACCCTGGCCTGCCGGTGCAGGTGCCTGTGTGGCTGGCGATCAACCTGAAGCAAAGACAGAAGTGTCGGTTGCTTGCTCCGGAGTGGATGGATGAGGGTAAGGAGTGGGCGAAGGTGCCGGGGTTCTGCCATCCACTCCAGGATCCGCTTTAAAATTAAAAGCGTTATTAAGACCTTATAGATGAGCCTGGCCGGTGTGGCTCACTGGTTGAGCATGGACCCAACACCAAGAGGTCACTAGTTCGATTCCCGGTCAGGACACATGCCCAGGTTGTGGGCCCGATCCCCAGTGGGGGGCGTGCAGGACGCGGCCAACCGATGTTCTCTCTCATCGATGTTTCTATCTCTCCGTCTCCCTTACTCTCTCTCAAAAAATCAATAAAAGAAAAAAAAAGTACAAAAAAATGACCTTCAAGAAGCATTTGTTCTCATTTAAAAATATAAGTATGGAGACTAACATATTGAGGAATAGAATCATTACCTTACACGATACAGAATGCACGAAAATAATGCATCATCCATACAGGGGAATATTATTCGGCCATGTAAAGGAATGCTACAGTGTGGATGAAACTTGAAAACCTTATGCTAACTGAAAAAAAAAAAAAAAACACAACAGCAACAACAACAAAAACACACAGGCAAACACCGTATTTGTATCCATCCATTTATATGAACTGTTCCAGAACAGTCAAACCCACAGAGACAAAGTAAATTAGTACTTGCCTAGGGATAAGGGTTTGGGGGTGATGGGGGGATTGTGGGGCGTCCTTTTTGGGGTAATGAAAATGTTGCCCTACTCTGAATATACTGAAAACCATTAAATTGTAGGTATACTTTAAATGGTTAAATTGTATGGTATGTTAATTATGCCTCCATAAAGCTATTAGAAGAAGCAAAACAAAACAAAAAATGCATCGTAGATGCAGGCGGACTTTACACCGCCTTTATCCTTTGCAGTCTTTCTCCCTTCTTGGACATGTGCATGGCTCATTATAGCAAAGGTTCTTAATTTTTTGGTGGTGTAGAATTTGAAAAGCCCTGAGTGATTTTGATTGTCCCCTCCGCACTGGGAATCATTGGGGATACCTGCCTCCTGGAAGAAAGGACACTTTCAGCCGGGCACTCTCAAGTGCAGTTGAAGAAGGACTGCTCAGGCGTTTCCTCCTTACTCTGTCCTAAAGGAGTGAGTGGCCCTGGTGGTCCTGAAACCGTGGGAAACTCCAATTCCTTCTGCTTGGAAAGACTTTTTTAGCCCCACCAGGCCTGGCTCTGTTAGGGCTGCATCCCCACAAGGCTCATTTAAGATCACCTCTGTCAGTTTTGGCCAATCTAAACCCCAGCCCGAGTTTCTTCATAGTCGTGGGCCACACTGTGGTGAGAAGTAGTGAAACATCACTCGTCAGTCAGTAGACATTGCCCAAGAACCACCTACTTTCTGCTTCTGCCACCACATTGGTTGTACCTGTTCTTGGACTTCCTATAAACTGTAGCATCTAGTATGTCAGTTGGTCTCTGAGTTCTTATTGGATGTGTTTGCGATTCACTGCTGTTGTTGCCTGTGTCATCACATTGTCTTATTGCTGAGTAGTGTCCGGTGTATGAGTATGCCACAGTTTGTGCACCCGTTTTTATGTTGGTGGATAGTTGGTGGAGAGTGGATAGTTGGTGAATAGTTGGTGGATCGGAGGGGGCGGGTCCGGGGCGGGTCCGGGGCGGGGCCGAGGCCGGGAGACAGGAGGGGGCGGGTCCGGGGCAAGGCAGGGGCGGGGCCGGAGCCGGGAGACAGGAGGGGGCGGGTCCGGGGCGGGTCCGGGGCGGGGCCGGGGCCGAGGCCGGGACCGGGACACAGGAGGGGCGAGCTGAGCTCTTAACCTCCTTCAAGCTGGCCAATCCGCGGTCTCCTAGCAGCCGCGCGCCCCCCCTCCGCCGCCCGCCGAGAGCCCCGCGTTTCTATAGACCCGCCAAGGGTTCTTCAGGCCTGGGGGCGGGCGCCGCGCGGGGACGGGTAAGCGGCGGCCGCGGCACCTCCTCCGGGACGCTGAGGGGCTTCCCGCTTCCGCCGCCATGGACGCGGCTGAGGTGGAGTTTCTGGCCGAGAAGGAGCTGGTGACCATTATCCCGAACTTCAGTCTGGACAAGATCTACCTCATCGGGGTAAGGGCGCTGGCCAGGCATTTGCCCGAGGCTCCTGCCGGTGGAACTGGCGTCTAGGAGAGGCCAGGCCGCCGGGGCCACGTCTCAGATGGGAAGCCAGGGCGTGGATTCGGCGTGCCCAGCTCGCGGGGGCCTGCGTGGACCGGGTTGGGTCGAGGTCCGGAGCCGGGAGACGTGGGCGGAGGGGGAGGGGGGGAGGGGGACTCCTGCAGGTACCCGCGCCTCCCGGGTGTTCTCGCGCTTCCTACTCGCCGCGCTTCGGGAAAGCGGGCACGGCTGTGCTGCCAGGTGTGCTGCCAGGTGCGGCCAGCACCCCCGCGGGAGGGCAGACGTGGGCTGCCTCCCCCGCCTCCGTGACCACCGGGGCTGGTCTTTGTCTCTGCACCGCCGTTTGCACGGGGCCCGTTCTGTTCCCGGACAGCTGCAAGGGCCCGTGATGCTCTGTGTGGACTTACCGGGGCTTGTTTTTCCTCCTGCAGGGGGACCTGGGGCCCTTCAACCCTGGCCTGCCGGTGCAGGTGCCTGTGTGGCTGGCGATCAACCTGAAGCAAAGACAGAAGTGTCGGTTGCTTGCTCCGGAGTGGATGGATGAGGGTAAGGAGTGGGCGAAGGTGCCGGGGTTCTGCCATCCACTCCAGGATCCGCTTTAAAATTAAAAGCGTTATTAAGACCTTATAGATGAGCCTGGCCGGTGTGGCTCACTGGTTGAGCATGCACCCAACACCAAGAGGTCACTAGTTCGATTCCCGGTCAGGACACATGCCCAGGTTGTGGGCCCGATCCCCAGTGGGGGGCGTGCAGGACGCGGCCAACCGATGTTCTCTCTCATCGATGTTTCTATCTCTCCGTCTCCCTTACTCTCTCGCAAAAAATCAATAAAAGAAAAAAAAAAGTACAAAAAAATGACCTTCAAGAAACATTTGTTCTCATTTAAAAATATAAGTATGGAGACTAACATATTGAGGAATAGAATCATTACCTTACACGATACAGAATGCACGAAAATAATGCATCATCCATACAGGGGAATATTATTCGGCCATGTAAAGGAATGCTACAGTGTGGATGAAACTTGAAAACCTTATGCTAACTGAAAAAAAAAAAAAAAAACACAACAGCAACAACAACAAAAACACACAGGCAAACACCGTATTTGTATCCATCCATTTATATGAACTGTTCCAGAACAGTCAAACCCACAGAGACAAAGTAAATTAGTACTTGCCTAGGGATAAGGGTTTGGGGGTGATGGGGGGATTGTGGGGCGTCCTTTTTGGGGTAATGAAAATGTTGCCCTACTCTGAATATACTGAAAACCATTAAATTGTTGGTATACTTTAAATGGTTAAATTGTATGGTATGTTAATTATGCCTCCATAAAGCTATTAGAAGAAGCAAAACAAAACAAAAAATGCATCGAAGATGCAGGCGGACTTTACACCGCCTTTATCCTTTGCAATCTTTCTCCCTTCTTGGACATGTGCATGGCTCATTATAGCAAAGGTTCTTAATTTTTTGGTGGTGTAGAATTTGAAAAGCCCTGAGTGATTTTGATTGTCCCCTCCGCACTGGGAATCATTGGGGATACCTGCCTCCTGGAAGAAAGGACACTTTCAGCCGGGCACTCTCAAGTGTAGTTGAAGAAGGACTGCTCAGGCGTTTCCTCCTTACTCTGTCCTAAAGGAGTGAGTGGCCCTGGTGGTCCTGAAACCGTGGGAAACTCCAATTCCTTCTGCTTGGAAAGACTTTTTTAGCCCCACCAGGCCTGGCTCTGTTAGGGCTGCATCCCCACAAGGCTCATTTAAGATCACCTCTGTCAGTTTTGGCCAATCTAAACCCCAGCCCGAGTTTCTTCATAGTCGTGGGCCACACTGTGGTGAGAAGTAGTGAAACATCACTCGTCAGTCAGTAGACATTGCCCAAGAACCACCTACTTTCTGCTTCTGCCACCACATTGGTTGTACCTGTTCTTGGACTTCCTATAAACAGTAGCATCTAGTATGTCAGTTGGTCTCTGAGTTCTTATTGGATGTGTTTGCGATTCACTGCTGTTGTTGCCTGTGTCATCACATTGTCTTATTGCTGAGTAGTGTCCGGTGTATGAGTATGCCACAGTTTGTGCACCCGTTTTTATGTTGGTGGATAGTTGGTGGAGAGTGGATAGTTGGTGAATAGTTGGTGGATCGGAGGGGGCGGGTCCGGGGCGGGTCCGGGGCGGGGCCGAGGCCGGGAGACAGGAGGGGGCGGGTCCGGGGCAAGGCAGGGGCGGGGCCGGAGCCGGGAGACAGGAGGGGGCGGGTCCGGGGCGGGTCCGGGGCGGGGCCGGGGCCGAGGCCGGGACCGGGACACAGGAGGGGCGAGCTGAGCTCTTAACCTCCTTCAAGCTGGCCAATCCGCGGTCTCCTAGCAGCCGCGCGCCCCCCCTCCGCCGCCCGCCGAGAGCCCCGCGTTTCTATAGACCCGCCAAGGGTTCTTCAGGCCTGGGGGCGGGCGCCGCGCGGGGGCGGGTAAGCGGCGGCCACGGCACCTCCTCCGGGACGCTGAGGGGCTTCCCGCTTCCGCCGCCATGGACGCGGCTGAGGTGGAGTTTCTGGCCGAGAAGGAGCTGGTGACCATTATCCCGAACTTCAGTCTGGACAAGATCTACCTCATCGGGGTAAGGGCGCTGGCCAGGCATTTGCCCGAGGCTCCTGCCGGTGGAACTGGCGTCTAGGAGAGGCCAGGCCGCCGGGGCCACGTCTCAGATGGGAAGCCAGGGCGTGGATTCGGCGTGCCCAGCTCGCGGGGGCCTGCGTGGACCGGGTTGGGTCGAGGTCCGGAGCCGGGAGACGTGGGCGGAGGGGGAGGGGGGGGAGGGGGACTCCTGCAGGTACCCGCGCCTCCCGGGTGTTCTCGCGCTTCCTACTCGCCGCGCTTCGGGAAAGCGGGCACGGCTGTGCTGCCAGGTGTGCTGCCAGGTGCGGCCAGCACCCCCGCGGGAGGGCAGACGTGGGCTGCCTCCCCCGCCTCCGTGACCACCGGGGCTGGTCTTTGTCTCTGCACCGCGTTTGCACGGGGCCCGTTCTGTTCCCGGACAGCTGCGAGGGCCCGTGATGCTCTGTGTGGACTTACCGGGGCTTGTTTTTCCTCCTGCAGGGGGACCTGGGGCCCTTCAACCCTGGCCTGCCGGTGCAGGTGCCTGTGTGGCTGGCGATCAACCTGAAGCAAAGACAGAAGTGTCGGTTGCTTGCTCCGGAGTGGATGGATGTGGGTAAGGAGTGGGCGAAGGTGCCGGGGTTCTGCCATCCACTCCAGGATCCGCTTTAAAATTAAAAGCGTTATTAAGACCTTATAGATGAGCCTGGCCGGTGTGGCTCACTGGTTGAGCATGGACCCAACACCAAGAGGTCACTAGTTCGATTCCCGGTCAGGACACATGCCCAGGTTGTGGGCCCGATCCCCAGTGGGGGGCGTGCAGGACGCGGCCAACCGATGTTCTCTCTCATCGATGTTTCTATCTCTCCGTCTCCCTTACTCTCTCTCAAAAAATCAATAAAAGAAAAAAAAAAGTACAAAAAAATGACCTTCAAGAAGCATTTGTTCTCATTTAAAAATATAAGTATGGAGACTAACATATTGAGGAATAGAATCATTACCTTACACGATACAGAATGCACGAAAATAATGCATCATCCATACAGGGGAATATTATTCGGCCATGTAAAGGAATGCTACAGTGTGGATGAAACTTGAAAACCTTATGCTAACTGAAAAAAAAAAAAAAAAACACAACAGCAACAACAACAAAAACACACAGGCAAACACCGTATTTGTATCCATCCATTTATATGAACTGTTCCAGAACAGTCAAACCCACAGAGACAAAGTAAATTAGTACTTGCCTAGGGATAAGGGTTTGGGGGTGATGGGGGGATTGTGGGGCGTCCTTTTTGGGGTAATGAAAATGTTGCCCTACTCTGAATATACTGAAAACCATTAAATTGTAGGTATACTTTAAATGGTTAAATTGTATGGTATGTTAATTATGCCTCCATAAAGCTATTAGAAGAAGCAAAACAAAACAAAAAATGCATCGTAGATGCAGGCGGACTTTACACCGCCTTTATCCTTTGCAGTCTTTCTCCCTTCTTGGACATGTGCATGGCTCATTATAGCAAAGGTTCTTAATTTTTTGGTGGTGTAGAATTTGAAAAGCCCTGAGTGATTTTGATTGTCCCCTCCGCACTGGGAATCATTGGGGATACCTGCCTCCTGGAAGAAAGGACACTTTCAGCCGGGCCCTCTCAAGTGCAGTTGAAGAAGGACTGCTCAGGCGTTTCCTCCTTACTCTGTCCTAAAGGAGTGAGTGGCCCTGGTGGTCCTGAAACCGTGGGAAACTCCAATTCCTTCTGCTTGGAAAGACTTTTTTAGCCCCACCAGGCCTGGCTCTGTTAGGGCTGCATCCCCACAAGGCTCATTTAAGATCACCTCTGTCAGTTTTGGCCAATCTAAACCCCAGCCCGAGTTTCTTCATAGTCGTGGGCCACACTGTGGTGAGAAGTAGTGAAACATCACTCGTCAGTCAGTAGACATTGCCCAAGAACCACCTACTTTCTGCTTCTGCCACCACATTGGTTGTACCTGTTCTTGGACTTCCTATAAACTGTAGCATCTAGTATGTCAGTTGGTCTCTGAGTTCTTATTGGATGTGTTTGCGATTCACTGCTGTTGTTGCCTGTGTCATCACATTGTCTTATTGCTGAGTAGTGTCCGGTGTATGAGTATGCCACAGTTTGTGCACCCGTTTTTATGTTGGTGGATAGTTGGTGGAGAGTGGATAGTTGGTGAATAGTTGGTGGATCGGAGGGGGCGGGTCCGGGGCGGGTCCGGGGCGGGGCCGAGGCCGGGAGACAGGAGGGGGCGGGTCCGGGGCAAGGCAGGGGCGGGGCCGGAGCCGGGAGACAGGAGGGGGCGGGTCCGGGGCGGGTCCGGGGCGGGGCCGGGGCCGAGGCCGGGACCGGGACACAGGAGGGGCGAGCTGAGCTCTTAACCTCCTTCAAGCTGGCCAATCCGCGGTCTCCTAGCAGCCGCGCGCCCCCCCTCCGCCGCCCGCCGAGAGCCCCGCGTTTCTATAGACCCGCCAAGGGTTCTTCAGGCCTGGGGGCGGGCGCCGCGCGGGGGCGGGTAAGCGGCGGCCGCGGCACCTCCTCCGGGACGCTGAGGGGCTTCCCGCTTCCGCCGCCATGGACGCGGCTGAGGTGGAGTTTCTGGCCGAGAAGGAGCTGGTGACCATTATCCCGAACTTCAGTCTGGACAAGATCTACCTCATCGGGGTAAGGGCGCTGGCCAGGCATTTGCCCGAGGCTCCTGCCGGTGGAACTGGCGTCTAGGAGAGGCCAGGCCGCCGGGGCCACGTCTCAGATGGGAAGCCAGGGCGTGGATTCGGCGTGCCCCGCTCGCGGGGGCCTGCGTGGACCGGGTTGGGTCGAGGTCCGGAGCCGGGAGACGTGGGCGGAGGGGGAGGGGGGGGAGGGGGACTCCTGCAGGTACCCGCGCCTCCCGGGTGTTCTCGCGCTTCCTACTCGCCGCGCTTCGGGAAAGCGGGCACGGCTGTGCTGCCAGGTGTGCTGCCAGGTGCGGCCAGCACCCCCGCGGGAGGGCAGACGTGGGCTGCCTCCCCCGCCTCCGTGACCACCGGGGCTGGTCTTTGTCTCTGCACCGCCGTTTGCACGGGGCCCGTTCTGTTCCCGGACAGCTGCGAGGGCCCGTGATGCTCTGTGTGGACTTACCGGGGCTTGTTTTTCCTCCTGCAGGGGGACCTGGGGCCCTTCAACCCTGGCCTGCCGGTGCAGGTGCCTGTGTGGCTGGCGATCAACCTGAAGCAAAGACAGAAGTGTCGGTTGCTTGCTCCGGAGTGGATGGATGAGGGTAAGGAGTAGGCGAAGGTGCCGGGGTTCTGCCATCCACTCCAGGATCCGCTTTAAAATTAAAAGCGTTATTAAGACCTTATAGATGAGCCTGGCCGGTGTGGCTCACTGGTTGAGCATGGACCCAACACCAAGAGGTCACTAGTTCGATTCCCGGTCAGGACACATGCCCAGGTTGTGGGCCCGATCCCCAGTGGGGGGCGTGCAGGACGCGGCCAACCGATGTTCTCTCTCATCGATGTTTCTATCTCTCCGTCTCCCTTACTCTCTCTCAAAAAATCAATAAAAGAAAAAAAAAGTACAAAAAAATGACCTTCAAGAAGCATTTGTTCTCATTTAAAAATATAAGTATGGAGACTAACATATTGAGGAATAGAATCATTACCTTACACGATACAGAATGCACGAAAATAATGCATCATCCATACAGGGGAATATTATTCGGCCATGTAAAGGAATGCTACAGTGTGGATGAAACTTGAAAACCTTATGCTAACTGAAAAAAAAAAAAAAACACAACAGCAACAACAACAAAAACACACAGGCAAACACCGTATTTGTATCCATCCATTTATATGAACTGTTCCAGAACAGTCAAACCCACAGAGACAAAGTAAATTAGTACTTGCCTAGGGATAAGGGTTTGGGGGTGATGGGGGGATTGTGGGGCGTCCTTTTTGGGGTAATGAAAATGTTGCCCTACTCTGAATATACTGAAAACCATTAAATTGTAGGTATACTTTAAATGGTTAAATTGTATGGTATGTTAATTATGCCTCCATAAAGCTATTAGAAGAAGCAAAACAAAACAAAAAATGCATCGTAGATGCAGGCGGACTTTACACCGCCTTTATCCTTTGCAGTCTTTCTCCCTTCTTGGACATGGGCATGGCTCATTATAGCAAAGGTTCTTAATTTTTTGGTGGTGTAGAATTTGAAAAGCCCTGAGTGATTTTGATTGTCCCCTCCGCACTGGGAATCATTGGGGATACCTGCCTCCTGGAAGAAAGGACACTTTCAGCCGGGCACTCTCAAGTGTAGTTGAAGAAGGACTGCTCAGGCGTTTCCTCCTTACTCTGTCCTAAAGGAGTGAGTGGCCCTGGTGGTCCTGAAACCGTGGGAAACTCCAATTCCTTCTGCTTGGAAAGACTTTTTTAGCCCCACCAGGCCTGGCTCTGTTAGGGCTGCATCCCCACAAGGCTCATTTAAGATCACCTCTGTCAGTTTTGGCCAATCTAAACCCCAGCCCGAGTTTCTTCATAGTCGTGGGCCACACTGTGGTGAGAAGTAGTGAAACATCACTCGTCAGTCAGTAGACATTGCCCAAGAACCACCTACTTTCTGCTTCTGCCACCACATTGGTTGTACCTGTTCTTGGACTTCCTATAAACTGTAGCATCTAGTATGTCAGTTGGTCTCTGAGTTCTTATTGGATGTGTTTGCGATTCACTGCTGTTGTTGCCTGTGTCATCACATTGTCTTATTGCTGAGTAGTGTCCGGTGTATGAGTATGCCACAGTTTGTGCACCCGTTTTTATGTTGGTGGATAGTTGGTGGAGAGTGGATAGTTGGTGAATAGTTGGTGGATCGGAGGGGGCGGGTCCGGGGCGGGTCCGGGGCGGGGCCGAGGCCGGGAGACAGGAGGGGGCGGGTCCGGGGCAAAGCAGGGGCGGGGCCGGAGCCGGGAGACAGGAGGGGGCGGGTCCGGGGCGGGTCCGGGGCGGGGCCGGGGCCGAGGCCGGGACCGGGACACAGGAGGGGCGAGCTGAGCTCTTAACCTCCTTCAAGCTGGCCAATCCGCGGTCTCCTAGCAGCCGCGCGCCCCCCCTCCGCCGCCCGCCGAGAGCCCCGCGTTTCTATAGACCCGCCAAGGGTTCTTCAGGCCTGGGGGCGGGCGCCGCGCGGGGGCGGGGAAGCGGCGGCCGCGGCACCTCCTCCGGGACGCTGAGGGGCTTCCCGCTTCCGCCGCCATGGACGCGGCTGAGGTGGAGTTTCTGGCCGAGAAGGAGCTGGTGACCATTATCCCGAACTTCAGTCTGGACAAGATCTACCTCATCGGGGTAAGGGCGCTGGCCAGGCATTTGCCCGAGGCTCCTGCCGGTGGAACTGGCGTCTAGGAGAGGCCAGGCCGCCGGGGCCACGTCTCAGATGGGAAGCCAGGGCGTGGATTCGGCGTGCCCAGCTCGCGGGGGCCTGCGTGGACCGGGTTGGGTCGAGGTCCGGAGCCGGGAGACGTGGGCGGAGGGGGAGGGGGGGAGGGGGACTCCTGCAGGTACCCGCGCCTCCCGGGTGTTCTCGCGCTTCCTACTCGCCGCGCTTCGGGAAAGCGGGCACGGCTGTGCTGCCAGGTGTGCTGCCAGGTGCGGCCAGCACCCCCGCGGGAGGGCAGACGTGGGCTGCCTCCCCCGCCTCCGTGACCACCGGGGCTGGTCTTTGTCTCTGCACCGCCGTTTGCACGGGGCCCGTTCTGTTCCCGGACAGCTGCGAGGGCCCGTGATGCTCTGTGTGGACTTACCGGGGCTTGTTTTTCCTCCTGCAGGGGGACCTGGGGCCCTTCAACCCTGGCCTGCCGGTGCAGGTGCCTGTGTGGCTGGCGATCAACCTGAAGCAAAGACAGAAGTGTCGGTTGCTTGCTCCGGAGTGGATGGATGAGGGTAAGGAGTGGGCGAAGGTGCCGGGGTTCTGCCATCCACTCCAGGATCCGCTTTAAAATTAAAAGCGTTATTAAGACCTTATAGATGAGCCTGGCCGGTGTGGCTCACTGGTTGAGCATGGACCCAACACCAAGAGGTCACTAGTTCGATTCCCGGTCAGGACACATGCCCAGGTTGTGGGCCCGATCCCCAGTGGGGGGCGTGCAGGACGCGGCCAACCGATGTTCTCTCTCATCGATGTTTCTATCTCTCCGTCTCCCTTACTCTCTCGCAAAAAATCAATAAAAGAAAAAAAAAAGTACAAAAAAATGACCTTCAAGAAGCATTTGTTCTCATTTAAAAATATAAGTATGGAGACTAACATATTGAGGAATAGAATCATTACCTTACACGATACAGAATGCACGAAAATAATGCATCATCCATACAGGGGAATATTATTCGGCCATGTAAAGGAATGCTACAGTGTGGATGAAACTTGAAAACCTTATGCTAACTGAAAAAAAAAAAAAAAAACACAACAGCAACAACAACAAAAACACACAGGCAAACACCGTATTTGTATCCATCCATTTATATGAACTGTTCCAGAACAGTCAAACCCACAGAGACAAAGTAAATTAGTACTTGCCTAGGGATAAGGGTTTGGGGGTGATGGGGGGATTGTGGGGCGTCCTTTTTGGGGTAATGAAAATGTTGCCCTACTCTGAATATACTGAAAACCATTAAATTGTAGGTATACTTTAAATGGTTAAATTGTATGGTATGTTAATTATGCCTCCATAAAGCTATTAGAAGAAGCAAAACAAAACAAAAAATGCATCGTAGATGCAGGCGGACTTTACACCGCCTTTATCCTTTGCAGTCTTTCTCCCTTCTTGGACATGTGCATGGCTCATTATAGCAAAGGTTCTTAATTTTTTGGTGGTGTAGAATTTGAAAAGCCCTGAGTGATTTTGATTGTCCCCTCCGCACTGGGAATCATTGGGGATACCTGCCTCCTGGAAGAAAGGACACTTTCAGCCGGGCACTCTCAAGTGCAGTTGAAGAAGGACTGCTCAGGCGTTTCCTCCTTACTCTGTCCTAAAGCAGTGAGTGGCCCTGGTGGTCCTGAAACCGTGGGAAACTCCAATTCCTTCTGCTTGGAAAGACTTTTTTAGCCCCACCAGGCCTGGCTCTGTTAGGGCTGCATCCCCACAAGGCTCATTTAAGATCACCTCTGTCAGTTTTGGCCAATCTAAACCCCAGCCCGAGTTTCTTCATAGTCGTGGGCCACACTGTGGTGAGAAGTAGTGAAACATCACTCGTCAGTCAGTAGACATTGCCCAAGAACCACCTACTTTCTGCTTCTGCCACCACATTGGTTGTACCTGTTCTTGGACTTCCTATAAACAGTAGCATCTAGTATGTCAGTTGGTCTCTGAGTTCTTATTGGATGTGTTTGCGATTCACTGCTGTTGTTGCCTGTGTCATCACATTGTCTTATTGCTGAGTAGTGTCCGGTGTATGAGTATGCCACAGTTTGTGCACCCGTTTTTATGTTGGTGGATAGTTGGTGGAGAGTGGATAGTTGGTGAATAGTTGGTGGATCGGAGGGGGCGGGTCCGGGGCGGGTCCGGGGCGGGGCCGAGGCCGGGAGACAGGAGGGGGCGGGTCCGGGGCAAGGCAGGGGCGGGGCCGGAGCCGGGAGACAGGAGGGGGCGGGTCCGGGGCGGGGCCGGGGCGGGGCCGGGGCCGAGGCCGGGACCGGGACACAGGAGGGGCGAGCTGAGCTCTTAACCTCCTTCAAGCTGGCCAATCCGGGGTCTCCTAGCAGCCGCGCGCCCCCCCTCCGCCGCCCGCCGAGAGCCCCGCGTTTCTATAGACCCGCCAAGGGTTCTTCAGGCCTGGGGGCGGGCGCCGCGCGGGGGCGGGTAAGCGGCGGCCGCGGCACCTCCTCCGGGACGCTGAGGGGCTTCCCGCTTCCGCCGCCATGGACGCGGCTGAGGTGGAGTTTCTGGCCGAGAAGGAGCTGGTGACCATTATCCCGAACTTCAGTCTGGACAAGATCTACCTCATCGGGGTAAGGGCGCTGGCCAGGCATTTGCCCGAGGCTCCTGCCGGTGGAACTGGCGTCTAGGAGAGGCCAGGCCGCCGGGGCCACGTCTCAGATGGGAAGCCAGGGCGTGGATTCGGCGTGCCCAGCTCGCGGGGGCCTGCGTGGACCGGGTTGGGTCGAGGTCCGGAGCCGGGAGACGTGGGCGGAGGGGGTGGGGGGGGAGGGGGACTCCTGCAGGTACCCGCGCCTCCCGGGTGTTCTCGCGCTTCCTACTCGCCGCGCTTCGGGAAAGCGGGCACGGCTGTGCTGCCAGGTGTGCTGCCAGGTGCGGCCAGCACCCCCGCGGGAGGGCAGACGTGGGCTGCCTCCCCCGCCTCCGTGACCACCGGGGCTGGTCTTTGTCTCTGCACCGCCGTTTGCACGGGGCCCGTTCTGTTCCCGGACAGCTGCGAGGGCCCGTGATGCTCTGTGTGGACTTACCGGGGCTTGTTTTTCCTCCTGCAGGGGGACCTGGGGCCCTTCAACCCTGGCCTGCCGGTGCAGGTGCCTGTGTGGCTGGCGATCAACCTGAAGCAAAGACAGAAGTGTCGGTTGCTTGCTCCGGAGTGGATGGATGTGGGTAAGGAGTGGGCGAAGGGGCCGGGGTTCTGCCATCCACTCCAGGATCCGCTTTAAAATTAAAAGCGTTATTAAGACCTTATAGATGAGCCTGGCCGGTGTGGCTCACTGGTTGAGCATGGACCCAACACCAAGAGGTCACTAGTTCGATTCCCGGTCAGGACACATGCCCAGGTTGTGGGCCCGATCCCCAGTGGGGGGCGTGCAGGACGCGGCCAACCGATGTTCTCTCTCATCGATGTTTCTATCTCTCCGTCTCCCTTACTCTCTCTCAAAAAATCAATAAAAGAAAAAAAAAAGTACAAAAAAATGACCTTCAAGAAGCATTTGTTCTCATTTAAAAATATAAGTATGGAGACTAACATATTGAGGAATAGAATCATTACCTTACACGATACAGAATGCACGAAAATAATGCATCATCCATACAGGGGAATATTATTCGGCCATGTAAAGGAATGCTACAGTGTGGATGAAACTTGAAAACCTTATGCTAACTGAAAAAAAAAAAAAAAAACACAACAGCAACAACAACAAAAACACACAGGCAAACACCGTATTTGTATCCATCCATTTATATGAACTGTTCCAGAACAGTCAAACCCACAGAGACAAAGTAAATTAGTACTTGCCTAGGGATAAGGGTTTGGGGGTGATGGGGGGATTGTGGGGCGTCCTTTTTGGGGTAATGAAAATGTTGCCCTACTCTGAATATACGGAAAACCATTAAATTGTAGGTATACTTTAAATGGTTAAATTGTATGGTATGTTAATTATGCCTCCATAAAGCTATTAGAAGAAGCAAAACAAAACAAAAAATGCATCGTAGATGCAGGCGGACTTTACACCGCCTTTATCCTTTGCAGTCTTTCTCCCTTCTTGGACATGTGCATGGCTCATTATAGCAAAGGTTCTTAATTTTTTGGTGGTGTAGAATTTGAAAAGCCCTGAGTGATTTTGATTGTCCCCTCCGCACTGGGAATCATTGGGGATACCTGCCTCCTGGAAGAAAGGACACTTTCAGCCGGGCACTCTCAAGTGTAGTTGAAGAAGGACTGCTCAGGCGTTTCCTCCTTACTCTGTCCTAAAGGAGTGAGTGGCCCTGGTGGTCCTGAAACCGTGGGAAACTCCAATTCCTTCTGCTTGGAAAGACTTTTTTAGCCCCACCAGGCCTGGCTCTGTTAGGGCTGCATCCCCACAAGGCTCATTTAAGATCACCTCTGTCAGTTTTGGCCAATCTAAACCCCAGCCCGAGTTTCTTCATAGTCGTGGGCCACACTGTGGTGAGAAGTAGTGAAACATCACTCGTCAGTCAGTAGACATTGCCCAAGAACCACCTACTTTCTGCTTCTGCCACCACATTGGTTGTACCTGTTCTTGGACTTCCTATAAACTGTAGCATCTAGTATGTCAGTTGGTCTCTGAGTTCTTATTGAATGTGTTTGCGATTCACTGCTGTTGTTGCCTGTGTCATCACATTGTCTTATTGCTGAGTAGTGTCCGGTGTATGAGTATGCCACAGTTTGTGCACCCGTTTTTATGTTGGTGGATAGTTGGTGGAGAGTGGATAGTTGGTGAATAGTTGGTGGATCGGAGGGGGCGGGTCCGGGGCGGGTCCGGGGCGGGGCCGAGGCCGGGAGACAGGAGGGGGCGGGTCCGGGGCAAGGCAGGGGCGGGGCCGGAGCCGGGAGACAGGAGGGGGCGGGTCCGGGGCGGGTCCGGGGCGGGGCCGGGGCCGAGGCCGGGACCGGGACACAGGAGGGGCGGGCTGAGCTCTTAACCTCCTTCAAGCTCGCCAATCCGCGGGCTCCTAGCAGCCGCGCGCCCCCCCTCCGCCGCCCGCCGAGAGCCCCGCGTTTCTATAGACCCGCCAAGGGTTCTTCAGGCCTGGGGGCGGGCGCCGCGCGGGGGCGGGTAAGCGGCGGCCGCGGCACCTCCTCCGGGACGCTGAGGGGCTTCCCGCTTCCGCCGCCATGGACGCGGCTGAGGTGGAGTTTCTGGCCGAGAAGGAGCTGGTGACCATTATCCCGAACTTCAGTCTGGACAAGATCTACCTCATCGGGGTAAGGGCGCTGGCCAGGCATTTGCCCGAGGCTCCTGCCGGTGGAACTGGCGTCTAGGAGAGGCCAGGCCGCCGGGGCCACGTCTCAGATGGGAAGCCAGGGCGTGGATTCGGCGTGCCCAGCTCGCGGGGGCCTGCGTGGACCGGGTTGGGTCGAGGTCCGGAGCCGGGAGACGTGGGCGGAGGGGGAGGGGGGGGAGGGGGACTCCTGCAGGTACCAGCGCCTCCCGGGTGTTCTCGCGCTTCCTACTCGCCGCGCTTCGGGAAAGCGGGCACGGCTGTGCTGCCAGGTGTGCTGCCAGGTGCGGCCAGCACCCCCGCGGGAGGGCAGACGTGGGCTGCCTCCCGCGCCTCCGTGACCACCGGGGCTGGTCTTTGTCTCTGCACCGCCGTTTGCACGGGGCCCGTTCTGTTCCCGGACAGCTGCGAGGGCCCGTGATGCTCTGTGTGGACTTACCGGGGCTTGTTTTTCCTCCTGCAGGGGGACCTGGGGCCCTTCAACCCTGGCCTGCCGGTGCAGGTGCCTGTGTGGCTGGCGATCAACCTGAAGCAAAGACAGAAGTGTCGGTTGCTTGCTCCGGAGTGGATGGATGTGGGTAAGGAGTGGGCGAAGGTGCCGGGGTTCTGCCATCCACTCCAGGATCCGCTTTAAAATTAAAAGCGTTATTAAGACCTTATAGATGAGCCTGGCCGGTGTGGCTCACTGGTTGAGCATGGACCCAACACCAAGAGGTCACTAGTTCAATTCCCGGTCAGGACACATGCCCAGGTTGTGGGCCCGATCCCCAGTGGGGGGCGTGCAGGACGCGGCCAACCGATGTTCTCTCTCATCGATGTTTCTATCTCTCCGTCTCCCTTACTCTCTCTCAAAAAATCAATAAAAGAAAAAAAAAAGTACAAAAAAATGACCTTCAAGAAGCATTTGTTCTCATTTAAAAATATAAGTATGGAGACTAACATATTGAGGAATAGAATCATTACCTTACACGATACAGAATGCACGAAAATAATGCATCATCCATACAGGGGAATATTATTCGGCCATGTAAAGGAATGCTACAGTGTGGATGAAACTTGAAAACCTTATGCTAACTGAAAAAAAAAAAAAAAACACAACAGCAACAACAACAAAAACACACAGGCAAACACCGTATTTGTATCCATCCATTTATATGAACTGTTCCAGAACAGTCAAACCCACAGAGACAAAGTAAATTAGTACTTGCCTAGGGATAAGGGTTTGGGGGTGATGGGGGGATTGTGGGGCGTCCTTTTTGGGGTAATGAAAATGTTGCCCTACTCTGAATATACTGAAAACCATTAAATTGTAGGTATACTTTAAATGGTTAAATTGTATGGTATGTTAATTATGCCTCCATAAAGCTATTAGAAGAAGCAAAACAAAACAAAAAATGCATCGTAGATGCAGGCGGACTTTACACCGCCTTTATCCTTTGCAATCTTTCTCCCTTCTTGGACATGTGCATGGCTCATTATAGCAAAGGTTCTTAATTTTTTGGTGGTGTAGAATTTGAAAAGCCCTGAGTGATTTTGATTGTCCCCTCCGCACTGGGAATCATTGGGGATACCTGCCTCCTGGAAGAAAGGACACTTTCAGCCGGGCCCTCTCAAGTATAGTTGAAGAAGGACTGCTCAGGCGTTTCCTCCTTACTGTGTTCTAAAGGAGTGAGTGGCCCTGGTGGTCCTGAAACCGTGGGAAACTCCAATTCCTTCTGCTTGGAAAGACTTTTTTAGCCCCACCAGGCCTGGCTCTGTTAGGGCTGCATCCCCACAAGGCTCATTTAAGATCACCTCTGTCAGTTTTGGCCAATCTAAACCCCAGCCCGAGTTTCTTCATAGTCGTGGGCCACACTGTGGTGAGAAGTAGTGAAACATCACTCGTCAGTCAGTAGACATTGCCCAAGAACCACCTACTTTCTGCTTCTGCCACCACATTGGTTGTACCTGTTCTTGGACTTCCTATAAACAGTAGCATCTAGTATGTCAGTTGGTCTCTGAGTTCTTATTGGATGTGTTTGCGATTCACTGCTGTTGTTGCCTGTGTCATCACATTGTCTTATTGCTGAGTAGTGTCCGGTGTATGAGTATGCCACAGTTTGTGCACCCGTTTTTATGTTGGTGGATAGTTGGTGGAGAGTGGATAGTTGGTGAATAGTTGGTGGATCGGAGGGGGCGGGTCCGGGGCGGGTCCGGGGCGGGGCCGAGGCCGGGAGACAGGAGGGGGCGGGTCCGGGGCAAGGCAGGGGCGGGGCCGGAGCCGGGAGACAGGAGGGGGCGGGTCCGGGGCGGGGCCGGGGCGGGGCCGGGGCCGAGGCCGGGACCGGGACACAGGAGGGGCGAGCTGAGCTCTTAACCTCCTTCAAGCTGGCCAATCCGCGGTCTCCTAGCAGCCGCGCGCCCCCCCTCCGCCGCCCGCCGAGAGCCCCGCGTTTCTATAGACCCGCCAAGGGTTCTTCAGGCCTGGGGGCGGGCGCCGCGCGGGGGCGGGTAAGCGGCGGCCGCGGCACCTCCTCCGGGACGCTGAGGGGCTTCCCGCTTCCGCCGCCATGGACGCGGCTGAGGTGGAGTTTCTGGCCGAGAAGGAGCTGGTGACCATTATCCCGAACTTCAGTCTGGACAAGATCTACCTCATCGGGGTAAGGGCGCTGGCCAGGCATTTGCCCGAGGCTCCTGCCGGTGGAACTGGCGTCTAGGAGAGGCCAGGCCGCCGGGGCCACGTCTCAGATGGGAAGCCAGGGCGTGGATTCGGCGTGCCCAGCTCGCGGGGGCCTGCGTGGACCGGGTTGGGTCGAGGTCCGGAGCCGGGAGACGTGGGCGGAGGGGGGGGGGGGGGGAGGGGGACTCCTGCAGGTACCCGCGCCTCCCGGGTGTTCTCGCGCTTCCTACTCGCCGCGCTTCGGGAAAGCGGGCACGGCTGTGCTGCCAGGTGTGCTGCCAGGTGCGGCCAGCACCCCCGCGGGAGGGCAGACGTGGGCTGCCTCCCCCGCCTCCGTGACCACCGGGGCTGGTCTTTGTCTCTGCACCGCCGTTTGCACGGGGCCCGTTCTGTTCCCGGACAGCTGCAAGGGCCCGTGATGCTCTGTGTGGACTTACCGGGGCTTGTTTTTCCTCCTGCAGGGGGACCTGGGGCCCTTCAACCCTGGCCTGCCGGTGCAGGTGCCTGTGTGGCTGGCGATCAACCTGAAGCAAAGACAGAAGTGTCGGTTGCTTGCTCCGGAGTGGATGGATGAGGGTAAGGAGTGGGCGAAGGTGCCGGGGTTCTGCCATCCACTCCAGGATCCGCTTTAAAATTAAAAGCGTTATTAAGACCTTATAGATGAGCCTGGCCGGTGTGGCTCACTGGTTGAGCATGGACTCAACACCAAGAGGTCACTAGTTCGATTCCCGGTCAGGACACATGCCCAGGTTGTGGGCCCGATCCCCAGTGGGGGGCGTGCAGGACGCGGCCAACCGATGTTCTCTCTCATCGATGTTTCTATCTCTCCGTCTCCCTTACTCTCTCGCAAAAAATCAATAAAAGAAAAAAAAAGTACAAAAAAATGACCTTCAAGAAGCATTTGTTCTCATTTAAAAATATAAGTATGGAGACTAACATATTGAGGAATAGAATCATTACCTTAAACGATACAGAATGCACGAAAATAATGCATCATCCATACAGGGGAATATTATTCGGCCATGTAAAGGAATGCTACAGTGTGGATGAAACTTGAAAACCTTATGCTAACTGAAAAAAAAAAAAAAAAAACACAACAGCAACAACAACAAAAACACACAGGCAAACACCGTATTTGTATCCATCCATTTATATGAACTGTTCCAGAACAGTCAAACCCACAGAGACAAAGTAAATTAGTACTTGCCTAGGGATAAGGGTTTGGGGGTCATGGGGGGATTGTGGGGCGTTCTTTTTGTTGTAATGAAAATGTTGCCCTACTCTGAATATACTGAAAACCATTAAATTGTAGGTATACTTTAAATGGTTAAATTGTATGGTATGTTAATTATGCCTCCATAAAGCTATTAGAAGAAGCAAAACAAAACAAAAAATGCATCGTAGATGCAGACGGACTTTACACCGACTTTATCCTTTGCAATCTTTCTCCCTTCTTGGACATGTGCATGGCTCATTATAGCAAAGGTTCTTAATTTTTTGGTGGTGTAGAATTTGAAAAGCCCTGAGTGATTTTGATTGTCCCCTCCGCACTGGGAATCATTGGGGATACCTGCCTCCTGGAAGAAAGGACACTTTCAGCCGGGCCCTCTCAAGTGTAGTTGAAGAAGGACTGCTCAGGCGTTTCCTCCTTACTCTGTCCTAAAGGAGTGAGTGGCCCTGGTGGTCCTGAAACCGTGGGAAACTCCAATTCCTTCTGCTTGGAAAGACTTTTTTAGCCCCACCAGGCCTGGCTCTGTTAGGGCTGCATCCCCACAAGGCTCATTTAAGATCACCTCTGTCAGTTTTGGCCAATCTAAACCCCAGCCCGAGTTTCTTCATAGTCGTGGGCCACACTGTGGTGAGAAGTAGTGAAACATCACTCGTCAGTCAGTAGACATTGCCCAAGAACCACCTACTTTCTGCTTCTGCCACCACATTGGTTGTACCTGTTCTTGGACTTCCTATAAACAGTAGCATCTAGTATGTCAGTTGGTCTCTGAGTTCTTATTGGATGTGTTTGCGATTCACTGCTGTTGTTGCCTGTGTCATCACATTGTCTTATTGCTGAGTAGTGTCCGGTGTATGAGTATGCCACAGTTTGTGCACCCGTTTTTATGTTGGTGGATAGTTGGTGGAGAGTGGATAGTTGGTGAATAGTTGGTGGATCGGAGGGGGCGGGTCCGGGGCGGGTCCGGGGCGGGGCCGAGGCCGGGAGACAGGAGGGGGCGGGTCCGGGGCAAGGCAGGGGCGGGGCCGGAGCCGGGAGACAGGAGGGGGCGGGTCCGGGGCGGGTTCAGGGCGGGTCCGGGGCCGAGGCCAGAACCGGGACACAGGAGGGGCGAGCTGAGCTCTTAACCTCCTTCAAGCTGGCCAATCCGCGGGCTCCTAGCAGCCGCACGTCCCGCCTCCCGCCGCTCGCAGAGAGCCCCGCGTTTCTATAGACCCGCCAGGGGTTCTTCAGGCCTGGGGGCGGGCGCCGCGCGGGGGCGGGTAAGCGGCGGCCGCGGCACCTCCTCCGGGACGCTGAGGGGCTTCCCGCTTCCGCCGCCATGGACGCGGCTGAGGTGGAGTTTCTGGCCGAGAAGGAGCTGGTGACCATTATCCCGAACTTCAGTCTGGACAAGATCTACCTCATCGGGGTAAGGGCGCTGGCCAGGCATTTGCCCGAGGCTCCTGCCGGTGGAACTGGCGTCTAGGAGAGGCCAGGCCGCCGGGGCCACGTCTCAGATGGGAAGCCAGGGCGTGGATTCGGCGTGCCCAGCTCGCGGGGGCCTGCGTGGACCGGGTTGGGTCGAGGTCCGGAGCCGGGAGACGTGGGCGGAGGGGGGGGGGGGGGGGGGGACTCCTGCAGGTACCTGCGCCTCCCGGGTGTTCTCGCGCTTCCTACTCGCCGCGCTTCGGGAAAGCGGGCACGGCTGTGCTGCCAGGTGTGCTGCCAGGTGCGGCCAGCACCCCCGCGGGAGGGCAGACGTGGGCTGCCTCCCCCGCCTCCGTGACCACCGGGGCTGGTCTTTGTCTCTGCACCGCCGTTTGCACGGGGCCCGTTCTGTTCCCGGACAGCTGCGAGGGCCCGTGATGCTCTGTGTGGACTTACCGGGGCTTGTTTTTCCTCCTGCAGGGGGACCTGGGGCCCTTCAACCCTGGCCTGCCGGTGCAGGTGCCTGTGTGGCTGGCGATCAACCTGAAGCAAAGACAGAAGTGTCGGTTGCTTGCTCCGGAGTGGATGGATGAGGGTAAGGAGTGGGCGAAGGTGCCGGGGTTCTGCCATCCACTCCAGGATCCACTTTAAAATTAAAAGCGTTATTAAGACCTTATAGATGAGCCTGGCCGGTGTGGCTCACTGGTTGAGCATGGACCCAACACCAAGAGGTCACTAGTTCGATTCCCGGTCAGGACACATGCCCAGGTTGTGGGCCCGATCCCCAGTGGGGGGCGTGCAGGACGCGGCCAACCGATGTTCTCTCTCATCGATGTTTCTATCTCTCCGTCTCCCTTACTCTCTCGCAAAAAATCAATAAAAGAAAAAAAAAGTACAAAAAATGACCTTCAAGAAGCATTTGTTCTCATTTAAAAATATAAGTATGGAGACTAACATATTGAGGAATAGAATCATTACCTTACACGATACAGAATGCACGAAAATAATGCATCATCCATACAGGGGAATATTATTCGGCCATGTAAAGGAATGCTACAGTGTGGATGAAACTTGAAAACCTTATGCTAACTGAAAAAAAAAAAAAAAAAAACACAACAGCAACAACAACAAAAACACACAGGCAAACACCGTATTTGTATCCATCCATTTATATGAACTGTTCCAGAACAGTCAAACCCACAGAGACAAAGTAAATTAGTACTTGCCTAGGGATAAGGGTTTGGGGGTCATGGGGGGATTGTGGGGCGTCCTTTTTGGGGTAATGAAAATGTTGCCCTACTCTGAATATACTGAAAACCATTAAATTGTAGGTATACTTTAAATGGTTAAATTGTATGGTATGTTAATTATGCCTCCATAAAGCTATTAGAAGAAGCAAAACAAAACAAAAAATGCATCGTAGATGCAGACGGACTTTACACCGACTTTATCCTTTGCAGTCTTTCTCCCTTCTTGGACATGTGCATGGCTCATTATAGCAAAGGTTCTTAATTTTTTGGTGGTGTAGAATTTGAAAAGCCCTGAGTGATTTTGATTGTCCCCTCCGCACTGGGAATCATTGGGGATACCTGCCTCCTGGAAGAAAGGACACTTTCAGCCGGGCCCTCTCAAGTGTAGTTGAAGAAGGACTGCTCAGGCGTTTCCTCCTTACTCTGTCCTAAAGGAGTGAGTGGCCCTGGTGGTCCTGAAACCGTGGGAAACTCCAATTCCTTCTGCTTGGAAAGACTTTTTTAGCCCCACCAGGCCTGGCTCTGTTAGGGCTGCATCCCCACAAGGCTCATTTAAGATCACCTCTGTCAGTTTTGGCCAATCTAAACCCCAGCCCGAGTTTCTTCATAGTCGTGGGCCACACTGTGGTGAGAAGTAGTGAAACATCACTCGTCAGTCAGTAGACATTGCCCAAGAACCACCTACTTTCTGCTTCTGCCACCACATTGGTTGTACCTGTTCTTGGACTTCCTATAAACAGTAGCATCTAGTATGTCAGTTGGTCTCTGAGTTCTTATTGGATGTGTTTGCGATTCACTGCTGTTGTTGCCTGTGTCATCACATTGTCTTATTGCTGAGTAGTGTCCGGTGTATGAGTATGCCACAGTTTGTGCACCCGTTTTTATGTTGGTGGATAGTTGGTGGAGAGTGGATAGTTGGTGAATAGTTGGTGGATCGGAGGGGGCGGGTCCGGGGCGGGTCCGGGGCGGGGCCGAGGCCGGGAGACAGGAGGGGGCGGGTCCGGGGCAAGGCAGGGGCGGGGCCGGAGCCGGGAGACAGGAGGGGGCGGGTCCGGGGCGGGTTCAGGGCGGGGCCGGGGCCGAGGCCAGAACCGGGACACAGGAGGGGCGAGCTGAGCTCTTAACCTCCTTCAAGCTGGCCAATCCGCGGGCTCCTAGCAGCCGCACGTCCCGCCTCCCGCCGCTCGCAGAGAGCCCCGCGTTTCTATAGACCCGCCAAGGGTTCTTCAGGCCTGGGGGCGGGCGCCGCGCGGGGGCGGGTAAGCGGCGGCCGCGGCACCTCCTCCGGGACGCTGAGGGGCTTCCCGCTTCCGCCGCCATGGACGCGGCTGAGGTGGAGTTTCTGGCCGAGAAGGAGCTGGTGACCATTATCCCGAACTTCAGTCTGGACAAGATCTACCTCATCGGGGTAAGGGCGCTGGCCAGGCATTTGCCCGAGGCTCCTGCCGGTGGAACTGGCGTCTAGGAGAGGCCAGGCCGCCGGGGCCACGTCTCAGATGGGAAGCCAGGGCGTGGATTCGGCGTGCCCAGCTCGCGGGGGCCTGCGTGGACCGGGTTGGGTCGAGGTCCGGAGCCGGGAGACGTGGGCGGAGGGGGGGGGGGGGAGGGGGACTCCTGCAGGTACCTGCGCCTCCCGGGTGTTCTCGCGCTTCCTACTCGCCGCGCTTCGGGAAAGCGGGCACGGCTGTGCTGCCAGGTGTGCTGCCAGGTGCGGCCAGCACCCCCGCGGGAGGGCAGACGTGGGCTGCCTCCCCCGCCTCCGTGACCACCGGGGCTGGTCTTTGTCTCTGCACCGCCGTTTGCACGGGGCCCGTTCTGTTCCCGGACAGCTGCGAGGGCCCGTGATGCTCTGTGTGGACTTACCGGGGCTTGTTTTTCCTCCTGCAGGGGGACCTGGGGCCCTTCAACCCTGGCCTGCCGGTGCAGGTGCCTGTGTGGCTGGCGATCAACCTGAAGCAAAGACAGAAGTGTCGGTTGCTTGCTCCGGAGTGGATGGATGAGGGTAAGGAGTGGGCGAAGGTGCCGGGGTTCTGCCATCCACTCCAGGATCCGCTTTAAAATTAAAAGCGTTATTAAGACCTTATAGATGAGCCTGGCCGGTGTGGCTCACTGGTTGAGCATGGACCCAACACCAAGAGGTCACTAGTTCGATTCCCGGTCAGGACACATGCCCAGGTTGTGGGCCCGATCCCCAGTGGGGGGCGTGCAGGACGCGGCCAACCGATGTTCTCTCTCATCGATGTTTCTATCTCTCCGTCTCCCTTACTCTCTCGCAAAAAATCAATAAAAGAAAAAAAAAGTACAAAAAATGACCTTCAAGAAGCATTTGTTCTCATTTAAAAATATAAGTATGGAGACTAACATATTGAGGAATAGAATCATTACCTTACACGATACAGAATGCACGAAAATAATGCATCATCCATACAGGGGAATATTATTCGGCCATGTAAAGGAATGCTACAGTGTGGATGAAACTTGAAAACCTTATGCTAACTGAAAAAAAAAAAAAAAAAAAAAAAACAGCAACAACAACAAAAAAACACCGGCAAACACCGTATTTGTATCCATCCATTTATATGAACTGTTCCAGAACAGTCAAACCCACAGAGACAAAGTAAATTAGTACTTGCCTAGGGATAAGGGTTTGGGGGTGATGGGGGGATTGTGGGGCGTCCTTTTTGGGGTAATGAAAATGTTGCCCTACTCTGAATATACTGAAAACCATTAAATTGTAGGTATACTTTAAATGGTTAAATTGTATGGTATGTTAATTATGCCTCCATAAAGCTATTAGAAGAAGCAAAACAAAACAAAAAATGCATCGTAGATGCAGGCGGACTTTACACCGACTTTATCCTTTGCAATCTTTCTCCCTTCTTGGACATGTGCATGGCTCATTATAGCAAAGGTTCTTAATTTTTTGGTGGTGTAGAATTTGAAAAGCCCTGAGTGATTTTGATTGTCCCCTCCGCACTGGGAATCATTGGGGATACCTGCCTCCTGGAAGAAAGGACACTTTCAGCCGGGCCCTCTCAAGTGTAGTTGAAGAAGGACTGCTCAGGCGTTTCCTCCTTACTCTGTCCTAAAGGAGTGAGTGGCCCTGGTGGTCCTGAAACCGTGGGAAACTCCAATTCCTTCTGCTTGGAAAGACTTTTTTAGCCCCACCAGGCCTGGCTCTGTTAGGGCTGCATCCCCACAAGGCTCATTTAAGATCACCTCTGTCAGTTTTGGCCAATCTAAACCCCAGCCCGAGTTTCTTCATAGTCGTGGGCCACACTGTGGTGAGAAGTAGTGAAACATCACTCGTCAGTCAGTAGACATTGCCCAAGAACCACCTACTTTCTGCTTCTGCCACCACATTGGTTGTACCTGTTCTTGGACTTCCTATAAACAGTAGCATCTAGTATGTCAGTTGGTCTCTGAGTTCTTATTGGATGTGTTTGCGATTCACTGCTGTTGTTGCCTGTGTCATCACATTGTCTTATTGCTGAGTAGTGTCCGGTGTATGAGTATGCCACAGTTTGTGCACCCGTTTTTATGTTGGTGGATAGTTGGTGGAGAGTGGATAGTTGGTGAATAGTTGGTGGATCGGAGGGGGCGGGTCCGGGGCGGGTCCGGGGCGGGGCCGAGGCCGGGAGACAGGAGGGGGCGGGTCCGGGGCAAGGCAGGGGCGGGGCCGGAGCCGGGAGACAGGAGGGGGCGGGTCCGGGGCGGGGCCGGGGCGGGGCCGGGGCCGAGGCCGGGACCGGGACACAGGAGGGGCGAGCTGAGCTCTTAACCTCCTTCAAGCTGGCCAATCCGCGGGCTCCTAGCAGCCGCACGTCCCGCCTCCCGCCGCTCGCAGAGAGCCCCGCGTTTCTATAGACCCGCCAAGGGTTCTTCAGGCCTGGGGGCGGGCGCCGCGCGGGGGCGGGTAAGCGGCGGCCGCGGCACCTCCTCCGGGACGCTGAGGGGCTTCCCGCTTCCGCCGCCATGGACGCGGCTGAGGTGGAGTTTCTGGCCGAGAAGGAGCTGGTGACCATTATCCCGAACTTCAGTCTGGACAAGATCTACCTCATCGGGGTAAGGGCGCTGGCCAGGCATTTGCCCGAGGCTCCTGCCGGTGGAACTGGCGTCTAGGAGAGGCCAGGCCGCCGGGGCCACGTCTCAGATGGGAAGCCAGGGCGTGGATTCGGCGTGCCCAGCTCGCGGGGGCCTGCGTGGACCGGGTTGGGTCGAGGTCCGGAGCCGGGAGACGTGGGCGGAGGGGGAGGGGGGGGGAGGGGGACTCCTGCAGGTACCCGCGCCTCCCGGGTGTTCTCGCGCTTCCTACTCGCCGCGCTTCGGGAAAGCGGGCACGGCTGTGCTGCCAGGTGTGCTGCCAGGTGCGGCCAGCACCCCCGCGGGAGGGCAGACGTGGGCTGCCTCCCCCGCCTCCGTGACCACCGGGGCTGGTCTTTGTCTCTGCACCGCCGTTTGCACGGGGCCCGTTCTGTTCCCGGACAGCTGCAAGGGCCCGTGATGCTCTGTGTGGACTTACCGGGGCTTGTTTTTCCTCCTGCAGGGGGACCTGGGGCCCTTCAACCCTGGCCTGCCGGTGCAGGTGCCTGTGTGGCTGGCGATCAACCTGAAGCAAAGACAGAAGTGTCGGTTGCTTGCTCCGGAGTGGATGGATGAGGGTAAGGAGTGGGCGAAGGTGCCGGGGTTCTGCCATCCACTCCAGGATCCGCTTTAAAATTAAAAGCGTTATTAAGACCTTATAGATGAGCCTGGCCGGTGTGGCTCACTGGTTGAGCATGGACTCAACACCAAGAGGTCACTAGTTCGATTCCCGGTCAGGACACATGCCCAGGTTGTGGGCCCGATCCCCAGTGGGGGGCGTGCAGGACGCGGCCAACCGATGTTCTCTCTCATCGATGTTTCTATCTCTCCGTCTCCCTTACTCTCTCGCAAAAAATCAATAAAAGAAAAAAAAAGTACAAAAAAATGACCTTCAAGAAGCATTTGTTCTCATTTAAAAATATAAGTATGGAGACTAACATATTGAGGAATAGAATCATTACCTTAAACGATACAGAATGCACGAAAATAATGCATCATCCATACAGGGGAATATTATTCGGCCATGTAAAGGAATGCTACAGTGTGGATGAAACTTGAAAACCTTATGCTAACTGAAAAAAAAAAAAAAAAAACACAACAGCAACAACAACAAAAACACACAGGCAAACACCGTATTTGTATCCATCCATTTATATGAACTGTTCCAGAACAGTCAAACCCACAGAGACAAAGTAAATTAGTACTTGCCTAGGGATAAGGGTTTGGGGGTCATGGGGGGATTGTGGGGCGTTCTTTTTGTTGTAATGAAAATGTTGCCCTACTCTGAATATACTGAAAACCATTAAATTGTAGGTATACTTTAAATGGTTAAATTGTATGGTATGTTAATTATGCCTCCATAAAGCTATTAGAAGAAGCAAAACAAAACAAAAAATGCATCGTAGATGCAGACGGACTTTACACCGACTTTATCCTTTGCAATCTTTCTCCCTTCTTGGACATGTGCATGGCTCATTATAGCAAAGGTTCTTAATTTTTTGGTGGTGTAGAATTTGAAAAGCCCTGAGTGATTTTGATTGTCCCCTCCGCACTGGGAATCATTGGGGATACCTGCCTCCTGGAAGAAAGGACACTTTCAGCCGGGCCCTCTCAAGTGTAGTTGAAGAAGGACTGCTCAGGCGTTTCCTCCTTACTCTGTCCTAAAGGAGTGAGTGGCCCTGGTGGTCCTGAAACCGTGGGAAACTCCAATTCCTTCTGCTTGGAAAGACTTTTTTAGCCCCACCAGGCCTGGCTCTGTTAGGGCTGCATCCCCACAAGGCTCATTTAAGATCACCTCTGTCAGTTTTGGCCAATCTAAACCCCAGCCCGAGTTTCTTCATAGTCGTGGGCCACACTGTGGTGAGAAGTAGTGAAACATCACTCGTCAGTCAGTAGACATTGCCCAAGAACCACCTACTTTCTGCTTCTGCCACCACATTGGTTGTACCTGTTCTTGGACTTCCTATAAACAGTAGCATCTAGTATGTCAGTTGGTCTCTGAGTTCTTATTGGATGTGTTTGCGATTCACTGCTGTTGTTGCCTGTGTCATCACATTGTCTTATTGCTGAGTAGTGTCCGGTGTATGAGTATGCCACAGTTTGTGCACCCGTTTTTATGTTGGTGGATAGTTGGTGGAGAGTGGATAGTTGGTGAATAGTTGGTGGATCGGAGGGGGCGGGTCCGGGGCGGGTCCGGGGCGGGGCCGAGGCCGGGAGACAGGAGGGGGCGGGTCCGGGGCAAGGCAGGGGCGGGGCCGGAGCCGGGAGACAGGAGGGGGCGGGTCCGGGGCGGGTTCAGGGCGGGGCCGGGGCCGAGGCCAGAACCGGGACACAGGAGGGGCGAGCTGAGCTCTTAACCTCCTTCAAGCTGGCCAATCCGCGGGCTCCTAGCAGCCGCACGTCCCGCCTCCCGCCGCTCGCAGAGAGCCCCGCGTTTCTATAGACCCGCCAGGGGTTCTTCAGGCCTGGGGGCGGGCGCCGCGCGGGGGCGGGTAAGCGGCGGCCGCGGCACCTCCGCCGGGACGCTGAGGGGCTTCCCGCTTCCGCCGCCATGGACGCGGCTGAGGTGGAGTTTCTGGCCGAGAAGGAGCTGGTGACCATTATCCCGAACTTCAGTCTGGACAAGATCTACCTCATCGGGGTAAGGGCGCTGGCCAGGCATTTGCCCGAGGCTCCTGCCGGTGGAACTGGCGTCTAGGAGAGGCCAGGCCGCCGGGGCCACGTCTCAGATGGGAAGCCAGGGCGTGGATTCGGCGTGCCCAGCTCGCGGGGGCCTGCGTGGACCGGGTTGGGTCGAGGTCCGGAGCCGGGAGACGTGGGCGGAGGGGGAGGGGGGGAGGGGGACTCCTGCAGGTACCTGCGCCTCCCGGGTGTTCTCGCGCTTCCTACTCGCCGCGCTTCGGGAAAGCGGGCACGGCTGTGCTGCCAGGTGTGCTGCCAGGTGCGGCCAGCACCCCCGCGGGAGGGCAGACGTGGGCTGCCTCCCCCGCCTCCGTGACCACCGGGGCTGGTCTTTGTCTCTGCACCGCCGTTTGCACGGGGCCCGTTCTGTTCCCGGACAGCTGCGAGGGCCCGTGATGCTCTGTGTGGACTTACCGGGGCTTGTTTTTCCTCCTGCAGGGGGACCTGGGGCCCTTCAACCCTGGCCTGCCGGTGCAGGTGCCTGTGTGGCTGGCGATCAACCTGAAGCAAAGACAGAAGTGTCGGTTGCTTGCTCCGGAGTGGATGGATGAGGGTAAGGAGTGGGCGAAGGTGCCGGGGTTCTGCCATCCACTCCAGGATCCGCTTTAAAATTAAAAGCGTTATTAAGACCTTATAGATGAGCCTGGCCGGTGTGGCTCACTGGTTGAGCATGGACCCAACACCAAGAGGTCACTAGTTCGATTCCCGGTCAGGACACATGCCCAGGTTGTGGGCCCGATCCCCAGTGGGGGGCGTGCAGGACGCGGCCAACCGATGTTCTCTCTCATCGATGTTTCTATCTCTCCGTCTCCCTTACTCTCTCGCAAAAAATCAATAAAAGAAAAAAAAAGTACAAAAAATGACCTTCAAGAAGCATTTGTTCTCATTTAAAAATATAAGTATGGAGACTAACATATTGAGGAATAGAATCATTACCTTACACGATACAGAATGCACGAAAATAATGCATCATCCATACAGGGGAATATTATTCGGCCATGTAAAGGAATGCTACAGTGTGGATGAAACTTGAAAACCTTATGCTAACTGAAAAAAAAAAAAAAAAAAACACAACAGCAACAACAACAAAAACACACAGGCAAACACCGTATTTGTATCCATCCATTTATATGAACTGTTCCAGAACAGTCAAACCCACAGAGACAAAGTAAATTAGTACTTGCCTAGGGATAAGGGTTTGGGGGTGATGGGGGGATTGTGGGGCGTCCTTTTTGGGGTAATGAAAATGTTGCCCTACTCTGAATATACTGAAAACCATTAAATTGTAGGTATACTTTAAATGGTTAAATTGTATGGTATGTTAATTATGCCTCCATAAAGCTATTAGAAGAAGCAAAACAAAACAAAAAATGCATCGTAGATGCAGGCGGACTTTACACCGCCTTTATCCTTTGCAGTCTTTCTCCCTTCTTGGACATGTGAATGGCTCATTATAGCAAAAGTTCTTAATTTTTTGGTGGTGTAGAATTTGAAAAGCCCTGAGTGATTTTGATTGTCCCCTCCGCACTGGGAATCATTGGGGATACCTGCCTCCTGGAAGAAAGGACACTTTCAGCCGGGCACTCTCAAGTGTATTTGAAGAAGGACTGCTCAGGCGTTTCCTCCTTACTCTGTCCTAAAGGAGTGAGTGGCCCTGGTGGTCCTGAAACCGTGGGAAACTCCAATTCCTTCTGCTTGGAAAGACTTTTTTAGCCCCACCAGGCCTGGCTCTGTTAGGGCTGCATCCCCACAAGGCTCATTTAAGATCACCTCTGTCAGTTTTGGCCAATCTAAACCCCAGCCCGAGTTTCTTCATAGTCGTGGGCCACACTGTGGTGAGAAGTAGTGAAACATCACTCGTCAGTCAGTAGACATTGCCCAAGAACCACCTACTTTCTGCTTCTGCCACCACATTGGTTGTACCTGTTCTTGGACTTCCTATAAACAGTAGCATCTAGTATGTCAGTTGGTCTCTGAGTTCTTATTGGATGTGTTTGCGATTCACTGCTGTTGTTGCCTGTGTCATCACATTGTCTTATTGCTGAGTAGTGTCCGGTGTATGAGTATGCCACAGTTTGTGCACCCGTTTTTATGTTGGTGGATAGTTGGTGGAGAGTGGATAGTTGGTGAATAGTTGGTGGATCGGAGGGGGCGGGTCCGGGGCGGGTCCGGGGCGGGGCCGAGGCCGGGAGACAGGAGGGGGCGGGTCCGGGGCAAGGCAGGGGCGGGGCCGGAGCCGGGAGACAGGAGGGGGCGGGTCCGGGGCGGGGCCGGGGCGGGGCCGGGGCCGAGGCCGGGACCGGGACACAGGAGGGGCGAGCTGAGCTCTTAACTTCCTTCAAGCTCGCCAATCCGCGGGCTCCTAGCAGCCGCGCGCCCCCCCTCCGCCGCCCGCAGAGAGCCCCGCGTTTCTATAGACCCGCCAAGGGTTCTTCAGGCCTGGGGGCGGGCGCCGCGCGGGGGCGGGTAAGCGGCGGCCGCGGCACCTCCTCCGGGACGCTGAGGGGCTTCCCGCTTCCGCCGCCATGGACGCGGCTGAGGTGGAGTTTCTGGCCGAGAAGGAGCTGGTGACCATTATCCCGAACTTCAGTCTGGACAAGATCTACCTCATCGGGGTAAGGGCGCTGGCCAGGCATTTGCCCGAGGCTCCTGCCGGTGGAACTGGCGTCTAGGAGAGGCCAGGCCGCCGGGGCCACGTCTCAGATGGGAAGCCAGGGCGTGGATTCGGCGTGCCCAGCTCGCGGGGGCCTGCGTGGACCGGGTTGGGTCGAGGTCCGGAGCCGGGAGACGTGGGCGGAGGGGGAGGGGGGGGGAGGGGGACTCCTGCAGGTACCCGCGCCTCCCGGGTGTTCTCGCGCTTCCTACTCGCCGCGCTTCGGGAAAGCGGGCACGGCTGTGCTGCCAGGTGTGCTGCCAGGTGCGGCCAGCACCCCCGCGGGAGGGCAGACGTGGGCTGCCTCCCCCGCCTCCGTGACCACCGGGGCTGGTCTTTGTCTCTGCACCGCCGTTTGCACGGGGCCCGTTCTGTTCCCGGACAGCTGCGAGGGCCCGTGATGCTCTGTGTGGACTTACCGGGGCTTGTTTTTCCTCCTGCAGGGGGACCTGGGGCCCTTCAACCCTGGCCTGCCGGTGCAGGTGCCTGTGTGGCTGGCGATCAACCTGAAGCAAAGACAGAAGTGTCGGTTGCTTGCTCCGGAGTGGATGGATGTGGGTAAGGAGTGGGCGAAGGTGCCGGGGTTCTGCCATCCACTCCAGGATCCGCTTTAAAATTAAAAGCGTTATTAAGACCTTATAGATGAGCCTGGCCGGTGTGGCTCACTGGTTGAGCATGGACCCAACACCAAGAGGTCACTAGTTCGATTCCCGGTCAGGACACATGCCCAGGTTGTGGGCCCGATCCCCAGTGGGGGGCGTGCAGGACGCGGCCAACCGATGTTCTCTCTCATCGATGTTTCTATCTCTCCGTCTCCCTTACTCTCTCGCAAAAAATCAATAAAAGAAAAAAAAAAGTACAAAAAATGACCTTCAAGAAGCATTTGTTCTCATTTAAAAATATAAGTATGGAGACTAACATATTGAGGAATAGAATCATTACCTTACACGATACAGAATGCACGAAAATAATGCATCATCCATACAGGGGAATATTATTCGGCCATGTAAAGGAATGCTACAGTGTGGATGAAACTTGAAAACCTTATGCTAACTGAAAAAAAAAAAAAAAAAAACACAACAGCAACAACAACAAAAACACACAGGCAAACACCGTATTTGTATCCATCCATTTATATGAACTGTTCCAGAACAGTCAAACCCACAGAGACAAAGTAAATTAGTACTTGCCTAGGGATAAGGGTTTGGGGGTCATGGGGGGATTGTGGGGCGTCCTTTTTGGGGTAATGAAAATGTTGCCCTACTCTGAATATACTGAAAACCATTAAATTGTAGGTATACTTTAAATGGTTAAATTGTATGGTATGTTAATTATGCCTCCATAAAGCTATTAGAAGAAGCAAAACAAAACAAAAAATGCATCGTAGATGCAGACGGACTTTACACCGACTTTATCCTTTGCAATCTTTCTCCCTTCTTGGACATGTGCATGGCTCATTATAGCAAAGGTTCTTAATTTTTTGGTGGTGTAGAATTTGAAAAGCCCTGAGTGATTTTGATTGTCCCCTCCGCACTGGGAATCATTGGGGATACCTGCCTCCTGGAAGAAAGGACACTTTCAGCCGGGCCCTCTCAAGTGTAGTTGAAGAAGGACTGCTCAGGCGTTTCCTCCTTACTCTGTCCTAAAGGAGTGAGTGGCCCTGGTGGTCCTGAAACCGTGGGAAACTCCAATTCCTTCTGCTTGGAAAGACTTTTTTAGCCCCACCAGGCCTGGCTCTGTTAGGGCTGCATCCCCACAAGGCTCATTTAAGATCACCTCTGTCAGTTTTGGCCAATCTAAACCCCAGCCCGAGTTTCTTCATAGTCGTGGGCCACACTGTGGTGAGAAGTAGTGAAACATCACTCGTCAGTCAGTAGACATTGCCCAAGAACCACCTACTTTCTGCTTCTGCCACCACATTGGTTGTACCTGTTCTTGGACTTCCTATAAACAGTAGCATCTAGTATGTCAGTTGGTCTCTGAGTTCTTATTGGATGTGTTTGCGATTCACTGCTGTTGTTGCCTGTGTCATCACATTGTCTTATTGCTGAGTAGTGTCCGGTGTATGAGTATGCCACAGTTTGTGCACCCGTTTTTATGTTGGTGGATAGTTGGTGGAGAGTGGATAGTTGGTGAATAGTTGGTGGATCGGAGGGGGCGGGTCCGGGGCGGGTCCGGGGCGGGGCCGAGGCCGGGAGACAGGAGGGGGCGGGTCCGGGGCAAGGCAGGGGCGGGGCCGGAGCCGGGAGACAGGAGGGGGCGGGTCCGGGGCGGGGCCGGGGCGGGGCCGGGGCCGAGGCCGGGACCGGGACAGAGGAGGGGCGAGCTGAGCTCTTAACTTCCTTCAAGCTCGCCAATCCGCGGGCTCCTAGCAGCCGCGCGCCCCCCCTCCGCCGCCCGCAGAGAGCCCCGCGTTTCTATAGACCCGCCAAGGGTTCTTCAGGCCTGGGGGCGGGCGCCGCGCGGGGGCGGGTAAGCGGCGGCCGCGGCACCTCCTCCGGGACGCTGAGGGGCTTCCCGCTTCCGCCGCCATGGACGCGGCTGAGGTGGAGTTTCTGGCCGAGAAGGAGCTGGTGACCATTATCCCGAACTTCAGTCTGGACAAGATCTACCTCATCGGGGTAAGGGCGCTGGCCAGGCATTTGCCCGAGGCTCCTGCCGGTGGAACTGGCGTCTAGGAGAGGCCAGGCCGCCAGGGCCACGTCTCAGATGGGAAGCCAGGGCGTGGATTCGGCGTGCCCAGCTCGCGGGGGCCTGCGTGGACCGGGTTGGGTCGAGGTCCGGAGCCGGGAGACGTGGGCGGAGGGGGAGGGGGGGGATGGGGACTCCTGCAGGTACCCGCGCCTCCCGGGTGTTCTCGCGCTTCCTACTCGCCGCGCTTCGGGAAAGCGGGCACGGCTGTGCTGCCAGGTGTGCTGCCAGGTGCGGCCAGCACCCCCGCGGGAGGGCAGACGTGGGCTGCCTCCCCCGCCTCCGTGACCACCGGGGCTGGTCTTTGTCTCTGCACCGCCGTTTGCACGGGGCCCGTTCTGTTCCCGGACAGCTGCGAGGGCCCGTGATGCTCTGTGTGGACTTACCGGGGCTTGTTTTTCCTCCTGCAGGGGGACCTGGGGCCCTTCAACCCTGGCCTGCCGGTGCAGGTGCCTGTGTGGCTGGCGATCAACCTGAAGCAAAGACAGAAGTGTCGGTTGCTTGCTCCGGAGTGGATGGATGAGGGTAAGGAGTGGGCGAAGGTGCCGGGGTTCTGCCATCCACTCCAGGATCCGCTTTAAAATTAAAAGCGTTATTAAGACCTTATAGATGAGCCTGGCCGGTGTGGCTCACTGGTTGAGCATGGACCCAACACCAAGAGGTCACTAGTTCGATTCCCGGTCAGGACACATGCCCAGGTTGTGGGCCCGATCCCCAGTGGGGGGCGTGCAGGACGCGGCCAACCGATGTTCTCTCTCATCGATGTTTCTATCTCTCCGTCTCCCTTACTCTCTCGCAAAAAATCAATAAAAGAAAAAAAAAAGTACAAAAAATGACCTTCAAGAAGCATTTGTTCTCATTTAAAAATATAAGTATGGAGACTAACATATTGAGGAATAGAATCATTACCTTACACGATACAGAATGCACGAAAATAATGCATCATCCATACAGGGGAATATTATTCGGCCATGTAAAGGAATGCTACAGTGTGGATGAAACTTGAAAACCTTATGCTAACTGAAAAAAAAAAAAAAAAAAAACACAACAGCAACAACAACAAAAACACACAGGCAAACACCGTATTTGTATCCATCCATTTATATGAACTGTTCCAGAACAGTCAAACCCACAGAGACAAAGTAAATTAGTACTTGCCTAGGGATAAGGGTTTGGGGGTCATGGGGGGATTGTGGGGCGTCCTTTTTGGGGTAATGAAAATGTTGCCCTACTCTGAATATACTGAAAACCATTAAATTGTAGGTATACTTTAAATGGTTAAATTGTATGGTATGTTAATTATGCCTCCATAAAGCTATTAGAAGAAGCAAAACAAAACAAAAAATGCATCGTAGATGCAGACGGACTTTACACCGACTTTATCCTTTGCAATCTTTCTCCCTTCTTGGACATGTGCATGGCTCATTATAGCAAAGGTTCTTAATTTTTTGGTGGTGTAGAATTTGAAAAGCCCTGAGTGATTTTGATTGTCCCCTCCGCACTGGGAATCATTGGGGATACCTGCCTCCTGGAAGAAAGGACACTTTCAGCCGGGCCCTCTCAAGTGTAGTTGAAGAAGGACTGCTCAGGCGTTTCCTCCTTACTCTGTCCTAAAGGAGTGAGTGGCCCTGGTGGTCCTGAAACCGTGGGAAACTCCAATTCCTTCTGCTTGGAAAGACTTTTTTAGCCCCACCAGGCCTGGCTCTGTTAGGGCTGCATCCCCACAAGGCTCATTTAAGATCACCTCTGTCAGTTTTGGCCAATCTAAACCCCAGCCCGAGTTTCTTCATAGTCGTGGGCCACACTGTGGTGAGAAGTAGTGAAACATCACTCGTCAGTCAGTAGACATTGCCCAAGAACCACCTACTTTCTGCTTCTGCCACCACATTGGTTGTACCTGTTCTTGGACTTCCTATAAACAGTAGCATCTAGTATGTCAGTTGGTCTCTGAGTTCTTATTGGATGTGTTTGCGATTCACTGCTGTTGTTGCCTGTGTCATCACATTGTCTTATTGCTGAGTAGTGTCCGGTGTATGAGTATGCCACAGTTTGTGCACCCGTTTTTATGTTGGTGGATAGTTGGTGGAGAGTGGATAGTTGGTGAATAGTTGGTGGATCGGAGGGGGCGGGTCCGGGGCGGGTCCGGGGCGGGGCCGAGGCCGGGAGACAGGAGGGGGCGGGTCCGGGGCAAGGCAGGGGCGGGGCCGGAGCCGGGAGACAGGAGGGGGCGGGTCCGGGGCGGGTTCAGGGCGGGGCCGGGGCCGAGGCCGGGACCGGGACACAGGAGGGGCGAGCTGAGCTCTTAACTTCCTTCAAGCTCGCCAATCCGCGGGCTCCTAGCAGCCGCGCGCCCCCCCTCCGCCGCCCGCAGAGAGCCCCGCGTTTCTATAGACCCGCCAAGGGTTCTTCAGGCCTGGGGGCGGGCGCCGCGCGGGGGCGGGTAAGCGGCGGCCGCGGCACCTCCTCCGGGACGCTGAGGGGCTTCCCGCTTCCGCCGCCATGGACGCGGCTGAGGTGGAGTTTCTGGCCGAGAAGGAGCTGGTGACCATTATCCCGAACTTCAGTCTGGACAAGATCTACCTCATCGGGGTAAGGGCGCTGGCCAGGCATTTGCCCGAGGCTCCTGCCGGTGGAACTGGCGTCTAGGAGAGGCCAGGCCGCCGGGGCCACGTCTCAGATGGGAAGCCAGGGCGTGGATTCGGCGTGCCCAGCTCGCGGGGGCCTGCGTGGACCGGGTTGGGTCGAGGTCCGGAGCCGGGAGACGTGGGCGGAGGGGGGGGGGGGGGCGGGGGACTCCTGCAGGTACCCGCGCCTCCCGGGTGTTCTCGCGCTTCCTACTCGCCGCGCTTCGGGAAAGCGGGCACGGCTGTGCTGCCAGGTGTGCTGCCAGGTGCGGCCAGCACCCCCGCGGGAGGGCAGACGTGGGCTGCCTCCCCCGCCTCCGTGACCACCGGGGCTGGTCTTTGTCTCTGCACCGCCGTTTGCACGGGGCCCGTTCTGTTCCCGGACAGCTGCGAGGGCCCGTGATGCTCTGTGTGGACTTACCGGGGCTTGTTTTTCCTCCTGCAGGGGGACCTGGGGCCCTTCAACCCTGGCCTGCCGGTGCAGGTGCCTGTGTGGCTGGCGATCAACCTGAAGCAAAGACAGAAGTGTCGGTTGCTTGCTCCGGAGTGGATGGATGAGGGTAAGGAGTGGGCGAAGGTGCCGGGGTTCTGCCATCCACTCCAGGATCCGCTTTAAAATTAAAAGCGTTATTAAGACCTTATAGATGAGCCTGGCCGGTGTGGCTCACTGGTTGAGCATGGACCCAACACCAAGAGGTCACTAGTTCGATTCCCGGTCAGGACACATGCCCAGGTTGTGGGCCCGATCCCCAGTGGGGGGCGTGCAGGACGCGGCCAACCGATGTTCTCTCTCATCGATGTTTCTATCTCTCCGTCTCCCTTACTCTCTCGCAAAAAATCAATAAAAGAAAAAAAAAAGTACAAAAAATGACCTTCAAGAAGCATTTGTTCTCATTTAAAAATATAAGTATGGAGACTAACATATTGAGGAATAGAATCATTACCTTACACGATACAGAATGCACGAAAATAATGCATCATCCATACAGGGGAATATTATTCGGCCATGTAAAGGAATGCTACAGTGTGGATGAAACTTGAAAACCTTATGCTAACTGAAAAAAAAAAAAAAAAAACACAACAGCAACAACAACAAAAACACACAGGCAAACACCGTATTTGTATCCATCCATTTATATGAACTGTTCCAGAACAGTCAAACCCACAGAGACAAAGTAAATTAGTACTTGCCTAGGGATAAGGGTTTGGGGGTCATGGGGGGATTGTGGGGCGTCCTTTTTGGGGTAATGAAAATGTTGCCCTACTCTGAATATACTGAAAACCATTAAATTGTAGGTATACTTTAAATGGTTAAATTGTATGGTATGTTAATTATGCCTCCATAAAGCTATTAGAAGAAGCAAAACAAAACAAAAAATGCATCGTAGATGCAGACGGACTTTACACCGACTTTATCCTTTGCAATCTTTCTCCCTTCTTGGACATGTGCATGGCTCATTATAGCAAAGGTTCTTAATTTTTTGGTGGTGTAGAATTTGAAAAGCCCTGAGTGATTTTGATTGTCCCCTCCGCACTGGGAATCATTGGGGATACCTGCCTCCTGGAAGAAAGGACACTTTCAGCCGGGCCCTCTCAAGTGTAGTTGAAGAAGGACTGCTCAGGCGTTTCCTCCTTACTCTGTCCTAAAGGAGTGAGTGGCCCTGGTGGTCCTGAAACCGTGGGAAACTCCAATTCCTTCTGCTTGGAAAGACTTTTTTAGCCCCACCAGGCCTGGCTCTGTTAGGGCTGCATCCCCACAAGGCTCATTTAAGATCACCTCTGTCAGTTTTGGCCAATCTAAACCCCAGCCCGAGTTTCTTCATAGTCGTGGGCCACACTGTGGTGAGAAGTAGTGAAACATCACTCGTCAGTCAGTAGACATTGCCCAAGAACCACCTACTTTCTGCTTCTGCCACCACATTGGTTGTACCTGTTCTTGGACTTCCTATAAACAGTAGCATCTAGTATGTCAGTTGGTCTCTGAGTTCTTATTGGATGTGTTTGCGATTCACTGCTGTTGTTGCCTGTGTCATCACATTGTCTTATTGCTGAGTAGTGTCCGGTGTATGAGTATGCCACAGTTTGTGCACCCGTTTTTATGTTGGTGGATAGTTGGTGGAGAGTGGATAGTTGGTGAATAGTTGGTGGATCGGAGGGGGCGGGTCAGGGGCGGGTCCGGGGCGGGGCCGAGGCCGGGAGACAGGAGGGGGCGGGTCCGGGGCAAGGCAGGGGCGGGGCCGGAGCCGGGAGACAGGAGGGGGCGGGTCCGGGGCGGGGCCGGGGCGGGGCCGGGGCCGAGGCCAGGACCGGGACACAGGAGGGGCGAGCTGAGCTCTTAACTTCCTTCAAGCTCGCCAATCCGCGGGCTCCTAGCAGCCGCGCGCCCCCCCTCCGCCGCCCGCAGAGAGCCCCGCGTTTCTATAGACCCGCCAAGGGTTCTTCAGGCCTGGGGGCGGGCGCCGCGCGGGGGCGGGTAAGCTGCGGCCGCGGCACCTCCTCCGGGACGCTGAGGGGCTTCCCGCTTCCGCCGCCATGGACGCGGCTGAGGTGGAGTTTCTGGCCGAGAAGGAGCTGGTGACCATTATCCCGAACTTCAGTCTGGACAAGATCTACCTCATCGGGGTAAGGGCGCTGGCCAGGCATTTGCCCGAGGCTCCTGCCGGTGGAACTGGCGTCTAGGAGAGGCCAGGCCGCCGGGGCCACGTCTCAGATGGGAAGCCAGGGCGTGGATTCGGCGTGCCCAGCTCGCGGGGGCCTGCGTGGACCGGGTTGGGTCGAGGTCCGGAGCCGGGAGACGTGGGCGGAGGGGGAGGGGGGGGGAGGGGGACTCCTGCAGGTACCCGCGCCTCCCGGGTGTTCTCGCGCTTCCTACTCGCCGCGCTTCGGGAAAGCGGGCACGGCTGTGCTGCCAGGTGTGCTGCCAGGTGCGGCCAGCACCCCCGCGGGAGGGCAGACGTGGGCTGCCTCCCCCGCCTCCGTGACCACCGGGGCTGGTCTTTGTCTCTGCACCGCCGTTTGCACGGGGCCCGTTCTGTTCCCGGACAGCTGCGAGGGCCCGTGATGCTCTGTGTGGACTTACCGGGGCTTGTTTTTCCTCCTGCAGGGGGACCTGGGGCCCTTCAACCCTGGCCTGCCGGTGCAGGTGCCTGTGTGGCTGGCGATCAACCTGAAGCAAAGACAGAAGTGTCGGTTGCTTGCTCCGGAGTGGATGGATGAGGGTAAGGAGTGGGCGAAGGTGCCGGGGTTCTGCCATCCACTCCAGGATCCGCTTTAAAATTAAAAGCGTTATTAAGACCTTATAGATGAGCCTGGCCGGTGTGGCTCACTGGTTGAGCATGGACCCAACACCAAGAGGTCACTAGTTCGATTCCCGGTCAGGACACATGCCCAGGTTGTGGGCCCGATCCCCAGTGGGGGGCGTGCAGGACGCGGCCAACCGATGTTCTCTCTCATCGATGTTTCTATCTCTCCGTCTCCCTTACTCTCTCGCAAAAAATCAATAAAAGAAAAAAAAAAGTACAAAAAATGACCTTCAAGAAGCATTTGTTCTCATTTAAAAATATAAGTATGGAGACTAACATATTGAGGAATAGAATCATTACCTTACACGATACAGAATGCACGAAAATAATGCATCATCCATACAGGGGAATATTATTCGGCCATGTAAAGGAATGCTACAGTGTGGATGAAACTTGAAAACCTTATGCTAACTGAAAAAAAAAAAAAAAAAAACACAACAGCAACAACAACAAAAACACACAGGCAAACACCGTATTTGTATCCATCCATTTATATGAACTGTTCCAGAACAGTCAAACCCACAGAGACAAAGTAAATTAGTACTTGCCTAGGGATAAGGGTTTGGGGGTCATGGGGGGATTGTGGGGCGTCCTTTTTGGGGTAATGAAAATGTTGCCCTACTCTGAATATACTGAAAACCATTAAATTGTAGGTATACTTTAAATGGTTAAATTGTATGGTATGTTAATTATGCCTCCATAAAGCTATTAGAAGAAGCAAAACAAAACAAAAAATGCATCGTAGATGCAGACGGACTTTACACCGACTTTATCCTTTGCAATCTTTCTCCCTTCTTGGACATGTGCATGGCTCATTATAGCAAAGGTTCTTAATTTTTTGGTGGTGTAGAATTTGAAAAGCCCTGAGTGATTTTGATTGTCCCCTCCGCACTGGGAATCATTGGGGATACCTGCCTCCTGGAAGAAAGGACACTTTCAGCCGGGCCCTCTCAAGTGTAGTTGAAGAAGGACTGCTCAGGCGTTTCCTCCTTACTCTGTCCTAAAGGAGTGAGTGGCCCTGGTGGTCCTGAAACCGTGGGAAACTCCAATTCCTTCTGCTTGGAAAGACTTTTTTAGCCCCACCAGGCCTGGCTCTGTTAGGGCTGCATCCCCACAAGGCTCATTTAAGATCACCTCTGTCAGTTTTGGCCAATCTAAACCCCAGCCCGAGTTTCTTCATAGTCGTGGGCCACACTGTGGTGAGAAGTAGTGAAACATCACTCGTCAGTCAGTAGACATTGCCCAAGAACCACCTACTTTCTGCTTCTGCCACCACATTGGTTGTACCTGTTCTTGGACTTCCTATAAACAGTAGCATCTAGTATGTCAGTTGGTCTCTGAGTTCTTATTGGATGTGTTTGCGATTCACTGCTGTTGTTGCCTGTGTCATCACATTGTCTTATTGCTGAGTAGTGTCCGGTGTATGAGTATGCCACAGTTTGTGCACCCGTTTTTATGTTGGTGGATAGTTGGTGGAGAGTGGATAGTTGGTGAATAGTTGGTGGATCGGAGGGGGCGGGTCCGGGGCGGGTCCGGGGCGGGGCCGAGGCCGGGAGACAGGAGGGGGCGGGTCCGGGGCAAGGCAGGGGCGGGGCCGGAGCCGGGAGACAGGAGGGGGCGGGTCCGGGGCGGGGCCGGGGCGGGGCCGGGGCCGAGGCCGGGACCGGGACAGAGGAGGGGCGAGCTGAGCTCTTAACTTCCTTCAAGCTCGCCAATCCGCGGGCTCCTAGCAGCCGCGCGCCCCCCCTCCGCCGCCCGCAGAGAGCCCCGCGTTTCTATAGACCCGCCAAGGGTTCTTCAGGCCTGGGGGCGGGCGCCGCGCGGGGGCGGGTAAGCGGCGGCCGCGGCACCTCCTCCGGGACGCTGAGGGGCTTCCCGCTTCCGCCGCCATGGACGCGGCTGAGGTGGAGTTTCTGGCCGAGAAGGAGCTGGTGACCATTATCCCGAACTTCAGTCTGGACAAGATCTACCTCATCGGGGTAAGGGCGCTGGCCAGGCATTTGCCCGAGGCTCCTGCCGGTGGAACTGGCGTCTAGGAGAGGCCAGGCCGCCAGGGCCACGTCTCAGATGGGAAGCCAGGGCGTGGATTCGGCGTGCCCAGCTCGCGGGGGCCTGCGTGGACCGGGTTGGGTCGAGGTCCGGAGCCGGGAGACGTGGGCGGAGGGGGAGGGGGGGGATGGGGACTCCTGCAGGTACCCGCGCCTCCCGGGTGTTCTCGCGCTTCCTACTCGCCGCGCTTCGGGAAAGCGGGCACGGCTGTGCTGCCAGGTGTGCTGCCAGGTGCGGCCAGCACCCCCGCGGGAGGGCAGACGTGGGCTGCCTCCCCCGCCTCCGTGACCACCGGGGCTGGTCTTTGTCTCTGCACCGCCGTTTGCACGGGGCCCGTTCTGTTCCCGGACAGCTGCGAGGGCCCGTGATGCTCTGTGTGGACTTACCGGGGCTTGTTTTTCCTCCTGCAGGGGGACCTGGGGCCCTTCAACCCTGGCCTGCCGGTGCAGGTGCCTGTGTGGCTGGCGATCAACCTGAAGCAAAGACAGAAGTGTCGGTTGCTTGCTCCGGAGTGGATGGATGAGGGTAAGGAGTGGGCGAAGGTGCCGGGGTTCTGCCATCCACTCCAGGATCCGCTTTAAAATTAAAAGCGTTATTAAGACCTTATAGATGAGCCTGGCCGGTGTGGCTCACTGGTTGAGCATGGACCCAACACCAAGAGGTCACTAGTTCGATTCCCGGTCAGGACACATGCCCAGGTTGTGGGCCCGATCCCCAGTGGGGGGCGTGCAGGACGCGGCCAACCGATGTTCTCTCTCATCGATGTTTCTATCTCTCCGTCTCCCTTACTCTCTCGCAAAAAATCAATAAAAGAAAAAAAAAAGTACAAAAAATGACCTTCAAGAAGCATTTGTTCTCATTTAAAAATATAAGTATGGAGACTAACATATTGAGGAATAGAATCATTACCTTACACGATACAGAATGCACGAAAATAATGCATCATCCATACAGGGGAATATTATTCGGCCATGTAAAGGAATGCTACAGTGTGGATGAAACTTGAAAACCTTATGCTAACTGAAAAAAAAAAAAAAAAAAAACACAACAGCAACAACAACAAAAACACACAGGCAAACACCGTATTTGTATCCATCCATTTATATGAACTGTTCCAGAACAGTCAAACCCACAGAGACAAAGTAAATTAGTACTTGCCTAGGGATAAGGGTTTGGGGGTGATGGGGGGATTGTGGGGCGTCCTTTTTGGGGTAATGAAAATGTTGCCCTACTCTGAATATACTGAAAACCATTAAATTGTAGGTATACTTTAAATGGTTAAATTGTATGGTATGTTAATTATGCCTCCATAAAGCTATTAGAAGAAGCAAAACAAAACAAAAAATGCATCGTAGATGCAGACGGACTTTACACCGACTTTATCCTTTGCAATCTTTCTCCCTTCTTGGACATGTGCATGGCTCATTATAGCAAAGGTTCTTAATTTTTTGGTGGTGTAGAATTTGAAAAGCCCTGAGTGATTTTGATTGTCCCCTCCGCACTGGGAATCATTGGGGATACCTGCCTCCTGGAAGAAAGGACACTTTCAGCCGGGCCCTCTCAAGTGTAGTTGAAGAAGGACTGCTCAGGCGTTTCCTCCTTACTCTGTCCTAAAGGAGTGAGTGGCCCTGGTGGTCCTGAAACCGTGGGAAACTCCAATTCCTTCTGCTTGGAAAGACTTTTTTAGCCCCACCAGGCCTGGCTCTGTTAGGGCTGCATCCCCACAAGGCTCATTTAAGATCACCTCTGTCAGTTTTGGCCAATCTAAACCCCAGCCCGAGTTTCTTCATAGTCGTGGGCCACACTGTGGTGAGAAGTAGTGAAACATCACTCGTCAGTCAGTAGACATTGCCCAAGAACCACCTACTTTCTGCTTCTGCCACCACATTGGTTGTACCTGTTCTTGGACTTCCTATAAACAGTAGCATCTAGTATGTCAGTTGGTCTCTGAGTTCTTATTGGATGTGTTTGCGATTCACTGCTGTTGTTGCCTGTGTCATCACATTGTCTTATTGCTGAGTAGTGTCCGGTGTATGAGTATGCCACAGTTTGTGCACCCGTTTTTATGTTGGTGGATAGTTGGTGGAGAGTGGATAGTTGGTGAATAGTTGGTGGATCGGAGGGGGCGGGTCCGGGGCGGGTCCGGGGCGGGGCCGAGGCCGGGAGACAGGAGGGGGCGGGTCCGGGGCAAGGCAGGGGCGGGGCCGGAGCCGGGAGACAGGAGGGGGCGGGTCCGGGGCGGGTTCAGGGCGGGGCCGGGGCCGAGGCCGGGACCGGGACACAGGAGGGGCGAGCTGAGCTCTTAACTTCCTTCAAGCTCGCCAATCCGCGGGCTCCTAGCAGCCGCGCGCCCCCCCTCCGCCGCCCGCAGAGAGCCCCGCGTTTCTATAGACCCGCCAAGGGTTCTTCAGGCCTGGGGGCGGGCGCCGCGCGGGGGCGGGTAAGCGGCGGCCGCGGCACCTCCTCCGGGACGCTGAGGGGCTTCCCGCTTCCGCCGCCATGGACGCGGCTGAGGTGGAGTTTCTGGCCGAGAAGGAGCTGGTGACCATTATCCCGAACTTCAGTCTGGACAAGATCTACCTCATCGGGGTAAGGGCGCTGGCCAGGCATTTGCCCGAGGCTCCTGCCGGTGGAACTGGCGTCTAGGAGAGGCCAGGCCGCCGGGGCCACGTCTCAGATGGGAAGCCAGGGCGTGGATTCGGCGTGCCCAGCTCGCGGGGGCCTGCGTGGACCGGGTTGGGTCGAGGTCCGGAGCCGGGAGACGTGGGCGGAGGGGGAGGGGGGGGAGGGGGACTCCTGCAGGTACCCGCGCCTCCCGGGTGTTCTCGCGCTTCCTACTCGCCGCGCTTCGGGAAAGCGGGCACGGCTGTGCTGCCAGGTGTGCTGCCAGGTGCGGCCAGCACCCCCGCGGGAGGGCAGACGTGGGCTGCCTCCCCCGCCTCCGTGACCACCGGGGCTGGTCTTTGTCTCTGCACCGCCGTTTGCACGGGGCCCGTTCTGTTCCCGGACAGCTGCGAGGGCCCGTGATGCTCTGTGTGGACTTACCGGGGCTTGTTTTTCCTCCTGCAGGGGGACCTGGGGCCCTTCAACCCTGGCCTGCCGGTGCAGGTGCCTGTGTGGCTGGCGATCAACCTGAAGCAAAGACAGAAGTGTCGGTTGCTTGCTCCGGAGTGGATGGATGAGGGTAAGGAGTGGGCGAAGGTGCCGGGGTTCTGCCATCCACTCCAGGATCCGCTTTAAAATTAAAAGCGTTATTAAGACCTTATAGATGAGCCTGGCCGGTGTGGCTCACTGGTTGAGCATGGACCCAACACCAAGAGGTCACTAGTTCGATTCCCGGTCAGGACACATGCCCAGGTTGTGGGCCCGATCCCCAGTGGGGGGCGTGCAGGACGCGGCCAACCGATGTTCTCTCTCATCGATGTTTCTATCTCTCCGTCTCCCTTACTCTCTCGCAAAAAATCAATAAAAGAAAAAAAAAAGTACAAAAAATGACCTTCAAGAAGCATTTGTTCTCATTTAAAAATATAAGTATGGAGACTAACATATTGAGGAATAGAATCATTACCTTACACGATACAGAATGCACGAAAATAATGCATCATCCATACAGGGGAATATTATTCGGCCATGTAAAGGAATGCTACAGTGTGGATGAAACTTGAAAACCTTATGCTAACTGAAAAAAAAAAAAAAAAAACACAACAGCAACAACAACAAAAACACACAGGCAAACACCGTATTTGTATCCATCCATTTATATGAACTGTTCCAGAACAGTCAAACCCACAGAGACAAAGTAAATTAGTACTTGCCTAGGGATAAGGGTTTGGGGGTCATGGGGGGATTGTGGGGCGTCCTTTTTGGGGTAATGAAAATGTTGCCCTACTCTGAATATACTGAAAACCATTAAATTGTAGGTATACTTTAAATGGTTAAATTGTATGGTATGTTAATTATGCCTCCATAAAGCTATTAGAAGAAGCAAAACAAAACAAAAAATGCATCGTAGATGCAGACGGACTTTACACCGACTTTATCCTTTGCAGTCTTTCTCCCTTCTTGGACATGTGCATGGCTCATTATAGCAAAGGTTCTTAATTTTTTGGTGGTGTAGAATTTGAAAAGCCCTGAGTGATTTTGATTGTCCCCTCCGCACTGGGAATCATTGGGGATACCTGCCTCCTGGAAGAAAGGACACTTTCAGCCGGGCCCTCTCAAGTGTAGTTGAAGAAGGACTGCTCAGGCGTTTCCTCCTTACTCTGTCCTAAAGGAGTGAGTGGCCCTGGTGGTCCTGAAACCGTGGGAAACTCCAATTCCTTCTGCTTGGAAAGACTTTTTTAGCCCCACCAGGCCTGGCTCTGTTAGGGCTGCATCCCCACAAGGCTCATTTAAGATCACCTCTGTCAGTTTTGGCCAATCTAAACCCCAGCCCGAGTTTCTTCATAGTCGTGGGCCACACTGTGGTGAGAAGTAGTGAAACATCACTCGTCAGTCAGTAGACATTGCCCAAGAACCACCTACTTTCTGCTTCTGCCACCACATTGGTTGTACCTGTTCTTGGACTTCCTATAAACAGTAGCATCTAGTATGTCAGTTGGTCTCTGAGTTCTTATTGGATGTGTTTGCGATTCACTGCTGTTGTTGCCTGTGTCATCACATTGTCTTATTGCTGAGTAGTGTCCGGTGTATGAGTATGCCACAGTTTGTGCACCCGTTTTTATGTTGGTGGATAGTTGGTGGAGAGTGGATAGTTGGTGAATAGTTGGTGGATCGGAGGGGGCGGGTCAGGGGCGGGTCCGGGGCGGGGCCGAGGCCGGGAGACAGGAGGGGGCGGGTCCGGGGCAAGGCAGGGGCGGGGCCGGAGCCGGGAGACAGGAGGGGGCGGGTCCGGGGCGGGGCCGGGGCGGGGCCGGGGCCGAGGCCAGGACCGGGACACAGGAGGGGCGAGCTGAGCTCTTAACTTCCTTCAAGCTCGCCAATCCGCGGGCTCCTAGCAGCCGCGCGCCCCCCCTCCGCCGCCCGCAGAGAGCCCCGCGTTTCTATAGACCCGCCAAGGGTTCTTCAGGCCTGGGGGCGGGCGCCGCGCGGGGGCGGGTAAGCTGCGGCCGCGGCACCTCCTCCGGGACGCTGAGGGGCTTCCCGCTTCCGCCGCCATGGACGCGGCTGAGGTGGAGTTTCTGGCCGAGAAGGAGCTGGTGACCATTATCCCGAACTTCAGTCTGGACAAGATCTACCTCATCGGGGTAAGGGCGCTGGCCAGGCATTTGCCCGAGGCTCCTGCCGGTGGAACTGGCGTCTAGGAGAGGCCAGGCCGCCGGGGCCACGTCTCAGATGGGAAGCCAGGGCGTGGATTCGGCGTGCCCAGCTCGCGGGGGCCTGCGTGGACCGGGTTGGGTCGAGGTCCGGAGCCGGGAGACGTGGGCGGAGGGGGAGGGGGGGGAGGGGGACTCCTGCAGGTACCCGCGCCTCCCGGGTGTTCTCGCGCTTCCTACTCGCCGCGCTTCGGGAAAGCGGGCACGGCTGTGCTGCCAGGTGTGCTGCCAGGTGCGGCCAGCACCCCCGCGGGAGGGCAGACGTGGGCTGCCTCCCGCGCCTCCGTGACCACCGGGGCTGGTCTTTGTCTCTGCACCGCCGTTTGCACGGGGCCCGTTCTGTTCCCGGACAGCTGCGAGGGCCCGTGATGCTCTGTGTGGACTTACCGGGGCTTGTTTTTCCTCCTGCAGGGGGACCTGGGGCCCTTCAACCCTGGCCTGCCGGTGCAGGTGCCTGTGTGGCTGGCGATCAACCTGAAGCAAAGACAGAAGTGTCGGTTGCTTGCTCCGGAGTGGATGGATGAGGGTAAGGAGTGGGCGAAGGTGCCGGGGTTCTGCCATCCACTCCAGGATCCGCTTTAAAATTAAAAGCGTTATTAAGACCTTATAGATGAGCCTGGCCGGTGTGGCTCACTGGTTGAGCATGGACCCAACACCAAGAGGTCACTAGTTCGATTCCCGGTCAGGACACATGCCCAGGTTGTGGGCCCGATCCCCAGTGGGGGGCGTGCAGGACGCGGCCAACCGATGTTCTCTCTCATCGATGTTTCTATCTCTCCGTCTCCCTTACTCTCTCTCAAAAAATCAATAAAAGAAAAAAAAAAGTACAAAAAAATGACCTTCAAGAAGCATTTGTTCTCATTTAAAAATATAAGTATGGAGACTAACATATTGAGGAATAGAATCATTACCTTACACGATACAGAATGCACGAAAATAATGCATCATCCATACAGGGGAATATTATTCGGCCATGTAAAGGAATGCTACAGTGTGGATGAAACTTGAAAACCTTATGCTAACTGAAAAAAAAAAAAAAAAAACACAACAGCAACAACAACAAAAACACACAGGCAAACACCGTATTTGTATCCATCCATTTATATGAACTGTTCCAGAACAGTCAAACCCACAGAGACAAAGTAAATTAGTACTTGCCTAGGGATAAGGGTTTGGGGGTGATGGGGGGATTGTGGGGCGTCCTTTTTGGGGTAATGAAAATGTTGCCCTACTCTGAATATACTGAAAACCATTAAATTGTAGGTATACTTTAAATGGTTAAATTGTATGGTATGTTAATTATGCCTCCATAAAGCTATTAGAAGAAGCAAAACAAAACAAAAAATGCATCGAAGATGCAGACGGACTTTACACCGCCTTTATCCTTTGCAGTCTTTCTCCCTTCTTGGACATGTGAATGGCTCATTATAGCAAAGGTTCTTAATTTTTTGGTGGTGTAGAATTTGAAAAGCCCTGAGTGATTTTGATTGTCCCCTCCGCACTGGGAATCATTGGGGATACCTGCCTCCTGGAAGAAAGGACACTTTCAGCCGGGCACTCTCAAGTGTAGTTGAAGAAGGACTGCTCAGGCGTTTCCTCCTTACTCTGTCCTAAAGGAGTGAGTGGCCCTGGTGGTCCTGAAACCGTGGGAAACTCCAATTCCTTCTGCTTGGAAAGACTTTTTTAGCCCCACCAGGCCTGGCTCTGTTAGGGCTGCATCCCCACAAGGCTCATTTAAGATCACCTCTGTCAGTTTTGGCCAATCTAAACCCCAGCCCGAGTTTCTTCATAGTCGTGGGCCACACTGTGGTGAGAAGTAGTGAAACATCACTCGTCAGTCAGTAGACATTGCCCAAGAACCACCTACTTTCTGCTTCTGCCACCACATTGGTTGTACCTGTTCTTGGACTTCCTATAAACAGTAGCATCTAGTATGTCAGTTGGTCTCTGAGTTCTTATTGGATGTGTTTGCGATTCACTGCTGTTGTTGCCTGTGTCATCACATTGTCTTATTGCTGAGTAGTGTCCGGTGTATGAGTATGCCACAGTTTGTGCACCCGTTTTTATGTTGGTGGATAGTTGGTGGAGAGTGGATAGTTGGTGAATAGTTGGTGGATCGGAGGGGGCGGGTCCGGGGCGGGTCCGGGGCGGGGCCGAGGCCGGGAGACAGGAGGGGGCGGGTCCGGGGCAAGGCAGGGGCGGGGCCGGAGCCGGGAGACAGGAGGGGGCGGGTCCGGGGCAGGGCCGGGGCGGGGCCGGGGCCGAGGCCAGGACCGGGACACAGGAGGGGCGAGCTGAGCTCTTAACTTCCTTCAAGCTCGCCAATCCGCGGGCTCCTAGCAGCCGCGCGCCCCCCCTCCGCCGCCCGCAGAGAGCCCCGCGTTTCTATAGACCCGCCAAGGGTTCTTCAGGCCTGGGGGCGGGCGCCGCGCGGGGGCGGGTAAGCGGTGGCCGCGGCACCTCCTCCGGGAAGCTGAGGGGCTTCCCGCTTCCGCCGCCATGGACGCGGCTGAGGTGGAGTTTCTGGCCGAGAAGGAGCTGGTGACCATTATCCCGAACTTCAGTCTGGACAAGATCTACCTCATCGGGGTAAGGGCGCTGGCCAGGCATTTGCCCGAGGCTCCTGCCGGTGGAACTGGCGTCTAGGAGAGGCCAGGCCGCCGGGGCCACGTCTCAGATGGGAAGCCAGGGCGTGGATTCGGCGTGCCCAGCTCGCGGGGGCCTGCGTGGACCGGGTTGGGTCGAGGTCCGGAGCCGGGAGACGTGGGCGGAGGGGGAGGGGGGGAGGGGGACTCCTGCAGGTACCCGCGCCTCCCGGGTGTTCTCGCGCTTCCTACTCGCCGCGCTTCGGGAAAGCGGGCACGGCTGTGCTGCCAGGTGTGCTGCCAGGTGCGGCCAGCACCCCCGCGGGAGGGCAGACGTGGGCTGCCTCCCCCGCCTCCGTGACCACCGGGGCTGGTCTTTGTCTCTGCACCGCCGTTTGCACGGGGCCCGTTCTGTTCCCGGACAGCTGCGAGGGCCCGTGATGCTCTGTGTGGACTTACCGGGGCTTGTTTTTCCTCCTGCAGGGGGACCTGGGGCCCTTCAACCCTGGCCTGCCGGTGCAGGTGCCTGTGTGGCTGGCGATCAACCTGAAGCAAAGACAGAAGTGTCGGTTGCTTGCTCCGGAGTGGATGGATGTGGGTAAGGAGTGGGCGAAGGTGCCTGGGTTCTCCCATCCACTCCATGATCCGCTTCAAAATTAAAAACGTACTGCGAATGCAGTTCTGAGAGGGAAGTTCATAGCACTACAGGCCCACCTTAAGACAGAAGAAAAATTTCTAATTGACTACCTAACCTCACAACTTAAAGAACTGGAAACCAAACAAAAAGAAAACCCTAGAGCAAGTAGTAGAGGGAAGGAAATAGTAATAATCAGAGCAAAAATAAACAACACGGAGACCGAATAAACAATTCAAAGGATCAATAAAATAAAGAGCTGGTTTTTTTGAAATGATAAACAAGATTGATGGACCCTTAGCTAGACTCACCAAGAAACAAAGAGAGAGGACCCAAATACACAAAATCAGAAACGAAAGAGAAGTAACAACTGACACCACAGAAATACAAAGGATCATTAGCAAATTCTATGAACATTTATACGGCAACAAATTCGACAATCTAAGCGAAATGGACACATTTCTAGAAACACATAGTCTCCCAAAACTGAATCGGAGAGAGATAGAAAACTTGAACAGGCCAATAACAACGAAGGAAATTGAAGATGTAATCAAGACTCTCCCAGGAAACAAAAGCCCAGGCCCTGACGGCTTCACGGGCGAGTTTTACCGAACATTCAAAGAAGAACTAACATCCATTCTCCTCAAACTATTCCAAAAAATTCAAGAAGAAGGAAGGCTTCCAAACTCGTTTTATGAAGCCAGCATAATTCTAATTCCAAAACCAGAAAAAGACACTACAAAGAAAGAAAACTACAGGCCAATATCCCTGATGAACATAGATGCCAAAATCCTTAACAAAATACTAGCAAATCGGATCCAGCAATACATCAAAAAAATTATTCACCATGACCAAGTGGGATTTATCCCAGGGATGCAAGGCTGGTACAATATACGCAAATCAATAAATGTGATACATCACATAAACAAAATGAAAGATAAAAACCATATGATCATATCAATAGATGCTGAAAAAGCATTTGACAAAATCCAGCACCCATTTCTGATAAAAACGCTTTGCAATTTGGGAGTAGAGGGATCATATCTCAACATTATAAACGCCATATATGAAAGACCTACAGCCAACATCATACTCAATGGACAAAAACTAAAAGCATTTCGCTTAAGAACAGGAACAAGACAAGGATGCCCACTTTCACCACTCTTATTTAACATAGTACTGGAAGTCTTAGCCACAGCAATCGGATATGAAGAAAAAATAAAAGGGATCCAAATTGGAAAGGAGGAAGTGAAACTGTCATTATTCGCAGATGACATGATATTATACATAGAAAACCCTAAAGACTCCATCAAAAATCTACTAGACTTAATTAATGAATTTGGCAAAGTAACAGGATACAAAATTAACGTCAAGAAATCGACTGCATTCTTATACACCAATGATGAACTCACAGAAAGAGAAACTAAAAAAACAATCCCATTTACCATCGCGGCAAAAAAATTAAGATACCTAGGAATAAACTTAACCAAAGAAGTAAAGGACCTATTTGCAGAAAACTACAGGACATTGAAAAAAGAAAGAGAGGAAGATATAAAAAAGTGGAAGCACATACCTTGTTCATGGATTGGAAGAATTAACATCATTAAAATGTCCATACTACCCAAAGCAATCTATAGATTTAACGCAATCCCCATCAAAATACCAATGACATATTTCACAGAACTAGAACAAATACTTTAGAAGTTCATATGGAACCAAAAAAGACCCCGAATAGCTACAGCAATCTTGAAAAAGAAGGACAAAGTAGGCGGGATCACAATACCGGACATCAGGTTATACTACAAAGCTACTGTAATCAAAACAGCCTGGTACTGGCACAAGAACAGGCACATAGATCAATGGAATAGAACAGAGAACCCAGAAATTGACCCAAAACATTATGCTCAATTAATATTCGACAAAGGTGGCAAGAGCATACAATGGAGTAAAGACAGCCTCTTTAATAAATGGTGTTGGGAAAATTGGACAGCTACATGCAAAAAAATGAAACTAGATCATCAGCTTACACCATACACAAGAATAAACTCAAAATGGATAAAAGACTTAAATGTGACTCATGAATCCATAGAAATCCTAGAAGAAAATGTAGGCAACAAAATTTCAGACATCATACGCAGTAGAATTTTCACTGATATATCACCTAAGGCAACAGAAACAAAGGAAAAAATGAACACGTGGGACTACATCAAACTCAAAAGCTTCTGCACAGCAAATGAAACAACCATCAAAGTGGAAAGGCAACCCACTGTATGGGAGAGCATAATTGCCTATGATATATCAGATAAGGGACTAATTTCCAAAATATATAGAGTGCTCATACATCTCAACTAAAGGAAGACAAAGAACCCAATTAAAAAATGGGCAGAGGAACTAAATAGACACCTCTCCAAACAGGACATACAAACGGCCAAGAGACATATGAAGAAATGCTCAACTTCACTAATCATCGGAGAGATGCAAATTAAAACAACAATGAGGTTTCACCTCACACCTGTCAGAATAGCCGCCATCAACAAATCATCAAACAACAAGTGTTGGCGAGGGTGTGGAGAAAAGGGGACTCTAGTACACTGCTGGTTGGAGTGCAGACTGGTGCAGCCACTATGGAAAACACTATGGTGTTACCTCAAAAAATTAAAAATTGAATTACCATTTGACCCAGTGATCCCACTCCTAGGAATATACCCTAAGAAGCCTGAAACACCAATCAGAAAGAATACATGTACCCCCATGTTCATAGCAGCGCTATTTACAATAGCTAAGATCTGGAAACAGCCCAAGTGTCCATCAGTAGACGAATGGATAAAAAAGCTGTGGTACATATACACAATGGAGTACTATGCAGCTGTAAGAAAGAATGATCTCTTATCCTTTGCGACGACATGGGAGGACCTGGAAACTATTATCCTAAGTGAAACAAGCCAAGCAGAGAAAGACAAATATCATATGATCTCACTTATTTCTGGAATATAATGAACATACCAGTGCGAGGAACAGGGTAGTCCCAGAGACGTGGAAGTAGGGTACAGACTGACATTTGCCAGAAGAGGGGGTGGGGGAGGGGAGCGATGAACACAGAACTTGTACGCATTTACTCATAACCAATGGACTTGGACAACAAAAATGGGGATGGGGCAGGGAGGGAGGGTGAGGAGGGTGTCAATGGGGGGAAAATGGAGAAACCTCTGTAACAAAAGTAAATTAATAAAAAATGATAATAATAATAAAATTTAAAAAAATAAAATTAAATTGAAAGCGTTATTAAGACCTTAAAGAAGAGCCTGGCTGGTGTGGCTCACTGGTTGAGCATGGACCCAACACCAAGAGGTCACTAGTTCGATTCCCGGTCAGGACACATGCCCAGGTTGTGGGCCCGATCCCCAGTGGGGGGGCGTGCAGGAGGCAGCCAACCGATGTTCTCTCTCATCGATGTTTCTATCTCTCCGTCTCCCTTACTCTCTCTTTAAAAATCAATAAAAAGGAAAAAAAAAAGTACAAAAAAAGGACTTTTAACAAGCATTTTTTTTTTCATGTAAAAATATAAGTATGTAGACTAACATATTGAGGAATAGAGTCATTACCTTACATGACTGAGAATGCATGAAAATAAGCATCATCCATACAGGGGAATATTATTCGGCCATGTAAAGGAATGGTACAGTGTGGATGAAACTTGAAAACCTTATGCTAACTGAAAAAAACAAAACAAACAAACAAACAAAAACCACAGGCAAACGCCGTATTTGTATCAATCCATTTATATGAACTGTTCCAGAACAGTCAAACCCACAGACACAAAGTAAATTAGTACTTGCCTAGGGATAAGGGTTTGGGGTGATGGAGGGATTGTGGGGCGTCCTTTTTGGGGTAATGAAAATGTTGCCCTACTCTGAATATACTGAAAACCATTAAATTGTATACTTTAAATGGGTAAATTGTGTGGTATGTTAATTATGCCTCAGTAAAGCTATTAGAAGAAGCAAAACAAAAACAAAAAATGCATAGAAGATGCAGACTGACTTTACACTGACTTTATCCTTTGCAATCTTTCTCCCTTCTTGGAGATGTGAATGGCTCATTATAGCAAAGGATCTAAATTTTTTGGTGGTGGTAATAGGTATGCATGTAGAATTTGAAAAGCCCTCAGTGATTTTGATTGCCACCCTCCGCACTGGGAATCATTGGGGATACCTGCCTCCTGGAAGAAAGGACTCTTTCAGCCAGGCACTCTCAAATGTAGTTGAAGAAAGACTGCTTAGGCGTTTCCTCCTTACTCTGTCCTAAAGGAGTGAGTGGTCCTGGTGGTCCTGAAACCGTGGGAAACTCCAATTCCTTCTGCTTGGAAAGACTTTTTTAGTCCCACCAGGCCTGGCTCTGTTAGGGCTGCATCCCCACAAGGCTCCTTTAAGATCACCTCTGTCAGTTTTGGCCAATCTAAACCCCAGCCCGAGTTTCTTCATAGTCGTGGGCCACACTGTGGTGAAAAGTAGTGGAACATCACTCGTCAGTCAGTAGACATTGTCCAAGAACCACCTTCTTTCTGCTTCTGCCACCACATTGGTTCTACCTGTTCTTGGACTTCATATAAACAGTATCATCTAGTATGTCAGTTGGTCTCTCAGTTCTTATTCAATGTGTTTGCGATTCACTGCTGTTGTTGCATGTGTCATCACATTGTCTTATTGCTGAGTAGTGTTCCGGTGTAGGAGTATGCCACAGTTTGTTCACCCGTCTTTATGTTGGTGAGTTGTTGGTGGCTAGGAGGGGGCGGGTCCGGGGCGGGTCCGGAGACGGGATAGAGATAGGGGCGGGGCCGGGCTGGGGCCGGGAACAGGATGGGGCGGGGTCGGAGCCGAGACACAGGAGGGGGCGGAGCCGGGGCCGGCACGCAGGAGGGGCGGGCTGAGCTCTTAACCTCATTCAAGCTCGCCAATCCGCGGGCTCGTAGCAGCCGCACGTCCCGCCTCCCGCCGCCCGCAGAGAGCGCCGGGGTTTCTATAGGCCGGCCAAGGATTCTTCCGGCCTGGGGGCGGGCTCCGCGCGGTGGCGGGAAAGCGGCGGCTGTGGCACCTCCTCCGGGACGCTGAGGGGCTTCCCGCTTCCGCCGCCATGGACGCGGCTGAGGTGGAGTTTCTGGCCGAGAAGGAGCTGGTGACCATTATCCCGAACTTCAGTCTGGACAAGATCTACCTCATCGGGGTAAGGGCGCTGGCCAGGCATTTGCCCGGTGGAACTGGCGTCCAGGAGAGGCCAGGCCGCCGGGGCCACGTCTCAGATGGGAAGCCAGGGCGTGGATTCGGCGTGCCCAGCTCGCGGGGGCTTGCGTCGACCGGGTTGGGTCGAGGTTCGGAGCCGGGAGACGTGGGCGGGGGGGAGGGGGGGGAGGGGGACTCCTGCAGGTACCCGCGCCTCCCGGGTGTTCTCGCGCTTCCTACTCGCCGCGCTTCGGGAAAGCGGGCACGGCTGTGCTGCCAGGTGTGCTGCCAGGTGCGGCCAGCACCCCCGCGGGAGGGCAGACGTGGGCTGCCTCCTGCTCCTCCGTGACCACCGGGGCTGGTCTTTGTCTCTGCACCGCCGTTTGCACGGGGCCCGTTCTGTTCCCGGACAGCTGCGAGGGCCCGTGATGCTCTGTGTGGACTTACCGGGGCTTGTTTTTCCTCCTGCAGGGGGACCTGGGGCCCTTCAACCCTGGCCTGCCGGTGCAGGTGCCTGTGTGGCTGGCGATCAACCTGAAGCAAAGACAGAAGTGTCGGTTGCTTGCTCCGGAGTGGATGGATGTGGGTAAGGAGTGGGCGAAGGTGCCGGGGTTCTGCCATCCACTCCAGGATCCGCTTTAAAATTAAAAGCGTTATTAAGACCTTATAGATGAGCCTGGCCGGTGTGGCTCACTGGTTGAGCATGGACCCAACACCAAGAGGTCACTAGTTCGATTCCCGGTCAGGACACATGCCCAGGTTGTGGGCCCGATCCCCAGGGGGGGGCGTGCAGGACGCGGCCAACCGATGTTCTCTCTCATCGATGTTTCTATCTCTCCGTCTCCCTTACTCTCACTCAAAAAATCAATAAAAGAAAAAAAAAAGTACAAAAAAATGACCTTAAAGAAGCATTTGTTCTCATTTAAAAATATAAGTATGGAGACTAACATATTGAGGAATAGAACCATTACCTTACATGACACAGAATGCACGAAAATAATGCATCATCCATACAGGGGAATATTATTCGGCCATGTAAAGGAATGCTACAGTGTGGATGAAACTTGAAAACCTTATGCTAACTGAAAAAAAAAAACAACAACAACAACAACAAAAAAACACAGGCAAACACTGTATTTGTATCAATCCATTTATATGAACTGTTCCAGAACAGTCAAACCCACAGAGACAAAGTAAATTAGTACTTGCCTAGGGATAAGGGTTTGGGGGTCATGGGGGGATTGTGGGGCGTCCTTTTTGGGGTAATGAAAATGTTGCCCTACTCTGAATATACTGAAAACCATTAAATTGTAGGTATACTTTAAATGGTTAAATTGTATGGTATGTTAATTATGCCTCCATAAAGCTATTAGAAGAAGCAAAACAAAACAAAAAATGCATCGAAGATGCAGACGGACTTTACACCGACTTTATCCTTTGCAATCTTTCTCCCTTCTTGGACATGTGAATGGCTCATTATAGCAAAGGTTCTTAATTTTTTGGTGGTGTAGAATTTGAAAAGCCCTGAGTGATTTTGATTGCCCCCCTCCGCACTGGGAATCATTGGGGATACCTGCCTCCTGGAAGAAAGGACACTTTCAGCCGGGCACTCTCAAATGTAGTTGAAGAAAGAGTAGTTGAAGAAACTACAGTTTCTTCAGTTTGTTCACCCGTTTTTATGTTGGTGGATAGTTGGGTAATTTCCCATTTTTGACTATTGTGAATATGGCTGCTATGAACAGTCTTGTCCAACTCTTTTTGTAGATATTTTTTTATTTCTCTTGGGTAAATAAATACCTGGATGGGTGGAATTGCAGGGTCATATGGCAGACTGTACTTAACTTTGTAAGAAACTGCCAACCAGTTCTCCACAGCCATTATAATCCTGCCAGAGTTGTTCAAGAGTTTCCATTGTTCCATATCCTCGCCAACAGTGGATGTTGTCAATCTTTTTTATTTGTTGCAGGGTTTGAACAGAAGTGTTTCATACTCTGATGTAGCTTTTATTTATTATATATTTGTTTCTGATGGAGATTTTAAAAAAAGGAGAGTATGTATGCTGTGCAGAGAAGATGTGTGTGGGGAGAGAGCAGTAGAGAGTTACCCAGGCAAGAGCTGAGAGTAGCTCGAGCAGCTGATTGAGGTGGGCAGTGGTGGCTGCAGATTAGGCATAGTTTGAAGGAAGAATCAGCAGGATATGCTGAAGGACTGGAGGGGTATGAGAGAGAAAAGTTAGTTAAAGATTCGCACCAGAGTTGTTGGCTTGAGCTCCAGAAGGAGACGGAGTTGCTGTTTTCTTACATGGGGGAGATTGCCGGAGTAGTGTGTGGGCTGAAGTGAACACCAGGAGTGGGTGTTTGAATATCTTACACTGCAGGTGCCTGATAGAAATCCACATGGAAATAACATGGGCAGTGGGGTATTTGAGTCAGGGATTCAGGGGAGGGACTGATCTGGGGATGTGAATTTGGATGTCATTATGAGCACATGGATGGTATTTAAATGAGGCAGGTAGAGATCTTGTGGAATGTGGATTTAGGTGGTGGAGAAGGTCAGGGAACTGAGCCCTGCACCAGTTTTGAGAGGTCAGGAAGGCCAGGAGGAATTTGTGAGATGAGAACTCTGGTGCTCTAGAAGCTAAATGATGATTCCAAGGAAGAGGACTGACCCTCGTCAGATGAGACTGAGATGTAGCCCTTGGGTTTGGCCTAGTGGAGGATGTGGACCTAGGTGAACTGTGTTGGTGAAGGGGTGGGATAGATACCCATCTGAGTGGTGGAGGAGGGGACATTAATGCCAATGTCAGACAACTCTTGAAGTTTTGATGTAAAGGGCATGAGAAATGGATTGGTAGCTGGAGAAAGACTGGATGTCAGGGGAGGATTTTCTTTTAAGATGGACGATATAGCGTGTTTGATGGAATTGTCACATAGTGAAGAGAAACAATGACCATTCAAGGGTGAGAGACATTCACTGGAGTAGTGTTCTGTGCAGATGAGAGAGGAGGGTCCAGTGCATACCTGGAAGGCTGGCCTTTGTGTATGGGGACAGATGCAGGGAGGTTAGGAAGATGTGGTGGCAGGAGCATGCGGGCACTCAGGAAGGCAGTGGCTGAGAGCTTGGGCAGTGCGATGAGGAGAGAAGGCATGAAGAGGGTGGGCATGATCCAAAGTGAGAGGGTGAATGGATCAAGGAAGTTTCATAGGATTCCAGGATAGGGCCCCTGGAGATGGGTGGTCAGGCCTTTAAGGTGAGATTACATAGCATAGTTGTGTCTGTGTGTGTCCCTTAGCCACAGTGAGCAGTCCAGATTTAAGACCGGAGGTTTTCTCAGGCTAAGTCAGGGAGAGAGGGGTAAGGCAGCTTTGGCATGTGGAGAGGAGTGCGACTGCTGGATGGAATTGGACTCGGCTGTTTGATTCCAGATGCTCAGCTTTCTTTCAACCCCCTATTATTATCTCACCCCAGACTGGAGTGGCTGTAGCTGTAAGTTGACTTGCTCTTCTGAACAAGGTTTAGTAGAAATAAATTTCTCCTCACTGGTTACTTTCGTCACTTCTTGCATCAAAGGTAGAATACTTTGTTTTCTCACTAAGAAAAGAAGAACTGACTGACATTCTTTTTATTGACATATTGTGCAGGCCAAAGCAACAATAGTAATAATTTACACCTTCTTGGAGCAAGTTTTTGAGGAACTAGGCCTTGAATCATCTAGTTAGTAATATAAATGATATTCCAAAACCTGTTTTTTAATGTATTTGTTAGTTGATTGAATAGGTAATAGAGGCAGTTGGTAAATTTGGAAGGTTTAAAAAACTATTTTGGTTATGGTAATGGTAAAATGTATTTCTACATTTCAGAAAAGTTGGAGAAAATTAGGGATCATGAACGAATGGAAGAAACTTTTACCCCTATGCCTAGCCCCTACTACATGGAACTGACCAAACTCCTGTTAAATCAGTAAGTAGTCTCTCTTCTTAGAGCCCACATGTAAGATTGAACTCACGGTTCTCATCCCTTAATCCCTGCCCTTCCTTTCTTGTTCCATGCTCATTACCAAGGTAAGTGGTATCTCTGGCTACCTGGTTCCTCAGATCAGTCATCTGGGAGTCATCTGTGTGCATGTGCACACTGCCTGGCGTCTCTCCCTTTCTCATTTTTCCTTTCACCACCCCTCCCTCTCCAGTAAACCCCTTGGTTCTCTTCATTCTACCTCCTAATTATCTCTTGACATTTGAACCCAGTATGATCCTCCATCATCATCTCCAGCAGTAGCCTTTTTCTTAACTATAAATGTTTTATTAATAAAGCTTTACCCCTTTTTATCCTCTGGTTATGTGTATTTGAGTTCTTGCATGTCTGTCACATGAAAGGCCGGAGGACTCATTTGCCTCTGACCCTGAGCTGTAAGAAAGCCCACTGGTGGCAGAAATGTGCTGTAGTAAATTGTTTCCCTACATCCAGTTATGGCTCCCCATCAGCTTCTAACTCACTCTCCACGTTGCAGCCACAGTGGCCCTTTAAAGATAAAGCTGTCATGTGATTCCCCTTCTCCTCGGAGCCTTTCCAGGGTTTAGTCTCAAGTCCTGATCATGGTATTCCAAGCACTGCATAGGCTGGTTTCCTTCTTTCTTACAACTCTTACAGTCTTCCCTCTGATTCTCTAAGTTTCAGGGTCATGTTGGCTTCTTTTACTTCTTTATACATACCAAGATCTTTAGGGTTTTGCATATACTATACCCTGTGCCAGGAAGTTCATCTATTCCCTGCTCCCTCCTTTGGTTTTAGCCTGACAGGTGCTCCCTTCCTGTCTTACCTGTCATCTTGACATCTCTGTACACCTCCATAGCATTTGTCAGTTCAAATTTTCTAATCACTTGTCTGGCTATGCTCGTTCCCCCACCCCCAGTTCCAATGCACAGCGACTGTGTCTTGTGTGTACTAGCACAGTGCCTGGTGCTCACAAGTTTGAGTGAGTTGAATGAATGAATGAAAGAAATCAGTCGAGGGGGCAGGAAAGTGTGGATACATTTGCTAGGGACATACTTGAATGTAATTTGCAAAGTGTCAAGCTTTTGACACCTTTTAATTGATGGATTCAAGAGCAGAACTAGAACAAAACTTGGGGAGCTCTCTATCGCCTGCTGTAGGGCAAGGGCTAGGGGCCCACTAAATGGCATTTCTGGATGCAAATGAAAATTCGAGGTACATAACACAGACTTGTCCTTCAGATGGTATGAGGCTACAGTTTACAGCTTACCAAGTGTTCCACTAGATAGTGATAATAGGCTTGAGTTCCTGGTTTAGTTGGGGAGAGATGTGACCCTGTTCCCCAGTAGTCACACTGCAGTGATAAATGCTGCTCTGAGTATGTTGGGATGCAACCCTGATGCCTAGTGGTGCCAGAGAAGGGATCTTAGGCTGGAAAGATGTGGGGAAATTTACTGGGGAGAAGGCAGAGGTGTGCAAGGACATGGTGTGTTTGGGAAGCAGAGCTGTTGGGGCACATGTAGACTGGATGGGGTGGGAGAGCTGAGGCTTTTCTCCTGTCAGTGGAAGGCCTCGGGAGGGTGTTCGGGAAGGAGGGTGCCACCTATGGATCTGAGAAAGCCTGCTGTGGCAGTGGAGAGTGACTTGGAGCGGAGAATCTGGAAGCAGAGGTGAGGGGCCTGTCTTTCATTTTTGAAGTTCAGTATATTATGTATGCAGTTCCTATTGAAAGTCTTGTCTTAGAATTTCTTTAGAATTCATTTGGCTAAGGGAACTAATTGTACCTTTGTTCTGCTGTGCAGTTAACAAGGAGCTAGGGGTCCTTTGTTCTTTAACCTGCTGTTCAGAGCAAAGGATCCAGATGTTTGGGCTTTAGGTAAAATCCACTACATAAATTTTATACTGATTCTCCATCTACTAATTACGAGCTAATTTTAGCATGTGAAGAGATCATTTCCAGCTTATCCTAGAATGCCTGGTGATGAATGATGTCGGCTTCTGCTTTTATCTTCTACTTTGTCTTTTCCTTCGAAGATTAGTTTTAAAAAATCTCACACAGGAAGACTGTGATCACCTGTCACTGACTCTAGTTCCAACTTTTACCCAGAATTCACTACGTATAAGTGTGCTCAGATTATGGTAATTTGCATTTTCTTCTGTGATTTTTGTAAACATTTTTGTTTTCTCTGTAGAGTAGGCCAATACCTACCCGTCAGGGATTTGTGAGGATAGAAATGCTGTGTAGTGCTGAGCACAATGCCTAGCACAGAGCTGTTGTCTTCTTTCCCTGGTGGATTGTAAACCCTTTGATAACCAATGGGGTATGAGCAGTAGAAGTCGTGACCTCGGAGCCAGCCTTGAAATGAGCTCATTCTAGATGGAAATTCTATAGCACAGAACACTCAATTATCCTGAGACACAGGGTGTCCAATGTGGAGTTTACTCTCCAATACTTAATTATTTTAGAAGTCCTTATGTCGCTGCCTGCCAGAGGACAGGTAACATAAGCATAAATGTCTGTGTGTATCATGGCTGAATTTTCTTGGCACAAAGTTTAAACTACTAGAAATCCTTACATTTTAAAATCGAAAACAAAGCAAAACAAATTTTGAGTCCAGAACAGCTTGTGTATTTCACCTGAATCCAAGCAATCCTTTTTTTTTATATCCTCACCTGAAGATATTTTTCCAATGCTTTTTAGATGGAGTGGAAGAAGGGAGAGAGAGAGAAAGAGAGCAACATCGATGTGAGAGAGACACATCAATTGGTTGCCCCCCACACGACCCCCACGGGGCCGAGAATCAAATCTGTAACCCAGGTACATGCCCTTGACCGGGAATTGAACCTGCGACCCTTCAGTCTGTAGGCTGACACTCTAACCGACCCCTGAGCCAAACTGACCAGAGCTAAGCAATCTTTTTTTTTTAAAAAGCCACTTCTAGCTGGCTATTGCTTTAGTTTACTGAGTGCTTCCTTATGCAGTTTATTTCACCTTTGCTTCCTTTAGTGCTTCAGACAACATCCCAAAAGCAGATGAGATCCGCACCCTGATCAAGGATGTGTGGGACACCCGCATAGCCAAACTCCGGGTATCTGCTGACAGCTTCGTGAGGCAGCAGGAGGCACACGCCAAGGTAGGTGTACGGCTGGCCTCTGCTCCGGCAGCTGCCTCCCCTAGGGTCCCGGGAAGGCTCCGTGCGGCTGAGGGATTTCCTACAGCATTCTACCTGCTTAGGCTGTCACAAGCAGGAATTACTGGTTATGCTTTTAAAAATTATTGGTTTCTTATTTTTGTTCAGATTTTACCTTTTTCTCTAAATCAGAAACTCCTTAACCAACCCAGTCTGTTTTCTCTTGTTTTAGCTGGATAATTTGACCTTGATGGAGATCAACACCAGTGGGGCATTTCTCACACAAGCTCTTAATCACATGTACAAACTCCGCACAAACCTGCAACCTTCTGAAAGTGCCCAGTCTCAGGACTTCTAGAGAATGACCTTTGTAAAGGCCTTGTCTGCTGGCAGGAGGCTTGCCAGGTGGTGTGTGGGTACTCAGGACATGATAGAGATACTCGTTCTGGATTTCTAGAGCCATTTGAGTCTGAGAAAAATACGTAATGAAGCAAGAAATGGAGTCATAACATTGTTGGAAAGCAACAGGTTTCACTTCGTTCTCAAGATATTCTTTAATTCCACATCTGTCTCTAGAAGTCAACTGTTCCTTTATGGAGGAAAGAAAAAGCTTTGGCAAACAAGCTCTTCTCCCTAGCAGAGTCACAGGTCTCCTGCATGGAACTGTTATGTGTGGGTGAGTGTTCAGTGATGTTACATGTTGTTTGAAAAGATACACGTACAAGTGGCGATGTGGCCCTAGGGCTTTTTAATTTTGATACGGATCTCTTGGGCTAAACTTAGAATCTAGAGATTGCTCACACAGAGAAGGATGGCAGATGAGTGGCTTGTGGTGCTGACCAGTGTTGGTCATCTAAACCCTGATATATAATAAAGATGGAATCAACCCAATATTGGGTTTATTTTTTCCTGCTTAACTACCAAGCAGAAGGAGTAAGCCATGTGGCTAAAATGGTCTGATTGACCAAACCGAGATGTGTAGCAGGCTGTAAACTTCTCTCTGGTTATCTCTTGTTCTCTTTGCTACTTCTGGTTAAGATTTAAAGGGTTGTTTTTGCTTATCAAGGAGAAAGTCAGGGAAATTCTAATTCTGTGTTACTGAGTGTGTGAGTGAAGCTGAAGAATGCTAGGAAAAGTTGGACCTATAACACTGATCTTGGATTTCAGCAAGACTGTCATAAGTAGCAGCAGCTCAAATAAGGGTCAATTCTTTTTTTCTCTAAGAGAAAAGTATTTTAATTGCAGCATTTTGGGATTGCTAAATTCCTCATAGAAATTATATTACCTTGAAAAGGGAAGATTGTCTAGAGCAGCGATTTTCAACCTTTGTCATCTTATGGCACATATAAACTACTAAAATTCTACAGCACACCAAAAACATTTTTTTGCCAATCTGACCAAAAAAAAAAAAGTATAATTTTGATTCATTCACACTGTACAGCTATTGTTGTGTTGGCTGTTGTCATTTTTATTTGACAATCTAAGGCAGTGGTTTTCAACCTTCCTAATGCCATGACCGTTTAATACAGTTCCTCATTTTGTGGTGACCCCCAACCATAAAATTATTTTCGTTGCTACTTCATAACTGTAATTTTGCTACTGTTATGTCTTAGGTGACCCCTGTGAAAGGGTCGTTTGACCCCCAAAGGGGTCGCAACCCACAGGGAAAAGAAGTCAGTGCCCCTAAGTAGTAAGGTACTGCATGTTTAAAAAAATTCTCGTGGCGCACCTGTTGAAAATTGCTGGTCTAGAGTCATACAGTAAGTGGCAGTTTCTGTAACCAGCTGGGTTTTGACTAGCATTGTTGGTCAAAAGCAGTAGCATGCTATCTCAAGGGCTTTTAGAAGAGGGTATGTGCATGATCAACTGAGCCTGGAGATGATCTGCTGGTATCTGCTCTTACGTGTTTCAAGTCCACACTTACTTGAACAGTTTCTCCATTGCAAATTGCTACCTGTCTACATGTCCCTCCAACAAGCAGCTGATGGTTATTTGAACACTCAAGGGCCAGACACAGAGGACCTTGTCTCTCTATCAGTTAAGGTGACTGTTTGGTTGCTTTCATATGACAGGACTTGCCTTTTCTTCTCACTCTTATTCATACCTTCACATTTAATCTGGGGAATCTTCTAGAATGAAACCACATTATTGTGGAGGGTCCAGTTGAAGCCGTCTTCATGTTTTACCAATAAAGCTATATAGTTGTTGAGGTTTTGGGGTTTTTTTTGGGGGGGGGGCTTGTTTTATTATCACATAAGAAAGATTTTCCTCTTAACATGATTTAGGAAGATTTTATTTTTTTGGATGTTGTCAGAAATTACAGCAATATATCATAAATACCTAATTACTACATTCAACAAATAATATTACAATACAATTAATTCAAACAAGTACACTTAGAACAGGTTTAATTTCACAGCATCTAAACCGCCCCCAGAGTGACCGAGGCACTGTTCCTCCTCCCTCCCATGTACTGGTTTACTGTTCTAGCAATTAAGCACAGGGTACATACAAAGTAACACAACCAATTAGCATGGTCTTCCTCAGGTCAAGGCAGAGTTAAGGAGTTTAAGTTAAGTGCTGGATCAAAAGTTGGGGACAGGCTACTGCAAGTAGTAAAGTCAATAGCTTGGTTACTTGAAAGAGTATAGGGATTGCTGCTAAGTGGCTACTATACACTTGTTTAGGAGTAACAGAATCGGCTTGTGCTGACCATCTATCTCCATCTTGTGGTGAATCCTTGGAATTTTCTACCCTTTAAAAACACACGGCTCAGAGGGAAAGGGAGTATCTTGATTTAATTTTTGAGATTTGGCAGCATTTAGGAAATACCATCCCATGTATAAACTTAAGATTTCCTGTGTTATAAGTCTTCACTGCTGAAGTATGGGCTCCTTTGAATATTCTTTGAATTTCCTTAAGGTTTAATGTATTAGAACGTTATGCCAATTTAGTGTTTTATTTCCTTTAGAATATATAAGACTAAACTGTTGAAAATCCTACCTTGGTTATTTATCTTAGACAATAGATTAATGTCATGAAATTTTTTTCATGTCAGTTTGGCTCTGATTATATGAAACAAAACCAACTCATTTTCAAACGATCAGTTGTGCAGTACCAAGTTCTGGGGAAACTCTGGCTGGTTTCTAACTATCTGAGTAAATGTGGAGCCACGTGGTTCAGCTTTGGAAGGTGTCCCTCACAAGTTTAGTGAAATCCCCTTCAGAGGACAGATGGCAGCTGTCTCCTCCTGGTGCTGTAGGAAGCACATGAGGTCGTGAAGGACTGAGCTCTTCACGAAAATACTGACAACACAGAGGTTTTAAAATCAATTCTAGAGCAAATCTGGTGCACTTCTGAACTCTCTTTTAAACTCAACTTGAAACAGCTGAACAGAAAGCTTCAGAGAGTGCATATTTGTCAATTTTTAAGCCCAAACAGAAAAGAAAATGAGATGAGATGAAAGTGTTTTCAGATTTTAAAATGAATTATTGGATGGAAAAACCATTCTTGGGTACTATGTCTTAGTGGTGCACTTGTTTTCAAGACACTTTAACTTTTTCTTAGTTTATTATGCTGCCTTTTCTGGTTTATATTTATATTCTCTGATTGTCATATTACTTCTTGAGCCCAAGAATATTCAGAGATCTCCAGAGATGGGTGGGAGCTTGGTGAGGCAGAGTGACAGAGAAGCTCAAGCGCTGGGTAAACGTGGTGTTTTCAGTGGAAAGGAGGAAAAGCAGTTATTACTAGCTCAGTGACACATCTTCCACCCCTGGCGAGAGACCTCCCCTGGAACGGCCCATTCCCATATCCCGTATGCCATGACATCCTCCCCTAACAAGTAAACAAACCCAACCAAGGGAGTTCCCCTTGGCTGGTGGAGGCGTGGGGCTGTGCTTTTCTTTCCCATCAAGTTATTAGATCTACATTTTTTTTTTTTTTTTTACTTTAGCCAAGGCCATTACCAAAGCTGATCAGCAAAAGGACTCAGACATTTCCTGTGATGGAGGAGGAGGACTGGGCGTGAAGTGCTAAGGTGTAGCTCTTAAGCTTTCAGACCAGAAACAGCAAGCAGATTTTAAATAGAGAAATTCTGTGATATTTTGCCCTGATTTGTTGGCAATAGAGCTCCCTCTAAACACCTGTCCCCACCTGTGGAACATGTTGATCTCTCAATGTCTTTGCAGGGGAGGCCCACAGAACAGCCCTTAGTTCTCGTCAAATCGTTTCTGTGGAGAGGAAGGCGCTTGTTGACTGCTGATAATACTGGCGGCACTTTTTGTCTGAGTTTGCTAATAACTGGAAGATTCTTGGCAGACATACAAAGCAAACTGTGTGGGAACAGATAAAGCGACACAATGCCATCTGCCAGCAAGCTGTTCTGCACAGCTAAGGGTCTGGGGCTGAGGGTGCGGCCACTGATCACAGTGAGTAGCCTTCATGAAGGTCAGCCAGCCCTTCCCCTGGGTGAAGGGGAGGCGTGATCACACTCAGGCCTCCTCCCATTCCCCTTTCCCCTGGCAGACCAACCACTGGCTGCTTTGGCCTCTGGTTCAAGCCCATTCAGGCAAGAGATACTTGATCTAGATTAAACCCTGCCTGAATGAGCAGTAACTGGGACAAGAAGGAAAAATTTCCCCATTGCTTTGCATTGATCTGATTATCCCAGTTTCTAGCTGCTCCTGTGCTTGTCACAGTCAGTTCAAAAGGAGAAGTTCAGCTCAGACATTGTTTATCCTACTTTCAGCCTTTTACAAAGCTTTGCATCTAAAATAACGCCTCTAAAAGTTTCTACTTTGCACCTGTTCTCAGACTGCTGTAAGACACCTTAGAATTCTATCACAGAAACTGCTCACTTCTTGAAAAGGTTCTTTTACAAACGCCCCATGTCTGCATGTGCACGCACAGGTGCACACCCAGGATCTATCTTGTTCACCATAGACTAGCCCCTCCTCACTGATAGCAACTAGGCATCACTGCTATTTGCTGTCCAGAGCTGGGGGGAGGGGTAGAGGAGGAGGTAAGAAGTAACGCATGGCTTTCTACATCGTTTTCTGGTGCAACTCAAAAATGAAGTGATCGCATAGGCGCCAGTGGTAAGCTCTTTTACTTTTCTTCTTCTTTAATTTTTAAAAACACTTCAATATTTAATGTCCTGACCAGCAGCAGTACAAACACTAAAAGCAAGTTTTTTTTTGCCCAGAAAAAAACAAAAAAACACAAACAAAACCCCCAAACAGGAAAACAAACAAACAAAAATCCCCCAAAACCACATTTTAAAAATGGCAGGCTTTTTATAACAATAATTAAAGTAATAAAAACATACAAAACTTTTTTTTTTAATATATATACACAGTACAAGGCTGAAGCACCTTTGACTTTTCTCTCAAAATTTGTTTGTATGAAAACACCGCCCACTGCAGCAACAATTTGGTGGGTGTGAATATATGTATACATAGAGCTCTGTACATTTCCCCCACGGAGTAATAAAAAAGGTACCTTCAGTTTGTCGATTTGCTTTATCTTTTAGGTAAGAGCTTTTCCAGGGAAAAGCCTAGAGGTGAGGCTTCAGTACTGTTGCTTTGTGTGCTCCTAGGACCTGTTGCTTTGAAGAAAATTTTGCAGAAAACTAGTAACTGAAACAAATAAGCCCTTTACTTAAAAAGCACCCCACCTTCATTCAGCTGAAGCAGGCCTCAGTCCTGGGGAGGAATGAGACCGACCCCATGCCGGAGCAAAAGCAAACTTGGGTCTTCAGGCATAGTAATATGGCAACACAAGAAATAGAACACAAGCGGCTTGATCCAATCTTATGCACCCAGGGGCTATGAATGATAGTTTTAGTGTTGGTAATGGAGCCTTCGTTTTCAGATTTTAAAATGGTGACATGGGGAAAGAAAGAAAAAAAACCGCCTTTTAAAAAAATATATGGGCGTCGTCCTACATTGGTTGCTCGCTGAATTACAAAGGTGATTTCAATTGCATTGAAGTCAAGGCGAGTTCGTTCTTTCTCTGGAGCCTGGAATCCTTTGCTTCATGCATGGCACATTCTTATTTTTTTTTAAGCTTCAAACCTCCCAGTGAAAAATATTAAATATTCAAGGTAATAAAATAGATAATATTTCTATACTATAGGTTCGGCCTAGTGCAAGGGAAACCGTCACCTAGGATATCCCTTAAAGTAACCCCTAGGCCAATGCATTGCAGGCAACGCAAGGCACTTCCGTAAGTGATCCAGTTCCGCCTGGAGCCGCTCCCTTTCTGAGACAATCTTCTGTTTCTGGCTCCTCAATTCCTGCAGAGAGAGAAATCCACATTTAAAAAACTGGTTTCACAGAACTGTAAGTGGTGCAGAAATGTGCTGGAGGCCACTTGGAAAAGCAAACCTTCGGCACTTTGAAAACAGCCTCCTCCCAGTTCAGTGTTCTGATAGTGGCTTCCGGGGGCAGACTGAACTGGTTCTTCCAAAGTCTTGGATGCTCACAGTACCTGCTCTCATGGAACCAGCGCCCACTGCTGGCTCAGCGTCAACCCTGAGATTTTAAAAATGAAGCTCTGATACTATAAAACTTTTGCTGCTTCAGGAGTGGCCAAGATGTGCAGACCTGATCTGCGATAAGTCCCACATCCCCACTGGGAGGAAGCCCTTGGGGTTTGTCACATGTCATAGTTGGAAGACCTGCTGAACCAGGCTGTGAAGGGGAAGGAGGTGGTTTGTTTTCCTCAATAACTTTACTCCTTCAGTAAAATCCTCTTCCTTTCTCCTCAGCAAATCACAGCAGGGGAGGATGACAAAGGCAATAAATAATTTCCCCAAAAGGGATATATATATACACATATATAAATAGCATCTTCATCCTTCTAAGATCAATATTCTGCAAATTAATGATGCCCCCCCCCCTTTTTTTTCCTTTATTGATTTGAGAGCGAGAGGAAGGGAGAGGGAGAGAGAGACAGAAACATCAATGTGAGAGAACACTGACTGGCTGCCTCCTGCATGCCCCCTACTGGGGATTGGGCCCACAACCTGGGCATATGCCCTGACTGGGAATCGAACTGGCACCTCTTGGTGCACTGGTCAATGCTCAACCACTGAGCCACACTGGCCGGGCGATGCCTCCCTTCTTAGCTAGGGTCACCAACTGATCCCTGAATTTTCTAAGACAGTTTTAAACTCTTAAGAGGATTTTCCCTCAAAACTTGTCTGTGTGGGTGCTCTTTAACCCAAACTTGAAAGGTTAAACAAAAACAGCAGCGTGTTTTGCCCTGGCTGGTTTGGCCTATGGACCAAAGAGTCAAGGGTTCGATTCTGGTCAAGGGCATGTACCTCGGTTGAGGTTCAGTCCCTGGCCCTGGTCGGGGTCGTGCAAGGGGCAACCAATCTAATGTGTCGCTCTCCCATTGAGGTCTTTGTCTTTCTCTTCCCCCCCTCCCTCCCACTCTGTCTGAAAATACATGGAAAAATATCCTTGGGTGAGGATTTAAAAAAAAAAAAAAGGCATTGTGTTTTTAAGAGCCCCCCACCCCCAGCTGATTTGTAGTCCTTTCCCCTGTGCGGTGCCCCAAGCCTCACCGCCATGCTGTGTGAGAGCTGCTCCGCTGTGAGACTGAGGCTGTAGTGCTGGGCCTCCAGCCGTCTGCACTGTGTCTGTAACACCTGCCGCTCCAGGTTTTGCTCTGAAAAAGACAAGCAGTGTTGATATATTTTCTGTACACAGGGGTCACAGGCCCTGGCGATTGTTTTCTTCTCTCCAATGCAGCCAGCACACTCCTGTCCTTTGGACCACAATGCTCCCAGCTCTTTGTATCACGCTGGTAAATACGTCAGTGTTACTAAATTAAATCCAGTCCAGTGGAATCAAAGACAAAGGATTAAAGCATCGAAAGGCAATTTAAGAAATACAGATTAAGAAACAATTAAGGGTAAATTTATGGCCTTAAGATATATTTTTCAAAAAGAAAGATGAAAAAATAGGAGTTAGCCTTGCAAGTTTTTAAGCTGCTAGAAAATGGACAGAATAAACTTAGAAATTCAAAGTGGCGTTTTAATTAGTAAAATAAAATCTCTGCCTTTCCAAAAGATTCCAGACCTGGTTTTAACAGAAGCATGATTTCAAACTTTCAAGGATAAACCCTGCTTTACATGAAGAGTTTCTGAGAATAAACACCAAGGAAGCTCTGACCAGTTTGGCTCAGCAATTATAGCGTCAGCCCAAGGACTAGAGTCTTGGGTTCGATTCCTGGTCAAGGACACATACCTCGGTTGCAGGTTCGATCCCTGGCCCCCATCGGGGTTGTATGAGAGGCAACCAAGTTGATGTTTCTCTCTCTCTCTCTTCCCTTCCTCACATTCTATCTAAAAAATCAATGGGAAAATATCCTCAGGTGAGGATTAACAACAAAACAAAACAGGGAAGGCTATGCTACCTGATTAATTTTATAGAAGCTAGAACAGTTATGACAGCAAAGAGGTCGCCAGGTTGATTCCCAGTCAGGACACATGCCCAGGTTGTGGGCCCGATCCCCAGTGGGGGGCATGCAGGAGGCGGCCAATCGATGTTCTCTCTCATCGATGTTTCTATCTCTCCCTCTCACTTCCTCTCTCTCTAAAATCAATAAAGGAAAAACGGTAAAAAAGAAAAAGAAAACAGATGTAAAAATCTTAAATGTACTAAAACAAGTCAAATTCAGCAAGGAGGAAATAACATTGGAAAACAAAGGTGAAAAAAATCGGGTCATCATCTCAATGGGTTAGAAAATGCATCAGTTAACCTTTGACAATCATATACCATAAGCTCAGCAGCAAATGGGATGCTTTAATGGACTACTTCTCAAGTGTCACAAGGTGAGAGCCCTGTTGGTGCCTCTACTCAATGGCTAGAGGTTCTAGGCAATACAGTATGATGAGAAAAAGTTAAACTTCAAAAAGCAAGAACTAAAATTTTAATCCTCACCCAAGGATATATTTTTTTCTGTTTATCTTCAGATAGAGTGGGAGGGAAGGAGAGAGAGGAAGCGAGTGAGAGAGAGAGAGAAACATTGATGTGAGAAGGACACACTGACTGGCTGCCTCCCGCACGACCCTGACCGGGATGAACCGCAACCAAGGTATGTGCCCCCGACTGGAATTGAACCCGCAACTCTTTGGTCCCCGGGCTGACACTCTAACCACTGAGCCAAACCGGCCAGGGCGAAAGAACTAAAATTTTAACCTTCAGAAGGTCTGATCATCTGTGATTATCTAAGGAATAAGGGACAACAAAAATTAAAAATCCACGATAAAATGATATCTAAAACTAAATCTAATAAAAAAGTAAACTGCTCATGGAGAAAATCAGCAAATTTTATTTAATACGACTTACTACTGCCCTGGCCAGTTTGGCTCAGCGGTTAGAGCATTGGCCCACAGACCAAGGAGTCATGAGTTCGATTATGGTCAAGGGGGCACGTGCCTCGGTAGTGATTCGTCCCCGGCCCTGGTTGGGTCGTGCGGGAGGCAGCCACTCGATGTGTCCCTTTCATGTCGATGTTTCTCTCTCTCTCTCCCTCCCTCCCACTCTGTCTGAACAAAAATGGAAAAGTGTCCTCAGGTGAGGATAAAAAAAAAACTACAACTTACTACCATATTCATAAATGGAATAACATCATTATCGAAGATGTAAATTCAACACAACTGAAAATCCTAACGGGAATCTTTTGGGTGGAAGAAACAGGCGACCCTAAAAGTCTGGGGAAAGCCAAGGGCCAAGAACCGCTGGGCTGTTAGAGAAGAACAAGTCGGCGAGTTACCCCCGACATCGGAGAGCTGCAAAGACACCGCGCGACAGGGTGAGGACGCTGCGCGATGCGGGAAGAGACGCCCTGTAAACCACCAGGACAACTGGGTGTCCGGGCGGGAAAGATGAAGTTACCTTTCTACCTTATTTCGTATACAGAAATGAATTCTAGGCACAAGAGAAGCAGAACGTGAAGACTTTCAGAAGGAAATGCAGAATATTATGTCCTTGGGGATAGGGAAGGAATTCCCAAACACGGCACCAACAAACATCAACCCAGAAAAGGCAGATACATTTCACTCCACTGAAGTAAATAATAATGCTATACATTGCTTTCGGATACATACATATGTACTTAAAGGAGAACATGTAAGTGATGGACAAACTCAAAGGGTTCCATTTGAAGGAGGAAAGGAAGTAAACTATAGGACTTGAAACTCTGGTTGTGGCTACATGGGCATCCCTTTGTTAGTTTGTCTCTGGTTTTTCAAAGTATTTGAAATGATTATGATATTCATAATCAAGAATCTGTATTTCATAATATATATATTTTTTTATCCTCACCTGAGGACAGTTTTGCATTTATCTTCAGATAGAGTGGGAGGGAGAGAGGGAAGAAGAGAGGGAAACACCGATGTAAGAGAGACACATCAACTGGTTGCCACCCACATGACCCCAACCGGGGCCGGGGACAAACTGCAACCAAGGTATGTACCCTTAGTGGGAACCGAACCCAGGACTCTCTGGTCCACAGGCCGACGCTCTAACCGCTGAGCCAAACCGGCCAGGGCAATAATACTTACAACATAGTAACATTTGATAAAAGTCTTCTATGATATGGTAATAAATAAATTAGGAGGTGGCAGCCCGGATTTGCTAGTTGTCACTGGTACTTCCCAACTCATAAACTGGGCCAGGGCTCATCCTGTAAGTGGAACCGAGACCAGGAGCTCCTCGTTCTTCCCAGTAGCCCACCTGCCTGTTTCACTATGGAGGGAAAGGCTAGGCACCTCCACTTCTCCCTGCACCAAGTTCACAGCGCCCCAGTCTCCGTCTAAGCAAGGCGCCTTTGCGGGCATCTCAAGGACAGTGAGGTGAGGAGAAGGCAGGTCGTGTGCTAGAAGCACAGTGACAATATGCAAGCCTGAGACCCCACCACTGGGTACACTGGACCAGTGTAGGAGGGGTGTACGTGCCAGAGTCCCCCCAGGATGTGTTTCGCCAGGCAGGAGTGGAGTGTGCACTCAAAGCTGAGAATAAAACATTCTGGTGGCTGACGGGGGCTTGCCTCCCTGCACAAAGTGCTAGCCCAGGAGGAGGACGGAGCCTGGGAGGGAAGCTGCAGCCGGCATTGAGACGCTTCCAGTGTGAAGTGGGCTCAGACAGGGTTCAGGCCTGGCTATTTGGAGCTCAGCTAAATGAATCTTTTCATTTTCCAGGACCCTTGTATGTAGCTATGAGGGTCAGGACTGACAGAAGACTTAAAGTACAATGGAAGCAGCACAGAGAGCAGTGCCCCTGGTACCTAAATTTCTCCAGTGAGAACGGTCTCAAGTTTGTCCATGAGGAGTGACCACTATAAATAGGCCTGGGCACCTGCAGAAGCCTGAAGACAGTTCTTGAAATGGGCAAAACACTGAGGAAGATTTACCATATTAGTATCTAGTTGTGCCCCAGAAAATCTGCCAGTGCTATCACTTAGAAACAGTCCCCAATGCTGGCGGTGAAATCCTGCACTGATTGGTCTATTACACTTTCTTCACTGGGCCCTCGTTCTGCTCCCCCCTCCCCTTTGTACCTTCTATATGTTCCTGGTAAGCTTCAAAGATTGCCTCAATCCCTTGCCACTTGCGCCTGGGGGGTTCCTCGTCATCCTCGTCTTCATCCTCCTCCTCTTCTTCCTCCTCCTCTGAGTCCTGGTCCGTCTCCTGTGCGAGGGGGCCCTTCCTCACGGCCGGGGGCTCCTGCTGCCCATTGTGCTGGGGCAGAGGGAGCCGGCTCGAGGACTGCAGCTCGGGAATGTTGTAGTGGACGGACGTGTCGACCTTGTGGTTCTGCTCTGCAGACAGCACGGCTACATTCCCTAAGGAGGAGACACAGTGGGAATGAAATGCAGCAAACCCGGTTCTCCGACCAGCAGCGACTCCCACCAAAATGCTGGAGAGGAGTGAATCTGGGGGCTCCCACGTGGGGCTCGCACAACCGTTAGGGTACAAAGTGCTCGCCAGGCCCACTGAGTCTAGTCATTAAAGGACGGAGAGATTTCCAGGTTAGCCTGTGTGGAGGGCACTGGGAGAGCCCTCTGCTGCAGGACACGTGGATCCTATTTTTGCCAGAAAGGCACCTCGCCTGGCCTTACTAAAAGACGTGCACTAAACTCAGAGGACATCCCATGTTAAATTTCCTCCCAGTGTGGTCCGCAGACCGGCAGCAGCAGCATCACTCGAGCACCTGCTAGAAATGGAGACTCTTGGGGCCCGCCCCAGACCTGCCGAGGGAGAATCTGCCTCTAAAGACCTCCCCAGGTGCCTCGTGCACACTAAAGTTCCAGAGGGGTGGGCCCACGGCTGCTGCTGAGTGACGGCTGGTGCCTGTGAGCATCAGCCAGCGCTACAGTAAGACAAGCAGAGCAGAGACCACAGCCTCCTTACCTTTGTGCTTCTGGAGGGCCTTCTGGGTGGACTGCAGCACGGACTCGTGGAACTGATGTGCAAACTCTTCTGCCATGAAGGGCTCCCACGGCTTGCTCTTCCCATTGATGCTGTGGGACAGTGGTACAGGAATGTCCTTGGGCGCAGGGCCCCTGATGTAATGCAGCATGCTCAGGCTCTTCTTGACCCCGGGGCCCTCATTCAGCCTGGCCTTCTCGCCACTGGCAGGAGTCGGCTCCTGGACTCGCGATAGCTCCTGTGGCCGGAGCTGTTCCAGTCTCCCAGGCTCTGTGGCCTTTGGGACGTCACACAAGGAAGCAGCAATACCCACAGGTTTTTCCATATCCAGAGAGGTTGGCTGCGTGGCTGGTTCTTTTAGAGACAGAAAGCAAGGAAAATAGTAAGAGCTACAAGAGACCAGGTGGACCCTGACCTCTACAGCTTACATTTAACAAAGACCTAGTACAAAGAACTGAGACTCAAGGGGGTTGTTTAATGAAATGGCAGTGCACATTGTGTGGCCTGAAGACAGGGTGTGGTAGCAGCAAGTCCATCCTTGGAAGGTACCCCCAGAAGACATCTGGGAAGAAAAAGAATCTGAAGGAAGAAGCAAGTCGCTTCGAGTCATCCAAAAGGTAGGAAGTTCTGTAGCCCAACCCAACCAGAAGGACTGCGTTAGGAGTTAAGAACAGGGCTGGATAATAAAGATCTCCTGGCTCCATTCAGCAGCACAGTGATGTATAATCAAAGCCGTAAAACAGAAAGAAGGTCTGAAAGCAGATGTCGGAGAGGCCTGGCAGGCAGAATGAACAAGACAGATGCAGGAGAAAAGCGCCAATGAAGGGCAGACAGTAGCAGCAGAGCCGAAGCAGCGGTGCTGAGACCTGGGATACCGGGCTTCGGTGGCTCAGGCCACCACTGGACTGACGGACGATGGCTACAACTACACTGACCGCCAGAGTTTTGCGGAAGCTGAGACCCTCCCCCCTTAACTCTCCGAGCCCTGACTTCCAACTCTTGTGTTCTGGCCCGAGGAGATCCGTCACAATCACGGAGGACGCTTGTATGAGAGAGAGAGAGAAGCACATTCTGTCTCCAGGAGGAAAGATTCGTGATGAAGAAGACCTTGAGCAGTCGTTTCTGACCCTGGGCAGCCCACAGGACAGTCCTGGGCAGTGGCGGATGGGGCTGGTCTTCCCGCCCTGGGCCTTACCGCTCAGGGAGACAGCAGGACTGTCCCTCGGAGAGTTTCTGAGCGAGTCTGCCACTGCTGCTGACAGGGCCTTCTGCTTCATGGCATGGAGCATTTCGACAAGTTTCTCTTTGTCTGTGAGAAAAGCAGCCTGAGATTAACAAGACAGTTGCATCACATCTGAGAGGGAAGGGGAGCAGGATTCTAGCCCAGGCTGTGACTGGCAGGTGCAAGTCCTTTAAACCAAGAGAAACACAAAGCAGGCACCACAGGGACAGGTGGTGTTTAAAGGAAGAAACCTTCATGTTAAAGCCCAGCTTCCTCTCAGCTTTCACTACGTAACATTTCAGATGTGTTCCAAAAATAGCTGTGTGCGCGCGGTGATGACAGCTACACGAAATAATGGGTACCTATGATCTTCCAAGGTGACTTCTGAGGATGCATTCTTATTGAAAAGACAAAACACAAGGAAACAACTCGGAGATCCACGCAGCACCTCTGGAAGCACAGGTTGCTTCTAGGCGCAGTCTCTTCTCCCTACTCCTCCTGGCGCACGAGCGCAATTCCCATGATGGCTGCCATTTACTGAAAAGGAGCCGACTCCTGTGATGCTCGATGCCGTGGATTCCTGTTGCAGTGGCACTTCTTGCTGAGACTTAAGTGGCCACATCACCGGTAGCTTCCTCGAGGAATTAAGTCAGGTGAAAAGATACTTTTCATTAACAGAACTATGCATGTTCCCAGGGATCTAGCTGTACTGATTAGCAACAGGTCACTCACTGCCCCTTCTAGGTGAAAACGAGAATTCCAGCTTACGTATTGGCTAAAGACAAAAAAGTAAAATGCTACACCCCAATAATGAAGTAAGTTAAGTAGAAGCAACTAAATGGCCAATGCACACTTTTGTTTTCTTTTTGACTTCCTTCCAGAGAGAAGTGACCAGGTGCGTCAGCAAGGGGGACGTGGAAGTGTGCAAATGAGCACTCCAGACAGGCCAGGTCCTCACACCAGCCAGTATCCTGGGGCTAAGCGAGTGCGTGGGGCAGACCAAGGAATTGGACATCCCCAGAAAGTTCAGACCACACCATGTTTTCTACACGATGTGTTGCAGCCCAAAGAGTCAGCCCCAACATGGCCGGTGGTCTGGAAGCATCTTTCAGGGCAAGCCGCCTACTCACAATGTGTGTCAGCTCTGCCGGGTGGCCAGAGACCACCAAGCATCAGAGCACGAAGCCCAGTGGGCCATGTCGGCAGCCCAGCAAGAGGAAACACCCCTACCATGGAGCCTGCAGCACTCCGCCACAGGAGGGCGTACCTGAGCCTCGTGCCCAGGAGGGTCTCTGAACCCGCCTTCTCAAGGGACAGTTGACAAGAACAGCTTTACATACAGAACAAACACTAGCAAGTCTTCTTTTCCACCCCAGATGAAAAGAGAAAACAGGCTTTGAGTGGGACAGTCTGAGTTTCAGATGGAAAGAGGCAGAGATGCCGGGGCAGGTCTGCGAGAGCAGAGGGGCTGCTGCTTCCTTGAGGAGCCAAAAGGAGTTAAGACGGCCCCGGGGTCAAAGTGTTTGCAGATTCCGCCTGGAAGATGGGTCCCTGATATCCCCAGGAGCCTATGAACCCCACCTGCTTCTTTAGCAGGTCCTAGTGAACCCCACCCCCAAAAAGCCCAGGTGAGACCCTACCTTTCCTCTTCTCGGCACTGATGTGGGTCAGGTTGAAGATGGTCAGGAACTTCTTCTTCTCTTCGAAGTTGGGGCTGCTGTTCATCTCGTCAGGACTATAGCGGGTGAACAGGGTCAGTCTTGGGGAAGGCGTCTGCCGCTTGTTCTGAATCGTCGGGGGCGACGGGCTTCTCTCTCTCAGCATCCGTCGCCGCTTCCTCCGCTTCTGGGTCAGCAACTCCTCCTTCTGCTGTTGGGTGGTCAAGCCAAAAAGTTGCAAAAACTCTAGCTTCTGGATTAGGAAAGAAAACAAATGAGTTTGAAACCACCAGCGGTGGAGTGATTCCACTGTCCCAGGGGTCCCTTCTGGGGTCCCCAAAGCCCATGTACCACGGCCAACTCTGTGCTGGGCCTCAGAGGAGGACCCTGACCGCATGTCCAGACACCTGCAGTCAGTGGGGTCTACTGGGACAGTGGGAAAGCCAAGAGGCAGGCGCTGACGTGGGCACCAGAAGCCCAGCCCGCAGCCTGACACAGCAGTGGCAAGACCCCAGGTACCTCGGAGGACGTATCCAGTTTGAGGGGCGGCTGCTCGGCCACGCAGCGGAGGTGGGCCCTGACCTCCTCTTCATCACTCTCGTCATAAGAGTCATCCAGGTCATAGTAGTATCCTGATGACAAGAACAGATGTGTTTAGCTGGGCATGAACACTCGGTTCCCCAGTGGATGGACACCCCTATAATCTGTGTGCACACCCACTCATCAGGCCAGGTCCTGCTGGCCACTTTTAGCACCCCCAAACCCTGATTCCTTTCAACTCAGGTGAAAATGTGCATTAACCCCTAGTCCTAGAGCTTTTTCAGGACGGCAGGCAGGGGCAGGAGGCAGATACCAGGCCTGGCTTGGACCCATAGCCCCCAAGTGGCCAGGCAGTCCTTGGGCTGACACGGATCCCCAGCAGGGGACCATTTGTCACACAGGTCTAGGGCCGTGTCCATGGCAACCCAAGACTGCACATCCGCCTACTCCTGCTGTGGCCATCTGGGTCCATTACCCGGGAGGGGACAGGCACACTCAGACCCCGCTGTCTCCAAGGCACAGAGCACGCATGCAATCTCAATGTGCAGAGGACAGCCTCTGTCCACCACTTATTAATCATGCATTCCTGTGGGACCGTCTTTACAAGCAGGCTTTGATTTGGCTTTTCGGGACGATCGGCATTTCGGCAGGATGGGCGAGGGCCCCGGGTCTCTCTCCCCAGCAGAGGTGTCAGGTAGCTACACAGAAGCTAGTGAACTTGCTCCCTGGAGTTGCTAAAACCCCACAGCGGGAGGCAGCGATGGTAGGAGGGGCCAAATGGCTGGCACTACAGCTCCCTCGTCTCGGGAGGTCAGGGGCCACCCAGGGGAACCGGACCTTTCTCCTGGGCCTCTCGCCGCCTGCGCTCTTCCAGGTCCAGCTTGCTGACCAGCCTCCGGCGCTGCTGCAGGAACTCATCATAGATGTAGGCGGGGTCGGAGACCCGTGGCGCCGGGGGCCGGTAGGGTGAGCCCGGCTTCAGTGGTCCAGTGAGCTCCCCAAAGGGGGCTGGCTGGGTGAGGGAGGCCCGCTGCTGGCCCAGGATGCTCTGGGTGGACTTCTCGAGCTCAGCCAGGAAGGGCCCAGGCCCGTGAGGAAAGGGCTGGTGCTCTAGGCCCCCTGCCTCCCGTGGCGGCGGCTGGTACTTGTCCAGGGGAGTGGCCTCGCGCTTCCGGGGCCCCTCCTCCACCTTTTCCGGGCAGTAGACCCGTTCCCGTTCCACCTTCACCAGCGGGACAGCCGCCTGGCGGCTGGGCTCAAACGGGGCAGGGTGGATGTGCAGAGCGTGGCTCTCGGGGGCCCGCCGAGGCTCCAGGGTGCTGTCCATCAGGGACACTGGGTTCCAGAGGGCTGTGGGCACGGAGTGGTGCTGGGGCTTGGGCGAGATGAGGGGCGGGGGCCCGCCAAAGTGCTGCGGGGGGTCTCGGCTGCCCGGCTCATGACGGTTTGGTCCCGGCCTAGAGAGTGAGCAGACCAAGCCATCAGTCACGAGAGAATGGGCACGCCAGCCACCCACCCACGGGCCTCCCAGGCTGCCTGCCAGGGCCTGGGTGTAAGAAGCAGCTTCAGATGTGGCCCAGACGGGAGCCCCCTTCGAGAGCCAGGTGCCAGAGGGGTCCGAAGGCCTCCTTCTCTAAGCCACTTGACCAGGGGCTGGAGGGAAGGACACAGCTTCCACTCCTCACCTGAGTGCTGGCCGTTTCCCATGACTCCACTTCCTCTTCAAACTTGAGGCAAGTATGTGTAGACCTGCTTTTGGGAGGACACGGAGGCTGGGGGGATGGACACTGCTTGCTGAGGGCACAGGGACGGTCTCAGGCTCGGGCCAGACCCTCTTTCTATCCGATTTCGCTCCCTACTAGTTCCTGAATCCCTATGACCTCCCGTAAGGACAGACCCTCACCTTTGTTTTCCACAGGAGTCCCATTACACACAGAATAAATACAGGCCTCCGGCACCAAAGGGGTGGCCCTGCCACTGGCACCCACCTCCAGATATGCCAAGCAGTGGGCAGATGGATGGTGGGCTGGCTGCCTTGAAGGCGGCCCTAACGCCTCTCCCCACACTGTCCTCACAGACAGCAGTAAGAGAGAGACCAGCTTTCAAGGCCGGCCCAGCCGTGATGTGGGAGAGACCCTGACAACCAGGGTGGGCCTGTGCCACTGCTGACCCCCAGTGGTCCCCATCAGAACTGCAGCATCCCAAAAGGCCCCAAAGCAGCAGCTGGGCTGCGGCCTGACCAGGATGGCTATCAGACCAGCAGCTTTGCTGGGCAGTCTTCCTAAACGACTCTTCTTTAGTGCATTTAAACAAGATTCAACAAAAGGCTACTTGGGTGTTGTTGTTCCAGAGACAGAGAGAGAGAGAGAGAGAGAGAGAGAGAGAGAGAGAGAGAGAGAGAGAGAGAAATAATATATTTTCTTTTTTCAAACAGAGGCGCTATGCTGCCCAGATGACCAGAGCAAGGTCTGAGGGGATGTAAGGGGAAGAGGCGGAGAGCACTGGGGAACGTGACCAGGCTCTCAGATCTCTCCTTGCCTGGCCAAGGAATGAGACATTTAACCACAGCCAAAGACTCCTCCTAGTGTTTCCGGGACAGGACTCGGGCTGGGAGATAACCCTGATGCTGCCGTACCACTTCTGACCAGAGCACCAAAGGGAACCACAGCAAGCTGTGTGTCCCTAAGTAAACAACAAAGGAATAAAGCTCGTTAGCAGAATAAACACGTCAAGCACCGGAGCCAAGCACTGAATGGTTTCCTAGCTCCGAGCACAAGGGCCGGTCAGAACGTCAAATTCAGGCTGCATGTGCCACCTGCTGCCGTGGGGACCGCTGAGGCCAGGTGAGAGGTGGGAGCCACCTCCCCGCCACACCGGAGGCCTGCACGCAGGGCTGCTGGGCCCTGAGGTGGAGGCCACCCCTGCTGGAGCCCTCACTGCGGCACCAGGATGCTGGGCCCTGCGCTGAGGGAGACGCCCGAGGGGATCAGAGCTGCAGATTTTATCAGGACATGTGGACGTGCACTGGCTGCGCTCCCAGTCCCCCGGGCATGAGGGGAGTCACAGGAGCAGAGAGCAGCTCAGAGACACAAAACCAAGCCTCTGAGTGACCTCGGGGGGGCCCAGAGAAGCAGAGGGACGGTCAGGAGCAGAGAGCAGGCCCGAGGCTGCGGAAGACCCAGCCAGAGGGTTTGCCTCCAGTTCACTCCGTCACACCCCACTGGCCAAGCGAATCCCTTTCACAGACCTACTCAACAACGGACGCCGAGGCAGGGCTGCTGGACGGGCCATCCGAGCCCAGGACACAGCAAGAAAACCCATCGGTCAGCCCAAAGCTGGTGGCAAGAGAGGGAGGAAGCAAGTTGGCATTTAAAATGCCCAGACACCCAAGTGCTTCTTATCCCAGGGCAGCACGACGGCATCAAGAGCTGGAAAGACGCTCAGAAATCTTCCTGCCCAGACAGAGCTCTGGGGGTTTGGCCGGGCTCTCTACCAACTCCGGCTGAGGGTCTCAGCCTGGCCCTCTGGAATGAACCCTGGAGAGACGGGAGGTAAGGGGAGGACCACAGAGGACTGCCAGGCCAGCAGGCAGAAGCAGGGAGATGAAGGGGGCGCTGGGGCCTGGGTCACAAGCAAGTGCTGGCAGCCGGGGGCTCAGAGACAGGCACGAGCACCTCCCGGGGAATTCTTTTATAGCGAGTCCAGAAAATAGGTGTATGTTTTCTTACCAAAGCCATCAAGTTAACTTTTTACTTAAAAATTAAAGGTGGTCCCTTTCTCACTAAAGTTTGGGCCTGAAAACAGAGGAAGAAAGAAAGAACAGACTATAGCGATCGATCACAGCTCCTCCCTCACGCCCTTCCCATGTCAGGCATGTCTCCATGGAGACAGCTGTGCTGCGGGCAGGGCCCCGGCTCTGGACGTTGGCTTGTGGGCTTTGCTCCTGAGGGACAGGGCGCCCCTGAGCACCTGCTCTCCCTCCTCAAAGTCTCCGTTTCCTCGTGGGCAAATAGCAGTCAGAACACGAAAACGAAATGCAAGAAGTGAAGGATGCTGGGCAAACCACAGGTGCTCAAGAGACGCGGGCTGACTAGAAACCAATTCTGAGCGTGACGAAAGCCCCCCCCCCCCCGACACACCCTGACCCGGTGAGCCCTACCTGGCACTCTCGGGCCTGTGCTCGGGCTCCGCGGGCACTGGGGGCCGACCCATGTCCAGGTGCTGCTCGAGCACCTGCTGCCGGAACTCCGACACCTGCGACTGCCGGTCCTCCTTCTCCTGCCGCAGCCGCCGCTGCCGCGCCAGCCACTTCTCCTCCTCGTTGGTGCGCTGGATGAGCAGGGCTGTGGCGGCGCTGCTGCCCGGCAGAGAGAAGATGCCGTGGTTGGAGAGGAGGCTGGGCATGGTGTGATGGGGGGTGGGCGCCGGGTGCAAGGGGTGCTGCACAGGCTTGGGTGCCTGCAGGCCTACGTCCTTCAGCTTATCTGTGGGGGGAGAAAGGCCGTCACATCACAGCAGGTTCCCAGCATGCCAGGCCCGCCTCGCTCCTGCCTCCTCTCTTGCCCGACTGCCCAGAGAGCATGCCACGCCATGGCCAGGACCAAGACAACCAGAAGGGGCCTCCTGGACACTTTCTGGAAGCATGCCTCATCCCAAGGGAAGTGTAGCCGCTGGCAGGTGCTGCTCCTGCCCAGCCCAGGGCCAACTGATCTGAGTGGGTGCCGGCAGGCTCACAAGAGCAGACTGTTACATTTTTCAGGAATCATGCAAGTCAGTTGTTAAATAAACTCTTACTGAAAGTTGGGTAAGGCCCTGGCTGGTTGGGCCCAGCAGTTAGAGCATCAGCCCGAGGACCTAAGGGGCTCGGGTTCGAGTCCAGTCAAGGGCACGTACCTGGGTTGCAGGCTTGATGCCTGGCCCCAGTCAGGGTAATGTGGGAGGCAACCCATTGATGTCTCTCTCTCTCTCTAAAAATCAATGGAAAAATATCCTCGGGTGAGGATTAACAACAACAACAAAAAAGTTAGATACGTGTACTTATAATGAAATAAAACATTTTAAACAAACACAAAAAAGCCCTGGCTGGTGTGGCTCAGCGGTTAAGCGTCAGCCCATGGACCAAAGAGTCACGGGTTCGATTCTGGCCAAGGGCATGTACCTCGGTTGTGGTTCGTCCCAGGCCCTGGTCGGGGTCGTGCGGGAGGCAGCCAATCGATGTGTCTCTCTCACATCGATGTTTCTCCCTCCCCCTCCCACTGTATCTGAAGACATTCGAAAAAATATCCTCGGGTGAAGATTAAAAAAACAAAAAACACTCAAAGCTCATCACGTCCCAATCCTTGCACTACGCTGTATCACCGTGCATGTTCTTGAGGTCACCCATGTCTACCGTATCTGTACTGTGTCACCAAGCATCTCTTCCCAACTCCTTGTCCAGTGGCCTCGGGTTTGTATCTGGAAACCGGCCACGGTGGGAGCCTATACCATGGAGTTTGCAGAAGCTACAGAATCAGGCGTCCCCTCAGGGCTGACTGTCACACCGCCGCAGCCAGCCCACCCCCAGCGGCCCAGGCCGGTCCCTCCGGTACCTGCTCGGGTGGGAGTCAGCTGCTCCGAGGACTTGACCCGCTCCTCCGTGGCATGGCCACGCAGCCCGTGCAGCTCAGCCACGGGCAGGAAGGCTGGCTCCAGCGCCTTGGCGGCCAGCAGCTCCTTCTCCCGGGCCCGCTGCTCCCGCTGGCGCTCCAGCTCCCGCTCCCGCTCCTTCTCCCGCTCGCGCTCCAGCTCCTTCTCCCGCTCGCGCTCCTTCTCCCGCTCCCGCTCGCGCTCCTTCTCCCGCTCACGGTCCGCTTCCCGCTCCCGCTCGCGCTCGCGTTCACGCTCACGCTCACGGCGCAGCTCCTCGTCCATCTGCAGCCTGTGGGGAGCGGAGGGGGAGGCTGAGCTCCACGGGGAAGGGGAACCGGGACAGTCCGCGAATAAGAGTTCCCAGGAGCGAAAAACGGACAGCCAGGCCCCAGGTTTTCGTGGAAGACCCCAGCACTGTAACCCGAACGGTGATGGGAATTAGAAACTCGGAGTCTGTGAGACACAAGCATGTACTAACTCCCTGAGCCTCGCTGAGCGCTCGGGCCAGGAGGCGGTGATTCCAACAGTCCCCAAAGCGCCAGCTGTCACCGTCCGTTTACAGGTGAGCAGACTGAGGACAGGACGGCTGAGGAGCCACCCAGCCACCAAGTGGCCAAGCCAGGCCCCAGCCGGGCTTTTCTCCGCTCTGCTATGGGGGCTGGGGGAGCAGAGGGTGCTGGTCCTGGACGGGACTTACCTCTCGGCGCTGAGGCTGGACATCCGCTCCGAGTGCAGCGCTGCCAGGGACGAGTGGGACAGCTCAGGGGGGTAGCGGACCCCAGAGAGGTGAAGATGCATGGCCGAGGGGTGCAGCGGAGGCAGGGAGCCGGGGGTGGGGATGGGATAGAACGGGGACCGCAGGGCAGACAGGCAGTAGGAGTCGTCCATCCTGTGCCAAGAAGACAAGCCAGTGAACACCAATGTTAATGGGAAAAAGGCAGGACCTGGTCCTACAGCCTCCACAAAGGCCCAGCTGAGGCCACATCCAGGGCCAGCCCCAGAGCCCCTGGCTGACAGAGGTCCCTAAATGGCGATAGCTCAGGGCTCCAAGGCCCTGCTGCCACCCAGAGGCTCAGCCAGGCCAGGACCTTTCCAGGTCTGACCAGCAGGCCCCATGTGCACGCAGCCCACAGCGCAAGTTCCACACAGCAGCGACCACACACATGTCCAGTGGGGTGGCTACGTAGCACAGGAGTCCCTCTCGTAGTGCTCTATCAACCGTTCTGCCCTGCCAGTGAGACTGTGACAAAGGGAGGAAGCAGGAAACGCCAGCCCAGGCAAGGGGAATTTCTATAGGGGCAAACCCCTAATGGCTGATCCGGGAGGTTGTGGGGCTGCTCCAGGCTCTCACTGGGCGTCTGCCCCCAGGACACGAGAAACACATTCCTGGCCAGGCTCCATTCTGCCATGAGCAGACCAGTGCCCAAACCCGAGAGCATGTGGGTGGCGCCCTGGCGCCTCAGTGGGGACCGTGGGCATTCTCGGACCACTCACCTGAAGGCCGGGTGGGGGAAGGGGTGCGGAGCCAGGTAGCTGGGGTGGTAGTAGGCAGCGGCAGTGGCAGGGTCCAGGCCGAGGGGCGGCAGGGAGGACATGCGGAGGTCCTCGGTGGTGTGGTAGGGCCGGAAGCTCCTCAGGTAGTCCTCGGTCACCGTGCTGGGGGGCACCACGTGGTGCACAGGTCGCTGGAGGCTGCAGGTGGGTACAGGGAGACGGAGGTGAGCGGGTGCTTGCTCCAGGCTGAGAAATGGGTCAGTCTCTCTACGCCCCCCCTGCCACCACCTCCCTCAGAAGGACGCGTCTCTGGGGACAGGTTCCAGCTCTCACTAACGAGATGCTGGTGTTGGCAGGAGGCCCAGGGCACAGAGGTGGGCAGCTGCTGCTCCATGCTGTCCTCACCAGCAGGCACATGTCTGCTGTCTGCTGTCTGCAGTCCGGAGGGACCCCTCGCCCCAAGAACCAGGACAGGGGTTCAGGCAGACCGGGGGCGCCAGCCATCATCTCAGCGTGCAAGCGGACAGCAGGCGCAGACGGGCTGCGGGCCGAGGGCTAAGCCACCATCTGGCGGCCCTCCGCCTCAGCTGGTGCAGACTCCAGGCTACTGGCTCCGCCCCAGGGACCCAGAACCAGAGCGCTCGTGCCTGTCCCAAGCCCCCCGTCTGCAGACTTACTTGAGTGGTGGGAATCGGGAGTCCTGCACGACGGAGCTGGGGGAGATGCCGAAGGGATAGGGGGTGCTGAGCAGGTGGGAGGGGATGGCCGGGCCCCCTGCCTTCTCCTGGGGCAGTGGGGGCTCCACGATGAGGCGTTCTCGACCGCTGCTGCTGCCCCGCGAGCTGGTGTCCTGCGGGTGACAGAGAGCGGTGGGTCAGGGCGGGGGCGGGTGGGCTGCCGACAAGGATGCAGCAGTCTTCCTCCAGACGCACAGAAAAGCCCGAGTAGTTTAGTGCACGCTCCAGAAACGTCCTTTCCTTAAAGTTTTCTACCCAAACCTGTGGTATACGTGGTGTTGGAGGCAGAGTGGCAAGAAGGGAAAACATGGAGGGACAGGTCCGGACTGAAACCCACCCGGGGGCCGCTCCCTCCTTGGTGCAATGGGGAAAGACAGAGCCTTCCCCCCAGGTGAGTACCCAGTGTCCATGAGGGGACTCGGCAGGGGCAGGGGCTCCACACTCTGCACAAACACCCAAGCACTTCCAGCAGGGATCTCCCACAGGCCACATCAGCTCTGAACCCAAACCTGAGCAGTTGGACGACGCTGGTCCCCCCTGCCCCCCTCCCCGGAAGCGCGCTCTGCTCAGCAGCAGGCAGAACAGAACCCTGGGGCCCCGCCCACTGATCTCCAGATGCTCACAGGCATCCCCCAGGGGCCAAGGCGTCAGCGGTGCTGACAGCTGCGGGCCTGCAGCACAGATACCTTGACCCGAGTGCCACAGAGTGACTCAGCCCCGAGAAGCCGGTGCTGCTCCGGAACTCAACATCCTGGTCTGCCCCCAGCTGACCCCTGGGGTGGCCTCGGCAGCAGCCAGAACAGGCAGCTGCAGGGCCTCGACTGGCCAGACCTGTCCGGGGACACCTTCGCACACCTGGAGGGGGGGATGGCTGCAGGCTGTGGCCCCACCAGCCCGACTCCTGGGCAGAGAGCAGGCTGGGCCGGGAAGGTAGAGCCCAGGGGCTGGCCCGAGGCATGAAGGGAGAGCAAGAGGTCTCTGCCAGGACCAAGGGCGGGATGACACCCCAGCCACACGGAGGGGTGTTCTGCATGCCCACCCAGGGAAGTGTCCGGCCTCAAGTGATCACACCATCGGAAGATTCTGACTGTCCTCGTCGTCTGTGTGGCTGAAAGGGAGCCGTGTGGCCAGGCTCAGAGAGCACGGGGAGCAGTCCGAGGGCTCCCGCTCTGGGTCGGAGCAGCTGCCATCCCAGAGGGCTCCACGGTTGTGCAGCCTCCACCCCGGGCCCACCCTGCGCTGCAGCCACATGCCCCCAAGCCCGAGTTTCCCAGCCAGGCCTTCCTTCCCGCGGCCGGGTCTGTACGACGTCAGGTCTGACCGCTACTGACCAAGCAGCACCCAGGGCTCCGAGAAGCCAGGTGGCGCTCCCAGGGCACAAACCCAAGTTCATCTACCCCAAATCCATGGTGCTTCTACCTCACCACAAAATGCCCAACTCCCCGAAAACGAGGGAGGCCGTGATCCTCTGACCGTGTTGCTGAATTGGCAGGCCGAGGGGCACATTCAGGAATGACCCCTGGACACATGGCAGCACCCCTGGACCCAAGGGCAAGGCGCTGGGGCGGAGGCCTGACCCCCAAAGAGAGCCTGGCTCCCGGTTCCTCCAGCGGCTGCTCTCCCTGCTCTGCTGTCTGCATCAGATCAGGAGGTGGGGGCGTCGGAGCCCCCCACTTATCTACCCCCGTGTGGGCGGTGAGGGATGGATCACTGTGGTGTCTATCCACCTCCACGCCGGACGACGGGACACCGTGGAGCAGGCCACCGACAGGGCGGCCGAGGCCCCCGGAGAGGCCCACGCGTCCATCAGGCATGCTCACCACACACGCCCGGGCCACCGCCGTCCTCCGGAAGACACATCCGCGGTAATTAACCGAAGGAGACAGGCTGCTGATTGGAATTTCTAATGAGCAGCAGCATCTGCTCCCTTCCCGCGTGCTGCCAGGGGCCCTCCACTCGCCGCGCGGCCCTCGCGGGTTCACGAACCCTGATTGGCCCTTCCCAGAGGGGTGTCCACATGGCGGGTGTCAAGGACAGGACACATGCATGCCCCAGTGCCCTGGGTCGGAGTCGGGAGCCCACAACCCCTGCCTCCCAGTTTTCCAGAGACTTCTATTCAGGGCCTGGCACCCGGCCTCAAGGTCCTCCAGGTGCGTATGTGAACAGTGGGGTACTCCTAGGTCACCTGAGGAGACGGCTCCTGTCCAGTCCTGGACACCCCTAGATGACTCCCTTACAGAACTGCCCCGTGCCTCAGCTTCCCCATCTGTCAAAGGTACCAATTGCAAGGCCAGCTCATAGAGCAGCGGCCGGTGCACAGGCGTAGATGGGAAGTGAGTGAAACATGGGGGCACGGGGGGCGGGGGCTCACACACAACAGTGTACCACCCAGCCTGACGTCACCTCCACTCCCGCACTTTTTTAATCCTCACCCGAGGACATTTTTCCATTTATCTTCAGATAGAGTGGGAGGGAGAGAGGGGGGAAGAGAGCGAGAGAAACATCGATGTGAGAGAGACACATTGACTGGCTGCCACCCACACGACCTCAACCGGGGCCGGGGACAAACTGCAACCGAGGTACGTGCCCTTAGCAGGAACCGAACCCGGGACTCTGTGGTCTGCGGGCCGACGCTCTAACCACTGAGCCAAACCAGCCAGGGCTCCACTCCCGCACTTCTGTGCACTGCCCACTGAGGGGCTACCTCCAGGTGGGGGCTTGCTGGTTCTCCCTCACACCCTCACCCTGCCGGGCACAGGGCCAGGCCAGCCCACGTGCGAACGCCTGTCCCAAGGAGGTACCGTGGCCCTGCACCCACCAGCTCCAGAGGTCCACCCCTCACTGGGGCCACCACGGAGTAAAGCCTCCTTCTCCCCTCCGTGGGACAAAGCCCTGCTCAAAGGCAGCTGGGCCAGATGGCACCTTGTCCGGGCCTGGCCGACACAAACAAGGAGCTGAGAGGCCGGGGTAGGGGGGAGGTGGCAGGCAGGGGGCTCAGTGGGCCAGACCCACGTGCCTTCTGTCTGGCTGGTGCCTTGCTAAGCGTGTGACAGGCACCTGGGAATGAGGTCAGCCCAGCTTGGAGGGCACACAAGGGCTGACCAGGGTGGGTCGAGCCCAGTCAGCAGTCCCCGACCCGGCCAGGCCTAGGAGGCTCGGCCAGCCACCCCCGGGCACCCCACCGGAGGCGGCCGGGCTCCCACCGCTGTCCCCGGCGGCCAGGCGCGCGCTAAGAGCATCTGTGGGCCGCTTTTTATTCCTGCCCCGCGGCTGCGTGGCTGGTGGCTGTGGGCGCAGCTGTGGCGATGGAAGAAAGACGGATGAAAGGGGGGCAGGGAGGGAGGAAAATCCTTCATTCTCCGGTGATCAGAGAGGTTTCCAGGCAGACAGACAGGACATGCCCTGTTAGCTTTAAAATAGACTATTTTTCATTTCATCTGTCCTCCCGAAGCTCCGACTACCTGGGAAATCTCAGTGACCCCAGCGGAGGGCCTCCCCAACCCCCCACCACGCAGGAGGGCACCCCCAGGACTCCTGGGCTACCCCTTTAGGAAGTGGCTCCCCTCTCCTGCCCTCATACCTCTCCCCGAGCTCCCCCCTCCCCAGAAGGATTAAATTCTCCACTGAGCCTTTGTGCTGAGCTGATGAGCCATACATCAACGACTAATCCAGCCCCCTCCCCCCGCCCTCCCTGGTGGCATTAGGGTTTCATTAACCGCCCGATGGCTGGAGCGGATCTGTGGCCGGCCCTCTCTCCGGGGTTAGTAAACGCTCTGGGCGCAGAGCTGCGGAGGAGGCCTGTGGCAGGAGGGGGCTGTTTACAAGGCACCTCGGTCCTGGCGGGGAGGGAAGAAGCCCCTCTTGGGTGGGAGCAAAGGGGACAATTGTGGCTGTGGCAGCCGTCACCAGCCAGGGACACAACAGGACTCGGAAACCGCCTGGACCGGAGCGAGTCAGGGGAGAAGCAGCTGCTGAGGCAGGTGGCTGACAGCAGCCCTCGCCGGAGACAGCAGGCTCTGGAAAGACCCCTCGTCCTCCCTCAAACCAGGACTCGGGGGCAGCTCCGGCTGCTCCACAGCCCTCTGGCCTGAATCCACCTGCCAGGCCCTGCCCTGCCCCCCAGTCTCCAAAAAGGCTCACAGGGTGCACAGGGGGCCTTGGCCAGGTGACAGTCCAGGAGGGTCTGTCACCTCCAACATGGAGGTCAAGTTAGGGCCACACCCCGGTGAGTCCCAGAAATCCCCACTGGGTTCCTTGGGGACCTCCCCTACGTCAGGACCTGCCTGATGGATGCGTCCCTCCCCAGGGGGGCAGAAAAGAGACAGACCCTGAGTGATGACGTTGACGCCCACCCCCACCCAACAGAGCGGAGCTGGGATGGGGCGAGGTGGGCGCTCCCCCTCCCCCTCTGCTTTCTTTGTGGTTTAATTAGTATTTCCAAGTGTGCCATCCCTCAGGGAACTTGGCAGAAACACCCAGGAGAGAAGCACAGCGACAGTGTTCTTAATTAGGAAGGGCTCCCCAGGCTGGGAGTACCAGGTGCGGGGGGAGTGCAGGCGGGAGGGTCAGCCCTGAGCCGTGCAAAGGAGTGACTGCTCCCGGGGCCACCAGCTCCTTCCGCACCGGCGGTCACCTGGCCGCGGCCACACACACAGGCCCAGGTGCTGGGGAGGGCCCCCTCGGCGGGCGTCAACAGGATAGAAACATAAAAATGTGACGTGAAAATACGACCTGGCTCTTTCCTATTCCAATTCTTTGTCTGAGCAACAGCTATAATAATAGCTATTGTTTATTAAGTGCTTGTGACGTGTAAACACCACTCTAAGCACTGTACCCGGGGTTATGCACTGAATTGTATTATGTACCCCCCAAATTCACACTGAAGCCCCAACCCCCAGGACCTCAGAATGTGACCCTATTTAGAGAGACAGGGCCTTTAAAGAGGTGAGTTCAATGAAGTCCTCAGGGTGGCCCCTAATCCAATAGGACCGGTGTCCTCACGAGAACAGATGAGGACACGGTCATGCGTAGAAGGAAGACCGTGTGAAGACACAGGAGAACACGGCTGTCTCCAGGCCAAGGAGCGCGATCTCAGGAGAAACCAGCCCTTGGAACACCTTGATCTCAGAGTGCCAGTCTCCAGGGCTGTGAGGACACCTGTAAGGGCCCAGTCTGTGGTGCTCGGTGGTGGCAGCCACAGATCAAGGACGCCCAAGGACGCACTCACTCTGCGCAGATCCTGCTGGTGGGTGCGGCTGTCACCTCCTTTTGCAGAGAAGACAGAGGCTCAGGAGAGCACGAGTCTGGGGGTGAGGGATGTGCACCCTGTAATCCAGTCCTCCCCTATGGAAGGCCACCCTCCCCACACCTGTGGCCTGGGGTCCCACCCAGCCCGCCCACGCGGCCCGGGCACTCACCTGCCTGCTCTCGCTCCGCCAGACTCCATTGACAGTCTTGGTAGGGGCGATGGTCACCACGGGGGGCGTGCTCGGGACGCTGTGGCCCCCAGGGGGCACGATGATGGGGCCCATGGGCACGCGCTTGGGCGTGCTGGCAGGGGAGCTGTGGTTGGTGGCTGGGGAGGACACAGGAGACGACTCACTGCTCAGTGAAGACCCTGCAAGAGAAGGACACAGAGCCTCAGCTGTGGACTCCGACGGCTCCCTGTCTGGCTCATGTTCCCCGGCCCCCAGCCCAGACCCACACCTCATGAATAGCACCCAGGGCCCTGTGTCCAGTACAGGCCAAACAGGCGGCCCCCAAATTTTATCCCACTGTAGCAAAGATTCAAGTAGTGCCAGGCACCAGGCAGTCAGGGGCACACCCTTGCCCCACCACTGGTACCGTGAGGCCGCCCAACTGCATGGTCACAGGGGGTGCAAGGCTGGCACCCGAGCACTTCTCGTACGGACTCGGGGTGCCAGACTTGGTCTGGGCAGATCTGGCATGGAAGCTTCTGACAGTCCCAAGTAGAAGCCCAGAGATGTCCATCTCACTCCCAGACTCAAGGGCAAATGCTGACCCCTCCAAGGGGGTACAACTGGGCACCTTCTGTCTCCAAGGGCCCCACTTGGGGCACCTGCAGCCCTGGGGAGGTGGTGGGAGCAGGCGTCAGCACAGACCTTCCCTTCTGGAAGGAGAATTCCATCAGCTTCGAGGCATCGTCCCCGGATTTTGTTCGGAACTGGTGTTGGTCCCAGGGACACACATCTCCACACCATCTCAAGTGGCCGCTCTCTCTCTCATATTACCAAATAAAACCTCTGCGTACCGGGCGGCGGCAGCTCGTGCGCTCTGAGACCACTGTGGCTGCGGAGGCACCGCTGAGGTGAGGGGAGTGGTACACTCCCTCTGACCCCAAGGCCCTGCCCAGCCAAGCGCGACCTCAGCAGCGTGACCAGGAGGCAGAGTGGCCAGACATCAAGGCCCCACGGAGAGAGACAGCACTCTGCCCTGAGCAAGGTGCTCCCGTGCCAGCCGGGCCTCTCCAGGTGGCCCAGGACGGTGCACAGTCTGCACACGTGGCCTGGGGCAGCCCTCAGGGAGACACCTCGTCCCGCAGACCTGCCCGCCAACCCACAGGCTGTGCCCCGAGAGCTGCCCGGCGGCACCCTCTGCTCAGCAGCCCTGGGAACAATGCTGAGGCCAGGCGACCCCTCGCTCCCAGCTCCCACCCGTCAGGGCCCGGCCAGGTGGGCAGCGAGGAGTCATGTGCGGGACACTGTCCCGATTCTCCAGATAGACCAGTCAACCACAGCTCGCACCTAAAACCTTGCAACCCCTGGAACCAAGGACTGGGTCTAGATCCCAGCGGCCCCCGGGGGCCGGTGGGCTGTCGTCCACTCTGATAGCCGATGGAGGGAAATCCTGGGGGTCATTTGGGGAGGGCACGACACTCAGACACTCATCCAGGTCTGTGCAACTTCGGGAAACTGCCTTCGTCACCTCAGGCTCTGTTATCTGCCAGGGCCTGGCCTGGCCTCCTGCTCCTGGGTCTGTACCCGGCAAAGCAGGGCTGGTGTCCACCAGTCACACCAGGGGCCCAGCAACTACCCCAAGGCACACCAGCAGCTGAAAGGTGGCGTCAGGTGCAGGGGGCACAGCGGGGCAGGAAGCAGCCAGAGCCTCAGGCACACGGTGAGTCACAGCAACCCCACACACAGCACCGGGTGGAGGGCAGACAGCTGCACCTGCTGGGGGGGGAGGGGGGCAGAGATGGCGGCCTCACTGTTTCCGGGCCTGTGGGTTCACTCTGCAAACTCGTCCGGCTGGAGGCTTATGGTCTGTGTACTCTCCTGTAGGTATTCAGGTTTTGATAAAAAGCCTATTTTAAATTTTGAATTAAAAAAAAAATACTAGGCAGGGATCCTCCTCTTTAAGAAAGGAATCTCTGCCCTGGCTGGTGTGGCTCAGCGGTTAGAGCATCGGCCCGTGGATGAGAGAGGCCCAGGTTCGGTTCCCGCTAAGGGCAGGTACCTCAGTTGCAGTTTGTCCCCGGCACTGGTTGGGGTTGTGTGGGTGGCAGCCAGTTGATGTGTCTCTCTCACGTCGATGTTTCTCTCTCTCTCTTCCTCCCTCTCTCCCTCCGGCTCTATCTCAAGATAAAAACGCAAAAATGTCCTTGGGAGAGGATACAAAAATAAAATAAAAAGAAACAAATTTCCACGGACATCTCTCCCAATATCCCTCTTCTGCTGTGTGCCATCTTTACTGACATGTGACTTTCACGCCACGAAACACCCCTATCAAGTTCGTGACTCAGTGGTTTTTACTAGATTCACAACTGTGCAACCATCACCACAATCAATTCGAGAACGTTCTCTTCACCCCAAAAGAAATCTCATACCAGTTAACACTCTCTCCCCTTCCCCCAGCTCCTGGCAACTACCAACCTGCTTTCTGTCTGCACGGATTTACCTGTTCTGGACATTCGACGTAAATGGGACCACCCAGCATGCAGCCTTCTGCATCAGACTTTGCTCATGCAGCAGGGTGTTTTTATGGTTCACCCAACTGCAGCCTGTGTACAGGGCGGCATCCCTTTTCAGGGCTGAATAATATTCCACCGTACAAAGGGACCCCATTTTGTTGATCCATCATCATCAAAGGCTGGTTGGGTGTGTCACCTCGTGGCTACTTGTGAGTGGTGTTGATGTAACCACTGCTGACAGAGCCCATGGCACTCGGCCTCCGGTGCCTGGCTGCCCGGAGGACCTGCTGTGTGCCCAGCTTGCACCCCGGGCAGCCCTGTCTCAACACGGCCTGCGAGTGGAGGGAGGGTGGATATTCGTGCTCCGGAGCCCAAACAGTAAAGAAATAAAACACACACACCAGGAGCCCCCATCCATCAAGGCAGAGGCTACAGCTGCCCGGAGGCCAAGCTGGGGTCCAAGGCCAGATGGGCTCTGGTCCTGCAGGACTTGGGGAAGATGAGAGCAGACGCTGTGAGCCCCATCCTGCACCAGCCTCTGGGCCCCACCTTCCGAACTGGAGCACCTGACAGCCCAGGGGTGGTTGTGGAACTGCCGGAGACTCAGGGCCACCCGGCCTCTGCCCGCTCTCTCCCCCTGCACACTACCTACGTCATCCGTCTCTGGATTAGCCTCCTTTCTAAGAATGAGGGAGCCTGGGGGGGCACCTGGGAGGCCATCCACAATTAGTGCCTAATCCCTTGGGGCCGGCTGTCAGCAGCCAGCCAGATCACTCCATCGATCCCCGACCACGCACCCGCCAATTAGCAAGCGGCCGCCCGACCCCCGTTCTCAAGGCGGCGGCGGCGGCGGCAGGGCCGTGACCGCTGTAATTAACTGGAGGCATGCCGCGGAGTCATTGGACGCATGTGGATTGGGGACGACAGGAGGCAGAGTGCTCAGTGTCACCTCTGTTGTCTGACTTCGAGGATTAGCACCCGAGGCCGCCTGGGCACATGTAATTAACAGCTGAGACCCCAAAGTTGCCGCGAGGGGAGGGGAGTGAGGACTGGAAATAAAGCTGCAGTACGGTGGCGGCCCTGTCAGCGCTCCTAGACGGCACGTCCCCAGCCACACACACCGTCACGAAGCACCAACTGCACGCTCTTCACAAGGACCTCTTTGTCGCTACGGGACCACCCTTGCCGGGGACACTGTAGAGTGCGGAGGGCAAGCAGGGGTCGCAGTCACACCAAACAACCCTTGTCCACCCCTGGCCTCATCCTGCACGGAGTCAGGCCGCCTAGCTTGGGGGAGTGACACAGAGAGAACAGAGAAGAGGATGGGGACCGTCTGATGCACTTCCCTAAAGAAGGAGGCTTGGGACATCATCCTGAAGGGCACGCAGGGCGGGAGGGGGCAGCCCTGCATGGACAGCTCGGATGCAGCTGCTACCTTTGCAAGCGAGCAACAGGGCAGCAGGGCTCTCCCTGCCCAGCTGAGCTTTGTCCCAGCACAGGCACTGGCCTGAGACCCACAGCCAGGCGGGAGGGAGCCCAGAAGATCCTGTGCTCTGCTCACCCGGCCCCTCCCCTCTCCCCTTTTCTGCCTTTGTTCTGCCCCAGGTCATCCCGAATTGGTCTCGGGGCCAACCTTACACAGTGAGCACTTTGTCCGGCCGTCACGACCCTGGGGACACCAGGACTCTGGCTGGCATCGGTGGACCCTGAGGCAAGCCCTCGGCCTGGTGTGGGCAGTGTTCCCACTGGGAGCTAGTTTCCCACAAGCCCACTTCTCCCTAGGCTGCTCCTCCAGTGCCCCCATTTCCTACCAGGATGTAGGAACCCGGGCCTAGCGGACTCATGCCATTTGGACCTGGAAAGTGGCCTGGCCATTGGTCAGTCGCGCCCCTTCACGTGGGAGTCCCAGAGGGGCTGTGGGACCTGAAGGAAGCCTCCCAGCCAGCAGAAAGCTGACGGGGACAGAAACCTTTTCCTGAAAGGTCCCCAAGGGAACAGAAACAGTGGACCCTGAATGCAAGTCCAACCTGTGCCTGGTGGGAGTGGAAGCGTGTGGGTCAGGGAGATGACGTCCCCATCGAAAGCACGTGGCGGCGGGAACGGGGTGGGAAACCCTCTGGACGCACAGCAGGCCTGGCCCAGTGGGGACAGCCCGGCCCAGGGCACCGTACAGCTGCTGAAAGACCTCAGGGCCTCTCCACCTGCCTGCCAGCGCTTCTCCACAGGGTCAGGGTGAGAGTGGGGGGCGGTCGGAGTCCTGCCCCACTCCATGCCACCAGCATCTCCTGCGCCTGACTTACTGTCATGTGACCGTCACCAAGCTCACATCGGCAGGTCTTTATTACCAAACGCATTCCCAGGGGCCAAAGACTTGGTGAGCAGGACTGGGAAGGACAGTGGGCTCCTGAATCTGAGGGGCACAAAAAACCAACAGGGGTGCACCAAGGGAGCTGAGAGACGTGGGGGCGAGGAGGAAAAGAGGGGAGGCAGAGAGGGCTTTAGAGGGTGACAGGGAAAGTCACCATTGCATCATCATGGCCAGGGGCGGCCTCATGCTCTTCATACCCGGGGCTGGCATCACAGCGGTCCACTGCTCCGGTCAATTCCCCCGTGCCCACCCCCTCCCCCTCCCATCTCACTGGTGCTCAACTCCCAGGCATGCCGGCTGCCCTTTCCCAGGGCCTCATTTCCCCCCGGGTCCGGCCTCCCTTGCCCACCGGCCTCCACAACCCCAGCCCGGCAGAACGGGGAGGCGCGGAGGGCGCCCCTGCCCGAGCGCACACCTGTGCGGAGACAGATTGGGCTGCAGACACCCACAGGGAGAAGCCGCCTCGCCAAGCACGCCAGCCGCACGGCTGACACACACAGGCGGCGAGAGTGCCAAGCGGAATCTTTTCTCCCCTCGTTTGCTCTTCGGCGTCTTTGAAGGAGGCCGGCTTCAGAGCAGGAGCGCCCACCCGCGCTCAGGTCGCGGTGGATGGGCACACAGACAGGCAGTCACACCTCCAAGCTCAGACAGCGGGAGGGATGCTCCCAGCCTCTCTGAGACTCGGGGATGGGATCCTGGTTCCAGGAGGCTCCAGGGGCTCGACGGTAACCAGACCCGCCTGCAAAGCCAGTGACAAGAGGAGGCAGGCAGCCAACAGTCGCCGGGGAAGGAAGCTGGCTGGGGACTCAGTGTTCGGGGCCCTGGACCTGACGAGAGCTAGAAATTCAAGTCCAGCTGCCACCACCTCCACCCTGGTCAGCCTCCCTGTGTCTGACTCAAAGCTGGGGTCGCTTGGCTGGTCCTCTCACAGGCAGCAAAAAAATGGTGCCTGTGCTCTGTGCAGACGCCAGCGTGGTGAGCCACTCAGCTGGCCCACAGGGCTCAGGGCGGCAGCGTCTCACACCCAGCACGCTCTGCTGGGAGGGCCGGACAAGGGCTCTGACTGGGCCCACACGGCCTCGGAGCCCACCCTCGCTCCCTCCACCTAGTCTAGCACGCTGGCCAAAGGCCCCTGAGACCCCACCCCGCACAGCCCAGCCGCCGGGCACTCTCCATGGGTCGAGGAACCGCATGGTATGACCATCAGCCTCTGAAGGGACATGCAGGAGCCAGAGTGGATCCCAGTGAGGACTGGTCTGATGTGTCCCCGGCGGTGGGGGTTGCACAGGCCCCGGGTGTCTGGAGCATCTTCCCCCAGGGGCTGAGGACACAGAGGCTCTCAGCTCTGCAGCCCCGCCTCTCAGCAAGTGGGCGCTGCGGCCCCACGGGAGGCTGGTGCCGCAGCGCAGAGACGAGCAGATTGCCACACAGCTTGTCAGAGCCGCCGCCTGGCAGCAGCCCCTGCCGTCAGCTCGGGCCAGCAGCGGGACGCAGGCGACCAGACTCGTCCTCTGTGGGGGTGCAGAGGGGAAGGGTCAGGCTAAGGAGGCCCCTAGGGTGGGGTGGGCAGCTGTCAGACCCCCGCCAGGGCCAGGCAGGTACTGAGCATGAACACACCGTCTCACACCCTCACTCAGCTGTTCAACAAGCACCCTCAAGCCCACGGGATGACTTGGGGACACCCACATGCCCTGCAAGCCCTGGAGGAGGCTGGGAGGCTCAGAGGAGTCACAACCTGACAGCACGTCTTGGGACTCCTAGGCTGGGACTTGTTCCAAGGCCCACGCTGGGGCTTCAGACATCTGTGGCGGGGGGAGAGGGGGATGGTCTCTGTCCAGAGAGGTTCTGGAAGGGGGACTGGCAGGGAGGGGAGGCCAGGCCAAGGCTGGAACTGGCCTAGCAATGTCCAAGGTGGAAGAAAGGCCAAGTAGCCCAGGGGGGACATCAATTTGGTGGCCAGGGTAATGAGGAACTGGCTCCAGCAGCTGACAGCAGATGCCAGGGGCACTCACTGCCTGCGTGACACCTCAGTTCAAGGTGGCCTGTCACTGACAGAGGGTCCCACAGGTGCATGGAGGTCAGATCCAAGACTGTAGCCCGAGGCTTCTTCCAGAATGTGTGGTGTGGGCCTGGTCACTCCTTGGGCCCCTGTTCTCCCGAGGAGTAAAGACAAGGGACTTGATGATGGAGAGAGGCTGCCCTGGGCCTGGATGTACCCCACGCCACCAGCGGCAATGGCCCGTGCCAGCCCACACAGGCCAGGTCCTCTCCCTCCCAAAGCCAGGCTCAGTTCGGCCAGCCCAAGACCCAGTGTGCAGCGGCCAGTGTCCAGGAGCACCCCCACCCATGGAAGCACTCTCCCAGAGAGGGTCCTCAAGCTCCCGGCTGGGCTTCTGGGGGGGGGGGGGGTGCTGGTATTAGTGGTGGGTGGGGGAGGTGGCAGTGGTCAGGACAGAGAGGGGGAGATGCACTGGCGGCCGTCACTCAGGGCACACGGCTGCTGTGCCTGAAGCCAGTGTGTTCTTACTGAGTCACCGCAATCTGAGAGGTAGAGATGTCACCCTCAACGAGAGAAAAGACAGAAGCTCACAGAGGTAAGCGACATGGCCAGCGTCACACAGCCAGGACACGAACCAGAGTCCGCGAATGCCCGAGTGATCAGCCCAAGGAGCACCCGCCCCGGGTGGGTAAAGGGTCAAGCGGTCCAGGTGCAGCAGGCATCCGGCCCCCAGGGACGGACACCGGCCACACTGGCCACAGGGGACCGATCGGGCTGGTTTTGCTGCAATGAAAAGAATGCACCTTTGGGAGCCTCGGGAAAGATAAGATTTCCCACCGAGGCCGACTCTCGCAGCCTTTCCTGGGATTGAGCAGCCGGCAGGGCAGAGGCTGACTGCCTCTGATCTGAATTCTTCAACGGCACCCTCGGGACCCATGAGGAAAGACATCATTAGCCAGAGAAGCAGAGGGGACAGCTCAGTCCATGGCTCAAAATAAGATGACGCTTCCCCCGGGGAGGAGGGGTGTGGAGGTGGAGTGGAGAGGGTCAGAGGGGAGCCAGATGCCCGCCAGGCCAGGACAGGCCCTCAGGCCGCTTGTGGCTAACCAAGCCATGGCAATACAGGGGCCTGCGGGGGTGGGGCGGGGCCTGCAGCCTCCTCTGGCCCCAGATGGGACCTCTGCCCGAGAGGATGGGGATGTTGGGATTAAACCGTGGGGTCCTAGGCAACCTCAATCCACTCGTGTTGAGAAGCCAGCACCTCCGGGGGTATGAGGGCCCTTCACTCCACCATCCCGGGGGCCCCCTTCAGGGACAAGGGGCCCAGCCCTGGTGGGAGAAACAGCAGCCATAGCGTCCTGGGACGCGAGTCCTCGGAGCTGCCAACCTGCCCCTCGTGATCTGGGAAGCTTGAAGCTCAGGCTTGTCCACCAGCAAAGCAAACAGAGAGCAGGGGTCAGGGCTGCGCTGAGCACAGCGGGGAGACCAGTACACAGAAGGTCAACACAGGGTCCCTGCCGTGCCTAAGGGGGGTGCCCCCGACGGGTCTGCCTCCTCGCACGCCCGGAGCAGGTGTGTGGGGCCCTCCAGCCACAGGGAGGAATACAGTCCGGTGTCGCTGCGCCACGGAGGGGCCTGAAAGGCGGTTCCACAGGCCGTGCGACCCCACAGAGGGAAAACATCTAGTACCGCACACCCGTGGCTGCGGGGCGGTGGGACAGGGTGGGGAATGACTGCTATGGGTCCAGGGTTTTCTTTTAGGGATGATGAGAACGTTCTGGAATTAGTGGTGATGGTTCCGCAACTCTGAACACACTGAAAATCACTGAATTGTACTCCTTGAAAGGGTGAGTTTTATGGCACATAAATTATATCTTAAGAAATTAACAAGTCCATCCCTCTCCCCCACTGCCAAGCCTACCAAAAGTCCCCCTGTGGTTGTCCGGTTAGGGAGGAGAGACAGAGCAGGGGAGCTGGGGCATGCTGCCCCCTGTATCTCCCCCACACCCTCCAGGGAGGCACAGACTACTGAGTGCTCCCCGAACCCCTGCAGTGGGGGCTGGGGGCAAAGGGGCTCCTTCCCCGCTGAGATCGTCCGCTCAGGTGTGTGGTCCCAACTCCCGCTCTCCAAGTCCGCTTGGAACGCCCGGAGCAGCAGCAGCAGCAGCAGCAAGGAGTACAGGGTACATGCTCACCAGCTGTGTGACCCTAGCTGACGACCTGACCTCTCCGAGCTTCAGCTCCTCCGGCTGTGCCCGACGTGGGCTGCCAGCCAGTTCTACAGGGGGAGATGGCAAGGTCAGAGCTGGGGTGACTCGGTGAGAAAAATGGGGACCAGGCCCGGGGTGTGACCCAGAGGATGCACCAGAGGGTTAACTACGCATCTCATTTCTTCAGATCAAGGCCCCAGATGGGGCTGACCAGATGGAGAGTCGCCAACGGAGCTCATCGCCGTGGCTTCACACTCTCGTATTTTGCTCGTGGCCACCACCGCCAGGTACAAGGTGACGGGGCCCAGACTCGCCAAGCAAAACTCGAGACTCAGGGCGTCCTAGGGTCCAATTACTGCTCCATGGCCCACGAACACCGAGCAGAGCAAGGGGGCTAACCTCAGTAAGCCGGCAGCAGACACCACGCTTTGCCGGCGGTGAGAGCTCAGGCCAGTGTGGCTCAGCCCTCGACTCCCTCTTCTGACATTTCCCAGGGCGTCACACAAACACCCTGGTTGCAGCCACGGAGCCTGACCCCGCCAGCAGCACACTCTGTTCCCAGCAGCGAGGCCCGGCCGCCTCTGGCACACTGGCTGCCTGCTGGCCCATCACTCACGCCAGACGCAGGGCCAGCCCGGGGCAGGGAGAGGAGACACAGGGCCACCGAGGCAGCTCCTGCTCCGTGCCCGCAGCCCACGCGTGGGCCCGCGCCTGCAGACCTCTCCACCACCTGCCTCGGCAAGGAGGGACATGTGCCCTGTCATTGTCAGATCCTCCGCAGGTGCGGGTGTCGCTCTAGGACGCGAGCCCAGCGGGCCGGGAGTGGACACAGCTGCTTGATGAAGCCCGGACACTGGGGGTGACTCAGCCCAGGCGGAACCAGCATCCTCCCACACGCTGCTTTGAAAGCCCTGCCAGCCCTGTCTCTCTGCCTTCTGGAACGCTCTTAGAGAAGACAGCCAAAGCGGGGAGCTGCTGGGCACACATTCTGCCCCAGGGGCTTCTCGTGGGCTCTGAGGAGGCCCGCAAGCCTCAGCTCCAGCTCCGGTCCCGCTGCGCGCTGCTCCCAGGGCACTCTGCAGCCCGCCTGGGCTGCCTGCCTCCTCTGGGCACCTGCTCCTCGGCTGGGTGGTGCCCGTGGCCCTAGGCAGCCGGGCCTCCTGCAGCCTGCTGTTCAGAAGTGGCCATGGAGTCCCCAGGTAGGTGTGGAGGGGGAGGGGGTCCATGCAGGGACATGGAAGGTCCGCTGGCAGCCACACTGCCCAAGTGCACAGAGCAGCCCACAGCAGATGGACACGAAACCAGGCCCAGCGGTCCTCCCTTCCGGGCCAGTGACACCCTGCCCATCACCACTAAGCTCACTCCCCTCACTTTCTCCTCCGTCCAAAAACAAAGTAGCAGAAAGGGCCTGGGAAGAGGCGAGATTCCAGAAATCAGAAGAACCCTCAGCACACCCGTCAGGGCAAACGTCTGCTCCGCTGGGCTGAGGCCGCGGAGCCCACAGAAGCCTTCCGGCACGCGTGGTTCCTGGGTGCTCCCGAGGGCCCTGGGACCCAGGTGTCAAGTCTTAGATCTCTGGGGCGAGGCAGATGGCAGGCAGAGGCACCTGGAGTACCCACTGTCTCTGGCCCAGATGTGGGCCCCCTGCCTCCTAGCAGGTAAGTCCAGAGGTGTCTAAGAGGCCTGCACCAGAATCTGCCTGGGCCCAGGTCTTCTGGCAGCCCGGCCGAAACCGCCCCCCATCCCGACTCATCGAACCAGCAGCCCTTGACCAGCACGACCACGGACAGCCGGATGGTAGGAACGAGAGACCGAAGCCCAATCTGAAGCCCAATGTCACACAGTGTGTCACCGACACCAACCTCTGTCCACGCCACCAAGCAATTCCTGCTTCAGGGAGTTAGGCAGTGGGGGGCTGAGCTGCCCCAGAAACCCCTTCCAGGATCGTTCGAGTTTCCAGAGGCTGTTCCCTGTCGCATCTGAAGGGGGTATCAGAGCCTGGAGCCACACGGCTCTCTGGGAAATAGGCGACCTGGGGAATGGGCTCCCCAGGAGCAGCCCAGGGGCTCCGGGGAGAGGGGCAGGGCGCTCCCTCTGCAGCCACTCGGGGCTCCGGTGGCCCAGCATGTCCACTTTCCTCAGTCAGGTGCACATCCCCACCGGGGACGCCCCCATGGTGGCTCTTGGAGCCAAGAAAGGACAGAGGCGGGGACAGAGCGAAAGCAGAAGCCAAGCAGGGGTGCCCACGGCTGGGCGGGCTCGCTGCGCTGGGCGGGCAGGAGCACGGGAGGGGCTGCAGCTCATTGCGCTGCTCCCACCAGACAGAACCAGCACAAGAAAACCAGGAGCCGCCTGGAGCCCCGGCTCTTGCTCGCGGGGACCAGCTGCTCCCCCGGCCACCCCTCGTCCTCTCAGGGATGGAGAGGTCTGGCTCCGGGCAGGCGGGGGGCTCCTGTCCCTCCCTCGGCCGCGGCCTGGCGGGCGCCTCTTACCTCTGGGCTCCTCCGCCTGTTTGGCGAGCTTGCGCAGCGCAGCAGCAAAGCTGGAGGACGGCGCGGCCTGGGCCGACAGCGCACTGCTGGTGGCGGGGCTGCCGCTGGGCACCAGGGCGCCATTGAGCGGCGAGGGGGTGAGGGGGTTGACGGTGGCGGTGGTCCTGGTCGCGGTGGAAAGCATTCCTAGTGAAGGGGACTTGGGCTCATGGCTCATGCCTGAAACAGGAAGAGAAGAACCAGAGGTCACCCAGAGAGCAGGAGGCCAGCACCAGAGCGGGGTCCGGGGCTCAGGGGTCTGGCCAGCAGGTGGCATGCAGGGGGCAGGAGCAGCCTGGGCGGCCCCAGAGGAAAGGCAGGCAAAGCAGACAGAGCCAGCACTGTAGAGAGAATGGGTGGGAACCCAGAGTCCAGCCAGCGCCCCCGAGGGTCCAGGGACACCCCCACCCTCTTGGATCCGTCATTAAAGAACAAGGTATGCCCAGGACCCCAGTGATTCCAGAGGCCCAACGGCTCGACCCGCACAATCCTACCACCTCTCCAGGGCCACTGGGCAGGCCTGGGAGACCCCGGCAGCATCAAACGCCATCCCTCACCAGACCTGGGGATGGAGACTGAGGCAGGGGTGGGGCCGACATCCTCACAAAAAAGAGGAGCACGCCAGCGAAACGGAAAAGGGCCAAACTAACGACGACAGGGAAGACACGCGGGCCAGCAGCTCACGGTTAACACATTTCCGCTGGGCCTCAGGCACACTCAGAAAAGTGGACGCAGAGGCTCAGACAGCGCAGACCCAGTGTCTGACCCAGGCCGGTGGCCTGGAGCCCTTTCTGTGCCATTATGCCCTCCTGAGTCCCAAAGCCAGCCAGGAACCCTGACCGGGACAGAACACAGCGTCCAGACCCCGCGGTGGCTCCTCGCCAGGGGCAGACCCTTCCTGGAGCAGCTGAGGACACGAAACTGCAGATCTAACCACCCTTAGTGGGGAAACCTCCTCCTCACTGGGGGCCAGGGTAAGGCCAATCCGCCAAGGAGCTACTGTCCACCAGGGTGACATCAAACACCACGGGGGAGGACTTGGCCACCGTATTCAGAGCCTCCAGCCTTTCCAGTCCCATTCCAGTGTCAGCAAGGAGGCCAAACCTCCCCCTGCCCTGCACAGCCGATCAATAAAGGCCCGGCTCTGTCTTGGACAGGAGAGGGGTGCTGTCAATAAGCTGTCCGTGAACATTTCCTGCCCTCCCGGGGCTGCCTGCCCAGGCCCTGCTCCCTCCCCATGTGCAGTGCCAGGGGAGGCACCAAGGCTGCCGGCCTCAGAGCTGGCAGAGGCCGCAGGTCATGCGCAGGGAGGAGCACACGGACTTCCAAACCCCCAGACAGAGACCGGGGAACGGACCGCTGTGCAATCACCTGGGGAAGGGGTCCTTGGTATCATGGGGGTGGGCACCCACAATCGCAGAACATCCAAGAACACAACAGGGCAGGAACGTGGGAGCAAGCCCACCCCCAGGCCGTGACCCCATCCCAGAGCCCACCTCACCTCCTGGGGATTCTGTGTCAACAAAGCGGTCTGACTGGAACCTGCTTCCTCGCCCACCCCCGCGTGGCCAGGTTAGCACAGGGGACCCCACAGGGGCAGACCCCAAGATCTCTGCCCACCCACTGCCCCCAAACACATGTCCTAGCCCCGAGTGTCAGTGAGCCAGGCCCTGCTGGGCAGAAAATAAATCTTGGGGACCCGGCTGGGTGCATGGCGGTGGCGGGGGGGGGGGGGGGCGCACAGAGCAGCTGACGCATAGAAGACAATATTGAGGCAGGCGCGAGCTCGAGGGAACACAATTCTTTCGGGCGAGGGCTTGTACCTCGGGAACAAAGGACCCCCACAAGAGCCCCTGCGCCCACAGCCAGCAGACTGGCCTCCCAGCTGCCGGCAGGTCACGTGGGCAGCAGCGCCCACAGCAGCAGCCCCAGAGTGGCCCAGGCACCGACCTGAGGCTGACCCCGGTGTCCTCCTCTCTCTGGAAGGGCTGGGGGTGGGGGTGGGGGGGGAAGCACGTGTCCACAGCCACCTAGAATCCAACAAAGAAACCCAAGAACTGGGGGCATGTGGGGTCCCTGCTCCCAGCAGCCTGACTGCCACAAAGCACAGGTTCCTGACAAGAGTCCTTTCTCAGCCAACCTGGCACCCAGCCAGCCTCTCAAGGACTAGCGAGCACGATGGACAACATGCTCCGGAAGCCTGGCCCCAGGCTGTCTTGAGTGGCCTCTCCTCCTCCCATGGCCAGCCGGAGAACGGGAGGTGCGGCCAAGGCCAAGAGTCAGCAGAAAGAGGGCCTGGAGGTAAGGGCTCAGCCTGACTCAGCGCCAGGGGCCCGGCTTTCATCCCGCAGCCTCCAGCCGTGTGACTCGCCTGAAGTCGCCACCTCTCTGGGCCTCAGTCTCCTCGTCTGTAAAATGGAGATAAGGACAAAGTCTACCTCACTGAGGGTAATCCGTAAGGATTCAAGGAGCGAACGTATGTGCGGGGCTTCAGAGCAGGGCAGACACGCACCAGGGATCACTTGTCATACGGGCCATCCGCCGACGGAGGCAGAAACCCTGGTCCTAGGTCCGGAAGGGTGAGGGGTCTGGCCAAAGCCACACAGGACGGGCTCCAAGAGCAGGGCAGAAGCTGCCAGGTTTGTGCCTCCTGCCCCACCTGGGGCTTCAGGGCTTCAAGGGGTAGAGGCGATGTGCTGTCAGAAGTCTACGCAGCGCCGCTTGGGGTGGGCACCCCAACACGCCCCGCTGCTGCCTTCCCCAGGCCTGGGACGTACACCTCCGGCAGAGGGCCAGTTCCATGTCCCGAACAGGCAGGAGGGGCCGCTGGTGAAGGCTGACACGCACGACAAGCCAGGACGGAGGGGACTAGAGCTCTCGTCCTGTTGCCCCACACACAGGAGCTGACGGGGGCGGTCCACACGGACTCAGGCTCCTGCTCGGCACCCACACTCAATGGGTCAGTTGGGGGGGGCGGTTGCCTAGAGATGCTAAATGGCGTAAGATGGTAGTCCTGCCTTGCGGGGCCCCAGACAAGACGTCAGGCTCACCGGGTCCTGACGAGGTGTTCAGAGGCAGGTGTCACTACGAGGGCCGCTTGGCAGATGAGGTGTGAGGGACCCTTGAGCTCCCTCACCCAGGGGCCATCTAAGCAGTCCTCAGAGGTCACACAGTTCCTCGGGTCACCTCTCTAGATAGCCAGGGAGAATGATGGGCCTGGGAGAGGCCGGAACAGCAGGGCCGCCAGGCACCACCACCAGCCCGTGCCCACTCCCCTCTGGGCCTCAGACGACGCTCGGAGACCGGCGGAGTGCAGGGAGACACCGAGGCCACACGGTGATGCAGCACACGGGCTCAGACACGCATCCTCACCACGAATGCGAACCAAAGGCGCAAACACGCACGCAGACCTAACACGTGTCTGACTGTGGTGGTTCCACCTAACACGCAGTTTCCCCTTCGAAGGCTTCCGTCACCCACGGTCAGCCGTGGCCTGAAAACGTTAAATGGCAAGTTCCGAAAACAAACCATCCTGAAGTTCTGAATCGTGTGCTGTTCCGCGCGGCACGATGGCATCTCCCGCCATCCGCCGGAGAGGTGACTCACCCCTTTGTTCCGTGTGCACACGCGGTACACGCTCCCTGCCTGGTAGTCACTTAGTAACCAGCTCGGTTATCAGGCTATCGGATCAGCTGTGTTGGAATCTCGGTGCTTGTGTTCAAGTGACCTTTATTTTACTTAATAACGGCCCCGGAGTGCAAGAGCAGAGAAGCTGGCAGTTCAGATACGCCAAAGAGAAGCTGTCAAGTGTGTGTACCTACAGGATTCAGTACTATCCGTGGTTTCAGGCACCCACTGAGGGCCTTGAAGTGCATCTATCCCCTGCGGATAAGGTGGGGTGGGGGGCTGCTGTGTAGTGGTTTAAAAAACGTCCATAAAGTCTGTGTCACTCATCCCTTTATGAGGCGGGGACGACTTCTCTCCCCCGGAATGGGGGCCAAACTGCTAATGAACAGAGTGTGGCGGGAGCGAGTGTGTGTGACTTCCGAGGCAAAGTCAGCCAAGGCACCTCGGCAGCCTTCTCTCCGATCCCTTGAGCTGAGGGTGGTCAGCTGCCATGTTGGGAGGATGCTCAAGCAGCCTGTGGAGATGTGTTTCGGGGAGCCGAGCCCTCCTGTCAACAGCCATGTGAGGTGCCATCTCTGCAGCTGCATCTCCAGCCCCGGGCAAGCCTTCAGATGAGACAGAAGTCCAGGCGACAGCTTGATCACAGCCTCATGGGAGACTGAGCCAGAACCACCCGCTGAGCTGCTCCTGAATCTCTGACTGCTTTCTGAGTTTGGGAGAGTTTGTTACGCAGCATCAGACAGCTGATACAGTGTCACCACATTCCTGTCTGATCGAGACCCACCCTCTCAATCTGTCCTCATCTCCCTTCCTTCTTGGGGCCCGAGAAGTTCAACCACCTAACATTCTGACCACTACACTGTGCACCTGAAGCTAATACCATTGATATTGAACATCAACTGTAACACGAACAGAAGTTCAACCATCTGCACGGTACTGTGCCTTTACCCCCAGAGTCCCCTCTGATGCCATCATTCCCCCACCTCTCCCCCGTTCCTTAGAGATGTGGCCACCTCTCTTTAAATCCCAAACACCCTACGACAAAGGTGACTTTGTGCCCATTCTACAGACGGGCAAGGGCAGGCTTGGATCCAAGGGCTAACAGATGGTCAGCAGCAGGACTGGACTACTCAAGCACAGCGCCTATATCCCATGTACATAAAGCTGGTCAGGGCCCAGATCCAGACCCATTCTGGGGCTGTGAGGGGGGCTGGCTCTGCCCTGCCCTGCAGCCCACACTGCCACGTCAGACGGGGGGAGCAGCAGGGAAGTGAGGATGGGCCACATAACGGCTGTACTTCCCGGTGACCAGTCCCAGAGGTCCGGGGAGTAGATGCGAGGTCACTGCCTGGTGGCCATGTGACAGGGCGGCCAGCTGGCAACTCGGGTGAACATGCTGTGACCGCTAGCTGCTGGTGAGGGGCAGGATGGCTCAGAGGTGCTGGGTAGGCAGGTGGCGGCCACAGGGCAAATCCCAGGCCAGACCCCAAGATGTCACATGCCCCTATGGCTGGTGGTGGGTGTCTTCAGGTGGCAGCCAAGAGGAGCACATCTCTTTTTTACCCTTTTCAACCTTTCTATGTTCTAGTATTTCTGCAGCGAACCAGATTTTTAAAAAACAGGGGCCTTCAGTGAGATGGAGACTTGGCTGCATGAAGCTGGCACAGCCTTCAGGAGCACAGGGGTATCCCCCAGACTGGGGATGCCAGCCAGCCAGGTGCAGAAGTCGAGGGAACTGGGGTGCCCCTGCTAGAACCGGAACCCAAACCCAAACCCTCACCTACAGCCCCTCCTCAAGATGGTCAGGTCCACCGTCTGTCCCCACTTCCTTTCCTGGGTCAGCCACCACCTGATGTCATCGTCAAGCTCCTGCTGGCATCCAGACAGTGACACCCGTCCTCTCCCCACGGAGCCTGCCCTCCCCATCCTCAGACAAAGCCTGGCACCTGCTCCCCAGACCCTGCGTCCCCATGTACAGCCCCCGTGGGTTCCTGGGGTCCCCCAGAGCCAGCGTCCCTGCCCTGGTGTCAGCCGCGGGCTCCCAGAGCTGCGAGCCAGGAAGCTGCTCTGCTGGTGTCAGGACACTTAAAATAGAATTCCCAGCCAGCAGCTCCATCAGGAGCTAAAATTAGCACCCTCCTCAGCAAGTGTGCAACAGCAGGGGGTCCGGGGACACCCAGCCAGGGCCGACAGCTCCCCACCTAGGACACAAGGACAGGGGCCACACTCAGGGGACCCAGAGACCCTGCAGAGGGTCACCCTGGATTGCTGTGGATTGCTGTGGCTCTGAGAACCGCCCCCTCTGCCTCGCCCCTTAGTCACAGGCCGGGAGTGACTCTCTGCTCTTGCCCCATAGGCCCTGCCCAGAAGGGAGGGCCTGGGCCTCCCACACACAGGTGTTCCCTGACTGAGGCCGGGCACTGTGATTGTGGAGGCCCAGGGGTGGGTGGAGGGGAGCCTGGGGGCGGCCCCGGCACCCTCATGAGGCCCTGGGACGCCTACCCCCCCTGCCCTCATTAGAGAGGTATTTATTAACTTCTGCGCTTCTAGCCATTGACTGAATTCTTGTCTACATTATCAGCTCATGTAAATTCATTATCCTAACAGCTGGGAATAAGCTTTGCTGCGTGAAGGCCAATGATGGATGAGGGCTGGGGGGCTGGGGGCGCACGGGAGGCAGAGCCGGACTCCCTCTCCGCGTTGTACAAGCTCTCCTGACATATTTGACTCAGCAGAAGAATGAGCCGGGTTCTGTGGCCTCCTGGCCTTCTCATTTGCATCACAGGCTGTCTCTAGACAGGGCCTCCTGGCCCCATTGGCTGTCCCCTCCATTACCCACGCCTCACAGAGAAAAGAGCCAGCATAGCCAGACCCCCAGAGGCAAAATGCAACAGCTCCTGGGCCCCCTCAAGCTGCCAGGATCCCTATGAGCCCCAGCTTTCTGCCCCCCCCCACCCCCCCACCCCCGCCTGGGGCCCAACAGAGCCCAGAGCCCACGAGCTTTTGCCAGAGGCTGAGGGCAGGCAGAGAGGGAAAGCCACTGGCTAACAGCACCCACAAGTGACAGGCCCCACCATTCCACGGAAGGCGAGGGTCTGGAGAAGCAGAGATAGATGGCCTGCCCGGTCTCAGAACCTGGGTGAGGCCCTTGCTGCTTCCGCTCCTTCTACCAAACTGGGGGGTCTTTAATCAATACTTATCTCCTCTGCCTGGGTTTTTAATATGACCAGAAGCAGTGCAAAGCTTAAAAAAAAAAAAAAAGGCTAGGAAGAAAGACGAAAGATCCCAGTGCAAGGGGCGGGCCTGGCTGGAACACCCAGGACGTTTTCAGGGAACCCACCTTGCTCTGCTTTCTACAGAACAGGCCCCATCAGGGTGCATGCTGTCCAAAGGCTCCCAACAGCAGGGTTCAGAAAGTGGAGGAGGCCCCGAGCCCCTACCCCTCCATTAAATGTGGTCCCGGCTCCTGCTCCCTCCTCTGTGCCAGCGGAGGGGCCTTATTAATCAGCACTCAGCCTCCCTCCCTCGCTCCCTCCCTCCCGGCCTCCCGTGGACCCCGTAATTACTACTTCCTTTCATCCCTGCTCTTCCCGGCTCCAGACCTCAGGCCTGCTCCCTCCATGCTCTGTAATTACAAGCTAATAGCTGAGATGAATTTTCTGCTGGCTCCCGGTTCAAGCACCAATCCGCCCCTTCCCCCTGCCGGCTCCCCCTGGGGTAATTACACCCCGTGAGGCTGGGCCCAGCGGGGCTTCACTTTCAGGCCCCGTGCGCAATCTGGACTTGCATTCTCTAATCACCCCTCTTGGTAATTTTTCATTACCGCAGAAAGAAATGTTTGTGAACAAATAAAGGGCGTCCCCCCCACCCCCACCAAAGGGGGGATGCTTCTGCAGCCTTCACAAGGCCGGGTCACCCTGTACAGAGACCCGGGCGGGAGGCTGCAGGGGGCCACGTGATCCTGGAGCCTGAGCGGCTTCATAATAAATTCATTATTATATTTGCCTTTGGGTGTTCTGAGTTCACTCGCACGAAGCAATTTTTCTTGGGGGTGGGGGCAGGGGAGGAGGCAGGGAAGGTCTTCTCGCTTCCAGATGCACAGGGGTGGCCTGCTGAGGCCTTACTGTTCTTTTCCTACTGAGGACACCCCCTCAGGCTGTAGGCTTCTAAGGGGATGAGGGTCTTTTTCTTACCCTGAGTCCCTGAACTAGACTGACTCCCCAAGGCTATTGCCCTGAGTGGCTGGCAGGCGAGCCAAAGCCCTTGCTAATTGCTGCAGCAGGAGAAGGCCCCAGCAGATGGCCTGGATCCTGACCTGGAACCAGAGACAGAGCAGAGAGAAGGGCCCAGAGAACACAAGCGGGGAGGGAGGTGGACAGAGGAAGAAGGGAGGAGCAAGAGGGGAAGTCGGAAAGGGGGGACGGGGAGGGGGAGAGAGGAGAAAGGGAGGGGAGGCCAGCCTGGGTGTCTACAGGGGACCCTGGCCCAGGAGTGAAATGAGGAACAAGGCCGGCTCATTTACAAGGCTGCTGTCCTCCCCCACGGTGCAGACCTGTCACTCAACAGCATTTATTAAGTCACTACAGAATGCTGAAGGCAGGAGCTCACGAGCAGACAGTGTCTGCCAGACCCTAATCAAGGAGAATGGGAGCCCACCCCCAGGGGCACGTCCACCCCCACGGAGCTGGCACCACAGGGTGAGCTGTTTGCAAAGCTAATTCTGGGGTCACCCGGCAGCCGTGAGTGGGTCTGGCCCAGGCCCCAGGATGCCCTCACAGCTGCAGCCAATGGAGGTCTTGGGGGCAATATTTAGGGTTCTCCCCAGCCTTGCTGGCCCACTGCCGTGTTAGTAATTCGGGAAGCTGAATCCCGGTTCTGGGGAGAACACGAGCCAAGAGCTTTGAGGAGAGACCCCTCCATGTGTGTCTCGGTGCCAGTGTACCACACCCGCGGGGCAGGTCCTGGGGCTCAGGCCCCAGGCTGGTTCACCAGTGGGGGGCGTCCTGGGTAGAAGCCACAAAGCGGGCAGCAAGGACAGTGATAGGCGCAGGGCAGCCCGCTGACAGAGCCCTCCAAGGACAGTCTAGGGGTTGAGGTTCAAGGCCACAGATGACCAGGAGTCCCGGAGGTTCCGGTGGAGGCGAAGGACGGAAATCAGGCAACAGATGGCAGTGGCATTTGACCGAGATTATTCTAAGCTGTTCCGTCTGGAGAAGCCTGGGCGGGACAGAGGAAGGGCTCAGAGCAGCTAGGGGGTGGTAGGGCCATCCTGGGAGGGGCGGGAAGAGGCAGCAGCAGCAGCCAGGGGGACTGGAAGGGCCTGACAGCCTCGAGGAAGAGAGCAATTAAGATAAAAGGCTGAGACAAGGTCAAGGTTGTAGCCCAGCATCCTGGACCCCAGGAGCTGGTCCCTAACAACAACAGTAGGGAACGGTTTCCCAAGCTCATTCCAGAACATTCTGTAGGGACTGCACTAACCGCTCTGCCCAGAGCATCAGCCACCCTTCACAGAACTCCACGCAGACCAGGAGGTCAGGCAGGCCACCGAGAGTCACACTGCTGAACTGAGAGAGAGCCAAGGACTGACCCCAGTGAGCCCGCTTCCCAACCACCCCCTCCATCATCCCTGCATCCAAGGCACTGGGCTCAGTGGTCCCAGGGCCAAGGAGCGCCCTGCCATGAATTCATCCAGCTTCTTACCCCCACTCTACAGCTGAGTAAACCGAGGCTGGGGGAGTCACACCCTTCAGGTTGCATGCTGAGAGGCTGAGGAGCTGGGATGGGAACCCAGTTTTCCTTGCAGCTGTACTGGAAATGTCCTCTTAGAAATGAGAGGGCAGCCCTGGCTGGTGTGGCTCAGTTGGTTGGGCACTGTCCCATGCAACAAAGGGTTGCCGGGTTCAATTCCTGGTCAGGGCACATGCGGGGGTTGTGGGCTGGATCCTTGGCATGGGGTATGCAGGAGAGAGCCAATCGATGTTTCTCTCCCCCTCCAGAAAAGAATTTAAAAAAAAAAATCCTTAAAAAACTAAACTAAAAAAAATGAGAGGGCATTGGAAAGGACCCCCCCCACCACCAACAACCAGGGGTAATCTCCCATTTTGCAAACCCCAGTCCTGTCACTGCTGGCTGCTGAAAGACTGCCCACCTATGTACTGCCCCCATTTTACAGATGGCACCAGTGAGGGTCAGAGATGACCCAAAGCCAGGGAGTAAAGATGAAGACCTGGTGTTGGGACCTCCCGCTCTCCTGAACCCCACGTTCCTGCAGGGAATCCATGCTGGAGCCACAGCAGGCCCAGGACACAACCTGGCGGCGACCCTTTGTGTGCCTGTGGCACCTGAGCTAACCAGGCCACCTCCAAGCAGAGCCTCGCTCACAAAGGGGCCCTTTCAGTGACTCCGGAGGTGCAGAGTGTAGGAAGCGGGTGGGGGTCAAAGGTGTCCAATGCAGACGAGGTCCCGAGGGAGAGGAACCCAACCTGGCCAGGAGGCGGACACTGAATGCCTCCAGGCTTCCAAGTTTCCACAGAGTGGCAGGCTGGGGCCAGCAGGTGGGGAAACAGGCCAGGAGGGCAGGGGTCAAGGCCAGGTCCTTACTCCAAATGGATCCAACCTGACTAGGGGGAAGCAGCAGAGGCTGCTGCCTGCCGGGCCCCAGGAATCTGAGTGTTCGAACAGCGCCTGCCTTACCCCTCAGCTGAAAGCCACTCTAGAAGAGAAGGAGGGAGGGAGTCAATGGAGAGTGTTTGTGCCTTCGACGCAGAGTGCGGGCTGACAAAATCTGGCTGTGCAGGTGGCTCCCCGGCCCCTACGGGCACTCCAGGTGCTCAGCGGCCACATCTTTATAGGTGACCAGACTCAGTGTGGAAAAGGGTAACACCTGCATCCCTGTTCAGGCAGGCTGGGAGCTTTGGAACCCCGAACAGCAGGCACCACCAGGGGTGAGGCAGGAGACTGGATCACTGGTTGGAAAACCAGCCAGAAGACCAGTTCAAGCCTGGCCCCCAACTCAGCTTCTCGGAGGGGCCCTGCCTGGTCACTGTACGGGCCCAGCCTCAGTTTCCAGTACTCCGGAGGGGAGGAGACTAGATGGGAGAAGGCGGAGGCTAAGCAAGCCTCCTTTTACGAATAGATCTGTTTTTACTGGGCCTGAAGTCGCGCTGTGTAAATGCAAATCAATGGAAAACCTTTCAAAACAAAATTTCAAGTCAAGATGAAGATTTCCAGTTGTCCCTTAGTCTGTCCCTAAGTCTCCAGCTAGCCAGAGTCCCCACCACTCCCTGTCATCTCAGGCTGGTCCACTTGCTCAGTGCCAGGGGCCCCTGCAGCTCTGAAAGCCCTCGTGGGCTCAGGCAATGAACAATGTCTGGAGGAGCTTGGGAAACACACAGCAGCTGGGACCCTCGGCTCAGATGCTGTCAACATCTGAATTCAATCCAGATGCGGCAGAACAGGTCGACACCTCCACCCTCTGCCTCGGGGCTCGGGGCCATCAGACAGGAGGCTGAGATCCTGGCACGCGTCAACCACAGGTGGGCCTTGCTTGAATCACGGCCAGTTCACCCAAGCCAGGACTGGCCTCCAATTATAGAATGGTGTTTGCTTTTGCCAAAAGGTCCATTCTCACGATGGTCTGCAGACAAGACACTCCACCAGAAAAATCCACCTCCTGAATTAATTCAGCATGTTAACACATTCACAGAAGCCTACCTGCAAACCCTATGGATGGGTGAGGCATCCGTGAACCCAGGTTACAGACTCCTCCAGCATGGAATTCTTTACCTATCAAACCCCGAGTGTTAACAGCATCCCCCAACACGTTCTGCCCAGGCCGAGGGGACATGGGATAGCAAAAGTGAGATCCAGAAAACTCCCAGTTCTCATGATGTTTCCTCACCCGGGCTCATCTACCACCTTCAAAGCCCTGTGTACCATGCCCACACATCAGTAAATGCCCCACTAAAGAAAAGCCAACTACCCTCCAACCAAAATGGACCTCAGAACAGAGCCACGAGGGCAAAGTTTGCACAAAAGTCACAAATGACTCCCTAGTCCCAACCGTGCCACAGGCCTGCCAGGCTGGTCACCTTTTTCTGGCCACAACTGTGCGTCAACTGCTGAGCGTCTACTGCTGAGCGTCTACTGCCTACATCTAAATAATTCCTAACTCTGTCAAAAAACAAACAAACAAACAGACACTGTTAGTAGTTGTGGCGTGACACCCCGAGGTCCACTGAGGGCCCTGGCAGCAGAAACCCAGGCACCCCACTGACACCCCACCAGACACAGTACAGCCGCAAGGAGGAACCAAGTTCTACCAGTTGCAACTCAGGAACAGCTCTTTAGTTCAAATGCACTCGCTGTGCCTAAGTTACAGGCTCCAGGGTCTGGCGTCCCTAGTAAGGAAGCCCTCCCTCGTAAGGAAGCCCTCCCTCTGTAGTCTTACCAAGTTTTGTAAGACACGTATTTAAGCCTCACTCTTTGCAACTGGCTGTTTGCACTTACATGTTACAAAGAAAGAGGTCTGAAGGTCAGTCTCTTTAAAATATACAATCTCAGCCCACACCTTGGCTCCCCCTGAGGGCCCATGCAGGGTCCACGAGAAATCCTTTAAGAGACCACACCGCCCCAAGAGCTCAAAGGCCGAGGGCAGAATGGGGCCAGTTCGAAGCCTCGGTGCTGCCCCCACACACTGGTGAGGTGGCAGCCCCTCATCCTCTGGGCGGAAGTCCCTCCGGTGTTCCCACCTGGGAACACTAGTCACGTTTACCTGTATCAGCTGTGTTACGACGCCCAGCACAGCAGCACCCCCCCCCCGCCCCCCGCTAGTGAATCCTCATATAGTTAAGTCAGCAGTAAATGGCCACAGGTCACATGCAAAAAAGTTACAAAGCTGCACTCAAAGGACCCGGGGAACTCAGGAGGACGAATCCGGGAACTCACATCCCTTGGTTTTCCGTTCTCTCTCTACTACTACCGGCTGTATGACTTCAGGCAGGAAGAGGAGCCCCATGGGACCCCCATTTCCCCTAGCTCTAGTGGTTACGGGGATGAATGTGACCTTGAAAGTCAGACCCATCTGAAGGGAGGAAGAAATAGTGGGGTGAGACCACCACCTCCACACAACAGCCGGGCACCTCTAGGTGCAGAGAGGAGCACACCCACCCGGTCACTGTACCCCGGAGACAACTCGTTAACCCAGACCAAGACCTGCTGTGGCATATACCGCCGCACCATGGGATTGCACCACATGAAGGCATTCGTCCCTCTTGTTACCAAAGGGCTGGGTGGCATGTCAGGTGGCGCCCTGGGACCTCAGGAGTGAAAACTGGCGTTAGCACACAGGAGGTTCCTGCCTGCCCCTGCCGGCAGGTCTCGTCCTCTTCAGCTTGACACACAGATTTTCCTTCGAGACAGCTTAACCTGTCCAACATCAATACTGCCCTGACCAAAGCTCACAGATCGATTTCTTTTATTGCTGCCGGTGGCCACAGACCTACCATCTGAGCACAGGAAGGGCAGGGCTGGGGGAGGGGCAGTCGTATGAAAAAGTGCCTCCCTCCTCCCAGACCCAGGGTGCAACCACCAAGGGAGGCAACAAGGTAACTGACAAGGTGTACGCATGCACGTGTGCAGTGTGTATGTACATGTATGGTTTTGAGACCCTGGGAGCAGGAGAGGCCCCAGAAGGGACACATTTGGTGACTGCAGCCCCAACCTGAGGTGGGGGGTTATTTGGCACCTTGAGCCTCTGGGTTTTTTTGGTGGAAAAAGTGGCAGCAGCCCCTCCCGACCCCAAGCACTGCAAGGTGCAGGGTCAGGGGCACTGGCAGAGTCTCCTGGGTCTCTTGAGTTAAAATCCCAGAATACCAGTGACTGGCAAGGAAAGGATGAAGTGTCTGCCCTCCACACTGGCAGAACTGAACCCACGGATACAGAGAAGGTTTACATCCCCATCTTCCAGATGGGGCACAGCAGGGGGGACTATTACAGTGGGAAAGTCGATGTCGTCATCTGTCCGTGTGGGATGCCCCCACCTAGTCCTGGCAGCCTCAAAGCCACTACGACGTGCAACTCCTCATACACATGTCACGTTCTCCAGCTGGAGGAACCAGTTCCAGAATTAGAAGGTTTGGCCAGCACTCCAGACAGACACAGAAGCCTCCCATCCAAATATAACTCTGCACTTGAAGGCCCTTCAGAAGAAAGGCTTCAGCTCACCTGGGCCAGGTAAGCAGAACTACCAGCAGGATTTTGCCTCAGGTTCCTACAAAGCCCGGAGCCATCCAGTGACCTGGTGATGGGGTTGTGGGTAGTCGGAGGCCTCCATGCCCACTGTGTTTTTCCACCGCCTCCCCTAGCTAAGTGAGGGTGCCTGGCCCCAAGGGGATGTTTGCTCTGGCTCCACGGAGTGCCCCAATTCTGGGACAAACAGGGCAGATTCCGACTTCCCAGGTGAGACCCCAGTTCTCCCTGAGAAGCATCGCCCACCTTCCCCAGGGACTGGAATTGCTTACTCACTGCCCAGGGGAGACGGGCCTTCTAGCTCAGCTGTGACAGCACACTGCAGTCACCTGGGGGAGAGGCTTATAAAACAGATGTCTGTGCCCCACCCCCGAAAGATTTGGGCTTCATTGGTCACGAAGTCGAGCCTGGGGGTTCCCCAGGTGATTCTGAAGCACAGACAAGAATAAACACTCCTGTCTCAGTTAAAACCCACCCCTCAGAAACCCCCAGGTCCCACTGGAACTCTGTATCATAAAGCCTCAGGTTCAGCCAGATCTCCTCTTTTGCACAGATGCTTATAGACTCTCTGCCCCTGCCCTTACCCCCATCCTATGTCCCCAAGGCTGCTCTCACTTCCCCTGTGGTAGCTTCCCCTGTGAACTTGGGAACCTGCTAAAAGCATCAGGAAGGGAGGGGCAGGACAAGGACCCCTGGGATTTGGAGCTGACTGGAAAATTCCAGGCAGAGGAGCAGCCTGAGCAAAGACACAGCCAGGACCAGGGCTATGAACACCTGTGGTTTCATCCAGCAGGCGAAAGTGAAGAGGCTGATGGGGGCAGAAGCTGCAGAGGCGAGATTAAAAGACCCCCAGCACAGTCCTGGCAGGTGTGCAAAGGGCCACCCTGGACGCACTCCTGTGTCATCTGTCTGTACACCTCCCAGCAGCCAATGCAGGCTGGGTTCATAGGAGGCACTCGATAAATTCTCACTGACAGGAACACTCTGAAACGTCACCTCCTGCCTGTGGCCTCAGCTGGGGAGAAAGACCAGCACGGGGAAGTGAAGCCAGCAGCTCGGCGACCCACATGCTCTCCACGAGAGGGGAGAAATTAATGACAGAAGGGGGGGTCTTCAGCACAGTGACCACACTGAAATGTCACCCAGAAGGGGGATCCCTGCAAGTTAAAAACACAGCTTTCCTAGCACCAGGGGAGGGGGCAGGTGGCCTCCTGCAGCCCTATGGCTTGGAGACCGCTGTGTTGCCATAACAGAGGTAATTAACGTGCTACCACCCAACCCCAGCCTGGTGTAGACTTCGAGTAACCCAGGCTGGGAATTCCAGGCCTTCAGATGGGGCCAGGAAAAACCGGCCTTGCTAGCTGACTTCACAAGCCCCTGCGAGTTCCCAGGGCAAGGAGAGAGGCAGCAGCCAGATCTCGCTCACCTGCGTTCTTTTGGCAAAGTACGAAGGAGCTGCCAGTGCCCGTTCCTCAGGTAGGGGTTCAGGGCCCAGAGGCCTCTCGGGAGGGTGGACACCATGGCCCAAGGAACTCTGAGGGCTAGAGAGGTCTGCAGTTTGGAGATGCAGGACACAGGATGACCACAGAGAGGCGCTATATAGACTCTGCTCTGGTTCATCAGGCCAGACGTGCTGAGCGCAGGGGCAGGTGGCTTCTGCTCTAAAACCACAAGGCTCTCTTCTATCTGCAGCCCCTGAACTTCCTTCCCCCAGAGATAGGGAAGTTATTGGTAGCTAGAGGACTGCCCGAGGGGACAGTTTTGTAAAGGCCATTGGAGCTCCCACAGGGGTCCGATTCTTGCTGTGAGCTCTGGTGCTGGCCCCCACGCCCCACCCCGCGGACTCATCTGTCAGGGGACTGGTTCTAGCCCCAATCTGTGCATTAGTCACCTGGGGAGCTTTGAGAACACCCCCTTTACCCTGGCCCCCACCGGGATCAGGAACACAGCAGCTCTGGCTTAACTGGGTTTGGGGAGATGTGGCCACCAGCAGTTTTAGAAAACCAGGCTGGAGGATCTATAAACCCTTTTCAAGTCTGACAAGCCGGGATTCTGAAAGCTGTCCCCTGCAGGTCAGGACGTGCACTGTAGAGGACAGCCTGTTGCCTTGTTCAGAGCCTGGCCCCACAGATATGACTGTGCCTGGAACCCGGACAGGCCTTCCAAAGGCGGGGCTAACCCCAGGTCCCACCTGGCTGTTCACCTGCCCCAAGGCTCACACAGAAGGAAAACTGCCAAGTGCCAAAACCCTGGTTGGCTCCAGCTGCCCCCCTTCTCCTCCTTGCTGCAGCCTCCTGCTTCCAGACAAAGCGACAAAAGCCAGTCCCGAAAGGCCATCGCCCTCCCCCCCCGCCCGCCCCCAGGTCAGGGCTGCACTGATCCAGGCCTTGTGAAGTATCAGTGTAGTTGCTCTGGTAGAGCCAGCCTGGTGCTTCCTAGTTCTCTTGGGCAGGGCGGCGACTCCCCTGCACAGCCAGCAGCTGGGATGACACAGCTGGGATGACACACGGCTGGCTGCTGGAGCCCGCACCCTGGGCCCCCTCACCTGTGGCGTGGCCTGGCTGAGTCAGGTGGCAGCCTGTGCCTCAGGTTCCGCCACCCCTGCGGGTGGAGGTGGCCTGTAAACACAGGGTGGGCAACACCTGTGTGCCCCAAGCTTAAGTAACACCCACGGAGGTCCTGCTCACCTGCCTGCCCCCACTTTCCACTCCCACCCAGTGCCTTCGAAGAATCCCAGGGGAGCAGGCCCTACTAAGTAGTCAACAGGGGACAGATTTCAAAGTGTCCCACCAAGAGCTTCAGCTCCTCCATCCCAGCCTCCTGGAAATCAGCTTAGGCCAGGAGGTTCCCACCCAGAGTCCACTAAGCCTTTTGTTCAAGCACCTTTCACAAAAGGAGCCCCCCCCCCCTTTTTCAGCTGGTGGTCTCACTTTTTGTTTCCAAATCCCAACATGTGTGGGCCCCAGATAAGGCACTGCAGGGGTTAACAAGGGTTAAAGCATTTAGACGCACTTAGCAGACAAAGGATAGTTTACAAACAAGAACCAAATCTACTCAACACCGGCGGGTCTCCACCAACCAGCTGGGGGCGGGCAGGTGCTCCCGGCCAGGCACACAGCCCTTGAAACTTAAAGGGCAGTGCTCCAGCGAGAGGCTCCCAGCCCATCACGTGAAGGGGACCAGGGCCCTCCGCCCCATTAAGTGGGGGTTGAGGACCTCCCTTCCCCCAATCCGGGGAGCGTTTTCTCTCCCACGACCTGAGCCTGGAGCCTAAGTGGTCCCCTTATCCCCCACCGCGAGCTCCGAAGGGGGAGGGGAGCGGGAGCCGGAAGGGGAAGGTGGGAGGGTGAGCCCAACGCCCACTCCGCCTCCACGAAGGGAATTTAATTAGCCTGCTGGAGAGGCAGGCGGGCGGCCGAGGAGGTGTCTCTGGTGCTGCAATATAATTGAATCGGCTCCACTCGGTCGGGCCATTCGCCGCCCATCAGCACCGCCGCCGGCCCAGGAGGGCTGGGGGTGGGGAGGCGCATCCAGGCGGAGCAGGAAGGGCTGGGAAGGGAAAAAGGGCAGCGCGAGTGGGGGGCGGCGGATGCAGTCACCCTCCCACCTCCGAGGCCGGGGCAGCCATCTTCGGCAGGGGAAGGGGCAGGGAACTGCTCCAATGAGGGGGGGAGGCGGGAGGAGAAAAGCGGCGGCCCCGGGGCGCGCCCTTGGGAAGCAGGGCGTGGGGGTCGGAGACCCGGGAAGCTGCAGTCCAACCCTCCCAGCGATCTCCCCACTTCGAGGAGAGGGGGAGGGGAGCAAGACAAAAACCTAAACCGCGAGGCCCCAGCGGGTGAGCCCACCCCCCCTCCCACACACACAGCCGCCGCCAGCACCTGCCGCCGGGGGGCGCACGACCGCCCCCCTTGCTCCCTCCCCCACCGCTGCCGCAAAGTTTTCACTCTGGCTGCGGAGCGTCGACAGCTCACCCAGAGGCCCCCCCACACTAGCTGCCCGCTCGCCACCCGCCAGCGCGCACTTAACGCGCCTCGCGGCGGCCCGTGTCCCCGCCTGGAGCCAAGCCGCCCTGGCTACGACCCGCGGAGGGAGGGGGCCTCTGGTCGCCTGCCCGCCCGCTCGGCTCTTATCATCGCTCACACTCCAGGGGAAGTTGCCCGGGAGCCGTTGGCGGCCACCCCCGCGGAACCCGCAAACTTGGGACAGGAGAGGCTGGGCGGACGTGGGTGGGGAGACCCCCACCATCCCCCCCTACCCCCCCTCCTCTGCCCCGCGCGCTGCGCTCACCTTTCATGCCAGGGCCCCGCATCTCTGCCTTGGCTGACACATGCTGGAGCCACCGTCGTCCAGTGTTTGTCTAAACTGCTTATCTCACCCCGGGCGGCTCGGCGGCGGCGGCGGCGGCTCAGGCCCGCTGGGGAGGTGGAGCTTCCGGGGCCCAGGCCAAGAAACACCTGCTGCTGTCGCGGCCGCCGAGGACACACCCAAGCGCAACGCCGCCCACTCCCGGGCCACAGGCTCGCTCCCGGCTCCCTGACCTCAGCCAGCGGGAGGTGTCGGGTTTCAGCCGCAAACACACGCGCGCGCGCACCGACGAGCGCCGGGTACACTCGCGCGGGCACACGCCCCTCCCCACCCAGGCCGGCCAGGTGAGCCGAGGACACCAGCCGGTAGGGGGAAGTGCCACCCTCAGATTCCCGGGAGCCCCTGGCTCGACTGCTCAGAGGTCCCGGATACACTGGTGTCCAAGACCAGCCACTTGATTCCAGAAGTAGGGAGCAGCCACTTCCAACAAGCCCGCCACTCGAGCAGAGCCCTTGCGCGTCTTGTGACCGCTTTCTGGCGTCTAGAACAGTGTCTGGCATAGAGCAGGCCGAATGATCGAGGGGTCAACTCACGTGTTCTGGAGTGCAACTTTCATGGAGCCTGTACGCGTGTTGGGCGGGGGGAGGGGGGCCACAAGATAGGCGGGTGTGCATTTATGCCCCCCCAAAATGTGTGACCTTATTGCCCCACCACGAAAGAGTTGAATGTTAAGAACTTGGGCCTCTGCGCCTTCCTCCCCAAATCCTAGGAAGTACCCCCTCCCGTTTTAAGTAACTTTTGAGAAGGCCACAATGCGGGAGGCAGGGGTAGTTGTTTGAAGAACCCACGTCCCCGCGGCCGGAGAGTCCACAGAGGCGCCGCTCCACCAGAGAGATCATTAAGTAGCTGGGGTTGCGGTCAGAGGCAAGGCCGTCTGCCTCCAGAAACTGGCACGACCCACTGGGCCTCCGGCCCCAGCGCAGCACCTCCCCATTCCTGGCACCCCTCCCCACCCTACCTCACCCAGGCACTTGACAGACTGGAATGACTCAGGGAGCGTCCTGAAATTCCTAGGCACCCACAGGCGGCACAGCGAAGGACTGCGGGCCCCAGCCTCCCACCCCACCCCCCGGACTCCGCCCCGCCCCCACAGGCGGCGGGCGCCGACAGAGAGCCAGGAGCCCACCCCGCGCGCTGCCCGCGTCTGCAGGAAGCGCCGGGTTAATCAGGCTGGCTTCGCCTGGCGCCCCCGACCCCACCGCATCCCAGCGCCCCGGGCTCTCACCCCGCGAGCGTCCAAAGCTCCCAGCGTTGCTCCGATGTCCCGGGGTCTCTCCCCGTACATCCTTCGAAAACTCTCTAATCTACAGCTTTCATACTTTTGAACGAGGAGGCAAACAAGTACACCCTCGCCCCCCAAGCGGCTGCCCCAGCGCCGCGCTGAGGGTTTCAACTTTCCGCACCCGGTGCCAGCCCGCGCTTCTGCCAGCCCCAAACCTGCCCCGGGACATGCCCGCGCCGCGCTTGGCAGGCGCACACGCCGCTGTCCCCACGGGCCCAACCTCCCCCGCCTTCCTCCCTCCCTCCTCCTTTCCCTCCCCGCGCAGCCCGGATTGCGATGGGAGGGAGCGCTGGGCGCCTGCCACCCCCCATCCATCTGTTCCTGATGACGCTGGCGGGCCTGGTGCATTCGGGGCCCAAGCCAGCGGGGAGCAGAACACTCCTGTGTGCCCGCTGGGGGGCGACGGGCAAGGCCCTGACGGGCGCCCCCAAGCCACCCACTCCCCTGGGTCCACCTTAGACCAAGCGCACGCTGGGGCACATGGAGTGGGGGCGCACACGTGTCGGCCTCCCGCCTTGCACAAGGCTCCTGGCCGACCACAAACGAAAAGGGAAACAGACCCGCGAGGCCGGACTGGGGGGCCGTTACTAGCTCCTACCTGCGGGCGCCGGCGGGCCCTGGCACCGCGCGGGAAGGGCGCTTCCCCTTCACCACCCGCCTTGCTCCTGTGGGTCTTGGCCTTCTCTTGATACTTTAATTTACCCACCACACGGTGTCTCCGCAGCACGGCCTCCGGTAATTTATACCCTGCAATGGCCGGCAGCTTAACCGCAGCCAGGGCGTGGGGGAGGGGTGCCTCCATCCCCGCGGGGAGTCGTAGCGGAGGTGGGGGGATGGGAGGAAGGCGTTAGGAGGGAATTCAACTACTGGCCTAGGGCTTTAAAAACAAAATTAAAACCCTATGGGTCGGTTCCAATCCTTTTCCTACCGGGATTATGGTCCGCGGGGGTAGGGGTGTAACAGGCAAATGAACAACTCGTACCTGGCGGGTGGCTCCTCTTTGCCTAGTCCCCAGATCAGGACACCTAGGCCCAGCCTCCCCTCACCTGGACACGATGCTCCCGCTTATTTCCCTTCATCCCTGGGGAGGCCTTGGTGGGGAGAAAGTTAATTCTTCCACCTGTTTGAGAAGGACCACAATGGCCAAACAAAAATTTGTGTGTGTGGAGGGGGGTGACGGGAGGTTGGGGCGGCTTCTGCGGGTTGTCATTTAACTAATTTTTGTAGTTGAGAGATCCCTCACTCCCTTGTAGACATCTGGTTCCACTGGATTGCTAGACAGGTGGTCGGATCCGGTTTCACAGATGAGGAAGTTGGGGTCGAGAGTTGCTCAAGGTCACGTGCGCAGGGGTACCCTGGGAGCTGTGCCTGGAGCTACTCACACCTGGAGTCTCCCCTTCCCAGCACAGCTGCCAGAGGCAACGCGGTGCTGCAGGAAACCCGAGAGACCTCTAGGGGGCAGTAGCGAGCCGGCTGTGTGCGCCTCTGCCAGAAAATGCTGGCGGCCAACAGGCGGGCTGGCACGGGGGCGACGGATGACACTCACTGTCTGTGCGCCAGGCACAAGGAAATTAGTAATCCGGGAGCACGGCCTCTGAGTTTAAGGGTGGGAATTGTTCCCCTGCAGCCCGCGTGCTCCTTGCTAACGAGGTTTGTAGCATACCTCCTAATTTCCCTCCACTGGGGGCTCAGGCTGGCTGCCCTCCATTTCCCTCCAGGCATGTTCCTTCTCCTCTCTCCTCAGCAGCTCCCACCTTGCAGCCAGCCATGAGTCCTTTCTGGGCAAAGCACTCTCTCCTACACCTCCTCCATCATTCCCATTTGTCTGGAAACCGGACAGAGAAACAAGGTTCTGGGTGAAAGGGCAAGGTACCTCGGCCAGTCCTATGGGGGTGGGGGGTGGGGTGGGACTGTATGGGGTCATCTCCAGGAGTAGGAACACCTGTATACCAAGGTCCTGCATCCTTTATGCCACGGGCAACAGGATGCTGGTGGATGCTTGCCCGAACTCCCAGACCCCTGCCAACCTGAACTGTGCCTCCTGAAGCAGGAAGCAGGAGTCCAAAGGCCCCCACCTGGCTCTGAGCACCTACTCAGGGGTATCCCAGCAAAACCCAGCCCTGCCCCCATGAGCCCTGGGACCTGTGAAACCTGCAAGGCCAAAAGGATGAGAACAGCCCTCTGGATAAGCCCCAGGAGCCCCCTTACACCTACCCCCTTAGGCTGAGAACTGAGAAAGGGGTCTCTGACATAAGCGCCCAGAAGGGATCTGATTAGGAATGCTTCTAACCAAGACAGTGGGCTTTTAGTCACTCAACAAACATCAAGCGTGGGCTCAGCTGGCACTAGCTTTCCCAGATACAGAACTGAAAATGCTGACAGGCAAGGCCCTTAGAGGCAGCAAAAAGACAGAAGGTGATTTGGCAACTTAATCCATCACCACCACAACCTGGGCATCTCCCTAGCCAGGTGAGGTTCCTAGGAAAGTAGACACTATCTGTGACTACCCCACTGAGCCCCAGCACAGGTGCCTCCCCCTGGTCTACGATGGGCCCTTGATACCAGGGAAAAGGAATCCTGCAGTCCTGCTCTTTCTATCATTCTGCATCCTTTTGGGATAAGCAGGACTCACAAACAGCCTGTCTTCCACCCTCACCAGTTGTTTGTTCCTAGCACATAAGGACTGGCATGTCACCTTTACATCATGACCCCAGCCACCTCATTCAACACTCGGACCTGCAAATAAGCATCAGGGAGGGACCTGGGCTTCAGTATGGGTAGGAAGGGAAGATCACTTCTGCCATTTACCAAACACCAAACATGTGCCAAGGCTGTTCAACTCATGTCACTAAATTCCCAGAGGCGCTGCAAGGTAGCCGTCATGACCTCCATTACAAAGCCCAGCGAGGAGACCTGGAAAAGTTAATTAACTTGCCCAGGGCACACAAATCCGAGCCAAGCCTAATCCAGACCCTGGCTGTCCATCTACACCTGGCAGCGACACTGTAACGACCTGCAGCAGATAGACCTGGTAGGGGTGTTATAGGTCTCAAAGCCTTTTCAGGTCAAAGGCCCTCGTCTGGGAACATCTCCAGCAGCTGTCCCAAGCGTCTGAAAATCTCTCTCTCTTCTGGGGGGTTGTGGGGACCCATCACTCAGAGCTGGGTACCCTGACATTTTCACAGCCCCTCTTTGTGAGTGGTCCACCAACCCCAAGGCTACCAGCCTCACCCAGGGGAGCCACATCCAGAGAGGGCACCACTGGGCCCCAAGGGCTGAGTGGCAGGGGGTCTGCCCAGTAACCTCACTGTCCCCAGTCCCTCCTGCCCTGTGGCCAAACCCCCCACCACTTAGACTCCTGGGTCCTCTTTCTCCTTCCAGCCGCTATCATTGGCCCAGAAATCCTCTCCATTCTTCAAAGCTGGGCTTAATCTTATCTCTTCCAAGAAGGCTTTTCCCGTCCCCGCCTCTGGAACTCATCTCTCTAGCCACTGTGTCCCATCCTTAGATAGTGATCACACAGTGCAGTGGGTCCCACGGGTCTTAGATGATGGTGTATGTGCACGTGAAACAGACTCCCAATTCACCCTGAGCTACTGTCTGGGTGCAGGGCCAGGAAAAGACATCTTTAATAAGCTGGGGGAGGGGGTGTGTCCAGGCCTCGCTGTGATTGCAGGAGCCGAAGGTTCTACCCACCCCGGGAGGCAGTGGGTGCCCTGAGGGGAAAGGGACTCTAGTCTCTAGCTGTGACACAACCCCAGCCACCAGGCAGACCTGCTGAATGGATAAATGCAGGGAAAGAACCATGGCCAGGGGGAGAACAGAGGCCCTTCCTCGACAGGCCTGCCCTCTTTTGGGAGGAGCCAGACCCTCCAGCAGGCTGGGGGACCATGACCAGGCCCGGGCTGGGGAAGCCCCCACCCACACCATCTCAGCCACTCTCCAGTAGCCAGGGTCACCTCCAGGGGAGCAGGCATGGTCCAGGCCTGGCAATCCCTTGGACGAGGGCACAGGCGTTCGCCTCTTAACCCCGGGCTGCCCCAACACTTCCTGCCCTTTCAGTACTGCTCCCAAGCTGCACCCAGCACACAGCTGCACGCCTTTACAATCAGTTAACAGCTGTTTTGCATAGATTTTCAATTCTAATTGCCTTGCTTTGTGAGCACCGCCAGCCCGGGTGAATGGGGAAGCCGGCGCTGCTAGAAAGCAGGCGGGGAGGGGGGAGACACTGGAGACACTCGAGAGGCACTAAAAGGAAGCCGTGTGCGCCAGGCTGGCTGCTTTTATTTTTTTTTTATATAAGGAAAGAATACCCCTGCCACTAACTGCCCCTGTCCCAGCTCCTGCCTCTCCTATTGGAGCCCAGCATCTTGAAAGGTACCCCCAACCTTGGGAGGGATGCTACCCTGCCCGCTTTGACCCATGCTCCCCAACCCACCCCAGACAAGGTACCCACCCCGGGGGACAGCTTCCAGCTCTGGAACCACCGCTGGGGCCTTTGCTTCCCTCCTCCCTCACCCCCCTCCCCTCTTCAGCCCCCTCCCTCCCAGCCCCCCAGGCTCTCCAGTACCCAGATATGGGAAGCTAATTGGACAATAAAGTTGAGCAGCGAGGAAACGTGCTCTCTGGAGACAGCTGGCATCTATAAAAGAGAAATATTTGCATTTAAAACCTTTAAACTTTAAACGCAGGGCCAGGCCAATGCAGGGGGAGTATGAACGAGGGGGAGCTTGGACCCTCAAGGTGGGCAGCGACTCCCGGGAGAGGCCGCACAAGCTGCAGGGGTCCACAGGGGCCCCGTGGATGGTAGTTCTAGACATTTCTGCCCCCGGTGACCCCTGCCCACGCCTCCGCGGCTATCTGTAGGACTCCGGCCGGCCAGTGCTAGCCTGGTGGCCTCGCCACGAGTGATGTACAAACCCTCCCTAGCTCCCCACCCACTTGAGATCTCAGGCATTCTGCAGAATTCCCAAGATCTTTCCAAACTGAGCCTGAAGCCCAAGGTCCCACAGCCTCAGGGTGGGCCTGGCTGAGCTGATGCCCATCCCCATGCTGCCCAGGCAGAGCCCCAGGCCCTCTCTACAAACTGCCCCTCCCCCTGGCTGCTGGCTTCTCCCCACTCCCTGCCCCCTTGACCCATTCCCTGAACCCCTTCCATATTCCGTGACACCCCACTGCCCAGGTAAGGAAATGGGGACTCAGAGAAGTTCACCCCCTTTCCAGGGGCTCCCAGGACACCTCCTCCTCCATGCTGCTGTCTGGGGTGGGGGTGCCCAGTTTTCATTTCCTCGCATGCCTAGTTCCCATTTTTCATATTTGAGAGAAACCTGGCCCAATTTCCTCACTGTCAACATTCGTGATGTAAAGTCAGCAGAGAACATGTCCCTAAGTGGTCTTATTTTGGCAGGCGTTAGTGAAATCGCAGAGGACTCTGGGCTATACCGGTCCACCCTCCCCTGCTCTACCTTCCAGGGTGGGGGTGGGGGAGGGCGAGAAGAGTGGCCCAAATCAGAGGGCACACGTGTGACGTTCAACAGTGTCAGCTAAGCAGAAGCCACACCAGAAGCATCTCCTCTCACCTGGTGTCAGAACAGAGCATCCTCTCCTTCAAAGATGTCTGTTCCCTTCAGGGAAGTATTTCCAGTCCCAGCAGTGCCCTCTGACTCCTGAGCCATGATGCCCGGCTTGGTGGTCAAAGCCAAGAGCAGCTGTGAAACGTTCAGTTTCCTCTCTCTCTCTGCCTGCAGCACTACCCTCTCCACACCCTCAGCAGGCTTTCTCACCATCTCTTCCTAAACAAAACTGCCTGGGCATCTGGGTATGAACCTCATTCAACGACCATCCCCAAAGCAAAGGTAAAGCGTCACTTCCAAGAACACAGGCTGAGGGACCTGAGGGGAGGGGAGAGGGTTTAAGGACAGTCACCTGGGCTGAGCCTGTCTGACCACCGCCTCCTGTGCACCAATTCTGCTCGCTGTTGAGGTGTAAGCAACACACCCCTTCCCTCGTTTTAGTGAGCACTACACAGATAAGAGACTAGAAAGAGCCCTGCACGGGGCCTGGGACACAGTTGGAGCTGATACAGAATTACTTCTATGTGGTGTGGGGAGGAGATGGTCGGTAGGAGGGCAGCAAATAAAAAGGGTTTTGAAGATGTGCTTGTCAGCGCCACACCAGGTGGGCAGGGAGGCGGGTGAGGCCGTGTCAGCACTGGGGTGTCGGGGCCTAGGGTGAGGCCGAGTAGGGCTGGTTTGCTCCCTCTCTCACACGTCCTGGAAGGAATGTCCTTCTGTCCTCTCCACAAATCACACTTCAGAAGTCATGCCAGCACTTCCCTGAGCCCAGCCCCCTTCTGGCTTCAGGGTCCTACTGGACACCTGCTGGTCTATGTAGCCAGACAGAGGGGAAAAGAGACAAAGAGAAGGACCCAGCAGGCCATCCACATCTCTGGCTTTTGTATTTAGTTTAATGTTGACAGCATTCAATCAAGACTTCCTTCTCAGAGATGTGTCTTTTTAAAAAAAAATTTTTTTTCCCTCACCCGAGGACATTTTTACATTTATCTTCAGATAGAGCGGGAGGGAGAGAGAGAGAAACATCGATGTGAGAGAAACACATTGACTGGTTGCCACCCACACAACCCCAACCAGGGCCGGGGACAAACTGCAACTGAGGTCGTGCCCTTAGCGGAAACCGAACCCAGGACTCTCTGGTCCGCGGGCCGACACTCTAACCACTGAGCCAAACTGGCCAGGGCTCAGAGGTGTGTCTTAAAAATTATCCAAACAACCCAGATGTCCCCCTACTGATTGATGGATAAACAAATGCAAGTCTATCCATACAGTATAATATTATTCAGCCATTAAAAAGACTGAAGTTCTCATACACGGTACAATATGGATGAACAGGGAAACCTGAAAACAGAAGTCTACACAAAACCCTGTACACGAATGTTCACGACAGCATTCTTCATAATAGCCCGAAGTGGCAACAACCTGAATGTCCAGCAACTGACAATGAGTTTTGAAAACCCGTAGTCTATCCACGCAATGGAGTATTATTCAGCCATGAAAAGGAATTAAGTACTGATCGCGCCACAGAATGGATGAACCTTGGAAACTGAGCGAAAGAAGCCAGGCAAAAGACCAACATACCACACATCATTCTCATTCCATCCATAGAAAAGTCCAGAACAGCCCGGCCAGTGTGGCTCAGTGAATTGAGCGTCATTCCATGGACTGAGAGGTCCTGGTTTGATTGCTGGTCGGGGCGCATGCTGGGGTTGCGGGCTTGATCCCCAGTAAAAGGGCGTGCAAGAGGCAACCAACTGATGTTTCTCCCTCACACAGATGTTTCTCTCTCTTTCTCAAAACTCAATAAAAACATTAAAAAAAAAAAAAAAGTCCAGAATAGATCAATGCAAAGAGACAGAGTAGATTAGTAGTTGCCAGGAGCTCTGAGGAGGAAGGAGGGGGGAGGAAGGAATGGGGAGTGACTACTAATGGGTATGGGGTCTCCTTTTGGGGTGAGAAAATGTTTTGGACCAAGACAGAAGTGGCAGTGTATAGCTTTGTAAATATAACACTGAATTATTCATTTTAAAATGGTTAACTTCATGTTATGTGAATTTCACCTCAATTTTTAAAAAAGATCCCATCTGAAGGCCCCTTGCTTGTCCTGGGAGGGGTGGGGCAGGGCCTGAAGTTTCTTTGAGAGCCCCAAGCAGAGGCCCTGAGGACAGTGTCCGCTGGAAACCCCCTCTCACACCGCATTTTCAGCTCGGGAGCACTCAGAGAAACTAGTCATGTTCAAGAGTATTTTGCTTCCAGGGCATTTTCCATGCATGGCCGCGCGCGCGCGCGCACACACACACACACACACACACACACTGCTGTCTCTGCAGACCTGACCTCTGAGCCCTCCAGGCAGGGGGTTCACAGTGTCCCCACCCCCGAAGCTGCAGGCCTTTTTTGCCCTCATCAACAGTTCTCTGGCTCCAGGGGGAGGGCAGGCCCTGCCCTTGTGAGCACTGAGCAGCTGGAGGTCATGACACCTAAAGGCACACACCTGTCTCTGAGCAGGGCTGCAGCCGGCTCCTGCCACCTGGCCACTGGGCTGGAAAGAGGCCAGCTGTGACCTAGGCAGGCCTGGGGGACAGGGAGGGAGTGGGGGGGGCGCACAGGGAAGTTAGGCCCCTCAGAGGTCATGGGTGGCAGGGGAGCCAATGTGGCCCCTGAGGGGGTAAGGCAAGAGTGCCCCCGTAACCCCATGCCTCATCCACCACTGCAGTGGGCACACTTCCACCTTCTGGGCCTGGACACCCGTGGACACAGAAATCTGGGTGGTTCCCTCAACAGGGAACAGCATTCTTTTAAAAAATATAAAATTAACCAGGCACCCTCATGCTGGCTGAGGGGTTTTCCTCTCTCTTCCTGGTCAGTCAGTCCGCTCAGAGGACAGTGTACCCACACCCCCACCCAGGCCACCACAGACAGGCCAAGTGCCCAGGAGGGCACCCAGAGAGGCCGGAGGCAGCGAGTCACCCCAAGGTCCAATACAGATCTGGGTGGGACAGGGCTGGGGCAAAGTCACAGGACCAGGAGCTGTTTTAGAACCTCAGGTTGGCGGGTCTCCATTTACACTCACAGGAACTTGAAGGGATCCCCAGGAACTTATTGGGGGGGGTCCATATTCCCCAATATTCTTCACAGGTTAAAAGCTTTAAAAGTTCGTTAAGTATCCAAGAGCCCTGAGACATACACATACACACACACACACAGGCCTGCGATTTGCACACATTTGCACGGTGTTCCCACCCGCTCCTTGCGCCTTCAACCCACCGCCTCCGAGCCATGTGCCACGAATCCAGCCCTGGCAGCAGCTGGGGTCTGCTGAGTACTTACTGTGTGCCAGGCATTTGAACCCAGGAGTCCACATCCCAGAACTGCACTAGCCCATCCCTAGCCCCTCTCCCATCCTACCCTGCTCCTGACAACTTTCTGGATTAAGTATCTACTACCTGTCATTAAAATCCCAAACTGTCACCTGGATAATCAAATCCCAGTTGCCTTTATGGCTCGCTGCCTGGACAAGCAATGCACACAGACAAGCGAGAGCAGAGGCTTGCCCCCCCCCCCCCCCCGGCCTGGGCCCCACTGCAAAGCCAGCGGGAGGGCCCTGGGACTAGAGGTCAGTTTCAGGACCTGGTCTTCTCTGGCTCATGTCCGCTTCGAGGAGCCACTCACTCCAGCTTGTATTGTATTTCAGTCTTTAGAACTTGGTCTCACAAATGGAAATAATCGAGGAGAAAGGATTACATTAAAAGCATCATTTTTACCCTGGCCGGTTTGGCTCAGCAGTTACAGCATCAGCCCATGGACCAAAGTCTCGGGTTCGATTCCTGGTCAAGGGCATGGTGCAGGTTCGATCCCCGGGCCGGTCAGGGTCATTCAAGAGGCAACCAATCAATGTGTCTCTCTCACATCAACGCTTCTCTCTCCCTCCTTTCCCACTCTATCAAAAAAAAAAAAAAAAATCAATGGAAAAATATCCTTAGGTGAGGATTAAAAAAATAATAACAATAAAATAAAAAATAAGAGCATCCTTTTCACTGTTGGAAGTTCTTGGTGCTGAGGTTATGGCTGGCTGCCCTAAGATCCTCTGGGTGTCTGCAAGGCCCCAAGTTGAAGGTCAGCATGGAGGTGCTATTATATGGTGCATCCCCTCTGCCCATTGCTACCTGTTTGCTCCAAGAAGGGCCTTTGTTTCCTCTGCTGCGTGGCCCTTCCAGCCCCGTCCTGCTGAGCCCCATCCGGAGACACCTCCTCCCCAGGCTGGTGAGTGAGCTGCTCCTAGATGCAACCGCCCACCTGCCACCAAGGCCCCTCTGCAGGACCAGCCTCGGCCGCTACACCCTGGGCTGTGGTTGTCCCACTGTGACGGTGCCCCCCAAGGTTCACTGTGTCCTCCCCATCACCTCATCTCCTCATTTTACTCTCAAGTCTGCAACCCCCGGCGGACACCAATGGCTGCCACTTCCTCCCGCTTCCCTTCCTGTGGGGCTGCTCCCCTCCCACCCCCTCCATCCCCAGTGGGGATGGGCTCCTCTCCTGTTTTAAGTCTCCCCCTTGGCCCCTCAAGTCCTTGCGCTCCCATCTGTCCTGTCATGACTTGCAAACGCATGCACCTGCCACCCCGCATTTCTAACCTCCCACATACAGGCCGTTCTAGAAGTGTCTGGTGGTCTCTTCAGCCCCACAGGGCCCAGGGCCCCCACCACACTTCCCAGCTCTGCCGTGTCCTCCCCTGACAGGTTAATTTAGATTAAAGCCTCCCTCCTTATCTCCGTTCAGGCTGTACCCAATGCCAGGTGCGCCTTCCCCAGTCCTTCCCAAACCCTCTTTGTTTGCTGCATACCTCTTCCACTCAGGCTCTGGCTTAAATTCCACCTCCTCCAGGTAGCCTTCCCAGATGTGGCTCTGGGGCTCCAAACCTGCTCCAGTGGAAGTAGACCTTCCTTCTCCTATGGGGAGGCGGGGGTGACTTTAGCATTCTTTCCTTTCTGCCCTGCATTCAGGAGGCCCAGCCATGGTGGAGAGGAAACAAGCCTGTCTTATTCGTGGACCTTCACAAACCCACAGGTTTGCTGAACAAATGAAATGAACCAGACCCTCGGAGGACACAAACCCTCATCAGCAACAAATGCTGCCTGCATCCCCCTGCCCCCAAATAAACCCAGCCACAACCAGGATGCACGAAGCCCCTGGAATATGTGCATGGGGCCTTCTCTTTTTAGAAGACTGAGTGCCTTGCCAGCGCCGAGGAGGGTGGCTTTTCCCACACCAGCCGGTACAGAGCCCCACATCTGCGATGCCACGCCAATCCCTCCCGCTGCGAGCAGAGTGTTCTGCAAAGAGTCACCAGGAAAACAAATGCTGGGTTTTTGTTTTAACCGCTCCTTGATGATTTAAAGGAAACACAGAGATAGGCACACCACGAACGAGAGCCCTGTCAGCTCCGAACTCAGCCATCCCCACTCAACACCAACTTCTCGCCCAGAGTTCAAAACAGTCTCCTCTCCCAGGAATGACAGTGGCAGTGGAGAAGGCACAGCGCCCCGCCCCTCCCCTTGGCCCACATAGTATAGGACTCCAGCTCCCTCCCCTCCCGGCACAGACCTGCCTGGCTAGCAATTTGAGCCCAGGGTTAGCACAGCCCAGCTCAGGAGTTCTATTCCTGGCTCTGCGGACAAATTGCTTCGTGACCTTGGGAAAGTCCCCACGCTGCCTGACCCCACCTGTGAGCTCTGCTGTTAATAATCCGAGGTAGAGGTGGCATCAGCAGCAGGACCTGCTGGAAGACACAATGTTTCCAAGTGACCCCGTGTCTCTCTGGTGGCTGCACAGAGCTGTGGGAGGACATGCTCACAACACATCTGGAGCCCCTCCTAGAGCACAGGGAGTGAGGGGGTGGTCACAGCTCCAGATGTTCCTGGGGGGGGGGTCTGGTCCAGCACCAGCCAGACCACTGTCCCAGAAGGGAGGACCGCCACCCTCCCATCTTAGAGAAAGGGCAGTCTCAGAGCCCTGCCACAGGCTGGGGTGACAAGCTCACCTGTCTTACAGGTGACAAGCCTGTAAGCATCACAGATGGTCAGAGCTGGCTGGGATCTTAGAGGAAGGGAGCGAAGGAGGAAGAGGGAGGGAGAGGCCTGTGCTGTAAGTCTCTCTCCAACTCCTCGGCTGCCTCCGCCCATTTCTGGCAGTTTTTCAGGTGGAGATCAGGCCAGGGAAGTGAAACACTAGAGCCTGTTGTCACTTGGCCAGGACAGATCGTGGACAGGAGGCCAGTTCTCAAGACCCACCCCACGGCTCAATTAACCCACGATCCCCAAACTTCACAAGAAGCGCCTGGTTAAAACAGATTGTCAGGTGCCCCCCCCCACCATGTCCATCACCCACATTCCACGTCGAGGGGAGGTTGGGGGGAGCCCAGGAATCTACACTGACAACAGGTGGCCCCGCCCCCACGGGGGGGGCTCAACTTCCCCCCATTATTCCGGCTTGCTTCCTCATCTGACTTGTGGCATGATCCTCTTTTAAAAATTAACTTTAATTTACTTCTTCCCTGCCTCTCTCCCCCAAAGACTTCGCGGCAACATTACCAGCCTCTGATGGAGCCGTGTTTATTATTTTACCGTTTCTTCAGGAAGCTCCCGGTAACTCGAAGGGGAATTATATTCAGAGAGAATTGGGTCCCCAGCGTAAGTCAACATTATTCATTTAACGACTTCTATTGGCACATGAGATGTGAGCAGGCCTCACCCAGAGACATCCCCTGTGGTTACTGGAAGATTTAATTCACAACATCCAAGAAAAATAATTAGGGGAGTAGGAGGATGGAGGGGTGGGGAGGGGCTCAGAGGCACCACCCACTGCCAGGTTACCCCAATCAGCTTCAGGGCTTTGTCACAGATCACGACACAGGTGGCTGGCATGTCTCACTCCACCTCTCACTCGGGCACGACACATACAGATGGGCCCACTTGGAGGGAACTTTTCGGAGAACAGATCTCCAAAATGGGACCAGCCAAGCCACCCTTTCCCTGCGTGGGGAGCTGCCCCAGCCCAGAGCATCCCACTGAGGGGATGCCCAGGAGCCCCTTCCCTGCCACTGTCCGGGACACATACTCCCCTAGTCTTTGCAGTGGTTCTCTGAGGTGGCCGAGGAGGGGCCAGGGGCCATGTGAGGGCGTTAGGTGTCCAAACTCAGCTATTGGGAGTGCTGGAACTTTCTTAAGCATGTTGTAAATGACACTGGCAATCCCTAAAAGATCAAAATTAGTTTTTATCTTTTTACTGTGCACTGTCTAGAGGTCGGACACAGAGTACAGAAAGCCAGGCCCCACTGGGAAGGGGGTGGGGGTGCTGCTGTGAAAAACAATGCCTGCGGATGGGTGCTGACCAGCCAGCCCACCGAGGGGTCAGTGGAGCGGGTACGAGAGGCAGGGCAGAGAGCCCACCAGAGCAGCGCTGTGGAGTTGGGAGTCACCGGCCCAGGCCCGGTGCTGACAAACCCAGGTGCAGCGCATGGGACCCCGAGAGCAGGAATCCAGTAGAAAGAACCTCTGGGCATGGTGTGCAGCCTTCCCTCGGAGATGAGACAGTGAAGAAACAGGAGATGTCTTAGACACATCATGACGGGGAGGGGGGAGAGAGAGAGAAACATCTTTTTTGCAGACCATTTTTGGCAGAAGGGATAAACTTTCCCCAGAACCTATCCTGAGCCCGGGTCCGAGGAACCACATCTCCAGTGCACCCGCCATTTTTATGTTTTACGTTTTTTTGTTGTTGTTTTAAAAATACGTTTTTATTGTTTTCTTAGAGAGGAAGGGAGAGAGAGAGAAACATCGATAGGAGAGAGAAATATCTTTCGGCTGCCTCCTGCACGCCCCCTACTGGGGATCGAACGGGACCGCTCAGTCCATGGGAAGACGCTCAGTCCACTGAGCCACACCGGCCAGGCTGTTTTAAGTTTTTAACAAGTACAGTGTCTCCAGGCCTCTGGACACTACGAATCTATTTTGGCCCATGTCGTACTTTCCTCTCTACCATTCCAAAAGACAGCAAGATACCCCATCTTCCAAAGGTCCCCAGGTCTGATCTCTACAGGCCAGAGAGGTTAAGTGATTGAACCAACGTCACACAGCACCACGGACAAGGTGAAAATTCAAATTCCCAGCTCAGTCCTCCCTCCCCTACTGGGAGAACCTAGAAAGATCTAACCTGAGAGCAGAACAGCTGAGGACAGCCCATTTGTTTTATGTATTTAAGACTCTGCATGGCCCTGGCCAAGTAGCTCAGTTGGTTAGAGCATTGTTCTGATACGACAAGGTTGCAGGTTCGATCCCCATCAGGGCACATTCAAGAATCGACCAATGAATGCATAAATAAGTGAAACAACAGATGGTGTTTCTCTCTAACATGCTCTCTTCCTCTCTCTCTAAAATCAATTTTTAAAAAATTATTTTAAAAAGTAAAGACTCCAGCCCTGGCCGGTTTGGCTCAGCGGTTAGAGCGTCGGCCTGCGGTCCAGAGAGATCCGGGTTTGGTTCCTGCTAAGGGCATGTACTTCGGTTGCAGTTTGTCCCCGGCCTGGTGGGGGTCGTGCGGGAGGCAGCCAGTCGATGTGTCTCTTTCACATCGATGTTTCTCTCTCTCTCTCTCCATCCTACTCTATCTGAACATAAAAAATAAAATAAAATAAAGACTCCATAAATAAATGCTTAGAGTAGCACCGTCAGATGGAACTTTCTGTGATGACCAAAATGTTCTCTGAGCTGTCCCATACGATTGTCACCAGACATGTGTGGCCACTGAACACTTGAAACTTGGTCAGTGAGACCAAGGAACTGAATGTTTTATTTTATTTAATTTTAATTAACTTAAAATAAAAGTTAAATTGAAATAACCCCATGTGGCCAGTGGCTACCGTACTGGACAGCACAAACTTATAAAAATGACCACACTTTCTGAGCCAAAGGTTGAGCTATTTGGTCTGAGAGGGCTTATGGAGAAAACAAGGCTGAATATCTGAAATCGGGGTTTGGGGAAGAATCCAGAGCCATGACTACAGTGAGTGAGACCCCGAGTCCCATTAAGGGGGGTCTCGAGGAAAGCTGCAGTCTAGAAATCATCACGGAAGTCTGAGAACACTCCTCCCGGGGAATTGCTTTGAGGCCTCATTTCCCAAGTCAGTGACAAGTCTGCAGCAGAGGTTCCCCCACTCCCTTTAGGGGGACCCTCATGATGGTGTTGGGAACAAGTGCACCCCTCCTGGGAGGTGTGACAGCCGAGTCTCTGCCAGAGAAAAGAGCCAGCCTGCAGACCAAGTACAGAGTACAGACGGATGGATGGAGGGTGGGGGGGTGAGTGGATGGATGGATGGATGCAAGGGAGGGAGGAAAATGAGTAACAGATGATGGATAGGTGGCTGGGAGCATGGGCGATGGGTAGATGGAAGAAAGGAAGGTAGATAAGGGATGGATGGATTGATAGAAAAACAAAGAAAATATCTGACATTCCAAAGTTTCGGCCACAGGACACTCCAGAGTTCCCCCACAGGCATCAAATTTCCAGGAAGGAAGATACAAGTGTTTTCTGGTAACTAAGGCCAGCAATCTGCCCCGAGGGGTTCTCAGCCCGAGGGCACAGCCTTCCCTCCCCAGCTAGGTCTCCGGTCCAGGCCTGGGAAAGAGGCCTGGAGCTCTCAGGCTGCCTTCTGTCGGGCTAACAAGGAGAAGCTAAGCCACCAAAGAGAAAGGATACTTCCTGGATTTCTGCAGATGTGAACCCACAAGACTAGGTGAGCAAAGCCTGGGGGCTGCTTGTGAGGTCTTCAGAAGGCCGTCCAGGGAGAGCACTGTCTGGGGAGGAGTCACAGGGGCCTGTCTGTCCTGAGCAGAAACACAGATGCCCTGGAGTAAGGAATGTCTGGTCTGCCCCTTGCCTTTCCTCTCCACACCACCTGAGCTCCTTTCCACGGTCCCTCCTTCCGGGGTCTTTCCCATCACAGGTGCCTCCTCCATTACCCAACTCAGCACAGCCTCACAGGCCTCCATCGATGCCCGGGAGGGTGGCGCGGTCCCATCCCCATAATCAGCCATCACAATGAGCAGTCAGACACCCAGCGAGCACAGGTCCTGAGCACGTATTTAATGTAGGGTCACTGGATGGACTTTATCCATTTCATGTCCTCTAATGATCCAACAAGCCCACAAGGCAGGGATAATTATGGTCCCCATTTTACAGGCGGAGTGGCAGACTTTTAGAGGTCACGAAGCCTGCTCAAGTCCCACAGCAGAGACTGACTCACAGGGACGATTTCTAGAACGTGCACTCATGTAGGAAGATGCTCAGCGCGTGTTTGCTGAATGACTGATGAATGCATGAATGAATGAGTGAACAAAGGACAATCTCAGGCAGTTCCCGGTGGTCTAGGGGACTGAGGCTCAGTGGAAGAGAAATGAGAAAGGCAGGTGGCCCCTGCAGAAGGCCCCGGGCCAGACAACCGGGCCAGCCTAGGATCCCCAGGTCCCCTGGAGACTCCTGGGCTCACAGATGGGGCCTGGAATATGGATAACGAAGGCCCCTCCAGTGAAGAGCAGATGGAGAAGCTGACTGCGATGGGCAGGGAGATCTGAGGGTTCTAACCTTTGCCCACCTGCCCTGCCAGCCCCCCGGGACTGAGCCCAGGCCCTCCACAGCAGGCCTCCGGCCCTGGCTGTCAGGGCCACTGGACAAACTGCAGACAGGCCAGGTCTGGGGCAGCCCCTGCTGCTTCCTCCCTCCCCTATGCCCCTCTCCTCCCTCCCTTTCTGCAAAGAAGTCAAATTTGCCACTCTATTGCATTAACCCAGCCGGGTGATGAATGGCAAATGTGTAGTGCACCAGCTCAGGGAGAGGGAGAGAGAGATACACCCAGGCCAGGCGGGACCCCAGCAACTGGGAAATTTTCCAGGCTCTGCTTCCGAGCCCCTCCATTCAACCCCCCTCTGCTGGCTCCTCCTCCAGCCCCCCTCCCCCCCATAAGAGAGAAGCAGCATGCCCTGTCATCAGAACCGCATTGTTCTGGCCAGAAGAAAACCGGGTCCAGCAGATGGCAGGTGTAACAAAAGCAGCTTGCTGTGGCCAAACCAATTATTTATCTAATTATGATTTACCACTTAACCACATGATCTTTCTGCAGAGTTGTGGGCAATTAAAACCAGGGTGACTATGTGGATTATGCAAATGGGCTAGAGCCCAGCGAATAAAATTGGAGATTAGACATTCACACAGGCAGGAGCTGGCACAGGGCAGCCCCGGGTGGGGGTGGGGGTGGGGGCCTGAGGGAGGGGAGGCTAAGGGAGTCAGGAAAGATGGGGAGCAGGAAGGAGAGAGAGAATGGAGGGGACGAGGCTGAGGGGAGAGAGGGAGGGAGAGGATCTGGCTATGGGAATGCACCTCCCCCTCAGGCCGCCAGGCTGCCCCACGTGAATGGCCCCTGGGACAGGGAAAATCAAGGCTGGGGGCCTGACAGGGGCTGCAGAGAACCAGGCATCACTAGGCCCTGGGGGAGGCACCTCTAGGGTGACTTGGGAGCCCAGGCTGGACGTTGTGGCTCCAAGTACCAAGGCCATGGGCAGCCACACTCCAGGACTGAGTGGTGGCTGGGGAGTCAGGGGAAGGGGAGAGAAGTCGACTGGGTGCCTCCACCCAAGACCCTCTGGTGACTTTCGCAAGGTTCCCTGCAGCACCAGCCTGGTCTCGGCACGCTGCAGTGAAGTATTTCACTCCCTTCACCACCGCCTCTGAGACACACCACCAGTGGCCTCCTTTTACAGATGAGGAAACTGAGGCTTAGTGAGGCTAGGTTACTTGCACAGGTGGCCCTGCTGAGAGGCTAGAAACTGGATGGGGCCAGGCCAGGTCAGCCTCGAGCTGCGCGGAGCCCCCAGCCTGCCAGGGCAGTTTCCTTGCTGGAGGAGGCAGGGCGGGCTGTTTCTGGCTGTCCTGAAACCTGTCCCTCCAGAGGGTTGGCCCAGAGGGAGCAACTCCTGGGCAGGCGGCTGTTGGCAGAGCTGCCCAGTGAGGACAGGTCTGTTCAGGTAGGTGAGAGTCATCAACAACGACCCACCAGACCGAGACTCGGGACACCCAGGATCAGTCCCAGCTTCATGACGGACCAAGTAGCAGCTGTGTGACCACAGCCAGGTCACTTGGAGTCTCTGGGCTCAGTTTCCAAACAAAGGGACTAGAGATGATGGCTGCTTCATTTCCCTGTAGCTATAAAAGTGGAGGTGACATTCATGAATATCCACATGCGACCCAGGTCTTCCCGAGACGGCTGAGCAGAGGAAGGAGGGACGAGAGAGAGGTGGCCTGTGGAGATGCTCAGGCACCACCACTCAGATTGGTTCCCTCTATTACCAATAAAAGCAAAAAACTCACAGAGCGCCCTTGCCAGACCTGGCTCCCAGTGCGTTGGGTGTCCTGCCCCGTAAGCCTCCTAACAACCCCATGAAGTGGTGCTATTGTTGTTCTCACTGACTGAGGCCCAGAGAGGTTAAGTAACTTGCCCGAGGTCACACAGCTGGCACATGGCAGAGCTGGGATTGTCATTCATTCATTCACTCAACAGATATTCGAGCAGCCCCTGAAATGCCAAGCTCTGTGCTGGCAGTTAAACATAACCCAGCGTAAGAGAAGGTCCCTCCTCAGGGAGCTGTGTTCTGGTGGAGTGACATTTTGGCATCAGCTATGTTGAAGCAGAGGAGGGGGCTAGGGTCAGACACCCACGAAGGTCCCTGTGACTCGGGAAGGGGGTCAGGAAAGGAAAACCACGTAGAGGACCTGCCCCTACCACAACCGTTCTTCCCACTGGAACCGTGCTGTCCAGGTGTGACCACCGGCCACAGGTGCTACACATTTAAATGGCTATACCTTCCATGAAATCTCACTTTCTCAGTCACGCCAGTCACATTCCCAGTCCTCAATAATCACCAATTCGGGCACCACGGATCTAGAACCTTCCATCATGATAAACCGGTCCGCGGGACCTCGCTTTGGGCGGGCAGACCTTTGTCTGTTTCAGTCCGAGATGGCTACGGGGCACCGAGGGCAGCGCCTGGCTGCTCACTCAGGGAAGGGATGGATGAGCGAGCGGCCTCTCCTAGGAACGACGTGTTCCGTGGAAAGGAGCAGACCGAGTCCTGGTGAAGTCAGGGCCCGCTGCCCCGCTGCCAACTGCCGAGAGCCTGCCGGCGTCACCGGACCGAGCCTGCCAAGGCCAGCCCAGGGCCCGCCTCCGTGCCCAGGTGCCCGGGGCGCACAGTTCCTGCGGGCCCAGCAGGGAGGTCCTGCCCACCACTGACAGCCCACACCATAGCACTTGGAGGCTCGGGAAACCTCCCCCAGGACCCTCCCCAGCACCCCAACCCGGTGAGTCTGCAGGAGGAGAGAGGTGGCTCCCTTTACGAAGAAGCCGGGTTCCGACTCTGCAGCCCTCGGGAACCAGGGAAGAAGTGAGGGGCAGCCTGGTGCTCCCAGACTCGGCCCACGCCTGCACTGGCCATCCTCGCCTGTCCCTTTCCAAGTCAGGGCCCTCAGTTCCAAGGTCTATGGTGGGGAGGGGGCACTGAGCAAGTTCAGGGGAAATTGGCAGTTCCCGGGATAGCTCCAGGAGCCCTGGAACCAGCCAGCCCAGGGCTCTGCACTTCAGGGCCAGGTGCTCTCTTGGGGATCTGACGAAAGCAAGAGACCTGCTCGGACTGTCAGGATGACCCCACTTGCTCCATCAATGTCAGAGGGTCTTCACACACTGGGGAAAACAAGGCAGAAAGGGGAGCTGGCTGGGGCCCCTTCTCCAGCTGGGTGTCAGGTAGCCCTTGTGACACAGGGTGTGACCTGGCTCTGGCCTCAAATATCAGGACAAGGGAACTGTCCCATAGGCCTGGCTAAACCCTCCATACACACACTGTCCCCAGAAGGGCACCCAGCCACATGCCACCCTGTCCAGTTCTGTGAGCCTGTCCTGTCCCCCGAGTGCCATCCCAAGTCCCCTCACTGCCGAGCCATGCAGTGCATGTAGTATTATCCCTTGTATGCCCCCGTGGACCCTTGGGGATAGCAGTGTCCCCATTTTACAGGCTGGAAAACAGGTTCCAAGAGGAGAAGTGAGCTGCTGAGGGCCACGGAGCAGGTAAAGTGGGGCCGGGGCACGAACCCCATCGGACCCCGAGAACTGCTTCTTTCCACTAGGGAACAAACAGCCAGACTCTTGTGTTTGTTCTCTGTGCCCCACACATGCTGCCTACCATGCACGCGTGCGCGCGCGCACACACACGCACTCACGTACTGACAACCACACATATTGTCACAGGCATACACACTCTCCCACACACTGTCACTCACTCACACTCTCACACACTGTCACTCACCCGCTCATTCACCCACTCACACATGGTGCTCCGTAAGTGTTATTCCACCCGAGACTTGAACACACAGCAGGGTCCGCCCTTTCGGGAAGCAAACACACCAGGTTCTGCCAGGCTCCTCTCGAGTCCTTCCGGGATGACCCACCCAAGGCCAGGCAGCAGGCCCACGGCCCTCTCTTTTGCACCCTATTCAGCTTCCTAAGCAGGTCTGCAGTTCAGTGGGGGCGGACATGGGCCCACCCACCCCTGCCACAGATGAACAGGGCGATGCCTGACCTAGAAGCCACCCCCAGGAGGCACAGGACTGCAGCCTGGATCTCACACCCTCAGGGCAGGCACTCGCAGCCTCCCAACCCCAAACCCCAAACCCCGAGATGAGACATCTGGGGCAAACCGCTCTTTAAGCCCTGGGGAGGAGGGTGGGGGCAGGGAGGAGGAGGGAGGAAAGGGTAGGAAGTTGCAACCCAGGAGTACTGGGGGAGGGGAAGCCAGTGGGCCTGGAGGTCAGGACAACTGTGCCCCTTCTTAGGTGACAGTGGGCGGGGTGGTGCCAGCAGCCCCTGGCCCTCCCGCTTCCCCCCACCTTCCCCAGGCCCCCGTGACAAAGGCCTGCCTTCCTCCAGGAAAGCGCTCGTATTAATAACGGTGGCGGCAGATTCCCCTGCCTGCCTGAGTTGATAGGAGATTTATGCAGCCTGCAAAGTCGGGAAATACAGAAGTATTCCTGATAATACTTCTTGTCCTAGCAAAGGTCACGGGCAGGGCCCATCAATCCCGAGAAATAAAGAAGGCCCCGTTTTGCTTGTTCTTCATCGAAGGAGGGGAAGAGCCTTTTAATCGCCTCATTTGGAGAGCTGGCCGGGGTTGTATGTCATCCAAATTACAGATTCAGCATTAATTGACCAGATGTGGGGGGCTCTCTCAGGGCCCCGGAGGACCATAAAGCTGTTCCCACACTGGTAATTAGCAGACAGAGCGGCCCAGGCTGGGGCACTGGCCCCCAAAGCACCAGCAGGGAGGGGAGAGTAGTGGGACGATGTGGGGGGCGGGGGCACTGGTCATCCACTGGGCATGTGCTGTGCGGGGCTCAAAGGCCCACCCTCAATGCAGCTGGACTGAGGACCCGATGCCCCATAGAGGCCCTGAAAAGTGGGTGGAAGGGGCGCCTTTCTCCCCTGGCAGCCGCAGTGGGTACATTCTGAGGGTGGCGTGGTTCTGCCCTCCTGACGGAACTAAGAGGAAGGCAAGAAGCCAGTTGGGGAGGGGTCACCCCAGTGAACTGCAGCTGATGAGGACACCGTCCTGCCACCAAAGGGGTGGGCTCACCAGTTACTCTGGCCACCAGAAAGGGTTCGATGGAGAGGAAGGCGGACTGCCTTCTCGGTGGAGAGCCAGGAGGACCACAGGTGACAGGTTATAGAGGGACAGCTACAGGGATGACATTAAAATGTTGAACAATCTGTCCAGCAAGGCCAGAGGCTGAAGCAGGGTCCGGGCTGCCTATCCTGCAAACCCTTAACTCTTTACTTGCCAGAGATGAAACGGTCTTGGGGAGGGAACCCAAGGGAGAGTCCAGGAAGGCTTGGGTGAGATAGATGGGGGACCACCAACCCAGACAAAGTATCACCAGCTTGGTAGTACTGACTCCTTGGGGACAACTATGGCAGGAGTGGGAGACCTCCCTGGGGTCCTAACTGCTACCCCCACAATCACAGCCTCTGCTTAATGATAGGGCAAAACCAACAAGGGGCCTGACCTAAAAAGCCCCCACTGCACCCAGGTGCTTGGGAAGGTGGGACGCACACAGGCTTGTCCCCAGGCCCCCGGCAGGTGCATCCCCCGCCCCCTCGGAGCCCGACCACCCGGAGCCCCACACGCACACTGCTGCTCCATCAATTCTGCTATAATGTATTTTATGAACATGCAGATGGCATGGCTAGGGCCAGGGGGAAGGTTCTACCTTGGGATAAGAAATTAACACTGGCAAATAGCAAATTTACTGCATGTATTTTCATTTTCCTAATACCAGTACCATCTGCTAGCAATTGGGGCTCCACATTGCTGTTTTCCCCTTTATTTCTCCAGCCTGCTTTTATTTTATTTTATTTTTTTCATTTTCTGCAGCCGAGCCCTCCAGCCACCCACGGAAGTGGGTTTAGTCATCCCACCAGAGCATCCAGGAGGTGACCAGCAGCCTGCAACCCCCACCCAGCCCAAGAGCCACCTCTCTCTCTGGCTTCTCCAGGCAGGAAGTGGTGGAGGTGCTCTCCCAACTCCCTGCCTCGGAGAGTGACTCGAGCCCAGGGAGAGAGACAGACTTGCATCAACGCACACTGAACTCAATAAAAACCAGCTCAATCCAGACCCCTGGCAGCTGCAGGCCCCTATGTCTCCCTTGCTGGTTATGGGAATTATTTAAAATTAAAAAGTTAGCTACTGTGCCCCCCCCCCCCACCCAGGCAGGAGAGTGGTTTGGGGCTGGGGGCTTCAGTAGGGCCTGGGGACACAAATGACTCACTTGCACAGAACAGGGGGTGGGATAGGGGGCAGAAGCTTGACGTTTTCTTCCAAGGAGAAAGCGGCCCCTTCACAGACGTGGCCAGGGTTGTGTGCGCACTGGTCTCAGAGGTGGGGAGAGGGGATGCTTTGCATACGTGACGCCGTGGAGCAGGGCAGTGGGCATGAAGACAGAGCCCAACGGGACCTGTGAGCACTTTTTGGGAGTAGCTGTGACTTGGCCACGCAGCCTGGTGGTGGGACAGCCAGTGTGGCCTGGCTCTCAGAGGGAGGGAATCCATGCTTCCAGGGAGCCCCTGAAAGAACAACCCCCAGGGCCAGCTGGTGCAGAGCCCACACGGAGGCTGGCGGGATCGCAGAAAGGAGCAGGCAGGAGAGGGGCCTGGGGGGAAGGAAGGTCTCCCCGCTCCCAGCATTCCCAGCATTCGGAAAACTGTCCTTGGCCGGAACCCACTGAGCCCAGGGCCTCTGCATGTTGCAGAGCTCGAAGGACCTCCCGGTCTGAGGCAATGGGCGGAACTGTAAGCCCTAACCCCCAGGACCTCAGAATGTGACCTCACTTGGGAATAGGGTCCCTGCAGGTGTAATTAATTAGTTCAGAGGAGGTCGTACTGCAGTCGAGTGGGCCCAAATCCAACATGACTGGGCCCTTATTTAAAGTTAGGCCCAGCCCAGCCGGTGTGGCTCAGTGGTTGAGCGTCGACCCATGCACCAAGAGGTCGTCGGTTCGATTCCCAGTCAGGGCACATGCCCAGGTTGTGGGCCAGCCAGTGTGGCCCGGCTCTCAGAGGGAGGGAATCCATGCTTCCAGGGAGCCCCTGAAAGAACAACCCCCAGGGCCAGCTGGCGCAGAGCCCACACGGAGGCTGGCAAGATCGATGTTCTGTCTCATCAATGTTTCCATCTCTCTCTACCTCTCCCTTCCTCTCTCTCTAAAGTCAATAAAGAAAAAATAAAAATAAATAAATAAAGTTAGGCACAGACATGCAGAGGGAGGAAGTTGCCATCTGCAAGCCTAGGAGAGGCCTGAATACATGCTTCCATCATGGCCCTCGGGGGAACCGGCCCCAGGAGAGCCACCTAGATTCTGGGTCCTGCCCAGAGAGGGTGACACAACAGTTTGTTTTTTAAGCCACAGCAGCCCCAGGAAACTAATGTAGTTGGCCAGCCCCTTTCTTGCCATCCATTCGAAACAAATTAGCTAACTCAGTAAGCCTCGGGTTCCTCACCTGTAAAAAGGGGATCATTACTGTCTTACCTCCTAGGTAATGGATGGGAAATTTATTATTGATAGTAGGCTATCCACCGTTCTAGGCATTTTACATTTAATCCCTGCAAAGCCCCAACTCCCACCATGAGCGAGGTTCTTCTATTACCCCCAATTTACAGACAAGGGAACTGTGGCACAGAGAGGCTGAGTAACTTGCCTGAGGTCACACAGCTGACAAGTGGCAGAGCCAGGAGTGAACCCAAGCAGGTGGGCTCTGAGTCCGTGCTCCTTACGGCAGTACCACATTGCACCCCTGAGCCAGAAGAGGTGTCGCTCAGGGACCCGGCTTGGCGCTTGGCTAGGAAGGGCTCAGAAAGGACCGCTGCTGGTGCCATCACCTCCAGTTTTACAAATGAGGCACCTGCGGCCCAGCCAGGGCAAGATGACTTACCCAAGGCCACACGGGAGGCAAGCATCAGAGCCAGGACGGGCTCTCCCCGATGCCAGACTGAGGCTGGAGCACGGCGAGAAAACTGCCTTCCATCCCAACCCCAAATAAAGATTCAGCTGGGCAGAAAAACACCCCCAAACTAACAAAGTGGCCGAGCAAGAGACTGGAGAAACTGCCGCCAACACGTGGAGAATCCTGCTGTCCTTGGTGTCCCTAAATGTGTCCCCTGGCATGGTCCCCCAGCTCTGGGCTCCATCCCTGGGTCTCCTGAAGATGCCACCTTGGCCACCACGCAGAAGGGCCACCAAAAAGGGTTAAGGGAAAAGGAAAGCCCCAGGTGGAGAGGGCCTTTTGAGAACCAGAGCAGCAGGGCAGAGCACAGAGCATCCTGGACAGGCCTCTGATCTCTGCGGCTCTTGGGGACAAATGGGTAGAGACCTTTAAATCCCGGGATGCCAGCATCACACGAACTGGGCAGGCAGAGCTGGAAAGGATGGCGCCCTGGAGGCTGAGTATTTTCTTGTCCTGTCCTCCTGAGACAACAGCAGGTGGAGGCCGGACGGCTCTCTTTCGTCAAACCATTCACAGTTCACCACGCCTCCCCCACCTTTGAAAAAAAAGTCCTGGAAATATTTCTTTCCCATCAGCAAAAGGGAGGAGAGAGGATCCAGCCCCACAAAAGAGGAACACTTCCTGGTCCATCTTGGGTGGGTCTGTCATCAGTGACAGCCGGATCACATGGACCCCACTCTTCACTTCCATGAGGGTCTTGGATGGATATTGGATTGGGGGCTGGGGGAGGGAAGAAGTAAGGCAGCCTCCACGCTGGCACAAGCTTCATTCAAACAGAACGCCCCCACACCCCTGCTCAGCCAGCGCTGCCCCCACCAACTTTTCCGGCCAGAGGGAAGCCAGAGCACGAGATTGGAGAATAAAATTTGATTTGAAAGAATTTTATTGCTTAGCCCAATGATGGCTTTAAATATTAAAAAGGCATAAAACGAAGGGGGAACGGAAAAGCAGTACCAAGTACCAGCCTCAGACGTCTTTTGCCAAATACGCTGCCATCTGAGAAAGAACGAGCGTTTGGAGAGGAAAGGGCTGCGGTGTGTGGGGGGGTCGTTCTGCCTCCCTGATCATCCTGCTTTGCAGACATTTTCAAAGCAGCATCCTGAATCTCCCCAACCTTACCCGGAGACAGGTAATACATTCATTATTGATGGATCAGTACCCAGAGAGTGTAAATTACTGAAACAAACACGGCATAATTAGGGCATTAGAGGGAGCGTGGAGGGAAGGCAGGGTATGCCACGTTTGGCTGTGGCTTTCATCTCTGCAGGTGTTCATCTCGGTGGCAGCCAGCGTCCCAGCCTGCTTACCATATGCACATCCCGACTAGCCAGTTCTCAGCTGGAGGGTCCACTGGGAACTCCCTTCTGCCCAAAGAGAGGGAGCCAGGGGCCCAGACAAGCCAGGCGTCTTGGGGAACAAGTGGGGGGAGCACACAAGTCGGGGGGGGGGGGAGCACACACGTGTACACACCCACACCGGCGCGCACTCACGAGCACACACAGGCGTGCACACACGCGGGCACGCACACAAAGACCCAGATCAGTCTGCGGGCTGTGCAGCTGGCGAGCCTGTGTCCCCATCCCCATGCATGCCCTCAGGATTTCACGACAAGAATGAAACTGATCAGGCAGCCTCCAGTTCCATAATTAGGGCCAATTGAAGGAGACAAAGAAATCTATGGAGATCACAGTGGGAAGTGGTAGTGATGAACGCTGGCTTTGAAATAGCATTTTGTACTCACTGGACCATCACTGTCTTTACATAAAAGCTGCCTGCCTCCTTTCTCTCACTCCCTCCCCTGGGGCAGAGGCGGCTGGCCAGGAGGCAGGCTCCAGACAGCCCCCTCCACTGATTTTGCCTTTTCTGGGTCAGGCCTCATTTCTGGTGGCACAAGAAGGAAAATGGGGAGGGGGTTAGGCCTCCTTTTTTCTCGTGTTTTGGCAGTGGGAAAAGACAAAAGGCAGGCATGAAAAGCATGCCTTCTCCCAGATGCATCTGAATTAGAGGGAACTTAGGAAGGTGACTAACTTATTGGCTTTTCTGAACAGGACTGTGGTTGTGTGCACGCACCTGTGTGTGACTGTGTGTAGCATGCGTGTGCAGCCATGTGTGTGAGTGCACGTGTGACCACATGTATGTGCAAGTGTGAGATGTGTGAATGTGTGTACATATGTGTGTATTGGGGGGAGTCCCAGGAGGCTGAGAACCTTGAAATCTGAGGAGTCCGAAGGTCCTTTCTAGGTCTCACTTTACTTCCTAAAAAGTTAGGACAACAAAACCAGCCCTGGACCCAGGACTGGGAAACCCTGGAGGCAGGCAAAGGAAGGTGAAGTTAGGGTGAGCAGGGGCTGCTGGCAGAACTGCCAGCTTCAGGGCACGTGTGGCCAAAGCTGCCCATGCTGGGCACACATTGTCACTGGTGGGGATTCTGGAAAGAAAACCTGGCTGAGGACTGCCGCCCAATGCCCGGCACGGGGAACATGGGGTGGGGGTGTCGGAAGGCTGGGCCAGCCTCCCCTGACATCTTCTAGAATTCCAACTGGAGACCCCCATGACACCACCCTCCCAAGGTGGCTGCAGGGCAGGGGCACGCTGACTTGGGAGGAGTCAGGGGCTCCAGGAAGCATCCCCAGCTGGCATCCCCACGACTGTGCCAACCTGCTCATGCACGCATGTGTGGCTTCCCTCCTCCTGCCCGCAGTAATCCTCCAACTTTACAGCAAATTATTAAAACTCACTTATATTTAATCTGCCTTCTGGAATTAATTGAATTTTTATGCTCGGCAAATGCCACAGTTTGTGCTGCCTCCCGATCGCTGGCTCGGAACAGCTAAATGACAAGGCAGCCGACCAACCGCAGGCTCTGCAGACGGGCTCTGGGGGTAAAAAGGCATTAACAGGCAAGGGCGGGGGGGCTGTGCAGAATGGCCTCTTCCCATCCCCAGAGCCCTGAACCATGGAGAACAGACGCTCAATTTACCAGCACAGGGAGGCCTGGGCTCAGGGTGCCCCTGGGCAGGTACATGGGAGTGCTGTGCTCCAGAGGGCCCCCGAGAGGCAGGAGCAAGCCTGGAGGGACCCCTCCCCTAACCAAGGGGGTCCTCTTGGTTGGTTTTGGGCCAAGGAAGCTTCACCCTGTCCAAGTGACAGGGCTCTGGCCAGCCTCCAAAGAGGCCCGAAGAACACCACCTCCTCTCCTGCACTTGGCACTGGCAGCAGCCCCACACGTGGGGGCTTCCCGACCCCCCTGAACCCCGGCCAACTTCTGCAGCGGAGTTCCACCCCGCAGGCGCCAAGGATCCAAGGTCACACGGAATCCTGGCACGTTCCCTTCTTGCCGGGACACATTAATCTGGGGGTGCTGACACCTCAGGGGAGGGGAGCCGTGTTTGCAGAGCCCTGTTTGGGGTGCTAAGTGCATCCTCTTACATCTGCCAGGTTCAGAGTTCTAAGTGAGATGACACCAAGAGGCTGTGTGTGTCTGCTCTCCCTGCTCCCGCCCCTTCCCTCCTGATCTGTGCCAACAGCCCACTAATAAAAGGGAGGAGATGGGTACAGGAAGCCAGGGCTGGTCTAAAGATTTTGAGCAAAGTCCGCATCCCAACCCAGGCATCCCCACACGGGCGGTATCTGCTTCCTAAATCTGACTGATCATCTATCTGGGGTGAGGGGCTTTGAGAAGTACAGACCCCAGGGCCTCAGAATCAGATTTGCTGGGTGCTAGGGGACCTGGCGGGGAGGTGTATTTTTCAAACCCCGTGAGATTCGGGTACAGCCAGCCAGGGCCAGGAGTCTCAGCCGGTGACTCCTACACGACTGGAGGGGCTGGATCCATGCCCTCTGCTTGAGGGAAGGGCAAGCTGAATGGTGGCGAGAGAGCAGCCCGATTCACCAAGACCAGCGTGAAAAGGTCTAAGCAGTCTGCGAGATCCCAGACTCACTGCCTTTAGTCCCTGGGATCAGAGACAGGAAGTAAAGCAAGGTTCAGTTCCCACTGGAGGCCAAGTTAGCTGGCCGATGCCTGTCTCTGTCCCCCTACATGCAAACGTGCACACACGTCTATGAATTCAGGAAACAAAGACCTCACAGGACCAGGCTCTCCAGCGACCTGCTTGGAGTCCTTTTCCACAACAGTGGCTCAGAAACAGGAGAGGGCCCATCATCCCAGCCCCTCGCAGATCCCCCAAATCCTACTACCAAAAGGCACACCCCAAGGTTTATCCTGGCCTCCATGAATGTCATCTCACCCAGATTCAGCAGAGAGCTGGGGTTTCCCTAGCTCCTGGGCCTCTGGTCCCAGCCCCTAGGCTCTGTGGGCTCCCAGGACACTGGCCCCACATGGCACTGGCCAAGACGGCATTGAGTCCACTCCTGGCATTCCTTGTCACTGCACATTCTGGACCTCAGCAACCTGCCATCGATGACGTGACCTCGAAGTCTGACTTCCCTGCCCTGCTCCCCACTCGCAGGGGAGGGGCAAGGAGGTGTCATCTTCCCCTTAACAGACCACTCTCAGGGAACTTCCTCCATCTTCCCCCCACTCCAGCACCTAATGGAGAGGAAAGAGAGGCTGGGAGAAGGAGAGGCCCATCCCCACTCCCCAGACCAGGCCATAGGTGTTCACCAAATCCTTATTGTAGCTGTTCTCCAGGTCAGGCCAGGGCCCAGGCCTGCATGGCGGCAGCGCCAGCACCCCTCACTCCCCCCCCCCCACACACACACACCAGCCAGCAGGACAAGCAGAGAACTGACAGTGTTATATCCAGGCCTTAGTGCCTGCCTTGGTCAGCTTAGGCTGCCCTAACAAAGCACCATGGACCGGGGCAGGGGCTGAGACAAGAGGCATTTGTGTTCTCACAGTTTGGAGGCAGGACCGGTGTAGGGTGAGGGCTCTCCCCTTGGGGTGCAGAGGCCACCTTCTCGCTGTGTCCTCACACAATGGGGAGAGAGAGTGAACTGTCTGGTATCTCTTCTCAGAAGGACACGAATCCTATGGAATTGGGGTCCCACCCTTATGGCTTCATTTAATCTTAATTCTTTAGGGGCACAATGGCAGGAAGACCCAAGTTCAACAGAGAGGCAGAGAGACACTGCCCTCCCTTCCTGGGGTTCAGCCCCTGCCCAGCTTCCAAGGCTTACCACCTGCTCCTCAAGGCCTTCTTGCACCTGGAGGAAGGGCCCTCCAACAGCTTCTGCACTTACTCCTAGCATGCCTGCTCGCTCGCTCTGAGCTCATCTCCTCCCTCTCACCACAAATGTTTCTTTCTACTGCGGGGCTGGAACACCTGTGCAACCCAAAACTGCTGCCTATTTGTCCTTGCTTCCCCAGGGCTTCTAGAAGCTCTACAAACATCTACAAAAAGGACAGTGTGAGCAGAGGATCTGGCAACAGTCCAGGAGCTGGGCCAAGTTTCAGCCACAGGGCCTTTGCACCTCCCTTCATACAGCCTGTTCTTCCCCCAGAAACCTCGGAGGTGGGAGGTGGTGCCCTCACTCTCATCGAGGCTCCTACTCAGATTCCCCTGGCTGTCCTGTCAAAACCTCCACCCAACCATCCTCCACTCCCTCTCCCGGTTGTATCTCCTTTGTAATCCTACCTGACACATGTCTTATTTATCTTGTCTATGGTCTACCTCCCCCACTACTATGTCAGGTCCAGGAGGTCAGGAATTTTTGTCCACTTCGTTCAGTCCTGGATCCCCAGTGCCCACCATATAGTAAATGTTCAATAAATATTTGTCCACTAAATGAAATGAGCTCCCCATCCATGGAGGTATTCAAGCCGAGCCTGGATGATCTTTCAGGGCCGGTTCTGACCTAAGACTTGGTAGTTCTATGACTTTCTTCCTGGCCCAGGCCACAGACAAACCTGCCACAGGAACCCTGGGCAAGCAGCTGAGATGGGGCTCTTTGGTGCCATCCTCTGCACCTAGGTGAGGGACACGGGGCCATGCCAGAAACCAACCCGTAGCGGGTCTCCCACCCTTAGGTCTGGGGAAATCCCCCTAACCCCAGCCCCAGATCTTGACACAACAGGACCCTGCCAGACCCCTACTGTCCCCAGATCTCCAGGACATGTCACTTTGACCCCGGCCGCCATGCCCACAGCCGACCCAGGCTCACAGCTGACACAGGCTGCCAGGCAACAGGGCCAGGCCGGATTATCATACATTAAGACATAATTACTCTGTGGAAATTTACAATACAAAGCACCCTTCCCAGCAAGTTGGCTTCAGAAGGATTCCAAGGATACAAAGGCTGCAGTGTCTGTGACTGCTGCCTCCCCCAGCTAGCCCCCACCAGAATTTCTAAGGAAGTGGGTGCATTAGATTTGGTAAAGACCCTCATTCTAGTCTGGCTGGTGTGGCTCAGTGGTTGAGCGTCGACCCATGCACCAAGAGGTCGCTGGTTCGATTCCCGGTCAGGGCACATGCCCAGGTTGTGGGGAGCATGTAGGAAGCAGCCAATCGATGTTCTCTCTCATCAATGTCTCTATTTCTCTCCTTCTCCCTTAATCCCTCTCTAAAATCAATAAAGAAAAATTATTTAAGACCCTCATTCTACCCACAAAGCAGAAGCCCTGCCCCCAGAGGAGGGCTCTCTGGTTCTCTAGGCCCCACCCAAGGAGAGGGACTTCCTACCCCCCAGCTCCACCCCCAGGCGCAGCCTGGTTCCCCAAGCCCAGGGGGTTCCAAGCTGGCATCACCAGGGTCCCCCTTTCTCACACAGCGTTCTCTCTGCTTGGGCTGCCTATGGATAGAGAGAACCACAAATCTGGAGCTGCATACTCTCTGTGACCTGCAGTGAGGCGGAGCCTTCAACTAACACATTTACTGAGCAGCTACTGCTGGCCAGGCACTGTGTTAGCACCGGGGTGCTCTGTGAACAGGACAAACCAGATCTCTCCCTGCTCTGCCAGAGCTTCTAGTCCCACTGGGGAGACACCGAAATACACAAAAAATGCAAGTCAGATGTGTGAAGAGCACATGCAGAGCGGGCAGGAGCAGCGTGTGCAAAGGTCCTGAGGTGGGCCGACGCGTGGTGAAGGGCGTGGGATGGAGCACAGCAGTACCCACTAAGATCGTTGGCTTTTATTCCAAAGAAGGTTTTGGGCAGGGGAGCCACCTGATCTGACTAAAGGGTTGGCTTAGCCTGCTTTTCAGGGAATGGCAGGCCTGGGTTTATATCCTGCTTCTACCACTTGCAGGCAGTGAGCCCTTTAAGCCCTTCTAAGCCTCTGTTCCTCTCAGCAACATAAAACAGTAACAGTGACCACATAACCTGCTGTGAAGAACAAGGGAAAATGTAAGCAACACAGGGCAAGCACACGAAGGAGCCAGTGGGAGAAAGCTCCCCGAGCCTCAGTTGGCTTGTCTACAAAATGGGCATCAGTCCTGGTTAACGTCTACCTGGCACAGAGGGACCAAAGGCTGGGTAACCTGTGCCTTTGTTTGTCATCTGGGAGCTGAGGTGCTCGGCTGTGGCCCCGAGTGAGTTCACAGCTGGTCTACACCGGGCCGGCGGCCACGCTGTGAATGTTATCAACGGCATTAAGGTGAAAAAACTGATTAGGGTTATTTATCCTCTGGCCATAAAACCCAGGGGCAGCTGTGCAGGCGCAGCTGTCCCAGCTACCCTCCCAGGTGTCAACACACAGTATCTGGGGCTGCTCTGGCAGTCCTGGGAGAGGTTCCTGCCAATCACCGCGGCCCGCTGGGTGCCAACAGGAGCTGGGGCTGGGAGCGGGCTAGGAGCAGGCGGCACTTATCTGAGGAATCGCAGGGTCTTTCACCAGCCTCTTGGGCCTCAGGAGAACAAAGGCCCGCAGCCTCCCAACACCAGGTGGCTGACAGCTAAGAAAGAGAGGCTCAGAAAGGGGAAGAGACCTGCCTAGAGTCACAGAGCAAGCACCGGGCGCTCTGACATCCGCTGTGCGTGCTAACCCCAGGCTCCCCTGGAAAGGGAACGAAGCAGAGGGCAAACTGGTCTTCCTGCCGTTAGCAGTCAGCCCACTGGGCTCCAGACCAGCTTGCAAGGCTCAGCTGAGAACTGCAAAGTGCTGGAGACCCCGGGGGTCAGGAACAACGTGGAATCCCAGCCTTTATCCAATCTGCTGGGGGTGGGGTGGGGGGTGACTTCTCCACAAAACTCTTGAGCAAAGGGAAAAGAAGCATCACTTCCGACTCAAACAAAGGTAGTGCGTGCCCTTCACTTGCCTTCCGAAGGGTGCCCTTCTTTGAGCTGGCTGATCTGGACCTGCCCAGTGACCCTAGACCTCTGTGCCACTATCACACCCCGGACAGGTGACTTTGCCCCTGCGGGCTCAGCTCCTTCCTCTGTGCAGTGGAGACAATCCCAGGGTGGTGGAAACACAAACTGTTAACAAAGGCACCGCTCGGCACGGGACATACAGGAGGTGCTCAGAGGTCCCCAGCTGCCAAGGCAGGGCTGGGGGCAGGACAGGGTCCTTCCCACTGCCCACCCTCTTGCCTGCTCTGCTCTCTGGCCCTGAATCATTTCCTCCACCCCCTCAGAAGGGCTTTATGTCTGTGACAACAGATAAAAACGAAAGTGCCTTGAATGCACAGCCCACTTCTCAGCGAGGATCTTCTCCACGGTCCTGCATCGCTGTCCCGACGCACTCATCCCCGGGCAGGCTGGCATCTCTGCTTCCCACCGTGTGATGGAAAGAACCTCAGAGGGGGACCTGCGTCTTTCACCAGCTTGCCTCCTGGCTGGAGCAGGTTGTCCCACCTCCAGGACCTTTGACTTCTTTTCCAGGACACAAGGCAGGAGTGACAAAGCCTCCACCGGGGCCTGCCATAGGGGAAGGGCCTGCCCATTCACACACACCAGACAGCATTGCCCAAAAGGGGTGGGGGCTGCAGTGGTGGCCCAGTGACAACCCAGGGGCCCTGCTGCATATTCCTTGGGGTTTCAGTGGCTAAGCAGGGCAGAAGCACGAGGTTCTCAAGGTCACACAAGGCATGGCCAAGGCAAGCCGGCAATCCAAACTGCAATCCTGGGACACAGGCGCCATTAGATCTCTTCCTCCCTTAGGAAGGAGAGGGGCTTTAAAACTGCATCAGCTTTGGCCAGTGTGGCTCAGTCGGCTGAGCGTCATCCCCCCCCCCCCCACTAAAAGGTCGCCAGTTACATTCCTGCTCAGGGCATACTGCTCGGGGTTTCGGGCTCAACTCCCAGTAGGGGGCGAGCAGGAAGCAGCCTATGGATGTTTCTCATATGGATGTTTCTCTCTCCCTCTCTCTTCTTCTCTCTCTAAAATCAATAAAAGACTTTAAAAAAAAACCATCACATACCCCTGCCTTTGGAGCAGGGTCGGAGGAATCTAGGGGGGCTGAAGGAAGATGGTCAGGTCAGCTCAGGACTCTGCAGGTCCAGCCCCCCGTGCAAATGCAGCCCAAGGCTAAGGGTGTCCACAGAGAGAGGGCCTGCGCCTGGCTTCTGCACGCATTTTCATTCAAAGTCCTTTTTAGAAAGAGGAACCCTTTCCTCTTGGATTTGTAAAACCCATTCATTTGTTTGCAAATTCCAGCTCCATCTGAGCCCATGTCCCTTCAGACATGCCTTTCATTCCGGAATCCACGCGACTCAGATGCATTCGGTAATATTGTGTATTAAGGACGTGCCATAAAAATAAATTGCATTGTAAAAGCGGCCCCTTAACAGACAACCTTGGCTCTAGGGTTAAATGTCTAATTTCATACTGTGATCCTCAGCGAGAGCAGATAAATCAAAGGACACCTGGGACCGGACTTGCTCCCGAAGGACTCCAGTCTGGCATAGAGCAGGTTAAATAAGGCCTGGGGTAAGAAACCTCTTTCAGGTAACATCCCCCCTCCCCCAACACACACACATCATTGCTTTAATACTGGGAGATTCCTTGGGACCAAATGCTCCCAAGACAGCTGTCAGACACATTAAAAAACAGGAAGAAAAAAAAAAAACAACAAAAAACCCACCACACACTACTACACAAACGAGGCTACGCACCAAATGCTAAAATATCATGAAAATTCCAACAGCTAAAACAAATATAACCATAAAAAGACTGGAATCCTAGAAAAGCAATCTCTGCAATTAAGCAGTTTTCTGCTATATAGTGATAATCACCTAATTATACTATTAATGACAGTTCAACCTGCTTTGAAATAAAAGGACATTCTTCCGTAACAGGATACCAGCTGTTAGTTACAGATGTCAAACATCTTTAAAGCATTATTATTAAGGGGGGGAAAAAACCTATAAAAGGAACAAATCCATATTCCCCTCCCCATGAAAAAAAAAAACACACACACACAAAAAACGGCGGCAGCCGTGTAGGTTCGCAGCGCCTGAGTGAAAAAGCGTGCCAGGGCCCAAGGAAGGGATCAGAGGGGATGGCACAAGGACACGACTCTCTGGCTCACAACCACATGCGCTGGTGGCACCAGATGATATAAGGAGGGTCTGTATCTATTTCAACAGCATCTTCAGTTCCTTCCAGGGAAATAATCTCCCGAACCAGGATGTTTGTGCGGATAATGGGTCTCCCTGCGGTTCTGCCAGAGCTCCCCGGAAAACCCGCAGCGTGGGATTCCTGGTGGTGGAGAGCGGTTAGCTGCGGCCAGACCTGGAAGAACTGCAGGTCACCCGAGGTGGCAGCAGCCTGCCCGCCTTGGACCCCGCAGACATATGTTCGGCTTATTCCTGCCAGTATTTCTTCCAACTGTGTGCGCCTTTGACATTCGGGAGCGCCAAGGTGTAATAAATATCCAACTTTGTCTTCTGACAATAGTCGGCCACATTTAATTAACTGGAGCGTAAAAAGCTGGGGAGGGGGGGAGAGGGGACACAAGGAGCAGCCACAGAGGGAGGGGATTAACCTTTTAAGCAAGCTGCCGGCAGCCCTCATCAGGAGGGAGCACCCTGATAAATCTAAGGGGGGACCGGGGATTACATCCTCCCCCCACTGCAGGTCCTGATAACCTTGTCAGGTTGCGGGGAGCGGCGGCAGGTCTCCAGAGTGGCAAGGACAAATGCCAGGCTGCCTCCCACTCAAACTGCAGATGGGTGAGGAGGAGACCCTTAGGGGGCCTGCCTTCTAGGAAGCACAAGCCAAACCCACCCAAATCTCAGCGAGCTGGAAAGTGCTTTCTTTCTTTCTTTTTTTCAATCTCCATTTTATTTAATGGCCCAGAAACCTTGTGGAAAGTGCTTTTTAAAAGAACATCTGCCATGTTCTCAAACCTGCTCGCCAGTGGGCTCTTGGTATCATGGCCGAGGGGCCCTTTCGAGGTGGGGCCAGGATGCCCAGAAAGAACTACGAGTTTCAGGATCTCTTCTGTAAGGTCACTCAGTGGTCTCCTGGCCCCAGGGCTGTGTCAGGAGGAGCAAGGGGCAGCTTGGTGGACTTTGGCCACGGCTGACCTGTGGGGTTTAAGCCTCAGGTTTTAATGGGATAGAAGAGGCGACCTCAGAGGGCAGGAGAGGATTTTGGAGCTGCTATAAGGCACAGTCTGGTGTCAGGAGGAGGTCTCCTCACTGGGCTCAAACGTGCTGATGACCCTGGGTAAGTCACTTTCCCCCTCTGGGCTCCAGCTGAATAACAGACACTGGGATTTTCCCAGGCTGGATTCTCACAGCAGAGCTGAGGAAAAGCATTCTGGAGGGCCATTTATCCCATTTACAACTTCCATGGCCGGCCTTCAATAGCTTCCTTTCTCTCCCACAAGAGCACGAGGCCAAGCCAGCTCTGCACTAGCTGGACACCCTCCAAGAAAAACTCAGGCTCCAGGGCTGCCTGTCAGAACCAGACAGGAGGCCTGGGTGCCCCTCCCCCCACGCAGACTAGGCCTCTCCGAAACCAGCCCTCCGGAACCTGAGCTCCTGGGGCGACCCAATTCTGCCCTGGCCAAGGAGACAACGCCCCGTCTGCCCAAGTTGTCTAGAAAATCCCACCCAGGAGGGTGGCAGAGGTCACTCGTGTGTCCCGGCCTTCATCCTTTTTTCTATGGAACTGGACTCTGGAGGAATTTCCCTGAAATTCCCAGAAGTTCCCCAGAACCACATGAAGGATAACATTTACAATGAGTCCATTCTGAGCACTGAAGCCAAAGGAGGGAAAATGTTTCCCGGGCAGAGACAGGCAAAGCAAGGGTCCTGCTAGCCGGCCACTGCTCGGGCCTCCCCTGCCGAGATGGCCCTGGTGTTGCTATTAATAACAGCAACGCAAGCCTTCACTTAGCTTCTTAGTGTTTCCAGTTAAGATGTCACTTGATACAGACAAACAGCAGGTCCAAGGGACATGGCTCCATTTTACAGCAGTGGAAACCGAGGATCAGGAAAACAGTCTGGCAGCCCCTCAAAAGGTTAAATGTGGAGGCATCATCTGATTCAGCAACTTCCCTCTGGGGTATAGACTCAAGAGAAATACAAACATACATCCACACAAACACCTGCACGTGAATGTTTACGGCAGCATTATTCACAGCAGGCAAAAAGGGGAAACAGCCCAAAGGTCCATCAACAGAACAGATCAACGAAATGTGGTCCGCCCTAACGATGGAATATTATTCAGCCATGAAAAGGAATGGAGTCCTGATTCACACTACACCACGGGATGAGCCTTGAAAGTGTTATGCTAAGCGAGCAAAGCCAGACACAGAAGACCACGTACTGTATGTGGCTCACACTCCTGTGAACTGGCAAGGACAAGCAAATGCACGTGATGGAAAGTACATTAGCGGATGTCCAGGGCTTGGATGATGGGGGGGAGGGATTACTAGTGGGTACAGTGTTGCTTCTGGGGTGGAAAAAAATGTGTCCTGGAACTGGAGAGGTGATGGCTGTACAACTTTGTGACAAACAACTGAATTTCACTTTATTTTAACGTTTTTTAATTTTTTTTTCTTTATTGATTTGAGAGAGAGAAGAAGAGAGAGGGAGAGATAGAAACATCAATGAGAGAGAACATCGACTGGCCACCTCTTGTATGTCCCCCACTGGGTATTTGGCCTACAACCTGGGCATGTGCCCTGACCAGGAATTGAACTGGCGACCTTTTGGTGCATGGGTCAATGCTCAACCACTGAGCCACAACGGCCAGGCCAACTGAATTTCACTTTAAAGAGTGACTTATGCCCTGGCTGGTTTGGCTCAGTGGTAAGTGCGTCGGCCTCTGGACCAGAGAGTCCCGGGTTTGGTTCCCGCTAAGGGCACGTACCTCGGTTGCAGTTCGTCCCCGGCCCCTGTTGGGGTCGTGTGGGTGGCAGCCAGTCGATGTGTCCCTCTCACATCGATGTTTCTCTCTCTCTCTTCCTCCCTCTCTCCCTCCCGCTCTATCTGGAGATAAATGCAAAAACGCCCTCGGGTGAGGATAAAAAAAAAAAAAGAAGTGACTTATATTGTGTATGAATTTTATCCCAATAATTTTGTAAAAACCCAACAGAGACTCAGAGGAATGAAAGGAGCTGTGCAGGGTGAAACAGCTGGGGGCCTCCACACATGAGGGGGTACACTTGCCTCTACATTATATGTGTCTTGTGCCATGGTGGGGGTCAGGTAACTGAGAGGCTGGAAAATGGGGGAGACGTTATTACCTTTGAAATCAGGATGTCGACATTCAGACCCTGGCTCTGCCACTTACTGGCTGTGTGACCTTGGGCAACTCACTTTACCTCTCTGTGCCCAGTTTCCTCTTCAGCAAATGGGGCTGGTGATAACAGTACTGGTTTGACAGGGATTATTAAGGTTGGATGAATCAATCCATACAGAGCCCCTTAAACTCCTTGCCTAGGATTTCAGGCACCTCCATAAGCAGACTCTGTCACACCCCAGAACCCCAAAAGTCTCTAACACAGTCAAAACCTCTTCTTCACAGTCCAGCTTTCCCCGACATCCAGGTCTTTGCTTGTGTGGAATGCCCTGACATGAGAGGCCCCACATCCCTTCCAGGGAGCTCCCCAGATGGCTCACAGGTGTCCTTTCCTGGATCTTCTCTGGCACTTGGAAGATGTCACTGAGATCTTGTGGTTGTGGGGACCCCTAGTGTTGGGGAAGCCCCTGGAAATCGAGGGAGAAGAGCTGGGTTCCAGAACAGCTTCTGTCAGGTTTGTGCTCCTGACACATCATTTCTCCTGCTCTGGAAAATAAAGGAAAGGGGCCCTGTCCTTGGGGTCTCCCAGGGGTGCTGTGAGGAGAACTGAAGTGTGCATGTGCATATGCGTGAGACAGAGAATCGGTTTGGAGACCTTATAACAGACACCCCACTTCAGGAGACTACGCGTGTACACACATACATGTATGGGTCACTAGAACTGTGCTCCAGCGTCCACCTGGTCCCCAAATCCAATGCCATTTGTCCATAGAAACCAGTCTTTCCTTCATCAAACTGTCACTTGGCGGTTTCTGTCCCCTACCCCCATCCCAATTCACTTCCCCATTTCATTGATGGGCACTGACACCCTCTCTCCAGCTTCCTCACGTGTCCCCCATTTTCGCCTCCTCCCTGGCCCTCGTCACCCACACGACACTGCCAGCCTGACCTCCACAATGGCTCCAGCCCTGCCTCCCCTGTTTGGGCTCTTGTCACCTCTGAATTGTCCCTCTGCTCCAGTCCTTCCTGTGTTTAATGTTACAGGTGGGACCAGCCCCTGCTCCAGGGGTTCCCTATGGCCTCAAACGCAATATGGTGGCCCCCAGCCCCACACAGTAACCGAGCACTCAAAATGGGGCTAGCGGGACTGAGGAATGCAAGTTCTCGTTTTGTTTCATTTTAATTTATTTAATTTTATGTTTCAATGGTCACATATGACTAGGTCTAGCCCCCTGATACTCAAAGTGCAGCCCATGGACCAGCCACATCGGTGCCACCTGGACCCAGGGAAGCTGCAGACGACCCCAGTGGCCTAAGGGAGGGAAAGTCCCTATGTGGCCTGTCAGGGCCCACCTAGATCCACTTCAATCAAAACCTGCCCCTTAACGTCCCAGGTCATTTGAATGCACGGTACAATTTGTGTCTCCTCCCTCCACACTTCCCCCATCTCCCCCTTTCAAAACCCACCACCAACTCTTCAGAATCTGCTTCCAAGACCACCTCCTGCAGGAAGCCCTCTCAGATTGTTCCAGCCAAATGGGAACTTTCCATCCTCCAAGCCCCTGGAGCTATCTGCATCCTTCCAAGGCCCGGAAGCGTGTAGTCCACTCATGGCTGAGCCCTTCTCCTCCTCAGGTGGCCAGGAAGGCCTCGAAGGCATGACCTGTGACTTACTTTCGATCCTCCTCTCAGCCCCTCCCGGGCCTGGCACCCAGCAGTTGCAAGAAGCCAATGTCTCTTTCCAAACCAGGGCAAGGAGAACAAAGTTGGTTGCGGGCTGTTTGCTTTATTATTCCTTCCACTCGGCTTGCCCCACCGGTCTGACACGCTGGCTGCCTCTCTTCTAGCCCAAGCACCTGAGAGGTGACAGAGCCCCGAGTCAAAGGCATGAAAAACCAGGATGAAAAGCAGGCAGGTGGAGTTATTGGTTTCAATAAGCCAAGTAAAACCTCACATGCTTTTCATGAACCTCTCTGCAGGCAGGGATCAAGTGCCATAGCTTTGTCACACAGCAGGTGTCAGTTCTCCAAGAGCCTGCCAACAGCCCACCTGCAGGACCCCGAGGGCCTCCCAGAACCATTGGTAGAGGGGGGTCAAGTGTGAGGCCTCTCTCCCCCCTGCGTGGTCCCTCTCACAACCACACACTTGGCAGCCTCCCACAACCCTGGGCTCTGAGGATTTCCCCTGACGCCAAGGCCTCGAAGGCGGACACTGACCAAGTGCCAAGGCCATCCAGAACTCCTCCACCCTGGAGGAGGCCTCCAGACCCAGCCTGTGTGTCTGGGACTCAGACATGTGACAATGAATCCCATCTGGCCGCCCAGCCTGCCCAGGAGAGCCGTTTCTCTGAAAAGCTCACTGCAAGGAATAGTCAGTTCAGCCAGGGCCACAGTTCATATCTTGGCTGTAACCCCGGAAGCTGCCAGAAACCTCATTTTTCTGTGTCCTCCTCTGCTAGGGGTGGAGATCGAAACCTCTGCCTCCACCCCCAGGGCTCAGGCAGGAAGTGGCCTCAGCTCCATGCAGAAGCAGTCTCCAGGGGCTATAATACAAATGGGCCTGTCCAGGCTGAGAACAGGTGATAAGCCCCAGGAGAGACCTGCCAAAACCCACACAAGCCCAATGCAGCTCAGAGAGAGGCCCTCCGACGGCAGCAGGAACTGAAGCCATCAGTTCCCAAGAAGCAGAGAAAACACACATTAACACAAGACTGCAGTCACCAGCAAATGCCCCCTGTGCCTGGGAGGCCTGCCCCAGAGCTCTGATCCCAGAGGGAAATCAGATGATGACAATCACACTAACAATAATATCGATAGCAGATAAACACTTACGGAGAACCTACCACAGGCTACACGCCCTGCTAAGGACGTTAAATGTACAAACCCTTTCAATTCTCACAGCAATTTCAGGAAATACAGTCCTCCACATTTTACACATGAGTAAATTGAGGCACAGTGCATTTAAGTACCCTGCCCAAGATCTCACAAGAAGTAAATGGCTTCTGAGTTCATGAACTCAACAACCACACTATGCTCCCTTATAAATCAAGCTAGGTTGGAAGGTTGTTCCTGATTATTATAACCTGGGATTACAGAGCAAGGAATAACCAGTCTCCAGAGGGTTAGCTCACAAAGGCTTTCAGACTTTTGAGCTGGCATCCTAGGCAGTGGAAATAGCCTGAACCAAGGCGTGGAGGAGAGGCAGAGGTCAGGCTACACAGATGGGTGGGGCACGACGCCCAAGGTGTTGCCTCCCATGCTAGGAAGTTGGGTTCTGTCAAGGAGACGCAGAGCCCAGCAGAGTCAGGCTGGACACGCTAACTTACTGTGCAGAATAGATTCAAATTTGGGGGAGGGCCTGTAACATTCCACCAGAACCAAAGGGTATTCATCAGAGGGAACCCTCCTTTCTGTGTGGGGTCCCCAGCACTGAGAGAGGAGACTTTGGAGGGGAACAGAGGCAGGGGAATGGGGGCTTTGAGCTCTTTTCCTACAGGCATTACTATCTTCAGTAACTCCACAACACTGCAACAGTCTGTTGTGAAACTTGGGGGTTCAGGAACCGTCTGGCTAATGCTCTCCTCTCTCAAGCTGGTCCCGATATGGTCTAGATGCAACTGTGCTAATGCTTTGTGAGCTATCGGCCCCACCTCCAGACCAAGAAACTGAGGGAGACCAGTGGCAGGTTCCTCCTCCCGGGGAACTCGCCCGTATCTGGGTCAGGAGTCTAGCTGGCTGCTCCAGCCACTGATCAACCCCACGTGCTAAAGTCCAGGGTGAATATTCATGAGCATATCCAGTTCCACACTTTCATTTCTGGCACAAATTAATAATTTACCGTGGAGTTTCATAAAAATCAGACATAGCTCATTAGCAGCTCCCCAAAAGGCACTCTGGTCTTCCCATTGATCCCGGTGAGGAGCTGGTCTTTCCTCAGCGACAAGTAATAATGCCCTTATTTTGAGAGACTACCCCTATCCGTACAGGGCTGGCGAACCTGAAATTGGGGGATCTCACTGCCATGGGAGACCACCAGAGTGCCAAGGCCTGTGCTTGAAGCCCCCCCCTAAAATACATCTTCAGGACACTTTATTTTTTCCTTTATTGATTTTAGAGAGGGAGAGGGAGAGAGAGATAAAAACATCAATGAGAGAGGACATTGATTGGCCACCTCCTGCATGCCCCCCACTGGGGGTTGGGCCCACAACTTGGGCACGTGTCCTGACCGGGAATCGAACTGGCGACCTCTTGGTGCATGGGTCGACGCTCAACCACTGAACCACACCGGCCGGACTTGAGGACACTTTAGAAGCTGTGCCAGGGAAAGGATGGAACTTTTCCCCTGGTAAAGGCAAGGCCACTCTCCCCCTGGAAATGGAGAGGGCAGGTGGTTGGAGTGTGTGTCACAGACCACTTTCCAAAGAGGTGACATCAACGCCATCTCCCATCCCACGTGCTCTCCTAACACCTTGCTTCTCCCCGTCAGAGGGTAAAGCCTAACTCCTCTCCAAGTGAACCTGGGAGGGCTTGTCCTCACTTGCAATGAATGGATTGGAGCCTGAGTGACACCATGTGACTTCTGAGGCTGGGTCCTACAAGGTCATGTACTTTCCTCCTCGTGAGCTGGGACAGCTGCCTTCGGAGCCCTGAGCTGCCATATGGGAAGTACAGGCTTCCCCGAGGCCCCATGTTGTGAAGGAGCCCAAGGCACATGGAGGCGCTCCAGCTGAGGGCCCAGCTGAGGTTCCAGCCAACAGCCCGCATCACCTCCAGCCTTCACACCTTCCTAGCTGAGGCCCCAGGCATCAGGGTGCAGAGACCAGCCGGATCCCACCATGCCCTTTCTGAATTCCTGCATCCGTGAGCATAATCGAATGACACTGTTTTATAACCACGTGTGCTTATGACGTCTCCCTCCATCCCAGGGTGTCCTGGTCCCCTGCAGACCCACCCATGAGTCCCGCAACTGCTCATGTGGCCTGCCTACCCACAGGCAGGCAGTTGCGGCTGAAGTCAAGATTCGTTGAAATGTGCCTGTGAGCGAAACTTCCCAAAAGGGAAATGAAGGGGAGGGGGTGTGACACCTTTGTCCCTGAGCCCTTAAGATCCAAGATAAAGGCTGATGATACCTTTGACACTCCTTCCCAGAGCTGGTGAGAAGCCTGTGTGAACTGTCCCCCTCTCCACAGCTGCGGGCCCTGCCTCACCTCATCCAGGCCTTTCTGCAACTGCTCTCCAACAGGCAGCCCCGCCCGGCGCCCCTCCAGTGCGTCCAATTAAGACCCAGGCATTATCTCCTCCTCCCCTTCCTTTCTGTTCCCTGCCTGCCCCCCTTTCTCTTGTCAGATAATCACGGGAAACCAGCAAACGGTTGACACAGTTACCAAGACAACAGAAGTTAGGACTGTTGAGGAGGTCTGAAAGCTAATCCTAAATGAATTATAGGACAAGAGTGACAAGGGGGTGGGGACCAATGTCGGGCAGCTTCAAAGCAGGCCCCAGTGTATGAGACAAGGTGCTGTCTGCCTTGTGGCTCTGGCTCTGGCGGCAGGGTCTGTCGCTTGCTTGAGGGTGACACTGGAGTCCTTTGGGGGGTGGGGAAGTTGAAGAAGGAATTCATTAAAATGAAACTCTCCACTGAGGATGGTGGGGCAATGACACCGCCATTCACTAAGACTCGGTGGCGGGGGTTCGCCCCATTCAGCTTTGATGACGCGGGGGGCAGTGGGAAAGGGGCCAGGACGATCTAATCAAGGCGATTCCATTTCTTCTTTACTTATTTAGAACTTGCCATCTTGTGACCGGGGCGCCGTGCACAGTCCCGCTGGCTGACGGCCATTTCGGGAGTCTGAGCAAATCGACCCTCCCTGGCCTCCCGGCCCCATGGGCAATGCCTGCCCTGCCCCAGCCATCCCAGCCCCCACCCTCAAGAAGGACTCAGCCAGGTCCCTCGGGAAGGGCTCCCTCTTCTGACACCAGTCCAGAATCCAGGCCGTGGGCAGCAGGAAGCCCACAGCTGGGAACTATTAATCCAAACAGTAATCCAAGCTAATGGTTCTACAGGGCTTGGCCTGGGCTTCTGCAGATTAACTCATCAAATGCTTGAAACAATCCCAGGAGGGAGGTACCACTGGCCCCACTGAACAGACAAGGCAACTGAGGCCCAGAGACGGGAAGTAACCTGCCCGGAGCCACACAGCCAGGGAGGAGCAGACACAGGACAGACTGCAGTGCTCGAGTCCCTGCTCCCACCAGCACTGCAGCATCGGGCAGCTTGCTGACTGCGACCTGACGAGGCCTGCCGGACAGACCCTGCAAGGGCACCCCAGAACCTCGGCCCATTACCTACCTCTTCCTGGAATGCGGACCTTGAAACCCCACCTTCCACTTTCCTTCTAGGGGACTTTCCCTGCCTCTCCTCCCCCCTCCCTCCTTGGCCTGAGGCATCTCACATCCCTGCTCTTTCACTCACCAAGGACTTCTCTGAAAAGTACAACCCCTTTCTCAAACTTCTCAGAGACTTGGTCACCCCGACGACGAAGCCGTTTCCGCAGTCAGGCCAAAGTGTTAGACGAGTTTTCACACTTGCTCAAGCATGAGAATCCCCTGGAGGGCTGTGAACACACAGATTGCCGACCCCACCACGGTTTCTGCCTCGGCAGTCTCAGGGAGGTCCCGTGAATTTGTACCTCAAACAGCTCCAGCTGCTGTCTGGTGCTGCTGGCCTGGGAAACCCCAATTTAGGAACCGCCCGAGGTGTTAGCCCACACTCAGCCTCCACTTTGTACCTTTATCTCCACTCGCTGTCCCCAGGTCACCAGTCACAACAAGCACTCATGCTCACAGACCCCACTCAGAGGCACCTCGTGCCAGCCCTCCTCCTGCAGGACCCAGTCATCTTCCTAATACAGAGAGGACAACCCATCTCCACCTCCAGACCCCCACCTCCACCCCCACTGCCAATCTGGCCCAGCCCGCCACCCATCTCTCTTCTGGGGCAATGGCAGTGGCTTTCGTGCTGGTCTCCCTGCTACCCCCTGACCACCTGGAATCTATCACAGCCAGACAAGGGGCCCACTGAAGTACAAGTCCCCCTCTTCTGCTTCCAGCTTTCCAGTCTCATGTCCTTCCTGTTTCCCCATGGCTCACACCCCTGCGGCCACAAGGCCACGCAAACATCCTCGGGGCCTCAGGGCCTTTGCATATGCTTGACCCTCTGCCTGAGCACTTTCCCTCAGATCTTGTCAGGGCTAACACTTCCCTTTCTTCCAGTCTCTGGCCACCCTAGATAAAATAGCCTCTGCCCACACTCCAGCTACCCCCATTCCTCCCTCCACTCTCCTTTTCTCCAGGGTTTGCTTCGTGGGACAAAGCACAATGTACTCATTGCTGGAACAGGTGCTCCACAGAAGCATGGCCCTTGGGGGTGTTTCAGCTACATTTCCATGTGCCTGGGCCAGTGCCTACATGTCATAAACACGTGTTGAATAATCATGAACTTGGCTGCTTTAAAGCCCTGGATTCCCACCCACTTACAACAGAATCAAGTGTATGTCATTGGCCTTATGACATTCAAGACCCTCCAGAATATAATTCACACCCATCCATGGGCTTCATTTCCTACTCTGGGCTAAGCTCTCCTCTCCCCCTAAAACTATCCTTCCTGTCTCTCCTGAGAGGCCCAGTGTGAAGGCCACTTACTTCCCACCAGCTGGGCCCTGTCTGCCCTGCCTACACTCTGAGGGCAAGGACTGGTCCTGATGCATCTGTCTGACCTCCAGGGCCTGGCACAGAGCGGGAGAAAGGCCCAAGAGCCCACAGCTACAGATGGCAAGTGATGCCTCTTCTGCTTGAGGCGTTACCCTGGGCGCTCCGTGCCTGGCAAGGGCCCTGCTCTCTGGACAGCCCACAGGCTCTTCCGGATGCACAGGCTTCAGAGCCCTTCCACTAGGAGGCGCTGCTGAGAAGCAGGGCAGAAACAATGGCTTTGCTTCTCAAGTGCACAGCAGGGGTGATGGGGGTAGGTTTTCCCTCCCAGAGTAGAAAGCCCAGCTCAAGGTCACCTCCTTTCTGTGGCCTCTCAGACACCACCTCCACATCCTCAAATCCAGTTGTTGCCTCCTCTGCACTCCCAGAAAATTCTACATAGGCCCCTTACACCAGAATTTGTCCCCCTGGATTATTCAATCTGCAACCCCCCCCTCCCCGAACAGGGCAGGGATGGCCCAGCACGCAGCTCTCAACATGCTTGAGGCGAACAACACATGCTGAGTATTTTCAGAGTGGCTTGGCTATTCTTATTCATCCCTCCTCACTGTACTGGCCTCCTTCCACCCAGCCTCACTCCCTCACTTCCAAGGCCCGCCTCCAATGCCACCTCCTCTACAGAGCCTTTCTGGATTTCCTCCACCAAGGTAGTCCTGGGAGATTCCCAGCACTCTGTCCTTACTCATCTCGAGCCCTGTTTGTTCCTGAAGCAACCTGAGGATTAGACACAAAACTTCCCTGCTCCTGCCTGGTCCACACAGAGCGGGGCCAGGCACCCTGTGGGGCAGGCCTCGCCCAGCTCAGGTGCTGATACCTAGGAGGGGACAGCCGTGCTCTGTGTCCCAGGACAGAACTATGTCAAATGCATGTGTTTGTTCTGTGTTAAAAGCAACATTCAGTCCAGCCGGTGTGGCTCAGTGGCTGAGCGTCGACCCATGCACCAGGAGGTCGCCATTCGATTCCCGGTCAGGACACATGCCCAGGTTGTGGGCCCGATCCCCAGTGGGGGGCATGCAGGAGGCTGCCAGTCGATGTTCTCTCTCATCGATGTTTCTATCTCTCTCTCAAATCAATAAAGGAAAAAAAAATTAAAAGCAACATTCTGACAACCTATGGTGGCACAACAGGTCTGTCAGGAAGGGGACCCCCTAAGAGACCACCAAATCAAGGGAGGGGTTGGGCCATCTGACCTCTGAGATCCCTTCCAAGCCCAATGTTCCATGACTTCCCAACCCCACAAACCATTAAGCCAGTGGCCAAATGCCCACTGGGCAGCAGTCCAGGCCTGGTCAGAGGGCGCTTCCTGTCTCGCTGTGGGAAGGAGCGGGAGGAAGACAGGGCAGCACGGATCCTTCAAGGTCGTGGCTTCAGGTGTGGCCTGGCCTCTGGGACTGGGTGGGCTCGGGCTCCGGGGCCGAGAACGGGGCCTGGCTTAACTCCAACCCTGCCAGCCCCCACCCCAACACCCCCCCCAGCTTCCAGCATAGGTACAATCCAGGCTCAGGGCAACTATCAACCCCAGCCTGAGCTGTGGAGGGCCTGGCATCAGTGGGAAAAAGCCGGAAAAACGCATTTTCCCCTAAAGGCTTGTAAAAAAATTCTCACTGATTTTTTCCCTTTTACCCCAAGCCTTCACAGCTCTAAATATGCCACACTTAGTAATTTTACGAGCAAACCAAGCTATACATCACACGGTTTTATGTTTCTAAATTAACAAAAGGACTTTAAATCTATATGGAGCTCTTTTTTAAAAAAGCACTGCATCTATTTTTATTCCCTCACCCCCAAATTCCCTTTTCCCTTCTAATGTACTCCCCGTGCCCCCCTCCCAAGTCTTCAAAATTTCTGATTGTGTAGCTAGACCACCAAGGAGAGACAGTTCCAAACATGGATGAGATGCTGCTTTGCTGAGGACCCTAAGAGAGGAGTGTCCAGGACCCTGTGGGAAAGACTACTTTTAGGAGCTATAAAAGCCTGATTTTCTTCCCCCTGCAAAGTAGAGTATAATAGGATGTACCCTAGTAAGTGAAAAGGCCACATCTACCAACACAATCTCACCAAAAATCTAAGGAGGAGAATTAGAAGTCAACAGGTCCAGCAAGGTCTCTGTCTTCTTAGCTACAAAATGCCAAGGTAGACCAGATGACTGGAGAGGCCCACTGGCACTTGACATCAGAGAGAAGGAGTGGGGCTGCTCCACTCACACATGTCCACATCTGAGGGAAGATGGACAAGTGACATGGAGCACTGGCCTTGGAACAGGAGCCCAAGTCCAGACACTTCCTCCCATCACTGGCTCTGTCTCTGGGAGCTGGGTGGCCCTGGCCAGCTGCCCCTCCAACCCCCCACTTCCTCCTGCACAGAAGGAAGAGAACCATCCTTGCCTCATTCTAGGGCAGGAATCCAGGTATCATAATGACTGTTTGCTCCGAGAGCTTAAAAGAAACTTCTCCTGACTCCAAGAGTCAAGAAGATAAGGAGCAGGAAAGTTTCCAATGGGGTGATATCAGATTCCCACCCATGAAGTAAGAACAACACATTTAAGCAAGAAAAAAATCTTAATGAGAACCAAATTGAGCAGGGGGGTGGGAACCAGACCAGGCCCATCAGAGAAGGGCTGGGCTGAAGCTGGGACAAAAGGGCCCCTGGCTTTCCCAGCCGACAGATGGAAATGTGGCGGCCCCTCCCCATTTCTCAGGGGTATCCGAAGATTAATTAGTGACTGCCTGGAAAGTGCTAGATGAGAGCTGAAATGCTTGTCCCCGCTGAGTTTCTGAGCTGTAAATAAGCAGCTTTCTCAATCACAACTGAAATAGCAATGCTGTCCTTTTATCTGACTTGGATCCCATTGGGCCCGACCTGTTCCCAGAGCAGCCCTGGGGTGGTTCCGGAGGCCTCCCAAAGCCATGGGTTTCTTATGACCCAACAGCTTCCCAGGACAAGCCAGAGCTGGGCATGAGCTAGGTCACAGCTGGCAACTGCTGACAACCCCTCCGAGCTCAGCTTCTGAGGTGACACCAGGGGACCTGAGAGCCAGCAGCTGGAGGTCAGTGGTTCTGGTCTGTACTCACCTTCGGCTACCCAGGGGGGCCTGACCAGAGGCCCACACTCAGCCTCACTTTGGGTCTTTCTGGAAGCAGTCTGAGGGGGTAAAAAATAAAATCTAGACAGCTCCCCACAGGCCATCTGAGCCAAGGTTCACTTCTCTGGGGCACCCCCAGCTCCCAGCCAGGGAGGACCAATGCTCTCGAAAGCAGGTCAAAGACTGTGCAGAGCTAGGCCCAGGCCAGGCTGACCCTTGGGAGGCAGCTGGGTAAAAGGGAAAATGTTCTGGGGAGACCCAGTTTCTTCAAGAGCAGCCACTAGCAGGCTGTGTGGCTTTGGGCCAAGCCCCAGAGCTCTCTGAGCCTCAGTTTCCTCACTGAAGATTATTCCAGCAGAGGACAGTCAATCCCTGGGGGAGGGGGGGTGACTGGGGTCACCCAGAGTTCAGCATGGGACTGGGTGGGGTCAGCTGACAGCTGAGGAGTCCGCCCTCACGGAACTCCAGGAACAAGATAGGGGACCGGCAGGGCACCACCGCCAACACCAACGGGCAATTCCCTCCCTCGCTCGTTCAACAAATATTTATTAGGCAGGGACTCTGGAGCCAGACTGCCTGGGGTCAAAGCCTGACTGCAGCATTTACTGCCGGTATGACCTCAACTTCTGGGCCTCAGTTTCTTTAGCTGGCAAGTGGGATTAAATTAACAGCATGTCTGTTATGGAATGGGCACCATATAAGAAGTAGCCACTTCCTCCTCCTCAGTATTTTTACCTTTAATATGGTTATTATTGGTCTGGCGCTGAGCCAAGAGTGAAGGAACCACACAGTCCCCACCCTCCTGGAGCTCGAGAACTGGTGGAGTTCAGGAAAAGGGGTGCAGGGACACAGAAGGAAAGTCTGAGAAGATTCAAGATCTCACCCACCCACTCATTCCAGCTCCATTCACAAATGCCTGTGCCTCCTTCTGCTGACACTTCGTGGGCTGGATACCAATTCCCTCTGCCCCCTACCAGTGCATGAGCACACGGACTAGACATTGTGTCCTGCGACCCAGGGGTTCAGTCTAAAGACCCGAGTTCAAGCCCTGGCTGGTTTGGCTCAGTGGTTAGAGCTTCAGCCCGAGCACCAAGGAGCCATGGATTCGATTCCAGTCAAGGGCACGTACTTCGGTTGTGAATCGATCCCTGGCCCTGGTCGGGCTCCTGTGGGAGGCAACCAATCAATGTGTCTCTCTCACATCGATGTTTCTCTCTCTCTCTCTCCCTCCCTCCCACTCTATCCGAACATCAATGGAAAAATATCCTTGGGTGAGGATTTCAAAAAAAAAAAAAAAAAAAAAAGACCTGAGGTCAAGTCCAGGCTCAACCACTAAGAAGCCACGTAACTTTCTGCAAATAACTCTGCCTTAATGACAATAATTATTGTAGCTACAACTTGCTAAGCATTAACTTCATCTTAGGCACCAACCTCAGTGCTTTGCAAGGATTCATTCATTTAATCTCCTAACCAGAGGTCAGCAAACTTTCCCTGTCAAGGGCCAGGTCATAAATATTTTAGGCTTGGCAGGCCTTGTTGTAACGACTCAACTTTGCTGTTGCAGCAGGAAGGCTGCCACAGACAATGCATAAAAGAATGGGTGTGGCTGTGTGCCAATAAAACTTTATTTACAAAAACAGGCAGCAGGATGGCCAACCCCTGCTTTGCACTGATACTGAGGTGCATACAATTATGGATCCTACTTCACAAACGGGAAAATCAAGTGGGCCAGAAAGCTCAAGTCACCCAAGGTCACATCTCAGAAGAGACAGAGCTGAACTTTAAACCTCCGCTGTCCAGCCTTAGTCCTGTCACCTGTCAAACAGGAAGAGCCGTGCCTGCTGCCAGCCTGACTGGGATAATGACCAGATGGGCAGGTTCTGGGTGCTTACTTCCTGCAGTTATAGACACTGTGATGGGATCTGGCTTCGGGGACAGAACCAGGTCCCAGAGGCTGGAGAGCACCTGGGCATCAGGCCTCCAGACAGGGTTCTGCCTCTCCTCTAAGGCCACATAGCCATAGCACCTGGACTGGCCACCATGGTGGGCAGCAGCCAGCTTCATGTCCTAGCTCGCCACTTCCAAGCTGGGCAAATCACTGAGCTCCTCTGAGCCTCACTTTCCTCCTCTGTGAAATGGGCAGGCACCAGCACCCATCTCAAAGGGGGAGCAGACAGTGATCAAGAGAAGCAGTTCACTCCTTTTATGATTACAGCTACTACCCTGAGATGAGCTGACCGAAGCCTGGGGAAGCAACAGTGCTTGACCATGGTTCTTCCCAGTCAAGCTTCGACACCAGTGGTTTTCAACTGGTGCGCCACAGGAGTTTTTAAAACATGCAAAACCTGACTGTTCAGTCAGGGGCACTGACCTCTTTTTCCTTAGATTGTCAGATAAAAAAATGACAACAGCCAACACAACAATAGCCATCTGGTGTGAATAAATCAAATTATACTTATTTTTTGTTTTGTTTTGTTAATCCTCACCCGAAGATATTTTTCCCATTGATTTTTTAGAGAGAGTGGGAAGGACGAAAAGAGCGGGAGGGAGGGAGGGAGAGGGGAAGAGAGAGAGAGAGAGAGAAACATCAATGTGTCTCACATCTATTGGTTGCCTCCCGCATGGCACTGACAGGGGCAGGGATCAACCTGCAGCTCTTGACTGGGAATCAAACCCAAGACCCTGCAGTGGGCAGGCCGACGCTCTAACCACTGAACCACACTGGCCAGGGCAAAATTATAAATTTTTTTTGTCAGATCGGCAAAAAATATATTTTTTGGTGTGCCACAGAATTAAAAAAAATTTTTTTTTCTTTATTGATTCCAGAGGAAGAGGAAGAGAAAGAGATAGAAACATCGATGAAAGAGAACATCAACTGGCCGCCCCCTTCTTGCCCCCCACTGGGGACTGGGCCCACAACTTGGGCATGTGCCTCGACCAGGAACCGAACCGATGACCTCTTGGTTCATGGGTCAACGCTCAACCAGTGAGCCATACTGGCTGGGCAGCTGTGCCACAGAATTTTCGTAATTAGTTTGTGTGTGCCATAAGATGAAAAAGGTTGAAAATCACTGCTCTACGCTATTACATCAAAATTATAAAGTACAAAATCCTAATATAGAGCTTAAAAAAGAGAAGACTCCAGTGGAGGACAAACCTCTCTCCTTGATGGAGACTGCATTGGGCCCTGACCTTCCACACTCCTGACCTCTCCTGACCTCCCCAGGGTCCAGTACTGACACCGAGGGTTTTCGCCAGGCAGGACTGATTTCCCTTAATTGCTTTGAATTTCCTAGCCTGACACTTCCTCCTTTTCTTACTGAGGCTCCCAGTGTAAATAGAAAATCGGTCACCTGATGAATAAATATGCGCCAGCAGCCACCCAATGGCAGGTGAAGTGGGGTGTAGATTACAAGCACCTGTGCTTTTTAAGATGCCCTGTACTTAAGAAGATTCATTCTTGCCACAAACCTGTGCTGAGTGTCTGCAAGGCAAGCGAGTGGAGTGGGGGAGGCAGCGCTGCAGGTACAAAGAGGAAAGAACTGTTCCTGCTTTCCAACAGCTCACACTCCAGGGGGGAGGCTGACAGGGAAGCCGCCTGCAGCAGGAATGGTCAGCTACATCTTGGGTTCAAAGGGCTCTGGAGCATTTCACCAGGCACCAGCTCCCATTGATTCGGCTCTGAGCCCAGGAGGACTGGGCCCTGTGTTAGTACACAACCCTTCTGTCAACTGGGGATTCTGGTTCTAATTTGGATGGGATGGGTTAAGGGCAGTGCGGAGGGAGGGGAAGTGCTGGATTTGCATTTCAGGCAGTGAAGGCAAAAGAAATGAAAAAGTGGAAACCCTGGAAAATAGTCTTCCTATAAAAGTGATGTAGACAGGAACTGAAATGCAGACCCTATCAGTTCCTGGGAAGGGTAGGGAACCTAAAACAGCCACAAGGAAACTCAGCAAGAGTACTGTACAGATTTCACACAGAACAAAGTCCTTCCTACCCGCCCCCCCCTTGCACTCGACTCTCAACTTGGGGAAAACGTTTGCCCTAATTCAGGGCAGCCAGGGCCAGATCCAGCAAAGCTGGGTCCTGCCCAGGCCCATTCCTTCCCCCCACGCTCCAGGGACTCCAGGGCCTGTGGGAGCCTCAGCCAAAGTCACAGGGGCTTCTGAACACAGAGAGGGGGGAAACAAAACCCAACACACGGCCACGTGCACCTTCCCCAGCAAAACAGTTCGGAAACAAACCTCCACTGCAGCCCCTTCTGCAGAATGTTTAAAAGCCCTAACAGGAGAAGCCCAGGAACTTCCTTTCCTCCCTACAGCACTCTAATGTCTCCCCAACCCCCAGATCCATGGATGCCCTAACTTCCATAGGAACTGTGTCAACGCCCAGGGAAGATGGAACTCTCAAAGGAAGGAAGGGAAAATAAAAACACAGCTCATTCTTGAACAAGGTCGCATGCAGACCTGCCTTCCTGACCTTCGGGTCACGTGGCCCTGCGGGGGCATGCCTGGTGAGTTGCTCCGGACCCCGAGGGCCTGGGGACTGGGGGGGGGGGGCGCGGGGCGGGGGAAGGGGCGGGGGCAGCGCGGCGGCGAGTAGGGTGCCAGGGATCCCCAAGGCTCCCACCTCCCTCGCCAGAAACCCCTAGCTCACCAGCTTCCCTTTAGTCTACATGCAATTATTTTTAAGGTTGCGAAGTCCAAATAAGATGAATTCAAGAGAGGTTCCCCCAAACTCCCTGCTGTCACCCCCTCCGCTCCCTTTTGGGCTGCAAACACGACTTGCCCCGAAACAGAAAGTTACTGGGCAGGCTTCTGTCAGCGCGCAAAAAGGTTAGGAAAACAGGAAGCCACGCCAACCACCCTAGAGCTTCCCCCGGCCCCCTCCTCCGACCTCGGAGGCCGGCAGGCACAGAACCTTCCAGGGAATCCCGGCAGGAAGGGGGGCGGGTTCGCCACACTCGCGCAGAGACCGCGCACGGGGCTGGCTGGAGGGAGAGGAAAATAAGCCCCGGGACTGGTGACGGGGGGCGGAGGGGGGGGTGAGGGCGCATGCCACCCGATCGCGTCGGCCTGCAGGAAAGTAACTTCACACCCACCCGGTGCTTAATTCAACTCGGAAGGTTTGAGTGCCCCAGCCGCTCGCTGCGCCGCCGCGGAGCCGGCTACGGGCAGACAGACAAAAGGAGCGAGACGCGCAACCCCCGGCAGCAGCGCGGTGGGGGCGGCGGGCGGGTGGGCGCTCCCCGCCGCACGTAGCACACACACCGCCGGCTGGACCTCGGCGGGAGCAGCCGGGGCCGCGCGCGCCAGCCCGCGAGGGGCTCGGTGGACCCACCGCGCTGACCCAGGCTGGCTGGAGTATGGCGGGGGGTCGGGTGGGGTGGCGGTCCGGGACGCGCCGGCGCCGCGCGGGGCCCGCGGAGGCGCACAGCTCGCTTACCTGGTAAGTAATACAGAGGCGGCTTCAATCCAAACATGATTCAAATTAGAATTCCATAGTGGCCAGAGAGGGATGAAGATGGAAAAAAAAATCTTAAAACCCAGCAATGAGACAAAAAGCGCCGTCCAAGACACGGCGCTCAAAAATGTCCAAAACAATAAAATAAAGGCAGAAGAGCGATCCCAACAGCGATAAAAAAAAAAATCAGTTTCTTTTCTTTTTTTTCTTCTTCCCTCCCTAAGATGATCAAAAGGCTCTCTCTCGGCCAGCGCCGGGGCAATTTCGGCCACCTTGGCCCTGGCAGATCCACAATGAGGTAATTGACGACCAAGGACGGGCCGGAGCCTCCACGGCTGCCCGGTGTCTTCGCCGCGTGTGTATTTTCTGCCTTTTGGACTTGAGATGCAAATAAAAAAGGAGGGGGGCGCACAGCGGAGGGAAGCAGGCGGGAGAGTGAAGAGGAGCGCGAGAAAAATAAAGGGGGGGTGAGGGTGATGAAATTGGGGGGTTAAGATCTTCAGGGATTACTCATTTGAAAGAAAAGAGAGAGAGAGAGCGAAGCAGCCCCCAAGACGTGCGAGTAGCAATCTCTCCTCCATTCAGCCATTTGAATGTCAAGGGCGAGGGTCAAGGGACCTGTTTCCAACAGGGTTTCACGTTCAGAATCAGAAGGAAAAAGGAAGGGGGGGGCGACGGGAGGGGGTATCTCTTGTTGCCAAGGAGAAATCGGCTTTGTTTTCGTTTCCCCTTAGCTACTGGGTGAGGAGGGGCTAGGTGGGGGGGGGGGAGAGAGGCGGAGGGGGCAATCAGGAGAGGGGAGAGGAGAAAATTAATACCCAAACAGCCAAGAAGTACCGAGGGGGAGATTTCTTCTCGTAAATAAAAGAGGCAGCGATTGCAAACAAGTCTCGGGCTGGAGGAAGCTGGCCGAGAAGCTGACTCCCCTCCCCCTCTCACCACCCCCCTCCTTTTTTTTGTTATCTTCTTGGCCCTGCGTCCCACCACTGACTCAGAGAGCAGGGGTGGGGGAAGGAGAAAGAACTCGCGGGGGGCCCGGGCAGAAGGAACAGGAGAGCAGGGAGGCAAAAGCGAACGGCAGTGGAGAGCCCTCGATCAATTTTCATGCAAGAATCATTATCGGTAAATTGGAAAGCTGGCTGCCTGACAGCAGATTTGTCTCCCCTAATGAAAGCGAAAGGGTAGGGGCGCAGCGGCGGGAGGTTGCAGGCGGCGGCGGCTCCTTCCGTCTCTACGCGGCATCTTCCAAGAGCTCCATGCTTCGCAGGGCGATAATAATAGTTTCACTTGCGAGCTTACCCCGGTGCGGCCGCCCAGCCGGGCAGCCGATCGGGATCGGGGCGCAGAGAGCAGGACTGCCCTCTCCAAGACTGGGGAGGGTGCTGCTACTGGTGGCGAGGTGCTCTCCTCTGCCCTAAAGCGGGGGCCGCTTGCAAACTGGGCGGCTGCGGGCGCCGCCGGTTCCCTCTCCTGCTGCCCAATTCCGCGCTTTGGCTGCCCGCCCGTCCCCCCCCCTCCTCCCCACCCACGTCTGACAGCTGCAGGAGCCGGGAGTTCACTCGCCGCCTGGGCCTGGGATGAGGATCCCCAAACCGTGCTGGGGGCTCTGGCCCGCCTTTTGTGAAACCCACATGGGGCTGCGGAAACGCACACACCAGCGGGCGGGGGGTGAGCTCCTAAGGCCAGTGGCTTCTCACCTTTTCCTCTCACCTCTCACTCCACACGCCATCCCTTAAAAACCCCTGTTGCAAGTGTAATCAAATGTTTGATACCATCTCCCACACTCTTCCTGCACTGGTGCATTATCAGATCCGGGAAGGCATGCTTCCAGGCAAATAGACCTAATAAATGCTATTACTGGGATTCTGCAAGCCCCGGCTGCACCATAGTAACGAGAGCCCTGGCTAATTTGGTTTAAGAAAACGATCAACTGTACTGTGTGTGAGTGAGTGTGGAGCCTGTATCTCTCCTCCCCACGCCGCCTCTCTTTCACACCAGCTCAAGAAGGCCCCATGTGATAATTCCCCAAATCGAAGGGGAAAAAACCCTGCCGCCAAACGCCAAACCACATCCTGTGCGCTCATTGTCCAGCCCAGCGATTTTAAAGAGACAGGATCCATTTACCCACGAACGGCGCGCCCGCGCACTCAAACACACACACACACACACACACACACACACACACACACACTTAAACCCTCGATGCAAAGCTGCCTCTCGATGTGACCATTTATTTTCAAGCCCTTTTACCTTCTGAAGGGCCCCTGGGTAGCACAACCAGCGGAATCGCGACTTGGTGACACTAAGGGGTCGCCTTTTGATCCCACATACAGTCATCGTGGTTTGAGGAACAGACCTGAGCCTGCAGGTACGCACGGCGGGGCACCGCGGTCAAGCCAGGCTTGGGTTCCTGCCAACGCTTCCCAGCCAGTGCGTAAATCAGGGGTCCCCAAGCGGCAGCCCGGGGTCCCTGCTAAACGCGGCAGCTTCAGATGACAATTGAACTCCCGGAATATGATACTCTAGAGGAGAGCTCCGGAGAGCAAATTGGAGGAGATGGGGGTACCAGAGTGCCTTCTGACCCCTCCATGCCACTCCCCACCACCCCCACCCACCCCCCACCCCGCCGCCTGAAAAATCTTAAATGGGCTGGGCGGAGCACTTGAAAGCCAAGGGAGGGGTGGCGCTCCTCCCCGCCGACACCAACGGCTGGGTGGGTGCAGCGCGCAGGCAGCTGCATTTTCAGCCGGCTGGGCCGCCGTGGTGGTGGTGGGGAGGACCGGGGGGCGGGGGGCGGGGGGCGGGGGGCGTGAGAAGCATCTTTTAATCCCTACCCTGCCCTGCTGCGCCCCGCCCGGCGCCCTCTCCCCGCGGGTGGCGGAGCGCGCGCGGGCACCCTGGAGGACGCAGGGGCTGCTGACCTAGAGGAAACGGGCTGCTCGGGTCGCCCGCGTTCGCCGCCAGCATCTGGCCGCTCAACCCCGTGCTGACCCCGGAGGTCGCGCCCAGCCCTCAGCGGCGGCGGCCCTTTGTTTCCCGGGCTGCGTGGCGGCGCTCCCCACACCTCCCCCTGCGCCGGTTGCCGGCACCGGCCTTGCGAGGGAGACTACGGCCCGCGCGGCGGGGGTCGGGGTCCAGCACCTGCCGGCCCAGCCCTGCCCGGAACATCCTCTGCTTCAACCTCGCTTTCTCCGCCCACCTATTTGTCACCCATTTATCACCCACATACTTGATAATCTGCGCCCCTCTGGGAGTGGGGGGCAACAGGGCACGAAGCTGACCTCCCCCGGAACGCCTCATATGGTTGGAAAATTTCCTGCTCCTACTTGGGGAAAAAAATAAAACTGTTTTTTAAAGATCCTAAACTATCAGTTTCTGTTGTCATTCTTTTATTGGTTTTTAATTCTCCAGGATTGCACGCACAACAGTAGTAATTAATACTAAACCTTCTTCTACTGTATATGCTAATGGCAGGAACCATAAAAATTAATTTGCAAACATGTCATTACACAATAGCTGTACAGGCAATAAGCCTGCAATTATGGGCCAATCACAGGCAGGGTACAGAGGGAGGGTGCTCCCCAATCTGCTGGGTGCCCCCCTCCTCCGCTAAAGTGAGGAAGAGGTGCCAAACGGAGTGTGCCTTTGGAAGCCACCTATGGGGGATGCACCCAGCTGGAGTGGGGGGGATGGTAAAGGGGGTCTCTAGTCTAGAGTTCCACTTGGCCTGGTTTCTACGCAAGGCCCCCTGGACAGCCACTCCCCTCACCCCCATCAGGGATTGAAATTGTGGGAGGAGAGACAGCCAGAGCCTCAGAGAGGTCCCAGACCTGGCTTGCTTGTTGGTGGTGGGTGATAAGTAAGAGGAGTGGGAGTAGAAGAAGAGGGGACCCCACCCTTTGGGCCAGCGCTGGCTTATCTTTGCTTCATTGTCAAAGGCAAGCATCTTCCCTGTAAGTATTTGAACGCCTGCGTCAAATTATCTCAAAGTGCTCAAGCCAAGCCCTACTTGCTTTTAGCCACGCCCTTGGGAAGGAGGTGAGCTCAATTCTAGTGATACCTAAACCTCCTTTGGCCCTGGGTTTGGGAGGCTCAAAGTAGGTTAGTGACATTTCCTGGTGACAGGGACGTTTGTAGAGGAAAATATGAGATCCAGTATGGGAGGATGGTTGTACCACAGCTCCCGACCTGATGCCAAAACAGCTGAAAAATATAAAGCCACCCCCGCCATGCCAAGCAGCCTGCTTAACGGCTGACTCTCCACTGAATGGCTAGGTTGTTTGCCATAATGTGGCTGAACGGGGAGCTGGAAGGATTTTCCCTTTCCCACAGGCCCTTGTGGCTTGGCTGTAGTTTTTGGAACCCATCACTACGGCCATTCATTCCCAGGGGAGCCACTCCTCCTCTGAGGGTGCCTAGGGCCTGGCTGGGGGTGAGAGGGACAGCCAGTCTGAGCCACACCCAGATCAGCTGCCAGATGCCCAGGTGACAAGGGCAGTGCTCTTCTGGGGCTGTCACCCCAGTGGGATTCTGTGCCAGGACAGGATGTCTCTCTCCGCTCCCTTCTCTCTTAGAGCCTGGTCTGGTTGAAAAATACCTTCTCCCTCTCTCAGCTCACCTCTGGGGAGGAGTCGGACATTTAGAGTCAGGCTGAGCCCCCAGTGCCCCTAAAGGTAGGACCACGAGAGGGCAAACTCGCCCCTCAAACCCCCTTTGAGACCCCTGCTTACTCTGCACATCAACCCAGGGTCAGAGGGAAGCTCCAGGCCACAACTGGCACAGTGGAAAGAAAAAAAACCTACTTTGTCTCTCAATGGGAAAACAAACGGAACTGGGAGCTGGCTGCTTCCCAGGAGGCAGAACAGAGCCCACCAGATCCCCACCCTGAAGCTGCAGGGGGCCCCCTTCTTCCCATCCCTCCCCAGCTGCTCCTTCCAAATGGAGGGGCCCCAGACTCCCTCTAGTGGGGCTGCCATTGCCACAGCACAGAGCCTAGCGGGCCAAGAGCATCAGCTGAACACAATAAAAATAGCCCTGCTAGCACATGCTGAGAACACGGAGGCTACAGACTGGTCTGGGGTGCACAGCAGTGGGGCATCGGCTTCAGCCTGTGTGTGCCCACTGGCACTCTTGGTGGCTGTCGAGGCCAGGCTGAGACTTCACCTTCTGGAGAGATCACTGCTCCCCAAGGATGCCAGGAAAGGGAGGAGAGGGGAGGCTGGGAGGCCACATGACTAACCTGAAGTGCCCCTTTGGGTCAGCCCCCCCATTTCCCTCTTTAGGATAATCATGCCAGCTGATGCTTACAGTCTGTGCCAGTTGCTGTTCTAAGCACTTTTCACGGATAACGCATTGGATCCTCATGACAGCCCTATTCAAGGTCATCATTAGGAGCTCCGTTTTCTAGATGAGGCACAGAGAGGTCACGCACCTTGCCCAAGGACACACAGCCAATAGGTGATAGAGCTGGAGTTTGAACCCGAGCTGGTTCCAGAGTTCATATTCATAACCATCAGCTTGGAGTCGGACAGACCAGAGTTCAAATTCCAGCTGGGGCCCTTATCCACTGTGTGCCCTCTGGCAGTGACATCACCATTTTGAGCATGTTTCCTCACCTGGAAAACGAGATAAAATCACCCCTGCATTCCAGAAAGTCATGGGTGTTTAACCCCTCCAGTGCCTGGCACAAAGTACTCCAGAAATAGAGCTGTAATTACTCCTGTGTTTTGGATAATGGCGATAATAGCAGCTACCATGGATGAGGCCTTAATCCACCACCGTTCCCTCCTCCCTGCTTTGTCTTGTCTGGAACTTGTGCCCACCCCCAAGAGGCAGAACTACAGTGACCATCCCCCACTTTGTACATGAAGACACTGAGGCCTTAAGAAGTGAATCACTGACCCAAGGGCACACAGAGAGGGGACACACCCACTCTCTCCTCCCCCCTATCTGGCTCCAGTGCTTAGGTGACTGGACAGTGTGGAATGTTTGAAGTCTCAAGATAAGCAAGTCTGAGGTCAGAAGAGAAAGGGGTTGGAACCTCAGTCTGGTCACACCTCACCATGAAGTCTGTATCCCCAGGTTTTGTCCCCATCTTTGCATGGTTTACTTCTGCTTTCCTTCTACCCAATGGCTCCAGGGTGCACCCCACCCAAGGGGTGCTGTCCTGTCTCAGGGGGTCTATCCAGGTCTCCTGGGTCCTCCTCCATCTGCACTTAGGTAGCGGGTTGAACGGTGGCCCGCCAAAACATGTACACCTGAAACCTGTGAATATGACCTTATTTGGAAAAGGTATCTGTGCAGAAGTCATTAAGTTAAGGACCTCGAGATGAGATCATCCTGGATTATCAGAGTGGGCCCTAAATCTATTGACAAGTATCCTTATAAAAAGAGAAGACACACAGGGAAAAGGTCATGTGAAGAGAGAGACAGAGGTTAAGACCCATGCAGCCATAAACCAAGCACTGCCTGGGGCCACCTGGGCTGGGAGAGGCAGGAAGGATCTCTCCTCGAGCCTTCAGAGGGAGGACCCTGGGCCTACTGACACCGTACCTCAGATTTCTGGCCTCCAGAACTGGGAAAGAATACATTTCTGATGTTTTAAGCCACCCAGTTTGTAGTCATTTGTCATAGCAGCCCCAGGAAACTCATACGTCCTATCACTTCCAGAAAAATGGAACATCCTCTGTCCTGCCAATCCAGGTAGGCCCTGGGTATTGTCCAAGGCTGGATGCCATGGCCTCGGGCCAGCTGGATCAACCTCTATAGCAAGGGCTTGGATGAAGTGTCCAGGGTCCCTGGATAGCTGTGTGTTCAATCTGCCCATCCTTCATGAAGCATACGTAAGTCAACACCCCACTGGGATGGGAGGGCTTTCCTGTGACCTGCCCACCCACCCTCTCACCTCCCTCTCGCCCCTCTGTACCCACATTTGCTGCCTGGGGTTTGGGCAGCAGCCTGGGCTGCAGGAGGGCATGGCCAGACTTGCCAACACAACCCATGAACTGACGGTTCTGCTGGCCTTCTGCATCTGGCCCCACCAGTCTAGGGCAATACGAACAAACAACTTGAAGCCACGGTGGTCGCCTTTTCACCAAATCTGTCTTCCTTTCCTTGTGGGCTCATACCCAGAGCACATTTCTCAGCCTCTCAGGAAGATGTGTGGGGCCAAATGACCAAGTTCTGGCCAAGAGCTTGTGGTGGAAGTAGTAAGTTGCCACTTCCAGGCCTGGGCCAGGAAAACCTCCTGCAGGAGCCTCCATTTTCTCCTTCCAGGTCTGCCCACCTGATATCAGCTCCCAGGATGATCTTCAGTCCATGTATAGAAGACACAGCACCTCCATCAACCCCCTAAATGTTAGAGCAGAGGCCCCTGCTCAGCCCCCCACCAATTATGTATTAGGTGGGCATATGATTGAGAAAGACCTATTTATTGTATAACTTCTACTGTGAGTGTGTGTATAAAGTGTAATTCTAGTATGATGAGCCTCTTTGTTACAGCAGCCAATTAGTTTCACATACCTACTAAAAGGACCCTTTTTACAGATGTTGACTGAATGCCTAGCTCTGCACCGGATGCTTTAAGCACATTATCTTATTTCATCCTCACAACAAAAATAAGTCTACTGTTATATGCACTTTTCAGATGAGCAAACTGAGATCCAGAAGTAAAATGACCTGCCCAAGGTCACACAGTAAGATGAAAAGCGTAGATCTAAACTGAGACCCTGCCTTTTAAACTGCTTTCTATGGTGCCCCCCTCACCTCCCTCCTGTAGAAGCTGGCAAAGAGGCTATTTTAATTAAAAGCAAAGCAAAACAAAAACCCGAAGAAGGGCAAGAACATTGCATGTTGCAGTCCACGCAACATGACCTTCAGCTGGGGTCTGCCCCTGGAGCGGGCTGCCGGCAAGCTCAGGATTTGGGAACTCTTCAAAGTAATGGCTTTACAAAACATAAACAGTGATATGGTCAAAGGGTTTCCTTCCCGTGGGCTGCACGAATGCCAGAGAAACCAGACAGAGACTGCATCTGGGATTGCCAGGGCCACACAGCTCATTGCTAGAAAGGGCCCCTCTGCCTGTCCTCGCACGCCTCCCGGGATGCAGGCGGCCACTTCTGGAGGCGGTCTATTCATAATCTCAGACAGCTCTGGTTGTCAAGGTTCTGCTTTGTGCAGAGCCAACACAGGCCTGGCACACAGCTGTCGTACTGAGCACCGCAAAGTACTGAGGAAGGTCTCCTGGGGGAGGGAAAATACAGGCTTCAGTGAGGCTCCCACAGTCCTGGGCAGGCCAGGCGGCACCTTCTGTGGACACAGTGACAGCCCGTGTGTGGCCTGCCTGCTCAGATCCTGCTCCAGGCCACTGTCCTGCTCTGCTGCCTGGAGGCAAGCGACAAGGCTTTCTTCTCCCCTGCCTGTGCCCGCACACGGGGGACCAGGCGAAGGCTGTTCAAGGGAACAAGGCATCTGTGAGCAGCCCTTCCTGCTGCCGGCTGCTGGTGTCTGCTGGGGAAGAAGTCACTGCGGGGACATAATTACCCGTTTGTGGATGACACACAGATCTCCCTGTCTACCCCTGGGCCTAACTGCTTCAGGTCTGTGTAGCCCTCTGGCCGACAAGATGTGGTTCTTAAAAGGTGGCTTCGTGCCTGCTTTTCCTCTCACACTGGGCACTGGGTTTCAGTGCGACAGAATCAGAGTGGGGCGCCTAGGGCCCCTTTTTATCCTTCTCTGCCTTTACCTTGCACAGAAAGCCCTGCCACTTCCTCTCCTGCATCTCCCTTGCCCACTCCCTCTCTGCTGTCCTGCACAGCCCAAGAGCTGCCCTTTATTTATCCTCCAGGGGGTCACGCCTGAGCTGAAGGGGTTCCTGGCATGTCCCCAACACAAGATAGTCTCGTCAGGTCGTTTTTGTTTTTAATATATTTTTATTGATCCTTTAGAGAGAGAGGAAGGGGGAGGGAGAGAGAGATAGAAACATCGATGAGAGAGAACATCGATCGGCTGCCTCCTGGAGGTCCCCCCACTGGAGATTGAGCCCGCAACCCAGGCATGTGCCCTGACCGGGAATCGAACCAATGACCTTTTGGTGCATGGGTCGACGCTCAATCCACTGAGCCACACGGGCCGGGCTCTGTCAGGTTGTTTTTAAAGCATGGATGTGGCAGGGGTTTCCCACACTCGGCAGGATTGACTCTTAGGGCCAGATCATTCTTTGCTATGTGGGCTGCCCCGTGCACTGGAGGATGTTCAGCAGCATCCCTGGCCTTGACCCACTGGATGCCCGTAGCAACCCAAGCTGTGAGCCTGCAAATGTCTCCAGGTATGGCCAGACTTCCCCTGGGGGAAGGGGCAACAAAATCACCCCCATGAAGAGCCACTGACGGAGCACAGCAATTTTGAACCTTTTTCATCTCATGGCACACATACATTAATTATTAAAATTCTGCGGCACACCAAAAAATGTATTTTTTGCAGATCTGACAAAACAAAAAATAGGTCTACTTTTGATTCATTCACACCGGATGGCTACTGTTGTATCGCCTGTTGGCATTTTTTTACTTGACACTCTAAGGGAAAAGAGGTCAGTGCCCCTGACTAAACAGTCAGGTACTGCATGTTTTAAAAGTTCTTTCGGCGCAGCGGCTGAAAATTGCTGATGTGGCATAAAGGATCAACCCAGTGTGCCGAGCGACTGCGTTTTAGACCTCGTTCTACCATCGGCCTGGGACAAACACCTGCCCTCTCTTGGCCCCAACTGTACCATATAAAAAGTTAGAGGGGATGAATAAAGGCGCTGTGTCTTCTAGTTGTCTCTGATTCTCTGGTACGGCTTAGAACCGATGGTTCCAAAGTGGGGATGAGCTTATCATTTAGGAAACAGGATCAGAAGGGAAAGAATCGGGTGACGTTGCATTGCTCATATGGAAAAAAAGAGAGAGGGGCCAACATGTTAGGGGGGCCACCCTGGTGCGTCGGGCCTCTCGGTGTCTCTCCCTTTTCTCCATAGTCTTCTTTCTCTGCAACCTAAACGAAACCTGCTCTGGGAAAAGTATCAGTCAATTACACGCTAGTGTGATCTAGCCCCACCTTACTATCTTCATAGAACCAAGCCTATGGCCCTGGTTGGAGCCATCTGCTGGCTACCTGGAACAGCTCTAGGATGCATTTGGGAAAGGCAGGACAAAAGAGCCATTCTGCCCACTTGGGCTTAAACGATGGTTTCAATTTCATAACATCATGTGACGAGGTGAACTTCCGGGTGCCCTGTGTTAACAGTCCGTTTCAACAGCTGCCACGGGGGAGGAAACAGCCTCAGTCAAGAGTTGGAGCTGGGAGGAGTTCTGTGGCTCAGATGAACTGTGATAAAGAGGTGGGTCCAGGAGGGCCACCAGCAAACCAGGTGCTGAGTGGCCAGGTCCCCAAGGCTCCACAGCCATCAGTTCACTGACAGCACCTGGCAAACACCAGCTTGTGCTGAGCTGAACAGAGCACCGTGGCTGGGACGTTCTCAGTTGGTGACCACAATCCTGACCCACGTGTCCCAAAGACAGGATTTCCGGTGGTCTGTGGGGGTGGATTGTCCTAGAATCTGCTCTGCTTCAGCTTTTAATTGGGAGGCAAGATGACTGTTCCTGGGGCGGGGGGAGCATACACCTGTTCAGTTCAGCAGAGTGGGAGGCATGTGGGTTCGGTAGAGGATGCTGGTGCGGCGTAACTGTGGCCCTCTCTGGCCTTCAGTCTCCTCCTTGATAGGATGCTTGGACTAAATGATCCCCCAGGCCTTCCAGCTCCGCAAGCCCGTGATTAATAAAACTCAGACACACCATCTGCTCGCTCTGACATTTAAGAAACAGAACAGGTTTCCAAAGAGAAGGCTGCCCTGCGCAGCTCGCTTTTCCTCCTTCGCCTGCTGATCGAGGGTGGGTTCACACTCTCCCCGCATCCCAGTCCTGACTTGAAAAAAATCTCCACACACTATCTCACACACAGCTCTCTCCCTCCTGCCCACCAAAGGTGAAAAACGGTGGAAGCTAGCTGATGCTCTAGTAAAACTCTGAACTAACGGACCCCATTCTGGGCCTCCCACCCTCCAGCTGGGGAGACGAGGCATCCATCTGATAACATGTCCCCGGACTTCACAACTCAGCTGGTGCTGATTCGTCTTTCCCACTTGTTCAGCTCTTCCTCAGTGGTGGAGAGTGAGAACCGCTGCCCCCTTTACAGATGGGGAAACTGAGCTCCAGAGGTGGACGGTCAGGCCCCAGGTCACACAAATGATAAGCAGGGAGACAGGGATGTCACCACAGGCAGAGTACATGCATGTGGAATGTTCCATGTCATACGAAGCAAGTCTCCACAGCACTGCGCATCAACATGACCCCCCCCCCCCCACGGCTCTGTCCTACAGACGGCCCTTTACTGTTCGAGGGGACCTCATCTCGGGCCCCCTCTTCTGCTAGATATAGAACTTGGACTCTGTGTGCCACGCCGCCGGCCCTGCTGTGTCCATCAAGTGGCTTACAACTGCAAGTACTTGGGGCCAGGCCAAAACGTGGGAGGTGGGGGAGACATTCTGGCCAAGTGAAACCCAGCCAAACTCCAGAAGTGGTTTTAACTTCGCCCAAGAGCTGAAGCTGGGTGGTGGGGGCATGGTCAGACTAGTGATGCCTGAGAGGCAGCCAGGGGTCCAACTAGGGCAGCTCTGTGACTTCCTCCAACTGCCCAGGTCCTGCCTCCAACTGGGCCCCTGGCCCAGGGTCTGGCACTCCATGTTGGCTGAATCTCAGTAGACCCCCACTTAAGCTGCCCTCTTGCTGCTGGTGGCCCTGGTGGGGTCAAGTGGTTTCAGATTCTTTCTCCACTACTCTCTCCTGAATGCTGGACTTGGCCGCCTGCGTCTGACCTGACCACTGGACACAGTGGTTCCCTCCCACTCTCCATGCAAAGTATGGATGTCCTTCTCATGCTCTGTCCCCTGGCCCCCTCCACTGCTCCTCCCATACCACTCTGCTTGGAGAAGTGGACTAGACTTCCTGTTTCTCATAATGGCCTGTAAAATCAACCCAAAAAGTTGGATAAAAATACCCCGGGCCCTGGCTGGGTGGCTCAGTTGGTTGGAGTGTTGTCCCGTACACCGAAAGGTCGCCAGTACAATTTCCGATCAGGGCACATACCCAGGCTGCCAGTTCAATCCCTGGTTGGGGCGCACATGGGAGGTAACTGATTGATGTTTCCCTCTCACAGGGATGTTTCTCTCTCTAAAAAAATCAATAAAAACAAATCCTCAGTGAGAATTAGCTTCTTAAAAGAACCGAGAGCTGACAAAACTATAAGGAATCACCAGGCCAAAAGGAACAGGGAAACCAAACCCCTGGTGCTGACCTGGCACAGAGGCGACACTGACTCCAAGATCTATGGATCCCGTAAAATTTCAACTTCCATTTTTATGGCATTGAAGGTCAAGGGGGAGGCCTCTATTCAAGCTGGGGTGTCTAACAGGAGACCATCCTCATAATAAGCTTGGACCTCAGAGGACTACCCAGTCAGGCAGGATGAGAGTGAAGGGGGAGCCGGCCAGCCCTAGTGCGGAAGCACAGCCAGGTTGCAGTCTCTAGTGCTGTCCTAGGAAGATCATGTCCTGAACTGGGTTACGAAGGTTCCAAAGTGATAGTGTCTCTAGGTGCCAGCCAGAAACAAATACAAGTCCCCCTGAAGGAAAGCACCTTCTTCCTGGGCTTTGAATTATGCATGCAAATCCCCCCCCAATATAATGGCCAGCACACACCTGAAGATTACTAGACACAAGAGAAATCCACACATCCTGGTTGAAAGTCAGCAGTAACAACAGCCGATACAAGCAGATCTGCAATGACTCCAGAGGTGGAAATTATTGAAGCCTCTACAACTCTGCCAGCTGGGATAAACAAATAAAAGACCAGCCTGAAGGGATCTGCAGAGAAGAGGAAACCATAACAAGAGAAACGGTACAGTCTAACGTCTCACCAGAATGTACGCTCCATGAAGGCTCTGCCTGTTTACCACTATGTCCCCTAGTACCATGCCCGGCCCACAGTAGAGCTCAGTAGATATTTGTAGACTCATTAAACAAGCACACTAGGCTTGAGACCTTCAGGCAGGTGAGCATGCAGTGATTAGTGTGTTCCAGGTAAGTCTGGTGAATCATTCTACTCAGTGAGCAGATAGGTGAGAGGAGGTGATTAACCCCAAATTTCCCTTCAATGTGACATTTTTCTGTGCAAAGGCAGGCGCTAATGAACAAACAAACCCAGCCACAAAACGGAAAAAAACAACCCGGAGGTGTAATGGCTGCTGCAGAAAGCTGAATCCTTTAGGCCAAAACAAGCACCCCCCCCACCGCTATAATTTCGAGTTATCCGTTCTTTATTACAATTCATGGCCTTGGCTCTCAAAGCCTCTACCAGGGATTCTTTCTGTGGGGGCAATTTTGGTGCCTGCAATTAGCTGAACAGGCATCTTTTGTCCCTGTGAAAGCACTCAATTGCAGGTGTAATTAGGTTCCCTCACCCCTGAAATCTGCAGAGAGCCGCCCGCCTTGACTAACTGCACCCACAATTAAGTGCTTACGGGCATGTGGCTGGAGCCGGCAAACATGTGCACGCGGCTAATAGCGGGGGCACCGAGCAGGCTTTCAAAAATAGACAGTGTGTTGGAGAAATCCAGCCTTTTTGCATTTGTTGTTCAAACGGCTCTGTCCAGCTGGGAATAATGAGAAAAGACAAACACGCCAATTAGGCTAGGTCCATACATAAATAAACCACACAGCTCCTTAATTAAGCCACTTGCAGGAGTGGGCAAGGCTGTGAGAAGGAGGAAGAAGCCAGGCCATGCTGGGGACGCCATTTTGGCCACGATGGCAGGGCCAGGTGGGAGGTCTCGGTCCACCAGTGTGGGCCGTTGGCCACTTCTGCCCAGGGACACTGGTGGGCCTGGGGGCGGACTTGGGGGTTGGAGGAGGGCTGGTAGGGTTGGGGAGAGGTCCCCAGAACCCCCTAGGTGAGAAGGAGGTTGGGTTAGGGAAGGCAGTTAAGGTGGCTAACACCCTGCGTCCGCGGGCCAGCACTATAGGACGGGGCCTGTCTCCTTAGTCCTTTCCCACAAGCGGGCTCAGCCTGGCACACACCCTCTTCCCTGAAAGAAGCCACATCTGCTCTGTCCTCCTCTGTACCCTGGGGCCTGGGAGGGTGAAGTCCAAAATCAAACCACCTGCCTGCTTCCTAGGTCGGCTCCTTCGAGGCGCCTTCAGCTGAGACCCAGACCCTGGCCCAGCTTCCCCAGCTGCAAACTGTAGGCATGCCACCCGGACATGCAGTTAAAAATAAACACAGGACACATGTGGCGGGGGATGAGGCCAGTATATGCCAGGGGGATAAATGGCCAGGAGGGGTGGAGGGTAATTTCTGTATCTCTGCTTGCCTCCCACCCCCAACATCCACTTTCTGAAGTCCCTGCCACGCTGCTGTATCGTTTCTCAACAATAAAACCCGGCAGATTATAGTCGCGGGAGTCAGGCGAGGGAGGAAAGAAAGCTGCCCACTCCCCCCACACCCCAGTAGAGCTACTGGAAGCTACTGGCCTTTTGCAGAGCTCAGCAGTCCCGGCGGCGGGAGTAAAGGGCAAAGGCAATATTTAGATAATTAAAAACCCATTGCTGACAGGCCGGCCCGGCAGCCACAGGTGGCTCCAGGGTGGACCAACAACGGTTCAGACTGGCCCGTGCGCCTTCTCGCCGCCCTTCCAGCTGTGGTTGGGGGGGATGAGAGGCCTGGGAGGCAGGAAGGTGACTTCTGGAAAATTCTACCCTGAGAGGAATCAAGCCTGCCATTCCCTGGAAGACTGGCCCCCCGCCTCTCCTCTCTGCCTCATCCCTACGCCAGCTACCACCACCTCCCACCACCTCCCACGGCCTCCTCCTGAACTGGCTGCGCCCTCTGCCTGGAACGCTCTTGCTCCAGGTAGCCAAAGGGCCCCCTCCATCCCTCCCTCCATTCATCAGCTCCTCAGGAAGACCCTCCCTGACTGCCTGCTCAATAGATGCTTCACAGAGCCCTCCCCAGTCACCCCATCCCCTCCTTCAATGTGGAGTTTCTGTAGCACTTAATCCCTGAATGTACTTACACCTGACATTCTTGTTGTCTGGTTGATCTTTCTCTATGGTGTTTCGCTGGGCTCCACTACTGGGGCGGCGGTGCCTCTGCGGTGGCCTACAGTGGGGACAGTGCTGCAAAGTGAATGAATAGATGATGCCCAGGCTGGATACAAAGCAACCCAGGGCCCAGCCTCAGGCCCGAGGGACCCTGGGCATCCAAGGTAACCACAGGTCTGTCTGGCCGGGCGGTCTGTGACTTCTCACTTAGCCTTTCAATATTTAAAGCTTGACTTGGTGCCAAGAATCACTGAACCCACACCTCGGCTCCTCCTGACCCTCCCCCGCCGGCCTCCTCCATCTGACCCTCCCCCTGCCCCCTGCTCTGAGCAGATGCCTGTGAAAACCAAAACCAAGATCAGTTCCTCTTCACAAAGGCCAGACCTCAGCCATCTATTGTCATGGGGACAGCGAGAGCAAGGACCACTGCGGCGCAGACGATAACCTGAAGCCCCGATTTTAGGCCGTGTCATCGGATCCCATGTGGCCTGGAGCTGCTGCTGAGCCTCCAGATGAGCGGGCTTGCATTTCACCCCCTCCTTCATCCCCCCAGCCGTGCTTTAAAGGGCCTTCCCCATCAGGAGATGGGCACAGGGCCGGTCCCCCGCCACCTGCTGGGATGGGTCCTGCTGGCTGGCGGTGCACTAACTGCTCAGGCCTCCCTCCTCTCTCCTCCAAACTCCTGGTGCTTGTGCCCGCGCACAGCACAGCTGGTCCCTCGCTGGCCCCCACCGTGCCAGGTCTTGAGTTTCTAGAGCCTTCCCCTGTTGTGACTAATGGGCAGTCTTTTGTTGTTGTTAATCCTCACCAGAGGATATTTTTCCATTGAATTTCAGATACAGTGGGAGGGAGGGAAGGAGAGAGAGGGACACATGGATGTGAGAGAGACACACTGATTGGTTGCTTCCCGCACGACCCCAACTGGGGCCGGGGATCAAACCTGCAACCCAGGTACGTACCCTTGACCAGGGATTGAACCCTTCGGTCTGTGAGCCAACGCTTTAACCACGGAGGCAAACCGGCCAGGGCTAACGAGCAGTCTTGCCAGCAGTGTTCCCGCTGCTTTTCCTCGGAGGCCCCAAACCTCCGCACCCTTCCTCTCAAGCCCACTTTCCCTGGTCCCTGCAAGGTGGTGTGGGATCATTTCTTGGATGTAGGAAACGGGTTGAGATGGGCCATTCCGGCCAGGCAGCCTCCTTGGAGGGGTAGGAGCCTGGGGGCCAGATGGCCTGGGTTCAAACCCACCTGCCACTCAGGGCCTGTGACCTCTCTCTACCTCAGATTCCTCCCAGAACTGAGTGTGGAAGACAGAGCAACTACCTGAAAAGTGTAAAACATTCCAGGCCGCGAGAAAGGCTCTCACATTCCCTTATTTGTAAGGTGTGGCAAATGTCCCCATGTCACAGACAGGTCCCTGCCTGAGGTTAATACCAGGACGGGATGTATGTTGGCCAGTGGCAGACACCTTGGCGACACCCCTTTCCTGGAATGGGGGTGGCTCGGCCCCCCGGCTTTAGGAAGGGGCCTGCCTCTCCCAGCCCACGCAGCCAACACCGCCAGCAGTAAACCGAGAGGGTTTTGCTTCTCCTTTTTTGAAGCAGCCCTGATCTAAACCTTGTCAGCCCACTTCCCTATAGGAAACAAGTCAGTGAGGCCCCACTGAGAACTCAGAACATTCTGGCCTTCAGCCAAACCCACGGAAGCTTGGCTGGTGACCTAGCCAATCCTACTAATCCTTGACAGTTGCAGGGCCTCCCTCCTTGGGGCACTTCCCCCTTAGACATCCCCTACAAGTCCCTGAGTCTCTTTCCCATGGCCCTTAGTCTCCACCCTTGTCATGATCCCCTCTTGCGGGCACTGTCCAGCCCTTACCACATCTTCCATCTTTTTTTTTTTTTTAATCCTCACTCACCCGAGGGTATTTTTCTATTTATCTTCCAAAGGGGGGGAAGGGGGAGACATCGAGGTGAGAGACACATTGATTGGCTGCCTCCTGCACAACCCCAACCAGGGACGGGGACCGAACTGCAACCAAGGTACGTGCCCTTGACTGGAATTGAACCCGCGACTCTTTGGTCCATGGGCCGATGCTCTAACCACTGTGCAAACTGGCCAGGGCACATCTTCCATCTTTCAATCTCAAAGCCCAGGCCTGGGGCCTGGTATACAGCAGGTGCTCAATAAATGCGCATCAGGAGACCACCTGAAGCAGAGGCAGGGCTGTGCCTTTGAGGCCTAAATCTGAGGGAACTTGGAAAGTTGATGATCCTTCAGGCCCTGAAGTATTACAAACAAGCCAAGTGGGGACTGGGGGGAGGGAGGCGAAATAATGGTTCCCAAGGGGCCCCAGGCGAGGGGCTGATTTGTTTTGGTCTCTCAGCCCCTGGGCTTGGGGCTGGACCACATGCCCCACCAGATTATTGAGGGTCCCACCCACTTCTGCTTTCACCCCAAACCACCCAGCTAGTCTTCCTCTTATCAGCAATCTGTCCTGCTCAGAGGCCTGTGGTGGCTTTGTTTGTGTTTATCCTTCCCTCCAGGGAGACCTGATAAGAAGGCCAACCTTTACCCTTTGCTGCTTCCCAGGGTGTCCTGGAAAATCTTCCTGTTAACAGAAGGATGGGGCCTGGCGATTCTGGATGTTAATGCCACCATCCTTCCCCACCCCCCCAGGTCTAGGTGAGGGAGGGCTGGTTACCCATTTGAGAGACCCCCTTCCTCAGGCCTTGCTGTGGCCCCGTGTGCACGTGGGCAGTGCTCCAGCTGGAAGCCAGGTCTAGCAGCTGGTGGGCCTCCCGAGGAAGCCCTGTTTGTGTGACTAGCTTCTTGATGTCTGGTCCTCTTGGCACCATCAAGCAGGAACCACGGACACAGGTCAGGTCTTGCTGTTCCTTGTCTCCATGCCTGGGTCCCTTTGGGGCACAAGGGGAGGCCTGGCCCAGGTTGCTGCTCAGACGGACACTGGTTGCATGCCGAAGTGGGAGTCCTGTGTCCTGGCCGACGTGGCTCAGTTGGCTGGGCGTTATCCAGTGTACCAAAAGGCTGCCGGTCGGTTCCCAGTCAGGGCACATGCCCGGGTTGTGGGCTCGATCCCCAGTAGGGGGCGTGCAGGAGGCAGCTAATTGATGTTTCGCTCTCACATGGATGTTTCTCTCTCTCCCCCTTCCTCTCTCTCTAAAATTCAATTTAAAAAGAGGAAGTGGGGGTCCTGTACTGTCAGCGAGAAATGCCATGCACATCTGGCTCTCCAGGTCATGCTCCCAAGCTCTCCATTCACAGAACAGCCCCAATACCTGTCCATCAGCAAAGGAATCCACAGCTCTGCTGAATCCCACGAAAAGCATATCACTCAGCAATGAAAACTATGGACACACGTGACCACCTGGAAGAATGTCACAGACTGACCATCACGCAAAGACAGCCGGAAAGAAGAGCACACGCTGTGTAACCCCATTTACACGAAGTTCCAGAGCAGGCAAAACTCCCCTAGTGTACATCGAAAAGAACCGACAGCAGGGACTCGAACAGGAGTTTGGACACTGTGTTCACAGTAGCGTCACTCACAACAGACAAAGTGTGGCAGCAACCCAAGTGTCCATTGACAGATGAATGGATAAACAAAATGTGGTATATCCATACAATGGAATAGTATTCAGCCATAAAGAGGAATGAAGCACTGACATGTCCTATAACATGGATAACCCTTGAAGACATTATGTTGGTGAAATAAGCCCATCACAAAAAGTCAGATACTGTCTGATTCCACTCATATGAGGTCCCTAGAGCAGTCAACTCCACAGAGACAGAAAGTAGAATGGTGGCTGCCAGGGGGTAGGGGAGGGAGGATGGGGAGTTACGGAGATGGATGGTGGTGATGATTGTACAACACTGTGAATGTACTTAATATTGTGATGCTAAATTTTATGTGTTGTGTATTTTACTGTAATTTTTTTTTTTAAAGAAGAAAAAAAACTAACCTAGAGCAATGGAAAGCAGATCAGTGGTCGCCCGACTGGGGCGGAGAGAAGACTGGGAAGGGAAGACATACCAGGGAAGGAACTTTCTGGAACCATAGTGTCGGTGTCAAAAGCTAGTGAGCATAACTCTTTAAATGCCTGCATTTTATTGAATGCAAAGTATACCTCGATAAAGTTGATTTTAAAAGTAAAAAAAGCAAAAAACTTCGAACACTCATCTCTCACTATGTTGTTTACAAATTGTTCTTATGGACTATATATTAATAATCTCTCCATTATAAAATATATGCGCCCTGGCCGGTTTGGGTCAGCGGCCCACAGACCAGAGTCGCCGGTTCAATTCCCGGTCAAGGGCACACACCTGCGTTGCAGGTTCTATCCCTGGCCCCGATGGAGGTCATGTGGGAGGCAACCAATCAATGTGTCTCTCGCACATTGATGTTTCTCTCTCTCTCCCTCTCTTCCTCCCACTTATCTAAAAATCAATGGAAAAATATCCTCAGAAAGGAATTAAAAAAAAAAAGTATATGCAAAAGAGAGATTTTTTAAATATTCAAAAAAAGAGTTCTAGCATATCCTTCCTGTGTTAATGGGTTGCTGTGTCCCCCACTTTGGCAGACGGGAGTCACTTCAGAACACATTCTGTGGAAAACACCCCACACATATAAGAACAGCTGTGACCCCCCCACCCCCACTCCCCAAAATACCCTCGTGGGCCAGCATGCCAGAATTCCTGAGAGAGTCCAGTCCCACACCAGAGGAAGGAGTGCATCCTACCTTCCCTGGGGTTGGGGGGTGCTCAGCTCTGCCCAGGGTCACAGCTGTAAGCAATGCTGGGCTCATCCCAGGCAGGTGGTGGGTAGAGAGATATGGGCGGGAGCCTGGCTTCAAAAGACAAGACAGGGCAGCGATAAGAATGAGGGTCTGGAGCAAGAGTACCCAGTTCACAGCGCAGTCCACCATTGTTTAGCTGTGTGGCCTAGGGCATGGCCCTCTGTGCCTCAGTTTCCCCATATACAAAGTGGGGATGGTGATACTCCCTTGTGGGTGGTTTTGAGAATGAAAAGCTAATATACAAAGCCCTTAGAGCTCACGCATTCTCTCTCAGGCCACCATCTCCTGCCTCTACCCATTCCCACTCCAGCCCCTTCTCCCCCAAGCTCCATGGGGCATCCAAGAAGGTCTAGAGCCTCGGCCAACTTCTCTACAGTCCAAGTTCAAGTCCACAGGCGGGTCTGTGTTTATCCTCAATTCATCCTTTTCCTGCCCTGGACCCAGCACCTGGCTCCTCCCTGGGCCCATTGTCTCAGGACCTAGGGCCATCCGGTCTGTCCTGGGGGAAAACAAGGGAGCCCCCCGCCCCCGTTTCCTTATAACCACTCGCTGGGACTCCAAGTCCCTGACCCAGCCCTTGGCCGAATAAACATAACTGCACACAAAAGACATCCCAGCAAGGGCCTTAGCAGTGAGGGGCGGAAGGGGTGGGCAGGGCATAGCTCCCAGGGCATTCTGTTTAAGATGCCACAGGGGCTATCCTTGGGTTCCGGTGCCCCCACCCCACCAGCCCTTGTGTCCCTGGGACTTGGAACCCATCCAGAACAGTTTGTTTTAGCCGAGGCCCTCCCTGATCGGTCCTTTCTCCCTCTCCTACCCAAACCCACACAAAGGCCTCTGCGGTCCTAGCACACACTGACTGCTTCGTCTCTGACTGTCCACAGACCAGATAGTCTGTGCTCATTCGGGCAGGAGAACCAGGGCCTATGCCAAATAAGGGCTCCCCCAGCCCCAGTTTATAAAGGAACAGGGGTCAGAAGCTCCCCACCAGCAGCCCCTGCACGACTGGCCCCTGCACCCAAAGTGGCCTATGGTGCACCTGATGCTCTCCACCCCAGGACTGTAGGGACAATAGAGGAGCACCCCCACCGTCTCAGGGGAGCTCCCCACCCTCCAGCAAGGCTGAACTCCAGCTGCCCACACTGGGTTTGATGACGCTCCTTCTATCAGCTCCTGCACCGGTGTCTGCTGGGATCAGCTCCTAAAGAAAACCCCTCCCCCAAGTCCTGACTCCAGGCAAAGGGCAAACGAGTGACAACAGCATGACTGTGTGGGGGTCAGCCAGGTGACAAACCCCACAGGCCCAGGGACACTGTATGCCCTCCATGCTGTAGGGGAGAGGCCAGAGTGGCACAGTGCCCTACAGGAGAGGCTAGGGCTCGAGCCTGGGGCAGAGGACAGGGACAGAATGGTCCACACTTGGACTTCGCTGCTTCCCCCTGCTTCCGATGGGTTTGCATTTTCTCTCCTCGGATTCGAACTATTTCCAAAGGCACAGCCTACCACGGTGGTGGCTGTAATTGTTTCCTCTGTATTCGATCCATTAACAGGAGCTCAGATCCACAGGCTGGCTGCTCCCTGAGGCTTCAGGTAGCAATTTTCCATTTGTGTTTCAAATTTTAATGAACGTGCCTGTCCCCTGGGCCCACAACGTGGGGCTATAATCCTCACATAGCAGGGTCGAAGGCGTGCCACCCAAGGCTGGGGCTCCAAGGGGATTTCTACAAGGGCCTGATTTCTCCAGGGAATGGCTCCGACAAAATTGGTCCTCGCGGCCACAGCCAGCCAGCCCCCACTGTCCCTCCCTGCTGGCTCAATGTTGAGCATGCTGCAAATCATAAGATTATTATTTCTTTCCGCCATCCCCAAAGTATCCTATATCCCAAGATGGAGAGGAAAGTTCAGCTCTGATAAGATTGCATCACGAGGGAGGAGATAGATTCTCACCCTTGCTCCCTCTGCCTCCGGCTAACATAATTCCTTTCTGATCTTACCCAGGGCATCCAGTCAGGCTGGGAGGCAAACGGGATAATCCATTTTAGAGAGGTTGATCAATATCCTTAGGAGCCTTTTAAATGGTTCCACAGGCTTCTAGGAGCCAAGGCAGACAGCTGAGCTGGAAATTTGGGGGCGAGGGGTGACAGGAGGGCAGGCACAACCGGCAGGGATTTCCTGACAGTCCTCCCATTTCCTACCCGACTTCAAGAGCTGGTTCCAGTTGGGGCAAGGAGGCGGGGTACATGCGGGCAGGCTGTGCACTGCACACAGGGCTGGACCAAAGGGACTGGCAGGCTGCGGTCTGGTGGGTCCCACACTCGTGACACCGGTGCCTGGAGCAAACAGGACACGTGCAGTCCCAGCTCAAGCAGGGGCTGCCCAGCCCCCACTGGCAGGTGCCACCAGGAAATACAGACCCAATGTAAACAGAGCTTCAGGCTATTTAAAGAGAAGCTAGAAATCTGGGGTTTAAAAGAAAATCTACCAGTGCCCGACCAGTGTGGCTCAGTGGTTGACCGTCGACCCATACACCAAGAAGTCGCCGGTTCGGTTCCCGGTCAGGGCACATGCTCAAGTTGTGGGCCCGATCGCCAGTGGGAGGCATGCAGGAGGCGGCCAATCGATGTTCTCTCTTATCAATGTTTCTGTTTCTCTCTCCTTCTCCCTTCCTCTCGCTCTAAAATCGATACAGAAAAAATATTTTTTAAAAAAAGAAAATCTAGTTTTTAAATATTGGCAATAAGTTTCTGAAAATAATTTAAAACACTGTGTAGAGACCAAGTTAAACATAGCTGCAGACCCAATATTGAGCTGTCCAAGGTCTTTCACCAGCTCCAACCAGAAGGCTCTGCTCCTTCCCCCAGACCTCCACCCACCTCTGCTGAAAATCTCCCAACAGCCTGATCCCCCTTTCTCTCATACCCACAACACCATCCACCTGTCTGTCAGCGCTACCTTCAAAACATGATCAGAACTGCACTCCATCTCACCCAGTACTCAACTGCCTGGACTACGGCAGTACCTCCTCCCTGGTCTTCTGCTGCCACCTTCACCCCCTGCAGTCTATCCTTGGTACAGCAGCCTGAGGTAATCAGTTAAAGGCCAGGTAGATGCTGGTGCCTCTGCATAGAACCTTCAATGGCTCCCATCTCATTCTGAGGAAAAGCCAAGCTATTACAACCCTCTCTGGGATCTTGTACTATCTGCCCTCTGCCTACCTCCTCTCTCCCTCGCTGGCCTCAGGGCCTTTGCACTTGCCCTTCCCCTGTCCCCTGTGTTACCTCTTCTGCCAGACATCTAACCCATGTGATCATGAAGGGACTCTATTTAAAATTACACAGAACAAGAGGCACAAACTGGGTCTGCCCATGGCAAATAGGATGTCCCTGTCATTTCTTCTGGATTCTGCTAAAGGGTATCAGAAAGGCCTTCTCTGACCACCCCATAAAAAAAAACAAAAAACAGCAATCTCCACTTGGCTGCCCCAATCCCCCTTATCCTGTTATATTCTCTCCATATCACTTTCACCATCAAACCTACTGCTTATTTATCTGTTTCTTATCTATGGCCTTGAATAGACTATACACTCCATGAGGGCAGGGATTTTTGTCTGTCTGGCTCACCAACTGCTGTGTCCCCAGGCTAGAACAGCACTAACTGGATGAACGTGTCTCCACTGCCTTCAGAGTCTCTGCAAGCTGCTTATTAGCATGATGTTCAGGGCCCCTAACACCTTTACCATCTCTCCAGCTGTATTCCCGATTCTCCCTCCGTGATGAACACCTGCATTGTGCTCAGGACAATTTTAGGCACTCGCTCTTCCCTTTTCCCAGAACGCCCTTCTCCTCCTCATCTACCAGGTGAACTCCTAGTCATCCTTTAAAGCCCAGCTGGGAAATCCCCTAGTTAGGAAACATTCCCTGACTCTGTCCCCACTCCCAACTACAGTTACTCCTCCCTCCACTCTCACTCGCACAGGTGTTCACGTTGGCGTTTACAGCCTCCACACCTGTCTTCAAGGGCAGAGTCTGCGTGCCTGTGCCTTCCGGTCAGCCCACGGCTGTCACACCGAGCTCTCCACCTCTCCCTGCGAGGGCAGCTGCTGATCCCAGAATTGCACTGTGGCCATAATTCCTCCCCAGGGCAGCTTGATTTGGGGATGGGAGGAAAGGAAGTGCCTTCCAGAGGGTCTCCATGCTCTGCAGCACTGAGTGAACCCCTTCTCTGAGACGCCAGTGATGCCGGCAGGGAGGGTCAGGAGCCCAGCCGCCGGCGCCAGCTCTGGGCTCGCTGCCCTCATACTCACCCCATCTTACCTGCCCACCCCGGGCCGGCTCCTCCCTCACTCTCTCTGGGACGGTCCTTCCCAGAGCAGATCTTCCACTTCAGTTCTGTCCTTTCTGCTTCTCTCCCATGAAAGGGCAGCACCTTTCCCGTAAGTCATTTGCAGGAGGACAAGCGGCCTCCCCTACTGTCCTCCGTGCGCATGAGCACACCTGTGCACAGGTGAAGGGCTGGAGCAGGGGGAGGTGGGGAGCCATCGGGGGCCTGGGCATCTGTCCTGGCTACAACTCACCTGGCTTGAAGGGCCCCCTCCTGCTCAGGGAAGAAGAGCGGGTCAGGGCCTCAACCGGATTCATCAGGGAGAGGGTCCCACCCCTCCCCAGATTCCAGACGCACCCCTCCCCAAATCCCTGCTCCGCCTGACAATATTTCTATAACACTGTTTTGGCATGTCTGCCGTGAACTTAATTTAACATTCATATTGCTGCTACTTAATTAAATAGATGAACTCATTTTACATGTACAAGTCTTAATTCATCCCGAACAAAATTGGCCATGTTTAGTTCTTTATACACCAGCAGCTCCCTGGAACAAATGGTGGCCTTTCCGAGTTAACGGCGGGGACAGGTTAAAAGCTAATGACGGGCTCTGGTCGCCTGTGTGAGAGAGAGCAGACGTCTTTATCCATCATCAGAAGTGAGCGGAGGGGCCTCGGGGCTCCTTCGCTCCCGGCGGCAGCTGGGACTGGCAGGCCCCGTGTCTACCTGGGCCTGAATCCTGGATGAGCTACGGGGTGCTCCCAGCCCCCCCCCCCACTTCTGCCTCCACTGGGGGAACTCTTTCTGCCCCACCCACCACTCTCTCTCCCAGGGAGCCTCCACTCTCCCTGTGCTCACCTCTCCCCTCAGCGGCCCTGGACATCTGCACCACTCCACAGGGGCTCTGTCAGTCTGTCCTGGCTGGTAACAGGTCTGTTTGTTCTCCCGAACCTCAGCAGTCTGAGAATAGAGGGTCGAGGTCTGTACTTTCACAGCTCCCTGAGGGCTAGGGTTGGCAGGGTAGAGGCTGGGCCCGGGCTGCCTAGGGAATCCCTATCAGGGCCAGGGGTCACCCAGCTAACCCCTGGCGAGCGCCTGAAACAGGCCCTGGCACACAGTAGGTGCTCAATACATGTAGCTGATGTTCGTATGGCTCCTAGCTTGGTGCTGGGCACAGGGTGGGGTGCAGAAAAGTCCAGCAGGCAAACTGGAAGTCAAGTGATCAACTGCTCTGACTAGGGGGAGAATGCGAAGCCTGGGTTACAAGGCAACTCTGCCTGGTGGGGACTGTCCAGGACTGTCCATGCCCTGGAGCCAGGCTCTGGGGGACAGAGGGAAAGTGCTATCATCCTGGGACCCTGGGTGGAGATGTCCGGCAAGTCACCACCCTTCTCACTCCCAGCAGAGTCAATCAAGCAAATCTGAGGTCACCAGTGGGAGGGACATCGAGAGATTAAGGGTCTTTACCTTCTGCCGCACGTCAGCCGCCAGCCCTCTGTTCTCACCTTGTGGGTTGACTGGTGGTGAGATGACCTAAGCACCCAGCACACACCCCACTGGGTGCCATTCTACATGCTTTCCACATGCTTACACATGTAAGCCTCACAGCAACCCCCTGTGGGTAGACTATTCCTATTCCCAGTTTGTGAAAAGAAATTGAGCCCCGAGAGGTAGCTTGCCCCGGGTCACACAGCTGGTAACCGGGAGACGAGACGAGACGTGAAGCCATACATCCTAGCAGCAGAGTCCACGGTCTACCCACAAACCACGCTGCCCCTCGAGGAACAAACGGAGCCCCCAGAGGTGTGTGCCCGTGTCTGGGCTCCGCTGGGGACGCCAACGGACCCCTGGGCGTGTGGGCAGTGCCTCCCACACCATGAGGGACGGACTCTACCCAAAGGAAAGCTTGCTGACCTATCGTGAGCTCTGCACATTGGCCAGGAGGGACAAACTATGAAACAAGAAGTCTGGTGTCAGCCTCGACACCTCCCTTCTTCTCGGCCGCCAGGATCCACTGAACACCGCGGGCAGCTGGGCCCGAGCTGGTGGCCGGCTCTCCTACAAAGCCACCCTGCCCTCTAGCTGAGCTGGCCACCGCTCTGCCCTCTGACCCTTTGGCTGGGAGAGGGGAGCTAATCCTAGCGGAGGGGCCTTCTGTGTCCCTGAGGTGGTTGCCCCACCAGCCTGGGGCGGAGAGAAGTGTGACAGGGGTCCAGCTGTAGGCAGGGGTGTGGTGTGTCACCCATGGCTCCCCCCGAGGCTGCTGCCCCCAGCCACGGGCCCAGGGCTCCATGCAGAGGCCAGCAGGCTGTGAAACAGGAGGGCCAGCAGGCGGTGACGCAACCTCGGGGCTGGTGGCAGAGGAGCAGCCAGATCACCCCGGGGAGCTAGTTGTTTGTTCTGAGACGGGAGGGAGCCTCCCGTTAGCTGTGGTCCTGCAGTGGATTCACTGATGCAGCCTCTGGCACCTCAGGGGGCAGTGGAAGGGCCCCGAAATGCACGGAGGAGGTTCCAGCTGTCTTGCACGTGCCCTGTGGTGGAGGCTGGCTGCCTCAGTTTCTCCAGCATGGACATGCCCTGCCCCTGCCTCTCACATACACAGGACGTCCTGTGGCCATCAGACCCCCATGGGGGAAGCTGACTGGCCCTTCTGCCCCCCAGGCTTCCCAGACTAGGAATGTGAACAGGTTGGAACCATATCCGCATACCTGGCATCCTGGCCCATGCCATCGAGCCACAGGGCACAGTCCCATCCCGCCTGCCCTGCCCAGTTCTCTGCTCCAGACTGTGTCTGCCAGCCCCACTGAGGTACCACCCGACCTTCAGGCCCTCCCACCAGGACACGAGGCTCTCTCAGGTGCCCCAGGAGGCCTCAGCACCACCAAGGCATCCCCCCGAGCCCCATCTAATGACCCCCACAATCATCGGGGGCCACACTAATATTTTTGAGTGCTGCTGATGTGCCAGAAGCCTCTTTACATACAGGTCATCCCGTTCTCTGTTTCACAAGCAGCCCCCATTTCTAAATGAGCAAACAGAGGCCCAGAGAGGCAAAGTTCCTTTCCTGAAGCCACACAGCCAGCAAGAGGCACTACTGTGATCGGACCCCAGTCTCAAGGCCTGAGTGCTAACCATGCCTCCCGCCCCTGCATCACGTCCTCTGCTGACCCAGGGGCAAAGACCCACCAGTCCACCTGCGCACTGGCCAGGGAAGGAGGGCACCTGCAGGGCCAAGGAGGCTTGAAAATGTGGGTGCCCACCCCCAGGGAAATGGCCCAGGATGTGGTAGGGAACCAGGAGGGTGGGGGCTTCTTGTAGGCCTCTAACCCCAGTACTCAGGTGTGAGGGAAACAGTGTTACCCCCCAAAAGCCCCAGGGCCCTTGTCACTGGGCAGGGAAACTGAGTTAGCATCCGGGCCCCTGCCTTGGCAAGCAGCACCTCAGAAGCCTGACCCCAGGCTCAGACTGCGGCTGTTTACATCCAGCCCCTGGTCCCGCAGGTCCTCTGGCTGTGAACAAGTGAGTGAGGAGGGGGCAGGCCTCTCCCCTGGGGGTGATATCTGGAACCCCTGGAAGGTTCTCGGGTGCAGGAGGCCCAGAGTGAGGGGCCCCATCCCCTGCCTTATTGCCTCCCCTTGGAACTGCACCTGCCCCAGCCCCCAGGGTGGGGGGCCAAAGGAGGGCTGGAACAGCTCCCAGGACACCCACAGCCCTGCTTCCTTCCCCTGCCCCCACTCTGGCTCCTTAATCAGTCCCTGGAGACACTCCCCACCAACTCCTCCCAGCCTAGAGGCTATTTCATCAGACAGTCAGTCAACAAATATTTACCCAGCACCTTCCTGAGTGTGGAGGGCAGAGATGGGGTTTTAACAAAAGCAGAAGACAGAGCAGGAGACAGAGGTGGGACAAACCACACACACACACACACACACACACACACACACACACACATACACACACACACACACGCTGGTCCTTGTGGTTCCAAGCCTCCCTTCTCACCCTATCGCTGTGTGCCCCTGAGTGTCTCAGCTCCTCATCCGGAGGGTGAGAATCCTCATCCACCCGTGAGCTCACACACATGCCTGGGCAGTGCTCAGGACCGTGCCGCCCACAGCCCGCGCTCCAGGACCATCGCTGCTTCCACTTGCTGCCTGAAATGCACCACATGGACGCACGTGGGGGCACCCTGAGGCTGGCAGGGAGCCCTGTGGACTGAGGAGGCCAAGCAAGCCTTCCTTCTGCCAGGGGAGGGAGTCACGCTGACCCAGGAAGGAAGGTGGGCAGGGACTAGCCAGACACAGAGCACAGGGAGGGCTGCACCCTTGGGGTGTGGGGATGAGGTGGGCCGGGGACTGTGTTCAGCTTTACACCTGTTGACAGCCCCGACCCATCCTGACCACAGCCCTTAGGCAGGTGTGGTGAAGGGCAGCCCCGGTGGGGAAGGCCGGCCCCACCATTTTCTCTTTTGCGGCTGACCTTAACAGTGGGAGAAAAGAGAGGATTAATGGATGAACCACTTCCCGGCAAATCCCACAGTTCACCCGGGGCCTTGTGGGAGGTGGAGGGGGTGATGCTCCTTCCCAAGGCATCTCCTACGGCCAGAGGTGTGTGGGCTGAGGCTGCCTAATGAAATCCTCGCAGCGGCCATCCTCCTGGTCCCAGTTCAATCACCCCCTGTCACAAGTGAGGAAACTGAGCCTCCGAGAGGGCAAGGCTGCCCAGATGGCAATTCCTGGCCTGGCTTCCAAGTGTGCTCTCTCCTCGAGGGCTCCTGGAAATTTCAGGAGGCCCTGGAGAGGCTCACAGGCAGGGGGCCAAGGGCCCGCTCCTCTACCACTTTCACGAGCTACAAGATGCCACTCACTTTTGTGAGCCGTGCCCGGTTTCTCGTTGGCACACACAGGCACGGGAACACTTGGCATTGCCAGGGCCCTCATTAGCAGAGGATCTTAAAACAGTATATGGAAACCCTTCAAGACCCCCTGGGCTGAGCGCCAGCACGCTCCGGATTTTACGGGGTGAGAACACTGAGACAGAGAGGCTGGCCGCGCTCGGTAGCTGCAGCCCACAGCCAGGTCCCTGCCCCCAACACACACCCTGCCTTCTCCTGCAGGGGTGGGGCTCAGATGCTGAGGAGCAGGAGGCTGCAAACACACACTCCCGAATGCCATGGAAGGATGCCTGAGTAGGAAGAGGGTTTTGGGGACACGACTGCATGGAAGAAACTGAGGTCCACGGAGGTCCCAAACATGCTCAGAACTAGTTTGCAGCAGGTGAAGCTGGGCCTGGAACCCAGGGCTCTCCAATGTCCACGGGCACAACTCCGGGCAGGACCCTGCACCAGGCAGGAGGGAGTGCCCAGGGAGGATGGGCTCGGAGGACAGCACGGGACCCAGTCCTGGCTGTGTCACGCACTTACTTTGGGCTCTAGTTCTTTTAAGGCGAGCTCGAGGTGAAGTGTAGGTGTCGGGTCCCCAGCCATGTGTGGACGCTCCCATTTAAATCGATTAGCATTCAATGACATCCCCAGTCCTCGGTCGCAGGAGTCACATTTTAAGCGATCAATAACCACAGGTGGCTGGTGACTGTCGTACTGCACGGGACAGATTTAGAACATTTCATCATCACAGAAAGGTCTCAGGGCCCTTCCAGGGAGTCAGGGAGGGAGAACAGAGCTGTAATGGGGGGTGCTTCCCTGAGGTTCCAGCCTCTCCCATCCTGCCCTCTGGCTGGGACAGGAACCGGTATTTCCTGAGGGCTTGCGTGGCCCATCCTGGTGCAGAGACCAGGTTCTCTATTCTCAGTCACCGGGCTGGGCAGGCACACAGATGGCACCAGGTGTGCCCTTCACTACATGAATTAAGGAGCGCCAGAAACTGACTGACAGACACACAGACGGAGTGAGAGAGACCCTCCGGCGAGCTGGGAGACAAGACTGGCACTTTCTGGGTGAGCACCTCAAGTGGGGGGAGCGAGTCACGTGTTTAATGACGACAGGTCCTTTTTATACCATGTGGGCTCTAAATACAGCCCCCCCTCCCGCAAGAGTGTACCCTGCACCCAGAGCAACTGAAGATGAGGTCGTACACACCAAGTGTTGGCTTTACGATGACTTTGAACTCATCCCTGTGTGGTGTCTTAGCGCCACTTTACAGCTGGGGACACGGAGTCTTAGGGCAACAGCTGGGGACACGGAGTCTTAGGGCAACAGCTGGTCTGAGGTCGAGCTGGGGCTGGAACCTGAACTCAGTCACCCTGGGTCTTTCCTGGGCAGCCAGGTGTTGGCTCCCAGCTGTGTGACCTTGGCCAAACCACTTCCCCTCTCTGTGCCTCAGTTTCCCCTGGTGCAAAATGCTGACAGCCACATCGGTGCCACACAGTTCATGAGATAACACAGAGAAAGCACACAGCGCAGTCCTGGCCACGCAGTCCATGTACTGCTGCCAGTTTTCCGTGATTCCTTCCATGACCCACTGCTGTGGCCAGCCCCGTACCATTCACGGTGAGCGTCCTCATCGCCCAGAGACCCCCCCCACACACACACACCCTCTCCCAGATCCTTGCACCCCACGAGAACAAAACCCATTGGTCACTCCCAAAGCCCCCTGCACATGCCAGGGCAGCTGCCCCGGGGTCACCCTGGACCAGAAAGCACAGATGCCCAGGTGGCCAGGGACCACGGGGCCAGAGCCTGCAGCCTCTGCAGGGGACAGATAACCCGGCTGGCACGCAGGCTGTGCCTGGCTCCAGCTAACAGGGCACTGCAGGCTGGGAGCCCTGCCTCTGCCACCGGGCTCGGGGACGGTGGCAGGAAGTGACAGGGAGGCAGCGCGGAGAGACAGGCCCTCACAAAGAGCGCGTCCCCTGTAAGTGGAGATAAACCTTGGGAGGAGAAAGGAGCACTAAATCAGTTGTTGAGCAGATGTACCACATGCTGACAGGGCAAATGTGCAGCCTTTCACGGCCACTCCGCCTTCCCCGCCGTTATTCATGGCCCAGCCGGGCGCTTTATCTCCCGCGGGAGGAGAGGCCACGAGGCAGACACTTGCTCCTGCCTGCGCGGGCTCCCTTGGAAAATATTAATATGTAAATGTCACTCTCCGAAGACCAGACATGAAATGGAATGACTGACTGGAAGATGCTGGCAAGATAAAAAAAAAAAAAAAAAAAAGGAAAAAAAGCTCCTTAGAACTGGAGGCGAGAGAGCTGGCCTGGGAGAGAGGGCGAGCGGGGGAGCAGAGGATGTTTTCGGGGGGATCAGCCATTTCCTTTCTCCGGGCAAATGGCTCCCGTGTGAGGCCCGCGAGCAGAGGAGGGGCAGCTCTGGGCTGCGGCCCCACGTGAGGATGTGTGTGCCCGGTTCCAAGACAAGTAGCACAGAGGCTAATGTGCACGGGGCTTCCACTCTGCGCCCAGGAGTCTTCGGGCAGTTTTTACGCACATAAGCTCTTTCAGTCGCTGCCAGCGCTGTGGCCCCATTTCACAGACGAGGAAGCCGAGGCCCAGGGAGGTTAAGTGGCCAGGCCAAAGCAGTAAACCCAGGGCTGTCCCTGGGCCTGGGAGGGTCTCTGCTTCCTCCTGCCCCAGGAGTGAGCACATGTCGGGCCCCGTGCCAGCGAGCCTCATGACAGTGATCTGTCTGCAGGCAGGGACCGCAGGCTTTGCTCTGAGGACGTTCTGGCAGGAGGGAAGGACCTGAGTGAAGACAGGCGATGCCCACCGGGCAGCTGCCCACAGGGCTGGCACCCTACGGCCTCCCTTCCCAGCCATACCTGCTGTCAGGCGCTGGGCATTTCATTTCTCCTCCCCTCTTCTCTGCATCCAGCCCGACTGCTCCCACGTTCTACCCATGTGCCCAGTGGTAAGAGAGCTGGGCCAGAAGGGGAGTCCTGGGAGCTGGGTGGGGGAGAGCCACTAGCCACAGAACCAGCAGGGTAGCAAGTTGGCTTAGGTCTTGGCAGAAGAGATGGGAGGGAAGTAGCTCTCCCCGCAGTGTTTTGGGGGTGTCTAGAAGGCCCTACCCACGTGTGCCGGGGCCCCCATGGAACCACTAAGAGAGTGTCACTGTGGGCTCCCCTGCCCCACCTGACTTGATTCTCAGAGCCCAGCTCTGCACAAACGACCACAGGGCACCCTGGAGGAACATGGGGACATCCCTGGACCCCCGCCTACTGAAGTAATCTCCCCCCACACAGAAAATACCGCCCTGAGCCCCGAGAAAAGGCAGGTGTGAGCTGGAGCAGCCTCTGGCCCGCCTTTCTGAGGCTGCTGCCCTCCTCTCATACCCCCACCCCGCCTGCCAGCTGCCAGAGCTCATCAGCAAATTCCAGGGTGACCCCAGGCCACGAGCTAACAGGAGCAGTTGTATTTCCTCCCTGCGACATCAGCTCACTGCTACTTAACCCTGTCAAGCAGGAGTCTACAGAAGGCCTGCAAGAGGGGCCGCAGGAGGCAATGTGGGCTGAGACCAGGCGGCTCCTGGCTCCCTGGGCACCCTCCAGGCTGGAGCGCAGGCCCCTAGGGACGGGGACAGGGACAGGCACAGGACAGAGGCAGGCAGCGCCTGCAGATGGAAACTATGACTTCAGGAAGCTGGAATGCTGCTTGGGGAACATCGTCATTGGGAGGCACCCTGGGAGCAGAGGGAGGAGGGTGTGCACATACAAGCATACACACGTGTGCTCACACATACATGAACACATACAGATACACACATGTGCACACATGCATGTATGCACACACATACTCAGGTGCACTCAGATACATACTCGTGCGTGAACACCCACCCATGCTCACAAATGTGCAGATATACATATACATACACATGTACTCATTCACACACATACACATGTGTACACAGACATAAACGTGTGTGTACATGTGCCTGCACATACAAACACGTGTGTGCGCAGACACACATCCCTGCCAAGCCTCTGACTCACCGACCCTGACCTTGCTCCCAGGATCCCCGAAAGCCCCAGGGCAGACACAGGCAGAGGAGGGAGGGGGAAGAGGAGCAGTTGCTGGGGGTGGTGCTGAGGACTCAGGAACCTCAGGAGGGGTTTGGGCGCTCAAAACCAGGCCTTGTGGTCTGGACTTGAGAAATCTCCATCCTGATGATGGATTCTGGCAGCAGGACCCTTCCCAGGAACAATGATCTGGAGTCTCTGTGCTCTGTGGGCGCCTGTGTGTGAGGAGTTTGGGCAAGTTAAAGGCGAAGTGTGTGTGAGAAATGGGCTTGGCAGCCTCTCGGGGGACTGCGCCAAGCCTCCAGCGGGTGATACTCCTGGCAGGGCCAGGCCAAGGGGCTGCAAAGCCAGGCCTGCCCACCCCTCCCCAGGCCTGGCTGCCTTCTTCCCTCCTCCGAGTGGCCTGGAGTGGGGGGAGGCTCAAGGGCAGGGGTCACCCTGGGGGCAGGATCCAGAGGGCACAAGGGAGGGAAGGGGGCTCTCATGAAGGGGGGATGGGAGCAGCAGTTGGGTCTGTTCCCAGGGAAGCTGGGGGGGCAGCTGGGCTGGGGGGGCAGCTGGGTCACTGGTCTCCTCTGAGACTGGAGGGAGGGGGAGAGGAGTAATGGGGGGGAGGAAAAGAAAGGGGAGAGGAGAGAGGGAGAGGAAGGAGGTGGAGAGGACAGGGGGTCAGAGGGGAGAAAAGGGGGGGAGGGGCCAGTGGGCAGAGGCTACTTCGGAGGCGGTGTTAGGAGCAGCAGCCCTGACCTCGGCACCCAAGGGGAGCCCCCGGTCTCTGACCACAGCTCTCCAGGGCTCGCAATGGCCCTGGCCACACCCTGGAATCACCTTTGGGCCTTGAGGGTCTTTTGTTTTTTAGGGAGCCCCCAGGGATTCCCACGTGTGCTAGTTCTCCAAGTGGGGTCCCCCTGGGAGCAGAAATGCAGATTACAGGCCCTCCCAGGACCTGTGTTTTACCCCACCATCCACGTGGGGTGGGGGTGTTCTAAGCTCAGTAGAGGGTGGGACTGATACCCCCTTCCTGGGGATGTGCACCCTGGGGCCCTCCAAGAGCAAGGGGAGAGAGCGCCAGGGAAGGACAGCTGTGGGCGTCCACACAGGGAAGGAAGGTCCTTCTGCTTCCTGGAGAAGAAGTGAGGCTGAGGCCCGGGCAGCAAGTGCCCCCAAGTCCTTCTCGAACTAGGCAGACAAGAGAAGGAGATGCCCACTGAAGGGAGGCATGGGGACACCTGGGGAGGGAAGAACAGTGGTAGAGCGATGCAGCTACTTTGCCCTGAGAAAGCGGACAGGCCAGGGTTCAGAGGTATTTCAAAGGTTTCCAGAGGTCCCCAAGGTGACCCCCATGCCTGAAACGCTGGGGTTTGGGGTCAGGAGAAAGGTGAGATGGACTTTCTGAAGGCCCTGGCCAGCGACCTGCCCAACTGTCCCCGTGCTCGAAGGGGACAGGTGAGATCGGGGTCCCTCTGTCCTCCACCCTCTGGTAAGATTTGTAATTAAATTAGCATCCAGTCTCTGCCAGCATCACACAGCTCATCAGCCCCCACCCTCCCATTCCTGGGTGATGGGAACACTTTGATATCGGGCTGGACTCTAATGCGTGTGATGTGAGGGACCCTAATTTATTACGTGCCGGTAATTGATGTTTACATAAAGTAGCTCTTACAGCTACTCAAAGTAGGAGATGAAAAGCAATCAATCAGCCATTTGCCTCAAAAGAGAGGGAGAAACACCACACATATCAAAAGCAACCCCCCCAAATACTGAAAAGGGGCTGGATTAGCACATTGACACTTGAAAGCTCGGGGTTCCCATCGCACAGACAAATGGGGATTGCAAGGATGTGGGGAAATCATCCCCAGGCTGCCGGTGGCCCTCGGCCCTTGGCGCGGGGTGGGTCTGGGTCCCTCCTGGAGGACCTAGGCTGCAGTGCTGGCTGCTGCCCTGGGGCAGCCTTCTCTAAGCCACCTGGCCCTATCACCTGCTCTGGTTCCTTCCTGGTCACCTGTTCTGTTCCCTCTGGGCCACAGGAATGTGGCTCAAGGCCCAAGCTCGGTTTTGAGGGGGCCCTGCTGAGCCCCAGGGTGGCCTCGGGGCTGAGTGAGACCCTCCTGCACCCCTGCTTCATGGCTGAGGGTTAATGATTCTCACGGTGGGGCTGAGCCAGGCTGGGGACATGAGGGACAGCGTTCCCTATAGATACCTCGCTCCTGGGTGCATTCTCTCCCCTCCTCTCCCACCCTATATCACGTCCACCCTCTCCGCCACCCCACCCATAGAAACCACCCCACTCCGTAGCTTCTGGTACCCACAGAGAACCAGACTCAGCCGTTGGGGGAGGATGACCCCCCTGCTGCCTATCTGACCCCTGCCCTGCTGCTGGGGCTTATCTGCGTGTTGTGTCGAACAGTGCCAGACGCTGTGCCAGCTTCCTGTGGTTGCCACAACAAACACCCCCTGGACTGGGTGCGCTAACACAACGCACACTCATTCTCCCGGGGTTCTGGAGGCCGGAGGCTGGAAACCGTGTCACTGGGGTGAAGTCAAGGTGCGGGCGGGGCCATGCTCCGCATGGAGACTCCAGGGAAGGATCCTTCCCTGCTTCTCCCAGCTTCCGGGGGCTGCAGGTGCTTCTTGGCTCGTGTCCACATCCCCCCATCCCCACCCCCACCCCCACCCCTGGTATCTGGCTCTGCGGTCACGTGGCTTCTCCACTTTGTCTCAGATCTCTCTCTGCCTCTCTCTCGTAACACACTTGTGACTGCAGTGAGGGCCCACCTGGATAACCCAGGGCACTCTCATCTCACCGTCCTTAACTTAATCACACCTGCCGAAACCGCTTTTCCAAGTCAGACTGCACTCACAGGCTGCAGGCACGAGGACATGGGCTGTCTTTTGGGGGCCACTTTGCAGCCTACCACACAGATGAAGGGAAAACCAAGCCAGGTTCCTGCTTCTTTACACCCAGCAAAGATGACCCTGGACACCAGTCACTCACCCTGCAACCTTTCACCCGGCTGACACTTCCTGAGTGCCAGGCACTGTTCTGAGTGTTGGGGACGCGGCATAAGGAGGACAGAGCGATCCCTGTCTTCCGGAGCTCGCGGGTACACGCGGTTAAAGAGGGAGCAAGCCAAAGGGAAACAAACAAAGCCAGGAGAGCAATTCGGTGTGAAACATCCACAGGGTCCACCTCAGGAAGCAGGTGACTTTGGAATAAAGGCCTGAAGCAGCCGTGGAGATCTTGGGAGAACATTCCAGAAGGGGCACAGCAGGGGCACAGGCCCTGGGGCTAAGAGTGTGCCTGGGGGGTTCCCAGAACGAGAGGCCCTGTGGCTGGAGTAGAGCAGATGGAGGGTGGGGTGGGAGGTGGATTTAGGAGGAAGTAGGAGGCTTTGGGGGGGGGGGGCGGTCACAAAGGGCTTCCTGCTTTGAGTTTTGCTGCTGTGCAGTGGGAGCTGTGGGAGGGCACCCACACTTGGGGTCCCACCTCCCTGACTAAGGCTGGGTTCTCCCCCTCCCAGTGTTTTCTTCCAGCGGTGACCATCGGAGGTAACCCCAGCCCTTGCTGAGTATCCAGCTTCGGGTACCTAGCAAGACCACCAGCTATGGTGTGTGCACCCCAGCTGTGCAGGCCACACACACACACACACACACACACACACACACACACGCTGGTCCTGGGCTTGGGTGCACCTGGGCAGGTGCTGTGTGCCTGCCGGAGCCGCAGCTCCATTAGGAACGTATCAGCCCAGGGGGAAGAAGTCTTTAGTTCTGGGTCTCCCATGGCGGGGTCCTCGACAAAAGCAAAACTTGGCTTCTGGGAATAAAATGGAAATCCGGGCCCTGGAGTATAATGAAAAGCCAGCTCACAGGCATTTCCCTCTGAGCAGGGCTGAGCGGCCCCCTAACAACAGGAGAGCTGGGGGACAGGTGGGGGACCCCAGGGGACCCCAGCGCAAGCACAGAAGATGGTGGCCACGCTGGAGGCGCTCACTGCCCCGCCCCCAGGGCCCCACCTGCTCAGGGCTGCCTGGCCTAATAAACCCTCTCTCTTTGGAGTCACATTCGATGCGGTTCCAACAGGGAGCCATACGTCACCAAATCCAGCAAAAATTTGTGCTAAATTGAATCAATCCATCTTGGAAATGGCTCTTGTCAGGTTCTGTCAGAGAGACCGTCTGCAGGGGACAGAGAGATCAGGAGGGGCAATCAGGACGTGGGGGCTGGGGGGCTGGAATCTTGAAACCTCAAAGCCTCCGGCTGTCTGCGTTTGTGGGAGGGAGGGGCTGGCATTCACCCATGAGTCCTTGTGAAGGAGGCTCTCCGAAAGCTGTGTGTGTGGGAGGGGGCAGACAGGTGGCAGTGGTGTGAGACTAGCCGTGGGCCCCCAACTCCGCAGCCCGGCCAGTCTGCCATTGTTCTACCTTAGATGGAGTCTTCTCGTCTCATAGTTCAGTGGAATTCCACAATTATCAGGCACCCACTCAGAACCAGGTAAGCTGACGGCAGAGGGGGGCCTGGGCAAAGCCAGCCAAGTGGAACAGTCAGACCCAGGGCTGCAATTCGCAGAGTCTGGGAGCAGCCAGGGACTGGAGCCCAGGTGCCCGCCTTGGGTGGGCAGCTGTGGAAGGTGGACCCTTTCAGGAAGGTCATGAGGCTCTCAATGGCCTGGAGAGGCCCTGGGCCTCCGCCTTGGGAACACGCACCTCCCTCATTCACCATGATTCTGGGCTCAGGCCCTACCTCTGGAGCTCTGGGATCCTGAGATGAACAAGACATGCGTTCACCTGGCCAGCCGCCGCCCTGCAGCCTCGGGAGCCGTTACAGAGCGTGGCTCGGGGCCCTCGGGTCCCACTGGCACGACCTCCCCAGACCAGAACTCTCCATCTCTCTCCCCAACGTCCAGCTCTCAGAACTGCCCACGGTACAGACCCAACCCTGCTAGCCGGCTTCGTTTCCACGTGCGCCCACGCCGAAGCCTGGCTCCCATCACGTGGGCAGGCCACATTCCCCAGCTCGTGAAAAGCCCTGCTGGGTCCGGCCTTCCAGCCTTTGTCCACGCTGTACCCCACCCCAAGGCCAGCCTTCTTTCTCTACTGAGGCCATCCCAATCCCCTCTTTCCTTCGGGTACTGGCTCAAGTCCCTGTCCCCTGCTGTGGCCATCTCCCCCCCAAGTCCCCCCTATCGTCAGATCTAATGCCTTCTAAGCAGCCAGCACTCAGCGTGTGCCTGTCCCAGCCACATACGCCAAGTGTCAGCTCCCTGAGGTCACAGACCCAATGTGCACACGATATTCCCCAAAGGACGCGACCCAGGCGGGCACGCAGACGTTTATGAACCGTTCTTCTGAAGGTCAAGTTCGGGGGTGCCAGGATGCAAGTAAAAGACCAGAGGCACTATTAAGTTCCTGCGAATTTTACTCTGTGGATACAAATAAACCAAGAGCCCTGGCTGGTTCGGCTCAGTGGTTAGAGCACTGGCCCTCAGACCAAAGGGTCTCAAGTTGGATTCCCAGTCAAGGGCACATGCCTGGGTTGCAGGTTCAATCCCCAGCCCGGTCAGGGTCGTGAAGGAGGCAACCAATCAATGTGTCTCACATCGATGTTTCTCTCTCTCTCTCTCTCCCCCTCCCTCCCTTCCACTCTATCTAAAAATCAATGGAAAAAAGATCCTCGGGTGAGAATTAACAAAACCAAAACCAAAAAAAAAAAAAAAAAACACCCCAAGAAATCAACTTCCCACAGCACATCAAGTTTACAAGGTGACCTCTTTCCTTCGGGCCTGTGTTTCTGGGTGACTGCTGTCGTGTGTCTGTGAAACAGCTGCTGGAAGACTCAGCGATCAACCTCACCCTCGGGCACGCCCAGGGAATCACCCAGCGAGCGGTCAAGGGATCCGCTGGATCAGCGGGACCACCTCTCTCCCGCAGGCAGCCCACCTGCAAAGCCCCCCGATGGCCCGACCCCCGTCTTCAGCGGTCCCTGCTTCTCCCCGTCTTGCCCCTGGTCGTGCTGGAATGGAGCAGTGATTAGACAGAGGCCACCCAGAATACGTCACTTTGGAACATTACCAGTTCTGAAAAATTCCCGCATGGGATTAGAAGTCAGGGCGGTGACTACACCAAGGGGACAGTGGCTGACCAAGGACCCAAGGGGCTCCTGGGAACGGACCAGTTTCCGTTTCTTATTTGGCGCTGGTTACGCAGTGAGTTCAGCTTGTCAACACACAAGAGGGGTACGCTTCTATATACTTTCCTGATGACTATCACACTTCAAAGGCAATGCTTAAAAAATGGTGCTTGTTGTGAGCTGAATTGTGTTCCCCATAAAATCTGTAGGTTGAAGTCCTCCGAACCCCCAGGACCTCAGAATGTGACTGTCTTTGGAGACCGGGCCTTTAAAGAGGTGATTAAGTTCAACGAAGTCATCATCAGAGTGGCCCCTAATCCAAGGAGAGAGGCCTCGGAAGAAATCACCCCTGCTGACACCTTGATCTCAGGCGTCCAGCCTCCAGAACGGGGAGAAAATAAATCTCTGTTGTTTAAAGCCGCTTGGTCCGTGGCACTTTGTCATGGCAGCCGTGGCCAAGGGCACAGCAGCCATTTGCTGACCAGGAATAGCCCCGTGGTCCCCATTGGGAAGCCCAGCCATGCCCAGCTGCCCACACCCGCAGCCCAGCAGCCTCGGAAGTCGGGGGGAAGAGAGATGGCCAGGGTTTGGCTTCTTGAGTTGTTTTCCCTCGGAGTCACCACAACCCCCAACTCAATTTCCAAACCGGATACCAGGCGAGCGGAAGGCGGAGGCCAGAGATCTACAGAGGGATTTATTAGCAGGCAGAGGAAGACAAAAGCAATCTCGCCTGACACAAATATAGATGAATACGTGTATAGGAAACCCACAGACTGGCAAATTAAAACGTGGTTCGGGCTGGCGAGCGTCGAGGACGCCAGCTGATGGATCTTCCCAGCCAGACAGCCAGGCCAACCAAATATGTCACCACGACACGCTCTCACAGAACTGCAGCCCCCACGCATGCAGCCCCCCGGGAAGGAAGAAGAAGAGCCCCCTGGTCTAGCAGGACTACGGATTCCAAGTTTGGGGGACGGTGTGCATGCAGAACTGGTCTGTGACTCTGGAGGAAAGGGGGCGCTGGCCCAGGAAACTTGGGCACGTGGGGAGGGCGGGAAACTGGAGGCAGTGTGGATGCAGGGTTTCTGCGGCTCCCTCTCCCTGAGCTGTCAGGCTCAGGAGAGCAAAGCTGTCTCCGCCTGCCTCTCCCAGCAAGCAGCAGGAGCTCTCAGAATAGCGGATGGATGGATGGATGGATGGATGGATGGATGGATGGATGGATGGATGATACGATGCCTGAAGAGGTCAGCACAGTGCCAGGCACACAGTATTATCAGCATTGCTGCACCACCACCAACTCCCCAGGTTCAAAACCACACTGACATCAATTATTCCAACCCAGAAAACACTAGCCCCCGAGAACGGTGCTCCTGGCTTTTCCCACCTGGGCCAATGTCCCGTCCCATTCTTCCATCCTCTCTGCTGCCCAATGGGCCCTGCCCTCCCCACTCTTCCCTTTGCTGGTCTCCTCCCCTTTTCCTGGAATAACCCTCCCTCCTTCCTCTGGTGGGTCCCTCCTTATTCCTCTGGGCTGAGCACAGACCCCAGCCATCTGCAAAGCCCTCTCTCCACGTCCACACAGAGGGGCTGCTTCCTCCCCCGCGTCCCTGCGGGGCTGTGCCATCCCATGAGGCTGCCGCATGTGGCTATATACATTAAAATACTAAAAGGAAATAAAAGGAAACATTTAGTTCCGGTGTCTCACTAGCCACATTGCAAGGGCTCAAGAGCCACAGGTGGCTGGTGGTGACCACGCCGGGTCATGCAAACAGATGCCATTTTCCCTCCCTGCAGAAAGTTCTACTGGATGGTGCTGCCAGAGGTGCCGCTCACGTGCAGGCATGGAGAAGCCCATCCCCTGCCTACCTGTATTCCCCCGCTCTCTGGCACCCCAGCCCCCGGCCACCCTTCCCTCTGGGCGTCTCTCATATCACGCACGGCTTCCTGCACTCAGCGGCAGGTCTGGACTCCAACAGTGAGTGAGCCCAGTGGGTCTGTCTGTCCACAGACACAAGGATGGAGTGGTACAGAGCAAACATTAAAAAAACCAGGACCCAAGGAGAATGGGGGGGGGGCGTATGTTGTTGGTGTGTGTGTGTGTGTGCGCGCACGTGTACACATACGGGTATGTGTAGAAGCAGGTGCAGATGGGTGTGTATACTTACAAGAGTGTGTGCAAGTGGGGCATTTGTGTGTGCATGTGGGGGTGCCAGTGTATGCACATGGCTGTGTATGTATGTGTGTGTATTTGTGGGTGGATAGTTGGGTACAGAAGGAATTCTCCAACCAGCGATTTAATAGCTGTACATTCCTTCCAGGACTTCATCTTCCTAAATTCTTCACTTATCTAACAAACAACAGCAAGATGAAGCCCACAGAGAGGCAGAGCCAGGCTGAGGCTCCCTGGCCTGCGGCCCAACCGACCTACCTCTGCTCCCTTGTTCTGGGACATTAAAATCCTTGACTGTTTAAGTCAGTCAGAGGCCAGGCTTTCTGTTACCTGCAGCCTCAGGCCCTGGGCAGATGGATTCACTATATATCCGTCTAAATGGCCATGCTCACTACTTAATGCACTCATCCTGAGCACAGACCCCAACACCCCACGCACTGACTACGTTCTCCGGATGCGCATTAGAACGGCAGTCGCACCACCGTACGCTGGACGGCACGCATCTGTGCAACATCTGTGACCGCTTTGTGGTCAGGGCTGGTCTTCGCCCTGTGCTTGGGGAAAACAGGCCTCCAGGGCCTCAGACGGCCTTTCCAAATCGGGCTTCATGACTGTACGAGGGAAGGGGAAAGAAGGCAGCAGGCAGCTTGAGTGCACTCAGCCAAACAGGTTTCACTGTGAGGCGCTGTTCTACCACCCGCCCATCCAGGGCTCGGGCTTTGAGGGTGGCCATCCGGGAAGGACCCAGGCCCCTTCTCGCTGAGACGCCCTCTGCTGAGCTGGGTGTCTGTTCTGCCCACCATCCCTTCAGCCCCGGGGTTCGCACACAGCAGGTCTCCCGAACCCTCTCGCCCCATCGGGATCAGTGTGGTTAACCGTGGTCTGGAAGAGACATGTGGGCAGCGTGCGGAAGGCAGGGGCCTGCTGTGGACAAAGGGGGCAGGGCTTTCTGCAGGGTCAGCGGCCTAGGCTCCCTTTCGAGACCACAGCCACACCTGACCCTGCCTCCTAACGAAGAGGCGGAGAAGGTGCCCATCCATCTTCAGCGCCGCTGGTCCTAATAAGCGTCAGCGAATTCCCCAAACTGCCTGCTTTCTGTCCCCGGCATAATATGTTATTTACCTGCAGCTAATAGGTTCGTGGGTAATGATAGTCTTGTATCAAATGACGGCCGTTTGGCTCCTGACAGTTTTAAAGACCAGTCTCGGGGACACTCCAGTTTCTAATTACAGGGTCTGTCACCTGTGAGGTTCAGTCCAACACCACTCCTTCTCCCGCGGGTGACACTTCTGTCCAGATAGGAAATTTAAGCTCAGCTGCGACAGTTAAGGTTAAAAATACTGCTCGGTATGAGGCAAGGGATCATAATTTGGGTCGCTGCCTTGTTTAATTAATTGGACTGCGGCAATCTGCACTCCGTGGGCCATAATTACAGGCAGGGCCATAATTACGGTAAGACACCCCCTTACCGTGTCTTACAGCTGTAATTTCACGGGGGCTCTGACCTGGCTCGGAGCAGGGGCCCCAGAGTTCCTTCAAGGAACTCCATTAGCCACCACGATGGTGAGCGGGGGAGATGAACAGGCCAGTGTGGGGCGGCAGCAGGCACCACACTGGCGCTTGCCCTTCCCAGCTGGGGGGCTGCCTCCCCCAGGGTCACCCTGGCAGCCAACGTGGTGTCACAGAAAGCCACAGGGAAGAGAGCAGCCTGGACCCAGACATTTCCAGCTCCTCGGTCAGTGGTTTCTATGCCTCGCTGTTCAGCACACGGGCCGGGCCAGCCTCTGCACGTCCTGTCCCAATGGCTTCCTCTCCCTCTTTGTTCTGGTACCAGTCGTGCTCAGTCATCTCCTCGGAGGGGACTTTCCCTGATCTCTTCACCCCATCGCCCGGCCCAGCCCTGCACCCTCCCTTTTTCCTCTGACAATCTTTGTCACCACCTGAGGCGACCTGCTGGTGTATGTGTCCTAGCTTGAGTTTTATCTTCCATGAGGACTCAGGCCTGGCCTGTCTCGGAATGAGTGGTTCTTTATCACTCCAATTCCTGGTTTCGGTCCCGCAGAGTCACCGCCAGTCTCTGTACCAGGCTGATCTTGTTTAAGCTTCAACGAGACCCCAATGGACAATTAGGCTGGAGGTGGCCCTTCCCCACTCCACAAACACCCCAGGTGTGTGACCTTGCTCGTGGGTCAGGAGTGGCCTCACCTCTGACCATTTAGCCCTCCTTCCTCAACTTCTTTTAGGGTTTGAGGCTTGCGCAGAACCTCGAGGCCAGAGGACCCACAGCCAGGACAGCGGACAGGTTGAGAACTGGACCACAACCTGGAAACCTCAGCTCTGGTCAGCCCCAGTGCTGACTGCATGGAAGGCCAGTTCCCCTCCGACCCTATGCCTCCGGGGATGCAACAGTGAGCAGGAGGGGATGTGGGGCCGGATAGCTCCCTGCTTGGATGTCAAGTGCCAGAATCCTGCCAGGCCTCAGTTTTCCTCATCTGTAAAATGGGAATAATCCTAGTTCCTCCCCCTCAGGGGGCGGTGTGTGGGAGCAGACGAACCGAAACCTGTGAAGAATGTAAGAAACACAGACTGGATGATGCACCTGGTTCCCTTACCCCAGTACATCAGGAAGGGTCAGGGTGACCTCTGGGGGGCTCCCGAGGACAAAGTCAATGATGCATATCCAGGTCCTCCTAACCATGGGGCATAAGGCCTCAGTGTGGCTCCTCTGAACCCCAGCCCCCAGCCGCCAAGCCCACATGCTTACCTGCCTCTCTGGCTGCCAGAGGCCATAGGCAGGGGTCTCAGTTCATCCTGCGGTGGGCTGCCTTCCCCCAGGCTCAGTGACTGCAGAGTACACACCCCATTCCCCCTGTCCCCCACTGAGCCACCCCCCACTTCAGTCCCTTCCCCACCTCCTGGGATTTCCCTGCCAGAGACAACTCCCCTCCGAGCTTCTCAAGACGAGTGCGGCGCCCTGACTGACTGAGCTCACGGGTGAGTTTTAGGAACACTGAACAGGGCCTGTGCCAGGTGCTCCCCCCACTGCTGATCATCAGTCACCTGCCCCACCCTTCGCGTCCCTTGTGCCCAGCCCCAGCCCCAGCCCCAGCCCCACCCCAGGTCAAGCAGTCCTTAGAGGACAGCTTTGCCAGGGCCTGATGGAAATTCAGAAATAAAAGTACTCATCTGAAGGAACCTAATCTCCAAAGGAGGGAGAAGGGGGGAGAAGCGAGGAGAAGGCAGGGCCACGCGCGTACCACGTCGGGGATGGGGTCCCATTCCCACCCACATGCAGAGGGGATGGCATCTGGGGCCCCCATCCAAAAAGGGCTGAATGTGTTCCCCCAAAATATGCCAAAGCCCAAATCCCAGCACATTTGAAGGTGGCCATCTTTGGAAATAGGGGCTTTGCAGATGTGACTAAGATGTGAGCTGAGCCCTGGCCAGTTTGGCTCAGCGGTTAGAGCGTCGGCCCGCGGACCGGAGAGACCCGGGTTCAGTTCCCGCTAAGGACACATGCCTCAATTACAGTTTGTCCCTGGCCCTGGTTGGGGTCGTGTGGGTGGCAGCCAGTCGATGTGTCTCTCTCACATCGATGTTTCTCTCTCTCTCTCTCTCTCTCTCTCCCCCCCCCACTCTATCTGAAGATAAATGCAAAAAAAGTCCTCAGGTAAGGATAAAAAAAAAAAAGATGTGAGCTGAGAAGCAAAGAGCTCTTACTCCCATGTGACTGGGTCCTTAAAAGAGGGGGAGAAGAGATTCAGAGACAGACACACACAGGGAGAAGGCCATGTGACCAGAGGGGCACAGACTGGAGGGATGTGGCCACGAACCAGGAACACCAAGGATGGCTGGCCACCACCGGGACCTGGAAGAGGCAGGAAGGATCCCCTGGAGGCTTCCGTGGGAGCGTGGCCCCGCCGACCCCTTGATCTCAGACCTCTCCTCCAGAGCTGTGAGGGAACAGATTTCTGTTGCTGAAGCCCCCATTTCTGGCACTTGGTTAGGCAGCCCCAGGACACTCACACGGGGACACAGGGAGGAGGACTGGATGCCAGACTCAGGTGACCTTTGTGGAGTGGCCAAATCCATCACTGCCACACAGTGCCCCTCCTCCTGGACCCTCAGTGTGCGGTTCCCATGGAGCTCGGGGACCCGGGGGTGGGGACCAATGCGCCTGTTTATTAAGAATCGAAGGCTGGGCTGCTGCATCTCAGCGGAGAGCTGCTTTTGAAGTGCCGAGTGATTTATTTTAGCCAATTACTGGTGCACTTCCCCTTCCCAAGGACCCCACGTAATTGATTGAAACCTATTGAAAACAAATTAGCCAGCACCAGGATGCAAAGATCTGTTTATCACTTCTCTGGAGGTTTTCAGGGAACCCACGTGAACTACAAAACACATTCCAGTTTGTTTTTCCCTTCTCCAGAGGACAGGAGAAGAAAGAAGAACATACCTTTTCCAGGCTGCGAGGACCCCTCTGTGCACCTGGCAGCCTGTTATTTTCCCCCGCAGTCTCTGGAATTATGGTCTCGATGCCCTAATAGTCTGCCTTGCTGAGATAGTACCCATGGCCGGGGATTTTCACTACTGCAACACACATCTCCATATCTACTGTTTTCTTCTTTGTTACGACTTACTTCCTTAGAATAAACCCTAGCGTGGGGTTTCGGGGATCCGAGTGAAGGAGAAGCTCCGTGGGTCTGGCAACAACCTGCTACTTGCTTTTCCAAAAGGGGCTTGTCCCAGCCGGCTGTCCGTTTCAGCACAGCTGTGCCAGCAACGCTTACTGTCGCTTTGCATTTGGGAGGCTGAGTTAGCAGGTAAAAAATGAGACCGGGGGTGGGGTGGGGTGGTGGCTTTAGAGGCACGTTTAGGTGAACTTTTTAAAAATTGTTTTTAATTGTGGCAAAATACACGTAACGAAATTTATCGCTGTGACCATTTTTAAGCGTATAGTTGAGTGGTATTGAGTATATTCACATTCATCTGCATTTAAAAAATTACTTCCTGACCTGTGTGAAGACTGTGCTGTGATGGCTTAGCTGGCACACTGTCACTGATGCCAATTCTGAGTGTCCTACATGTGGCCTACCCTACCTTCACCATGCCCATCTCACCTGCCCAGGCCTACCTCTCAGGGGCTACAGCCCTACATGTCCTAAGCCCACTTGTACATGGGGCTCAAAAAGGGGGCTTCTTTCCCTGCTCAAAACCCATAGTGCCTCCCTCCACCTAGCCCATCAGGCCTCAACTACTAGCAAAGCCTGCCTCCCCTCTCCACCAAGTGTGGGTCACTCCGGGCTCCCCAGACCTGTCCACCTGCCCCCTGGCGTCAAGCTTCCAATTGCTCAAGCCGGTATTTTCTCCCCCCACCCCTGCAATACCTGCTCCTCCCGCCCCGTCACCCAGCAAGCTGCGCGCACCAACCACACTGACCCTCTGCCCCACAGGTGACAGAGCAGATGGCGGTCCCTTCAGCTGGAACTAAAATGAGGCATGACCGAGGTCCTCCTGCATCCCTGGCCAGCTGCACGGCCTCCCTCTCCTGGACTGCCCCAAACCAGAGGGCCCGGCTGGGACTTCCGCCACCACTGTCACCACTGCAAGGCTCCTGCTGCTATTTCTGTAACCCCTGGCAGCTGGCAGAAGGAGCAGCCAGGTTAAAACACAAAGAGCTTCTCAAGGCTTGAGAGGTGGGAGTGTCCCCCAGAGCACCTGCCCAGCTGAGCAGCCTCCCCTGCCACGGGCGATCTCCTGATCCTCATGACGTGCAAGAGCTGTTGAGGGTGCAACCTGCTGGCAAAGCCACGCTCCTGCCCCTCGGGCTCACATCCATGTGTGTACGTGCAATGTGCATGTGCACACATGTATATATGTGTGTCTGCTGTAATGTGTATCTGTCTGCAGGTGGAAGTGTACATGTGTGTATACATGCATGTGCATGTCTGTCTGCGTGTGCTGTCTGTGTGTGTGTGCGCACGTACACATCTGTATGGGCACGATGGGGCTGGACACAGTCCAGCAGGTTGACGCCGCAGAAGTGAGGTCAGTGCTGTGCAGTAGCTGTAAGACCCCAGGAGAGGAATCACTGTCTGCAGGGCAATGGAGGTGAACAGGCACTGTGATCCCTGCCCCTGCCAAGCTATCCAGCAGCTCGCCTCTCCTCCATCACCCGGCACAGCCCTGCCCATGCATCCCTTGGTTTCTGAGCCAAGGTGCCGCTGGCCCCCACCCCCCGCTCACTGAAATGTGGCACTCCTGAGCTGCAAAGAGACACAGCAGTCGGCATGAGTCCCAGAGCATGGGTCACCTGGTTCCCCCACCTCCCAGCTGTGAGACTCCGGGCAAAAGCGACAGAAGTTCCCCGGGCCTCAGGGTTGGCAATGGGGATAACCAGGGCACCGCCCTCACAGGGAGGCACAAGAACTAAAAATGCTGCCACACTCATGCCGAGACCATGCTGGCACCGGGCAGGCATCGCTGGAGAACGGTGGCGCGCTACCCCAGGGCTCCCCTGCCCTGCGTCCATGTGCCAACCCCCAGAACCCGTGACTGGGACCTTATTCAGTGACTGGGTCTTTGTAAGCTGTGGCTAAAATGTGGAGGTGTTGCCCACCACGCCTCCCTGCCTCCAAGCATTGCTAGAAGGTTCCTGCTCTGCTGCATTAGGGAAAAAAATGTGTTTAAATTAGAAATACTGATCAAAGGTAATGAGATGCCTTCTAGAAGCGCTGACGCTGTGCCAGGTACCAAACTGAAGGATTTATGCACGTGACCTTGTTTGGCCTAATTATCCACCCACCACTGGAGAGCTCCACAGCCCCATTTCACAGATGAGGAAACTGAGGGCCAGGGCTGAGGCCTCTGGTTCGGGTTACACAGCTTCGGCAACACAGGCATTCCCGAGTCCCTGCTGCAACACGCTTCCGACACGAGCCACAGCAGGTAGACGAGGAAGGAGGTTTCACACCAGAGCCACACTCACAACTGACACGCTCAGTAGGCCCAGGCGGGTCCCCGAAGCAAGGCCCACAGGCAACGCTAAGTGACAGCTTCAGTGGAACCAGAGAGGTCCAGACACAAGGTGAGTGGGCCATGCAGACACTCCACCACAAGGACCCTGAACCCTCAGCCAGCTGGGTGACAACAGGGTGAGGGACGTTTCCCAGCTGTGCTGTCCCGAGTCTGTGAACATCAGCTTCTCTTTGCTCCTGGCCCCCCCAACCCCCTGCAGCCATCCACTCACACACCCTCCAAGGAACCGGACTTTCGATTATAGGCTCTGAATCTTTCAAACACTCTGGCGCTATTTGCCATGACAGCAGGGTCCTGGCTCTGCCCCAAATAAGTCAACTTCTCCCCAGTTCCATGTCTGCTCTCAACCTGCCCAGATCACCCAGCGCTTCCTCCTCCTCCCCAACCCGCAGCCGCTGACTCGCACACAGCCCAGGGCCCAGCCTGCCCAAGCCCGGCGCCCCTTCCCCCCGAGGGCCCTGTGGTGGCCTGTCAGCCTGGTAACGGCTCTCTCTGGAAACCGCCTGAGGTATTTATTGTTGTACTGTCTGTGAAGTCTCATCCCTGGCACTGTCGTCCCTGTGGCGCCCGGCGTCAGCGGTGCAAACACCATCACTCACGCGGCATAAACCTGTTGTAGTAATTCCCGGCCTGGGCCCTCAAGAGGCGCCCATCATTCATCCCCGTGATGGCACTCAGAGGCGAGGGGCTACGGGAGATGGATGGTTCTGGGAATTACCGCTGGCTGCAAAGTGGGGACCTTTCACCTCTGGGGAGCGGGGTCAAGTCACTGTCATCGTGGGCCCGGCCCCCAGGGAAATGAAGCAGCAGACCCCTGCCCTGGGCCATGCCCCCACTCCTCTCCCCCCAGACAAGCTTGGGGCCGTATTCCACACAGGGACCCAGCTCTGGCCTCCAGAAGATCGATCGATTCACTGGGGCCGCTCGATGATGCTCGGAGGCAGGTGCTGTCTGTGGCTCTTGACAAATGAGGAATCGGAGACTCGGGGACCTTGAAAGAATTACCCCAGGTCTCGGGGCTCCTGGATCCTTTCCAGCAGGACAAGCTGCCCCCGTAGGGTCACAAACTCAGTGTCCCCTCCCACAGCCTCCCGGAGGCCTTGATTAGGTCTTAACAACCTCTCACCAGTTTAAAGATTTCAAAGCATGGTCTCATTTGAGTCTCAAAACCCAGCGAGAGACAGGGCTGTCTGTTATCACTCATCCGAGAGCAAAGCCTTGAAAAGTCCTGAGGGCTTGGGCAATTTACCAAGGGCCACGTGGCCAGGACAGAGGTCTGGACTCCAGCTCCAGTGCTCTCCTTGCCCGATGGTACCCCTCTGCCTCGGAACACATGGGGGAGGCTCTCCTTAATTAGCCTGATGATGGCTCAAAGGCTTCTGGGAAACAGGCCACAGTCATTGTGGATCTTTTCCCTCCCTCCGCCAGCAGGACCACGGATCACCAGGGTGGCCACGTTCTAAATAATACAGTGTGCAAAGAGTCCAGCGTGCTCACAGCCCAGAGGAAGGCTGCCGGCTTGACCTGGACCAGCTGCCCGTTTTCAGGCAGGGCAATGCAGAGAGCAGACGGGGCGGGGCCTGGGCCCAGTGCCCCCTTGCCCCCTGGAGCTGTTTCCTCACCGTCCAATGACAGGGTCTTGCCTGGTGAGCCCTAAAGTCCCTTCTAGCAATCTGAGTCTGTAATGGGGTAAAGAGGGACCTCCCCCCAAATTCCTGTCAGAATCTCTGAATGCGACCTGATTTGGAAATAGGGTGTTTTCGGATATAATTAGTTGAGATGAGGTCACACTGGGTTAGGGGGGCCCTTCACCCACTATGCCTGGTGTCCTCGTAAGAAGATGGACAGAAGCGGAGACTACAGCGACGCAAGCCAAGAACACCAAGGATCGTCAACAGCCACCAGAAGCTGGGAGAAGCAAGGAGGGATCCCCCCCACAGCAGCGGTTCTCAACCTGTGGGTCACAGCCCCTTTGGGGGTCGAACGACCCTTTCACAGGGGTCACCTAAGACCATCGGAAAACACATATTTCCGATGGTCTTAGGAACCGAGACACCGCTCCCCTATCCGTCTCCGGGAGGGTCCGCCCACATGCAGATACGCCCACATACAACATGAGGAGCTGTATGTATTAAAGGGTCGGGCATTAGGAAGGTTGAGAACCATTGATCTAGAGCCTTCGAAGGAAGCACGGTCCTGCTGCCACCTTGATTTCGAACTTCTGGCCTCCAGAACTGCGACAGAATATAGTTCTGTTGTTTTAAGACACACCGTTTGGGGCCGGTTTGGCTCAGCAGTTAGAGCGTTGGCCCGCGGACCAGAGAGTCCCGGGTTCAGTTCCCACTAAGGGCACGTACCTCGGTTGCAGTTTGTCCCCAGCCCTGGTTGGAGTCTTGTGGGTGGCAGCCGGTTGGTGTGTCTCTCTCACATTGATGTTTCTCTCTCTCTCCCTCCCTCTCTCCTTCCCACTCTGAAGATAAAATGCAAAAAAAAAAAAAAAATGTCCTCGGGTGAGGATAAAAACAACAACAAAAAAGACACAGCATTTGGAGTAATTTGCTATAGCAGCCCAATTCAAACCAGGTGTGCTGGGAATATGCTGAGGTAAGGACCTGCCTCAGGGCCCTTGCACCTGCTGCCCCCCCACCCCCACCCCCGCTCACTGGGGCACTCTGCCTGGATATCACAGGGTTCATCTGCTTCAGGCCTCTGCTCAAAGTCACTTCCACGTAGGCCTCCCCTGCCCACTCTATCGACATTAGCTCCTGACTCCCTATCCCCTGAGCTGGCTGCATTTTTCTTAGTAACACATATCACTACACAACATATCACTATACAATCACCTATTATTGGTGTGTTTACAGTCACACACACACACACACACACACACACACCCCATAAGCTCCTCCAGGGTAGGCATCTACCTTGATCCTTGCTGTGTCCCCAGCTCCAAGCACAGAGCCTGGCACACAGCAGGTGCTCGACAACACTTGTAGGATAAACAGGCATCATTTGGGTCCAGCACCAGGCCAGGCAACCTCAAGAAAGGCACTGTGAGGTCACATGTCATAATCCTCCAGGGACAAATTCTTCCGGGAAGATGCCTGAGTGAGCTTCCTCTCTCAGGCGGCATGGCAGGGTGTTGAAGATGGGGTGTCTGGAATTTACCAGGGTTCATCCGGCTCTGCCACTTCTGAGCTGTGCAACCTCAGGCAAGTTGCTGACACTTTCTGGGCCTCAGTCTCCGATCTGTGAAGTGAAGCTATAAAAGTACTTGCCTCATGCAACTGTTGTGCACATTGCAAGAGTTATCGGGGTGAGGCCCTGAGAACGGGCAGCAATTTCTACGCACCAGGTATGCATTCATTGACACTGTCCTTGTTGAGGAAATTCCTGGGAAAAGCCAGTGAGGTGAGATGGGGAATGATCGATCTAAGGGGCAGGGATTGAGTGGGAGGCATCCACTAGATTCAGTGGGTGGAGGCCTGCTGGGTGGGGACACCCATTGAAGTGCTGAGGATAGGGCTGAAGAGACCGCTACACAGGCCCATCTGGGCAGCTCTCAGGGAGCAGCAAACTCGTTGAAGAGTAAGACTTAGTTTCTTTATGGATCAAATATACATGCCATCAAGATCCCAGCATCACCAAGCCCATCTGGCCCCAGTGGCCTCCACGGAGCAGGTGTTGTACTGGGTGGCCAGTGGTCGCCTGCTCTAAAAGCCCGGCTACCTGCCCAGGGGCCAGCTCTCCAGCGATCAGTGGTGCCCAGCAAGCAGAAAGATGCCCCAGCCCCCAATGGGGTACTCGGAGCAGTCTCTGAGACGTGTGTGGGGACAAAGGCAGGGTGACAGAGGCACTGCTTGTCTACATGGGCCACAGGCCACAGCCACCACCGAGCTGGCAGACGTAGCCAGGGACTTCATCCCCCAAGTAACAGACACTGCCCAGGCTGCACGGAGCCAGGCCCAGGGTGTCCCCTCTGCCCAGATTCTCTGCTTCTGCTCAGCTCACACCTGGAGTAGGGCCCGGGCACCACCCTTCCCCATCCTAGGAGACCCTGCTCTGCCTTTTTCTCACCTCCTCCCTCACTAGATCTCCCTGCTTCTGCCCCCCACCCCCACCCACCTCTGCACAACAGGCACAGCTATGACCCAGCCTGTGCCCCCGCCTGCTCCATGTCGCTGCACTGGCTGCCTCCCCTTCGTCTGGCACCCAGCCTTTGCTCTTGCCGTTCCCTCTGCCCAGAGCACCCTCCTCCAGACAACTGCTCCTTAGCTCACTCCCTGGCAGCCTGCAAATCATAGATCAAAGCCACCTTCCCAGCCCACTCTCTTCTAAAACTGCAGCCCAGCCCCCTCCCCCAGCACCCACATCTGCCAACACCCTGAGTCTTCTGTTTGTGTACTGGTCTATTGTCTGTCCTGAGGGCACTAACTGCTATCTGCCTGGTTCCAATTGGTCCCAGGTGCTCCACAGAGACTGGGTCCCTTCTCCTGGCCCCAGGGGCACACCCAGAGGAGGCCTCAATCAATGCCCACTGCCTACATGAAGACAGCAGGGGCAGCCCACCCAAGGCTGTTAGAAAGGGAGGGGGCAGGGAGGTGCCACAAAGGGGCAGCTGCAGCAGAAGTAGCTGAAAAAGCTCTTTCCAGCTGCACCAATGCTGCCCCTGGAATGATGGGGGCACGTGGAGCCCAGCTGCTCCCCCTCCCCCTGGCACCTATAGGAACCATCTGGAGCAGGGCTACGGGCATCCAGGTGGACGGAGGGAGGAAGAGAAAAGCCTGCCCTGTAGTCAGGGTCCAGGGTGTGGCCCCTGCCCCCCACGAGAGTGGGCAGGCTCAGGCAGGAGCTAATGGCTGCACCCCATCCAGCAGACTTGGCCGGCATTAATTTGACCATATATACACACGCTAATCAGCTGTAACCGTGGCACCCAGCTCAATTCAAATTGATTTACTGAGCCTGGAAATGGATACAAATGTGATTAAAGGCTTTTTATTTTACATAGGTTCTCTATAAAATGATTTAAATCAATTGCCCGGCAGGCCCCACGCTATTACTGCACAGAGCCTCCTCTTATATTGATGGATACAGTGCTCCGAGCTAGAGCCGGGTGTCAGCAACACTCTCCTGCCCAGCCCTGGGACCAACTCGAGGCGGCCACAGCAGCTACTGGTTGTGAGTCCCCCTCCACTCAGACTGCCCCTCTGCGGCAGCCGGGCTGGCCTGGCTGCCCTCAAGAGGGCAGCCAGGCCTGGTGGGTGAGGTGTGTAGGCTGGGGAGCAGGTGGCTGTCTCCATGGCAACAGCCTCAGCACCATCTCCCAGCCCACCTGCCCCCCGTCCACGAAGTCTAGCTCTGGACATCTCAGGGAGCTGGCCCTGAGCTGGGAGGTCAGGTTCATGATCTAGGCCTCTAAGGAGGGATGCTTCTGCAGACCTCATCTGCCCCATGGCCCCTTTTCACAGATGAGGAAACTAAGGCTAAGAGCTATGAGTTAATAACTAGAGTCTCAGACAGACTGGTCACAGCGGGAGGAGACTCCAGGTCTCCTGGCTCCCAGGCCACACTGAGTGAACACCTAAAGGCTGCCGTAGATTTCCAGCACCCGGGCTCGTCCAGCGAACATGGAAATACAAGGTGTTCCTGGAAGTTCCGGGGGGCGGGAGAGCTCAGCACAGCCTGATGCCCAGAACCGGGGACACCAGGAGACATCCAGCAGGCCAAGGACAGATCAGTGCCACCATGCCCTGTGGGTGCTGCCAGGGCCACAGACCAGAGGCTTCAAACAGAAGCCTTTCATTCTTCAGCAGAAATCCATTCTTTCACATTCTGGAAGCCAGAAGTCTGATATTGGCTCTGCTCCCTCTGGAGGCTCTAGGGGAGGACCGTCCCTGCCTCTTCCAGCTCCTGGGGGCTCCAGGCATCCCCTGGCTTATGGCTGCGTCACCCCAATCTCTGCCTCCATCTTCACGTGGCCTCTCCCTTTGTCTGTATGTCTCTCCTCTTATAAGGACCCCCATCATTAGATCGGGCCCATCCTACTCCAACATGAACTCATCTTAACTTGATTACATCTGCAAAGACCCTATTTCCAAATAAGGTCACGTTCTGAAGTTCTGGGTGGCTATGAATTTTGGGGGAACACTATTCACCCCAGCACAGATGGCGTCTGAGCCATCACACTGGGGGTACAGCTGAGAAGAGTTCCATCCTTTCCTAAAGAAGACACGTGTCATTCGGTAACTGAAGTGGAGAGGCAAGACTCAGGGCAGGGTGCTGGATTCACACACGGTCCCTGCTCCCTGGAGAGGTGATGTGTCACCCCCGTCTCTGCCCGGGGGCTTCTGCAGCCTGTGCTGAGCCCCTGCAGAGGCCGGGTGCTCCAGCTACGAGCCACCTGGAGGTGGGCTCCTTCGGCGGCTAGGATCAGCCTGCTGAGAAGCCAGGGGACTAGGGAAAAAGGACGTCAAGCCTCCTCCTGGTGGGGTCCTTGTTCAGAACAATCCCATCAGCCCTGCTCAAGAGCCCCAGACAGGTGTGCAGGGGCTGGGGGCAGGGAGGTGGCTTCGTTTCCACTCCAGAGCTGTGCTGCCCGGTACAGTAGTTGCTAGCCACAGGAGATGATTTCGATTCAAAGTTAAACTAATTAAAATGAAACAAAATCTAAAGTTCCATTCCCCAGCCGCATGAGCCACACGCAGCGAGAGGCTACCGCATGGGACAGTACAGATGCAGAACAATTCCCACCATCGCGGAAAATTCTGCTGGATGGCCACTCTATTTTTTGGTTAATTCTTACCCGAGGATAATTTCTCCACTGATTTTTTTTTTTTTTTTTTTTAAGAGAGAGTGGAAGGGAGGGAGGGAGAGAAGGGGAGAGAGAGAGAAGCATCAACGTGAGAGACACATCACACGCTGACTGGTTGCCTACTGCACCTGATCAGGGCCAGGGATCAAATCTGCAACCCAGGTACATGCCCTCGACCAGGGATCAAACCCTCAGCCCTTCGGTCTGCGGGCCGGTGCTCTAACCACTGCACCACACCAGCCAGGGCTGGATGGTCACTCTAGACTCATTTTTCACCGTGTGTTTTGTACCATGGGCAGAAAGAATCAATGCCCAAAAAAGTAACAATTAAAAATATAAATGTAGCCCTGTCCGGTTTGGCTCAGCGGTTAGAGCATGGCCCCGTGGACCAGAGAGTCCCGGGTTCGGTTCCCGCTAAGGGCATGTACCTCGGTTGCAGTTTGTCCCAGGCCCTGGTTGGGGTCGCGTGGGTGGCAGCCACTAGATGTGTCTCTCTCACACCGATGTTTCTCTCTCTCTCTTCCTCCCTCTCTCCCTCCCACTCTATCTGAAGATAAATGCAAAAATGTCCTTGGGTGAGGATAAAAAAAAAAATAAAAAATAATAAACATACAGGGCTGTTGATTTCCCATCACACCAAATCCAACCCCTGGGGGGCTTCCGGAGTCAGGCGTCTCCTGCTGCCTCACCCTCTCCACCATCACGGACCAAACAGCACACATTCTCCAGGGTCCAGCCCCTATCTCGGCTCCACCACCTCTCCCCACTCTTGCCTAATTCTTTGGTCTGCTCACACGTCCCCCAGAGTCCCCACACGGCCCTCCTCAGCAAGCTCAAACACTTTGTCCTCTGTTCTCCATCTCACAAACTCCTACACATCCTTCAAACCCCAGTCCGACTTCGTCCTCCAGGCAGCCTGCTCCTACAGCATCTTGTATTTCCTGCTCTTGTGATATTTTCCACCATGAACTTGAATTGCTTATGCATCTGTCCTTCCCTGTTTGGCTGTGAGCATTTTGTAACCAAACTAGCCAGCTGAATCCCTGGCAGGGAGCAGGTCGTCCGGGCATGCTGCCGGAGGAGTGAGCCAGAATCCCCCCTCAGCGAGACCCTGAAGCGTAACACAGTGCCTAGAGCCCTGTGGACCACGGTAGGTTTCAGCTGCATGAATGAATGAATGAGTGACAGAGACCAGGGGTCAGGTCTTTTCCTCCCTCCATACTCTGAGCATACATGGAAGCGCACAGTAGGAGCTTAATAACCGGAGCGGAATTAAGTGAAGAGAAGATGGCAAGAGGATGAGGATATTCTGGAAACGATAGGACCGTGAAGGTGACGAGGCAGACGGTGTCCTCTGGGCGGGCAGACGCCCCTGCAGAAGCCCACTCAAGTTCTCTGCTTCTCCCCTCCCCCCTCCATGCTGCAGATGGCAGGGTGGCCACCTGCAAGGTCACAGTGAGGATGGGCACTGGCGGCCTGGATGATTTAAGGCCCTTCTTCTAGGCTCCCCTTGCCTGCTCCTGCTAGAAGCCTCTGTGGCCCAGCTGCCTCTGCCGCTTGACCCCTTATCGCCGCTGCTGCTGCTCTGCAGAAAGCCCACAGGAGGGACAGGGGACACAGAGGGACGTCAGGGATGGGTCACTGCAGCCTGAGCCGCCCTTTGACAGGCCAGGAACCACGGCCTTGGGGTTCCTCCTTCCCTCCCTCCTAAAGGAGCCAGCTTCGCTCCTCAGAACACTTCTGACACCACATCTGGGGGTTTCTATAACAACCACTCGTCAGCACTCTGCACTAACTGCCTGGAGCTGGCACCGACTCCACAGGTCAAGGGCTCAGTCCCACGAGACGGCCTCACTTCACACGCCAATCACAAGTCCCAGGCCTCCGCACTACTGGCTGACCAGCTATAAATCAGGGGTTCCCACGACTCCCTCCTTGGGTTCAATAATCTGCTAGACAAGCTCACAGACCTCAGGAACACTTTACTTGTGTTTATCGGGTTATTACAAAGGATACAACTCGGGAACTGTGTAGGCATGGTCAACGATTGGCTCAATCTCCAGCCCCCGTCTCCTCCCTGGCTGAAAGTTCCAACCTTCTAATCACAGCTTGCTCTTTCTGGTGACCAGCCCCCCACCCTGAAGCCATCCAGAAGCCCCCTCACCCAGAGTCACCTAATTAGAACAAGGACGATCCAATCCTATCACCGAGGAAATTCCAAGGGTTTTAGGAGCTCAGGGTCAGGAACTGGGGGCAGAAACCAAATATGTAGTCCTTATTCTAAAGCACCTGCCTCCTCTCCCTCCCAAGGGCACAGCCCTGGCCTCCGAAGGCCCAGCTCCCCGCTTCTGTTCTATTCAAGGCTGCATGGCTAGGAGTTCCCATGTGGACTCGGGGCCAGAATGCTGGTGTTCAAATCCCGGACTGCCATTCCCCGCTGTGTGACCTGGGCGAGTTGCCTAGCCTCTCTGTGCCTCAGTTTCCTGTCTGTCACGTGGAGATAAGAATGGAAGGCACCACGCGGTTGCTGCAAGACTTGAACGAGCTTCTGTTTGTCTGGCTTGGCTCCCAACCAGTGTTCATTAAATCAACTTGCCCAGGCTACAAATACAGACAGCATGAGGACTGTCAGGCATCTCAGGCATGACCCGTCGCAGCTGGGGGGAATGTGAGAGTCCCCAGAACTCAGGTCTGCAAAGACAGCACTTAAAAACTTCCCCTGTGTCTACACGGGACTCAGCCCGCCAGGAAACAGCAGCATGGAAAAGCCCAACAAGGTGAGCTCTGGGTTGAGAGTGAGGTCTGAGTGAACACGGAACTTCCCTGCGGGGCAGAGGTGGGGATGCAAATGTACTGTTGACACCCAAGTTCTTGTAGGGTGGGGCAACTTGAGCGCACCCTGTTTCCGTAGTCTCTTTCCAAGTGGCCAGTCTGCTGGGGCGGCGCAACGTCTGGAACTTTGGGAGCCTCTGGCCCTGTTCCTCCCGGCACTGGAATCACCTGGGGGCAAACTTAGCACCAGGAGGACCCTTTGGGTCCCTGGAGTGCCTATACTGGATGAAATCAAGGTCTCTACCTCTCCGTGGAGGTGGAAGTGGCGCTAGGCACAAGGTAACCACACGAGACACTGGTAAAAAAAAAAAAAAAAATTACAATTTAGCTTTAATTTTGTGGCCTATGTCTAGCAACATCTAAACTTATTCCCACAAACGCGTACTGGTCAGCCAGGAGCAAGGACTGCAGGGAAGGGGGCATGAGGGCTCCCTCTCAAGTTGGGAACCCAGGAATGTACCCCCAGTGAGAAGGGGTGGCAATTGGGGGGTGGTGAAAAAGGAACTCGTGGAGGAGGCGGTGTGGAGACAGGGCAAGAAATGGGGAAAACGGAGATGGTGCTCCTGGCAGAGGGCCCAGCCTGGCCCTGCACAGTGGTGGAGACGGGTCCCGGGGGGCTCCAGAGAGCGGTCTGTGCTTGGGGGCCGGAGGAGGAGGTGAGGCCAGACAGGAGGGCAGGGGGCTCCTTGCACACGCCGAGGGAGCACTCCGTGCCAAAGCCGGCTGGCCACAGGGAGCCACGGAAGGTTCTGCACAGAGGCAAGGCCACATCGGTTCAGAACCGTGAGCGTCTAAGATGGGAGAAACACTGTCCTGAACCAAGCCGCCAATGCTCGAGGGCAACTGTGACTCCACACAACGCGGGCGCTGTGAAAAGTGGGGGTCGTGCCACCTGGGGGGCTTCCCAGGACTCTGCATGAGTGTGTGTCAATGTGAGAGAACAGACACGTGGGAATGAGGGCCTGTGAGTCTGAGCATACGAAGGGGCGCGTGGGAGCGTCCATGTTTCTGAGCAAACGTGTATACACGTGTGAAACAGTGGGGGTGAGCTGTGTGAAGACGTGTGTTGGTGAGTACGTGAATGTGAGTAGGGATGTGAGAGTGAGCGTGTGAGCGTGTGTGAGGTGTGTGTCTAAGAACACACGTACGTACAGATGAGTGTGTGAATGCGGGAGTGTGTGAGAATGCACGTGTGTGCATGGGTGTGCGAGGGGGTGTGCATGGCTTCTGTGGACTGTGTGCACGTACACATGGTGTGTGTGAAAATGGGAGAAAGTAGGAGTGTGACGTGGGTCCAGGTGTGGGAAACCCAGCTGCGTGCCACACACTCTCAGGCAGCCCCCCACCCCGCAGCCGCTCTGATTATTTCCCCATCTGCAAGAATGGGGCTCTGCGGAAGGGAGGCAGCCCCCGCATCCGGGCCCGGGTGAGCACTGAGCAAAGGGGCTCTGCTCCTTTCCAGCAGGTGTAAGCAGCAGCTCCCAGGCCCCTGAGCCAGGCTGGGCAGGGTCAGGTGGGCAGGAGACGCAGGGCAGGGGTGGGGACATGGAGGGCAGCTCCCACGAGGCTGCGGTCCCCGGGGAGGCTGGCATCAGGCTCCCAATTACAGGAACAATTAGGTGCACTGATGCACAGCCAGCCGCCTCGGCGCCACCTCGAGAGTGACAAGCCGGCCCGGCGGGCTGCGCGTGGCTTTAATCCCGGGAAGGCTCTCGAGTGTTAATGGTGCAAGCAGGCTCATTAGCTGTAATCCATCTGTCCTTAATGCGGCGGTGGCGGCGGCGGCGTGGGGCTGCAGGATGAAGGATGCCCTCCCAGGGACTGCAGGCGAGCACAGCACTCGGCAGGGCCAAGCCTCGCTCCCTCCTTTCCGGCTCCGAAAAAGGAAATGAAGGCAGGGGCAAAGGCACAGAGAAGAGTGGGGGGGCCAGAGCTTTCCACTCCCCTGATTTGAGCACTGGCTGTGCCAAGGCTGCGCCCGGAGCCTGGTCGCACCCTGCTGTGTGACTGCAGGCAAGTCGCTTTCCTTCTCTGGGCCTATGCTGTCACCAGGGAAAAAGCAGAGGCTGGAATGGAAGACTCCAAGGTGCAGGAAACCATGAGTGGGTGGCCCTGCGGTGCCTGTCCCTCCACCTGTCTGGGGAGGTGCGGTGCGGTGAATGCTGCCCAGAATATTCCAGGTAGTCTTCTGACAGCTATAAATCCTGCCTGTGTCGGTGGTGGCGGAAGCGGCCCTACCACACCATCTGGGCAGTGGGTGACCTGGCCCAGGCCTGAAGACAGGTGCTGAGGAATCAAGATTGAGTGTGGACTGGGCAGGTAGATGCCTCAGGTTCAACTCAGACGCAGCCGTGCCCAGGGCAGCTACAGGTGCCCTAGACCCCAGAGACAGACACAGGGGAAGTGGCACCTCCTGACCCCCCCAACTCTAGGCAGCGAGAGCAGGAGAGCTGGCTACAGAGAAAGGAGGGGCTTGGGGGATCCAGGGAGCTCTGGGTCAGAGTCCTGGCTGTGCTGTGTGACACAGGGAAGCTATTTAGCCTCTCTGTGCCTCTGTTCCCCCATCTGTAAACTTTTTTTTTTTAATACATTATTGATTTTTTTTAGAGAGAGAGGAAGGGAGAGAGAGATAGAAACACCGATATGAGAGAGAAATATCGGTCAGCTGCCTCCTGCTCACCCCTCATTGGGGATCAGGCCCACAACCCGGGCATGTGCCCTGACCGGGAATCAAACCGGGACCTCTCAGTCCATGGGACAATGCTCAATCCACTGAGCCACACCAGCTGGGGTGGAAAGCTGAGGGAAGCTAACAGCCCTCCTGAGAGTTATGAGGAAGGCCAGGCAACCACTGTGCATAAAGCCATCCCCAACAGGCCAGGCACTGAAGTGATGGCGGTCATCCTCATCGACGTAGCTTCTCCCTGGCCTGTCACCTGAGGGCCACTCTGTGATCTCCACCACGTCTGTACACCCGTATTATTTACTTACCACTCCTCCCAATCAACCAGTTGTTTTTGCTTCTGGAGGGGTAATTTACATAAACTAATTTAAAAACAACAACAACAACAGCTTATGTGCAGAAGGAAGCCAGCATCACCAGCAGACATGGAAATGCAGCATCCCGTCCCAAATCCTCCCGGATCCGGAGCCTAGCGCCTGCTCCCTCGTTCACAGGGACAAGCGAAGTCCGGAGAAGTGAGCGGGCACAGGCCCCTGCCAGCCTCTCACTGCAGGGCCAGAAGGAGCAGAGGAACGGGGACACGACAGCTCCGTCTGACTCAAGACTGTGTTTCCAAAGGACACAGAACGGTCTCGAGCTCCCCATGAAACTGCACCCACTGCAGATCCACGGGCCTTGGTGGGTGAAACAGCACAGTCCCCGAGGGGCTTTGGAAGTGGGGCCACCTCTTCCCCTTGCAGGAAAGAAAACCGAACCAGCTTCACCAAGCCCACCCCTGGAACCCGGGCCCGAACTGTCCCAGCCGCAGTTTCCCAGTCTAGGAATGGGGGGCACTCCCTCTATCCCTGTCCTGAAGGTTGCTGGGGGGTGGATTTCAGCAAGCACACAGGTCTGAAAGCCGCTCCTGTCTGTGGGCGAAGGGGCCGCGGGCAGCAGAGTCTGTGCCCGCGGGGCCAGCCCAGAAGCCAGCTGGCCAGGGACGGGAGGACGCTGCCGAGGCCTGCTGTCTCCCCGACGTTCTTCAATTATTCAAACAATAACTGCACCCTTATTTAAAGTCTAGTCTTGCATCCGCTGCATCCGGCGGCGTGCACCAGAGCCTGCCGGTAGATTTACGTGGGGAGAGGCTCCCTCTCACAAAGTCAATTAATTAAGCAAACACTTTGCCAGCAGGTTCTCAGGTGTGCAGCTGTGAGGCCCACTGGTCTCAGCCTGCCGCCTCTGGGACACTCGATCTCACAGGGCCTGCCAAGCGGGTGGGGACAGCAGCTGGTGGAAGAGAAACGGCACGGAATCTACTGTTCACGACGGGGCACCTCCTGGGGGTCAGGCCCAGGATGGGCCCACAGGCACCAGAGGGGCTCCTCCAGCCCTCACAACCAGCCCCCTACCATTCCAATTTACAGGTGGGGAAACGGAGGCACAGAGCGAGTGAGGGACTCATCCGGGGTTCAAGGTCACAAATAGGGGGATTTAACTCCAGAGACTCCCCTCCAGGCGCACACCCCGGTTTCCACTCTCCCATTACCCACCCCGGCAGGAACAGCAGCAGCCACTACACGGCATTTACAAGAGTCTGGCATTGAAAAGGTACGTCCCATCCACATCACGCTACTTTCATATCAACCCCCCACGTGAGAACCACTGTTATCCACATTTTATGGAGGGGGAAACTGAGGCACAGAATAGTTGAGTGACTTGCTCAAGGTCGTTCAAGTGGTCAGTGCCGGGGTGGGGATTTGAACCCAAGCTGCCTGGCTCTGATGCCGGCTCTTCGAGCGGAGTGTCAGCCTTTCCGGACATCCACGCGCCCATCACTTTGCCCGGCCCAGCTCCGAGTCGGCCCCTCCTCCAGGAGGCGCAGGCATGTACCCTCGCTCTCTCTCAACCTGGCAGAACTGAGCACCACCCAGGGCACCAGCAGAAAAACGCATCTGATAAGCAGAAGGTTCTGGAAGATTCTGGCAGGTTCCAGTGGGTTCTGGCACTGGACCACTCACATCTCATATATCTGCTGCTCTTCTCCAGATAAAGGCTTTTAGCTTCAAAAGCCTTTTGCAACCATCTGAGTCTCCGACTGAACAACTAGGAAGGTTGTCTGCAACAGTAGCTCCGTTTCATGGGTAAGGATATGAAATCCAGAGGTGAGATAACTCAGGCCAGATCGCTGGCCTCCAAGGGGCACCAGGTCGGGGACCAGGTCTCCAGGTACCAAGCCAGAGGGCCTGGAGAAGGGCAAGCCTGCCTTGCAGCGGTGGCTAAGCACAGTGGCTAAAGGTGTGGATGGGAGAAGAGGGCTGGGTTGGCCCCAGCTCTGTCACTTCCCAGCTGTTTACCTCAGGAAGTCTCAAGTAATGGCTCTGGGCCTCAGTTTCCTCATCTGAAAAATGGGGGTGAAAACAGAAGCGTCTCCTCTTCTGGTTGTTGTGAGAATAAAAAGTTAATGCAAAGGGACATGTGTAGCACAGGGCCACCCTTATTACTGCATCTCTTCTGGGCTTCTTACAACACCTCCCGAAGTATTAGACACAGAGCAGTGTCCTATGCAATGCTTGACTTGCTCTAGCAGCAGGATGAGTGGCATCAAGGTAAAACAAGGTTGCCAGGCCCTGTCTGTACCAGATGATCTCAACTCCTGGAAACTGACCACACCAAGCACTTTCAGCAAACAGGCATTGATTATTCGAGCCTTAGCACATGTACAGGACAGAGGATTTCGGCTCAACTAAAACATCTTGATCTACTCTCCACTCAGAAAGAAGTAGTAGTCCAATACAAATAAATAACTTCCATTCCTTGATTGAGGTTCCTTTTACTTGGAGGGCCCTTTTATCCCACCCTCATCCATCTAGAAAACTCCTACACACCCCTCAAAACCCTTTTCAAGCATCACATCCCTCTGCCACCCACTGAGTTCACCACTGCCTCTCTGTGTCATCTCTGAACCTGATATACACTTCTCCCAGCACAAAACCCACTGACCATGAGCCAGGCACCGTGCTAAACATGGTATATCTCTGTTCATCATTAAAAAAGGAGGTGCCATTTATCTCCATTTCACAGTTAAGGAAACTGAGGCACAGAGTGGTTGAGCTGTGTGCCCAGGCTGCGCAGCTGGCCAGTGGCAGAGCCTAACCGTGAACCTGGAAAGTCTAGCTCCAACCTCAGGGAGGTCATAGCTGGTGTCAGGATTGGCTGGCATTGGTGGAATGGCGAGAGAAACGCCAAAACTCGAGGCAGGAGGCCACATGGCCCAGGGAGGGAGCAAGGGCAAGCTAAAAAATAAAACTGAAATCTGAGCGAAGGCAACCCACGCTGTCGGGGGATGGGGGATGGCGTGACAGAGACCTGTGGTTTCTGTGCACGCTGCTCCCTGGGGTACCCGCCAGTGCTGGCTCAGCTCGGAACCCAGCTGCTTGGGGCGATTATTATTTCAGGAGCAGAGGGAGGCAGGGAGGGCTCTGGCCCTTAAGCTGAAACCTCAGGGAGGGGTGCTGGGGTGTCAAGCAGGAAAATCACACTAAGGGGCCCTGGGACCCCGACAGTGCTGGCCACCCAATCTGGCCCCCACTCTTTCCAGGGAGTCTTGGCTGCCCCCACCGCTCGCCACACCTGCTATGAAAATGACACCCCTGGGTGGATGATCCCTGCTGTCTCCTGGGAGGACAATTGGACACCCCATGTAGAACACAAACAGGCTGATGGGCTGCGGATCTGCTTGGGAGTGGCTGGGAATTGGGGGGGGGGGGGACTGTGGGCCTCCCAGGATCAGCCAAGCCTAAGAAGTTAAGCTCTGGAATGGGGGGGGGGCAGTAATCGGGTTCCCAGGGACTTGTGAGCAGGCGAGAGGGGCAGGGGCAGAGGTTACAGACTTCCCCCAGTAAGAAACAGATACAGAGGCTCTGAAAGACGGAGTCTCACCTCACCCAGTGGGGCCCCAAATGTCCCTCCCTCCCCATCCAAACATCTGCCTCTTACCCATGCAACATAATGTAGGGGTTCAGGCAGCAAACTCTGGAGCCAAACTGCTACTCCTGGCCCTGACAGCTTACGGCCCACGACCATGGCATATGACTCGGCTTCTCAGTGCCTCAGATTTCTCATCTCTCAATGGGAACAGGACCAGTCTACACTTCATTGGGGCGTTGTGAGAGTTTAGAGATTTCACCGAGTGCTCAGGGCTGGCCAGGGACACAGGAGACTCTAGACAAGTACCACCCATCGCTGCACCATTTCCTCCGCGTCATGCCAGGCACCCCGGGGCTCTCTGAGCTTCGGGTCCTCTGATCTAGGAAGCAAAGCCTGATGCTGCAGCCACAAGTGAGTGGACTTGGGCCTCAGTTTCCCCACGGTGCACTAGGCATGGTAAGAGCCCCACCCCAGCTGCTGAGGCCTCTGTGGAAGGGCTCAGGACGGCCTGAGGCACAGGGTGACGGGAGAAATGTTCACTCCACCATGACAATGGACACCCACAGCTGCCCCTCACTGTACTCGGTCTCCCCTAGAGTCAACAGGAAGCCCACCAAGCAGGGAGGGGCAGTAAGTGAGTTAAAAACCTGGAGGCCCACAGAACCGCAAACACGCATCTGTGCAAAACGTGTTCAAGTTCATACAGTGCTACTGACAATAACCAAACGAAGATCCCAATGAGGTCTAGCCATACACTGAAATATTACTCAGCCATGAAAAGGAGTGAAGTCCTGACACGTGCACAAATGGAGGAAGCCAGTCACAAACGGCCACAAGTTGCATGATTCCATTTACGTAAAATGTCCAGAATATGTGAATCCAGACACAGAAACTAGATTAGTGGTTGCCAAGGCTATGAGTGGAGGGGAGTGACAGCTGAAGGGTACAGGGTGATAAAAATGTTCTGGAATGAGACCTGGCCGGCTTGGCTCAACAGTTAGAGCATCGGCCTGAAGACCAAAGAGTCGCGGGTTCGATTCCGGCCAAGGGCACGTGCCTCGGTTGTGGTTCAGTCCCCGGCCCTGGTCAGGGTTGTGTGGGAGGCAACCAATCAATGTCTCTCTCATATCAATGATTCTTTCTTTCTTGCGCTCTCCCCCCTCCCCGCCACTGTTATCTGAAGATAAATAGAAAAATAGCCTTGGGTGAGGATTAAAAAAAAGGTTCTGGAATGAGATAGTGGTGATGGTTGCATAATTCTGCGAATATACTAAAAACTGTTGACTTGCACACTTTAAAAGGGTGAATTGTACAGTATGTGAACTACATCTCAAACTGCTTAAAAAAAACACCCCAAAACCCTTGAATCCTATTGTGTGTCCAGTGAATGACTCCCGAGGGCCCGGGAGGCTAGTTGAGCGAAGAAGGACAGAGGGTGAGGCACACGGAGATACCCACTTAGGGACGCAGGGACGGCCTGATGGGGTGGAGACAGCCCCTGGCCGGGAGCGTACGGCTCACAAGCAGGCAGCGCGTGCTGGAAGGTCTCTCATAATTTCAGTTTTGGTGAGAGTTAGGAAGTACACAGAACAGAAGAGTTCGCTGGGATTTTTACTGATTCCTCCTACACACACGTTCAAGATACCAGGGACAGGCTGCCGGACCCAAAGAAGACCTAGTTCTTGCCCTGGTGCAGCCCAGCTCAGCAGGAAACGCACAGACTCAGGAAGTCACATGACTACATCTGAACAATGTGGGCCCAGAAAATGGGCCAGAAAACACTCAATCTGAAGGAAAAGCCAGGGCCAGCTAGGAAGAGCATCACAGAAAGTGGGAACAGCATGTGCAAAGGCCATGAGGCAGATGTGAAGGGATTCAAAACGCTGGTGAGGCTGGACCCAGGGAACAAAAGGCGAACGTGGCAGCTGTAAGGACCGATGTCTGGGACAACGGAAATCTCCCTGCTGCATTCTGTACCCCAAACACATAAGACGTCCCCATCGGGCCCTGACAACATGAGATAGATAGATTTATTTATTTATTTTAAATTATTTTTTCTTTACTGATTTGAGAGAGAGAGAGAGAGAAGGGAGAGGGAGAGAGATAGAAACATCGATGAGAGAGAACATCAACTGGCCGCCTCCTGCATGCCCCTCACTGGGGATCGGGCCCACAACCTGGGCATGTGCCCTGACCAGGAATCAAACCAGCGACCTCTTGGTGCATGGGTCGATGCTCAACCACTGAGCCACGTCGGCCGGGCGACAACATGAGATTTCAAGCACAGAGGCTGTCCCAGCTTTGCACACTGCCCACCTCATCTGAGACTGTCAGAGGCGTGAGGGAGAGCGAGGGATTAAAAGGCACAGAGACCCCACCGCCCCTACCCATCTGCGGTTCTCTGAATGCCAACCCAGTCTTGATGGGGCCCCTCCAAACTGCCAAGGAACCCCCTCCGTGTACCTCAGGCCTTCAGGGAGCCTGTGATGCTTAGACAGGAGCCCCCACAGGCCTCAGGAAGAAATATTTCCCATGAGGCTCTCGCCTCGTCTTCCCCCAGAAGCCACGTGCCCCGTTTCCCTCCTGTGAGCGCCTCCTGCCTGGGATCGTGGGCCCAAGCACCAGGCGTGGGCTCTTGTAGCCATAGAGATGTGACCCGGTCTCCAGCATCTAGACGTATAAGCCCCAAACTGCCCCGGCCCTGCAGACAGACATACTACAAAGAAACCGGCTCCTGAAAGCTGGGCTGTATGAGGATCAAGAAACACTCCTCAGCATAATTAAGGGCTCTGAGACCCAATCTGTCTTCCCCTCAGTTCGGCTGAGTTGAACGGACAGACACCCCGGCTCCTGCCCTCACCTGCTTCAGGACACCTTTCTGCTTCCCAAGGGGCAGCTGCGGCCCAGCCTCCAGACGTTGGGTGTGCCAGACACAGTGCCCCCCTCAGAAGGAAGAGCACTGGGGCCTGGTGAGCATGGTCTGGTGACAGAGTCTCTGCCCCGGGAAAGGGCAGTTTTGTGGAACCGGAGGAAAGACTTAGCAATATGCTTGTCTACACTGTTGTCTACACTGGCACCTCCCTGCCATTGTCCTGCCTCGGCTGCCCCGGGTGGGGACCTGGCCGGTGGGGGCAGACGAGGTGGAGACAGAGAAAAGTTGGAATTCTGTCCAGGAGGGGCCGAGAAGAGAGGGGTTAGCGGGAAGGGAGGGGCCGCAGTAGGGTCAATTAATCAATTAATCCATCGGGATGTTATCACAAGTTACAATTTATCATCCCTGGGCTGCATTAGCTGGGGCATGGGGGACGTGGGGTCACCCGACTAAATCAGGACATAGACTAGAGTTGTCTGGAAAACAGAGCCAAGCGGGAGACACCGAGGTCCGAGTCTCAACCCGCCGGTGCCCCGGTGCCCCGGGATACGTGGAATAAATTACAGCAGATAAGGATTGAAGGATGGAGCAAGAAAAGCAACATTCACTTTGGAACCTGGCACAAGGACTTCACCAATCTCGCTCCCAGCCCTGCCAGAGGCCCTGGGGCTCAGCTCCCAGGCGGCGGGCAGCTGCGGGGGAGAAGGAGAAAGGTGGAGGAGAGGGCATAAGCAGAGGTCCTGGAGGGGCCGGAGGGGCCAGAGGGGAGAAGAAGAGGAAAGCAGAAGGGAAGGGGAAAGGAGGGGAGTGAGGAGGGAGAGGGGCCAGGGAGGGAGGGAAGGAGGGGGAGTGATGAACGGTTCTTGGGTGAGGGAAGCACTCTCCTGGAAGCCAGGTTAAGCCATCAGCACAAGGCACTCAGGTTTAATTGTGGGAAATGCTGCAGAGAAAGAAATGAAATGTGACTCCCTGCGCAGGCTGCCACAGCCCCTCAGGCGGCCCAGCGCTGAAGGGGGGGCGTCCCCCCACCAGCCTCCTTCCCTGCACCTCCAGCTGTTCTCCTTGCTCCCAGGAGTAACAGCTGCCAAAGAGGCCGGGTGGGGAGGAGGGTGGGGGAGGAAACGGGGCGGGCTGTTTGGGAAGAAGATAAGACAATCAGAAATTCATCAGAGAAGAGTGCCCTGGGTGGGAGGAGGCACCCAGAGCCCAAACCCAGGGCCTCTTGTCCCCTTTTCTGTCCCCCCCCATCACCTAGCCCCACCAGGCACCTCTCACCTGCACTAATGCAGTAGCCAATTTGCTGGTCCCCCTGCTTCTGCCCTGGCTCCCGGGGTTCCATCCTCCCTCCGTGTGGCAGCAGAGGACCCCATGAGAAGGGAGGTCCACTCATTCCCCCCCGCCGCCCCTGGCCTCCCAGAGCTCCCACCTCTCTCCCAGTGAGGACACATCCTCAGCACCACGGCCTCTTCCAACCCCGCTGCCCCACCCATAACTTCACTGCTTCTTTTTCTTTTAAAATTTTTTCTTTCCTTTACTGATTTTAGCGAGAGAGGAAGGGAGAGGAAGAGAGAGATAGAAACATAGATGAGAGAACATGGACTGGCCGCCTCCCACATGCCCCCCACTGGGGATCAGGCCCACAACCTGGGCATGTGCCCTGACCGGGAATCGAACCGGTGACCTCTTGGTGTATGGGTCGACGCTCAACCACTGAGCCACACGGGCCGGACTTCTTCCCTGTTTTCTGAATACCACAGATGCTCTCCTGCCTGGAGCAATCTGCCCCAGGTACCGGCCTGACCGTGTCACTTCTCAAAGAGGTCTTCAGTGACTCCACTGTCGTGGGCTGAATGGTGGCCCTCGAAAGATATGTCTGTGTCCTAACCCTTGGAACCTGGGAATGTGACCTTATTTGGAAAAAGAGGCTTTGCAGACATAAATAAAGACCTGGAAAGAAGCGCCTCCTGGGTTAGCCAGGTGGGCACCAAATCCTATGACGAGTGTCCCGATGAGAGGAGAAGACACACAGAGAAGGCCCTGCGAAGACGGAGCAGAGAGCCGAGCCCACAAGCCTGGGGAGGCCAGCAGCTGCCCCAAGCTGCAAGGAAGGTTCTTCCCTGGAGCCTGGATGGGAGGGCAGCCTCTGGGATCTCTGACTTCTGGACTGCAGAACTGAGAGAACAAATATCTTTATTTGGGCCCCAGTTTGTGGCGCTTTGTCACAGCAGCACCAGGACTGTTACCAACCCTCCACTTCATCGGGCAGTGCACCCCATCCCCTCCCCCTGCCACGTCTTGGTGCCCATGGCACCTGCACCATTACACAGTTTAACAGCACAGTACTTTATTTTTAAGTTTTTCTCCTTTATTGATTTTTTTTTAGAGAGAGACAGAAACATCGATAAGAGAGAACATCGACTGGCTGCTTCCTGCATGCCCCCCACTGAGGATCGGGCCCACAACCTGGGCATGTGCCCTGACCAGGAATCGAACCGGCGACCTCTTGGTGCATGGGTCGACGCTCAACCACTGAGCCACACTGGCCAGGCAACAGCGCATTACTTTTATAACTTCCTGCCTAGAACACAAGCTCCTGACCCAGAACTGCTCAAGCGCCCCTCACCTGCAACCACGGGGACGGTGTCCAGTTGTCCCTGGCTAGCAGCTCTTTCCCCACACACCAGGAACACTGAGTCAGCAGAGAGGCCCGAGGTGGGCAGGGCGCCAGAACCCACGGCAGGTGGGCAGCACTCCCTTTGTCTCGGTTCGGTCAGAAGCTCCCCAAAGTCAGGAGATGGCTGACAGCTCTGGGGACCTCGTTCTTCGCTTTCAGGTGATTTCAGAGGCCTGGCAAGGCTCCTGATCCAAGGAGGAGTTCAAACGTTTCTTGGGCAGGTGCATTCTCAGAAATTTCTCTCTCCTTTCAAGCCCGGCCTGACAGCCTGGCCACCCCGAACCAACACGTTACTGAGCCCACAGGAGGACACCAAGGGCTGCCCGCCTTACCACATGTTCCCGCCCACCCCATCTCAGACATCAATAGCAAGCTCAGGCGGTGCCCCCAGAGGAGGACCTTCCCTTCCCTTTTTTGGTTTGGCCTTCTCTGAAAGAATCTTTAACAAAGAAAATGCTCAAAGTCGACAAGGGAAAAAAAAAGTCCTGGGTTGCACTCTTGGAAGGTGATTATGTTAGCGTCCTGGGGCTGACATAACTCCCACACACCGGGGACTCAACCAACAGACCTTCGTCCTCGCACAGTTCTGGAGGCTGGAAGTCTGAAATCAGGGCGTGGGGAGGGCCGAGCTCCCTCCGAAGGCACTACGGAGGGTCTGTTCCAGGCCTCTCCCAGCTTCTGGTGTTGCCAGCAGCCCTTGGCCTGTAGACACATCACTCCAACCTCTGCCTCCATGTTCACACAGCATTCTCTCTGAATGTCCCTTTGTCCCTTTATGTCTGATCCCAGTCACTGGATTAGGACCCATTGTACCCACTATGACCTCGTCTTAACCCTAATTGCCAATAAGGTACCAGGTTTAGGACTTGCATATATGTTTTAGGGGACACAATTCAATCCGTGACAGGTGGCAACCAAATATCAAATGACAGGGCCAGCCTTGGCTGCTGTCTGGAACCCAAATCCTCCAGCTGAGGCCACCCCAGCCAGAGGAGAAGCTGCAAATGTGCCCTTCAACATCTGGAAACACTAGCGCGGGCAGCCTCAGGGAGGGTCCCAACTCCAGGACTCAGGCTCCAGGTCTGTGAAATGGGTTTGCTGATATCCACCTCTCCAGATGGGCACAGAGGGGAGAGCTGGCAACAGAGGGGCTCTGCCAGCACCTTCCCTCCAGGTGAAACAAGGTCTTAAACGTCAACACAGCGCCACTTCCTCCCATGGAAGCCACCTGCCCGCCCCGGGCCGCCTGGGCCACCCTGCTGTGTGCTGCCTGCAGCTCATAAAGCATCCTTCCCTCCGCTGAAGCACTGCGGTACTGGGTTCAGTAGCGTCCCCCAAAACTCACTCCACCGAGAACCTCAGAACGTGACCTCATTTGGAAATAGGGTCTTTGCAGATAGAAGTTGAAGTCACACTAGATTAGGGTGGCCCTAAATGCAATGACGGATGTCCTCACGAGAAAAGGGGAATTTGGGCACAGACAGAATGGCATGTGAAGACAGAGACACACAGGGAGAGGCCACGTGAAGACGGAGGCAGACACTGCAGTGAGGCGGGGCCCTAGATGCAATGACGGATGTCCTCACGAGAAAAGGGGAATTTGGGCACAGACAGAATGGCATGTGAAGACAGAGACACACAGGGAGAGGCCACGTGAAGACAGGCAGACACTGCAGTGAGGCGGTCACAAGCCAAGGGACGCCTGGAGACACCAGAAGCTGGAAGAGGCAGGAAGGCTCCTCCCTTAGAGGCCTTGGATGGAGCGACGCCCTGCCTAGACCTCACTGCAGACGTCCAGCCTCCAGAGCTGGGAGGTTACATTTGTTTTAAGTCCCTCGTTTACGGTCATTTGGTACAGCAGTCCCGGGAAACTCACACACTGCCATTAAGCCAGTGGTTCTCAACTGGACCCATTTTGCCCCCCACCCCCACCCCAGGGGACACTGGGCAGTGTCTGGAGACATTTTTGACTGTCACAACAGAGAGATCCTACAATGCACGAGACGCCCCCACCACAAAGTATCCAGTCCCAAATGGCGATAATGTCTGTGTGGCTTAAGACACAATCACACTTTTGAAGATTTCTCCCCCAACCTTAAGTGACAAAGGGGACAAACTTTTCACCCCTGAGCCACCAAGGCCCATCCTGGGACCCAGCTGTGAACGGAAGCCTAATAAACAGGAGGAATGGCCTGAGACACTGGCACGTGGCAGGAATTCATTTGTAAACTGGCTACCAGGGCTGGAGCTGCCACTTCCTCAAATGCCCACCGCTGAAACAGGGTGGCCCCTGGCATCCGAAGACCACGCAATCAGTGGCCACAGGACCTAGGCATGCCTTCACCAATCCTCTTCCCTCGGGAGAGCTGGGGGTGGGGTGCTGTCCTGCAGGGCTGAGCTGAGAAAGCCCAGGGTGGGCAGGTGAGGACCTCAGAGGGAGCGCCTGGCTCTGGCTGCCGGCAGGAAGCCTGCCACTGCCCCTCCCTCCGCGGCCCCTCTCCCCCCAGCATCAGGCTTCAGTGGGCCTGTGTGTCTGCCAGATGGCAACGTGCTACGTGTCAGGAGATAATCGCTATTAAAAATTCACTGGGTTTCATTTTATCTATTTTTTTTTTTTCCAGTTCCGTTTGGGCTCTCTGCTTCCTCCTAAAGAAGCGACCAGACTGCCATCCGTTACACTGGTTTAATTGTCTCTAATTAAAAGAAACACTGACTGGGTCACTGGGGTTCCTCCACTCTGGTGGCTGGTGGGGGCGGTCAGGGGCTCCCCCTCCACCCGCGGCAGCCTGATGGCTGTGGGCCCTGCCAGCTCACCCGCAGGGTCCTCTGTATCTGCTTTTCTGCCCCAGGGACTCCGCTCTGCCGAGTGGGTCACGGGTGTGATGACTTTAGCACCCCAAGAGGCACCACAGCAAATCCAGAGGTGAACAGGTGAAGGCGGCCCCAGGGAAGGCCTATGCTGAGCTGAGACCCCCAGCAACTTCCCAGGGGAGAGGCTCAGACCCCAGCTCTGCCCTGCCCGCCGGGCCTGGGAGAGGCCCTGACTTGCTCCAGGCCTCAGTGTGTCTCATAGCTACCCTGACATCCCGAGTTAGGAGGCTGAAAGGCTCCCCAATCCAGACGTCTCAGGTCCGGTGGGGGAGGCAGATACCTCCTCCGGACCCCCCTCTCAAGTCAGTCAAGGAGCCGGTGCCCACTCCTTCCAGCTTGCTCTGGGTGCTGAGGATGCCGCAGGAATAGGCTGGCTGGCACATGCTGCTGACCTTCTGGAGGAGGGCGGGAGGCGATAAACTGAACACGAACGAACCCCCGCTCTGGCAGTCCGTGAGCCTCACTGGGAGCGAGGTCAACGGGGGCCGAGGGGCAGAAGGGGTGGCAGAGCAGGCTGGGGGTAAGCAAGGAGGAGCCCCGGCCTCCTCACTATTGTCAGAGATCATGATGGGGACAGGGTCCCAGGCATCCCTCTGCCTGGCCAGAAGCTCTGACTCCTCTCTCCACCTCACCCCCCACCTCTGGACATCCCTAACCTGCAGACAGGTGACAGCTCGGGCGGAAACGGAGGGCAAGGGCTGGGCTTCTGCTGTGCTCATTTCAGACTGGAGAGGTCTTTCTTCCCATCAGCCCAGCTCATTTCTCCCACCTGAACAGGAGGCCAAAGAGGTGAGGTGAAGTCTCAGCCTCCCAGGGCAGTGAGACGCAGGTCCCGAAGCCAGGTGTCCTCGGCTCTCGGCCTCATCCCTCTAACCTCTGCCTCCATCTCACGTGGCTTCTCCCTGTGTCTGTTTTCTCTTCTTATGAGGACACCAGTCGCTGTGTTGAGGATCCACCCTAATCCAGGCTGATACCATCTCAAGATCCTTAACCAACTGCCTATTTCCATATAAGGTCCCATTCTGAGGTTCTAGGTCAGCGGTTCTCAACCTTCCTAATGCCGCGACCCTTTAATACAGTTCATGTTGTGGCGACCCCCAACCATAAAATTATTTTCGTTGCTACTTCATAACTGTAATTTTGCTACTGTTATGTCTTAGGGGACCCCTGTGAAAGGGTCGTTCGACCCCCAAAGTGGTCGCAACCCACAGGTTGAGAACCGCTATTCTAGGTGGACAAGAATTTTGGGGGACACTCTTCACCCCAGTACAGATGATCTACAATGTCACCAGCAAACTAAAAAAGCATCACCTCATTTTTCTTCCAGAGCTTGTACTCTTAGACATCACAGATGGGAAAAGACAGTCACCCCTGACAACTTCTGTTCTCAGCGACAGCGTGGCAGGGAGGGAGACGGGAGCAGAGGAGACGGGAGCACGGATGGGGTCCTCCCACAGGGTCAGCCTTTACGGGGCTCCACTCATCAGGCCTCCAGATGTTCGAGAGCCGCTCAGCCCATGACGCACGATGGACCCGGAGAGAAGCCAGTCCAGCCCTTCCTCATGGAATCAGGGAACAGAGACCCCAAGAAAACAAGGGCCTGGCCCCAGGCCACACATTTGCTTCTGGATTCTTCCTTGTTCCTCCAGGCTGGAAGCCCAAGGATTCCTGAACAGGGACACCTCAGAGACCCTCAGGGGAGGGGCAACCTGCCTGGAGGACCTCTGTAGAAGATTTCCAGGGGGCGCTGGTGCTCGGAAAGCCAGGGGTACAGGCAGAAAGATAGAGAACAGACTTTAAAGGTCAAACAAATCAAGGGGGTGGACAGGAGGACAGGGAAGCAGGCGAGTCTATGACCCCAGGCCCTCCCACCCCCATTCCGCGTGCTCTCCTCTGTGCTTCCCCACTTGTTGCTTTAGATGCAAAGAATTTCTCAGGGACCCAGCACTGAGGACGGCTAATTAGGTCATCTCTGTGTTCTAAGCATTGTTTACATGTATTAACCACTTAGTCCAACACCCCTAAGGGGTGTGTGGGGTCCTGGACATGTCCACAGATTCCTTGACCCTGTTTCCATCTGGAGATGAACTCTCCATGCCCTCCCATTGAACCTGGGGGTGGCTGCCTTGTCCCCTCCCATTGAACCTGGGGGGTGGCTGCCTTGGAGAAGTGATCTTGGAGGAAAGGTGGGGGAGGGGACAGGAGGGGCCAGGCCCAGCAGCCTCCATCTGACTACAACCTCATGAGACCCTAAGAACTACAAGCTGTACCCCCGGATTCATGAGCAAACTGAGTGTTTGTTATTGTTTTAAGCCACCGTGTTGGGGTGGTTTATTATGCAGCAATAGCTACCTGGAACAGGACAGGTGGTATTATTACCTCCCAGTTTACAGACGGAAAAACTGAGGCACAGAGAGGTTAAGTGTCTTGCTCAAGGGCACACAGACAATAAGAGGCAGATCCAGGATACAAACCCAGGCCATGTGGCTCCAGACCGGGGCTCCTAACTGCTAGGCCAGGTAATAATGGGACACAGGTGGCCCATGCTAACTAGCAAAGTGCCTGGAATGTCTACCTGGCTGCTGAGCCCAGGACCTGGCCATTAAACGACCTGCTTAGTCTCACTTCTTTTATTTTCTTGAAAAAAAATTTTTTAAATATGTTTTTATTGATTTTGAGAGAAAGGAAGAGGGAGAGATAGAAACATCGATGAGAGAGAGCATCGACTGGCCATTGGGGATCGGGCCCACAACCTGGGCATGTGTCCTGACCGGGAATCGAACCGGCGACCTCTTGGTGCATGGGTCGACGCTCAACCACTGAGCCACACTGGCTGGGCCAGTCCCATTTCTTAATTTGCCTCTTTCTTCCTGGCGGAGGGTCTCTAGAGGTCCGCCTCCCCCAAATAAAGCCAAACATTTGCAAACCTGGAAGTGACTTGTCTGGTTCCTTACTGGAAGACACAAGCACACGTGATGCCACCCCCATTGCCTCCCCGGGGAGTATTCCTTGCTGGCAGAGGTATTACCACTTGACCCTCCCTGAAGGGCTACAAACACCATCCCCACCTCCCATGGCTGCTGACCTGGATGGACCAGCTCAGCTGCCAGGCGCTATCAAGGCCCTTTGAGGCCAAGAAATCTCAGGGGAGGAGCCTGGTCTGGGCCATGGGTTTCAGACAGCCCCCGCCCTCCTCTGGGGGTTCCCCGGTACCCTGTTTGGGAATAATCCAACAACTGAGGTTGTGTTCCAGCTGCCCAAGCTTCTCACCCCAACACACAATGACAGCACCCTGCCCCTTGCAAAGTGGCTGGCAGCTGGGTTACCCAGACCTGGCTTTTGGGGCTATCCACCCCATGTCCTTCTAACAACTGACCACGTGGTCGACCCAGAGTGCCCTGTTCTCACATTCCCCACAGCTAGGGGTGAGCCTGCCCACCTGGCCTCAAAGAGAGAGCTCTCAGGGCTGGCGCCCCACCACTCAGGGGACTGGGAAACGATATGAAGGCCTCCCCAAGGCTCCACATCGACTCTGGATGTTATTCCAGTATTTGTCAGAGCCTAGTGCCCACTGAACATGGAGGAAGTGGAACCAAACAGTGGTCTAGTTGGAAAAATGATCATCCTCTAGTCATCCAACAAACATTGATTAGGCACCTATGGCATACTCAACACCTTGGGAGATTCTGAGATGAGAATGAAAAAGATCTTTCTTCATGGAAGTTCTGTCTGCCAGGAGAGAGAAACTAGGTACAATAGGTACAAAGGTATAGATTCCACCTGGAAAAAAAATAATACTGGCCAGAAGGACAGGAGGCAGCAGGAGAGATGGTTTATGGCCGGGCGGAATCTGGAAGGCTTCTCAGAGGAGGTGGCATTCAAGCTAAGCCTTGAAGTACAAGGAGACTGCAGATATAAGCCAGAAGGGCTTTCCAGGTGGAAGAAAAGACAGTAGCAGTTGGCATTTTTTAACCTGGCAGTGCGCAGGCACTATTATTAACTTGGTGCATCTATTCCTAGGAGGGCAGAACCACAATCCCCATGCTACAGAGGGAGACTATGGCATTGAGAGGTTACGTCACCTGCCTCAAGTCACACAGCAATGAGGAGATAGAAGGACAGGAGATTGGAAGCCTGGCACTTTTTACTGGACTTCTGTGTGCCTCCCTAGTAGCCAAGACACTAAGCAGAGACAGGAATGGCCAGGCCATGGCAAGGACAGAACATGGGAGTCACCGGGCTGGAAGGCTGGGGGAGGCGAGACTGAATGGCAGGCAGGAGGCAGGCCAGAGGAGCCCATACTTCTCACCAAACAGCTACATCCTATCCTGCAGGCAGAGCTGGGCCACCCAAAACTGCCCCAGAGTGAGGGGACCAACTCTGGAGCTGGAGGAAGGGGCACCCAGTAGCCATGGACGGCTGGCCAGGGACATGACCCTGGAGTGGGACTGACCAGGCTCCCTCCCCATGTCACTAGCTGTGTGATTCTGAGTAGTGAATTGAATCTCTCTGAGCCTCAGTTTCCTCACCTGCAAAAACCAGAGGGCACAAAGCCAGCACCTTTCTCCTGAAGTCACCCCGAGGCCTGAGGTGTGACCGCAGGCAAAGGCTGGCGGTGCTGGTGCACAGTGAGCCCTGACTTCCATCTGCAAGGAGCTCCTTGGAGACCCCAAGCAGCTGATCCAGCTTTTCACACAGGCCCCTTCAGCCAGCTTTCTCCTCCCTGCCCCTTATGCTGAGCTCTGGAAACACAATGAGGCTCTTCCAGCTCCAAGGAAGCCGCTTTCCACGGGCCAGGCAGGGGAGAAGCCTCAGATTTCACTAATGAACACCGTGGGCCAAGGGCATGGTTCCCTGGGCAGATGGTGGCGCACACCCTCGTGACTGTCCTCCCTGTACACCCTGGGAAACTGAGGTTCTGAGATGCCTTGTGACTTGGCCAAGGGCACACAGATGGTGAGGGGCCTTCTGGGACAGCCAAGGTCTCACAGGGTGGGGCCCTCCCCTGTCCTCCTCCCCCAGCTCCTGGAGAAAAGGAGATCAGAGGGAGCCAGCAGAGGGGAGTGACGATCAAACACCTGAATAAGAGGGAGTTCTGTAGGTTCATTTAGTGGAAAGGAAAGAAGCCTCCCCTTCCTCTAAGCTGCCGCCCCCACCCCAGCCCCCCAGGAGAACACTGGAAACCACCTAAGCTGACATCTGATGGATGGGGATTTGTTTTAAGCTCTTTCTACCCACTGGACTATAATCATCAACTGTTCACGACCTCTCCACAAGCAACTATTCCCCCCCTGAGTTCTCAAAAGGCAAAAAGCTTTAAAAGCTGCAGTTCAAACAGGCAGAGAGGCATACACTGAGAGATGCAGGGCTGGAAGGGAGGGGAGGCAGGGAGGAGGGGGCCTGGGGGACCCCAAAAGCCTGGGTGAGGGGGTGGGCTGGGGAGCAAGAGAAGCTCCCTGGGACCAGGTGGATTCCACCAGCCACTCCCCTCCCCCCAAACTGGTCCACCTGAAAGAGAAGGCCAGCAGGGGAGGCACCTGGAAGTCAAGATGTCAAACCTTTGGTGGAGGGGGCCGTGCTGATGCATCACCCCACCCATCCTCTACATGGGCGACTAGAATCACCCTGAAAAAACCTTGGGAACCTGAGCTACTGTTCACTGCTGCCTTCTCTCCATCATTCCCTCCACCTGCTCCCCCAGCCGAGAACCTCAGGGGCCCCTGCCCTGCCCAATGCCACCTTCACACCCTCAGCTTGCAGGGGATGTCCCTGGACCTGAGTTCTGCTAAACCCTGTCAGATAGGGAATGACTCAGGACCACCCCCAGCGGGCTCTGTGACACTTCTTACCCCCTCCTCACTGCCTAACTCATGCACTAGCCATGAGGAGGTCACCACCTTGACACAATGAGGAAGTTCTCCCATTTGAGGGCTAGCCTGGACCCAGGGAGATGCCAGCACAATTAGGGAAGCGGGCAAGTTCTGGTGAAACAGTTTAAGCCACATATCCCACCCATCACCACCTATGTGCAAGTCAACAGGAGGATGGAACCCCCTCCCTGATTCTTTGCTCCTGGATCCCGGTCCCCTGGTTTTCTGCTGACACAAAGGGGCCAGCCAGGGTTGACACTCCCAGCACAGCTTGCTAACTAGCCATGATAAGGAAAGCCCCTGGACAGCAGCAAGGCCGGTACAGGTCGGCCACCTCTTCTGGACAAAATCTGAAGGTGATTCTCCACACTTCTCATCTGCCAGCCCCTGAACGTGCCCCAGGCACGGCAAGACAGGCGGGCAGATGGAGCTTTTCTACTTTAAAAAATAAATCGATTGGCTTCTTTTCTGAGTTGACAGGATGAGGCGGCGGCAAGGCGGCGCGCCTGGGGACCACGTGCAGGACCTGGAGGTAATCCGGGGTCGGCGTGCCAGGCGGGGTGGGCGGCGCACCCCAGAAAGTTCCATCCCCGGCCCTCCCCCTCTCCCTCTCCCGGGGTGGCGAGCCCGGCACTTACTGAGGTTCAGGAGCAGGGACGACCAGGTCTTCATGCCCAGCATGCTGTGCCACCCCCGCCGGCCGCGGGGACCCAGGGGACTCTAGGAGGGGCTTCCCGGCATAGCCTGTGGCGTGGGCGCGGGGGTGGGGAGTCACCGTGCGGCCGGCCGGGGCGTCCAAGCACACTGTGGGCTCCTCCTACCCGCTGCTCGCCTGGGGCTGGGAACCCAGGGAAGCGCCAAGGTGGGAGGGGGGTAAGAGGGTCGCGGGACAGCCGGGGAACCGGGGTGGGTGGAGCCCCCGGGACTCCTGGGGGGGGGGTCAAGAGCAGCCGGGGACGACCGCTCCGTTGCGCGCCTTGCGCCCTGCCGGCTGCGCCCCCGCGCGCCTGCTGCAGGGACTTGGGGGAAGTGCTGGGGATCCTGGAGAGCCCGAGCAGGCTGTCACACCGCCCCCAGGAGCGCCCCGCGCCCCCTCTCCCGTGCCCTCGCTGGAGGCTTCACGCACCACCAGCCGTGGTTGCGCAGCCGCCTCGCAGCAACCATCTTATTCCCTTCCCGCTCGGCGGGGCCGCGCGCCTCCTCCCCGCCACCCCCCGCGCGCGCGGCGCCCCCGCCGTTCTCCTCCCCTCCCCGCCTTGGCGCCCCGCCCGCGGCCTGGACAGCCCCCGCTCCCCTGCACTTGATAACGCGCTTGTCAAGACTGCTGAGTTGTTCCTGACCTCTCCCCCGCCGCTGCTAATTAAGGCTCCGCCGTGACAGTTCAAGTGCCGAGCATCAAGTTTGCAGAACCAAAGCCTCTAATTGGGGCCGCTTTTCATTTCTCCATCCCTCGGGCTGAGGCTCCCCAGACCTGGGCATTGGAGCATTTTTCTTTTGTATTTTTCATCAGGGAGGAGGAGGAGGGGCACAGGCACCAGGAGAGGAGGGCAGGCAAACAACCAAAAGGCTTGGGGGGGGGGGGGAGCAGAGAAGCCAGGTGGGAGGCCCCTCCCCTGCCCCCAATAGCCAGCCAGAGGCCACAGGACGTCTCCCTAGGAGCCTACCTGACATGTCTCCTAACCCAAGGGTCTCTGAGCTTCCTGCCTTAGGGCTGCAAAGAGCTGAGCCCCACTCACAGGAGACTGCAGGGGTACTCCCAGCCCCCTCCCCTCACATCCCCCTCCTCCCGGGGTGTGGCAGGAAAGGTAGCCCCAAACCCTGTGCGCTGGGGGTGGAAGGTGCTTGTAGCGTAATGCCACTAACCCTGCAGAGGGTTGTGATGGTGGGCTTGCCAAGCCCCCTCCCGGGTGGAGAGGTGTCTCTCTCCTTACACCCCAGCTCCTTCCCAGGGCTGCCGGCCTCTCCTTTCCAGATAAGTGCTGGCTAGCATCAAGGCTCTTAGTGACTCTTCAAGCTGCCTTTCTCCTCCAACGCCTACTAAATCAAGCCGGCGCTGAGAGCCACCGGCTGGGAGGAGAGGAGAAGGAGGGGCCGAGCTGCTGGCGGGCTCACTGGAGCGGGCGGAGGAGGGGGGTGGGAGGGTCGGGGCGGCCCTGGGATAAAGTCACCAGGGAGGAGATGGTGGGGGAGGTGAGCAGAGGCCCGGCCCCGGGGGTGGAAGCGGAGAGCTGGGAGGCAAGGCGGTTGAGCAGGGAGGAAACCCAGCGGGAGGTATTTGAGGTCCCAGCTCTGGCTGGCTAGCCAGGCCTCTCAGAATCCTGGAGCCTCACGCTGCAAGGGGCTTATGGAAACAGGGGCGGCCTTTCCCACACGAGTCTGAGAATTCCAGGTGATTCTAATTAAATTGGGGCGCGTTAGTCCGAGCCACCACCCAGGTGATTCTTATGATGTCTCAAGTTTGAGGAACAGTCTTCTCCTGAAGGGCTCAAACTTTGCTTCATATTGGAACCACCTGGGGCAGTTGACCCTCCCCCCCCTCCCCAGGTTGTCTGGGCCATACCCAGAGCAATGACATCACACCTCTGGGCAACGACCCAGGCAGCATCAGTATTTTCTAAAGTGCTTAGGGGATTCCTCTGTGCAGCCAGGGTAGAGGGCCATTGTTCCAAGTCAGTGGTTCTCAGTGGAGAGGGGGGTGGCTCTGCCCCCTGGAGCAAATTTGGCAAGGTCTACAGATCTTTTAGTTGTCACAGTGGGGAGGGTGGTGCGACTAGCATAGTGGGGGGAGGCCAAGGATGCTGCTCAACACCATGCAACGCATAGGACAGCCCCCACCACAAGGAATCTTCCAGCCCCAAGTGTCAGTGGTGCCAGGTGGACAAACCTAGGCTGAGCCAGTCCAGGGTGCAGGTAGAGGGCCTTGGAAACACTATTCTAAGGGAGCCCAGCTCACAGTTTGCCCCAAACATGCTCAGGGCTGGGACTACTGGGGCAGAATTGCCTTCTTGAGGAGCTGAAATCCCGGTACTGCCACTCCCTGGGCCAAGCCCCGCCCCATCTGTCATCAGACCTTAGATACTTGCAGCCCACTTTCCAGGTCCCCTGAGTCTGCTCTGCTCCAGCAGAATCTCACCCCATCCCCACCCCACCCCCGATTTCCCCAGCTCATTCCCCATCAGTCCTGGGTTCTGGAATGTTCCTCGGTGTGTCAACATCCTTATTAAAATTAAGGCCCACAGGACCATGACTTGGAGTGTGTGTGCTATACCTCTGCCCACCTCCCTCCCATCTCTCAATGTCTCTGGAGAGGTCACTGCTGGCTCCTAGCCTGCCTGGAGCCGCCAAGGCCTCATTCACCTCCTACCAAGTCAAATTCCCATCCTCTGCTTGTCAGCTTGCTTTCTGAAACTCCACGCTGGACTTTATATTCACTGCACTCCATTTTATCAAGGATTTTACCCCATCGTCCAGCAGATGAGCAAACACCCAGTTCCACATCCAGATAGTCAGGTGTCCCTCCCATGGGCGTGGGTATCGTGTGAGGGTAGCTCTCATCTCTGCCCGACATGCCAATCACCTGGGAAGTTATAAAAATACCAGGCTAGGGCCCCATCTCTAATCAGTCATATCAGAATCCCTGGGGATAGGGCCCAAGCATTAGGGTATTTCTAGGATACAGTATTTCTAGAGTATAGATGGTTCCAGCGTGCAGCTGGAGCCGAGGACAGCTGCCGTAAGGATTAGGGACACATGGTCTTCCCCGGCCAGCCCCTCTGACCTTGAACACACTTGGTGTTTCAGGCTACAGCAGCTGTAGGGGAATGTTTTATCTGGTCCAGGGACACCGGCTGGGAGGGAGGCAGGGTGCAACCTGTTTGGGCAGAACTCCCAGCCATGCCCGCAGCATCCCTCCACCCTTGCCTTGCTGATGGCAGGAGGGTTGCCTTGATTATTCTATGCAGAGCAGGCATGGGGAAAGCCAGCTATGAGGCCAGGAATTGGGTGGAGGTATGTTCTGTGGGGCTCTGGGGGCCTCTCCTCTTCAACCCACAGGAAGAAAGCTGATCTCAGGGCACCGGGGGGTCTGCTGTTCCTGGTGGGAACGCTGAGGAGTTGCTGGGAACAGACAGAGAAAGCTAAGCCAGAGGTGGGAGACAGGAGTGAAGACGGAAACCCAGCTGGCTGTTAACTGTGTGAGCTTGGGTGAAGTGCCCAGCTGCCCTGGGCTTCAGCACCTCATCTGTCAGGGAGGGACTGAACACCTGTTCAGCTCTGCACACAGCAAGGAAGGGCTCAGTACAAAAGAGAAAGGAGCTGGAGAGGAGAAACAAAGTCTTAACAATGACTTGCTCAAGACCACACGAACTTGCGGGGCCTCGGTTTTCTCATCTATACAGTGGGCACACTGGGCTCAATGACCTCTTAAAGTCCTGCATCTCTACACCTCCCCTTGGCATGAGTTAACAGGTCCCAGCCACACCCCACTAAGCACATAAGCAAAAGAGATCAAGCAGGGCAGTAGAGATGAGCACCCTGGTCTCCCCGGGGTGAAAGGACAGCTAGGTGGAGTTGGGTTTGTGCTCTGAGCCCCTAGCAGCCAACTGGGGGGGGGGGGGAGGTGACATCAGGAGCCAACAGGAGCCCTGGAGGCAGGGCTGCCGAGTACAGTTGTCCAAGTCGTTCACTGCACAAGAGCACCTGTATGAAATGCTACATGGGAGCTGAAACCCAGCCCTCGCTGCTCATCAACACGCACCTGGGCTTGGGTTGCATCTGCCTGGAGGGAGAGGCACCTTCTCATGTGCACAAAGGACCCATAGGAGCTGGTGGTGGCTCTGCTAGGGAAGGCCTGCTGCTCCCCAGATCCCTTTCCTAGGACAGTTTTCCCTCCTACCCTGGGAGCACAGGCTGGAAATACAACCTCCCAGGAAGACCACAGACTCTTAAAACCATGAAAAGGGGTACATGATTGACACCCACCTGTTCCTGGGTGCAAGTGTAGACAGGACACAGAAGGGCACCGAGCTAGTGTTTGGGGTGGGCAGGGTTGTCACCCTGGGTATATTCTACCTGGCCCCTGAATTGGCCCCGATGTCACACCTGCAGGGCTAATGAGCACAGGCCCATCAGAAACCACCGAGCCAGCAGGAGACAATGGTGTCACATACAACAGTGAGATGGAAGTTGCCCAAGTCCCTCAGGGCCTAAGAGCAAAGGACTAAAAATGACACAGACAGCTCTGGACACCGCCATGCTCTGGAGACAGGAAGCAGAAGGCGTAGCCTCAGTTTTCTCATCTGTACAATGGGTTCAATAGTACTGCCCTCCGTCATGGGAGGAATGGGGCTATGTCTAGAAAGAGCTCAGACCAGGGCCCACTGCACACTGAGTTCTTGCTGTTCTTGGGATCCAGGGGGCAGCACCAAACCTTGGGTCATGTTCTCGGGGCTCAGGAGCTCCTGCCAGCTCCCTCAGCCCCCATATCTGTCCCCTTGTCCAGCCACGCTGAAACTGGATGCCTGGAGGCCAAGGCATAATCACGCAGCCTCATTCCTGGGGCTTGAGGACCTCTCTGGCTTGCTCCCTCCTGCTGGTGGGGACGCGCACGTGCAGGCAGCCCAGGGCCGTAGGAGGGAGCCCACCTCATCCTGCGCCCCACATGCCAAAAGCTATTAAGTTGCCAGCTCCTGGGGCAATGACACATTTCATTGCGAGAGAGGGAGACAGCAAGGTCTGCTGTGCTGACCCTTTAAAGGACAAGAGAGAAACCCAAGATGACCTGTATCCTAATCCAGGTCAGAGGCAGCCTCCCCGCTGCAGCCGCCAGATTCCTGGGATCTGTGGCCAGCCCGGCAGCCATGGTGCAGGCCTCCCGGGGGGGACCAACTGCCCCCCAGCTTCCTGGCTCCCGGTGGTGATGTAATGTACACTTTCCCCTCTCCTCCTCCCACTCCTTGTCCTGCCCCCTCTGGAGCCCTGACCTTTTCCAGATAAGCCTGACAGGGCCTCTCCCCTTCTCCTCTTCCCACCCCTGTCCCAGCGGCCCCTGGGCAAACGCAGCTGCCCTTTCTTTTGGGGTCAGAGAAAAGCAGGGGAGGCAGGAGCCTGTAGGCTCACCAACTCAGCCATCCTGGGCTGGCAGCCAGCCGGGGACAGGGACTTCTGAGGCTCATTTATCAGAAGACGTCTTCGAGCGCAGCTGGTGAAGTCTTCTGGAGAGGAGGCTGAGATGCCCCTGGCCAGTCAGCCTCTTTGGGCACCCCCTCGCAGGAAGTGGTTCCTTGTGACCAAGCAGGGAAAGGCCGGGATCTGTCCTCCCGTGGAGAATGCGTGGAATGGCGTCTTTGGAAAGCACAGCTTCCCCCGGGGTCTCCCCTGGGGAAGGGCCAGCTCTCCTCCCTCCAGGCGCTGGATTCCTACGACAGCCCCCTAGCAGGTGTTCCCCTGCTCAATTTTCCCTACCTGAGATGCATTCATCTCCTTCAACTGCTACTTAGCTGCCTCGAGTCTTTTCACACACAGACAAGGCAGGGAAACGACCCTCTCCTCCCTGTCCTTAGGGTCCTTGGGGATTTGCCCTGGGTCCTGGTGCCCACCGCACTGGCCCTCACTTGGTGTGGCGGGCTGTGTGTGGCTGGAGGTGCGGGAGTTTGGAAATTCTAGAGCATAAACTGGGAGGCACTGCCCCAGAACCAGCTCTGTTGGTCGGTGCCCCCAAGCCTTTCCTCTTTCCTGGAACGCCCTCTCCATGACTCCACCTCACCCAGTCTTGGTGCCCCCAGCTCCATTGGTCCCCAAAACCAGACAAAGAGAATGCCGATGGCAGATACCCTTTGCAGCACACGCCCAGTACCCCATGGGTCCGGCACACGAGTTTCCTAAAATACTGTCCTGTGTTTCAGTGACCCTCTTCCCAGCCAGGACTGGGTTCACTCTGAGACGCCAGCCTCCTCTGGACCAGCCAGGGTGAGCCGACGTTCAAATCCCGGCTCAGAAACTTAACAACAGTGTATGCCCAGGCAAGTCATGAGCCTCTCCGAGCCTCAGTTTCCTCATCTGGAAAATGGGGCTACTTCGAGCACCTCCTCGCAGGGTTACAGTGAGGAGGACACAGATTCACAGGTGCTTGAAGACGCACAGAGCAGGGCCTGACCCACCGGGTCTGTATGCACGCGCTGGGCCCTGGTCCCGGGTGGGGAGCAGGCTCTAGCTGACGTGAGGGTTTCCAGGCTCAGGACGAGGGGCCTGGGGCGTCCAAGGGGACTGAGGCAACTATGGAGAGGCTCTGAGGGGCAAGAGGGCTTTCCTCAGTCAGACACACAGCTGGGGGACCTTCCCAGACTGGTGGGGTGCAACCTCGTTGTGCAGATGCAGAAATGAGGCACAGAGAGGGAAGAGGACTGGGCAGGGTCGCGCACAGGAGAGGCAAGGGCCACCCCTTTGCCCACCCCCAGGCTCTGGACCCCAGGCCAGGCACAGCCTGCTCTGAGCTCAGCCTTGGGGAGCTGTCTCCTGGGGGTGAGGAACACAAGCCAACCACAGTCTTCAGCAGCGGGGGCTCCAGGAACCACCCTCAGCACCAGGGTTGCCACCCGATGGGATGGCACCTGCCCAACCTCCACGCACTGACTTCACCCTAATGAAAGGGGCCGACCTCAAGCCTGAGCTTGGGGCCCAGCCCTCACCCAGGAGCCCCAGAGCCCCTGTCTCTCCAGACCTGCCTCTCCGCCTACTTGCAGCCTCCCTTTACCCAATTAATCATCATTATCCAACACCTGGCGCTGTGTCCTGTGTGCTCAGGGCTGTGCCTTCACGCGGGCGTGTTTGCTCCCAGAGTGGTCTGCGCAGTCTCTGGAGGGGCACCGAGGGCTGGACAGGCTGCCCAGGATGGTTTTACTGCAGAGCTCCCCCAAATGGCTTCCCTTCTCAACCCCATCCGACGTGCTGATGCCAAAACCTGGAACCTTCACCCAATGCAAGAATCAGAAGGGCTACCCTGCAGTTGGTAACTGGTCGCCCCCATCTAACAGAGTGGGGACCAGGAGGTCGGTGTCTCAGCCGAGGTCCTGGGTCTCTGTCTCTGCCAGTCTGCCCAACGTGAGCCCACAGCGTTGGACCACCTCTTGGGGGGGAGGGGCATGAAGCTCAAAACACAGACAGGGGTGGGGGGAGTGGGGGGGTTAATTGTTGCCAAAACACACTCCCAGAGCAGGCCAAGTTCTCCAGCCAAGGCCCCTGTGCCCACAGGGTGGGGGTGGAGACACCCAGCAGCCCCCAGCCCCCCACAGGAGTCTCCGCCCACTCAGCACCAACAGAACGCCTGGCGGACAGGAGGCACTGGATAAACATTTGTTGAAATAAATGGGGAGAGAAACCACCAACTCGCCCCAAAAAGACACCCGAGTCCTACCCACCAGATGTTTCCCTCTGGCAATGTCTATACTGAGGGTCCCCAGGATTCCAGGAGCCCCTGAGGAGGAGACAACCACAGGCCTTCACGTGGGAACAGCCTACACCCCCGGGAGCCTGGATGAATCCAGAGAAGGAGGCAGCACCCCATCTGGGCTCCCAGAAATAGCTGTTTCCTTGAGGTCAGGGGCTGCCAGTCACATGCGCCTGGAGGAGCTTTGAAAAATCCCAGTGGCCTGGCCACTGTCCCAAACCACCTACATCGGAACCTAGGGGAAGGGGCGGGGCTGGCATCAGCACTTGTTAAGTCTCCCTGTGACTCCCTGAGCTCCGGATCGGGGGTGGGGTGGGGGCTGGCGTGGGCTCACCACTCCACGTTAATTACACCCAGCCTCCAGCGTGTCCCAGCTCATGATAGTTGGGTAAATAAATAAACAACCATCCTGGCAGGGCGGGCAAGCACCACCAAATTAGGGATGCAAAGTCAGACAGCTTGACTCTCAAGACATAATCGGTTTAATTGCAGGGCCTCGGTGCAGGCCGGGGTGGCAGACTGCTTCCGAACTCCCATCCGTTTTATTAAAATCCAATTATTCGCGCTGGCCACGGGTCTCCAGCAGGGACAAAGAGGCATCTCCAACCAAGGTCAGACCTCACGCTGGGAGATGGGCCCCTGGGGCGAGGACACGGCTCTTGCTGTGGGCACATGGGTCCTGGTCTCTCTGGGAACCCAAACGGAGAGCAGGGCAGCCAAGGACGGGCCTCTCGGGTTTGGGGGCCTGTGTGGGGGAGGCTGGTGGCACGGCCCTGGGCTTCCGTGTCACCACTGGTCAGAGGGGATAATAAAGCTACAGACTTCATGACAGCATGGCCTGCCGTTGTGGGCTGAACCTGTGTGTCCCTCAGATTCAAGCCTTGAGGTCCTAACCCCAGTGCGTTGGTATTTGGAGGCGGGGCCTTTGGGAGGTAGTTTGGGTTAGATGAGGTCATAAGGGTGAGGCCCCATGATGCAATCAGTGCTCTTATTAGAAGGGGAGACACGTGAGGACATAATGTGAGTCCCGAAGCCAGCCCCCACCAGACCCCGAATCTGCCGCCCTGATCTCATACAGCCTCGGAAACTGAGAGAAGTAAGCATCTGTTGCTTTAAGCCCTTCAGTCTATGATACTTTGTTACAGCAGCCCGAGACAGCTGTGGAAGAATTAACACACACAGAATATATGCCCGATGTCCACTGATGGGCCAATGGACAAACCACTTGGGGCACATCCACATGCCAGACCACTACTGGGCACCCGAGGTACCAGCACCAACCGGATGGATCGCAACAACAGCCTGCTAAGAGAAGGAAGCCAGATGTGCAGGTCTTTGTACTGAACGCTTGCACCTCTGTGACATGCTAGCAAAGACAATGCTGTGGGGACAGGGAATGACTGCAAAGGGATACCCAGAATTTTCTGGGTTGGGGGGAAAATTGTATATCTTGATTGTAGTGGTGGTCTCACGACTGTATACGTTGGTGAAAAATCACCAAACAGTACACTTAAAAAGGGTGAAAGGTATTGCACGTAAATTATATCTTGATAAACCTGATTTTGTTTTTTTTTTTACAAAAATTAAGGAGCCTAAAATAGAGCTGGCCACAAAGTGAACCTGTGAGAGGGTGGTTGGGTGCAGCTGTGCAGTTCAGATTCTATACAAAGGGGCGGGAGGGAGAAGGCCACTGGGGCTGAAACCCTGCCCTCCCTCAGCAGACCAAGCTGAGAGCCTGGTGCACAGGATGGCAGGAAGGGGGCCACTGGTAATTCGTCTGCCAGAAGTGGCGAACCTTTCTGTATTTCCACAGTATTGTTATTGTCCTTGTTGTCATCATGTTCTCAAAGTGGCTCTTCAGATCCAACCCCTACATTTTACAGGAGGCAGGATCAGAGAAGTCAAGCCATCTCTCCAAGGTCACACAGCAGCGATGCAAAGCCAGGCACTTGGGGCACAGAGCCAACACCCACAACTGATACTCTCTGCAGCCTCCTCAAAGTCACTCAGCAGTCACTGAGTGAATCTTTGCTGGGCAGAAAACAAAGCAGTTGGGTTTAAGCCTTGTTCCCCAGAGACAGAGGAGGAGTCACCACTGGGCTCACATTTCCAATCAATCTTACTTGGCAAACATTCCTCCTGTCATCTGGGCCTTATGGAAACTGGCTTCTCAGGTGACCCTGAAGCCAAAGGTGACTTGATGGGGCCTGATCTGGAACCCAGGGCTCTTCCCAACCTCATGCCGCCACCCTGCAGCAGGCTGCTGTCCCAGGGAGGGCCCTGAGGTTTCCCCAGCCACCCCTGGCTTTGTTTTTCCAGACTCTTCCAGGCCCAGCACCATCCAGAAATGTCGGTTAGGCTGGGAACAGCTGCCTGGCGCCTTCTGAATGCCTCAGATGTGGGGCGCACACAGCAGGAGCCTCGAGCCAAAATGCTGCCACTAGGTGAATCGGGCCTGCCATTCGAGTCACAAAGACCAATTAAAATGAGGGGAAAAACAGCCTTCCGATCTCCCAGAGCACCCCAGCCAGCTGCTCCCGGCTCCCACCTCGCCAGCCCCACAGGGGCCCGGGGGTGGGGCGGGGGGGCCTGGCTTCCAGCTTGCTCCCTCCCGCCCCGGGCCACCTGCCTCTGACAGCAGCAGCATTGCTGCCTCCCTCCTAAGCCTCTGCTCTGGGGAGGGCCGAGGGGCGGAGGCACCAGAGAGGCAAACAGCTCCCGGATTTTCGACTCAATTGCTGGGAGGAGAGATGAGAAATTGCCTTCCTGACCCAAAACCGGAGTTCACAGCTGCACTTCATTACGGATTTCTCCAGGAGGCCCTGGGAGAGGCGCAGCGAGGGAAGGGCTCACCTGTTAACAGCAGCTGCGCCTGCCTCTTTCATAAGCACGTTGGCGGTTTCCTGCCCGGGGTTGCAGGGGCAGGGGTTGTGGGCAGCACAGGGCAGGCTGCCAGCAGTGCCCCCAAAGCCCACGACACCCCCTCACTCTGCCCTCTGCCAGCCTGCCAGTTTGCATTAACTCAGCGCAGGGAGGAAGGCCGAGGTGCCAGATAAGTGAGCAGGAAGGAAAGGAAATGGGCCACAGGTCTGGACTTTGCTCCTTTTAGAAGGTATCAGAAAGCAAGGGGCACATCTTCCCCTTGGGGTCCCACCTCATTTCTCTGGGTCTCACCTCCACTTCACTGGGCTAACATGCACAAGTCAGGTGCCTGGAGCATTGCTGCCAGGTACACAGTAGGTGCTCAATAAGTGCGCTCTCCCTTCCTCCCTTGCGGTTGCCCTCACGGTGCTTCTGAAATGCCACCGTTCAATATCTGACAGTTATTTAAAGAGCACAGGCTTCTGAGGACCAGGGGTTCTCCACCCTGCCTGGCTGCACATGAGAATCATCTGGAGAGGTTGTGGAAAGATCTGGAAGCCTGCTGCAGCAACCCTGAGGCGGAGCCCAGCGGTAACGCACAGGGAGGCTGAGATGCTCAGCCTTGGAGCATTTTTATCTGGCCCTCGATGTCTGCACGCCCTCTTCCCGAGCAGGTAACGGGCGAGGGACCGGTCAAGGAACCCGGAGCCAGCTATGGAAGGGGGAGGAGAGCCCAGCCCCAGGCAGCCCTCGCCAGCAACCAGGATGCCCTCCTCTGCCCTGCCGGCTCTGCCTCTCTCTCCCATTAAGATCTGCACTCGCGTCTCCGACTCTGAGACAGAGCAGGCCCCGAGGAGTTGGAAGCTGCCCCAAGTCCCCCCACCAGGAGGGAGCACATTGCCCTGGCAGCGGGAGCTGTGTGATGCCAGGCCACTCATTTAACATCTCGGGAACTTTGCCGACAAGACTGGGTACTGGCTGGGCACAGATGGCCTCAAAGCTGTGCCCAGGAAGGCACTCACACCTAAAATCCTGTCTCATTTCTTCTTCCACGCACTTCCTGAGTTCACGGTCTGTGGGGAAAGGGTGGTTTCAATTCAGCCTCTACCCCCTGATACCTGCATGACATTGAACGAAAGCTCCAAGCCCTGCAAAGCCTCCGTCACCTCTTGGGGTCACTGTGAAGGTAAAATGGCAGGCGCCTGGCCCAGTGATGGTGACAGTTGGTATGCCCTGAGCCCCTCCACTCACTGTCCTGAGTCCTCAGAGCATACCCAGGTGTGGCTGGTTCTGTTAGCAGCTCCACTTTCCAGATGGGAAAGCCAACATCCAGAGAGGTCACTTGCCCGGGGTCAAGTGGTAAGGCTGGGATTCGAACCCTGAACTTAGGAGCCAAGCTCTGGGCACCCCCATGCGCATGTGGGCTTCCTTCTGGTGCCTTCTCTTGTCCTGTGCTCTCCCACCAGGGCCACTGGGACCCTGGTGTGGCCAAAGCAAAGAGTGACTAAAGAATCCTGGGGGGGGGGGGAATAGCACCTCTCATAGGGCCCCGGGCCATGAAGGGGTGGAGGGGGCTATACACTCCCACTCATGCCCTCCACTGATGTCCAGGGCACAGAGCAGGCAAGGGGAGCCTGGCTGGGGGACCCAGGGTGAGAAGCCCACGCAGGGTCTGTACCTGGGGTGCTGGCTCACGTCCTGGCTAAAAATAGAAAGGCCCAGCCCTGGGCACTGGGCAAGAGGGGTGTGGATCCAGGAGGGAGAGGGTATAACAAAGGAAGCATGTGCCAGCAGAGAGAAAAGGTCAGGTGGAAACAGCAGAGGCCAGGCCCAGGAGGCTCCTGGGGAGGGCACAGATGAGGAAACTGAGGCTCAAAGAGATGAGCTAACCTACATCATAGTGCACAGGAAGCTCAGTGGGCAGAGCTGGGCCACCACCGGCTGTGCCTTCCTTCTCTCCTTGCTCACACGTCCCTCGGGCTGGGCACGGTAGGTCTCTCTACTACCCAGGCTGAGCACGGACCCCGGGCTGTCTAGAGAGGCGCCGGCACCCCTTCTGCTCTTCGCGCTCCTGCCTGACTCCTTCTCCCAGGCCTTGTCGTCCCTCTGTCCAAAGGAGGAACCGTTGACACCGCTAGGAGCCGACGTTTATTTGTGCCTACTAGGCACCAGGCACGGGTCCAGGAGCTTAAAGCGTATCATCTCATTTAAGCCTCTCAACAACGCTGTAAGTTCTATTATTATCCCTCCTTGGCAGCTGGGGAAACCGAGGCACAGAGCGTTGCAGCAGCTGCCCACAGTCTCACAGCTGATCAGTGCAGAGCGAGGCTGGCTGGCTCCTGAGCTCCCATCTACACCCAATGAGTGACGGGATAAACAGGGGCCTTGGTGTCGTGGGAGAGCCCACGTTCTCCCAGGAATGGGGCCCCTCTTTCCGGATCTTACCCCACACAGCTCTCTACCCCGTGGGATGCCGGGGCCAGGTGAGGCTCTCTGGAAGCAGTAACATTGGCAATAATGATGATGGTGGTGGCTTGGATACCAGCAGCTAATATTTACATAACGCTCACCGTATGTAAGCCAGGCGTGGTTCCAAATGCTGCATACACAACCATTACTCATGGAACTTCCCCAGCCCATGCAGTCAACGCCATTATTTGCCCATTTCACAGATGGAGCGCCCACAGCCCAGAAGCTAGGCGGCCTGCCCCACACAGCCATTAGGTGTCAGAGCTGGGATGTGCACCCATCGACTGGACCCCAGGGGGCTGAGATGGCCCCCCAGCAGAAACCCCAGAGTGGCGGCAAGGGTAGGAGCAGGCCAGCGCCCCTGGCAAGGGGTAGGGAGAACTCTCCCTCCTGCCAGGCGAGGGCCACTGCTGGCACTCTCCCGGAGAGGCCAGGCCTTGCAAGGGAAGCAGAAATCTGTCGTTAACACAGTGCCAAACCCAAAGTGGCTGCTCCCGAACTGCAATCCAATAAAAGTGCGACTTGTCTATTTATCATCCTTGGGGCTTTTTATCACAGTGCAGATGGCTGCTACCTTTGGAAGGCTCAGCAGCTCGCTGCCAGCCGCCCACCACGCAAAGCTTAGCTCAACAGAATCTGGGCCTGCACCTGTGAGGGGCCATGCGAGGCGGCAACCGGCACGCGAGGTCCTCTGTCTCCCCATCCGTGCTCACATCCCTCTCTGTGTGCAGCTGACGGAGCAGGGAGCACACTCCGGCTCCACGGTGCCAGCCACACCTGGTGTCGAGCCCCTAATTACCCCAGCAGCAGGTGCTCCTGGGAAGGAAGAGACAGCAGCCCCTCTGGAGAGTGGAGGGGACAGCGGGGGCTGTCTGCAGACAAGGCACCCCATGCCCAGTGCCAGTCTGCTTGAAACAAGGGGCCCCGTGGGGCACTGCCGGCAGTCCAGGCTGGAAGAAAAAGGCTGAGAAGATCCAGGTCAAGACTTGAAGAAAAGACAGTAACGGTGCAGCCGGCCTCCCAGGGAGCAGGCGGTGGGGGAAGCCCGAGGAATTAGAGTGGCCTCAAGATCACTGGAGGCCAAGAATCACTGCTCAGCCCCCGAGACAAGGTCACAAAGAGAAACAACAAAGGAGGGGTGCAGGTAGGACCCCAGGGGGGCACTGAACCCCTCTGAGCCCCCGTTTCCACACCTGAAACATGAGCCTCATCACCCACGTGGAGGGTGAGTTGGAGGCAGGGTGAGGGATCTTGGGCTCAGTGCTGGGAGGTCAGGCCTGAGGCCAGGTGTTGGTTCCAGCCCCTCCCAGCCGCCACAGGTTTGCATCCAGAGGAGGCAGCTTTTCGATCAACACAGAGCCCTAGCTGTAGTGTGTGTGTGCGCGCGCTGAAAGATTCACCCCACCCAGCCTGCAGAGGGCCAGGGGACGTGGGGGACCAGGGTGCAGCAAGCCACAACCTTTGCCCTCTGGGCCACAGTGTTCTCAGGAAACAGAACACCCCCACCCCCACCCAGGTTTCCTGGCTGTTCTGGTCCGCTCTTCAAATAAACCAGACGGGGCAGCTGTGAAAACGAATGGCCTCCTGTATCACATACCTCAGGGGTCCAGCTGAATGCGAGGCTGATCTGGGAAAGGCATCAAGCATCTTTCCTGTCATCTCTCTAGTCTCCCCTGCAGGACTCGTTCCGGTTATCCCAGAGGAAGCTTTCCAGCTCCTGGGACTTGTGCCCTTCAGGTCAGCTGGAATGCCCCTCCCTGGCCCCAGAACCCGCTTGCACCCTTCAAGGCCTCACTTCATTGTAGGAGCTCTGAGCCTTCTGCAAACGCTATTTCTGGTCGCTCAGCAGAGGAGTGGGCTGCAGCTCAGAGAGGCCTGGGAACCTGGGCAAGGTCACCCAGCCCGACACTTTCCCGCAGTCTTCCAAATGCTAGGGCCCCTATTGTCCCAGCCACTCCTGCGAGGAGAAAAGTGGGGGGCCCTAGGGAATCTATGTGCAGTGCCACACCTGTCCTGGAGATGTGCCTCTGGGTTTGTACTTTTTGTAACAACACTTAAGATTTTGCCCATAATAAGAATAGCTAACACATATAAATGTTACCACAGGCCAGCCCCAGATCTAAGCACACTGCATACATTTCCTCGTTGGACCCCCTCGACAACACTAAAAGGAAGGTATGATTGCTATATTTATTTCGCAGATGGGGGAGCAGCACAGAGAGGTGAAGAAGCGACCCCAGGTCACACAGCTGGAACCAGGACCGGAACCTGTGTTCACAGGCCCCAGGCCACGCTCCTGACCACGAGCTGCACTGTGAGGCCCTCACGAGCCTGTCTCCAATACGGTCTGGTCACGGCTGCGAGGACTGTCTTTGTCGGGGACAACGGGACCTGAGATTTCCAGCCTCCAGCTGCAGCTTTCTCATGGTGGAGGGGGGATGGGTAATATCAAGCCATTTGTCACCCAAGAGTTCATTCATGGTGGCCAGCCTGCTGGGGAACACAGCAGGAGACCTACCCTTGGACCCCCCGAGACTGAAGCTTGCACCCCCTCCTAAGTAGGAAACTGCCCGGGGCGCTGCCCAATTTTCTGTTTTCTCTGTGGGCAGGTGGTGGTGCCAAGGGCCTGCATGTGGCAGGCAGAAACATGCTCAGAAGGGAATGGGGGTTAAGGGGGGTTGGGTAGTGTGTCCCCCAAATTCACATCCACCTGGAACCTCAGAACAGGACCTTATTTGGAAATAGGGTCTCTGGCAGCACTGTAACAATGTAGTTAGTTAAGATCTCGAGATGGGATCATCCTGAATTTAGGGTGGGCCCTAAATCCAATGACTGGGGTTCTTAAAGGAGAGGAAAGGACAGAGACACACAGACACAGGGACAAAGCCATGTGGGGACAGAAGCGAAGATTGGAGTAATGCAGCCTTGGAGTGACTGGGAGCTGGGAGAGGCAGGAAGGACTAATGCTCCCCACACCTTGACTTTGGACTTCTGGCCTCCAGGACTGAGAGAGGACACATTTCTGTTGTTTCAAGCCATCTTTGTAATAATGTGTTATGGCAGCTCCAGGACATTAATTCAGGGGGCTGTCAGGGTGGATGCTGCCCAGAAAGGTGGCAGAGCATTGTGAGAGTCCCCGCCCTACAGGATGCCTGCCGGGTACTCCCAGTGGGTACCACCTGGGTTCAAGGCAGGTATGAAATCTGGAAAAATAGACATGCCACACCCCTCTCCTGACCAAAAACCTGGATGACCCCTTGACACCAGACACTGTATGTACACTGCCTCCCTCAGTTTACCTCTGCTGTTGGGTTCAGCCTCCTACTTCCCAGCGCATCAGCAGCTCTGGCCTGGCTTATGAGCCCGCTACACCACCCTTTGTGCATTCATTCATCAAACGTTTATCAACCACCTACTAAGCACCCCGCACGCTTCCAGCTGCTGGGGAAGCAGCAGGGAATATGATAAAGTTCCTGCCTGCATGGAGCTGATGCTGAGAAGAAGAGCCAGATGGTAAACAAGCAGAAGAATAATACCATTTCAGCGACCAAAGACGGCCTTGGGGAAACAAAATAGCTGTTTTAAGGAGGGGTGGTCAGCAAAGGCCTCTCTGGGGTGATGATATTTGAACTGAGGCCTGAAACACACGAGGGACTGAATCCTGCACATAGCTGGTAGAAGAGAGTGCCAGGCCACTGGAACAGCACATGCAAAGGCCCTGAGGCAGGAACGAGATCTGCATGTTTGAGGACCAGCAAGGCACCCAGTGTGGCTGCAGCAGGGGCTCCACATGGAAGGTGGGGATGCAGCCGGAGAGAGCCGCTAGGGGCCAGAGCACATGAGGCCTTTAAGCATCATCAGGAGCTGGGATTTTATTGCAGCCCAGCAGAGGTTTAACTAAACCCTAATGGCCCAGAGTAACTACCCAGCCCAGACTTGTCCCAAGTCATTCATTCATTCAGTCACTCATTCATTCATTCATTCACTTATTCAACAAACATTTCCTGTGCCAGGAACTGTGCCAGTGTCGAGGACATACGAAGACATACTGGTCAATAAGATATGGGAAGTCCATTTGCTGGGGGCTTACATTCTAAGTAGCAAGACAGATAATAAGGCATTAACAGGTAAATACGGCAAAATGAGGGGGCAGGATGGGGAGAGAGGCTGGTTTTCTGGGAACAGATTTTGCTGGGGGAGAGGGTGGAGTGGGAGCTAATTGTCAAGGAAGAGAAAGAATCAGCTCTGAAGCCCAGAGGGAGGGATCTACCCTCAGCAGGCTGGTGACCCTTGAAGGGCAGAGACATCTGTGTGTGAGCAAGTGTGTGTGTGTGTGTGTGTGCATCTGTGCATGTGCATGAGGGTATGTACGTGTGTGTGTGTGGGTCTCTGTGTCTCTGCACATGTTTCTGTGTATAACTTTGTGTATGAGTGTCATGTGGATGCATGCATGTCTGCATGTATCTGTGTGTGTGCATGTCTGTGGATTTCTGTGCACACGTGTGTTTGCACATGTATCTGTGCTTATGGTTGGAAAGAGTTTTCACCAGGCAAGTCTGGACCTGAAGGCTCTTCAGAGGCCTGCTCCCACCAATGACACAGGCCCAGAATTACAAAGTGCCTCAGAGTGGCACCTGGTGTGTGTGACAGAGAATGAGAGAGACAGAGAGAGGTAACACAGGAGAGACCTTGTGTTCTCCCCTCTGCGAGTGCCTTTGAACAAAGTCCACCCTCTACCTCTCAGGCCCACCACCATCTGTCTCCAGGCCTCCCTCCGCTCAGCCATTTGAGCCAGTGGGGGGCACCCCCACCTCCCAGGCTGGGAGAGCCAGATGGCAGGAATCAAGGCCTCATCTGCCCAAGGGAGGCCATGCTGGGGCTGCTACCCCTCCCCCAAGCCCCCAGCCACCTGGGTCACAGGGCAGGCCACCACCCTCATCCTTGGCGCCTCCTGGCTGTCCTGACCCCTGTCCCTGGGCCCCACAGCCACTGGCCTTTGGCTGCAACCCCATAAATCTTGGTCCAGGTCAGGGCTGGGTGAGGGAGCAGGGCTGGGGAGGGCACGGCCCCCGAGGCCCACAGACAGAGTGGCTGCCAATGACCCCTGACAGCCCAGGCCAGAAGCTTCCAGGGGCCAGCAGGGAGGTCGAAAGGGTCCAATGTTGCCCTGGGCCTCTGGGTGATCCCCACCTCGAAAGGAGGGTACACCTGATCATGGGGCCCTGGATGAGAGGCTCAAGCCAATACCTGCCCAAGTGGCCCCCAGGGATGGCAGGCAGGAGGCAGCACTGGGTGGCCATCGGCAGCTGCCTGTGCCGGCCGGCTGATTCCCAGGTCTGTATCTCTGCATACTGGGGAGCATGGGCAGTGCCTGTAGACCTGGGCACAGCTCAGTGACCTCAGCCTTCCGTGTCTTCACACCGATTTTATATAAGAGGCCCTGAGAATCATCCTAGTGGCAGTTATCTGTCATTCAGAGGCTATGGCTAGACACATAGACCAACGGCTTGGTTTGAATTCTTCCTAGCTGCAAAAGGCTGAGCAAGTAACTCAATAGCTCTAGGCCTCAGTTTCCCCATCTGTAAAAGGGGATAATAGCACCTCCCTCCTGGGTTCCTGAATTAAATGGGGCTTAGGACAGAGTTGTCACCCAGTTGGGCCTTAGTGGACGGCAGCTGTTATTACCTACCCATTCAGAACCTGGGGTGGGCCCTGAGGGTACCAATAGGACAGGGCATGGGCACACACCCCCTTCCCTGCCACCCTGGAGACCACTGCTGCCCACTTCTCCACTTCACTGGGTGGGGAGGAGCGAGGATCCAGGAGGATATGAACAGGTGGTCCTTCAGGGTCCCTCAGGCTGGCTCAAAGCCCCTCATGTCAGGTGTGTGGATTCATTCACTAATTCGTTCGTTCATTCATTCATTCATTCATTCATTCATACACTCAGTCCACAAATTTTACAATGTCCACTATGTGTTAGATGCCTTGCGGGGGATGCAGAAATGAAGGGAATGTCAAGTGGGAGGCAGAACCAAAAACACAGGCTCCTATTCTGGCAGATACACATAGAGGTGGGCAGCCCTGAGGATGCTGAGAACAGACTCCCCTCCCCCAAGCCTAGGTCCGTTTTCTGGGAGCAGTTATGGATCCCAGTCTTAAGTGATAATACAACTACAAAGAGTAGCTAGTATTTGTTTCACTCAGCGTTTTAAACCTATGACTCACTGAATATCACAATCCTATGATGTGAGGCAGGTACTACTATGATCTAGGAACCTAGATGCTCAGAGGTTCATCCACTTGCCCAAGACCACACAGCGAAAGGGTCAGAGAAGAATTTAAACTAAGAGACAGGCCAGCCTCTGAACAAACACCGTGTTGGCTCTAGGGATGGCATCCAGCCTGTTGCCCTCTCCCCCCATTCCTTGACTCCTGACATCTGGAAGGAAAGCCAAGAGCATTTACAGGTGGGGAAACTGAGGCCAGGAGAGAGCAAGGGACAGCCTGAAGTGACAGGCGGCTCATGGCAGCGCTGGGACAGAAACCCAGATCCCTTCCTGGGCTCTGATCCTGGACACCTTGTGGCTGCCCTCCCGGGGCCCCTTCTGGGTAGAGCCCAGTGGCTGTGCAAACATGTAGCTTTGTCTCCCCTGGGCTTCTGGGTGCCCTCTCTCTAGATGGCATTATTTCCTTATTTCTCCTCCCTGGCATTTTATGGCAGCCTCGTGATCCAGCAGGAGGTCCGGTCTTGGTAACATCAGGCTTTCGAGAAATAAAAATGAGCAGAGAGGGGAAAAAAGCCTTTCCAGGAGGCTAGTTCTCTCTCGCATTTACATGTAAAAAAAAGTCTCCTCCGCGCTCCTTGCCCCGCCCGCACTTCCTCTGGGGCGGGGGGATTATCTGGAGGGCCCGCAGGGGGCTTCGGTGACCCCAGGCGCCTCCTCGCGGAGCCCGCCCGCGGCTGCCGCGGGAGGGGGAAGAGATCAGATGGCCGGGAAGGGGGTGGGGTTACGGGAGGGGGGAGCCTGCCCCGCACCCCACCGGGGGAAATTTCATGGGTGTGGTAATATGTGGGACCCGCCGGCTGCGCCCGCGCCCCCGCCCCGCCCCCACCATCTGCTCGGAGGCCAAAAGTCGCCGGGGGTAGGGGGGCGGCGAGGCTGCAGGCTCCGCTGCGCCGACCTCGGCGTTAACCTCCCCTCCCACCCCCACTTTTTTAAAGCAGATGTCTCCTATTGATGAGCTCAAGGTTCGCTCCGTCCCGCCCCCACCAACCTGGGCAGCCCACTGCCGAGGGGGAGCGGACGAGGGGGCTGTGAGGGGGCGGGGGAGTGGGGCGGAGAACGAAGCCGGTTCTCACTCCAGCCCCGGGAAGGCCGCAGCGTGGGGTCCCAGCCCGGGAACCAGGCGCCTGGCCAGCGGGGCCCCCGCCAGGCAGGCGTCACGCCCCCTTGGGCGGGCGGACCAGGAGGCCGGCGCCCACGGGCCCTCCGGGGTTTGGGCCCCGTCCAGCTAGCCGGGCCTGGGGCTGGAGCTGGCTCCTGGGGACTCCCCGGGAGGTCAGATCCTTACCCCTCCGGGCTGCTGAGACCGATGCCTTAACCCTCTAGGCCCAGAGTTTCATTTCTTATCCCCATCGAAGAGAGGACTCCTCTAACAGGGACCCTGGCTTTGGCCCAGTGGCTCCAAATTCTAGACAAGGAATTGCCCCATTAACCGGAGAGGTTAACCCCCACCCCACCCCAGCTGCAGGCTTTGATGCTACCACTCCAAAGCAAGCTGGAGCTGTAAAGACTACTTGGGGAGAGGGCAGGCTGACACAATCGCACTAGAGTGTCAATGACTTAGCTGGCGCCTAAGCCAAAACTCTGGTCTAGGATTGGGTTGAGCCATTATCAGCTGTGTGGCCTGAGGCACCAGGGTCTTGAGCTCTCTGAGCAGTTTCCCTACATGCAAAACCAGGACGAGAAAAACTACCTTGCAGAACTGATGTATGCTGATACCCTCATGGGATGCTTTCCAAAGCACGCGGAGGAAGGGGAGAGGAGTTCGAGTAGAGAGGCCATGGAAGTTCAACCAACCTCCATTAACCCAGGGCCCTGTGAGGGGCCCAGCAGCCCCTGAACTTGGCTCCCTGCCCCTCTCTGGAAGGCTGCATGGGTTGGGGGAACCAACAGAGCTTAGATCAATTTTAAAGCACCTCCCTGGGATTCAGTACCCAGGCGCCCCAGACCCTTCCTGCCTTATAGGGCAGCTGGGGGACACCAAGGGCTTGAGCACTGGAGCCCACACTTGGGGATGGACTATGGGTGGCCCTGTCCCACTGGCTGACCTGTGAGCCTGTGAGTACACACACACCTGATTCCCTCTTTCCCCAGTCTCAGCTTCCTTCGTGGGGGAAATGGGGCCCACAGCACCCACTTGGCAGTGAGAAGCCTCACTGGGCGTGTGGCCTCTGGTCAAACCTCAGTTGAGCCTCATTGCACAGATGAGGAAACTGAGGCACATGTAGAAAGAGATAGTCAGAACTGAGTGGCACACTCAAGAAAGGGGATTTCAGGGCTCTCTCCATTATCAGACCATCCTACAGTCTCTCTCTCTGTACCCTCTCTCAGCTAGGCCATCAAACCCCCAGATTACCCCTCAAGACCTGAAGGGGGAGGGGAAGCGAGCAGGCCTCATCCTCCCTTAGCCTCAGCCCCTCCCACAATACCCATCCCAGGCCCACCCTTGGGAAGCTGATAGGTAGGGTGCGCCTCCTACCTCTGAGTGTCCCTGCCCTGCTGCCAGCCTGACCAGGACAAAGGATAGGGGCCATGAGGCAGGACTAGCCACAAAATTTGCAAAATGAAAATGCAGGCCTCTTGTTCGAAAAGTATTGAGCGTTAAGATGGCAACACCAGACCATGAAACCAAGCATGAGGCCCCATGTGACTGTACAAGTCACAGTCCTGGGAAGCCCAGGCCATCTGCTGTAGGGTCAGAGAGGAGGGGCTTGGACCGCACAGGCCCACCCAGCCGGACAGGCAGAGCGGGGTAAGTACAGCTCCCAGCCAGTCTTACACGCTGACTCTGACACCTCCTGACTGTGTTGCTTTGGGCAAACAACTCAACCTTTCTGTGCCTCAGTTTCCTCATCTATAAAATGCAGATAAGAGCCTCTTCTTCACTGGATTTTTGGGAAAACTAAAGGAGTTACATACACAAGTAAAGAGCCGGCATAGAGTAAACACGAGGGGGATGTTATTAATTTTTATTTTATAACCTTGCTATTATTATTGGCTCCACTCTAGTGACCTAGATCATGCCCTGTCAGGGGTGGGGAACCTTTTTTCTGCCAAGGGCCATTTGGATATTTGTAACGTCATTCGTGGGCCATACAAAATTATCACCTTAAAAATTTGCCTGCTATATTTGGCCATGCTAATTTGGTGAGGGATGTGATGTTAGCTGGTATTGATTTCTCGGGCCTTGTACAGCCCGCAGGCCGGACATTCGCCACCCCTGCATGATGCTCATGTACTAGAGAGGACCGTGGGTGTTCTTTGGGAGCCACATTATGTTATAGGAATGAGGCCAGAGTTCCCAACTCTGCCGCTAATAAATCCCATGATTGTGGCAAGTCCCTTCCCATCTCTGAATCTGTTTGTTTCTTGGTACAGTGAGGGGCTGGGTCACAGTCCTTCAAACTGACACTGTGGAGCTTCTTCTCAGGCTCATCCCTTTCACCAGGGATATGAGGAATTATGGCTCTTCCTTCCCCTCACAGTGGCAAAGACTTCTTTCCTTCCATTTAGTCATCTAACCAAACTCCATCCATCCATCCAACATCCATTGATCCATCCATCTAGTATCCATCCATCCGTCCAACATCCATCCATCCATCCATCCATTCAACATCCATCTATCCAACATTCATTGATCCATCCAACTATTCATCCATCCCTTGTTCAAAATCCACTATATCCATCCATCCATCAATTCATTCACCCAATTCCATGCATGTATCCATCCATCCAATATCCACCCAATCATCCATTCATCCATCCATTCAACATCCATCCATTCATCTATCCATCCACCTACCAACCTTCATCTGGTCAGAGATAGATATTAGTGCCAAGCAAATAGGCCACAGAACCTGTCAGGAACCTACAGTAAGTGGGCAGTAAAGGTCCCTGGGGGTGGCCAGGGATCATGGTCAATAATGTACGCTTGGTTTCTCTCTCTGAGGCTGGCAGAGGGCAGGGCAGCTGTCTTGGGGGTCAGAACAAAAAAGGGATCCAAGGATTGAGGTCAAGCAGACCTAAGCGCAATAGAATCACAGTTCTGCTTTTATGTCTGGTGAGCTGACCCAAGAGATCTCACCTCCCCGAGCTTCAGTTTCTTTGCCTTTAAAATGGGCAGAAGAGCTGCCTCATGAAGGCTCTGTGCAGTTGAACAGAAAAGAAAATGATATAAACCAAGCCAGAGAAAGGATCTAACCCAAGGCAGGTTGGGTTACTTGCTCATATCTCCTAGCCCACGGTCAATAACAGCACCAGCCTTAAGTCCCCTGGGACCTCCAAGTCCCCTTCTAGTTTCCCCAGAAGAGTCTCCAGGGGGTTTATCAATACCCCAGCGCAAACCTGGAAAAGCACATGATTAAAAACAGGGACCTTCCACCACAGTGAGACTGCTCTAGACCTCGAGACACTAGGCTCCAACTGCACTGGTCAGACAGACCTGGGTGCAAATCCTTGGTCCATCACCAACTGTGTGCCCGGGACATGCTGCTTGCATGGTCCAACCTCAGTTTCCTCATATATCAGTTAGCAGCATTCATTACCTTGTTGGAAGCACTGCAGAAAATGCCTTTAAAAAAATGCGACACGTGCCCTGGCCGGTTTGGCTCAGCGGTTAGAGCATCGGCCTGCGGACCAGAGAGTCCCGGGTTCGGTTACCGCTAAGGGCACGTACCTCGGTTGCAGTTTGTCCCCGGCCCCGGTTGGGGTCGTGTGGGTGGCAACCACTCGATGTGTCTCTCTCACATCGATGTTTCTCTCTCTCTCTTCCTCCCTCTCTCCCTCCTGCTCTATCTGAAGATACATCCAAAAATGTCCTTGGGTGAGGATGAAAAAAAAAAAAATCCAACACATGATTGTCCCTCAATAAATGTCTGTTCTCATTAGAAGCGGGGGCAGAGAAGGGATGCTGGTGATTGGAAACACACGAAGGTGCACTTGTAATAGCAAAGGTGATATGCAAAAAAGCCCACAAATGATACCTGCCAGAATGTACAACAATGTCCACGACACATAACATGCGTGCCCGATGTGTACACAGGTACAACATACATACGTGTGGACAAGGCCTGGAAAGGCACACACACACACGAAAACAACCATGTGGAGTTCTCGTGTTCTGGGACGTGCAACTCCGGTGCTCAGGCACCTGGAAGGCAGCAGAAAAGCAGTCAGGATGCCAAGACTGGGTCTCAATTCCAAGCCGCTCCTCACCTTTCTCCCACGGTCTCTACCTGCCCAGGGTGCGGATGCCACCAAGAATTTCTACCGCGAGAGGGCAGGTTCCACTTCAATACAGACCTGCATTTTGATTTCAGGTGTGTCCTCAGTTCCCTAAAACCACTTGATGGAGGGGGCAGCTACGGACAGGCTGCACCGTCCTGCCTCGCCCCCATCCGTGTGCCCGTGTTGGCCAAGGGCGGAGCGTTCTGGGAGTACTACAATCCATTCTGCACGCTGGGAACCTGATCTCGTGACACTTGGAGGGCTTTATTAATAGTCCATTAGGGGGTAATTCATGCATTTTGATGAGAAATCATCTAGTGGTAGTTTATGGGGGAGGAGGGTGTAGGGTGAGTTGGGGGGCGTGGAGTGGGGGTGTCACCTCCAATTCACTTCCCATCACCTGCCCAGGCGACAACCGCGGTGGAGCCCAGCGCCGCGGCGTGTGCGGCGTGTCTGCGATGCGCCCTCCTGACAACCCTGCCATCATTAATCTTGATGAGTTTTCTGCTGAGTATACTTCCAGGGCTTTCAAACTGCTCTCTAATTGCAATTAATCACTTACCGAAACAGATGTCAGGAACAAAGGGATTGGGAAGGCTGGAGGCTGGATAAAGCTGTCAGGAAAGGGTGCGTGGGTGACTGGGGGGCGAGGGGGGCCCAGGCACCCTCTGGGCTCTAGGTGCTGAGGGTGCCAGGTGATCTGCTCCTGCCAGGTGGACTTGGAATGGGGCGGGACAGCAGGGCCACTCTAGGATGGCCAGAGGCAGTTCCACGGTCATGACCTAGTGTCAGAAGAGACCCGCGAGGAAGTTCCCACGACACCCAGAGGCCAGTTTCCAGCCCTGGTGCCCCAGCCAGACCTGGGGCCAGCAGGCACTTGGGCCAGAGACGCAAACTCTGCCCATGTGGCCTGCAAACACGGTTGGGGTTTTGTGTGTTTTTTCACCCAGCGGTAACATAAGAATTGTGTATTCACTTTAGTTGCCAACATTTAAAAATCAAATTCGACAGAAAAATCTGGACTTCTGGCTTCTCTCGAGAAATAAAGATTTCTGCCATACGCCGCCATGCAGCAAAGATCGGCTGTGTCTGAGCAAGCTGCCCCGCTCCCCCAGGGACGGGCCGAGAGCGGGATTTGGTGAAAAGTCCCTCCACACACACCCAGGTGGCTTCTGTCTTCCTTTGGTTCCTGTGCCTGCCTCACAAGGCCCCCCTGTCAGGCTAGACGGAGAGACTTTGCACATGAACACGCCTGGAGGCCCCGTGCAATTCGGAGCCAAGCCTCAGGGTTTGAATACTGGACCTAAGAAATTTGCTCGATGCAAGGGTTTTCAACCTTGGCTGCCCAGTCCAATGACCTGAGAGGAGCTTCTAAACATCCTCATGCCAGTGCCCTCTGGGGGGTTACAATGTTTGTGTCAGCAGTTCTCACCTTGGGATCTCCAAGCAGCAGCTGCATTTCTGAAGAGCTTTTTGGACATGCAGATTCTCAGGCCCTGCCCCAGACCTGCTGAGTCAGACACCCATGGCTGGGGTGGCAATCTGTGTCTGAGGGATTCCTCAGGGGATTCTGAGGACCCTGGGGGTGGCCAGGAATCATGGTCAATAGTGTACGCTTGGCTTCTCTCTGAGACCTTGACCTAGGAAGAGGTCATGCAGGTGGACAGTTACGATGCATGCCCTTGACTGCTACGTCTCCATGATGTCTCTGCTCACAGGCAGGATGAGAGGGTGGAGCCTCACTGCTCCATGTCCCAGGAGAACAGACTGGGGCTCCAAGGTCACTCAATAGTAAGGGGAGTGTTGGGATTCAAACCAAGGTCTATGGAACACACCACAGCCCATGTTCTGCCCCGCCCTCCCCAGCCTCTTCTTCAAGCGTAAGATCTGAGGATCTCTGAGTCACCAGACATGGGCTACAGCAGGGTTAATTCAGCACACTTTCAGTGACTGCAAATGCCTGGGGTCAAGGGGCTATTTTTCTGTTGTTTATTTTTCCATCCATCCATCATCCACCCATCCATCCACCCATCCATCCATCCGTCTGTCCATCCATCCATTCTCCATCCATCCTCCATCTACCCACCTATCCATCATTCATCCATCTATCTATCCTTCCATCTATCATCATCCATCCATTCATTCAGCCATCCATTTCCCACAAATTCTTACAGAGTGGCGGCTAAAAGTGTAGATTCTGGAGCAGGAACATCTAAAGTCTGAATCAGGCCATGCCGCTAACTAACTAATTGTGGGTAGGCAGGTAACACTGTCTTTCCATGCCTCAGTTTCCTTATCTGTAAGCAGGAACACATCTATAAGATAGTCACCCGAGGGTGTTGCAGAATAGAAGTTCAGATTCCTACTTGCCTCTTACTTGCTGTGGATTGTGGGCCAAGATAAGAATTACCTGACTTCAAAGCCTCAACCTCCCTCTCTGTAATCTGGGAACCAAACTCCTCCTTCCTAGCATTCAGAGGCGAGGGAGATAATATTGCCCAGCACAGTTTGATGAATGGGGGCTGAGTGATTTCAGGAAGCCGAGAAGGGCAGGCTGGCCCTTGGAGGGTGGGGTAGGGTGACAGGTGGTCCCTGCAGCTCAGTATCTCTTGGGGCGCACTGCGGTGCCTCCAGTTCCCAGCAGGTAGAATCCACGCCCCTTCACGGCCAAGAAGTTTGCTCTGTCTCACAAGCATCATCCTGGTAGTTCCCCCCCAGCTCCCCCTTCACACCCCACAGGGGTTGCTGTTTCTAGTTCTGTTTTTTCCCCATACTCCCAGCCCCAGCCCAGCAACACCCCCTCAGCCCAGGCCTGACAGTCCTGGCTCCCAGCTCCATGGGACTCTTCTCTGCTAAGTTTCTGGCTTCTAGCAACCCCACCTCCTCCCTGGCCCTGGGGGTGTATTGCTTCCATCAGGTCCCCCCTGTTAACCTGTGTGTCCCCCCTGGTGCCTTAAGGTCCTCTGACACCTGTTTGACCAACGTCCTGTATTAAATTCTCTCTGTTGAAATACCCCATGTGGTTTCTATTTTCTGGCTGGCCCCTCACTGACACAGCACAGCACAGGCAGCTGCTCCACAGCTGTGATGACGCAGGAGTAGCCAGGGACACAGGGCACTGCCGAGCCCCCACCCCCAAATGCCAAGGAGGGGCCAATTGGAGCTCTGGTTGCGGCCAGGGTCCCCTGGCCCCAGGGCAGACCCCTGGGTGTGTGCTGCCTGCCCAGCCCTCTGCTGCCCCGCTGTCCTCTGGGATGAAAGACCCACTCCAGCTGCCTGTACGTGAGGCAGAGGCTCTGCTTGCACCCGGAGGAGGCCCTGAAACGTGTTAAAATAAATATTCTGCAAATATGATGTTCCATATGTATGACTTCGTGGGGTGACGATTTTCCTACTGATCAATGTAAGTGACAGCTGTGCGGGGAGCGCTGGAAACACAGGCTTGGGCAGCCCTCGCCGTGCCACGCGGCGGGGTGGCGAGGGGGGCGCCAAGGCACGGGAGCATCTGGCGACTCGGTATGCTCAAGGAGCCCAGCGCCTGTCAGTGCTCAGTGCAGGCACATTAGCGATTCCGAGGGACGGTTGGAGCAGGTGTTCCCAAGCAGACTGTTCGAGATAATTACTTTTAGATTGTTTTAAAGTATTTAAGCAAGATCCTGGAGGGCTGGGAGAGAAGGGAGAGGGGTGGAGGCTGAGCGGAGGGCTGGGAGGGCTGGGACCCCGCCGAAGCCAGCCTCCCTGATTTGCAGAGGTGGGCACGGGCTGGACCACGTGGCCCAGGTGAGTCCCACAGCTGGTGGGTCAATGTGCAGCTTGTACCAACTAGTCCAGGTGGGCCAGTTGTTCAGATACGGACATCCTTCCCTCCTGCAGCCCCAGTCCCCAGCAGGCTGCTTCCAGAAGGCCTGGCCTCTCGAGGAAACCCTCAGTCTCGCCCTGACCGCGAGGAGAGGCAGGGGCCGCGGGCAGAGCAGGTGAAACTTCCTGACCGTCGACCCTGACGTTGCATCTCAGCCTCCCGCTTCCGCACAGGAACGGAGCAAACACGTGGAGTTGGCGTGGGGAGGGTGGGCCTGAGGTCTCCTGCCCTAGCCCAGTGCTGAGAACACACAGAGATGCCCAAGTCCTCCCTGAATGAATGAATGAATGAATGAATGAATGAATGAATGAATGAATAGGTAAACAGGAGACAAGAGCTGCCTTTCCGGCTCCTTCCAGAGACCCCAGCATTTTCTTCGTTTGAACAAATAGTGGCTCTAAACAGCATGCTAGTGCCCGGGCTTTGGGGTGCTGGGAGACGGGCTCTGGTCTCACCAGAGGGTCCTCAGGTCAGCACCCCAAGGTGGGCAACAAGTGCTAGGACTGACACCCCCACCAGGGGCTCAGGGGCCTCCCCTCAAGAAATCTGACGACGCCAGGGCTGTCAGGGCCCTGCCCTGTGAGCTGTGGAGGCAGAAGGAAGGGCTGGGGCAATGGTGAGTGGAGGATGGACCGACACATGGACAGATGGACACACTCGGCACAGTTCCATCAGCTTAGCAGAGGAAGGATGCCGCCCCACCCCTCCCGGCACCTGACCCCTGCCCTCATCTACTTTCTCTTTGGTCCAGAGACCCCCTCACCCCTGGAGTGTCACAGAATCCACAGTTCTGGTCATGTCGTGTGTTCAGAGCACAGCAGATGTGTCAGGCCCTACCTGCCCCAGACTCACTGGACTGGAACCCCTCTGCAGGTGCGGCTCTGCTTGGGGTGATTTCAGAAGTGCCCCCGGGGGTCTAAGGCACAGGCTCCAGGAGCAGCAGCCCAGGCCTGGAGCCTCTGGGAGGAGTGGGGGCCCACTGGGTGCCCCCAGAGGGGCCTGACCCCAGCGCCTGGCCCATGGGACTGGGGAGCGGGGGAGGATGAGTGCCTGCTGCCCAGAGAGGATGTCCATGCAGGATCGGAAAGGCCCTCTGCCCCTCCCTGCACAGAAGGGTCCCTTTTGGTCATTTCCACTCCAAAGGGTGAGCAGAGGGGACAGCACTTCTCAGGGGTGGGTCAAGTGGTTCAGATTCTTGCTCCTGAGTAACTGACTCTGTCCCCTTTGCCCTCTGTGGTGTTTGCCCAGGAGACATCTGGGGCTAGCCACACCTGAATGCCCCCCTCAGGCTGGGATCAGAGGACTGGGGGCTGGGAGCAGTGGTGTTTACAGCTGCTATTTAAAACCCAGGCAAGTTCAATATTAGCTCGGTGGTTTGTGCCATCTGCTGCCAAGATAAAGCTTCGGGGCAATGAGCAGGGTGCCCTGCCCTGTCCATCCCACTGGAGCCCAGAGTGGCCCGTCCTGGCTAATGAGTAGCCAGCAGCCTCCAGCAGCCCCTCCTCCAAGGCCTGCTTGCCAGAGTCCACCAAGGCCAACTCTAGGACAGCAGTGCTCCAGCCCCAGGGGAGTCTGAAAGGCTCCTTCCCTCCCCACTCAGCAAAGACGTCAAGGCCCGGAAGCCCCGAAGCCCCGAGTGGCCTCCTAGGCCCTGCAAGCCCTGACCACTCCTCCATGGCCCGTCTGCCTCTCCTCATGCCCAGGCTCCAGCCCCAGGGTCTTTGCACCTGCAGTGCCTCTGTCTGGACCCTCTCTCTCCTCACCCCCTTCAGACCCTCATGTCACCTCCTGCAACCACAGCTCCTACCTGTGCCAGCCCTCCCCTCCCCCGGGTTCACTGTTCCCATAGATCTCCTCACACCCCGCCCGGCATTGCGTATTAACCTGTGCACACATTTATTTTCTATCCATGCTCCTCCCTGAGGGCAGGGTCCTTGTCTGCCTTTTTCTTTCTTTTCTTGGCCAGAACAGTGCCAGGCACAGAGTGGCTGCTCAATAAACCCTTGTGCCATGAGCCTGGACTCCCTGCCCAGTGCTCCTCCTGCCTCTCCTTCCTCAGCACCCCTTCCCACCTCCACCTCCCTGCACTGCCCCCCAAGCCTCCCAGCCACCAGGCCTCCTGAGGAGGAAGCTGATAGCCCTCATTTAGTGACTCAGTGGGGGTGCCCCCCAGCTCCCTCCCCGCGGAGCCTCTTACTGGCAGTCTTGCCCAGAGGGGTGGTGCGGGAGGACCCTAACAGCCACACGGCAAAAGTCATCTTTTATTCATGCCCATAATGTAAACAGGATTGTGTCTGAAGAGAAGTCACTTAACTCATTAGAAGAAGCTGGTGCTGCCTCAGAGCCCGGATGGGGGAGGTAGGGGCCGAGGTGGGCTGACCTGGGCCTCGGATGCACCCTGGGGGACAGCTGGGCTCAGGGGTCCACAGATGGGCTGCCTGGGTTCCAGGCCCAGCTTCCCTACTCTGGGTTAACCTCATAAATAGGAAGGGTCAGCTCTGAGCATTTCCCAAGACCACATGGGAAGGGTGCCCCCCCCCCCAGGTGTTCAGCAAGGAGGCCTTGGGATGTTGATGAAAATGCCTGCCTTCAGGGTGCCCTGGGGACTCAGTGGGTCATGTGGGGGAAAGACAGAGAGCAGGGCCTGGCCCAGAGAAAGCTTTCCGTGAATTTTAACCATTATTGGTTCTTCTAGAAAAAAAAAAAAAGACCCTTGGGTCAGGCTCCCAGGAAGCCATTTTCCAAGAAAAGACTGAGGATGGAAATATAGCTAACCCTTCTCCCTCCGCCTCTGGTGAAGCAGGTAGGATAAGAAGCGATCTACGAACACACTCAGAAACCATTCACGAGGGCAGGTCCGCAGAAAGAGCAGCACAGAGCTTAGGAAACCGGTCCTGTCAGAAAGTAGCTGGCCAACTGTTTGTTGAATGAATAAAGGAGGACCTAGCTGGGGGCCCCTATTTGAGACCTGGCTCTATATCCTACTATCTCTGAGACCTGGGCCTGTGTGACTCCCTGGGCTCAGGGTCACCAGCTGTGTAGGGAGAAGATTCACACCTGAGTCACAGGCTTCACCCGGCAAGGATGAAATGATACCACAGAGAGAGCATCGCAGTGGAGTCAGAACCCCAGCGGCTGTGCAGCGTGGATCCAGGCCCTGCCCCTCTCTGTGCCTCAGCTTGCTTCTTGTTGAACGTGAGGGGTGGAGTTGATGTGCGGTGCACCTCCTGGGACTGGATGAGACGGGGAATCGGGGTGACGCTGTGGAAAGCAGACAGATGGCATGATGCCCTGGACCTCTATCCTCCCACAATCTGGGGCCAGGGCCAGAGGGACTCCCAGACACATCTACTCTGGGCCCAGATCCCTGGGGGACCTCGTCCAGGAGAGGCCAGGGCCGCTGCCTGAACCCCCCACTTTCCAGCTTCCCTTCCAGATTTTGTCTGTTTCACAAACACTTGTCAGCCGCTGTTCCAAACACTCTACATCTATCAACTCTAATCCCCTCAGTGTCCCTTGAAGTAGGTACTGTTATTATTCCTACTTGACAGAGGAGGAAACTGAGGCCTGGAGGGTCAGGTGACACAACCATGGCCCAGGGAGGAGGCCACAGGTGCCAGGCTGGCACAGCGGCAACTGGCCTCCAAAACGCCCCCTGCAGGGCAGGTGACATCATAGTGGCGCCCCCATGTGGAAGCCTACAGCACTGCAACTCTGGGGCTGAGGCGTGGGTACCCCCACCCTCTTGGGGGGCCTGGTGGGAGACCTTAGCACCCCCTCAGGGCAACAAGAAGCCACCTGCTCTCATTCACTTCCATCACCGGGAGAGCCAATCCATCATCCACAGGGGACATGACTGGTGGGACAGGGAGATCACACAGGCCCAGGTGGGACCAGAGAGCCAGGGGCAGTCTCAGCCTTGGAACCACGGGGCACTCCGTGCCCTCTCCCTGATGGCCACTGAGGCAAACGGAGGGGGAGGGGGAAGCGAGGTGAGACTCCAAACCTGCCTGGCGCTGGATGGGTTTCCTGTGACTGCTGTAACACAGTGCCATAAACCGTGCGACTTACGGAACCAGGAATGTATTCTCTCCCAGCCCGGAGGCCAGAAGTCGGAGATCAAGGCTCGGAGATCGAGGCATGGGGAGGCGGCTCCCGCCAGAGGCTCTAGGGGAGGATCCTTCCTGCCTCTTCTGTTCCTGGGGGCTGCCGGCAACCCTGGCCCCTTCACAGAGCCTTCTTATAGGAACGCCAGTCTGAGATTTAAGGCCCAGCCTAACCCAGTATGACTTCAACTTAACTAACGACACCTGCAAAGACCCTCTTTCCAATTAAAGTCGCATTCTGAGGTTCCAGGTGGACATGCATTTGGGGGGGCCACTAGCCACCCCAGCAGAACCCATATTCAGCAGCGACTCAGGCGCCCATCCGGCCTCCCGCTCTGTGCCCAGAGCTTTCCTGATCCGTCTGCTGCCGCTCCCGGCGAAGCTGTCTGCATCCAGCCACTGGCACCTCCTCTTCTGCCCCGGCCATGCCCACATTCACACAGTTCCCATCTCCAAGCCTTTACCCACATCATTCCGTGTCTGGAATGCTTCTATGTAGAGAATTCCCTAGGCCTTCAAAACCCAGCTCACGCATCACCACCCTCAGGAAGCCCTCCCTCGTTTCAGGTTGGATTTGCTACCCCCTGGGCTCCCTGCTCACAGTGCTCATTTCAGCCACTGTGATGAGCATGCTGTTTAGTGTTTGCCAAGGCAACTGTCCACTCCTCCAGACACCAGGAGGGCAGGGGACTCGTCTTGTTTAGGGTCAACATCCCAGCCCCTAACACAGGCCTGGGCATGTCACCAACTCATGATAACTGCTGGCAGAAGGAACGACTGAACAGTTCTAGCTGGGTCTCAGAGGGCTCTTCCAGACCTGTCCCTGACTGTCCTCTGTCCTGCCCAGCACCCCACGACTCTGGTCTTCCCAGAGCAGCGGCTCTCAGCCCTGGCTGTAGGGCAGTCACCCTGGCGCTCTCGGCCCCCTGCAGGAGCCCCACCCAGATCGGTTCCATCAGGATTCTGGGGGAGGGGCCTGGGCAGCAGAGTTGTCTTAGAGTTCCCTGGGCGATTTCAACCAGCGTTCAAGGCTGAGAGGCGCTGCACCACAGCCAGAGGGAAGACTGCGGGATTCTTAAACCCTGACCCCCGCTTGAGATGGGCTCTCCTAATGTGTCTACAGCACCCTTTATACTGTGAATCATCCACTAGGGCAGGGCCCATGCACCCTCACTGCTGTCCCTGCAGTGACCACGCCAGCACCCCAGACTGTCAGCGCGCTCCAGGGCTCAGTGCTCCCCAACCAACACTCACTTCCCCAAGGTGTTTCCTCCAGGCCCCCAGCTTCACATACCATCTGTGTGCCTAGGACACCTGCTTCCATCGCTCCAGACTCAAATACCAACTGCCAATTGGATCTCCACTTGGGTGTCTAACAGCATCTCTGATCGCAGCCAGGATGGAGCGCTCCCCCCTCCCCATACCTTTCCTCCTGGCAACGCTCTCCTTCCAGTCGCTTGAGTCAAATAACTTGGAGATGTCTTGTCTTCTTTTTCTCCTATTCTACCTCCGCTCTGCCAGCAAATCCTGACAACTCTACATTCCAAACCGACCCTGAATCCAGTCACTCCCTCCAGAGCTACTACTCTGGTCCCAGAAACCATCATGGTCTTCCTCTGATTACTGCAACAGTCTCCTAAATGGTCACCTGCTCTACCCTGGCCACCTCAGTCTGTTCCCCACAGCGGCCAGGGGGTCCTGGGTCAGTAGCCTGGAAGGGATGACCCTGGGATTCTCTATCCTCTCAGCTCTGGACCAAGTCCTCTTGGTGGTGCCTGTCCCCAACATCCCACAGGGGGTGGGCTCCTCTGTGCAGGGAGGCTGGAGCAGTCAGAGAGGGCTGGATGGGGAGCCAGGAGGGAGATGGGCAGTCCAGCATGGGCAAAGGACCAGAGCAGTGTGCTGGGAAGGGCAGGGAGCCAGCGGCATCGTCCGCTTCTGAGGGAGCTGGTGGTCAGAGGCACGGCTGGGAGAGCTGTGGGGTTCCCTGGCTGGCAACCCCGAACCTGTCGGCCCTAGCTCTGTAACGGTGCACGTCCCTGCTTCACGGAAGCCCAAAGACTCTTCTGTTCAGCCCATTTCCAGCAGCCCTGCCCCACCCTCCTTTCCTGGGGCCCCATGACTGTGGTCACCTGGGAACTTCTTAGAAAGGCAGAGTCTCCAACTCTACCCAGACTCACTGAGTCAGAAAGACTGGGGCGTGTCCAGCAATGAGGATGTTAACTCACCCTCCGGGGGGTGCTGATGATGCTGAGAATCTCTGATAGCCTGTGGGGAACCCTGTGAATATCAGGGGTACAGAGCCCCATGCATCCCCACCGGACTCAGCATGCGGCCTTCCAGGAATGTCACCTGAGTGTACCAACGCTGGAGCGGCCTGGGCCACCCACGGGGGACAGAGCTGACGAACGCACTCGGGGAGCTCTCCCAGCCGGGGGGCAGGCTGGGTGCCAGCTGAGGGGGAGCTCGCACTCAGGTCTCCTGACACGTCGTTGAGTGGCCTGACAAGGGCTATTTCAGCGGTTCCACTGGTACCATGTCACCCTCGGGGAAAGTTAGCAACGTCTGAAGACGTTTTGGGTTGTCACAGCTGGGGAGGCGGCCAGGGATAAAGCTCGACATCCTACGGTGCACAGGATGCCCCCACAGAATGACCCAGTCCCAACACCACAGACCTGGGCTGAGAAGCCTGGGCTCCTGCAGGTTCTCAGGCCTCCAGGCCAGCCCGGGACCGGAAACCGCTGACCCCACAGGATGTCTATGCCAGGAGCCCTCAAATTCCTGCCCGAGTCCTAGCAAGAAGATCCACACGGCTGCTGAACTATCCAGTAAGAGTCTGATGGGCATCCTGCAGGTCAGCGAGGCACCTCACGTCACCACCACCCACCAGGGACCCCTGAAGAGAGCAAGTGGGCACATGCGCCCTCCTGACCTGGCAGCTGGCCCGGCCCCTCTTCCTGGAAGGAGCCCTGACTTCCCACCCGCTCAGAGGCGGGTCAGCCTGAACCCGCTGCCCCCACACCATCACGCCACTTGCTCCCACTCAGGGCTCCGAACAGAGAACCCACAGAGCAGAATCACACATTCAACCTTGAGAAATTAGGCGGCCCCTCCCAGCTCCGGGCTCCAGGCCCCCTCCCTCTTTTCCGCTGGCGAGCACCGGTTCCAAGAGCGGTTCATATTTAATAACGCAATTTATATTCGACTCTCAACATAAACTATTGTAAAGGCGCTCTAATGTAAAAATACATCTGGCTTGTCAATAGTTTATCTTCTAGATCTGCATCTAAATCCCTGGGCCTTTTTGACTTATGGCTGCACCACTGTCTAATGAATAAAAAGGTGCAAATTATAGGCCTGGCTTTAATGCTCATCATAAAATTAGACGATAGTTGCAAAAGCTGCATTCTCCTGCCCACAGTGCAGCGATGGTGAGCCATAAATAAAGTGTATTTAATGTATCCCAGAGCTGTGCAAACCCAGGAAACAGTGTGTTATTGCTTGGCCTTCGATGGGTCCGCCACAAGTTCAATGAAGTGATAACGGATCCATCATGTGAATTTATGTTAACTGTCTCCTCGCAAAGCCATGGCCTCAACACTGTAAATAGCCTACAATCCTTCTAGCAGGCCTGCCTGCCAATAAAACTGTCACTGCCAGGCTGGCAGCAAGCACCTTCAGGACAGGGGAACGAGCCGTTACGTTCTGGAGGCCGACGGGGCCGCTCCTCCCATCCTCCCCGGCTCTTCTGCGGTCCGTCAACTGCAAAGGAAATGAATCTTCTTCCAAACGGCGGATCCCAACGGCGGGGTCCACAGGGGATGGCTGCCGTAGAGGGGTCTGCTGGGGACCATGGCTGGGTGGGGGCCCGGCGTGGAGACCTGGCCACTTCCTGCCCCAGTCTGCCAGCTCTGTGTCTCGGGTGTGACTTCGGTGTGGCACCGGGACACCTCTGACACCCGGAACCCACTGGCCGCACAGTGCGTTCACGTCGTCGTTCATTTGTTCATCCATTCGTTCATTCACCGTTAATATTTTATTTAGCACTTTCTACGGAGACATTTCCTTAGGGAGACACCACGGTTGAGAAGACGAGAGTCCCAGGTATAAAAATTAAATTGTGCTCGTAGTAGCTCTGCACAGTTAATCGACAGGGACTTCTCCCATCCCTGAAGCCTTTGGGACCGACAGCTGGGGAAGGTGGTGACATCAATCGTCATGTCTTCACTGACATTCCTTCCTAGGGCCAGGGATGCCCCCTGCCTTCCTCTCAGGTAGAAAGAAGTCTGTAAGTCACTTTCCCAACCCCTGACAGACGCCTCCTTTCCCACAGCCCAGCTACCACAAGCTGCCTTTTTGGGACACGGGAGCCCCCAGGCTTCAGCCGCGACCTCTGGGTGCTCAGAGAACAGGCCTCCTGCCCGGGGTGGCGCGGTATCCCTGCGGTGTTTGCCACGACGCAGATTCGCAGGCCTGGCCCTGTGCTCCCGGGTCAGCACCCCTGGGGCTGGGGCCAGGGTCCAAGCGACCCCCTGAAGTGTGACAGCCACTGAGTGTCACACTGGGCTGGCAGGGCGCACGGAAACACTCGGGCTTTGAAATGAGAACCAGCACTCTGGCCCCATGGGTCGGCCACGAGCAAGCAGAACAGCAGGGGCTTTGATGGGTGTTCCTTGTGGGTTTCCGGCTGCAGCACAGAACCTTCCAGAAGCCAGGCCTTTCATGAGCAGAATTCTGACTTCATACAGGTATGTCAAAGGTTCAGCTTTGGAACCTGTACCTGAACGAACACCAGGGCTGCCTCCAGAGGCTTGGGGCACGGGGTCAGGGGCAGGCTGAATAATAGCCCCCAAAGACGTCCCTGCCCCAACCCCGGAACTGGTGAGTATGTTACCTTATATGGCAAAAAATAAACATAAAAAAGGAGTGTTTGCAGGTGTGATGAACTAAGGATCTGATTTAGGGGGATGCGCCTGGATTATCCAGGTGGGCCCTAAATTCAATCCCATGCATTTTATAAGAGGGAGGCATCTTCCTTCCAGAGATTGGTTTTAAATGATGCACACAAGTCTTGAAGTTTCTCAATTAAAAAAAAAAAAAAAGAGGGAGGCAGGGGGGCTTTGACACACACAAGGCCACGTGAAGACAGAGGAGGAAGAAATAGGAACATGCCTCAAAGACAGGAGTGATGTGGCCACAAGCCAAGGAACACTGGCAGCCCCCAAGATGCTGGAAGAGGCCAGAACGGATCCCCCCAGAGCCTCGAAGGAAGGTGGGGGCCTGCCCACACCTAGATTTCAGCCCAGTGATACCAATTCTGAGCTCTGGCCTCCAGAATCGTGAGAAAATGAATGTCTGTTGTTTTAAGCCACCGAGTGAGTTTGTGGTCATCTGTTACGGCAGGACACTCCTTCAGGGCCTCGTGTTCCCAAGGGGCTAGTGCTGGGAATTTAATGCTCGGTGGTCACCACCTTTAAATTCTTAACAATTTTATCTTTGGACGTGTGTCCTGTAAATGAGGTCCAACAGGACAACAGTACGGACCGGGGCTTGACGCCTTGGATCAGCAACGGTCCTGCCTCCCGCTGCCTCTCTGCCCTCGTGGGAGACCTCTGGGAGCCATGGAGGCAGAAAGGGGCTGCCCCGCAGTTCTCCCCTTTACAGCACGCAGAGCCGGGGGCTGGGGTCATGTTTTCGAGAATTAGGATGAATCCCTTCCCCCGCTCTGCCTGCACCCAGTGCAGCCAGTCCCTGAATACCCCTCCCCGTGGAAGCCGAGGGGAAGCACCCCACCTCACTGGTGCTCAGATACTGTCACTGTTCCTTAGGTAACAGTCCCCCCAGACTTAGTGACTCCCAGGGTGGCCTTTCTGTGGAAACGCTGATCATTTTATCCTCCCCTCGATCGAAAGGTCCATTCATCGACACTACAAACGGAACACATTGTTCCCGTCACGCCCAGTGTCAGGAGGCGTCACAGAGCCCCGCGCCTGCCTTGTGCTGTCCGTGCCCTTTCGGTGTAGAGTGGACCTAGGGACCGGCCTCTGATGGGCAGAACATGGCAAAAGTGAGGGGATGGCACTCCTGAGATGAGTTTACAAAGACTGTGACTTCCGTCTTGCACGCCCTCTCTTGCTGGCACAGGTTCTCGCGCGTTCTTGGCCTGCTCATGTCCATCAAGCTGCCATGTGGGAGAGGGCCACGTGGCAAGGGACTGAGGGAGGCCTCTAGCCAACATCCAGCAGGGGACTGAGGCCCTCGGTCCAACTGGATCCTGGGAACAACTGTGTGAGGGAGCTGGGACGCCATCCCTCCCCGGTGAGCCTTCAGATGACACCGCGGCCCTGCCGAGACCTGGAACACCGCCTGCGAGGGCTCCTGCAGCAGGAGACCCATCGGAGCTCTCCACAGAGTCCTGACTTGCAAAAACTGTGAGATCATACATGCCGTTTGGAGCCACTCGCTTTTGGTGTAATTGGTTACGCCACAATCAATAGGGAATACACGCAGCCAGACATTCCCAGTGACACCTTCTTTGGGAAGCACCGTCCTGGGGTTTCACGGCCCATCCTCAGCTCAGCTTGCAGAGGTCCTGTCTCCTCGCCCACACTCCCACCTCCAACCTCAGCTCCTGCAGCTCAGCCTGGCACGGGCTCAGGCAACCGTGACCGTGCCAATCCGCCTTCCCACCTGCAAGGCTGGCGTATGGCCTCTGCGACCAGGCTCACGCCTTCCAGGCCCACGCCAGTCTCCCCTTCACAACCAGCTTCTCTGGTCAGCTCCACCCCATCAACGTCTCCCCGGGACCCCTCAGCATCTCTGGGTTCAGTTGGGAAAATACCGTGGCCCTGGGGACAGGCCGCTGCCCGGTCTCAGTGTCCACCGGCTCCTTTCACCTCCCCCTCAGGCAGCAATGAAGAGTTCTTTTTTTTTTTTTTGTAATTCCTCACCCGAAGATATTCTTACACTTATTATCAGATAGAGTGGGAGGGAGGGAGAGAGAGAGACAGAGAGAAACATTGACATGATAGAGCCACATCGACTGGTTGCTCCCACACGACCCCGACCAGGGCTGGGGAGGAACCACAACCGAGGTACGTGCCCTTGGCCGGAATCGAACCCATGACTCATTGGTCCGCGGGCCGACGCTCTAACTGCTGAGCCAAACCGGACAAGGAAAACGAAGCGTTCTTAACCAACTCGCCGCAGACACTGTAGGGCGCCTACTATGTTCTAGAAGCTGGGCTGATGGATAAATGGCGTAGGAGTCTTGCCTTCTCTGGGCCAATATTCTCAGATTTGGGGACTAGGGGACTGTGAGAAGATGGTCATCCACTCAACATGTCTGGGCTCCAGTTGTGAGAAACCCAGCATGCGGCACTCACTGTTGGCTGCAGAGGGGACATCTGTGCCAAGGGGACTGCTCACAGACACAGCCCCGAGGACCCGGAAATGCTCACTGAAAGGGTGGTCCTTCGGTCACCAGAATATGCTCATATCATTTATATGTGGACAGCCGTACATGTGAAGAGCACAGAGCTGAAAAGTTCTGGTAGGCCTGGAACCCAGACTGCGAAACAGCACTCTAATAGCAGGCAGAAGCCCCTTAGGTCCAGCAAGGCGTGCTAAATGCCAAAGCCTAGAATGTTCAGGTCTCTCGGGGAAAGCACCCGGGTGGGACTCGGTGTCTGCCAACGAGACTGGGAAGTGTGAGAACGGACCGGGGGGTGCGCAGGAGGCCCGGGACACCTGCAGCTGCCAGTTCCAGACCACAGCTGCACCTGTCTGACAAAGTGAAGACTAAGGGACAGGCCACATGGAATAGAAACCTGGAAGGCACGCCCTGCCCCTCCACCCTGCGTGCAGTGCCTTGTGTATACAGTAGGTGCTCAATAAACACTCCTTGGTGACGAGAGCCTCTTGCATGCTCCCCAGCACCTCCCTCGGCACTCAGCCTCCCAGTGCTCACACCCCCCTTTCTCTCATCCCAACTGGGCAGTCCCCTCCCACCCCCTTATGGCCACAGCCATGGCCACTGGGCAGTCCCCTCCCACCCCCTTATGACCACAGCCATGGCCACTGGGCAGTCCCCTCCCACCCCCTATGGCCACAGCCATGGCCACTGAGCGAAAGCAGCGCCTTGGCCACCTGCTGATGGAAGGAGCACCACCTTCAGGACTGGCTATAGCCGCCCAACCAGGAGCCCATGCCAGCCAGGTAGAGCTCCTGCCTCTGGGCCAGCTCCCTCACCTGGCGTCTGACTTCTGGGGAGGCACCCAAAGGAAGGCAACCGTGTGCCCCCTCGGGGTCAATAAAGCAAATGTGAACCCCTTCTGGCTGGGGCAGCAGCATCTTTCATTCTTCCCGCCTAGGGCCCCACCCACCCCACCCCAATCGGATGGTCCTTAGGACGCCCTAATAATAGCAATACTAAATCCTCGAGGCCAATTCTGCTCCATTTCTATAAATAATGCAGAATCTTTTTATTTACTGACAGGTTGTAAAAGTATCAGGGAGAAGAATGTGAAATCAGGAGCTGCTGAATAATGCATGACACCAGCTTGCTCCAGCTCCTGCCTGGGCGGGGCCCCCACTGGCCCCTCCCAGCAACTGTGCCCACCTAGCTGGGGCTCGGGAAACTGAAGCTCCTGGGCACTGGGTCCTCCTCCTCCTCCCACTCAGATGGTCACTGTTTGGACGCCACATGAAGATCTTGGGGGGCGGTCCCTGGGGCCACTTGGGGTGCAGGGTCTCTGGATTTGTACCCTCACTGATTTGGCTATTCAAACCAGGCCTCAGGCCCTCCTCTCACAAACAGATATTTGCATGGTCAAAGCCAGGTCTTTGCTATACCCCCTTCCAAGCACACAAACACAGACATACACTATCACACACAAATACACAACCACACACATGATCACATTAAGATATAGAACCAGACAGACACACATAACTACACACGTAGACACGTGCTCACACACAGATATATCAGTCACACACACAAGCATACACAGCCACACGACATGATCACACGAGATTCACAACCACACAGACACACAGAGACATACACTCACACACAGACATAACTAGGTGCACAATCATACAAAGTACATAACCACATAAACATACACAGAGACACACAGATATACACAATCACGAATACACAGCTACACAGACACGTGTACACACACATAAACAGACATACATAACCACACAGACATACAACCACACACAGACACAACCCATAGACACAACATACACACACCACACCCACACAAGATAACCGCATCAACACATACACAGATATATACAACTACACCCACACAACCACACAGAGAGACATGAGCTACAGAACCACACAGACACACAGACACACAGACATACACCCCCCCAACCCCCACATACACACACCTTGTTTTCCCATATCTTTGATGATCTCAAAACCTCACTAGAGTGGTGAGGGCTGTCGGAACCTTTGGTGGGTCATCTCACATTTTTTCTTGACTCTGGAAGAATTAGCATTAATTATTCAAGGTGCTGGCTTGGTTAGGAGGGCAGAGCTGTTAACAGTCGGTGGCTCCCTGTGGGGGTAACAGGAAGCCCCTGCAGGAAGCTGCTGGGGGTTTGCTCTGGGCTTGCTCAGGGCCACCAACTGCACGGGTGACGTAGCAGGTTCTGTGTCTCCGGCACCAGAGCAAAGCTCTCCGGAGCTGGATGGGTGGGGGGCCTGTGGGCCGGATTCCTCTTAGCAACCCAGCAAAAGGGGGAAGGGAGAGCTTACCACCTGCAGGGACTATTCTAGAAGCTTTGCATATATTCCTTATTTGTTCCTCCCTCAAACACACTAGACTGTGCGCCCCATAAGGGTGGGGGCTTTGTATCATCGGCTGCTGTGTCCCCTATGTCCAGGGCAGCGCCTAGTAGGTGCTCAGTAAATATGCCCTGACCTAGTCTGGCTGCCTCCAAGCGTCTACCTCCCAACCTGGGAGGGCCCATGTCTGCCTGAGTCCTTCCACGACCAAGTACAGTGCTATCCTGCCCCTTACCCATCGGGAGCCTATTCACACACAGTAACTCACTTAACCCTCACGACCATCTCCGGTTTGCAGAGGACACCGAGGCAGAGAGGCCACCCACGGACTGCACACGGCCCAGCGCACTCCCGGATGCCCAGGGTGCGCGTGGTCACCCAGAAGCTTGACGACACACCGATGCCTGGGACCGTCCACCCTGAGATTCTGAAAACTGGTCTGTGCGGTGGCGCCTCGGGAATTTGTACAGGTGATTCTAAGGGGTGGCCCAGCTCTCTAGGGGTCATTTGCTTCTGGAAGCTTCATGCTTCCTTCTATAAAGGCTTCAGGATGGGAACCCAGGGGAAATGCCCGAATTAAAATCAGATCTGCCAGAGGGGCCCCTTCCGTCATTTCAGTCCCTAAGCCCAAGGCCAACAGGTCCTCGGAGAAGCAGGTGCAACATTGACCAAGATGTGAAGCTGAAGGTGTCCTTGAGCAGCCCAGCTGCTAGGCCGGCAGGTGGTGCCGCCCACACTGCCAGAGGCCCCGGGGAGCCCCAGGGGCTGAGTCAGAAGCCGAGGCTCCCTGCCTGGAAGGTGACTTTGGAACCTTGTGAGTTCAGATGTGATAGCTTCAGAAGCTTGGAGGAGCCCTTGGTCTCCCTAATTAGTCCCTCCACAAGCCAAGCCATCAGAGGCCATGTGCTCCCAGCAGGGACAGTGCAAGGAGACACCAGCACCAGGCCCCTGCCTGTGGGGCAGACTTGCACTCCTGTGAGTCTTGCTGTGTGGCTCTGGACCCAGCACTCTGCCTCTCTGAGCCGCTATGGACTTCCCTGCCTGGGGAAGGGGAGGAAAACCTCTACTTTGCCACAGGGCTTAGAGAAGACATTTGAACCCCTGACCCAGTGTGGAGAAACCAGCCCTTACCTCTTCTCGTCCTCCCAGCAGGACCTCACAGGGAGACAGGGAGCTGGGAGGCCCTGGGGTGTCAACTTCTCCCCTTAACATCCACCCCATACTCCCCTGCCTCCTCTCCCCCCACCCCTCAGCCAGCTGAAAAGGGCCACCCCTTTCTCCCATTTCTTGTCCCTGTTTTCCTCTCTCCCTCTCATCTGACGTTCAAGCCTTGTGGGGTCACAGGCTCCCTGGAGAGGACACCCCATGTCTAGCACAGACAGAAAAGGAGCACCCCCCCGGGGGCGCCCAGTGCTCCGCAGTGCTGGAGCGTTCCAGATGTGGCCTCCGCACAAGCAACCCCTGCTTCTGGGACCCCGTGACCTCCAGGGCCCTGCTCCATTTGGGCAGCCCTTGGGAGAACTTGGAAATGGCCTGGACACCCTGAACTGCGCACAGCCCCCACTTTCCAAGTTGGGGAGGAGAGGAGGGAGTGCCCGGGCCCTGGGCCAACTGATTTCCTCAGCCAGTGCCGCCTCTGGCAGCAGCCTGGCATGGGGCGGGCGTTGCTGGCAGACCGCAGGGGTGGAGAGACACAGTGGGGTGGCTCCTCCCATGTGGAACTGGAAGTGGGTGGTGGGGGGAGAAAAGAAAAGGGATCGGGAACTGTTTTGGCATCACAGTTACAGCAAATCTGCTCTGTTCCGGAGTTCAAGCCTGGGCCTGTCTATGTGAGGGCCTTCCTGTCCCCTAAACCAAGCTGTACCCGCCCACTCTCAGCCCCCCACCCCCCAAGCGCCTGAGCTGGCCCAGAAGAGGCTGCGCTTAGCCCCCTAGGCTTGGGGGTACTGGGGAGCAGGAGGAGTGGATGTACTCCTATCCCACCTTCTCCTCATGGGATCTGAGTGGGTTTTCCACCTCGGAATGTGAGCTGTGGGTGAGCGGCACACACCCAGGCTGGGAACAGCTGCCCGGCTGGGCTCGGCTCGATGCTCTCAACAGCACTATCAATAGCTGAGAGAACATTCTAGAGGAAGAAAGCCCAGAGTATCTCAAAGATCAGTGGACACAAGGAGCCAGAGAGCAGCCAGCCCTCCAGGCCCTGGGCACAGAGTCGCATAGTCTGGGGCAACCCCAAACCCTGCAGGACTCTCCCAAGACACCCCTTTGGCAGGGCCTAGGAGTTTGCGGTTTTCCTTTCTCTCCTGGTCTATTCTGGGCTTGCCCTGCTCCCGGCCAGAGCTGGGAAAGGGGCTGAGGCCCGGGGCGGGTGACGGGTGGCCAGGAGGAAGCCGGAGGAGGTAGGCGATGGACGATTTAGGAGCTGTTCTGGGCAGGCCCCTGGAGAGTGTGGGCAGGGGAGGGCGGAGGTGACAGATGGAAGGAACATTTATTAAGGGCGAGTCGAAAGATGTAAAGGGTTTTCTTAGAAGCCCTGGTGAGAGGGAGGCTTGGAGCTGCTGTGGTGAGGGCTGGGCATGGTGCCAGGCCCAAAGCCAGAGCCGCAGAGCTGGGCACTGGCCACTGGGAGGATGTCCAGCCCAGCCAGGCCTGCAGGCTTTGAAAGGCCCTTTTGCATTCCTGGCCTACCCTTGGGCAAACGGGCCCACTCTCTGGCCTTGGTTTGCCCACCTGTAAAGGGGGGAGATTCATGCCACCCTTCTCCCATGGAAGAACTTGGTGCACAGTAGGGCTGTGATAATCTCAGTGTCTTCTTTCCTTTCTGAGCCTGGCATTCAGGGCCTGCTCCAACTTGCACCCGGCCCTCCTTCCTGCGCACTGCCCACCTCACTGTGGCCAGAACCTCCAGCTTTGCTTTTTCACGGTATCCAAGCTCACACTCCCCAACTGAGAACGTCCACCTGCTTAATTCCCACACCCAGCATTGGGGTTCCAAGTCAAGCACCACCTCCTCTAGGGAGCCTTCCAGGATGCTTCCAGCCTGCCCCTTGTTGAGCGTCCAGAGTGCCTGGGCCGGGCCCATGCTGAGCCAGGAAATGGTGCCCAGGACCTGGGCCAGCACAAAGGGTGTTTTCCTGGGTGCTGGGGAAGGCTGGCTTTCTGGAGGCAGTGGGACACAGGACCAGGAAGGGTTAGTTTGCTGCTGGAAAAGAGATGCAGGGGCGGTGGGTGGAGGAGGAGGAGAGGAGCTAAGACAAACCCAGCAACCCCACAAAGCATGTACAGGGGAAGATCCTGAGGGCAGTCCCCCCCAAAACTGCTAACCCAAGGACCCACCAAACCATCGGCTTGAGGGTGAAGCTCAAAGCCCGACCATCCTCTTTATGTTAACATGAGGAAGGCAAGTCCCCACCCTCCGAGAGTATCTGAGAATTCTCCCTCTACACCCATCAAATTAGAGCAGTCTCCGACAGGGTGCAGGAGCCCCGACAGGTATTAAACTTTAATGAGCGCTAATGGCTTTGCCCTACTTTGCGAGCGCCAGGCCTGCATTTATGAACGTTTAATTTCTCAGGCCTTGACCTCTTTGCTTTCCTCTCCTGCCACCCCTCACTGGCTCCCACCCTCACAGATGTTTGTGGGCAGCAGGTAACGCGGGAACCTTCCTGGACCACCTGGCAGGCTGGCTCCCCTTGCTGGTAACTAAATATTCATTCTTCCAGGAGAAAAGAAAAACTCAACCACTGACCTCAGAGCCAGCAGCCAGTCAGCCTGGAGCAAGGGACGGTGGCATTTCATTAATTCCTTTGCTCCCAGGAAGATTAGCGGAAGCTCGGGGAGGGCCTCTGGCGGGAAGGGGCGGGAGATGCCTCTCCCTGCTGTCTGCAGACAGCACCCCCCTCCCTTATGACCAAAATTCCCCAAGTTCAGCACCATCCCAGGGGGCCCAGGGTTGGCAGTCAGGCCCCTGCTGCCCCCTGGTGGCAATGAGGCCCACCTGGGAGGAGGTGGCGGAATGGGTGGGTGGGGGAGGCAAGAGCCAACCCCTCAGCTCAGGTGCAGTCACCAGGCTGGAGGATGGCCTGGTTCCAGACCGGAAGCCCTGAAAACAGCAGAGCCCTGGAGTGGATTGCTATCTCTTGGTGTGGGTTTGAGGCCTCTGTGGGACTGCAAATCACACAGCAGCCTGAAGAAAGACAGTTCCGGAAGATTCCGGACCTGTCTCCGCCAGTGACAGATGGCCCTTTGGGCCTCAGGAGTCATCTCTGCAAACTGATGTTAACCAAACACACTCCCAGCTGCCTCGGCAGCCCTTCGGCTCTGAGAGGGAGTGAGTCCATTCCGTCAGTGCTTACTAAGCGCCTACTGTGCGCCAGGTACCGTGACATCAGTCATAACCGCCAGCAGGATTCAAGGGGATGACGTGTCAATCACAGCCATCAGGTCATGGGTGCAGACCGGCGCCTCTCCTCTGCACCTGAGCAGCCAGGGGCCCTGGGTCACAGTCGATGCCCCCGTACTCATCCTTCCCTAAGAGGAGGCTGCAGCAGCAAGGTCTGACTGTACCGTCCAGCCGACCCTCCCCCCTCTGACTAGCCTTCAGTCCTGTCGAAGAGAGGAGGCCAAGCCCAAAGAGGCAGGGAGGGGAAGGGACCAGGCTCTGCCAGCCACACCAGCATTCAGCTGCTCAGAGAGACACATGCTCCCCTCGGGGTGGATGGAAAGACATCGTCATGAAGGCTTCCCAGCCCAGCCAGGGTCAGCCAACTTGGACACAGTCAGCCCTTCTGGCCTCAGGCTCTGTCCCTGGGAGAGCTGCAGTGTTCCCAGAGGCAATGGTCCCTCATGGTGAAGGAGCCCAATAGCTTGTGTTCCAGGCCCTTCCGCCACTTCCTGGCTGTCTGGCTGGGCCTTCGTGTTCTCAACGGTGAGCTGGGGACAGTGGAGGAACCTACACCCTAATAAGATGCTCGATAAAATACAGGATGCTCAGTAAAATTTAAATTTTAGATCAACAACGAATACATTTAAAAATATAATAGCTTTATTAAGATTTCACTTACATACCAAATAATTCACCCATTTAAAGTATGCAAGTTTTTAGTATATTCAGAGTTGGGCAACTATCACCACAGTCAACTTTAGAAAATATCTATCACTCCAGAAAGGGACCCTGGACCCACCAGCAGTCACTTTCATCCCTACCCACCTCCCGCCCTAGGCGATGAGTACGTGTTTAGCATAAGTATATCCCATATATTACCTGGGCCATACTTGAACAAAAATGTATTTGCTGTTTATCTGAGGTTGAAATTTAACAGCTCGGTTTGTTTTTCTTTCTAGATCTGGCAGCCCCACCCCCAGGCCTGTTGCAGGCATTAAATGAATGAACTGCCTCACACAGAGTCAATGCTATGTGTGTTGGCTGGTCTGGTGTTGTCATTCGTATCGTCTTAATCTGGGTTCCCCCGGAAGCAGAGCCTGAGACCAGGACTCAAATGCAACTGTTTATCTGGAACTTCCCGGAAGTGAGCGAGTGCAGCAGAGGGACTGGGCAGAGAGGAAAGCCAGGAAGGGGCCCCCTAGAGGGTCCTGCGGGGGACCCTGGAAGAGAAGTGTCCCTGAGAAGCACAAGGAGGACGGGTCTCTGTCCAGCAACACCTTTCCTTCGTGGGTAGGGTTTGCTCCTGGGGATGTCCGTCTCCTGTCTCGAGAAGGACACAGGTAACACTGAGGCACTGAGATCCAGAGGCTACAGCGGACGCATGGAACTCTCTGAAATCTGGGGTAGGTGGAGGAGATGCTGGCAGCACCCCAGCAACATTTCTGACACTGACCTCGGGCAAGTGTACTGGGGTGAATAGGGTCCCCTCCAAATTCACGTCGACCTGGAACCTGTGAATGTGACCTCACAGAGAAACAGGGTCTGCGGGTGTAATCAAGTGACAGCAAGCCAGACTGGATTAGGGCGGGCCCAATCGAAGGCCTGCCTGGTATCCTTACAGGAAGGGGGGATTTGGACACAGGCACACGGAGGGAAGATGGTCATGTGAAAGCAGAGGCAGGGATTGAGAGGTGCGGCCACAAGCCAAGGGACACCAAGGAGTGCCAGAAACCACAGAAGCCGGAAGAGGCAGGAAGGATCCTCCCCGAGCGCCTCAGGGGGCGTGGGGCCCTGCTGACACTTTGATCTCGGGCTCTGGCCTCCAGGACTGGAGAGGATACATTTCTGTTGTTTTAAAGCCGCCGGTTTGTGGCGCTCTGTGACGCCAGCCAGGACACTCCTACAGCAAGTTACTCTAGCTCCCTGCCTCGGTTTCTCCAACCGACAGAAGGTTAAACGTGCCTATCACAGAGGGTGGCTGTGGGTGAAGAGTGTTTGAGAAACCCAGCGCAGGGCCCGGGATGTACTCGGTCCCGCACGGGTCGGTTAAGCCTGCTGCTGTTGTGAGTTGTTCTGTCCCAGCCCTTTCTGGAGCACGCTAGGCTGACAGCCGTAGGGGCCTGGAGAGCTGACAGCATCAAACCAGTTAAGCAGCCCCAGCCAGGGAGGCTGGCGCCCTTGTTCTGTCAACTCCCCGGGCGCCAGCCGCAGGGCCATGAAGGCTCTGTAATAAAGTGGACCGCTATCAATTCCCTGTGGGGCCCGGCTCTCCACCCGGCCCAGCCCAGAGCTTAGCATTCTGCCAGCATCTCACATCTCGAGAGTGCAGACACAAAATGTAATGTCATAACATTCGCAGTCCAATAACCTTTGCTTCGGGAGACAGCTCCGGCTGTCACAGGAGCCTGGAGGTAAATATTTCAGCAGGCGGAGGCCGGTGGGGGGGCTCCCCGAGGCGGGCGAGAGGGGACAGGCACCACAGGGGAACGCTGGCGTCAAACTTCAACCCGCTTAAAATATACGCACAGTAAATCCAAGGCAAGTAAGCAGGAGAGGCTGAAGCCAGGATAAAATATGAGCAGATATAAAGCCAGACACCTTTATTGTTCTGAAATGTCTTCCAACAAGTTATGGGACCACAGCTTGACCCTAACCTATCATACTGTTATATGACACAAAGCTGGCTCTTGGAATTAGGGCTCAAAGGGGGCTCGCTGCCCTCACCAGGCTGTGGCCTTGCCTCCCGGCGCCGGTGCAGGTCCCCCCACTCTGCGGGAATCTGACCCTGATTCTGCTGCCTGAAACCAAAGGACCCTCTGTCCTCCCCTTGTGATGGGCCATCCCCTTGGTCACTTGAATGGTCTTCTGCCTACATAAACAGAGGTGTGTCTGTGATCTCACAAAGCTATAGGCACTTAGTACTTATTGAGCACCTACTATGCGCCAGCAACAATCACAGATTCTGGGGACACAGAAATACGTATGAGAACATGGACTTCCCACCCGGTCTGAGGGAGAATCTCAGTGCGTCTCCCCGCACAGCTGCTGGCACCTCCTTCCCTCTGTCCCTGCTCAGCTTCCACGGTGCTCCCAATTCCTCCTCGGCACGGAGCCCGGCTCCATGGGGTCTTGGTGAGACTTCAGCGCCCCGATCCACACAAAGCGCTCAGCTCAGGCCTACCCGGAGAGTGACGTCCTTTCTGGGCCTCGGTTTACTCCTCTGTAAAAGGGGGCAGCAGCAGCACGTGCCCTCAGGGTTGTGAGACTTCAGTGGTCAATATGAGTGAAGGTGTCCACCAGCAGGAAGGGCTCAATGATTGGCCAGGATTATTCTCACTGACACAGAAGAGGGGACCCTAGAGGCTCAGCCAGCAGAAGCCATCCTCCTCTGTTTGAGGGTCTCCAGGACAGTGACAAATGGGTGGGGTTCAGGAAGAAAAGCAGAGACACAATCGCCTGGAGGAGCTGGGCACAAGTCTGACACCACCTGCATGCAAATCTCATGCAAATACACGTGACCCCCACCCCCCACCACACACACCCCGGGATGACCCCCGCAGCTTCGTAGGAAGGTTCTGTTCAACCAGACTCCGCAGAGGAGGCGAGACAAGCTCGGACTGGTGCCGGTGGCTGGGAGGCCTCTGGGCCCGAGTTCCCTTTCGCAGTCAGCAACAGCCATTCTAAGGTTCAGAGAGGGCCCTCGATGATGCAGAGCCTTCCTCCCCACCTGTTGGACTCATGACACACCTATGACCTCGCCCGGAGGTGCTTCCTCTGACCTATCTTCTCACCCACCTTGTCATGACCCAACGTCCCACAGGGAGCCACTAGCCACCTCCCACTGACCCTATCAAAGCTCAGAACTAGCTCAGGGAAAGCAAAGAAGCCCAGAGGCTGTCTTCCTTCCTCTCAGCTTTTCTTCCACCCACCTACCCATCCACCTGTCCACCCACCCACCCATCCACCTGTCCACCCATCCATCCATCCAAATATCCTTTCATCCAAATTTCCATTCAAATACCAATCCTTCCTCCTTCTTTCCATCCATCCATCCATCCATCCATCCATCCATCCATCCATCCATCCTTCCATTCACCCATCTGTGCAGCCAATAAGTATTTATCGAGCACCAGACATTGTCCCATGTTCTGGGGACACACTAGCAAACTAAAGAGATGTACAACTCTCCCAATGCATATGTTCTAGTCCAGGGAGATTAAAACAACACACAAACGGAAATCAATGAACAAGATAATTGTGGATAATTAGCGTCGAGTATGAGGAAGAAAGCTAACCAAGGAGATATGAGCGTGAGTGATTCCGTGGGGGAAGCAATCAGATCAGGTGATCCGGAAAGGCCTCACGGAGGAGGTGATTTTTGAGCTGAGGCAGGAGGGCGGGAGGAGCCAATCACACAAAGTTCTGGGAAAAGGCATTCCAGGTAAAGGGAACAGCAAGTGCAAAGACCCCTAGACAGAAGCAGGAGAGACAGGACCACAGTAGATCATGCTGGTGGGGCTCGAGTGGGATGGGTGAGGGGCAGAGTGGGGAGATGGCTGGACACCACCTGGGAAGGGACAATTCTGGGAAACTGGCAGGTGTGGGACTCAGCAGGGCCTGGAGGCTGGGCCCTGGGGGAGCTCACACCCTCCTCAGAACTGGTGTCTGCTGCGCAGGCGGGCAGCTTGCGTGGAGGACCTGCGGCGGGTGTCCCGGAGCAGCAAAGCTGTTGCGTGAGACCACAGTTGTCAGACGGAGAGTGGGAACACTTCAGCCATGCTCCTATAGTCTTCAAGTGGTTTCAGAGGCTCCACGCTCAAATGGCCAAGAACTCGGGGGAGCTGACACGAGAGGACCCTGGTGTGATGCTGTGTGTGGCCCTAGTGAGCCCAGAACCCCTGTGCCTCAGTTTCCCCACATGACACTGTCACTGCAGGGCCAAGAGGAGTATCGGGCTCTTGTGAACAGGTCTGACCCAGAGTCCCACCGTCCGGGCCTCCTGACTGGAAGCCTTTTCTCCCTCTGGCTCGACACAAATGCTCACCCAGCAAGACCACCACCCACCCACCTACCGCGGGGCCAGAGGGAGGCAGGCGGCTCCTCGGCCCCATAGTTAGGGGAGGAGGCAAGGCTGCCCTGCCAGCCGGGCTTGGAAAGATGGCAGATGAGACCCACTCTTGGGTACCCATTTCTCGGAACACCCGTGGCGGGAGCCGCAGTCCCTCCCAAAGCCCACTGGCCGACGCTGGCAGTTGGGTCCAAAGGGATTCTAGGAACGTTGCTCTGTCCTCCTCTCATCCCTAACATCCCAGGAGGGTGACATCTATTAACAGAACCCCAGGAGGAGGTTCTGGAGGGAGCGTCCCAGGATGGCAGCCTGGAGTGGGGGAGCTGTTTCCAGCCCCAGACACACAGAGCGCTGACGCCGCGAAGGCTCCCTTCCAAGGCTTTTCGTGAAAAAGCCAGTCATCCTCTCGTCGCCATTTTGAGTGGAGAAACTGAGGCCCAGAGACGGTAAGCATCTCCTTGAGGGTCACCCAGCTGGGAGCAGAGCCAGTGATGTTGCTTCTGACAACAGTAATAGGTCTCATTTCTGTTGTACTAGGTACTTAATGCTGTTGGTTTTTTTTTCTTTATTGATTTTAGAGAGAAAGGAAGGGAGAGGGAGAGAGAGAGAGAGAAACATCGATGAGAGAGAACATCGACTGGCCAACTCCTGCATGTCCCCCACTGGGGATCAGGCCCACAACCTGGGCATCTGCCCTGACTGGGAATCGAACCGGCGACCCCCTGGTGCATGGGTCGACACTCAACCACTGAACCACACCGGCCGGGCAAGCATGTCACATTTACAACTCGTTTCATCATCACAGAACTCCATTAGTTATTATCCCATTTTACGTATGAGAAAACTGAGGCAAGGGAGCATAAGAAACTTGCCCATTTACATAGCAAGTACGATGGTGGGGCTGGGTTTTAAACCAGGCAGGATGGGGCTCCTGCCCACCTTTAGAATCAGCTGCCCCTCCCACTGTTGGGACAGGAGGACTGTAAGTGTGGGGGTATCTGCTGCAATTTCAGGGCTGCGCTGAACAGGGACGAGGGGGCGTGTGAAGAATTCCACCTACAGTCAGTCTCCTGTGGTCAAACAGGGTGGGAGGTGGGGGTGGTCTTTGAGCTGGTGTCCCGCCAACCCTGACTTACCATACAGAGCCTCTGACCAGAGGGCCAGCTGTCATGTGGACCCTGGGAGCCCCAGAGAGGCCTGCACAGTGCCCCCAGGGAGAACCATCCTCCCCTGGCACCCCCCCCAGAGTGTGAGCCAACCCCGGAAAGCTCCCGTGGCCCCTCTCCCACCCTCACCCAAGTTCAGGCCGTGGCAGGCCCGCGCTGGAGCTGGAGCTGCGGTCCTGGCCTGGGGGTCATCCGCGGTCATTCTTAATGGCTCCACTCCTCTGTCCAGCTCTGTCTCCACAAGGGAGTGATCTATGACCCCATTACCACCGAGGCCTCTGAAGGCTCCAGGATGGATGACCAGCTGCCTTGAGAGAGCGGGGAGGCGAAAACACACGCAGGTGACAAATGAACTTCATCAGACTCCCCGGGTCTCATTATCATCCATCAGCAGCCAGCCCAACCCAGGGAGGCGGGGTGGCTGCTTGCCAGGCAAGGGGCTGTGGACACCCCCCTCCTCGCCGGGGCCACCTGGGCCATGGCTCTCAGCGTTGCCTCCTGCTTGCTCCACAGGGACCCTGGAAAGGAGCTGAGGACCACGGCTAGGGGCAGGAAGCAAGCGTCTCCCACTGGGCCCTGACTGTTCTGTTGTGAGTCTCTGGCCAGGCACCTGGGCGGTGGACTCTGACAGCAGAGGCCATGCTGGGAGACACACAGGTGACATGCTCCCCACTCCGCCCTGGCTCCTGGCTTCAGACAAGCAGCTACTGGCCGGCAGCACCCACCCCGAGACACCTGCCGAGGTTGCCCTGCCCGCTGGGCCCAGAATGTGACAAAGGACCTCCTCAGCAAGAATGGGCTTGTCTCCCATCTGGCAGAGCAACCTAGAGCCTGGGGCAGGTGACAGGGAACCAGTGGGACCTTCAGGAGAGAAAGCAGCTCTGTAGAACGGGCGGGGTGGGGCGGGGACAGGTGCCCAGCAGCCAACCTGGCTTAGCGGAGGCTCGGAGTGGCCGGGAGCACAGCAGACCCCCTCTAAAGGCCTCTCCCAACCTCCACTGGTCAACTGCCAAAGAGCCCCCAAGGCAGCAAAGGCCCATGAACCCGGAACAGGCCTGTTCTGTGTCCCCTCCCACTCCCACCCCTGCGGGACCACTTTCAAGTCACTGCTCTCCTCCATGCATGCGTGTGTCCCCTCAGGAGGGCCTGGCCTTAATTAGCTGGAGCGCATCAAGGTCGAGGTAAATGAAGGCTGCAGGGCATTCAGACTGTTCCACCCACACACCTGGCCCTCTGTGGGCTGAGCGGCTGCCTGCACAGGTCCCAGCTCGTAAGAGAAGCAAAAGTGAGACCCAGGGGGCAGGGGGACAGGGAAACAAAATCCTTTCTCGTGGTAATTTTCGAGACCACTTCAACGTCTACCCTCTGCAGGTCCGGTTCTGAGCTACTAGCAGGAGCGACATGAGCCTCCTGGCGAGGCTGCCGGATGGGTGCGAATGTTAGTTCTGGTTTATAGGTGTGAAAATGAACGTTCAGAGAGGTTGAGAGGACGGTCTGAGGCCACACAGCACGTCAATAGCAGAGCTGGGAGGGAAGCCGCACCCCCGCACCTGCCGAGTAGTTTTGGGGTCTCGGCCAGTATGAGGCACATTCCTTCTCTCAAAGGGGGTCCTCGGAGCCCTTAGATCAGGGGGCCTAGACTGAGTGGTCCCCACAGGCACCTCCCTACCCTTCCCTGAGCCTGCCCCCATCTATGACGGGAGGTGACACTGATTGCTTCTTAGCAGAGCACAGAGTCCAGGGCAAGGCGCTCTGTGAAGCTGCTTCGGAAAAGAAAGGCTCCCAAAGTGGAGGGCTTGTTGGCATTCGCTGGATTCTGAGGAAACAACCACCTGGGATCTGAACCAAAGATGGGGGTGGCTGCCAAGCCCTGCAGGGAACAGCCAAGGATTGATGACAACAGCATCTGGGCCAAGGACACAATTCTGTGGGCCCCATGCCACTGGCCTAGGAACCAGTGGTCCACTCTGACCCCAGTCTCTGCAGGTAAGAAGCACAGAGGATCCTCCCACCCCCGGACTTTCTGCCCTTGTAGGGGGGTTCCCTTTAATGGCAGACACCTATTACCTCAGCCCCACCCTCAAAACCCTGCTGCTGTCTCCTCCCAGCCTCTGCTCCCCTTCCCAGGCAGACAGACACCCACAAGGCAATTAGAGGGAAGCATGAATAGTCAATTGTGGGCAGCTCCTAAGGAAACTCTGCTGTCACCTGGCTAGTCCAGGGAGGAGTGTGTGTGTCAGAGAGAGACGCCACATGAGTGTGTGTGTGTGTGTGTGTGTGTATGAGTGCACACTCGTGAAGGGAGCTCTGTGTGCCCAGGAGATTATGGGGAATGGCCCAGGGACGATCCCAGGCTGGATGGTGGGGGCTGCCCCTGCTCCCAGATGGGTCTACATGGAGGGGGCTTCTGGACTTCTGCTCTTATTCGGAAGCACTCTGACCTGCCCTGCATCTGTGCTCGAAAACAGGCCAGCCCCGGGCCCCGTCCTTCCTGCTCACCCAGAGTCCAGGGGTGAGCTCTCCAGCCCATGGGGTCTGAACATCGGAAGATTTGGGGATCACTGCATGTCTCCTCAGATACAAGTGCTCACAGCAGGGGCCTCATGGCTGATTAGCCTTGGGAAGGGAGTAAACCCTGTCCCGAGGGTCCAGGAATACAAAGGGGCTGGCCCCCATCCCACCAAGGGCCTGTGGATAAAGGGCGGGCCGGCATACCAAGATAAGGCTGGGCTGGAGTGACCAGGGAGGGAGCAACAGGCAGGAGAGATAAGCACGGGAGCCGCCTGTGCCCCTCAGGCCCCGTGGCAGTGTGGGGCTGGGAGATAACCACATTTCAGGGGTTGCCCCTGGCCAGGGCCCAGGACCGCGTGATTGATGCACTGTGGCCAAGCCGCCCGCTTGCAAGAGAGGGGATCGGCAGAAAGCAGGGGCTCTGAGGAAGTCTGGGAGACCTGGAGAGGGGGAGCCCCCGCTGCCGTCATCTATGCCTGGGCCTTGGCACCCCAGGGAGGCATGCACTCGGCCTGCTCACAAGTCAGCGAGGTGCTCCCAGGCTGCTGTCATGCCGAGGGACCTGACACTTGAGAACTCCCCACCTCCAGCGTGATCTGTGATAACAATTCTCTCTAAAAACAGACACAGTGGCCTCAGGTTTACCCAGCAGCCTCTGAGGGGTGGTTTGCACCAGCAAGTCCTCCCAGGCCTGGCCAGTGTTCTTAGCCCTGTGACCCTGAAAACTGGTCACCAACCTGCAGCCTCAGTTCAGTGTTATAGAGAGCTGCCATGGTCTGGCTGCCTGGTTCAAATCCTAGTGTCTAACTGCCAAACCTCAATGTTCTCATCTGTAAAATGGGCTAATGCCATCTACCTCTTAGGGATGTCATGGACACTAAACTGGCACCTAGTAAGAGCTTTATACATATTTATGAAACAAAATTAAATTAACAGTATGACCTAGAAGATTCCACTCCTAAACAAATACACAAAAGAACTGAAAACAGGTGTTCGAAGTCAAACTCATACATGAATGTTTACAGCGGCATCATTCACAAGAGCCAAAGGTGGACACAGCCCAAATGTCTGTTAACGGAAGAAAGAACACATATCATACGGGGTCTCTCTATACAATGGAATATTATGCAGTCATGAAAAGGAACAAAGCACTGATTCACTCTACAACATGGAAGAATCTTGAGGACACGATGCAGAGTGAAAGAAGCCAGGTACAAAAGACCACGTCATCAAGATTCCATGTATATGAAGTGTCCACAGAAGGAAAATCCATGGAGACAGAGTAGATTCGTGGTTGCCAGGGGCTGGGGCAGGGAGAACGTGAAATGGCTGTTAATGGCTATGGGGGAAGGGTTTCCTCCTGGAGTGATGAAAATGTTTTTGAACTAGATAGTGGTGATGGTTACACAACATTTTGAATATGTACTAAATGCTACTGAATTGTTCACTTCAAAACGGTCAGTTTTATGTTATGTGAATTTTACCTCAATTAAAAATAAATAAATAAACATGCATCACAAGGGCTTTCCCAGACAACCAGCGTGTTCCCACACCAACCTGAAAATTCACAGGTCCCCAAATCAAAGGCACTGGACGGGGGGAGTGTCTGCCACCCGGAGGCGGGGGGAGGGGTGCTCCCTGGCTGGAGGAGGAATGGACGGCGGCTCCTTTTCCGGCTGGATGATGGATCGGGGCTGCAGATGAAGGCCCCCCAGTGAGTAATAATTGGATCTAATTAGATCTGGGGCCACACCAAATGGAGCCAATTTGTTAACGGTGTTTATGTCAGGATTTCGAATTGCTACCTCCTAATGCAGAACACAGACCAAATGTTTAAGATCTAACACTTAGCCCGATCTCAACGGGGCGCAGCGGAGACGGGGAGCACCACCACAATGGAGTGGCCAGGAGGTAGGGACACCTGGGCAGCGTGGAAAAGGATCCCTCACCTCATCTTGCCCCCACCTCTATCTTGCTTGTAACCTTGACCAAGTGGGTCCTTAGGTTTTATAACCATGGGGGTTGATCTGGGGGCTCAGGGAAGAGATGGGGGTGTTTCAGTGTCTCCACCGAACCGATGAAGCCCTAGGGCATCCCCCTTCCCCACCCCAGAACCATCTCCCTCTGTTTCCATGAAGACCTTGACCATGCTCCTTTGCATCTTAAAATTCTTCAAGTCACAGCACCCTCTCCTCCAGGACGCCCTCCGAGACTGCCTCAGCTGTGCACCCTTAACCGTCAGCGTGCCCCGCCAAACTTTAAGATCCCTGAGAACCAGACCCCTACTGTTGTTCAGGGATGTGGTAACCTTCCACGTTAGAACCTTCCTGGCCAGTCCTGTGGTCCTTATAATCCATCAGAATGCTCCAGAAATGACAGTGTGCTGACTTCCCAAGTCCAAACACCTGATGGTCTATCTTTGGTCTATCTTTGGATTTGGAAAACAAGTCCCTTGCCTGTGCCTGGCAAGGGTTGGGCACCCAGTTGGTATGGATGGGGCAGGAAGGCCAATGGGCGGCCCCCTCTGGAGTGTCATACCCTGAACTCTGCAAAGGTCTTACCTCCAGGGAGGAGGAACAGAAGCAGCCCCCTCCTTGGCCTCCTGGGCCATGGCCATGGGGCTCTGGCCAGGCAGGGGTCAGGCAGCAGAGGGAGCATGTGCCTAGGTGGAGGGACTCCAGGCCCCCTCATAGTCCTGCTGGTGGTCTGCAGCCCACCAGAGAGCAAGGGCTAGACCCAGTAGCCTGAGGGCAGCAGGCACCATGAAATGCCACCAGGAACGGGGCTGCTTATTTTGGCAAGACCTGGGCTGATCCATAAGAACCAGAAGTCCTGAGACCGACCAGTGGCTCACCACAAGGGTGGGGCAGGAAATCCATGCTTGGGAGGACCTACCTGAGCTCATCAGGAATAAAGTGTGGGTAACAATCAATAATCGATAAGAGGAAAGGGGAAAAGATGCTCTTAGTTTTCTTATTTTGCTGATCCATTCCTTTCGGAAGAGCCTACTCTGTGCCCGGCACTGTCCTAGGTGCTGGGAGAAGAGGCACAGGAACAGATGGACATACTGTACGGGCTGCCCAGCCGGTGGGGCAGCAGCTGATGACCAAGGAGAATCTGTGAAATGCATTACTCGGTGGTGACATGTGTCCAGGAAATCCCAAAGGAAGGACACGGATGTGACATAGAGGAGGTGGATGTTCTGGGAAAGGTGGTCAGGGAAGCCTGTGGAGAGAGGGACTTCACCTACCGATCTGAGGGAGGTTAAGGTGGGCCCGTGCCTCTCTGGAGACCAGCCAGCAGCAGGGCCAGGGCCTGGGGGGCACGTCCAGGTTTGTCAGCCAAAGTACCAGAGCTGAGATTGGAAGCCAGATACATTTTTTTTTTAAATCCTCACCCAAGGATATTCCTCTATTTATCTTCAGATAGAGCGGGAGGGAAGGAGGGGGAGGAGAGAGAGAGAGAAACATCAATGTGAGAGAGACACATCGATTGGTTGCCTCCTGCATGACCCCGACCAGGGCTGGGGACTGAACCGCAACCGAGGTACGTGCCCTCGACTGGAACCGAACCCGTGCCTCTTTGGTCCGCAGGCCAACGCTCTAACTGCTGAGCCAAACTGGCCAGGGCAGGAAGCCAGATACTTTAAGTCTGTAGTCCTCTCTGACTATGTGCACTGGCTGGGGAGGGTGCAATTCTGCTACCCCCACCATTTTAGCAGAAAGTCTCCCCGAGGGGAGGAGATGGCAGAGGCACTAAGGTAGCCAGATGGCTGAGGACCAAAGGGGTGAGGGACGGGTGGCCGTTTCCCACCCCCAAGTTGCCTGCCCAGCACACCCAGAGACCCTGGGCATGCATAAGGTCACAGGGCACAAAGGTCCACCCAGACCTCAGTCTCCTGGTCTCTAAGATGGGTTAACGAGTATGCCTGCCTCATCAGAGGCGCGGGAAGGATGCAGAGTGAATCTGGGCAAGGCATGGAGAGTAGGGCCTCTCTGTTCAGGCAGCACTCAACATGCATGAGTTGTTCTTATAACTGGGGAGAGCTGGGCCCCCCTGGGCCTCAGGGGGCTGTCAGGGAGCCTGGCAGCCTTCCCATGGCTCAGGGCCCTGAAACAGGCTTCCCAGCTTTGACCCTCACACACACACACGCGTCTCCCCCCAGAAGCAGGGGAAGGCCCCGGCTGCTCCGGAGAAGGCCAGCCCAAGGATGGCCAGAGTAGATGGGTAGCCAGGTAGAGGGCCCAGGTTCCCGGGGCTGGGGAATGTCACAGAGTCTGAGAAGGAAGTCTGGAAGCTTGGCCCTTCCGGAGCTCCCCCAGATCCCACTACAGAGGGGGAGGTCACAGCAGGGCCAGTTGGATGTGCCCTGGCCCACATGGCCTCCTTTCCGTCCAAGCCCCCTGCCCTGGCCCACCTCATCCCGACCTCCAGGAGATGGGCTGCCATTCCCAGGGAAATCCACCAAACCACACGTGTTCCCAGGAGGGCTGGGGCGCAGACGGCCAGGCTGATAAGCCCTCTCCGAGGAACAAGCTGTCTGCAGACGGCCTGAGATAAGGCTGAGCAGCCACCGCAGAGCTGTGGTTTCCTCTGCACCAGCACAGAAGTTCCAGCACCATCTCCACGGGGCGGGCGGCGTGGGGGCACCTCGCCCTCAGCTCCCAGGAAACCAGAGAGGGAGCCCCCCCCCCCCGCCACCCTGCAGGTGTTCATGAATTCAGGGCTCATCCCTGCTGCCCTGCTGCCCCTAGGGGACAAGGGAGGTGAGCCCCCAACCCCTGCCCGCCAGGACCTCCAAGAGTGGAAGGGAAGCCGGCCATCTCTCCTCAGGACCTGTGGGTGAGGAGAAGCCATTGGCATTTTCCACTCACTATCCCTGCTCCAAGTGCTCTCCATTATTATCTCATTCACCCACCAAAACCCTCCACTTTTCAGATGAGGACACTAAGGCACAGAGATTAGGTAACTTGCCCAAGGCCACACAGTGAGGAAAGGTTTCGATTGGTGTCGATTCCCAGGCTCTGTTTGGCCAGCAGCCCACATGGGAGCCCTCGAGTTAAGACTTTATATCTCAGCCAGGAGGGCCAGGAGGCGAAGAAGGGGGCAGGGAGGCATGGCACCCACCAGTTCTGATGATACACAGACACCTGTGGCGACTGGGGTGCACAGGATGTTCTGAGACACACAAATGTCCCTCTGACCTCTGAGAAACCCCCAAAGCCCCACACCATGCGCGGCCCGCCATGGGGGCCCCTGCATCCACAATCATTCACACACATCACCCCACCGACATTCCAGGCTTGTGATCAAAGGTGACCAGAATTCCAGACCAAGAATCAGAATGTGGTTGGAGAGACCGGAGGGAGGCCCCGGGCCACTGCGTGGCTCTACCCGAATGGCCCCGAGACGGTGCAGCGCACGGCCCGACGGCAGGAGCAGTCCCGAAACCCAGTGGGACCCCCGGCCCTGGCGGTGGTGGCCTTGTGTGTGTGGGGGGAATGCTGATGACCTGCGTTGCCTTGGACACAACCTCTTTCCCCAGAACACAGTGGGGCAGCTCTCCCTCCAAAACGACCCTCCTTGCTATCCTGCCCTCCCCTTCGCAGTGGCCCCTCACCCAGCCCCAGCCCTCCGCCCGCCCGTGGGGACCCCCACTCAAACCCTGTGCTGCGGGGGCACCTGTGGCTTGGCAGGACCTGGCCCTGAGGGAGGAAGGCTCAGACATCTGCCACCCCTCCCCCACGCCCGGGCTCACCTCCAGCTCCTGGCTCCCGCGGTGACAGCCTGCCTCCCACAGCTCTGAGAACAGAGCCAGGCTGTGTTCACGTGTCCCCGCCGGGACCACAGGGCGGGCGGGTGGGAGCACAGCCACCACCCCACATCGCCAGGCCACAGGCTCTGTCTGTGACCAAACCTGCCATTAGGGAGACGCAAGGCGGCCAGCCCAGCCCACCCAGCCACCGAACTCACCCCAGACCAGCCCCTGGGGCCAGGACGGTCCCCAAGCATGGGGCAGAGGGGTGGCGGCTACAGGGCAGGGCTACAGCAGTAGCAGCACTCACAACAGCCCGGTACTCCCCAAACTAGAGAAGATGGAGATCCTTGGTCACCCTCATTCTGCAGATGGGGAAACTGAGGCTCGGAGAGGGTGTGCAGAACTGCCTGCACGACCTGGCTGCTGAGACCCTGTCGGCCATGTCCCCACGCTCTGCTCCTGGGGGCAGGAGGAGAGAAGCGGAGAGGGTACACCAGCTGGGTGGTGGAGAGGGTCACCTGGGGACCAGGTGACTGGGGGCAGTTGCTCAGGCCCAAGGAGGCAGGGGGGAGGCCGACCCAGAGTGGAGAGGTTGGTGCCTGGTGGGGATTTCTGCTTCAGAATTGGGGGGCTGGTCCCAGGGCCCGCGTATGCCCAGAAAAAGCCTCCCGCTTTCCTGAGACTATCTCCTTATCTATAAACAGGCTAATGGCTGAGAGCTCACATACACTAGGTGCTTAACCAATGCTCCTTCCCTTCCTGTGCCCCCTGGGGAGAGGAGAGAGGGTCAGAGGATGGTATTTTCTGGTGGTTTCTGAGCACGGTGGTTCCAGATAATGGGGCTGTGTCTCACCTTGGTGGCCTGCTTCCCACCCTGGGCCCGGTAAGGGTCAAATGTGGTCCTCCCTGGTCTAGTCGGGGAACTCAGATTCCTGTTTCTTCCCACTGGGAGGAGGTGGGCTGTGGGTGGTCCAGGAGGTGACACTGGGACTCAAATGCTGCCAGACAGTGACAACCAGGGTGCTGACAGTTCACACCGCCAAGCCGGGTCGTCCTGAGGGCCTCACGCCCCGACTCCCTCCGTTCTCACAGCCTGGGCCAGCGAGCTTTATGGCAGGAGGTGGCTCAGAGAGGTTAGGTGGGTTGGCCAGGTCACACAGCTCTCCAAAGGCAGTGCCAGGATTCCAACCCAGGCCAGCCAGGTCCAGAGCCCCACTGTCCACGTCACACCCGGGAAGCAAGGGGCCTGGATGGCCTCTCGGCCCCCGTAAGAGGGTCCTCAGATTCCATAAGAGAGAGCGTGCTGCCACTGTCCCTGAGGGGAAGGCACAATCTGGCCCTTGTCCACCCTACTGTCCTTGCCCCATAGAGGACAGGGGTCTTCTTCCTACCTCAGGTGGGGGTTTGGAGCCCCGACAGCCGGCCTCAGGGGCCCCTTCCTCCACAGCCCCCACTGAACCAGCAGGTCGGGTAAGTCACGTCTGTGCACCTCCCACCCTCCGGAGACGGGGGGCCTGGCCAGGTGCCAAAGCCACTGTCTGCTTACTAATTCCCTCGGCTCAAAGCCACAGCGGCCACCTCGCAGGCTGGGCCTGTTGAACGCACACACTGACACGCACACAGAACCACACACACAGACACACTCATGCACACTGACACGCAGACACGTACTCACAGAGACACACACACACACACACACACACACACACACACACACAGTCCCCAGAGAGGGGATAAGGAGCTGCTGATCTAGAAACCCACTTGACCTGTCTGTCCTGAGGTGCCAGGAGGGAGGTGAGAGGGAGGCCTGGCAGACGGCACCCGGCCATGCAGAGAGAGTCTGGCCCTGCCATGGCAGTGGGTGACCATGGGGGGCTGTGGTGACAAAAGCACAGTCACACCTGTCCCCGACCGTCTGCCTGGGAGGAAAGGAGACAGCATCCACTCATTCCTCATTCAAGCCTCCATGTACCCATCCCCCCATGTACCCACTCATCATCTGCCCACCCACCCATGCGTCTTCCACTATCCATCCGCCCACCTGTCCTAGACACGTTCAGGGAGTGCATCCCGTGTGCAGACTTTTCTGGGTGGCAATCAGCACGTCAGAGGCCCACCTGACCCCACTTTGGTGCTGGAAGGATGGAGGCGAGGACAGGACACCTGCCAGCAGCAACGATACTGTGACTGAACATTTGCTATACGCGTCGCCTCACTGAACCCTCACAGTGCCCCTACGCAGCAGCTGCCCACAGCAGGCCCACTTCACAGATGAGCAAACTGAGGCTCCACCAGCCAGGAGCAGACACAAGAGCCTGAACTCTTCATCTTCCCTTTCCCTCCACCCCTCTTCCATTTGTTGCCTGTTTTGTTGGACAAGGAAGAGAAATAACCAGAGAAGACAACACCCAAATAGCTAATGATTGTGTTATGAGCCGAGCAACGGTATGTCCTGATTTGCCAGGGACTGAGCCAGTGTTCACCTAACATCCCCACATAAATAAATAAGAGCGGCTTCTGTGGTCTCAACTGTGCCCCAGTTCAGAGCTAGTTGAAACCAAGTAAGCTCCCTTCCCACTCTGGACCTGAGGAAAAGATGTAATACTGAAGGAGAGGGGGGAAAAAAAGGAGGCCCTGAGCAATCTCTGAAGGCTTCCTGGAGGAGGCAGGGCTGAGTTGCACCTGGAGTAAGGGAGACAATGCCCACCAAGGCCCTGTGCCAAAATGACCCAGACCAGTGCCCAGCTTTGTTTAAGATGGTCCGGGTCTCAGAGAGTGCAGACGCTGCTGCAGGCAGTTTGGGAATGGGGCCTTGGGCCACCTGGGGCAAGTTCGCCACCAGCTATGCAGGCAAGCAGGTGGGGCCAGGCTAGCCAGTCAAGGGAGTGAGGAAGGGGCTGGAGTGATGGGAACAGAGAGCACCTGATGGCCCCTGGCTGTTCTCCCAGCACCCACGAGGCAGGCAAGGCCTGATGGTGCTGCCCGAGCACCCCCTGGGTGGACTGGTGCCCCACCTCCCATCACCACAGGTGCCTTGTTGCTTGGCACCTGCTTGTCCTGGCAGGTCTGGGGTTGCCCTCAGCGTAGGAGGGGACATGGGGCCTGGAAAGCCACAGGCCACTGTCCTCCCAGCCAAAGCCCTGCAGTGATTCTGGAACCTTCTGATATTCTCGAAGTTCAGGGAACATTTTCCTAAATGGGCTGGACTTCCTGTAACTGAGGCTACATCTCAGCCTGCACGGTGGTTCGGGATGCAAGCTCTGTGCCTCACTGTGCACCCCAGTTCTGCCCCTCAACTCACCAGCCCGGCGACCATAGCCACACCTGACCCTTCGGTGCCACAGTCTTCTCATCTGGAACTTGGGGGAAGAAAAGAACAGCACCTACCTCACAGGGCGTTGTGAGGATTCAGGGAACTAACTGGCACCTGCCAAGTGCAGTAGCGCCTTGGTATACAGTAGGTGCTTGCTAAATGCCAACTGCTATGGTCCTCCTTTTTTTCTTTTTTTAATCCTCGCCCGAGGATACTTTTTCCATTTATCTTCAGATAGAGTGGGAGGGAGGGAGGGAGGGAGGGAGAGAGAGAGAGACAGAAACATCGATGTGAAAGAGACACACCGACTGGTTGCCTCCTGCACAACCCCGACCAGGGCCGGGGACTGAGCCGCAACCGAGGTACGTGCCCTTGGCCGGAATTGAATCCGAAACTCTTTGGTCCAAGGGCGGATGCTCCAATCACTGAGCCAGACCGGCCAGGGCCATGGTCCTTCTGGCTGCACAGATGAGGTACACAGAGGAGGAGAGACCTGGAATCTGAGTCTCGAAAGGAAGATTTTCTCATCTCACCTCTGCCCCTCCACAACCTCTCCAAAGGCTGGGTGGCTCCTACTGGGGACAGGAAGCCTAGCACTGCACAGCTGGCCTGCTTGTGGATGGGCAGGGCACGGTGCTCCCCGCCACCAGCATGTCCCTTCTTAATTAGACTCCATTCAAGCCAAGGAGTGGAGGGCCGGGACCAGGATCCATGCCTCCCATCTCCCAGCCCTGCATGTTACCTGTGTTGACCAAGAAGCGGGTTGTGACGGGAGGAAGGGGGGTGTAGAGAAGCCCTTGCACCCCACCTGGTATAGGGACGAGAAGCTCCAGGGCTTCGCTGTCACCTGTGCCACACACACCTGTGCCCTCCCAGGGTCTCCTTGGAGGCTGAGGCCTCCACATGTGTCCTTGGCCTTCTCCAACCTGCTCCTGAGCTCCCAGATCTACCTGGCTCCTCTCCTGGCCCCTCCTTCCCTTTCCTCCCACTTCTGGAAGCGGGAGGTGGCTTGGGAGATGGGTCACCCAGGTTCTAGACCCGGCTCTGTTCCTGGCAGCTGGCCAGCACCTGGTAGGAGAGCTCCCTCCTCTGTGCTTCAGTCCCCCTTCCGTAGGAAAGGAGGGTGGATTCAGTGACCTCTGCAGGCTACTCGGCCTCCAGGGAGCTACCTCTGCCCTTTGCCCCTGGCAGCTGAGAGGATGGCAGGCTCACCTGTGCTCACCCGCAGGTGCCCAGTGCCAGGCTGTGCCAGGCTGTGTTCTGTAACGGCGCAGTGGAAAGAGGAAGCTGCCCATGGCAGGGGCGTGGGGAATATGCCTAGGGAGAGTCCCCAGGGGTGGTGGCACTTGCTGCCATGCCTCAAAGCTCTGCCACACCCGCTTAAAGTCCCCCCGGGCTCAGATCGGGGCTCCTGGGGACACTATCCCCTGGGCCGTGCTCATGCTCCACACGCGCACCGTGGTGCCCCTGCAGCCGGGACACGCACCCCTCACCGGGCCACAGCTCAGCACTGCGCTCCCCCCAGCTCGCTTCTGGAGGTCTGGGCACTGTCCCAGAACCCACACCCCCCTCCACAGCCTAGCGTGAGGCCGTCCTGGGAACTCACCCGGCGGGAGCACTTTCCACTTGGGGCTCTTCTGGTCCATGAGAACTGACCGTCCCTGCCCCGGCCCCCTGGCCTGGCCTGGCTGCCTTGGAGCAGCTCCCTTCGGCCTGGAGAGAGATGAGGGGGGCACAGCGGCTGGAGGAGCAGACAGAGACTCTCGGGCCTGCAGTTCAGGTTCAGGAGCCAACTCCTGAGAAGTCAGTTGAGAGCGAGCGAGCATGCAAAGGAGAGCAAGCCACAGCACAACCACGGGGCGGACAGCAGGCCCTCCTCCTGCCCCCCCCCCCCAGCCTCCACCCGCTGGCACACACTCCTGAGCTGCAGACAGGAGCCCGAGGGCTCCGGAGGGTGGCGGGAGCTGGGAGCTGCTCGGCCACTTCCTGCTTTCCCTGCAAACTCTGGCCTGTGCTTCTCCCAGCAGGACCCAGTGGCCCGAGGTGTTTGCTGCGCACGGGAGAACTGCTGTGCCCCGAGGAGCAGAGAGGACCCCAGATCCCAAGAGGGTCTCACGAGGTGACCCCCCATCAAGGGGACCCTTGTTCATCCACATAATCACTCAACAGTCTATTCAGAGCACCTGCTATACGCCGGGCACCAGTCTCATAGGTGCTATATGCACCCAAGCAGCAGAAACCACCCACACGGGCATTCCTGGAGGTTCTCCATGCCAAGGGCGAATGCCAGAGAGAAAGGGCCAAGGCCAGCTCAGCTCAGGTGGAAGGAGAGGGCGCAGGGTTCCTGCCCTGGATGAAGGGGGCTTCGGGGGCCCCGTGGGAGGAGGGGCTGTAACAGGACAGAGGAGGCAGGGAGGGTGCTGGGACCGTTGGAGAGAAGGGGCTGATGAGCAGGCGAAGCAGGGTGGGATCACAGGCTCCGAGGGAAGTTCCAGGGAAGGCCTGCCCCAGACCTGTGGTGTCGGGTGCCCCAGAGAGGAGCGGGAGACTTGGAGAGGGGAAGGAAGAACAGCGAGGGAGGGAAGGCGCCTACCATCCTCGGGTCTCAGCTCGTGGGTCTCCTCCCTGAGAGGCCTCCTCAGCCTACAAGGGTCCAGATACCCAGTATCTGCCTCCTCTGGAGCCCTCCGAGCTGCAGGCACTTTCTCTGCCATTCTGCCCCTCGTGAGAGCCCATCTTGGTGTATTTGGGGGCAGGAGGGCTCGGCATTCCCTGGGGGTGGGGAACACGGCTCAGCTGCTTCCTGCCGCAGGCTGGGCCCAGGAGGACGCCCAGTGGGCCTGAAGGTGGGCCTGCAGGCTGCTTCCTGGGGTGTGGTGGTGGGAGGCTAGGGGAGAGCTTTATTTGGGTCTCCAGTGAATCCCCTCCCTCCCAGGCAGGGTGGGCAGCAGGGGGGCGGGTGCTGGGGTAGGGGCAGCCCAAGGGCTACGACTTTGGCCATGTTCCCAGTGCTTTGTTGCACCACCTGCTGGGAAAACGCCAAACTGCACCTGAGACCTCCTGGGATGGTGAGAACCCAGCCCCTCTTAGGACACCCCCAGCCAGGGTGGCATGGGGGCCCCCTCCCTGTTCTAAGTGTTGTCAGTGAGTGAGGTCATCCTCACAGCCACAGCCCTGTGGGAAAGGTTCTGTTATCGTCCCCACACTCCGGAGGAGTGAGCTGACTCAGAGTGGCCCAGAGCCCTCCTGCTGGGGTTGAACCGGGTGAGATCAGGACCTCGCTGGCAGCACAGCAGTGAGCCTGAGGGCCAGGGCTGGCAGAGCGCCTACCACTGTGCCTGGTTCAGAGTCAGCACTCAGAAATTCCTATCTCCCCGTGCGGTCCTCACCGGCCTGCCTGCTCGGTCGTCAGCACGGACCCTGCGCCCGCAGGCCGCACAGGGCCAGCTCAGCCCGGCAGAGTGACTCATGCGGCTGGTCAAATAACGGCCTCTTAAGATAGCCACGTCCTGCCTGGCCAGTGTGGCTCAGTGGTTGAGCGTCGACCCATGCACCAAGGGGTCACTGGTTCGATTCCTGGTCAGGGCACATGCCCAGGTTGTGGGCCCGATCCCCAGTGGGGGGAATGCAGGAGGCGGCCAATGGATATTCTCTCTCATCAATGTTTCTATCTCTCTCCCTCCCTCTCGCTTCCTCTCTCTCTCTCAAATCAATAAAGAAAAATATTAAAAGCCATATCCTAATTCCTGTACCCTGGGAATGCGAGTTTCATATGGCAAAAGGGACTCTGCAGCTGTGATTAAGCTATGGACAATGAGATGGGGGCTTATCCTGGACTATCTGGGTGGGTCCAGTGCAACCCCAAGGGTCCTAATATCAGAACGCAGGAGGGGGTTGTCGGGAGTGTGATGACAGAAGTCAGAGGTTGCAGTGATGCGGGGCCACGAGCCAAGGGATGCAGGTGGCCCCCGCAGATGTTAAAGGAAGGACACGGATCCTCCCCTGGAGCCTCCAGGAGAAGCACAGCCCTGCCCACACCTCACTTTTAGCCCAGGGAGGCCCATGTTAGACCTCTGACTTCCAGACTGCAAGGTCACACATTCGTGTTGCTTTAAGCTGCAAAGTTCATGGTGGTTTGTTACAGCAGCCCCAGGAAACCAACACAGCTAAGACAAATACTGTTCCCAGACTCACGGCACCTGACGTACAGCAGCTGCTAAACAAACGCTCTTCTTCTCTATGTGTGTGATCCCGGGGCTCACAGACCCTCCCCAGAGCCACCCAAGTCCGGAGTCGGGGGATGAGTGGGTTGGTTAGGGAAGAACCAATCATTCACAGGAGACCTTGAAGTGTCCTTAATCCCAGTACGATCACACCGAAACCTCGGGGAAAAGCAGGCCGCCTGTAGTCGCTAGAATTTTATATTTTAGAGCAGAGCCCTGGAGAGGAAAGAAAGGTTCTGGAATGGAATGTGGATTAAAAACCTACTTGGAACATCAGCCCTCGTGGCCCAGGAGGAAATTCAGGAAGACACAAGGCACCCTTTGCTTATAAGAATCGCATTTTCTCTTTTACCTCTCCCTGCCATCCCATCCCCCAGTACCAGCTGACTGAAAAACTTATATTCACTCAACAAGCATCTACCGGGCAGCTATTATGTGCACTGTGCCAGGCGGTGGAGAGATAAAGAGGACAGTAAGATACGGTCCCTGCCTTCATGGAGATGGCAAGTGTGCTGAGCACAGGCTGCCTCAGGGCCTTTGCACTTGCTTGTCCCGTGGCCTGGAGCTCTCAGCCCAATGCCACCTCCTCAGTAAGGTCTTCTGTGACCGCCCTGTCTAAAGTCATAGCCCTCATGTTTCCTCCAGGTCTCCTACTCTACTTTTCTTCGTGGTACTTGTCACCACCTGGTATCACACATTAACTTGCTTATTCGTGACGTATTTGCCTTTCTCTTAAATGAAAGTTCTTGGGGGCAGGATTTTGTGTCTGTTTTGTGTCCCGACGTGCCCCCCAGTGTCTAACACAGTCCTTGGCACACTGTAGTGCCCAGTAGATACCTGTGAGCAAATGCACACAGGCATGGCAGTGTAGAGGGGACGGCAGCTGTGTGAACGAGCAATCGTAACTTCGTTGCATTGGAATCATGGTGAAGGTACAAGCAAAGGGCGCTGGGAGAGATGCTCAAGTTTCTTGTTAATCCTCACCTGAGGATATTTTTCCATTTATCTTCAGATAAAGTGGGAAGGAGAGGGGGAGAGAGAGAGAGAGGGAGAAACATCGATGTGAAAGAGACACATGGACTGGTTGCCTCCTGCATGACCTGACCAGGGCCAGGGACCGAACCGCAATCCAGGTACGTGCCCTTGACCAGGAATCGAACCTGCGACTCTTTGGTCCAAAGGCCGATGCTCTAACTGCTGAGCCAAACCGGCCAGGGCGAGATGCCCAATTTTCAAATGGTTTCTGCTCTCGATGAGAAGGTCAGGGGTGAACGCTGGTGTGGGTGCGGTGAGAGCAGTATAAACAGCGCTCTTCAAGCCAATTAAACCCATGTGGTGCCAAACTGTGAGCGCCTCCCGAGTGCCAGCTTATCAGCTTGAACCCTGTCTAGGGGAAAGCAGGTCAGTGGGGAGGTACAGACCACGGCCAGGTGGTGGACAGGTGGGCCACAGTGCGGTCGCCCACGGAGGGGTGGTCTGTGCCTGGTTACAGGGCTCCAGCACCCTACCCTGAGCCCCGGAACGTTAAGATCTGTGGCTCAGCTGACCTCTTCTTTTCTTTTTTTATTTTTTTATTGTTATTATTTTTCTAATCCTCACCCGAGGACACTTTTCCATTTTTTGTTCAGATAGAGTGGGAGGGAGAGAGAGGAAGAGAGAGAGAGAGAGAGAAACATCGACGTGAAAGGGACACATCGAGTGGCTGTCTCCCGCACGACCCAACCAGGGCCGGGGACAAACTGCAACCGAGGCACATGCCCCTAGCAGGAAGCGAACCCGGGTCTCTCTGGACCGCAGGCCGACGCTCTAACCGCTGAGCCAAACCGGCCAGGGCTGACCTCTTCTTTTCCACCTGAAATCTTGACCAAACATTTATTTGGAAAGAAATTAGACTTCAGGGCAAACAGACCCTTTTAACAGCAGTTGTGCTGGGCATAAAGGGCTGTTTTTAATTTATCTTTGTGCCATTAAGAACCGTGTCTAAGTCAACGCTCAGTTTATTGGTGAATTAAGTCGCCCAAGTTAAGTTATTTTTTATTTCATGGAGATCTAAATCAGTCAGACAGACAGACAGACAGACAGACAGTGACACGCTAGCCAACGGGATCAGCTGAAAGCACCCAGAGCTGGGTAAGCAGCAGCAGTGATAAACGGAGAGAGGCGGGAAGCATCTTCAAGGCCCAGCACGGAAGGGGGCCTAGCACAGTAAATCCCCACTAAACATTCAAAGAGGCTTCTGGGGAGAGATCGACTTACAAGTAAAGAGCCTCTCAGGCTGCCTAGGCTTCTAAGCCTCCTGCCCTGACTTGCAAGCTCTGAGCTCTCCAGTGTCGCAAGAAGTAAACACAGCGCTATGGGAGAGAAAACGGACTCGGGGTCCCAGCTCAGCTGGAGACGCACAAGGGAGGGAGAGGGGTGCAGGGAGAAGGGTGGCACTCGAGCTACATAAGGTGCCTTTCCATTACAGCTGGGAAGAGGGAGGCTTACCCGCTGGGCTGGAGAAGCTGCAGCCAAACCCGGCCGCCTGTGCCCTCCAAGCAGCTGCTGCCTGGCAGCGGGGGCCGAAGTCCTCCAGCGCCTTCATCAAAGCACTCAGCACCAGTACCCGCTCCAAGCGAGGCCTGCCAAGGACGCCTCGGGGCCTGAGCCAAGTACCCAAGTGGAGGCCCTGCCTTCCTGGCCAAGGAGGCCCAACCCTGGCCAACTGGGAGCTTGTTTGCCCAACAAAGAGACAAAGGCCTTTGTAGGGCCAGGACTTCAGGCGGTCACCAGCTCGTGCTCTCTGCCATTGCCATGTGCCAGGCACTGTGCTAAGCCGTGGCCGTGGATCAACTCTCAGATCCTCACAACTGGGGGGAACCAAGGACAGAGAGGTTGTCTGCCTAATGGCAAAAGCTCAGAAGGAGCAGGGGCAGGATTTGAACTCGGGGAGTAGGAGTCTGGATCTGCACACTTGAAGACATCCACACCCTAATCACACCCAACAAACACCCATTTAAACACATAGCCAGAGAGGAAAGGAGGAAAATGAAGTAGGCCCAGGATGAACGTCAGCCCCTACAGACACTCAGCGCCCAGGCCCCAGGAACATGGCTGTAACCGGAGACTCGATCTCAGCCTGGTTTTCTGTGACCCAACCCCAAATCCATCAGGGGGTTTGCGGCGTTCACTACCTCAAGTACAAAGACATTATTAACCACTTTAGAAGCCATCCCATAGCTCAGAAAGGACATCCAGGTCCCATGAGGTACAACTATGGGGTCACCACTCAGCTAGGCAGTGTGGCAGCCCTGGTGGCCACGCGGGGAGCACATCTACAGAGACCACGCGTGGCACCCCCTGGGGCCGTGCAGTGTGTACGCGGTGCAGCCTTGCACAGCAGCCGGGTGCCTCCTTGATGTTCATCCCCCGTCACTGATACTATGTGACAAGGAAGATTTCATCTGTATCACGCCTACTCGGAGCAGCTAAGCTTTGGGAATTTTCTGAGCCTTGCAAAAGTTCTGTGGCTGGCAACTGGCAGTGCTGAGCCTTGGAAACTTGAACCTGGGTCTCTGACACCAAGCCACGCCCCTGCTCATCCCCAGATGGTGCTGCTTCTCTTCCAAGGAGGCTGCGCCAGCTCAAAGACAATGGTTCAGGAATGCCTGTTCCCATCAGTGGGTGATGAATTAGGACTGTCCTCGCGCTGGATTTTACACCGCAAGCAAGCGACGCAGGAGAAATGGATCCTCCTTTGACGAAAGGCTGAAGAATACTGGAAAGAGCGGAGCTGGGGGCTTGCCGCCCTGTAAGGGGAGGCTGCCTCATGGCTGGAGACGATGGTCAGGGCGAGGTCCGTGCCTTGCCTGCCAGTTCCCCCGAAGCCCTGGAGCTACAATCCCTGTAGCCAGCAAGTGACCACACCCGAGGTGGACACCCGGAAAGCCGTGCCCAAGAACCACACCACCTCCACTTTGCAGGTTGGCCATGTGTGTCCCTGGGGGCACTTGACCCAACCACCAGGCCCAGGACAAGGGTTCCTGGTATAACAGCTTCCTTTCCATGACAAATGCTGCTGTCCCCACATAATGGACATTTACAGGGAACTGAGGGTCAGAAATGGACAGCAATGGATAGTTATGCCCCAAAGCAATAGATGCATCCGCTGACCTGCCCTCAGTCCCCTGCCCTTCTTGAAAAGGCCCTGCCCCAGCCCTTACTGGGGTGGAAGCCATCACTGCAGGGGGCAGGAGGGATAGTGGGGAAGACAGAGGGGGCTTCAGAGCTCTGGAGAGGGGAAGAGACAGGGTTGTATGTGTGTGTGCATGTGTGTGTGTGTGCGTGTGTGTGTCTAAGAGAATCCTGGTGCCTGTGTGTGCATGTGTATCTGTATGCACGTATCTGTGTGTGTCTGTGTGTGCGGGCATCCTTGTGTGTGGCGAATTTGCCAGGTCCATCCCTGTGTGTCCCCGCACTTGTGTGTGTATCCACATGTCTGAACGTGCTCGCCCCTGCGCCCGCCCCGCTGTCCAGCTGGCAGTATATAGCTGGCCCGGGGGCTGTGCCTGCCCACCGGATGAGAGGTGGCAGGTGTGCAATAAACTATTAGTCACTGTCACGTTTCTGAGCAGCAGCAGCCTCCCCGGGAGGGGCCTGACAGCAGGATGGAGCTCCTGGCGGGTCTCTGGCTGTGAAGCTGCACCCACCCCCACCCTCTGGGCAGGGTTGCAGCCTGATGGGGAGCAGCTGGCAAACGTGGGCCTTGTGCCCCTGCCCTGCCCCAGGCAGCCCCAGGGCATGGGGCTGGGCCTTGTGTATGCCAGCCCGGGAGGGGTGGGTAGTGTCCCCAAGGGTCATGGTTTTGCAGGATATTACCCAGAGCTGAGGGGCAGCTGGGGTGGAGAAGGCAGGTCAAGGTAATAGCCTCAGGGATGCTCCACGCTGCCTGGAGGAGGCGCCAGCTGGGTAACTAGGAATTATAAATAACAACAGCGCTGATAGCAGCCGGCACATATGGGCACTCGGGGTGCCAGGCCCCGCACTGAATGCTCTTCATGTCCTGGTTAATTAATTCTCACATCGGCCCCGTGAGCCAGGCACTCGAATTAGCCTTCATTCCCATTTCCTAGGTGAGAAAACTGAGGCATGGAACAGGAGAAGACACTTGTCCAAGGCTCTGAGTGTGCTGGGGAGCTGGGGGAATGGCTCCCCCAAAAGCATCCCTGCCCACCACCCGCAGGCCCCCCTTGCCGCCTGACCACCCCATCCCCATCCGCCCATAAGCTCCTGGTCACAGGGTCTGTCCTTGGCCTGAGGCCCAGCCCCTTCCCTTGCCGAATCCACATCAGAGAGAGAAAGAGGTGGGTACTGGGGTTGCCCTGGAGATGGCCGTCCCACATGGAAGCTCCAACACGAGGACAGGGCAGGCCAGCTGCCTCAACACCCCCCACGCTCCCCCCACCTGCTAGCCTGTCTCCTCCCAGCTCAAGCAGGGCGTTCAGCCTGCTGCCCACACTGTGGGCCAGCGCAGACACGGGCTGGCCGGGGGCTCGGGACTCAGTCCTCTCAGGGGGCAGCAACAAGGTAGGACACACACAGGAACCCGCTCTGAGGGGTCTCGCCGACAGAAATATGGCCCAAGGGACCCTCCTGGGTAAGAACACAGGTGTCCACCACATTCTGAAGTCCAGCTAAAGGGCCCAACCTGGGATCCACTCACTGTCCCCAGCCCAGAGCCCACAGGCCCCCCAGCCAGTGCCTCGGGACCCACACTCACAGGCCCATCAGCCCAGGAGGGGGCCAGTCTCTCCGTCATCGGAAAATGAGGACATCCGAGGGTGCCCAGATGGGCAGACAGGTCTCCGTGGCGGGTGGGGCGGGACTGAAATGCCCACGTTGGAAACCAGTGGGCATTGCCTTCCTTAAGCGAAGGCCCCATCCCCTCTGGCCCAGCTGAGGGGAACACCTGCGAGAGACGCGAGCCAGCGCACGGAGCATTCACAACCATAAAGCCCAGAAATAATCCCTGTGCCACTGGCGACAGTGTGGGCACACATGGGGTCAAGCCAGACAACAACGGAACAGTACATGGCAGCAAAAAAGAGCGCGCTGTGGCGGCTGGTGACAGTAACACAGGTGCACCTTGTCACGCCGAGTGAGCGGAGATCCCCCTCTCCCTCCCCCGGGACACAGAACTCAAACCGCCAGGAAACCTGGGCCACTGGCTGTTTAGGCAAACACAGGTGCTACAGAGAGAGCACCTCCGAGCTGGTGCTTCCGCCTGGGGGCAGGGCAGCATGCGGGAGCATCAAGGTCGAGGGACGTCTGGTGCCTGGGTGGGGCAGCAGGCTCATGGGCATCCATGACATTAATGTTTTAAATGAATGAGTGCATACACTGGAACGTAGAGATAAATAAATACGGGATAGCAAACAAGGGCCGTCTGTGAATCAAGGCCGAGCGGGTGTCGAGAAGCAAGGATTCTGATTAAATCGCAATTCAGTTTAATCCCTAAGGATGACTTAAAAAAAAAAAAATCCAAACTCAAGTATGGGAGACTCTGCCCCCAGGCTCTCAGCCAGAATGCGACGCTCATTGGGGGGAACTCTGAGCACGAACTGGCTTGGGGGAACCCCCCAGCCAGGGACAGCACGATCCGCTCCAGTTCCTGGAGATACAAAAGAGATGGCATCTACCTGTGCCCGTGAGGTCTGGTCCGGCCCCGTCCAGGCTGCTCTGCTGACACCGGGCTGGCCCTAGCTCCGGGGCGGTCTTGGGGCCTCGGAGCAGGCTCTCTGCTGGGGTACCCAGCCAGGGCTCGGGCTCCCGGGCGGGAGGGTGGATGGCTGTCGGTGTCTCGAGAGACGCAGAGGTGACCTGGAATGACAGGAGGATGGACATGGTGAGTCTTGGCCACACCTGCCTGGAGGTGCCCAGTAAGTAGGTCCCTTGGGCCGCTGAGCATCTTCTTCCCCCATAATGGCCTGGCTTTTGTGGTCGGGGACTCAGCTTGGCTGGTGAAGGGCAGTGGAGAAGTGGTTCCCAGCTAGGCCAGTGCAAGTGTCCTTCTCTCCCAGCAAACCCTGTCCAGGAACACCAGGCTGGCCGCTGGACGCTGGGGTTCCATCCGCAGGCCCCCTCCCCCGAGCCCACTCAGCTCTGCATGGAAGCTGGTACTGACTACCTACTAGTTATAACTGCAAAGACAAACCTAACGAATCTTCAGTTCTCCCAGCAGGGTAGTCATCCTGTTCCCCCAACCCTAACCCCTTTTTTGTATTTTTTTTTTTTAATCCTCACCCGAGGATATTTTTCTGTTTATCTTCAGATAGAGTGGGAGGGAGGGAGAGAGAAACATCGACGTGAGAGGGACACATTGACTGGTTGCCTCCCGCATGACCCTAGCCAGGTCTCGGGATTGAATCTGCAACCCAGGCACATGTCCTTGACTGGGAATCAAACTCATGACCCTTCGGTCCACGGGCCGACGTCTAACTGCTGAGCTAAACCGGCCAGGGTAACATCTTGACTGTTTTTCAGTGCACAGTTCAGTGGCATTAAGTTCATTCACGACGCCGTGCAACCATCAACACCATCCATTTCCAGAACTTTCCCTTTATTGCAAATGGAAACTCCGTCCCTATTAAACACTAATTCCCCATTTCCCTCCCTCGGCCCCTGGTGACCACTGTTCTACTTTCTGTCTTTCTGACTTTGTCGTGGTTGCCCCATCCCTTTTTCACATCTGGGGAAACCGAGGCTCAGAGAGGGGCGGCAGAAGCCTGAGGACGCCAAGACAGGGTGAGCCCAGGTCAGCAGGGCTTCAGATTCTGGGCTCTCCCCTCCGACCTCAGAGGCCTGGGCAGGAGGGGGTGAGCCAAGCCCCTGTGTGGGTTTCAGGGTCCGAGTAACCAATTGCAGCTACCTGGGGGCCAATCCCGGGGGCTGGCAACCCCCATTTCCTGATTATGAGCTCCAGGGCCCACATGACGGTAGAAAAGCAACTTCATGTTGATCCAGTGTTTTTTTCAGGGATTAGTGCTATAAAACCGAAGTACCTAGGAGAGATGGATGGCTCAGAATTCCTTGGGTGAGCACGGGCTCCACCAGCCCTATGTGCGAGAGACGGATACATTTACCGTTTGTTTCCGGGAACGCTTTAATTTATGAGATCCATATGGTGATACAACCCAGACCACAGCCCCCGCAAATCCCACAGGCGTGCTGGCGGCTTAGGCTGGAGCCGGGAGGAGGCGGCACCTTGGCCCAGCACACGTCATTCATTCACTCACTGGGTTGCTCGGCACTCGGGGAGGGGGCATCAACATGTCAGGGACCCTGGAGCCCCGTCCAAATCCCACCCTGGCAGGTTTCAGGTGCTCTTGCAACCTCGCGCTAATCGTCTCGGAAAACTCTCCCAGGGCTGCTGTGTTCGCCGTGAGTCACGGGATGACCTGTCCAGCCAGCTCCAGGGACTGCTGGGATTTGAACCCAGGCAGCTGGGAAAAAACTTGGCTGTTACAAAGCAATCGGGGTGGGAGGTGCACAGCTTTTAATTAGCCAACAGCAGATGGAAAGAGAGAACACTACTGGACAAGAAGGGGCGCAGATGACAAGCATTATAGGAGTTTGAGAATGAAAGAACTCCAGAAGGGTGAGGAAATCCAGGCAGGCTTCCTGGAGCAGGTAGAATTTGAACTAGGCCTTCAAAGGAGCAGGTTTTGAAAGGGAGCGGGGACAGGAGGGACAAGAGATGCAAACACACAATCCCGTGGGTAAACCGTAAACAAGACTCTGGTGGGTGAGAATGCAGAGACACCCCACTCAGCTCCAGTGGGGGTGGTATGGAGGGACTTGCCCCATCTTGCCAGATCTGATCTTCCTTTTTTTTATCTTAATCCTCACCCCAGGATATTTTTCCATTTATCTTCAGATAGAGTGGGAGGGGGGAGAGAGAGAGAGAGAAACATTGACGTGAAAGAGGCACATCGATTGGTTGCCTCCTGCATGACCCCGACCAGGGCTGGGACTGAACCACAACCAAGGTACATGCCCTTGACTGGAATCGAACCAATGACTCTTTGGTCCATGAGCCAATGCTCTAACCATGGAGCCAAACTGGCCAGGGCTGATCTTTCTTTTAAAAAACAATGTTTGGCCCTGGCCGATTTGGCTCAGCGGTTAGAGCGTTGGCCTGCGGATCAAAGAGTCACAGGTTCAATTCCGGCCAAGGGCATGTATGTACCTTGGTTGCAATTCGTTCCCAGAGCTGGTTGGAGTGGTGTTGTAGGCAACCAATCGATTTGTCTCTCTGACATCGATGTTTCTCAATCTCTCTCTCTCTCTCTCTCTCTCTCTCTCTTCCTCCCTCTCTCCCTCCTGCTCTATCTGAAGATAAATGGAAAAATATCCTCGAGTGAGGATTAAAAAAAAATCCTCACTCGAGGATATTTTTCCATTGATTTATTTTTCAGATAGAGTGAGAGGGAGGAAGGGGGAGAGAGAGGGAGAGGGAGAGAAAGAGAGAGAGAGATACATCGATGTGAGAGAGACACATCAATTCGATTGGTTGCCTCCCACATGACCATGACCAGGGCCAGGGATCAAACTGCAACTGAGGTACGTGCCCCTTGACTGGAATCGAACCCAAGACTCATTGGTCCTTGGACCGACGCTCTAACCACTGAGCCAAACCGGCCAAGGCCAGATCTGATCTTTCAAGAGGAAATTGGGAATCCATTTTAAAAAGCTGCACTCTCATGATTATGAAGTGTTGGCAACTAATCAAAAACATGTGTGACCCTGGTGGGATTGTAAAACGATGTATTAATAGAAGGGCCTGGAAATTCCTCAAAAGGTCAAAGACAGAGTTATCATATGACCCCACAATTCCACTCCCAGCTAGATATGCAAGAGAACCAAAAACATGTGTCCACACAAAACTTGAATGTTCGCAGCAGCCCTCAGCCACACAGACGAATGAATTCTGCCAACAACCCGAATGAACCTGCAGGTGGGACCTTCCCCAGCCAAGCAGGTGCGAGGGCAGCCCGGCCGACACCTTGACTTGCAGCCTGTGAGGCCCTGGGCCGGGGACCCAGCTGAGCCGTGTGATGATAAACGCACTGTAAGCTGCTACATTTGTAGTTGTTTGTTACACAGCAGCAGATAACTGATACAACCGGTCACGCTCTTATAGCACCCACGCAGTTATAAATGTTCCCTAGCACACTGTGCCAAGCTGCGTGCCAGACACATGAGGGACCGACGCCAGTCCCTCCCCTGGCACTGGTCAATATGCACGGGTGGGCGAGGCTGCCAGACACAGGCAGTGCTGTGAGTATGGACTGTCTCACGACAGCCTCCTCTCAGGTGGAGGCAAAGGGAGAGCTGCCTTTCCTCACCCTGCAAAGCCAAACTGACAATTCCTCACTAATAAAAAGCAGGCCCTTGAACCAACAGTCATTGTGCCTTCTCTCTACCAGAGCTACGAGTTCCGGGCTCAAGGTCAGGCTTAATTTAAAATACTATTAGGATCGCCCGGCCGCTGTGGCTCAGTGGTTAAGCATCGACCCATGCACCAAGAGGTCGCCGGTTTGATTCCCGGTCAGGACACATGCCCAGGTTGTGGGCCCGATCCCCAGTGGGGGGCATGCAGGAGGTGACCAGTCGATGTTCTCTCTCACCAATGTTTCTATTTCTCTCTCCCTCTCCCTTCCTCTCTCTCTAAAATCAATAAAGAAAAAATATTTAAAAAATTTTTTTTTAAAATACTAATAGGATCAGGCCTGGGACATATATTCCCCGCCCATCTCACCCCAAAGCAGCAGCATCTCGAAGCTCATGGGGCCCCACAGACGGAGCAGGACTGGGGCCACTACATTTAGAGCTAGCCAGTTAATGAGAAAAGGACAAAAAGGGGGGACTCCAGGGTTCTTTAACACAAAAGGGGATTGTAGCCTACCACTGGATCTCCTAACGCGCTCTCGAAGTATTATACTTTCTCCAGGGAATAAGGGGTCTCTGAGCACCAGCTGGCAGATTCAGGGGTGGGGTGGACTGGGGAGAAGGCAGACCACCACGCTGTTTTCAGCGCCTGGTTTGACTCTATGAACTGCATTAGTCTATGAGTCCCCACATCCAAGAACCTCTGTTCTGTTATCATGATTTTTCAGTTTCATTGAGATATAGTTCACATACCATACAATTCACTCATTTACAGTGTACGATTCAATGGCTCTTGATGTATTTGGGGAGTTGTGTGGCCATTACCAGAATCCACGTTAGAACATTTTCATCACCCCAAGAGGACACCTGGCACCCGTGAGCAGTCGCTCTCCCCTCCCCCTTCCCAGCCCCTGGCACCCGCAACCTCCTTCCCGTCTCCGTTCGCCTCTTCCGGACGGCTCATGGGAATGCAATCCTACCACACGTGGCCTTTGTGTCTGGCTTCTTTCACTCAGCATCATGTCTCCCAGGCTCTTCCATGTTGTAACGTGTAAAACACGTACTTTCGAAAAGAAGGGAAGTTCCGGTTGGAGGGCCCATAGCATCCCGGAGGCCGCTGGATGGAAGGCTCAGGATTTCTCTCTCCAGCAGGGACCGGAGGCTGTGACCCGAGACTGTTTCCCTCTCCCTCCCGGATACCCAGCCAGACTCCATCTCTCAGCCTCCTTGCCGCAGGGTGGGGCGGGGCACTGGGTCCTGGCCACTTTCCCCAGCTGAGAGATCTTAGCAAAGTGACTTAACGCCTCCCAGCCTCAGTTTCCCCTTCTGCAAAATGGGGGCGATAGATAACATAGTGGCTGCCTACCTCCCAGAGGGATGGTGGAGGGCACGAGGTGAGTTATTTCTGCTAAAGCACTTGGCACATACTAGGTGCTCAGGACGCAGCAGTTGATTTCAGGATCTGACAGCATGAGCATTAGGAACAAGAGTTAAAATGGCGCCGTGGCTGGGGACCCCAAAAGGTACAGAGGGGTACGTGTTAGAGAAGCCTTCATGGACTTGGCCTTGTGCAGTTTCAACCCCAGCTGGCAGGGTCCCTTGCCAGCTGCTGGCCTGAAGCCCCAAGGCAGCCCAGAGGTCCCTGAAATGAGGGGGACAGGATCTGAGGCGTGTGCTCCCTTATTTTTCCCGATCACTCTGAATCTTCTCTTTTTTTCAAGTAAGTTCAAGATGCACTCCAGGAAGCCGGCTGTGCCGATCTTGAGTGGAGCAGACCTGGGACTGAGACCTGAGTGTCTGCTGGCATGAGCAGAGTCATAGGGAAGTCATGACTGGTCGGACCCCAGGGTATGCCCCTGGGAAATGGGCTAGTGATGCCTACCCTGGATATACTGAGCACCTACCACGTGCCAGATGCCCACTGAGCACTGGACATCAGTAGCCCATTTAATCCTCCCAACAAGCCTACCTTAACTGTCACTTTGTAGAGGAGGAAACGGAGGCACAGAGAAGTCAGGTCAGCTGCCCAAGGCCACCCAGCTGGTCAATGTCAGAGCCGAGGACCCAGGCCAGTGTTTTGTCCTCTGTCAAATACCTAGACCCCACAGCACGAATGTGACAGGGAACAGACTGTCGGAGACAGAATAGGAGATGCCAGCACCCCAACCGCACAAAAGAACACAGCATCACCTCCTTTCACCCCAAAGAGAAAGTAGGCACTGGCAGGAAGCCAAGTTTGGGGAGAAAAGCTGCTTCCCTCCTAAACACTGATGGCAGGTGCATGCCTTGGCTGGAAGGTGGGGTGGGCACAGCTGAGGAGTAACTCCCGAGCTGGCCAGAGACCTCTGCCACCTGCCAGGGACACACAGGTCACACAGGTCACACAGGCTGATGCCATCTGCCTGGAAGGGAAATAAGGGGACACGGGCCAGCCCTGACACGGGGGTCCCTCTCCCCCTTTTTCTGGTCCCCACCAGAGCCTACCCACAAAGATATTGTGCCCAAGAAGCCCTGGTGGGATTTCCTATTCTGCGCTGTAAGCTAATACGTCAGAGGCTGAAAAACAGTATTTTACGCCCCTTAATTCCTTGTAACAGCTCCGTAATGGCAAGCAGGGAACTCCGAACACTGCAAGAAAGGGACTGATAAGGCTCTGGGTCAGGGGGAGACGGAGCTGTAGAGTCCCGGAGAAGCAGACAACCAAGGGTTATTAAATGTTCGACGCAGACCGGGTGTAATTGGGAAGTTATTAGATATGGAATACACACAGCACCCAGTAAATGAGTAATCAGGGACTAATTAAGCCTGTGCAACACAGCAGATCATGCTGGTGGCTGCCACATCTGTGATAGCAATTAGGGGCGCTCCGGCTGCAGCACTCGGTGTGGGGGGCGATCACAGGCTGGAGTCGATGCGACTCGTCCCCACCCAAGTTCCCCCAGGTGCTCCCACCTCTCAGAGGCCGGGCTCATGGAGCCTTGAGGACAACAGAAGCCTAAGTGGACAAACGGGCCAGGAATCAGAAAAATAAAATGAAGGCTTTGTCCCTGGCTTCAACTCTGGACAGGTGATGACTCACTGCAGCCGCCCGAGGGAACAGAAACTGTCCACCTGGATGACCTGCAAAGTGTGGGCAGAGAACTGCCTTCTGGAGCTTCGCAATGGTCCTTTCAGATAGGCCAGGTGGGGAATATGACCAACCCATTTTATAGATGGAGAAACTGAGGTTAAGAGGACAGGAAGTGGACAGAGATTGCCTAGCCTGGTTCCCCTTTTAGCAGGCACAGGGCACCTCCCCTGGGGTGTCTGAGCAAGAGGAAGACAATGGCGTTTCACAGGAGGGTGGCAGCCAAGCCCAGTGGAGAAAAAGGGGACAGGTGCATATGTGGCCAATGAAAGAGCATGGACTTGGGTAGGAGCAAGCACCTGGGCTCCAAGCTGGTGGTCTTTGGCACCTCCTCCGCCCCTTTTTAAAATCCTCACCCGAGGATATGTTTTTACTGATTTCAGAAAGGGAGAAACATTGATGTGAGAGAAACATAGACCAGTTGCCTCCTATACGCTCCCAACTGGGGATCAAACCCCCAACCTAGGTATGTGCCCTGAACAGGAATCAAACCCGCAAGCTTTTGGTGTATGGGATGATGCTCCATCCAACTGAGACACCTGGTCAGGGCTTTGGCATGCTTTTTCATGTCTCTGACCCTCAGCTTCCTCATCTGGAAAAGCGGGTGCTGAGAGCCGTGCCCCCAGTGCAGGGTGGTCAGCAGGACGCCTGGGTTAGAATTCGTGCAGCCCAGCACAGGCCTGACACATAGGAAGCCTGTGAATGCACCTGTTAGAGGAAAAAAGGGGAAGCCCAGCCCCACCTGCCACAGAGAGAACCAGAAAGTCCTGATTTAAGGCACTGGGCATGCCAGGACCGAGTCTCTGGGTTCAGCTGAAACTGGGGTTCTTTCCAAACCAGAGTGGAAGGGTCATGATCCTAAAGCAGGAGGCTGGGGGCAAACACGATTGGGGCTTTCAGTGCTCACAGCTATACATGGGAGCACCTGCTTAGTGCCAAGCCCCAGGCCAACCTTCGCAGGCACCAGCCCATTAAGCCTTAGACAGCTTTGGGGCCAGGAACTGTTCGGCCCCATTATACAGATGAGGCAACTGAGGCACAGGAAGGGTAAGTCACTTGCAATGTTCGGCTCACTGTGTGGGATGGGCAGGTGGGGCACGATGTCTCTGAGAGTCTTACTGCAAAGTGAGACTTTGTGGCTAATAGCACACAGAGCCTCAGGAGACACACCTGGGCAGGTTTGGCAGAAAAAGGTGGGGCCACAGGGAGGCTGGCAGGATATTTGGCAGTAGGCAGGCCCCCAGGAGCTGGTAGGAGGCAGGCATGCCCAGCTTCTGCTGCTTTTGTGGCTGAAGGGAACATTCTAGAAGGCATGACCCTGGCCCCCTCCCTCAAGGGGGCTGAGATAGAGGAGTTCCGTTTCCAGAGGCAAGACTGCCTCCCCATGGCTGCCAGACAGCAGAGCATGCGGGTGCCACTGGGAAACCCAGCTCAGGCCCAGGGTGGAGGAAGAGAGCCTTCAGAGACCAGGAGGCCGGCAGGGGGAGCTAGACTGATCTCAGGCCAATCACTGCAGGACTCTCCTGGGGTACCCCTCTCCCACCCCTGCTGGTGCCTGGTGTGCCTACGGACCGCCTCCCATGTTCCAGGAAGGGCGCCTCCCACCAGTCTCTGGACACACAGCCTGCCTGCTCCACCCCAGCCATGCCTGGGCCTGGCGATCTTTCTAAAACACCACACTCAACCTGCCAACCCCCGGAGTAAAACCCTTTACCAAAGTTCTGACCCCTCCACGTGGCATCCAAGAGCCACCTGATTTGGTCCAGCCTGGTTTTTCACACATCTGGCATACCTCACATTCATCCATCTGTCTGTCCAACTGTTCCTATGTCCACTCATCCATCTGACTGTTCATCCATCTGTTCGTCCATCCATCCATCCATCCATCCATCCATCCATCCATCCATCCAATTATCTATCTACCCACCCACCCACCCATCCACCTGTCCATCTATCCATCCATCCATCCATCCATCCATCCATCCAACAAACATTTATTAAGCACCTATTATGTGCCAGGCACTGTGCCTGAGATACAGCACAGTATCTCCTGCCATTCAGGAGCCGACATTCTGGGTGGGGGCATAGACAACAGAGAAACATGTATTTCCCTGTCAGCTGGTAGGAAGTACCAAAAAGACATATAGAAGGGGATAAGGAGGGCGTGGGTGGTTAGGATTTTCCATAGGCTTGCCCCTTGAGCAGGGACACTTGTGCAAAGACTTGAAGGCACTGGGGAGCTAGCTGTGGAGACAGATGTCTGGGGGAAGGGTGTTCCAGCCAGCACGATGGCCCCGAGGCAGGAGCATGTGTGCAATTTTTTTTTCTGAAAAGGCCAACGAGTATTTTCAGCTTTGTGGCCCAAATGGTCTCTGTTGACTCAACTTTGCCATGGTAGCACTAAAGCAGCCTCAGCCAATGTGAAAATGAAAGCTGTCTGGCTGTTCTAATAAAACTTTATGGACAGCAATTTGAATTTCACATAATTTTCCCATGTTGGGAAATCCTGTTCTTCCTTTGATTTTTTTTTGGTTTGCAACCATTTAAAAGCGTAAAAACCTTTCTTAGTTCACGGGCGGTCCAAACACAGGCTGTGGGTAGAATGTGGCCCACAGGCTGCAGTTTGCTGACCCCTGTTCTAGAAGCAGCCAGGGCGCCCGTGTGGCTGGAGGGGTGTCTGTGGGAAGAGGGGAGCAAGGCTGGACGCAGAACAGAGGCAAGGCTGGGAGAAATGGTGGGTGTCGGAGCTGCTGCAGAGACACCCACTGGTTGACTTGAATCCGAACGATGCACTCGAGGGACTGCAGAGGGACGTAGGTGCTCACGTGTGCGTCTGTACCACTGAGTTCATTACCCCCCATTCTCCCCTCAAGCATCCTGGGGGGGGGGGGCCTGGGGGCAGATGCAGAAATGGGCTGGCTTGGTTTAAATCCCAGCCCTGCTTTTCTTTTTGTCTATGAGCTGTGTGCCTTCAGGCAAGTGAGGCGACTTCTCTGGGCCCTGGCTTCCCTAGCTGTAAAATGGCGAGGATCCCTGGGCAGGCTGAGGCTTGGCTCAGGGTTCTGGGTGGAAGCAACACGGGGGGTCTGTTCATGAGCTACTGTTGATGCCCACGAGCCTCCTCCCACTCCACAATGCCCTATGCCTCTCTCCTGACACCCCCTCATTCTCTGTCTCCTCCTCAGCCAAGGGTCTGCCCCTTCCCCTGAACTGTCCCCAGCCCCCCGCCCCCCAGGCAGAGCTGGATGCTCCCCTAGCCCACCTTCATCAGTGCCCTCATCCTACTGCCACAGATATAGGGGCTACACTTCTGCCTCCCCAGACTGTCATCCCCTGCACTGCACCCTGTAACCCCAGCCTGGCACAGCGTCCCCAACAGAGCTGATGGAGGAGATATCTGAGTTATGGAAGGAGCTATGTGACCTGGGGGAACAGTGTTTTTGGCATAGGGAACAGTCTATGCAAAGGCCTTGAGGTGAGAGAGTGCCTGGTGTATTTGAGGAAGAGCAAAGGGGCCTGTGTGGCTGGAGAGGAGCAAGAGAAGCAACGAGGTCACATTTCAGAGGGACCTGTGGATCCCTGTAAGGGCTCTGGCTCTCATCTGAAGTGAGAGAGGTGCTCGGGAGGGTCTGAGCCCAGGAGAAACATGATCTGCTTTTCGTTTTTGTTTTCATTTTAACTCTTTACGTTAAGATGCTTATAGAGTCACATGCAGTTGTAAGAAATAATGCAGAGAGATCTCACGTACCCTTTACTCAGTTTCCCCCAATGGCAACACCTCACGACACCGCAGCACACGTCCCAGGCAGGATGCTGACCCTGGCGGCTCACCTTCCTGTGCAGATTGCCCCTGTCTGACCTGTCCTTGTCCGGGTGTGCACTTTGTCCTCTGCAGTGTTATTATTGGTGGAGGTTCCTGCATCCACCACCACAGTGAGGGACAGGAAGTTCCATCCCCAGCATCCCTGTGACACTCTTTGGGGAGCACACTCACCTCCCTCTTGCCCCCGACCCCAAGCCTGCGACCACTGATCTGTTCTCCATTTCTCCAGCCTTCCCCCTTCAGTATGTTATGTAAATGCAGTCACACAGCCTGTCACCCTTCGGGACTGGCGTGTCCACGCGGCACAGCACCCTGGAGCTTTGCCCAGGTTCTTGGCACATCAGTAGTTGGTTCCTTTCGTTGTGGAGGCAGAGTAGTCCACGGCGTGGCTGTGCCACAGCTCAGTGGCCCATTTGCCTTTTCGGTGGAAGGAAGCTGTCTCCACAGTGTTAGCTGCTCCCTTTGCCCCCAGGCATTACCTCCTTTCATGCTCCCTGTCCAAATGTGGATCAGAGAGGTTTAGCAACCTGCCAAACACCACACAGCAGGGAGATGGGCAGAAGCCTGCCCTGGTGCTTCCATGATCACAAAGACAGATTCGAGGAAAAGGCAAGAGGGGGGGTGGGGGGAGGAGGCGGGGATGGGAGGGGGGCTCTGCCCTGGGCTCAGTGGGGCTTAGCTTGACCCGGTGCCTGCACCAGAGGGGCCGTGCCCGCCGCAGGTGAACATGACATAATTACTGTGGAAGGAACTGCGCTGTCTCACCCAGGGCAGTCAGTTTATCAAGCGCTGACAGTGCATTAGCTAAGTGATCACTAGACTATTAATTTTTTTCCCCCAGTCCTTGCCAGGGGTATTACAGTGAAAAATGGCATCTTAACCGAAGGGGAATTCTTCAGGGTGACAAAAATAAAAATAGCTCTAATTGAAGTTGATAGAAATTATACCCTTTAAAAACACACGTTGGGGTGCACTGGCTATGATGGAAATGAACGCTGGGGCAGGGTTTCCGTCACGCGATCGGGAAAACATGATGACAGCCACAGCAAACAGCCTCACAGGGCGTCACATCTGCTGGGCTGCCACTGGCAGCAGGGACAGGCTGGAGGCTGGTGCCCAGGGGCCCGCGGACACAACCTCGCCGGCTCACCTGTCCCTGCAGAGGGACAGTGGGCAGGACAGTGCCACGGGCCCTTCTCGACTCCACACCAGAGAGTGTGGGTGTGTCTTGGGCACCCTCCAGGCCCAGGGGAAGAGGTCCTTGGACCCTTCACAAGCCAAATTAGTGCCCCCGCCGCCAGCTGCCATCTCCAGCCTCCTACAGCCAGGTGCTGACTTGAAACGTACACATCAAAACATGTCATGTGCTTTCAGGTCCCAGAACACGTAGAAAGATCCTGGCGTTCTGGCACACAGCGGCGAATCGTCTCTCCGCAGCCAAAGACGTTTCAATTAAGCATATGAAAAAATAACAAATATAATGGCGATAGCATTAATAAACACAGGATGAGCATCTGCTTTGCGCTCTGCACCGTTTTAAGTACTTTCCACATATTTTAATTCACTTAGTGCTCGCCGCAACCCGTGAGGTAGGCGGTCATTATCGCTCTCATTTTCTAGACGAGGAAATCACAGGGAGGCCCAGAGAGGTTGTGTAACCTGCCAGGGGGACAACGGGGGGCAGAGCCAGGAGCTGAGCCGGCTAAACAGCCTCCAAGCCACCCTGCCCAAGTCCCTTCGGCGCAGCGGAAGGGTGAGCCCCAACCTGAAGACACACAAGTAGCCTGCTTGTCTCTCAGTCCAAACTCAGAACACACCATGTACCGCTGCGCCAGGGGCCAGCTCTGCACACTTACATTTATTTTTGAATGATGTGTACACTTTATTTCCATTTTGGCTATGCCTTCACCTATGGAGATTGACAGTTCCCCTAAACTTCCTGATGCCCCCAGTCTGAGCACAAATATGTGCTGGGTGTTCGCGGGGGCGGGGGGAATGTCACAGCACAGACCAGACCTGGCAATTAATTTCAGAATATGTAGCAGGCATCTGCCCTGTGCCGGGCACTGTTCGAGGCATTGGGATTCGGCAACGAGCAAGACGGGGAGAGTTCCAGACCTCTGGCCCCTGGCATTTCAGTCGGAGGAAGACAGACAGGAGCACATCCGCCCATTCTGGGTCCACAGGAAACATGAAAGTCATCAAAAATGAAAATCCAAACACAGGCTCGCAGTGTAGAGACACCATTCAACAATCTCGGAATCTGACTGGCAAAGAATAAAGGGGAGGATTGGAAAGATGCTCTCGTTTTCTCTCCTCCCCCCTCCACACACACACACACACACACACACACACACACACACACACACACAGCCAGGGAAAGGAGTCTAATCATGGAGGAAACACTGAGAAGAGCGATTTTCTTGGCTTTTCACTGCTGTCTTCCCTGAAAAGATGTGAAAGGAATAATTAACTGGAGTGAGCCCCGATCGAGGTAGAAAGGGAAACAAGCATGGAAAACGAAGGCGGGAGCTTCTAGCAAGGCCAAGTCTTGCCAGGGCCCGGTCAGCTCTGCTGGGCATTTGTTCAGAGAAATCACGGGACAGCAGATCCCGGGGACGGGTGAAGACTTGTGTGCCCCTTTCACAGGAGGAGGGAAACGCCCCAGGATGGAAATGACAGGCCAGCCAGCATGGCATCGGTGCCCAGGGAGACTCTAGAAAAAATCGTTGGGGGAAAAGTTAGTTGCAATCACACAACATAGCGCAGGATTTGCTAAATGGCCAGTGGCCTGGCTCCAGGAGGGAATGACAGCAGAGCCAACTAAGTCCCGTCGGTGCGAGAGTGGCACTTGGGGAAAGCAGGCCCAAGGGGACCTACGTGATCCCACACAGCATTAACTCTGCCCATGACAGCCACCTGGGCCAGGCCTGGGCCACCTGGGGGCACAGGTGCCAACTGTGACCTCACACAAACACCTGAGGATGCCAGGCCAAGCTCTGCACCATCACCTCATTTCATTCTCAAGCAACAGTGTCAGTAATAACCAGGACATTGGGAGCAGCCTAGCTTCAGACATTGACTCCTTCACTCCGGGCTGTGTGACCACGAGGAAGTTACTAAACATCTCTGAGCCCCAGCTTCCTCAGCTGTAAAATGGTCATAAGAAAAGGAAAAAAAAAAAAATCCAGGACACACATGCTTAAAATACTGCCCGGCCCTAAGGGGCTGCTCATTAAAGCCTTGCTGGTTTTGCCCTGGCCGGTTTGGCTCAGCGGTTAGAGCGTCGGCCCGTGGACCAGAGAGGCCTGGGTTCGGTTCCCACTAAGGGCACGTACCTTGGTTGCAGTTTGTCCCTGGCCCCGGTTGGGTCGTGTGGGCGGCAACCACTCGACATGTCTCTCTCATGTCAATGTTTCTCTCTCTCTCTCTTCTCCCCTCTCTCCCTCCCGCTCTATCTGAAGATAAGCGCAAAAATGTCCTCGGGTGAGGATAAAAAAAAAAAAAAAAAGCCTCGCTGGTTTTATTTCTCCTTGTGGCAACCCCTTAGGACAGCGACTTTCAACCTTTTCATCTCATGGCACACATAAACGGATTACTAAAACTCTGCAGCACACCCAAAAATACATTTTTGCTGATCTGACAAAAAAATTTGGTATAATTTTGATTCATTCACACCAATGGCTATTGTTGTGTTGGCTGTTATCATTTTTTTCTTTATTGCTTTTTAGAGAGAGAGAGAAATATTGATGGGAGAGAGAAACATCGATTGGTTGCCTCCCGTACGCACCCCAGCCGGGGTTCAAACCCACACCCCAGGTATGTGACCTTCCGGTGCACAGGACGACGCTCCAACCGACCGAGCCACACAGGCCTGGGCTGTTGTCATTTTTTAATTTGACAATCTAAGGAAAGAGAGGTCAGTGCCCCTGACTAAATAGTCAGGTACTGCGTGTTTTAAAAATTCTTGCGGCACACCGGCTGAAAATCGCTGTCTTAAGGTAATTATGTAACATCATTTGATGTATGTGCCAAGCATCGTTCAAATGCTTTACAAATCTTAACTTGCTTGATCCTCCTCACACGCCTTTGAGGTAAGTTCTCCTATTACACACCCATTTTATGGATGAGGACTGAGGCACAGAGGATGTGTCAGCTGCCCTGGGTCACACAGATGCCATGCAGTCATCCTCAGTCTGTACCCTTAACCTCCACGCAAAACTGTCCCCTGGAACAGCCAGGAAGTTGCGAGGGTGCTCAGGGCACTACCATCGTACCAAGGAGGTTACGCAACGTAATACAAACAGCTGATTAGAGGTAAAGCAAGATCCAGATAGAAGTATGTCTGGAGCCTGGAAGGGATAAAGATCTAATAGTAAAATGATCCAAACGCAGAATAAGGTGAGTATACAATGGGGAGGGGGAGATAAGGATGGTTGAGTCAGCCCTTTCCCAGAAGAGAGAGGGAAAGAGGGAGAAGGAGAAGGAGAGAGAAAGCATGTGAGAGCCTGGAAGGAGGATCTTCCGGGAGCAGGAAGGGACCCTCCCTCTGTCCTGCATCCATTTTCCAGACCTTCAGTCCGATACTGGGTTTCTTTGGATCGCTATGAAAAAGAACCACCATCACCTGCACCTGACGAGGTGCAAGCCGGCTGGCATGCAGTGGATGGCAGAGACGGGCTGGGAGGGATGGAGGAGCTGGCGTTGTGTGTGTGTTCCCTGTCTCCTTGCAAAGACGAATGAGAGCTTAGGGAGGGCTCCATCACCCCCAACTCTCAGAGGAGAGAAGAACCTGAAATGTCAGCTGCCTCATGTTTCTCAAACTCTGGGATGTGTCCCACATGAGAGCAATTCTTAAACAGGGAAATGGAATAGAATAAAAAACACTGGGGTGCATCGCATGCAGTAAAAACATCATTTCGTGAAATTTGTTTCAGTTACCAAATGTATGTCGGTATTGCCTCAGATCCAAGCACCCAGGACCCCTGGTCCAGGCCTTGTATTTAGGGGCCCTTCCAGCTCCGGCCCTCCCCCATGTGTCCCCGAGGGCAAGGGATCCGTGGGGCCAAGGGCCACCGCCCACAGCCTGCCTCTGCTCTTGGGCCACGGCCCCTGTCCCAGGACCCGTTTTCCTGCTAGCATGCTCCAGTCCACATCCAGAGCCATGCAAACCCCTCCAGTGGGTCCTCCTGAGGGAGGATGCCTGCTAGAAAGTCCATGCTGAGGGTGGCCACGGGCACTACAGCCGAAGCGTGGGCTGGGTGTCCACATGAGTGAAGCCCTGTGTAAAGAGGGACAGAGTGGCCAGGCAAGAAGAAGAGAAACAGGCACAAGTCTCCATTCATCCCGTGTCCCCAACCTTTCAGATGCTCAGGCAGACCTGGGTGTGTATACATGTGTGTGCTTGTGTAAGAACACATGCATTTGTTGTGCGGACATGTCTGTGCCCATGTGCATGTGTGCATGTAACTCTAAACATGCACACACACATGTAGAAGGCATATGTGCACACGTGAAGTCTCACGTGCACGCACATGCATGTATGTGAGCATGTACCTTGTGCAGGTATGTGTAGGCACTGTGTACATGCAGGTCTATGTACACATCTGTGGGTGTGTGCACATGTGCTTTGTGTGTGTGCATGTGTTTGAGCATGTGGATGTGTACATGTGAATGCATGCAGCCATGAACATGTATGTGCGCGTGTGCATGTGCATACACTATGTGCATGCTGGGTTGTGAGGCTCTGCCCTTGTTCAGTAGCTCACAGTCTAGCAGGCTGGAGAGGGCTGCCTAGTCCATGCCATTCACCAAGGCGATGGGTGGTCTGATTCCACAGTACCTCTATCTTCCCCCAAAAAGCTCCCTTAATGTCAGCACCCGCGAAACTCTGTCTTCGAAGTCTGATGCTCAGACCTGGAGCTCCCTGAGCAAACCCTTGCCAACCCTCTGGCCCAAAGCCAGGCTTCATAAACGTTTGTTGAATGAATAATTGAGGGAATAAACAATGGCTCAAAAATCCAGCGGCCACGTCCCAAACACCACTGAGCTGCATACAGCCGGAGAAGGGTTACTGGGTTTTGTCAAATAACCTGGAGATCCCAAGGCCAAGGCACAAGGCACAGCCTGGATACTTCCAGAAGGGTCCCAGCCCACCTTCCAGATAGGGCCAGACCCCATGCCCAGATCCGTCAAAGCCCCAAGATACCGGGTTCCCAGGAATGCCTGGGTCTCCCCTTGTCCGGGGCCCATCAGCCTTAGCTCCTAGTGCCGCCAGGGGGCACGAAGCCGCCCTGGCCCCCCTGCTGGAACTCACCCCAGGCCACCCAGGGCGCATGCCGGGCTCTCAAGGGAGCCCTGGGACGAGCAGGAAACCCTACACCAATAATTACTGGACGTGAGGGCTCAGGCAGCCCATACCTGCTCCCAGGCAGCTGCCTCCTCCAGGCCTTGTGCAGGGCATGTGCTCCCCTGGGCCTCAGGGTCCCCCTCGGAGATGGGCGTGCCTTTCCTTTCTCTTCCCTCCCTCCTCTCCCTCTCTGTCTCCTCGAATCAGTGATGAGGCTGGTGCTGCGGTGGCACAGCCTCCCGATCACCACTCCGCATCGGTGGGGGGCTTCACGGATCCAAATCCCTAAAGGGGGAGCCCTGCAGACTGACGCCCCCTGGAGGGCAGGCTGGCCTAACAAACACATTTGAAATGTAGATACCTGATCGGGCTGCTGAACATCCATGGCGACGAAAGCACCCCAGACTCCCCTTTGCACTGAAGTTCACTAAGAGGGGGCACCCAGAGGATGACTATGCTGCCCACAGAAATAATATGGGGGGGGGGCACTAAGGGAACGTACATGCCACCCACAGAAATGAGGCCCGGTCACCAGAAGGAGGCTTCCAGGCAGCTGTGGAGGGAGGACCGTGACGAGCCTGGAGCAGCAGAACTGGGTTTCCAGTTGGCAATTGTATTTGCCCAAAGAGGCCCTTTGTCCTGTGGCCGCAGAGCCACCCTACCAACGAGTGGTGGCCCTAGGTGGGTGTCCTGAGTGAGTGAGAGGACCAGCGGCACCGTGTGTCCCTGTTGTTCTGTTTATGTCACGGTGGCATCTCACACCGGCCCTGTGAGCAAAGGGCCAATGGCCCCAATCTACAGATAGGGAAGCTGAGCTAGAGAAGAAGGGGGTCACCAAGGTCCCCTGGCTGGGGATGGGGGGAGAGGAGCCAGGCACCAAGCCTGGACCGTGTGGATCCCTGTCCCTGGGGATGCTCCCCCCAAACATCCCCAAAATAGCCACCCAGCATCTTCAGGAGCCTGACCTGCACAGCGCGGCCTCTACCTCCACTTCCTGCAGCTTGAGAGGCCCAGGTAGGCACAGGCTCCGCCAGGCTGTGAGGCTGCCAAGGTGCCAACTCGCTGGCTCCTGGCTAATTACTCATTTTTGCAAGATCAAAGGCCTCATTTATTACAAAGCAGATTGAACTTGCCTGCTTTGCTCCCTTGGAAATTATGCTAAGACAGTCCAGACCTCCGCCTCGGAGGCCTGCCCTCCAACACCCCGGCTGTGCAGAGCTGGCTTCCAGCAGCGGGTGTGGCTGCAAAGGGCTAGGTCAGCAAGCCAGCCTTGGACCCGCTCAGGAGACGAGCTCACCTGTCCCTGGTGCCCTGCCAGTGGTGTGGGGCTGACTGGGCTCAGGGAAGGCTGGCGTCTCCAGGGACGGGTTCCCCGACTCCAATGAAGGGTTTCGGTATGAGTGGCCCACCCCATGCCGAGTGCCCTGCCTCTCCACCTCCCAGCTCAGCCTCTGGTTGAGATGCCAGGTGAGGCTGGTGCTATAGGAGCTCAGCCTCCGGGGATGAGCAGGACTCTGAGGGACAGAGACGAGGGGAGAGCTCACCAGGTGAGGCGTCCAGCCTCAGTGATGGTGGATGAAGCCAGAAACAGCCCTCACAAGGGGCTCTGGGCAACAGGGCCGTGCTACTAGTGGCCCCTATGTGGCTCTTCCCCCATCCGAGTCCTGCTCCAAGGTATGGATAAATGTGACTCCCATTATCCGGATAGTAAAACCGAGGCCACGAGGCCCAGGGCCACCCAGCTGGAGAACAGCTGCTCCAGCTCAGAAATCCTGCTCTTAACCCCCGCTAGGTTCCTGTGAAGCCTCTGAAGCTGTCAGGAGTGGGAGCCAAGGAGGGGCACAGAGGAGTGCCACCATCGCACCTGTGGGGGAGGAGAGACCTGGAGATTAAGGAAGCAGCTTGGTCAGCAACGGGAAAGGCCCAGTGAAAGGGATGAGAGAAGGAAATGGATCCTGGACACGCGGAGGCCTGGCGCCCACGCCCTGGAGGGGATAAGATAGTGCCAACCCAAAGGGACCACCCTTGGGTATGGGTGGGGTACAGGGGTTGTCCACGGGGGCGACATCTGGCCTTGTCTGGAGACATTTTGGGTGGTCACGACTGGGGTGCTATTGGTATCTAGAGGGCAATGCACAGGACAGCAACCCTCTCCCGAAAATGATCCAAACCCAAATGTCACACTGTTGAGGTTTAGAAACCGGGGACAGGGGCGCCCTTGGACCAGAGTAGGACACGAGAGGAGCAGGTGTGGGCAGGGAGGGGTGCGGCGAGGAGGAGCCTAGGGACCCCCTGCATTCGAAGGAAGAGGTACCAACAGAGTGTCCGTGAAGAGATGCCCAGGAAGCAGCTGGAGGCACGGCCCCGAGGACAGAGGTGGCCCTCCCTGAGCTCAGGGCCCTCAAACAGCCCCACACGCCCATCGCCGCAGCCCCTGCACCCCGCCCAGGAGGGTGCGTGCTACTGTGCCTGAAACACTTCTCTGGGTGTTGCCAGGAAGGTATTTTGCAGGTGTGATTGAAGCCCGTGATCAGCTGACTTTCAGGAAGGGAGATTGTCCTAGACGACCTCTGAGTCAATCAGCTGGAAGGCCTCGGAGCAGAGCTGAGGCTTCCCCGGAGAAGAAGAAATCCTGCCTGTGGACAGCGGCTCCAGCCTGTGCCCGAGAGGTGCAGCTGCCCTTCCCGGGGGCCTGCCCTGCGGATCCTGGGCCTGTCCGGCTGGCACTGCCCTCACTAAGCCAATCCCTGGAGGTACCTCTCCTCATATCCATCTCCCACGTCTGCTTCTCTGGTTGGACTCTGCGGGTACAGTGGTTTATAGAAGGGCCGAAGGCTGCTGGGACACCAAAGGGGACACAGACCAAAAATTGGTCACTAGCACTCGCCAGAGGCTGCTGGTGACCTCTGAGGGCACGTGCAGCCTAGGAGCAGGGCTACAAGCTTCCTGCAGGGGCTGTCCCTGGGAACTGGCTAGGAATGCTGTCCCCTAGGCCCCACCCAGCCCTGCTGTGTCAGAACATGCACTGTAGTAAGGCCCCTGGGTTCAGATGCTCACCACAGTCTGAGAAGCCTGTGCAGACCACCTGGCAAGATGTTAGCGGGGAAGGAAAGGGGAGATGACAGGGGAGGGACGTTCCTGAGGCTGGGAGCACCCAGAGAGGCACAGGCAGGAGGAGGCAGAACCAGGGGTTTCCACGTACAGCTAGACACAGTGTGGGGGGAAAACAATCTCCCCTCCTCTTTCCACTGCTCAAACTCAGAATGGGAGGGGAGGGAATGTGTTCAACCATCAGAACACACCTTGGCCCTGATTTCTTTGTTTTTAATTTTTTTCTTTATTGGTTTTAGAGAGAGAGGAAGGGAGAGGGAGAGAGAGAGAGAGAGAGAGAAACATCGATGAGAGAGAACATCAATTGGCTGCCTCCTGCATGCCCCCCACTAGGGATCGGGCCCACAACCTGGGCATGTGTCCTGACCGGGAATCGAACCGGCGACCTCTTGGTGCATGGGTCGACGCGCAACCACTGAGTCACACCAGCTGGGTGGCCCTGATTTCTTTTTTTTTTTTTTTATCCTCACCCGAGGACATTTTTCCACTTTTTGTTCAGATAGAGTGGGAGGGAGAGAGAGAGAGAGAAACATCGACGTGAAAGGGACACATCGAGTGGCTGCCACCCGCACGACCCACCAGGGGCCGGGGACAAACTGCAACCGAGGTATGCGCCCTTAGCGGGAACCGAACCCGGGTCTCTCTGGACTGCAGGCTGATGCTCTAACTGCTGAGCCAAACCGGCCAGGGCGGCCCTGATTTCTTAATTGCTGCCAGACTGAAGAAGTGGAGGGGTGGTAAGGAGTAGGGGGAGACAGGGGAGGAGGAGGCTTTAACATTAATCAAGGGCTCTGGCTCTGGAACTTAGCAGAGCTGGCTGTGAATCCCGCTGTGTGACCTTGGGCAAGTCACTTCACCTCTCTGAGCCTCTGCTGCTCCATCAGGACAGTGGGGCCAACAAGAATCCTTATTGGCAGGGTTACTGGAAAACTGTATGAGCTAAGAAGTATAAAGGACCCAGAGTGTGCTATGTATATGCTTTCATTTAGAAAGCGAAGAAGGAGGAAGAAATATACACATGGGTCTATAAACCCTGAAATCAAGGTGCCCAGACCTGGATTTGATGCGGCAGCTCCATCTCCTGGCCAACAGGGACAAGGCCCTAGAAGACAGCTCATAGAAGCGTTGTGTTTTTCCACCTCTAGGGACCTGGCCACTGGCCGGATGTGACTGAGAGTCTGGGTCCCCCACCCTGTGCCCAAGGCTGCCCCTGGGGCCGCTTGTCCAGGAGAGGAGCCGCATAGTCCTTGTCACACTCCCAGAGCCTGGGGCAGAGCACCTAAGATGCTCAGTGCAGCGAAACTGGTCCTGCACCTTGAGGCTCCGTGTCAAGGCAGAAGGCACCCGGCAGGCACAGAATCACCATAAAGGTGACTCAGGTATACACAGCCCTTTCATCCAGAGGTCCCAGGGCCTGACCACACGCTCGTTAAATGTCTCAGGCGTCCACCTGAGGAGGAGGCCCCTGCCCCCACACTTCCTGCACCAAGCCCTGGTCTGGGCCTCACATCCCCAAGCAAGCAGCAAAGATCAGAAGCATTTCCCTGTTCTCCACACGAGAAGGCTGAGCTCAGAAAGGTTAGGTGTCATGCCCAAGGTCACACAGCAGGGTATGAACTTGGTCTCTCTAACTCACAATCTAGTTGGTTGGATTAACTGTTGCCCCATAACTAGGCTGGGAAATTGAGCCAGGAACAGCTCCGTTGTGCCTCAGGCTATCTATGCAGCCAGGAATGATTCCTGCCACTCCCTGCACACCTCAGACCCAGTGCAAGCATGGGGAAGGTCTGGCCGTGCATTTGGCCACTGATATTTGTGAAAGGGAGGCCTGAGGAATCAGAGAGAGGGTGCAGAATCTGGGACCAAGCAGCTGTCACTGAAAAGCATTTTCGATTATAAAACAGTTCAAATACACAGAAAACAATGTGGCAACCACACAGGTGCCAACCTCCTGCGGCGTCTCCCCCATCCCGGATTTAGTACAGATGAACACGACTGTGCAGCCGGCATCCCTGCCTGAGAGCTTGGAGAGCCCAGCCCTCCCTCAGGCGCCTGCTACTCAGCACGGGCATCGGTTTCCCGTGGCTGCTGTAACAAGGGACCCCAGACTGAGTGCCTTCGAACACTGACTCATCCTCTCACAGTTCTGCAGGGCAGAAGGCTGACATGGGGCTCACTGCGCCAAGATCAAGGTGGGAGCAGGCTGCTTCCTTCTGGAGCTCCAGGGGACAACCCACGCCCTTCCTTTTCCAGCTTCCAAAGGTGCCCGCGTTCCTTGGCTCATGGCCCCTTCCCCAAATCACCCCAGCCTCCTACTTCTGTCATCACGTGACCTCCCTTTTCTGTAGCATCCCCCTCTCCTCTCCTCTTACAAGAACCCTGTGATGACACTGGTCCCACCCTGACAATCCAGGATCATCCCCCATCTCCGGGTCCTTAATTTAATTACGTCTGCAAAGTTCCTTCTGCCAGGTGAGGTCACAAAGGCACAGGTTCTGTGGATTAGAACGTGGACATCTTGGGGACCAGTATTCAGCCTGGTGTAGCAGGCATTTAATAAACATGCTTTGTTCCTGGTCTTGCTGACTCCTCCCAATATAGGAAGGACACGTGGGCCCTGATGAGCCCACCAAGGAGACACCGAGTGCTGGTGGGTGCAGGTGGAAGTGAAGGAGGAACAGCTAAGGGGCCAGAGCTCCAGGCTCAGGGATCCGGGTGAAGCTCATTGGAGAAAGGGGTCTTCCACCTGCCTCTCATGCCACAATGGGGAGGGGGTGTCTGTCCACTCTGCCCATGAGGAATGATCCACCCAGGCCTCCCTGTCCCCAGCCCTCCTTCCCAGGCAGCCCCGAGTTACTGTTTTAATGAGTCCCTTGCCCCCTAATTAGCAGGTGCGGCTTTGAAAGGAAGCGCCTGGTGTTTACCTTGAGCGGAGCCTTTAATAACCAAACCCAAGGAATGGCGGGCTGGCTCCCTCCTAATCCCCATCTGAGCGGCAGTGCTTAATGAGCCTTGGCACCAGCGAACTTTCTCCTGCCCTCTCCCAGGCGCCCCGCAGCGCCCCAGGGGCTTGTTACTGAGTGGCTTCAGCCCTGCCAGGAGACGCCCCAGCAGCCCAGCAGAGACTGGAGGGCGGACAGCTGTTGCCTGGAGTGGGTGGCATCCCCCAAGTCAGCAGGGCACTCTTGCTAACGTTTACCAGCACCCACCGGGAGCCCAGGCTATTCTGAGGCTTTACCTGTCCAAGGGGCTGACAGCCTCACTCCAACCCAACCGCAGGTACCTTCCGGATTAATTTCACACACAGCAGTCCTGACAGGCAGACTGTGTTAGTCCCCATTTTACAGATGAGAAAACCAAGGTGCACAAAAGCGGAAGACTTTGCTGGCGAGTAAAAGGTTAGGTACTGGGGACTCCAACTACGGTCGGTCTGATTCTAAGGCTGAAGCTCTTTCTGCAGAACCCAGGGGACTGGGAGGAGGAGTGGGGGTGGGAGGGGGCAGAGAGCAGAGTTCAAATGTTAAAAACAGTGGTATCCCCTGAGCCTCTGGCCCCACTGGGGGTTAAAGCAATGACCCCGCCTTAGCCCACCATTGAATGCCTGCCTCACTGGAAGGGTCCAGTCTTGGAGGGCCATCGGCCACCCTCCTGCAGATCCAGCAGTCCCCTACAGCAAGGCTGGGGGGCCGGGGGCTGCAGGGTGTGGCCAGAGGTCTGGATGGTCTCCTTGGTCCCTATTCATACAGTGAGCTGCAGGAGGCCCGTGGGGAAGCTGGAGCCCCAGAAGGAACAGCCAGCTGCCGGCCCCCTAAGTCACAGGAGAGGCAGAGCCCACAAGAACCCCAGGGGGGTGGGTTAGGGACAGACACAGGGACCCAGGCCCATCATCTCTCTGTAATTCCCTCCCCAGTGTACACTCTGCAGGGCCCAAACAGGGGCCTGTACTCTGTGGAAGGAATATTCTAGAACATGAGGTTTTTTGTTTGTTTTCTTTTAAAATAAATGGCTCTGCCTCTGGGTTGCTGGAGAAAGGCAGAGGCGCCTCCCACCCCATTTTGTGCTGTAGTTACCTCCCCCTCTCGCCTGTGAATAGCGGGCCGGTCAGCCAGGGAGCTTGAAAGGCCGTTGGAGTGTTCGGGGAGAGAAAGGGCCTCTGCCGGCTTCCTTTGTTGGGGAAGGCCCCCGCTGGGCCTTTATCTGGCTCGGCTCTCTTCCTGCGGCCACAGACACATCCACAAGGGACTCAGGAAGCCAGCCCAGGTCCCTCCTGGGACTCAGGACCCGCCCAGGCTAGTCCTGCGGGGGCTCCGTTGGGAATAGAAGGGGTCTGCCAGGCCCAGCCACCCCAAGTGCGCTGCTTGGACTGGCAGGAGTCAAGCTACCTGGCTGAGCACCGAGCACTCACTGCGTGCAGCACTGGGAGGTCGACATGAGAGGGGGACGCGGCCCAGGGCCCAGCTGGATTCAGGAGTGGCCAGGCATTTTGGGGGGGGGCACAATTATAAAGATGATTCAGCCCCTCCTCTCCAGGAATTTGCTTTTAAGCAAGAAAGATGGCATCCTTCTAAAGAACCTAATATGCTGCAGAAGGAGTACCTGTGACCTTGAGAATTCACTTTTCCTCCCAGGGCCTCAGTTTTCCCCATCTGTAAAATGGGGTGTTGGGGGGAGGCAGGGGACCTGTAGGAACCCATCCCACCCTGAAACCTTACGTTGCAAGAATAGATTCTATTTTCCCAAACGGCCACAATGTTTCCCATCCCACACACTCTTCCAGAACCTTTCCATTTGGCTCCCTTGCCTTGGACACGGGGGCTGCGGGAGGCTTTTGTGACCGCCCCAACTGAAGTGCGGCGGAAGTGGCGGATGCTAGGTGACTAAGGAGGCTTGGTCATAAAGGTGATATACTTCTGCCTGGCTCCTTCTCTTGGGACATTTGGTTTTGAGACCCACCTGCTGTGCTGTGACAGAGCCCAGGCGACGTGGCTAAACCAAAACAGCTGCCAGCCTGCCCCAACTTGCCAGCCATGTGAGCATTTCTTCTTGGAGGTGGGCCTTCCATCTCCAGTTGAGTGTGGAGCAGAGGGGCCCTCCCTGCCCAGTTTCACCAAGTGGTAGACTTGTGAGCAAAAGCAACGCTTGTGGCGGCATCTTGCTCGCGGCTGAGTTGTCACACGGCGCGTACCAGGTGCCCGCAAACCCGTGCTAATGACCGGCGGGGCAGACGTGAGTTGAAATTCACGAACTAACTAGTTCCTAAGTGCCAGGCACTGTTCTAAGCACTGAACTCATTTTTGTCCTAACACTGCTCACTCTCATTTTACAGACGAGAAAATTGAGGCACAGAGAGGTTAAATAACCTGCTGGAGGTTACACAGCCGGAAAGGGGTGGAGCTGGGATTCAAACTCTGCTGGTGGCTGCAGGGTCCTCCTCACCCTCAACCTTTCAGCTTTACTGCCCCGTTCCAGTGTGTGGTAGTCCTAAGTCCCGAAAAAGGCAGGAGGACCGTAATTCCAGAAAATCATATTCTTTCCAAAGAAAAGATGTCAAGTGCAAACTTTCAGGCCATTTTTCTGTCCCCATGGGAATATATTTTTAAACCAATTAAAAAATATCCTTGCCCTGGCCAGTTTGGCTCAGCGGTTAGAGCGTGGGCCCACAGACCACAGGGTTGCAGGTTCGATTCTGGTCAAGGGCACGTACCTGGATTGCAGGTTCAATCCGTCCCCCGTAGGGGTCTTGCAGGAGGCAATCAATCAATGTGTCTCTCTCACATGGATGTTCCTTTCTCTCTCTCCCCGTCCCTCCCTTCCACTCTCTCTAAAAATTAATGGAAAAATATCCTCAGGTGAGGATTAACTAACTAAATAAACACAAATTTAAACAGCTCTCCTTTATCAGATCACAGGGCCCAGTTTTTGGTTTGAAAACCGTGATCGTCATAGAGCAAGGACGGGGCGGGACAATCATGAGCCCCAGAGGTCAGAGCAGTCTGGGACATAAAGATACAAAGCATGCAGCCCAGGCCCAAGCAATGCCCTCACCACTGAGGCTGTTCGAAAACCTGAGATATAATTTACACATCATAAAATGCACCACTTTAAAGGGTACAACTCAGACTCCAGTACAACCTGACGGCCCTCCTTGGACTCTGACTTGTACAAGCTCTGGCCCCCCAGTGCCCGCCCCAACCCCCCACCTCTAACCTTTCACCCTAAGGGCAACTGAAGTACACAGGGGACCCAACCCCGATACCCCATGGTCTCCAGCAACATCCGAAGGGTCCAGAAACGCCACGCCTTTGGCACTGAACACCATCTCCTACTCACTCTGTGTTCTGGCACAGAAGTGCCGGTCAGACCATGTGCCCTGGTTTTTGGTCCGGAGACTGTGGTCCTTAGTGTTCCAGGCCTACCTGACACTGGCTCCCAAGCCGCTCTCCGAGGGTCCATCTGTGCCACGAACCACAAATGCTTACAGGCGACAGACAGTGGAGTCCTGTTCTGTTTTCTCTTTCAGTAGCTTTTATGGGAGGCTGGAGACACTGTGGGAGCAAGTGTGAGTTTTCACCTCAGAGCAACCGGGGTCTTGTCCCTGCAGGGTCCCTCACCAACAGTGACCCCAGAGTCATCTGAACCTTGGTTTCCTCAAATGTAAAACGGAGGTACGGCCCTTCCCGTGCAGAGCCGTCCAGGAGCTGGGAGCGACGTCCCGGGAGCATCACAGCTCAGTGCCTGGACCCGGCAGACCCCCATAAATGTTAGCTGTTGGCACAACCGCAATATAAACAGTCCACTGGTCACTGCATGTGGCAAGTTCACGTCTGATTAGGTCTATGTGTTTATTTTTCTTTGCAATAGGGTTTAGAAGTGCAAACAGTGTGGCCACCGGTTACAATGTTTCCAGAAGGCTCGGGGAGTTCTTGGCCACTCTGGGTGGGCTGTCCCCCAGCCCCCGCAGCCCCGGCTTTGAGGTGCTGACCCATCTGGTGCTATCAGATCCGGACTGGCCGCCAGGGATGGCAGAGGACACTCTGTTTCCTGGAATGTGTACCACGTGACACTGAGCTGGCCTCTGGCGGTCAGTGATGTTGAACTTGGAAACTGACACTGTGCTCGGGGAGGCTGGGAGGGTCCACCCAATCTGCCCTTCTGACCTGCAGTTGCTGGGTGCAGAGCCCTGGGCGCCTTCCCACGCAAGCCTAGTGCCAGCCCTGAGCAACAGTCACCCGAGGCTGCCCGGGGAGGGAGGAGCTGCGGTCAGGCTCGGTGTGGGCACACCGCCCTCGTGCCAGAGAGCTGGATTCCAGGTCTGGCTCTACCCAACTGGTTCAGGGACCCTGGGTGTGTCACTGACCCCTCCCAGAGCCACACTGTCCTCATCTGTAAAACGGGGCTGTTATTCTAGATTGGGGATTCACTGGCTGCAGGCAGTAGAATTCTTCCCCCACTTTCCTTTCATACAAGAAATAGATAAAAGCAGAATAAGCTCAGGACTAAGGGGTGGGGGGCAGTATGGAGCTGACCTCTTTGCTTCCCGCTTCCTCTCTCTCCTCCCTGTCCTATCGTCCCCGAGGCTCCTCTGCTGAATAAGTCATTATTCTAAGGATACCATGGTATTCCATAAAGCTTGAACACTTGAACACCTGAGTTATATGAGCATTCATTTAGGCTACAGATTAGCTGAGTACCTACTATGTGCTGGGAACTGTTCTAAGAGCTGGGATACAGCTATGAACAAGACAGACAGGGTCCCTAGGCTTCCAGTGTCCCGAAGGCAGTAAGATCTCTACAATATATATGATATATGACATAATATGAAACATACGACATGCAGAGGTAAGTATCATGAGGGAAACTAAAGCCACGTCAACAGGGTCAAGAGTGATGGGCCACTGGAGGAGACTCCTGAGGGAAGTGAGGACAGAAGTTCTGAGTGCCTTCCAAGCAGGGGAAACCAGCAGGTGCAAAGGCCCTGAGGTGCTCTGGAGGACGGGCAAGGAAGCATGTGTGGCTGAGGCAGCCAAGGAGAGTAGGAAGAAAGGAGGCAGAAGAATGAGCTAAGGGGTCAAACCACACTTTGACAGGCTATGTGTATTGGGTTGAACAGCATCTCCCTCAAATTCCTGTCCCCCCTGGCACCTCAGGATGTCCCCTTATTTGGAAATAGGGTCTTTGTAGATGTACTTAGTTAACGGGAGGTCACACTGGATTAGAGGAGAGGACACAGAGACAAGAAGAGAGGCCAGGTGAAGACAGAGGCAGAGGTTGGAAGGATGTGACCACAGCCAAGGAACATTACAGCCCTCAGGAGCTGGAGGAGGCAGGAAGGATCCTCTCCTGGAGCCTTCAGAGCGGGTACAGCCCCGCTGGCACCTTGCCTTTGGACCTCTGGCCTGCAGGGCTGAGAGAAGAGATTTCTGTGGTTTAAGCATTCCCCGCCCCCAGTTTGTGGCCATTGGTTATGGCAGCCCCAGGACACTCGGACACCCAGGGAAGGACTTTGGTTTTATTCAGGGTGAGTCGGGGGTCCACGTGGACTTTGAGCACGGACATGGCACGATCTGACTGGCACTTTAAAGGGATGTTAGTCACAGCGCCCACCACACCAGGCTCCTAGCCCCAGAGGAAGCCGACGGGTTCTGGAGGAGAAAAAGAAAAACCACTCATGGCCCGTGGCCACCTAAGAGCCCTTGGTCGGGTGACACACGTCTGCTAAGCACCCACGTCTCAAGAGTTCGCTCCCCCTGTGGGAAGGTGACCAGGCCTGCCCAGGTGGGGCCACAGCCTTCCAGCCTCCTCTCCATCCAGGCCCCCCCGGAGGTCCCCGGCCCCAGGAACAGCAGCCAGATGGATTCCCTGGCCCCGACTGGTTCTCCCTGTTGCCTTATTTAAAGTTTCCCAGACAGAATTTCTCCTCTGAAAATTTGGAGCCTGTCATTATCCATCTGAGAACCTGTAATCTTTTTTAAAGGAACGTAGCCCCAAAGGAGAAATGAGTCAGCTGGGTAGCGTCAGCTCTACACTTTGAATGGAGACAGGGATGGCGGGAAGGTCAGCCGGCGACGCAACAAGCATTTATTAAGCACCTTATGTTTGCCAGGCGCTTTGCTAGGTGTTTCCACAAATGCAGCTCCAAGGCAGTTCGACACTATTTCACTAAGTGTGTGCACTTTGCGAAAAGCTCCTCAAGGAAGGTGAAAAAAAGAGTACGATCCAAAGCTCACCTGAAATAACGGGGTACAAGGCAGAATGTGCAAATACCCTCAAGACAGGACCCTAAGAGGTCACAGGGAAGTTAAGAGGAAACAAAGTGAAATAACATTGGTCTGGAATCCAAGGCCCCTGTGAACTCTGTGTTCTAGGCACTGCCTCAGTTTGCTCATCTGCGAAATGGTCGTGACAATGGCTGTCTGAGACCTTGCAGGGTAACCGCCGAGCTCAAATGGGATGTGGCTGGGGAGCCCATCCTACAGTGACCTCATTGTCCCCAAGTGCAACACCCTACCCCATTCCACCCCGGCTGGGTCCAGGGAAGGGGGAGAACACAGGGCGAGGTCATCTGAGTGCCTGGCCCCCCTGGCCCAGCTGGCCCCTTAAGGACACTGCCTGACTTACAAGTGGCTCATGGGCCCTTTCAGAGGTGAGAACATTAAAGCTCAAGGTCAACATCACAGCTGAGCTCATCACTAAGACAGCCCAAGAACTGACAGTCCTCCCCCCTCAATCCCCGGTTAGCTGGCACCAGCTTTGGGGCGGTTGTGGGGGAGGGAGGACCTGAGAAGCCACTTCCTCACTGGTGGTTGGCTACGGAGCCTGCCTGACGGGCTTGGTGCGATTGTGCCAACTCCACCGCCAATACTGACCCTGATGACAGCCTCCACTCCGTGTGGGTGCCCGCCGCTGCTCTGAGTGCTTCCACAGCCCATATACTCGATCCCCCTATTAGAGGATTGTCACCCCCATTCTATGATGAGAAAACTCAGGCACAGGGCGGCTCAATGACTAACTCATCTTCCAGAGGCAGCCCAACCCCAGAGAGAGATGCCCCTATTTAAGAAGGACCCCTTCTTCCTTCTTGCAAAGGGCTGGCTCTCCTAAGGGGACTGGCGGTGAGCGCCCTGTCCCGAGGCGTCCCGGACACAGGTCCCTGCCCCACCACCTGGGGGAGGCCTCTGTGCAGCCCTCACCGGCCCCGTTCAGACACTGTACTGCCCCACTGCCAGACCTCTGCAGAGGCCGTTCTCCCGGTCTGGCATGCCAACCCCTCTTTTTCCCAGCTTTCTAGAACCTTCCCAGTTCTGTGGAGGCCTGGCTATCTTCCTTGGGAACCCCAGCCCTAGGTTGATATTCAAACACTTCATAACTGGCAAGACAGGGCTTTTGTCTTAGTTTGGGATGTCCCCGGAAGCAGACCCTGAGATAAGGACTGGAGCGGAAGTCATTGATTTGGGAGGGACCAGATGCAGGGCGGGAGGGGAGACAGGAAGCCAAGGAGCCGGCGTGGGTGCTGGGCTCCTCATCAGGCTATCCAGCGGGCGACGGAGGCTCAATCTCGCTGCTGGGGGTGGGGGGGTAGATGGGGTGGCGCCACCGGAGTGGGAGGTGGGGGAGGGCTCGCCCTGTACCTCCTGTTGGCTGCAGGCTGAGGGCTGCTCCTGGGACACTGGTCCCCAGCACTGTTGGTCAGAGAAGGCAGACAAAGGCCTCAGGGTGGGCAGCACCAGTTGGGAAATGTGGGTGAGCCCAGGAAACCTGGGAGCCCAGGGGAGATGGCGGGGTACCCACCGCCTACAGGTACCGACCCACCAGAACAGAGGCCTGCTGTGAGGCGGTCAGACCCGGTTTCACAGATGGTCCCACCAGACAAAGGGCCAGTCCTGTTCCCATGTGATCCTTGGAGCGCAACACCTGTGCCGCACACTGGAGGTGCTCACACTGCAGGTGCTCAGTAAATGCTCCTGGTAAGTACACACAGCAGATGGAGCAGAGACCTTGCCACACGGTTAGGGAATAAATGTAGCCTCTGCCTTAGGCCCCAGTAGAAACTGAAAGCTCCCTGTGGGTAGGGGCTCTCAGTGTGCCCTGCAGGGCCTGTCCTGCGCCCTGTGAAAGCAGGATCCTAACATATGCACCAGGATGCCACTTGCCGGGCTCCTGCTGTGATTACCGTTGACTCAAGTGGCAGCTCATTCAATATTTAGGCTCTGCGAAGCCTTCCCATGCCTTGCTGGGCTGCAGCCAAGCCGGCTTGGGTTACCCGAGCACAAGAGGTGTTCGCACCTGCCCAGGTTCAGCTCTGCATCGCCCACATTCCTGAGGAGAGAACAAATCATCCTTCCAAGTGGATGCCACCTCCCACCTCCCAGGACACACGGGAAAACAAGCCATGGTGTCATCATGGCTGGAGACACCTGCAAAGCCCCTGGGGTCAGGATGGGGAACGGCACATCAGGAGTTCCTGACCTTCTCAATCTGCTGCCAAGATCACTGGTTATTTCCATGGACCCTCTGCTGAGGACACTTGCTGTCCTCGCTGGTGGCTTGGTCCGTGGAAAGGCCCTGGGCACTGGCTTACCACTGCCCCCTACTGGCTGATGGTCATGAGCACATCCCTTCACCTCTGAGAAGCTCCCTGGGGAGCAGGGGATGAGACCCCAATCAACACTGGGATTGTGCTTTTTGGATGCTCATCCCCCCACCCTAGAAGAGAGAAAGAGCTTGGGCCAGACAGGAGGTGGGAGTCCCAGACCTGCGCGTCCCAAACAGTGACCAAGGAGCCCTCAAAATGCACGCTGTGTTAATTGAGATGTGTAAGTGAACACAGCGGGTTTTGAAGACTTGCTAGGAAAAAAAAGAATATCTCACTAAGAATTCAATACATTGGTTGTATATGAAATGATAATATTTTGGATATGTTGCATTAAAGAAAATATACCACAATTCATTTCACCTGTTTTTACTCTTTCTTCCAGTTTTATTGAGATATAATTAACATACAACACTGTATTAGCTTAAAGTGTACAACATAATGACTTGACACATGTATATATTGTGACATGATTACCACGCTAAGTTTAGTTATCACTGATCACCTCACATAGCTACAAATGTTTTTTGTGGTTTTTTTTTTCTTTTTTCTTTCTGCAATGTGGTTTTACCTTTTCTTAACGTGGCTACCAGGAAGGGTCAGATTGCCTACGTGACTGGCATTGTATTTCTGTCACACAGTGGCCTGCTCCAGAAGCTAACCGGCTGCTGTGGCGTTTCCGGTGCGTCACATGGCCCTTTGGAAACCAGCAGACAAATCAGGTGGCCTCTGCCATCCGTCCGTCCACCGAGGGCACTCTGCGGCCCTGAGCACTGACTCAGGAGCAGCGGGGCAAATCCCACAGCCCACAGCCCGCGGCCACTCCTCTCTGGCCTTAAGGTGAACGTCGTTTTAACATACATGTGTCAAGCAACATCTCCGTCCAGCGCACAGTCCGTGCTCAGTGACTAGCTGTCAAATACATGCGGGAAACCAGTAAAACCAGTATCTCTTCTAGGAAGACAGAGCTGACCTAAGACCACCTCCAACCCCTGCACGCTCCCCCACATACTCAGGGTAGGCTCCGCTCTCCAAGGAAGCCTGCCTGTCTTCAAACAGCCTCCAATCACAACATACACGAAGGAGAGGTCTCGGCAGAGCTGGGGCTGCGAGGCGCCCAGAGAGCGGGGCCCGACTGAGACCGGCCTGTGCCATCTGACCCTCAGGGCTGAGCAGTGCTAAGTGTGGCCACCAGCCCACACTGCCCATAACCCACCCCTCTGTTTCCTTCTCGGTTGTCAAAGGTGAACTGGGCAGAGGTACCCTTGGAAGTTCTTGGAGGAAGATGCCAAAGACAGAGTGAGCAGGGCTGGGCGCCTAGATATTAGCCGGCCCTCTGCTTTGTCTCAGGCACACACGACAGGTTTTATGAGCTGGCCCCGATTGGAAACACTGCGACCAGTTGTCCCTCAAAACCGAGATGTCCCGGATGTTCCACTAGGTCAGCAAATGGCAAATGCTGGGACTGCGCCAGTTTGCATCTTGATCAAGATACGGAGGCCCAGAATTCTTAGCTGGGAAGCCCGGGAACTGCTCTGTCTCTCCCACCAGATGCCCTGGAAGATAGTAAGAAACAGAGACCACACTAATGCCTGCCCTCGGGGGATCTTGTCTGGGGAGATAAGACTCTAGAATCAGCAGGATAAAAATGCAAGCTGGGGAAAGCTAACAGCCGACCTAGGGATGGGGTAGAGACAGCTCAACACTGTGGGGTTTCTTAAAGAGAGATGACGAGGCTGGCGGGGCCACCTGAGAGCAGCTGGAGGCAGCGGGAGAGGACGATGGAAGCCTGTGCGTGTGTGTGTGTGTGTGTGTGTGTGTGTGTGTGCATATGTTTGCATGTGAGCTCGTGCGTGCGCTTGTGTAGGGGACAGTGGGGGAGCCAGCCGGGCTGCCTCCAAGGTCTGCAGTCTCCCAGGCCCCACTGTGCCTGCCATCCTCCATCTGGCCCCCAGCTGTCCTTTGCCCAGTGCCGGGCCAGGTCACAGCATGCTATGTGCGCTTCACCTCCACTTTCCACCCACGAGTTGTGAGCTTAAAATTGAACACCCAGAGCAGTGTAAAGAACTTTCCAAAGGACTCCTGGGAGGTGGCAGGATGCATGCCCCCTCTTTTGGTGAGGTGTATGCAATGAGCCTCCGGGTCTGGGCTGTTTTTGTGGCACTGGTTGGCAGAATAACTTCCGTTTCTCTTCCTCCCTCAGCTCCATGAGGCACTGCCAGGGAGGAGGGAGGGTGGAGAAGAGGGGCCCTCTTGGAGCTAGGCTGTGTTTCTCCCCCTCCCCCACACAGCTAGGATCTGCTCACATCTCTTGGCCTCCCAACCCCCAAATGAGCAGGTGTGGGCTCCAGAGTAGACACTGCCAGCTCCCCTGACTGGAGGGTGGCAGAGACCAGGCCTTGGCCATGAGAGCAGCCCAGCAGCTCCCACACCCATTCACCAAGGCCGTCCAGCGACCCGGGCCTTGGGGCCCACCCGCCCTCAGCCCTCAGTGCCTGCCTGAGCTGGCCCCAGAGTCTCGCTTCGGGCCTCACTCCCCTGGCCTGATGCCCCTCCAGCTGTCCCGGGGTGACCGACAGGGCAGGAAACCCTCTCACAGCAAAGGGCGGTGGGGGGCAGGAAGGAGAGCTGGGGGCAAGAGCCGGATTATTCTGCTTGGCTTCCTCAGAGCTGACATAAAAGGGGCCGTTGTCCACGAGTCAGAGAAGGCCAAGAGGGACTGGCCCTGGCCCAGCCAGGCAGGCCAACCCAGGACACCCACCAGCGTGCTCTTTGGGTGGGGCAGCCCCCCAAACATGGAACCACATGGGACAAGGGTTGAGCACGGTGTCTCGGGGGCCTTGAAGAGGAGATCCATGGCAGTGGGGGATCTGCCTGAGACACGGGGCCACGGGAAGGCGCTGCTGGAAGGCCCTCATGTCCTGCTACAGCTGGGGCCCCTCTCTGGATGGGGAGACAGACACAGAGCGAGGACTTGAACCCAGAGCCCATCTGGCTGCATAAACTCCCAGCTGCGGTTTCAGGGACCAGAGGCCCCTCTCATCAGGATAGAAGGAGCAGACCCGCTCCCCAACCCGTGGTAGGTCTGGGGGCTGGTTCCACACCAGGGATCAGTCCTTAGGGCTTCTGTGAGCATCAGTAGACTGTGGCCCCGATGTGCCTTCATGTCCTGCTCTGTGGCCCAGCACCTTGGGAACAGCTCCAGCCCAGCCCGGCCTGGACTGCAAGGGCAGAGGGGCCTCAGCTGCCCCTTCTCTGAGGCCAGCTTCAACTTGGATGAACAAGACTTTCCCCTCCTCCTGCTTGCGCCGGGGTGAACAGTGCCCCCCTTCTCCCAATGCATGTCCTCCTGGAACCTGTGACTATGATCTGATTTTGAAATAAGGTCTTTGTAGCTGGAATCAAGTTAGGATGAAGTCAGACTGGATTAGGGGGGCCCTGAATCCAATGACAGAAGTCCGTATAAAAGAAAGGCAGAGGGAGATTTGGGGACACGGAGTCATAGAAGAGAAGCCATGTGATGATGGAGGCAGAGATGGGAGGGATGCGGCCACAGCCAAGGAACACCTGGAGCCCCCAGATGCTCTGGTGGGAGCCCACTGCCTGGTGGGGGGAGCACCTCCTCTTGCGCCAGCATCTGTGGGACCTGGGTCTCAGTTATCTGCTGCAGGGGAGAGCCCAAGAAATGGGGTGTCTGTTGGGCCTTGGAATTTGGGGCTGGCACCAAGGAGCAGGGTTACCACCGTCCGACAGCTGATGCCTTCTGAGGGCGGTGGAGAGAGGCAGGCCCGGGCTACATTCACCTCGGACTGCTCCTGCCCGGGAGGTTCTGACGTGCATGGGCACTAAAGAAACGGGGTCCCTCTGTATGTACTACCCCACACCCCTGAGCTGGCTGCAAACAGTGTGGAGGCTCTTACAGCATGGGGGGCACTCCCAGTGTGGGGGCACAGTCCACCTGGCCCCATGAGCTGGAGCCCGGTCTCAGATGCTACACAGAGTGGGTGGGCTAGGCAGACAGCAGCTCGCAGGGAGGACTAGGAGAGGAGCACAGGCCAGAGTCGGCCCGAGCACTCTCCCTGGGTGTCCTGTTGGCACAGTGCCCTTTCCAGATGGGCTGGAAACCCCTCCCCAACCTGGCATGCTCCAGCTGTCACCATCTCACCCGTCTGAGCCGTGGCAGTGCCCCCAGGCCACTGGACAGCCCGGGCCCGGGATGGCTGACAAATGATGCCCAGGCCCCTGGGAGCAGGGAGAGTAATGGAGTGTGTGGGGGTGCAGGTGAGAGGGTCTGAGAGAGGGGGGAGTGAGGAGGAGGAGAGAAGGAGGAAGGGAGTGAAAGGAGGGGAAGGTGGAAGAGAGGAAGGAAAGCTGATCCCAGTCATGAAACAAAGGACGGATGAAGCGAACGTGAATGAGAACGGTTGCATCAAAGTAGCTAGTATTCTTGAACACCGCTAGCGGGTTTACACATATTAACGTATTTAACTTCGAAGCCATCTAAGGGGGTAGCCACGGCTCTTATTCCCATTTCCCTGATCAGCAAACTGAGGCCCCTAACAGTTACAGGCTCCCAAACAGAGAGTGCCATTCGGGCCCAAACAGGCGCCCCTCCCCCCCAGTCTCGCACCCCTCCCTGAGCCCTCTCCCATCACGGTCAGCACAGCTCTGTCTGGGCCACCCTGCAGAAGGCAGCTGCTGGGGAGGTTGGCAGGAGGTGCAGGCCGAGGCCGGGGCCCCCCTCAGTCCGGCCCAGCTGAGCGCCCGATGGCGGGTCAGGGGTGAGGTGGCGCTAAGTGGCTTATGCCTCCGTGCAGAGGCCAACTGACAGACGGCTGGATTAACAAAGACGCGCTCTGTTCCCGGGCAGGTCATGTGGAAAGCACAGCCACGACCCCTGTCACTTCTCCTTTTTTCTTTTTTTGTAAGAAGAGATGTTTGTTCCTGAGCCCAGGCGGAGGAGGGGGGCGCCCGCCTCTTCACCAGCTGTAACCACATCAGCTGCTGCGGGCACAATGGACGCTTCTCGGCCATGTCCACCCCTCACCCCGAAGCCCCAAGCCTAGGCGGCCAGCCGGCCAGGCAAACAGGATTCAGCCTGCTGCCCAGCTTTGCGGCAGAGCGCCACTCGAATGCCATCTCGCAGAGCAGCAGCTGAAAACGCATCATTAGCCCTGAATGGAGCCTGCAGAGAAGGGGGCAGCGGGCGGCAGGCCCTGGCAGCTCGGACGCTGTTCCTCGCCTGCTCCCTGGAGGGCCACCGAGGGTAAGCTGCCACCTGCCCAGCCCCCAATCACACGCCATGATGACGCTATTTCAGATATTCCAAGCCAAGTACAATATACGCTAAAAATGAATCCCACCCATTTCTTCTTATGTTTTTTTTTTCTTTATTGATTTTAGAGAGACAGGAAGAGAGAGATAGAAACATGGATGAGAGAGAACATTGACTGGCCGCCTCCTGCACACCCCCCATTGGGGATCGGGCCCACAACCTGGGCATGTGCCCTGACCGGGAATCGAACCGGCAACCTTTTGGTGCATGGGTCGGCGTTCAACCACTGAGCCACACCAGCTGGGCATTTTTTCTTAGGTTAAAAATGTGACTACTCGACAGTTTGACATCATCTAGGCGACTGTGGTTCTGTTTCGATTGGGCAGCCCGAGTCCAGTACCATAGGACCAGCGTGACCCAGATGTACAGCATCAGCATCCCTGGGAGCCTGTCAGAAATGCAGATTCCTGGGCCCCGCCCAGGCCTGCAGAATCCGATCCTAATTCCCAGGCCAGCCCTGGAAGGAACCCCATGACCACTGTACTTATGACCTGTCACCTAACTGAACCGGTTCTCCCGCAGCATGAACACTTGGAAAGCTCCAAGTCAGCGGAAATGCCTCCATCGGGGCAGCGCAGTCCCCAGCTGGGGGACACTTCTGTGGGTCATGGTAACAGAAAATAAAATCTCAGAATACTGAACCTGCCCCGGTCTCTGCACAGGGCTTCTGGCCAAATCCTCGCTGATTCAGACTAAATGGAGGGAGACTGTCGGCCTCGCAGAATTCAAGAAATGTGTTACGGAGAGCCTTCCACCCGCAAAGCACTTAAAAATGTATTTCATGTTGGATATACACAGCGATGTCAGGCCAGGCTTGCTTCTTGCAGATCTTTGGGGGGGGGCAGTTTTAATAGATAAGAAACATTTCCAATTAGGGACAGATTGCAGCCGGCATGTTGACAGTTGCTTTCAAAGCTCTTGGGGAGTTTGTTTTCTCGAGCAGTTTAAACGAAGTCCCTGTATTCTTTTCTGCCATCAGCATTGCACTGTGCGGCTTAAAATGGGCGTGGATATCTGAGGACAGCATTATCGGCCCAGGAAGCTGAGATGCTGTCGGTTTTGACACTTGATCTAGTATCCTCAGAAGATGTGTCCTCTTTCCTGGCTCCCCAAAGGCTCCAGCTTCAGGGTCCGCCTGGAAGCTGAGCTCAGGGTCCATGGGAGAATGCGGACAGTCGGCCCTGCCCCCACCCACACCCCCTGAGCCATCCGTTACATGCAGTGAGGTCGTCAGAGCCAAGGGTTCCTTTAGACGGCTCCTTTGAATGTAGAGAGGAAGCAGCTCTAAATTCTACTTCAAAAATGAGGAAGCCGAGACTCCAACACTTATTCAGGGTCTCCCCAAAGTCTGTGGCTAAATCCCTCCTGCCCGGGAGGAAGCCGTCGACATTGTAGGCACAGCACTCGTGAGGAAACAGCCAGGTCCTTTCCTGTATATTAAGGACCGGCACCTGCTCCAACGGAGCGCAATCCCAATTTCCCAAACTTCAGGGAACTGTAAGCAGTGAGGAACGAATCACGTCCAGAGAGGTCTGGCTCTGCCCTTGGCTCCAGGAGGTGACCCCCAGGCCCTTGGAATGGCCTGCTGGGTAAGTGTCTGTTCACCGCGGGCCTCGGGCCACCTCTATAGTCTATGCTTCAGTGCAACGTATGGTGGGCGACTCGGCCATCTCCTGAGGGCGGTCAGCCATGTGTTTGTGACTGAGTCTCAATAAAAACTCTGGATGCTGAGGGCCAGATGAACACCCCTGGTTGTGACGCTGTGCACTGTTGCCATGAGGAGTTAACACTGTCCTGACTCCATGGGGAGGGGACATCTGGGAGCTATGTGTAGGGACCCCTCCTGGATTCGCCCCACCTGCCTCTGTCTTTGGCTGTGTGTGTGTGTGTGTGTGTGTGTGTGTGTGTGTGTGTGTGTGCATGTTTTAAAATAATCCTCACCCATGTTTTTATTGATTTTAGAGAGAGATAAACATCAATCAGTTGCCTCCCACATGCACCCCGACCTGGATTGAACCCACAACCTGGGTATGTGCCCTGACTGAGAATCGAACCCCAGACCCTTCGGTGCACAGGACGACGCTCCAACCAACTGAGCCACACCGGCCAGGGCTGCCCTTGGCTGTTTTTAGTTTGAATCCTTTTATTGTCATAAACCATACTCGTGACTATAACAGCTCTCAGCTTTGAGTTGAGCCCTCCCAGCAAAATGATCAGACCTGAGAGTGGTCTTGGGGACCCCCTCAGTTCTGCGTTGGTGGAAGAGGTGACGGCAGTCTTGTGGGTGGCTCTGAACCATGCAGATGGCTAAACCAGAGAGCACATGGAAAAGAAACAAGAGAAAGGCGTGGCCACTGGCAGGTTCCCTGCCTCCCACTGTGCAGGCCATCTAAAGTCCCTTAGAAGTCACTTCGGCAGGAGAGCCAGGCCTGAGCTTCCTCCACCCCGTCCCAGGAGCCATGGGTCTGCTGCAGTCTGTCTTGCAGTCTATCCATACGGCCTGAGCACAAACCCTGCCCAAACTCCGATGCTGGGTCCACCTTGCAGAACCCCCTTACCTGCCCTGACCCGCCAGGTGCTGGGGCCCCCCCACCCTGGGGCTCGGGGCTAGAATCCTAGATGGTGAGCTGGGTTTGACACTGGGCCCCCTTCTCTCCCAAAGTAGAGCTTGTGTTCCAGTTCACAACCGGAAGCAGCACCGGGAACGCGAACACCCGGGTTCACGCGCCACCGCGCTCCTCTGTGGAAAACACTTCGCCTAAGAACCACTCTGTCAACCCCACCATGCCCTCAAACGTGCCTCTGTGTGGCCTTGCCCAGGGCCAGAGGCAGCTCACTCTCTGGTTGGCCTAAAATTGCTAGAGACTTCCTTCCCTATCGAGTCTAAGCCTTTCTCCTGGAACCCCCCCTTAGTCTGAGGGGAGCCCCGGGCTCCATCCAGAATAGATGTTCTTCATCTCTGCACAACGCATCCAACACGTAGGACGAGACACCACACTTCCCACGATTAAGCATCTCCCATCCCTTTCCCCTGTTCTCCAGGGGTGTGGCTCCTGGTACCCGGCCCCCCTCCCCCACCCAAAGCCTGGCACCTACTCTTCCATTCCTGCCCTGAGCTGGGAGAATTAGGAAATGTGGCTGGGCAGGGACACAGCCAGACCTGGAGGATGCTTGAGGGACACTGGAGGCCAATAAACGCTCAGAGGGAGGTTCTCGGTCTCTGCCTATCACAGCAATTCCTAATCCTGTCTGCACATCAGAACCACGGGGATTTCACACACTCCGAGGCCTGAGGCTCATGGTCACAGGTTCCGGTTTAGTTGGTCTGGACAGGGCCAGGGCATCAGTATTTTGTTAAAAGCTCCCCAGGTGGCTGTCACATGCAGCTGGAGTCTAGGACCCCTGTTCTCAGTCCCCACTGTGGGTGGGGAGAACCCGGAGGTCCCCCAGGGAGCAGCCTGGCCTGGGTTGGGCCCACCAGGAAGGCCACTGGGGCTGCTTGCAGTGGGTTAGGTTTCTCTTGTGTCTGCAGCAAGGGGCATGAGCCTGGGGAACGTAGCGCGTCCCATAAGGGGAGCCGGGCTGCGCCGGGTAGGAGGGGGCGCTCTAAGCAGGCTTTAAGGAAATGCATCCCGCTCCAAAGCAGAGGCTGTTTGGTGATGGGGGATCTTAATTCTTTCTAGGAGGGCTCGAGTTGTACCGGCTAAGGAGCAGCAGCCGGTGATGCCAGTGGAGGGGCGACGTTCAGTCATCAGGTGGCCGTCTTGTTCCCAGGGAGGTCGTGAGTGCCCTGGCCTGTCCTGTCCGTATTCTGCCAGCATTACTACGTTCAGCAGGAACGTCACGGCCCAGCTGCCAGCGGGCAGCTTTTTACTTTCTCAGCTAACACCAGGTCTGGCTGGTTCAAGGCAATGGGACCTCCCACTCAACAGCTGCCCACGAGGGGTTTCCATTCCCACAGCCCCTCTTTCCCTTTCCTTTCGAAAGCCACGGCCGGGTGCTTCTCCGGCATTGGAATGGAGCTGCCCAGGTACAAACCCTTGACCGGGAATCGAACCCGTGACCCTTTGGTGCGCGGGCTGACGCTCTAACCACTGAGCAACACCGGCTTATGAGGGACTCTTGATTAAAGATCCCAGCACGTGAAGACGTGACCTATGACTAGCCCAGCAACTTCATTTCCTGGACACTCACCCTGTGCCAGGTACTTCGCACACATTCCCTTACTTGATCCTCACAACCATCCCAAAGGGCGCATCTTGTTTTCAGCCTTGTTTTGCCAGTGGGGAAACGGAGGCGTGTCCATCTTAAAGTCACTTTCCGCAGGTTTCCTGGAACACAAGAGGCCTGCTCCTAGCCATTGCGTTTGTAACCTGCTCTGAGGTTTGTGAGCTGAGTGATCTTAGTCAGGCTGCTCGCCCCTCTGGGCCTCAGTTTCCTTGTCTTTAAAATGGGAATAACAGCAGAACCTGCCACCCAGGGCTGTTGTGAGGGTCCAGGCAAAACTCTTGGCACAGCAAGCTCTCACTAAGTGCCAGCTACTAGGATTACCACAGGTGCCAGTTCTAGCTCAGAGGGCATCTCAGCGCTCTCTGGTGACAGGGAGGTCTCCCTGCAGGAGGAGGGGCCGTGCAGCATCTTTAGAGGCGCAGGTAGGGAATGACAACAGACGCCATCCGCTGGCCGAAGGTGAGCAGTAACATCACCAGGATGGGCTTCTATATTGGGAAGACCTGGGTAGTGATTTGCACTGAAACCTCACCTCCTAGGGTGCTCCCCAACCTTAGCATTACCATGGCTGGACTGTATCCTGGAACCCCAGAGATGAGCCGAATCAGAGTGACCACCACACGGCAAGCCTCCAGTCACTTGGCCACCTTGTCTGAATGCCAGGCTTGTGCTGGGTACCCCGCAAGGCTGATGAACACCAAATCCACTTCCTTTCCCCGGACACATAGATAAGCAAAGGTTTCCACCCCACTGCCTCTAGGTGGGGCCACAGGGCTAGCTCTGACGAGTGGAATGCAGGTGAAACTGATATCACCACTGCCCATCTCTCACCTTCCGCAAGCAGTGGGGACTCCGAGGCCCCAAGGGACAGCACTGCCTGGGCCCCTGAACCATCTCACGGAGGTTCTATTGGACCACGACTCTGCATTAACCATGGAAGAGCTGGGGCTATTTGTTCCAGCAGCTAGCATTACCCGCCCTGCCTAAAACACCAAGTGGCAACAATGGGTGGTAAGGCCCGGAACTTATCTCAAGGCGCTCACGGTGCTCTCAGGTCGAGACATACAGGCCCTCGCATCAGAATGACCAGGAGTGCTCCTGGAAAATGCAGGTTCCTGGGCCCCAACCCATGCCTTCTGAATCAGCAGCTCTGGGAGCGCGGCCCTGCAACCCACATTGTAAACCAGCACCCCTGGTGATTCTGATGCACAAATGCATTTGAGAACTGCTGGCATCAGAGCAGAAAATTACGCTCTCTTTTTAGGCTGGAGAAGGGAACAGCCTGGTCCTCCTGCCTGAGCGTAGCACCCCCCCACCCCCGCCCCGTGCTGTCCATGAAAAGCCCTGACAGCAGCACCGTGGGGGTGGGGAGGCTGTGAGTCATGTGCGGCTGATGGTCATTCAGTAAACTGGGCAGACAAGAGAGTCATTAGGGTCCTCGCTTAATGCAATGACGAATTCATTGAATTCTGATAAGGTCGTCCCTGAGCAGGTGGGATAAATCGTAGCTGATCTCTTGTCAGGACGACTCTGAGTCAGCCCGGATTAAATTAATAATGATTAATTGGGGCTCCCGAAAGCTGAGCCGCCTAGCGAAGATTACAGTGTGCGTTCGAGCTCACTCTCTCTCCCTTTTATTTCCTCTCTCCCTTCCTGGCCCGTGTCTCCTCCCCCCCAGGTGACATTCTAAGATGGGAAATTGGAAGTGGAAGATTTGGAGATCTGGGGCAGCCATTAGCAGCTGTTCAGAAGGCTGATTCCAGCTGAGCCGGGTGGGGAGATCTGGGAGGGTCCCTGCCTAGAGAGTTCTGCTGGTTCTCCTGTTCTGACCCACCCCAGGTGGACAGAGTCCCCTGCCCCGGTCGTGGAACCCAGGTCAGTGTGCTCCTTCCTCCTGCCATCACGGCCTGTTCAGGCTGGTCTGCACCGGCTTGATTACCGGCGTCTGGAGATGGACAGGCAGGGCCGGGGGCAATATTCTGGTCTCCCAGCTGTGCTCATTTCATGAGAAAAACAGTAGGATCTGACACCCAGGGCCCCTGATGCATCAGGGAGGAGGGTGCACCCAGGCTGGGGCTTCTGCCTAAAGGGAGACCCCTGCCCTGCCCTGGGAGGAGACCGAGGGAGACAGGTCTCTGTCCGCTTCAAGGGCACAGAGAGATGAGACACAGCAACAGAGCCGGAGAGACAGATAACAGTCAGAAGGCACTGTTCCCACCTAGACATCACAGATCAGAGAAAAGCCCTAGCTTAGCCCCGACAAGGCCTCTCTGGCAGATTTCCTTTCCGCAAGTTGCTCCTTCAGGGCAGCCCGGGATAAACCTAATCCCTCCCCCCGCCAGGTCCCGCTCAGCCCATGGCTTGTGCAGGTGCGGGCAGACAGAGCCTGTGTTCAGCGGCAGACTTAGGAGGAGACTGCATTTTTTGGAGACCACGCATTACCCCCAGAACCCACCTCCCGGGGACACCCCCCCCATTCCAACCGTTCTTAAACGGCCACCAGGAATGCCATGCATCTCCCTCCCTCGATGCAGGCCGCTTCTGCCAGCTGCCTGGGTTATTAGCAAACATTCGCAGAGGGCACCACTCTGCTGGGCTCGTAAAATGCAACACGGTCTCAGCCTCGACTTGGGAGGTTTAACCATAAACATTCCTGCAGTGGGCTTGGCAACCTCCCTGACGCCGACGCCAAGGCGCCATGTGAGGTGAGAGGGAAGGGGGTGCCAGCCAAGCCCTATGGTCTGGGAAGGTTCTGTGCCACTTCAGAGAGCCGGCAGCTGGACCTGTGTGGGAAGTCTGCGCCGGGGGTGGGGGTGGGGTGGGGGGGGGAGGATGTCAAGAAGGAAGTAAAGGTAGCCTCTGGGGAAGAACCAACTCTAGACCCTCTGGCTAAATGCTCCCATCCCTCTCGAGTGGCCGGAGAGGTGAGCCAGCTCACAGGGACCAGCCGCCTGGCTGCACCTCCTCTGCTCGTGTCTCCTCTCCTCCAGCCCCACGCTCCACCACGTACACAAGAGGCAGACCCGCTGGGGGGCTTCAAGTACAGGCTGTGGAGTTCACCCACCTGGGTGTGTCCCAGCTCAACACCTGTTCGGTGGGTGGGCGGGGCCAAGTTGCTTAACTTGGTAAATCCTCAGTCTTCTCATCCACAAGGGATGATGCTGCATCGAAATCAGAGGGCCGTTGTGAGAACTGAGGTAGGCGCATAATGACTGCTCTGAAAACACAATCCTTGCCCTGGCCGGTCTGGCTCAGCGGTGAGAGCGTCGGCCCGCGGACCAGAGAGTCCCGGGTTCAGTTCCCGCTAAGGGCACGTACTGCGGTTGCCGTCTGTCCCTGGCCCCAGTTGGGGTCGTGTGGGTGGCAGCCAGTCGATGTGTCTCTCTCACGTCGATGTTTCTCTCTCTCTCTTCCTCCCTCTCTCCCTCCCGTTCTGTCTGAAGATGAATGCAAAATGTCCTCGGGTGAGGATAAAAACAACAAAAAAACCCCCACACTCCTTAATGGATGACCAGAGAAACAATGTAGTCCATCCGCACAATGGGATATTACTCAGCCATGAAGCTAGGACACCTCTACAGCACCGATAAACCTGGGAAACAGAGTGCTGAGTGAAAGATGCCAGACACAAATGGACAAGTGTCATGTGATTCTATTTCTATGACATATCTGGAGCAGGCAAGTTCATGGAGACAGAAAGCAGATGAGAGACTACCAGGAGCTGGCGGGAGAGGAGTGGGCATAGTGACCCACTCCTGCGTCTCCTGGGTCATTATCACTGAATGCGTACAGGGTTTCTGTTCGGAAAGATGAGCAAGTGCTGGAGATGAATGGTGGTGGTGGCTGTACAACACTGTGAATGTCGTAATGCCATGGAATTGTATACTTAATAATTAAAACGGCAAATTTTATATGATATACATTTTAACATAATAAAGATGTAATTAAGTCTATCGTTAAAACCATTTTAATTTCCCCCGAGCAAGGGGTACGGCAGAGGCCTCGGAAGGAACACGCCGCACTTGGATCCTAAAAGCAGGAGAAAGCTCACTGGATGACCAGAGGCGGGCCCACTCCAGGACCCTCCCTGCCACCTTGGCCAAGTCACTCGGCCTCACCTGTCTGTGGAGGCTGCCCAGGCTCTCCCTGAGGCCAGGTGAGGGCTGGCTGGATGGTAGCATACAGGAAGGTCAGATGTGACAAAAAAATCCTGGGTCCCGCCCCCAGCTCTGCCACCAGCCAGCTTGCTGCCCTGGAGACAGGACAATTCTCGCCCTGGCCAGTTAGGCTCAGCAGATAGAGCGCTGGCCCGAGGACCGAAGAGTCTCGAGTTCGATTTCTGGTCAAGCGCACGTACCTCGATTGCAGGTTTGATCCCCGGCCCCCGTTAGGGTTGTGCGGGAGGCAGCCAATCTATGTGTCTCTCTCACATCAATGTTTTTTTCTCTCTTTCCCTCCCACTCTATCCAAAAAAAAATAATAATAATCAGTGGGAAAACTCCTCGGGTGAGGATTAAAAAATAAATAAAAATAGACTAGCCAATTCCCCAATAGACACAAAAATTCTATCATGTCAGACTCAGTGGCCCGGACATTCAGGACCAAACCCATTAATGACCAAGGTGATGTTCGCCGTCCTGTTTCCTGGACTTGCCAGGTCAACCCCAAATGCACTTTTCCCCAAAGACGAGACGGCGCACACACAGCCACACGAGGACCCACTGCTCTCCGCTGGGGCACATGTTCACCAGACAAATCCGCTGACCCGAAGGCCACGGCCCACAGCTGGGAAATCCGGCCACGGAAGGCCAGGAAGACAGACAGGCCGACGCGGGGAGGGTGTCCACAACTCCAGGTGATTGGGAAGGACTGGCTTTGCTGGCCAAGAAGGAAAATTGTCCAACACCACTTCCATAAATACCGGGACTCCCTCGGAGCCCCCTCCTGAAAGTTTGGCCCCATCCACAGCCAAGTGTCCACACTCATGACATCGTCAGGGTTTGAATCTGTTTAATTATTTTAAAATATATGAGGTGTCTTTTGCCAGGGCCAGACAAAGAGAGGCTCCTCCCAGAGGCCCCTCTTACAGACCAAGGGCGTCAATCAGCTGAAGAGGGTGTTCCAGACCCAAGGGCAACATCAGAAAGAAGTCCCTTAACAAAGCACCTTCCTGGAACTTTGGGGTCCTTCATCCAGAGGAGCCCCACTGCCCAGGCTGGCTGTGAAGTGCTGCAAGGTCGATTTTGGGTAGATCGACCTTGAGATGTGGAAACATGCTCACCAAGGCCAGCTCTCTGCCTCACGCTCTCGCCCTCCCTCCCCACCCTAGGCCACCCCGGGCCCATGCTCCCCGAACCTTGTTGGCAAGTGTACAGTTGGCCCATTCCCTCCTCTTGGGGTGGGGAGGGTCCCCGACATCCCTAGCCTTTGGGTTTCTCTCCTGCCCCTCCTTACTGGCCTCCACCCTCCCAGCTAACTGGTCACCCAGGATATGGCAGACAGAATAATGCCTGCCCACCCCCCACCCCCCCCCAACGTGTCTGCCCTAATCCCCGGAACCTGTGCATGTGTGACCTTATACAACAAAGGAGACTTTGCAGACGTGATTAAGTTAAGGACTTTGAGGTGGGGAGGTGAGCCTGGATCTCCAGAAGGTCTCTGGCTGTGGTGAGCTGGAGACACGGCTATGGAAACAGGGCCACGGAGATGCAACACTGCGGGCTCTGAAGAGGGAGGGGGCCCCAAGCTGCGGATTGTGGGGAGCCTCCAGAAGCTGGAAGAGGCAAGGAACCAGCCCTGCCAACACCCTGATTTTAGCCCGCGGAGACCCATGCTGGACTCCTGACCTCCAGTTCTGTAGGAGAATCCACTGGTGTCAATTTAGCCACCAAGCTTACAGTCATCTGTTACGCAGCCACAGGAAGCCAGCGCCCAGCTGCGGGCCCACCTGGAGCTGCTGAGAGAGTACAGGGTTGCTGGCTGGCTGAGCTCAAGGCGGATCCCCAAATGGCTCGCCAAGGGCAGTCCTGGGCCGGTGCTGCCACTCCCAGCCCCCCAGCCAGGGTGAGCTCAGCTCCGTCCCCTGCATCTCCATGAGGTCCGCAGGCAAAGGCTGCTTGTTAACCGTGCTGGCTCCCCAGCAGGCACCTGGCAGATGTCTATGGCAAGGATCCTCATGGTGTCCCTCACCTGACTGTCCACAGAATCAACTCCACCAGGATGCTTTTGATGGGGCCTCAGCCTACCTCTTCCCCTGCTCTCCCAGGACCTGCTACTGAGATCTCACCATCCTCCTCCCTGTCCCCTGTGCCACTGTGGGGCCACTCACCCAAATCCCAGCCAAACCAAACCTTGTGGTTCAACGGAAGCCCCCACGCCCCATAACACTGCCTCCTAGGACCACAGGGCCCCCATCCCTCCCCTGACTCCTCCCAGAGCCGCCTTCCCTCGGACGCTGCAGCCCACCCTCCAGGCACCTAGCATGCCGGTGGGCCCTGCGGTGCACTGAGAACTTCCATCCTGCCTCCAGGAGCCCCTCGGGGCCATGGGAGTGGGTCCGCAGGGCAGAGGCTGGATGAACAGCTGAGGACGGACTTAGTAACAGCATGAGGATGAGACCATGTGTTTGTGTCCCGACTTCCCTGTCGGATCATAAAACTCCTCCAGGGCAGGGAGCCTTTCTTCTCAGACTTCTGAGGAGCAGTTGTTGACTATGGGAGTGGAAAGCCCTACATGAAACTCATTAGGAAGAGAAAATGGGGGGTGGCAGCTTGGGGATTTTTCTCATCCCTGGCTTAAGGGATGACGAAACTATGCTTTTACAGGGGTGACCCCAGCATCTCTTCACCTCTTTTCATATCCATGCTGAGGGGGAACTGGGAGGACCCCACCAAGTTCCAGCAGCCCTCGCCTGGGACCTGCAGGGACATCACCTCCAGATGGCAGAGTGAGGCTCCCACTCACCCTTCAGGGGTCGGTGGGCCCAAGTCAGGGCCTCAGGCAGGTGGAACTGTCCACTTACCTACTTCCCTTCCCATGATGACAATCGGGCAAACATGTAGGGGGCCAGTGTGCCCGCCTCCCCTTCGCTGGCTGGCCTGCCCACCGACAGCCCGGCAGGGCACCCAGGGGCTGGAGCAGAGGGCTCCCGGGCTGCTGCTGCCCACACCTCACCCCCTGGAGAACTGTCTTTGGGGATGAGGGTCCTCCTGCCTGACCGTCAATTTTAGACCATCTAGGGAGACATCAGACTGCAAGTGACTGGTCAAGATTCAGCTGTGTCCCGTGAGCCCCTCAGCAGGCAGGCGGGTGGCAGGGGTCACTCGGGGGCACAGGGTACTCTAACCGCCTTGCCCCTCACTACTGTGAAGGCCTGGGGTTTGACAGGCCCTACATGTCCTCACTGAAGACACTGGTCAGGTCTGGGAGGCCAGGGTGAAGGCCAGAGTGAAGGTGGGTAAACTGGGCACTGAGCCGGGCACCGATCCTTCCTCACGGACCACAGGACTAGGGGCAAGTGCATCATGGCCCTGAGCCTCAGTTTCCCAACTGTGAAAGGAAGGAAATGACATTCCTTTCTCCTGGGACCTGGGACCTCTGTAAGAATGAAAGGAGTTGGAATAGCAAGGAAAACAGACTGCAAAGAGGAGGCAACGAGCGGTATGATCTTATGTTATCATCTAGCACAGCTAGAGAGGCCGAAAAGCATCCACAGGCGGGCCCCGCCGAATGCTGCTCCCTTGTTTTAATGCAGCTCTACCCGACCTCCTGCCTTTGCCTGGGTGTCTGTACACGTGTGCGGTGAGACGGATGAGGTCTGGGGTAAGACAGGCAGCCTTGCATAGGCTGTTTCCTCCCTCGCATGCCCTTCCAGCCTTGTCCCAATCCTGAAATCAACTCTCTGCTGGGCCCCCAGCGTGAGCAGCTCTGTTCTCCCATGTGCGCTCCCACCACCCTGACACAGACCTCCAGCTCCCCACTCCCCACCCCGGCCTCCCTGATCTCAGACAACGAGGTCTGGGGCCTGGCCTGCTCATAGGAGCGCTCTGATGTCTGGTCCCTGCATCTGTGCTCAGAAAGGCTGCGTGGGGGCTGGGGGCTGGGCAACAAGGGTCACCTTCACATTCCACAAATAAGGGGCCAGAGCCAGGGGCACAATGGTCCGAAATTGTGTCCACACATTCTGTGACACCTCTCCCACTGGGAGGCAGACTCTCCTCCTCCTCTAACCGATGCAGGCCGGCCTCAGTGACTCACTTCTAACAAAGAGAATGCAGCAGAGGTGACCCTGGGGGACTGCCGAGCTAAGCCATAAAAGGCCCTGCAGCTTCCTACAAACACCTGTACACAAAAGTTCATGACAGCACTAGCCACGGTAGCCAGCGGCAGAAACAACTCAAATGTCCGCCAGCAGATGAAAAAGCAAAATGTGGTATGTCCATACAGTGGAATATTAGTCAGCCATGTAAAGGAATGAAGCTCTAGCATGCTACCCCATGGGTGAACCTCGAAAACATCGTGCTGAGTGAGAGAAACCAGTCAAACCAGTATGGTATGATTCCATCCATAAGACACAACCAGAGTAGGGAAGTCCAGAGAGACAGAAAGCAGACTGGTGGCTGGCAGGGACAGGGGAAGGGGACAGGGGAGTGACTGCTTACTGAATACAGGTTTCCTTTGGGGGTTGATACAAATGTTCTGGAACTGGACAGAGGTGATGATTGCAGAAAACTGTGGAAGTCCTAAATGCCACCGAAGTGCACCCTTAAAAGTGGAGAAATCTGTCTGTGAACCTCACCTCAATCACAACATCAAAGGCCACATGGCTTCTGCCTCCTCTCTCTCTCTCTCTCTGGACTTGCACCGTGGGAACCCTGCCCACCATGTCAGGAGCTGGGCACCCTGAAGCCACCACGCTGGAGAGAACAGGTGCAGAGACCACGAGAGGGGGAGAAAGAGACCTGGGGAGCCCTCTCCTGTGGGAGTCTTCGCAGCCCGGCCTCCAGGTGACAGACACCGCATGGGAGACTCTGAGTGACAACCAGCAGGCTGAGCCTAGGCGGGCCCCCGATCATGGGAGATCACTACAAAGTGGTTACTGGTTTACGCCATCACGTCAGGGGTGGTTTGTCATGCCTTGCAGATAATGGGCTGTCCTGAAGGAAGCTGCTTGTCTCCCCCCGTTCCCAATACGCAGTCAACAGAGGCAGCGAATCCATTCGAACCGGCATCCCTGTTAGGGCCTGGCGGGCATCTTGGGTGAGAAGACGGCGGCAGGCAGGGCGGCAGAGAGGAGATCCCTGCCCTCCTGAGGGGACCAACAGGTGTGGACCATGGCTGGACAGCCACCAAACCACACACACTCCCTGAGAAGAACCTGGACAGGTCCAACCCCAGCTCACCGGGCTCAATCCTGGCTGTGCTGCTGGCCAGACGTTGGAACAGTTACTCACCCTCTTATGCTTTGGTTTTCCTGTCTGCAAAATGGGGTGACCATGGAACCTGCATGGGAGGGTTGTGGGTAGGATTAAATGACTTAGAGCAGAGCAGGCGCTACCCACGTGTTGAAAACCAGAAGGGCAGGCCACGCCCTTGGCTCAGTGTCCACACAGGTACAAGTGTGGCTTGCGGCTGTCCTGCCCTCCATTCCCATGTCTTGCAATCTATCCTTTGTCTCCAGTTTTCCATTCAATTCCTACTTTTGAAGGTGAACATTGGCGAGGACATGGGACCCAGATGGTCTCCTATCCTGCCGGGGGAGGAGAAGCTGATACAACTGGTTTGGGACAAGCGTGCTGGCACGATCCAGCAAAGCAGAAGATGACCCTAGCCTGTCACCTTGAAATTCTGCTACAAACCCTTGAGAAACTCTCACGCATGAGCACCAGGTAGAAGAACAGGCACAGGCAGCATCTGTAATAGCAGGACACCAGAAACAAGCCCTTCCTATCAATGAAACATGAGTTAATAAATGGCACACATGGAATACTATGCAGCCAGGAAAAGGGGCAGGCTGGCCTTACAGGAATCACTTGGAGTAAACCTCAGTCCCTAAGCAGGTGCCGGAGGACATGTGCTCTAGCAGATCATTCATCCAGAGTTTAAAAGCAAGCCAGACAAAACTAGAGATGGTCTCTGGCCACAGCCATAGGCACGGAGTCTGAAATAGCAAACTTTGGATAGTGGATGCTCTTGGTAGAGGGAAGAGGATAGTGGAGGGGACTCAAGGGTCGCTGCCACTGCGGTCGATGCCAGCAAGAACAGGCCATCTGATCTGGATGATTCCGGGAGCGGGGCTGTGCTCTGAGGTCTCTGCTCATATTATTTCATTTAATCATCAGCCTTGTTGTTACCCCTCTGCACAGATGGGCAGACTGAGGTACAGAGAGGTGCTGCACTGGGTTGGATAGTGCCCCCTAAAATTCATGTCCCCCAGGAAACTGGGAATGTGACCTTATTTGGAAATAGGGTCTTTGCAGATGTAATCACGTTAGGATGAGGTCATACGGGGTTAGGGTGGTCCTAATTCCACTGCTTAGCGTCCTTATGGGAAGAAGGCAGTTTGGACACCGGCGGAGAGAATGGAATGAGGAGACAGACACACAGAGAGAGGTCACGTGAAGAGAAGAAGGAGGCAGAGAGGGAGGGACGCAGCGACAAGCCGAGGAACGCAAGGACAGCTGGCGGCCACCAGCAGCTGGGAGAGGCACGGACAGATTCTCCCTTCGAGCCTCCAGAAGGAACCAGCCCTGCCGACACCTTGATTTCAGACTTCTGGCCTCTGGAACTTGAGAGAATAAATGTCTGTTGTTTCCAGCCCCCAACTTTGTGGCCATGTAGACACTTACTGGAACTACTGTAGTCACAGGAAGGTAACAGAGGTCTATAACCTGCCCACCGCTGATAGGGAAGGCCCAGACATCGTGACACAAAACTGGGACTGAGAGAAGGGACTGACCACAAAGGGGCACAGCGAAACCTTCTGGAGCGATGGAACGTTCTGTGGGATGCCTGTGGTCGTGGTTACACGACTGTATACATTTGTCAAAACTCACTGAATTAGACACTTAAAACGCACGGGTTTTATTGTATGTGAATTCTACCTTAATAAAGCTGAACAAAAAATAAAGCAATTCTATCTGCACACAAACGCACAAATAATTATTCTTCACAAGAGACGTAACGGGCATTACTAACCATCTTACAGATGAGAAGTCAAAGCCCAGAGAGGTTGATTTGTCCAAAGATGCACAGCAAGGAGCTGCGACTGTGGGAGGATGAAGATGCCCAGGCTGCGGGTGGTTATTCTGTTTACCTTCCTGCCTCCTTACCAAGCTCTGAGGGTCAGGAGCAGGGCTGCCTTATTTTTGTCCAAGTCCCCAGAGTCTGACCCAGTCAACCCCAAACCAGCTCTAATAAAAGATGAAGGGAAATAAAAGCCCTTTGTGGTAAGAAAGACAAGGGCAGTGTTCTGCACCGGGGAGGGAGGAGGGCCGAGCCAGGAGTCTGACGACCCCACAGAGAGTCCTGTGAGGCGGCCTCTCATTGCTGAATGGCTGTGCTGGCCCTGACTTCCACCCCCAGCCTCCTACCGGGTGAGGACAACATGGAGAGGGTCTCCTGGGGGCCAGGGGCCCGGTCAGCAGCTGGGGTTGGCAGGGAGAAGAGGGACTGGGATGAGGTCCAGCCTGCCTGCTAGGAAGAGGCCACACACTGTGCCCACGCCATGGCCCCGAGCCCTGTGGGCACGTCTGCCCTGCAAGGACGGACAGCCCTCCATTCAGCACATGGGGCCAGGAGCAGTTGGGAAGGAGGCAGGGAGGCACAGCATCCCCTCCAAAGGCGGTAGCAGGTCTCCTGGAAGGAAAGAATCCCGAAAACGCTGCTTGATTGCTGCAGGAAGGGAAGAACACACAACAGAAGCCAGACAGCACAAAGGCCTCTTCTGAAGTGGGCGTGTGCGTCCCCAGGGCAGGGAGGGCGACAGGAACAATGGCCTTGCCTCTCACTTGAGTTCCAGACCAGGCTCTGAGGCTCCAGAGGCCTCCCCGGCATGGATTCTGCAGCCAGGTGGCCTGGTCTGGACCCTGGCTATTCTGGGTGACCTTGAATGAGTGACACACCCACTCGGTGCTTCAGTTTCCCTATCTGTAAAATGGGGATAATGACAGTAACTCCCCCATAGCGTTGCTGTGAGGATTCGATAAATGTCCAATGTGTGGACAGTAAGTGCCCTGGAAGGCTTGTGGTTGTTATGATGATTCTTCAGGGTCAGCAGCCGCTGCTCTGGGCTTCGCTCTCAGGCTCTGACAGAGAAGAAAGGCTCTCTGTGCCGTCCCCCCGAGTCCTGAGCAGACGCGGCCCGGCCGCCTGCTCGCGGGAGGCTGGGCAGGAGCTCCCACACCGGCCCACTCACTCATCGGGGGACCGTGCGAGATGGTGGTGCTGCAGAAGGGGCAAAGAAGCACACGGCGTGGTCCTTGCCAGTCAGCTGGTCAGCGTGATAAAACAAAAAGTAACTTGCAAACTAAAAAACAGCATTGGGGGGGGCCGCATCCTGTCTGTCTGTGTCCGTCTCAGGCCCCACGAAGGCTCTATGCAGAGTCGGCTACTTTTACAGGCGCTAAGAAAAGAGGAGCAAGGTGTACGTTCAAGGCATCCGTTAGAAAAAGGTGGCCCTTGGCCCGGGACACGTGGTGCACGGGCTGGCTGTCAGGGAATGTCCCTGTGCAGTGTGGGAGCTGCACAAGAAGTACGAGCAAAATGAGTGACAGCGAGTTTAAGGCACGTGGGAGCCCCGAGTGTTTGTAGGGAGGCAGGTGGGGCTAAAATGAACCCAGGAGCAGCCTCCAGGCCGGTGAGGGAAGGGCGCTGGGCCCCACCTGGGCCGTGGGTCTGCACCTGCTCGTGGATGTGAGCTTGGCATCTGTTTAGGAACCAAGATGTATCAGGCGATGCCTTGTTGGACACCCAGGGCTTTGCTGAAGTTTTTCGAAAAATAAAATCCACCTTGAAAACAGGGTCTGATTGTTCAGAGAGGGTGAGGGCCGCTGCTCTGACCCCCCAGGTGGAAGTAAGAAGGGTGGCCAGACCCCAATGCGCTCTCGCCAACGTCCTCTCCCGCAGCATCCCTAGGGCCACCCGGCCGAGGCTCACGGCTCACTGGCAGAGGGGAGCTGCCTTTCAGCACCACCCTCCCCAGGGTGGGTGCTTGTGTAGATGCCGACAGACTGGCCTCCCTGCTTTCGGCTTTGTTGGGGCTGAAATGCCTCCCACCACAGATTCCACGGACACAAGCACAAAGGCTACCTCCTCCAGGAAGCTGGCCAGAGCCCCGTGTGGCTCTGGTCCCTCCTCTAGGGAGCAGACTACATCCCTGACTGCTGCTAGTCTATTCTTTTAATCCTCACCCGACGACATTTTTGCATTTATCTTCAGATGGAGCAGGAGGGAGAGAGGGAGGAAGAGAGAGAGAGACACATCGAGTGGCTGCCACCCACATGACCCCAACCGGGGCCGGGGACAAACTGCAACCAAGGTACATGCCCTTAGCGGGAACCGAACCTGGGACTCTCTGGTCCGCGGGCCAACACTTTAACCGCTGAGCCAAACTGGCCAGGGCACTGCTGCTATTCTCAGTGGCACCAGGGTGTTGCCCCAGACAGGGAGCTCCTTAATCAGAATCCTCTTTGAACCTTTGCAGGGGGCCAGCTGGCTCTTGACACGTCGCAGATTCCCGGGCTGCTCCACATCCTCATCACAGTCGGCTCAGGCAGCAGGGTGGGCGAGGTGGGTGCAGAGGTGCTTGGTGCCACCTCAGGCAGGCGGCTTCCATGCTCTGGGTCTTTGCCCATTTGCCTGGTGGCTTTATTGCCTGTGAGGCTCCCCCTGCGTCTCCGACACTCTCCAGGGAATTCAGAGTGGGTGCCTTTTTCATTCTTTCTTAAAATGTCAACACGGGGGAAGGGGGTTGGTCGTGCTTATTTCTCACTGATCTTCATTTCTTCCTTCCACAAATATTTACTAAGCACCTACTGTGTGCCAGGCACTGTTCCAGGAACTGTGCATGCAGCCATGAACAAACCAGACCACCCACAGAGCGAATGGAGCTGATGTAGGTTTCCGTGGGGTTAAGGGAGACAGAGAGCAAACAAGTAAAACAGCGTGTTAACAACACATGTGAGGGAGGAAAATAAGTTCTGGAAGGTGGGAGAGGAACTGTCGAGTTGGAGCCGGGAATTTTGGATAGAGTGGTTAGGAAAGGCCTCACAGAGGAGGTAACAATGGAGGAAAGACCCTAAAGGAAGGGAGGAAGCCAGCCGTATAGATAGCAAGAAGAAGTACATGCCAGGGAGAGGGAGCAACAAGTGCAAAGGCCCTGGGGTAGACACATGGCTGGTGTGGTCGAGTAATAGAAAGGCCAGCTGGGCTAGAGTGGAGTGAGATGAGGGCAGAGGTGGGGTGTGGGCAGATCATGAAAGGCCTCATGGGTCACCGCGAGCATGATAGTGGTTGCTAAGCTGCTAGGTCCTCCAAGAGGTCCTCCATAAAACCATGGAGTGGGTGGTGCAGGGGGCAGGCAGGCAGTGAGCCCCGTCCCCCCTGCCCGCTCCTGTTCTCTCTGGGCCCCACTGTCGGCCCCCAAGGCCACCCTGGGAGCCCAGGCCTCTGCAGTCCGGCCAAGTGTCGCCTGTCTTGCACAATTTCCGGGAGCCAAATCTGACAGAGCCATCTGTCTCGAACAGACCCCAGCGCCTGCCTCCAGCTGGTCCCTCACACGAGCCAGCGTTCTCAGTGACACCACAGAACACTCATCTGCTGTCCCTGTCCCCAGAGACGCACAGGGAGACCAGAGGCGCTGAGCGCGGAGCCGAGGCGGCAGCATCTCCGGGGCAGGCGGTGTGACCCCTGCACCCCTCTCGGGGCAGGGAGCCCATTCTGCAACAGCTTTGCTGTAAGCCAAGTGGCTTCTTGAGGTGCTCCGGACCCCAGCCCCACGTCCCAGGACAAGGCAGAAACCCACCTCTCGTTTTCACTCTCTCCTTTTTGTGACTCCCCTGCGCAGGGAGTAAAACACCCACCCTGGCTGGTAATCCAGACTTGCCGGACTTGAGACTTCCCAAGTGATGCTGGAACAGATGTTCAGATAGCCCCCCCATCTTTCATCTTTCCAAAAAAAAATCTCAACCCATCTGAAGCTGTTGGGCACTTGGACTAATAGATGTGTAAACCACAGTGCCAAATAAGTGTTGGCAAGCCCGGGGGCACCTCGCGCCGATGGCTGCAGCTTCGACGAGCCTGCTCGTTGGTATCACAGACCCGGCTTCCAGGCCAGGCCCTCCCCAGTCATCTACTGTTGGGGGGGGGAGATTCCTGCTGGGAGGACGGACGTTTGCAAGCCCCATCTCCGGCACAACTAGTCCCCAGTGCAGTGAGGTGGACGACAGTGGCGATTTTCGGGGAGACCAGCTGGGTACACAGATATTGACACCCCGTTTTCTTTTCCAGAGCCACATTGTCACACATTCCCTCAAATGAATGTTCCCATTTTGAATGAGTCACTTGGCGAGGACACCGAGCGCTTATGCCAACACGTGGGTGACCTGCCTGAACCCTTCCTCGGAAAATATCAAGTGGCCATTGTGTTCCCCGCTCACCAGCTCGGGGGAGAGGCCCTTTGCCCGTGCTTGTTTTTCGTGGTAGGGTCTGCTGACCTCCTCCTGGTCCAGCAAGATGCACACATGTGCCCCGGGCTGTCAATCCGGTCGCTCAGGACGAGGGGGTGAGGCGAGGGAGAGACTCAGCGATCTGCCAGGACGCTCCATCTCTTCTGTGCTGACAGTCCAGGAAACCACCCCGTCTCCCAGATAACCAGCCTCACCCCCGTTCCCATATGCTTCCTCTTGTCTGCCAGGGTCATACCACCACGTTCTGTTTTCCCGCGTGGGTCCTGGTGATGCTGAAATAAACTGGATCGAAACCACACACCCTTGGAGCTGGCAGGCACTGCAGGATTCTCGAGAGAGCTGTCTGCAGCCTTGACTGTGTGTGAAGCACCAGGGTTCTGTCAAAGAACAGGTTCTGTTCTAGGCTGGGGGCAGGGCCCGAGACTCTGCCTTCCTTATGAGCTCTGGGAAGAGCTGGTGCTGACAGTGAGGGGCTGGCCCAAACCCCACTTGTGCAGAATCAGCTGGGTCAAGAAGCACACCCTCGCCTAAGTTGAACCAAACAGGCCATTTTTGGCAGCAATAACCTGGAAGGGACACCGTGTCCTTCTCCGTGTACGACATCAGGAGGCCCATGATGTCATCTGTCCTTCCCTCGTGATTATGGCATTGATCTCTTGGTGGAGGGGGCACCTGCCCAGTTGAAAGTGACCACTTTCTCCTTCAAAATCAGTGAGGATCTCATGGAGAGATACCTTGATAGGGTGCAAACATCCTGTTTCCATCCTACTGTCGGTCACCCGTAGGTTTCAGCATCCACGGGTGATTCTCGCCTGAAACAGCGGCTACTGTGGTGTCTGCAAACGGCGATTTTGTACCTCTGTCATTTCCTCCATGCTCATTAATTTTTTTTATTCAAATTGGGGTCTGTTATTTTAGATCTAATACAAAAAAAGAGCCCTGGCCGGTTTGGCTCAGCAGTTAGAGCGTCAGCCTGCGGTCCAGAGAGACCCGGGTTCGGTTTCCGCTAAGGGCACGTACCTCGGTTGCAGTTTGTCCCCGGCCCTGGTTGGTCGTGCGGGAGGCAGCCACTCGATGTGTCCCTTTCACGTCGATGTTTCTCTCTCTCTCTCTCTCTCTCTCTCTCTCTCTCTCTTCCTCCCACTCTATCTGAACAAAAAATGGAAAAATGTCCTCGGGTGAGGATAAAAAAAAAAGAGCCCACAGACCCCTGAGCTGAAGTCTTAGCAATGTGTGTTACCTGCTTGCTGGTGGACGTCTGCCTACAGCAGCCAAGAGGGCAGCCTCTGCTGCACGGGGGCCCGCGTGTGCCAGCCCTCCCCCGGCACCCGCCAGCCTTCCTTTGTGATTGCACGGACCACCATTTTCCTATCATTCCCTCCAGCCCGAATGATCCCGACAGACTACGGACCACGACTCTCCCAGCAGCAGGAGTTCAATACCCAGTTAGCGGATTCTCGCCTCCCACTCGCTGGCTGGAACACAACATCTGCACAGAGTTTCTAAGAATCGCCAACCAAGCAAATCCCTTAATTGGTGGACATGAAAAACCGAGGCCATGTGCTGTCATCACAGAGTCCTGGGGGCTGCGGGAGGGTGTGCTGCTAGGAGATCAGGTGTCTGGGGCAGGAGCAGAGAGGAGGCCACGGGGGCAGGTGTCCCAGCCACCTCTCCTGGTTCTCGCCTAGTGGATGTAAGCGGAGGCGCCAGGGCCCGGCCCCGCCCGCTCTGCCCTCTCCCACCTTCTGTCTGTCTGATCGTTCTCTGCTGTCATGTTCTTTGTCCCCGTGCTGCACGCTGTGATTACACGCCAAGAGTCATCCTGCAGCGACAGCGAAAGCACAGCCCATCAGGCAGATTCTCAATTCTCCTGGCCTCCTGACCCGCGGGGCCATCTCCTGGGTGGGGGGCATCTTGAAAGCAGAACAGTGTGCTTCTGAGGGCTGGCAGGCAGCTGTCGTGGAGGGAGCCACAGCCGTGGGCACGCACGCGCTGAACGGCCAGGAAGGAGGGTAGACCATGCAGTGCTGCCTCCTCCTCTCCCCTCCATTGTAGTCACACAAGGAAACCGAGCACCAGGCAGTGGAGACAGATGGGGGAATGGATAAAAGTAGGAACTCTGGATCCGCACTGCCTGGGTTCAACTCCCAGTTCCATTTCCGAGCTGTGTGGCCTTAGGTAAGTGGCTTAACTACTCTGGGCCTCAGTTTCCTCATCTATACAATAGAGGTAATAGTCTCTACTCCTTAGGGTTTGTCTGAGGATTAAAAGAGTTAATGTACCTAGCTCGGCCGGTGTGGCTCAGTGGTTGAGTGTCAACCCATGCACCAAGAGGTCGCCGGTTGGATTCCCGGTCAGGGCACATGCCCAGGTTGTGGGCCTGATCCCCAGTGGGGGGCATGCAGGAGGCGGCCAATCGATGTTCTCTCTCATCGATGTTTCTCTCTCCCTCTCCCTTCCTCTCTCTCTAAAAAACCAATAAAGAAAAAAAATTTTTTTTAAAAACAAGTTTCTGCTTCATTAAAAATAATAAAAAAAGAGATAATGTACCTAGGAAGCACTCAGAACAGGACCCAGACACATAAACAACTATGAATATTGTTTTTACTCTGTTTGGCGCCCTTCCTTCGGTCCATGGGCCTAACAAGGCAACACAGGGCAATGTAAGTTTGTTTTCTGGAACTGTGCAGTTCACCCCCAGAGAGAGTGTCCCAGGATTTAGCAATGGCCCAACCCCATTCACTGGTAGCAGAAGGCAAAACCCAGGGTCCCTCTTGAGGCCCCCAGAACAACAATGCGTAGGTTCATCGTCAGCTGCAGCCTCAGCAGTCCAAAGGGAGAGGCCTAGTTGGGAGCCAAGTGGAACGAAGAAGCTCAGGGCACAACAGGGCTGGCACCCACTCATCTCCGGTGTCCACAGGGCCCCCAGTAGGCTATTTTCAGCTTTTACCAATTCAGCAATTGGTTAAGACAGAGCAGGGAGGGCGGTGTTGGAGGCCAGTGAACAGAGCAGAACAAGAACGGGACAGAGGTGTGTGTGGCCGCTGAAATGGCGAAGGGACAGTTCATGCCTTCTGAGGCTCGGTAATCAAGGCGCTACCCCTCCCACCCTGCTTTCTTGGCTGCTGGCTTGGGAATCCAGCCACCATGTTGCAAGGCTGCTCAAGCAGCACTGTGGAGAGACCCTCCATGTAGACAGGGCCCAACTCACCCAGTGAAGGTACCACCTAGGAAGCAAACCCTCCCGCCCCGCACCAGCCTGCAGATGATTCCAGACCCAGCCAATGTCTTGAAAAACCTTGAGCCAGAACTGTCCAGCTGAGCCACTCCCCAAGTCCTGACCCACAGAAACGGTGACAGACGGTCAACGATGACTGTGGTTTTAAGCCAGTAAGTTTAGGGGGAGATTGGTCATGCAGCATTAACACAGCACTGAATCATACAAGTTAATCGGAAACAAAACCTTGCAATAGGTGAGGAAGGCAAATCTGGACTTACAGAACCCTGATACAGAAGACATATAAAACTACAGATCGAGAGAGGGAAGTCATAATTCATGATAAAAATTCTCCTAGGAAAAAAAACAAGAGACTTTGGGGTTCCCCTGGCTATAAGCAATGGAAGCAAGTGCTCTGCGTGTGGGGTGGCTGAACCCCAGGATGCCGTGATCTCTGGCTAAGTGATCCCGCACATGTCATGGTGACCGTGCCCTGCTCGGACAAGGTGGATCTATCCAGTGTTGTTTGTGATCTGAACGCAAGACAGTAGCGATGAGGTTCGGAAGGAACCCTAATCCCTTGCACCCCACTTCTCCATGCTCCTTCCCCATAATGATGTCACCCATAACCTAGGAAGTGGCCTGGTTCACAAAAAAGACAGTCGAGCCTCAGGATGTAACCTCCCCGCTCCCCCCAAACCATGCCCACTCGCCTCGGCTCTGCCCACGGGAAACCAGGTTGGATGCTTTATGTTCTTCTGGGGTTTTTTTTTTTTTTCCTTTTCTGGAGCATATGGTTTTCAGAAGAAAACAACAAAAATGGAGTCTTTGAAAGTACTTGGAGACTAATAGCCCCGACTAATTAAGAGGCAGGTTAGATTAAGCTCGATGCAGAGTAACTTCTCCGTTCGGCATTTCATACACTCGCTCAACCCCTGTGGGCCTTGCTTTAACCACCTATGGAGGGGATATGAGTAATAATTATCTCCTTTGGAGAGGTGCTGGGAGGGTTAATTAACTTGTGGCTGGGGCTGCTCTGAGCTGCTGCGTGGCTGGTTTCAGGGTGTGAACATCACCACCGAGTGCTGTTCCATGAAGAAGCCATCACTTGCCTGCTGTCAAGAATTCATGACCCCGAATAAGTTACCTGGCTTCTCCAGGCCTTGGATGGCCCCCTGCCCCACCCCCACATGGTTCAGAACTGACGACCTGTAAGATTCCTTGCAGCTCTGACGCTTATGTTGAAAGACAGGCGGCTTGCATCGTGGGTTTGTTTTCTGGGTCTTTTCTTAAATAACTTGAGAGCAGAGAGAGCCAACCCTCCCAAACCTCCCACATCCAACCAGACAGGGCACGGCAAGGGCACCTGGCCCAGCTCCGCCACCTTGCTGGGCCTTCCCAGGTGAGCCTGGTCCTGGTGCCGAAGCAAACTCAGCCAGGATGGTGTAGCAGGCAACCCAGGACTCGGTGACGACTTGGTCCCGAGGAGCCTGCTTCGGCCACCCCAGCTTGGCCCATGGAACCCTCTTTGTCCTCGCCCCCTCCGCTTCCCTCTGCACCGGTTTTCTAAGAAGCCAGGCACAGTTACACAAGACAGTGTCCTCAGAGGACTTTGCAAGTGGAAAAACATTTATGCACATACAAGGAAGCAGGGTGACTTTTTGTAAACTAATGATAACAGTTTGCAGGAACAATGTGTGTGTGTGGGAATACCCAAATGAAAGAGATCACGGGCCCCAGTTACCTCCACCCAGGAGACGGTCCCTCACGATGGAATGGGAGAGCTTAGGTGCTCGAAGGAGTCTTGGGTGCAGAAGCCTCAGCCTGGACGGGTGACAGGACTTGCCCAAGGTCACCGGCAGGCAGAAGCGGGACCCAGACGCACATTCCCCAAACCCTCAGGACACCAAGCCCCATGCTCCGCTCACCACACCTCGGACTTCACCTGCAGGGAAGCGTGGTCTCCAAGGGCCAGGTCCGTCTGCTCCAAAATCACATGGGCTTTGGAACAGAGCAGCAGACCTTCCAGCTCTAGGAAAACTGCCAACGAAAGTGTTGACTTTAGCAACCCTTGGGTGAAAGGAGCGTTCTCTGGGGCCTGGGCAGGGCTCACTCTCCCTGCTAACTGTGGGTGCAAAGAATGAAATAATTCCCCCGATAAGTCCTGGAGGCACGCACCAGATCTCAATGAATGGTGTCTCCCTGGCGAATGACCCCGCCAGATGAAAGCCCTTGTTTGCTCTGAAGTGCTGTTCCTTCCATCAGGAGAGGCGCATTTCTCGACTCTGACCCTAACACAGGCAGGGGAGGGACAGAGAGCCTCAGGGATTTGAGTGAAGGCTAAAGAGATCGAGGTTCAGAAAGCAACCACCTCCAGGTCAGGCTCGCAGGCATCCAGACACAGGGCTCGGTGGCTCCCCAATGACCTCGAGGAGCCGGCAGGGATGGCTCAACCCCCACTATAGATGAAACTGAGTCTCCAGGCCCAGGCGCTACGTTAACTGGGATGAATGGAGGGCTGGCTGGGGAGAAGGAATTTCAGGATCAGGAACAGGAAAACATGGGTCCCCTCTCCAGGGACTCAGACTATAAGCTTCCTGCTGCCCTCCCCACGATTTTCTCAGCCCCCATGACATAGCCACAGTGCTCAGATCGAAGCTGGAGGAATAAACCCGGCCCCCAAAGCCTCTCATTTGATCCTATGCAATATCACACCATTTGCATTTTTAAAAACTGGGGGTAAAAACATACCCCCAAAATATGTGAGGTAAAAAAAAAAACCACCACCAAAAACTTCATGAATTCATGCTCATAGAGGAAACACAAGTCAGTTCAGGATCAAGACTTTTTTTTTTTTTTTTTTTGCATCTTCATTATTAAGTACAATGTCACCTTCCTCAAAAAAGCGAATGGAAAACAAGCAAATAAAAACAAAACCAGAAAAGCAAGGTGCCCTTGAGTAATGGGGGGCAGGGCCCTTGCCTCAAAGAGCAGATGACCGCCATCGCTCCCACCATCTCGGACCCGTGGCTCCGCAGCAGAAGACAGGGTGCTGAGACCCGCAGAGCCGGGGCCAGTGAGGAGTCCCTCTCCCAACTGGGATCAAACCCTGCATTCGGCCCAGACAACTGGGCACCTCCCTCCTCAGCTCTGACATCTGTAAAACAGGGGTGATGATAAGACCTTTCTTATGTGGCAGCTGTAAGGTTTGCACAGCATGATGTAATTAGAGTAAGTGCAGCCCCTGTGTCCCTCTGAGCTGGGAAAGCCTCTGAGGCTGCCTGTCTTACTGCCCACAACCCCTCTATGTGCAGAGATGGTCCACGGGGACCTGACATTCCCTCTGTGTGCAGAGATGGTACTGAGGCTCCTGGGCCACCTTCCTGAGGTCCTCCTGCCTCGGTTTCCCCCTTTGAATGAAGTGAGAAGATTCGTGTAGGATGCTCATACAGTGCTTACAGCAAGGGCGCAGCAGAAGTTAGCAGCCACCAGACGGGTCTTTCAGCTGCCCTGCAAGGTGGAGACAACTGGCCTGATCTAGTCCTCCAAGCTGTGTGACTTTGGGCAACCAACTCAACCTCTCTGGGCTTCCGTTTCCTCATCCGAAAAGTGGGGAGGGGAACCCTGCCAGCACAATCTAATAGTCAGAACTACCTTCTCTGAGGCTCTGGCTACCTACCAGGCACCACGCTGGCACAATGACTTATCAGCTCCCCACTGATATGGGGACCCCAAGGCCCAGGGACTTAGGAAGCACCCACTCTGGCTTTGCCCACAGCTCCACTGAAGCTGAGGGAGGTTGCCTGTGTGAGGCCTTGCACCCACATGTGCAGAAATAAGCAGAGGCCAAAGGGCAGCGTACAGGCAGGGCTGCTCAGCCATCTGCCTCTTCCCAGGTAAGCCTCTTCCCTTCCTGAACCAAGGTCGCCATCTGCTGGGAGCATGGGGCTCAGCACCCCGGTGCCCCTATGCTTAGCTCCCACCTGGGTGCAGGGCCTGGGATTAGAGGGGCCTGACCTTAACATTCCCATGTCGGGTCCCTGCGCCCTGGCTGGCTCCCCACCTCCAGGTCAGACCCCCAAGATTTGACCTTGACCCAATGGATCAATGGCCGGCTGTGCTGGGTGCTGGCTTCAGAACCTTAGCGCTCTTCCTCGGCGTGGCTCGCGTCCCGTGGATATTTACGATGAAGCTGTCGAGGCGGATCACGCCAAGGCACCTCCCTGGGTAAGATCCAGGCCCTTCCCTCAAGATGCCCCTGCCACTGCTATCCTTGTTCGCTCAGGGCCCTCGGCCTGGGCTTCCTTCTCCCACTCACCCCTTCCCCTGCCTGCCTTCTATGTGGCTTTCATGTCTGTCTGGCCTTTCCTTTGGTGCTGAGGAGCTCTCACTGGCTGGAACTACCCACCCTCCTCCTAATTCCTGAGGCCATGTGCTCTGGAATCTTCCTCTGCCTGTTGGCGGGGGCCAGCAGAGGCCCGGCTCAGTGCCTGTGGCCAGCTGACCATTCCATGCCACACTCGGTGGCCAGCCCCAGCTGAACCGCCTGTGGCCTCTCATTGCTGACCACCTCCCGGCACCAGACATGCTATAATTAGGAACACTTTGATCTCAAGGCTGCTGAAGGAAAAACTACAGAAAATGCATTGTCTCCCTGTGAACTGCAGAAGGTGCAGGGTCGGGGTCCTGGGGAGCCTGCAGGGTCTAGGTGCCAGGAACTAGACCAGCTTGGACCAGGGCTCTGGGTTCAGTTCCTTCCAATGGCGAGCGGGGAACGGGCACCGGGCTTGCAGAGCTCAGGACACAGTCCCTAAATCCCACAGGGAGCCAAGAGCACGGCCTGGGGGCCAAGCCTAAGGAGGGCCTTCACGACAACGGACGACGCTGTCCCGTCCGGGTGTCACTAAACACAGGGCCACACCTCTTCCTTGCCTTTAACTCTCTTGTTGTGGTGATGGCAAAATGCACACAAGATAAACCTGACCATGTAGCCACTTTCAACAAACCATTCAGCGGCACTCAGCACCTTCACTGTGAGGTGCAACCAGCACCTGAGTCGAGCTGCAGAACGCGTTCATCCCCCCAGACAGAAACCGGTATCCAGCGGCTGTCGCTCCCTGCCCCGCCCCAGCCGCGGGCAAGCATTCATCTGCTTTCCGTCTCCACGGATGTTTCTACTCTGGACATTTCAGACGCGTGGAACCCTACACACGTGGCCTTCTGTGACTGGCTCCTTCCACTCGGTGCGATGTTGTCAAGGTTCATCCATGTCGCAATGTGTCAGTGCTTCTCTCTCTCTTTTTTAAAGATATTCTTGAAAAAAAAATTGGTTTCAGAGAAAGAGAGAGAGAGAGAGAGAAACATGGATCGGTTGCCTCCCCACACATACCCTGATGGGGACCGAATCCACAGCCTAGGTCTGTGGCCTTATTAAGGCCGAACCTGCAGCCTTTCAACCAGCTGAGCCACCCGGACAGGGCAGGGCCTCGTTCCTTTTCACGGCTGAGTAATATTCCATCGTATGGACGGGCCACATCTTGTTCACCATCTGTTTATGGACACCGGCTCTTGAGAAGAGCGCTGCTGTGGACATTCAGGTCTAAGTTCCTTCAAAATGTTTCGAAGTCAGGTCTGCTGAGGTGTCATTACATACAGTGTTCCACCTTCCCCAAGTGGACACTCACTTAGCTCTGATGCTCCCGTGTCTCCTTGCAACCCTTGTACCCCCCCTGCAGCGGGTGATGGTCACCCCATATCGGAGATGAGGACACGGGGTGATGGTCACCCCATATCGGAGATGAGGACACGGGGTGATGGTCACCCCGTATCGGAGGTGAGGACACTGCAGAGGCTGAGCAGTTGCTTGCTGTCCCCAGCTCGGAGGGTGCAGCCTGGGTCGGAGCAGGCCCGTGTGGCCCTGAAGCTCCCCGTTCACCTCCAGGCTGCCATCACGTCAACCCCCGCCAGTCCCGACTTCCGTTCTTCCTGCGAGGAACAGGGACACCTTGACACAGCGCGACAGGATTCTCTTCCGCTCCTCTCACGTCCCTTAACCAAACCCCCAGCACTGCCAGGAGGGCCGGCGATGGGGGGAGGCCCATCAGTGGCTTTCCAGGAAAGGTGCCAGTGCCTGGGCCTGGCGAGGCTGGCGGGAAGGGGTGGTGGGCGCTGATCCGCAGGCGCCCAGAGGCTGACGGCGCACCACGGGCGGCTGAGCGCAGCCCCCGGGAGGACCCCGCCCAAACCAGACAGTTTTGCAGAAAGTAAAAAGTGCCGAAATTCATCCAAGAAGAAGAAGAAACATGAACAGACCTCCAAGCCAGGGAGAAACAGAAACGTTGTGAAGGATTAACTGCAGGAATGGGGAAGACCAGACGCGGTTCCCTCTAACGCGTAGGAATGGGTCATCCCCGCGTTCAAAGCCGTTCAAAGCGCGGGCAAGGCTGGGGCGAACCTGAAACCCCAAAACTAAGACCCATGCAGGAGAGGAGAGCATGGGGCTGCCCGTCCCTCAGCGGGTGGGGGTCCCGGGACACACCCACACCTTGTGCTCAGAGTGCCGGTGGCCTGCGCTGGGCGGGGTCATGCACACAATGCCTGTCCCTCTGTGGTCCTCAGGGAGCCACCTCCACAGAGGAAGGCACGGTGAGGCGGGAGGGTGTCTGCAAGAAAAGAGTCCTTTTGAGAAAGCGTCCACAAGGGCCCCCCAGACGCTGCTGAGGTCACCCTGCTCCAGCCCTGGCTGCTACCCTAAAATGAAAACGTCTTCACCGGAACGCGACCCAGAAACGGCCCCCTCTCCTCCTCCCCCTTCCCTCCAGGCAATGCTGCCCTCCCCACTAGGACTCTGTCCAGGCATCCAAGACAGTGGAAAAGGGGGTTACAGAAGACCCCTCGCTGGCCTGTGACCCCGTAGGCCCCTTGGCCTCTCTGAGCCTGTTTCCAGTGGTAGGCCAGAGCTGCTGCTTGTAGCCCCGACTGCCCTTGGGGACGGGGGCAATGCCGTGAGCGACAGGTAAGCACTTTGCAAACTTTTTCTCCCTCGCCCTGGTGGAGTTTCCAGGCTTTGGGGACACCCCTCCATTTACCCCAAAAAGATTGCTGATGGAATAACCACAATGACGCTTTGCCACCAGCTCCCAAGACCCTGCGTCCCCGAGCCAGATCCTGCATCCCACTGAACCCAGGAGCAAGGAGAGGAAGACAAGGACCCAAGTGTGAGCAAACATGCCAGGACAGCAGGCAGGAGGCGAAGGAAGGCAGGGAAGAAGCAAAGGATGTCAGCAGAGCGCGCCAGGTTGAACAGGTCACTCGATCCTCAATCCTCCTCCACCCTGCCTTCCAGGGAGCTCGAGACCCTCCTGACGGGAGGGAGCTGGGGGACCGACACTCCAATTCCCCACGGTCAAGGGCAAAGGGCACGAACTTCCGGCTCTTCTGGCCTTCCCTGCAGCAGGCTGGTGCTCCTGGGGCCCTGGAAAGCACCTGGGAAAGAGACCCACCCAGGGACAGCCAGCTGGAGGCCAGGCTGCAGGATGGAGAAGCAAGAGAGGTGGGGGCAAGGCGGGGCCTGACACCATCCACTGTGCCTCCAAATGAGCCACTGTACAGTGGGTACTGGCTCCCACTGTTGAGAAATAAAGACACCAGTGCTGGCGGAGAAGCCAAGACGAGGCAGACGTGCGAAGTCCTCACAATGTGCCTGCTTTCCATTCCTTTCTTCCCCCGTCTAGCCCGGGATGGATGGGCTGTCGGAAGCAGCAGACAGGCCCATTTAGAAACTGCTCTTTGCGGAGTGGATAGCAAGACCTCATCCAGAACCTCTCCCACCCCGGAAACACCCGGGGCGATGTTCGCCGCCGCGCGCGCAGGAGCCGGCCTTCCGAGGATTATTAAATGGATCTCTCCTCCCTCCGGCGTGTGTTTCCTTCAAGGCCGCACGCAGGACCGAGCAGTAACAAAGCAGGCGGCCCAGGGCGGCATCAATCAGCACGCACAACAGCCTGTGCGCTTTGATTTAATAAAATCGCCCCCACTGGGCTGCTTTAATTGTTTCCAGATCCTGAAAATACTGGAAAAGGGGGATGCAAATGGAATCATCCACCTCTGGCTACCTCTGGATGCGCGTCTGGAGCGCGCTGGGCCGAATGTCCACGTGAGCTGTGTCCTCAGAGGGTCGGCTGGGCAGAGTGAGTGAAACCCTGATGTCACCAAGACAAATGGCCCCGGAGGAGGACACCAGATGGGGCTCTTGAACGATGCCAGCAGGAGAGCATCTGGTCACCACGGTCACTGCCCCGGCGGAGATGGCCTGTAGGACCTGGAGGGACGCGCACCGGCGCCGTGCTCTCACATCCCCCAGAGACCATGGAGCCGTGTGGTGGCAGGCAGGACGAAGGGCTGGAGCACCAGGAGTCTGTTCAGAGGCCCAGCAAGGTCACTACCAAGCACCTGTCCAGTCCCTTCTGGCCAGAGCAACTCTGTAGTGAAGCCCCACCAGGCCTGAGTCAAAAGCCGTGGGGCAACACTGTCAGAAGAGCATAGGGTGGAGCCCAGTGGACTGGAGTTTGGATCTCAGCTCTACCAGCTATGCAGCCTCAGGCAAGTAACTTGCCTCCTCTGGGCCTCAGTTTTCATATCTAGAAAATGGGTTGGCTATGCAAACTCCAAAACGCTCTGCATGGAATGCAGCTCCATGACGCACTGCCCCGATTCTGGTGGGTCAGTGTTGTGTGGGACGCACAGGCACCTCCCTACAGGGCCACCTCTCACCCCAGGACCCGGGAAACCTGCTGCGGATGGAGGGCACCAAGGCACTTTGGCTACTTCCCTTTTTTAAAAAAATTTTTTCTTTATTGATTTTAGAGAGAGAGGAAGGGAGAGCGAGCGAGAGATGGAAACATCAATGATTGGCCGCCTCCTGCATGCCCCCCACTGGGAATTGGGCCCTCAACCTGGGCATGTGCCCTGACCAGGAATCGCACCAGCAACCTCTTGGTACATGGGTTGACGCTCAATCACTGAGCCACACCGGCCGGGCCACTTTGGCTACTTTTCAAGGGCACTGGAGCCCTTTCCCCACAGCTTGGGTTTGAAGAGGGGCAGGGGAGGCTGCAGAGAGGGGCTTCTGGGGGGAGGGGAGCGGGCCAGCAGAGCGTGGGAGGACGCTCCAGGATGTCAGGAGTCCCTTGTTCTGTCTTGGTTCCCAGTCCTGTCTGCCACCTTCATGGTGTTTGTAAGGCCTTCCCTAATCAGGAAAGGAAAGGTTGTTTGTTATCTTCTTAAAACCCGAGGGAGGGCACACACGCACGCACACACACACACACACACACACACACACACACACACACACAGCGCACACGCACTAACAGGTGCACTCCCACCAGAGCCTGACACAGATGACAGCCTGTCATGGTCTGTATGTTACAAGTCAATTACGCCCACCTCCCCGTCAGCCTCTGGTGCCGCCGGGGCAGCCAGCTCCCGGTATCGGAGCACGGAGGAAGGGCGTGGGACGATCCCCCAGGAGGGGCCACCAGCCCTCAGGAGGCTGCCAACTGTCAATTAGGAGGAAATTGGATGTGGGGGTGGCTCATTTATTTTCATCCCTCAACCTCCGTATTAAACAGCACGGCAATAAAAAAAGAAGAAGAAGAAGAAAATGGTGTGGCTCCGGTGTGGCCTCGGGCAAGTTTCTGAACAGCCCTGCCCTCGTTTTCTCCATCTGAGAAATGGAGCCCCTGCCCACCCAGGGCAACCACGTGGGAAATCCTTGGCTCGGAGGATGTCAGAGCCTCCCCCTTCCCCACCCTCCCTGGACCTTGGTTTAAATCAGAGCCTGGTGGAAGGCGGGGGAAGCTGGCCACCACCCCGGGTAGAAATAAATGGGTCTCATTCTTTAGACCCTGCGTCTGGGCAGCTTTGAGTGGAGAGGGGATACCCTCAAAGTCTACCCCAGGGGGTGGTGGCTTGTGGGCTGTCATCCAGGAGTGACAGAATCAATGCCCCTCTGGAAGGGGAACTCCTGCGGGTCCCCGTAAGGAATGCAGAGTGGGACGGCTGGGACCCCTCCCGCTGAGTCTGTGCTGACAGGTGAATTGTCTAGGCCCCATGAGCTCTGGGGACAGCTGCACCCTAAGATCATAACCGCAGCGGGGCCTCAGGCCAGCCTCTCAGGCTTCACCCCTATCGTTGGCAGCCAGACACGGTTCAGTAAGACACCTGGACACCCATAAAAGCTGCCCTTTCATTTAAACAGTTTGCACCCCAAAGCTGGCTCCCCTGACTTACATCACCCTCCCCCCAGAACGTGACACCCACTGCTCTCCATCGAGGACCCACGCGTGGGGTGGGGGCCAGTGGGAAAGGGGAGGCGAGGGGAGGGTCGAATGCAAAGTGCAGAGTAGGGCAGGAGAGCCCTTGCTGCGCAGTCCCTGCTGGGTGTTGGTGACCGATAATTCTATCATCATCATCATCATCATCACTGTTAGGAGGAGGACCTGGGGTGCAGCTGCGGCAGCATCAGAGCCAAGAGAGGCTCTGCGTTAAATGCTGCCTCTGCACCCACGTTCTCTGGCCCTGCCTACCCAGGCCAGAGGCTTGAGAGCAGATAAGCAATGACCCTTCTGGAGGTCCAGGCCTGCACGACCCGCTGGGGTGGCAAGGCAAACAGTGCTATGTGAACGCAGGCTCCTGGGGGGTGGGCTGGGGAGCTGAGAAAACCACCCCCTCCCCACCAACTGTGACGAACGTGACACAGCCTCTGGGCCGTGACAGGTGGTGAACTGAGTTCTTTACACATAAGCACTCATTTAATCTTTCTTGTTGTCATTGTTAATCCTCACCAGAGGGTCCTTTTTTCCATTGATTTTGAGAGTGGAAGGAAGGGAGGGAGGGAGGGAGTGACAGAGAGAGAGAGAGAGAGAGAGAGAGAGACATTGATGTGAGAGGGATACCTTGATTGATTGCCTCCCATACACGCCCAACCGGGGCCGGGGATCGAACCTACAATCCCAGGTACGGGCCTTTGACTGGGAATCGAATCTACAATCCTTTGGTGCTTGGGCCGCTGCTCCAACTACTGAGCCACACCGGCCAGGGCTAGTACTCATTTAATCTTGACACAGACATTTCTGTTATCTCCATGTCCAGATGAAGAAACTGAGGCTCAGAGAGACAACTGGTGAGGCCAAGGTCACCGGTTGGTCTGTGGCAGGGTTTGACCCAGCTATCTGATTCCACCGTTCATGTTTAAGCAGCACATTCCACTACCTCTTATACAGCACCGGCTGCCTAAGGAGGGGTCACCTACAGAAGGTTCTGAAGGGTGAATAGGAGTTTGCCAGAAGAGGAAACAACTCAGAGGTCAGGGAAGGTGTGGCTATGCTCAAGAGAATGGAGGTAAGTATAGATAGAAGAAAGTACCTGCCTGGCACACAGTAGGTGCTCAATGAACATGTGTTGAATGAGGTGCTGGAGACAGGGAGAGCAGAGAGGTGCAGACTGAGGGGTTTGGCTTTATCCTGCATACATATGCATGCGCACCCAAGCACCTTCCATCTCGGCCCCAACCCCCACACACATTCACTGCCCGCCCTTCCCGTCTGCCTGTCCCCAGCAATGCCCCTGAACGGTCCACGACAAGCACTCTGCTGCCCAGTCCCCCTTTCATGCCCAGGATTCTTGGGGAGCCTCTGCGGGGGTGACTGAGAAGAGAGGGGTCTCAGGTGGATGGGGGTGGGAAGGTCGGTCCATTTCACATCTAGATTTTTATGGGTAGGGCGACGCACTGGGGGAGTGAGGTTAGCTGCCCACCGTTCCCCGCTTCCCCCGCTTCCTGACTCAGGCTGGGGAGAGGGCGGCTCTGCCTCAGGGGAGGGGCCCGGAGTCTCCAGGGAGGCCAGCTGGCTGCCACCGCCGCTGCTCTGATAACCTTCAGCCCTGACCTCATTTCCCACTGAGGCTCGTGCAATTTCTTCCAATTTTCCACATAATTAGCTGAGCGGGAGATGTATCCCCTGCTCTGAGGCAGGAAGGAGCTGCTGCTCCAGGGCCTAAGGGCCTGTGGCTGAGGGCACAGCCACCCCCGCAGGCTCCCTCCTACCCGCGCCCCCAGCTCAGTGGGCAGGGGATGTCCAGCAGTGGGGGGGATAAGGTGGGAAGGGGGTTCGAGTCTCCCCCGCTGCTGGCGTGTGGCATCAAGTCAGATGTCAGTCCCTCAGGCCACTGAAAGATGTGGGTCACACAGGGTGTTTCTGAGGACGAGACTGCACGGGACTCAAAGTGACCAGTACCCGTAAGCGTCCACCAAACCCTCGTCTCTGCCCCCACACCTCCCAGAAAAGGTTCACCCCCTTCCTCCTGCTCTCACTCTTTCTTTGAGACCCCAAACCATCCCCTTCCCTTCCCGGAGAGGCAGGGGCTGGGCACTTAGGAGGGTGGGTCTGGGAGTCGAGCAGCCAGGCTTGGCACCGGGCTCTGTCCCGTCTGCCGTGTGACAGTCAGCAACGCAGACCTGCCGGCCTCGGTCTTGCCATCCGTGAAGTGGGTGAGACAACAGAAGCTTCCTCCAGGTGGAGAAGACATAGGTCCTCAGGTTGTAGGCTGCTCGGCTCCTCGGGCAGGGACAGGTGGCTGCAGGAGCCCTTGAAGGGACCATGAGCTCAGCGCCACCCCTGGGTCCCCCTCCTGGTGGACGCTGTCGCTCCTGCCCAGTTCACGGGCAGCTCCAGGCAGCTCCGAAGAGCTGATCCCCAGTCAGTGATCCCCAGTTTGGCTGAGCAAACGCAGGAGTGAAGGGTGAAGGTCTCCCTGCTGGGCCCTGACGAGCACTCGCTCACTTTTTGGGCCTCAGTTGCCCTAACTGAGCAATGAGCAAGGGCATCCCTGTCCCACCTCTCGAATCACCCTTCCTGACTGCAGATGGTGTCCCAGAGAAAGAAGACAGGCAACCTTGCCCTCGGGGCAGAAATAAGTCACTCCAGCCCCCAAGGTGCCCACAACTCGGGGAAGAGGCCCTCCACCCCACCCCCCCGGGGGAGCCTCGGGATCCTTGGAACGGCCTTCCCCTGACAGCATGAGCGATTCCCTTCCTCCCTCCTGAGCCGGCGCCAAGGCCTGGAATCCATCATTTCATGCTGCCTGTCTAGGCTCCGCCGGCTGCCAGGCTCCTCGCGGGGAGTGCAGCAGCCACCCTCCGCAGCGTGGGGCGCAGGGCGTCCAGAGCACGGCGAGGCTGAGTGCAGACACCTGGGCCCATGCCTGCCCCCGACTGCGGACATGGGCCCTCACCTCCTGACCCTGGGCTGCTCACTGGGAAAGTGTGCCACGAGGTCACATGAACCTCGGCCATCTGGGTGCCGGTGGGGTCTCACACCCCCATTTCCTGTGCACAGCAGATAGCCCCCCAAGGCCTGAGCAGAACACTCCTCCCTCACGACAATCAAAACCTGCCCTGAATGTGTGTCCTTTCAGCATTGTCCCCAGCAGCATCGGGGAGCGGTGGCCTCTGGAGCTAGAGACCCTCCCTGCAGGGTGTTCGTCTACACGGGTCAGCTCCCCACACCCTGGGGGCCTGGGGCCTCAAGGATGAGGGCTGAGGACAAAGGAGGGGTGGGGGATCCCAGTGACAAGACACAGGCTGGGCATACTCAGGAGGGGGCCTGAGCTTGGACAGAGTCCATGTGGTGGGGTCCGGAGGGCGGAGACTGGGTCCCAGGATGTCAGACACAGCGGGAGGGGGACAGCGTTTCTGCGTGGTCAGCTCCCATTAGCAGCAGTCAGGACCGCCTCCCCCACTGGAGGGTGACCCCAAACTCCTTTCTGCTTTGTTTATGAAACAGGCGCGCCAGGCAGCTGAGACGGGTGACAAGCTTTTCCTGCTGCAAATAAGCTAATTTCAACTGTCCCCACACCCCCATCTGTACAGCCTGCATCTACCCGCAGGCCCTTGTTCGTCTAATTCCATTGCTTGCTCGCTCTGAAGAACAAAATGGCATTTCTTCCCCTCCCATCATTCCCAGTGTGGCTATACAGGACAGCGGCTCCCCCCACCCCCGCTAGTGACACGGTGATAACAGCAAGTGTTTACTGCGCGTTTACAACCCGCCACACACGCTCCAAGCACTCCGGGGGCACCAGCCTGTCTGCTCGTCACCACAGCCCTACACACGGCCGCTGCGCTGTTACTGTCCCATTTCCCAGAGGCACAAGCTGAGGCACAGAGAGGCCAAGTCACTAGACTGGCATCACACAGCAACCCAGAGTCTGATCTCAAAATGCAAGGACTTCACCCCGTGGCCCTGCTGCTTCTGTGCTCCAGACACCCTCCACCACGGTGACTCGATACATGTTGGAATGACAGCTGCGGGGGTCTGGCAGGGAAAGAGAGGGCTTGAGCCCCGAGAAGCACCGACACTACACACAGATGGACCCCACGGGGAGCACGCCTCAAGGCAGCACCCACACCAGTCCCTTCCCTCGGAAGGCTGGTCTCAGGTCTCAGAGAGAGGTTGGTGCCAAGGACGGAAAGTGGGGGGTACTCCTACCACCACTCGGTCAGAAATAAAATAAAAAGATGATGAGGATGAGGGATCCATGTGAAATACAGACGGGACCCCAGGAACTCAGGGGCTCCCCAGAGCAGAAGCAGGTGAACCTCAGAAGAGGTCCAGCTGGGTGTGAGGCCGAGGCTCCCACTCCACCTGGCCCAGCTTCTGGCCAGAGGTGCCAGGCGCACGGGATAGTGGGCTAGTCATCCAGCTGCGTGGGCCAGTCTGAGACAGGGTCTCCGTGAGGTTTCCTTGTGCTCCAGAAAGGGGGGGGGGGGCAGGGAGACAGGTATCACACTCTGTGTCCAGGACATATGTCTACACAAAGACGTTACTTCCCACCTGTCAGGGGATTCCTCTGCCCCGGGATGAAACCTCAGGATGCAATGCTCTGCAGGACATCTAAAGCCCTTGGAGAGGGGCCCCACTCCCCAGTCTAGCACCCCTCAACCTTCCCCAGCAGGCTGTGTCCCATTATCGCTCTCTCCTACCCTCCAGGCAAGATGTCCCTTCCATATGGAACACACATCACTTTCCTACCTAGTGGCACGGAGAGGCTGTAGAAATCTCAGTCAGGTGTCACCTCCTCCTGGAAGCCCTCCCTGATGCCCAGGTAGGACAGAGGACCACCCTGGGCCGAGCTCTATTCTGGCACACCACTGCCTATATGTCTGTGTCCTCCCTTCCCCATCCCTCACGAGGATGGAGGCCGAGAGAAATCAATAGAATAACCTGGGGTGGGTATCGTGTTCTGGGTCTCCAAGGGCCTGGCTGACTAAGTCTGAGGTGCTGAAACAGCCCTGCAGGGCTGTCGGAGACTGCAGTCACAGCTCTCAGGGGCAGAGAAAGGGTGAGCGACCAGCACACAGCTGCACAGGGCTGGGAGGAGGGGGTTGCTCAGGCGGTAGCTAGACCTCCCTCTGAGGGATTGTTCTTACTATGGAAAACGTCAGTGTTAGAGACTGGGCGGGGGCTGGGGGGACCCATGGAGAAGGAACTGCGGGGGGAGACACATAAGCAGAAAGGGGCCCAGTCCAGTGTGAGGGCTCTGCTGGCAGGAGCTCTGGAGCAGCTCAGAGGCAGTAGGAGCCCCTGATCTACCCCCCCCCCCCACAGGGCATCAGTCTGGCTGCAGCTGAAGGGACAGAGAAGAGACTGCAGAGAAGGGGGCTGAAGTAGGGGCGTCTAGTAAGCGATGGGGCAGGGCCACACCCCTCCCAGTACGAGCTCCTGAAAGGACCATGGATGGTGGTCCCAGGCTGGGGTCGTCCATGGGAGGGACCCCAGGACAGTCCACCTGCCCCCCCCCCAGCAGCACTGAGGGGCTAGCTCATCCCTCCCCCTCCAGCAAGCCCTCCCAGCTACCTAACCCTGCCATCATCTTTGGTCTCTGAGGTCACATTGTGGCTTTCCTTTCAGTGACCTTGACACTGGTCAGGTCAAATATTTCATCTCAGTGAATTCATCCAGCAGAAGTGTTTCCATGGCAACAGGGGCTGACTCATCGCACTCTCCTGGGCCCCCCAGCTCTCTCCCCTCAGGAAGCCATTCTGTGTCCTGCCCGCATGCCCACCTCCACCGCGCTTCCCGAGGTGAGCTGTGACTGCTCTGTGCTTGCCCGTCACCCCCGGGAGCGTGCTGCAAAGACCCCGATGTCCTGTAATATGACACAGGGGGCTGCTGTCCATGAGGGCACACAACCCATGTGCAGCCTCAGTCGTCAGCATCCAGATGGGCTCTTGTTTTTTCCTGGGGACATCTGTTGACCCGCCCAGCCTGGCTGCAGAGAGAAAGGGAGGCATGTGGAAAAGATGTGAGGCCTAGCTTGGCATTTTGGGGGGATTCAACCGAGAGAGCCGTGACACCCAGTTTCACAGAGGCTATGTCCTAAAGGGTCTTGTCTTCTCCCTGCTGCTCAGGTCACCCGGGGAAAGGCCTGGCACCTGAGAATTGGGTGCTCAGCCAGTATTTTAAGCTACCAGCCCTCATTCTCCCTCCCATCCTGCAGGGCCTGGAGGGCCAAGGCCACCCCCATGATCCAGGCGTTGTCCTTCTGCCCTGGGACACTTGTGTCCCTGCAGCCCGGGCACAGAGCTGGTGCTTTCCTGCTGATTAGCGTCTCTGCTGCAGCCCCAGTGCCAACCAGCCCTTACCGGGCACTTACCATGTGTCAGGTGTACATGGAGTCCTTTATGTGCATGATTTAATCCTTGTGACACCCCACAAGGGTGCCACCACTCACTAGGTATGTGACTTCGGGGAAATAATTTGGCCTCTTGGGGTGTGCGTTCCCAGCTGGACAGTGGACCGTTGCCAGAACTCAGTAAGTGGATTCATGCCTGACTTCTAGGGAGGGCTCGGCAAAAGCCAGAACTGGGCGTGTTTCTCCCCGCCCTGCAGAGAAGGGGGGCACCCCTGGCTCCCGGGGGGCCCAGCTGGTTCTGACCACCGGACAGACAGCACTTCTAATAGGTTCCATGAGGGCTGCAGGGGAGAGACAAGAACACACTCAGGGTGAGGGACTGGCTGAGCCCAGTCTGCTAGAATGCCAGCAGCCAGCAGGAAACGACTCAGCATTTATTAGTCCCTCTCATCCTGAGGCTGTCCACCTGCCACTGTGTCCACAGGGCCCTTGAACGGATCATCAAAACAGCAAACACTACTCGGGTGTGTGCTGAGTACTTCACACTTCATTCCTTCACTGAGTTCTCTAGATAACGCTGAGGTCCAAGCTATTATCATCCCCATTCCAGAGATGGGAAAACTGAGACTTTGACCGTGTGCCCATACCAGTCGCGTGCTTGCAGAAGCACCTGTGATTTATCACACGTTATGATGCCCCCACCATGCTAAACACTTACGTGCATTCATCTCAGCAGATCTCCCCAAACCTATGATGTAGGGACATTTATCACCCCCACTCCACATTTGGGGAAACTGAGGCATGGGAGGGAGGTGCCCAAGGTCACACAGGTAGCAAGAGGCAGAGCCTGTCTGAACCCGGAGCCCAGGCCCTCCGCCTCCCAGCCAACGCTCAGAACGCCCTGCTCTTCAAGAATAACTGAAACCTGACCATGACAAATTATTTTTTTAATGGTTTTAATTTATCCCCCTTTCCTTGGAGAGTGTCAGAGGCAATCTGCTTCTCTCCGTGTCTGTGAGCCTCCCCATCTCTTGTTAGTGGCTCGGCTTTGAACATATTTCCTTTTATCATGTGGTGACACACGGTGGCAGAGGGCGATTGCGGGAGAGATTGTCGGGGAGGGGCCAGGCTAGAGTTTGCATCGTTCCTGACAGCTAATTAGCTGTGTGTCTTTGCACCGGGGGCCTCTCAAATGGCAGGCATCATCCTCACGGACGAGGCTGCGCACTGAGGCCTCCTCCTCCATCCCCGGGTTGGAGATTTCCAGGGTAACAGTTTCCATTTGGGTGGTGCCCTTGACTCTCAGGCCTGTCTGTGGCACAGGTAGGAGGGCAAGGCCGGAACGGCTGATCCCTGGGGGCTAGATTTTCCAACCATGATCGGGGCCCTGGACTGGGACCCATACAAGAGCAGGCGTCTGAGGCTTAAGTGACCTTGGGCAAGTCCGGCCCTCCCCAAGGCCCGGTTTCCTCGTCCGCACATTGGCTATGAGAGCACCATATGTTTGCCCCCTAAGCCTGTTGCAGGCATCCAGTGGGAGAAGGAGAGGCAGGCTGAGCCGGAAGAACTATGTGTCTGGGTTCCTCCGTTCATCAATTCAACACGTGTTGAGCACCTATGTGTGCGGGGCCCTGCTCTCGGTGCAGGGGGGTGGGGGAGGGAAGGAGACAGTAAGGAACCATAAGCAGCATGTGTGGGATCTGGGGAGGGGCGGGGCTCGCGTGCTCGCTCCTGACAGCTCATCAGAGGCGATCAGAGGCATGGAGGAAGGAGAAGCATGGGGTTTGGGGGAAGTATGGGGAGGGGAGAAGGTTGCACGGCCAGGAAAGGCCTCACGGACAGTATCGTCTATTCTTACCATCACGCTTATTTACAGAGATGAATAACAAAGATCACCACACCTTTTTTTTTAATTTTATTTTTTGCCTGTTAGAAAAACACAGTCTATGACTTTAGTTTTTATTGTTGAGGGCAGGGGTTCTCACGCTTGAGAGGCACCAGGGTCCCCGGAGAGCTTGTTAAACAGAGAGCCTGGCCATCCCCAGAGTTTCTCACCCAGAATCCGCATTTCTGACCAGTTCCCTGGTGCCCCTAATGCTGCGGGCCCTGGGACACAGTTTGAGAACCCCTGGTCCTCTGCCTCCCAGCTGTGGCCCGTGAGCGCCACTGAATCTGATTCCAGTGACAGACACTTTGGAGGCACCTCCGATCCGATCAAACAAACTGTATGAAATCACCACTTTCCCCATTTCCTACGGCTCAGCTTAATCTGCGCTGGGTCGAAACAGCCGTCCTGGCCTCCCGGAGCTGCTTCCCTCCATTTCCCTGGCTACCCTGTGGAACCCCGTTTCTCTGCCAGGAGGGCCCCACCCGCCTCGCCAGGGGTCAAGGCCTGGCCTGGGCCCAGGACCCCTGGAGCCTCTGGGAACCTCCCCTCCGCCTGGCAGCCCCCGGGGCCTCCCTGAAGTGGCTCTGGCCCCAGAGAGAGATGAAGGGGGAGCAGCAGGCCCACTGACATGCTGAAGAATTGCCATGGCAACAGTGCAGGGCCGGGCCAGCTGGCAGGAGAGGAGTCTGGCAGAGCCAGAGGCCTGGCCTCCAACCAGGGCAGGGTTAGCCTGGGGAGCAAAGGCCACGCGGGGTGGGGTGCCCCCCCCCATGACAGTGCTATGTCCTTTCTGAGGAGGGCAGTGACCTGACTGGGGCTGCCCATCCGGGGAAACCCACCTCCCTCCCTTTCACACATGGGGGTGGGGCGGGGGGGCTCTGGCTGGAATTCTCCAAGCCCGCTGAGTCAAAGGGCGCCCCGCCTCGCCTCACCTGGACCCCAGCTGGGAAGGGCCCCCGGCTGCGCGCTCCAGGAGGCCGCGCTCCCGGTCTCTGCCCCAGGTAGTAGGCACTCGGAGAAAATGTGCCGAACAGAACAATGAACAAATGGACTCGTTCATGACCGCCTGTGTCCAAGGCTCAGGGGAGGCTGCCGGGTGCAGGGCCGGGAACAAAGATCCCCGAGATTAAACTGCTGCCTCCTCCCTCTCCTGCCCTGTGCCTGCAGAAGGCAGCACCCAAGGCCCTCTGGACCTTCCTTGCTCTCATTTGCATATTGGAAGAACTCAGGGCCTGCTCCCAGGGAGGGATGCCAGGAAAATGTGCATTCCCAGGGAGCTCCCTGGGTCCGTTTCCCCTCCCTCCATCCCATGACAGAAAAGGCCAGTCGGCCCCTCCAGGGGAGCTGGGCTATTTCGGTCGGTGTGATGGGCCTGTGATAAAATGGCCCAACCCAGGCCAGGCCTGTGTGGCGTTCGTGGTGTGCAGGGAGGTGGAGGGGATCTTGGCCCAGCTCTGTCCCATCTCAAAGCAGGCGAGCAGGCCCCTGCTCCCACCAGGCCTCCCCCAGGTGTTGTATAAGGGTTATTCTGCCCATTCTACAGATGCAGAAACTGAGGTCCTGAAAGTGAGCCAAGCTGCCCGAGGTCGCTGGGCAAAGCGAGGAGCTGAATCCAAACGCCGTGCTCCCCCCGACCCCCACCATACCCGGCCTCCTGGACTTTCTGAGCTGAGAGATTGAAAGGAAACATTCAATTTCAGTTCCTTTTTTCTTTTCAATGCAGGTAATCTGTAAAATGCTTAACCAAACATAATTTCATTTCTCATATCTCCTAAGACTTCTCCAATAAATCAATTTACAAATATGTGAGAACTACCTTTGCGCCTGGGATGAAACCCCAGGATGAAATGGCCCTGGCAGGACATTTGAGGCCCACTCCCCAGTCTAGCATCCCCCCTCCCCCAGCAGGCTGTGCCCCACGATCGCTCACTCCCAACCTCCAGGAGAGATATGCCTTCCATTTGGAACACCCATCCACCTTTCCCTCGCGCTGGAGTGAAACCTTTACTGTTTAGGGCACGCACGTCCTGAGGCCAGAGGATAGATGAGGGAGGGGTGAGGCCTTGGGGCGGACAGCACAGCTAGGCCAGTCCAGACCCTGGGGCTGGGAGACAGGTGATCTGAGCTGGTGGATCTGGGCGGGGGGTGGGGGTGGGGGTCCCTGATAGAGGCACTGTGTGAGCAGAGGTCAGGCTAGGTAAGAGGAGGGCTTGCAAAGGGGTGTGGAGCAGCACCCTGAAGCAAGTCCTTTCATCGCCCGGCACCCCCGTTTCCCCATCTGTAAAACTGCAACAATAATGATACCACACCTGAGGGTGCTGTAAGGTAAAATGAGTTCCCACGTGTGAAGCACACAGATCATGCCTGATTACAGACCATATGCCATGAATGACATATTTGGCTGAGGTTGTCCTCCCTACCTGAAGCCTCGGCCCCAGTGACATCTGAGTTTCCCCGCCACAGACAGAGCCCACAGCTCATGCCTCCTGGCATCCCCTCCTCCAACATGCTTTTACCACAATAAACTCCTTTCAACCCCCCAACACAACAAATCAGGTATTAGTATCTCTCTCCATTTTACAAATGGGGAAACCAAGACACAGAGAGGGTTAGGGACACACCCAAGGTCACACAGCTCCATAGGGTAGAGCCAGGATTCAAAAGTAGGCACTGGCATCATGCCATTTTACAGATGGTAAAACCGAGGCTGGGAGGGGCGCCCTCAGTGGTTCTGGGCCACACAGCCAGGATGCTGCCGAGCGGGGCTCGCAGCTGGGCCTTCGGGTCTCCTGAGCCCAGGCTCTGACCATGGGGCTCTCAGGCCTCCCTGGCAGGCTCCAGGCAGAAGGTTTGGGGGAGAAGCCTCTGGAAGGGCCAAGGAGGCAGGCTGAGGGGGAGGCGCCAACAGCAGGCTGGGCTCTGCCACTCATTCCTACCCCTGCTTCTCACACCCTCCGCCGCGAGGGAGCCAGAAGCTGGCAGCACCAACTGTTGCTGCCGCCTCCCCTCTCCCTGCCCATCTGCTCCCAAATGGGATCAGGGCGGCAGGTCCTTGCCTCGACCACCCGCTGCTGCCGCAGTGGGGGCTCTCCCCTCACCCTTCCCTTCTCCTGGGTCAGGGAGCTCTCAGGGGGCACGGTGTGGTGGGCACAGCAGGCCCAAACGCCCTCCCACCCCAAACCCACTGTCACTTGGGTAAACGAGCATGGCACACACCACCCATGTGGCCATGGGCCCTGAACCAGCTCCCGCCCACAACCGGGACCCACTTCCTGTGTCTTTCCCTCTGTAGGTTTTCCAACCGCAGAGCCTGGGGTCCACAACCCTCCTACCACAAATGTCCCTGCTGTCCCAGAAACACACTTATCCTTGTCACCTGGTGTGTGACCTGATTTAGACTCAGAGCAAGCAAGGTGGAGAGCCACGTGTGGACGGGTGACCTCAGAGACTTCCCAGTTGGTGGCAAAGGCTCCTGGAGGCTGAGAGCCCCGAGCCATCTGTCACAGTTTGTGAAACCCATTGCCAGACCCCCTGGGTGCTCCCCAGGGACCCCCCCCCCCCGCCATGGTGGAGCCATGCACAGGAGCCACCCAACAGACAGCAGATCATGTCCCGGATGCCTGCTGTGCGGGGGGCACTGAGGGAGAGGTGAAGAGACAACCTCTAAGGGTCAACTCAGGTCTTAGCCCAGGAAGCCAAGTGAACAAGGCCTGTGGGGTACCTGGGTGGAGGGGGACACACGGAGGGCAGGGTGGTAGGCAAGGCCCCATAGGGAGAAGAGCTGAGTCCGGAGGGTGGAAAGGGCTCAATGGCCACCCCAAGACCTCCCTCTGCTCCCCCACTTCTGATGCTACCCCTTGAGAGGGCGCCATACAAGCTCCACTACTTGCTGTGTGACCCCGGGCCGGTTACTTGACCTCTCTGAGCACCAAGTACAACAGCATCCCCTTCCGGGCTGATTAGGAGGATGGGATGAGGTAATGCCTGGCACCTGGTACGTGCTCAATACAGGCAAGGCAGCAGGGCGATGATGAGGTCCAGCTCCAGCTCCACCCTACCCCTTCCCAAGCTCATGCCGTGCTCCAGCCACCCAGAACCTCCTTCGGCGCCCCCAAGCTCACAGCAGCCGGCCTGGTCCCGTCTCCTGGCCTTTGCACACACAGGTTCCTCCATCGGGAACACCCTTGCCCACCCTCCTTGGCTAACACACAGTCTTCCTACAGGTGGAGGGGAAGGAGGGACCACCTGTTCTGGGAAGAAGCCTGGACTGGGTGTCCCAGGCTGAGACACAGAAGAGGCTACACAGGTGGCCCCCTGAGAGAGAACCCACCGCAATCCAGGGGCTGGCTCTGCCAGATCTTGCAGGGGACAGTGACATCTAGTGGGCAGCGGGCACATCACCCATCACCTCAGGAGGTCCCCCAGCGCACCCCAAGTCCCCAAGACAGCAGAGGCTCACCCTCCAGGGGAGGAACGGGGGCAGAGGGGTGCCAGGCGCAGCGCATTGCCGCCGGCGACACAGGGCTCAGCTCCCTCTCTAGACTCCTGCCTCCTCCCGTGGGCAGCCGTGTTCCCGCTTGGCATATGCCCGCCATATGCTCTCCCTGTCACAGCATCCTCAGCGGGCCCGCAAGCAGCCTGCTGGTGGGGGCAGGGTGCCTTGGAGCTGGAACGCACCCCAACTGCTACATCGAGCAAGCTGCTCAGAGCTGCTCTGAGGACTACCAGAACCCCTATGAGGGGGAGCGGCCTAGGATCCCCTATCACAGACAACCAAACGGAAGCTCAGAGAGGCTGAGCATCTTGCTCAAGGCCACACAGCTGCAAGGGCAGACCAGTCCTGTCACGCAGGGCCTCTGGGTGTGCATCTAAAACCGCAGGGGGGCTGGTGGACAACGCCTGCAGAATTCTCTGATGTCTGGAAGCTTCCATGTGTTCAAAGCTCAAGCAAGTCCCCCCGCCAGGATGCCCTCCATTTCCTCTGGCCTGGTCGCAGTTTCAGGGCCCCCTGGAGACCACCGCCTCGCTGCTCTCCTGCCGTTTCCACAACCCCAGCACTGAGAGCCTGAAGCCTGAAACTGACTCTTGCTTCTCAAACTGGGTTCCCCAGAGCTCTGAAGGTCTGCCCACAGGCTTGGATTCTGCCTGGGGAGCTGAGGAAAAAATTGAGGGAGGCAGGGCTTGTCCTGCAGTAGGCACAGGGGCGCAGAAGGCCCCCGTGATGGGGGAGGGGAGGAAGATGCTGGCGCTCCGCACTATGCAGAAGGCGACAGATGTTTCCTGAGCATCTACTACGTACCAGGCATAGTCACTGAGCCCCACGGTGCAGGCATCAACTCTGGGCTCAGGAATCAGAACCCCTGGGTTCGAGGCCTGCCTCTGCCCTTTGTTCGTTTGTGTGGCTGAGGGACTCCGTCTCAGGGCCTCAGATTCCTCATCTCTAAAATGAACCTGATCACAGTTCCTAGCTCGAGGTGCCAGTGAGAATTCCATGAGTTAATAGACTGCATTACTTTTCAGGGCCTATAACAAATGACCACAAACGGAGGGGCTTGAAACGATAGAGATGTATTCCCTCGCGGTTGCAGAGACCATCTGTATGGAGTCAAGGGGTTGGCAGGGCCGTGCTCCCTCCAAGGCTCTAGGGGAGGATCCCTCCCGCCTCCTCCTGCTCCCGGGGCCGGCCGGCAATCTTCGGCGTGGCTTGTGGCAGGGTAATTCCAATCTCTGCCTCCGTCTTCACATGGCCTCTCCCTGTGTCCCTGTCTCCACATGCCATTCTGTCTGTGCCCAAATTCCCCTCTTCTTATAAGGACACTTATTGGAGCTAGGGCCTCCCTGATCCAGTATGACCTCATTTTAACTAATTGCATCTGCAAAGACCCTCCTTCCTAATAAGGTCACATTCTGAAGTTCCTGACGGGCACGCAGTTGGGGGAATACCATCCAACCCCACGACACACATCTCCAGGGCACAGACCAGCACTGGGCACACACACGTGCTCAGCGTGAGTCTAGGGGTCTTCACCAAATACTGGAGCTGGGGGGCTTAGGCCCACGCTTACGGTTGAGGACACCAAGGTTCAGAACAGTGAACCATCGTCTGCCTGAAATCAGCCTCGCAGCGTGGGGCTCAGATACAGTCCAGTTTTGTTGTCTCCACCACCTGGGTATTATTTTCCAGGCCGGAGCTCCCCTGGCCAGCTGCGGGGGCAATGCGGGCATTTCCTCCTGCGGGCACCACCCAGTGCCCCAGCAGGGAGCTGTGCACGACGCTTCCAGCCCACCCAGCCACCACACCAGCCTCTCTGGGCTTGTGGATCCCCTTCTGTAAAGCGGAAGATGACCCCCAACCTCAGAGCAGGAGAGCAAGGTCGGACCCACGGGGCGTGGTGTGGCAGGAGGGCGTGGCTGGGCGGGAGGGTACAGGCCAGGGGAGGCCAGCATCGCTGCCAGTTTCACTTCCTGCAATGAACACAGCAGTCTCATGCTGGTAGAGAACACAGGCTGGGTAACTGTCCTCTCTCATGCGGGAAGGGGCAGGAAGCTCCACCTGACTGCTGTGTTCCCCTCTATCAAACAAGCACCGAGCCCCTGTGCCAGGCATGTGACTGTGCCCACATCACAGACGATGCTCTGCCCCATGCCTGGCTGGGCTGGCTAGGGAGGAGCTGGCGGGGAGCACAGAACATCTCAGAGTCTGGGCACAGAAGAGGGCATAGGACCAGTTACCCAGAGGATCAGCAGTGTGACAGCAAGGCCCGAATACAGACTGGTGGCAGGGAATTAATTGCCTCTGATAGGAAGGGGACAGCATGGGGCCAAGGAGAGAGCCAGGTGCCAGGCTGCTGGGCAGTCACTGTGTTACTTGGGTCTCTGGACCTAGAATTGTGCAGGAAAGAGAAAAGGCCTTCTGGGTTTAGAAAGAGCCTCGTCTGCACCCCATAAGCAGGCAGGCCCAGGTGGCCCAGCAAGGCCCAGTGGGCATCGTGACAGGCAGGCCCCAGGCCTCCTGCAGGGTCACCCAGATCCTCTCCTCTAGCCCTGTCTGGCTTCTGAGTCAGGCAGACCTGGGACGGATGACCTTGGGCCCGGTCACCTGCTGAGCCCAGTGAAAGAGGGGAAGAGGCAGTGTCTGCCTCTACCTGAGCCAGCTGCCAAGTGCCAGGTCCTGAGCAAGGCCCCAGAGGGAAGCTGATCCCCCGTGCAGAGGGCCAACTAGCTGGCACGAGGACCAGGTCACATGGCTCAGTCACACACCCAGGGTTTACTGAGCACCCACTCTGCCACCACTTGCTCAGGACTGGGATACAGTGGCCAAGGACCCAAGTCCTTCCCCTTAGGGACAGGTTACCAGACAGAGTCATGGAGAGGCGGGGCCTGAAGAGCTGGAAGAGGTTCTGTTGCAAAAGTGCACTAGAATCTGGGGTCACTGTAGCCCCGCATGTCCACTCCATGGGGTGCACCCTAGAGATGTAAACCGATGTCCGTGCAAAAGCGGCACAGGCAAGTTCAGAGCAGCCCTGTTCGTGACAGCCCCCTGTGCAAGCGCCCAAATGCCCAGGTGAACAGGTAAACCGAACGTGGCACACCCACCCACGGAAGAGCACACAGCCGCAGAGAGGAACGAGGCAGTGACGCCTGCCACCGCGTGGGTGAGCCACGAAAACATTCTCTGACTGACAGAAGTCAGATGCGAAAGGACACCCGTAAGATGACCCCACTTATACGAAATGTCCAGAACAGGCAAATGCATAGAGACAGAAAGTGGGTCGGGGGGTGCCAGGGGCCGGGCCAGAGAGGAATGGGGAGCGACTGCTGAGGGGAAGGGGTTTCTTTTTGGGGTGATGAAATGTTCTAGAATTAGACAGTGGTGATGACTGCAACTTGGTGACTATTCTAAAACCCACTGAACTCTACACTTTGGTGAGTTGTTATAAAATCGTTATAAAAAAAGACGCTTAAAATAGCACTTGCAAAATGTCATTTTTTTCATACATTGGGGTATGTTTGAAATTATAAAAATGAAAAGGAATGAGCACATCTTGATTTATGACCAGAGAAAGAAGAGGTGCTTGCAGGAACCCCACTTCTATGGCAAGGGTTTTTTTGGGGGGACTCAGGGAGGGGAAGCTTTTGGAGGCGAGACTTTGCCCGGGTTCCCTAGGAGGCAGCATGGGCCCACAGCAGTCGAGAGGCGGCCACCCTGTCCCCACCAGCCCTGCTCCCCAGAAGTCCTAGAGATAGCGCTGATGCAGGGGTGACCAAGAACAGACACCCCAAAGGCTGCCCTGTCTGTAAACTGTCAGTGGGTTCTAGGGGTGCCAGGCCTCACAGAGACACGTGTGTGGTGCTGGGCAAGGGTCTCTCCAGGGGCTTCTGCCAGGAACCATGTGGTATATGGGTGGTCATTATGCCACTCTGGACAGGCACTCGTGGAAAAGGGTCCAAGCCCCTTCTGAAGGAAAGGCCACCCACCCGTCCTCTCTCTGCAGTTGGCAGGAAGGAGGGGCATCTCTTGAGGGCACAACCAAGGGCTCGGCCTGGCCTCAGGATGATGGACAAAACTGGAAGAGACTGGTGAGAAGCTGCCCGCGATCATGACCAATATAATAGACACCACGGCCCTGGCCGGTGTGGCTCAGTGGTTAGAGCATCGGCCTGAGCACCAAAGGGTCACAAATTCGATTCCCGGTCAAGGGCACGTACCTGGGTTGCAGGTTCAATCCCTGGCCTGAGTCGGGGCACGTGTCGGAGGCAACCAATCAATGGGTCTCTCTCACCTCGCTGTTTCTCTCTCTCTCTCAAAATCAAGGGAAAAAATATCCTTGGGTGAGGATTAACAAAAAAAGAAATAATGATAATAATAGTAGTAATAATAACGTGTGCCTGGCGGGTACTGTCCCACAAATCATACACCACCGCCGTGAACCCCACAACAGCCAGAGAGCAGTGCCATCCCTACTGTACAGATGAGAAGACCGAGGCGAGGAGGGCCACCCGCTTACACGCTCTCGGCAGCTGGTGCACCCGTGACATTAGCTGTCTTCACAGAGGGTGCCAGGTGCTGGGCCGTGGGGGACCATCTGCCTGCCTCCTGCCACTTGCTTCTTGGGCCCAGAGCTGTGAGAAGCAGGCCCCACACAGAGCCAGGCCCACAGGCCAGCAGAGTAACACCCTCCCCACAACGACAATCCATTTCTAGCCACAGGACACTTTGGACACCAACTGTGCAGCTTTTCCACACCAACAACCAAACCTCCAACTCTCCAGGCACAGACACGGCTCGGGGTCCTGCCACGTGATTCAGTTCCGACGCTGTCACCAGATCGGGCAGAGCCCACAGGTCCTGGGCTCAGTCCCAGGTGACAACCCACCGCCCCCCCTTCAGACACCAACGGCAAGTCCCGGGTCTCCGTACTCCGGGCCAACCGGCTATAAATCAGGGGTTCCCACGACCCCCTCCTCAAGTCCGATAATTTGCTGGAAGGGCTCACAGAACTCAGGAAACCTAACGTACTGGTACCGGTTTATCGTAAAGGAGAGAACTCAGGGACAGCCACAGGGGAGACCCACAGCACCCCGCTGGGTGGACAGCTGGGCCGTGGGGCACCAGATCAGCCCCCAGCCCGAGAGCCGGCCTGGACGCCCACCTGTCCCACGCCATGGCAGAAAGCCCGGGGCGCTGCTCTGAAGAGCCGTCTTTTCCACTGAGTGGCTTCCGCTGAGCGAGGCACCCCGAGCTTGGGGCCTGCAGAACCCCAGGAGTCCCTGCCCTGGAACTGGGAGGCCTGGTGTGCACCCAGCTCTGCCTCTCCGTTTCCCGGTCTCCGAACCAGCTAACATCGTCCTCCCAGGGGGGTGTTATCCACACGAGGCCCATAAAGTGCTGGATCCCCGTCTGAGCACAGCTGGGGGTCCTCAGCAGGGGCCGCAGTGGTCCTCCCTTGACCACCCCTCACTGCACCCCATGCCTCCTTCTGTGAGGCCAGGGAAGGGTATGCAGCCAGGGTTCCCCTGCCCCATGGGACCTAGAGAAGGCCCAGCGGGGGTGGGCTCGGCCTGGCATGTCCCCTCTGGAGCCGATCTGCTTCTCTTGATTGAGCTACTGGGACCAATGAAATCTGAACAAACACTGCTGTTGCTTAAATATCTTTCATGCATGGGTACGGCGGGATTCCTCGGTTGTGCCTCAACTTGGCTGAGCAAAAGATGGACTTTGTTGACGTGGTATGTGAAGAGTCTGGTGCAGAAGGACTTCAGGCCTGGCTGGATCCAGAGACTCAAATACCCCCGGGAGCTGCCTTCTGTCTGTGTCTGTCTCTCCCCCATCCCACCCTGAGTTCTTCAGTCTTCAGGGACTCTCACTATGTAATGCCTTCTGGAGGGGGTGCTGAGTACCCAGTGCCCACCCAGAGTAGTCCAATCGAACCACCCGCAGCACTGAGCCTCCCAGCCCTGGCATCACCACCCAAAGGGAGCAGTTCCCATTGACCAAAGACTTCCTGAGCGGGTGTCGATGGGAAAGCTGGTACCAGCTAGAGTCGCCTCTCCCTGCTCAGTTCCAGCCAAGATAAAGTTCCCAAAAGACTAATGCTGGTGTGTAAATATTAGATACTTCTGTCTCCTTTGAGACCAATTACACAGATCATGGCGGCTCCCCCAGGACCGTGTCTTCCACTTACTGTATCATCATTAACAGCCTATTAGGTAACAGCTGCTAGGGGGGGAGAGAGAGAGAGAGACAGGAAGGGAGAGAGGGAGAGAGGAAGAGGAAAAGAAGAGGTGAGAGAGGAAAAAAGAGAAGTGAAGCTCGAAAAAGGGAAAGGAAGACAAAGGAAAGGAAGAAACAGAGATAGCAATGATGTCAGAGACAGGGAGAGAGACAGTGGAGATCGGGGAGAGACAGGCAGACAGATTAGAGGCAGAAACAAAACATTTGGGAGAGAGACTGGGAGGGAGGCCCAGAGAGGCAGGAAGGAGCCAAGGAAGAGGAGGGAAGCCAGGGAGAAGGCAGCTGTCAGCTCTCCGAGGGGCCCAGGCCCACCTGCCCACAGGTTGTCCTGCTGATGCCCTGCCTGTCCCTGTCTGCCTGCCCCGGCAGCTGAGCTCACCCCGCGGTGCCCTCAGCCTGTAGCCGGTGGGCAGGGCTGGGGGACACCAAGCAGGCCCAAAGAAAGTCCTCCTGAGGCCAGGGCTGCCTCCCAACGGGCTTTAACCCTACACAAAAGCAGGGAGATAAGAGCCACCGCTGCACAGAGCCCTGGATCCTTCTGCGGAAAGGCCTTCAGGTGCATGTCCAGCTCAGCTGCCAAACACACAGTGGGTGCCTGACACTGTTCAGAAGAGAAAGAGGGGCGATGCATTTCCATCAGCAATTACAGACCAGCCTCCTGGCAGGCCCGCCATGCACCCAGCTCCTCTCTACATCCTCTCTTTGAGTCCTTGAAACAGCCCCTGGGGCAACAATGATGGGCCCCATGCAGAGGCTGTGTCAGGACCATGTTCCTGAGCCCTGGTGCACAGCCTCACAGCAGCAAGTGCTCTGCTGGAGGCTTAGGGACAAGAAGCAGCCCGCACCCACCCACCTCTCTGAGGGCTTGAGCCAAGCTCCCCAGAGGAGAAAGGACAGAGAAGGCCCTGCGCAGTCACCAGGACCTGGCCTCCCCTGATGAGCACACATCGTCCCCTTCAGGATGCCTCTCCCAGACCTGGGCAGTCTTCACAGTCACCTCCTCCCACCTCCGGGGACCCCACTGCCCCGGAGCTCTGAGGTCCTGTCTGCCTTGAGCTTCGGCCCCTCAACACTGGCTCACATCCATTGTCCATCTGTCTGTCCACGCACCCAAACCACAAACATCTACTAAGGCCTCCCTGCCCAGCAGGTGCGTTTCTAGGCCCTGGGGATGGCACGAACAAGTGGACATGGACCTGCCTGGTGGAGCAGAGGATACCTGTCGTCAGAGACGAGAGCCCAGGAGCCCAGGGTCAAGGCTGGCCTGGTGACAGCCTGGGGAAGAGCAGCGGCCCTGAGAAGACGGTGGGGGGGGGGGGGCATTCTCTAGGTAGAGGAAAGGAAAGGTGCGAACCGAGGTGGGAACCAACAGCCTGTCTGCGCAGCGGGAAGAAGCAGGGGTGCTTGGGAGCATGGGGTGGAGGGAGCCCACCGATGAGGTCAGAAAGCCCTTGAGCCCTGCGGTGAGAATCTGGAATGTCCTTCTAAGAGCATTGGGGAAGCCCCTGCAGGAACCTAAGCAGAGAGTGACCCAGTCTGGCCCCTCTACAAAGCTGCCTAGGGCTAAGTGTGGGGGCTGCACCAGCCATAAATCCTCCAGAGGGCTGACCCCACGGCCCCTTCACCCCCACTCCCAGCCCCCACCCCTTCAGTGCTCACAGGAAGTGACAGAGATCCCCCACACAGGCCTGCTTCCCAGAAAGCGCCCCTCCCTTTCATCGCAGTACCCTAGGCTGCCCCAGCCCCCTCTGCAGGCCTCGGAGACCTGGGGCCTCTGAGGGTGGGGGTGGGAAGCCTGGCGCCCTGGAGCCCCTGGCAGGATTTCAGGCTCCTGGGCCTGTAAAGCATTTGATTTCTCCTCCTCTAGGCCTGGGAATAATTAGGCGACTGGGAACATAAATCACCGCCTGGCCCTGTACATCTGCTAATCACATCTCCTGAGGATGAGCGGGGTGGAGTGGGGTGCAGGGTCCCTGCAGCTGGGGCATCCTGCAGGGGGTCCAGAACACCCCGTGGCAACCATGCTTCCAGCCAGGGAGTGGGGTGCTGGTGGAGAGTGTGGGGTTCCAGGCTCCCTGAAGCTCACACCTACAAACAGACACACACACACACAGACACACACTCACACACTCTCATCCACCCCTGACAACACACCCAGGACAGTTTCCCCACAACTCACACACACACATAAACACCCCAACACTTACACATACAAAGACATACACAGACACCTCCACACTTACACCCCACAGACACACACACACACACACACACACACACACACACACACACAGACGCCCCCTATACCCATGCACAGGCAGCACACACAAGCACACTACCCCTCTAGTGAGCAATGGGAAACTGCAGGTTGGTGTTTGAGCGCCACCTAGGGTCCATCTCCCAGAACAGCCAGACTGGACAAGGCTGACCCCAGGCAGCAGCCCTGCCCATACCTTCTCCCTCCAGCCAGAGGAGGGAACTGCTTTCTATTCAAGGCCTTGGTCTGTATCAGTCCTGGTACATACACCTATAAAAAGCACTAAATTAACTGGCAGTGGGAGGGAGTGTTGAGGACTATTTAAAGAATTAAATATTTTAAAATTTTAATGTCACTGCTTTAAAATCAAGATGAAGACATATAATTTTATCTCAATAAATCTAACCCAAAGGGGCCAAAGACAAGGGAGGTTTTTTATTTTTTTTTTAATCACAGTCAGTTAGGAAGCTCCTTCTCCAATGATGATAATGATAATAATGGGGTGGGCGCAGGGCCAACACTGGCCAGTGCCACTGACCACAGCTGTGACATGTGCATCCTCTAAAAACAAATATACTAAAGAAAAAGAGGATCTAGTTAAACACAATTATGAAATGAAGACGGGGATAAGTATCATGTGAGTGTGAGCGAGCAAACGGTGGTGTCGGAGAATCCCTCACACTGCCTGTGTGTCCGGTTTCAGGGGAGACCGTGGCCCCAGAAGGTTCACTGACGGCCCGAGGGGCTCCGCTCAGTGGCAGGGCTGGACATCTGACCAAGCCTCAGTTCTCCAAAGCCTACGTGCTCAGCTATCACACGAAACTGTGCCCCGCTCTCATCTCATTTTGCCCATCCTAGGCAGTGCCAAGGGGTCTGGGAGGTGCACCCTCAAAGCTGACTGTCGCCGGGAGCACCCACTTTTATCAGGCCTCCCCACCCAGGGGTTTACCCCTTTGTTCCCAATGCGGTACCTTATACACCTGACCCTTCAGCTCTTCTCTTTCCAGGCTGGACACCCTACAACCCCTCCTGACAAGCTCCTTCCGTCAGATGCCAACGGATGACCGTATGACCCTGCAGCAATAGGACCCAGCACAGGGGGCAGCCCCATCATCTCCACGCATCTCAAGGGCACAGTGTCTGCCATCCTAGAGTTCCTGGGGCTCTCCCTTCTCCTCCAGCAAGTGACAAACGGATGGGCAACCTCAGGGAAAATCTAACCAGAGAAAGCCACCCCTGTTGAACCACCCCTGCCTGGCTGGCCCGAGTGAGTAAGAGATAGTCCCCTGACCCCTGGTAACATTTCTTTGTACACCAAAGGCTTTTTACTTTATTATTTTTTTTACATATATTTTTATTGATTTCAGAGAGAGCAGAAGGGGGAGGGAGAAAGAGAGACATCAATGTGAGAGAGAAACATTGATCGGTTGCCCCCCGCGCACACCTGGACTGAGGATTGAACCCGCAAACTGGGCATGTGCCCTAACCGGGAATGGAATTGGTGACCTTTTGGTGCATGGGACAATGCCCAATAAACTGAGTCACACTGGCCAGGGCAGCACCAAAGGGTTTTTAAAATGTTAAATAGTGAGACACAATTTTTAAAAAGCCAGACAGTGCAGAATGCTGTACAGTTAAAAGTGAGGGTCCCTGGCTGGCCCGTGTGGCTCAGTGGATTGAGCATCGTCCTATGGACTGAGAGGTCCCAGTCTGATTCCCAGTCAGGGCACATGCCCGGGTTTCAGGCTCAGTCCCCAGTGAGGGGCATGCAGGAGGCAGCCAATCGGTGTTTCTCTTCCACACCTATGTTTCTATCTCTTTCTCCCTTCCTCTTTCTCTAAAAAAAAAAAAAAAAAAAATCAATAAAAACATATTTTTTTAAAAAAGTGAGGGTCCCTCAGACTTCTGGGAGTGGCTGCTGTCCATACTTTTTTGCACATTTTCCCAAATCTGGCATTCACGTGTGTGTGTGTGTGTGTGTGTGTGTGCGCACGCGCACGCGTCTGTGTGTATGCTTATACTCATTTGTTAAAACACAAAGCAGAGCACATCAGAAACACGGATCTACTCCTTGCTTCCCCTGCCTGCTGCACAGAGGCCAGGGCATGGCTCCCTTGGTTAATATAAGTCCTGCTCCCCAGCAGGGCAGTGAGTGGCCAGGCGTCCTGCCGCGGGCACAATGTCACAGCGGGCATCTTCGTATCCCCACCTTCTTCAACACATGTCAGGCTGCTCTGAGATGTGGTGCCCGCCCCCTGAGGGCTTCTCTGGGGTGAAGGTGACAGCAGGGGACACAGGCCTGGCAGCCAAACGATTAGGTCAAAAGAATGTGCATCCTGTTTGATATAATACCGTATCCTCCCTGTCTCTCCCGTTGGGGGCGGCTTCCAGAAGCTGGAAAAGGAAATGAAAGGCTCCCCCCTGGAGCCTCCAGGAGAAACCAGCCCTGCTGACACCCCGACTTGAGCCCAGTGAGGCTGCTTTTGGACGTCTGGCCTCTAGATATTACTCTCGTTATTAATAAAAGCAGCGTGTTCTGCTTTTAGTCGCTGTTTGCATTCGTTTGCAACAGCAGCCATAGGAAACTGACACACAGCGTGTCCCCGCACGGGCGACCATTAGATTCGCTCGAGAACTTACAAAAATGCTCAGGGCTCACTCCAGACCAGGCAAAACAAAACCCCCAGGTGGTGCTGGCATCTGGATTTTTCTAAGGAGCAGCCAGGGTGAGGGCCGCCGCCCTAGACCGCCTGCCCCTTGATCTCCCGCCCCACCCGCTGCCCCAGTGCACGCTGTGGGCACAGGTCTCCTCCCAGACTGGACGTCCCGCTTCCGCAGGCCCTACTCACGCCTCACGCCTGGCAGGCCGCGTCTGTCCTCTCTGATCTCGGTTTCCCCACCTGTTAAATGCCCGCGAGAGTACCCTCCTCACCAGGCAGCTATGAGTTTAAAATAAGATGTGTGCAAAGAGGCTGGCAGAGGGCCTGCCCCACAGGACACCTGACAAGTGCTTAGAAGTCGCCTTCGGCACTCAGGCGACGGTGTTGAGTTTGGCCTGCTGTCACTTTCACCACGGAGAGGATGAGATGGGGCCCTCGGGCCGCCCTGGTCCCAGCCCTGCTCCCTGCTCCCTCTGCCTCTGCGGGCCTCAGGGCCGCTCAGTGCTCCTCCTCAGGCCCCATCCAAGCCCAAACCTTGACTCCTCCCAGCCCTAGTGGCCCTGGTGCCCGACCTGACAGAGCACCCAGCCCCACACGGCAGCCCCACCTGCTCCTTCTGCATGCACCTGGGGGACCCCCCAGCAGTGGGACAGGCACGTGGCCAAGGCCTGTGTGTGGAGCTGCATCCAGTGGGGGGGACCACTGAAGGCTGTGGGATCCCGGAGGGTAACGGGCAGGAGGGGCTCCAGGGAAGGGGTAGGAGGACATTAGGGTATGTGACGAGGAAAGCACCGAGTTCTTCCTCAATGCCAGGAAGTCACTGGGACCCTTAGACCCGCAAATCTCTGGGAATGCGGGCTACAAGGCGGGCACAGGAACCAGGGCAGTGGCAGACTAGGTCGGCTAGGGTGGGGGCCGTGCTGGAGGGGGCGGGGAGTGAAGAGGACCTGGCTGACGGGGTGCAGACAGAAACAAGGAGGGACTAGCTGCCTTCCAGGGGCTGAGTCCTTCTCTGGCAGCCACCACCAAGGACAGGCAGGCTGCCTCTGCAGCTGCAGGCCGGGGGAAGCCTGGGGAGGATGTGCTAAAGGGTGTCTGGCTCATCCTCAGTCCTACAACAAGGGTGGGGGACAGAGGTCAGGGAGAGATCCCTTCTAAGCCAGGCTAGGAGCCCCACCACCTCAAGGAAGCCTTGCTGACCATCTTTGTAGGGCTGAGTACCTAGAGCAAAGGGTTCCGGATTCTTGCAGAACCAGAGCCTGAATCTTACAAGTTGTGTGACATATTCTTAAATCAAGGCACTGGGCAGGCTGGGTCAAAGACACAGTTCTTTCAGACTCTTTGACAACCCTCCCCAGGCATGTGTGGTAAATGTTTCACAACCAGCTTTCTGAAAAAACAAAAATAAAACAACCGATTTGTAGCGTCTGCCAATTTCCACAGTGTAAATACTCCCACCACAGCTGATTCTGAGCTACCAACATGAGGTCACTCGAGGGGGAGTTGGGAAGAGGTGTGCACAGTTCAGCCCCAGCACTGACAGGGAATGCCCAGGAGGCAGCACAAGGGGACACAACCCAAATGGGCATCGGCTAAGTGCCAGGTATTGGGCTGAGTCCTCACCACAACCCTTTAGAGTACAAATCACCAGCCCTGTTTTACTGATGCAAAGACTGAGGCTCAGAGAAGGGAGGCAATGAGCCCAAGGTACACAGCCAGAGCCAGAGTCAAACCCAGGTCTACCCGTCTCCAAAGGAGGGAGAAAGGCTTAGGAAGAGGGAACCCGCTTCCTCACGCATGCCAGGCCGGAATTCAGGGCCTCAGGGGCAGCTTTTTATTAATAAGGCATTTTTCCAAAGTGAGCCAGGACAATCCAAAGTAGGATCAGAACATCACATCTGCCTTCCGTGGGGTTGGAGAAAGGATCCAGCCTGGTACCAACAGGAAGGGTGGGAAATTCCTGACGCGAAGCCACTGGCAGGGCCAGTCACTGGGGGGCGGCACAGAAAACACCAGGGTGCATGCCCGGTTGATCAAAACGAAGACAACAGTTGAGCACTGCATTCGTATTAGCTTATTTCATCTTTACAAGAATACTCTGAAGGCAGCACCAACGTTCCCACTTTACAGATGAGGAAGTGGAGGCTCAGAGAGGTTCAGCGACTTGCATAAAGCCACCCAGCCAACTGGTGGTGCTGCAGAGCTAATTTTTCCGGGCCCCCAGAAGAGTTTTTCCCACTAGGCCACAGACTTTTTACAAACTAACCAGCAGATCGAGATACAAAGCATTCCATCCTTCCAGGGCTCCCGGTGTCCCTTCCCAACTGACAGCTCTCATCGCTGTCCAGATGGACTGGTTTGCCCGTCCTGGGATCCCACAGAACAGATTCTGCTGCAGATTCTTGACCCTACCCCCTGGCAGCCTGAAGGCCCCTCAGTCTGGGGTCTGGGATCCTCAGAGTTCCAGCGTAGGGTTTCACAATCCCAAACTGGGTGGGGGGGGAGGGGCGCGCCCTGTAGAGACCAAGTTCTATGGAACCACCAAAAAATAGCAAAATACACAGACCTTGAGTGATCTCCCCAACCCTGCTGGGAGGGGGACAGTTACCCGGAAGGAGCCCTCCCACTCTGCACATTGGTCAGGGACTCCCTGGAGAGCTGTGGCCAGGGTTCACGGGCCCTGAAGGAATGGTGGCCACCGGGGGGCTCTGAGCCTGAGCCCCAGCTCGAGGGGGTGGGATGATTCTCAGAGCGGCCCATCTAGGGTACCACCCATGCCCCTTCTCATGGCTCTTCCAGCGTGCCCTTCCCTCCACCCCTGCAGCACCCCTCGCCCACGGTGCCTGGGGAAGCGTTTCTGCCAGCACTGCTCACGCTCCTTGCCCTGCTCCATGCACATCTGTCCCCGGGGAGGGGCCACCTTGACTCCTCTCTCCACACCGAGCATGGTGGTCTGCTACAAGCCAGCTCCGGTCATGGCACCCTCCCTGCAGTGCTCCAACGGCTTCCCTCCACGTTGACACAAGGCCTCCGCCTTACCCAGCGTGGGGCCCTGCAGGGCTAGTCTCGACAGCCAGGCACACAGTAGGTGTTCCTTAGGTGTCCGCTAGAAGAATTGACGGAATAAAAGTAGGAAATGGGGAGAGGAGGGGACAGCTAGGGTGGGGAGGCGGCAGAGGAACAGCATCAGCACCCTGCAGATGCCCCTGCCCTGACCAGGCCTGAGCCGGGCAGCCCCACTGAGGCCCAGGGCCCTGGGGCACCAGGGAGAGCCCTGAACTTGGGGCCTGGAGCCTACCCCTGCTGGGGCTCTAACCCAAGCCTGCCTGCCTCTTCCAAGGGGGCAGAAAGGGAGCAGGGAAAGGGGCCAAGAGAAGCAGAAAGCTGTCCAGAGCCCCTTCCCAGGACGCAGAGGCGAGGGCTGCTCTCACGCCTGCTCCAGATTCCACCCGCAGAACAAGGAGCCAACGGCTGACGAAATCCTGGCCGCCCGAGGATGCCGCCTGCCCGCCGGGGCCCAGCCTCCCACGCCATCCCCTCCAGGGCTGTGAGGCATGATGGGGCTGCAGAGGGCAGAGGGATGTCTCCAGAACACCACCTCTCTTGGATGACTGCCTCTGTGGGAGGCGATGGTTCTGGAAGAAAAACAAACACAGGCTGGGGGAGGGAGGAAGCAGGCAGCAGATGCTGGCAGGCGAGACGTAGTGTCTGGCGGAGGTCAGCGCAGGCTGGTGGGTGGCTGGGCTGGAGGGTGCCCCCCCCACCCTGTGTCCTATGGCACCAGGCCAGGGTCAGGTCCCCAGGCTCTTCCGGCTGGACCTGGCAGGGAACCCAGGCAGAGAAAGTATCCTTGGCAGAATGCCACCACCCGGGGGTCCTCCTGCACCCATAGCCAACACTCCCCCTGTCTTAGATCTGACAGCACCATTGGCTGGGTGGCCCAAGCCAGGACCCAGGCCTCAGCTCTCTACTGTCCACACTTCCTCACTGGCCTGGCCCTTGGTCTTCCTCCCATAGCACCCTCATTCATTCATTCATTCAATTCATGATCAGGGAGCTCCTAGAACATCCAACGTCCCCACTCAGGCACTGGGGTTGGAGCAGCAGACAGACCTGTCTTGCCACATGGAGCTTTCATTCACTCCCCTTCAATGGCTCCCTAGTACCTTCGGGATGAGGCAAATCTCTAAGCATGCACTCGAAGCTGTCAACTCCTAGTCTGAACTCCCCTCTCTGGGTTTCAGCCCCACCCCAGCCCTCCAGCCATCTGGACAGGCCGCCCAAAGTGTGCCATGTTCGCGCCCAGACCCTCCTCCTTTGCCTGTGCCGTTCCTCCACCAGCCCGTCCTGTCCCCTCTGCCTGTGGCCCACTCTCCCTCTTCTCTCAGGAAGCCTGCCTCATCCCCTCCATGGGACACGAGTGTAAACTGAAGACCTCTAGTGTGAGGCTGGGGTGACAAGCACACTCCGGGCGCATGTGAGTCACAGGAGATCTTACAGAAGGAAGGTCTGAGGCTTGAGAAAGGGGTGACAGGGGCAGCTGGGCAGAGGTCACAGGGCGGCCTGGTCGGAGCAGGAAGGTGACCGTTTTGAGGCCTTATAGGCAGCAATTGTCCTTCGCAGTCTCTGGGATGCTCTACCCAAAGCTGGAGTGACAACGGCTGCCTGGGGCTCCACAGGCCCCTCTCCTGCTCATGAACTTTCAAGGGCTCCCCAGGGCCCCGCTACAAAGTCCAAGAGAAACTGGCTGCTGGCACCCAGGAGCCAGCCTTCATGCTGGCCCCAACCTACCCTCCCACCTCTACTGCAGATCCAAGCTCCAACAACCCCAGGCCCACGCACCTGCTGGATTCTCTCTCCAAAACATCCTTCCCTCTTTTCTACATCTGACTCATGCTGCATCAGCCCTCCTTGTCCTCTCAGGGAAGGCCCCACTTCCATCACAAGCAGATCAAACCCCATCCCTCCCTGTTCTCAGGCCCTGAGTCACTGGTGTCCCCCACGGCGTTACACGCCTTGAAGAAGGTACTCTGACCAGCCTATTTGACAGATGAGGCACAGAGAGGTTAAGTCACATGATTAGGACATACAGCTTGGGCGTGATGAAGCTGGGCTGGGAAAGTCAGTCCTAGCCATCTTCATTCCTTACTGTGTCCCCCAGGCCGGGCCCCAGGCCCTCAGCTCCTAGCCCAGCCCGCCAGAGGTGAAGACCCAGCCAGGATGATGCCACATGGGTGTGGAGTGACTCAGACCTTTGTGATTTTAACACTGAAATCAGCATCTGCTGCTCAACAGCGTGAGCCACGGGAAGCCACAAGACCCTGGACAAAGCGTTAGACTCCTCCAGGCCTCAGTTTCCCCTATCTACAATGGGGGCCTGAACAGCTAGCTGATCCCTGAGGTTCCCCTGCTCCACAGGGAGAAAGCCAAGTCCTGCGGCCCTTTCTGTCCGGTGGCCCAACCAGGGGCCTGCCTGGGAGGCGCCGCCGGCAGCCAGAGGAGGGAGGAGCCAGGAAATCCGGGTGGGGCGCCCCCCTAGCCCGGGACAGGCGCCGGAGGGGGCGCCGGCTGCCCCCAGAAACACGCTCCAGATGCGGGAGGCGCTGCCAGCATTCCTGGAAGGTAACGCAGGCCGGGCGGGGGAGGGGGCACGGCCGCAGCCCGTTGCCAGATGTGCACCGTGAACAGCTGCCCCCGGCTAATAAGGTCAGCTCCTGGCTCCAGCGAGCCGCGCACTCACTGCCGCCTCCGACTGCCCGGCACCCTGTGCTGCGCTTCCCTGGGCGGCCCAGGGGAGGGGCCAACACACTTCCCCACCCCCAGCGGTCTAGGGAGAAGAGAGCAGAACCCCTTGGGGGCCAAGTGGGAGCCAAAAACACTCACTCCACCCCCAGCCAACACCTCTCTGGAGTGGGCAAGCCCGAACCCCACCCCCCTTGCAGATGGAAGAAGAGTGGGGTGAGGTGTGGGGCTGTTTCCCTTCAGTGATTGAGAGGAGAGACCTAGTGCTACGTTTGAGGCCGGTGGCCTGAGGGGGGAGGGCACGCAGTCCACGTGCCCAGTGCCCCAGGGTTGGGATTCCCCACTGTGGGCTGGGCCAGCTGCTTGGGAAGGTTAGCTGCAAGGAGCCTCAGGCTCCTTGGATTCCCTGCCCCCATCCCCCATCCCCCATCCCCCCCTCACCCCCCAGCCTATCCCCTCCACCTCACCCCACCCCAGGCACATCCTGTCCTCCATCCAGAGATGTGAGGTCACCTCCCTGGGGTGGGGGAGTAGGGGAGCAAGTTGGGGGATCAGAGCCCAGATTCCGTTCCTCCTTTCCATCCAGGTCCTGGACAGGCCAAAGGAGAGTCCCCCCACCTCCTGCCCCCTCTCCCCCAGATAAAGGCGCCGCCGCCGGCAGCCGCCTTTGTTTCTCGGGTGTAAACCGAGCCAGATGCAGTCTAATCCCCCAGCTGGGCTGGATTTGCTGGCGGCTGTGGCTCTAGCGCCTCCCAGCCCCTCCAGCCCCATCCTCCCTGCTGCGGGGTTCCCAGGACTGCTGGGGGTGGGAGTGGGGGGGAAGCCTGGCAGCCTGAACCTTACCCATCTCCCCCAGAAGGTCACAGGCATAGTGAAAGCTTTGCGATCCTGCGCTCCTGTGCTCAGTGATCTTGGGCGAGTCACGTAACTTCTCTGAGCCTTGTGGGTTTTGTCTGTGAATTGGGAATGATGAGGACACAGCCCACAGGTCGTAGCAGGCTCAGTAAGCACAGGTACTCTTATTAGGGTCTGGAATGATGCTCACCTCCCCGACCGCCCCCTATGAGCCATACTGCCCCATCTAAGCACACATCCTAGCTCCAGGGCATAGAACAGTGGTGACTTAGGTGCCCACGGGATTCCTCAGACAGCTCACTCACTCCTTCCAGGAACACGAGCAGACTGGTGTTAGTATTAATCCCACTGCACAGACGAAGAAGCTGAGGCTCAGAAAGGTCTTAAAGCTAGTAAGAGACAGGATTATTATAAAAAAATGAAGTGGCCCAGAGAGGTAAAGTGACTTGCCTAAGGTCACACAGCAAATGAGAGGCAGAGAGAATGGATGCCCAAGGGGCAAATCCAGGAGCGGGAAGGGGAGGGCACCTTCCCAGCTTTGCCAAGGCTCCTTATAGCACTAGGTGGGTTCTTCTAAGTGTGGTATGAAGCCTTCCAGAATCAAACTCTTGTGATATTTGTTTAAAATGCAGACTCCTGGGCCCTGGTCTGGGCCTACCGAACTAGAGTCCCTGGGGTGAGGCCCTGGATTCTGCATTTATTATAAGGTATGTGTTAGGGAGGTGGCTGAGGAACTGTGTTCTGGGCTGCTCCCAGGGTGGTCTGTGCCATGGGTGTATGGGGGGCAAGACCGCTCTGAAGGGGGCTCTCTGTCCCCTCCGGGACCCAGCCTTCCAGCCCTGGGCCACCCGGGCTAGAAACACAGCCTCACCTGGGCTGGTTCAGCCAGAAGGTGGGCGGGGTGCCAAGCTCAGAACCTGCCAGGAGTGTCTGATGGATGCGGTGCCTCCTTCCAAAGGCCATTAATCATCCAGAGAAACTCCCTGTCAGTCTGTCTGTTCCTACTGCCCCCACCCCATGCACCCCCCCATGAACCACATATAGCATTCATGCATAAACACAAACACACATGCACCGCACGCACCCAGATGCATACCACGCTCCCCAAGCACACACCGAACGTGCAAGAACACATACTGTGCACACAGGCTCTGCATGGGCTCATCACACACCCACACATACCACACACACGTACATACCACACATGAACCACATAGGCACACAGATTTCATACACCACACAACAGACTGCACTCATACCATACATGTGCACATGTTCCTATACATGCACATACAGACATGCAAACACAGACATGCAAACACAGACATACATGTGTGTGCACACAGCTGTCAGAGCATTTCCCACCCTGATGAGAGGAGACAAACGGGGCCCCTGGAGCGGTTCTAAATATCTCAATAGGTTGAACCGCCCTGCAGCCTCCACGGAGAGCCCCAGCCAGGTCCCAGCTCCTGTTTCTTTGCTTGGGGTGCCAATTCTGTCAGCCTGGTGCCTCCCTGGGGCTTTTCATCCCCATCCGAGGCTCTGGCTGGTGGGCAGAATGATTAATAAAAAATGAGACAAATTAATGATTGGCTGATAAACGTGGTTTGGAAGACGCCGCCCTCTGCAAGCAGGGAGGGAGGTAACCACACAAATTCTTGGGCGAGCAGGCCGGGACTGTACTTCCCCGTGCATGTCACTGATGAAAACAAGGCCTGGGTGGGGGGCCTGTCCAGAGCCAGCAGCCTCAAGAGGCCCCTGGGACCAAATCATAGGTTTCCCAGCCCCTGCCTGCCACTGCCCTCTGACCCATGGCCCAGCCATGCGTTTCATCCCTAGAGCAGTGATTTTCAACCTTTTTCATCTCATGGCACACATACATTAATTACTAAAATTCTGCAGCACACCAAAAAACGTATTTTTTGCCAAGCTGACTTAAAAAATAGGTGTACTTTTGATTCATTCACACCGTACGGCTACTGTTGTGTTGGTTGCTGCTATTTTTTCAAATTTGCCCATCTAAGGGAAAAGAGGTCCCTGCCCCCGACTAAATAGTCAGGTACTGCCTGTTTGAAAGATTCTCGCAGCTCGCCAGGGTGCCGCCTGGGGCACAGGGGTTGAAAATCGCTATCCTAGAGCCATTCATCCATTCACATCAGGAAGGATACAAACATAGGACTGAGATCCTAAAGATGCAACCAGAGCGGAGGGAAGCTTCTTCAGCTGGAATAGTCAGGGAGGCCTCCAGGAGGTGATACAGTCAATGAGAAGGAGCTTGTGTTCTGGACAGAAGGGTAAGGATGGTGTCGTGCCAGAGGGCAGGGGGCTGTTGTTTGGGCCAAACCCTCCCCATCTCCGAGCCTTGGAAGGCACACCAAGTGAGGGTGGGGAGAGGACCACCTTCTCTGTTGCCTGACTCCTCACATAGGCAGTCAGCTAGCTGGGCTTCCTCAGGGCCCTCATGGTGGCAGACCCCATCTGAACTTGTCTGTTTTGTCCCTGCACTCTGAGCAGGACAAGTCACCTCTTTGCTCCAGATACTCAGCGTCCATCTACACCCCGAGGGCCCACCCACCCACCCACCCACCTGAGGGTATTTGATGGGGTAGTCTGAGCCCCCATCCTTCCCAAGTGAAGCTTGAGGTCTGAAGGGAGCAGACTGGTGTTCAAATGGGCCCCGTGTGCATTCAGACTGGAGGGCTGGCCTTTTCTAACTGCCCCCAGGTAGCATTTGTGGCCAGGGCTTCTCTTGCGGGTTTGCATGTTCTTTTGGGTTCAGAAGGCAGCTCCCAAGGAAGGAGTTGTAAAAGGACTTGGCTTGGTGCTGCCATGTGCCAACAAACACGTACCTCCTAAGGGATGTACCCAACCCAGCGCCTTGGTTCTGGTCTCCCTGCCAAGAAGGCTTGCGGCTTTCCGTCTCCCACCCCCGAACTGTGGGGAAGCGAGTCTGGCTGGGCCCCACAGTTTGGTCCATGAGTACCCCATGAGCCTGGTACTCCCTAAACCAGGGGCAGAGGGGCAGCCAAGCACTGGCACTTGGGGCTGTCAGAGAAGGGCTACAGAGCAACCCTTATCAGCAGTCAGAATCGGGGGTCCCTAGAGGCTGGCACCATGATGATTCTCCATGTGTTTTTGCAGTTTTTCTGTATCTTCTATGTTTTCTCAGATGACCAGGCATTATTTTGTGCTGGGAGAACAGAGTGTGTTGTAAGAGATGCTCACAGGAGGAAGGAGCAGACATGACCGTGCCACAGAAGTGAAATGGAAGGTTTAGATGGGCTTTGGGGCCTAGGCAGGTAGCTGCCTGATTGGAAGACCCAGTGTCGCCATCCTGCCACTCACACGGGCAGCTCCACCCAGACAGCCCCTGAGGAGGGCGGGAAGAGGGGCTACATCTAACCAGCCACCCTTCTATTCCAACCTGGCATCCAACTATTGGTCCATCCATCCATCCATCCATCCAAACACCCATTCATCCACCCAACCATCCATCTACGCACTACCATTCTATTCTGTTATCCTTCCATCAATCCACTCATTCATCTGTCCATCTATACGTCATTCATCCGTCCTTCATCTTTCCATCATTCTGTCCTTCTACCCACTCTTCTGTAGTAAACAACATTTTCATTGTATCCAACCAGTATATTTGTTGTTCCCCGACCCAGCGCGGCTGTCAATCAACACACTCCTTTTCCCTTTAGAAGGGGTGGCCGTGTGCTCCAGGCTGGGTTGATCAGAATCTTCCCTGGGACGTTGCTAGGAATCACTCTTCCCCTCCTCTGGGGTCACTAGATGTCAACCTAGAACTGCTAATGGTCATCTTTGACGGCACGTGCAGAGAACGCTGAAGGACGACTCCCACAGGAGAAAGCAGGGCTGAGGACGGAGAGAGGAAGAGGACTGGAGACCCTCGAGAAGCCCTGGATCCAAGAGTCCCTGAAGCCACCATCACCGTCATCCCCTCAGTAACACCCGCTCCGTACAGTGAGTTGGGTTGGGTATGTGTCACTTGCAAATAGAAAGGTCATAGGTAGCACAAGCTCTGATTCAGAACCTTCTCGGTGCTCCTCCATAAGTCAGACAAGGACACCCAAAAGACAAATAAGCCCTGTCCCTGCCTGCCAGAGGCTGACCCCCCAGTTGGAGAGGCAATTCTAAAACACAAACGGTAAGGAAAGCCACACAGCCCAGAAACTCAGTGCCAGTATGGGATCAAAAGAGGTCAGACAAGACCCCTATCACTAAGCCTCAGTTTCCCTCTCTATAAAATGGAGACAGCATCACCTACAGTGCAAGGCTGCTTGAAGATCAGTGAGGGAGCAGGTGGTCTGGGCTGCCTACCCACTGGCCTTTCCTAACCCCTTCTTTGTTCGATGGCACAGCTTCCCCCCTAAAGTCTCAGAAGGTCAGAGACTCAAGTTCCCAGCACCCCTGCAGTTACAGATGGGCACGTGACCCAGCCTTGGACAAGTGGACCCGTTTGTTAAAATCTTCTGGGAAACACTCTTTCCCCAAAGAGAAAAAAGCAAGAGATCCCCCTACCCCTTCTTATCCTGCTTTTGAATACTATCACGTAAGAATGTAATGCTTGGGCCTGGCTGGTTTGGCTCAGTGGTTAGAGCGTCGGCATGCGGACCAAAGAGTCGAGGGTTCGATTCCGGTCAAGGGCACGTACCTCGGTTGCGGTTCGTCCTCAGCCCTGGTCGGGGTCCTGCGGGAGGCAACCAGTCAATGTGTCTTTCTCATGTCGATGTTTTTTTTCTCTCTCTCCCCCTCTCTTCCTCCCACTCTGTCTGAAGATAAATGGAAAAAATATCCTCGAGCGAGGATTAAAAAAAAAAAAAAGAATGTAATGCTTGGAGCTATGGCGGCCAGTTTGCAACCATGGGGAAAGGGCCAAGAGATTTATACTTGGCTTTACTTTGATTTAAAGAAAAGGTCATTTCTTGTACACTTGGGGCTGCAGTTTACACTTTCACTCTTTTTTTTTTTATCCTCACCCAAGAATATTTTTCCATTGATTTTCAGATATAGTGGGAGGGAGGAAGGGAAGGAGAGAGAGAGAGAGAAATATCGATGTGAGAGAAACACATCAACTGATTGCCTCGCATGACCCCAACCAGGGCCAGGGATCAAATCCCAACTGAGGTACGTGACTTTGAAAGGAATCAAACCCAAGACTCTTTGGTCCATGGGCCGACAACCACTGAACCAAAACGGCCAGGCCCACTCTCACCCTTGATTGTGGGAGGCGGTCTCATGAAGCAGTTGAGAGCATGGATTCTGGAGCCAGCCTTCCTGGGTTCAAATCCCAGCTCTGCTACTGCAGGCTGTGTGACCTTAGGCAAGTTACTTAACCTCTCTGTGCCTCAGTTCCCTTCTCAATAAAAAAGGAGTAAGATTTGTGAGTGTTAAATAATTTAGTACAAATAAAAACCTTTAGCACAGTGCTTGGCACACAGAAATTAACCCGACAGACATTCGCTTTCAGTAGCCATCACGGTCAGAGAAGGTGGGAGTGAGAGTCGGCCAGGCCGGGGCTGCGGGCAGGCACAGAAGCCTAGGCCCGCAGGAGCTGAACAGGAGCTGTGAGCCTGCTCCCGGCCTTGGCACTGCAGAGGCTGCGCTGACTTGCTCTGTGTTCGCCCTGCCAAGGCCAGAGCAGCTGGCTCCAGCCTGCCGATGACTGCAGGGAGAGGCGCCCCATGACGCAGCCCACCCGCCTCCCCGCTGCCACCCCGGACACCCGGGAGCCAGGCTGGCAGCCCACGAGGTGGGCTTCCTGTCGGCCTGGGTGGACCTCAGCCCCCAGTCCAGAGATGTCCCCCCACCACCCTGCAGGCCGCCCTCCTTGACTCCCAGCCAGTTCGTTTCACCTTCGGTGGAGAAAGCGGTGTCTCTCCACCCCTCTGCTGGAGCTGAGTGTGTGGAAGCAATTCCACTTGGCAGCCTTGCAGCAGTGACTCAAAAACAGTTGTTTGGCGTGCCCGATGCCAGGCCCTGCACAGCTCAGAACAGGCTGCTGGGCGGAGGGCCACATAACTCTTTTGGGTATGTTCTCTCCATTGAGGGCCAAAGGCACCAGGCTCAGAGGGCTCCAGGGTCCTTTGCAGCAGGGTAAACTGAGGCAGGAGAAGGCTCACATCGCTCTGCACCATCTCCTCTAAGCAGATCCTTTCTGCTAACTGGTCTTGTGGGCTTAGAACATGTTCTCGCTGAGCCCCTTCCTCTCCCCACACCTAATCAGACGTGACCAATCTGCCCTGCCGCCTGTCTGTGCCCGCTACCAATAATTCACGTGGTTCCCAAGGGGCCTGGGGGACAGCTAGGATCAACGCTCAGCACATACTGTAGGCAGGGTCTTTTTACACACAACACCTCCTGGCATCTCCATGACACCCCCGGAAGTAGGCACGATTATTATTCCCATTTACAGGTGACAGACAGTGAGGCTCGGAGTGAGTCCCTGGCCCAGGTCACAGAGCTAGTGCAGATTCAAACCCAGGTTTGGCTGACCTTAAAGCCAGGGCATTAACTGCACTGACTCAGCATTCCCAGAAGCTTCTGGCCCCAGGAGCTCTGCTCTCCCCTCCTGGACATTGCTGCCCAAGAACAGTGTTTACAACTCTCCCCCTGCTCAACAACCTTCAGTGGCTCCCCAGCTCTCACAGGAAGAGAACAAACTAAATCTTTGCAAAGCCCTCCCTGTTCCTGACTACTGAGATCACCCCTGTAATCCACTTACTCTTCGCCACGAGCTAAGTGAGACAGGGCTCCTTGAAAACCTAGACTACATGCTACCTCCTCCAGCAGGCCAGGCCTGCACCCACACCTCAGGGCTTTTACACATGCTGTTCTCTCCTCTGGAAGGCACACGCTCCCCTTTGCCCCTCTGCTTAACTGCCACCTCCTTGCAGAAGCTGTCCTGGCCCTCCCCGAGGCAGTACTCCCCACGACACCTCTCTTCTGCAATATCCTCTTCTTCCTTCTTCTCACTCCTCGGCATGACCTTCTCTGGGCGTTGACTTATCTGTTTGATGTTTGATGCCCCCAATCAGACCGTAAGCCTGTGAGACAGGACCTTGCCTGCCTTGTTTACTGCTGCAAGCCCCATGCCAGCAGATGGCCAGTGTTCAGGGAACGATGAGTGAATAAGTGAGTCTGTGAATGAATGAATCTCCATCTCTAGGGGCTCCGCAGAGAGCCAAGATATGTCTGGAGTCCCGGCTGGCCTGAAATGAACCTCCCCTCCCATTTCCTCTCTGCCTATTCTTATCCTCCCCAACTCTCAAGGTTTTGTTCGAGTGGCCCCCACTCACCATCTGGCTCCAACCTCCAAGATCCTCCCCCATTACTCTCCCAGACACTCCTCAACTGCACAGACTTCCTCAAATCTGCCTGTGCAATGGCTGCTACCTGAACCAGTCTTTCTCCTTCATCCACCCAGCCAACTCCTGTGCATCCCTCAAGAGCCCCTTCAAGTATTGCCTCCCTTGCAAGGCAGAGGTGACCACATCCCCGTTTGACACCCTCTGTCCTGTGGGCATATCCACTGTGAGGTTCATGAGGAGAGGTCCACGGGTGCTTGCCTTCACTGAACATGTGAGGCACTCACTACACCATTACAGGGTCACCGAGCATCTCCTCTCAGTTCCTTCACAATATACAGGCCTCCCTGAATGGAGTGGAGCTCTCTGCGGTGGGGGTAGGGGGAGGTGTTTCATTCACTGTTATGTCCTCAGTGCAAAATGCAATGCCTGCTGGATGAACGGATGAACAGATAGACATCAACAGGCAGATGGATGAATGAATGAAAGGTGGATGGCTGGATGGGTCGATAGATTGGTAAATGGATGCTCAGAGGGAAAAAAAGAGAGATGAATGGATATATGAATGAATGAATGAATGAATGAATGAATGAATGAATGAATGAATGGAAAGGAATCAGGTGAAACACACATATATATACTCAAATGGATGGACAGACATGGAAGAATGAAGAAAAAGCAGACGGATGGGTAGATGGATGATAGATGAATGATGGATGGATGGATGCATGAATGAATGATGACAGGAAGGATGAATGGTTAGGTGGGTGAGTGGATAGATACACAAATGGATGGACGGGTGGATGGATGAATGGATAGATGGATGCAAGCAACTAGGTGGGGAGAGTGACCACTGCTTGAGTTACTTATTCCTTCATGGGTAACCTGTTTTCTGACCAGATGAGGAACCAACAAAGGCGTCTCCCCACCTTCACCAACAAGTGCTACCACTGCTCAGTGTGACAGAGGGGGAGGGGTGTATCTCCTCACCCTCCCTTCATACACGCCCCCACTGGGGTCACCAGGAGCAGCCCCACAGTGTGGCAGGGCTGAAAGCCAGTCCCCCTAGCAGGGGACACTCAGCACGCCCTGCAGATGTGCCAGGCCCTGTGCCAAGCCCTTCTGTGGAGATTCCGCTCTCTCTGAGCTCCACAGCAGCCCTGGGCCGCAGGCTGCTCCCCCATTTGGTCAAGGGGGAAACCAAGGCCCAGAGAGGTCAGGTTCTTGCCCACGGTCACACAGCTGGAGGTGGCTGACCCCACAGCCCACACTCTCAGCCACTCCCCTGGCCAGCAGGTCCCAGGCTTGGCCATCGTGGCCCACCTCCCTACCTTCTGGCATGTTTACTTCCCTCGTCCTTCATCGTAATTCAACTATTTCCTCATAGTTTTCCTTGAATCGACTCCTAAGTTTAAAATGTGCACGGCTACCCTAAAATGAGAATCAGTGTTAAGCGACATAACTAGAAGGTAACCCTAAAGATACATACCATGAAAACAAAGCGGCGCTATTCAGTGGTAGCTACATACTGTTGCCGACCAAGGCTCTGGGCCCAAGGCCTATTTTTTTCTTTATTAAACACAGGTCAGCAAGTATGGTGGTTTAAAAATGTCCACAGAGGCTCTGACATGCCCCCTCTGAACAGGCAAAGCCCTTAAATGTGGGTCAAACTTAGCGATTTGCTTCTAACGAACAGAACAGGAGGCAGGGGCAGTGTGTGGCTTCCGAGGCCAGGCCACGAGGGGCCCCGCAGCTCCCTCCCGCTGCTCCCCTGGACCGCTCCCTCCGGGCCAAGCCAGCTGCGTAGGGAGAGACCCACATGGCAAGGACCTGAGGCCTTCAGCCAACAGCCGTGTGGGGTGCCGTCTTGGAAGCTGCTCCTCTAACCCCAGTCCAAATTTCAGATGAGACAGCAGCCCCGGCCAGCGTCCTGATCACAGCCTCATCAGAGACCTGGAGCCAGAACCACCCAGCTGAGCCACTCCCGGATTTCTGTCCCCACGGAGACTGAGATAATCAATATTTGTGGTTTTAAGCTGCAACATGGTGGGGTACTCTCTCAGATAGCAATAGAGAACTCATACAGAGAGTGTCGGGAATCACAGACAGCGACTCCGAACTGAGACTCTTGTGAAGGAGTCAAAATGACCCAAGGGCAATAAATGGACCCTGACGGGGCTCAGTGTCTCTGATTCCATGTTCCTGCCTGCCCTTCCAGTCTGTTCACCCAGCAGCCGGAGGGATGGGGTTACATGAGTCAGGTCACATCTCCCTGGAGAACTCCCCCAAAGGATCCCCTTCCCACTTAGACTAAATGCCAAACACTCCGTGTTCTCCAGCCCCTACTGACCTCTTCAACTGCCCCCCCCCTTCTCCCTCCTCCCTGCTCATCCACACCGGCGATGCCAGCCTCCCTCTTTCCTTGCAAATCCTCAAACTGATGCCGACCTCAGGTCCTCTGCACTGGCTGCTTTTCTGTTCCCTCTGCCAGGACTTCTCACCTGGCCTGTGCCTGGCTCCACTCGGGGCTTTGCTGAGGGGCCCTGACCACAGCATCTGTTAGTCAACTCCCACAGAGCACCTGCTCCTGACTCCCTCCAGCCCTCTCCAGCTTCAAGCCCATCTGTAACTGCAACACTGATCGCCACGTGATACAACGTTACACATTTATTCCCTATTTCCTCACTGTCCTAAACCCAAAGGGAGCAGGGGCAGGTCTGTCTTGTTCAGAGCTGCACCCCCCCGACTCGGAACAGTGCCCCGCACATAGTAGGTGCCCCGCAAACCTCTATGGAATCAGTGACGAGGCCTCTGGATCCCGCCAAGCGTTCAGCCTCCAGGAAACCAGGGAGTCAGACTCGAATTGAACTAAGCTATAAACTCGAACTGGAACAGAACACGCTAATTTGTAGAGCCTCGAGCAAAACCCAAATATAAAAGTAGTTCTAGGCTGCCAACCAGACCGAGGATTTTTTTTTTTTTTTTTTAATGAGTTTGGCTCCAGAAATCTCTCCTCTGCGTTCCCAACCCTCCTCTTCCCTCGCTTCTCCCCTTCTCGCTCTCTCTCCATATTCATGTCTGTCATCAAGCACAGATTTTCTCCCACAGTTCTGTGCTCCTGTGTTCTCTCCACCGGTGTCGTGGGATGTCCCCCCCTTGCACAGAAATCCTCCGTATACCTCCTCCTCTGTGGGCCTCTGAGATGTACCATGTGCTGTCCTGAGAAGCCAAGGGGAGAAGTGTCTCTGCCTTCTAGAACATCTTAAAAATGGTGCTGGTGATGAATCCGGTTTGCCCTTGGGGTGATGAGAAAATCCTGGAACCAGATGGGGGTGATGGTTGCACAACAGTGTGAACGGACTTACTGCCACTAGCCTGTACCTTTAAAATGGTTACAATAGTCAATTTCACTTTGTTTGTTTTTCACACACACACACACACACACACACACACACACACACACACACACACACACAAAGTGTAAAAAATACAGGGCTGGCCCTGGCCGGTTTGGCTCAGCGGTTAGAGCGTCGGCCTGCAGTCCAGAGAGACCCGGGTTCAGTTCCCACTAAGGGCACGTACCCCGGTTGCAGTTTGTCCCCGGCCCTGGTTGGTCGTGCGGGAGGCAGCCACTCGATGTGTCCCTTTCACGTTGATGTTTCTCTCTCTCTTCTTCTCTCTCCCTCCCACTCTATCTGAACAAAAAATGGAAAAATGTCCTTGGGTGAGGATTAAAAAAAATAATAATACAGGGCTGGCCCTTGTGGCATCACCAAGTTCAGGAGCTTGGAGAATTTATAATTTACAGTGGTAGGTTTGAGACAGAACCCATGGTGTGTTAGCTTTGACTCATACCTTCCCGATAAATCAATGAATCAGAAAACGAATCGGAAACTTATTGTACGATGAATCAGAAAAAAAAATCAATTGAGGAAAACTTACCTAGAATATAAAATTTTGAAAGATTTCACAAACACATTTTTAGGGTATGCAGCACACAGTTAAACCTTTTTTTTCATTTTTTTTGTTTTTTTACTTTCCTCTTTGGCACGCAAAATGCACATAGTGGGGGGGTGGGCGTCAGAGTCTGATGAAGCTCCGCGTGACCCCAGACTTCAGTCCGGAGAGGCCGTCACCAGGCTGGAGACCACTGAGACAGAAAATAAATAAGCCAAAGCTCCCAACCTCAGAGAGAGCGTTTTCAAGGAGAACTATCCCCGCTCCGTCTCAGATGCGTTTTTAATTGGGCCATGTTTTCAGTTACCCGGGCTTCATTTGTGTTCAAGGAAGCGCTGAAATTCATTACAATTTCCAAACTGTTTGATCTGACGGAGATGCTGGTGCACAGCGATGGGAGGTGGAAATCAACGGTTTTGAAAAAGAGATACAAAGCCCCCCACCTCCGCTGTGTTTTTTTTTTTTCAAGATCTAAAGCTGCTGGTGGGTGGGTTTCAGCCATCAACCAGGTCCTAGAGAAATAATTCAGTCGTGCTGGAACACAACACTGTCCCCAAGGGGAACTGTGGAGGCCCAACACCCCGTGACCAAGGGCTCTGCCCCCAGCCCAACCTGTGGTCCTGCAACCACTTCACGCTGGTGGGTAAAGGATGCTGAAGTCGCGGAGTCCGGCTCTGACCCCCACACAGGACTGGGCTCCCGTGCCGATGTTCTGAACGAATCTTTCCCCAGGTTTTGGAGGGCGCAGCTCAGGGCAGAATCTGAAGGAGGAGGAGGCATCCTGAAGCATGTGAGGTCATTCCACCAAGGACCCTATCAAGGGTGGAGGGGCAGTGGGGGCCAGGGCAGGTTCCCCGACAGCATGACTCAGCCAAGAAGAAGGGAGATGTGCGACCAGCATCCTGACCTCTCCCCCAGGTGCCCCCACCCAGCGGAGCCTCGGCTGCCATGTGGCCAGGGTGATGTAGGCCTCTCCCGCCATTCCTGAGGCGGGCCAGCTGGTCATGGGTGACCCTGGGGGACAGGGATGGGCAGCTGAGTCAGATCCTACCAGATCAGCCAGACAGCAGGCCTCTCCACCCAGAGGCAGAAAACTACATGGGAACTGGGGCCTGCCATGGAGCCTGGCCCAGCCCAGGCAAGGGGCCATGCCCCACCCACCTGGAGAGTGTCCTCTCTGGACATGGGGTTATTTACAGAGCTGGCTGCTATTTTAACGCCTCTCTTATTTAGAAAGCTGGGGCTGGCCCCTTAGGGGACGAAGGCGAGGGGGGTAGCCCTGTCTAGGGGCCTGGGGGCAGTGGGCAGTCCCTGGGCTGGAAAGCCTGCTGCCATTTGAACAGGGGGCCAATTAATCCCTTTGGGGGCATAGGTAATGCCACTGGCCCTGTTCAAAGCTGTGTGTGTGTGTGTGTGTGCGCACGCGCGCGCACATGTCACAGAACCATGAACCAGACCAGCAGCCTACAATGACACCCCCAGCCAACCAGCCACACAGTGGGCTCCTCCTGAGTGACCAGGCCACCTGCGCCCCCAGCAGGGACAGCTGCAGGTCGTCCCAGGCTTCCCAGCCTCAGAGCGTGGGGGCTGAGCCACTTGACCTGGAGGGCTGGTATTCTCCAGGATTTTACGGTCTGGGCCTGGTTTTCCCAGCCACGGTGTCTCAGAAAGGGGACGGCCCAGAGGACGCTGAGTGGCCACAAAGGCTTGGCTGTTCTCCCATGTGCCTTGCTGGGCCAGGGACCGGGCAGGGGGGGCCGCTGTGGGGGGACAGGCGGGTGGGGGTGGGGCAGGAGGGAGCTGGAGGGAGCCAGGGAGCAGGGAGAACATTGGGGAAGGTTTCCGGAGACAGGGAGTGGTGGAGACAGAGAAGGAGAGAGACAGAGAGGGCCAGAGACATGTACTGAGACAGAGACAGACACTGAAAGACAAAGGCAGAGACCCAGGCATGAGACAGGGAGACAAAGAGACCTGGAGAAGGAGCGCGGCGCGGGCAGGCGCGGGGAGAAGGCGAGGAGGCCGCCATGTGTGCGGTGGGGCTGAAGTTCAAAAGGGAGGGGAAGAGGTGGTTTGACGACCAAAGTCATTGAAAAATTTTTGGCACAGCTGCCCCGAGGCTCCTGGCCGCAGGCCCGGCTCTGAGCTGAACTTAAACAAACCCCTGCAGCAGCCATCTGCTTGATTTTAAAATAAATCAAACAGTCTGCTGAGCCGGGGGTGATCGAGTTTCCATCTGCGCCGCCGCCGCTCGCCGGCTTGGAGCCGCGCTGGCCTCTCCCAGCCAAGGCTCCTGGCAACATGTGGGCTGGTAATTCCTCCAGGAGCAGGGGAACCAGACCCCCGCCACCCCCAGCTCCTAACTCAAACCAAGTGCTATTTTTACAGCCACCCACTGGAAAGGGGAATCAGAAAGAGCTCTGAAAACCCAGGCGTGGGGTTATGCTGAGTTGCTCTGGGCCCAGAGGGCGGAGGACCTGCCTCGGGATTCCCCCTGCCCCCACCCTGGGCTCCTGGGAAAGGGCGAGGGGCTGAACTGAGCGTGGGGTGCTGTCCCTCCCACGCCCGCGGCAGGAGGGTGCTGGACATCATGGGAGATCCTGCAGGCCACCATGTCTGGGCGGCTGTGGCCCACTGGGGGTGGCAGCAGCCCAGGGCCCACCTGGAACAGCCAAAAATAGCAGCAGGGATGTCCCTCCTTCAGTCTGGGGTCACCCAGGGAAGTGCTGCCCACCTGTCCCAAGGAAACTCCGGTCACCGCGGGTCCAGGTGATCAGGAGAGCGTGGTTTCCCTGACCCAGGCCAGAAACAGAGGAAGAGGAACGCCAGCCTGGCAGGCCTGGGTGACCCGGCAGCACCGTGGGCACAGAGCAGCCCTTTCTGTGGTCCCGGGGAAGCAAGGACGGGTCCCACAATCCTGGGGCTACAACTGGGACTTGGGGGCTTCATACACAATTCTGGAGTCTACAGGAAGGGAAAAAATGACCCCAGGAAAAGATGCTCCTTGGCAAGCCACCCACCCCAACCCTGAGGGGTACATGATGATGCAACAGGCCTGGCTCCCAGCTACTCAGACTGGGGTCCCCATCCCCCGCCTGATGCCTTGGTTCCACGGTGCAGACTGCCCTCTGACCCCTGCCAGAGGTTTCCCACTGCACGGACCAGGTCCCAGCAGGGAAAGGCATGATGCTGAGGGACCCCAGTCTTATGCAGACCCCTTAGTGCACAAACCGGGCCAGGCCAGGAGGCAGGGTGCATGGCTCTGGACCAGAGCCATCTCTCACACACTGTGTGGCTCTGGGTAAGTCACATTCCCTCTGAGCCTGGGATGCCCAGGTCAGACCAGACGTGGAGGGTGGAAAACAGACGGCTCGGCTCCCTCCAGCTCCGATCCCGTCACATTTGCAGGGCCCTTTCGAGGGATGACTGACCTTCAGCTGCAAAGGCTTTCAGACCTAGAGGCGTCCCCTGGCTTGCCCTGCCAGCACTTTGCTCCTGAGCCCCAAATGCAGCCCCGCAATGACAAGCCCATTCCAAAGGGCAGAGCATGTCCTCTCCTTGCCAGGCTCCCTCTCCCCACTCCCACCCTTTCCCCTGTGGCCTCGAGGCACCAGCCCACGCAAGACTGTTATATTTCACACCCTCCCAGCCACCTGGAAGGCTGCAACTGTCATCGCCCCCATTTATCACACGGGGAAACTGAGGCAGAGGTGGATAGTCAGTTGCCCAAGCTTATCCCAGGATAGATATGGTTCAGCCAAGGACCCCAAATCAGACCTGCCCACCTCTAATGCCACTCTGTCAGCCACTGAGCCCTCCTTCCTTCTCCGAGGGCCATCAACCAAGTCAGCCTTTGTCGAGACCCACACACAGGTCAGGCACACTGCTTTCCATGGGCCACCTCACTCGTCCCCCAAGACAACCCAAGGAATGAATGCTGCAGGCCCATTTTACAGCTGGGGAAACTGAGGTCCTGTAAGTTACCCAAAGCCAGGCAGCCAGCAAAGGCAGGAGAGGGAAGTGAGCCATGAGCACTCCAGGCTGGGCCTGGCACTGTGCCCCGACCCCCCACTCTGCCCCCAGAAGCCGAGACTAGAAGAGGAGGAGAGGAGATTCGGGAAGGGAAGGGCCGCCCCTCTGTGGCCACAGGGTCTGCTCAGGGGGTCACCCTTTCTCTTCTCCTCTTGCCCCACCCCTGCCCCACCTGTCGTCCTGCCATGACCCTGATGCCCCTCTCATCCACTTGGCAAGCATTCCCTGCATACCTACTGTGTGCCGGCCCCCTGCTAGCCCCGCCTAGGACACAAGGCTGTAAAGGACACTCTGGTCTCCTGTGACACACACAGCCTATAAGAGGGCATGTGCGGGCCCTGGAGGGAGAGAACAGGAAGGGCCACTGGGTGTGTGCACTGGTGTCCCAGGACTGTCATCACCAAGTACCACTCACTGGGTGGCTTAAACGGACAGAAAGGTGTGTTCTCACAGTTGGGAGGAGCTGGAAATCCTGTCAGCGGACCACGCTCCTTCCGAAGGCTCTAGGGGAGGACCCTTCCTACCTGTTCTAGCTGCTGGCGGCTGCATCCCTCCCTCTCTGCCTCCGTCTCCACGTGGCCTCTCTGTGCGTGTCCGTCTCCGCACTCCCTTCTCTCCGCCAGTGTCCCAACTCCCCTTTTCTCGTGAGGACACCAGGCAGCGGACATACAGCCACCCTAATCCGGTACAAACTCATCTTAACTTGATTACATCTCCAAAGACCTCATCTCCAAATAAGGTCACATTCACAGGTTCTGGTGGACGTGACTCTGTGGGACACCGTTCACCCCGGCACAGCCAGTTTCCCTGAGGTGCCGCCACCGCCACCGGGGCAGCTACGGCTGGGTGCACAGAGCCACTAATGTGCGGAAGGGGCCAGGGGCTTCCACTCCCCGAACCCAATCCTTGCATGGTGTCAATCTTTTTTCTGTCTCCGGACTCCAAACAGCCAGACCCTATTATGGGATAATATGTACCCAGAGGAAGGGCCCCGGTGCCAGCTCCCAAGCCTGGCAAGAGACGCCCTGGGATGGTCTCCGCCTCACTTAACAGCTCCCCTTCCACCCCCCTGCCCCCAGGAACCAGCCACAGAACAATCTTTGTGGGGACAACCGAGGCCTCTGTTCCCACACGACGGACTCAGTGCAGCCGCCAACAGCCTGCTGACCTCTGCCCTCGGAGCCTGCCAGCCTGGGCCACCTGCCTTCACTCCGGGCTCAGGGGCTCCCCCATGCTGTCTGCTCCTATGAGAGTCCCAGCTCAGAGTCTGAGCCCAGAAAATGACCTCCAAGGTCACGGAGTCCTCTCAAGGGCGCTCCTGACGGCGTGACCGAGGCTCTGGGCTCCCCAGGGCTGGGGCATCTTCCCCACACGCAGGACCAGCCTTGCGGAGGAATGCACTCGGGGTGGTTGTAGAGCTGTCTACGTGCAGCCCCCACAGTCCTTCTGGAAACGCACCCCACAGGAATGAAAATGTTGACATGTACAAAGATGCCCTTTGCACTATTGTTTATAATAGGGGGAAGCACACTGAATGTGTAACAATCAGGTATGATTAATGAAACCCAGATGTTGCTAAGCAGCCTCAGCTGTCACCCTGTGAGTGGGTGGACACCCGTCATGGATGTCTACAGGGCAGTGTATCAGTCGGACTGCCATAACCAAGCACCAAAGGTTAGGGGCTCAAACAACAGAGGTGTATTTTTCTCATAGTTTCGGAGGCTGGCAGTTGGAGGTCAAGGTGTCAGTGGGGTTGGCTTCTCCTGGGCCCTCTCCTTGGCTTAGACAGCCATCTCTTCCTGTGTCTTCACGTGGTCTTCCCTCTATGTGTGTCTGGTCCCAATCTCATCTTACAAGGACACCAGTCATAATGGACCAGGGCCCACCCCGATGACTTCATTTTAACTCATTCACCCTTTAAAGGCCCTATCTCCAAATACAGTCACGTTCTGAGGTCCTGGGGTTAGAACTTCGACAGAGGGATTTTAGGTGACACCATTCAGCCTATGACAGGTGTCCTCCACAAACCAAAAGCCATTTGATGGGCCAAGTTTCAAGTGATATTGGCACCAAGATGACACAGAAGCGTCCAGCCCCCAGGTGTCACGAGACCGGAGAGTTCAAAGGTCTCATTGGCTTCCAGGAAGAAAGCCCCACAGAAACGCTCTACCCCAAGTGGCAGCATCCAAGTTGGGGAAAGGGCCTGGATCAGCTCCCAGCCACTCCACACCTGCCTCCTAGGTCCTGGGGCACCTGGTAGGGTGGCAGCCGGGTCTACATCCCTCTATCCTCACGACCCTACTCTACCTCTGGTCTCACCAGGCTCCATACAAGATAAGTTGTCACCCATGAAGGGCTGCCCAACAGGCCCCTGCTGAGCCTACAGAACCAAGGGAAGCTGAGAAGGTGCCGCTGCATTTCAGACGATGGGAGCAAGGCTAAAACACAGCCAACGGCCCGGCCGGTGCGGCTCAGTGAACTGAGCGTCATCCCACGGCCTGAGAGGTCCCGGCTGGATTCCCCATCAGGGCACAAGCTGGGTTTCGGGCTCGATCCCCAGTAGGGGGCTTGCAGGAGGCAGCCAATCGATGTTTCTCCCTCACATCAATATTTCTCTCTCTCTTCCCCCTTCCTCTCTAAAAAAATCAATAAAAACATATTTAAAAAACAAACAAACAAACAAAAAAACACAGTCAATGGCTTAGCCAAGGTCACACAGCATAGAAGTGGCAAAAGTGCCTCACTTACATTTAATGCTAAGTGTGGTGACAGCATATCTTTCGACGGGAGAGGAGGTCCCTCATCACCTTCTGAGCAGCCCATCAACCTTCCAAGTTCTCTTGCAGCCTCGACTTACATGGACATATTTCTTTAAGGCTATAATCACGACACGTGTACAGTTCTGTGTTCTGCTTATTTTTACTCAGCATTAGGTCGTCAGCATCTCTGTGCTGAAATGGGCTGCATGGCCATCATTTCAACGCCACATAATATTCCACCCAAGAGACACATGGCAGTCTTCCTAAGCGTAGCTCATTGCTGGACATTAGAATTCCCCCCACTATTATAAATAGCAGTGCAAAGAACATCCGTGTGCGCCTTACTGTTTCCACCCACGTAGGTCACTTCTTTAGGGTGCATTTCCAGAAACGGGATTACTGGGTCAAAGTATCAAGTGTTTTTAAAGCCCTTCGTACATATTGACTAATGGTTTGGAGAAAAGACAATACGATACAGACTTGTGCTGCCACCAGCGACATGAACAAGCCACATTCCTGCAACTTCACCAGCACTGAGTCTTATCATCTTTCTGGCATTTTAATAGCTTTCATGTAAATATTTCCCATATGTTTATCATGTGTGTTTTCTTTCACTGGAACTACCTGTCCAAACTCCCTGTCTTTTTTATAGCAACTCTGGAGGCCAGAAAGTTAGAAACCAGCCCCCGGGTGGTTCAGGACACCAATAGGTCACTTTATGTGCCTGGTGTCTGATCAATGGTGGGAGACAGCCTCTCCCAGCAACCTTCTCAGCCTCAGCTGGCACCACCACCAGGACAGGCCCGGTGGGTAAACTTGGGCTGACTGCTAGGGACTCCCACTCCCTGCCTTGGGTCACGTGCCGTGGCCAAGCCCACGTGGCTCGGATATAGGGTTGCAGAATGTAGACCGAGCAGCTGCGGGAACATGGCTTGCCTTGCATGACCCACGGGCTGGCCGTGGAGAACCAGGTGCTGCTAAAGCCACTGTTGGAACTCTGAGTTGCTCCAGATCTCCCTAATTTGGGGTAGGTAAAAGTGGGGAGAGGATAGGAAGGGGTTAATATCAAGGCAGATGTACGCCACTTGGGGGCTACGAGAGACACAGAAAAAGCCGGAAATAGAATCTGGACTTCCCTGTCATTCAAAATCATTGGGATGGGGGTGGGAGGCAGAGAAGTCAGGCTCTAACAGCCCTGAAGCAAGCCACCACGGTTGAGAACCAGGACGCTGATGGTCTAGGTTATAATCCTGATGCTGACCAGGTATGACCCCATGGGCAGCTTCCCTAATCTCCCCGTGCCTCAGTTTCCGCATCTGTAAAATGGGATCATATCGGCTATCGCACTGTTGTCAGAGTTAATGGAGCCCAGATGTGTGCAGCACGGCAGGCCCGGGGCCCAGAGCTCAGAAAACACAAACTTTGCATGCTGCGTGGCACACAGAGCGAGTCCACACCCCACCCTCCAGAGCAGGCCACAGCAAAGTGGCCCACTGGCCAGCTGAGCTAGGAACGGCTTTTATATTTAAAAAATTTTTTTTTGTTAATCCTCACCCAAGAATATTTTTTCCTTTGATTTTTAGAGGAATGGAAGGGAGGCGGGGACGGGGAGAGAGACACATCGATTGATTGCCTCCCGCCCAACCCAAACGGGGGCCGGGGATGGAACCTGCAACCCAGGTACGTGCCCTGGACCGGTAATCGAACCTAGGACCCTTTGGTGCACGGGCCGACACTCTAACCATTGAGAAACACCGGCTAGAGCAGCTTTTACAAAAATAAATAAATAACAAAGAAGAGTATGGGACAAATAACAAAGAAGAGTATGGGACAGAGACCCGGAGACCAGCCTACAAAGCCTAAAATATTTACCACCTGGTCCTTCAAGGGAAAGCTTGCTGATTCCTGGTTTAGAGGCCTGGGAGTTTCCCATGGAGTCATCTGAAACAGGACAGGTGGTGCAGGGACAAGGACCTGCAGGAGCGAGGAGAGAAAGCAGCAGGAAGTCTGTCCCCGCAAAGGCCTGCATTCTGAGGACCTGCGCGGCCAGAGAACGTGCTGGGTCCAGAAGCAGAAACTTGTCTCAATGTGGGAAAGCCGGCCTGGGGGGGGGGGGTACCTGCGCCCCCAGTGTGGACAGGAACATCCACGGAGACCGAGAGACTAGAGCCACCCACATGTCATGGTCTGATGGAGCGCAAGAACCACACACACCTGGAGGGAACACGGAGATGGTGCAGGGCTGGCCTCCAGGGAAACTGAGGCCAGGCAAGAGAGCATGACTCATCCAAAGTCCCAGGAGTTATGACTCCCCAGCTGAAGTTCCGCACTGCACATGGGCTCTGGGTGGGTCCCTGTGGGCCTGAGCACCTGGAACCCTCCTGAACTTCCTTATTTCCAGGGACCACAGTGGAACCCCCTCCCATGGGGCCACCCTGGCCTAGATAAGATGCTCCTTGAGTGAGGTCCTAGGATGGGGACCCAGGGAAACCAACCATTCCCAGTCACACCCCACAGAATCGTGTCAGTTCTTCCCCAGCCCAGTGCCCCCAGAAAGCCACCCCCACTTCATGCAACACCTCCCTTCAGGTGCTGCCCCTAAAAGTCACTCCCATCTCCGTGTGTCAATGCTCGCCTGGCATGAGCATGGCATGGGGTGACCCTGAGTGGATATCTGAATAAGTGATCAGCCCACGAGGTCAGATGTAAAGTGGCACCATCCTCCCAGTTTACAGATGAGAAAGCAGAGGTGGAAGAGGGGCAAGGACTCATCCACAGTCACCCTGCTGGTCAGAGGCAGACCTAGGATTCACCCCAGCACTGTCCGTCTCCAAAGCTCGGCTCCCCGACTCCAGCCAGCCGCAGGACGAACGGTGGACCCGCAGACCTGTGAACAGGAAGGTGCTCCAGGGCTGGGCGGGGAGGGGCCTCCGAAAGATCCTCAGTTACCCGGCAGGGGATGACGGGCCTCTCCCAGCTGGGCTGCCAGCCCCAGAGGACAGGGCCTCATCTGTGTTGCTCACTGCCGGCACCGGGGGCTGGCACAAGCTGGATGTGCGGCAGGAATCTGCTGAGAGACCGAGTGACTGAGGCTGGCAGGCAGGCAGAGAAGACCCCAAAATGCCACAGAGCAGATGGCTGGGCCCTGAAGACCTTCCCGGTAGGACTCTGGGACCGTGGCACACGGAGGGGCTTCTGGCCAAAGGGACAAGGGAGGCGCTGTGGTGCGGGCAGTGCCCTCGGGAGGGCAGTGGGCCCCGGCCTCCGCTCCACACTTTGCCTCCTTGAATGTGGGAACAGGAGGGAGGAAGGGAGCAGGCGAGCACGGACACAGACAGCCCCCCACCACCAGCCTGTCCCCATCACCAAGAACCCTCAGCCAGCCCTGCCAAGAGCAGGGGCCAGCTTGGGCCTGGAGAATAAACATGTCACTGCGAGGCCAGCCCGCCGGACCGCTGGAGCCAAGAACCGCCGGAGGCTGTAAACAGTCTCTCCTCTCTTGGCCGCAGACGCTGGCCCACCTCTCTGCACTGGGAATTCGCACTTTGCCTGCCATAAAGAAAGGGCAGGCCAGGGTGGGGACGTTTGGGGAGGGGGTGGTGAGCAAGGAAGCTGGGCTGGCCCCGGGCCAGCACCTCCACCCTGTGGCCTGGAAGTCTCCCCCTTTCTCCAGGAGGCAGTGGGAGACTCTGAATGAATGGCCATGGCAAGGATGCCCCAGCGGAGGCAGAGGTGCCGGCCGCAGGTAGAAGGGGCAGGGGAGGGCTGAGGCCCTTCTCTAGGGCCCCTGGCCTTGGCCAAGGAGACAGATACTTTTTATAGCACCCTCAAAACCCCACCTGGGACGTCCTGCTGGATCTTGGGAAGGGCAGGAGGTCCCTGGGCAGTGGGTGCCCAGGCCCCGCTGAGGCCTCACTGCCATCCGGAGAAATCTCTCGTACCAGTCTAGGGACGTGGTCAACTCTTGCTCTGCGCCTGGGCAGGCCCTGTGGCTGGTTCAAGTCAGGTCCAAAGCCTGCTGCCTTCCTTTGGGTCCTCCCTCCAGAACCACGAGGCTGCTCAAAAGACAACCTAGCCGTGCCACCCCTAGACAAAACCCTCCGCGGATGGCCTGTCTCCTGAAGGCCTCTGCCCGGGCTCCCAGCCCCGCCCACCTCCTTAGCTCCGCCCCCAGGTGCAGCCTCCTCGACGCCGTGCACCTCTCTCCCGCCTCTGTCCTTGGCACATGCTGTCTCCTCTACCTTGAATGCTCTTCCTTCCCCCCTGACGCCTGGTCCACTTCCCCTCATCCCCTTGGATGGCCCTTGGGTCCCCCTCAGATTAACAGTCACTTCCTCCAGGAAGCTTCCCACAGGCTGCCCCCGCCCCCATGGGGTAAAAGCCCCGTTATCTACTTTCTCCTCCATCTAAGCCCTCATCCTGGCTGCAAGCTTACATCTGTCTGTGTGATTCACTGACCAGCATCTTCCTCTCCCACCAGACTGGCAGCGTCGTGAGGGAGAGGCTGTGTCTGGCTTTGTACATTACTGTTGCTTAATTGCCAGGCACACAATCACGTTTAATAAGTGGCTGTTGAATGAGTCATGGAGCGAAGGAATGATCTGAATGGCTGCATCATTCAACTCCCCTCCCAGCCTAGGAGACCTTCCCATGTGGGTCCCTGTCCCCCCCAGTTCCTGGCCCAGAGGGATGCCAATCTCCCGCTGGCAGGCGGACACTGCGCGCTGCCCAAGCGGGAGGGCAGGGGCCTTCACTGCTGGTCTCAGCCCCACTGGAGAAGGTCAGGACTGTGGGGACGAAGCGGGTTGGAGGAAACCAAAGGAAGGGAGAGAAAGTAAGGCTATGAAGACCGTGGCCTGAGCATGGTCCGATCAGCCAAACATTGATTCAAGTCTCAGCTCCGCTGTGTAGCCATGGGGCAATGCGCTGACCTCTCTGGGCTTCAGTTTCCTCAACTGCAAAAAGGAGATGGTGATCTCAGCATTCACCTCCTCCAGGGCTGTGGGGAGGATCAAGCGAGCTAAGATATGTGTGCGTGTCCAACAAATGAGAGATCTGATGATTCATGATTCAGGCGAGCTATCTGTCTGGAACTCTGTGGCGTTCTCAGGGGCCTTTCTGTGAAAGAGCCCAGGCAGGGGCTTTGACGGCCTGGAATCCAGAACTCTGGGCCTGCAGTCCACCCCCACCTACGTCCTAGCCCAAGGACATGTAAGGGTACAGCACCCCTGGCTGGCTAGGTGTGGGGGAGGGGGTAGATGTGGCATCACGGGGGATTCAGGGCTGCATGACCTGCCCTCCGGGAGCTCAGTCTGCCGCTGGGGACACTGTAGTCCCAGGGAGGACAGCCCCATTCAGGATTAGCTCCTGTTGCGGGGAGGGCACAGTCTCTGGGGGCAGAAAGAACACAATTCAAATCCCACTCCTCAAGCACAATGAGATAGATACCACTTCACACCCCCTGAAGAGTCAAAATAAAAAAGATGAATGATAGCCCTGGCCGGTTTGGCTCAACGGTTAGAGCATCGGCCCACGGACCAGAGAGGCCCGGGTTCAGTTCCCGCTAAGGGCACATACCTCGGTTGCAGTTTGTCCCTGGCCGGGGGTGGGGTCGTGTGGCTGGCAACCAGTTGATGTGTCTCTCTCGTGTCGATGTTTCTCTCTCTCTCTTCCTCCCTTTCTCCCTCCCGCTCTATCTGAAGATAAATGCAAAGGTGTCCTAGGGTGAGGATAAAAAAAAAAAAAAAAGATGAATGATAGCAAGTGTTGGTGAGCATATGGAGAAACTGGAACCTTCAAACACTGCAGGAAGAAATATAAAATGGTGCAGCCGCCGTTAAAATAAGTCTGGCAGTTACCATATGACCCAGCAATTCACTCCTAGGTATCTGCCCAAGATAATGAAAACATACATTCACACAAGGACTTGTACACAAATGTTCAAAGCAGCACTATTCACAATAGCCAAAAGGTGGAAATAGCCCAAATGTCCACCAACCGATGAATGGATAAGCCAAATGTGGTATGTCCAAACACTGGAATATTACTCGGCCATGAAAAGGAATAACGTCCTGATGCATGCTACGTGGATGAAACTTGGAAACATCATAAGTGAAAGAAGCCTGTCACAAAGTACCACACAATGTGGGAGTCCACGTATACAAGAAGCGTGTCACACAATGTGGGAGTCCATGTATACAAGAAGCCTGTCACACAATGTGGGAGTCCATGTATACAAGAAGCCTGTCACACAATGTGGGAGTCCATGCATACAAGATGTCCAGAATAGGCATATCTACAGAGACAGGAAGGAGACTAGTGGTCGCCAGGGGCTGGGGGCAGGGGAGTGGGGGGAGACTGTTAATGGGTGAAAGGGGTGGTGTCCCTTTGAGGCGATGGAAATATTCTAGAACAGGGGGAGGTGACGGCTGCACACTCCGAATACGCTGACCACCGCTGAGCTGTACAGGCTGGGTGGCTGAATTGCACGGTGTGTGAACTATCTCTCAACAAAGCTGTCATGGAAAGAAAAGCCCGTTCCCTGGCCTCGGTCCCCGATCTGTAATATGGAGTCCAGGTCACCTTCTGCTCATCCTTCTCCCTCTCTTGCCCTGCCAGGCTGATCTGTGTGATGGGCATCTGGGGGTGCCTAGCCTGCTGGCACCAGGTGGGGAGGACCGGCAGGAGGACAGAAGAGCAAGGTCGTGACAGCATCCATCACCCAGGCCTTCCCTACAGGGCTGTGTGGGCCAGCTGTGTCCTGTGTCCTGTCCACGGCCCTGCACCCGGACTACCCTGGCTCACTGACAGCTCCCCCTCCTGCCATCAGGTCTCAGTGCCCACCGCTTGCTGCCCTCCCCATGCTACACCTGCCAACACTGGGCACACAGGCCCTTCACTAAACTCAGGTGGCAGCCCACCTGAGCAGCCAGCCCCCCCGTGGAGCTGCTGCAGGCCCAGAAGGCCCACAGGTCAAGGCCAGACCTGCAGAGAAGCTCTGGCTGGGTGGCCAGCAGGAACAGCCGGAGGGAAGATGGCAAGGGGCGGGGGCTGGGGGCTTAGTGCTCAGGTGCCCTGAGGACCCTCTCCCAGAGGAGAGGACTGGGGGCCACGGGAGTGAGCATCCAGGGATAGAGCCTCTCTGGGGCGGGCTGGGAGCTCATTCCCTGAGCACACAGATGTTCTGCTGAGGGGGTGGGGAGTGGGGAGCTGGCGGAGAGAAAGAGGCCAAGGTTGGCTGGCCTCCCTGAGGAGCTGGGGCGCAGCCAGGAGGCCTGCAGCCTGTCGCCAGGGCGGCGGCGGGACGAGGCCTGACCCCTGGCCTCTCTCCCCCCAAACCCAGACCAGGCCTGGCTCCGCTCTGGGCCCACGGAGGGTGGACCACATCTGGGCTCCAAAGAGGGAGCCCGGACAAGAACAAAGGGAACTGGGTGTGATTTCTCGTCAGGCTCCAAAATGGAGGTTCCAGCGCTACCAGCAGACAGTCATCTTCCCAGAGCCCGGCCTCCAGGACCAGGGGACTCTCAGAGGGGCTCAGGGCTTCTCCAGGGAGGGCACTGCTGGCGGTGGGGGGAGAGCCCTTCAGTGGGTCTGTCCTGAGGGTGGCAGGGCACCATGAATACTAGTGGCCCCATCCTGTGACAGTTAAAAACACTCACATATTTACACATGCTGGGGGGGGTGCCCCGTGAGAACCAGGGCCCACTGGGTGTCTGCCTCCTTCCCCCAGCAGCACCTCCCACCCTGGGCTCTGCTCTCTGGGCACCTCCCGCCCTGGGCTCTGCTCTGTGGGCACCTCCCACCCTGGGCTCTGCTCTGGGGGCACCTCCCGCCCTGGGCTCTGCTCTGTGGGCACCTAGTTCCTAGCCGCCCAGAAGCTGTTTCCTGGCCCCCTGAAGCCAGGCTGAGCCTCTAGCAGGCCCCTGGTGCCAACGCTCCAGCCAGGTCGTGGGTGGGAGGTGTGACTGTGGGGTGTCTCTGAGAGCCTGGCACTCAGGTCCTTTCCTCAGAAGGTGCTGGATTCCAGAAGGTGACAAGGACCAGGAAGGAGAGGCTCTGGGAGGAGGACAGCCTGCCAGGCTGCTCACGGCCCAGACAATAGCTGGGCAGGCAAGGGGCTGGCTCTGGGACCCAGCACTTCCAAACCACAGGCCACAGAGCCCACGGTCACCCCCGGGGCCATCGGGGCATGTGGGAGGCCTGGAGGGGTGTCACCTCCATACCTGCCCCAACCTGGTTAAGGCTCCGCCCACCCACCAGGACCACCACTTACCTACAGTTTCCTTTTCATCAACTCACTTTTTAAAAACCTTTTAAAGATTTTTTTGCAAAACCAATCTTATTCAGCAGCCACAGATTGTAACTAAACTATATCTAGGGATTTTGTTTTAAAGCTCTACCTTCTTCATCCATGATTCCAAAATCTAAAGGGTTCTAAAAACTAAAAAAAAAAAAAATTTCATACGTTTGTGGCGAACTTTATGTTATGTCCATTTTACCACAATAAAAAAAGTGTCTTTAAATGAGACACTAGCCCTGAGGTACCTCACGACGAGATTAAAAGTGGAATCAAAGAGTACAACCTTCTCTCCACGATTCACTGTCCGTTAATGTCCCATGTGTAGGCCCCTTAAAAGAAGTCACCCTGTGTGAGAGGGGCACCCACCCCCAGCAAACACAGGCACAGGGGAGGGTGCTTGGGATCCAGAAACCAGGGCCCTGAGTTCAGGTCCGGCCTCCACCATGGACAGCTGTGTGACTTGGGGAAGTCGAATGACCTCTCTGAGCAAAGTTTCCTCTTTTCTCTGCTCTCGAAATTGAGAGTACAGGCAGCCACTGAGAAATGAGACCAGAGGCCTCAGGGAAAGACTCCACACACATTAATTATCCCTGTTGTTATGGGATGACAGTAGATAGCAACGACGGTGCCTCGCTGCCCGAGACAGAGACATGGAAAATGCCCAATAATTCTTTTAAGAGGTCCCTGCTTCGCCCTGGCTGGTTTGGCTCAGCGGTTAGAGCGTCGGCCTGCGGACCAGAGTCCCAGGTTCGGTTCTCGCTAAGGGCACGTACCTCGGTTGCAGTTTGTTCCCGGCCCCGGTTGGGGTCGTGTGGGTGGCAGCCACTTGATGTGTCTCTCTCACATCGATGTTTCTCTCTCTCTCTCCCCCCCCTCCTTCCCGCTCTATCTGAGGATAAGTGCAAAAATGAGGATAAAAAAAACAAAAAGAGGTCCCTGCTTCAAGGGAACAGAGAGCCTCGGTGGAAAGATAAAATTGTCCCACAAGGACCGTTAGTGACAAAAAAGAGACCCAAGTATATGTGAAGGTGGAAAGAGAGAGGAGGAAGAGAATGACAAGGTGTCGAGGCGCAGGTGAGGGAGAAGGTGGCTTTGTCCTCCGACAGCACAGGGAGGGGTGACAGTCTCAGCTATTTTTATTTAGGGGAAAACAGAGCAGGGCAAAGTCAGGGAGAGCTGCAGGTCACGTCTTCAGGCCTGGAAGTCCATCTCCAGGCCCGGCTTGTCCCATCCCACAGTGGCCGTCCATGCTGCCCACGTGTGTGCTCGGGCCATTGCAGTGGTCTCCTCCCTGCTCTCCGGCCACCAGCCTCTGGGTGTCCAGTGGGAGTCCACACAGGGGTCAGCGTCCTCTGCTCATCTCGCATCCCTGCTCTGAACGCCCCCCCCCCGCTGCCCGGGGCTGACTGAAGAAAGTGAGCCCGCTCTACAGAATGTCTCCATGTAATCCTTTTCGGATCTGTGCTCCCAAACTTAGATTTCAGAGAGAGGGGGAAGAAAAAAAAAAGGGCAGAGGCGCAAACTCCTAGTTCCCACCCAAAGCACTTTTTGACAGACAAGAAAAACTGCGTATTTACACGGAAACCAAGGAGGGGAATCTTGGTGAGCAAGCATGTCTTTTCCCAGTTAAGCCAATATGCCTCTGATAAAATAAACACAGCGGGCCCCTCTGTCTTGTATTCTCCGAGAGGGTGTTTACAGTTCAGAATAAATACATCGCCCTCCCTTGAGGCTTTTGGTCAAAAGGACCGGTGTCTGAGCTCTGCTCCACGAGCCACGGCCGCGGACAGAAGGAACCCCACGCGCCAGCTCCTGTGTGCCAACACAGGACGCCTGGCCAGGAGGCCTGGGGAGCGAGGAGCTGGACAGAGAGAATGAAGGAGAGACAGAGACAGAGACAGAGAGACAGAGACAGAGAGAGCGTTTTGGGGAGGGTGTCTCAGTGGTGCTCGTCAGAATTAAACAGCGGTGTCCCAGGTTGTCTGGGGGAAATCTGAGGCATCACTGATGCCACCAGGGCCTCCTATGGGGGAGAAGTCAGTGCCCCTCTCCAAGCCAAGTCTCTGGCCAGCAGGACTCTGGGCCACCTCCTTCCCACCGTTCCCAACCGCCATCACCTCTTCCCCCAGGCCACCGTGGGACGTGCAGCATGCTCTGCTCCGTCACTTCTTTACTGCCTGTCTCCTTGGCTACAAGGTCAGCTCCTGGCAGGCAGGGACTCTCGTCTGTGTTGCTCATGGCTATGCCTACCCTGCCCTGTCCTTGGACGGCGCCTGGCCCACAGCTAGCACTTGGGAAACGCTTGCTGAGTGAACACGCTGCATGCACGGGCCAGCCCCTTCTTCATCCATTCATCCAGCCAGCAGGGAAAGCGCCTTCTCCCCCTTTTCAGCGAGGCACAGGGAGCTCCTTTCTCCGGGAGCCCAGCTGTGATGACTGGGGGCTGGGGTGAACCTGATCCATGACCCTGAGGGTCCCCCTCCATAGGGCTACAGGATGGCTGGAGGCGGAGGGTCTGGGAGGCAGCCAGGGTTTCTGATTTCCTACCCTCCTTCCACCGGCCAAATAGGCCCACAGTCTGGGGAGCGAGGACCCTGAGGCCACAGAAGGATTCCCAGTCACAAAGCTACTCTTCACAGGAAGGACGACTTGTTGCCTCCTTGGAGAAAAAAAACCGTCGGTTTGTCATTGATTGCATCTAGAAATAGCCCTCTACACTCACCACATATTGAGCAGAGTAAAAACACACTTGTAACAATCATGCTGACTTCTGCTCTGATCGGATCAGCTCAGCTCCAGCTGCGAAGCTGCAGGTGAGCCCCGAGCCGGCCCAGCTGCTGGGTGCGCCCCTTCCCTCTGGGCCTCGAGTTCTCCGCTAACACAAAGGTGAGGGACCACCCCGGAGCTCAGAGAATTTCCCCATTTAGCCAACCAGGAGGCAGAGGCGCTGGATTAAGGGGCTTGGTCCAAGGTGACACAGAGGAGGAACTTCTCTTCGTTTTCTGGCCTGAGGGACAAGACACACAGCCTAGATCTTGGGAGACAGCAGCCAATAGCCCTGCTAAGGGGCCATTGCTTACATGACCCTTGGCAGCTGGAGAAATACAGCTCCCATTATCCCTATTCTAGAACTGCAATTTGATATGCAAAAAAAATTTCAATTCTTTTGTGTTTTAGGCCCTAAACAGAGATACAGATTCAAGATTTTAAAGCTGGAAGTGCCTGGGGGAGAGGGGGGTCATAAGCCTCCCCTGCCCATCCCTAGGTAAATGCGGGGCTCACTGTGTTCCCACAATCCTTCCCTCCAGTGCTGAACCAGACACAGCTCTGAGCCACTGTCCTGGAAGCACCTGCCCACCTGTCCAGCCTCAACCCCCGCCCGCCACCCCAGGCTCTGAGCTCCTTGGGGGGAGTCTCTGCCCTGTACCTGGCATGTAGTAAGTTCTCAATAAATGGTTGATTGATGAATGAATCCCACCCAACCCCTCATTTGACCCTGTAGGGAACACACAGAAGTTAAGCTGCTGGCCAGAGGTCACCAGATAGCCAAGCGGGTCCCGTACAAGGTCTTGCGACTCCCTGTACAGTGCTCAACCCCTGACACTGCAGCCACGTCTGAGACACATGGCCAGTCCGCCAATGCTGTGAACACACGGTCGCCCCCAGCATCCGCAGGAGAAACCTAAGCACGAGGTGACCTTCCAATTCAGTTTAAAAATGGATTCTGCTGATCTTAATAAAAGATCCATTTAGCTTCTGAATGAGGGAATGCAAACGCCAGCCGGTCCCACCCTGTCTACACACGTGGCCTCCGGGGGCGACAGTGCTGCCCGGAGCATTTGTGCAGAATGATAACATGTCGCTGGATGAATTTAACGAGGCCTCTCAAGGTCCGGGTAGGCCTGGCTGCCAGCAGCGGGGACGACCAGTCTGTGCTCCAGTCACGGAGAAAACACACCTACCAAAAGCCTTGGATCCGATCAAGAAAAATCTCCAAAGCTCCCTGGTACCAGGAAAGTACCAGGCACACTGGGGACCATTTTTTTTCCTTTTCTCCCTAAAATTCAAAAAGTAACACAGGCTCATTGCAACAAGTTAAACAATGAATAAAAAGTCGGTTGTTTTCCAACCCCCTGCGGGAGCCGATGTTTACAGCTGGACCCAGCTCCTTCCCCACCTACCTCTATCTTCCAATAAACACAAAAATCCAGAGAGCCGAGGAGCCTTCTCTCCTAGGACCTAAACCGAGATTCCGAGGGCGACTCTCGGGCATCGCTCCAGTTGAGGCAACCATCGTGCTGATCCCCAAACCCCCCCAAATCCCAAAGTTCTGGAAACCAAGTGTCTCAACCCATTTGTCAGCAAAACCTGCCCTGCCTGGAGGCTATTCATAGTCTCATTTCCCCCCGCTGGGTAGGAAGAGTCACATGTTTTGTGCAGAAATGTGCCGGGTTTGATGACAGGGTGCTGCCCCAGGCCCCCGGGTGTGATGTAAGAGTCAGCAGCGGCACGGAATCTGCCTGAGGGGCTGGACGATTCTGAACCATTTCTGGCTCCAAAGGCACCCAACAAGGGACTGGAGACCAGAAGGAGCTGCACAGCAGCTGCTAACTTTTACAGCGAGGCTCATTTTTTCCTAACATGTCTGTGATATTCATGGCATGGCAGTGCCTTAGGACACCCTGAACCTTCCAGGCAGATGAGCAGTGCGCACCCCGGATGGTGGCGAGAATAGAATGCAGGTGAAGACATCACCTACCGTGTGGCAATGTTCTACGTCTCTGAAATCAGAGAGCTGAATCCAAGTCCTAGGCCTGCAGGCCAGCAGCTGTGTGGCTCGGCTCGGGGCAGGTGACTTAACCTCTCTGGGCCTCAGGAAAATAGGGAGCTATGAGGCTATTTTTAGCTCTCCCTTCCCAGCTACCACCCCTCCCATGTGGCTTCTGCCTGTTTCCCTCTCTCCTTCCAATTCGCCCGCCCAGCGCCACACACAAAAATCCTTCTTTTTAAAAAAATTTTTTTTCCTTTATTGATTTTAGAGAGAAAGGGAGAGAGAGAGAGAGAGAGAAACATCGATGAGAAAGAACATCGATTGGCCGCCTCCTGCATGCCCCCCACTGGGGATCGGGCCCACAACCTGGGCATGTGTCCTGACCGGGAATCAAACCGGCGACCTCTTGGTGCATGGGTCCACGCTCAACCACTGAGCCACACCAGCCGGGCAGAAAAATCCTTCTTTTAAAACCACTTTTGTTACATCGCCCTCAATCCTTCCTTGCTTCAAACACACAATGGCTTTTTATTGCCCCGATGAATGGAGGCCAACCTCCTCTGTTGATTTTTAAAAATTTTTTATATTAAAAATAATGAATCACCTGCAAGTCTGTCAATGTAAGACAGCTGACTTTATCCCTGAGGGTTTCTCCCCTTGTCCACACACAGACACATAGCTGTGGCTGCGGCGGTGGACAGAGCCACCCTGCTTTCCACACTTAACCTTATCTCCTAAGTGTTTCCTGTGCTGGGAAGGAGCCTTCATGTTTATCTGAGAGCCGCTGGCCCCACAACCAGCCAGCTACAGACACCCTGAACACTCACTTGCGGCCATATCAGCCTCCTCTCAAGAAAATACAATCTCAGTCCCTCGTACCCTGCTCCCTGGGTACTTCTGTCCACCCCAGGCCTGGGAGCAGAACCTCAGAATGTCACACTGGAATTCTTATTAAACATTTTCCTGAAAAACATTGTGCAGAACAGAAGTCCGTTCCCCACCTAGACAGTCACAGTGCACATAGTGCATTAAAGGCACTGATAAGTCCTGCAGCACATAACCCTGTGTAGCTCTCTTTAATTTACTGTTTCTCAAAGCAAAGAAAAAAATCATCCCAACACCCGAGTCCATTAGTGTTCCTTAGCATACACTTGGGGGCATGCTAAGTGTCCGAGGTCACCTTGCACATTTCCGGAGTCATCTCCTGTTCAGAAACCTTCCTGAATGCCCCCACTGTCTCCCTGACAACCAAACTGAATCCTGAGCCTAGTGTTTGTGATCAACAGTGTCCTCTGTCCTTTTACCTCTTGGAAAAAGAAGCTCATTGTGGTCCCTGCCAGATGCAGACCTGGAAGAAACAGTCCCTGACCAGCTAGGTGACGTTAGGCAAACCAGTTATCTTCTGAGCCTCAGTTTTCTCCCCTGTGAAATGGAGGAGCCAGCAGCTCAGCACCAACATCTTAGGATTCTAGTGTGTTGAGGGGTCTCAGGTCACAGCTGCAGCAGACACCAAGGGGGTTACCGAGTCCAAGCACAGCAGCAAAGAGTAAATAGGATTGTTTTCCTGGAGTAATTCACAGACGTGGAGTCAGAATGCCTGGACTGAAGCCCGGCCCTACTGCACACTGCACGCCTGGTCCTGGGTGAGGCCTTGACCCTGAGCTTCATCTCCTCCCTGTGAAATAAAACAGGCCACACAGACAACAGACACACACACACACACACATACACACGCACTCACACAAAGACACATACACACAGAGACACACAGACGCATACAGACTGAGACACATGCATACAGAGACACACACAGAAACAGACACAACACAGACACACACACACACACTCACACACACGCACTCACACAAAGACACATACACACAGACGCATACAGATGCATACAGACTGAGATACATGCATACAGAGACACACACAGAAACAGATACAACACAGACACACACACACACACTCACACACACGCACTCACACAAAGACACATACACACAGACGCAAACAGATGCATACAGACTGAGATACATGCATACAGAGACACACACAGAAACAGATACAACACACACACACACACACACTCACACAAAGACACATACACACAGAGATACAGAGACACACAGACACATACAGATGCATTCAGACTGAGATACGTGAATACAGAGACACACACAGAAAGACACACACACACACACACACACACACACACAAGTGCAGATAAAACCCGTGAAGTCGAAATAAGACCGGTGGGTTGTGTCAGTGCTCTGGCTGTCACACTGTGCTGCAGTTATGCAAGATGTTACCACTGGGGAAAATTGGGTGGAGGGTAGTGGGATCTTGGTGTTACTTCTCACAACATTATCCCAAAATAAAGTTTTTAAAAACGAAGCAGGCTACCACCTCTATCAAGGGGACACTGCGAGTATTCAACAGTTGGCATATTCAGCATTCCCTCCCTGATGCCTACCACACAGTGAGTGTTCAATGCACGGACACCGAAGAACTGAATGACCAGAGGAATATAAGCAGCACGTAGTAGGTGTTCAACATTTCCCTGTTTCTTTTGATACGGTCTCAGTCGCCCAGGAAAGGGAGCCCATCTGAAGCCCATCTGCTGGGTACACGGTACCCAGAGGGCTCCCTCTGTCTCCCAGCAGCAGCGGCTTTGTCGTGATTGACCAGCTCCCTGGGGAGCAGAGGCAAGGCCAGCCTTCGAGCAGACTCCCTGTCGCCTCCTACAGCCTCTCTGCCCAGGACGTCAGAAGCCAGGTAGGGAGCAGGCGCGCTGCCGGCAGAACCAAGAATGAGGTTCCCTCTTGTTTATGAAGGCATTTGTTCAAACCCCACCTCTTTCCCAAAAGGGCTGAGGCGGCTTCCAGCAAAGGCCCAGGTGTGAGACAGGCAGCCCCATCCCTGTGCCTGCTCCCCTCCTGCCCAAGTGCTTTCCTACAGCCAGTCCAGGGAAGCCACTCAGAGGCTGCCAAAGAAAACTCCCCGCTCCTAGTCTCACGCCCCTTTGGCCATTTGCTGCACAGCTAGCGAGGAGGCCAGGAGGCCCCCAGGATCCCCACTGCCTGACCAGGCAAAGCCAAGGCAGCCTATGAGGTCACCCAGTAAGAACCAAAGTGGGGGGACAGGCCCAGGGTGGAGGCTGCTGAGGGGCAGATGAGATTCAAGGCTTACTGCAGAGCCATCCGCATCTGTGAAAAGCCCAGCAACAGATGACCAGGGTTCACTACATAGCCAATAAAACTCCTTTTTCGAAGGATGCTGAGCGACAGGAGAACTGTAGGATAACAGCAGGCGCTCTGCTCAAACACATTCTAATTGGTCTAATCTGAAAAACAACCTTATGATATAAATACTCCTATGATCCCCACTTTACAGACGGGAAATTGTAGCACAGAGAGGTGAAGTAACTGGTGCAGAACACACAGCTAGTAAGGGGTAGAGCCCAGACTGGAGCCCAAGCATCTTGATCCAGTCCACAGGCTTAACCCCACTAAGAGACAGTCATGCAAAAGACCAGTTAAAACAACATACAGCATGCTCCCTCCTGCTGTGTATGCACGCACGCACGTAGGGAAAAAGGCTGGATGCTTTTAGCTTTTGCCCATTGAGTATGATGCTGGCTGTAAGTCCTTCATATATGGCCTTTACTATGTCAAGATATGATCCCTCTATTCCCACATTGCTGAGTGTTTTTATCAGAAATGGGTGCTGGATTTTGTCACATGCTTTTTCAGCGTCTATTGATATGATCATGTGGTTTTTATGTTTCATTTTGTTTACGTGGTGTATCACATTTATTGATTTGCGAATATTGTACCGGCCTTGCATCCCTGGGATGAATCCCACTTGGTCATGGTGAATAATCTTTTTGATGTATTGCTGGATCCGATTTGCTAGGATTTTGTTAAGGATTTTGGCATCTGTGTTCATCAGGGATATTGGCCTGTAGTTCTCTTTTTTTGTAGTGTCTTTTTCTGGTTTTGGACAGCCCAAGTGTCCATCAGTGGATGAATGGATAAAAAAGCTGTGGTACATATACACAATGGAGTACTATGCAGCTGTAAGACAGAAAGATCTCTTATCCTTTGACGACATGGAGGGACCTGAAGAGTATTATCCTAAGCGAAACAAGCCAAGCAGAGAAAGACAAATATCACATGATCTCACTTATTTGTGGAATATAATGAACATAACAGTCTGAGGAACAGGGTAGACCCAGAGACGTGGAAGTAGGGTACAGACTGACAGTCCTCAGAAGAGGGGGTTTGGGGGGAGGGAAGAGATAAACCACAGAACTTATATGCATGTACGCATAACCTATGGACATGGACAACAAAACTGGGGACAGGGTGGGGGGGAGGGGGAGGAGGGTGTCAATGGGGAAAAAAGGAGAAACATCTGTAACAAAAATAAATTAATAAAAAAAAGTATGCTCAGAAGGTGGAGAAAGTATAATGAAATATATTTCAGTAATAACAGATGTTTTGGAAGAAGAACTCAGTAATTCTCCTTCACTCTTTACACTTCCATTTTCAACATATTTGTATAATGTAAAATTATTGATTTTAGATTGAGAATATAAAATACTTTTTTTTTAAGTGGATAAATAGTGCTATCAGAATTTGTGCGTTTTTTTTTTTCAATATACATTTTTATTGTCCCCAAGGGGTTCCGGAGACTCTACTGTGTTCACTCATACACCCACTCAAAACACGTACTATGCAAATTATTCAAAATGTTGAACCATCTACATGTACAAATAAATACCAATACCAAAAGAAAAAAGGCTGGATGTTCTGAATTACGGAATTATGGGTAGTTTTTATTCCTTTTTATCTCTATTGCCTAAATTTTCGACATGGAACATGTTAGACTTCAGGAAAAGATTCAACACTGTGCCCCGGCCGGTATGGCTCAGCGGTAAGAACGTCGCCCGAGGACCAAAGAGTCCCGGGTTCAATTCCTGCCAAGGGCATGTACCTCAGTTGTGGTTCATCCCCAACGGCTAGGGTCATGCAGGTGGCAACCAATCGATGTGTCTCTCTCACATCGATGTTTCTCTCTCTTCCTCCCTCTCTCCCTCCGGCTCTATCTGAAGATTAATGCAAAAATATCCTCGGGTGACGATCAAAAAAATAAAAAGATTCAAAATTGTTAAGTGAGCTGCCTTTGATCCCTTGGTGCCATGTCCTTGCCCCCACCCCAGGCAGCCTCCCTCCGCACACTCCCACCCACACCCACGAGCTCTGCAAGCTTCGCTGGGGGCCTGAGTCCATCCACACTCCGAGGGCCTCTTACGAGGTCAGGGAAATCTTCTCAAGCCAAGAAGCTTCTCCAGCATTGCCTGAAATGCATCAACAGCAGCAGAAACAGCTCCGGTCTACCTAAACGGTCACTCTCCGGGGGTGGATGGGTAAGCTAAGGCCCTTCTGCATGGGAGTCTATCACACGGACATTAAAATTATGCTTACAACACCGGGAAATATTTATGCTGAGCCATGAAATGAATAGAGCAAGATGCACACAACTGAATTTCAAGTTTCATCTCACCTTGGTAAAAAGAATGCCCTGAAAATACCCAGGAGGAAACATGACAATGGCCACGGGAGCCGCCTCCGAGCTGTGAGGCTGGGCTGGGGAGTACGCTCTCTCATTCCTTCGTGTCTGCCTCCAAATTCCCAACAACAATAACGTGATCTTAATAAAAATAATAGCTAGTATTTCCCTGGCCAGTGTGGCTCAGTGGTTAGAGCGTCAGCCTGTGCACCGAAGGGTCACGGGTTTGATTCCCGGTCAAGGGCACATACCTGGGTTGCGGGTTCGATCCCCAGCCATGAGGTTAGGACACATGTGGGAGGCAACCAACAGATTGAAGGGAGTGGGGGAAATTTTACGTAACTTAGAAAATGAGTAGAGTCTATAAGACAAAAAAAAAAAAAGTAAACAGTAGATACAGTAATGATTTCAACTTTACACATGACTTTGGGGTACAGTAAAACAACGATAAAAAAATAAGTTACAAAATAAAAGCAAATCACACATGGAATCCCCATACACTGCTGCTGGGAATGCAAACCTGTATAGACTCATTGAAAACAACCTGACGGTTCCTTAAACCTAGAGTTATGATATGACCTAACAATTTCATTCCTAGGTATCTACCCGAGAGAGAGAGAGAAAAAAATACATTCACACAAAAACCTGCACATGAATTTCATAGCAGCATTATTGACAATAGCCAAAAGGTGGAAACAACCAAAATACCCATCAGTGGATGAATGGATAAACAAAATGTAGCATCTACATACCATGGAATATTATTCAGCCATAAAAAGGAGCGACACGTTCTATAACATGCATACACCATGACAACAAAGAAGCCAGACACTAAAGACCACATATGGTATGATTCCATTTATATAAAATGTCCAGAATAGGCAAATCCATAGAGACAGAAAGTAGATTAGTGGTTGCCAGAGACTGGGGGGAGGGAAGAATAGGGATTCTTTTAGGCGTGATAAAAACATTCTATACTTAGATAGTGGTGATGATGGCACAATTTTATGAATATACTAAAAACTACTAAATTGTCTAATTTAACAGGGTAAACTTTATAGTATGCAAATCATATCTCAATAAAGCTGCTATTAAAATTTTATTTTTAAGAAAACAATACAACTCACACAGAAGAAACTTCCCATGGCTCTGAGAGGACACAAGGTGGCCCTGGAGATGGAGGAGGCGGTATATTCAAGGAAGAATACTGTTCACCATCCAGCTTCGCCCTCATGAGTCTCCACTTTGATCCTGGAGCTGGGGATCCCACATGGACTTAGCAGCTGAGGCTGGCCTTCCACAGCCCCTCAAATTACTATTGCAAAAATATCAAGATATCTGTCACTAGAGGGATAGCCTTGGCTGAGGAAATGGAAATGTCCCAGGGCACTAGCATTCTGCCTCAGCCTCTAACATGCTCTATGTTCATGGGCATGTCCTTCTCCGCCCTGGGCCTTGGAGTCTTCTTTGACAAAGTGAGAGGGGTTGGACTCAATGTCCTCCCAGTTCTATGATTCTAAAGAGATACTCTGAGATTGTCATAAATGCAAACACAAGAGAAACAGGAGTTTCAATCAAGGTTACAGATGAAATATACTTTGTAGCAAAAGCATGGCAGGACACAAATATTTCAAACGGTGAATACTTTGTATAATAAGAAGTGAAACATAACATTGTTGAATACATATGTTCCAAATAACAGAGACAGCAATCCTGCCCAATCTGTAGTTCTGAGATAATGCAGTTTTCTCTTCTGCATTAAAAATATTTAAGTCTAGTATCTTTCTTACTTATTTAGGGTTTGATAAGGTCCCCTCAAGCAAAAGGACATTTCATCTTGATTTCACCCATGGATGTCACAAGGGCAGGTTGATAGAGAGAAATCACTTTAACCTCCACTGGCTCAATAGAGCGAGAGGGAGAAGATCAGGTGTGGAAAATATGCCTATAAGCATAAATTACTTGGAAAAGGCCTAGTGGCTTCACAAACATTTCATATACACTTGCAAAAATAGAGCTGAGAGGCTGCAAGAGCAGAAGACATTATATTTCAAGGCCAGAAGGACTAATTAAAAAACTTTAAAGAAGCATAATCTCTTAAATATAAACCTTTCCGGAGCTCAATAAAATTGATAATCTTCTACCTAGACTGATCATGGGGAAAAAAAAGAGAGAAGGCACCAAATACCAATATCACAAATGAAACAGGGAACATCACTACAGAACCTACAGACATTAGAAGGATAATAAGGGAATACTATAAAGAAGTTATATGCCCATTATTAACTTGACTACCTAGATGAAACAGGTAAGTTCTCTGACAAACATAAATTACCAAAATGGACTCGAGAAAAAATAAACATCATCACGTCAAGATGACGGCCAAGTTTCTCATCCACCGAAGTTAATTCAGGAAAAGGTTACCGACTGGGGCAGGTTTTAAAATGTGGACGAAGCTGGTTTGTTTGGGCAGTGATGTCACTCAGAAGCTTTATTTACGGTGGTTTTAAAAGACATATACTTAATGCCATCTTTATTGTTTTCTTTTCCCTAACCTCTCATTTTGTCTGAGACTTTGATCATGCCAACTGCGGTTTTGCCAACCACGGTGCTCTTCAGGAATGCCACTCCCGTGACTGGCAAGGCACTGTACAATGCGGAGGGTCAAAGGATAAAAAATTCCAGTTTTAGCTATTTTCCTATCCTTTTGGAGACACAGGGCTTACTCGTGTGAAGCAATCAGAAGACAATTGAGACCACATATAAAAAAGTGATAAATTATTATCAAGTGTAAAAAAGTTGCATACAAACAAGTGCCCAGGACAGCCAGGAGAGGGGAGAGACTTCAGCTGGTGGCAGTTGGCAAAGAAGGCTTCCTGGAGTGGGAAAATGGGCAGAAAAGTAGAAGAAAGAGCATGCATGTGTCACCACATGAAGGCAGGAACGAGTCTGTGGTTTCAAGGAACGGTGAGGACTCAGCTCATGTGCATAGCACTATGACTGTGTGTGCAGATAAGTGCATCTGTAACAATGGATCCTTACCTTTGGGGAGACACACAACCCCTTTGAGAGTCCAATAAAAGCTACGGATCCTCTCCCCAGAAAAAAATGCATATAGGCACCGGATTTTGCATTGAGTTTTGAGGTTAGGAAATGTATTTGTGAGAATGGGGGTACCATGCTGAGAATGGTAGGTCTTTGTAAACTCCCCTAACTCCTGACTCTAAAGTGTCCCTCTTCCCCAGGGCCTGACCTCAAAGTTGGTCCCTCCTGGTTCATCTCATCCAACAAATAGGGTCTAGATTCCTATGTTTTTAAGGTCTCCAGGTCAGTTCTCCAGAATGAGGACGACTGGAGAGGAAATTAAATGACAAATTGCAAAAATAAGAAGAACCAACAGTTAGTGAGCACATTATGTACCAAGCCCTGTGACATACACGCCACAGTAATTCCCACACATACAGATGAGGTCCCCAGACAGACAGACAGATAAGCAGCCAGGCATTCCTGCTGACCGCCGTCAAATGCCAACGTGGCTGTTCACAGGGTCGGAAGTCATGTGAGGGACCATCTGCCTGAATGCCCCCTTCATCCCTCAGATGAGTGCGGGAGCCTAGAGAAGGGATAAGGGAGCTCAGATCCCAGGTACCTCGGGCTACTTCCAGGTTTCCCATCCCCCACGCTGCCTTCTCTTGGATAAGCCAAGGCTCATGGGAGATTAACCAGGAGCTCCTGCTACGTGACACAGATAGCCCTGATTGGGGGGGGGGGTGCTTTCTGACACTGAAGGGCACAGGGCATATGGATTCCAGGGTCCTGGAGGCCAGGCTGTGAGCAGGGCCTCAGGCTCTCCCTCCCTCCTCTGTCCCCAGCAACCACAGCCATCACTCCTGGAGTCTTGACCGCTTGCTGGGCTCTCCACTAGGAGCTTCAGCCCCTTGATGTCCCTGTGAGGGAGGTCCTAAGATTGTCCCTGGGTATGAGTGAGGAGCCCGAGGCTCAGAGAGATGAAGTAACGTGTGAGGACCACACGGGTGGCAGAGGTGACAAGATCTGACTCCAGAATGCTATTTGCCAAACCACACCATCTGCCCACGGAGAGCGCATAGCATGACCTCCCCGGGAGCCTTGGTTTCACAGTCCGTACCAAAGGGGTGACACGCTGCTGACATCACCCCTTTTGCACAGATGGCTGGGAGAGTCATATGAAAGCAAGCGGAGAAGCACTTCCTAAGGGGGCAAACCTGGGGAGCAAGGTTTTGCTGTCCTTGTTCCGCTCCCCTCAGAGAAGGCAGGCTCCCATGGTCACAGGGTTCTCCACCCAGCAGCAGGTGCCCTGACCCTCCTAGGACCTTGGTCCAGTCTGAAGTGGCCCTCAGCAGGTAGTGTGAGGAACTGCCTGGCCCTGCTCCTGCCCCTCTGACCAGCCAGGGCCCCTGAGCCACGCAGCTGCCAGCTTCTGCTGACGCCTCGTTCCGCCTGATTAAGGCCCAGAGCTACTGCAGCCAGAATCACGAGGGATCCGCCACGCCCCCTGGGGCCCAGAGTCCGCACCACCAGGATGCCACAGAGCCAGCCTGTCAGCTGGGCTGCTCCCCGCTGCCCTGCCCTGGATCTGGAGGTGACAGAGGCAAGACGCATCTCAAGGGCAACTGTGTCCCAATGGCACCAAGCGCGGCTGTGTCTCCGCATCTATTCACCATGGCCCGACCCAGGCTCAGCGGGACTGTCCTTGTTGAGTCACTGCAAAGTCACCCCAAGGGGCGCAGCGGGGAAAATGGGCCCCAATGTCCCCCGTTCACCCGTCAGAGTCCTATTCACAGAGCCGGTAAGATAATGTCCAGCAAGCACGTATTACCCGGCAGCGGCCACCGCCATGTCCTCATCCCCATCATCACCGCCACCGCCGTCACCACTGTCATCACTGCACTTCATGCACTCCATTGGCCTGAAGCCCCAGACTACCTGTGTGACAGTTTAACCTCTCTGAAGTCAGGATGACTCTTACAATGGGTGGAGTGTTGGTTTCACCGGCAGCGACTTTTCTTGCCTAGTGGTCTGGAAAACAATGACACATGCTTTACAACGGATGGCGTCTAGGATTAGACACATAACAGCGTTCACACCTTCTCCCTGGCACAATCACAGCCCTTGACTTTGCGCGCCGCCCTTCTCTCGTTCTGTGGCATCTAGCACACGGCAGGGGCTCGGTGAAACTCCTGGATAAGCCAAGCCATCGTCATTGCTTATGGCCCCTACTTACAGCTCGCGGCAAAGATGCCCCTTCTCTGCCCATTCCCCCCACACACATCTCCTTGGCAATGCCCCCACCCAGGCTCCCTGCAGAGTCCCGGATTTCCCAGAATGCTTCATGGAGACAGAGGCAGCTCTCCTCTGGGACCAGGGCGCCTGCCAGGATGACTCGGACCACTGGCAGGCGGCCTGCACCAGCACGGAGCCCCCAGGAGCTCCAGGCCCCGGCCCAGCTGGGCTGAAGCCACCAGGGAGTGGATTTGGCACAAGCTCCAAAAGGCCTACACGGGGAAGCCAGCGAGGTGGGACAGTCTCCTGCCACCCGGAGAAACTCCTTCTGCATGTGAGACCTGGGAAGATCCGTCCAACACACTCGGCACAATCTCACCAAATGGGCTGGGGAGGGCCAGAAGCTCCAGAGAAGAGTTTGGCAAGAAATTTCCAGAGGGTGTTCCAAGCACGCTCAGCTGGGCTCCCGGAGGCTGCAGGCCAGATGCTAGGATCCTGGGGGGTCCTCTCTGCTGAGGGCGGGCTGGGACACAGCTCTGGACGCCTGACAATCATGACATCAAAATGCAGGTGCCCAGAAACTTACCAGGAAGGGGCTTCTCTCAGAACCACCGCCCCAAAGCAGCTGCTGGGTGGAGCTGCAGAACAAGCGTGACTCCTGCTCCCGACACCGACAGCTGTGTGGCCTTGGGCCAGTCACTTTCCCTCTCTGAACCTCAGAGGCCTTGATTTTCAGATGGGGAGAATTCAGATAAAATACACTTCAAGATAGTCTTGCCAGAGATGGAAGGCTACATCATTGTGATGACAGAGCCAATCCATCTGAAAGGCAAAGCCATCATAAATGGACAGGGGGCTTCCCAATTCATGAAGCAAACACTGACAAAATCAAAGGGAGGAAAAGGCAAATCCAATTGTAGTAGATTTTTAACACCCTCCCTCAGAGAATGTGGTGTAGGTGTGTGTGTGTGTGTGCATGTGGGGGAGGGTGCAAGGGTGGGTATGAGTATGTGCGCAATGAGAGGCAGCGGATATGAGTGAGGGTGTGTGCATGTGTGTGACAGAGAAGGTGAGCGTGTCTGATGGGGGATGTCTGTGCACAAGTTGGCGGGGGGATGTAGGGGAAGGGCCCCAACAACCCACTGTCCCTCCAATTCAGAGTCTCCAGCAACCCCCTACTCCTCTGACCGCCTTCCTTGGGACCTGCCGTGAAGCCAGTCCTTAAGCCCCAACGAAAGGTCCTGTTCATCCCTGTCACCTGGCGAGTGACAGGTAACAGATGAGCATGGTCCAGGTTTCAACTGTTAACGGGAAGAAATCAGCAATCGTACCTCACGGGAGCTCTTAAAACCAGGCTCCCCACTTCCATATTTCGAAAAAGAAAGAACATGCCGTTTCAGAAAGAGGAGGAGGGAGAGGGGTGAGGAGGCTCAGGCCACCAACCAAGCCTCCTGCTCACACACGGAGCCTGAGAGGCAGGAAAGGAGACCACTGGGGGCTGGTCAACACTCCACCACCCCGGCCAGGGCAGGCTGCCGGCAGTGTCAAGTGGCTGTTTTCCGTGTGTAGCTGGGGACGGGCAGGTGCACTGGCGAACTCTCAGCTCCTGCACCAGAGGGACATGCGGGCTTTGTTTCCAGAATGGCAGTGCCCACCAACTCCAACCCCAGGCCTGGCCCTCTGCAAGGGCCCTGTGCACCCTGTCCCCACTAGCCTGGCCCCTGGGCTCAGTGCATTCTGCAGGTCCGGGTGGCTCATGGTGTCCTGGGTGCTCATCCCTCAGCACAGACAGCCCTGCCCAAGAGCCCACAGCCCTGTGAACCAGCACAAAGCCATGCTCTGCACATCTGGGCCTCCCTTGTCCGGCAGTGCCCTGGACATCGCATAATCACACAAAAGAAAGAATAGCGCATGGCTATGAGAAAGACCCTCTGGAGGGGAAGAGGGCCCCCAGCTGCTTGGAGGAATCAGGATTCAAGAGTTGGCACCCCAGCCAAGGGGAGGCCACGCTTTGGGGCTCCTCCAGCCTCCCTGGACTCAGACCGGACACTGTGCCATGGACACCAGGACCCTATAGAGTCCCCTCGGCCCTGTCCCACTGTGTCTGGGAGTCTGAAAGACCACACCTGCCTCCCACCTGCCTCCATTCCTCCATGGCGGGCGTCAGAACCCACACAAGCCTTAATCCCCGTCTGCAAAGGCCCTTGTCTGGAAGCCGGGAGACGGGGTTTACGGGGCTGGGAAGGCTTATAAAACACTGCTGCAGTGTGTCAGCACTCTGCCCCTCCCTCCCAGGTGCCCCTCCCTGGAAGCTGATGCAGGGGACCAATGCAGCCTCCCTGTGTGGCTAAACTAGGTGGCGCTAGGTGCAGCCGGGCCCCTGCCAGCCCTCCACCATCTCGGGTAAGTGCCACTTAACCCCGGGGCAAGGGGACAGCCAAGGCCCTGGTATTATACCACCCTGTTCTTGCATGTCCCAGCTCTGCCACTTACTGTCAGTAACTTGATCCAAAACTCTCAGGTTCATGAGCCTTGGCCTCCTCATCTGAAAAATGGGACTGCTGCCACCTACCCACAGGGCAGCTCAGGCCACCCACTACGGTATGAGGAGGAATGGGCAGCCGGGGGGATTGGCATCTTACTCACAGTCACCTAGTGAGCTGGTGGCAGAGTGGGGCTAATGATAAGACCCACAGGGGTCCTGTGGCTGGAGGACAATCAGTGGACAGCTGTGGAAAGGTCAAGACGGCCAGGCAGGACCCACAGGGCGGAGGTGAGCTGAGTCTGACACATGGCTCATCTCTCACCTGCTCTAAGTTTTCTATCATGAAACACATATTGTTTTTAAATGCAAAATATAACACAATCTGAAAACACTTTAAAACATTGAAACGGTTCCTAGAGTATAATCAATTCACAGGTAACATCCAAACAACACACTCAAAGAATAAAATAAGGACATTTTAAAAATGGCACTACTGTCTAGCCGGTGTAGCTCAGTGGTTGAGCATTGACCCATGCACCAAGAAGAGGTCACCGGTTCGATTCCCGGTCAGGACACATGCCCAGGTTGTGGGCCCGATCCCCAGTGTGGAGCATGCAGGAGGCGGCCAATCGATGTCTCTCTCATCGATGTTTCTATCTCTCTTGCCCTCTCACTTCCTTTCTCTCTAAAATCAATAAAGGAAAAATAATTTTAAAAAAATAAAATAAAAATAGCATTACTGGCATAAAAATTCTCAGAGTCCTTTTTCGTAGTCACCACTTATTTAAATCCTACCTATTTATAGCACCCCCATTAGGGACTCCTCCTCCAGGCTGTCTTCCCTGACCCCCATCTCCCTTCAGGCCACCAAATATTGGCTGCAGGCTACCGCAGGCCAGGTCCTGGCTGGGCCCTCAGCTCTCTCCCCCACTGAACCACACATACCTCAGTCTGCTGTCCACTGAGCCGACCTTTATCTCCCACATGGCTACCTCCTGGCATCGCATCTGGGAGGAGTGTGCACGCTGGAGCCAAACAACCTGATTAGAATCTCAGCTCCAGTACTTCCCAGCTGTGTGACTTTGGGCAAATAACTTCCACTCTCTGTTCCCCAATTTCCATATCTATAAAATAGGAAATCCTACCATGTAAGACTGGTGAAAGGTCACACGAGGTGACATAGGCAAAGCTCGTAGGACAGTGGCTGGCACAGAGGGGACGCTTTCAATGCCGCCTGCTACTGCCACCTTCATCGTCATCATCTCCTTGGACCTCACTGTGTCTTCATCATGACCAGGCGGGAGGCTAGAACCTATATGCCCTTCCTCGTCACCAGCTCTGCCCTACAAATGACACTAACTGGTGGGCAGGACCACATGGCTCTGATCTTTGAGGGGGCATCCCTTAGACCCTGAACGCTTCCTCTCCCACTTCACTCTGGCCCTGCAGCCTTCCAGGAGGAAACAGTAGACCCGAGAGGCAGCTGCTCCTGCCCAGGGTCCTGGCTCTGCTGAGCCAAATACCAACTGGGACCTTTGTGTCATTTATGCGAGCTTGCTGGCACCTCTAGAAGGAAATCCAATCCAGCAATTGATTTCATACACGGTTCCACAACAAATAGGTCGGGCAGCAGGGAACAAAAGCAAGTGGCTGGGGTGGCCAGCGCTGGGGCAGGGAAGCTGAGAGACACTGGTCTCAGAGCCAAGCCAGCCCTGACCTCAGGGGTCGCTCACCCACTCCATCCCACTCCTGCCAACAGGTGCAGAAAGATGAGATGGTCAGAAATGGACAGCCGCGAGGGAGACAAGGGGCTCAGCTACTAGTCCGTCATCTGCTCCCATTTTACAGAGGGGAACAGGAGACCCAGTCAGGGGGAGGGTCTTGCCCAAGACCACTGTGAGTGCTGGGGCAAGGGTCCAAGGCTTCTGATGCCCACGGCCGTGGCTGGAGCAAGTCAAAGCCTCGAGAGCAAGTGCAACTTGTTCTCAGTTCTTACTACAGCTCCCCTCATCCCAGGGAGGGGCAGACCAACGCAAAGGGTTAAACAGGGAGTTACCAGATGAGCCAGCAATTCCACTCTGGGTGTCCACCCAAGAGAAATAAAAACACATGTCCAAACAGAAACCTACACACACATGTTCAGAGCGGCGTTATTCACGATAGCCTAAAGGTGCAAACGACCCAGATGTCCATCAACTGAGGAATGAATAAATAGCATGTGGTCTGGCCCGGCCGGTGTGGCTCAGTGAATTGAGTGTCCTCCCATGGACTGAGAGGTCCCAGTTCGATTCCAGGTCAGGGCACATGCCCCGGTTGCAGGCTCAATCCTCAGTAGGGGGCATGCAGGAGGCAGCCAATCGATGTTTCTCTCTCACATCGATTTTTCTATCTCTCTCCCCCTTCCTCTCTCTCTAAAAAATCAATAAAAACATATTTTAAAAAAAATAGCACGTAGCCCGGCTGGTGTGGCTCAGTGGTTGAGCGTCGACCCATGCACCAAGAGGTTGCCGGTTCGATTCCCAGTCGGCACATGCCCAGGTTGTGGGCCCGATCCCCAGTGGGGGGCATGCAGGAGGCAGCCAACTGATGTTCTCGCTCATCAATGTTTCTATCTCTCCCTCTCCTTTCCTCTCTCTCTAAAAAATCAATTAAAAAAAATAGCACGTAGTCTGGCCATACAGTGGAATATTATTCAGCCATAAAGAGGCGTAAAATACTGACACAAGCTACAACATGGTAGAACCTCAAAAACACTAAGTGAAAGCAGCCAGACACAAAAGACTCATCTTGTATGATGCCATTTCTATGAGACATCAAGAACAGGCAAATCCACGGGGACAGAAAGAAGGTTAGTGGCTGCCAGGGGCTGGGAGGGGAATGGGGAGTGACCGCTAACGGGCACAGAATTGCTTTCGGGGGACATGTTCTAGAATCAGATAGCGATGGTTGCACAACTCTGTGACTGCGCTAACAACCACCGAATTATACACTTTAAAAGGATGAATTTTATGGTGTGCAAATTTTATTTCAATTTAAAAACAAAAACGCTCCACCCATGTCTCCCAGCCACTCCATGACCACGGTCACTGTCCCTCCTTGCACCCAGCCTGGTTTGCGCGCTGCTAGATCCTGATGCCCAGACAGTGCCTGGGACGCAGTAGGCGCTCAATGAAAACAAGACAGAACACATGAACAGAATCCTCTGTGACTACTATGCCTTTAAGATAAAAAGTCTCAAACTCCTGGGCTGTGTTTACCTCTATCAGCAGTTCTCACTCCAATGCTGGAGTCTTCTGGAAACTTTAAAATACCCGTGCCACTAGGGCCACCCCTCACAGATTCTGATTTGACAGGTCGTGGTAGGGTCCAGTCATTGGTATTTTTTCCCCATCATCACAGCCTAGTGATTGGTATTTTTAAATTCAGATGCATTCAAGTTGAATCACATGCATATCCAGGGAGTCCGAACACTGCCAACCCCTCCTGCTCCATCCCTTTCTTCCCACTGCAAGTAGAACTACTTAAAGCTTTTCAGCAATTACACTCCCCACATCCTGGGTTTTGTACATGCTCCTCTGTCAGGAGCACATGACTCTCACGTGGACCTGGCTCAGTCCTTTTCAGTCTTCAGGACTCAGCTTAGATGCCACCTCCTCCAGGAAGCCTTCCCTGAACATACCCATTTCTCAACCTCCTGTTGGGCTCCCAGTAGACCCCAGCAGAGAACATAACACACGGCTATATCCAGGTCCCTTCACCCCCAATCCCTTGCCAGCAGCCAAGGGCAGAGGCTGCCTGATTCCACACCATGTCCTTGGAGCGCCAGGTGCTCACAGAGCACCTGCTGGACAGTAGGCACGCGCACAAACATTTGTTGAGCTAATGGGCAAAAAGTGTGTTTACGTTTCTCCAGGGCATCCCAGGACAAGGGTAGAAGCAGAACTGCAGCTGCGTCCCTGGCACAGGGCTGCCAGAATTTCTTGCAAAACGTATACATATAATTAGCTGGTGTTACTGAAAAAATAAACCAGCAAAAGTGGCAGGAGGTTGTGGGCCTATTGGTCCTCCTGTTGTGGCGTTATCTGAAAAACGATGATCTGTGAGGTTTTCCTGACCCTAACATGTTACCATCCCCCACAAGACAGAACATCATGGTGGTTCAGGGACCCAGCAACATACATGGAATTTAAAACATAGACCTCATTAAATAAGGAGATATTAGACAAAGGGTACAAACTTCCGGTTATAAGATTAACAAGTTTGGGGATCTACATGACAGCAAGGTGATTCTAGCTAATAACACTGTATCATATCCTTGAAATGTTGCTAAAAGAGTAGATCTTAAATGCTCTCTCCACAAAAAGGGTGGCTATGTGAGCTAATGCTTTGGCAGTAATCATTTTGCAACATTTAAATGTATCAAATCAACACATTATATACCTTAAACATATAAAATGTTTTGTGTCAATTATATCTCAATAAAGCTGGAGGGGAATTAAACTAAAATAAAGAAAACCTAGACCCCGCCCTGGCCGGTTTGGCTCAGTGGTTGGAGCGTCGGCCTGCGGTCCAGAGACACCCGGGTTCGGTTCCCGCTAAGGGCACGGTCCTCGGTTGCAATTTGTCCCCGGCCCTGGTTGGTTGTGCGGGAGGCAGCCACTCGATGTGTTCCTTTCACATCGATGTTTCTCTCTCTCTCTCTCTCTCTCTCTCTCTCTCTCTCTCTCTCTCTCTCTCTCTTCCTCTCCCTCTCTCTCACTTTATCTGAACAAAAAAGTGGAAAAATGTCCTCGGGAGGATTAAAAAAAAAAAAAAGAAGAAAGAAAACCTAGACCCCAAGAAGTCATTCTCCTGTTCCTAACTCCACAGAAGAGACCACCAATAAATCACCAGATATTTTCCCAGCAAGTCCAGGCACAGCCTCAGCATCCTTCTCAACACAGTGCCACCAGTCAGCTCGGCTTCACGTGGGTAATGCAAACTGTTTGTGACCCCTGAAGACCAGACCTTTCATTTCGAAAGATGGGGGACTGAGAGAAGGGCACCCAGTAAGTAGAAGCTCCTTCCACAACTGTCCCCGTAAGTTCCCATTTGGGGCTCCGTGGAGAATGGAAACCAAGTTCTGAAACACTCTTTCTGGAGGGCGCACCATCCCCATTGAAATACAGACCTAGGGCAGAAGATGAACCTAAATTCCAGACAGGGGCTCTTCCCCAGCTGAGAAAATGTGCAAACAAGGCAAACTTGCCCAGAACCTACAAACCCTTGAAAAACAGTCAAAGGTGAGATCCAGGGAAATCTAACCAGAGAATAGGCCAGAAAGCTTTGCAGACTCTGGCCCTGGCCAAAGACAGCCACCCCTCCTCCCGCCCTGCTCCTTCCCTTCCCTGCTTCCAAGGAAGGCTGAGTTTTGAAGACCTTTTGTCTCTACTTCCTCTTTCCCAGTTGTCTCCAATCGCCTCCAGGTTTAGGACAAGGCGAGTCTGGAAAGTGTACTCCGTCAAGCAGAGCACAGCCTTCCCCTGGAGAAGGTGTCGGAGGCTGAGAAATGCCTCAAGCCCAGTTACTTCCCAGCGGCTGCCAGGGAGAGGGTGCCAGTGTCAGCCCAGCAGGGCAGCCCACACAGTTTCCCCAACTGATCGATCCCCTTGCCTAGGTGCCCCGCAAGCCTGGACCTGGGCAGGAGGAGCTGCCAGGCCCTCCCTGAAGAGCAGGGAGCCGTGTGGGCGCAGATAGCCAGGAAACACGGGAAACAGATGTGCGTGCCGAGCCTGACAGGCGAGTGATGACAGACGCTCTCTGCAGGCCTCAGATGTCAGCGCTGAGAAAAGAAAGGCACCGCGGCAGCAACACCTGTTCTGGGCTCGGAGGCCGCACTGGGGGGCTCGGCTAGGCGTCCCCACAGTGAGGGGCCAGGGTGCGGTTAGGTAAACAGCTGCACGCTCCATTACCCAGAACGCTCTCCAGACGGAGCTGGAAGAGGGAAGGGCGCCCTGCCCGCCAACTGGCTTGCAAGGAAAGCAAATCGATCATGCAGCTGACCCATCTTGGATGGAGCAGGCCTCTCCCGGCAGCAGAAGGAGGTCCCAGCTGAAATCTGAACACCTGAGCAATGCTGGGGAGAGCAGAGACAAAGGGCACAACTTAGCAGGTCGGGGAAACAGGGTACAGAGAGCCAGCCAGCAGGGGCTTCTTGGGGCCTCTAGTCCGTGCAAATGGCACCTGCCTCCCAGCTGCTCTGGGGTGGAAGGAGGCACATGCAGAGAAAATGATGACCTGCCCCTCTCCGGGCACTGCCACCTTCACAGCTGGAGCCGCAGAGGGGACAGAAAGGCAGGACAGAGTAGAGGCTGGGGCACAGACTACAGAACCGGACTCCTGGGTCCAGTGCCGCTCCTGCTGTTACCAGCTGAGTGACCTTGGGCAAATTACTTGACCTCTCTGGACTTGCTTTTTCTTCCATGAAATGGGCATCGTGGCACCCCCTTAAACAGGGTTGTGGCGAGGACTCAGTAAGTGTGAATACAGGTGAAGCAGGCGGCAGAGCCTGGAACGTGGAAAACATCCTATTCAGGCATCATCACCATGATTGTGTCCCCAGTGCCATCTCCGGCACCTTGGCTAGCTGTGCTCACTAGCTTTGAAGAGAGGGACAACCATTCCCCACCCCCAGCAGAAAGGTGGGGGCCAGGGACTGCAACATCAGAGCCTGAGGGTGACAGTAAGAGACCCAACACAGTATCCAGTACCGCAGGGAGGGAGAAAGGAACAGGCATGTATCGTACCCTTGCTGCATGTAAGCTGCTCTGACATCACAAACCTTCCAGAGGATGATCATCTCCACTGCAACTGAGGCTCAGAGAGGGCATGCGTCTTACCCAAGGTCACACAGCCAGCTCCCAGCAGAATGAAGATTAAAGCCAGGTCTGTCTGAGGGCCACCCCAGGGTCTTTCTGTAGCTTTGCAGAGCTTTGTGTATGATGGGGTTCCTTCTAAGCAAAGGGGTGCAGGATCCTGAAAGGGTGGGCTGCAGCCTCCCCAGCCTAGCCTTGACCCAGCCCTATGCAAGCAGCCAGCTCAGACACTTAGTGATTACAGAGCAGGGTGCTCTCCCAGGGGCAAGGAGTCCAGCTGGAGAGAGAAGTCACAAACACATCCAGAGGGCACCAGTGACACTCTCCTTTCTTTTCCTTCTTTCACATTTACTTTCGTACTATTTAAAGTTGAGTCACTAATGAATAAATGCTTAACAGGAAACAGCTGAGGCATTATAGCAGGCAGTATAGATGAGGTTCTGGAACATGCCGTCCCAGCTAAGTGGTTTCCCTGCGGCCACCCTCCAAAGCCCCAGCCACTCCCACCCAAATTCTCAAACCACACACCAGAGAGAGACAGAATATGTATGTGAGAACCAAGGACTCGGGAGCTGGCCTAGGAAATGAGTGTGGAGGCCTCTGCACCTCCCCGGTGGCTCAGCTGCTTCCGTGCCCTGACAGTTCCTGCCCAGCAGTCCCTTCGTCACGCTCCCGGCTCCCGCAACCCTGCACGCCCATTCCCCACGCCCAGCTTGGCACTGGGTTCATCCTCGGGCTGTGTTCACAGCTCTGCAGGAAGCTGTATTCTTTGTTGACTCTTTGTCCCCCTGACGCTGAAGGCTCTGAACTCGCCACCAAATCCTCCGTGTCTGGAACAGCACCTGGCTCAGAGTAGGCTCTCCATAAATATTTGCCGAATGAATGGGAGGGAGGGATGGAGAAGGGAGGAAAGGCAGAGGCTGCATTTCTGGCATCTACTGACCATCAGTCGGGCGCTCACACAGGTGGGGGTGGTCTCTGCTTCTCCCTCCCTGTCTAGTGGAGGCTGAGACCCACTCTGCTGCCCCCACCACAAACAGGCCTGACGGCCTCACCCCCACCTGGATTGCTACCACTGCCAGGCCCAGGGTGGACCTCTTCCTGGCCCATTCCAAGCCTTCATATAAGAACTTTTTATTGTTCCCCTAAACCCAACTTCCTTTTCCTGATTTAAAGGCTTCTAGTTACTCCAACCTTGCGTCCCCTTCATCTCGCCCCCACCGTACCCACAGGTGCTCCTTACCTCTGTACCTTTCCTCCTGCTCTGTCCCACTCCATCCAATGAAAGAACTTAGAGGTCAGAAGACCTGGGTTCAAGAGCCCCCTCAGCCATCTACTGGTTGCATGATAGTTACCAAGGTCATCTGACTTTTCTGAGTCTCAACTTACTCATCTGTAAAATGGGAATCATGGGGCCTCATAGGACCATGGTGAAGAGCAAACAAAGAAATGCTTTAGAAATGGTGCAAAAGCTAGTCTGACATTCAGCCTCCCCAAACTCATGCTGACCCCTTCTGGACAGACACCAGCTTGCGTGTTCATCCACACCAGGCTACCCTCAACTCCCACCTCCCCAGCTGGACTGAGAACTGTAGCTTCTTTTGTTTCCTCGAGCGCCTATCAGTTGAGGCCCACAGTTGGCATCTCATCAATCCTGATGAGTGAGCAAATCAACATGAGAAAACTCAGCACAGTTTGGATGTTCTGCAGAAAACATGCTGTCAGGGAGGCCCCTCAGACAGCACTTTGATGACCCTGTGACACACGGTCGTGAAGCCTAAACTCCACACCCAGACTGCAAATCAGAGCCTTGCGGAAGACCAACCCTGCATCCTAGAAAAAACTGCCCCAACACGTTGGGTGGACATGAGGGTCCCACTATCCAAGCACTTGACTTCCTGGGAGCATTTAAATTCCCCGATTCATTTAATTCTCACAATGAGCCTACAAGGCGGGTGATACAGACTTCCACTCCTCAGCCAAGGAAACAAGCTCAGTGAGGACAATAAATGGACTCACAGGCGCTTGGTTCCCGAGAGAAAGGACAAGATTGGAACACAGGTCTGTGCTGCTCCAAAGCCCGGCTCTCCCAGTGCCAGCCCTTCTGAAAACTGCAATTCTTCATATGCCCAGCAGTAGGCGCTGCACAGATTTGCCACCCACCACAAATGAGAGGTGATACGCTCCTCCACTTAAAATGAGAGGACATCGCACCAAAGCCCCCAAAGGCAGCTCTCAAGTCCAAAGCAACATTGGTGGAGAAGGAACCCTGGACAGAGCATGAGGAATGGGGCCATTCACATAAGAGGAGGTGGGCAACTTCGGGACGGGTCTACTTTAAAGGTGCCACCACCACACACACGAACACATGGGAGGCAGGACCAGGAAACTTTCAAACAGATGGAATAATCATTCCTGAACAGACCAGAGACACCTTCCCCGCTCCACATCCTTCTGCCAGCCATCGCTACAGGCCTCTGATTAAAACAAGCTGGTCTCACTGTCCTCGGTAGAAATCAGGATTCATGGCCCTGGGTGGCCGTAATGGTGATCATAGCTCACAGATGCCCACTTCAGACCCACCAGGGGCAGCTCCCGCATCAGCCTTTGCAAAGCCGGATCCGAAATGAACTGAGCCCTGTCTGGCTCCTCCGGGGCAGGCAGCGTGAAGGCAGGCGCCTTCTAAACAGGGCCAGCGCCAGGCCTCCTGCCTCCTCCTGCACAGCTGACTTGCAGAGAAGAAAGACTCACTTCCCACAGGGGGAAAAGTCTGTTTAGGCCCCTGTCCCCCTGGGTCCCAAACCTCCACGTCTGGAAATCTTTCTATCTGCTGTTAAGCAACCAGAGTCACAAAGAGAAAGTGTGAACTTGGATGGAAAACTCTGGAAAAGCTAAGCCACCAGGGAGCTAGAGTGAAGAGGAACTTCCACCTCTGATGTGTTTGAAACCGGGTAAGTACGGAGACCTCTCGGTGACCTGAGTGGCTGGACTAATTACCAATGTTATCAGGCGGATGACAGACATGCCCCGAACTTCCTCTGTTTGGTAGATTCTGCTGCAAACACACTCAAGTTCAGGCCCGTGCTTACTGTTTTCAGCAGTGCCCTATTCTTCCACAAGACCACTCCTGGCCCCCAACTCCTCTGACCTGCTATATGCCTCTGAGCCCAGCCAGGTCTATACACCCACTGAGTGCCAGCCTGGTGATGTAGGAAGGGCACCTCCTGCTGGAACATGACACACAGAATCAGTGCTAAACTCCTCCTGGCAGAGGAACAGAAAACATCTCTTCTTTATCTACACAGATTTCAGAGGATGAGATGAGAACCACCGCTTACCTTTATTGCTGCTGCCACTGGGGAGCTCCATCCCACGGGTCCCTGGCGGGTAAGCCCTTGGCCAGCACACACCAGGGTCCCACACTCCACACAGGCGCCGATGATGAGCTGCCGCCCGTCGTCCACCAGCAGACTATGGCTCGCTCGCAGGGTGTAGAGAAACAAGGGCAGCCGGGCCACCCGCACAGCCTTCAGCCCAAGACACCGCTTCCTCTCCTGCTGGCAGAAGAAGCACACAAATGTGTCCACTTGGTACTGCCGAGACCAGGCACTAACAGCATGGTGGGCATTGCGTGCCTCATGCTGCAGCCACTGGCCTAGCAAGTCGTGGTAGCAGAGCACGCAGGTGGCCACCAGGCCGGTGGAGTCGGCAGGCCTGGCACGCGGGGCGGGTGGGTAAACTGTGAGGAAGGGAAAGAAGGGTTCCTTCTCGCCCAAGCGACTAGAGGGGTTCACATTGAGCTGGAACTCTTTCCCGGGGCCCAGCTCAGTCCCGCAGATGTAGCAGATGGACACGGCGCTGCCCTGGATTGATGTGGGTGGCTCGGAGAGAGCAGGGTCTGAGGCAGGGAAGGCCTGGTGGTACCTGCCCAGGAAGCCCTGCACCGAGGTGATGAGCTCCTCATTCTGGCAGGCCCGGAACAGGGCCCAGATGTCCTCCAGGACGCTGAAGCACTTGGGGCAGCTACGGACCTCACAGCGCTTGTTGGGGCCTCGGGCATTGGGGGGACAGGGCAGGAGGCTGAGGAAGGGGAAATGCATGGTGTTCCTGGCATTGCCGTTGAGGATCCTGGAGGCCACTGCCCGGGCATCGGGGGTGCAGTCCTCCCCGCAGAGGTAGCAGGCCTCTGGCAGGGTCCCGGAGGGTGGGCCCTCTTCCCGCGGGAGCCTCCTGCCCTTGGAGGCCATGCCAGGGGCGTGGCTGTTCAGAGGCACCACATACAGTCGCTGCAGGACAGGCACACTGGCCAGCTCGAAGCTCTGCCACTGCTGCATGAGGGAGGAGAAGCAGCAGGGACACACCAGGGTGCTGCCGCCCTCGCTGATGGGCTGAGCCCCAGGAGGTGGACTATGCAGCCACAGGAAGGGAAAGAAGGGGGCCTGGGCCAGCTTCTCCTGCTTCTGCACGTGGATCTGGTGCTGCGAGGCTGGGGACAGCGCCGAACCGCAGATGTAGCAGCAAAGGCCCTCTGGTGGCGCAGCAGCGCGGCTTTCAGGAGGAACCCGGGGGATTCGGCCACCGTTTTCCTTCTCTTTGGAGCCGCAGGGGCGCGGGAGAGGTTGCTCCTTTCGGTCCTCCTCCTCGCTGGTGATGTTGATGTCACTGTCCTCGGATAGGCAGTAGCCTCCACGGGACTCCCCAAGCGGCCTGCTCTCCAGAGTCTTGGCGGCCCTGCCTGAAGGGGCTCCTTTCATGCCATCTGCAGGGGCCACTTGGGCTGGAGGGCCTTGCCAAGGGTCGTGAATGCCTCTCAGGACACTGGCCCGGGCCTCAGGGACCCAGTGCCTCCCAACACCCTTCCGCCTGCGCCTTATGCCAGTCTTGGGCTCCCCGTCCACGTGGAGCTTCGAGGGGTCCCCCTCCTCCTCTTCCACGTCACCCTGTGCGGGAGTCTCGGCGCTCTGTCCCGGAGGGGGTCCCGGCGCCGGCCTCCACTCTGGGCAGCGGCCCCCGCGAGGCCCAGGCCCCAGGGTGACCCGCGCCGCCGGCGCCCCGTCCTTGGGGGGGCTTACGGCGTCGCGCGCGACAGGGTCGGGCTCTGAGAGGGGGTCCGTGTCCGACAGCTCGGACAGCTCCGAGTCTCGAGGCTCTTCGGCAGCGGCTCGGGGACCGGGGCCGCCGCCACCGTCGTCGTCGTCGTCGTCGTCGTCGCCGGCCGCGCCGCCCAGAGCGTAGGCGACGTTCCACTCGCGAGGGGCCCCAGCGCCCCCGCGGCGCCCGCCCGCGCCCGCGTCGCACTGGTGGGGCCGCTTGAGCCAATACATGCGCTTGTCCACGGGCGTGCGGGCGCGCTCGAAGGCGGCCCACTGCTCGCCCAGGAAGCAGCGGCACACGGCGCACACCAGCACGCAGCCGTCGGCCGGGGACAGCTCGCGCGCGCCGGGCGCCGGCTCCTGCTGCTGCAGGAACGGGAAGAAGGGCTGCGCCGGGGTCCCCGCGCCCGCCGCCGCCGGCTGCTTCACCTGCAGCTTCAGCTCCTTGCCGCGCCCGATGCCGCCGCCGCAGATGAAGCAGGAGAGCGGCGCGCCGCCGCCGCCCGCCGCCCGCTCGCCCACGGCGGCCATGAGCCGCTGCTTGCGGGAGACCGGCCGCCCGCTCATGGCCGCCCCGCGCCGCCCTCAGCGCCCGCCCGCGCCGCCGCCGCGCCCAACTTGGAGCATGTGTGCGCGCCGCAAAGTTTGGCGGCGGGCGGCCGGCGCGGGCGCGGGAGCTCGGCCGCTCGCAGGGGCGCCCCCCCGCCCCCGGCCCGCCCTGCCCCCGGCGGCGCCGCGCCCAGCGCGCCCGGAACGCAGCGGCGGCGGCGGCGGGCCCCGGGCGGCTGGAGCGGCAGCCGCATGTGCGAGCTCGGCGCCTGCCAAAGCGTTGGGTCATTTAATTGGGGAGGAGGGAGGCGGGGCGGCGGGCGGCGCGGAGGGAGGAGGAGGAGGAGGAGGAGGGCGGGAACCGGCGGGCGGGGAATCCCTCCCTCGCGCGCCCTCCCCTCCTCCTCCCCCTTCTTCCCGCTCCCCCTGCTGTCCCCCCTCTTTCCCTCCCCTCCCCGCGTCCCAAACTGCGCACAATAGCGCGCCGGCTCCTCTATCTATTTTGTGTCCAGCCGGGAGCCGCGAACGATGATTCATTGCCCCAATTAGGGGCTCTCTCCAGCGCGCCCGGCTGGAGCTGTCTGAAGGGTCTCCTCAGGGGACCCGAGGAAACCCATCAGCAGCTACAGCTGGTCTTTAAGTAAAGGTCAAGCAGGACGCAGGAGGAGCCAGGTAAGGACGTGGCTGGTGTCCCCTGATACTAAGGAGCCAGCGGAGGAGTTCTCTGGGAGGGGCAGCCTCAGCCCAGGAGCCAATTTCGTTCAGATGCTGTGGCCCCCTCCTTATTCTGAAGCGGGGACCCAATAAGGACCATTTACAACCTTCAGCAGCCCAGAGTTGGGGGCACCTTCCAGGGCCCAGTGATCTAATTTTGGAGGCAGAGGGAAGAGAAGTTGTCCCCTGTCTCCTGGAACATATTAGTAAATGCACCATCCTGGGGACAGAGTCCTCAGCCTGACAACCCCCCCCCCCCCCATCACTGGCCAGGGGCAGAAAAGGTCCTGTGTGTCCAGGGCTGTGTGTCCCAGGGCAAGTGACTCAACAACTCTGGGGCCTTTCTTCCTCTTGTTAAACTGGAGCTCTGACAGGAGATGTACTGTTTCCATGTTTATATATTTATTGTATATATGAATAGATACATTGTATTTATTTAATACACAGAGATAACCCTTAGCATGTACCAAGGTTCTTTTCTAAGCACTTTATATGCATCAGCACTGTTACTCCTCCCAGTAACTCTGGGTTAAGTGTGATGGAAAGCCCCTTTTACGGATGAGAGACAGGAGTGGTAGAGTTGCGAGTCAGACCCTGTGCAGCCTTGCTAGGCAAACATCTGGTCCCCATCGCCCTTCTGCTGAGTGAGACTGTCTATGACAAGGGGACATGGCAAGGATCCCTTGGTACTCCCTGCTGCTCTGACACAGGCTGGGAGGCCTTTGCACATCCAGGCCTTTCTGGGCCTCACATTTCCCATCTGTGAAATGCCACCCTTTGCAGCCTCAAAACTCTATGAGTCTCTGATTTCCAAGCAGGTGACAGCTGTCCTGACCTGCCAGCTGGAGCCCAGAGTGAGCCTGGGGACAAAGGTGCCATGTGGGCCTCTGTGCCCTCTGGGGCACTGACATGTAAATAAAACTAGGCTTCCTCTGGTGTGGATGAGGGCCATGCATTATAAATAAACGGAACAAGAGGAAAGGGCCACCTCTTTGGAAACCCTGGTGGATATTCCAGGGGTCACAGTCCAGGGGTGAACAGGAAACTCATCATCATAGCCAGAATGCAAAATACAGGCCCTCACACAGGCCCATAAAAAAGCTCTGTCAGCCCTGGTCAGTGTGGCTCAGTGGTTAGAGTGTCGGCTCTTGCACTGAAGGGTCTCGGGTTCGATTCCCAGTCAAGGGCACATACTTGGGTTGCAGGTTCAATCCCCGGGCCCTGTTGGGGCCTGTGCAGGAGGCAACCAATCGATGTGTCTCTCTCACATTGATCCCTCTCTCTTTCTCTCCTTCTCTCTCCTCCCTTCCATGCTCTCTAAAAATCAATGGAAAAATTACCCTCGGGTGAGGATTAAGAAAAAAAAAAAATAGCTGTGTCAGCTAAACTATCCCGAAGGAATGTTGGAGGCAGGGCAAGGGGTTTCCCTGCTTCTGGCATTTTTAATACCTGGTGAGAGGGGGTGGACTGGTTAGAAAAATTCGAAAGGGTGAGGTCTATTTAATTGTGTCCTAGCACAAGTATCAAGCCCCACACAGACCAAGAGGTTGCTGGTAAAACAGTGCCAGCTTAGGCAATGCAAGTCCACTGTGGGGTTACTCGGGGGTTCCTTAAGGCTTGCACATGCTGTTCCTTCCCGTTCAAATGCCTTTCCAGGCTCTCTTTTCCAAACCAACCCCTCCTCTTATCTTTATGGTCTTGGCTGCAGTATCTTGGAGAGACGTCCCTGCCTTCTCCATTTCAAGTAGGTCCCTCCTGTTATTCTCTGACTCAGCTCATTGGCATAGGAATTTGCTGTTGATTTTATTTTCTGTTGACTGTTCCCTGTCTGGCTCCCCAGGAGCCGGGGTTGCTCCTTCCCCCAGACAGGAATCAGGTCTATCTCATTCACTGTGTATATCCTGCCCCATCCCTCTCTAACTGAGTGAGCCTTGGGCAAACCTCTTCGCTCTCTAAACCTCAGTTTCCTGCTCTGTACAATGGGATTGTGATCCTCACCAGACATTTTTGTGTGGATCAAATGAGGCAGAAAGCGCCCAATGCTCTGGGCACAGGGCCTAGCATGTTGTAGGTGACAGTGTGTGTTTGTTGACTCTGGCTCTATCCAGTGGTTGAGGAGGTTCTGCTACTGCCTGTCTGTAATCTGAGGTGAGGGGGACACTGTGATGAGGTCACACACACAGTCTGAGGGAGGAGGGCTGCAGGGGTCAACAGGTTAAAAAGACAGTGGAACCCTGGCTGGTTTGGCTCAGCAGTTAGAGTGTTGGCCTGTGGACCAAAGGGTCTCGGGTCTGATTCCCAGTCAAGGGCACATACGTGGGTTGCAGGTTCGATCCCCCACCCAGTTGGGGTCGTGCAGGAGGCAACCAATCCATGTGTCTCTCTCACATCCATGTATCTCTCTTTCCCTCCCTCCTTCTTCTCTACCTAAAAATCAATGGAAAAAATATTGTCAGGTGAGGATTAACCAAAAAAAAAATAAAAAGAGGGAGGTGGAGTTTTCTTGGCTAAGCTGGAATTATCCAAGAGAAATTCCTGAGTGTGTGCCGCATATGTGAAGTGTATGTATGCATGTGTGTATGCATGTGTCAGTGTGTGCATATATTCATGTTTGTGTGTGCATGTGTGTGTGTATGTGTGCTAGTGTGTATGTGTGTGTATGCATTCAAGGGCCGGTGTATTTGTGTTTGTGTATGTTGGTGTGTACATGTGTGTGTTCGTGGACACATGTGTTCATGTGTGTGCCTGTGTGTGCATATGAAGCGGGCCAGGAGTGGGAGGAGAGAAGAACCCAGCTGAATGTTTTATTTCCCTCAATGACCCAGTGACTCAGAAAAGTCCCCTGCCACACATCCCGGGAGCCAGGAGCAGGCAGGCACAGATCAGGGAAGGAGGAAGGCAGGTGATGATGGTCGGTCATCTGTGGGTGGATGGCATCTGGGTGGCGCCACAGGCACAGATTGACATCCCAGATTAACATCCCAGCTCTGCCATTTACTAGCTGTGTGGCCTTGACCTACAACTTAACTTCTCTAAGCCTCGGTTTCTCCATCTGTAAAACAGGCCAAGTGTGGCAGAAGATGAGAAAGGTCAACTCTCGTTTGTATTAATGTCACATACTCAAAGTCCCCATTTCTAAGGAGAAAGTGAGAAAAGCTCGTTCAGGAATGAGCCACCAAAATACCCCAGAGCCACAGCCTCCTGACCCCAGCAGAGCCATCTCCTCACTTCACTGAGTCTCATGACCCTCCCTGCAGCTCCTTCCAAACCACACAGTGTGCCACCCCAACTCTCCCCACCTCTGTTCCTAGGACACCAGTGTAGTGGGCTTGAGAAGCCCCAACACATGCTCACAGGCAGACCCGGCTCTGGGAACTGGGAGGAAAGTCCCGCCCCTCGGTTCTACAGGAGACCAGAAGTCAGTGTGGAGCATCTGGGCACATCTCAGGCTTGCGGCTTCCTGCAGGGTTGGCTCAGAAGCTTCAGGAATCTGCCCTCACCCTGCTGGGAGAGTTAGTTCCCAGGCTCTGAGCACTTAGCACAGGTGATTTTATGTCTCTGTCTCTGGGCCTGCCTCTCCCACCAGAGCAGAGCCTGGTGGCTTCCCTTGTCCCATCCCACAGTGTCTCAAGACCAGGGGCACAGTTGGGGCGCAATCCATTCTTTTTTTTTTATCCTCACTGGAGGACATTTTTCCACTTTTTTGTTCAGATAGAGTGGGAGGGAGAGAGAGGAAGAGAGAGAGAGAGAGAGAAGCATCGACGTGAAAGGGACACATCGAGTGGCTGCCTCCTGCACGACCAACCAGGGCCGGGGACTAATTGCAACCGAGGCACGTGCCCCTAGCGGGAACCGAACCCGGGTCTCTCTGGACTGCAGGCCGACGCTCTAACCGCTGAGCCAAACCGGCCAGGGCGGCGCAATCCATTCTTGAACCTGGGATGCCAGACTGTATCCGAAACCTCACCGTGCCAAGTTCCCGAATCGCCCAGCTGCTCCTGCCGCCTCCCACCGCTCTGTCTTCTAGTCTCTCATCCTTCCCCAGGGCCAGCAATCCAGATCAGAGTCTCCCATGTGCCCCCAGCTTCTCCGGACCCCATCACCCACTTCCCTGCTCACTGGGGCCTTTGCCCATCTCCTCCCCGCTCCACACTGCGCCTGCTCTTCTGGCATCCCTCCCAGGGCCCATTTACCTTCCGCATCAGGTCTGTCCTTCCTCTTTTAGAGGCTACATATGCTGTGTGTTTGGCCTCTAGCTCACTGGGGACCAGAAAAACAAAATTTATCGTCTGACTGCCCTATTTTTTTCTTTCCTCCCCCCCCCCCCCCCCCCCAAGAATGAAGCAAGCACTTCTCTCCTCAGAAAGAGCTTCAAACGTAGCAGGCCACTTGCAAAAGTATGTTCTCCTTCTCGGAGGAAGGAATGCAATCGTTAACAATAAAGAAAAACAAAACCCTGCAATGTACGGAGGCCTTGGGTCTATGAACCATTTCACAGCATTAGGTCGTAGGACACAGCAGAGCAGGGATCACCATCTCCGTTGGAGAGATGAGGACGCTGAGGCTGAAGGGCAGGGTTCCTGGGACCCAGACAAGCTCCCAGCCCCCGAGGCTGGTGAAATCCCCTTGCCTCTCGTGTGCATAAACTGTGCTGACTTGTTCAATGTAAACATTAAAACAGATGTGTGTTTGGTGACCCTATCTTGGCATCCCTTCTTTATTCAAATACAGTAGCCTCGGAGAGGAAGCTGGGAACCAGTCTCCACGTCTGGGGCTTGAGACCACCGAGGCAGAGGCGTAAGCTGCAAAGTGCTTTCTGGACAGGGGGTGGGGAATCACTGCTTGCATTACACGATTAGGGATCAGAGCATGGGGTGCAGATTTGAGGAGCGGAATCAGGTGCCCCTAAAATTTTGCTTGGCTCCTGGAAAAAGAATCCAGAAGAAAACAGCCCAGTTTCCCCACCCCCGGGAGACACCATTCCCCAATCTCTTCCATCGCAAAATCCCAGGCTGTTGCCATGAACTTCAGAGCCTCATAAAACCCCTTTGATAAATGATCACCAGGGTGGACCTGCCACTGGGGATGACGGGACAAACACTCCACATAAATCTTGAGTGTGCTCAAAGACTCCCTTGCTGCTGACTCCTCCACAGACCCCTGATTTGCAGCACAAAATCCACAGCGATCATTTATGTGGTTAGTTCCCAGGCTTCTGAGCCAGCCAGCGAGGTTTCTGGAGGTTGGGCATAGTTGGGTGGGGGAGGGGCAGAACAAAAGGAGAAGGTAATGACTTGGAACAGCCCTAAGCTCGCCTGGCATGCAGTAGGCGCTCAATGCAAACCAGTGTGTGTCCTCCGGCGCGTAAAGATAGCAGCTAATGTTTCCTGTATACTGACTACATGCAAGGGGCAATGTTCAGAGCTTACACCATCATCTAGTTTAGATCTCAAGACAGCCTGAAAAAATAAGCATGCTACCCGGTTTTACTGATGGGGACACAGACCTGGAGCGCTGAATGCACATCCCAAGATCACAGAGCTGGGAAGTGGTAGAGCTGAATTCAAACAGAATTCAAACAGACTGAATTCAGTCTGGCCCAAGACCCTTGCTCTGCCGTGCACTGCCGTGTGCCCAGCTCCTGGCCTGCCAGGCCAACCTCCCCTGATCCTCTGCAATAAAGGCATCTTTGTCCCTGGCTGGGTCCTGCTAGGGAGGCTGTTGGTCAGGGCTTGCTGGACGCCTCTGAGTCTGACCTAGGGCTTCACAGTGGCCCTGCCCCAGCCCAGCCTCCCCGAACCCTCAGCAGCCAAGCTCTCAGGCCCAGGAGTACTCACTGGGCTGCAGCAGGTCCTTGGTGCTGGCTAACGGCGGCTGGGAAGTCGGCGGCAGTAGATTCTTTCCAGCTGCTACTCTGTAGTTACCGAGTCACTATAGGGTATTCCAAAGCCTGACCGGTGGCCTGCCTGTCCTGGTCTTTCATTTCTGTGGTTCGCTGGGGCTGAACTCATTGATGGGGATGCACACCGGGCCTGAAGCATGTGTCCAACACTACGCTGGGTGTCGTTTCTCAAAAACCTCGTGCTGAAGTGTGACCTCCATACGGAACAGTGTATGTCGCCATGTGGGGACAGCTTGTGGAATTCGCACAAAGTAAGCACACCTGTGTAACCAGCACCCAGAAATAAGGCCTGTCCAGTCTCCCAGCAGCCCCCTTGCAGGTACTACCCCCCGCCAAGGCCAACAACTTATAGCCAGAAGAACTCCAGGCGTCTTGACTCCTAACACCAAGTTGTTGTTTTTTTTATTTTTAGCAGCTTTATTGAAATATAATTCACATACCACACGATCCACCGATTCAGTGATGTGCAATGCAATGGCTTTTAGTATGTTTTGAGTTGTGCAACCGTCACCACAATCAATTTGAAAACATTTCATCACCTCAGAAAACAAACACTCATTCCCTTTCGCTGTTACCCCTCCATCCCTCAGCCCCTGGCAACCACTAATCTACTTTCTCTCTCTATGGGTTGGCCCATCCTGGATGTTTTCTAGAAATGGCATCTTACATGTGTGGTCTTTTGTGGCAGGCTTCTTTCACTCGGCGTGATGCCTTCAAGGTTCATCCATGTCGTAGCATGTGTCAGTTCAGGCTGTCTTTGTACTTTACATAAACAGAAATGTATCGTGTGTGCTGTTGGAGTCTGGCTTTGGGCTCTATGTTACGTCTGTGAAATTCTTCTCTGTGTTTGCATGTGGGAGTACTCAGTGCTTTTTTAGTGTGGTATAGTATTCCACTGATGAATATACCACAATGTATTCACCCATTCCACTGTTTTGTTTTTTTAAAATATGTTTTTATTGAGTTTTTAGAGAGAGAGGGAGGCAGAGAGACAGAAACATCCATATGAGAGAGAAACATCAATGAGCTGCCTCCTGCACGCCCCCTACTGGGGATCAAGCCCAAAACCCCAGCCTGTACCCTGACCGGGAATTGAACCGGGACCTCTCAGTCCATGAGATGATGCTCAGTCCTCGGAGCCACACCAGCCAGGCTCACCCATTTCACTGTTGATGGGCTTTTGGGTAGTTCCCATTTTATGCTAACGCAAATACTGTTTCTCTGGACATTCTCATCCCTGTCTTTTCTTGCAAACACACGAGGCGTCTGTGTTGGGTAGATACCTGGAAGTGGAATTGCTGGTCGTGGGGTAAGCCTATGCTCGACCTCAGTGCATACTAAGATGTTTCAAACCACATTTGTGGTAGCTTGTGGGATTCCCAGGGTTCCCTAGTTCTCTCCCCCAGCTCTCAGCTGCCCACCCACCAGCCTGAACCCAGGGACCATCCCCCTGCAGGGCAACCCCCCGCCTGCCCGAGCAGCCCCCAGGAAGCCCACATGGGCTGCAAAGGGAAAGGGCTTGGTGGCCGGTGTTTTCGTTGGGTTGTGTGAGCACGCGTGGTTTCTCTGTCCTGGCTCTGAAACTATGTTCCTTTCACAGGCCAGAAATACTTAGGCATGGCTCGCTCTAAAAGGGGAAACACATTTTAAAATTCCAATCTGCCCAGGTCTTAGAAGGATTTAGAACATTCCAGCTGTCGAGAGGACGGCGCTCACCAGGAACAGTGACTTACAGTCCCCGGTTCCCACTGTGGGTCTTGACTCCACTCCCCCCTGGGTTTAAAGCAAGTTTTTTGCACGCCTGCCCATCTGGGGGGGCTGGGTTAGACACTGCACGGGGTCCACGAAAACAGCCAGCAGGATGGTACAGTGGGATCTGTCTGAGAGTGAGGAGATCCCAAGCTCTGTCCTAAATCCCCATCCATCGTCCATTTAACCCTTTCAGTGACCAGACGAGGTAGGGGCACAAGTAGTATTTCCGCTGTATAGATGAGGAGACAGAAGTCCAGAGAAGCTAAGTGACTTGCCCAAGGTCACACAGCTTCTAAGTTGCAGATCTGGAATTTGAACCCAGAGCCCCCACTTTTAATTACTGTACCCCATTACCTCCGGATTTGGATAGAAATCCCAGCCCTGCCACTTCTGTGTGTGACCCTGGGCAAGTGGCTGAACTTCTGAGCCATCTCCCCTTGGTCCATACGAACACGGAGAAAAACCACGCCCACCTCCCCCCACTGCTGTGGGGAGAGCCAGCACCAGAATGCCAGAGCGCCCCGAACAGAGTAGGTGTGCACACCGGTCCTTGCCGCCCCCGCCGCTCCCTGCAATGGTTCTGTCTTCAACAAGTGCGTGTCTTCTAAAGGACATGTTTTTGGAGAGAGCTGAGACTTTGAATCTTCTCCAGCCCACTCCTTTATTTAACAGGTGGCGGGTCCAAGGCCCAGGGCAGCCCCGACTCCTCCAAGGTCACACGCAGAGTCTCAAGGAGAACTCTCAGCCTAAAGCTCTTTCACCCCTTTGGGAAACGGGGTTTATGGTTTTGAAAACCAAGGTGCCCTCACCCAGTCATTCAAGAACTTCTTTTTCTCTGACTCCATCTCTTCCTTGGGGCCCAAGGCGTAGCCCACGTGATGGCAGTTCTGGTGGTCTCCTGGGACCCTAGGCGTGCCCCTGAGTGGGGTGGGGTGGGGGCAGGCAAGGAGGCGGGGAGTCGGGCCCGGTGTCCCATTGCGACTCTGGCTGAGCACCCTGATGCGCCTTCCAGAAAGACTATCTCCCTGTAGGGCCACCCGCGACCCTACTCAGCCATTAATATTTATCAGACCTGAAAGCTGAGCCACTGGAGAAGTGAAAAACAGCCGTGAGCAGGTGCCGCAGTGGCTGGCACCCCGGCCCAGGCTGTGGGCAGCTGGGGGGGCTTAGCTGAGGGTAAGGGGCTAGATGAGGCGGGCTGAACAGGGAACCTCTTCTGGGAGGTGGAAATCTCAAAGGAGGGAAGCAGATGATCAAGGAGATGGACGGTTCACTAGGAGAAGCTGGAGGTCTCCTCCCGCTATGGGTGTGCGAGACCAGAGGGTTGGGAAGAGTTCCAGGGCCCCAGGCTGGGGTGGAAACCAGGGACTGGGAGATGGGTTTGGCAGGGCGGCCATGGTTGCTTCCCCTCTGGGGGCAACTCACATCTGTTCTCCGCTCAGAGGACAGCATGGTCTTTTCAAAAGTACGAAAATCTGGTTGTGGCCTCCTTACTGCTTTAAATTCCTTCTCAGTGTTCATAGGTCTCAGGTTAGAGATCAGACTCCCTGTTTGCTGGCCCCTGCTGAGTCTCCGGGAGACCTCAGGACCTCTGGGCCCATTGCACCTTCCCAGGGGACACCATGCACTTAGCATCACAGGACCTTTGCACGTGCCATTTGGATTGCCTGGAACTTGATTCCCTCCCCTGTGCCTATTTAATTCCTGTCTGTGCCAGGCATCGCTGCTCTGCACCCCTCTGCTTTGCAGGCAGACCCTGCAAACAGCACTTCCCAGGCTCCCCCAATGAAGACACTGGGGGGAGACCAAAGTGCAGACAGAGGGAGAAGCCAGGGCATTTCTTCCTCTCTACATCTCCCCCTCTCCCCACCTCCCCTCTTCCTCTTTCTATCTTTCCCCTTTTCTGTTCTCACTCCCCCCTTTAGGCAGTGTCTCTAGGAATGACCACGTTTTCTCTGTGTTCCAGCAGCTCCAGTCACTCTGTCTCTTCTCTGTCTCTCCAGCTCAGGGTGCTGGCAGCTTCCTGCAGTTTCTAACCTCCCCTGTTTGCTATTGCAACTTCATTATCACTTTTAGAACCAGGTCCCTTTATTTAATTCCCCCTCTTGAGCCCCCTGACATAGGTGCCCTTTTCCTGATGTCACTTGGCGCCTCCTTTGGTTCCTGCGTGAGCGTCCAGGCCCCACGGGAGCCTCCCCACACCCCTGGCCCGGCTCAGGAACCTCTGGGATATACTAGGTGATTTCTTTTCCTTCTGGGCACTTATTACTGTTTGCAATTATGGATTCATGAGTGTGGTTATTCGATTAACATCTGTCTCCTCCCAAATTTGCAAGTTCCATGAGGGTAAGGGCCAGACATCTGTTTTTGCTCAACTCTGTATCTCCAGTACCAGAACCTAGTATGATGCCTGGCAATTCGGAGACACTCAAATATATTTGCTGAATAATGAACCAGTGAATAAGTGAATGAATGAATGAAGAGAGGTGTGAGGAACTCATTCAGTCAGAACCACTTATTCTAGGAGAATTCCCCCCCCCCCTTTTTTAATAAGGTCACTAGATAAATTGCTTGGAGAAACTCATCATACATTCATTCAACTACAATTTCTTGGGCACCTACTGTGTGCCAGGATGATGGATAGATGGGTGCATGGGTGAGTGGATAGATGGATGGATAGATGGATGGATGGATGGATGGATGGATGGATGGATGGATGGATGGATGGATGGATGGAAAGGAAGAATGGATGATGGATGGATGGATGGATGGATGGATGGATGGATGGATGGATGGATGGATGGAAGGAAGGATGGATGGATGGATGGATGGATGGATGGATGGATGGATGGAAGGAAGGAAGGAAGGATGGATGGATGGATGGATGGATGGATGGATGGATGGATGAATGGAAAGGAAGAATGGAGGATGAATGGATGAATGGATGGTTGGAAGGAAAGAGGAAGAATGAATGGATGGATGAGTAGATGGGCAGTAGAAAGGAAGGACTTACTCCTGGGAAAAAGGAAGGCAGGGAGGGAAGACAGGCAGGTTGATTTAGAGAAAAGACACAACTCTCCTGCTGAGGAGAAGCACAGGCCGGGGAATGGCAGCGCTCACACGGGAACTTTGTGCTGTGTCCCTAAAATATGCAGGAAGGTCAGGCTCTGAGAAAGGAGCAGGCAGGGAAGGTCATCTCTGAACAGAGCTACAATTCCCTTGTGCTAACCAAGATTAATGACTTTGGTTTGAAGAACCCATTCCTAGCCATGACTTTGGGACCAACAGGATATGACCCGCAGCCCTTGGGCTGACCCAGAGACGCCGGGGCTCCTGAGTTGGCAGTTAGGGTTGACATGCCCCTGGCAGCAGGGGGCAGTGGCAAAAGCTGAGACCCTGAAGTCCTAAGCACATGTCCAGTAGCAGTCAGACAGCATTTCCCTTCACCCCAGGCCCCGGGGCAGCCCCTTCATCTGCTCAGGGTCTCGCCTTCCCACAGCCTTCAAGAAGCAGCCTCAAAAGGAAATGCTTGTCTCCCTGCCAGCCTCAGTTGGTTCCCCTCTCTGAGAGTCCCAGACCCGGAGCCCCCGCTGTGGACGCCATGGGGCCCAGCATGGAGCTGGGAAAGGAGAACTCAGAGGCAGGGAGGAGGGAGGGGAATGGGTGGCAGAGGGGTGGCTGGGTGGGAGCTGCTGATTCGCAGTCACCCTTCAACAGGTGGCCCACCATCTGCTCTGGCTCCCCGCCCCGGCCACGTGTAAGCCCTCTAGAGTTTAACTTCGGCTGTGCACGCGGCTTGAGTTCATACAGCCAGAAAAAGAACTCGCCGAGAGCGGGCCAGGCCGAGGACAGAGCGAGGGTCACTTGTCCCCTGGGAACAAAGCTAAAAATGACCAGGGAATTTGGAAAGTCCCTGTGCTCAGGCCCTGACCTGCATTTCTCTTCACTGGGTTCCTGGAGTTTGGCCTAAAAGCTTTTCAGAGCTAAGTGTGCCCACCCTTTACCTGACAGGTATGGAAATGCAGGCCCAGAGAGGTGAAGAGGCTTGCCTGGGGTCACACAGCTTAGCATTCATTGATTTACTCATTTATTCCCTAACTGTTTATCAAGTGGGCTCCCTGCCCTACTGCAGAAATGCGGCCTCCGGGAGCCTATCCATCCAGCCAGGAGACCAGCCACATGGATGCCAAACAATGCAAGAGCATCCCAGCCCTGCCACCCATGGCCAGAGAGCACGTCTGAAGCTCTCTGTGACTCAACTCCCTCATTTGTAAAATGGGAACGACAGCACCGACCTCTTAGAGCTGATGTGTGAAAGGAGGTCATTGCATTACGTGCTGTTGGGAAACTTTTCATTCAACTTCATTCAGCATCATGGACTTTTATTCTCGGAACAACCTTGTGCAGTTAATATCATCAGCCTTGTGGAGATGAGGGAAGGGATGTGTCCAGTCAATTGCCGGCACACCCAGGACAGCCAGAACCCAGCTGCCCCCACACCCCACCCCCAGCCCTCCTAGGGCCCCCTCCTCCCTCCATACTCATTCTGTCTCCACCCTGGAAGGGAACGTGCTAAAACCTGTCCTCAGGGCAGGGCCCAGCTGTCACCCTCCCAGCTGCTGGGACCCTGGTGTGCGGATCCGGTGCCAGCCTGCAGCCAGGCCAGGGACATGCATACAGCTTCTGACACATCAGAGGTGGGGAGGGGGCCTAGTGGGCCAGGCAGGAGCTGAAGTCACAGCGTGTTCCACCCCTAACAGGCCCCCTCCTCCAGGCAGCCAGCCAGCCCTGCCTGCCACTTCTCCTTCTTCCAGGCCAAGTCCCTTCCCCACACCGGCCTAAGCGAACAGGCGAAGAGTCGTCCGTACGGTTCTGGCGTGGGGACTACCTGCCCTCGGTGGAATCTCAGGAGCCTGGGTCACACAGCAGCTCATCAGTACAAGTTGGTTTTTACAAGTCCCAGCTGGAAGAACATTTTGTGAAGAACCACTGGAAAACCTGGAGCGCAGGCTTGTCTTCCCATTAAGGGCAGTCGCTCCTGGCAGGGCGCCACCAATGCCTGGCAGGGTGGGTGGTGGGCCATGCTGAGCTGATGTTTACTGAAGATGTCTGTGTGGCCCTGAGCCCTGTCTGTGGTCTCAGCCCTCCTAGCTACCCCGGGGGGTCAGGCCTCTCACTTCCACCTGGCGATGATGACCTTGAACCCGGAGACATGCAGGAACCTACACGGAGAGGCTGGGCTGGGAACCTGGGCTGGTGGACTGCAAGGCCACGCCTGGCCGTGGGCGGCCTGTCTTTTGGACAGACTCATAGATGGCTCATCTGGGCAGGCTGGTGGCTCTGGAGTCCAGCTAAGGCCAGTGTTGTCCTGGGGGCTCTGACCTCGGGGGTATGGCCAATGGCCTCTACCCTCCAAGTTGTTAGGGCCTCAGTAGCAGCTCATTTAGACAGGAGCCAGAAGTGCAGAAGGAGGAGGGGAGCAGTGGGAGGGGGATGGTGGGGGGTACTGGGGGTCTGGGAGGGTCATGGAAGAACAGAGGCAGCACTGTGTGGGGGGGTGCAACCCTCCACCACCTCCCCTCCCACAGAACCCCAGGGCACGGAGGGTGGTTGCGTAGGGGGCAGGAGGCAGCCGTCTTCCCCAGGCGTAGGGCCCTGGAAACCCAGGGACAGTTCTTCCCAAAGGTGTCCAAGAAGAAAGCCAGCCAGCTGCCGGGGAAAGGGAGCAGGCAGTCCCGTCCCAGGAAAGGCCTGCCTGCCAGGCTCCAGCCTCCCTGGGCTGAATGCCTCTTCCCGCCGGCCCAGAGGCGCCAGGGCTGGCCTGGGAAGACTGAGCCAGGTCAGGGCGGGCCTGTCACCCTCGCTCCAGCCCCCACTCTGACAAGGGTTTTCTTCCCACAGGAGCCAGAGGCAGGGAGGGGAGGGGATGATTCTGACCATGCAGAGACAGAGACAGAGAGACAGAAACAGAGACAGAGAAGGAGAAACAGACAGAGAGAGGCAGAAACAGAGAGCTAGAGCCAGAGAGACAGAGATCCCAGAGAGAGACAGAGACACCCAGAGAGAAACAGAGTTACAGAGCCAAGAAGACACAGACACAAGATCTCATACATCTGGAAACACACAGAGAGTCACAATGACGCCCAGCATCTCCCCCGCAGAGACCCCCCCTGAAGGCCCTTGCCAGCCAGATGCCCTCACTGCCTCTGGTCTCCAGGCACCGGGTGCCACGTGTCCCAACAGCAGTGTCTGAGGTGCTGACGCAGATTCACTCGGGGCCAATGCCCTGCGCAATGAGGAAGCCTGGGTGGTGGACACACATTTGGGCCAGACACCTGCGGCCTGCGTTTGAGTCCTGGGTCTTCCATCTGTCAGCTGTGAGACCAGGCCAAGGGACATCACCTCTCTGAGCCTCCGTTTCCTCATCTGCGAGGTAGAGCGTGAAGGGGGCCAACGCAAAGCGTGGCCGAGGGACTGCAGGAGGAAGTGATGAGCCTTCGAAGGTGCCACCACGCTGGCTGCCCAGCTGCATAGACGCGTCTACAGCACCAGGACAAAGAGCGCCGGTGGCCAGAGCCACAGGGTCCGGATGGAGACCTGGCTTCCAGTCCCTGCGGGGGCAGTAATTAGCCACCACTGTGCCCACCGTCCGGGGCACCTCAGTCAGCCCACCAGCCAGGTTTCCCAGCAGGTCTGTGTGACGAGCACCACCAGGCCTCAACGCTGCTGCGATCTCAGGGACCCGGCAGAACCAGGGGACCTAGGCTTCCCGGTTCGGAACAGGCCTGCTGGTAGACTTGGAAGAGGATTGTAGGTGTGTGAGGCTGGGACACACAGCTTCTTTTCTTTTTTTAAAAATCTTCACCCGAGGACATTTTTGCATTCATCTTCAGAGAGAGAGGGAGGGAGAGAAGGAGGAAAAAAGAGAGGAAGAGAGAGAGAGAAACATTGATGTGAGAGAGACACATCGACTGGTTGCCACCCACACAACCCTCAACCAGGGCTGGGGACAAACTGCAACCAAGGAGATTGCCCTTAGCGGGAACCGAACCCGGGACTCTCTGATCCGCGGGCCAACACTCTAACCGCTGAGCCAAACCAGCCAGGGCCACAGTTTCTTTTCTTAAACCAACTTTATGGAGGCATAATTTGTACAACAAAATGTGTTGATTGTAAGTAAGTCTGACACATGTATACACTCACATGGCCACCCCCATTCAAAATAATCAACATTTCCATCACCCCAAAAATCTTCCCTCGTGCCCCTCTCCCCAGCCAGTCCCCAATCCCAGCCCCTGAAAACCACTGTTCTGTTCTCTAGCACTGTCGCTGGGCCTTTTCTGGAATCTTTTACAATTGGAGTCATGCAGCGTGCTCTCCGCGTCCGACTCCTTTCATTCAACATACGGTGTCTGAGATTCTTCCAAGTCACTGCGTGCGTTGGTCATCCCTTCCTTTTCTTTTTTATATGTCCTTTTTATTGATTTTTTAGAGAGAGAGAGAAAGGGAGAGAGAGAGAGAAACATCCATGTGAGAGAGACACATGGAACGGCTGCCTCCTGCACGCCCCCTACTGGGGATCGAGCCTGCAACCCCGGCATGTGCCCTGACCGGGAATCAAACCGGGACCTCTCAGTCCATGGGATGATGCTCAATCCACTGAGCCACACTGGCTGGGCCATCCCTTCCGTTTTATTGATGAGGAGTACCCCATCTGTAATGACACCACAGTGCACGTATCTGTCCCCTGCTGATGGCTACCTGGACTGTTCCCAGCGTGGGGTCATTGGAGCGGAGCTGCTGTGGATACTCGCGTGCAGCTGTCGGCGTGGACGTGTGCTCGCCTTCCTCTTGGGTAAACGCGGAATGTGGAATTGCTGGGTCAGAGGCAAGTGCTGACCTTGGGCCGTAGTGGGTGTGCCCCCCGTTCTTTTATTCTTTAAAATGGGGCTGGGAAAAGTGGAAATAACCCAGATGCCCACGAACAGAATGCATAAGCGAAATGGGGTCTGTCTACACAATGGAGTAACATTTGGCCATAAAAAGGAGTAAAAACAACCAGTGCTGGCGAGGATGTGGAGATAGGGAACCCTCGTGCTGTTGGTGGGAGTGCAGACTGGTGCAGCCGCTGTGCAAAGCAGCACGGAGTTTCCTCAAAAAATAAAAACCGAAACTGCCTTATGACCCAGCAATTCCACTTCCGGGAATAGATCTGAAGAAACCCAAAACACTCATTTGAAAGAATACACACCCTTATGTTCATTGCAGCATTATTTACAATAGCCAAGATCTGAAAGCAGCCCAAGTACCCATCAGTAGTAGATTAATGGATAAAAAAAACCTGATAAACCTCAGAGGTTTTGTGGGGGAGGGAAGAGATAAACCACAGAACTTATATGCATCTGTGCATAACCAATGGACACAGACAACAATGCTGTGGGGGGATCGGGAGGAGGGTGTCTATGGGGGGAAAAGGAGAAACATCTGTCACAAAAATTTTTTAAATTAATTTAAAAAAAAACCTGTGGTGCATTTACACAATGGAATACTACTCAGCCATAAAAAAAGAAGGAAATCATACCCTTTGTGACTGCATGGATGGACCTGGACGGTGTTATGCTAAGTGAAATAAGCAGGTCAGAGAAACACAAGTACCATGTGATTTCACTTATATGTGGAATCGAGTGAACAAAATAAACTGGCAGATAAAAGAGAAGCAGACTTGCCCTGGCCGGTTTGGCTCAGCGGTTAGAGCATTGGCCCACGGACCAGAGAGTCCCGGGTTCGGTTCCTGCTAAGGGCATGTACCTCGGTTGTAGTTTGTCCCTGGCCCCAGTTGGGGTTGTGTGGGTGGCAGCCAGTCGATGTGTCTCTCTCATATCAATGTTTCTCTCTCTCTCTCTTCTCCCCTCTCTCCCTCCCTCTCTGTCTGAAGATACATGCAGAAAAAAAATGTACTCGGGTGAGGATTAAAAAAAAAAAAAAAGAGAGAGAGAAACAGACTCATAGAGACAGAGAACAGACTGACAGCTGTCAGAGGGGAGGGGTGTTGGGGGGCTGAGTGGAAAAGGTGAAGAGATTAGGCAAAGAAAAAAAACTCATCGACACAGAGAACATTATGGTGATTACCAGAGGCAGAGGGGGATAGGGGGTAGAAGAGGGGAAAGGGGGATAAACAGAGATGGAAGGAGACTTGGCTTGGGGTGGTGAACACACAGTACAATACACAGATGATGTACTACGGAAGTGTACACCTGAAACCTATATCATTGTATTAACCAATGTCACCCTGATAATTTCAATGTAAAAAGAAGGAGTCAAGTCCTGACACATGCTACGACGTGGATGAACCGTGACAACATCATGCTAAGTAAGAGAAGCCAGATACAAAGGCCACCAAGTGGAGGGTCCCATTATATAAAGAATCCAGGACAGACATCCATAGAGTCAGAAAGAAGATGAATGGGCTGCCAGGGGCTGGGGAAGGGGAATCGGGAATGACTGTTAGTGGGTGTAAGGTCTCCTTTTGGGGTGATGAAATGTTCTGGAACTAGATTTAGGTGATGGTTGCACAACCTCTGAATGTACGAAATGCCACTGAATGGTACACTTTAAAGTAGTTAAAATGGTCAACTTTATGTGATGTGAATTTTGCCTCAATTTTAAAAGGGAGGGGGTGCCCTCTTTGCTGCAGAGGATTTCTGCCACGGTAAATGAGGTGGTGCGTGGAAGCACTTAGCCCAGGGCCAGGCACACGATCCCCAGAATAAAAGCTGGAGATGTTTAAGGCTTTTTTCCTGCTTATTCCCAGACGCGGCTCTCTCCCCCAGGCCTGGAACACTGCCTGGCACACAGTAGGTGCTCAACAAACGTTTGCTAAACCATGAATGGCTAGCTTTATGATTGTGATCTCCCCCGTCTCTTAGACAAAAGCCTGCCAGGAAAAAGGGGAATCCGTCTGTTTGCGGCACTACTCTGACCTTCCTATTCACGCTCTTCAAGAGATCTTCAGAACAATCCCATCAGCTGGGAATCTTCTAACGTGTATTATAATTAATCTCCTCGTGTTCATGAAGAAGGAAACCATGAGAGGTGAAGACACCCGCCCAAGGTCAGCCACCAGCCCAGGTCGGCCAACTTCTGAGCCCACAGGGCTGTGGGTGAGCAGGCCAGCTCCCCAAGGACACGCGTCACAGACACAGGTGCCTTTGACCTTCTTTGCAGAGTGAGGTTCTCTCCCCAGCTCAAGCTGGATTTTACTAGATCTGAGGGGACGGGAGGCCAGGGATGTCCCTGAGAGCCTGGCTCCCAGCGAGGACGCAGGATGTGGCCTGACGGGGGTCCCCTTCCTCCTAACTTGGCTCTCAGGGAAGCCAGGTCTGCTCTGACTCTCAGGGAAAGAAGAGGTAAGAAACGTAGCGAAACAAGCGAGGGAAACCCTGCTCCCGGCTCCAAGCAGGCCTCTGTCCACAGGCAGCCAAACCTCTCCTGTGGCCTCAGCCCTTGCCCTCTTGGTCCTAGGTCTCAGCGGCTGTGGGCACACCTCGTCCTCGTCCTTGGAATTCTCCTGAGACCTCGTTCCTCGGCTGCATCTCAGCCTCTCCGACCCCTCCCAGAGGCCATCACACCATTTCCTGCCTGGACGGGAGACAGTGTCCCATAGAAGCCTCTTCCTCTCCCTTCCAACCCCCATCTCCCATCTCACCCCACACACGAACCTGTATTTCCCCAACCAACCCATCAGCATGCTGCTGCCACCCTCAGCCTTCCAAAACTCCACTTTGCTCACATCATTCCCCTGCCCTCAAACCATCTGTGGTTCCCTAGTGCCCCCAAAGAGGCAGTTTGGAGACGGGCCCAAAGCAAGGGCTCTGTAGCCAGGATATCTGGGATTAAATCCTGGCTCCACCATTTAGAAATGGAGTGACATCGGGCAAGTCCCTCCATCTTGCTGCTGCTCCCTTTCTCCACCTGTGTGATGGAGTCAGGATCACGCCTCCTGCACCTGGCTATTGGCCGTAAGTGAGTCGATATGTGGAAAGTGTTCAGAACACTGCCAGCTGATCATTCTAAGTATCACAGATACTGAGGCTAGAGGCAGTCCATCTCCGGTCTGGCGCAGGCCGTGGTGTCCTGGATCCACCCAGCCAACACGCACAGCCCCCATCTGGCTGTTCCTGGCGCAGCCCTGGAAACAGCTGTCCCCATCACTACGATGTCAGCCTCCTGCTGTCTGCTTCTCCACAGTCAGGTCATCTTGGGAGCTCAGCTCCACAGACACCCCTTCCCGAAGTCTCCCCGGACACCCCGGCCAACTGGGCCACCCACCTTTACATCCTGCCTCCGTGTCTGCAGCCGGGCTCCTCAGGCAAGCACGGGGGCCTTGCTGAGAGGCCCCGGGGGCAGGGGTGGGTCCGAGATGCAGCATTTCCATCAAGCGCCTGGATGCTGACACCGCTCATCCGAAGCACATCTTACGGATCGAGATGGCTCAGACCACCCTTTGGGTAATTACATCTCGACCCATCCTCAATTCACTTGTTCCCTATGTGGCAGTCCCTTCCCTCCGACCAGACTCCGAGGCCCAGGGCCGCGTCTGCCGCGTCTGCCTCTCTCCCATCACCGGCTCTAGGAACCCTGATTTAACAGGTGTGGGTGGGACTGCACTGTGCCAAGCCAGCAAGCTGGGAGAAGGAGAGACTCGGCACACACACCGTGGCCTCCACTGGTGGTCTCCACTGGGGTGGCCTCCACTGGGGTGGCCTCCACGGGTGGCACGGCCCATCGTGCGCTCCATTAGGAGTCCTCAGTGCACACAGCCCCCTGCATCATGGGGCAGTGAGGACTGTCAAACGGCGCCTGTTATGCGGACAGCCAATGCTTATAAAGACCTTGCCAGGGTGAGGGCCCCTTCTAAGGGCTTTACGTGGGTTGACTCATTTAATCATCATCGCAACCCTATGAAGTGGGTAGTAGTCTATCTTCACTTGACAGACAGGGAAACTAAGGCACGAGGAGGTTAAGGGCCACACAACTAGCACCTGACGGAGGCAGGACTGACACCCGGGCACCCTGGCTCCCGACAGGTGGTATTAACCCCCAGGCTGCAGCGGCTCTCTCTAGCCTTAGCACAGGTCTGGCGCGCGACCATCTCTTAGTGTGAGTTGTGGCTTGTCTAGGCTGCATGTGGCGAGAATCAGGCCTGTGGCCACTCAAGATGGCCGGTGTGTCTCCAGGTGGGGACTGCTCTGTGGGGGCTCTAGAGATCCCAAGCAGAAGAGGCCCCCTCCCTGCTCATCCTCTCTTTCTGTGTTCACTGTCTCTGAGTTTAGTCACACAGCTCCTGGTGGTTCAGGGGACTTTGTGGCCCTGGACCTGTGGCCATCTGCCAGGAGCGCCATCCAATCCACGCTTGGGGCTGTCCCCTGGACAGAAGCCTCTGGGCAAGAGGCCCCCCATTCACCAAGTGGCCACTGCCCGGCCTGTGGGCTCTGTGGCTGCCCCTCCCCAGAGCAGCCTCTGGCTGGTTCACAGCCAGCTCCCAACCCTTCATCAGATTAAAGGACCTCACAGGGAAAGGGGCACCTCTGGGAGAGCAGGGGCCTCCCTGAGCTCCATGCCTGTCCCCCAACTCCGGCCGCACAGGATCAGGTCCTCCTGCTTGTCCCCCCAGCCCACTTGCTCGTTCACTCCACGTATCCATCACGTACCCACTATATGCCACCGTGAGTGCTCTGGTCTCTTTGCTGTCACCAGAGTTGTTCATCTCGGGACACCCTTTACTTTCTCACCTTTGGGATGGTTCTGGGGTGGATCATTTCGCCCAGGTGGTATCATCTCCCGGGGGCTCAGTGCAGGGTGCCCGGGGCCCGTTCCCGCGCAGGCTGAGCACCTACTTGTGTCGGGCACCGTGGCACGCAATGCGTGATGTGCTCCAATCGAGTCTTCCACGCCCTCGCAAGGTGGGCCTCTCATGCCCCACCCTTCACCTGCGGAGAGTGGAGCTCGAAAGGTAGAGTGACCTGTCCCAGGTCACACAGCTGGTGAGAGGCCCAGCCTGGGTTTCTCACTCCAAAGTCTGGGGCTTCCCATCACGCCACACCTGTCTGTCAGCCGTGGAACAGTCACATCCTACGGTGATTCTGTGACGCCTCAGCCCCTCCGGTCCCCGTAGGCATCAGCTTTCCTTGTCGCTCACCCTGACCTTGGAGTCCTGGATTCCCAGCCGAAAACACCAACCTTCACATCAATCTGTGGTTAGCTCAATAACGACCCCCAACAGTGTCCGTGCCCTAGTTCACGGTCACCCGTGAACATGTGACCTCAGATGGCAAAACGGACTTTACAGACAGAGTAAGCGAAGGATCTTGAGATGGAAACGTCGTCTTGGACTGTTTGAGTGGCTTCAGTGTGATCACAAGGTCCTTAGAAGAAGGAGGAGAGCCAGGACCACAGGGAGAGATCTGAAGCTGCTAACGCCGCTGGCTTTGAAGATGGAAGAAGGGGCCACAAGCCAAGGAATGTGGGCAACCTCTAGAGAAGCTGGAAAAGCAGGAATACAGCTTCTCCCCAGAGCCTCCGGAAGGAATGCAGACCTGCTAACGCCTTGATTGTGGCCCAGTTAGACCTGTGTCCGATTTCTGAGCTGTAGAATACGTCTGTGATGTTTTAACCCCCAACATTTGTGGTCATTTGTTACAGCAGCCATAAGAAACTCATACAACAGCCTGGATACCCGCTCTTGTCAGGATCCTGGCCACACCTTCCCTCCCTTCCTCACCCCCACCATGCCCAGACCTGAGGCCTGAAGGCGGTCTTGGCTGTCCCCAGCCCCTGCAGGGCCTCGCCCACATCTGGACTCCTGCACCCTCACCGTCTGGTTCTGCTCACTTTCTTCCCCTGCCTGCCATTGTTAGTTACCTTATCACGCCTCTGCATCTCACCTCACATCTAATTGGAATTTCCTCAAAGGCAGGAAACCTGATTTGGGCGTCTTTGTCCCTCCCAGAGCACCCTGTGTGGGGTGGGCTCAGACAGAGCACACTTGGCTTTCCTGCTCTTGAGGCCCAGGGGTCTGCCCTCCCCTTCCGCTCGCTCGCTGCCTTCCAGGCCGGCCACTTCAGCCTCTCCCAGAGTCTGTGTCCCTGGAGCTCCCGGACTGCTTGTCCCCTTTCAGTACAAACCTCTGTCTTCTTCTCAGGGCTCAGCACAGTGTAAATGAGAATGTCACCTCTTCTGAGAGGTACTCCCTGATTGCCCATCGGAGGTCCCCCACCTGGCACATCCTCAACTGGAAATCATTGCATTGATTGCTTAGCTTTTTTTCTAGAATCTTCTTAAGGGCAGTACTGTGCCAAAACCGAGGAGAGGGATCCACAGAGCCCTCAGAGAAGATGAAGATAGATGTCTCTGCTTCCAGCCCATTCCCACCTGACCAACTGGGTGACCTCAGGTGAGCCTCCACCCCTCCCAGAGTCTGGGTGTTTCATCTATAATGTGGCCATAACGGCACCTGCCTCCCAGGACAGTGAGAGCCAACGAGGACGCCCGTGTGGTGGCCCGGCACAGGTCCTCACACAGCAAGTGCTCAGTTAGCAGTAGCTCTTTTTCCTTGACTGTCCGACGGCCACCAAGGTGACCAATGATCCATGGGCCAGGGAGGTGGTTGGTGTCCTTGGCAATGGAAAGCACAGCCATGGATGCCCTATCCTTGCGCCTGGACTGAGGGTGAGGGGAGACCCACGGCTGTCCAGCATCACCTCTGGGGGGCAGGGACATTTTCCATGGGAGGCCGTGTAGCTCAGAGAGGGCACACCCCTCGCTTAGGGTCACGCAGCCAGACTTCCAACTCGCTCTGCCTGGTTTCCCACGTTTTGCTGTGGTCTGCAGGAATCCAGGCAGAACTCGGAGGCATTCTGTAGGTGGATGGAAGCATCCCGGTCTGTCCGCGGCTCTGCAGGAATGCAAATCTGACCAGCAGCTCCTGTCAAAGGCTCCGCGGCCGGGAGTGGAGGGGCAGAACAAGGACATGGAGGTCCAGGTGGTGGGACTGAGGGACCAGGCTTGAGGACTCAGAGGACTTTCTTCCTGGGGCAGAAATTAGGACCCTCATACCCGCCCCAGCCCTGGCCACTACCCCAATCCCTCATCGACTTTCTCATCACAATAATTGGGGTCCCGTCTGGATCCGGGCCATAGAGAACGTGAATTGTCCGTGGAAGTTTGGTGACAGGAAGTGCTATGTGGCCTTGGCTGGGTCTTGGAGGCAGAAGCAGGGCAGGCTGTGCCCCCGGGGTATTGTGACCTCGAGCCACAGAGCCTTTCTGGGAGGTCGCAGGTCATGAGGGGTGTGCAGCCGGATGTCATCCCTCCCCCCCACCCTCCCCAGGCCTCTGACATCCATGTACTGAGGCCCCTGTCTGCGAGGCATGGGGTGGACACTCTTTGCATATAAAATTCTGTTTGGGCCAGTGTGTCTCTGCCTCAGCCAGAAGCTGGTTTGAGGCCGGTTGTGGCAAGAATGGCTGTCACGGTAGAGGCCGAGACAGGATAGTCACGGTAACTTTCCACAGTTCATCCCCCCACATCCGCAGTGCCCGGGTCGTGTCTGTAGCCCATGGGAAGTGGGCATAGGGGGCGGGTGGCAAAGGCATCCTCCTGATGAGGAAGGGCACACGGTTACCCTTTAGGCCCCTGACATCCCAGGTATCATTTCTGCTGGATGCAAAGAGCAGAGCAGCTGACGGCCAGCTGGGGCCAGGCGATGGAAGTCCACCTCCAGGTCGGAGCCCAGCTCAGCACCCACTCACTGCAGAGGATGCTGGGAGGTGTCCCCCACTCAGAGCCGGGGGGCTGGTCGACAGGGCTCCAGAGGCCCCGTGGCCCAATAAGCAGAGAACATCCACTTCCTGCAAGGCCCTCTCCCCAAGGCCCCATTTACTTTGAACAAAACCCCTCCTGCCGCCTCCTGAGCCTGACCCTGGCCAGGAGCACAGGGCTCTCAGGGGAGGGTTTTCACAAAGACCTGTCCGGCCCCTGGGTCGCTGCAGGAAATCCTGGAGGCCAGCATTACAATGCATTGCTTCCAGCTGCCAAGAGGTCCCCGGGCACAGGAAAAAGGTGCTGGTGGCCCTGGTGCTTTCCAAAGGGACTGGGACAGGTGGCCCCCAGGAATGCCCTGAGCGAGGACCATGGGCATTTAAGCCTATAAGGGACAGCCTTCCTAACATACCTCTTTCTCATGTTACCTCCTCTGCTCACACACCTTCTGTGGCTCCCCACTGCCTAAGGATCCAAGTTTAGACACTGAAGTTCGGCATTCAAGGCCCTCTTCGGCCTCTCCACCAGTGGGAGCCTGTTCCTCAGCCAGGCCCCTCTCTGACTCCCACTATTCCTGTCCCTACTGAGGCTTTTGTCTCGGCCATCCTGCCTCCTGGAAGACCATTGCTCCTCTCGCTGTCTCAGCTCGGATTGTCAGTCCAGTTTATTGAGTGTTAATCATGATCAGTTCTGACAGCTCCTCCCACTCCAATGTTGATTGACACCTCCTGGGCCCCAGACACTGCCCCAGTTACTCCCACAAGGAAAATGTGTGCCATGTGGTCAAGACAGCCAGACTTACCCCGGTCCTGGTCCTGCTTCTGCTGTCATGACCTGCAGGTCTCTTGTGTCCCATTGATGAAATAGGAACACTGTGTCCCTGAGAGTGGCCATGTGGCCTGGTACATGAAGCACAGTGCCTGGAAGGTTGGAAGGGATCAATGAATATTAACTGTGGTTACTGTGGTCAGCAGAACAGTGGCTCCAAAGATGTCCATGACCTAATCCCCGAAACCTGTGAGTATGTGACCTCACATGGCAGAGACTTTGCAGATATAATCAAAGGAAGGTTCTTGAAATGGGAGATGATTCCGGATTATTCAGGGCACTCAATGTCATCTCAAGGATCCTTAGAAGAGGGAGGCAGGAGAGTCGGAGAAGGAGATGTGAGGACAATGGAGAGAACAGAATCCAGAAATAAACCCTTACATTTACAGTCCACTGGATTTCCACCAGGGCGCCAAGATCATTCAACTGGGAAAGAATAGTATTTTTCAATAAACGGGGCTGAGACAATTAGACATCCACATGCCAAAGAATGAAGCTGGACACTTACCTCATGCCACATACGTAAACTGAAAACGGATTAAATCCTACATAGAAGAGCTAAAACTCTTTAAAAAAAATTTTTTTTTTCCTTTATTGATTTTTAGAGAGAGGAAAGGAGAGGGAGAGAGAGATAGAAACATCGATGAGAGAGAACATTGATTGGCCGCCTTCTGCTTGCCCCCCACTGGGGATCGGGCCCACAGCCTGGGCATGTGCCCTGACCAGGAATCGAACCGGTGACCTCCTGGTGCATGGGTCGACGCTCAACCACTGAGCCACACCAGCCAGGCTCGAGCTAAAACTCTTAGAAGAAAAGCTAGGGGGAAATCTTTGTGACCTTGGATTAGGCAATGGCTTTTAGAAATGACAACAAAAGGAAAAATGGGGAAATTGGACTTCATCAAAATTAAAAACTTTTGCATTCCAAAGGAAACCACAATAAAGTGAAAAGACAACGCACAGGATGGGGGGAAAATCTGTGCAAATAATATATCCGATAAGGGACCTGTATGCAGAACATATAACGAATACTTACAACTCAACAATAAAAAGACAAATAATCAAATTTTAAGATGGGCAAAGGCTATACCTCCAAAGAAAACATACAGATGGCCAATAAGCACACGAAAAGAATGTAAATTAAAACCACAATGAGATAGCATTTTACACCTACGAGGACGGCTAGAATAAAAAAGACAGACAGTAATGAGCGTTGGTGAGGATGTAGAGAAAGCAGAACCATCATACTTTGCCGGTGGGAACGTAAAATGGAGCAGTTGCTTTGGAGAACGGTGTGGCGATTCCTGAAAAGGTTAAACAGAGCGTTACCACATGACTCAGCAATTCTGCTCCTAGGTATACACCCGAGAGAATGGAAAACGTGCATCCACACAAAATCTTGTACACAAATGTCCACAGCAGCATTACTATAGCGTAGAATAGCTATAAGTAAAAGCAACTGTCCATCAGCAGATGAATGGATCAACCAACATGGTCTCTCCATACACCGGAGTATAATTCAGCCATAACGAGGAGTAAAGGACAGCATGGGTGAGCCCTGACGACATCACGCTAAGTGAAAGAAGCCAGTCAGGTCACATGCTGTTTGATTCCATCTGTAGGAAACATCCCGAATACGCAAATCCCTAGAGACAGAAAAGAGATTCATGGCAGCACAGGGGGAATGGGAAGAGATCACAGGATGGAGTATGTGTTTCTCCTCAGGTTGATAAAAATGTTCTGGAATTAGGTAGTGGTGATGGTTGCACAATCTGTGACTATACTTAAATACACTGAACTGGCCCTGGCCGGCTTGGCTCAGCGGTTAGAGCGTCGGCCCGTGGACCGAAGAGTCCCAGGTTCGGTTCCTGCTAGGGGCACGTACCTTGGTTGCGGTTTGTCCCCGGCCCAGGTTGGGGTCGTGAGGGTGGCCGCCAATCGATGTGTCTCTCTCACATCGATGTTTCTCTTTCTCTCTTCCTCCCTCTCTCCCTCCCGCTCTATCTGGAGATAAATGCAAAAATGTCCTCGGGTGAGGATAAAAACAACACTGAACTGTACATTTTATAGGGGTGAATTGTGTAGTATGTGAATTATACCTCGGCGACACTGTTACAAATTGAAAAGCAGACTGACTTTTAGCTGGTTTTATTACGTCTCTTCAGACGATGCCCCTCGTTACCTGCACTGTGCCCCCAGCCACGCCCTCAGTCCTGGGGCCGTGTCACCTCTGCAGGTACGACACCTCGCGCAGGGCCTGCCACACGCAGGTACTCAGAGAAGGAAACCCAGGCCTTCTCTTTCCCATGTGCCCTCCCCAAGCAGAACCCCCGGGCCCCCCATCATTCCCATACAGGTTCTTTCATTCTGGTGACACGTTGGGGCCGCCCAGACCCCCTCGGTGGGGATGTGTTGTCCCGACCACTGGTAGTGATGTCAGCAGAAGGCTCAGCTGTTGCCCTGAGGGTCAGCCTCAGCCAAGGCCAAGCCCTTCCCAGGTGGCCTTGCTCAGTGACCCACGCTGGTACATGAAGGCCCAGCCATTTCAGCCCTAGATGGAGACAGCTCTGAGGGCCACCTCAGCTCCATAGCTCTTAGGGGGTTGGCCAGGGCTGCACGGCAGCTCAGTGCCCCCTGCCCAGCCTATTCCTGACCCACCACAGTGCTGATCTGAGGGCACTCCCAACAAATGACCTACTGGATATCAGCCCTGTCCCAGAGTCAGCTTCCCGGGGGTGCCCCTGGTGTCCAGTGAGTGGAGCTCAGGGATGCTGCTCAGTGTCCTGTAGTGCACAGGACGGCCCCGCCACAAAGAAGTGTCCAGCCCCAGACGTCTAAAGCCTTGACATAGTGCAGTGGTTCTTAAACATATATGTAATTACTTAGGGGCCATGTTAAAATGACTCCCAGGACTATGGGAATCTCTCCAAGACAAACAACCCCGCTTCTTCAATAAATACATAGTAACAAAACAGAGAGAGAGGGAGGAGAGAAAAACAGAAAGGAGAGGGAGACAGAGACAGACAGGGTGAGAGACAGGGTGTGGGGGAGAAAGACGGGGTGAGGGGGGGACGGGATGGGGTGGGGGGACAAGACAGACATACAGAGAGAAAGATGTGGAGGGGAAAACGTATATATTAAAGAGACTATATATTAAACTTGTATATTAAATTAACCCTTCAGTGTGTGGACCTTATTTGAATCCTGATTCAAGCAAACAGGGGTGAGGGAGGGTGACCGTGTTCAGAATGGAAACAGCCCTGGCTGGGTGGCTTGGTTGGTTGGAGCATCATCCTGTGCACCAAAAAAGGTTTCGGGTTCGATTCCCGGTCAGGGCACATATCTAGGTTGTGGGTTCGACCCCCCATTGGGGCACATAAGGGAGGCAACGGATTGATGTTTCTCTCTCACATCGATGTTTCTCCCTCTCCCTTCCTCTCTCTCTAAAAATCAATAAAAACACATCCTCGGGTGAGGATTTAAAAAAGAAAAGAATGTTGCACATCTTTGCATCTTTGTTCCCAAATGGAGAGCGTGTGTGGGACCTGCTTTACCTGGAGAAGGCCCGCGGCAGATGCGGCCGATGCTGCCGTCAGCGGGCTCATTAGCGCTGAGGCTACAGTTATGGGGTGACCACGATGAGCCCCATAACTCCCGGTGGGCTGAAGGCCTGCGATGTGCTTCTCCTTCCCTTTCGTCCATTTCTCCGGACACCGTTTTTAAGACCACGAGGCTGTGTCACGGGCCCACCGCAACTGCCACTCCAAAAGCCAATCACAGGGAAGGAATTCAATCGCTTTGAACATTTTAAAGTTTCTTTTAAAGCTACGTTATTCATACAATAGCTAAAAAGAATCCTTGTTCCTGGTACACCCAAAGACCAAAGCGGAAAAAGGGGCCACCACACGGATCTCAGCGACAAGAGGTCAGAGGAGGGGCCAGGTGAGTTGCAAGCAGGTAGCAGAACGCACCAGATGCAGGAGGAGGACCAGCAATCAGAGTTCCAGATCCCCAAATGGAAATATGCTCCTTGAAGCCTGATCTCACCCGCTCGGCCAGACGGAGTCGAGCTGCTCCTGACCGCACATCTTTCTGATTTGAGCCCACGCTGCGCGCCACCGCCTGCCACCTTCCAAGTGACGATGCTTGGTGGCTGATTCTTCTTGGGGGAGCTCAGGGAGAAGCTGAGTTACAACCAACCCTTCTAGACATGTCTCCCCCACACCAATGCCACCAGCAGCCACCGAGGTCTCTTGAAACCACAAATCTGATAATGACACAGGTTTAGACCCTCCAGTGGCCCCAGGGGCCCTCAGAACAAAGTCCTCCACCCTCTGGGACCTCAGGCTAGTCACAACGCAGCCCTGCCTGGCTCCCCAGCCTCCTCTCCTCACCTCTGCACCTGGGAACATGACCTCCTGCCCTCAAATGTACTTGATTCCGCGTGTCTCCTGCCCTTTGCACAGGCTGTTCCCATTGCCTAGAACGCTTTTTTCCCATTGCTCCAGCCCCCTGTCTGCCAGCTCGTACTCACCTTTCCAGTTTCAGATTAAATGTCTCCTCCTCTAGGAAGCCCTCCTGATTATTCCAAGACTAGGTTGGGTGCCTCGCATTAATGACCTCTGCAGTCCCCCAAGCTGCCCATATAGTTTTTATTTTTTAGTCTGTATTGTAAATACTTGTTTAAGTGTTCCCCTTGCTAACTAGGTCCCTGACTTCTCCAGGTTTAGCCTGTTCTCCACCTTCAGGGCCTCCACCTGTCCGGGCCACCATGACCTCTGTTTAAATGATTGTAATTGACTCCTCCCTGTTCTCTTCCGCTCTGCCTCCCCTCACACTCTCCGACCACCTGGTGAGTGGTCTTCCTGAAATGTGATGCAGGTTATGATGCTTCCCTGGTTAAGCCCGTGGAGTGACTTCCTCATTGCTCTTAGAAAAAAGCCCCCCCCCCCAAAAAAAGCCCAAAGTCCTGGCAAGGCTCACAGGACCCCCATTTTCAGGTCCTATCCCCCCAACCTCCTCTTGTCTCTCTCTTCTTTTTGCTCCCTCCATTCAAGCCCCACTGGTTTCTTTTCAAATCCTGGAACCCACCAAGCTGTTCCTACCTCAGGGCCTTTGCATGTGCTACTTCCAATGCCTGGAGCATTCTTCCCACTTCTCACAAGATTGGACCTCTCTTCCTGCCCAGCCCAGCTTGAAGGAGCACCCCTCTGAAGCAGATTGACCTTGGACTCGTGGTGCCTAGTTTACTTTATTTATAGACCCACCCTAATTAGAAGTACTTGAATTCCCTTAATTTTGTTTTGTTCCTAACATTCTGCTAAAATAAAGGAGGCAGGGACATTCTGTCTTGCACGCTGTTATATTCCAGATACTGGCACACAGCTTGACCCCCCAGGATTCCGTCACTACTTGTGAAACAAATGAATAAACAACGCAGGGAGTGTTCCTGGCCAAGCCTCGAAGATGCTGAGATCCCTGGCGATACCTCAGGGCTTCTCTGTTGCTGGGGCTTTGAGAAGACCAGGGACCAGCTTCCGCTGCCCTCCTCCACCCTAAGGCCACCCAGCCGCCCCTGGTGAGGTTTTCATTTGCAGAGGATTTGACACTTTTAAACGAAATAAACATGTCACAAAGTGGCCTGATGTCAATGGGGTTTAAGCAGGTGTCTGTTGGAGGGAGCCACAGACAGACAGACAAAAGGATGGCCAGGCAGACAGAGGGCCAAGCAAACGAGGGGCTGTCTGGGGCCCTGCCAGCTGGGCTGGTGGGTTTGTGGCTGTGTCTGGAAGGACTCCTTAGGCCCATGGCCTAGTTCCCAGCTCTGCCAGGTATGTGGAAGTCCTATCTGCACCTATGTGCCCTTGGAAGCCAGCGTCTGTGATAGCTGAGCACCAGGAAAGCTCTGGGCCTATAACTGGAGGCTGAGGGGTCATTTCTCTCTTTTTAAAGGCCCTCAGGGAGGAGGACAGGCAAGAGCACAGCCAGCTCTCCACCCCCACCCCACCCTTATCTTTAAACAGAAGCGCTAGGTGTGTCTAAAATAATGTTATTTGTTCAAGCTCTTGCCTCCTGCCCAGTTTCCAAGGTGGGTCATAAGGATGTGCTCTTTCCGTGCGAATGTGAAACAGTTGTGGGAAGGAAGGAAGGAGAAAAGAGGAGAGGAGAGGAGAGGAGAGGAGAGGAGAGGACAGGGGAGGGGAGGACAGGGGAGGGGAGGACAGGGGAGGAGAGGAGGGGAGGGAGGGAGAGAGGGAGGGAGGGAGAGAAGAAAAAAGGAAAAAAGTATGAAAGAAGTAGGGAAGGAAAGAAGGAGGATAAAAAAAGTAAGAAGGAAGGAGAGGAGAAGGGAGGGAAAGAAGGAAGGAAGGAAAAGAAAAAAAAAGACTAAGAGAGGAAAAAGAGAGAAAGCAGAAAAGAAAGGAGGGGGGCAGAACGAACATGCTCAGCCCACAATCAGAGAAGCCCCAGACACCACCTCTGTCCCAAAGCCACCCCAGGCCCCTCTCTGGACTTGGCAGGCCAGCTTGCTGGTGGGACCCCACCCTGAGCTCAGGCCCTCCCCTCCCTCCTGGACAAGGCTGGTTACACAACCGCCTCTGTGGCAGTCATCCAGGAGTGCGGTCACATGGGGCAGCTTCGAGGGGGGGGCGGGGGAGGGAGGCACTTCCCAGACCCGGGCTGTCGCCACTGCTGCCCCCCTGCCCCCGTCAGCTTGGCTGGGAGTCAGCTCTTCAGCCCACTGCTCAACCAGACTGATCCAAGAGTGTTCCCAGATGTGCGCTGCGGGTAATAAAAAGGCGAACTGGTTCCTGTCAGCAGCAGGAAACTCCAAGAGAGCGACCCCCAGCAGCCGCTGGGCAGATGTTTGCAATGTGTGCTCTGGCGGCAGGGAAGGGAGGCCCAGGGCACCGGGACAGCCTGGCCTGCTGCCCTGGAACCACACAGGGGTAGCACTACATCCCCTTCTCCTTGGACACAGGGCAGAAGGGGGTAGGGGGTCCCAGTGCATCCCCCTTGCAGCCCTTGCTCACACTACCCCCTCCCACCCTGCCCCCACCCCCTTGCACTTACCCTAAGTGTGGACATCTACCTGGCTTTGGGATTTGCCCTGCACCCACATTCCCTGCCCGTGGGACTGCATCCCTGCCCTTTGCGAACGGGCTTCTCCCAGCCCAGACGCTGAGGTTCCCGGGGCAGGTGTCTGTCACAGTACTTTGCTCTTACCCCTTGGCAACAGGAGGGAGCATGTGATTCGGGTCTGGCCAAACACAACGTGCCATTCTCCTGGCCACTGGGTTTGGTGCGGAGATGACATGTGACCTAACCTGGACCAATCAACATCCTTCCCTGAGATCTTGCCTAGGTGTTTTCAGGGGTGGAGAAACAGGCCCCCTGAGCATCAGCCCTTGTGGGAAGCAAAGCTGGAAGGAGGATTCTGGTCCCCTAACCTGCTCCCCGGACAAGGAGATCGTGCACAGCACGTTGGTGGCAGAGCACACCGGCCAGGGCAGGGGGAGCGCCAAAGGGTCTCAGAAGTGCTGCTCCTAGTTCTGCTTGGTGGCCCCCAGCTGGAGCTTCTGGGTAGAGAAGGAGCGGAAGAACCACACTGGGTGACCCACTGACCCTGAGGGTTAGAGCCCCATGGAATTGGAGCAACCGGAAGGGGCTGCGTGGGCAGCTGTGGCCCTGCGCAGGGGTGAGGAGAGGGACTGTCCCATGGGATTCTGCAGGGAGAGGTCTATTTTTGCCTCAAAATGCAGGCGGAGGCCAATTAAACCAACCCGGCCAGGTCAGGCCCTGGCAAAGCCGCCGAGGTGACTCTGGGCAGTAGAGGGTTAAATGAGGGCAGGCCTGAGCAGCAAGTTTGGGACAGGAAGTAGGGCCAAACGGAGGCCAGGCCCTGGAGGAAACGGAGGATTCTTTCCCTCAACCCTCAAACTGACCTTCTGGGATGGCCTGAATCTTTTTTTTCCTTTTTTTCTGATATGTAGAAGCACCAAGAAGCACTGGATTGCATAAGTGGATAGCTTATCTACTCTTCCCAACATGCCCATGAGGTAGAAACTATATGTCGCTCACTTTCCAGATGAGGAGACTGAGGGTCAGAGTGGCGATGTATCTGTTCAGGAGCAGGACTGCTAATAACTGACAAGACTGAGGCCGAGATCTGGCTCTCCTGACCCCTAGGCAAGGGCTCTTTCCTGGACAGTACAGTGACTCCTACTGACAGGGCTTTGCCGGAGGGTGGGTGGGGGTGCAGACACACCCCAGGCCCTGTGGACCCGCCCCTCCCCCTAGTAGCATCCCTGCTCTCCCTTCGCCCTTTACTCTGGTGACTCATAACCCCTTACCCCCCTGTTCTTGTGGCTTGACTGTGGTCTCTGCCTCCCTCACCCTTTTCCTTCTGCCCCCTGCCTGCATCTTCTCTCTGACTGCCAGGCCCCAAGGAGCCATCTGTCCACCAGGTGTAGGTGGTCTCTCTCTCTCTCTCTCTCTCTCTCTCTCTCTCTCTCTCTCTCACACACACACACACACACACACACACACACACACACACACACACACATCAGGGTCTGTCGTGGAAAAACCTTAGAAGGAAGCAACACAACTGCTTCTGGTCTCCCCACGAGAAATACTATCTGGGCCAAGTCCACTGGACTTTCCGGCCTGTTCGGGGTGTTTTGTTGGATGTTACTGGAGCCAGGAGTTGGTGAGGGAAGAGGGACGGTGGGGATGTCCTCTCTGATTCCAGCGTGGTCCCGGGCATCTCTACCAGGCGAGAGAATCACAGATGCAGCCTGAGTGAGAAGCGGGTGCCTGCTGAGTCCTGGGTCTGCAGCGCCCCCACAGGACAGGACCCTCCGTGCTTGGAGGCAGATCCCCCCCGGGCAAACCTTGCCCCCACTCCTCTCCCCACCTCACCCTGTAAACTTAGTTGTGTGACCTCATCGAGTTACTCACTTCTCAGAGCCTCAGTTTTCCCATCTGTGAAATGGGCACAATGACACTTGCCTGAGGACTGCTGAGCAAAGCCTGAATGGATGAGTTTGGAGGACACCCACACCCTGGCTATTACATAGGTGAGCACCAGTGTCTCAAAACCAACCCCCACCTAGCGTGACAACTGAGTCAGGTGAACAAAGCCAGAGACGGCACCACTCCCTGTCCCACCTCCCTGCTCTGTCACCTCCTAGGGGGCTGAGGTCTCCAGCCTCATGCCCCAGGGAGCCACCCTGAGAAGCTGGGAGTGGTGGCAGACAGAAAATGGAGCAGCCTGGCCAGCAGGGTGGGGGCCGGGAAGAGAAGGGGCGGCCACAGGAAAGGTGTGGCCGGAACCCCCGGAGCCAGCAGCTGGAAGGAAGGAGTCGCCAGGTGGGCCCCACCCTCGGCAGGCAGCGCCGGGCAGGCAGAAGGCCAGGGCACTTGGAAGGACTGTTCCAGCCTCCGGAGACCCCGGGATGTCCTTCAGGACTGAGGGCCAAGCATTGTCCCTGATTACAAGAGGTTCTGGCTGGTGGCTTTCACATGGTTCATTGTGTCCCAGGGCCTGTGGGAACTAGCTCCTGTCCCCCTGGCTTAGTAAGGTTTTGGATCGTGGCCCCTCCATCTGCCACCATCTCTGACCTCAGCACTGCGTGGGATGCAGACAAGAAGGAGCGAGGAGAGAGGAGAATGCACTTAACTATCATTCATACACTCATTCATTCCATCTGCATTCATGAGTGCCCACTGTGTGCCAGGCTCTGTGCTAGCACTGGGGAAAAAGTGAGACCAACTGTGTGCAAGCCCTGCCTCCTGTATTCCTTCTATTCCTTCCTTTCTGACCCCTCAGTGCCCTTTGTCATGAGTGGTTAGAAGCTGAGGTGGGGCCAAATCACAAGGCAGTTGAGCCAAGGGATGCGCCTGAGTGGTACCCAGACTCTGGAGAGACAGCCCCTAGTCCAAGTTCGCTTACTCCTCAGGGCTGCTGTGTTCAGTTGTTCCGGCTGCACACTGCACAAAGTGCACATCGAGTAATATAATAATATCACATTATTCTATTATATCCAATATAATAATTTTATTATTTAAAAAACATTAAATGTGTATTTTGTTGTTGTTAAATTTCCCCCCCTTTATTATTGATTTTAGAGAGAGAGGAAGGGAGAGGGAGAGAGAGATAGAAACATCGATGAGAGGGAACATCGATTGGCCGCCTCCTGCATGCCCTCCACTGGGGATCGGGCCCACAGCCTGGGCATGTGTCCTGACTGGGAATCGAACCGGTGACCTCTTGGTGCATGGGTCGACGCTCAACCACTGAGCCACACATGGCCGTATTTGTATTTTTATTATAGCTTTACTGATACTAAAGATAGACTGTTCACACATCCATTATGTCATTTTTCTATTAGATGGCAACAGAGGGACTTGATCTAACAAAATGGGTGTCATGCATTGTCTCAATGATTCCTAATGGTTGTTATTAAAAATTGAAATCCCCGTTATTTTGTGTTTAGTAGTTTAGATAGAATGCCTTTGTTTGGCATACCGTTGTGGTTGAGAAATTAATAATAGTATAACTTAAAAATATTTATTGGAGAAGAAGGTGGCTCTTTCTAAGGAGCCTGGGCCAGACGAACTCTCTGAGCCTCAGTTTCCACATCTGTCTTATGGGTGGACTGTCCCTTGCAGGGTGAGCTGAGGATGCAGGGATTGTATTGGAAGTCTCCGGCGCCTAATAGGTGCTCAGCAAGTGGCCCTTGTGATTATTCCCTACGACACGCAGCTCTCCTGGAAGCTTGCTCTGCAAAGTAGAGGCACTGTGGTGCCTCAGTTTACCCACTGAGAAGCAGAGGCAGCTCTCTCCAAGATCACCGGTGGCCAAGAACGCTCTGCCTTTCCAGAGAGTCCTGTTCCGCCTGGGCTGAACTTCCTAGCCCTTCGTTTCTCCAAATTTGGTCCTGCCCAGACTCTTGACCCTGTTTCCTGTCCCCCTCCCTTGACACCGCCCCTTGGTGCTGGTCGTCATTGATGGGGGCCCTCCCCAGAGCCCCAAGAAGCTGCCCAAAGAGGAAATCCTCTTCCTCCTCTTACCGACTGGAAGCTACAGAATGTTTCTTTTGGAATTTTTTTGGCTTCCACGTTGTAGAACGTTCTAGCCCTGTCAGCCACAGCCCCCCCCCCCTTCCCTCTCGGCCAGAAATTCTCCAGCCAAAGACGTGCTCGGACCTTACCTCCCCTCTCCCCCACCCTCCCCCACCCTTCTGTGTTTGTTGTAAGGAAAACAAAATATGCCAAGGAGCCCAGAAGAACCGACTGGATATTACACAAACTCGCCTACAGCTGGCTGTTTCCTAAACCAGGGATGCCGGGGTAGTGGGAACACGCCAGTTTGTGGCCCTAACGCGAGGACAGGGAGACATGCTAAAGGCTAGATCGGATCCTGCATTTGGCTTTTGAAAAGAAAAATCCAGCTCTTTATTCATTTAGTTCCCAAACCTCCCCTCCTGGCAGCAGAATAATTAAATATTCATGCATTTTCTCCTTCCCCTAAAAAAGTGATAAGTCAGATTTCTGCACACACATAGAAAAAGCGCCCCAAGGCGAGGGGTTGGAGCCCAGTTTCAGTTGAAGACAAAGCCTCCACTTCAATTTACGAATGAAAACACCCTTCACCTTTGCTGCTGTGAATTTCCTAGATACACACGGTCAAGACAATCTGAGAATTATGAGGCTCCAGGACCAATTAGGGCTGTTTGTGTTGACGTCAAGTCTGGGGGAACTTTTTTTCTTCCCCTTGCAAGTATTTATGATACTGACAGATGCAACAGGGGGGGAAATCGGCGCAGGAATAAGCCTTGTGAGGCCACGGGGATAAGGATTCAATGCGAAAAGCAGTCCCTGGTTTTGTTCAAGCCGCCAGATCTGTCTGTGCCCCAGTTCTGCCGCCGCTGGTGTGCACACGGGGAAAGAGGGCAGTTCTTGTGCACCTACTGTGTGCCGACACACTTCCGGGCATGTCATGAAGAGCGGGCGGTTGTTGGAAGGCACACAACAAACCCAAGGGCAAGGCGTTCATCCCGTCTTGCGATGAGGAAACCGAGGTCTTGTGGAGTGAAATACTTTCCTTAAGATGGCTAGGCCAGGGAGTGGGATCCAAGCGCTGGCCTTTCCTGCTGCAGACACGACCACACTGTTTGGAATTCCATCTCATTTTGGTCCTACTGTGTGCCAGGCGCAGTGGGGTGAAGGGATGTGCCAGGCGAGGCCCCCACGCCTACGAGTGGCCATCAGTGGGAGGCAAAGACGGGCAGCCTTAAGGCTGCCCCCAAACAAGCCTCTCCTGGACATGAGCAAAGGTGGGGTGAGGGGCCCCCAGTCAGGCCGAGTGTCTGATGGGACCTCACTGGGAATGGTGTCCCAGCTGCCTCTCACAAAACTGCCCGGAGAGCGGCAGGGCCGCTGCGTGCTTCGTGTACCCACAACGCTCACTCAAAGGCATGTATTTGGCACCTACTATGTGCACGGGCACCCTGCATGGTGTAAGCTCAGCCTCCCGCACCTGGAGCCCCGGACAAGTGGTTGATCCTTTGACCTCAGTGTCCCATCTGGAAAATTGGGACAATGAGAGAAGCCCCCCGGAGGGTTGTGGTGAGAGGAGGCAGCACAGTCCCTTTGGGTTTATGCACCCAGAGGCCTGGAATAAAATCCTGCCTCTACCACACACTGTGTGATTTCAGGCCTGCAGTTTACCCTCTCTGTGCCTCAGTTTCCTCATCTGGAAAATGGGATGGTAAGAGTGCTGCCTCATGGGGCTTCTGTGAGGGTTAAAATTGCCTGTGATCTGTTAAACAGCGTACGTGTGTTTTCTACACACATTGTGCTTCATAATATAGATTGTGCACAAAAATCCCTTAGCACAGTCTGGGCACCGTGACGGGTCAGGAAATGTGATTGCCATCATTATTATTTTGTTATCCTGTAGGTCAGTGGGAGCCATGGAGTGTCTCAGAGTAAGGGAGTCGCACTCAGCAAAGTTCTGTTTAAAGCATATTAGAAGTAAAGATATGGGAGTCAGGACCACCAGCCCATGCAGGGCCTTCGTATGTGTAATGAAAAATGGCCCAGCTGGGTGACAGAGCCCCACGACAGGTCCTCTCACAGAGTGAACAAGCTGCCCAACGGTTCCCGGCAGCCCTGGCGGAGAGGAAAGAATGGAGTGGTTGGTAAGTAGGTCTCCCCCTCTGAATTTCTTTGCCTCCCTGGCTCAGCCCCCCAGCCCCGCCGCAGATCAGGCAGCCCTGAGCCGGGAAGCCCACGCAGCAGATGGGAAGGCTCCCCAGCTGGCATGCGTGGGGGTGGGGGGAAGGGGGTGGGGATAGCCATTTCCTGTGCCCCAATCCCAGCTCCCGTCTTCTCTGACCACATTTTTCCACCTCACTTTTTTCCTTATAATGTGCTCACACGTCTTAAGATCTCGATTGTTTTTTTGTGAATGGAATGTAACTTGAGAGTGGGAGAGGAAAGCCTCGGCGAGGCTGTGCAGATGGAGAAGGTGCCCTCTCCGTGGGAAAGGCGAGCCGGCAGCCACAGCCGGCAAGACGGACAGGGCCAGGTGGGGAAGGTCACGTTGCCAGCGAGGCTGAAACAGGAGAGGCCAGGACTCCCCTGACCCCAGCCGAGTTCTCTGGACTGTGTGCTGCTCAATGCCAGTACAGGACCACCCACAGAGAACCCGACCTCTGCCCAGGATGGGGCACCCAGGGGCTGTGGCCTCTTCTGAGAGGCATCTGGTGATTTCCGGGGGCCCATCCTGCAGTCTTGGCACTAAGATGCACTCATTCATTCATGGGTTCAAAACAGGCGTGTGTGCTTACTGTGTGCCAGGAATTGCACCAGGCACTCCGTACTGCTGTGAATGACAGTGGAGCCCCCTGCCCTCAGGGACCGGCGGGGACAAGCAACCAACACATGGTTCTGAACATTGCCACGGACTAGAGGTTCCTCTGCATGTTCGTCCTTGCAGCAATTTTAGAAGAATATTGTTACTGCCCATTTCACAGATGAGAAAACTGACGTCCAGAGAGATGAAACAACTTGCACAAAAACAGAACCAGCGAGGTTGGACCCAGGTCCTGTTGACCCCTGGCCCCAGTGTCTAATGGCGGTGCTTCTGAAAGCTACAGCCCAGCTACGGGCAGGCCCCGGGCCCCGTGGGTGTGGGGAGACCAGGGCTGGAGAACTCCGAGCCCCTCCCAGTGCTCAGACAGGGCCTGCTTTGCAGGAAGGCCAGGCTCCTGCCAGAGTTGCATCCTTCCCAACGCCGCTGTGAGAGGAGAGTGAATCTGGGGGGATCGTTCAACTTCCTAAGGCCCCTTTCCTAAACTCAGGATGATAACTCTCTCCAAAGGGTGAGTGTGAGGATTAAACAGAGGTTGCTGTAGGTCACGTGCTCGTAGAGCTGGTTCTGAAGGGTGGAAGGATTGGGATGATCTTTTTTTTTTTTTCCTTAATGCTCACCCGAGGATATTTTTCTATTTACCTTCAGCCAGAGCGGGAGGGCGGCGGGGAGAGAGAAACATCGATGTGAGAGGGACACATCCACTGATTGCCTCCTGCACGGCCCGACCAGGACCGGGGACAACCGCAACCGAGGTACGTGCCCTTGACCGGAATCGGACCCGAGACTCTTTGGTCTGCGGGCTGATGCTCTAATCGCTGAGCCAAACTGGCCAGGGCTGGATTGGGATGATCTTTAGAGCAGCAGAGAGGTGGCGGTCTCACACCTGCCTGCTGAGTGTAAGGAGCCCATCTCCACTGAGCATTTACTGTGCTGCAACGCACCAGCGCCCCACACCCCCGCCGGCGACCAGGACACAGGAGTACCCCCCCACCCCCCGCCCGCAAGGAGATCTTGAAGAAGGGGGCACAGGTATTGGCTTTGAAAGCCTGGGAAGTTGAACAGGAATGGATACGCTATACGCTTCTCAGGACTTTCTGTGAAGAGGGGGCCCTGAAAGATGAAAAGCCCCCATGAGCCCGCCCTTCCTCTGCTTTTTAAAAATACCGAAATACAACTCGTGCACTAGACAATTCACGAGAGAATTTTCAAGTGCACAGGTCGGCAGTTCATAATACATTCCCAAGGGTGTGCAACCATCACCAGTATGTAATTCCAGGACATTCTCTTCACCCCCCAAAGAAACCCCATGCCGTCACCCCCATTCTCCCTCCGCCAGATCCTGGCAACCACGAATCTACTTTCTGTCTCTGTGACTGTTCCGCTTCTCGGCACCTCATACGTAGAATCATACCGTCTGTGGGTCTCCTGTGACGGGGCTCCGTTCATTTATCACGATGACTTCAAGGCTCCCCCGTGTTGGGACCTGTGGGTGCCTCACCCCTTTTCCCAGCTGAGCGACGTCCCACTGTAGGGCTCGATCACAGCTTGTCCCTCCACGCATCTGTTCACGGATCTGGGGGCTGTTTCCACTTTCGGGCTATTGTAAATAACGCTGCTATGAACACCTGCGTGCAAGTTTCGTGCGGATGTATCTTCAGTTCCCTCGGGTACAGACCTAGGCGTGGAATGACTGGGTCACATGGTAACTCTGCCTTAACCTCCAGGCTGTTGGCTGCAGTGTCCATCCCCACCAGCAGTGCGTGTGGGTTCTGATTTCTCTCACCAACGCTCGGTACTGTCCACTTTTCTGGTTCTAGCCATCCTGTGGGGGTGAGGGCTCCTCTCTGCTCTCTCCTCCCTCTTCTACCAGATCTCTGAACACAGTCCTTCCCATCCCCCAAGCCATCGTGCTCCTGCTTCACTGGGGGCTTCCTCCAGACCGAGACTCCAGGGAGTCAGGGCACCCACCTGGCTCGTCCACGGTGGTCCCCTAAGGCCCAGCCCGGAGCATTTGTTCAACCGAAATTACGTTGCATGAATGAACGGCTTCATGACCGTCCTAGAGCATCACGTGAACGCGAATCCTGACTGCATATTGCTTTGCGTTCTAAAGGTTTTTTTCATCGTTTAGCCGTCCAAGGAACCATACCCAAATTGGCGTCCTGTGGAAATTTCCAAGTTCTCATTAAGTTCTCCTCTGACAACTTGTCGTCACTTCGGGCCTGGGAGGGACTCGGTCTCCGGGTGGGGGCAGGGGTGACTTTGCCGGGCCCCAGGGCTGCGGCTTTCCTGGTGGACGGCGCCCCGGCCTGGCTGGGCCCAGCCCCGCGTCTTGGCCTCTGAGGCGGTCCTCTCAGCCAAAAGTGGCGGACTGTCAATTCATCGGGGCGGATGCTGCCCTCTGAGAGAGGAAACATGGGAGCTCAGCAGTTATTGTTTGAAGAAAAAAGCCCTGCACAGCCCGAGGACGGTGGTGAGAGGTGTCCTTGTGGAATCAGGGAGCCTGCGGGGAGGTCACCTTTTGTTCCCTCTGACAGAGGCAGCTTGGACAGTGGCCGGGCTTCAGCGGAACCCTGAAGTCAGCAGAGTTGATCTTGGGTGCCTTCCCACTTTCCTTGCTCATCCTCCCCTCTCTGCCAGAGCGCTCCTGATCCAAGCCCAGCCAGTCCCTGGCTCCAGGACCAGGAATAAAAGCAGCCATCGCTCATGGGGCACTTATTATGCGCCAGACCCCGTCAAAGGGCTGTGTTCTCGTCAATAGGGAGGAGGCTTGCTGCTCTCCCATTTCACAGATGAGGCCCAGAGAGGTCAGAACTGCCCATAGTCACACGGCTGGGAGGTGGGGGAGCGGGCAGTTTGACTATGGCCATCTCCAAAGCTGGGCTGGGGGTCAGTGAGGACCTTGGTCAATGTTTTCAGGAGTTCAAAACAGAGGATCAGCCCTGGCCGGTTTGGCTCAATGGTTAGAGAGTCAGCCTGTGGACCAGGGAGTCCCGGGTTTGATTCCGGCCAAGGGCACGTACCTCAGTTGCAGTTTGTCCCCGGCCCGGGTTGGGGTCGTACAGGTGGCAACCAGTCAGTGTGTCTCTCTCACATCGATGTTTCTCTCTCTCTCTCTCTCCCTCTCATCTGTCTGAAGATAAATGTAAAAATATCCTCGGGTGAAGATTAAAAAAACAAAACAAAACAGAGGATCAAAATAAGGACCCTGAGCATTTAGCATATGTCAGTGTAAGGGGGCTGCTGGCCTCTCCTCTGCGGTTCTCTCCCCCCCCCCCCCACCTCCCCATGTTACAGAATTCTTTCTCCAAATACATGCTATGATAGAAAGATCTCATTTTTGGAGGCTTTTGAGAAAACGTTGGCCAACTAAAAAGTTGTCAAGCTTGTGTTGGTTCCCCCCAGCTTATTATTTTGACATTTTCCTGGTTGGTGAAATCCGGACGCGGGTGGAAGGCATGGGTTTTCACACTCAGCCCCGATGTCTCCAGCACGGAACACAAAACGTTCTGCGCCTGTTTCCTCGTTTGGAGAACTGGGATAAAGGGGCCCATGTTCCGGGGAGCTGTGTCCCTGGCCACCCTGAGCGCGCTTTCCCCAATCCTGCACTGATCGAGGGGGCTCACCAGTCTCCCAGGTGACCCTGCCCCCCGAGGCCTGGGGCCCGTGGACACTGGGTCAGGCTAGATGGTAAGAAACTCGAACTTGAGGTTAAGAAGCAGGAGGGGGTCTCCGTGCCATGCTGCAGACCTCAGCCTGTTCCGCCCTCTGTGAGTGTGAGACGGACCAGGTGGCGGTTCCCAGCCTTGAGATGTCATCGGTTAGTACCTCTTTTCTCCCCTCCGTTTTGGGGACCCACATCGGGTTGCCAACTTCTTGTTCTGCCAAGTAAGGACAATTTTTTTAAATGCCACTTACAACCGGGACCATTTTGCACCAAGCAAGAGACACGTGCCCACCAAAAGCAAAGGACATCACAGTCTTAGATATTTTTAAACGGGGTCAGCCCTATTTTGTGAGTACATGTTTGCATTTCCCAAATTCTTCCATGTCTGTTCACTTTGGAAATGTCAGCCAGGCCTGCTTTGGCATGTGGCCAGAATTCCGGGGGCCACTGGGCTGGGCCCCCCGTAGTGGCCGTTGCAGGGACCGGGCAGGACAAGGCTGGTTTTCCACTGGCAGGGGGATGTCCTGGTGGGTCCATCCTACTGAAGGACGGGGCTCCAAGCCGACGGGACAGAAGTTCTCGAGGACACCTCTCTCCTTCCCGAAAGGTGCCCCGAGCTCCCAGGGAGGTTGGTGCATGGCTTCTGCTCTGTTGAAAGTTTCACTTCACCCACGTTGCATCTCCATGTGACCCACACTGGAATGACCGCTTGGCCGATGCACGGCTGTCTGTTCCAGACATGGTCCCCGTGCCCGGGAGACTGCTGGGCACAGAGGAGACTCCTTTTGTTCTTCTTCATCCTCACTGGAGGATATTTTCCCATTGATTTTTAGATAGAGTGGAGAGAGAGAAACATTGATGGGAGAGACACACATCGATTGGTTGCCTCCTGTATGACCCCTACCAGGGCCAGGGATTGAACCTGTAACCCAGGTACATGCCCTTGACCAGGAATCGAACCCGAGACCCTTCTGTCTAGGGGCTGACACTCTAACTGCCGAGACATACTGGCCAGGACGCTCTTAATACATAGTTGTTGAGTAATTGACCAAAGCCAAGTACACTGAGTATTACGCAGGCATTAAGACAAAGCTAATTAACATAGTTGAATCTAGGTAGTGGGTATACAAATTATGTTGTCCTGTTTTTTCCCTTTGTTCTATATATTTGAAATCTTTCTTAATAAAAAGGTGGAAAAACAATGATACCAATAGGGAGTTTATAAGAAACAGCATGGGGCTACCCGTGATACGCAGTAATGATGAAATCGTAAAAATTACTCACCGAAGAGATTGTGAAGAAATGTACCTGGTATCACTCAGGGATATCTCTGGTTGTGGATTATGGGGTTTTCCCTCTACATTTTCTACCTATGTTTCTGAATTTTCTATAACTAGGAGAATAAAAGCTTTGTAAAAAAAAAAAAAAAAATATATATATATATATATAATATTTTAGGGTTTTCGTTTCCCTGTTATCCTTCCCTTTCTCTCCTGGGGAGCTGCTAATTGTGCCTAGTCGTCCTCTCCTTGCCTAGGAGGGAACAAGACTTTCGTGATCCGTGGAAAGGTTTGTGCTGCCAGGAATCCAGCAGAAGAGAGAACACAGAGGAGAGCTGCCACACGTGGAGACAGGGCCCGGTGCCCAGGAGCGGGGGGTTCCCGGGACAGCACCCCGCTGTGAGCTGAGGCCTTTCTGCTCATCAGAAAGCTATTCCGGGGTCAGAGTGCAGGCTGTTCTGAGGTGGGGGGTAGATTCCCTGGGGCGGCTGAGATGGGAGGACTCTTGGTCCCACCCTCTCCTTATACAGAAAGGAATCTGGTTCAGATAGGGAGAGCGACCTGCCCAAGGTCACAAAGCAGGCAGGCAGTAGCCAAGGAGGGACTTGACCCCATGACTCCTGAGCCCTCCCTCCCAGGACCCCCTCACCACCCTCCAGGGCCCTCCCCCACAGGGCTCCTGGATTTGTCTTTCTATTTGGTGGACCCCCATAGCAGCTATTCCAATCCTTTCCCAACTTCCTGCATCACCAGGTTTTGAAATCATCCCTGGGTTTTCCAAGGAAAACATGTTTTCATTTTTCTTTCTTTTCTTCTCCTCATCTGAAGAAATGTGAGAGGCCTTTCTAATTGTGTGGTCAACACTGCAGACAGGCAGTGAGGCATGCCACAGCACTACTGGAGCCGGAGGAACCCGAGGCTGCCGCTGGCCCGGACAAAGACGGGACACCAGGCCTGTCACTGGTGATTGGTCCGCACACGAGCCCTGCATTGTAGGGAACACGGGGTGTTTGCCCAGATCCCTGACCTTGGGCTCCTGTCAGAAAAGACTGAGTCCACATTGAGTTGCCCTTGGCTGGGGCTTTGTTGGCTTTGAGTGCCGACTGGGTCTATGGGGAGTTAGTGGACATGGGTCTTGCCAGAAGTGGGGCCTTGCAGCCTAGACTCCACTGCCTAGCTTCCCTTGCAGTTAGGTGTGGGTGTGTGATTAAGTTCTGGCTAATGAGATGTGAGCGCAAAGTGATGTGTACAACTTAAGTAAAGAAGGAGGCATACCCTTTTTTGCCTCTCCCTTCTTCGACTTGCCCTTCTTCTTACTGACTACGTGGTGGATGTGATGGCTGGAGTTCCAGCAGCCATTTTGGGCCATGAGGCAACTCTAGGACTAGAAGCCAATAGAAGAACGAGATAGGAGAAACCGGGGCCCTGACACCATGGAGCCGCACACAAGTCAAAAATAGATTTCCATCTTCTAAAAGCCACGATTATTTGGGGTTTCTTTGAACTTATGGCTAATATTATCCCTAAGTAATCCATCTTTTGACTGGGGGGTGTGAAATTGCAGTTATTTGCAGAGCGGCTATAGGGGACCTGTTATGTGTGAGAGGCTATCTGAGATGAGACTGATAATTATCATGCATAATAATTGTGACACTTATCAGTGTGTATGTGTAAAACACTTAGCCCAGTGCCTGGCCCAGAGTAGAAGCCCAATAAATATTTTGTAACTATATTATCATTCCAGTAGGACCCCTTACCTGCGGTCTCACTTTCCGTGGTTTCAGTTACCCACAGTCAACCATGGTCCAGAAATATTAAGTGGCAAAGTCCAGAAATAAACACTTCATTAGTTTTAAGTTGTGTGCTGTTCTGAGTAGTGTGATGAAATCTCGTGTCATCCCGTTCCATGCTACCCGGGAAGTGAATCATGCCTTTTTCCAGCATCTCCACACTGTATACACTCCCCGCCCATTAGCGTCTTGGTTATCAGATCAACTGCCATGGCATCACAGAGCCTGTGCTCAAGTCACCCTTATCTTACCTAATGATGTCCCCAAAGTGCAAGAGCAGTGATGCTGGCGTTCCAGATATGCCGAAGAGATGCCGTAAGCTTTATCATAGACACAACACTGTATAAATAGGGTTCGGTGTTACCCTCAGTTCCAGGCATCCGCTGGGAGGGTCTTGGAACATAACCCCCGTGGATAAGGGGGGACTACTCTATGGGTATTTAAACCGTGTACCCTCGTGCATGGGATACAAAGAGCTATTTGGGGTCTGGCCGGTGTGGCTCAGCGGTTGAGCATCGACCCACGCACCAAGAGGTTGCCGGTTCGATTCCCGGTCAGGACACATGCCCAGGTTGTGGGCCCGATCCCCAGTGGGGGGCACGCAGGAGGCGGCCAATCAATGTTCCCTCTCATCGATGTTTCTCTCTCTCTAATCAATTAAAAAACAAATTAAGCCCTGGCTGGTTTGGCTCAGCGGTTAGAGCGTCGGCCTGCGGTCCAGAGAGACCCGGGTTCGGTTCCCGCTAAGGGCATGTACTTCGGTTGCAGTTTGTCCCCGGCCCTGGTTGGTCGTGCGGGTGGCAGCCACTCGATGTGTCACTTTCACATCGATGTTTCTCTCTCTCTTCCTCTCTCTCCCTCCCACTCTATCTGAACAAAAAAATGAAAAAAAAAAAGTCCTCAGGTGAGGATAAAAAATAAAAAAAAAATAAAAAAAAAAAAAAAAAAAAAAAACAAATTAAAACAAAAACACAAACAAACGAAAAACAAAGAGCTGTCTGGGGTCTGGGGTCAGAGGGAAGAGCCCGGGTGGAGGGGGCACTTGAACATGGCCCTAAAGGTGGGAACAAGAAGAGCAGATTGGCCAGGTAGTGACATCATCAGGCCCTGTGACAAAGGGCTTCATGGCTACGACTTCACGTGCGGATCCCACACACCGACCCCAGTGGAGCGGACACATTTCAGCTCACTAGGCCGGTGAAGACACCGAGCCCAGAGACGGCAGGCGCCCCCCGAGGCACGCTGCCCAGCCGGGTCAGGACTCCACACTCTGGCTGCACGGCCCTCCTTCCTGAGGGTCGAGAAAAGGCCCCCCAAGAACGCACAGGGGAGTGGTCTGGAGCGTAGGTCCCGTGCCCAGGAGTGGGGAGGTGAGAAAGGCTGGGGAGAGGGGGGTGCCCGCCCCCAGGGTTCCCATGACTTCGGGGTCCTCTGTGGCCAGCCCCAGAGCGGGCTGAAGGCCAGGCTTTGAGTTAACAAGGAGTGTCCTGTGGCTGCGAATGAACCCAAACTTAGTGGCTTAAACAGCACACCTTTGTTTTTTCTTTTTAATCCTCATCCGAGGATATTTTTCCATTTATCTTCAGATAGAGTAGGAGCGAGGGAGGAGAGAGAGACATCAATGTGAGAGAGACACAGTGACTGGCTGCCTCCCGCACGACCCCGACCAGGGCCGGGGACGAACTGCAACCGAGGTACGTGCCCTTGGCCAGAATCAAACCCGCGACTCATTGGTCCGCGGGCCGACGCTCTAACCGCTGAGCCAAACCGGCCAGGGCGACAACACACCTTCATTACCTCCTGCCCTGGGGATCAGAAGCCAGAGCAGGAGGCAGAGAGTGAAGGTGGGAGGGGCAGGAGGAGACACCCTGCCTTCCTGGCTGCCCATCACGTGGGACGGGGACACTCTGGTTCTCTACTGTTCTTTGCCAGTTCAAGGCCCGTGTCTGGGTAGCATCCTCTGCTTGCTTCTCCATCCCTCCATCCACAACCCTCTCGGGGTGACCTAATGCCCCCAGCCCGTGTGCCCATCTCAGTCAGAGCCATTTCCCAGGGCCAAACCACCCTGCTGGCGGCTCTACCTGACCCCAGTCCCACTGGGTCCTCCCAGCATGTCCCCCACGCCGGACTGAGAATCAGAAGACAGGCCAGGCTACTGTGGGAGCTGCAGCAGCCTGGGGTGGGCCCCGTCCTGAGTCCACGCACCAGCCTCCTAACTTCGTGTGATCTGAAACATCAGCCTGGCGCGAGGTGCTGGTAAGAGAAACGCTAACTTAATCTTTTTAACTCAATTAAAAATGTCAGGGCCACGCCCTGGCCGGTTTGGCTCAGCGGTTAGAGCGTCGGCCTGCAGACCAAAGAGTTGCGGGTTCGATTCCGGTCAAGGGCACGTACCTTAGTTGCGGTTCGGTCCCCAGCCCTGGTCAGGGTCATGAGGGAGGCAACCAGTTGATGTGTCTCTCTCATGTCAATGTTTCTCTCTTTCTCTCTCCCCCTCCCACTCTGTCTGAAGATAAATGGAAAAGTTATCCTTACGGATTAAAAAATATATATATATCAGGGCCTAAGATTCTGGAAGGGAAGAGCTTCCTGAGCCCAGTTAGTCAAACCCACGTGGGACCGGGGCCCCTCCAGGCATTGGCAGGCCCCCTCCGCCCATTGGCCCTTCACCCCAATACTGCCCAGGGGTACTGTGGCCGGATGCCAAGGGGCCCCTCCCGGCACCGTCTCATTCCCTCCCCGAAGTGACGTAATGAAGGTAGATGATTACTGCCCCCACTTCACAAATGAGGAAACTGAGGCTCAAAGAGGAGTCCTGGCCTGCCCCGGGGGCCCAGCTAGGAGGGGCGAGCCTGAACTTGGCCCCCTGGGCAGAAGGTTCTACAAGGCAGGGACCTGTCTGCCTGCGGAGGGCTGTATCCCCCCAGCAGCCCAGGACTGGGGTGGAGGAGATGCTCAGCAAACACCGGGTGGTAGACGGACGACTGAGCCCAGACACTGCAGAGGGTGGGTGGAGAGAGCGCTGGAAGTGGGGGCAGGGAGGTGCTAAACCGGAGAAGCAACAGTGCAGGACAGATAGTCTTAAAACAGCGGCAGGACCCAGGGCCACCTCTGAGGGCTCCTGCCCAAGTGTCAAACCTGACTCCAGGAAACATCAAGGAGCCCAAACTGAGTGATATTCCCCAAAGCAACTGACCCGGAGTCCACAGACATGTCAGCACCGCACCAGCTGAAGACACAGCAGGTGACCCTGGACTGGATCCTGGACCAGGAGGAAATTGTCGGCTTATTTACTAAAACGAGATGATTGGGACAAGTGTGAAATCTGAATAATGTGTGTAGATTAAGTCATAGCACGTAGTGACGTGCAACTGTTCCTTGTCTGACTTGCCATGTGCACTGTGGCTGTGTGAGAGGCTGGCCCGGTGCTGAGGAAACATACGGAATATTGGGGTGCAGGGGCGTGGGCTTGGCAACTCACTCAGAAGAAGCTGCACAGACAGAGAGACCATGACGAAACAGTCACAGCGACGTTAACAATCGGGGAGCATGGCCGAAGGAGTCCTTGTATTATTTCTGTACAAACAAATTCTTTCCAAATAAAACGTTACAAAATAGAAAGAAAAGTCAATATTCTGGAAAAAAAAAAAGAGAGAGAGAGGAGAGAGAGAGGGAGGGAGAGGCTGGAGAGCAGTTCTCGATTCAAGGAGACTAAATAGACTCAGGCAGGAATTGCAAGGGTGACTCGACTCAGCGGAAAACCAGCTAGTGGTGACCTTAGCGGGGCAACTGGGGAACCGTGAATTTCGAGAGAAGGGGTGTTGCACACCAGCACTCTATCCGTGTTAATTTCCTGGGTGTGATGATCACATGAGGTCTTTCAGGAGAATGTCCTTGCTCTTCCGAGGTGTACACTAGGTTTGGGGCTAAGGGTCAAGATGTCTGCAACCCTTTCTCATGCGGTTCAGCAAACATACATTTATAGGAAAGAGAGAAAGCCCATGGACTCTAAATAGGGGGTGCATGGGGGGTTTGTGCAGTTTCCTCAAGGACACAGACCTCCACACCCCTGCAGCCAAGGGCAGGGAAGGGGTCTGGGGTGGGTGAGACTGTCAGGAGGGGCCTCCCTCTCCCTGCCTCCAGCCTCTGCACCCCCCTCCCCATCTCTTAGTTTTTCTCTCTCTGGCCACAAGATGTCTCCGTGGGGCCCTACTAGAAGGTGGTTTCCATTTGTTAAAGTTTCTTGAAGTTTCTAAGATGTGAATTAAACCGTTGCCCTTTCTCTCTGACCCGCTGCTCGTTCTCCCATCGTGTGTGAAGGCAGCTTTTTTCCCTCTGATGTGCTCCCCCTGGTGTTTTCTGGAGATTCACTCAGCCCACTTTGCCGGCCAGCGTGGAATCCCCCACGAGAAGGTCTCTGCTGCCCTCTGGTGGTCATTGCCTATCACTCAGCCCCCACCCTCCCTCCCTGAGGGGCAGAAATCTGGAAAGGCTTTGCAGCTTCTCCTTGCCCGAGAAGCGTTTGGGGTCTCCAGAGAAACAGAGCCCATCGGCTACATGAGATTTATTTTAAGGAACTGGCTTAAGTGACGGTGGGGGCTGGCAAGTCCGAAATCCACAGGGCTGGAAACCCAGGCAGGAGCCAACACTGCAGTCTGGAGGCAGAATTTCTCCCTCTCCAGGGGGCCTCAGTTCTGTGCTTACCGTTGCCCAGTGATTGGATGAGGCCCACCCCCATTCGAGTGCCATCTCCCTTACTTAAAGTCCCCTGCAGATGTGGCCACGCCTACCAGGGACCGTCACAGCAACACAGATTCCTGTTGGATGACATGAGTGGATTCGACAGCCCTACTGACCATCGCAGCTGGTTAACTGGAAAGGACATTTTAAAGTGAAATTTGGGGTCTCCAATGATGCTTCCCTGCTGATTTCCGACTCCCACTTAAAAGCACGCACACACACCCTTTGCTAAGAAAAGGAGTCTGTTGTGGTTTCTGAGTGTGTGAGGAGTGAATGAGAAAACAGGCTGAGCACAGCTGTCACAGGGTCCCCTGAAGATGTTAGTTATTATTGTTACTATAATGAGAATTGCCCGCGTGAGTCCTTAACTAAGTTAGAGAGAGACAGAGAGACCAAGGGAAAGAGGGTGGGGGGAGGGGGAGAAAGTAGGAGAGAGGAGGGAGAGGCATCTTGCATTGGGGATAGGATCACGGCCAGGGTCGCCTTAGAGCTTTTCTCCCAAGGTGCAGGGAGTGAGGAGTGCACGGCGGCTGGACCACGCTCCGTTCTCTGGCTCAAGCAGAGACGGAGGACAGCGAAGTGAGGGGAGCCCAGTAAGTCCGGGGCGCCTTGCATATGCTAAATGCTGCTTTGAGTTTTCAGGGCATGAGAAAGTTCCTGGTGGGCTGTCCAGTGGGCAGCGGGCATTTGCAGAGAGGCCGGGGGAGGGGACGAGAGGGCTCAAGAAGGTAAGATCGGCCTAGATGCCACCGCAGGCGAGGCTGGAGCGGGAGCAGGGCCGAGCAAGGGCGCTGTTTGGCCATGGCCCCGTGCGGCTGGCACCAGACGCAGTGGCTGGAACGTCGAGTGGGAGGGGAGGGAACAGAGAGCGTGGAAAGCCCACTTGTTTGCAAAGTTCTTGTAAGAAGGGGTGTAGAGAGGAGGAGGAGGAGTAAGAAATCAGTTGGGGAGAATGTCTCCATAAGAAGGAGAGGCTGCTTTGGTTGAAGCTGCTGGGAGGAGCGTGTGGCGATGAAGACACAGAGCAGAGATGCTGGCTGGGTCCAGGACCTGAGAAGCTGCCAGGGAGGGGGTCTGGAACCCCCACAGGAGGGCGCCTTGTGTCTTCTTTGCTGTGGGCACTTCTTGACACGGAGGGGACTCCGGGAAGCTTGTGCGTGAGGGAATTAACCAACCAACGGGGTAATCAAAAGTATAAGGTACAGGCCTGGCCGGTGTGGCTCAGTTGAGCATCATCCTGTGCACAGAAGGGTCACCGGTTCGATTCCCAGTCAGGACACATGCCTAGGCTGTGGGTTCGGTCCCAGTCGGGGTGCATATGGGAGGCAACTGATCGATGTTTCTCTCTCTCTCTCCCCCACTTCCTCTCTAAAATCAATAAAAAACATATTTTTAGAAAAGATAAGGTACAGTCCTTTCTCTCTAGGAGCTGGCCTTTCAGGAAAGACAAGAGGAAGCCCAGGGGAGTGTTCATGGCAAATGGGCACAGGGGACGAGGGGTGTGGGAGCTGTGGGATTGGAGGGGGGACCGGCTCAGAGCTGGAGAGAAGAGGGGACAGGTGTGAAGTCCGAGGTCACGGAGTAACTGAAGGCCAGCCCGCCCCTGCGGGAGGGTATGAAACACCGCAAGCTGTGGGTCGGCTGGTTCTCTTAGGACCCTGCATGAGGATCCTGGGGCTGCCATAACACACTGCCACAACCTGGGAGCTCAGGACAGTGACGGATCCTCTCCCAGTTCTGGAGGCCAGAAGTCCCAAATCGAAGTGTGAGCAGAGCCTCAACCCTCTGACGGCGCCAGGGGCGGATCAGCAGACAATCCCGGGTGCTTCTTGGCTGTGGCCACATCCTCAGGTCTCTGCCCTTGTTGTCACATGGCCGTCTTCCCCGTGTGTCTCTGCTTTCTCTTCTGTGAGGACCCCAGTCATCGGACTACAGCTCACCCCACTCCGGTGTGACTTAGCTCGGCCACTTACAGCTGCAAAGATCGCATTTCCAAATAAGGCCGCTTTCTGAGGTTCTGGTGGATGGACATCTGGGGGACACTGTTCAGCACAGTGCAGACCCCAAGAGTGGTGGAGCTGAGAGCGTAAGAGGGGTTTGACCAGGAGCAGGGACAGCTGAGCAGCACAGAGCAGGGCCACAGGAGCCCCTTCCCCGCCACACGGGACGAGCCGCAGGGGACTGGTCAGAGCCACCGTGTGGGAAGCCAGGGAGGTGGTGTGCCCCAAACAACGCAAGGACAGCAGGAAGAAGCTGAGTTACTTCTACACGTGACTCAGCGCCTGGGGGGAGCACCAGGTGCAGCCAGGTGTGGGAGGGGGCTGACAACCAGCACAGGATGGGGGGCACCTGGGACCCGGCCCTGGGGACCCATCGCACCCTGGGCCTCCACGTAAGGAGCAGCAGCCCCTGCCCTGCCCTTTGACCCTCACACCAAGGACGTATTTCTCCTAACAATGAGACAAGTAGGTATCGCCACGATCGCACTTACAGGGCAGAAGACTGACGCCCAGAGAGGTCGGGTGACTGGCTCAAGGTCACACCGGGCTGGGGGCTGGGATTTGAACCCGTGCTTCGCTGACTCTGAAGTCTTTCCACTTCTACGTGTTTATTTCTTTCAGGCTCTTCATTAGAAAGACCTCCAGACATGCGCAAAGGGAACAGGGTCTACAGTGAGTCTCACGGGGCGACGGTCACCAACCTCCTGCCACCTGTTTCTCCCACACCTGCCCCTCTTCCCACCCACTCTCTCAGCATTGCTGTGGTTACTAGTTTCTTATTTCTTTCCTTGGGACAAAATGTAAACACACGGAAATGTACACGTCTTACGGTCAGTCAAAGGCACTGTTCCAAATCACTGTGATGTTAGATGTGCTGTTACCTTGTCTTCTTTTCGTGTTATCTCTGTTTTCTTACTTTTCTAACAAGGAATGGGTAGTTTTTATAATAAGAGGAATAAACAATAAAATGATAATGTTTAAAATGTTCCTTTGGGCTGATGCCCTGTCCCCTCCAATCAGCTTCGAAGCCTCGAGACTCCCCGATTTCCTCTGTGCTTTTCCACACCCCCATCCCGAGTAACCAGATCTCCTAGGGCCCTGCCCGCCCTCCTGGAGGGAAGAGGGGCCTCGGCATGCAGGGCCCACAAACACAGCGGAGCTCAGGGCTGAGTCCCACATAAGCTGTCCTAAATCCAATCCCTGCCACCTCCTGGGGGCCCACAAGAACCCCCACCTTCAAGGGGAGATTGGGGGCCTCTCTGGGACTCCCCTGAGCCAATGCAAGGCTGGGCAGGACCTCCTAACCCCCTGGGAGTGGCTGGCCTGGGGAGGGGTTGCCAGGTAACCAGCAGAGTCTCCTCCCAGGGCCACTGTGAGTGGCCACGTTGCCCAGCAACCAGGTGGCAGCGTCCCTTGAGCCAGGACCACGCGCAGCTGTGCCTAGCCCTGCCCTGCTTCTCACAGGCCTGCAGGACCCCTGGGGCCCTATCCTTATTCCCCAAGACCAGGACACCTGGTGCCTCTGGTCACAATGAATGTCGTTCTCTTCAGGTAAGTGGCCCCATGCTGATGCTGGCCCTGGCTGGGAGGTAGGGAGGGCAGGCCGGGTTTTCAGGACCCCATGCACCAAGGCAAATGGGGCAGCTGTGATGCTCCATGGGATGGAGGTAGGGAGGTGGGAGTGATGAGTGAGCTTTCTTCCACACCCCGCCCGCCTCAAGGTCAAGAGAAGGCTTCCAGAATATGGCCTGTCTGCTTCTCCAGCATTCCTGCCCACAGCTCTGGGGTAGCCAAATTCACAGGGTCCATCCTCAACTTCCCTCGCTCACCTGCACCTGGAAAACCCCTCTTCATGCCTCAAAGCCCCACCAGGCACCACCCCTTCTGTGGAATTGTCCCAACCCCACTCTCTCCGGCTTGCTTCTATCACTCCTCTCTCACAACCTACAGACCCGGTCCCCCTTGTTTCACGCCTGGTTCCTCTGAGGGGCGCACACCCGAGGTGTCTCGGAACCACCCGATGCACTTTTTGAAAACTGCAGCCCCCTGAGCCTCCCTCACAGGGATTCTGGTTCATAAATCTGGGCGGGGGGCCTGGGAAACCGCATGCTTAACTTGTGCCTCGGGTGATTCTGATGGGGGGGTGGGGAGGTTCCAAGGATTCCCTCCACGTGCAGAGGCTGATGCCGCATGCAGCTGTGTGGCCTTGAGCAAGACACTTCCCCTCTCTGGGCCTCAGTTCACTCATTTTTTCATTTTTATTTATTGATTGATTTTAGAGAGAGAGGAAGGGAGAAGGAGAGAGAGAAATAGAAGCATCAATGAGAGAGAACATCGATTGGCCGCCTCCTGCATGCCCCCCACTGGGCATCAGGCCCACAACCTGGGCATGTGCCCTGACTGGGAATCGAACTGGCGACCTCGTGGTGCATGGGTCAATGCTCAACCACTGAGCCATACCAGCCGGGCAGTTTACTCATTTTATTTTTTTATCTTCACCCGAGGACATTTTTGCATTTATCTTCAGAGAGAGTGGGAGGGAGAGAGAGAGGAAGAGAGAGAAAGAAATATCAGTGTGAGAGAGACACATCGAGTGGTTGCCACCCACACGACCCCAACACTGCTGGGGACAAACTACAACCGAGGTACGTGCCCTTAGCGGGAACCGAACCCGGGCCTCTCTGGTCCTCAGGCCGATGCTCTAACTGCTGAGCCAAACTGGCCAGGGCTATTTTTTTTAAAATAGTGACAGTAATGGTGCTTACTATGGGCAATGCATGCGGAGTGTTTTGCGAACTGTGAAGTGGTGCAGACTTAGAGTTTGTTAGGGGGAGGACTAAGGGCCCCCCAGCTTTAGGGATGTGACTGGAGGGTTGCACAGGGGACTTTGGTCAACTGGAGAGAGGCAGCGAGGCCCTGGGGACAGGGGCTGGGAGCTGGGGCAGAGGCCCTGAGGGAGGTGAGTGCCCAAGGCTGTTTAGGGGAGACTAAATTCAGTGGGTCCTTCACTCGTTCCACGCGCTGTCACTGAACGTCTGCGATGTTCAGGCACCAGGCCCCCCCGCACAAAGCGCCCAGCCCAAGACTGGAGGGCCAGAGAAGCCAAGCAGGCAGCTAGTGATCGGGGACATGCAAGAAGGACAAACTAAAGCTTCAGGGCTCGGGGAGGGAGGGATGAATGGATGAATGCAGGGAAACTGCTCTCTATGACACTGTTACGGTGGCATGCGTTTGTCAAAACCCACAGAACGTACAACACTAACTGAACCTAATGTAAACGATGGATTTCGGTTAATAGCGTATCACTGCTGGCTCATCCTTTGTAACAAATGTCCCCCAGCTATGCACGATGTTACTGACGGAAAGTGCGTGTGCTCAGGGAGCCGGTACAGGGGAACCCGCCGAACTTTCCACTCTTTTTCTGTAAACCTAAAACCGGTCTCCCAGAAAGTTCATCAGCGAAGAAAAAAGCTTCAGGGTTCAGGGAAGGAGAAGAAGATAGAAAAGAGGGAATGTCAGAAGGAAGAGACCGTGGCAGCCAGGGAATAAACAGTAACTCTGCCAGGGAGACAAACGAGCCCCCTGAAGGGTGGCGGGGAAGGAGACTCAGGTTTGGAGCCAACCCCGCGTTGGTGGTCCTGCACGGCCACTGGCCAGCTCTGCGACCCAGGGGTCTCCCGAATCAGTCTTGACGGGCTGACACTTAACCTCGAGAGTGGTCCCAGGGACCAGACGCCTGCCATGGCACTCGCCACCGAGGAGGAAGGTGATGGGTAGGTGAGCCTGTGACGCAGCCCAGATGCCCCCTCAGGCCCCGCCTCCTCAGGGACAGCCAGGTGAGGGTGATGGAGAACGCAGTGACCAATGCCGAGAAGTACTTTGGCCAGTTCTGCTCGCTGCTGGCTGCCTACACCCGAAAGACAGCCCGGCTGCGGGACAAGGCCGACCAGCTGGTCAAGCGGCTCATCGACTTCGCCAACACCGAGAACCCCGGGATGCGGGCCGCCATGAGGAACTTCGCCGAGGACCTGGCCAAAGTGCAGGACTACCGGCAGGCCCAGGTGAGCGGGGCGGAGCACCCAGCCCGTTGCGGGGGTGGGGTGGTCAGAGGGTTGGGGCAGCCCTTGAGGGGCCACAGCCAATGGGCATCTCCTCCCACGGCGTGTGTGTGGGGTCACACCTCTGTCCACAGGACTGAGAGCGGTAGACAGGCTTGGAGACCCAGGGAGCCCGTCCTGAGCCCTGCCGCTGGGGGCTCCCCGAGTCCGGGGTAGGAGGCACATTCCCAGGGCCAGGGAAGGGACGGACACCCTGGGGCTGAGGCCAAGGAGACTGCAGCGTGTTCAGAAAATAATTAGGAATAAAAATCTCCTGCCAGCCCAAAAAGCTCCTCTCTGTGATCGTAGAAAAGAACAAAACAGCTTTTCTACTCAATGAGCATTAAACCAGACCCACGCAGGAGACCCGATCGGTGATGGAGACAGACAGGAGCCTCCCCCCTGCGTAGCCGGGCAGCAAGAACCCTCACAGGCACGGCTCCAGGTTCTCCAGACAGGGGCAGCTGGTCCTCGGTGAGGGGCTACGGCCCCATTTGTCACGCAGGACTTCCTCATTCCGCCTGGTGATGGGTGTCCACCTGTGCCAGCTCATAGTCGGTATCCAGAGAAAAAGCCAAACTTCTCACGCTTCTGTGGCGGGCAGGTGCTTAGAGCTTGGAGCCAGGCAGCAGGGCGGAACTCCGGAGAGGAGACACTGTCTTCCTGGGGGATGTTTACACTTCAAAGACCGGACTGCCCTTCCTGGGTTGTAAAACCTCAGCGAAGGAGAAGGAAGGGGCTGGGGGGCGGGGTGGGGCGGGGAGTGCGGTTCCCCTGGCCCACCCGGTGAGCCAGGTTTTCAGGGAGCCCATCCTCAAGGTATCAGCCTCACCTGGAAGTTTGTTAGAAATGCAGAGTCTCGGGCCACACTCTGGACCTGCTAAGTCGGAATCTTTGGGGTGGCACCTGGCAATCAGGGTTTTCAGGAACCCTTGGGGGACACCCCTAGGCCTGATCTTGGGTGACACTTCTTTTTGTTGTTGTTGTTAATCCTCACCCGAGGATATTTTTCCATTGATTTTTAGAGAGAGTGGAAGGGAGGGAGGGAGAAAGAGAGAGAGAGAGATCGATGTGAGAGAGACACATTGATTGGCTGCCTCCCTCACGACCCGACAGGGGCCAGGGATTGAACCTGAAACCCAGGTACGTGCCCTTGACCAAGAATCAAACCAGCAGCTCTTCCGTCTGTGGGCTGACACTCTAACCGCTGAGCCAAAGCGGCCAGGGCTAGGGCAACACTTCTTTATTCTGAACAGTGCTGGGCACGGGGTAAGCACTTAACATGAGCTTTCATTGTGATTACTATTACTGATCTTGCGTATTACAGTGTCTCGTATTAGGCTTGGCACGTAGGTCCTGGCTCAGGGGTGTGTGGCATGCCCCTCGCCGACCCTGCTGTGTTCCTGAGGGCTGCATGCACAGTCAGCTCTGAATCCCAGGCTATTCAGTGTTCTAAGCGGGTCTACATAGCCTCCCAAGTGAGATCCGAGGGCAGCTGGGAGAACTAGAATAGCAACAAGTCCCCTTCCTGTTCCCATCCCTGGGTGGGTACAGTCATTATACCCATTTTACAGGCAGGGAAAGGAGGCTCAGCGAGATGAAATGATTGCCCAAGCCCTTGGGAGACAGAGCCCTGAGCCCAGGCCGGTGCTCCCACGCGTAAGGGTGAGGGAGGGCGTCCCATGCTCGCTGTCCCCCCACAGGCTCCACCTTGCAGCTGTGTGCGCAAGGATGACGCTATAAAGGCAGGCTGGCTGCTGCGTAGTCTCCAGGCATCTCCCTGGCTCCGTCCACCCTGATTCTCTGGGTGTCTGTGCTCCCCCAGGTCGAGAGGCTGGAGATGAAGGTGGTCAACCCCCTGAAGCTCTACGGGCCTCAGATAAAGCAGACGCGGGTGAGTGAGGGCACCGCACTGGGGGGCGGGCAGTGTCTGGGGCTGACTGCGCTAGAGCCCCAGGAAACAGCCCTCCTTCTTCTGGTAGGCCGAGATCAAGAAATGCAAACACGCCCGGAATAACGAGATAAAACAACTGGAAAAGCTGGAGAAGCTGAGGCAGACATCGCCTTCGGATAGGCAAATGATCGTATCCTTCCTTCCCTGGAGTTGGGCCTTGGGCTGGGGGCCAGGGTGACGGCAGGCCACGGGCGCCCTCTGGTGGGCGCTGCTGGTTAACCTGCCTCCTTAACAACACCTCTCAGTCCCAGGTGAGGGTCACATGTCTCTGGGGAAGTAGAATCACATGCAGGTAGTGAATGACCTCACAAATCATCGAGGTGAGCTTGTCTCTGGGCAGGTGTGTGCCCCGCTCAGGATAGGAATGTCAGGAGTGGTGGGGGCCAGGAGCCCTGGGTTCAGTCCCACCACTGACACTAATCAACAGGTCAGTAATCACTCCCCTTTTCAGGTCACCTATTCAACACTCACACTGGGTAGGCACTTCTAGATGAGAAAGGTGACTTGCCCAAGGTCACAAGGAAGCTAACAGGGCAAACCCGGAACTCAGCTGAGGGCGCATGACCTGAAAAGCCAGGTTCTTGGTGTGTCTGTGTGAAGTCAGGTCATATAGATGTCCATCCAAGGAGCCAAGGAATGAGTGAATCAACTTAGGAATGTTCCACATGCAGAAATGAATTATTGTCTGATGTGCACCTGTCATAACAATACCTCAGCAGGTGCCCACTATTTAATTCTCACAACAACCCTGCAAGGTGGGTCCTATCACTGTCCCCTGTTTACAGGCAAGAAAATCGAGGCTCAGAGAGGTTAAGTGACTTGCATGAGGTCACACAGGTAACAAGTAAATCTGTCTAAGCAGCGCCTGCCCTTTAGCCATGGTCCTATTCAGCTATTTCTTCGATGACCAAATTGGCTAGAGACCCCCAGGAGAGCTGGCCTACCAGCAGGGCGAGGAGACAGAGAATGACCCAGAGTGGAACCACCCCCGATACTTTCTCTCTGGGGCAGGCAGAGACCAGCGTGCAGAAGGCCTCGGTGGACGCTAGCCGTACCACCCACCAGCTGGAGGAGATGGTCAGCACCTTCCAGGAGCAGAAGCTGAAGGACCTGCAGGTAGGGGTGGTCTGCCTTGTGTTGGAAGTACCGAGGGCTGCCTTGTTTGTGCCTGTGGGTGTGTGTGCATTTGTGTGTATGCGCACCTGTGAGAGAGTACGCGCGCATGTGTATGTGTGAGTGTGTGTGTGACCTTGTGCCCACTCAGCGCTCGGCACAGTTAATCCCAGCCTAATCCTGGCCTCGGGGGTAGGAGGCCGGCTGCCCAGGGCAGCTGTCCCTCACAGCTGGCCTGCCCGGAAGCCAACATTCGGCAGCCCTGCCCCTCAACACTCAGGCCCAGCTCCCCACCAGGAGAACTTGGCAGAGCTTGTCTCCCCAACGCCCCTTTCTTTCCACACAAGGACCCACAGGACTTGCCCTGACTCCCTCCTTTTCTCCACGAAGCTCTAAATGCCTGGGTGCCACTCCAGTGCAGCCCAGAACCTGGACTCAGAGCCCAGCTCTTACAAGAGGGCCTCAGGGCAGCGGGGTCTGGAAGGACAAGCTGATCATACAGGCCCCTGCATCCACTTGAACCCCCTCTTAGTTCATCTTCCAAATTGCAGCCTCGAGGATCTCTCCAAAGGCAGCTCCAATCTAGGTTTAACACCCTCCTGTGACTCCCCTTGTTCCAAGGACAAAGGTCTAAACCCTCCCCAAGGCTCCAGAAGCCCCAGCCCAGTTCCCAAGCCTCATCATAGACACTCCACTCCAAGCTCAAGTGCACCAAACCCCTTGGTACCACAGGTCCTTTGCACAGGCTGTGCCCTCTGCCAGGAAGGCTTTCATCTCTCAAGGAAAGTTACCTGGACCCCTAGACTGGTTCAGCCCCATTCTTAATACACTCTGCTCTGCTCCCTCTGGGGCAGTTAGCTCAGCAGGACGGATTTATTATATCTTTAATTTACTTGTTAATCTAACAAATGTTCAGTACACACCTACTATGTGCCAGGTGCTATGCCTGAGGCTGGGAACACGACAGCCAGCAGAGCAACGCCCTGTCCTAATGGAGATGACTTCCTGCCCCACCACAGGCCCCCATCATGCCGCATGCCATTTCCCAGGGAGTGGAGGGTGTGGTGGAGAACTCGGGGTTCCATGCTTGCCTCCCACAGACCCCCTGCCTGTCCTGTCACCTGCTGGGTCCTGGGCACCAGGTCCAGGGCCTGGCACTTAGTGGTACTCCGTAAATATTCGGGAAATGAATAAATGAACAAGTGCACAAGTGAGCCAACAGTGGTAGTTACTGCTCAAGCATCTAGGTTGCAGGCAGGACTTAAAACCACCAGCTGACCATTATTAAGCACCTGATGTTTGAGGCCGGAAAGCAGAGCCCCAAGGGGGGCCAGCGAGAGCAAAGATTCTCAGCCTCCCTCCACAGTCAGGGGCCACCAGAAGCTGCAGTTTAAATGGGCATCCTTAGCCCGGCCAGTGTGGCTCAGTGGATTGAGCACTGTCCCATGGACTGAGAGGTCCCGGTTGGATTCCTGGTCAGGGCACATGCCTGGGTTGCTGGCTCGATCCAGTAGGGGGACATGAAGGAGGCAGCCGATCGATGTTTCTCCCTCACTTCGATGTTTCTCTCTCTCCCTTCCTTTCTCTCTAAACAAATCAATAAAAACATATTACAAAATAAATAAATAAAGTGGGCATCCTTTAAACTTCTGGGGTTAAGTTGGTAAGGGACATTTAACCAAGTCATTCCCTAAAAAGCCTTCCAAATCTTGAGAGATAAAAACCCAGACCTTGAAATAATGATTACCACCGTATTTGTTTTAGGTCGCACTTCTAATAAAATGATCATATTTCCAAAATAACTCTCCAGCCCCTATAAAAGAATGTAAGTGACGCTTTCCTGCAGGGGTTCACATACCTGAGCATGCATCAGAAGTCACCTGGTGGGCTCCTTAAACCGCAGAGCGACAGGCCTGTCCTGGATTCCCATTCCGTGGGTCTGGGTGGGCTGGAGAATGGGCATTTCTGACAAGCTCCCAGGTGGGGCTGGTGCTGACGCGGGCAGCCCAGACTGAGAGAAAATTGAATTCTCATAGGGCTCTGTGAACAGGGATGGCCCTGTCCCTCTAGTGCAGATGAATAAACTGAGGCTGGAGAGGATGTCATTCCTCAGGCCCCAGGCCAGGGAGCGGCAGAATGGGGCCTTGGCCCTGCCTCTTATTCACAGCTGCCTGCCAGGCACAGGACAGGAGGAGGCAGGTATTTCCAGCAGCCTTGGAACCCTCTCCTCTTTCTTCTCCCAGGCTGCCTTTCGGTGTTCCTCTGGCCCACCTCTCCCAGGTGCTTCCTATGTTATCTGAAGGGGTGTGTTTCCAAACTGCAGGCTCCTCCCCTGGCACCAAACCTGTGTCCTGCTAGGGCCCTGAACACAAAGGAGGCTCCACAGGCGCCTGACACACAATAGGGGCCTGTGCTGGGCCTGACACACAGTAGGAGCTTGTTCTAGGCCCTGCACACAGTGGGAGCTTGTACTAGGCCCTGCACACAGTGGGAGCTTGTACGAGGCCCTGCACACAGTAGGAACTTGTACGAGGCCCTGCACACAATAGGAGCTCCCACTGGGGCCAAACAGGCAATAGGAACTCTGTAAGAGCTTACTGAGCCAAGCTGAACCATCAGATCAAGAGAAACAAACATCTAACATCTAATTACATGTTAATGTACTAACTTGTCAGGTTGTGGGGCCTCTGGGCTGAGCAATGTCTGCCAGCAACATCCCTCCCTCTCTGGGAGGACCCACTCAGCCCGGGGGTTGGCAGAGGCTGAAGGTTTGCAGCCATCAACCTGCACACAGCTGTCCTCGGAATGAGAGAAGCAAAGGTGGAGTGGATGAGCCCAGGGTGGCAGAGCTGAGGAAAGGATCCCCCTCAGGAAGTCCTCACTGAGAAATGAGGCCTTTCCATTTCTGGAATAATCCCTGCACAAGGCAGCTTTTGAATGGAATGCATTATCTGTTCAAACAAACAAATTAAAAATAACATTGACCTAGGACCTGTCCTCATAAGGATGACTAATCCCCTTTTCCCCCTCCCCCCTGTTTGTCCACATGCGAGGTGACCCCAGGACTCACCTTCCAACAGAATTGCTTAAGTGACTCGCAACTTCCTTCCCCACAGAAAATTTTTTTGGACTTTGTGAGCATTGAGATGGTCTTCCACGCCAAAGCGGTGGAGGTGTATTCCAGCGCCTTCCAGAGCCTGGACAGCTACGACCTGGAGGGGGATCTGGAGGTAGGTCACAAGTGCCCCAGGTGCTGTCTGGTGGCGTGGGGCAGGATTCGATTTGGGTTGTCGCGATAGAAGTGGTTTTTGTTGGCAACAGTGTGTAATTTTTATAATTTTAAAGACTCATTCTGAGGAACTGTCATAAACATCTGCCCCTCGGTGCCAAACCTAGAGGTGGCGCATTTCCAAACACTCTCTTTCTGGAACATCAACATGTCCGTCATCACTTGGGTGTTTAAAAACAAGCAAATGGCTCTGGCCGGTGTGGCTCAGTTGGTTGAGCGTCGTCCCATGCACCAAGAGGTCATCAGTTCAATTCCAGGTCAGGGCACATGCCCAGGTTTTGGGCTTGATCCCCAGCAGGGTTTGGGGGGGCGCATGCAAGAGGCAGCCAATCGATTAACAAGCAAATGAGTCAACAATGACACAAAGCCTCTCCAGGCGATGCTCGCCATTGTTTGATGTTCATGAAGTGCTTGTTACCCCCTCTGAGCTGATGAAAATCTCTCAGGCTCTGTCTGAGTGACCTATGACGCATGCCACACCCAGTGGTATACAATAGCGGTCACTTGTCGGATTACCTTCTGTGGTTCTGGGCTTGGTGAGCTCAACTGGGTGGTCCTCACTTGGGTTGTTCATCAGTTTTCAATCAGTCAGTAGCTGGGGGTGGATCCCTTTCAAAGCCTTCCTCACTCACGTCTAGTCATGGATGGCTGTCGTCTGGGTACAGGACAGGCCACGTGATTTGCAGAGCTCAGTGCAAAATGAAAATGTGGGCCTTCTGTTCAATAATTATTAAGAATTTCAAGACCATGACAGGTGGATTCCTTCAGAGCTCAAGGCCCTGGACAACTGCAGGTGCTGCACACACACAAAGGCCACCCTGTCTGGGTCCTGGAGACGGAATACCTGTCCACGTGTCCTGAGCGCCCCCTGGAGGCATCCGGCAGTAATGTGTACTTGGGCCTCCTCACAGCATGGCGCTGGTCCGGGAGTGCGTCCATCCTGAGGCAGAGCCAGGAGGAAACTGTGTCACCTTTTGTGACCTAACCTCAGAAGGAGCTGAGTGTCACTTCTGCTTTCTGTTCTTAGAAGTGAGTCACTAAAGCCACACTCAAGGGGAGGAGAATTATAATCTAGCTCCTAGTGGAAGACATGTCAAAGAATCTGTAGATAAGCTTTAAAACCACCATATGAGTCCGGCCGGTGTGGCTCAGTGGTTAAGCGTTGACCCATGCACCAAGAGGTCGCCGGTTCGATTCCCAGCCAGGACACATGCCCAGGCTGTGGGCCCAATCCCCAGTGGGGGACATGCAGGAGGCGGCCAGTCCATGTTCTCTCTCATCGATGTTTCTACCTCTCTCCCTCTCCCTTCCTCTCTCTAAAATCAATAAAGGAAAAAAATAAATAAAACCACCTTATGAGGTTGAAGGCAGATCCATGGGCTCTCCTGCTTTCACTCATCTGATACTCCTTAGGGGTGAGGGTGATCTCTCATGCTCCTGTGTGACTCTGGATGTATTACCTAGCCTCTGTGGGCCTCAGTTTCCCCATCTATAAAGCAGATGATACTGCCCACTTAAGGGGCTAGAGAATGACGAACAGGAGCCCCAGGTAGGCCGGTGCAGGTGGGGACTCTGGCAGTGCCAGCTGGTCCCACCATCTTCCCACTCCCACCCTATCTCTGTTTCCTGGTTGGATCTAACCCACCCGAGTCTCTCCACGGCAGGATTTCAGAGCCAAGATGTGCGGAGTTTATGGGCATTACAACGCTCGGCCGCTCGTGGACACCGCTCCCTCCGCAGCCGGCCTGTGGTCTCTCCCCTGCCAGGTGAGCACTGGGGATGGGGCTGTTAAACCTGTGACAAAGCGGAGTGACTCGGGGGAGGCCACCTGAGAACACGGGTTTGAAAGAAGACGCTGAGAAGGAGGTGCTGCCGGAGAGTCAGCGCTGCGCTTGCCTGGAAGAGGAATCAATAAACGCGGGACCCTGCCGTGCGCCGCCACGTGTCCTGAGCGCCCCCTAGAGGCATCCGGTAGTAATGTGTACTTGAGAAGCGAGGACTCTGCATGGCCCTCTCCTGCACCACCCACCCCGCCCTCCGTGGGTTTCAGAAGTCAGCCTTTAGGAAAGTTCATATGGCGTATATACTACAAGTGACCGCACAAGCCCAATGAGGCCTGTGATCAGGCACATTTATACTTCTGCAGGGAAACCTCTGCGTATTTAACTGAGTAGCATAAATGAAGACTTGAAGCAGCCTCCTGCCAATAGCGTAGGTTCGGTCACCCAGTGGGTGGGGGAGGGGAGAGCTCACCCCACAGTGTGTGGAGGGGGCAGGAGGTGTCTTTTGGCTTTCTGAATAATTATCTCCAAAGGCAGTGGAGGAAGGATGGCCCCAGCCAGGCTGACTGGATCCAAACGCACTGCTTCCAAGCTGTGTGACCTTGGGAAAGTTTCTTGTCCTCTCTGTGCCGTAGATTCCTTACTGCAAAGTAAGGCTAATAACAGCACCCCCTTCGTAGGGCTGTGGTGGGTGTTAGGTGAGCACATCTACACAAAGCATTTAGAAAACGCTCAACACTTGTGGCTGTTTTTATCACTGATGCTGTTACTGTGATGATGATGATGATTTTTATCATTTAGAGTGCTCAGAGCACCATACGGAGCCAGAGAAAAGAAGAGGAGGTGAGTGAGGACGACTCTGCTGAGGAGGACCTGGAGGAGAACCTCAGGGGATGGGGTGGGGACTCCTCCATCAATAGTACAAGAACTCCCCAGTCAGGAAACTAGGGGCCAATCCTGGATACTTGAGGGGACTCTGCTGCATACCCTTGTCAAGTCATGCGTCCCCTGAGCTAGAGTTTCCTCATCTGTACAACAGGGACAATAGCACTCACCTCCCAGGTCGCTCTGGGGATCAGTGTGCCTAGCGTGGTGCCTGGTGCATAGCAGGTGTTCAATAAACATGGGGTGCATCCCAACCTGACTTGTGCTGACTCTCATTTCCCACTTATGACCTGGGGACTCAAGTGTTTAAACCCTGTGTGTGCAGTGGTGTCCAGGTTCCCTCTTTATAAGGACACCAGCTCCATGGGCGTAAGGATCTGCCCTATCCAGGATGACCCATCCTAACTGATTACATATAAGACTCTATTTCCAAATAAGGCCACATTCTGAGGCCCTGGGAGTTAGGACTTCAACCTGTAAGTTGATTCATCCCATAACACGTGAACATGGTGCGCAGGGATGACCTTGGGACTGGGGACACATCACAGAAGCCCAGGAAAGTGGAGGGGTGATGCAGGTAAAGGAAGGGGTGGGTACACGATGTTCTCATCAGCAAAGAGGGGAACACAAAACTTTCCTCATGGGATCAGTACAGGATGAACATCCTCATCACAGTGATTTTTATTACCTGAAATCCAGCTCTGTGGCACCTCCTCGGGGAAGCCCACCTTGATTCCACCCAGAGGGACATTCCAAAATATAACTAAAACATTCTGTATTTTCTATGTAATAGATAACTTATAAAATAACACATTCATAGATGTATTATATTACACAGTCACATTTCGATTATATATTTTAACTCATACTTCATACTATTAGCATATATATGTGCACACACATACACACATATAAATGTGTTTTTTTTTTAAACTTCAGCTATGCCCCAACCCCACTGATAGTTTCTGAAAAAAGAACAATGACCTTGCTTAATCATCTGGTGTCCTGATGGTGCCTGGCACATAGTAGGTGCTCATGAAATGTAAGTTGACTGTGCGAGGGGCCTCCCCCCTTCCCCTCTGGCCCCACCATGCCCACAGACCAACTGATCCTCAGTACAGGGTTGCACAGTTGGCTAAGAGCCTTCCTCATCACTATCTTCTTGGGGGGGTCACTTGGGAAGTGGCAACACAATTTCTAACTTCTTTGGGGCCCAAGAGGTAGAAGGTGGAGCGTGCAGGGCCAGAAGCAGCATGGATTTCAGGGTCTCTCTGAGCCACTGGATTGGATGGTCTTCCTCCCTGTGCATCCCTTGCTTTTTCCCTCCTCATCACTGAGCCAACTCAACCCGCTGCTTCACGAGCAATCTGCGCAGATGTCTGAATACGGGAGTAAAGAGAGAGCGCCACAGTGACTTCTCGTGACATTAAAACACGGCTTCATGAGCAAGGCCCTGGTCCCGAAGATGGGAAGGGGTGAGATGCTTTTTTAGAGCAGCAGAGCATTTCTGGTGCCGCGGCAGGAGAGAGCCTGGTGGCATGCAGGAGTGTTCAGCACGCATTTGCGGAGAAAAACCATCACTCAGGGTGTCCCAGAAAGGTTAGTGCAGTTTTAAGCTTTGACAGAGTCAGAAGTAAAAAGTTGCAACTTGCAAAGAAAAAACATTTGAAAGCTTATTTGAATTGCTTTTATATTTAGTTTGTAAATTTTGAATACGACATTTTAAATTTGTTCCTATAAAATTTAAACAGGAAACTTTGGTTCTTTTTCTTTCTTTTTTCGTTAATGGGTAGGACCCTACCTGTGGGTGCACATCCCTGGGTTTATTCCTCGTTGGGAAGACAAGGGAAAGGACTGGACAGTGATAAGCACAACCCTGCCATTTGCAAAGTACGTTTGCATATACTGCATTTGGTTCTCACGGGAATCTTCCAGGATAGGTGATGATTTCCTTCCCATTTTACAGATAAAGAAACTGAGGATCAAACAACACTCTGGCAGAAGGTTATAGGGAAGGTGGAACAGGACCTGGACCTACCACCCTGCCCCTGCTCTGCAGGGTTCTACTGCCCGTCGGAGGGGTCCTTCCTCTTCCCTGGAGTTGCCTCTGAATCTGTCCCTGAGCTACTACTGCTGGTGGGATCCTCCTAGCACCAGGGGAAATGTCAGCTGGGGACATCTGCCATCCAGGCTGTGCCTCCGTGTCTGGTTAAGAGGGGGTGGGGTCCTCAAGACTGGGTGGGAGAGCTGGGGACATGGAGGTTGGCTCCCACCCCACTGAGCACAGGGAGCACATCCCAGCCCACCTCACAGTGTGGGGCAACCTGCCTGCACCTCTGTCCTGGAAACCATCTGCCCCCAAGGCCCCCCAAGCCGAGCCCGCTGCTTCAGGCTTCGGTACCAAGAACTCTCTCCGGGCCCTTTGCTGCTGGGCTTCACCTCCCAGCCCTGCTTAGGCCAGAGCACTAGAACGCCGCTGACTTCTCGTCATCGGAAAAAGAGAAAGCCCAAATATCTCATAAAATGCATCTGTCAAACCAAGTTGGAGAGGACCAGTGAAGGCATCCTGTTTGTATCAGGTAGGAGGTGCAATCAGTTTCCATTTACAGCCCCCCCCCCGCCACGACCCCCAAACGCAAGAGGTGAGCAGCTTGGGCTCAGAGGAAAAGCAGGACTAGGGTGCCAGCTGGACGGGGTTGCAGCCATCCTGGAGGCCCTGGCGGAGATCCAGGCCAGGGTGCGGGCCCCTCCATTCACTAAGACATACCCCCGAGTGCCCAAACCACCGATCCCAGGCTCCTTATGGTTCGGAGGAATGCTCCTTTCTTAGCATTTCCCTTGAGACACCGGACAAGACCCAGACGCTCACCCTAAATGGTGAAAACATCTATGTGACCCCAGGAGAAAAGTTTTCTTCTGAAAGGCCACGGATATCACTGAGCAGATTGCAGAATCCGTCGAAAGCGTCCTCACAGATCTGTGAAATCAACAACTGAACAGACGGACTTTTGTTTTTGAAGATAATTTATTTCGGTTTCCACCTTCTGACAATCTGAGGTGCGACATACACACATGTTCTCTTCGCAGGAAGAAACCGAGTTGGGTTTCAGCACTTTCTCGACCTTAAAGTATAGTTTGCAGAGCGCCACCAAGTGGGACACAAGACTGTACAGCTGAACACGAGACCCGCACTGTGCGTGCGCTCCACGGGGGCGGGGGGCGAACGGCGATGCCAAGGCGGCAAGTTTGGGTCCGAGACAGACGGGGAAAGAGAAGACAGCGTATGCGTGTAAACCTCACCCGGACCCCAGCAGAAGCCTGTGTGTTCTCACACACTTCCATGTTCCAAGGGGATCTACGTCTGTCTGAACTTTGGGCATTTTCTAGTGTTCAAATGTTTGGCTTGTCTTTCTCAAGGTGCCCGTGGGAAGGGACAGCCCCAGGCTTGCTCGTGACATCATGACCTAAGCCCTGCTGTCTCCCGCACAGGAGAGAGGTCAGGACCCCACCCGTGTCAGAGCCTCGGTGTGGATGGCGCTGGCGCCCGCCCCCTTTCTCTTTTCAGGAGCACATGGCCCAGGGCCAAGGAGAGAACAGGCGCAGTCCTAGGCTGGCCATGGGGCAAAGGGATTTGCCAGCAGGGGTCCTCTGCCTGGTTAACATGCGAACCCCAGTGGGTGCAGCTCGGAGGAGCTCCAGGCGACAGGGGCCCTGGTCTGACTTGGCCTTGTCACAGCCTGGAGTCTGCAGGTGAAGCAGGATCTGGGTCCTGGACGGCTGATGTCCTGAGAGTGCCGTGTGCACAGTGTGAGCGATCGGAAGGGCAAACCCGGACCACCCTGGCTCTCTCCTGAAAAGGCTTCCCATAATAACCAAGGACCGGGCACCGGCAGCACTGCCCCACTGGCATCCTAGGGACCCACTCACCTGCTGGCTGACTTGGGGACACAGGCTAACACCAGTTTGCCCAGGGAACAAAGCAGGCTGGCCCCGGGATGCTCCTTCATCCCTCCCAAGGAGAAGAAGACAGGCGGCCCAGAAAGGCAAGGGAGACCCAGGCCCAGAACGAGGCCCCTCGAGCCTGCCTTGGTCTCAGCACTGACTGCATTCGACGGATGTGAACAGTCTGGAAATGACTCGGCCATTTGTTATCTGGAGAACCACATGTTCCAATTCCCGGCCACATGGGGATAAGGACGTGTTGGGACGGATGGCCTGTGGCTTTAGCGAGCCCTGGTCCTATCTGGGGTCTGAACACTGCACACCAATCAACTAGAAGTACTTCTAGCCCTAGGCGGTTTGGCTCAGCGGTTAGAGCGTCGGCCCTCAGACCAAAGAGTTGCGGGTTTGATTCTGGTCAAGGGCATGTGCCTCAGTTGCAGTTCGGTCCCTGGCCCCGGTCGGGGTTGTGCAGGAGGGAACCAGTCGATGTGTCTCTCTCACATCGATGTTTCTTTCTCTTTCTCTCCCTCCTTCCCACTCTGTCTGAAAATAAATGGAAAAATATCCTCTGGTGAGGATTTAAAAAAAAAAGAAGAAGAAGCACTTCTAGCCACACAACTTCCCTTTACCGTGAAACTCAGCTGAAAGCTTTTCAAGTAAAAGACATCCCAGAGAATCATAAAAGGGAATAAATGATTTACAGGAAAACAGGGTGAGATGGCTGAGCTGCGAGAGCGATGGTTCAGGAGAACCAAAGCGGGGGGGAGGGGGGAGGGAGGGAGACGACAACCCTGGAGCTGTTTCGTCTCTGGCTGAGGAAGAGGAGAGGAGAGACTGGCCTGAGACCACCAGGCAGGGTGTGGCGGGAGGGGCTCGCTGCACCCATCTCCGGAGGTTGGGGCTGGGCCCTTCTGCCTTCTCCCTGCTTCCCAGGCTCCCATAGTCTGGGCTAAGGACTTGGCACCCTGCCACACAGTTGTCTTAAGTTTTGGGTAATTTGGTAATCAAGCTGACCTCACCACAGGTCTACCCGGCTCCTTCCTAATTAAAAAGCCAAAGGCCAGGGGACAGTGACGCCCAGCAAGGCCAGGCTTGCCGTCTGTGGCTCTGTCTTCCCGCTACAGACACCTGGGCTAGACAAGGCCTCTGGCAAACTCCTTTGTGGAGGGAATGCTGTATTCTCACATCAGGAGGCTGGCCTACCAGGGGCTCCGGGTGATGAATGAACCCACAGGAAACAATCCATGGACAGCAAGCTTCAAGCTGTTGCCTTGTTGCCACGACAATGACTCCCTCGGTCTCCCGAGGTGTGGAGAGGTGAGAACAGGATCCACCAGCGGTACCTTGGATTCTCACCCTGGCCTGTCCTAGACCCAGTGGGCTCGCGGGGCTAACCTGAACAGCCCGCGTTTTCATTTGGGTACAGAACCCAGGAGGTGGACTCCTTTTCTGGTCCTTTTGGTAATTTAAGAGCTCCTTGGCCCCCTTTTTTTTTCTTTTGGCAATAGGAAAACCACAGTCTACTCCATCTCACTGTATAAATAACTTACAATCTCAGAAGCTGGCTCTCCCCCCTGTGGTTAAACACGCACATGCACACGCACACGCACACAGCAGGTGCAGGCCGAATACTAACACGGCCCCTCTTAAACACCCATCCGTATTGCTACAATTATAACAAAGGTTAAAAACACACAAGGCTGCATTTCGACCTCATCCTGTGTCCTAAGCAGAGGATTTTTTTACTTGAATTACTTGTCTTTTGTCTCACAATGATTCACATAGCCCTGAGGGACAGACAGCAGAAAATGTGAAATGCCACCGCTAATGACAGGCCTCGAAGCTCCCGGCTTGGGACACTGCAGCTGCCGGGACTGCAGCCTCTCTCCTTGGGTACGCCCTGAAGCTTCCTGCATGGAGTCTCAGGTTCCTGAGTCTACAGGGAGGGCTCCCAGCTCGCGCTGACCACAGTGTCCCGTACGTGCACCGGGGTGAGGCTGCTCCTCGCGCCGGGGCCTCTGAGAATGTGTCCTGCGTCTGCTCGCCACCAGAGCCCCGGGGGGAAGAGGCGACGTCACAGGGAGGAAATCGTGAGGCAAACTGCCAGCCTCCTAAGGGTGCCACTGGGTGGAGGCAGCCTAAGGCGAAATGCTCAGCCAAAGGCAGCTGCCCGCGGGAGACAGAGCAGCCTCCCAGCCCCGGGCCCTGGGCACAGGGAGGCGGGCCCACAGTCTCTGCCAGCGTCCCCCTTGTGGGCAGTACCTCTGGGGTCAGATTTAATCCATTCAGGAGCTGGATCTATGAGAACGAGGAGCGAGAGGGGCACAACCCAAGCGACCCTTGCTTCCATCTTCAGCTCCTATTTCAAGAGGCCTATTGATTAATAATAACAATAAAAAAGTCCCCAGCTCGTTTGTGAAGTTAAAGTGCTTGGAAAAGCCCAAAGAAGCTGAAGCTGCATTTCCTTCCACAGGCTATGTGCTCCCGCCCCCACCCACCAGCACCCCGGGAAAGTCTCCAAATCCACTCTTCCTCTGGAAATCAGACGGAATCACAACTTCTACACAAACATCTTATATATACAAGGATGTCTTTTGGGTGACTTGAAGTCTTAATGCATTTCAACTAACTACCAAGAAATGACTAATAAAGCCAACGGCGGCAAGCTCGAGGGAGGGCCTCCACGCGGCCCTGAGGGTCCTCGGACAGAACTCGGTGAGGCCCTGATTTTACGGGGAGAGGGGAGCACAGCAGCACATCCAGGGGTCATGGCTGAACATTTTAGGGGGGATGCATTACCTGAAGGAGGCATTGGAGGAGGAGGAGCCCCCACATCCATCAGTTTGATGTTACTCCTCTGAAATGCATTCGGCAGAGACAGGCACCATCACTGAGGCCCAACCAAGGGGCCGGGGGCGGGGGACACTCCAGCCTGCATGACCTGTCCTGGCACACGGCAAGCAGACCAGCAACACAGCTGCGCTTTGTTCAGTGACATCGCCAGAGAGGCTGAGGACGCGGACACACACACACATACTCTCTCTCTCTCTCACATGGCCGTAAATAAACAAGCCGGTGCCCGAAGCCCGCTCCCTGGCTCTTCTGGGGGGCGACACTTCACACCATGCACTCAGACCGCACCACGTCTCACGGCGCCTACCTTCTGACTACCCAGACGTGCATTCAATGGCTCAACCAAACACCTGCTCTTCTCTGGAACATTCCCGGGAGGCATTCCACCAGGGAACCCTTTTGAACACTGGCTCGGCCAGTGACTGCCGGGCTTGTATTTGCTGTGCTCAAGAGGAGAGTCGTGTAATGCGACTTCACGTCGGAGGAGGTAGTAGGGGAAACAGGGTGGGGGGATAAAGAGGGCCCCAGGAGCCTATTTCAAGGTCAGTGCCCGAGCGGTGGGCGGGAGGCCCAGGGCACCAGGTTGAAACATCCACACTGGGGAGGCCAGCATGCTGGATGTCTGCAGGTCAGACTTCGGCGCCCTTGGGCTGGTCTGCTACGCCCAGTGCAAACTCAGGGAGAAGAGCCATGCTTCCCAGGCACCCGATGTGACATGGGGGTATCTGCAGAGTCTGCAGGAAAGAGCTCAAAAGGGCGTGGGCTGCAGCAGGTAAAGGAGCCTCCCCGAGGCTGCCAGCGGTCGGAGGACCCAGGCCCCTGAAGCCACTCTGGTAGCAGGCCTCGTACAGCCGCCGTCAGAAGCTGCCCGTGCCGAGCTGTCTGTAACACCGACACACGTTTCCGTCCTTTTTGAAATAAAGAGCAGCACTGTCTGCTTTTCGAAAGGGCGGTTGTCTTGCAGCTACGGGAGAAAACTCTTTTCTGTGCTGTTTCTGGGGACAGACAGCCCGAGGCTACTCCCAGGGGGCGAGCGGCAGGGCCTTCTCTGCTTCAGGAGGAAAGCTGTCCACTGACCGGGAGCAGCTCGGACGGTGATGCAGACCCCTCGGTGCTGGTGGGGCTGTGCCAGTGATGTCCCCAGGGTGCTCCGTGCCACTGGCTGTGGCCAGCCCTCTACTCTGGCCTCTCTCCCTCCCTAAACTAGGAGGCGTCTCCTCCCCGAGGTTCCAGTGACTCTAGTTCCTGTCACACGGAGGGCGGAGCCAGGAGGAGGCCAGCACCAGCTGTGGACCAGCACTGAGAGGGCCCACCACCCCCTGCACCCCTGCCGCGCAGCAGGAGCCTCCGCTGGGGGAGCCACCCAGTCCCGAGCCTGAAGCGGAGGGTCCCAGATCGCCACCCGTGGCTGCCCCGTGTCATTGGTGGGTGCCAGATCACGGCTGCCCTCGCCTACGTTCCCACGCGCACCCCACCCTCTCTCCTGCATGAGGCTGCCGGCGGGCACTGCCCTGTGCCCGTCCTGGGCCTGGCCCCCTTCCTCTTCCTGCAGTTCCACGTCACAGGCCTGACACTTGGGAGGGTGAACGGTCACCTGTTTTAGCCACGGAATCCCAGGGACACTTTGGCACGTGAATGGGGGAGTAGGCGGAGGCAGAGGGAAGGTGGGGAGGACGGGCAGCCCGAGTCTTCTAACCGCTAGCTCTGGGGCAGTGTGGAGCGGCTCTGGGTGCAGCCGATGTCATGCAGGGTCATCGGGTAAGGTGACAGCCAGTCGCTGGCCCAGGAGAGCGGTGGGGACCCTCAGTCCTGCAGCGAGTGCCTTGGGCAACCCCCAGGGGCCTACTCATTGGCCATCTGCTCGATGTGGTCGCTCAGCAGCTTGTATTGCTCTGCGAGAGAGAACGAGGTTACTGTGCGGAAGGAAACCGCTGGCACCGCCAGGCAGGTCCCGCTCTTCTCAGTGGGGCAGGTCGGGACGCCTCAGGAACAGTGCGGGCGGCCCCTTTGGTTACAGAAGCAGAAACTCTAGGCAAACCTCAAAGCTCCCTCCACGTTCCCCCACTCCCACCCCTCCCACGGCGGCGTGGTTTAAGAAACAAAGGGCGGCCGTGTGGTGGCCATTCAGAAGGAGGAGCAACTCGTGGTGAGTTTGGCCATTTTCCGGTTCAGAGTGTGAGCACCAAGTTACCTCTCCACCTTTGTCCCTGACCGTGAACCCTGAGCTGGCAACCCCCTGGTCCCCGGCAAACCCTGCCTGGTGGCAGTGGCTTTCCACCTGGCATGGGAAGCACACTGTGCGTTTAAGTAGACAAAGACGGCGGGGGAGGGAGGGGACCCAACCAGACAGTGTAACACCCTGTTTCTCATTAAAATGGGGACACTCCTTTGAGCAGGGTGGGGACTCTGGTCTGCAGAGCACTGGTCCCTGGCACTGCAGGCCTGCCTGCCTCTGGCCGGGACTCACCTTCGTCCAGGTTGCCGATCACGGCCTGCTTCTTCAGAAAGTCATTGCACAGCTTCTTGGTGAGCCCGAAGGCCAGCATGTTGTGTGTGAACGTGCTGCAGGGAGAAACACCCATGACTGGCACCCCTCCCGCCTCCCTGGGAAGGGGGACCCGGGATCTGGGCCCTTCTCTCCTGGAGGTCCAACGTGCAGCTGGCCGGAAGCGTCAGACCAGAGTCAAACTACGCAGTTCCTCTGCCAGCCAGCCTGCTCGCTGTGGACCCGCCCACCACCAGGTGTGGGCAGGAGACGGGGGTGTCAGGAGCTGGAATCCAGGACGCATGTAATAAATCACACGCTCCTGAGCTGTTTGTGATTCACAGCTGTACCGACACGGTCACGGATGTGACATCGGGAGGCGGGAGGGTCCTCACCGAGACTGGGTGTCAGTGTCAGCACCTCTGCCCTGCTTTCTCTTTCTGTGGGTGACTTGGTGCTGGGAAGGCATGGGTCTGACCCCCAACCCGTCCCGCTCTGTCCGGGTCACGAGGGGCAGGGCTTCAGCCCCCAGTGCTCTCACCCTAGCTGCCCGAAGGTGATGTTCTCGTTGAACCGCAGGCTGTCGTCACGCTCCTCCTGGGTCATGTGGCACCACTTCTCCCTGCAAGCACAGGAGGTGACAGGAGAGGGTGCTCAGAGTGCCGCTGCGCCCCCCGCCGCGCGCCCCCCGCTCTGACCCACAGGTGTCGGCGGCACCCAGGCATGGCCTTGCTCACACGGGAGCTGCTTGCTCTGCGTTTCCACGGGGCCCGCCCGAGTCCCTCCACTCTGCCCGAGCGGCCCACACACACCCTGTTCTATCATCCTTCCTGAGACGGGGAGACCCGGAAGCTCACACGCTTTCTACCGGCTGGAAAGGACACGTGCTCAGTGGTTGCTAGAACATTCTCGAGAAGGTAAGAATGCCATCCTCCACGTCCGTCTCTTTGTTCAAGGGTGGGAGGTCATGGCCCCATTTTACGGGCAGAGACACGTGCAGGGGGAATGACCCTGTGGCGTCCCGTGGGGAGGGACGTCCAGACCCTGGCCAGGAGGCTCTCAGCCTCGGGCTGCACCTCCAGGCCTTACTGGCTTTGGCGTTTCGGGCCTGCTCGTGAGGGCATGGCCCGCTGTGGGCGGAGTGCCCGGGAGGCCCAGCGAGCAGGGAGGCTGGAAAGGCCCACTGCCCACACTGCCTGGTCAGGCACCTGGGCTCTGCAGTCCTCCTCTCCCCGTGGCTTCCTCCCAGCCGGCACTGACTCTCCACACGCTCCCAGGGCGCGTGGGCCAGACTCCCGGCCTCCCTCAGGCCCCAGGGACCGTGAAGACGGCACAAGCCTCTAAAATGGAGCGTGAAGCCCCCTGGAGGAAGGGACGTGGTCTGTGGCTTCTGGGGTGGGGCTGAAGGACGAATCTGCCTGCCTGTTCTCCGTGGAGAAACACCAGCATGCAGGGAGTGGGGAGGGGAGGGTGTTCTTCTGTGCGATGTTAATTCTGCGTCCCCCTCCCCTGTCCCCATGGATGGGTGACCATCCCACCCTGCACTACTCTGCCCCCACCCCCGGCCCCGCGTCTGAGAAGTGTGCCACCAGCAGGATGGCGAGGAGAAACTCACTTTAGCCTAGTTCTCCCTAAAAATGAAACTGGATAATTAGCCTGACTAAAACAAGATTAAGAGAAAGATCAAAGAGAAGGGAGAGAGGAGGCAGTATGAGGGACAAAGGGCTGGGATAATGGAGAAGCCAGAGGAAGAGAAACGGAACCAAGAACACCAACACTTCGCCTCCCCGCTCTCCTGGCCCAGGGACGCAGGTCGCGGCTGCGGCTTAGCAGGAGGCCACGGGACGAGGGCCAGTGTGGCTCCTCGAGCAGAAGACAGGGCGCCCATCAGGACACCCAGAGGCTGCTTCCAGGCACTACACCCATCCCCTCTGCCTTCCCCACAGGACTGTCCAGGCACACGGACCCCATGTCACCACCAGGCCCCCTGCACAGCCCCAGGTCCCTGGGCGTCCTGCGGCACAGCGGCCGACTCTACGCCTCCTGACCCAGGTGTGACTAGGAATACAACGGACACCTTTCACCTGACCTCTGAAGAAAGAGTTCGTGGAAGGTTATTAGCAATCAGTGGGTCAGGTGATGCCTACAAGCAAATTAGTTCCTTTCAACTGAGTCCACCCCCGACACTGACCGAGGTCTGAAATCCCCGGTGGGCGGGACACGTGTCCAGACCGCTGCCGTGGGAAGTGGACGTGACCCCCAGCCTGGAGACCGGGACGCCTTCGGAAACGGGGAACAGAGGACACCGATGGCATTGTCGGGGTCGTGCAGGAGGCAACCAACTGATGTGTCTCTCTCATAATGATGTTTCTCTCTCGCTCTCTCTCCCCCCCTTTCCCTTCCATTCTATCTAAAAAAAAAAAAAAACAATGGAAAAATATCCTCCAGTGAGGATTCTCACACACACACACACACACCACTAATTAAAGGAAGCATGTTTGGGGAAATTTCCATGGCGGGGGAGGTGGAGGTGGATATCACTGTATCAGAAATGATATTCTGAATAGGCAAGCCTTGAACTCTAAAAATGTATTATAAAAGATGTCCAACAAATACAAAGTTCAAACAGTTGAGTCAGACCCCACTGTGGGCTACCAGGAAACGGCCCTGTCCTAGGCCCTTCTCTTTGGGGACCCCCTAACACAAAGGCTCCCCATTAGGCCGGGAGAGAGAGCAGTTGTCCCTTCCTGGGACTCCCCAAACCTGTTACGGTGGGCGAGGGTCTGGCCGACCCCCGCGCCCCTGAGTGTGTGCCTGCAAAGAGGCAAATCCTCTGCACCCACCACCCCTCCGAGCCAGGATTCCAGTGTGACCCAGTGAGGCCACGCGTGTGGTTTTGAGGTCGACCTGGAAGCAGCCAGGGTGGCCGGTGGAGAGCTTGATTTGCTCAGAATTGGAGCTGACTCTCGCCTCCCTGAACTCCCACTGGGCCTTCTGGGAGGTCTGGGTGCCTCTGTGTTTCTTCTTTTGGGGTGCTCTGTCCTTAGAGAGCTCTCACCCATCGCCAGCCTATCCCAGCGCTGGGCTGGCCTCCCCTCACTGCTGGCAGCCAGCGCTGAGCGGCACCTGTGTCTGGGCTCTGCCCCCCGCCCGCCCTGAGGTGGCCCTAGAGGGGACCCCCAGCACTGTAACATGAACAAAGTCACGTGGACACACACCTCTTCTTCTCCTCCTCTCCAGCATCCCCTCTGGAGCGGCAGCAGAAACAGGTCAACAGAGGAACATGTCAAAGTCATGCAAGATATGTGGATGGAAAAAGAGAACAAGCGAAAGAAGGAGGGTTATTACAGGCAGAAACAGAGGAGGACAGAGGGAGACAGGGTATTCGAGATAAATCTGTCTCCTAGCAGTTTGAGAGCTAAGCAACGAAAGGAACCCCATTCAGCTACGAGCATCTAAGCGTTTCCTCCTGTTCCATTTCCTGGCAGAGCACAGAGTTCTCTCTGGAGTCCTCAGGAAGAGTGTCAGCCCCGCCCCGTGTGCTCCCTCGGCCACTCCCCCCCCCCCCCACCCAGGAAGGGCGGCCACAGCAGACTGCTGCGGGGGACCGGCAGGCCATCTCGCTCCCGTGAGGGCTCGGTTGCCACCCCAACAGAAAGGTTTCACCTGAGACTCCCCCAGGTGCGAGTGGACTAAAGGCTTAAGCAGCAGGATCTGTTCTCTCTCCTGCCAGGGACAAAGGCTGAGGGGTCTCCCCAGGGGTTCAGAGGCTTCAAAGTGCCAGGACTGGTGGGGTCAGTAAGGTCGCCCGGGACCGGGCTGCTGCCCTGTCCTGCCCAGCACTGTGCGCAGTGGGTGCCACCCTTAGCTCACTGTGACCAGAGAGAGACCTGAGCACCAGCCCCGTGGCATCAGTGCCAACCCCTCACGGCCGCCACGTGCCACGTGCTTTGTGAAACGGTTCGCCCGAGGGGTCTTCTGAAGTGGCAGGACCACCCTCAGGGAAGCTGGGAAGGGCTGCAAACCAGAGGAGCGAGTTGGAAGCAACAACTGCAGTTCTCCAGATGTCAACGCGAAGTTTGGGGGTGGCGGCCAGCCCTGCGCCCCAGGATCCTGCAGCAGTGGTCTGTGCTCAGGATTCGGGCAGAGTGGGTCTGAGGGGTCCTGACGCTTTCATTCAGTGGGGGGGGGGGTCTGCATTTCCTAGGAGGGTCAGGCCAAGTCATGCCAGAGCCCCAGACAGGAAGAGCTCATGCAAGCCAGGTACCCCGCCACCCACGAAGCTCTGTGCCCGGGACCCTTCAGGCAGCCTGCAGGGCACAAGGCCAGAGGGGTTGAAGGAGAAACATAGACATATGGACTCAGCCATTCTTCTGCTCTCCTCTTCAGAAACAGGAAAAGAAAGCTCTCCCGGGTCCTGTTTCCCGAGGAAAGCCGGCCCAGACTTTGCTCCTACCTGGTCGTGGGGGACCGCTTCCTCCTCTCACAGTGGACGGCGTCGAAGAAAGCCGCGTTCCAGAACCGCAGTGTGTGCCTGCGAGACAGAGGCACGGTCAGGTCTCCCCAAGCCAGGAGGGAAAGGCAGCTGTTGGCCCCCTTGAGGGAGGAGGAAGCCAGCTTCCCGCCACCTCTGATGATCTCCTACACGTCTCAGGGAGACAGGGCCGAGAAGAGAAAATGAGCAGGAATCTTCCTCCTGAATCAGGTGCTGCGCTGGGGCTCCTGGCCGAGCATCAGGAGCGCACCTGCACCTCTCCCCCAGGGTGAGACCACGGCACGGGGGACGTGCAGGCAGGACGGTGAGGTGGAGCTGGGTAACCCTGGCTTCTTCAGGCCGACCCTGAAGAGGCGACGGGCAGGGTGCAGACGGAGCCCTTCCCACGCCTCCATCTCCCAGCCAGGCTCCCGAGGCAATGCAGGGGGTTCGGAGAGTCCTGCTTTTCTAGGACAGGTGCTAGTAACAAACGGGAACCTGGCAGGGACAGGCCACATGCAGAGAGCACACACGTTTGCAGGGACACACATTAAGAAACATTCCTCTTAAAGAAGATCGGGGGTCAGTGAACTACGGATTTGGTGGGTGGGCCAAACCCGGCTGCTGCCTGTGCGTGTCAATCAATGTTTATAGGAGCACAGCCTCACCCACTCACATAACAGCAGCGTGGAGTGGTTGCCTGCAAAGCCTCAAATAGTCATCACCTTGCTCTGTTGCAGGTGGTAAGGCAGCTCCCGAGTAAGGCTCCCTGGACAGGTGTCCCAGGGGCTGGTCAGCTTCCACCTCTCCCTGCTTCTTCTTGAACCTGGCCCAGCTCAGGTGGGGCCTCCCCACGGAGGCTGCTGGACAGCTCCAGCCCAGCCCTTCTGGCTGGCCCCTTGTTTTGTTGTGGCCAAGTTCATCCACAGCTAGACTGTGATCTCTGAGGGAGGGGCATGTCTGATACCCTTGGGATTTCAGGTGCCAGTGCACCGCCGACTGTGAGTAAAGACGGTGACGGAGAGGCCTCTCGCTTCAACCCCGACCTTCGTATATATAAAACAGCTCTATTGGGACGTCGTTCCCGCACCGTGAAAGTCACTCTTTTAAAGCATGCAACTCAGTGGTTCCTAGTATGTTCACGGAGTTGTGCAACCATCACCCCTATTTCCAAAATATTCTCATCACCCCACAGAGAAACCCACACCCATCAGTGACTCCTCATTCAGCATTTCCCTCGGCAACCACTGATCTGCTCTGTCTCCAGGGATTTGCTCGTCCTGAAGATTGTATATAAATGACATGACACCACGTGGTCTTTCGTTCTGCCTTCTGTCCCTTAGCAACATGTGTTCCGGGGTCCCCCATGCTAGAGCAGGTACCGGCGCCTCGTCCCTTTACATGGCGGGGTAACACTCCGCGGTAAGTCCCCTTTGTGTATCTACACATCGAACGTACATCTAGGCGGGCGTTCAGACTGTTCCCTCCGTCTGACTGTCACGAATAAGGCCATTATGAACCTATGTGCACACGCTTTTGCTTGAGTGCCCGCTTTCAATTCCTGAGTACAGTCACAGGCGTGGAATTGCTGGGTCACAGGGGAACTCTGTTTAACCTCCTGAGGAACCGCCAGACTGTTTTCCAAAGCGGCTGCCCCATCTGACAATCCCATCAGCGGTCTTTGAGGGTTCAAGTTTCTCCACATCCTCACCACCCCTTGCTATGGTCCATCTGTTTTGGTTTGGCTGCCCCAGGGGGCGCGAGTGACTTTCACTTCTGACGGAGGTGAAGGCGCGCGGCTGCCGGCCCACAGGTGCGAAGGGGGCCTTACCAGATGGGCTGCTGCTTCAGGTGCGTGTACAGGTAGATCTTCTCGCCCTTCCTCTCCTCCTCCGGGCTGCACACGGTCACTGCGGGAGGGTGAGACAGACTGAGCGTGGCTCTGGTCGCACCCACGTTGGCCAATCCCACGGGGATGCTGCTGACGCCAGTGCTTCTCCCCGGGGGCCACAGACACGCACACTGAAACTGCACCACGGCTTTCCTGCTGCCCGCGGGCAGTACTGACGCTCCTCACACCTGGCAGTGACCCTTTCCGAGGGAGGGGTCCCTGGAAGGCTCCTGCACCCCCGGTGATACCTCCCTGAACTTCCTTGGGATAAGAAGCTTAGTTCCTGCAGCCTCTCCCTAGAGAAGTGGCTCTTCTGCAGAAGTTCAGTGAGAAAACAGGCTGGGGCTGAGAGCAACTGGGGAGTCACCTGCGGCAGCACCTGGTGCTCAGGGGCAGCGGCGCCCCCAGGACGATGCGGAACCTGCTTGTTTGGTGCTGCTCTTTAAAGGTGGGCTGGTTGGTTAGGGCGGGGGGCCTAGGAAGTGACGGGAGTTCAAGCGGAGTGGGGATGGGGTTGGGGGTTGGGGGGAGAAGTCTGGGGCAAAAAAAAAGGTGGGCTGGCCGAAGACTCCTGTGTTACTGGGACTGGGTAGCCGGGAGGCACTCACCAGTTTTCTGCGGCTTGTCCTTGGGCTTGCTCTCATCCTCCCTGGGGGAGAGAAACCACAGCGTGACAATGGGACCCCACACCCTCAAAGGAACCGTTTTACATTGCTGAAACGGGATTCAGTCTCATAACCAGTGTGTGCGCTTCATGTGGTTTTCTCCAAAAGTTTTTCTATTAAATCAATGCTATATTTGTTCATTGCCAGTCTTTTTCAATTTAGGCTTCTTTATGCCATGTCCTCTGAATTCAAAACTATGTGGACCAGAGAAGGAATAAAGGCAAGTCAGCTGGTTGTAACCAAGCTGCTGGTGACAGCAGGGACCCCAGGGTGGCTGGCATGGGCCCTGGGCCCACCGCTCTCTTGCTGACGTGCCCTTTTCTCCGTGGAAGTTTCAGCTTCTACACGCCTATTATGAGGGTCCTGCCTTTCTGTGGGAGAGCCGCTGTCCTGGGGACAGTGGTTTCTCCTGAGTTGGCCTCGTTCCTTTCACACAAGCTCCCACCACAGAGGAAGAAGGAGGGGGGAGGGTTTGAATTTCCCTCCTGCCAACTGGCAATTCCCACACGCTCCTCATCCACCCTAGAAAACACGGACCCACAGGACATCCCTGCATGTCAACTGACAGAATGGCGCCTGGAAACCTGAGAAAAGTCGGGGGGCAGGGAGTCAACCTGGGCTGGCAGCTGCGCTTCTCGGGTGCAGCACTCGGCCCCAAAGATCGGCACAGCCGAAGAGATTCTCCCATCACCAGGCCAGGGACTCCTCGTCCCCTCGAACTCAATGTAACCTCCATTGTTTGTCATGCCAGCCTGCCTGTCCTTCCCCAGTGAGACAGAGACACACACCAGGTAACACTTACTCGTTTTTCCTGACCAGGGGTCCCTTCAGCTTGGTCTCCAGCCCCCCGAAGAAGCCCTTGACGTTCTCCGTCTTGGCCGATGTGTTCTTCAGCAGCCGCTCGGCGATGTCCTTCTTCTCTGCCAACCAGCTGTTGGCGGACTTCAGGTAGGAGTCGATGCTCCCCGCAGGCTTCTCCTTGGACTCTGAGGGAAGCAGGTGCGGTTTACCTAGGGCCAGACGGGGAGAGTAAGTGGGAGGAAGAACCACATTGTGCAGCAGTAATAACAGAGGGCGGAAAGGAACTGTTAGCTGCGGGAGCCACTCCGGCGTGGCGGGGCGACCTCCTTCTACAATGGCCCAGACACGGCAGGGAAAGCCAGTGGCTCCGCGGCGCCCTGGAGAGGATGTGAGCCTGGGCACCTGCTCTCTCAGGGCAGCCGCGAAGTCAGCCAGGTGCCGCAGGGGCTGAAGAAGAAACAGGCAAGGATCCAGCCCCAAAGAAGCACGCAGCCCAGACAGATGAGCAGTGCACACACACAGTGAGAGCGTAACGTGGCAGTGAGGCCCAGGACTGGAGGACAGCAGAGGAAAGAGGAGGCACGCAGATTCCAGACAGGCTTGATGGCACCTGGATGGGCCTGAAACAGGAGGGTACCGGATGAGGGAGGTGGCGAGAAGAGGGTATTCTGGGAGGAGGAGGAGTGTGAGTGGAGGCAACACAAGGAATGTCCCTTTCTAAGGGCAGTGTAGGGACCTTCAGGCCAAGACGCCCCTGCAGGCCAAGGCGCCCCAACCGGTCAAAGGGTACTGTGCAGGTCAAGGAACTGAGTATCTTCTACTAATTTAAGCTGCTCTGTGCACAGCTCTGACTCAGATAAGCAGGGTCCAGCTGTTCTTTGAGAAGGAGGAACAGAGTTTGGGTGAAGCGTTCCCATCTGACCCAAAGGCAGCTGATGAGTGGCCCAGCATCAAAAGCCTGCCCGGTGATGACCTGGCCGAGCTCAAGCAGTCAGACCAGCTCCTGCCAACAGAACTGAGGGGCATGAAGAGGATGGCTGTTGGGAATGAGGAGAAGACGGAACCAGGTTTCAGAGGACAGGGATACACCGCGAGAGTGAACGCGAGGGTCATGCAGACAGGGTGGGAAGGGAGGCTGGGCTGGCACTGCCATGTGCAGAGGCCCCCAGCAACCTTCTCCTGACAGTGGCCCGCATGAGACTCTGCTGCAGCAGTTTAAGACAGGGAGCCCTCCAGCTCCAGCGGACCGGAAAGTTCCAACGGCATGAGCCAGGAGGGCTGTCAGAGCCTCTGCACCCAGAAAAGGCAGCATTCCTCTGGCTCACACCTGGGAACACTTCCCAGCCTCAGATCCGAGACTGTTCACCCTCCTTCAACAGCCAACCCTGGGTCCTATTTTACTAAAACCTGAAAAGGACGTCCTTACATCCAGCAATCCCTGTGCAGATCACGAACTGTCCTGCTTCCTACCAGCTGGGTGGTTTCCTTCGCACTGTGGACAAGGACTGGACCCACAATACAGGCCACGTCTCTTCCTGTTTTGGGAACCTCACCCCTTGCTCATTCCCTCCCTAACTTCAGCTTTCACTGTTTTCTGGAAGCCTCACAGCTTTGCCTTTAATCGGGGGGAAATCCTTATTTGGTGACACGTTAGAAGTTGGCAAGTCTTTCGTTTCCAAGTTTGCCCTCCAGGTGAGCCACGCCCCCGTGTCTTACCGATGTGGTAGTAAGTGAAGCACATGGTCATGAGGTTCTTGGCAGGCCCAAAGTCATCCATCTGATGGCACCTGAAACGAGAGGCAAGGCTGAATCATCGTCCCACCCGATTTTCTTTTTATTTTTTTCCCCACCCGATTTTCTTATGGCAAGTTCATGAAACAAGACCAAAATCCTTTACAAACACGCCTAGGTTAATATCTCACTCCCCAGATACTACCTAGGAGAGGCAAGAAAAATAATCCCCTGTGGCTCAAGGAGAGGAGGTCCCCACAGGCACAGTGAGGACCGGGTCTGATCCTGGGCAGGAGGAAGTTCACATCCGTCAGCCTGGCCTCATTTTCAAGGTGGAACAGCCAAGGCCTGGGAAGCTCAACCCGACACACAGGAGCAGTGCCAGGACTGGAAGTCGGGCCTCGGGTCTCAGGTCAAAGCGGGTGGCCCTCCAGCCCCTCCTTCTCAGGAACTGGCAGTGAACTGGATGACACGCTCCAGTCAGTGGCTCTCAGACTTGGGCAGCATCAGCATCACCTTGAGGGCACAGTAAGGTGTGGATTGCTGGGCACCCCCAAAATGTGTGGCTTAGCAGGCCCGGGGCAGGGCCTGAGAATATCCATTTCTAACAGACTGTCTGTGAGGCTGATGTTCTGATGCTCCTGGCCCAGGGATGGCGCTTTGAGAACCACTGGGAATATGCATGCCTACCGACACCATGTCCCTTGCTGAAAATTAAATGATTACATACCAGAACCTTTTATGTACTAAAAAATGTTCTGCCAATGTAAAGAATCATAGTGACTATATTCTATTATACTTACTATATTACAGTTTATAAGATACACATAGATCCATTCAACTTAGCAAACAATAAAGGGAAACTCTTCAAAAAGAGAGCCTGTCCGCCGCTAGGAGTCTGCACTGATCGTTGTAAAGCTACACTGGTGGCCACTGCAGCAGTGCCAGTTAGAGAAGAGTGGCCAGGGATCATCTCAATGCTATCAACCGGGCACGAGTTGAATACATTATGACACACTGATGTATTACAATACAAATGTAGCATACAAATGTAACAACACAGCCGTTACAAATGTAACAACACAGCCGTTACAAATGCAGAACCGGACGTGAATGCAATGCCTTTTCGGAAAAATAATACGTATTTGCCGACAGGTGCATCATTAACGGTGGTTTTCATCGGGAGAGGGCTCCGAAGGGAGAGAAAGGGGTGTGAAAGGTTTTCCTTTGCATTGCAGGCTTCAGTGCCTTTCTGTCCTGTTCCTTTTCACACTTTCCTTTCCTGTTTAGTTTTTAATCTTGGAGAAATAGTGTTTAAAAAAAAAAAGTCAACAGAAATGATCTGGATAGTGGGTTTGGGCCATTTTTGTTCATCTTTTAATATAAAAATAATTTTAAAAAATGTTTTTATTGATGTTTTAGAGAGAGGAAGGGAGAGAGAGATAGAAACATCGATGTGAGAAACATCAATCGGCCGCCTCCTGCACGCCCCTTACTGGGGATCGAGCCCACAACCCGGGCGTGTGTCCCGACCGGGAATGAACCGAAACCTCCCAGTCCACCGGAGGACATTCAATCCACTGAGCCACACCAGCCAGGCTATAAAAACAATTTAATAAATGTAAAGAACTAAACTACTAATAAAACCATAACAGACCAAATAAAAGTAAAAACTAAAGATACTAATAAACTAAAAATTATAAAACACATCTATTTTTTAAAAATTAATAAATATTTCAAAATATTATGACTTTTTTTTTTTTTTATCCTCACCCGAGGACATTTTGCATTTATCTTCAGATACAGCGGGAGGGAGAGAGTGGGGAAGAGAGAGAGACAAATGTCGATGTCAGAGAGACACACTGACTGGTTGCCACCCACATGACCCCAACCAGGGCCGGGGACAAACTGCAACCGAGGTACGTGCCCTCGGCGGGAACCGAAACCCGGGACTCTCTGGTGTGCGGGCCGACGCTCTAACCGCTGAGCCAAACTGGCCAGGGCATGACGTTTTGTTTTGTTTTGCGACCACACAATACCTATATGCTTACAAAGCAATGGGAAGATTTTGTTTTGGCAGGGTTGAAACTTGCCTTCAATTTTATTTACTTAAGGAAAAATACAAAGACAAGTTGAGAATTAGATAATATGTTACCATGCGGGACAGGCAAATCTACACAAACTACGGGGTCATGAGAATTCCTGTTGATGTAAACGTCCGGAGGTTGAAGTACGTTCAGTGTCTGACAGCAGGATGCACACAAGACAACCCGGGGCTGCTTTCCATGAGTGCCCTCTGTGCTCCCGGCGGAGGCGGGGCACACCTAATTCCCCCACCGGGACTGTTTCCAGAACTCGGGATGTTCCGAACAAGTGCAGGAAACACACGGATCCTCGGCTCTTTTGCTCGCTTTCCTCCAGTACCTGCCCCGTGTTCATGGTGGAAGAGATGAGGAGACACCAAGACACATGGGGAGTTCAGACGGAAGAGAAGAGCTCTGTTTCTGTTGTGAGAAGGAAGGGAAGGACAACACGGACACGGGGACGCAGGGAGGTGGCCATGGTCTAAGCCACGGGACCAGGACCCGCTGTGAGGCCACACTGAGGGGATGGGGGAAGGGGGACGCAAGTGGCTGTCAGATCGGCCCCTTCTTTTCCCACCCACAATCTGTCCCGTCCACCTGGGTCATGCAAGCCACTGCTCGGCTTCCCCAGGCTTAAATGCGTCCCTGAGATTCATACTTCGGAGGACACGTCACCCACTCTGATGCAACTCCAAGACATCTGAAGCAGGTCTGGCAGCCCTCGAGCCCTGGGGCCTCAGGAGGAGAGCCCGGTGAGTCCCAAGGCCTGCCTCCCACAGCTACACAGAGCGGTGGGGGCCCTCCACCACCCACACGGTCTACGGATGCCTTTGTGAGAAAAGGCTCCCGCAGTGCCAAATTCCTCCCTAGAGCAGGCTGTGTCACCCAATCATATCATTAAGTGGGCGGGCACCTAGCTTGAAGTACTTCACAACAGGAAATCAAGAGAATTCCAGGCCTCTGCTGGAGGAGGGTAAGGCCGACTGTGTGTAATCACAGCCTTTCCTGAAGCTCAGTGGAGGAACTGACTCACACCCAGCTGCGGACCTCCCATCTCTACTGCCAGGTAAGGATGCTCACGAACTCCCTCCCACGAGACGCTGCTCACGACTTCTCCTTTGAGTGGATGCTGGGTGTATCGCAGCAACTGCCAGCTAGTGACTGTGCCGCTGTTATTCACAACTGGGTGGTTACAGGGCGGGGAGGGGAGGGGAGACACGCTCCTTAGGACAAAGGCTTTGAGCAACAGCACTACTTACTCGAACAGGACCACTGCAAAAGACTGCACGAGGCGGTAGAAGGTCGGCTCTGAGACACACTTGGAATTGCAGCGCTGTCGAGGAGAGGGCAAACACGTCACGGGGGCAGCCGGGTGGCAGAGGTACCCTGCAGCTCAGACAGGCTGTGGGCTTCCCACGCTGAGCATCTCTCAAACCAAGACCCCGGCAGGTGCTGGCGCCCAGCACGTGACCACAGCTCGCTGGAGCACAGGCAGATGTTCTCCTGCGTCTCCCGATGCGACTGTACCAACTGGGAACCTTACCCCCTCACCCACGCACGGAAAAGTATAGCGGGACAAAACCCCAAAATGACGACGTTGGCTATTTCTGGATTGTAGATTTATGAGTAGTTTTTGTATTTTTGCTTACTTGCATTTCCTCATTTTTCTTTGAAGAATAAATTATTTGTGATAACAATACTTTAAAACGAAGAACTTAAGCCAGTTTACAGGAAGAAAAAAAGAACCTACTGGATATTTGCAAACCAATTCTTTTTCTGAACTTACAGGCTGTCGTTGTCTTGAAAATATCTTTAGAAAAACTGAATAGTGGAGGTTATTTATTTAAATTTTGCATGGACATAACCCACATGTTTGCCTTTGAAAACGAAGTTTCCTGAAATGTCATGTGGTGGACGGGCCTCTGCTTACTCATCCCTCTCCAGTGAGGCACCCAAATGAGCCCCTTCCCACTTCCCACTGTTCTAAACAGGCTTTGCCAGAACATCTTGAGATAAGTGTTCCTTTTTTTCTGTTGGGTCATTTCCCTTGACTCTTTTCTCCTGAGTGGAGGAGTTAAAAGGAGAGGATGCTACACATCACCAGCCCCCTCCCCGTCGCCTCCCCTTACCTGGGTGCTTCTCCTGGCACCTGCCCTTACCTGGGCGCTCACGTATCGCGCAAACCACTCCCGGCCTTTCCCACTTTCACTGCTGCAGTACTCCCCAAACTTGGCTTTCTCCTCCTGGTCCAAGTCCTCCCTGAAAAAAAGAGCAGAGAGGGGGAAAAAAAAAAAAAAAAAACACCTTTCAATCCTCTGGAACAAAAAGGGTTATAGTAGGGAAAGAGGAAAGAGAGGAACCCCAGCTGATTTAGCTGCCTGATCTACTTCAGCTCATCTTACCCTCCGGGTATCCCTCTCAAGGAAACGGGTTATTTCTATTTCAGAGGTGAGGAGACTGGCTTGGAGGATCAGACACAGCTGGGGAGTCAACGGGGGCTCCATCCCTGTTCCTGCTCCCTTGTCCTCCTGCCTCTGGTTAGGGGGTCCAGGCACTAACAAGGCTGACATCACCCTTCTCCGAGGGCTTGGTTCTCGAGCTCCTCTCACTCATCTTTGGTGCTGAAGCCAGCAGGGATCCACCCACTGAATTCAAGAATGCCCGTCTCAGTACGACACATGTGTCTGACGCCACCTCCGACCAACAGGAAGGTGTGGTTGCTTAATCCTCTGAGCTTCTGAAAAGCCAGTCTGCTCACCTCTGTCCACGCTGTAAGGGGTGGAAACTAGGGGACCGCAGGGGGTCACCCCCTCCAGGGTCGACAAAGTGGTCATTGGTCTCAAACCCCTAGGGGGACGAATACTCCACTCCAAATTTAACGACTAGAAAAATGAAGGAGGAGCGGGAGATAAATCGGCTTGTGCGAAGTTTCATTTATTTAAGGTTCTGTAGAAAACATCTCGGTCTCGTTTATCCCCAAACACCAGATGAAATATGAGAATTTGCCAGCCATTCGCTCTTGAAAATGCATCCGATCCAGCTGTCCACGTTCCATAATGCCGACAGGCTGCCGCAAACACAGACCAGCCTTCCTGGCGAACTGACAAGCGTTGGGGCTTTCCCCCCTTTTCATTAACGGGGTGTGCTCAGAGAAAGCTGACTACTGGCAGTGTTACTCAAACAAAGTAAGTGGGAAGCCGCATCTACTGCTCTCCTAGGATGCATTCAAAATCAAACATACAGGTGTCTTTGGATAGCCAAAGAGATGGATTATCATTTGAAAATCCCCCACGCCTTTTTTTTTTTTTAAGTCCTCACCTGAGGATACTTTTCCATTTATCTTCAGATAGAGTGAGGGGGAGGAGGGGGTAAGAGAGACGGGGAGGGGGAGAGAGGGGGGGAGGTGGGGGGAGAGAGAGATGGGGAGGGGGAGAGAGGGGGAATGGTGGGGGGAGAGAGAGAGATATCGATTGGCTGCCTCCCACACGACCCCCGACCAGGGCCAAGGACCGAACTGCAACTGAGGTACGTGCCCTTGACCTGAATTGAACCCATGACTCTTTGGTCCGAGGGCCAACGCTCTAACCGCTGAGCCAAACCGGCCAGGGCTGAAAATGTCCCTGTTTTAACTGCAGAGAAAACTGAGGCACACCTGAAAAAGGCAGGCACCAACTCTGCCCGTTGACAGACAAAGGACCTAAATCATGATAGAAAGAGCGTGTTCTTTGCAGAGTGTCACCGGCAGACATTCTTACTGCTTTAATGAGCTGGAAAGCGTCCCCTTCTCCCAGAGCTGCTCAGACTGTACCGTGTGTGTGAGCAGTCTAGAGACCTTGTTAAAAGGCAGATTCAGACCTGGTGGGGCTGGGTGCGGCCCAAGACTCAGCATTTCTAAGAAGCTGCCAGTGATGCGGATGCTTCGGACCTACAGAAGACAGTCTGGGCGGCAAGACCTTCAGCCCCGAACGCGCTGCTGTCAGTGATGCGAGACCCCTGGTCAATACCTGCCACCGTGAATTTGGGTTTGTTTGCCTCCCCTTGCCCTTGGCTGAGATATGAATGCATGAGGGCAGGGGAGCTACAGGCCGATCCACAGATTCCCGGCTCTTCTGCCTGCATTCTAACTCCCGCTTCCTCTTCCTGCTACTCCAATCATCAACGCTCCTTGCCCACCCCTTCAAGAACTGCGAAAGAAAGGCCAGAAAGAGGTGCGAGGAAGAGTCCCCATCCTAGCAGCTGCGTACGGCTCAGCTGCCCATGAGCATCACAAGGAGCGTGGGTCCCTAAATTTAATGTCAGCTAATAATTGCGGCCCCCTAGCCAAGCATGACCCTGGCACGAAATGCCAACGAGGAGCTAACCTGAAAGTGCTCAGATACCGGGAAAGCAAAACTAGTGCCCTCTTGGGTTCGGCAATGAGGTAAGGGTGTCAGTGGAGTGGTCAAAGCGGTGGTGGGAGGGGAGAAATTCCCCAGCTGGTTCTATCTGCAGCCCAGGCTGGGGTTATGAACCCCTGGGGAGGCCCATCCCTGGATGGTGAGGGGCCGGAAGCCCTGGCCCCGGGGGATGCTCTGCTCAGGGACGGAGCCCAGAGCGGAGAAGCCACTGGACTTACCCTCCAGAGAAGATCTTCTCCACGTAGCTGCGCATGAACTCCCTGAGCTCCAGGGCCTCCTCGTCCTTGGCCGACTCCGTGCTCTGGTTGGAGGAGAAGGAGTCGTTGGAGGAGGAGCGGCGGTACTGGTCCCAGGACGGGTGTGAGGGCGACTCGCCCATGTCGTTCTCGCTGTCTGCCGACTCCGTGGTTTCACTCTCCGACCCGCCGTCACCCTGGGAGCTGTCCCCATCCTGCAGCTTTGGTGGCAGCACGTCCACGGGTGAGGAGGAGGATGGCTCGGTCTCAAAGTCAATCAACGAGCCCACGGGGACCTCCGGGGCCTCCATGGCTCGAGTGGGCGGCCAAGGAGGATGCCAGGTGGGTAGGCCGAAGGACTGGATTCCCAGGACTGTCCGTGGGAGCTGGAGACCACACGGGAGCCTGCCAAGCGCATGTGAGTTGCTTGGCAACTCCTGGCCAACAGGAATGAGTCCTCTGGGGCAGCTCACGTGGCCCTAAGGCATCTAGGATGGAAGCACATAAACATGATCAGCAGGAGAGCAGCACCTTATGTAAGGGAAAGTCAGCACCGAGAATCCAGACGTGAATGAATGAGGTATCCAATTCCCTGTCCCAAATTCCAGAATTTGGGACACCTCTACACTCTCATCATTTACCTCCTGTCCACTTTCCTGTCAAGCACCTGGTGTATGCATGGTAGGCACTCAATAAACATTTGCTGAATAAATGAACAAATAAACACCAATAATAAGGACTTCTTCCAACTAAGCAAATAGACTTCAAGAGGGCTGCATCTGCCGGCCCTCTCCCCACTGCAGCCTACCAGGCTGAGACTAATAAATAAAAAGTCTGACCAGGCTGGAGTCAGAGTCACCAGAGACACACCTGCCACCCACTGTCATTGGGATCAACGGCTATGGAAGATGGGTGTCGTCAGGTGTATCAGGAAAAGAGGCTTCTGCTAAGCACATGGGCCCCACCCCTCCTAGGCTCACACATCTTCCTTCCTGGGTTCCCTTCTTAGCATTCTTCCACTCAAGACCCAGAATCTCCCCAGGCTTCGGATACAGTAAAACCTCGCTATAATGGACTGATTTTGGCAGGGGGGTGTCCGTTAAAGCCGAAAGTCCATTACATGATAAAGTAGGTTTTCTGAACGCGTATGTTAGAAAACTGACACGTTAGTTAGTTTACCTGTTTTTACTTATGTAGACACGTTTGTGTAATTAAAATGAAGTATGTATGAAAAGTTTAATTCCACAGAGAAGTTTTCTATATGTATTACCGTAATTTAAATGTATACTGAATAGGTCTGTAAGTGAGCATTCACCAGGCACCACGAGTAAACAAATGCACACGGCTGGGGCGGGGCTCAGTGCACTAGGGAACATTGGCCCCCACATGTTCAAACTGCTGCAGAAAGTCATGCCACGGGACAACGGAACCAATTACCCCGTGCAATGCGGTGTGATCACGTGCTCATCAGTAGCCCGACGCTGTTTACGAGTGGTGACTCTGCCCCAACCTCTCCTTTCTCCCTTCTTCCTGCACCACAGCCTCTCTGGATGATGACATTTGCCTTGCGGTGTCCTTCCTTCTGTTACTTAGGCTGGGCGGTCCTCGTCCTTCTCTTCTATCTTCCTGCCTCACCCCCACCCAGAATTTTATCCACCCCTCAAGGCTTGGCTTAGTACCAGCTCTTCTGAGAAGCTTCCCTCCAGCTATATTCAAAATAATTCACTTACTGAGTCCTCTCTGGGCCCTGGCATTTTATTTACCCTCACTTATAATTCTGTTTGTTTGGTGGGTAGATATTCGTATTTCTGTTTATCCCACTGAAGTATAACCCCAGGCGGGTGGACCGGGCCTCGGCCGCCTTTGCAGCGATCCCAGTGCCCGGCACAGAGTCTTGACTGAGTAAGTGTTCACTGTATGTCTGCTGAATGAGGAACAGCTCTGACCGTGAACACACTCTGAGGATCCGGAGAGTTGACGACACAGGCTACAGAGCGGCAGAGCTGGGAGAAGAATCTTTGCTTCTAAACCAGGTCTCCTGACGGCCAGTTTGGGAGTCACCCGCCAGTTCTGGGGCCCTCCCTTCCCAGTGACGAGGCTCAGACTGCGAAGCAGGAAATAGAAGCCCTTGGGTTTCCAAAGCTCCTCCAGGCAAGAGCACATCCTGACCGGGGCCACATCCCTCTCCTCCCTTTTTAACAGACCCAAATATCTAGGACAACACCTGGCAGACAGGTGTTGCTGATATCGATGAACTGATGCATCTTCTGAGGGTAATTCAATATCGAAACTGCATTTACTGCCTGTTAAGAGCTTAATGTTCATACATCGATTACGGGTTCCTCCAAATGCCCCAGCCCAGAATATTTTTAAACGCCCTGATGGAACGGCTGGCGCCTCGTCATCAGAGTGGCAATGGCACACGCTCAGTGGAGTCCCGCAAAGCTTGCCTTGGTCCAAAAGAGAGATGCATGAACCCTAGCGCAAAATAACTTTCTGGGCCAGGAGAGCAATAGGGACTCTCAGGAGCTCAGACAGCAGCACACTCCCACTCAGAGGGCTCCAGATTAAGGAGTGGCAGGCTGGGGTGGGGCAGCCCGGGATCCCCCTCTCCAGCCGTGTCAGTGAGCCGTGGCCTCTGCTCTCTGCGCTGGGTCTCACCATGTGAGACATGAGGCCAGGTTAGATCTCTGAGGTCCTTCTGGCAATCGTGTCCTCAGACTCTCCAAAGAACAGGAAGTCACACCTATGATAACGTACCTGACATTAAAATGGAAAATCACACACTAGGAAAGCGTTTGTAGTCACTACGATAGAAAAATTGAGTCAATCAGTTTGTATTATAAATGCACCCAAATCCAACTAAAAAAAAAAAATCTATATTCTAATAGATACTAAAAAAGTTATATTCTAATAGATATACAAACTACTCAAATAGGTAAGGCACACAAGAGGAAACACCATTATTAAATGCCAAGACAATTCTTCAACCCATACTAATAACCACACTTATAGATAGGCAAATTAAAACAATTAGGTACCATCTTAGACTACTAAATTAGCAAAAATTTTAAAATTATAATCCAAATGCTGATGAGGTTATGATAAAACTAATATTCTCAAACAACCCTGGCAATAGGGATAAATACTTTAAAAAGCAGTTTCTATAATTCTCATTTTTCTTTCCTCTGATGCAGAAATTTAAATGCTTGGAATTTACCCTAAGAAAATAATTCAAAACACTCAAAAACACTTATGTGAAGAAAAATGCTCACTGCAATAGTATTTCTAATCCTGATAAACGAGGGGTAAAATCTAAATATAGTAAAATGGCAAATAAATTCTAACAATCTGATGCAATAGTAATCAGTGTATATGCAATTAGAAAACAATGAGAACATCAGTGAAGATTCACTTTATAGTTAAGAAAACAAAATATTTTACAGCCAACAAATAATTACTTAATCCTACTGCATGCCACCCTCTGTTCTGGGTTCCGAGAATGCTGAGTGAATGAATTTTAATTTTACCATAATTACGATTATGTATACATATGGAAAAGGACTAAAAAAGATGATAGAAGTGTATTACAGGGCTGGCACAGAGGCAATCTCCCCTTTTTATTTTGTTCTTGACCACAACAATGCAGTTTGCAACAGATAAAAATTCAGAGGGAAAAGGAAACAGGTATCCTGAAACATTTCAAGTGGTCGGAAGGGTGTATCTATGTACCAGAGCAGAACCCGCGCAGCACAAGAGGTTCAAGATCAGACCAAATTATCATGGCTATTTCTGGTCCAGCCTGAGGCTAATGAGAAGCTCTCCCAGCCCCTTCCTAGCCGGAAAATTCTGGGAGCGCATGAGTCATCCTTTCCCAGAAGCCTCCTCCGCGGGCTCAGGAAGGGGGGGACGAAGTGAGATGGAGAGGCACCAAGCGAGGGCCCAGTCCTGAGCACCATGAGGGCACTGTGAGCTGCAGCACTGGGCCCTGGGGCCCTGTGCACTGTCATCTCATACCGCTGCCCCTGTGCCCCCTCAGCCAAGGTATCTCATGTCTCTTGGGAAAGAAGGCAGGGATGCCAAACCTGTCCACAGAACTAACAGCAGGTTGAAGGGGGTGTTGGTGCTGAGGGTCTCGGAAGCCAGCCCACCCTTTTTCTCCAGGAAGGAAATGTAATACAGGTCTCTGTGCAGGACAAGGTGATGGTCCTCTGAGCACATCAGGATCACACACCTCAAGGGACTACCTGTGTTGGGCCAGCCAGAGGACACAGAGGAAGTGAGCCCAGTGGGGACTGATGTCATTGTCCTTGCTCAGGGCCAGACAGGCACTGCCATGCAGGATCTCGAGCCCAGTGGTATCAGATCTAAAGAGCTTTCCAAAGAACGCTGAAATCAATTATGTGAAATCTTCCCATTCTTCAACCTCGGCAACCAGTTACATTTACTTCAAAACATGTCATTGGCCAAAGAAAACACTTCTGTGGATCGCCCACCAATCCATTTGCTTGTTTTACACACAGAGGCTCCTAGACCCACGGCAGATCAATACTCTGAGACTCAGGGTTTTAAAATGTGGCAGAATCTCTGCAGTTCCAGAGTGTGGATATTAAAAATGCTTTTCTACAGACCGGAAGCAGAACAAACCTTCCCACAATTGCACTTTTACAATTTATTTCCTAACCCTTATGACAGAAGTTTCTACCAACTAAATTAGGCTAAAATTCCAAGTCAGCCTATAATTTCCAATGGCCTTAACCATCCGTTCAGTCAACAAATACTTACTGAGCAGTTGTATGCATCCACTACTGTGCAAGGAGCTGGGGATGCAGCCATGAACAAGGCCGTATGGAGCATCTGGTCAGAGAGAGAGAGAGAGAGAAAGAGAGAGAGAGAGAGAGAGAGAGAGAGAGAGAGAGTGTGTGTGTGTGTGTGTGTGTGTGTGTGTGTGTTGGAGGGCAGGGGAAGGGTTAGAGACAGTTAATAAAATAAAAACCCAGGGACAGTCTCAAGGTGACGTCCCTGAGAGTGCTGGGAGGGGTGCTTCTTTGGACTGAGGGCCAGGGAGGGGGATATTTGAGCCAAGACAGAAGATCAGCTGGCAAGACCTGAGGGTCTGCTGAGGAGAGGAGAGTGGTCTGGGCAGAGGGAACAGCCTGCACAGAGGCCCTAAGCAGTGATGACTTTGGAAAGTTCAGGAACTGGGAAGACTTGATGAGGTGGGGAGCAGCTTCTCCCTCGAAGAGGTTGGCCAGGTGGGCTGGGCCAGATGTGCAGGAGGGCTTGTCGGGCACGGTGGGTGCCTGGAATGCATTCTAAGGGCGCTGGACAGGCACAGGAGGAATTGAGCACAGGCAGCTGCCATGGAGAACAGGAAGACAGCAAAGGGGCCAGTAGCAACATTCTGGTGGAAGTCTCCTGACCTCCTGTGGCCACCTCCTTCCGCCCAGCCTTTGCCCGCCACAGCGGGCCCAGCTGCAGAAGGAACTTGGAAGGAGATTGCTTCTTGCGGGGGTTCAGCCACATCCCCAAGAGACTTTGCTCAAACTCTGATTTCCCCAAGCAACCAGAGGCAGAACTTCCACAGCAAGTTGGCCTTGAGTAATCAGATGAGGTTCCCTGGGGGAGAATCCAGAACGTTCTGTAACTCTGCCCCTTGCCATTAACCTCAGGCCGCTCCCTCTCTTTTACTGTCCCCAAGAGCCACCAGACATGCTGCTCCTCTCACAAGAAGACTGAAAAACCTCGCTGGACCAGCACACACAGCACACAGGGGCTCATGTCCAAGTCCACCTGGTTTGTTTCCCATCTCACAACATCAGTAAATCAAGGCTTGGACCCGCCTACACCCAGCTCGAAAGTGACAGAGCACAGAATCTACACACAGGTCACCTTCGAAGCCTGTGCTCCTGACCGCCACGCTGTCCCCACAGCCACCTCCCTGATGCTCCCCTGAGGACACATTCCTAGAAGTGGAACTGCTGGGTCAGAGGTTCGCACACTATGATGATATTGACAAATTACCTTCTCCAGAGTCTGTACTGTGGCGATACATACTGGGTGGGTTTTACATTTGCACCTTGATTTCAACTGTAAGGTCAAAACACTGCCGCACCCCGAATTCAGAACTAAGCGCAGGGCACTGCACAAGGAAGGGCAGGTTCACTGTGCGGACAGGGGAACTGGGACGGGTGAGGCCAGTGTGTTTGGGGAACCAGAACAGCCCCTCACCCCCAGCATATGACGAAGGCATCTAGTTCGATCACTTTACCTGATGACTAGCCCACACAAAGAAAAGCCAACGTCTTTTTCCTTGAGTTTCAGCCCCACTCAGTCAGACTGGAAAATCATTTAAGTCTGTATTGGTTTCCTATTTTTGGAAAATGTGAATCTGAATTTCTGTTTGCCCTAATCATTTGGATTATTACCAAGATAAATGAGCTCACACATGGCAGGTCATAGAAGCAGCACGTAGGGAGCCCCTCCTGGCTCGTGGGGGTTAGCTGAACGAGCACCCCCGTGACAATGTGAGACAGCCGAAAAAAGGAACCGAGGTTGATGTTACCAGAGCAGCTGACGCTTTCCAAGGCACAAACATACGTAAAAACAGTTCCGTTTTGACCACTCCATCACGCTGCTAGGGCAGTATTGCATTTTTACTCCCACTTTAGAGATAAGAAGTCTGGGGCTGGAGGAGGGAGCTGTGTGGCTATGTGGGGTCACCTGGCAGGTGTGTGGAGAGCAGGACGACCTACTGTTCAGGACTAGAGCTCAAAGGTCCCTTGCAGATACTGCCTGAGCTTCTGCTATATTTTGATCTCCCTTCAACCATCGCCTGAATGTCATCTGCTGGGCCTCCTGTAAAGCAGTGAGCTAACCCCCCCATAAAAAACTATCCTGCTTTGCCCTGACCGGTTTGGCTCAGCAGTTAGAGCGTCGGCCTGCGGTCCAGAGAGACCCGGGTTCGGTTCCCGCTGAGGGCATGTGCCTCGGTTGCGGTTTGTCCCCGGCCCTGGTTGGTCGTGCAGGTGGCAGCCACTCAATGTGTCCCTTTCATGTCGATATTTCTCTCTCTCTCTCTTCCTCTCTCTCCCTCCCACTCTATCTGAACAAAAAATGAAAAAATGTCCTCGGGTGAGGATAAAAAAAAACACAAAAAACTATCCTGCTTTGCCTAGGTGTGGTCGGGGGCCAGTGAACATTAAGAAGAACTGCACACCCCAGCCAGGTGTGGGTTACTGTACTAAAAGACCCTCTACCCTGAGACGGAGAGAAGGTGAGGGTCTAGGGTGGGAAGCAGAGTATTAATAACTCTCCCTCCACAGTGACCAGACTCACGTTAACACTGGGGTTTCACCCCTGAAGGACGGTTCACTCCCTAGATGTGGGCGCCCCATTCGTGCAGCCCTCTGCCTAATGCAGCAACCGCTCCAATGAATGCCCTCTGTGGCTTTTCAGGAAATGTCTTTCAGGAGACGTGCCCGAAGAACCCCAGAAAAGCACGTCTGTTTTCCCTCTGTGGCTGTGACCACAAGGTGTTCTGAAGACGGAAGGGAAGGGCCACTGTGACTGGCTAAGGAGGCCGAGGAGCCTGAGCCTATCCAGGAATGGGCCCGGGGCTCGGCCAGGAGCAGGGTCTGATGGCATCTTCTTAGCTGGATGTCCTAGCTGGACTCTGCCCAGGACTAGAGGAGACAGCCTGGCCAAGGGGAATGCCCAATCCTCACCCCAGGAGGCCCAGACCAGGAAGCTATGGTTCTCAAGCTGGGCTGGGGCACCCCAGACACCTGAGCAAAGTCACAGGAGTACTGCAGGAGGTTTCCATTTTTTAAGGGAAACATTGTAATAACTGGACACAAAACAAACCATCAGCGCGAGCAGTTTCACTGTTAGATCATGCTATAGTCCTTTAGATGACACTGTACCTTTGTGAGGCTGGGTTTTCAGCAGTTTACTGTGGTAAAAAGCAAGTACTTCCCCCAAACCAATGTGGGACAGGAAAGGAGAGTGTCCAATCTGATTCCAAGGATGGGAAGCTGTGCTGAACCCAACAGGTGCGCATGTCCCGTTAGTAATTATGGTTGGTTGTTAAAGAATGAAATAGAGCCCTGGTCGGTTTGGCTCAGCGGTTAGAGCGTCGGCCTGCGGTCCAGAGAGACCCGGGTTCGGTTCCCGCTAAGGGCATGTACTTCGGTTGCAGTTTGTCCCCGGCCCTGGTTGGTCGTGCGGGTGGCAGCCACTCGATGTGTCCCTTTCACATCGATGTTTCTCTCTCTCTTCCTCTTTCTCCCTTCCACTCTATCTGGACAAAAAATGAAAAAATGTCCTCGAGTGAGGATAAAAAAAAAAAAAAAAGAATGAAATAGAAATACTTTTTATTTTACCCTTCTCTTTTTAATCCTCACCTGAGGATATGTTCTTATTGATTTCAGAGAGAGAAGAAGGGAGATGGGGGTGGTGGGGGGAGGGAATAGAGAGAGAGAGAGAGAGAGAGAGAGAGAAACATCCATGTGAGAGAGAAATATCGATCGGCTGCCTTCCACATGCACCCCGACCAGGGATCAAACCCACAACCTGAGTATGTGCCCTGACCGGGAATCAAACCTGAGAGCTTTTGGTGTGTGGGATGACACTCCAACCAACTGAGCCACAGCAGCCAAGGTGGAAATACTTTTACAATGGTGTGGTAGGCTGAATAGCGGCCGCACGAAAGGACTTTGCAGATAGGATTAAACTCAGGGATTTGAGATGGGGAGATGGTCCCAGATTATCCAGGTGAGCCCAACATAATCACAAAGGTCCTTATAAGAGGGAGGCAGCCCTGGCCCATGTGGCTCGGTTGAGCGTCATCCCATGCGCCGAGAGGTCACTGGTTCGATTCCCAGTCAGGGCACATGCCTGGGTTGCAGGCTCAACCCCAGTAGGGGGCATGCAGGAGGCAGCCGATCGATGTTTCTCTCTCTCTAAAAATCAATAAAAAACATATTTTAAAAGAAAATAGAAAGAGGGAGGCAGGTGGGTCAGAATCAGAGAAGGAGATGGGATGACGCTATGATGCTGGCTTTGAAGGTGGTGGAAGGTGCACAAGCCAAGGAATGCAGGTGGCCTCTGGCAGCTGAAAAGGGCCAAGCCATGAGATTCTCCTCTGGGGACTCCCGAAGGAACCGGGCCTGCTGACACCTTGATGCTAGCCCAGTGAGACTGATTTTGAACTTCTGCCCTCCAGAACTGTAAATCAGTAAATAAACGTGTTGCTGTAAGCCACTGCATTTTTGTTTTTTGTTTAGGACATAAATACTTATTAAGTTGCTCAACGATTAGGTTTTTGTTGTAGCCTAGGATACCAGGAGAAAAATGACTGGGACACTAAGGTGCTGGGAAAGCCTGGGACCCTCGGGCCTAGAAAGAAGGCCCAAGGCCAAAGCCCAACAAGCCCCTTCTCTGCCACGTGAGCTTCCAACCCGACTGTAGGATCTGACATCAATCCCTGCTAAATGGATTCTTCCCAGCACTCAGTCAAGCTTGTGGAGAGCATTTCGTTTTTGTTTGTTTGTTTTTTAATACTCACCCGAGGATATTTTTCCATTTATCATCAGATAGAGTGGGAGGGAGAGAGAGAGAGAAACACCGATATGAGAGGGACACATCAACTGGCTGCCTCCTGCATGACCCTGACCAGGGCCAGGGACGAACCGCAACCGAGGTATGTGCCCTTGACCGGAATCAAACCCAGGACTCATTGGTCAGCAGGTCAACGCTTTAACAACTGAGCCAGAATGGCCAGGGCAATATCACTTAGTTTTTATTTCCCTTTATTAGAAACACCATCAGAGGAAGGTTTGGAAACAGAAAAGAGAAAGAAAAACCTCTTGATCCCACAATTCCATCTCCATTTCTGTGTATTTCTTTCTAGTCTTTGTCAACAGGCAAACATTCTTCTTTTTTACCATTTCAATGCCAAGAGAAATCTGAATTTTTGCTCTGCACCTAGCCAGTGGCTGTCCCTCTTGAGACATCTACAAACGTGCAGGCACCCAGTGAACAGAGTTCTCTGGTCGCCCGAAGACTGTCGGATTTCAAACTGACCTAACAGAGGTCAACAGTCAGTCTGGCTACAGGAATGAGGGCAGACAGACCCCTGGCTTAGATTTCTGGTCTCTGGGGCTGTCTTGAGATAACTAAACTTGATCAACTATTAGATTACTGTTATCTGCTTCTATTCCACTATTAAGTGACATAATAATGAACAGTTTGCAGGAAAATCGTGCCTCACTGAAATAGCTGAAGGAGAGGAGAGGGAGAAGAAGGAAGAGAAGCCTTTCAACACGCTGCTAAATGAAATCACCCCGTAAGGAAAGTGCTGTGAACACGACGGATGAAAACGTAAATCATCGCCCCGGCTGGTTTGGCTCATTGGTTAGAGCGTCGGCCCGCGGACCAATGAGTCGCGGGTTCGATTTCGGTCCAGGGCATGTACCTCGGTTGCAGTTCATCCCCGGCCCTGGTTGGGGTTATACGGGAGGCAACCAGTCGATGTGTCTCTCTCACGTCAATGTTTCTCTCTCTCTTCCTCTTTCCCTCTCTCTCTCTTCCACTCTATCTGAACAAAAATAGAAAAATATCCTCGGGTGAGGATTAAAAAAGAAAATGTAAATCATCGAGGTTCCACAGAACACTCCTCAGCTCTCCCGCACACCAGTCTCTGCCCTGGCGGCGTCTGGCAATCACGGGGTCTGGGAACCACTTCCACATCCCCCACCCCCAGCTGCCACAAATAATTAGCCTCAGCAGCAGCAGCAGAGGCTGCTCCCGCAGCTCCATCTGCATTTGTTCCACACGCTCAACGCTCCCCCAGGTGCCCCAGGGCCCTGCAGTCCCTAGGCAGAGAAGGACCCCAGTTGGCTGGCCAGGGCAGGCTGTGGTGAGGATGCCCAGGAGCCCCACTGCACAGCTTGGCCCTCCAGCGCCCCAGCCAGAACGCAGCGATAGCCCAGGCTCTTAAAAAACCGTGCTTCCTGTTGCTCAGAGCCTCTCGCGCTCTGAGACCACAACAAGGACTCAGGGCTGCCTCTGCCAGGGGCTGAACAGCTCAGCCCTAATAAGGCTCCTGACAAACAAATCCACTCATCATTTTCTGGCTGGCTATAACTGACTTGCCTTGGAACCAGGAAGAGACTTTCAGGCATTTGGGACTATGAAGCAATAGTCATTCCAACGAATGGATACGTGCCAAATGAGAAGAAATGTCACGATGTCCTTTCAGATGTCAGTGTTCTCAAGCAGCTGCGCAGACACAGATTTATATCCAGTCAACGTGGATCTAGGGCCACGTACAGGCCAGTGCCATCAGAGAAACCCGTTACTGCATTTGGGCAGTGTTTCCTGACAGCCAGAGCAAAAGTGGGAATCACACTAGGTCACAAAATTCTTTTCATTCTGACAAATTCACCTGCAGGGTAACTTCTTCCAGACACTGAATTTAGAAATGCATTTTTCAAGAAGGTCCTCATGTGAAAAGACACTAATTATTACAACGAAAGTCTCTAACAAGGTTCTATAAGAGACAGAGAGATGTTGAAATTTACATTTTTAAAAAACGACTCTCCAAAAACCTGAGGGCATCCATTAAATCGATTTGATACAAATAGCTGGAGCATGCTACTAGGTGATGCTAAGAAGCCCCTGGTGATACAGGGACGGAGCGTCACACACCTGGAGACGTCACAGTTAACATGCCCCTGAGGGTCCCTCTCCCTCAAACAGCAGATGTCCCAAAGGGCTTTTGGCAAGCACCAGATCACAGACTGTTCGCGGCTGATTTCTCTGAAGAGCACCTGAAATGCCAACATGCTGATTTGATAATCATTCTGATTTGATCATCAAAACCGGATCCATGTACTGAAGTTCCCAGAAGGAGAGGACTGTCCTTCTGCTGGGAACCTTGGAGAGACTAACTTATTCCCTGAGACACAAAAGCAGCAGCATCGTCGGCAGCTGCAGGGGCTTCTCTTGTGGGGAGTGTGGCCCGGTGAAGACAGGGACAGTGGGCCTCGTGCAGGCACACCTGGGTCCCACACAGGACAGCCTGCCTACTGGCAGCTGGCTTGAAAGAGGGTTATGTAACCCTCCACACGGGAGTGCGTCTGAACAGGCACCTCACAGGAGAATTCTACTCAGGAGGGCTAGTCTCTAGTTGGCTGCATTTCTTCATGCTCCAGGACTAATGACCTCAGGACCCCGCTCCCCCGACAGAAGTTCCCGGAGTCTGTAGCCTCGACTGTCTTCTTCACTACAGGATTCTCAGGGCCAGGACAGTGCCAAGCACATAAGACTTGCTCCGTGAATATCTGTTGTTGAAAACTCACAGGTCAGGGTTCAAAGGGTGATTTCCACAGCCACAGACGGCTTCCTCCACCTCTGTGTTAGTTTGCAAAGTCAGCTGGCCTGCCCCAGCCTAATCATCACCACACACTTCCTCCCGCTGCCTTTGGTGCTCAGAGAAGGGAGAAAGCAGCTTAAGAAAGACGGTAAGAAAAATGCTGCACTGCCAATGTATTTATAACCAAAAGGAGAAAAGGCTATAGGGTCACTTATTGATCTTTCAGTCAATCAGGTTTCTAAGCCCCGCCCCTAGGCCATTCTGCTAGGCTGCATGAGAGACCACCACACAATTCCTGACCTTCCAATATAACCCACAAGGCAAAGAAAACCCATTCAGCAGTTCCACTGAAACACAAACCTGTTTTTGGTGTAAGTGCTGTGTGCAAAGGTCTATGCAAAGAGTAATTTATAGACTCAGTCTTTAAAAAGTGCACACCTAGGAAGGAGAAAAAGACAAGTATGTAAGTAATTGTGCGATCAGGCACAGGGCACCAGCAAACAAGGCACAAAGGCTGGAGGAGATGCTGGAAGATGCAAGAGCACACCCAAAGGCAAGGACATTGTCAGGGAAGACTGCCTGAGTTACCGTACTCTCTGAAGTCTGGGTCCATTCCTGCTAAGCAGAAGTGGAAAGGGCAGGCATCCCCAGAGAGCAATCCACGTCCACAAAGTCCTGACCTTTCCCATGGGGTGGGCTGTGAAACGGCATGCGCCTCTCTTTGGTTTGTGGAATGTAATGAGTTACCACTGGCCTTGGGAGTAACTTCATTATCCTCTTGTCTTAAATCTGAAGCAGGGACTTCCAAAGCATTCAAAAGATTTCTGGTGGCAAAGTATCAAGAAGTGGACTCCTAGCAATGTCCCTGATCAGAAGGAGCACAGGGTGGGAGGTTTGGGGAGGGGCAGGGACACCTCTGTCAGTTCAGGACCCTCATGATATCCATAGCAACACAACCCCCACCTCCCTGGGTTCAAGGTGCCTGCTGGGACATACCTGCATGCAGACAGGTGGAACTGATTGGCTGCAGCTCCCAGGAGAGTCCAGGCTATACACGGACTTGGGGATCACGAGCCAGCGCACATGTGAAGCACAGAACCACTCAGAGAGCAGAGAAGGCTAAGCTGCACTGCTGACGATGACGAGAGGAACTGGCAGGTGTGGGCAGAGCGGAGGAGCTGCTCTCCGAAGAGTAAGCACGGACTGCCCCCGAGCCCTGCGCAAGGCTGGGGATTTGCATCGGGCTGAGACCACACTGGTCAAGGAGACTGGAACTGAGCACGTGGCTGCCACAGTGATGAATTTATGACTCGCAGCCTTTACAGGATAAGTCTCCAAGTCACGGTCTTGTCTCCGAGGAAGCGAAGGTAACAGGTGGGGAAGGTGAGAGAGGGCAGATGTAAACCTCATTTCAAAGAGGAAGATGGCAGACTGTGAAATAGATTTAGGGAGATAGCCATGTCAGGGAATACCTAGAAAGAGGTTACTAACAGGATGGCTCTGTGGGCACCACAGAAGGGGAGCCGTGAGGACTGAGGTCAGAACCTAACGCCAAACTACACTCTGGCACCGTAGTGTGGGTTTCTACAGACTTGTGGACGAAGAGGTGCTGTGGGTGTTAGCACGGGACTTGACAAATGCACGACAGCTTTAAGGACAAGGCAGAAAATGTGGCCTGAATGTTGTGTAATTAGGTGGATTTTTAAGTACTGGATTTCATTGTCCTGAAGTACACTTCTGGGGTTTTTTGGTTTGTTTTTTGCATTTTAAGATCTCTGAAATTGGATGTGCCTTCTCATTGCTCCCTGCCAGGCCCATCATGACAGTTGTCATTGTCTGGAGACAAGGCAGACCTTCTTTTATTTAAGCAATTAAATTAATTCAAATAAATTCAAAAAGTACATAAATCATAACCATATCACTCAGTGAACTCCTTCACAGTGAATATTCTACGTACCCCCCTCCAAGGGAGCAGAACATGTCCCTCTCCCTCAGGCCCCCTCCCTGGCATTCCCCTGCTCCCCAGAGGGAAAGGAGGGAGCACTCTGTAAAGAGCACGCTGATGGCCAAGACTACGGTATTTTACAGAAGCCCATGGACTCAGAAGGCTCTGGGACAACTTCAGAAGAACAGTCCTCTCTTTGAATGTGAAAAAGTTTTAGAAGTTCCTTAATCAATTTATTTTGCTAATACTTTCCTCTCTATTATGGACAAGAGTGATACTTGATAATAATCCATGTCTAAGTAATTCTAAAGGAGTTCTTTCAATACAGAATAAAAATTCTAAGGGAAAAGCAAGCAATGTGAGATAGTTTAAATGGAAATGTTTCTTCACAGTGCATAAAATAAAATGGCAAATCTTACAACTGATGATGTCTTAAATTCGATGAAATATGGTGGTCGAGCTGCCTCACCCACAGCCAACTTGGAAAGATGTCTCATCGCTAAAGGGCAAAGGACTCCAGTCCAGGCTCTATCCTATACCCTCATTAATTACTCAGATTTAAATGCAAATTAACATGTTGATGGAGACTGTGGGGGACATAAAGCCAGAGGGGCAGTTAACTCAGAGAATGACACAATCAGGACCCAAAAAGATTTTGGCAGACTTCAGTGGGGGGCTGAATCTAACCGGCACCTCTTCAAAATCACAATGAGGTATCCCCTCACACCTGTTAGACGGACTATTATCACAAAGACAAGAGCTAACAAATGCTGGTGAAGATGTAGAGAAGAGGGAACCCTGGTACACTGTTGGTGGATATGTAAACTGGTGCAGCCACAGTGGAAAACAGTATGGAGATTCCTTTAAAAATCTAGCAATTCGACTTCTGAGTATTTCCAAAGAAAATGAAATCACTATTTCGAAGAGTTACCTGTACCCCCATGTTCACTGAAGCATTATTCACAATAGCCAACCAAGACATGGAAATACACCAAGTGTCCACTGGTGGATGAACGGATAAAGAAAATGTGCCAGAGCCCTGGCTGGTGTTGTTCAGTGGTTAGAGCGTCGGCCTGCGGACTGATGGGTTGCAGGTTTGAGTTCCAGTCAAGGGCACGAACCTGGGTTGCAGGTTCTAACCCCACACGCAGGAGGCAACCAATCAATATGTCTCTCTTGAATGGATGTTTCTCTCTCTGCCTTTCACCCTCTCTGAAAATCAATGGGAAAAAAGACCCTCATGAGGATTAAAAAAGAAAGAAAATGTGGTATATATGTACAGTGGAATATTATTCAGCCATAAAAAAAGAATAAAATTCTGCCTTTTTGTGACATGGATAACACTTAAGGGGATTATGCTAAGTGAAATAAGTCAGACAGAGAAAGACAAATACTGTAGGATCTCACGTATATGTAGAATCTATACAAAGCCTCATAGAAACAGAGATCACATGTGTGGTTGCCAGAGGAAGGGGGTGGGGGAATGGGTGAAAGTGGTAAAAAGGTACAAACTTCCAGCTGTAGGATAAATAAGTTCAGCTGGTGACGATGTTAACGCTACTCTAGTATATATTTGAAAGTTGCTAAGAGAGTAGATCTTAAAGGTTCTCATCACAAGAATAAAAATTGTAACTGTGAGCTGATGGAGGCTAACTTAACCTGGTGACCATTTCATAATATATAGACATAGCAAATCATTATGTGGTACAACTTAATGTGCACAATGTTATATGTCAATATCTCATAAAACTGGGGGTGGGGGAGGAAGATGCCTGTTGATAAGGAATGTGTTCGTTCCTGGGCGTCTGCTGAGGGCCTTCCATGTGCTGGGCATAATGTGGGAGCAAAGAGGAGATGCCAACATGCTTTCTGCCCCCGAGTAACACACACATTATTAGTGAGGGTGTCTGACACTGACCCAAAGTTACACAAGTCCCAAATTGACAGGCAGCTCATTAGCTGACTGTATGTGTGCTGAGTCAATGTGTTTGACGCTAACAACAAAAAATTCTAAACTGGCCTCCACTGACAAAAGAACCTGACCCAAACAGGCGTGCTTTCCCTCGACTCTGCTCACCCGGCAGGCTGCACCTAGAACATCACGTCCAATCCACACCTGGAAGGGAATGACCACCCTCTCCGGTGGCGAGTAAACACATCCCGGACCCCACACGCAGTGTTCTCCTCGACTGTCAAGTCCAAAGCAACCCATTCGGATGCGTTGTTTTGGAAAAAATAATACTTAACAAAAGCATTTTAATTTAACTTTGAGGGCAAACCAAGGGTATTTTTTCACATCGAAGAATTCGGGAAGTTTGTATCTTGCATGCCCTCCTTGAAAGAATTACTGGAGGCTATATTTTAGCAATCCAGAGCGAGTGAGTATAAACACATACAATATATCATTTCCGTCCACAACAAAAATCAACAAGAAATATGAAATGCCACATATCTATCCAAGCAGATGGACAGCTAACAGTATACTTGGGGATGAGGGGAAAGGGAGATTATAGACATCACCTCGATATTGGTAAAGTTAAGGAGTATATTAAAATTTTTAGTGAGAATCCTAACTTGAGAGGGAGGGGATCTTTCAATGTAACCATAGACTGGAAAGGGGGGGAGGGGGTAGGAATAGAAAAGCCTAGAAAAAAAGACGGCAGGAAAAAGGCATTTTAATTCAATAAATGATTTTAAGACTTAAAAAAAAAAAAGGAAAGGAAAAAGGAGAGAACTATTGATATCCTGGAGAGCATGCTAAATAAATAAATAAATACATAAATACATAAAAGCAAAGCCTACCTGATCATGGTGTCACGTGCTCAATGGTGAGAAAGTCAAGGACATTTACTGTGGGGTATGTACAAGTAACTTGGGAGACAAGATGGCGGTCTTCAAATTTTCGAGGAGTGACAGAGGGATCAGATTGTTTTGGTGGCTCCACAGGGAAGGATGAGCCTAACAGTGGAGCCCGGCAGGGCAGCAATCTCCACCCACCAGAACAATCCCTCCAGAGTCCCCTTTTCAGCGAAGCCAGAAGCGGAAGGTGGGCATGTGCTGCTGGCAGGTGAGCAGCGGGAGAGGCTGTTGAACCTCTCGGGCTTCGTGCCACGTCCACTCTTGAGATAGCATCCTAGGATGCTCAGTGCAGGCTTCTCTCCAGTACAGCTGTTGTAATGGTTATATCCGACAATAACTCCTATTTTATGACCTCCAGGAAGACGGAAACATCTAAAATGTTCACAGTGCACAGGAAAGAGATAATGGACCATCTGCTAGTTCCCCAACACGTCTTGTGAGAGAATGAGAGGGCATAATTCTCCACAAAGACTTCCTAACAAAACCGTGACTTCCCTGCGTCAGTGAGTGCTGGCATAGACGGTGGAGAAGACACTCCCTGCCTCACGGAGCATGCACTCTGCTCCCTTGGCTCAGCAACAGTGCAGAACAAACCCCAACTCACCATGGTGCCAAACACCAGAAGGGTCCAGGAGTTCAATTAGTCCCCAGTGCCCCAGGGAGGAAGGAGAAGGGATATCTGATTGTAAACCAATGACCCCTCCACAATCTAAGCCGCTGAGATTTCTTAGTTCTTCAAAAGTCGTCCTAAGTCCCAACTCAAAAGTCAGCTCACACAGGCATTTGGGTATACATTTTGCACTTGACTAATGTTTAGTTTATCCTAAGAACTTCCTCGGCCAATTGGTGAGCTCTCTTATTTTAAAGCAACAAAGAGGGATTTGGTGACAGCTGTTTTCCATTAACTTCTGCTATTAAGTTACTGAGTTGGTTCCACTATAACCAAATGTTAGAATTTACTGCAAGGCACCCCTCCCACCTCCATCTCAGTGAGCAGCTGTACCTCTTTAATAAAAGAAGGACACAGCTGACAATTCAGGGACAGCTGGATTCAATTTGGATGTAGGCCCACTTGGCCTTCCATCCTTTTGGGTAATTTGGCAAAATAAATGCATATTGCTACAACTCCTGGTATGGAAATAGCTGCATTCAATTATCGGATTGGGATAGGCTCCCTGAAAGAGCTGGGACTTGGTCCTTCACCAAAGAACCCAAGGGAGGTCAGGGATGGGACTGAACAAATGTCCGTTCTTTTCTAGCTTGGTGGCTTTGCTCTCGCTGGCCCAACGAAGGGCCAAAGCAAAGAGCTGTGTGCACCGGACATCTATGTCTCCGGGGCAGGAAAGGCTCTGGGCAAATGCTCCTGGACATAGGGATCACCTGGCAGGCTGCAATATGCCCTCTGGCTAAAAACTGCTAGTGTTTGTCACTGCATAGCCATAACATCCGTCATCTCTGGCTGCTGGTCAAGGTGCCCTGCAATCTGGAGCTGGTCAAGGCTGCCCATGCAGCTCTCCAATGGCCACACGCAGAAGGGGTTGCTGCCACTACTGAAAAGCAACCTTGCATATGAATTTGGTTGTTGGGTTCTTCAAGACAGAACTTCTGCTTTGATCAGGCTAGTTTCACACCACCTCTCTCTCTCTCTCCCTCCCTCCCTCCCTCCCTCCCTCTCTCTCTCTCTCTCTCTCTCTCTGCCTTTGCTAATGCTTTCTTCATTTCCCTATATACACTACCCACATCCTCCTAGTTAAATCTCTTGGCACATCCAAAACCTGCTCTTCAACATGGAGAAATCTGGAAATTGTTATTGTGTTACACTGGTGTTTTCTATAGGTCATGTATGATCTTTTGAAATCTTCCCTAATGTTGAAACATGTTTAACAATATTTTAAAGGATATATATTTCATCTACCCTAAGGAAATAACCCAAAATATGACCAAAAAAACCTATATGCAGCATTATTTATAACATCAAAAACTAAAAATAAGTGCTCAAAAAGAAAATTATGTAAATTCTGTTACATTAATTATGGCACTTCACTGAAATATTAGAGATCAATAATGAAAATATGGCATAATGAGCCCTGGCCGGTTTGGCTCAGCAGTTAGAGCGTCGGCCTGCGGTCCAGAGAGACCTGGGTTTGGTTCCCGCTAAGGGCATGTACTTCGGTTGCAGTTTGTCCCCGGCCCTGGTTGGTCGTGCGGGTGGCAGCCACTCGGTGTGTCACTTTCACATCGATGTTTCTCTCTCTCTCTCTTCCTCTCTCTCCCTCCCACTCTATCTGTCCTCGGGTGAGGATTAAATAAATAAATAAATAAATAAATAAATAAATAAATAAGAAAATATGGCATAATGAAAATGCTTTTGTTAAATGAAAACACCAAGAGGTAAAATTATACTCTTTCAGTTAACAACAAGGTAAAAATAATATCGGACAATGCCACAGCTATCTTGTGTACCCTACACTTTCACTATAAGGATCAAATGAGCTAACAAAGCAAAACAATGTCAAATGGCTAAAATACTATACAAATTCTAAATGGTAGCCCAGCCGGTGTGGCTCAGTGGTTGAGCGCCAACCCATGCACCAGGAGGTCGCCAGTTTGATTCCCGGTCTGGGCACATGCCCAGGTTGTGGACCCAATCCCCAGTGGGGGGCATGCAGGAGACAGCCAATTGATGTTCTCTCTCATCGGTGTTTCTATCTCTCTCCCTCTCCCTTCCTCTCTCTAAAATCAATAAAGAAAAAAATATTTAAATGGTATTAATGTTAGGTATTTGAAGAATGTTCAGTACATGAATTGACAGAGCAATTGAAACTTTAAAGATCATATTAGTATCAGATGCCCTGGAGAAAGTGGACATTTCAAAAATTCTGCTTTACAGCTTTTACATCGTCTTTGTTTTCATCCGTGTCAATATGTGTAGATGGAAATTCAGTGACAGAGAGTTAGTGGTATCAATGGTCCACTTGTTCAGAAAGTCTTTCAAAACAAGAGTGACTGAGTGAGAGGGAGGGAGGGAGAGAGAGAGAGAGAGAGAGAGAGAGAGAGAGAGAGAGAATCTACTTTAAGAGATTAACTTCTATATCGAGTCCAGATCAGCCTCTGCGGTATGAGCTACACACACTGGTGACTACCTGGATACAAACACTTGATGTCCTAGATTAAAGACTCTACTCTGGGAGCAACCTTAATCTAATTTTCCATGTATACTTCTCCTCACGTTCCTGGTGGAGAGAAATAAAGCTCATTTGCTTACAGTCAAAACGTTCAGTTAAACTTGGCAGCCTAAGTGGGTGCTGAGGAACTCCCTTCCCACTCTGTAAGGACAACAAATATGTAAAGATGGGAATAAGGAAATGTCAAGGGAGAGAGTTCCGTAAATTCTCTATGTGACCCTGCACATCAGGTATTTCTGTCAATATCTACCTAGTCTTTTGACTTTTATTTTCCTCTTTCCCTATATGAACCATAATTTTCCTGAACCAGATACATCCTGACTTCCTATTTTTGTTAAATGCTTCTAAAACACGTCTTCTGACTTCCTTATGGTTCTGAGTAAGATGGAGCGAGCACACTCCACCCTGTCTTGCCCGCTGAATGAGGCTATAAAACCTGGACATAATAAACAGAGCAGCCATCTGATGTCTCTGAAAAGTAAACAGTAGTGGGGAGATGAGGGAAGACAACTAGAATTTGAAGTACTATCAAAGTGGTGGTGAGTGTGTTATCTCCCCACTCCAGGACCCCCAGCCTCGGCTAAATACAACCTGATACGCAGAAGCGAGCATCAGTATGAACAGCAGAGCACCGGGAGAAGCCATCCAGTCCTGGCTTGTAGAGCAAGAAAGGGATCGCCTAATTCTCAGGGACAGTGGGCCAAATCCCTGACAAATTCCTTGTTTCATTCCTCTGTTTTCTCAACTCTCTCATGTCCCAGTCCCTCAGTGGTTCTGCAGAAGCAGAGGGCTCCACAGGTGCCTGAAACTCTGAAGGAGGAAATCATTCTTTGCAATTGGAGGTGCTGTGGTCTGAAGAGGGTAAAAAAACAAACAAAAAAACCCTTTTCTTTCAGTCCTGCTCTTGCTTAGTCATGGATGTGAGCCGAGGACGCATGCAGCAGAGCAAAAGTAATAAAGTCTCTGTTTTCTGGCTAAAGGACCAAAGACAAATGGCCCCAGGAACTGGAATGTACTAGAGAGATTGCAAAGAGGGAAGATCTCAGAAAAACAATCCCATAAAGCTGTTCAAGAGCTCTTGGGCTCACCCCTGAGCTGAGCATGTGTAGATATAATCCTAAACAGCATACTGTACACTCTGAAAGTTCAGGTGAGACCACTGTCCAGGACCCATATGGCCATGTAGTGGCATACAAGGGGCAGATCAGAAGAGCACCATGAAACTTTGAAAACATAACTGATACTGAAACCCACAGAAGGCTGGTAGGAACTCAGAATCCAAACACAAATTAGTCAAGTCTCATAATGCAATATTCAAAATATTCGGAATCAATCCAAAATTACCAAACATACAAAAAAATCAGGAAAATCCTCAACTCGCATGAGAGAAGATAATCAATAGATACTAGTGCCAAGATGGCACAACTATGGTAATTAGCTAAGACTTCAAAGCAGTTATTATAAAAAATATTCCACAAAGTAAGAGGGAATTTCTTGAAATGAAGGGGAAGATTAAAAGTCTCAGCAAAGAAACAGAAGATATAAAGAAGAATCAAATGGAAAATTTAGAACTAAAAAAATAACCACTAGATAGGCTCAATAGAAGAATGAATATGACAAAGGAAAAACTCAGTAAACATGAAGACAATAAATGATAAATAAATATGATCTAATCTGAACAGAGAAAAACATTTAATAAAAATGAACAGAACCTTGGGGACCTGTAGGACAATACTAAAGGAGCTAACATTCATGTCACAGAGTCCCAGAAGAAGAGGAGAAAGAAGGCAGTGCAAATATACATATATATTTAAAGAAATTATGACTGAAACTCCCCAAAGTGGGGAAACACCTGAACCTGTAGAGTTGAAAGCTTAATGAATACAAAAATGGGTAAATCCAAAGAAATCCACACCCACACACTTCATAATAAAACTGCTGAAACCTAAAGACAAAGAACAATCTTGAAAACGACCACAGAAAAATGACACATTACTCATAGGGGAATAAGATTCAAATGACTGTAGACTTCTCAACAAAAACTGTGGCAGCCAGAAAGAAGTGAAATAACACTTTTTAAGTGCTGAAAGAAAAGAACTGCTGACCTAGCTGGGTGGCTCAGTTGGTTGGAGCGTTGTTCCATACACCAAAAGGTTGTGGGTTTGATTCCCAGTCTGGGCACTTACCCAGTCTGGGCACTTACCATTCCCTGGTCAGGGTGCATATAGGAGGCCACCAATTGATGTTTCTCTCTCACATCAATGTTTTTCTCTCCCTCTCCTTCTTTCTCTGAAAATCATTTTTTAAAAAAAGGACTGCCAGTCTAGAATTCTATATCCAGCAAAAATATCCTTCAAGAATAAGATGAAGTGAAAACATTTTCAAGAGAAGTTGTTGCCAGCAGGCCTGCTCTATAAGAAGTTATAAAGAGCCCTGGCCGGTTTGGCTCAGCAGTTAGAGCGTCAGCCTATGGTCCAGAGAGACCCGGGTTCGGTTCCCGCTAGGGGCACGTACCTCGGTTGCAATTTGTCCCCAGCCCTGGTTGGTTGTGTGGGAGGCAGCCACTAGATGTGTCCCTTTCACGTTGATGTTTTTTTCTCTCTCTCTCTTCCTCTCTCTCCCTCCCACTCTATCTGAACAAAAAAAGGAAAATGTCCTCGGGTAAGGATAAAAAAAAAAAAGAAGTTATAAAGAAACTTATTTAGACAGAAGAGAAATAATACCAGAAAGAAACATGGACTATCAGGAATGAAAAAAGTGTAAAAGAAAAGGAAAAAAATCTGGGTAATATAATAGATGATTCTCTTCCTTTTGAGTCCTTTAAAATATGTTTGACAGTTAAAAGCAAAAATCATAGTACTGGCTAATGAGGTTTTCAATGTAAATAATGTAATACACACGAAAACTACAACACAAAGTGGAGAGAATAAAGGGACCTATATTGTAGTAAGGTTTCTACTTTCCACTTGAAGTGGCATAATATTGATTCTAAAGAAATAGTAAAAAGTTAAGTGTGCCTATCATAATCCCTAAAGCAAACACTGAAAATAAACAAAAAAATAATATTTAAAGTAAAAGACTCAATAGATAAATTAAAATGGAATGCTAAAATATATTCAAATAAACCTGAAGAATACAGGAAAAGGGACACAGAGGAAAGAAAAATGGAATAAATAGAAAGAGAAAGCAAAAAATAAAACTGTACGCCTAAACCCAGACATATTAATAATTATATTAAATGTCAAATGTGTAAACACACTAAATGACAGAGATAATCATGATGGATAAAAAGACATGACCTAAATATAAGTTATTTACCAAAAAACTCACTTCAAATATAATCATATAGTTAGATTAACAATAAAAAGATAGGAAAAAGATATATCATGCAACTACTAATCAAAAGAAAGTTGGAAAGGCTATATTAATATCAGACAAAGTATACATAAGAGCTAAGAAAATTACTAGGGATAAAAAGGGACAGTACATAATGATGAAAGTGTCAACTCATCAAGAAGATATAACAATCCTAAATATTTATGTACCTAACAACAGAATTTCAAAACACATGAAGCAAAAACTGAAAAGAAAAAGAGACAAATCCACAATTATAGCTGGAGACTTTAAAACTCCTCTCTTAGTAATCTATAGCACTAAAAGATAAAATCAGCAAGGAGATAGGAAAGTGGATCAATACCATCTACCAACTGGATCTAATTGACATTTTAGAACATTCTACCAAAAAACAGCAGAACAAACATTCTTTTCAATGCACATGAAATATTCACCAAGATGGTCCATACTGTGGCTTGAAAAACAAACCTTAGAAAATTTATAACACTTGAAACCACACCAAGTATGCTCTATGACCATAATGGAATTAGACTAGAAATCAATAACAGAAGCATAACTGGAAAAATCTCTAAACACTTGGAAATTAAACAATGCACTTCTACATAATCCATTGGTCATAAAGGAACTGTCAAGGAAAAATTAGAAAACATACTGAACTGAACGAAAATGAAAATATAACATATTAAATCAGTGCTTAGAGATATATATATATAACATTAAATGGTTATATTAGAAAAGGAGAGGTCTTAAATAAATAATTTAAGCTTCCACCTTAAAAACTAAAAAAAGAAAAGCAAAATAACCCAAAACAAGCAGAAAGAAGGAAATAATAAAGATACTAGCAGAAATCAATGAGTTTGGGAAAGAGATACAATGGAGAAAAACAATAAAAAAAACATTTCCTTCAAGAACATTATTAAATTTGATAAACCTCTGACCTGACAGATCAATGAAAAAAGAGAGAAGACACAAATAACCAATATCAGGAATGAAAGAGGGAGATATCACTAGAGATCCTGGAGACATTAAAAGGAGGATACGGGCAAGCAACAGACAACTCTACACATAAAGCTCACAAGTTAGATAAAACAGACCAATCCCTTGAAAATCACAAACTATTAAACTCACTCAAGAGGAAATGGATAACCTAAATAGTTCTATAACTATTAAAGAATTAACTTGATAGTTTAAAACCTTCCAAAAAGGAAATCTCCAGGCCCAGATGGATTCACTGACAAATTCTACCAAACATTTAAAGAAGAAATAATACTAATTCTATAAATCTCTTCTTGAAAATTCAGTAGGATGTAACATTTTCCAATTCCTTTTATGAGGCCAGTACTCTCTACCAAATCCAAGACAGTACAAAAAAAAAAAAAAAAAAATGACAAGCCAACATCCTTCATGAAAGTAGATGCAAAATCTTAAATATTAGAAACGAAAACACAGCAACATAGAAAAAGAATAACATACCAGGACCTAGTGGAGTTTATCCTGGGAATGTAATGCAAAAATGAAACAATGTAATCCACTGTAATGAAAGTTTAAAAAAGAAAAACCATATGATCATTTTAACTGATGCAACAACAACAAAAAAGCATGTGACAGAACTCAATCCCCATTAGAAGGGAACTTCTATTTCTGATAAAGAGCATTTATAAAAATGTCACACTTAATGACAAAAGACTGAATGTTTCTCCTGTAAGGCTGGGGACGAGGCAAGGATATCCTCTCTTACCTCTCTTATTTAATATAGTATCTGAAGCCCTATTTGGTATAACAAGGCGAGATAAATATATTAAAAGGCATCAGAAAAAATACTGGAAAGGAGAAAAATAAACCTGTCTCTATTCACAGATGACATATTGTCTAAGTAAAAATCCCAAAGAATGTTCTTTTAAAAATCTGTAGATCTAATAGGTTGCAAGATATAGAGTTAACACGAAATTCAATCATATTTCTATATACGCGCAGTAAACCTTTGGAAACAAGTTAAAAACTAAATGCCGTTTACAATAACTTGAAAAGTAAATACTTAGGTATAAATCTAACAAAACATGTATAGTGTTTATACGTTGAAGACTCCAAACCACTGATGAAAGAAAGAAACCAAAGAAGACCTAATAAAGGAGATACACACCACTGTGTTTGAGGATTGGAAGACTCAACACAGTAAAGATGTCAATTCTCCTCAAACTTACCTACAGATTTCATGCAATTTCTATGCTAAAAGAACTTTCTAAAAATCCTCATGATAAAATGTTTATCAATTTGAGAAAGAGAGAGAGAGAGAGAGAGAGAAAGAAACATCAATGTGAGAGAGAAACACTGATCAGTTGCCTCCTGTATGCACCCAGACTCGGGATCAAAACCGCAACCTAGGTATGTGCCCTGACTAGGAATCAAACCTGTAACCCTTTTGGTGTATGGGACGATGCTCCAACCAACTGAGCCACCCAGTAAGGGCCTGGAAGGACTTTTTAATAGCTATAAACAAGCTTATTCTAAAATTTACATGGAAAGGCGAAGAAACTAAAGTAGCTAAAACAATTTTAAAAGAGAAGAATTGAGTTGGAAGAGTCATATTTTCTCATTTTAAGACTTAGTATATTGCTCTGGCTGATTTGGCTCAGCCTTTTAGAGCATCAGCCTGCGGACCAAAGAGTCATGGGCTTGATTCCCAGTTGCGACAACCAAACATGTCTCTAGCCATTGCCCCTACTCCAACCAGCAACAATGCCAAAGAATCTCAATCCTGTTAACTGCTTCCTACTGAAAACCCTTCTCTTGTTAATATCACTGTCATCCCTAAAATAAACCCGGTAAAGAGTTAGCTGATGGCCCTTTGACAATACAAGTCCCTACCTTGTTAATAGTTAACATTTTTGGTGAGAGGCAACTTTGTGCACTGAATTCCTCTGATTAAAATAGGCTCCAAATGGCACTGACCATTCAGTTGCCTCTAGTGGTTCTCAACCTTCCTAATGCCCGACCCTTTAATACAGCTCCTCATGTTGTATGTGGGCGTATCTGCATGTGGGCGGACCCACCTGGAGACGGATAGAGGAGCAGTGTCTCGGTTCCTAAGACCATCGGAAATACGTGTTTTCTGATGGTCTTAGGTGACCCCTGTGAAAGGGTTGTTCGCGACCCACAGGTTGAGGACCACTGCTCTAGATCAAGACAGTGGTTGTGTGTTTCATCTGTCCCGTCATGTTCATTCAACCATTCAACAAATATTCTTTTTTTTTTTTTTATCCTCACCCGAGGACATTCTTTCATCTTTTGTTCAGATAGAGCGGGAGGGAGAGAGAGGAAGAGAGAGAGAGAGAGAGAGAGAAACATCGACGTGAAAGGGACACATCAAGTGGCCGCCACCCGCACAACCAAAGAGGGCCGGGGACAAACTGCAACCGAGGCACACGCCCCTAGCGGGAACCGAACCCGGGTCTCTCTGTACCGCAGGCCGACGCCCTAACCGCTGAGCCAAACCGGCCAGGGCTCAACAAATATTCTTGAGCTTTTACGGTGTGCCAGGTGTTGATCCAGGTGGACAAGACAAGCAAAAGCCTATTCTTCAGGGAGTTTATGTTCTACTCAGAGAGCAAAGAGGTAAACAAATGCAGCACAATAGTCCCTCATAAGTGCTGTGAATAAAATAAAAGAACAAATAGGTGTGAGCTGCACAGTCCAGTATGGCAGCCACTTGCCACATGTGACTATTGAGCCATAAAACGTGGTAGGTTCAAACTGAGACGAGCTGACCACACCAGATTTCAGACTCAGTGCAAAGAGAGAAGATCAGCCCTGGCCAGTTTGGCTCAGCGGTTAGAGCGTCAGCATGTGGACCAAAGAGTCGTGGGTTGGATTCCCAGCCCTGGTCGAGGTCATGCGGGAAGCAATCAGTTGATGTGTCTCTCTCACATCAATGTTTCTCTCTCTCTCTCTCTCTCTCCCCCTCCCTCCCTCCCTCCCTCTCCCTCCCTCCCACTTCTACCTGAAGATAAATGAAAAAAAAAAGAAATCCTTGGGTGAGGATTAAAAAAAAGAGAGAAGATCAAATGTCTCATTAATAATTTTTATATTGATTAGATGTGGAAATGATAATATTTTGGATATACTGGCTTAAATAAAATTCATCAAAATTATTTTGCCTGTTTCCTTCACTTGTTTAGTGCGGCTACTAGAAACTTAAGATGCTGTATGAGGCTCACCCTGTATTTCTATTGGACAGTGCTGGGCCAGAGGAACCAGATGGAGGTGGGAGCTCCTTCAGCCTGAGACACCAAGAAAGGTCACTCTAACCTCTGGAAGACCAGCATCCCAACTAGAGGAAAGGCAAATTCCTGGGGGCTCTGCGGTGGGAATGAACTTGGCCCATTGGAGCCACAGCCAGGCATTGTGGCCCCATGGGGAGTGCAGAGGGAGGGAGGAGAGAGCTGAGGCTGGCAGGGCTGTGGGCCAGGCACTAGGCAGGGACCTGGAGGCCAAGTTTAGGAAATGGAATTCCATCCCAGGAGCAATGGGAGAGCACTGGAGGGTATGCATCAGGGGAACACCATGATCTGATTTAGCTCTTGCAAAGATGCTACATTCTGGCAGCCCTGTAGAGAGAGGACTGGCATACAAGCCAGAACTGAGGCAGGGCCACCAGGCAGGCATCAATCTCCTGGAACCCCAGAGCTTTTGGTCATTCCAGGTGACCTTAGAAGAGGATAGAAAACAAAGTCAGAAAGGTTGCTTCTTCTCTCCCACAGCATAGCTAGTCTTGTTAATTCTACTTCCACTCACATTTTGATCATGTAGGATACCTCTTTCCTCACCAGGGCAGATAAAGGAAGTGTTTATTATCCAAATCCAGCCTGGGATCCTGAGAGGGATCCTGCCCCTTCGTGAGTTCCGCGTCATCGGCCTCCTCAGAGCAGAGAGGGTATCAGACTAGATTTCCTTTATTAACTGCTTTCCTATTTCCTGTGTTCCATCATCACCACACGAATTTAGTTACAAATTGGAGGGAGGGGTCTTAGGTTTGTCGTTTTGATCTCATTTCTTTTACTTCATTCTTGCTATCTACAATTAACTCAAAATTTGGTTTTCTTCTCTCATGAGGCTTCCACCCCTTTTTGCTGGGCCTTATTTTTGTATTTTAGCTTCCTGGGTTCACTCCCAAACCCCCCAACCCCAGGATGTCAGCTGAACAGCACCCTCAAAGCTCATTTACTGTGGCATTTTCCATTTGCTCTGCTGTTTCTAGATTCTCATTTCCCCAGCTCACTGGTCATTTTTGCCACTGGTGAGTCATTTGCTCTGAGTCATGCTTGGCTGTGAAGCAAAGACCAGGAAAATGCCTCAGAATGCACCTGGTTTACAAAAGGATGTCACTGAGGAACAGGGTCTGCATTCTCCTAAGTGCATTCAGTACGGAGGAGAAAAAAATAGCCTGTTTTTTTCCTCCAAATTTACCATTTCTCTCAGCATTTGTGGAAAGGTCTTAGTCAATTCATTTCAGACTCTGAGAGGCAGGTGAATGTTTCTGGAATGAACCTAGAAGTCCCCAAGGATGAAAGATGGTGTTTCTTGTTAAGGTTCTTCCTCCGTTGTGCCACGTGGACCCTCACACATAGGCCACCTTAGGACCACGCTTCCTTTTGAGAGCTGTAAAGATACCGTTCTACACGGGGGCCCCCAAACTGTAGATAAAACTAGAAAAGATGATAACTGCCCCTGGCCAGAGGAGACTGGGCTGGATCCTGGAACAGAAAGCTGCCGGGGTCTGCATGCCAGTTCTGCCCTCACAAGCTGTGTGATGGGGGGCAAATTACTCTACCTCTCCACGCCTCAGTCTTCTCATCTTTGAAATGGGGATGGTGGCCATCCCATCGCGTTCTTGTGAGAGTTAAAGTGACAACCCTCACACAGAGCACCTACCATATTGCTGGGCAGAGCAAAGAAACCCAATAAATATGAGCTACAACCACCACCTTATCCCTCAGGAACACAACATAAATGGCCCCTTCCACCTTTCCTCCCCGAGAGCTCTGTGCTTGCCTCCTTGTCAGGGCCAACCCTGAAGTTTAAGGAACTTGACTCTGAAAACCACTCCATTAATAAAAGCTCTTTCTCCACACTCTTGCCTCAAAGCCTCAGATTTGACCATTACAGACTCATTTCTTCTAAGCCCCTTCCTTCCCAAAATAAAACTCTTAGCAGAGGTGTTGTCTCCAGCATTTAGCACATGGGACCAAACAGCCTATCGGGTCCGCACAGAAAGGGGTTTGAGAAGGCAGGAGGAAGGATGGAAAGTCGGGACGGAAGCACAGCCCACAGGGGAGCACTGAGAGACATTAACGGAATCAGATCTCTGGAAGGAGACAAGAGAATGGCGGGATGGTGCCACTGGAGAGGAAGCTGGGAACCTCGAGGGGTTGGGAAGGCAGAGCCAGAAACGACTTTCCACTGGACATCTTTTTGTATCCTTTGAATCTTGTATCATCTGCATGCATTATCTATTCAAAATTAATTCAATTAAATAAGGGAAGGGGGCATTTGGCACTGGGGTAAGACAGAGCCAGAAATAAAAAGGTCTCTGAAGATGAAGGTGCAAGTCCTTCCAGATATTTTGCTGGCAGCTTGCCCTGCTCTCATCCACTCCCCGACCCCTTCACCCCCACCCCCAAATGAGAAAAGTTACTCTATGAACTCCTGATTGGCTTGTTTTGAGAACATCAGCAATATCCTTTCAGGCCACAATCTGAGACAGTGCAACTCAGAACTCTCAAAACCTTGTGAAAAAACCCTTCAGAATCACTGGAAAATCTCCACGAGGGAAAATGCAACTTCTAATGATATCACCTCCCATCAAAACCACTGTGTGATGTCTAACACTGGAACATCATGTTCAGTTGTACCATTTATTTCACCGTGGGACATCAACGAGCTATTCCTCTAGTACAAGGGCAGGGTAAAGCAAAACAAGGAAATATGAAAGGAAATAATCCCTCCAGGGCCCCTGCAGAGGCATGAAGAAACCCCGTATCCTGCCCTACTGTGCCACTAGTTAGACCTGTCCACCAGCAGGCGGTGAGGGGTAGGGAGGCTGAGGGCTTCGTAATCAAGAGCCAGGAGGTTCATCTGGTCCTGCATGACCTTGGGCAACTCACTCACTCCCGACTTACAGAGATCACCACTTACCTTGCAAGTTGTGAGGATCATGGAAGCTTTATATACAAATATACAAATCCATGCCATTATCCCTAAAAACCCAGCACCTCCTGCCAGTTTTTCCCTTTAAAAGGTCACTGGACTTCAAGTCAGAAGGTGTTATGCATTGAGTTGTGTTGAAGTCTTAACTCCTAGAACCTATAAATGTGACCTTATTTGGAAATAGAATCTTTGCAGATGTAGTTAGTTAAATTAAGATAAAGTGATAATGGAATAGAGTGGTCCTAAATCCAGTCTGACTTACAAGAAGAGAAAAAACAGACACACGTACAGAGAAGATAAGTGAAGGGCACACAGGCTGAAGAAGGCCACCTGACACAGGGGCAGAGATGGGAGGGATGCAGCTGCAAGCCAAGGAACACCACGGATTGCTAGAACTCATCAGAGGCTAGGAGACGCATGAGCAGATTTTTCCTCAGAGCCCCAAAAAGGAACCAACTTCACCAACACCTTGATTTCTTTTTTTTTTATTTTTTTTTTTATTTCTGGCCCCTGCAACAGTGATAGAATAAATTTCTGTTGTTTTAAGCTGCCCAGTTTGTGGTACTTTGTTACAACAGCCATAGGAAACTAATACAGGAAGTTATATGGTTTTACTATCTATCGAATGCGTGAATTCTCTTACCCAAAGGTCAGCTAGCCAGCTTACGTATGACCGCCTCTAGTAAAAAACAAACAAACAACAAAAAAACCCAACAGTATCTACCGAGGAAGTAATCCCTCCCGTCTATAAAAAGGTGTGACTGTCATAAATACCATTCATTCAACAAATATTTATTGAGCACCTATTATATGCCAGGTACTATTTGGGGCACTGTTGACAAGAGTGGTAAATGGGGAGCAGACAATAAAAGCATTCTCAAATAAGATCATTTCTGATACTGTTATGGGGAAAAAAAAAAAAAAAAAAACCAGCAACACTGTAATAGGATAGAGTGAGTGGGTTGGGATCCAGGAAGAAAGTACTTTGTTAGGGAATGTCCTATTAGGGATGTGATAATGGAGCAGTGACTTCAATGACAAGGAGCCAGCCATGAGAAAATCTGGCAGGAGGAAGCACCAGCACGAGAGTCCTGAGGAAGAGCAAGCTAGACGTGCTCAAAGCACAGAAAGAAGGTGGGACTTTTGTGAGTGAGAGATTAGTAACTGATGAAGCTGGAGAAACAAGCAAGGTCAGTCAGTACTCATAGCCACCCAGGAGACCGAGGTAAGAAGTTTCAATTTGATCTCATGAGTACAGGGAAGTCACTGGGGAGAGACATGATTTGACTCATAGTTTTTTAAAAATCACTCTGACACAATAAAGTTCTTAAAACTGAAGTCTTTCTCATGATAACTTTTGTCCTTCGTGTTTTGGGATCTCGGGCCTCTACAGAACAAGTTTAATCAACAACAGTCCTGAACCTTCTGTAGTGCTGGCTCCCAAGATCCTGGCTTATCAGCTCTAAATCATTCTCCACTGTAGCAATTTCCAATGAATAGGCTTGATTTTTCCCTATGTCCTTCATTAAAGTGATGTCCAGGAAAGAACATATTATTCTAAGCATGGGGCAGACTGGAACGATCACCTTTCTCTTTCCAGATCTATATTTCTATTGATTGCCCCAAGTTTGCCTGCTGAAGTATATCTACAATAACCTTCCCCTGAAGTCCCTTTGTTTTTTAAACCCTCACCTGAGGATATGTTTAGAGAGAGGGAGGAAAGGAGGGAGGGAGAGAGAGAGAGAGAGATCGATTGATGTGAGACAGAAACATCAACTGGTTGCCTCCCATAAGTGCCCCAACCGGGGATCGAACCCGTAACCTAGGTATGTGCCCTGACCAGGAATCAAACCCACAACCTTTTGGTGTATGGGACAATGACTCAATCAATTGAGCCACCTGGCCAGGGCTGAAGTCCCTTTTTTAATGCCCAGATCTAGAAAAAAGGATTAAAGCTGGTTCTTCCCTAATGAAAAGAGCTGTGCTGTGTTTTTGTTTTTAAAAAGTGTCACCATTGCCCGGCCAGTGTGGCTCAGTGGTTGAGCATCGACCCATGCACCAAGAGGTCACTGGTTTGATTCCCGGTCAGGACACATGCCCGGGTTGTGGGCCTGGTCCCCAGTGAGGGGCATGCAGGAGGCGGCCAATCGATGTTCTCGCTCATCGATGTTTCTCTCTCTCTCTCCTTCTCCCTTCCTCTCTCTCTAAAATCAAGAAAGAAAAAAATATATATTTTTAAAGTGTCACCATTACCCATACAATGCCATGTATAAAACACTGCATAAAGTAAACAAAACTACTGGGTCAGCTCCTGAGGTTTCACAGCTACTGCACTTCTCTTCCAGATGGAGGACAAGAAAAACAATTATGGCAAGTTTCCTTAAATTGCTTTGGTCTCTTGCATCACACAGCTGAAGACACCTAGACTATTTGGAAATACTGAGCACTTGAGCAAAAAGACACTCCCTGCAATCATACTTCCTACTAGATTTCTCAAAGACTTATAAACAAATCTGAGTAGACGCAGACTATCTCAAGCTTAGGGTAGGAGGAAGTGGTGCAGGCACATCTATACCTACAAGCTAAGCTGACTTAGTGAGCAGGGCAAATGGTGGGAGAGAAGGATGCTCTGCCAGTGGGTGCTGGGAAGGCCCTGCGGATATGCGGATACTCTGACCGGATCCTTCCCACATCCCCTACCACATCTGGTGTCAGATGGATAGGTTTAACACTGGTTTGCCCCCTAGAACCTAAGTGGCCTTGGGCAAGTCACTTAGCTTCAATTTCTTCATCCATGACACTGGAATGAGGACACCACCTATCACTCCAAGTTTATCGTGAAGATCAATTAAGACTTTGCATGTGAAAGCCCTCTGTAAAGTACTGTCGTGTAAAAGTGAGGGGTTATTATTGGCAACAGGACTTTTACGGCTCCCTCTGCAGCTCTTTCCGGCAGCTAGTTGCCTTTTCATGACTCCTTTTATCTTCCAAGGCTGCTTTTGATGCCTCTTTTAAGCTGATTATTTTCTTTTTTGAGAGAGGAGGGAGGCAGGGAGAGAGACATGTAACATAACTCATCCCACTCTAAACCTTTCCTAAAGATTGTCCTAGAAGAAGTCCCTTTAGGGCCATTTGGAGTCACCATAAAGCAATTTACCTCTGAAGAACCAACGTTATTGTCATGAAAAGAGAATCACATCTGATATCTGTGGATAGTCTCTACCTTCTGGAATTTTGTAGCAAGTTTATAAAGTTGGTAATTTACTAACATCACTGAGTAGCTTTTCATTGTCTTTAGTTACTATATTCTCAAATAATACAAATTATCTTCACATTAACTGACACGGTGCCCTTCAAAAGACAAACACTGCAACACACACACACACACACACACACACACACACGCACACACACACACACGCACACACACCCTACATGGGAATGCATTCCAGAACCAAACAAGAGGCTAAAGACAACCCGTGGATCACTAAGAGTGCCGTGTGTGCATCCTCAGCTATCTTCATTTCTTTAATGGAAAAAGAAAATCTCACGAGTCAACTTTTTCATTGTGAGCTGATCTCAACAGCCTATCGCCCTGCACTTCAAAAGCAGCACTATTTCTCAACGAAGTGGAAATAAAAATGAGCGACTGCTGAAGGGCAAGACTCTGAACAATGGGAGAACATCCGCTTCCAAAAAGAAATATGAGAAGACAGGAGGTAGCGTTCCCGCTTAATACAATCTAAGTTTCTTTTTTTTTTTTTCTTTGCTCAATTCAGCGTTAAACATCCTGGCTGCCCGGTTTTAGATTTAGGGAGGGGGTGCCTCTAATAAAATGAATCTGAAACATTAGCGTTAGGTGACAATGGTCTGGTCCCTGCGAGCTGTCAGCTTGCCTTGAACACTGACTCACCACAGCGACAACCTCCACGTCAGGGCGCCTCACCTGTGCCAGCTCAGAGGCAAGTTCCTGCTCATTCTGCAGGCTGGCACTCTTGCCTAGCACTTAACCAGTTGGAGGAGCTGGTCAGTGCCCACTGCAAAATCTTTTTCCTCTTCCCGGTTTCCTTCTCCCAAATCCAATCTACATACAGCCTGGGAAAGCCCAAACCCAGTAGCAGGGGGAAATGTTCCCAGCTCTAGGAAGACCCCATCCAGTCCTTTCAAAGACCCCGGACGCTGGCTGGGTCCATCCTGAACCAGCTGTCCGACACTGAGCTTCTAACACTGCCTTTGCAAACCCCCTCTCTGCTTACTGACTTGTCGGGAGGAGGGGGACCTGGACAGGCACCCCGTCCAGAGCCCTTTCTCCCTGGTCCCCACACCTCCCCCGTCTGCCACCTGGGAGCAGAGAGGCAGCAAACTTAACCGAACACGCACGCACGACTTGGTAAATGTCTTTCCCATCCTGGTCCCAGGCACCCCGTCCCCAGCAAGGCTTTCCAGGAGTCGGGGGGCTCTTCCTCCCTGCCTCCTAGACTGAGGGACCAGCTCCACCTCAAAGCCACTTGGCGACACCATCTGCCACCAGGGGTGGGGACACCTTGTACAGTCCCCCATACCGTGGGCTCCCCTTCCCATGTCCTCCCCCCCCCCCGCCCAGCACCCGTGGACCCTGCAGGAATCCCTGCGGCCCAAGGCCCCGGACCCCGCGTCATCCCGTGACCCCTCCCCCTCCCCTCCCCAGAGCCCCTCACCGGCCGGCCCCCCGAGAAGCCCGTGCTGCCGCCTCGGGCGCTCCAGCTGTCGCCCTTCGGGAGCTCCCGCGCCGCCCGGGGACCCGGGGGCCCGCCTTCCCCCCACGAGCACCGGCGGGGCCCCTCTCACCGCGGCGCGCGGGTGGGCGGACGGACAGAGAGAGCGGGCGCCACTGGGCTCGGCGGTGCAGCCGCTGCGCTGACCCGAGAGCCGGGTCCTTCCGAGGCGCGGACGCGCGGGAGCTGTCAGTCAGCCGGCCGCGTCCGCCCCCGGCCCTGTCTGCGCAGGCGTGAGCGCGGCCCGGGGCAATGTCACGTGGTGGGACGGTGCCGCTGCCCGTGCCCGGTTCTCACCGCGGTGTGGGCTCCGCCGGGCCCCCAGCCTCTGAGACCGTCCTCGGAGATTCCCACGGGAAGGTCCCGTGGACCTCGTTTCCTGCATCTGCTTAAAACCAGGGTGTTCTCTCGGGCCGGGAAGGGTTGGGTGGAGCAGGCTTTCTGCGAGCAGATGGGTGGGCGATTTGGTGATTTTAGGGGTGGTGGTGGGGAGCTCCGGCAGGGAGTGGGGAAATACGACCTGGTTCTGATTGTGTCCCCGCCCAGAGTGTCCCCACCTTTAAAACACCCTTTGCCATTTCCTGCTCGCCCATTCCAGAGTTAGGATGAAGTCCTGGCATTAATGAACATACTTTAAAAACAAGTCAGGAAGGCCCTGGCCGGTTTGGCTCAGCGGTTGGAGCATCGGCCTGTGGAGCAGAGAATTCCGGGTTTCGTTCCCGTTAGGGGCACATACCCCCCCCCCCCCAAAAAAAAAAGTCAGGGATGCATTGTATAGAAGGGCAATTTGGGGCAGACTTGTTTTTTTTTAACAGGGCATCCTGAAGGCTGATAGATTCCACCTCACCTGCTCCACGAGTCTAGGCCAGGCTGCATCTTTTTCAGCAAATGTAATAAACACAACTTTCAAGTTACCCTGTTCCACGTTTCTTCAATTAAAAAAATAAGTGAAAAATAAAAGTGTCTCCTGTGGAAGCCTTTTGTAGTTCTAGAATCTAGAGGAAGGAAGTATAGAAACAGAAACTGACATCTCCTCCCCAATAAGTGTGGGGTTATGTCAAACTTGGTTCCAACACCTAGCAAAATTCAGTATCTGATTCTGGTGTATGGGCTCCATACCTCAAACTCGAAAGACATTTCCACAGCTACACTGCAAAGCTATAGTGCTCCTTCTGGTGGTTGCTTATATGAAAGCCCTGTCTTGAAATAAAGGCAGTGGTAATCTGAAATGGGACTGAATGTCAATTTTAGAAAACTGGGTTCTCTGAAATTTTAGGAGTTGTGCAGGAAGAACTGGAGTCTTGCCACTTTTGAGAAAAGATGACGTGGATTGATGATCAGGTATCTTTCCCTGGCCCCAAGCATGGAGCGGCTGGCCCCTGGGAAGAGGACCTGTTGAGCTTTAGACTTGCTGGGAAAAGTTTAAGGGAACTACATGAAGGAAAAAAGCTGGGAGCTACAGTTCCATAGGAGTTATGGGGCCTTCAGCACCATAGCTGTTTCTGGTCCTTCCCAGATTTGCCAGCTTGGTATGTCCATCATGTATAAGAAGCTGGATCTCTGGACGTTTCAAGTATGGTGTGAACTCAGGAAGGGAGGGAGTATAGCCTTTACTTCTTCATGTGGACACTACAGATAAATGGACATACTGCTGGTTCCTGTAAGGTCTGTCCTGTGTCCAGAAGAACATGAGCCTGTCATGCATACTTTATGAGAACAAAGGAGGATTATATCTGTAGCTGGAGGAAGTCCTCTTCTGGTTCAGTGAGTGAACCTAGCACAAGGCACCACCTCATGCCAGCCTGACCTGGCTGGTGATACCAACTAGTCAGGGAAATGGAAAAGTGTGAGCTCATCGGGGTCAAATACCATTTGGGGGGAAAATCATTTCTCCTCAAGAGATTCATACAGACTTTCTCTCTTCCTATCTCATTAAAGGTCTTCTGACCTTGCCAGAGGGTTGGAGAGAGGCAGATGACATAGCCATTTTAAAAAAGGGGAAGAAAGTAAGTTCTGCAAACCACAGGCTGATAAATTTTACTTTGGGCCTGGGAAATATTCAGAACAGATTACTCACAAAAAATATTTGTGCCCCTCAGAAGAGGAAGCACAAGTGAAAAGACCAAGTCATGCTAAGTTAACCTTATCGATGTTGTGAAACGTATAGACTGGTAAATCTAGGAAATATAATAGCATATCTGGACCTGGAAGGTGTGTTTACCAGGATTCTTTCCGTTATAAATGACAGAACTCAATTCATACTAGTTTTTTGAAGCAAAGGACTATACTGGCTCCCGTTACTGAAAAGTTCTGGGGTTGGTCCAGCAAGATCTGGGGGCTCAAATCATGTTATCAGAACTTAGTCTCCTTCCCCTACCTGACTGCTTCCCTCTGAGCTGGCTTCATTCTCAGATTCGGTTCTTTTTATAGTGTGGTCTCTAGCAGCAACAGGCTTATATTCTCTCAATTTAGCAACCTCAGTGGAAAAAAGGAGTCCCTGCTTCAATATTTCCAGCAAAAGTCCCAGGGTTTGGTCTGAGTGGACCAACATTGCTCATGTTCTCATCCCCTTGAACCAATCTCTGAGGCCAGGTTGTTGGGATAACTGGATTGGCCACATCTGGACAGGAGTGAGGATCAGCCCCACCCAGCTACTTGGGTAGAGAGCAAGGGAAGGGTGGATCCCCACAGGAAAATGAGATGCTCTTGTGAGGAGAAGGGGAGCAGATTCTGGGCAGGCAAGGGAAAACAACATATTCAGGACTGAGCATTTGCTAAGATATCTCATGGTACTATATGAAAGGCAGCAAGAAGAGGAAGGAGAAATAGTAAATTCATTGGGTGACTGAATTAATATTCAAAAATACTTTGATTAGAGAATGAGTCCAAAAAACAATTATACACGATAAAACTGATGGTGTGACTTAGCATCAGTTCTGTGTTTCCAGTTGCCCACTATGCCTATTTTCCCTTCCCCACTTTGTAACAACATATTGCCACACACTCAGTGGCTAAATGACACACATTTATTATCTTACAGGTCTGGAGGCCATGTCTTAAAACCGAGGTATCAGCAGGGATGAGTCCTCTGGAATCTCGGGAGAATCATTTCCTTGCCTTTTTCAGTTTCTAGCAGCCTCCTGCATTCCTTGGCTCAAGGCCCCTTCCTCCATCTTCAAAAGCAAATTCCTTTAATCTGGAATAGTTACCAGCTTTTTCCCCCTTCAAGACACCAATGGGTACTAGGAATATAGGCCAGTTGTTTTGTAGGAGGTCTCTGTTTAGATTTTTCTGATCTTAGAGAGTGAGAAGTACTGTATAACTTTTTGTAGCCGCACAGCATAACTGACGTGTGTCCTCAGTGTGCTGTATCAGGAGGCACAAACATCAGCATGTCTTGTTATTGCTGATACTATGTTTCGCCAGTGGCTGAGATGGTGATATGTTTAATCATTGTAAAGGGGCCCTTTTTCCCTTTGTAAATAATTAGTAATCGGTGGGGAAGATACTTTGAAATTATTTAAATCTCCTGTTTTCCAGTAGTTTAGCATCCATTAACAATAATAGTGTGGTTGCAAAACGTTGTGATCTAATTCAATTGCTCCATCCACATTTATTAGTTGACATTTCCCTGCAACTATTCTTGCCCTTCTTCATCCACAAAGCAGCTAGAATGACCTTTAAAAACCACAAATGTGACCAGATCCTCCAGTGGCTTCCCAATGTCCCTGACTGGTTGGGAAATCCCTGAACTGGCTGTTTGGGCCCTGCAGGACCCGGCCCCTTCTAAGCTCTCCGGCCTGGACTCAAGCCATGCCCCTTTGCCCTCCACACAAGAGCCCCTTACAGAACTTCCAACAATCCATGCTGCTTTCCACCAAAGGGCCTCTCCACCAACCCTTTGCTTGTTAACCCTCTTCCTCCACCCCCTGCACCCTTTGCTTATCAAATACCCAGGCGTCCTTCACATATCACATCCCAAAGAAAGCCTTCCATGTGCCTCTCAGACCAGACCAGATTCCCAGGTATAACCTCTCACCACACAATGTCCTTTTCCTTTACAGTATAGGAACATACCAGTTTGTAATTGTGCACTTATTTATTTGTTCAATTCATCTCTGAGCTAATGAACATAACAGGCTGGACTTGTGTCAGCAGCATCTAGCATGGTGCCAAGCACAGAGTACACCATTCAATACCTCCTGAATGAACTGATACGAGTCTAAGACAGGGATGGGGGCAGGGTGGGGAAGGACAAGAAGAGGACTGAGTTATTGGAACCAGAGCGCAAATGGTCAGGGACTCGCTTCCAGGCGACTTGGTGGATTGAGTCCTGGCAGCAGGAGCAGGGGAATCATGTCATAGGCCAGCCCTTGGAGCTTGGTATAGAGCTGCGTTGGTACCGAGCATGGCCTCCAGCTCCTTAGGGAGTATGGTACAATATAAAGAGCAGGATCTTCACAGCCAGATGGATGGAGGTCTTCAAGCTTCTGCTTCCTTTGGGCGATCACTTAACTCTGAACCTTCGTTTTCCTCAGCTGTGCAAAGGAACCATACAAGTTCACAGGGATGTGAGGATGAAGTGCGTCTGTAAGGCAATATGACAGCAGCAAGACATCTGGGTCTGAATCCTGGCTCTCCTCTCCTAGCTGTGTGACCTTGATTGAGCATGCTGCTTACCCTCACTGGGCCTGTTTCTTCAGCTATGAAAGGGGCCAACCACAGTGTGTTCATTCAGCCCATGCATTATTCCTGAGTACCTACTTTTTGACACTGGGGAGACAACAGTGGACAAACCAGCAACTCCCTGCCTTTCATGAGGCTGGCATTGCAGTGAGGGATAAATAACGGGATAACTAAGTGAAAGATATAGGAAGTTAGCTGAGATGAGACAAGGAGCAAAGCTGGGCGGGGGAAGAGAAATGTTGCAGAAATGGAAGGAGGGAGACACTTTAGATGCGGTTCCAGGGAGAAAGATGCCTTTCAAGTCAAGTTCCAAAGGGCATAAGAGTGAGCTTGAGCTCTCCAGGGGGCACAGAATGCCAAGCCCAGAACCTGACACTCAGTAATTGCTCCATACCTGTCCACTAGCCATACACCCTCCCACCAGCACATGCCTGGAGCCCCAGCAGGCTGTACCCACAGCTGGAGGTTTAGTGGCCCAGTGAAAAGGAATTCAGGAACACATTATACCACTTTCTGGGACTTGTCTAACAGCATGCGTTGTGGAGTTTCAGCCTTCTGGCTTCCCCAGTTTGGCTGTTGCATTCAATACTACGAACTCAGTGGAAAAAATAAGAAGCAACTCAAAAAACATCCTTCTGGAATAAACCTCTGTACCTTTGTCTGTCTGTCTTCTCTCTCTCTCCCACTGTTTACTTGATGTAGAGTATACAAATGGTAAGTGTACATGGCTGGATGAATTTTTACCAAGTGAACACCCATGCAACCAGCACCCAGATCAAGAAATAGAATACTACTAGCACCCTAGCATCCCCCCTCAAAGGTAACCACTGCCCTGGCTTGTCTTCCTATACCAAAGATCAGTTTGTTTGTTTTTTAATCCCCACCTGAGGATATTTTTCCATTTATTTTCAGATAGATTGGGAGGGAGGGAGGGAAGGAGAGAGAGAGAGAGAGAGAGAGAGAGAGAGAGAGAGAGAGAGAGAGAGAGAGAGAGAGAGAGATGTGAGAGAGACACAACCATTGGTTGCCTCCCGCACAACCCCGACCGGGGCCGGGGCCGAACCGCAACCGAGGCAAGTGCCCTTGGCTGGAATCGAACCCACAGCTCTTTGGTCTGTGGGCTGACACTCTAACCACAGAACCGGCCAGGGCCCAAAAATCAGTTTTAATGGGATCAGATTGTGTGCTGTTTTGTGTCTTGCTTCTTTTATTCAACATCTTATTAGTGAGATTGATCTATATTGCTGTGTAGTGTATACTTTTAGTTGGTATACCATTTCCTTGTATAAATATACCACAACTTCTTCATTCTGTTGCCCATTGACTTTTAGGTTGTTTCCAGTTTAGGGCTATCATGGACAGTGCTGTGTGAACATTCTAGTACACGTTTCTTGGTGAATGTAGGTATGGTATGCTCAGCTTCAGCAGATAGTCCTAACGGTTGTCCAAGGCAGTTTGACAATGGCATGCCCACCAGCAGTGTACAGGGACTTCTAGTTACTCCAACGCTTGCAGACACGTGGGGGTTTTCATGTTAGATACCCAAATAGTATTTCATTGTGGTTTAAGTTTGCATTTCCCTGATGACTAATGGAAATGAACACTGTTTTGGATAGTCTCTTTTATGAAGAACTTTGTTCAAGGTTTCTGCCAGTTGTTTTATTGTATTGTCTCATTTACTTTTAGTTACATTTTTATGTATTTAAAAATGAATATATGGTTTAAAAAATAAGTTACAGACCTGTTTTTTGTATATTTTTCCAGGAATAGTCTGTGTACATAAAAACATATATCCCCTACTCTTCTTTTTTACACAAATACAGTTTTACATGATAGACAATATTCCTGGAAGGCCATTCATATCAACACAAAACATCTGCCTCATTTTTTTTTTAATCCTTACCCGAGGATATTTTTCTATTTATCTTCAGATAGAGTGGGAGGGAGGGAGGGAGAGAGAGAAAAACATTGACATGAGAGAGACACATCGACCGGCGGCCTCCCGCATGACCCAGACCAGGGCTGGGGACTAACCGCAACCAAGGTACATGCCCTTAACCGGAATTGAACCCGAGACTCTTTGGTCTGCGGACCGATGCTCTAGCTGCTGAGCCAAACCAGCCAGAGCTGCCTCATCCTTTTTGTAATTGCACAGAACAGTATTCCATTTATGTATACAACATACTTTATTTAATATAATAATGGGCATATAGGGTGATGCCAGTTTTTTGCTTCTAAAAATATGCTATTATAAACACTCAAGTACAAACATCTTTGTGCACATGGATGAGTCTAACTGTAGCAGAAATTCCAAAGAGAGGAATTGCTGGGTCAAAGAGTATGTACACTTAAATTTCTGTGATTCATTTTGCTATCTTGCTCTGCAAAGAGCTGAACAAATTTACAATTGCATCAACTTGCCTTGCCAACGCAAAGTATTACCAAACTTTTATTTTGCCAGTCTACTAGATGAAAAATGGGATCTCCCTGTACTTTAAATTTGCATTGTTTCCTTTTACTTTGAATTAGGGCTGAGCATCTTTCCAATATTTGAATACAGCCTCCACTTTCATGGGATGACTGGTTAGCTGGAAATTAGCCCCTTAGAGGAAAACAGAACTAACCTGGAAATTGGGATATCCTCTTCCCTGCAAAGACTCCAATTTTAGGAGGTTTTCTGCTCCCAAGACCTCAGTGAAATCAGGGAGGGGGGAAAAAAACCCTCTGTGTTGAAACACAATCTTAAAACAGGAAGAAACCTTAGAAATTAAGACTAACTTCGTATTTTAAAAAAATATATTTTTATTGATTTTTTTTTTTTACAGAAAGAGGGAGAGAGAGATAGAAACAGCGATGTGAGACAGTAATATCCATCGGTTGCCTCCTGCACACCCCCCACTGGGGATCAAGCCAAACCTGGGCACGTGCCCTGACCCGGAATCAAACCAGGACCTCTCAGGCCATGGACAACGTTCAATCCACTGAGCCACACTGGCTGGGCCTAACCTCATATTTTAGAGATTAAAAAAAGAAAAAGAAGAAACTGAGGCTTGAAGAGGGGAAATGACTTGCAGAAGACCACATATCCATTCTGTTGAGAAAGATGAAAGTCCTTGATGAGTTGTTTTTGTCAACTGCTGCCATCCTCGTTAAACATTTTAATGAATGATTTTATTGTGCTATTATTTCCTTTAGCAAGGGTGTAATTTTAAAGTTAAATAAACAAGCTATAATAGTAATTAAAAACACAGGCATCATAACAAGTGTGGGGACTCAGGAGAATTATGGGATAGGGATCCCTCCCTTTTTACTTTTTGTGAAAGACTGAAATGGATCAAAGATTATTGGGTGTCTTCAATGAACAACTAGGTGTTGTCTGGCACACCCTTCTGGGTTATCTGGTTCCATGAGGATATTTTTCTTTTCTTTAAGCTATAGGGCATAGAGAATTGATAGCAATGAAAGTGATTCTTGCCCAGAGATATGACATACAAATGAAGCTTGAATGGTAGAAGTTCAACTGACCTCCCTCCCCCAACTGTTGAAGAGCCAGTTTTGCATCTATTAAGCAAATTCATCTCAGCATTCCTGACTGCCTATATGTGTGTCTGCCTTTTGGATTCATCTCTCAAACATTTGTATCATCTTACATACTTCCTCATTAATTAGTGAGTTAAATTAAATCTTTTACATGTGTTTATATCTGTATAAAAGTCATTTAACCTTAAAAAAAAAAAGATATTCTTTTAACACTGGTCACAGCCAGTATATCTCAAGTATAGTCTTGGTGTCATTCAAAATAATGATCCTTTCTTTCGGCTTCTGTGAAAAGAACTGACCACTGATTGGAGGCCAGTCTCACTTTTTCCCTTTGTGGAAACAAAGATACCAGGCAACAAGAAGCTCAGTGAGGGGTGCCAACGCAGAGCGCCACTCTGAATACAGAGGTACAAGACCTGCTGACACAATTTTAAACTTTTAAGGCTGGAATTTTGGTGATTGATTTAATGCACCCCTTACTTCCAAAAGTTTGGCTGGAATAAGAGTTTTGCTGGTTAAAAACAGTAAATAGTGAGAAAGTGGCTTGCAGTCAGTGAGATTCTCATAGATCCCTTAGCTGTAATTACTGCTTTTCTCAATCGTACAATTTAGTCGGTACTTACCAGTTTCACAACACTAAGCATCTGCTTCCCAGACGTGCAGCAACTGCCCCAAATATTATAGGAAACCCAAATAAATAAATAAATAAATAAGCGTGTCTACGTTAAAAAAACAAACAAAAACACTTAGGACTTATCATCTGGAAGGAATCGTTGGGATGCTCCGATGTCCAGGTCCCTCGGAGAGGGGAGACCAGAGCCCCCCTGCACCCCAGGAATCAGGCCTCCAATCCCCAGTCCAGTACGCTTCCCTTTTCCCCACGTGCTCCTGCCTCGGGCTGCTTCCCGGCCGTCGTTTCCATTTCCCCATTTTCTGGGTTCTCATTCCCGCACACCGTGCAGGCCTCACCTAAAGCGGACTGTGCCTTGAGAGGTCGCCGCGGGCTCGAATCACTTGGGCAATCACTCGCTGGGGACCTAGCGTGACAGCCTAACGCGTGGCTTGGACCTTGCGGCGGCCCGTAGCCTCCCTCCTTTCCCTTCCGGATCTCAGTTGGGAGGGACCCCTTCACCTTAGCGAGGGGAGCTTGTGACTAGAAGTGGCCTTCCTCAAGGAACTGTCAGTCCTTCAGAGCCTTTGTTCCAGAGGGACCCCGGCTATCAAGTCCCGGAAAGCGCCTCACGCACCCCTCTCCGCAGCCGGGCGCCGGAGGCAGCCGGAACTGCGCGAGCGCGACGCCGCTGACCTCCGGGTTCACTTCCGGGGGTCGCACCGCCCGGCTCTCCAGGCTGGGTTCTGGGCTCCGGAGTGGGCTCGGCGGCCACCTCCCTCCGATCGGCCCGGCCGGACTGACCCGATCCGAGCCACGCGGCCCGCTCCGGCCCGGCCATGAGCGCGGCCGCATGATGCGTCCCTGCCTTGGCCGCTGCAGTCGCCCCCGCCGCCGCCGCAGGCCAGGAGGAGCCGTAGCGCCGGGCGACCCCGCCCGGGCCTCGGGTGAGTGCGGAGGGCTGGGCTGGGCCGGGCCGGGCTGGGCCGGGCGGCTGGGCTCACGCCCAGGTCTCCTGGCCACCACCTGCCCCCTGCTCCCTCTCCTCCACCCCGCTGTGATCTGCAACCTTCCCGAATTGTCAGGGGCACTCTGTGCTTGCACTTGACTTCCCCAGGTGTCCCCTTGTCACTCCTTAGTTGATCTGTCGAGATAGGGCCCGAGTTGCAGCCCCAGCTTCTTGCCTGACCTTGGCGTGACAGTAAGCTCTCCCGAGCCACGGTTTTCTCCTCTAATAACGGGTTGTTGGTAGGGCTAGAAGAGAGAATGGCTGTAAACCCTACTGTAAGCTATAAAGGGTTGTTTATAGGCATCTATTACAATGGGCTTTTCCCCACATCTTGCGTGGCTTCTTGAATACTCTTGTTCTTCTCTCCCTTTGAAGTTTTTAACTTTTTTATTCTTCGTGCGTCTTTCTCATTATCTTCCCTTCCCCTCAATGATCTTTGGGGGATTTTCTGACAGGGCACCTGGGACAATCAAGTCAGCCTTCAGGGCAATGTCTGCATCTCTTCTTAGTGCGGCCAAGGCTCATCTCTCCTGAGAAGTCATTGCTGCGGGAACTGTCTCTTTTTGCTCTTGGATGGACACTAATTCGTTTATGAGCAACCAGTTTATTATGGTCATTAAATTGGAGTGTAAAAAAGAACTGTTGGTACACCTGCCTTGTAGTTTCTTTTGCTGTCCAGGCTGTGTACATTGCTTTCCAAACCAATGCTACACTGTTACATTTGCATTCTGGTAGTGTATATACTTAATGCACACGTGTTTGTCTGTTTAACTCTGATTGTCTCAGGTAGTCTAGAAATCTAACTCAATATATTTTTCTTCTTAATCTCTTCATCTCACAGATGATAAATTTTGATACTGTTTTTTGATACTGTTATAACTTTTACTTATCCAAAGTCACCTTTTAAAAACTCACCTTGTGCCGGGCCAGTGTGGCTCAGTGGTTGAGCATCAACTCCCAAGAGGTGGCCAGTTCGATTCCTGGTCTGGGCACATGCCCAGGTTGTGGGCTTGATCCCCAGTGGGGGGCATGCAGGAGGTGGCCAATCGATGTTCTCTCTCATCGATGCTTCTCTCCTTTTCCCTTTCTCTCTCTCTAAAATCAATAAAGAAAAAAAAAACCTCACCTTGTGCCCTGGCCAGGTAGCTCAGGTGGTTAGAGTGTCGTCCCCATATGCCAAGGTTGTGGGTTCGATCCCCAGTCAGAGCACATACAAGAATCAACCACTGAATGCATAACAAATCGATGTTTTTCTCTCTCTTCCTTCCTCTCTCTCGAAACTCAATAAATAACTTTTTTAAAAGTCACCTTGTTAAGTTTGTTAAGAAGTTATGACTTGGTTAAAGTGACTGACTATTGGGATAGCTAAAAAAATGGAATGGAACAGAAGTGATAAATTGCATTTCTAGAACATTCCGGAAAAAAGAAGGGTTAGGTTTATTGAAGTTACTTGGATTGTGAACTGTTTTGGACTTAAACTGGTAGGTTCACATTGACTTTTGAGTTGAGAGATGGAGGAGAACAAGACCATCTGAAAAGTTAATTTCCTAAAGAATTTATAAAACAACAGTTGGAATTCTATGCAGATGTCCCGTAAGAAGGCGAATGGGTAAAAATGTATTCAGAAGTGTTGTGCTACCGTTGGCTCAGAGCCTGCCTTGGATTACAATTAGTGAATTGGAACTTTACAGCCATGCTAATCAGTGCACTGTAAAAGCAGAAATCCTCTTTTAGTGGTACAACCATGCACCACTTAACGGGGATACTTTCTGAAAAATACATCGTTAGGCGATTATACTGTGTGTGAACATCATAGAGTGCACTTACACAAACCTAGGTGGTACAGCCTACTACACGCCTAGACTATATGGCATAGCCTACTGCTCCTGGGCTGAAAACCTACACACCGTGTTACTGTACAACACAAGATTAAAGCAAGTACAAGAGAAAATGATGCAATCAAGAGACGCAGTAAACCAGATGTGTGATGCTGCTGTCAGTGCAACAAAGTGTACTCTTTTATAAGTAGAAGGTATAACCTAACAATAAAAAGTATGTGATAGTAAATACATAAACCAGTAACATAGTTGTTTATTATCATTATCAAGTATTATGTACTGGACATATTTGTATGTGTAATACTTTTCTTTTTTTAAAATTTTTTTTCTTTATTGATTTTAGAGAGAGAGAAAGAGAGAGGGAGAAAGAGATAGAAACATCGATGAAAGAGAACATCGATCGGCTGCCTCCTGCATGCCCCCCACTGGGGATTGGGCCCACAACCTGGGCACATGCCCTAATTGGGAATCGAACCGGCGACCTCCTGGTGCATGGGTTGACACTCAACCAGTGAGCCACATCGGCTGGGCTGTATGTGCAATACTTTTATGTGACTGGCAGCCCAGTAAGGTTGTGTACTCTAGCATCACCACAAATGTGAGAAGTGCATTGCGCTATGACATCAGTAGGCAATAGGACTTTTTCAGCTCCATTATATTCTTATGAGACAACCATCCTATATGTGGTTCGTTGTGGGCCGAAATGTCGTTATACAGCACATGATTGTATTAGCATGAACAGAATGGCCGGAACTATATATAAGAACAGTCTTGATTTACTCAAAAGTATGGACATACTTTTACATTCTTACTGAAACTGTTACTGCAAGCTTGGACTCTTTGGTGACATAAATAATATAATCTTTGTTAATTTGAGGAAATAGGGCTATAAATAAGTTCACATACAAAGTTAACGTTTGGGATGGACTGAGAAGTAGTTTTCCTGATGATTCCAGAACTTCCCTGTTCCAATCTATGCTGAGCAGCTCTATAGGATAATTTTCTTGAAGCAGTTTTTTGGGTATGTGTTTCTTAAAAGTGACGTTTTAATGATAAAAGCAACACATGCTTGTTTTGTAAAAAAATTCAAACACTAGAGCAGAGCATAAAATCTGAACACTCATTCCCATCCCTGCTTGTCACCAAGACCAGTGTCCAGGGTCAGTGTTAACTTGCTGTGTAACCTGTGAGCTGTAGCCCCTGAGAAGAGTTTAGGCCAGCTGTGAGAGTTAGTCACCCACAAAGTTTAGAAGGAATAGTCCACACAAGACCACCTTCTCTTCTGGCATCAGCTGCAAGTTTGGGGATTGCCCAAACCACCCTAATGTTTGATTATTAGGAAGAAGGACTCACAGAACTCACTGAAAGCTGTCATACTCACAATTATGGTTTATTACAGGGAAAGAATACAGAATAAAATCAGCCAGGGTAAGAGGCCTGTAGGACAGAGTCCAGGGAAGTATCAGAGGTGGGGCTTCTGTCAGAACACATTACTCTCCTGGCACTGATATGAGACAGTATGCCAGCCAGGGAAGCTCACCTGGGCCTTCGTGTTCAGAGTCTTTATTGGGGTTCCATCTGGGATTGATTGATAGCTTACTTGGTTGATCTCTGTTTCCAGGTCAACTGATACTGCATGACCCGAAGTCCCACCCTTGATTGCATTGTTAGTCTTTCCTGTGTGGCCAGCCCCCACCAAAAATCAGATTGTCACTTGAGGACAGAGGCCAGACCTCCTTTAGGGCAAGGTTAAATTCTTTACTGCACAGCATCCTTTCTTCTCTCATGGTCCCTTCCTTAAAAATATTCTTTTACCATTGACAAATGACTGCCTTCTAGATCATGGAGGAGACAAAGGCCTCTGGGAGCGTTCTCTCAACTTTGATTCCTTTCTAGATAAAATACCTGAATATCCATCAGTCTTTTGCTTCCCCTTGCCTTTGAGGAAGAGACAGTCCCTCTTTACCAGTGTCAACTTGTATCCGCCCTTTGGTCTGCCTGTTATGGGACAGGAATGTAGTCATTGACTCGCACTTGCCTCTTTGATTTTCTTCTTTCACTGACTTCCTTGCCTCTTTCTACAAACATGTTCCTGTCTTGCCAATCTTAGCCTTGCTTATACTTCATTCCATTCTTGAAAAACCTTTAGTAGAAACCTGTAAATTGCCTTCTAAAACCCAGACTCTTTATGGGGCCTTATATTGGTACTGCACCTCATAGTTTTGAAAACACTTGTGTTATCTTACAGTGCCTTGCATGTAGTGGGTGCTTGGTAAATGTTAGATTAATGAATAATCTGGCCTGGCAGCAAGTGCGAGTCTTCTATTGGAGGAAACACAGCAGGAGCAAAAGCACAGAGGTGTGAAAGGTACGTGGCAAGGGGAGCCGGAATGAGCACTGTGGAAGAGAGTGGTGAAAACTGAGCCTGGAAAGGTAGGGAGAGCAGAGCCAATGGAGCCTCGAATGCCATGGCCCCAAGGTTTGGGACCAGATTGACTTTGTAACCCACACTGTGATTTTGATGGTAACTCCCACAGCCACATAGAGGGTGGTTGGAACCTGGACACCCTCTGAGGTTAGGATTCTGCAGATATACAGGCCAGAGGTGAGGGTGCCTAACTTGGGTTGTGGGAAAGGTGGGAAGGGAAGGACCAGAGCTGTCAGTGGGAAATGTCATCAGCTTGTAGGAATGAGGGAGGAGCGGGATTTGTGCCTGGAGGTTAAAAGGTTCTAACAAATACGGGCTGTGTGAGGAGTGTTGTCAGTTAATGGAGGAGAGGCCAGCCCTGTGTTAAGCTGGTGGTTTGGTTCTTTCTGGGAAAGGGTGCAGTTCCTTTGCAACACCCAGTAAGTAGGGGGCAGTCAGAATAGAGAAGCTTCCAGTTTCCCTTGAGACAGGCTTTTACAGTATCATTTCTTTGTTGAAATGTTTTGAATTCTTAAAGTACCATATTTCCCAAATTCAATTTATTCATTACAGAATGCATTTTCTGAAATCAAGTGCTCTGGGAGGCAGTGTATTTTAATGGAAGAACGTGGGCTTTGGAGTCAAAACAGTCCTGACTCCACCCTTTGCTGGCCGTGAACTTGGGCAAGTGACTTCTGCTCTAGGGCTCAATTTCCTTATTCCTAAAATGCTTGTAATAGTGCCCGGCTGTTAGAGTAGTGGCTGGAGTGAGTGTGGTGATGTATATGAAGCTCCTGACACACAGTAGGTGTTCAGTAATCGGCCTTTCCTTTCACCTTCCAATGTTCTGCATTGTCATTACCTTGCAGTTGGGAGCAAAAGCTACTCTTAGCATATGAAATGTTCATCGTATTTTGGATTTTGGTGAGTCTGATGTTCTAAAAGTTCACTTCATATTAAACAAGGAAGCCCTATTTAGGAAAATATGGAGGAAGGTTGGGATTCGTCAGTGTCATTCAGGTTCAGTTATTCCCTGGGACAGGACATTTAAAGAGGTTTGAAACTCTGGGGCTTTTTTTGTTTCTGGATTTAGAATTCTTGAGGGTTTGCTTACCACGTTGGAGTTTTTAAAAATCGCTGGTCCATTTGACATTGAGTCAGGTTGTGGCTCTAGTACAGGGACAAAAGTGAAACCTTTGGTGTGTGTGTGAACATGCCTCTGAGCCCACCTTATCCAGCCTCAAATTGAGACGTCCCCAGAAAACCCCTGCTAGTGTGGGGTTCTCTGTTCCTCCTCTTCTCGCTCTTTCCCTTTAGCCCTTCCACATTTCTCTCCTACTCCTTTTCTCCAAGGCTCCCGACCTTCTGGCCCCACCCCCATGCCAGATCGCCCACTTTGATCCTCTTTTATATTCCTCTCTTGTTCCCATGGGCTTCATCTCTACTTTTTCTTGTCTTCCTCAAGTGTGCTCCCTGATTCTCTCACTCATTCACTGCGAATATCTGCAGTGTGTGCTGTGTTCTAGGGGTGTGCTGAGGACACTATGGGGAATATTCTGTTGAGGTGTCTGACAAAGGAACAAGACAGCCCGCAAGGGGGGAGGGTAAGAGGTGTTAGAGGCCTCATGGAGGCCTTTGGCTTGTATCCTAACCGTGGAGGCAGTCACTGGTTGGTTTTAAGTGAGGGACTGACTCCATCTGATTTCTGTCTGTGAAAACACTCTGGGTGCTGAATGGGGAACGGTTAGTTGGGTGAGCAGAGGCAGTGAGTACAGAAAGCCCAAGTGAGTGCTCATGTGCCTTGATCTGGCTGGGCGGGGAGGTGGAAGAGAGGGTCAGATTTGGGTGGATTTGGGAGGTGGAGCCCACAGGACTTGCTGAGGGGTTGGATGTGGAGGTGGGGGAAAGAGTTAAACGAAAGGGGAGTCCTTTGTTTTGACCTTGGCAACTAGATGGTATGCCCTTTATTAAGGTGGGAAGAGTGGGGTCGTAACGGTTGGCTGGGTGGGGGCATGTTTCTGCTTGGGCCTCCTACAGGGGAGTTGTTGAGGAGCCAGTTGGATAGACTCAATGATGCATTAGTTGGAAGTTTCCCAGATATCTATATTTTTAACGACATGGGGCTGGGATCCTGTGAGACCGTTTAGACAGCATATAGGTAAAGAGCAAGCCCAGGACTGAGCCTGAGCACTCCAGCACTTAGGCAACTATGCAGGAGAAGGGCCGAGAAGTGTGGCTGGTGAGAAAGGAGGAAATCTCAGTGTTGTCTCCACGACCCCCACTCCCACTCATGAGAGTGGCTTTCCTCTCCTAGTCCGGTGGCTTCTGTTGGTGTTTCCCAGCTCGCCATCTTTTTCATATGCAGTGTCCAAGTGCTATTTTGGAGTGATTAAGTACGTTAGTGGAAAAGACTTTTCTAGAAAGGTTAAATACTTCTACTGTTCACAGTAAGGATAATGAGACTTGGCTTTAGTTAGCTTACTGTTGTGTTGGGTTTTTTCCTTAAAGGTTAATATTAGTAATTTGAGAAGAAAATACTGGTTTCACAAGGCATCCATTATTGGTAGGGTTTGAAAGCACAAACTAAACCTTTCATGATTGTAAATTGATGGAAAGAACATTTAAGAACATAAATGCAGTGGACACTGGAGATTATCTGAATGCTCAGTGCTTGTACCAAGTTTAGTGAGGATTCTGCTTCTCTCTCTGGTATAACCCACCCTAACTCAGGCCCCATCGTGGTTCACTGTTCATTCAGGTTGGCGACATACCTGGGACATAGTGCCTGACATTCTCCCTTCACTCCCCTTCTGTGTGTCAGCCTGTTTGCACAGCCACACGTGAGATACTGTCGCTATCCTGTATGGCACCTCCTCTGAATTCTTAAAAGTTCCCCTGCTGACCCACCCTGGCTATCTTGTCACTTTCTTCAAACCTGGTGCTCAGTCTCACCAGAAAACTTGAGGTTTTCTGTCTCCTGGTTGATCAGGCCTCACCCTTCGTCCTGTACTTTGGTTTTCTAGCCCAAGTCTTGCCTTGGATACCCTAGTTTTCTGTCATCATCTTGTTACTCTCCAACCCCACACGAGCCTTTGTAGTTCAAGGCCAGAGTTCGGATAGAAGGGCCAGCCGCTCTCGTCACTTTATCAGCAACTGGACGTCGTCAGCCCTCTCTGCGTCCAGTGTTGTGTGTCAGGCCTTGGCTGCCCTCCCCGTGGCTTCCTCTTCCCAATCGCAAGCTTTTCTCCACTTTGGATACCCACAGCCCATCTCCTTACTCTTTGCTCAGAAGACAGTATTAGGGAGTGTGACCCTTTCTAGCTTTGGTCCATCTTGTCTGTCAGTAGCCGCCTCTTCCTCCAGTCTAGGGAAGAAGGGTCATTCTGCCCTGGCAGCTGTCACCTCCTTGAGTCTACACTTGGACCCTCATTCCTTTTGTTTGTTTGTTTAATCCTTACCCAAAGATGTTTTTATTGATTTTTAGAGAGAGAGAGAGAAACATCAATCGGTTGTCTCCTGCATGTGCCCCGACTGGGAATCAAACCCCCAACCTTTTGGTGTACAGGACGACGCTCCAACCAACTGACCCACCTGGCCAGGGCTAGACCCTCATTCTTATAAAAAAAATAATAATAATAATAAAAAAAAAAGATTAAAGTGAGCCTCTGTTGCTTTTGTAGTTGCAGGAAAAGTTTGAATAAGTACAAAATTAGAAATTAAAAAGAAATAGGAGCAAGCATGGCTGGACCTCTTAGCTTATATTCTCTTAGCCTGACAGCCTAATTGGCTTACCTAGGCATATACTCTTCGTTCTCTTTACATTCAGTCACTTTTTTTAGAGAGAGAGGAAAGGAGAAAGAGAGAGAGAGAGAAACATTGATCGGTTGCCTCCCATACGTATGCACCCTGACAGGGGATTGAACTCACAACCTAGGTATGTTCCCTGACCAGGAATCAAACCTGCAGCCTCTTTTGTGTACAAGACAACATTCCAACCACTGAGCCACACTGGCCAGGGCAGCTCTTGGCACTTCTGAAACTGAATCTGCTTGGCCTCCCCTGGCGCCCCCTTTGGTGTGTTGACTGCTCCTACCTTCCTTCCTGCCATTAACTCCCTTCCTGGCCTCCACCCCTGGCTCTTTTTACCTCTTCCTCCTCTTTCATGTCTGTGTTCCCCAGGGTTTCAGCCTCACACTTCTGTGGCCTCTTGGGTGAGTGCATCTTCCCACTGCACCTGCTCCCTCTGCACTGGGGTCTCCCATTCCATATCTAGATTGGGGCTAGGGGAGATCAGGTATTAACTGGCAGCTGGTCAGCTCTGCTGGTTCATTCTGCAGGCACCTCAGATTCGTTGTGCCCCAGTCTCAGCACTCTCTCCCTGAGTCCGCATCTCCCATGTTCCACGAGAGTATCAGCCAGGGCAGTCAAGTCTCAAAGTCCCTTTTATTTTCCTGTCCTGGGCCCCGTCCTTTCCATGTTGGTAGCTGTGCTTTTTCTTGCTGTGAGTGTCTCTCATACAGCCCCCTTCAGGTCCTGCTCCCCTCTTGGCCCTGGCCTCCGTCATCTGCTCTGGGTCACAGCAGCAGCCTCCTGGTTGCCTGTCTTTCTCCTTCCATCCTGGTCCCACTCGCCGCCGGTTATCTTTTTAAGACACCTTTCTGTTTACCTGAATTCTGCTGCCTCCCTTTCCAGCATAATGCAGTGCCGAATCCAGAACCTTTAGCTTGGCATCCAGAGTGCTTTGTAGTGTGGACCCCAGTCTCTCCTTGAGTCACATGTCCCTTCCCTCTCCCCCACCCTCCTTTGCCCCCCTGAGCCTTTTCACACTGTTCTCTCCTCCCGTCTTCTTTACTGACACATTCTCTGGTTCCTCCAGACAGAATTAGCCTTTGTCATCTCTCTCCCTCATCACACTTTGCTCCTAATTTGGGGATAACACTTAGCACATTATTTGCAAGGCTGACTCCCACCCCTGTTGGTTTGTGAGCTCCTGTCTGTGGTTGTGCGTAGGGGGTGGGGCTTGCATAGAGTAGGGTGCTTGGAGGGCCCCTGCCCCCCTGTTTGAATTAAAGGGGTCTCTCACAGGCTGGCGTTTGCTTCTTAGGCTGCTTCTGTGTCTGAAGCAGAGATTTGCTTATTTCTGTGTTTTATATAGGTCATCAGTGGGTGTATGAATAGTAAAACAATGATGAGTTTAAACAGCATTTTAATATAAACATGAAGACCTAACTCTGTGGTAGACTTTCTTTTCATTGCCTTAGTAAAGCAATTGTAACTTAATTCTGTTTTGTAATAAATGATCACCAAAGAATGCTGATGTCTTTTGTTTACTTACTTATTTACAGTTTGCTTATGAGAAATACACATTTTGTTTATAGCCAAGGAAAAACGTGAGGGGAAGAGATTAAGAAACTTAACTGAAAATACAGTTCAAAGTAAGTCTTTTAAGATGGGTCTTGACTCCCGAATACATTTCAAGTTGTTGGCTGTCGCCTAGATACTTTAATAAAGTTACTATATATAAATACCATATTTAAAAAGTCACCACTGTTAGTTTAAGCACCTTGGCATTTATGGCCACATTTGTTACTAACAAGTTCAGAAGGGATTCAAAGCTGGAAATACATTAGGGTGGCGTTGAGGGCGGGGCGGAAGGTTGTCCAGGTAAGTGCAGAGGGTGAACCAAGTCCTGAGGAGACTTGCAGTGGATGGGGGCCCACAGCAGAGCCCGGCCCAGGTAGGGGTGCAGCAGACCTGAGACAGGAAACACTGAGCCACCTCTGGGTGGGTACTGGAGGAGCACCAGGAACACCAGAATCTGGTGGCGGAGACTAGGGAAACACATCCTCCCTGCCTCTTACTCCCCCCGGTCCCCTATCCCTTCACCCTCTGCCACACCAGCCTCAGCCCCTGATGTCCAAGTCAGGCATCTTGGTTTCAGAAAACACACACCCTATTTTAATTGGATTGTTTCTGGTTAAAACATGGGCAGAGGACCAGAGCAGACACTTTCCCCAAGAAGACATAGAGGTGGCCAACAGGTATATGACAAGATAACTCAACTTCACTAGCTATAAGGGAAATGGCAAATCAAAACCACACTGAGGTACCACCTCACACCTGTTAGAATGGCTGTCATCAATGAGACAAGTAACAACAAGTGTTGGAGAGGATGTGGAGAAGAGGGAACCCTTGTACACCACTGGTGGAAATACAGCCACTGTGGAAAACAGTGTGGAGGTTTCTTAAAAAAGTAAGAGTAGAACTACCATATGATCCAGCAATCCTTCTTCTGTGTACCTACCCGAAAACTTGAAAACACTTCTTTGTAAAAGTATATGTACCCCTATCATTATTCACCATAGCCAAGACATAGAAACAAGCCAGGTGTCCTTTGACAGATGATTGGATAAAGAAGATGTGGTACATATATACAAAGGAATACTACTCAACCATAAAAAGATGAAATATTGCCATTTGTGACAACATGGATGGATCATGAGAAGATCATGCTAAGTGAAAAAAGTCGAACAGAAAAAGACAAGAGCCATATGATTTCTCTCACATGTGGGATATAAAACAAAAAGCAACCAACAAACAAATAAACTCATAGACACACAGACAACAGTATGGCGGTTACCAGATGGGGAATGGGGGTGGGGAAATATGAAGAGGGTAAAGGGGGTCACATTTATGGTGACGGAAGGAAGACTAGACTTTGGGAAGTGAGCACACAGTGCAATACACAGATGATGTATTATAGCACTGAGCCCGGCTGGTGTGACTCAGTGGATTGAGCCTAGTCCCATGGACTGAGAAGTCCCTTTGATTCCCTGTCAGGGCACATGCCCGGGTTGTGGGCTCGATCCCCAGTGCAGGAGGCAGCTGATCGATGGTTCTCGCTCACGTCGATATTTCTCTCTCTCCCTTCTGCTCTCTCTAAAAAATAGAATAAACCTATAATAATTGTACACTGAAACTTACATAATTATTAATCAGTATTACCCCAATACATTTAATTTATAAAAGAAAACATCAAAAAAAAAGGAAAGAAACAAAAATAGACTCCAACTGAGGGTTCGTTTAAGCAGAAAAATGATATATTGGAAGGACCCTGGGTAGAAAGAGAATGGACAGGCTGTAAGGCGCGAGGGCCAGGCAGCAGAATGGAAGCTGAGCTGTGCTGCAGGAAGATGTTGGGCCTCTGCCAGACCTCCTGTTGTTTGGAAGATGGACCTCCTGGACTGGTCCTCTAATCTTATTTTTCCCCCTGAGGTCTTTCTCTTTGTCCTTTAGTTCTCCTTTCTGGGAGATTTCCACTTTCTCTCATCCAATCCTGTTTTTAAGATTTCAAAATTCTACCATCATATTTTTATTGTTCAATAACTAGGAAGTCCTCATAATGTTCCTCTTTCTGTTTCACAGACACAATTTCTTATTTCTTCTTAAGTTTTCTTCTCTGCATCATGCCTGCCCCGAATTCTTTTTCTTGGGGCTCAGTCTTTCATGAGACCTGTTTTGGGCTTTCTTCAGAACACCTGACTGTGGTTGGCTGTTTGTTCGTGTTTAAGAACGAGATGGGCCAAGCACTTGGAGCCATGGTAGGATGGCCTCTGGTGGCCCTCGTCTTAGGGAGATGTGGCAGTGAATCTGACCCCTTTGTTGAGGTTCCCCTGCGTTTTGGTGTCTTCGGACCTTTCTCTTGGGCTACAGGAGTGCTTCTGGATGCTCTGTCTGCTTGGGACAGACGCGCACTGGGAGCTTCTTTATTCAGTAGGTGGCCCTCACTCGCGTGCACCTGTTCTCTCACGTGACGTGCTCCTTCCATCCAGCACTTTGTACTTCTTGGTCTCGCTCTGTCCCTCTTTGCTGTAATTCCTCTGCTGTGTCAAGTAAAACAAATGTTGACTGTTGAGATGCAGGGTAGGCAGATTTGGTCTCAGCTTAAAAGATTTGTCTTCAACGCTGAGGCTAAAATGGCAGGAGGGTAAAATGGACAGACTCAGAATACTTAGTTTTCAGGATTGTGAATCAATTTACTAGTAATGAAAATTTAGAGAAGCAATGATTCACAGTTAAGGATAGTTCTCAATAACAGAACTTGGTGTAAAATGTTATTTGGTTATATGTGCTCCAAAAATGAATCAGATCCTAAGAAATACTATACGCTCTCCTGTCATAAAATAAGTAACTTTTCTAATCAAATTTTATTTTCTTTCAGATCCTATCACATAGGACAGTATGTACCTTCAGATCCTGAAGAAAAGGCGCAAAATGTTCAAGTAATGTTTCAAAATAATTTGTGAGGTAAGCGTGTGGTTCTTTAGGTGTATAATCACTATTGCCTTTCTGACGGCCCAGGCTAGTGGCGTACTATTGAAACGGTTGTACGGGCTGTGTGAAAGGGTAATGGTGGCAGGGAAATGTTTCTCTCCACCTACTGTCATCGGTTTGCTTACCATCTGTCCCAGAAGGAGTGTATCTTAGGGGTGGGGCGGGGCGTCCAGGAAGTGAGCTGATAAGTTACTAGCAAGTATTACAAGATGAGGTGAATGCTCAGTGTAAATGTAATGAAAGTTTTTGCTTATATGGTTGTCCCCTTAAAAGATCTGCAGAGACATAGAAGTAGGGTTCAGACTGACAAACCTCAGAGGAGGGGGGCGGGAGGGGGGAAGAGATAAACCAAAGAACGTATATGCATACATGCATAACCAATGGGCATAGACAACAGTGCTGGGGTGGGGGAGGGCTGGATCGGGAGGAGGATGTCAGTGGGGGAAAAAGGAGAAACATCTGTAACAAAAATAAATTAATTAAAAAAAAAATGGAGATCTGCAGTGTAGCTTTGTGTTCTGGGAAACCGGGCTTTATTTAACATAAGGACAACAAGCAGCTTAGGCTCAGGAGTGTAGACAAAATCCCATTAAATCGGCCATAAAAGTCAGAAGATGATGATGCGACATCTGCTCGACCTCGGTCAATGCATAGTGCTTTCAGGTTCCTCCCAGAAATGGTCTTCGGGAGTATTCAATCAATAGCGATTTGGGTATTTCGAGTAGAGTAAGATTGCAGCCTTACGGTAAAGAGTGTGTACGTTTTCGTTTTCCATCGCAAATCTCTGTACCATTGCTCTCATGCTCCCAGTATTTTTAGATTAGTTCAATGTAAAGGAATTGCTTCTTCACGTCCTCCCCTCCCCTCCTGTGGCATTAATGAAGTGTAAATACAGTGACTCAGCGGAGCGCCCGTGCAGTGTATGACAGGTAACCAAACGCATCCAGCCTAACCTGGCCCTGTCCGTTCATTACGTTCTTGAAAATAAAGTCACGTCCGGGTATCAGGTTGTTTTTCCTTTTGTCTTCTAGTGGGTTTAACGAGTTTGGCTCTAAAGCACACAAGCATCGTGCACTGATATGTACTCCTAGGCATGTCCTACCATGCCAGTGTTTGGTGTCCTTGTGGTTACGCTTCCTGCCGCCGGCACCCCCGCAGAGGCATACTGCCACGGGGCTGTCCTGCGCGCTCTGGCGGTTCTCACCAGTACCCCACCAGAAGGTTAAGCTGAACTGGCTCAGTGGGTCAGTTGTGTGCCTTCAGAAGCCATTCAGGGTCCTGACCTCTGGATAGAACTCAGACTGCACAGACATGCTCTGACAAAAGGCTAGTCTGCCTCTGGACACGTGGCTGCACAGCTCATCCTACTGCCCAGCAAGCACCCGTTTCTCATAGAAAGCGTTCTCCTTGACCAGGTACCAGAAAGCCAAGGCATTGTGGTCAGAGGAATTTTTTAGATTAAGGTCTTGATGTACAGTTAGGATTCACTAAGAAACTTTTATGGAAATCAACTAGGAAACTATTCGCATCTGAGAGAGGTACCAGTTTCTTGTTGTCACATCCGCCTGTGAGCAAGCATGCACTTGCCAACAGCACGCAGGCACCGAAAGGGAGCACAGGCAGAGAGGACCCAGACCCTCTGGGTGGGCTGACAGTCAGGGAGGGACACACAGAAGCTCTCGTGGTGGGAAGGGGTAAGTACACGCGAGTGGAACGGATGAGCGTGCCCTGAGAGTTCCAGGGAAGTGGAGAAGCTTCCAGACACTGTGTCTGCCCTCTGACAAAAATCTGGCTTTACAGTGGTATAGGCAGAACCAGCTTGCACCTCTTCTCCAGATACTCATGTCTGATATCCGGAGATACTTTCAAAGTGCTCCTCAGAAGAAGGAGAACTATCTTTTGAGGATGACTTGCTTGGAAGAGAGAAACATAGGGCCCTACAGGGTAGGGGGATGATATGCAGGGAGTGGACTCAGCGGAGGTGTTTGCTGGGAAGGTGGGCAGGCAAATCTGGATGATGTAGGGGTCAATAATGCTCCCTGAAAGAATGGCTGGCTAAGGTCTGGCCAATTCTTTAGTTTCTTCTATTTCACAAAAAAATTTTAAAGTGCCCGGCCGGTGTGGCCCAGTGGTTTGAGTGTTGTCCCAGGGACTGAGAGGTCCCGGTTCGATTCCCGGTCAGGGTACATGCCCTGGTTGCAGACTCGATCCCCAGCAGGGAGAGTGCAGGAGGCAGCCGATCAGTGTGTCTCTCTCACATTGATGTTTCTATCTCTTTCTCCCTTCCTCTGTCTCTTAAAAAAAATCAATAAAAACATTAAAAAATATATTTTTTAGAGTTATTTGTGTCTGAGGTAAGAGCAGGGTTATTTTACTGACCCTGGGGAACAATTTCATTTCTCTCTTGTACCAGTCCATGTTTTTGTATCAAGGGATAGTTTTGCAAAATATTTGCAGAATGAACTCTAATCTGCAAGTTTATTCATTCATTAAATGTTTGCGTAATTACTGTGCTCCCGTTGCATTTAAGGAAAACAAAAACAAAAATAATGGAACGCCCAGATTTGAAAGACAGCTGGCAATCACTTGTAGCAGACCTGACTCCATGAGCTTTCATTCTCGTGGCTCCTGCTCCTTCACACTGGGGAGGGCTCTTGCTCTGTGCTTGTCAGAAAGATGAGCAGTTCACCTGCGCCAACTTGGGTCATTTGCTAAAAGACTGTCAGTGTTTTTCTGTCCCTTGTATGAAAGCAAAGGCCAAATGAACTCTGACTCTTTATCTCCCTTCTCTTTATTTATCATGAGTATCACTACTCTACACCAAACACCAATAAGACAAGGTCCTGCATTTAAAGAAGCAGCAGAGGCCCAGCCGGTGTGGCTCAGTGGTTGAGTGTCGACCCATGCACAAAGAGGTCGCTGGTTCGATTCCCGGTCAGAGCACATGCCCAGGTTGTGGGCCCTATCCCCAGTGGGGGGCATGCAGGAGGCGGCCAATCAATGTTCTCTCTAATCGATGTTTCTATCTCTCTCTCCCTCTGTCCCTTCCTCTTTCTCTAAAACCAATAAAGAAAAAAAAAAAAGAAGCAGCAGAACGAGTTGCTAGGAAAAAATGCAAGTTCCTCTTTTATTTTGTTGGACCCTATGGCATCAGGGACTGTAGGAAGTGTAGGAAAGGTGTCAAAAGAGTGGATAAAAAGTGAAGGAAACTTCAAATGATTAGAGAGGAAGGGCTTTCTAGAAACAATATAGAGTTGAAGATAGAAAAATGGGAGCCTGCCTCCAAAACATGATCCCGTGTTAAAACGAGGGAGAGATGAAAGTAAACAGAACCACATTGAGAAAACCCAGGTTGGCACTGTGAGCTCAGTGTTCAGCAGGCCAGTATAAAATGAGTAGAGAAATAGTCCCTTATTGATCACCCTTCCCTCATGCGGGTGGTCCTGTTTCTGTGAGAGCTGTAAGGTCAGCTGTGCACCTCAGCACAGACAGGTCAGGTTGCACGGGGCTTATTGCGTGGACAGTGGATGGCAGCCGTGGTACAAGTCTCATGTCCACCGTGGCTGGGGAACTTGGGTGCTGTGATTCTGCATCTGGCTTGTTCTTTTCATTATCTTTGTCCATCTGTGGCTGTGGCTATGTTCCCTAGGAGCCTCATCAGCTCTGTGTCCAATCCCCTCTAGGGTGCATCGGGAAAATCATGCCGTCATCAGGACACCGGCTCCGTGATGTCGAACACCATCCTCTCCTGACCGAAAATGACAATTATGACTCTTCATCCTCCTCTTCCTCCGAGGCTGACGTGGCAGACAGGGTCTGGTTCATCCACGACGGCTGCGGCATGATCTGCGCTGTCATGACGTGGCTTCTGGTCGTCTATGCAGACTTTGTAGTGACGTTTGTCATGCTGCTGCCTTCCAAAGACTTCTGGTACTCTGTGGTCAACGGAGTCATTTTTAACTGCTTAGCGGTGCTTGCCCTGTCATCTCACCTGAGAACCATGCTCACCGACCCCGTGAGTACTCGCTCTTAAGCTAGATTTTCCTCTTGTGTCTGGTCTCGTGTGACACCATAGACCATGTGGCAGAGGGCCTCTTGCTCCTGTAACTTCAGGTTTTTATTAATTCCTGGATGTGGGCTTGTAGCATTTTTCACTGGAGAATAAGCATCACTTAAATAGAGTGATGTCATGGTATGTTAATGAAAAATATTCCCGTTGGGCTGTCTATTCAAATGAAGAGATTGTACTAAATAATTTCTAAAATTCCTCCTAGTTTAAATATTTTATTTCTCTGAGGAATGGACTGAAAGCTGAGAGATCGGGGAACTAGATTTCACCACTGTACTAATCTTTACAATTGCCTTTTGACCGTAAACAACTAATTTAACCTCTTTGGCTAAAGGTTAGCTATTACCTCTAAGTTCTTTCTAGCTTTGTAATTCTCTTGTTTTTAAGTCTCAGCTAAAATCTGAAGCAAACGTCTCATTCTAGCTGGTAAAAGGTCAAGGTTCAGCCTGTCTGCAGAGCAGAGAGGAAGAACTCACTAATTACCGGTTCCAGCAGGTGTGAGGTGTGACCTGGGAGGAAGTGATTGCGCAACAGAGATCAGGTTCAGTGCACAGTGAGAGCTGACACAGGCGTGTGAGAAGAAGGGTGGCGCATCGGGCTTATTTTTGGAACAGTTCCCCTGAGAATAAAGATGGGCCAGATCTCACCCAGTGAACTGCCCTTGCTTCCTGATGTCTTGAAGGCCCCTGGATTCAGAACCTCCATGCTGGGTGTAAGGCTGCTAATCTGAGATTCTGAGGCGTCCTCTGGTTAGGCAGCGTGGTACAGTTCAGCCAGGAGTCACCTCCAGACTAGATTCCAGGCTCACCCCAGAACCTGGAGGAGGTGTCTCGTGGGAGGGAAGCCTGCAGGCCCAGTGGGAGAGGTTCCGCGTCAGCAGGGCTGTGCTGCAGGTGTGCACAGCTAGGTATGAGCAGTCGGTGTGGGGTTGAGTTTGAAAAAAGGTTCTTTCTACAGCATTGAAAGAGTGGTTTTAGCCACTGGAATAGGGGCTCCCGATTTATACATTAAAGTCTACTGGGCTCATGTCTATAGTAGCTTTCTCTAAAAAGGTACCATTTTTGTTATAGAATTTTTTTTATATATAAGATTAGGCCTTTGTTTGAGAATAAACTGATATTGGTCAGTCCACACGATGTGGTTAACACATTGACTTATCTGAATTTTGCTATGTCTGAGTTTGTGTCATGGGGTGAGACCCTATATCATTTATTCTGTCACTTGTTTGCCTAGTGGAGGCCTTGGGCCTATGACAGTATTACAGACCCAGCCAGGTGGGCAGCTGGGAGCAGCACTTAGGTGACAACTTGGAAGCTAAGTCTGCCCATGGTTTTGTAACCTCACCTGATTGTGGGGTCTTCGACCAAAATTGAATGTGATGTCCCTCAGAGACTTTTAAAGGACCCACTTCTCCTTTCCTTTACACAGCAAAGCCTCCCTTGGGAGCCAAACCCTACTCCTGAGCCCTGTTCGTCTCCACCCCCTCTCCTTGCTACAGCACAAACACCGCACATCAGTACCAAGGCCACGGGGAGGGCATTACAGGGCTAGGGGCCAGAGGAACAATTTCTACTCGAATATTCGTGGTAGGAAAAGCCCTGTTAGTGTCAACCATTTTCCTGGATGTTGAAAACTGGGTGGGTCCAGGGGGCTTAAGATGGCTCAGTGTAACAGGAAGCTGAGCACCCTTCTCCCAGACATGGACCTGATTTACAGCTAAAATAGTACATGGTCAGCTTGAAAAATATGAGAAGTGTAGCTGATTGGACATATTTTGTCCAAGGAGCACTGAAGAAACAACGTAGAGACTGATAAGAAAGGGGGAGTTGTGGAAAGGGGGAGCCCCCCTGGAGCTGGTGCTCGGCTGAGCGGCCTGAGTGATATTGACTACAAAGCTCCTCACCCTTGGGAGTGTGGTCCACATCCCCATACAGGGACCGCAAACCATGAATAGCAGACTGGAAGTACAGCCCGCACAGCATCGGGCAGAGGGATCCAGGGGAACTCAGTCTGCCGGGGAGTCTGGGTCCATACCTTCCCAGTGAAAGAGCTCCCTACTGTCAGCAGCCCCAGCGGGAGAGGTTCCCCCAGGCTCTGATTGCGGGAAAGGCAGCGCTGCAGTGTGTGGCCCCAGAACAGAAAGGGGCCTGAGGGCTGCACCCAGCAGTGACTTAAAGTGACCCTCTGCTTTCCTGAAAGGTGTTGTACAGAGAAATCTCTAATAAACTTATCTAACCCTACAACTAAAAGAATTAGAGAACAAGAAAAGCCCAGAGTAAGTAGAAGAAAGGAAATAATAAAGGTCAGAGCAGAAATAAATGACATAGAGACTTAAAAACAACAACAACAACAAAACCAGTATAAAAGATCAGTGAAACCAAGAGCTGGTTCTTTGAAAAGATAAACAAGATTGATGAACCTTTAGCCAGACTCATCAAGAAACAAAGAGAAAGGACCCAAATAAATAAAATCAGAAACGAAAGAGGTGAAGTAACAACTGACACCACAGAAATACAAAGGATTGTAAGAAAATGCTATGAACAACTATATGCCAACAAGCTGAACAACCCGGATGAAATGGACAAATTCCTAGAAAAAGACAATCTTCCAAAACTGAATCAGGAACAATCAGAAAACCTGAATAGGCTGATGAAATTGAAGCAGTAATAAAAAAAACTCCCAGCAACAAAAAAGCCCTAAGCCAGATGGCTTCACAGGCGAGTTTTACCAAACCTTCAAATAACTAACATCTATCGTACACAAACTATTCAAAAAAAATCCAAGAGATCCCTGGCCAGTTTGGCTCAGCGGGTGAAGCATAGGCCTGTGGACCAAAGAGTCTCGGGTTCGATTCCAGTCAAGGGCACGTACCTCGGTTGTGGTTCAGTCCCTGGCCCTGGTCAGGGTCGTGCGGGAGGCAGCCAATCGATGTGTCTCCGTCACATTGATGTTTCTTTCTCTCTCTCTGTCTCTCTCCCTCCTCCCATCCTACTCTATCCAAAGATAAATGGGGGAAAATATATATATATCCTTGGGTGAGGATTAAAAAAAAAAAATCCAAGAGGAAGGAACTCTTCCAAGCTCTTTTTATCCTAATTCCAAAACCAGATAAAGATACTACAAAGAAAGAATTACAGGCCAATATCCATAAAGAACATAGATGCTAAAATCCTCACCAAAATATTCTTAAATTGGATCCAGCAATACATTAAACAGATCATATACCATTACCAAGTGGGATTTATCCCAGGGATGCAAGGCTGGTATGATATTCGCAAATCAATATATGTGATACATCACATAAACAAGTTGAAAGACAAAAATCACACAATCATACCAATAGACACAGAAAGAGCATTTGACAAAATCCATCACCTGTTTTTGATAAAAACTCTCAGCAAAGTGGGAGTAAAGGGATCATACCTCCACATATCAAAGGCCATCTATGACAAACCCACAGCCAACATCATACTCAACGGGCAGAAACTAAAAGCATTTCCCCTAAGAACAGGAACAAGACAGGGATGTCCGCTTTTACCGCTCTTATTCTTTGTAGGCACTTTGGTGATGGGACCACCTTCATACAAAGGTCCCCAGTTGTGAGTGTGCACGGCGGGGCCATGGGGGGAGGGTTGAGCAGGCTGATACTCCTCGTAAGAGTGTTTGTTTCCTCTACCAAGTTACCCCTTACTCCTCAAGGCATGCAGCTCCTGGCCCCACCCCCCTCTGGAAAAAGGCCTCAGAACTCTTACAGGAAGCCCCGAGCAGGGCGAGGTGAAGTAGTGGAGCGAAGGAGTGTGCAGGACCCTGCCTCTGTTCTTGCTGGGCGTGTGCATTTCGTTTGTTGCGTCACTGCAGTGATGAATGGAAGCATTGAGAGGCAGTACCAAGGTGGAGGAGGAGTTTGAGATCCTGGACATCAGAGTTTTTCCACTAAAATTTAATTCATAAATCACAAAAATTCATCCTTTTAAAGTGTATTGTTCGCCCTGGCTGGTTTGGCTCAGCGGTTAGAGCGTCGGCCCGCGGACCAGAGAGTCCCAGGTTCGGTTCCCGCTAAGGGCACGTACCTCAGTTGCAGTTTGTCCCCGGCCCCGGTTGGGGTCGTGTGGGTGGCAACCAGTCGATGTGTCTCTCTCACATCGATGTTTCTCTCTCTCTCTTCCTCCCTCTCTCCTTCCCGCTCTATCTGAAGATAAATGCAAAAATGTCCTTGGGTGAGGATAAAAAATTTTTTTAAAAATAAATAAAATAAAGTGTATAGTTCAGCCTGGCCAGAGGGGTTCAGTTGGTTGAGCCTTGTCCCATGTACTGAAAGGTTGCCAGTTCAATTCCTGGTCAGGGCACATACCTGGGTTGCAGGTTTCATCCCCATTTGGGAACATATAGAAGGCAAACCAGTCAATGTTTCTGTCTCTCCCTTCCTCTCTCTAAGCATGTCCTCAGGCGAGGATTATAAATAAATAAAGTGTATAGTTTGGTGATTTTTAGTGCATTCACAGAATTGTGCAACCATCACTACAGTCAATTTTAGACATTTCATCACCCCCCAAAAAACCCTGCACTCCTAGCCATCACTGCCTAGTCCCCCTACATCCCCCAGCCCTAGGCAACCACTGATCTACTTTCTGTTTTTGCCTTTTCTGGAATCATATAAATGTAATCATACAACATGTGTCCTTCTATGTCTGGCTTCCTTCACCCAGCATAAGATTTTCAGGATTCATCCACGTTGTAGCCTGTTTCAGTGTCTCATCCCTTTTTATGGCTGAAGAACATTCCACTGTATGGACAGACCCCATTTTGTTTACTAGACGTCACATGATGGACATTTGGGCGGTTTCCACTTTTGGCTGCTACAGATATTGCCGCCATGAAAATGTACAGGTTTTTGTGTGGACCTGTTCCATTTCTCTTGAGCACAGCTGCAGTGCCGTAGCTCCTGCGGAGCACCTGGACAGTGTCTTACTACCTATCCAGTTAGGGCTCCGAGCTCAGCTGTCAGTTCTTCCACTTTCTGCTTTGTTTGAATAAGGATCCAAATAAGGTCTGTACTTTGCGATTGCTTGACCTGTCTCATATATCTCTTAATCTCTGTGGTTCCTTCTCTCTTCTTCCCTTGGGATTTTTTAAAAAATCCTCACCTGAGGATATGTTTATTGATTTTAGAGAGAGGAAGGAAGAGACAGAAATATCCATGTGAGAGAGAAACATTAATTGGTAGCCTCCCATACGTTGTCCCCACCGGGGATCGAACCCGAAACCTTTTTGGTGTACTAGATGATGCTCCAGCCAACTGAGCCACCCAGCTTGGGCTTTCTTTGGGATTTTTTAAATTGAAGAATCATGGCCTTTGTCTTGTAACTTTCCTCCCACTCTGGAGTTTTCAGCTTACATCCCTGTTTGTGTCCCATAAATGAGAAGGAAGATCTGGGGGAAAGCCCCATGTTTAACTCCCCCGTGGTTAGGTCCTGGGGATCCAGAGTGACAGGGAGTTGGTGGGTCAAGACGAAAAGACATGGGGGGAAAAGAAAGAAACTAGTTTACTAAGCATAACTTTCCCGGACGTGTGCCGTGGCTGAGAGCACTTTTCTAGGGTAGGTTCTGGTTTCCTTCTCGGTGTGAATCAGGTGGGTGAGGGCAGGCTGTGAGATGGGCGCTAGAAGAGGCAGCCGGAACTCAGAAAGCCTTTAGGGGAACTTTATGCAAAAGGGGAGCAGTCGGGCCAGTTGGGGTAGGGAGCAGCTCAAAAGCATGGCTGCAGTTGGGCCAGTTGGGGTAGGGAGCAGCTCGAAAGCATGGCTGCAGTCAGGCCAGTTGGAGTAGGGAGCAGCTCGAAAGCATGGCTGCAGTCAGGCCAATTGGAGTAGGGAGCAGCTCGAAAGCATGGCTGCAGTCAGGCCAGTTGGAGTAGGGAGCAGCTCGAAAGCATGGCTGCAGTCAGGCCAGTTGGAGTAGGGAGCAGCTCAAAAGCATGGCTGCGGCCAGGATCCCAGTCCTAGTTCTAGAAAACAGCCCCTGAAATTGGTTATCACACGAACGTGAGCTTGAGGAATGTGCCTCAGCTATTGAGGTTTCTTCTGATGGAAGGAAGAGTGGTCTCCACTGGTGCCGAGGTAACGAGTGCTCCTTCAGATGGGACCTGGCAAGACCCTGGGCGCTGGGCAGGGAGGTGGACCGTGAAGGGAGCGTCTGCTGGCGGTGCGAGCCGAGCCAGGGCCAGCCCTTCTGCTTGGTGTCTGGTCTGCGAAGGCACACCTTGAAAGACTCAGAACCCAAGTGCAGGTCATCAGCTGTGGGGCCTCAGAAAAGTCATCTTGGAGCCCCGAGACGACATGGCCCTGAGGAGCTTTATAGACTGCCCAGGGTCTGAGCCGCCAAAGGAATGTCTGGAACCAGGAAATGCCTTAACCCCACACGGAGTCTCCAGGCCCTGGGTTTCACATAACGAGTGTTTGCCTACCCCTTTGAGATACACACCTTTTTCCAGTAAAAAATCATAAGCAATTTCCTAAAACTATGGGTAGTGTTGGAGTGTTCTGCTTTTCAGAAGGGTATTTTATCACATTTGATTTTACTAGAAAAGTACGTGTGTGTCATAAAAATCAAGGTGGGTGGAGTTCTAAATCTGGTCCACTTCCTCTTATGGAAATGTGTGACATTGAGCTGTCACCAGGAGTGAATATATAACACCATGGTATTTTATAAAATCATAATAGCATTAAGACTCCTGGAGTGGGGGAGGGGACTTGAAAGACTCCAAATTGTGGTATGTAAATTAAGTAAAATGTTGCACCCAATGTTCTGATTTAAATTTTCAAAAGCAGGAGTTTACACCCTGCACTTTTGTACCTTCTTTAAGGAGACAGTTGAAGTGTCAGGAAACACTAGACCTTGACTGAAAGAGCTCCTCAGATTAGCACAAGGAAACGGGAGAGAAGTCAGCTGCAGTGGAGGTTCGGGCGGAGAACGTCCACATTTTGCCCGCAGTCCCCCTGACCCACTTCCCCAGAGCATGTCCTGGAGACTTTACTTCCCGCTGGTGACGGGGCTGCACATCTGGTTCCCTGGGCCTTGGAGACGGTGGCACACTCCCTGCTGAGCTTTTTCAAACTGGGACGTCAGCCTGCACCCTGCAGAGGTTCGGACCGGCTCGGCGTCCAGCCTGCGCGTCTGGGCTTTGAGGAGCTCCTGCAGTGCCCCTGCTGGCCAGTGGAGTCCCTCGCTGTCCCCTTACCCGCCACCTCCTCAGTCTCCCAGGGCCCTGCTCCCGCCCTTCCATCTCCTCGCGCTTCTTTATCACTGCACCGCTGTCTGCTCTCGCAGTGGCTTAGGGGCTCATTCTCCAGAAGTGTGCGTTTCTGCACGAAGCACGGGCTCCGAGGGGCTAAGCAGTGGGAGACAGACCTTGTTCCCTACGTTGAGACATTTAGAACAACCTCCTTCCTCCCACCCCATCCACTCTAGTCATGTCATTTATCTTGGTCCTGCTTGTCACCACACCTAGAACCATCTTCCAAACGTGTTTTCCATTACATCTCTCCAAGGCCCAAAGATCAAGGCGTTCCTGTTGTGGCCTGCTCAGGCCATCACTGCCCACCACACAGGTCTCGCTGCCTTGAGTGTGGCCTCCACTCTACAGTGCCATCAGTTCACGGCTCCCTGACTCGTCTTCCTGTGGCTACCCCGTTGCTTATCTTTCTCCAGCTCCCCTAGCACCGGGGCACATGCAGTGCACTGTTACAGCCCCTGACCATGGCCAGACGCCGAGCTGGGTCAGTTCCTCAGGGCCACACTTTCCAGGTTTGAGTGGCAGTGCTCTTGGGTAGGTTAGCAGACACAGGTGCATTTTATATAAACACAAGATAAAGCCCTTTGTGAGGTGGTTTTGTTCAGCTGACAGCTATGGGCAGCGTTATCAGGCCAACCCTGCCCATTAGAACGGGGTGATAGGGACATGGTGACAATCAGCTGCCCTTGAGTTGGAGTGGCTTCACAAACAAACCTTGCTCTGGTGGAACTTGCATTAGCTAGGAAAACCTTGTGTGACTTACCAGTTTATGAAGGGTAATACGGCATTTAGTTTGAGTTCATTTTAGTACATGTTAGTTTTCATGCAAAATAAAACATCTGGTCCTGTCTGAGTGATAGATGTTTTTCATACTAATATGCTTTAAGTGGCAACTACAGAATTACTAATTATTTTATTATGATATATAAAATCTAAGACTGATTCCTACATTTATTGACTGGTTTTAACCTTTCCTTCTCCCTAACCAAATATTCTTATTAAACTGTAGGGGGCAGTACCCAAAGGAAACGCTACTAAAGAATACATGGAGAGCTTGCAGCTGAAGCCTGGAGAAGTGATCTACAAGTGCCCAAAGTGCTGCTGTATCAAGCCTGAGCGCGCCCACCACTGCAGGTACCTGCCCCTTCCCTAGAGCAGCCCGAGCGCCCACCACTGCAGGTACCTGCCCCTTCCCTAGAGCAGCCCGAGCGCCCACCACTGCAGGTACCTGCCCCTTCCCTAGAGCAGCCCGAGCGCCCACCACTGCAGGTACCTGCCCCTTCCCTAGAGCAGCCCGAGCGCCCACCACTGCAGGTACCTGCCCCTTCCCTAGAGCAGCCCGAGCGCCCACCACTGCAGGTACCACAGCCCCTTCCCTAGAGCAGCCTGAGCGCCCACCACTGCAGGTACCACAGCCCCTTCCCTAGAACAGCCCGAGCGCCCACCACTGCAGGTACCTGCTCCCCTTCCCTAGAGCATCCTGAGCGCCCACCACTGCAGGTACCACAGCCCCTTCCCTAGAGCAGCCCGAGCGCCCACCACTGCAGGTACCTGCCCCTTCCCTAGAGCAGCCTGAGCGCCCACCACTGCAGGTACCACAGCCCCTTCCCTAGAACAGCCCGAGTGCCCACCACTGCAGGTACCTGCTCCCCTTCCCTAGAGCATCCTGAGCGCCCACCACTGCAGGTACCACAGCCCCTTCCCTAGAGCAGCCCGAGCGCCCACCACTGCAGGTACCTGCCCCTTCCCTAGAGCAGCCCGAATTCCCACCACTGCAGGTACCACAGCCCCTTCCCTAGAGCAGCCCGAGCGCCCACCACTGCAGGTACCTGCCCCTTCCCTAGAGCAGCCCGAATTCCCACCACTGCAGGTACCTGCTCCCCTTCCCTAGAGCAGCCCGAATTCCCACCACTGCAGGTACCTGTTCCCCTTCCCTAGAGCAGCCCGAATTCCCACCACTGCAGGTACCTGCTCCCCTTCCCTAGAGCAGCCCGAGCGCCCACCACCGCAGGTACCTGCTCCCCTTCCCTAGAGCAGCCCGAGCGCCCACCACTGCAGGTACCTGCGCCCCTTCCCTAGAGCAGCCCGAGCGCCCACCACTGCAGGTACCTGCCCCTTCCCTAGAGCAGCCCGAATTCCCACCACTGCAGGTACCTGCGCCCCTTCCCTAGAACATGCTTAGTGCCCACCACTGCAGGTACCTGTGCCCCTTCCCTAGAGCAGGTGGTGCCCCTCAGTGGCCTCTGACCAGCATTGCAATTTCGTGTATTTGGAGGCATGGGTTTGTTCCCTCAGAGCACAGAATACTAATCATGGAACCTCTCCTTTTAGTATTTGCAAAAGATGTATTCGGAAAATGGATCATCACTGTCCGTGGGTGAACAATTGTGTAGGAGAAAAGAATCAGAGATTTTTTGTGCTCTTCACTGTGAGTAGAAATATTTATGTTGTAACTTATATTTGATTTTTAAATTCTCAAACTAGAATCTTGCCTGGAGCTGGTAAATTTATTCTAACATTAGACCAGTTTCCCTGCAACCCTTTCTCCAGATTTAGATTATAATACTGTGCTGGGACTGGTAGGAAGTAGTCCGACAGATAAATATATATTGCTTGTGGTGTTTTACTGTCATTTAATTCTCTCAGAGACACAGTTCTTAGTAAGATCCTGTTGAAATTAGAACACAATTCCCTGCTGTATGCTTTTCTATAAAATTATTTAACTCGGTCCAACATGATCTTGGGCAGGCAGATGCCAACTACTGCAATGGGTTCCTTCCCTGGTTACTTTTCCTGACGAATGAAGTGGAGGAGTCGGCCTGAGAGCAAGCGGCCTTTGCTCCTAGAAATATGTAACTGCTCACCAGTTGTAACCAGTTTCTCCCTCGTTCCAGATGTACATAGCTCTCTCTTCAGTCCATGCTCTGATTCTCTGTGGGCTCCAGTTCATTTCCTGTGTCCGGGGGCAGTGGACAGGTAAGCTTGTGTGTACCTTTCCTGGAAGTCATGCTGCTGGGTGAAAAGGGGAAGACTTTCAAGGACAATTGATTTTTCAGTTTTGAAAGAAATCCTCACTGCTTCTTTAGGAGTTTTTTTTTTTTAGGAAAGAATATGGGTAAGTATTAGCACTGTCTTTTTCCCAGTATAATGAAGCTATATATATAACTGTTCTTTCTTAGTCAATTAATAATTTCTACTAGATAGTCTCATTTATAGTTTGCAGATATTGAGACTAGAGGGAAGTTGGTGTTGTTCCCTCCAAACCTGGTGTTTAGTTTGTGGTGAGCCAGCGAGGCACTGTTCAGGTGCTCCTTGCCTGACTGAGAGTGGAGTGCAGGTGGCACGACGGGTCCAGCCCTGGACACGCAAGCAGGTCACAGTCGTCCTGCCCCAGGGGCGGGTGAGGAACGCCTGTGTGTGCCCTCGTGTGTAGGTGCACGTGCCTCTCTTCTCCATCTTCAGGTGCACTTTAACAAGCACGTTAATACACAGACGCAGTCTTAATAGAAACCTCTGGTAACAGGGAATCTTCGGAAACTGCTCATCGGGAAACGGTGGTGTGAATTTTTGCTCAGAAGGGCCGCCCCCCTCCGTCCCTTGGTGAACAGTGAATGGGCCTGTTTACAACATGAGCACCTTCTTCCTGGAAGCCGGCCCAGGGGCTGCCACTGTGCGGTCCTGGGAGCTGCACATGCGACATCCTGCGGTTTGGGGTAGTCATCATGCTGTGGTGTCCAGTCACAACCCACTTTCTCTTGTTCACAGAATGCAGTGATTTTTCACCTCCGATCACTGTAATCCTGTTGATCTTCCTGTGCCTTGAGGGTCTCCTGTTTTTCACTTTCACTGCGGTTATGTTTGGCACCCAGATCCACTCGATATGCAATGATGAAACGGTATGCCTCGTTCTCGGCTGTGTTTGCTTAATACTTGGTGGAAGCTTGAGTAAATGGGAAATTCTAATGTCAACAGCAGGTGCGTGTGTATTAACTCGGGAGATTAATTGGCCAGCCTTGATAAGCTCCGAAAGGCTCGCTGTGTTTGCTCTTCCTGTCATTATGCACAGTGCATATTTCAGGGATCAGTGTGATTTGAGAGTCAACAGACCAGGCAGATTCCCAGTTTCTAGGAGACCCACCCCTGGAGTAGCTGAGTGAGTTGCAGGAATTGATCGCCTTCACGCCTTTGAACTGGAGGCCTCGAGCAGACACTCAATAAATATTTGTAGTAAATGAGTTAAAGGTTGCCCCTGGCTGGCTCTCTCCTGCACCACTGTGGCCGCCTGGGCTGTCCTAGCTGGTGGCCGCTGCCCAGCTGCCTGCTGTTGGTCCGGCTGGGCTCAGGGAGGTGGTGGGGCTGGTGCCAGGACGGAGAGCCCACACTCACCTGGACACCTTGTTCTCGAGTGCAGTGGACAGTTTGGCGGTGTTTCCTGTTTTCACCTCTCGGCCTAACCTGGGTGTGTCGGGGTTTCCTGGCTGCCACCCACTTGCTTTTCTTTCTGCTTCCAGGAGATTGAGAGACTGAAAAGTGAGAAGCCGACCTGGGAGCGGAGGCTACGATGGGAAGGGATGAAGTCTGTCTTTGGGGGGCCGCCCTCACTCCTCTGGATGAATCCCTTTGTTGGCTTTCGATTTAGGCGACTGCAAATGAGACCCAGAAAAGGAGGCCCAGAGTTCTCCGTGTGAGGCCCCTGTCATCTGCTGGAACTTGTTAACGGACTTAAATTATTTATTTGGGGTCTGAAAGGGTATCAATAGCTCATCTGTGACCAATAGGGCAAATGGAACCTACACAAACCGATTGCTTGCAGCAAGCAGAATTTTATATATTATATTTACAGTCACCGATGGCAGATTTCCAAACCAGTACCTGGATGATGCTCATCAGTTCCACCTGTACAACCAGCGGAAGGGGTGTGGTCACGCAAGGGAGCCTGTGGCGTTATCTTCCCGCACAGCTAGGAGTTTTGTTGAGTACTTGGCATTTTCTAAGAAGTTGTGTGATATTACATGGGTGATTAAAATCCTGTGTACTGCGCTGCTTTCAATCATGAAGAAAAGTCAATCCAGTGAGTAAGAGTTCTCCGAGTGGTTCCAGGGAGTTCCTGTTGACCCTGTGATTCATTAGTGCACTCCCTTGACCAAGAAGGGGCGTTTACATAGAAGTCCATCTTGGTCTCCATTAGCTCTGACACTTTGCACTGAATTTGCAAAAGATCTGTGCATTGAACAGCAAAGGCGGCTTCAGGTACACTCCCACTGCCCCAGGAGGGCCTTCTCTGACCCTGCAGCAAGTCTGTGTGTGTGTCTGTGTGCGCGTGTGTGCATGTGTGTTCCAATTGACAGTGTTGTTCAGGCGATGTAACATTTAATGGCCGTGTGCAGCAAACAAGCTATTTTTTAGAAACCGACGTTTCAGGGAAGCGGGGAGAGCTGCCCCGGGATCCTCCTCCCATGGGGTTCACGATGAATGTATTGCAAACTGGAGAATATCTTGATCCAAAGAACAATCATTCCTGTGTGGTCCTTTGTTGCCCTCCTGTTTTCATTTTATCTTAAAACTCTTGAGTGCGTGAGGGCCGTGGAACTGACTTTGTCGTTCCAGCCAAATTAGTGTATCAGCAGCGCCTCAGTGAAGAGCAGAGGCGCCCTCACCTGTGAGCTGGTCGGTGTGTGGGAGGAGGGCAGGCACAGCAACAGGGACACACCGAGGCGGGCAGGTGTTGGCTTCTGGGCATCACTGAGGGGAGGGGACCTCGAGGCCCGAGCCCTGGCTCTGTCCCTCACTTGCAAAGAATATTCAGGATGGCAACAGCTTGTTTTTTTGATTTTTTATTTTATCATTTTTGTTTCTCTACCCACGTCACCAGTGATCAAATAGGACCCTTGGTGCAGAGGTTAAATTATGCCAGAAAGCAAACAGCTCCCCTCCTTGGGGACTCGCCTTAAACTTGCCTGGTCTGTACATGCTTTGCGGGACTCACAAGGAAGCCATCCGGGGCAGCCTGAGGGTCTCCTTGGCACCTGCCTCCCACGCTGAGAAAGTTGGTGTTTCCCTCCTGGTCTTTGCCTTTCTGTTCATCTGTGAACCGTTTCTGGTTTTGTTTCTGATTAATCCGTACCCTATCCTAATCAGGGCTTCTACCACTGCTGATGCAAAACCACAAAGGGACCTGCTCGGGACACAATGGTGGCCAAGTGAGCAGAGCTGCAGCACGCTTTCGAGGTGGACTGTCACTACAGAACTGGGTGGTCCAGGAGGGTCTCCGGAGATTGTTTTGCATATTCATTTGCACATCTGTTGTCTGGGTTGGACATGTGTATTGGGCTTCAGTGTGAGCCTTTTAATATGTATATCCTGTTTATCAACAAAAAAAATTATCGAAGTGGTTGAATCCTGTGAGACTTGGCAAGTATGTGCAAATCAAGTATACTTGACTTTTCAACCTCTTCTTTCAATGTAACTTTTATATGAAATAAAGTCACTCGTTGACGGTTCTCAAACAGTTTATGTGGCACAGTTCTTGGTGGATTGTCAGTGTGTTTTCTGTGGCTGGCTTTTCCTTGGCGTATTGACACCTGCACCCTGGGCTGCAACAGTCACCCCTCAACTGTCTCCACAGCCTCTAGACACTTTAGTGTCCGTGAAGTGATGGCATTCAGATACTGCTCACACAAACTCTGCCCAATCCACATTTAATGTACTCAAATTGACACACATCATTTTGCTTAGCTTTCTCCTAAACATTCCTATAATTTTTTTCAGTGCTCTTTGTTTTTGTTTATTTAAAAAAATTTTTTTTTTCTTTATTGATTTTTAGAGAGGAAGGGAGAAGGAGAGAGAGAGAAACATTGATGAGAGAGAATATCGATTGGCCGCCTCCTGCGTGCCCCCCCACTGGAGATCAGGCCCACAGCCTGGGCATGTGCCCTGGCCGGGAATCGAACTGGTGACCTTTTGGTGCATGGGTCGGTGCTCAACCACTGAGCCACACCGGCCGGGCTCAGTGCTCTTTGAAATAAAATAATCTTTAAAAGTATCCTTCAATCCAGAATCTGAGCTTCCTATAATTTAATTCAACAGATTTATCTAATATTTGTGCTTGAGGGACCCAACGGTGGGTGAAGAGGGTGACCATGCCCCCCCTACTGCCGCTTAGAGAAGACGGGCAACTCCATGAATGACCAGCTCTGTGCCCACAGGGAGGCCACACACACTCTTCCAAGAGGCACTCGCTGGCCTTGCAGGAACACAAAGGATCCAGGACACAGAGACACATCCCTGAGCCCGGACACCAGGCCAGCAGCAACTCTTAAGCCTGTGTTTGTGGCTCTGCAAAATTTTGCTGCGATGTTATTTGTGTTCCTCCTATTAGGACATTACATAGGCTTGTCATCAAGAAGTACATTTGCATTAAAATGGAAAATGAACCTATTACCCAAACAGGGAGCTGGCTAAGATCTTATCTTCTATCATATGTAAGTTTGGTTCGTCTGCCTAAGCAGAGGAACAGGGATGTCCGTGGAATCCACATGGGTTCCAAAGTAGCACTCAGGTGCCTCAGCAAAAGGGTAAGCTACTGGCAGCACTGGCAGCATCAGATGTAAAAGCAACCGCTCCGTATCCGTCCAACTGATCATTCACGCGAAGGCAGCCCAAGGGCACCAAGGGGACGTGAAGTGATGATGTCGATCTGTGGCTGGTTCAGTTAACAAGCTGAGCCAGCGTTTGCTCTGCGGGAGAATGAATGGCTCGATTGCCAGGCCTGGCGGAAAACGAGAAAATCACGGAGGAAGGTTCTATGCACAAAGCGTTTTCAACCCAGAGAACACGTGATTTCCAAGTTCCTGATGCCCCTGGATTCACTGCCTGCTCTCCCCCTCCCCACAGCCCACGCTGTGTTCGCTATAGTGTGTACTATGACAACTAAATGTTTTGTGTTAAACCAAGTAGGGTCCTGTGATGTACGTTTTTCTGTTCTCCCAGAGAAAAATAGGGTAGTTACCACCTGGCCTCCCCAGCCCTCTGCTGCCCTGGCTTCTCCGGGTGCTCTGCACGGCTGTCTTCCCGAGACTCCTGGTTCTGCACCTTTCGGATCCTTCAACTTCATATTCTGCAATACGTCCCCGAGTAGTTCCTTCAGAAGGGGTATGTTATTCAAGTTTTTTAAGACTGTAGTCTGCAAAAATTCCTTATTCTACCCTCACCTTTGGTTGATGGTTTAGCCAGACCATGGATTCTCTGTTCCATACCTCTCGTTCAGATACCGAACTGTCGTTGTCTATTCCCAGTGCTGCCACTGAGAGGATCCACGTCCTGCTGGTTCCTGTTTTATGTGACCTAGCTTCTTTCTTTTTTTAAAATCTTAGGAAGCCTTTAATATCCTTGTTTTAGTCCCAGTTCCTCAAAGTTAACAATGATCTGCCTTGGTGTCCTGTGCTAATTAATGGGTGGTGGCCCCTTTCCGTCTGAGATTCGTGAGTTTTGGTTCTGGCAAATGTGCTGTGTCATATCTTTGGGAATTTCATGCCTCGATCTTATTCTCTAACTCTTACAGATGGAAAGTCGTACTGCCTAGACTAACTCCTCCTTTTCTCTCTTACTGTCTGTGTTTTCCGGGACGCATCCTTAACTTGGTTTTCCAGCTCTTCTGCTGGATATTTTATTCAGGTACGGTGGCTTTAATTTCCAAGAGCTTTTTTATTGTTCCTTTGTCCTTTTAAAAGAAAATGACAATTTTTTTTTTTCAGAGCAGTTTTAGGTTCACAGCAAAATCAAATGGGAGGTACAGAGATCTCCCATATCCCAGCTGTCCCCACGCTTGCATGGCCTCCCCCACCCATATCCCCCCAGGGGTGCATCTGTGACAGCTGATGAACCTGCACCTACACAGCGTCACCCAGTCCACCGTTTACTCTGGTTCGCTCTTGTGGAGCACATTCGGTGGGTTCAGACACGTGTGATGACACACATCTACCATCGTTGTCCAGAGTATTCTCGCTGCCCTGAAATTCCTCTATGCTCTGCTCCGTACTGGCAACCACTGATCTCTTTACTATTTCAGAGTTTTGTCTTGTCCGGAATGTCAGAGAGTTGGAATCAAACAGTGCATTTGTCAAGGATATTGGCCTGTAGTTTTATTTTCTTGTGGTGTTTTTGTCTGGCTTTGGTGTCAATGTAATGCTGGCCTCCTCAAAAGAGTTTGGAAGTGTGTCCTCCTCTTCAGATTTTTGGAGGAGTTTGAGAAGGATTGCCATTCATTCTTCCTTAAATGGTCGGTAGAATTTACGAGGGAAGCCATCTGGTCCTGGGGACAAGCAGGCATGTCCACAAGCCTGCTACAGAACAAATGACCCTCTCAGAGCTTCATAGACAGGGACCACCAACACGTTGGCATGCTCACAGGCCCGAAGCAGACTCGGTCCCTACACATGTTCCAAATAACACGAGCACAGCAACTCCAGCTAAGACAAAACAATTGTAAAAACCAGCGGCGACATACATTTCATCCCATCTGAGGAATGCAAATTGCCACTGTTACATGCTGTCACCCTTCTTGTGTCCCTCAGCCCACAGTGCCTAAAAATACCTGGCCCATTCTGTGGCCATCTCTCTCTTGTCCAAGTGGGGCAATAGATGCTTTGCTGTATAGACAGGGTTTTTTCTCAGTGCTGGAACATCCCCAAGAAACGTGACTTTGAAGGCTGATTGGAGATGAGACGGAAACAAGCTCCCACATTTACTTGGGACCCTACAGCCCCTCAGATGTTTCTGAGCAGTAGCCCCCCACATGGAAACCCACGAACATGACTGCTCAGCCAGGCCCTGTTTTCATAAGGATACCACCATGTTGTCCAAAGGCCTCCTATTAAAATACGTCCAGCATCTGACAAACTCTGAACGAGAGCTCTCGGACTATAATGCACACACCAATTCCCTGGCATATGGTCAAATTTAGATTCTGATTCGGCAGGTCTGGGGTATGGCCTGAGAGTCTGCATTTCTAACCAACTCCTGGTGCTGCTGCTGACCACAGACCCACTTTGAGTAACAAAGTCTAAATGCTGGCCAATGTGGGAAGAGTTAACATGGTAGCGACTCAATGCAAGTATTAAACCACCCTCTGGCAACACTGAAATATACTTGTGTAAGTGAATAAGACCACCCTCACTTACACACCTGTGTCAAGATTACTGTACACATGTACACACACACGTCCAGATAACATCAGAACAGGAAGGACAAACTGGAAAGTGAAAGCCCTTTTACTTGTTGAGGTGACCAGCCTTTCGGAGAATTTCAACTGTAGAGTCATTGTATGTTTGTGGAATAAGCAATTTCTAAAAAGTACGTGATCCAAGAAGTAAGCTGTTGAGTTGAGCTGCTCACAGGCTACTCTAAAAGGGCCTTTTAGCCCGGCCGGTGTGGCTCAGTGGTCGAGCATTGACCCATGCTCACCGGTTCGATTCCCGGTCAGGACACATGCCCAGGTTGTGGGCCAAATCCCCAGTGGGGGGCATGCAGGAGGTGGCCAATGGATGTTTTCTTGCATCGATGTTTCTATCTCCCTCTCTCTCTAAAAAAGTGGGGGGGGCTTTTAGACCAACTCATTCTGAGCATCATTCGTGGCTTCATGGGAAAAGCGTCAAAGTTGACACGATTCATGTAGGAAGTGTGGCTGTGGGGAAAGGCCTCTCTAACAATTATTTAACCAGGAGACGGTTCAGTCAGCGGAGGGTGGCCCCCTTCGGTGGTGTCATTCGTGGGGACAGAGTCATTTTCCTGCAGAGCCAATGGCCCGACTGCTCTCGGACTCGGTGGTCCGGGCGTCACGGTGCCGTTCTCACTGGCGTTCGTCTTGGAATGACGCGTGGCTGTTTCCTCGGTCCCAGCCGTCCCGAAGAGGGAAGTGGCCCAGCTCTGAAGGCAAGTCCCTTCCGTGGCAGGACTGTTTGAAGCACCAGAGGCATCATCTAATCAGCAAGGAGGTTCCCTGGGGCTGCCCTGAAGGGGACACGGACATTCGGGTGCAGCGGCTCTGGCCTGTAAGCTGGCGCACCAGCCCTAACATCCCCTCTCCTGACAGGTGCCTAGTATGGAGACACATTCGTGAGTAAACTGAGGCACACATGCAACAGCCAGCCCTCAGACAACCAGCTGGCTCGTCTTCACCTGGCCAGAGGATTTGCTTGAGTTCCCAGAAAGGCTCCAAGTGCAAGGGTAGATAGCAGCAGTGATTGCCAGGACACCATTGGACAGTCCCAGTTTCCAAAGTGCCTTCCTATGCCTGACCGGATCACACCTGCACTACAGCCTTCGAGGCCGATAACCACGTACAGTAAGTCCCCACCGAACGTCCTCGGTAGGTTCCTGGAAACTGCAACTTAAAAGACATATAACGAAACCAATTTTACCACATGCTAATGGGTATAAACAAGAGTTAAGTCTGTATGGCATATTTCTGATCACAAAAATACCACCAGCCCTGGCCGGTTTGGCTCAGCGGTTAGAGTGTCAGCCCATGGACCAAAGAGTCGTGGGTTCAATTCCGGTCAAGGGCACGTACCTCAGTTGCAGTTCGATCCCTGGCCCTGGATGGGGTCGTGCGGAGGCAGCCACTCGATGTGTCTCTTTCCCATCAATGCCTCTCTCTCTCTCCCTCCTACTCTATCTGAAAATCAATGGAAAGATATCCTCGGGTGAGGATTTTTTTTAAAATCACCAAACTTCTAATAAGGATCCAAAACATTTCTAATATTAAAGACTGAAGAAAAGGTGAACTAGACATACATGTAAGAAAGATGAATGAAAACAAGTCAGGTCATTCTTTTCCAACTTAGTCCCATTCAGGGTCGGGTGGCCGGAGCCTCTGCCAGCAGCTCGGGGCACAGGGTGGGCCCCCCATCACAGGGTGATGCCCTTCCATCACAGGGCACATGCATCCCCACACTCACGCAGATGGGGACAGCGTTGACACTCTGATTTCCCTCACGGGCAGAGCTTTGGGATGAGGGAGGGAACTGGGGTCCCTGGAGAAAACACATGCAGTCTCGGGGAGAACGTGTACCCTCCACACGACAGTGGCCGGGGCTGGGAACCAATTATTTTTGTCTCGTCAGTGTTATAACCAAATAACATTGAACGAAATGACATTATTCGAGGACCTGCTGTACCCATTCTATAGACCAAAAGACTGAGGCTTATCGAAGTTACATGAAGTGCCCAGTTCCCACAGGTAGGGAGAGAGGAAGGATTCCACAGAGGCACTCTGGACAGACGAAAAAGACTTTTTTTCTAATCCAGCTCCTTCTGTTTCTATTTTTTTAATTACTGAGTTAAAAACAGGAAAAGTAATAATAAAAGTTCTTGAATAAGAAAAGAAGTCAAAAAGAGTAAAACAAATGGAAATCCCACTGTGCTTATTTCAAGAATATTTCCAGCTCAGGGGTTTGAACGGCAGAGTGTGTTGTAAATTGACTCTGTGTTTCCAGGCTGACGGTCCTCCCTTGATGCCCTGCCGCACCCCGTCCCCACCTGGGCGTCCCCACCCCAAGGACGCTTAGTGTTGTGTTTAGCGCTAGTGCAGGTGCTAGGCCCCAGTGGGCATTTCTGGGCTCCACCCTCATATTCAGATTCTGAGTTTTGAGGGTCTGGGATGCATATAGCCACGGCTTAACATCCCCTGGCTCAGAATGTAAACCCAATTGACCTTTCTCCGTGAGCTTTAACAACGGATATGCCCACGTGGTCTCCATCGAAGCCTGGAAGAGCTAGCTGCTTAGGGCACCTGGGGGATAGGGAAGGGACTCAGGCCCTGAGGGACCAGGCAATGACGGAGAGGTTGCTCAGGGACCCACAGGTGGCACACAGGGATCATTTCATGTTAAACATCATTGACATTAGCTATTCAATAAGACAGTCATGTGCTACATAATGACATTTCGGTCAGTGACAGACTGCATATGTAATGGTGGTCCCGTAAGATTATAACAGAGCTGAAAAATTCCTGTTGCCTAGTGACGTCATAACCATCATAACGTCATAGTGCAATGCATTCCCCCTGTGTTTGTGGTGACGCTGGTGTGAATAACCCTACTGCCCTGCCACTTGTATAAAAGTACAGCACATAACTGGTGTGGCTCAGTGGATTGAGCATCGACCCATGGACTGAGAGGTCCCAGTTCGATTCCCAGTCAGGGCACATGCCAGCGTTGAAGGCTCGATCCCCAGTAGGGGGCGTGCAGGAGGCAGCCGAGTGATGTTTCTTTCTCACATCGATGCTTCTCTCTCTCTCTCCCCCTTCCTTTCGCTCTAAAAAAATCAATAAAAACATACAAACATTAAAATACAGCGCCTACAATCACAGGTATAGGCTGTCTCACCTAGGTTTGTGTAAGTGCACTCTGTGATGTTCAGAACAACAAAGTCGCCTAAGGACACGTTTCTCAGAACGTATCCCCAGCATTAAGCCATTACATGGCTACATTACCCATTTTATGGCTGTAATGACTATGTTATTAATAATAATGACAATAATAATAATAGTAATAATAATGTGAGGAGTTGGCTGACCTCCAACTCACCTGGTCATCCAGAAGGTCATCCAGAAGCTGCTCACAGAACTCCAGGAGGATCAATTTCCGCCACTTGGTGGACTTGAGCACATCACTGATGGTGGCCACGCCTCCTTGGTGGGTGGGTGAGGCGGTATGGGGCTAGGGGAGAATGCTGCAGGGAGAGGAGAAAGAGGTTGGCCCTCAGCCTGGCATCTACATAATGCCCACCAGAGGGCGCCATGAGACAGCAAATGCCCACACTTGTTCGGCCACAAAAACAAATTCCGCTACTGTTGACTCATCCAGCCAAGGGGGCCAAAAATATTAACTGAACACCTACTATGTGCAGGCGAGGCCTCTGCCCTCAGTAGACATGAATACAATAAATTAAAGTATAATGCTATAAGAGAACAGCAGCAGGGAGAGGCAACATCAGGGTGGGCATCATGAATGAGGAAATCTGGGAAGGGGGGGAAGAGTTGTGCAAAGGCCCTGGGGCAGGGAAGGGCTGGGAGAGTTGCAATATACACACTATGCGTGGTGAGGTTTAGTGTTTCACATCAACTTGGACTTGGAGCTAGTGAAAACCAGAGAGTGCTGGGGTTGGTTCATGGCTCAGTCTACCAGCTTCGGAGAAGGTGCTGAGAGGGTTAACATGCACACACGAAGGGTCACTGGCTGGGTGGGGCAGAGACTCATCTGAAGCAGATTTCTTAAAGAAGGGGCTAGCCATCTCCCCAGAAGGCCAGGAGGAAAGCAGACAGATTTCTGAAGATCAGTGACTTCAAAGGCATTTCCTTCTTGGGTGGGTGGTTCAGGGTTCCTCAGTGGAAACATCTTCCACATCTGCCGTGGAAAGCCACCCTGCTGAGAGTTCGGGTAGCACACATGACCAGGAGGGGTCTGTGCATCGCCTCAGCCTGGGTGAGAACCAGCTATCTGGCCCTGGGGGACAGTTGCTTACTGGGTGGCCTGGAAAGCTGTCTGGCAAAGGGAGCTGTCCAGAAAGCGTGGTGACCAGTGACCTCCATGAGGGCCGCTCTGAGGGTAGGTTTGGCTCTCCGTCTGAGCACCCATGAGATATGGTTGAAAGAGCCAGACAGACGTGGCTACAATTCCCCAGCTGTGTGACCTGGGCCAAGTGTCTTCACCTTCTGTGCCTCAGTTTCCTCATCTGTAAAATGACACAGTAACAGCTCCTGCCTCGTGCAGCCATGGGGAAGATTAGCAAGAAAGAACCGTAGGGGACGGACCGGGATGCCTGGCACGTATCAGGCACTCAAGAAACGATAGTGACCGTCACAGTCTGGTCTGGTGAAGGGCTGTGCAGCCCGGGCCAGACCTCAGGCCAGACCCGGCGGGCAGTGGGCAGCTGGACTCCTCGGCCCATCTTGTTTGCTCTTTCCTTGGTTTTTCTGGATTAACACGGTGTTCTCAGTTGAGATGGTCTTGCAGGATTTAAAAAAAAAACCAACAAATAAAAGCTAACCAGCTAAACAAAACCGAGTCCATTTATAACAAAGTCCGACCAAGGCAAACATTTGCAGTCCCCCCGAAAGCGTTTATCCGTGGAGAGAGGCCTGTGGAATTTTAAAAGGTTGCCGCTCGCGTGTTTGAAAACCACCAGCGACCTGGTGTTTGCCTGGGCCCTCCTCTCCGCTGGGAGGTAGTTTTCCATCTGCCGTCTTTTCTCCCAGCAGAGCCCAAGGAGGTGGGGGCGCTGTCCAGTCACCTGGACCCAGGTTGGACGCTCTGTCCCTGGTCACCTTGGGCAGAGGCTGCAAGCTGGTGACTGTAACCTGTCCCGGCCCCCATGGCGTCAGTAAAACACCTACATTCAATCCCTCGCCGACACAAACCATTTCACCTGGAAACGCAGATTCACAGCTGCCCTGGGCCCCAGCTCTCACCTGGAGCTGGGGACGGCCACTCCCTTAGATGCACTCACCCAGGACAGCATCTGAGTTGTGTTTTTTTAAAAATTATTTATTGAAGCAAAACTCCCACGACACAGAACCATTTAAACAACTCAGGAGCATTTAGTGCATCCAGTGTTGTGCAGCGACAGCCGCCGTCTGGTTCCAAAGCACGTCCGTCACCCCCCAGAAACCCCAGACCCATCAGCAGGCGCTCACCAGCCCCTCCCCCAGCCCCTGGCTGCCACGTGACTACTTTCTGCCTCTTGGGATTTGCCTGTTCTGTACACTTCGTAGAGATGGGATCACACAACCTGTGACTGTCTTCTTTCACTTAGCATGTCCTTGAGGTTCATCTATGGGGTAGCACACATCAGAACTCCGTCCCTTCCATGGCCAAATAGTACTCCATCGCATGTTGGTATATATGTTGCGTGGACTTACCCCAGTGTCTCACAGCAGCCCCGTGGCAGGTGGGCTCTGTCCCCTCCCCCACCGGGCGTCCCTGGCTCTCTACAACCCCGTGGGCTGCTCAGATGAGCAGCGGATGTCCTTCCCAGGAGCACAGTCTCAGATGGGCAGCTGCCGAGGGTTTTATTGTCCAGGCCCTGCCCTGGGCTCCCACACATGTATATTCACACACACACATGTATGCTCACACACGTGTGCACAGCATGATGGCAGCATAACCCTGCTGGGCGCTTTGCTCTTTCACTTACTAGCTTATCTTGGAGATCACTCCACATGAGGGATCGAGCACAGAGAGGGCTCCCTCTTTTCTTGTTCCCTGCTGTGTACTATTCCACCTAAAGGGGGGAGCCCGCCAGACCCCTCAGGTGTGGTCTGGCCCCACCAGTACTCCCACACCCAGCCTGGTCAAGCCCTGGGCCTCATGCTGGCCTGGGAAGCAAGGTCAAAGATGTCCTCTCTGTTTTCCTGGCTTCAGATATCACAGGACCACCCTGGCCAGTGTGGGTAAGTGGTTAGAGCATCGGCCCATGGACCGAAGGGTCACGGGTTCAATTCCTGGTCAAGGGCACGTACCCGGGTTGCAAGTTTGATCCTCAGTTCTAGTCAGGGTGCGTACAGGAGGCAACCAATCGATATGCCTTTCTCACATCGATGTTTTTTTCTCTCTCTCTCTTCCCCTCCCCCTCTCTCTTCTATTCTAAAAATCAATGGAAAAAATATCCTTGGGTGAGGATTAACCAAAACAAACAAACAAACAAAAAATCCCAGGACCCACACACTATGTGCCTGTTCTTTCAACACCTGACACAGCGTTTGTACAATGTAGATGTGTAGATATTTGTTCATCAAATGAATGGAAAAATGAACAGCGACTTTTTACTCATTGTGTAAGGCTTGGCTCAACACACCTCCTCCAGGGAGTCTTCCCTGGTCACCCTGGGTGGGGTTAGGCCCCTTCTCTGTGCTCTTATCACAGCACTTAAGCCCACTGGGTGTGGTTAACAGGCGCTGTGCTGGCAGTCACCACACCAGCTCCTATTCCTCTGGTATCTCCAGGAGCTGGCAAAACACCTAGCACAGAGTGGTGAATGGGTAGTCCATGGATGCCTGGCACAGAGAGGGGAAAACACAGATGGCCAATGTCATCACTGTCGTCACCAACACCACACCTAAAGCAAGCCTCATGGTTTCAGGTGAGCCCTGCAAGGTGGAGAGGTAGATAGAGACGCCCATTTTACAGATGAGGAAGCTGAGTCTCCGAGAGATTCAGCACCTTATCTGAGACCGCAGGGTTCCTAAGTGGGGGAGCTGGCTGATCCCAGGCTGACCCTGCCTCTCCAGCCCTTCCCCATCCCAAAGCCGGCTCCCACTCTCCCGTCAGGCTGGAGGCGGACGCCCATGAGCAGAGTGTGCTCCAGACCTCAGGGAGCAGGAGGAGGTTCAGCGGGCAGGATGGGGTGAGGAGAAAGAGGTACCCCTCTGCTGGAGCTCTGTGTGAACACACAGTGTGGCAGCACCAGGGTGGGGACCAGCCAAGGCCCTTTGACCAGGGGAGGAAAGAGGCTGGAGGGAGCGGCTGCCTCTGAAGAAGACCTCCCACTAGACCCTCCCAAAGCGGGGGACTAGCTCCCCACCTCCCACCCCTGCTCCTCCCAAGGCTGGAGCTGCCATGCTGGACTGGCCAGAGCATGCAGGTTCTCAGTTACCATCTCTCACCTCTCTTTGGGGTGGAAAAGAACACGCTCCCTAAGGGGTAAGTTCTGAAGATGTTAGAAGGGCCCGGCCAGTGTGGCTCAGTGGTTGAGCGCTGACCCATGCACCAAGAGGTCACTGGTTCGATTCCCGGTCAGGACACATGCCCAGGTTGTGGGCCCAATCCCCAGTCTGGGGCATGCAGGAGGCGGCCAATCGACGTTCTCTCTCCCTCTCCCTTTCTCTCTCTCTAAAATCAATAAAGGAAAAAATAAAATAAAGATGTTAGAAGGGCTTTGGTTAAAAGAGAAGCTGACGGGAGATGAGGGGAGTTAGTGGCTAGACAGTGACCCACACACGTGCATACGTTTCTGTAACGGGCCCCCCACCAATTCCAGCTGGTTTGTCTTTGCCCGGCTGCCTCCTCCCTGCCTTCCAGAGTTCTGTTTCCTCCGGACAGTTTCGGGCTTTAGGCAGAGCTGGGGCACGGGTAAGCTGAAACAGCTCCTACAGAGGCAGGCGGGCACAGGGGAGGCATTCTCTCTGTGAGCATGGAGAATTCCAGCTGAGGCCAGGAGAAATCAGCGGAAACCGGAGGGACAGGCTCATTTTCGTAACAAAAGCAAAGCTGAGGCGGGAGAAAGGGGGGGAGAGGCAGAATGAAAGGAAAGCTGGATGTGGGGGTGGGGTCCGGGATGCATGCTGGAGGGGTCTGGAGTCACGCAGGACCTCAGAGAAGCCAGAGGAGAGGAAGCGGGATTTTGAGAAACCTAATTGTGGATTAAGGAGTGGATCCCTGTTTTAGAGAAATGCAGGGCTGGACTACACTTCAGGACACCCTCTCCCCTGCGCCGGGGGCACCCTGGCTATCAGGTTCCAGGCACACAGCCTGTCTCAGGACGAGGAAGTAACCTGGTCCTCACTGCACCTCAGGGCGGTCGGGTCCGTCGTTCCCCCACGGCAAAGATGAGGAAACGGAGGCACAAAGAGGTCATGTGAGTGGCCAAAGTCCCAGAGCTCGAAAGGGGCCAAGCCAGGACAAACCCCGACCTCTTCCCTCTCTCCAGCTCGGCCCCGGGGGAAGGATCCTGTGACACTGAGTCGTCTCTTTTCCAGAGTTGAATCTTTTGGGCCAAATCAGAGTGAGGTATGCTGTTTCCTCAGTTTGGCCTGACCTCAGGGCTCCGCTGGCTGGTCACTGGCAGGAGTCCTCTGCTGGCAGTGACCCGCGAGCGGCCAGGCTGCTCTGGGCACCGTTCAGTGGAAACTCAGATAATTCGATTAAAAAAAAACAAACCACTCCTATTTACCTTTATGACCAAAACACACAGGACAATTGACAGATGTCACGTATGAGAACGCCTGATGTTGGCATTGATGGGGGATGGGCACCGCCCGTCTGAGTGGGTGGAAGTTTAAATCTGCACAGCGTTCTGGACAGCAGTAGGGCACCGCGTCTTAAAAATGCAAAGCCTTGGACTCAGCGGCTCCACCTCCAGGAACGCAGCCCCAGGAGACCATCCTGCATGCTACAACTGTTCTCGCTCCCACATCCACTGACTTAGACCGAGGCTCCCGGGTGGTCAAGAGAGCTCACGTCCGATTGGGTAACCAGAGCAATTGTTCTTCCCTCATCTGATTTCGCGTTCCTAAAAATGGAAGTGCATTTTGGCTATTTTTTTAAAAATAGCGTCTAATTATATACACAAGCTGCTATTTATTTCACAGCTTGGCTGCCGACGCCAACGCCACAGAATTTTCAATCTGGAGGGGCCTTTAGGGCTTTCCTGCCCAACATTTCCCAAAGTGCATCCCGTAGGCGGTTGAATACTCTTGGGAAAATGGAACATGCTCTTGCCTGCAGGACTTCTCAGAGCCTTTGCTATATGATGGGCAATGCAAGTTTCCGCAGGCAGGTAGAGGAAGCACTGTGTTTGGCCACTGTGTTCACTTCCTGGGGCCGCTGTAACAAATTACCACAAACTGGGTGGCATAAAACAGGAGACATCGATTCTCTCAGGTCGGAAGACCGGAAATCCACAATCAGGGTGTCAGCGGGTCCACGCTCCTTCTGGAGGCTCTAGGGCGGGACCCTCCCTGCCTCTCCCAGTGCCTGGGGCCCCGCGTGTTCCTTGGCCGTGGCCGCATTGCTCCAGCCTCTGCCTCCACCTTCACGCGTGCATTGTCCCTTTGTCTGTGTGTTTTTTCCGTGTCCAAATTTCCCTTTCCTTACGAGTCTTTGGATTGGGGCCCACTCTCCTCTAGTATGACCTCATTTTAACTTGACTACATCTGTAAAGACCTTATTTCCAAATAAGGTTACCCGAACTCTGGATGGATGTGAATTTGGGGGGACACTATTCACCCCAGTGCAGATGGAAAGACCTCAGAGGCCATGCTCTGAGCAACCCTCAGCCGGCTGCGTGGGGATAGACCGCAAGGGTGAGGGTGAGCTCCCAGGGACAGCAGCGGGGCGGCCACCGCACAGTCCGGACAAGAGGGGACAGCGGTGCGGGCCAGGTAGAGGCCGCGGGGGAGAAGTGGCTGGACTCGGGCTGCGTTTGGAAGACGGAGTAGCAGACAACCCAGCTTTGGACGTGAGATTTGAGAAGACAAAGCATCAAGGATGACCTCCGGCTGTTTATCCTGAGAAACCAAATGAGGCGGTGCTGCCGGTGGGGAGAGACCACCAGTTCCCAGGCACGCTTCGGGGAAGTGAGTGTGGCGTGGACCCGGAGGGAGGAATTCCTCCTCTAGGGTGACGTGGACCTAACTCTGAGCTGACCCATAACGCCCCAGCTACAGTCCTCTTGTGTTTCCAGAAGGAAGTCCCGACTCCCAGAATGGTTCCCGACACCCTTCGTACCCCGGCCTCAACCTCCTCCGCCCAGGTCGTCTCCCAACACTCCTGCCCAGGGGTCCTCCGCTCCATTCACAGCCCAGCTTCCTGGGCACCCACATGCCCTGCGGATTCGCCTGCCTCCCTGCCAGCATGGGAGGCTCTATGTATCGAGACCTCAGCAAGTCACTCTTTCTCTTGGGGCCCCTTTCTGAAATATGGGGCTCCAGACTCAAAGGGGGTCCCGTTTGCGAGTGCCCTCTAGGCCCCTGCAGCTCTGGCCACACACGCAATCCCCACGAGGCCTTCCCGGCAGCCGGCGTGTGTCTGGTGTCCCAGGGAGGGACAGGATGGATGTGCCTGGTCTGACCCCGTCCTGGGAGGGGGCACCGCCGTGGGCACTGCCAGCAGACAACAGGGTCTGCCCAGTGCAGGAGAGGTCGCTGGGTGGGGAGACTCCCGCGACCACAGCCTCGGGTCTGGAGCCCGTTTGTTCCGACGGGGCAGTTTTCGCTCATGAAAGAGTCGTGTGGCCCAGGCTGGAGTCACTCGCCAGCCCACGGCACCACAGTCCCTTCGCGAGCTGGCCACGGAGCAGGTTACAGAGCCACAGTCCCCTGTCCTCATTTGAGCTTTGAAATTCCTTGTGGACCTCTCCCTTTTGCTGGGAATTCAAAGGACTCGGTCCAACCTCTGGGCAACCAGAAGGCGGCTCTGCTTCCGCGGACCCGGCTGGACCGGGCGGCGGCTGTGACTGCCTTGCCGAGGCGTTGCTGGGCAAGGCTGACCGCTCGGCCTCGCTTTTCCCCTCTGTAAAATGGAATACCACGGGCCAGCATTCCTGTGTGAAAGAACAGCTTGATCCTCAGCCACGAAGGTGGACGTACGCTATGAATAAAGGCCAGTCCTTGACGTTGGATACGTTTCGCTTGGAGGCACATTTGCTGGTTTTCTCGTGTTTCTTCAAAGTGTTGACTCCTGGGAAATGGGCAGCAGCAGCCAGGGGGCGTGTGAGTGTCTCGGGGCTGCCATAACCAAGTGCCACACACTGGGGGGCTGACGACAGCAGAAAGGCACAGTTCTAGAGGCCATAAGTCTCACGTCAAGGTGTGAGCAGGGACATGCTCTCTCTGAAGGCTCTAGGGGAGGATTCTGTCTTGCCCCCCAGCTTCCAGGGTTGCCAGGAATCTTTGGCGGGCCTTGGCGTCTAGACATATCACTCAGCCTCTGCCTCCATCATCACGTGGGCTTCTCTCCATATGTCTATGTCCAAACCCCTCTCTTCTCATGAGGACACGAGTCATTGAATTCAGGGCCACCCAAATCCAGCACGACCTCATTTAAGTTATTGCCATCTGCAAAGAACCTCGTTCAAAATCAGGTCATATTCACAGGTTTGGAGGTTAGGCCTTGAACGTATCTTTTTTTTTTTTTTCATCCTCACCCGAGGACATTTTTCCATTTTTGTTCAGATAGAGTGGGAGAGAGAGAGAAGTGGGGAGAGAGAGAGAGATAAACATTGACATGAAAGGGACACATCGAGTGACTGCCTCCCGCACGACCAACCAGGGCCAGGGATGAACGGCAACCGAGGTACGTGCCCTTGACCGGAATTGAACCCGTGACTCATTGGTCCATGGGCCAACGCTCCAACCGCTGAGCCAAACCGGCCAGGGCCTGAACGTATCTTTTTCAGGGACACAATTCAACCTGGTAGCGTGGCAGCCTTATGGCCTCCCCCTCCACCCACGCTCTTCCCAGCAAAATGTGAGAAGGGCTCCGTGTAGGGACAATTCCCTCCTGGCTTCTATCTTTTGAGGCGGGACCGCCAAGGACAGCTGGGGACCCGTCTTCCCGCACAGCTGTAAGGCCCACATGCACCCCTTCCCGGGAGCGGCCGGCCTGAGGTCAGCCAGCCGCCCTCTGGCAAAGCCAGGCCGGAACTCTGGACTTCAGCGCCAG